>CM072074.1:7500-2645000 GCA_036785405.1 Coenonympha arcania
AAAACCTTTGCTAAAGCAATGATTTTCTTTATATTAAGCTATTTATTTTACTAACAATGCAGGGATATTCCCACTTAGATAGCGTGTAGGGCTATGGCCAAACCATTCTCATTTTGAGAGGAGACCCATGCCCAGCTGTGGGACATAAAAAGTTCTCAAAGGTGTGTGAAGTCCGCCAACACTCACTTGCTTGGTGCAGGGCTATGACCTTAATATTGGGAGGAGATATATGCCCAGCTGTGAGACATGAAAATATGTTTCTAAGATGTGTGAAGCTTGCCAATCCGCACTTGGCAAAACCTTTTTCATTTTCAGAGAAGATCCGTGCCCAGCAGTGGGACATAAAATACAAGGTGTAAGTAATTTAGTATAACCTACCGAAAACTACCCATGCAACTTGATCCTATAAACACGTTGGTGGAGATAAAAAATGGAAATAATTATTTTTTAATTTCCATACAAAATTAATTATTTAATTTAGGAAAAACAAATTTAACAACCCTAACTGGGAAATTTAATTTATCGACGTAGAGGTTCTTAACCTCATACTTATGTAGGTCATAACATTGTACAAAATAAAATATCTTTCAATTCCTAACGCCCTAGTACAAGGTACTTTAGGTAAAAGTCGATGACTCGCCGACTAATGCCTACGCGCCGACTTAATGCCTACGAGTTTGACGATCCCCAGGCGTGCAGCGGGCGGCGCGGCGCGGCGCGTGCTCGGATCGAAGTGGGAAGTCGTGGGTTTGATTCCCACCACTTGCCTTCTTGGCATTAGAACAATCTCATCTTCTAATTTGACTCAGGTCTGGTCTGATGGGAGGCTTCGTCCTCGGCTAATTACTACCCTACCGGCAAAATCGCACCGCCAAGAGATATGGCGTTCCGGCGCGATGCTGTGTAGAAACCGTTAGGATAGGTGCGTAAAAAAACTACCTTTTGTCAATTAATGCCACCTGCGATCCATAGCTCGTGTCTTTTGGAATTTTCGCAAGTCAGTCGCGGCGGTCGCCCACTAGCGACTGCACCGAAACCGAAATTACTGATAATAATTAATAATTATTACTTTGGATTTCCAAACTTCAACAATTTAAAAGCGTTTCTGACGGACTTAAGAAATTCTAAGTAGTTATCAGTCTGGAATTAGGTAACAAATTTCGGTTTTGTACCTAGACTTCATGACTCCTCATGACGGTAGAGCATTATTGTTTATTGCTCTAAAGCTCTAATTAACTCCCTTCAACGCAACATTTGAACTCAAGACCCAACAAACTCCGAGATACACAGCTGAACATTAAATTCGCTTGTTTATGACTTTATGTTCGCCTAGTACTCGAGTGTAGGCTCGCATACACTCGAGTAGGTACTAACTAGACTAGGTATTTTTTTTGTAATAAGAACCGCGCAGTTGGCGGCACTCGACAAAGCAGGCGTAGTTGCTTTTGTACGTGCCGCCAACCTCGCTTTTCGGCATGGACAATGGACATTGGTATAACAGCAATGATATTGTTTTTTTATTGTTTTGAAAGAAGAAGATGAGATTTATTGTATTGATAGGATGTTGCGGCTGAAGGACGGGTCACCTGCCGCTCGCTCGAGGAACCACTGGGCGAGCTGTACGCGGGGTCCAAAGTCGCTGTTGGAAAGCTCCTGGGCCTTGCGGTAGTGGTATGGGTGCTGACCGTCGCGGTTTAAAGCTTTCCGCACTGTCCAATGGTCTACGCCGAGTACCTGGCCTGCACTACGAGTGCTGCGGGTTGGATCCTCTTCGAAGTGGTCCAAAATACTCTCTTCGAGATCGGGGCTGATGGTCATCGGCCGACCTTCGCTAGGGCGTCGATGGAAAGACCCAGTCTGATGCAGCCTGTTTACCAAACGTCGAAAGCACGCCGGTGAGGGGAGCGGTGGTGGTAGAGGATTATTCTCTACGTACAGTTCATAATACCGCCTTCGAGCTGCTGCTAATTCCCCTCACAAGCTCCTACACACATGATCATATTGCAATAATCCGAATTTGAGTAGCTCATTTTCGCAGCTAACACCACAACACGTAACTATTCTCAGTAGTTGAAGCGAGTAGCCATCGGAACCGTAAACACGCAACTGTTGACGAACTGACGAGTCCCCGGACGAACTTAAAAGCAGTGTTTTCAGTCATGATTTTTATTTTGCCCTAATATCCAAATGCTTTCATCAAAAGGAGGTCTGAAAAATAAAAATCTTTTGACTTTACTAATAATTTTACTAAAAGGTAACTTTTAAAGTGTAAATGAACAAAACACATTTAAATTGTTTACGTAACAATTTTAAAATAATCACTAACAACAGATTTAAGATTTAAAAACCACAGAATAGGTATACGTTTTTCTCTCCGGAAAGTAAAATATTATTTATTACATAAGTTCACTCGTACCTAATCACCTCATATTAAAAATTAAAATAGTCCTTAGCAAACTGTTTTGTTTAGTTTCTCCCTGAAAGTAGTCAGTAAAGGCAAAAATCCTTCAAGTGGAAACACTACCACAAAATATTTTCTAAAACTTACTACCTCTACCTACTTAATTTCTATGCGCTCCTAGTACCCATGTTCGGCCGTTCGTTTATTTTACCTACATCTTGTTGTTTTGAATGTTTTGTTCTCTGTTATGCCTATCCTTACACACACTTCTACAGAAATAGCTCACACTAATTGAACACGACTCAAATGACAAATTAGAGTTCCTTTGTAAGATATTTGCAATTAGGCACAACTGCCAATATCTTGAAGTGATGCGTACCTATTAATTATTTAATTGAAATTTAATTCGTGAAGGAGTTTACATATGGTATTTTTGTTCATCATTATCGAGACTAAATTTTCCACCGTTGGGCGTAGCTTAAAATCTCATATGAGAATGAAGTAAAAGGCCTACTCTACGAGAATTTTTCCGAATAATACCTACCCCACGTTGCTCCAAATTTGATAATAACCGTCCATTCTTTTATTTCTTTTCTAATCGAAGCGACGACCATTTATTTCTAATTCTGCACTGTTACCTACTGAGAATTTCTTGGCAAAAAACATCAGGATCAGGATTCGCAACAATGAGTTCACGACAAAACTCACTGACCAACAAGAAATTACAATAAAAATACGGGACCCACCTCGTGATTTTCATCATTTATTAAGTTACCGAATTCTCTTAATTTTTATGTCAGCCTAGTATCTCATGGTAAGTTTACCTGTGTAAAATACGCTAGGGACCCCGTATACCTACAACACAACCGTACACACGCACTCACACAAGTCTCATACATACTACAAGCTCCCCCTTTTTCGAACTCTATTGGATATTCGCAAATTTAGTTTTTTAAATGCTGACCAATAATAAATTGCTATCAGTTAATAGTGTTTCGAGAGACTGGATTGGCTATCGTAAAATAATAATACATTTTTTAATATTCCCAGTTCATTGACATTGAATCAGCTGTTTTTAGGGATGGCACCTAAACATTTACGGTACATTTTTGAAAACCGTATAGCTCCCCCAGGATTTGAGCTAGAAGTCTCGTGATAATTTTTCCTGTATCTATACACCGTCCCCCACTCGTGGTTTTCGGTAGGTTATACCAATTAACTAACACCTTGTATATGTTCTCAAAGGTGTTTGAAGCCCCGGCATACCTTCACATAAGTAATGTTTATCCCTATAATGATGCGGAATATCTTCATAAGTATATTTCATAAGGTGCGGATATTATCATGTTGTAATATTCATGTTTACTTACGTATGTATTTAAATGAAATACTGGAGAAACGTACTTTGTTTGTAAGCGACATCATTAATGGCAAGCTCCTTAAGCGACATGAATTTGCTTACAAACACAAAAGTAGCTTCCACAATTACCAAGTATCCGGCAACGTGTTTAAGTATACTGCATATGTAAATTCAAGCTACTTACGTAAGTAGCTCATTTAAGTAGCTTATTTTTTTCAGTGTAGACGCGTGCAACGAGCACTCGAAAATTTGCTCAGCGGTAGCCGAGAGAATAGTTTTTTCAAAATTCTGACTCCGGATATAAGCCTATTTTCCTTGCATTGGTTATGCTGGATGAAACTTGCCTAGATGCGTGCAACGAGCCCTCGTACTCGAATATTTGCTCAGTGGTTTCCGAGAGAATCTCAGTTATGTTAGGTTACGTTAGGTTTTTTGAGATTCTGGCTCAGTTTCAGACATGTTTATTAATTTGTCTTCTGACTAGAGTAATTCAGACATAATTATCATGATCACATTATTACCTACTTGATTTTTAAGGTCAATGACTTCATTAAATCGCCATTTTAACATTTTGCATATTTTTATTTTTTACTATACTATTTAGTAAGATAAATAGAATTAATTTGACCTTTAATTCTATTTATCTTATTTGGGTATATTGGGTAGTCACAAAATATCTGAAAGCGTGTTTACTGTACTGTACCCTACCAACACCCACGGATACACTTTGTAAAGACGCGGCGGCAGGCGTGCGGGGGACGGGGAGAGGGGAGCTCCTCCACAGATAACAAGTAATTTAATACTTTATTAATTAGTTAAGCGCGAAGCGAGGCGAGGCTCAATTATTTAAACTGCACTTGTGTTAATTCCATTTGTGCTTGACACTTGTTTCTATCTTTTTAACCGACTTCATTACTTCCCAGTTTGTTCCGCTTACGAGTTGTTATTTATATTTTTTTTAATTAGTTTTGTCACTGCTTTTGTTTTCAACTAATTTTCAGCCAACGGCTATTCTCCCACCCGCACAGTTTGTACCGCTCGAATCCAGCGCTTCCCGCGACTCTCTTTATGTCATTAGTCCACCTGGTTGGGGACTTCCAGCAATGCAATTTCTAGTCAACGCAACAATGCGTCCATTGGTCCCGCTTCGTCCGTTAAATGATTCTGAGCTTCGGCTGAGTGAGTTATTATCGTTGCAAAAGTATTTCTATAATTTTTATGGACTTGTTCGTACGTATGGGTGTGTAACTTAAGAGCCAAGCAAATAAAACGTATAGGGACCACATTTTAGGTGAGGAGTGATTGTTGTGAGGTGACGTGTGATAAATGGCCGCCCCGCGCGCCCCGACCCGCCCCATCCCCAACTCTTTCAACCCTTAGTAATATTTTAATTTCCTTTAAGTTTTGATTTTGACCGTTAGAAAGAGCAAAAATTATAACCGATTTTTTCTCTAATTTTTACAATCGTTACAATTTGAGTAATTTGATATAAAGCAATAATAAAATTATAAACTTGTGTTTTGTCGACATTCATTATTATCACTCACCATTATTTTCATGATTTTTAAGTACCTAAGATTTAAATCCAATAAGTGCATCTTTGTACGGGTATGTGTGATGCTTTAGTTCAGGCCATAATTCTTATGTAGCTGCTAGAAGTCAGATATTCTATAATCTGGATTAACAAAGAGTTTCAAAATAAAAATGAATTTTTTTTCAACTGTTTACTTACAATGCGAGCTTTAATAGTCTTTTTGAGAGAGTCCTTCTATATCACGAGTCCGTTTAATAATAGTAATTTGTATAGTGCTGGAAAAAATAAATAATTAAAAAATTAAAAAACACGACTGCCCTGTTTTAAAACGAACTAAAAAGTAAAAAACAAGTTATTTTAGTTCATCTGCATATTGACAAAGGGAAAAGTGGTCAAATTTCTCATTAATTAAAACAGATAAACTCATATTATGGCAGTCGGGGGACCGTTCTGAGGAACACCTTCAATTCTAAGAGGTCCCCCGACTGCCATTATATGAGTTTATCTGTTTTAATTAATGAGAAATTTGACCACTTTTCCCTTTGTCAATATGCAGATGAACTAAAATAACTTGTTTTTTACTTTTTAGTTCGTTTTAAAACAGGGCAGTCGTGTTTTTTAATTTTTTAATTATTTATTTTTATTTTATACTTTTTAGTGATGGCCTACGGTGTTTGCGGAAGTATATTTTAAATACATATACATATAAATATATTCGGTTACTACTCTCTAATACCTTCATTTTGATACCCATATTGTGATAATTGAAGAAAACATTTTGATTTCCACTTTTGAAATTGGCGCCTCACGGTCGCCATATTAATTTTTCCAAAAAAAATATAGCCTATGTTACCCGGAATAATGTAAGGATTCTAACGATACCCCATTTGTCCAAATCGGTTCAGCCATTCAAAAGTTATGGTGGAATAAAGAAACTCACATACATACATACATACATACATACATACATACATACATACATACATGAACCCTAAAAACATTACACTCCTTTTTTTTTGGGCAGTCGTGTAAAAAGGTTAGGCTTTTGTATACAAACGAGCTCGTTTCTGCGACAATCCGACTGAGAAGAGGCAGTAGTTTGACCCCGCCCCCACCCGCCGCGAGCCCGGGGCGACGGCGGGGCGGGGGCGGCACATGTCGATGTCGGTATTATTTATTTAACGAGGCTCATCCTTCTTCTGTAATATTTCATACGACAACAATATTTTCTCTGAGATTCATCGCTATATATAAATTTTTTATGTTAGTCTGCTGAGGCCTTATTTGTAAACTTCTAAAAAAAATAATACAGTAATATCATTAATTCAGTCTTCTCCAAGCGCACTTCAAGATAAATGGGATCGATTTATCACTTACTTGAGATGATTGGAGGCAGTTAGTTAGACATTGGAATACTTATAGCAATAAGTATTAACTATTATGAGCTAGGTACTATAGCTAATTGCCGTGGGAATACAAAAAACCTCAGAACGTCTGTGCAAAATTTAGCCTTCTGCAAATCTTCAGCTTTCTATACAGCCAATATTTTGTGGTTTGTTTTGTGTAAGGGTTTGTGCTGACGATGATATTCACCGAGATGGGACTTTTCTATTTATATCTATACTTCATATACTTACAATAAAACTGTAACGGGTCGAATTCTGTACGTTGAAACAAAGATTTAAATCTTTGCATTGAATTTTGATAACCGATTATTTAATGATATTATAGGTGATATTTTGAATTTTTTTTTTGGAGGGCACTCTTTAGGGGCTACTGTAATTTATTTCATTTTTGTCAGTCTGTCTATCTGTTTCATGGCCGCGCATCACGGCTCATCCGCTCGATGGATTTAAATGAAACTTGGCATGATTTGATTTAGTACTCCGAGGTAGGATATAGAATTTTTTTTTATCATTAGGACATAATAATTTGAAGACGGTATCAAAGTCAAATGTCGTTCTCTCACTCTGTAGCTCATTGAATCACTTGTAGACGACAGTAAACCGTGTCATTCTATATGTGAACACCTCAATTTAAACATATAAGCCACGACACTTACAACTACACGATTATCTGTCGTCACGACAAAGTGGGAACGCGCGCTAACACTGTAGCAGCAGTATCGATAGTTTTGCATAAAAATAATAATAATATGTAAAAATATAAGATCCAATATGCAGAGGGAGAGCGCGCGCTATCACAGAGGCAGTGAAATATCTCACGCTCGTTTATGTATGTTTATGTTAAGTTTGAGATAGTGCAGCCGAGGCGAACGCTGCACCGAGAAACGGAGGGTGGCGCGTAACACTGTAATATCGACACGGGAACTGACCCAAAGTTTAATTTGGTATTGTTAGGTTAAAACTAGAAAATTTTGGAAAAGGAATAAGTAACCGAGTCTTATCCCACCAGGATCCACCACCAGGACTGACCACTGTCCTCCAGATTGAGAAATCTCATAATAAAAGCCCTTCATTGATGTATAAAATTCTCAGAACTGTCGTAAATATAGTTTAGTCGACTAGTAGTTATCTCCAAATATCGTATTGACATTATACAAGAGCCTGCACATTAGGCCTATAAGAAATAAAGTTATTAAGTCTTTTGTCTTTTTGAAACATCTGCCGTCTCCAAGACCACTTTCTCCGGTATGCGGCCAAATATAATCAAATTATTTTTTTTGTATTTATGAATATTTATTTTCCTTAATCAAATAAAGCTAAGCTGTATTATTATTTTTCTTAAATTCATCAATTTAAGAAATTTACCTACTAATTGTTATGTACTTATATGACACATTACAATTTACCTACTAGAAAGAAAGAAAGAAAAAACGTTTATTTGGAATCACAACACAGTTATGTGGTATAGGTAGTAGGTACATAGTAGTAGGTAGATAAATATTACTCATATTTCAAACGGACCACCCACGGCTATTGTTGATAGAATTCCATTCCTTATATAGAATCATGTTATTTGAAGCCGTAACCCGAGAGCGACATACGAGCTCTCCACGGGTGGCCTATGATGTCATAAAGTATGTACCTACCGCCCCCCTCACTCCATTGTACCGCTATATATATACAGCTACCCATAATAAAGACTTCAGTTCAGTTCCGACTTAGAGACCAATCAAGAGTGTTTTATTTATCAACCCTCGACCCTCATTACATAGCGACCCTGCCAGTTGGGGTCTAGAAGCTGCCTCATTACATGGCGACCCTGCCAGTGCGGGTCTAAAAAGGGGTCCGCACTCTGCCAGCCGGCGCGCACTTCCAGAATGGCGTGCCGGCTGGACAGCAAAAAAAAAAAGAGGAAAAAATGAAGAAATAAACGAAAAGAAGAATAACTGGACAGCAAAGAGGAAAAAATGAAGAAATAAAAGAAAAGAAGAATAACTGGACAGTAAAAAATTAGAAGAAAATTGGAAGAAATAGAAGAAAAATACATAATTTATAAAAAAAAAAAAAAAAAAAAAAAATGAAGAAACACTTTAAATGAAGAAAAGAAAAAAACCAAAAACAATTTTTTAAGAAGAAAATAATACGAAGAAAATTATAAAGAAAACTATTATGAAGAAAATAGAAGATTATTTTGAATTTATTTAGAAGAATATTATGAAGATTTAAATTAAAAGAAGAATAACTGGCAACAATAATATATTAACGGCAGCAACATGCTACAGCAACAACAGTTCCAGAGGTGTCCAGGGTATTCCCGGCCCAGTTCCAGAGGTGTCCAGGGTATTCCCGGCCCAGTTCCAGAGGTGTCCAGGGTATTCCCGGCCCAGTTCCAGAGGAGTCCAGGGTAATCCCGGCCCAGTTCCAGAAACATCAAGAAAGAAGACATCATATTAAGAAGATCAAGATCGACGGTCAACTATGAGTCACCGAAACAACCTTGAACCAGTGAGCGCATCGCATCGTGACCGCATCGCATCGTGACAGCATCGCATCGTGACCGCATCGCATCGTGACCGCATCGCATCGTGACCTCATCGCATTGTGACCTCATCGCATCGTGAACTATGTAAGTGCGAAGCATAGTTAATTTACATTGCCATAAAATCTTCATAATATTACCTAATAATTATATAGTCTGCGTTTCCATTTAAGTATATTAAATAATATATATATAAAAATATGTAACGTAAGGGTCCTTTTAACCACAAAATATTTTTTTGGGGATGCTTCCAATACAAAAAGCGTTTATAAACTAAATTAAACAAACAAATAAATGAACATTATTGATTTGAGTACGAATAGATATTTTAAAATAAATTGACTATTTTAGGTACTTAAATAGTAACTAAACAAAACAAAATATATATAAATTTAAACGGATACGAGCTTAAATACTTAAAAAATTACAAACATATAAATTATTTGCTACTTTTAGTATTAAATAATAAAGACAACTTGTTTATTCAAAGTAATTGAGTAAATGATTTTATGTATAGAAACCTCGATCATTATCTACTCGAGAAGTGATAGTGAGAGAAATAGCATTAAATCAGTATTCAAGTGTCAAACTTTATTTTTAAATTAATTAAACGTGAACAAAACTTAAACAGTACGATAAAAAATTATAAAAGTCTAATCATAAATAACGCGAAAAGTATAACTTCTAAGATGCATTCTATCTATCAAGGACATTAGGAAACGGAGAGCCGACCGACCGCCGAACGCCTCCATATACGGCGCATGTTATTACAGATCAAATAACCGAGATGGAATGCACTCGCCTCCATAAAAGGCACGACCTATATAAGGTGACAAGTATCAATATCAATCTAAGATCGGGATTAAGAACCAGTATACTCCAATACGCGCTCGTGACAACACGACACAAACTACTTAATAATTTCAAAATAACACTACAATGATTAACCAAGAACATTTTCAGTTAATAATGGATAACATACTGGAATTTATACGGAACACCCCAATGCAACTGCAATACATACTTACCAACAGAATAGATGGAAGAGAAATGGTGGAAGCAAACATTGTAGGCCCACCAGGCCATTACCTCCAACCACCATCCACCTCAACATTAGAGATCAACATGTTAAGACAACTGGATACCAATTTACCGGACGGGACCACAGCATTCGCGAGCATAATCATTAGCGGAAATTGGCCAAACAGATTTTGGATTTACAAGATCAAGTGGGAGAGAGACACCACATTTACGGAATGGTAAAACACTATCTTTAACCTCGGCCAACTTTGATCAGTATAGAAGAAAATCATTACAATGGGTACCGAAAATTCAAAAGAAGATAAGCAAACCAAAGAAGAGGTGATTATTACACAAAATGGTCAAAATAATTACGCACCAAATAGTTCCAGCCAAGGCGAATTAGCCGAAAAATCATTTATACTGCTCGTCACTTTAATGATCATATGCGTTATTCTGCTGAGTTACCTCGCGTAAAAGAAGATAAACCAGTGTCTAACAAGGAAAATCGAGAAGCAAGCTACGAAGATCGTCTTGAACACACGCCGTGTTTCCGTATAAATTAACATTAGCATCAGTGATTAAGTGAAAAGTGGACAAAACAAAACATGTAAGTGAACTCTTAAGAACTATATTTTTTTTTCTCTTTAACTTTGTAAATTGATAATTTTGTATTAAGATTCTTTTTATTATAAATAATTATGAATTATTGATATAACTGTACATAATTGCCATATTACTTAAATATTATGATGATTTATTGGAAATAAGGAAATACTTAATAAAAACTGGACAACAACGGTTCACTAGTAAAGCTGCTCAAAAATTCATTCGAGTTAGCGCATAAAATATATAAAAATTATAACAAAGATTATAAATTACATGTACAAAAAGAAAGCGTAACTAGCGAAATCTTAGAAATAGCAACAGCTATAAATTCACTTTATATTGAGATAAGTAATTGTATGAAACAAACAATCATGAGTCATGACGTCTAAATCAAATTTGGATTTAAAAATCGCAGTCACACTATTACCTCAGATGGATGGCTCTGAGAAAGTGACATTACAATTAATTGACGCAATTGAATTATATCCAAACATGATTTCAAAAAAAAAGTACTCCACTTCTTATACTTCAATTTTTTCAGTTTATTGCCTTCAATAAAAATCTTATTATTATTATTATTTACATTTATTATGCCTTCATATTTTTTACATTTTTAAATATTTCATTATAAAAAAAAAAAACATTTAAAAATATAAAAAATAGCGGTCCACCGGCCTCGGGAACAGGGTCCAAGCAACCGGCGGTCAGGGCCCCAGAGAGAGGAACCTCCTGACGATGCGAGCCGTGTCCAGGAGTACAGCCTTCTGGATCTGGCCCTTGACCCAGCTACCCAACGAGAGCCTCGAAAGATGTTGGTCGAGGCTCTTGGTTATAAGACCATTAGCAGAAATGACTATCGGTACAATGATTGCTGAGTCTACATTCCACATAGCGACAACCTCGTGCGCCAAGTCGAGATACTTGGTGAGTTTCTCTTTCTCAGCTTTCACGAGGTTCTCGTCATGCGGAACAGCAACATCAACAATCATTGCACGGCGCTCTGATCGATCTATCACCACTATATCAGGCTTATTGGCTACAATAGTCCTGTCTGTAATGATAGACCGATCCCAGTACAGTGTGATATGACCATTTTCAAGAACTGGGTCGGGCACATACCTGTAGTACGGTACCTCCGATTCCACAAGATTGTATTTCAAGGCAAGTTGTTGGTGGATAATCCTGGCCACTTGGTTATGTCTGTGTAAGTATTCGCCGTTAGCTAGATGAGAACAACCAGAAACAATGTGACGGATAGTTTCTCCAGGGCGGCGACATGCCCGACATATGTCTACCGTTCCATCCTTCACAATGTATTTTCTGTAATTGTTCGTCATCATGACCTCGTCCATAATTGCACATACAAACCCTTCGGTTTCCCCAAAGAGGTCACCAAAGCGCAGCCAGGCCACGGACGCTTCAAAGTCAACATCAGGCCCGTGGAGGGCCCGATAAAAGCGTCCGTGAAGCTCCTTACCTTGCCATACAACCCTGCGGTCATTGGTACTGAGCACCACAGGTATGCGCCAGTTCTCATTAGCCAAGGAGAGCGGTGTCAGACCCCTGTCCACTGCGACCACATCGCGGTGCATCTCCGTCTCGGCGTGGAGAAAGTACTCCCTGAGACTGCATACCTCGCGGTTGTGGAGGGTTTTGGCATTCAAAAGGCCTCTTCCCCCACACTTCCGCGGAATGTACAGCCTCATCACCGAGGAGCGCGGGTGATGCATCCGATATGCGGTCAGCAGCGCACGAACTTGTCTGTCCAGGGCGTCAAGCTCAGTCTGAGTCCACCTGATTATGCCGAAGGAATACATTAAGACCGGCATGACCCAACCGTTGAAGGCGCGCACCTTATTACCGCCCGACAAAAGGCTTTTCAGTACTTTCTTCAGACGGCCAAGGAAACGCTCCCTCACCGATTGCCTCATGTCGGTCTCTCTGATATTATTATTATTATTATTAAATAAATAAATAAATAAATAAAAATAACTTATTGAATTATTTACATAAAATTTGTTTTAGATAGGTCGATATATCACCTAATAATATATTATTTGTATAAGAGATATTTTATTATAATATGGAAGCATACCCGATAGTGGGTTTTGGCCCAGTTAACAATTACATTTTTTTTATAAAACTATCAATGATTATTTTTGAATAAAATTATTGAATTGTAAAGGATAATAAAAACTTAAATTAAAAGTAAAAGGACGCCTTACATAACACTACAAAAAGAATTATGCTATAGATATAAATTTTAAACATATTGTCAAATAAAAATGAATATCAAATTGAAAGTGTTTCTTTAATAAAAAGAAAATAACATTATAAAAAAGTTATTGTATTACAGAAAGATGAAATATTATAATCAAAACTTAGAATATTTCATAATATATCATTATTGTTTATTTTCTAACTATATAATCAATGTAATCATAGAATAAGAAGGTTATCATATCAACCAATGTAATCATAGAATAAGTTTTGTAATCATAGATTTAAGACCGATAAAATTATAAAGAAAACCAGAACTATGTAAAAGATATAAATATTTGTATGTAATCATCATGTATTAACTTTTATAATTAAACAAAATTGAATGACGGTTAATATTGTATTCAAAAAAAAAAAAAAAAATGTATTTCATAATTTTTTTTTTAAAAAGGGGTGAAGATGTGGTATAGGTAGTAGGTACATAGTAGTAGGTAGATAAATATTACTCATATTTCAAACGGACCACCCACGGCTATTGTTGATAGAATTCCATTCCTTATATAGAATCATGTTATTTGAAGCCGTAACCCGAGAGCGACATACGAGCTCTCCACGGGTGGCCTATGATGTCATAAAGTATGTACCTACCGCCCCCCTCACTCCATTGTACCGCTATATATATACAGCTACCCATAATAAAGACTTCAGTTCAGTTCCGACTTAGAGACCAATCAAGAGTGTTTTATTTATCAACCCTCGACCCTCATTACATAGCGACCCTGCCAGTTGGGGTCTAGAAGCTGCCTCATTACAGTTATAGTCCGCCAGAATACATTATAATTATATTGTTAAATTGCGTGATTCCAAAATGGAGCCCACTCAGCGTTTGCTACGACCGTGGAGCCTGGATTTGCCCCACGGTCATAGCGCTGGTCTTCCGTGGATCCAAATAATATCGGACGATTTATAAATAAACAATTATAATAAAATTTTAGTACGGAATATGCTAAATTATATTTTAAAGTGGTAACGAATCATAATAAACGACTAAAAACTATGGATATAAAGTAAACGTGATAAAAAGTGATAAAAATAATATTATAAAATAATATATTTATAAACTTTACTATACCTACTACTATAAAAATAATATTTAAAATTAAAAAAATAGATAAGTTTGAAATACGATGAGCGCCTACTCAACAATCTCCCCCTTTTGTTGACTCAACAAGAACCTACTAATTTTTAAATTCATTAATTTAAGAAAAATAATAAATGGAAGCAAAAACGATTTAGTGGATTGGATAAATATTTAGTAATTCATTAATATTAATGGTAAGAAAGCCTCTTAACCCCAGTTCCATCATCCGAGTAAATATTTTCTCTTCCCGGATAATGAATTTCAGCCGAAGTTCCGGGCAGCGGTATTAGCAAAGAGTTCGATAGGGACTATTTCACCTTCATAGTTGCACAACTTACTTCTTATATTCATTTATACATGCCTTATCGAATAAATTTTTTTTGTGCTTGGTGTTATTTTTAATGATTCAATTGTTTTACTAGGCTTTTCTCGCGGCTCCGCGCATGGTTTCGGTTTTTACTAATCTTACGAGTATCGTGGATTTTCCCGGGATGAAATTTGTTCCATTTCCTGTCCCGACTCTATTTTCCAACCTTTTTTACATTTAAGGAAGCTTGGTATAATGATCTTTAAATATATATCTCATATGTATAACCACAGATTTCAATAAATTTTGGTTTTTCAATATCCTGCCGAAACCTCGAAGTTTTCCCAGATAAATAATAGATAATTAATATGAGTTGCTTTTTAATTTTTCATCTTTGGGTTTAATATAAGTAGCTGTAATGTGACAATTAAAGATGACCAATGAAGAATTATCAAAGGTCGTATCAAGTTTTTTCATGAATCAAAACCAAAATATTTAAGGAAAATAAAATTTAAGGAAAAAAATACATTTTATTGAGAAGTACAACTTTTTAATTTTCCTACAAGTTTGGAATCAGGATGTTAATCAGAACACTAGTAATTGTAGAAGTTAATGTGCTGACCGTAGTCTATATAAAATAAATTTTGGATTTGAATCACTTTGTTATGGGAATCCATATATCCATGGACATTCTTTCATCCAAATCAGATCAGTATTTGTAGCGTGATTAAGTAACAAACATTTTTTTGGCACATACAAACTCATAAACTTTCACATATTTTATAATATCAATAGAATTTATATTTTTAAACCTAATTTTTGGTAACCACGAGTGGCGTTTGGCTGTTAACGGCGTAGAAGCCGTATTTAAGTGATTTTGGATGAAGTTTTACTTAAAAAATATACAGACAATTACTTTCAACTTTAAAAGACATGTATTTTGGGTATTTAATCTAAAATCGCTTAGAAGCAGAAACACGATTGGATAAAATATTCTCGATAGAAAGTTCTCCCGAAAGTTGCTCCATAATCTCAGTTTTCCTGTTTTTTTATCGAAAAGTACAATGGATGTAATTGTAATTTTTGTTTTAATGTATTGGTAATAACAATATCCAAAAACGCTTAGAAACTGATTTTTGTTAACTGGCTTAGTTTTTGAGTAATTAGGTAAAAGGTCGTTTTTCTGTTATATTTTTCCGCGACGCTGCATTTCGCACCTACCAACGTATCCATGAGATTGAGAAAGACAAAAATAAATTCAATAAATCCCCTTAATATTTTAATAGGTATAAGCAACTGAACCTCGAATACCTACAATAGACAAGTTTTACATCATGTAAGAAAAAATATAAAAATGCATGTTTAAGATAGATTTTGAAAAAAGTAAACGGGAAATGTCACTATTTATTCATAAAATTGCGATGTGAATTTTATAATTCCATTTTAAAAATCGTCTTTTTTTATCTGTCCAAAAACGCCATCCACCATAACGTGACGTCACACCGACAGTACCGTGACAGTACACATCTAGTTTTGTGGTCTGTGGTACACATATACAAATTACTCTATGGATATTACACAACCTAGATTATCGCCACAGAGTACATCACAGACAACAATAGGGTATTTTACATCATGTAAGAAAAAATATAAAAATGCATGTTTAAGGTTTGTGGCGTTTTTACACTTGTATTTTTGTATTCAGGCACAAGACACCAATGATAAACTTTAGAACTCATTTTATACTTCGTCTTTTGCAGGGCTCTAACAGTTGTAATATTTTTATTTTTTTCCTGTTTCCAATGTATTGGAGCCACAGATCACGAAACTTGGAGCTTTTAAACAACAAGTGTTTCTTGTACTGTTAGAAGTCTGTGTTCGATCTATGATTGCGCTAAAGATAAAATAGATTGTGTTCGTTCAGAAGTGTAAGTTTTAAATTTTAATACTTAGTCATCTGACCTTACATCTGACTGAACCAACTCGCTAGCAATATGTGTAAAATGTTTTTACGTAAATTATAAGAAAATTCATTAAAATATTAACATTATTCTGCTACAAATCTAATTTTTTTCTTTTCAGTCCACTTTAAAAATTTTATTACTGGATTCTGAACATGACCATCCGACGTTTGACATTTGTTTTACTCTTTGGTTTCACTCAAGATACAGTATCATTAATCTGTGGTTATACTACTGTTGATTGTCTAGCTCTAGTCTATGGTTACTAACGGAGTGACGTCACGAGCCGTTTCCGCGCGAAAATTAAAAATCGTAATTATAAAATCGTTTTTAAGGCTTTTATTGGTTTTGAAAAATTGAAATAAAAATTCTATTGGTTTATTACGATCACAGGATTAATTTAAAACAGTTTTCAAAAAAGGTGTAAATGTCTATTATAAAATGCAAGAATTAAATGAACTGAATATAAATTGACACAGATAAGCATCGCAACAAATGACAGTGAAGCTATTTATCATCATTCAATAAGCTGTAGCAATGTTCCCAAACCAGTAAACCACTACACAGCTGTGCACAGGAATGCCTCGGCGACAGTGATTGGCTTGTAGACCCTTTGCCCTTTGTCGCCGGCTCAGCGTCCGGTGTTTATGTCCGAACTAAGGCTACTAGTGCAATCAACGAGCCGCATACACAGACACTGGTTACAAGGAGAATTTGGAACTAAAGGATAAAAAAACGATAAACTTTTTGGTTTCTTTCCAAACTGCGAGTTACTACTTGGTTGCGATCTCACCTGATGGTATGTGACGATTCATCTGTAGCACAATCACGAACAAAATCAACTTTCGAATAGACATCTAACGTTAACGTCTATCACGTAACGTTGACAAGAAAAAAAAAATTATTAATTAAAATAACTATTGAAAAAGTTAATTTATTCGTGCTATTGAAGATGTTATCGTACTAACCTGGACGGGGTTTCTACAAAGCATCACACCGGAACGCTAGCCGCTGTGCTAAAATTATAAAATTCCAAAAAGGCCTGTGGCAAGATTTGAACCTTGGACCCCGCTCGAATTTTCGAAATTCTAATTGTTTACGCGAGAGTAGCTGGCGCGAGCGCAGAGCCTATTGTGTTGTATTGAATCGTGTTCTCTCTCTCTAACCCGCGGAAGCCCTCATCCGCGCGTCTCGCTCACGCTTTGGTTACGGCGAGTTTTTTGTATCGAATCGTGCGCTCCCGCTCCAACTCGCGGAAACGCCAATCTTCCTATCCCGCTCGCGCATCGGTCGCCGAGATTTTTTATGCCTGCAATGACGCGACGACTTCGGTGCGCTCCAGTATTAAGCACGATACGAGTCAGCTAGCAACAGCCTTGCGTGCGGCTGGGTTTTTTGCGGCGCCCCTTTTGCCCCGGCGGTTTGTACCCCAAGAAACGTACTTCTTGGACCGCGTCAATTCTTGTAGACAGTTTTATGTGGGGGCGCGACCTTTTGTGCGTATTCGTGAACTCATCTTGTGGAGCGAGTCTGCTGTCGACCGACAAACTTAACGGTCCCCCGCGCGTGGCTGAAGTAATTTGATCACTTGTCGTCTTTGAAACGCGTAGTCGCGAGACGTAAATTACTACGTTTGAGTAGCCACGTTTATACCACGCGGGTGTTTAGTTATCGAATAACTGCGCAACGGGACGCCCGTTTTTGAGGCGCCTGAGTCGTTTTCGTGCCGCGGTTTGTTTTCCCCGGACCTGATTGTTTGGGGACCGCCTCGACTTGCGCTGTGATATCGCTGGGTTTTTTGGACATTGCACGCGTGTTTGTGACATTGAGTAGTGGTTGTCCCGGCCTTTTTTGGGAGTTCGCTACGCTCGCCGGAGCCACCTAGTAACACGCGTGTCCAGCCGCGAGGCTCAGATAGTGCATTGTTGCGAATTATTGAAATACTTTCTGAGCGGCGAGAAAGTTCGCGGTAGTTAAATAATTGTGGACCGCGCTGATATTAACCGTTGACCTTGTGGTGTGTCGTGAATCACGTACTTTATTTATTCGCTTGAGTGTTTGTTGGAGTTTGAAGCCAGCCTGAACGCTTGACATATCTTGACCGTCGCGTTCATTGTTGCGTGTTGTGATCCACTGTGCTGCTGCATTGAGCACTCCACTCATAGGAGGCGAACGAACGATTGGAGCTGTGTTGTGTTTGACGTGTCTGGGAGCTGATTGGTGCAGAGGCCCTACGGTTGCAAGCCCCACACACACACCTACACACACATTTACACTTTCACGCCACATACTGTCCCACATCCACTACAGGGGGCGTCGCATCGAGTATCGTCGCATGCATCAACCAGGTTAGTGGCCTTCTATTTTTCTTGTCTATGTGATTCTATTGTCGAAGGCTGTCGCTGCCCGAGTTGACGATTGCCGTAGTAGTCTAGTAAAAGTCGCTGATTACTATTTCCACTGATCGACTAGTGAGACTCGATTACTATCCGACTCGGATTGGATGCCGTCATCCGACCCGAGACTGATCGTACACTAGTGATCCCGCGTAGTCTCACTAGTCGGTCCCCCCTCGACCTGTCCGGGCTCGTTCCTCTATGGGCCCGGGAACTGAGCTCTCGTCTGGACAGGCAAGGGGCCGTAACAAGTGGTAGCAGAGCGTGGTTTCGCGCCTTTTGGTTAAGCGGCTTTTACACGTTCGGCGCGTCGATATCGATATTTGTTGCGCGTATTTAATTCGTCGCGTATCTCTGTCGGTCACACGTTTGTAGGCGCGGTACGCCACGTGTCGGACCGATACGCCGCGTTAACGGCCACAGATTATTGTACCGCTACACCACGCGTTTTGTAGCAACGCCGCGTTTATTTACCGCGTGCCGCGCGTTTGTTAACCGCGACCTTGATTAGCGTTCTGCACGTGTTGGTGTTTGCATCTGTGCTTGTTCTACTTCCTTGTTGTTTTATTTTTTGGTTTCGTGCTTCCTTGTAATTATTCTCGCGCAGTCTCGCCATGCCTTCGCATAAGCCTCCGGTGCGCCGTATGCAGGATGAGCTGCGGTGGGCAGCTAGCGCGCATGCGCTTATTACTCGTCCAGACAGGACGGCTAGCTTGCTCCACCGCCTTGAGCAGCTCCCAGCCAGACGAGCCCATTTTGAAGAGGCCTATTCGGAATTCCTTGCTACAGTGGAGGACGACGAGGCGCGAGAATCGGCCCAGAAGGACTACGAACAGTTCTTCGAGTTCACAGACGATGTGCTCGAGGCTGGGGCCAAAATGAATCGTGAGGCTCGAAAGAGCATTCTGTGCGAGTCGCCTCGCCCGCAGCAGCAGCCCGCCCTATTGGGTCGGCTGCCTACTTTGGACCTTCCACACTTTGGTGGGCGGCTTCAAGACTGGATGGGGTTCATCTCCATCTTCGACAGTCTAGTCCATACCCGCCGCGACCTATCCCCAGGCCAAAAAATGGCCTATTTGCGGACCTCCCTTCAAGGGGAGGCACTGGGGGTAGTCTGCCATTTGAAGTTGTCTGACGCCAGCTACTCCACGGCCAGAGAACTCCTCGAGAGGCGCTACGCCAATGTGCGCCGCCTTGCTGACGCGCACATGATGGAGTTAATATCCCTCCCGGTTTTGAAAGACCTAGCACGTCTCCGGGAGGTGATCATTGACCCAGTCGTGGTTGCTTGCAACGCCCTTCGACAACTTGACTTACCGGTGGATCAGTGGTCCTTCTGGCTTCTTCACCTGGTTCTGTCCCGCCTGCCTCTCGATCTGCGGATCCGATTTGAAGAGAGGTACGGCGGGGACGGGGCTAACTATATACCCCCGTTCAGTGACCTCTTAAAGTTCCTTGAGGAACAGAGCCGCCAGGTGGAGAATGCCGTGGCCTCGGGAACACCGGCAAAGGAGCCGGCTCGACCGACGCCACCTTCTAAACCCACGACTTCCACCAGGGGTTCCAAGCAGCCAGAATTAGCGCAGGAGACTGGACGCCGCCCAATTCTAAACTTTAGTGGTCTTGCTGCGACCGAGGTGACCCCCTGTCACTATTGCCGTGCTTCTACGCACACGACGACCGACTGCCCTAAATTCTTGGAGAGACCGCCCAAGTCACGTAGGGCCATCGCAAGGGAGCGCCGTTGGTGCTACTCTTGCTTAGGTGGGCACTTGCAACGCAACTGCCAGCACCAACGGCCTTGCCCACATTGTCAGGGCAACCACCTTCCTATTCTTTGCCTCGACCGCAATGGCGTCGGTAGGCAGGAGGTGGTTGAGCAGACACCCGGCAGGAGTGGAGTCTCCTCACCGGTCACAGGCCCAGCCGATAGACGGCGTGGTGACACTTTCAGTTCGGCCCCTGGTTTTGATAGGGCTTCACCCCCCCCTCGGGCGGGGGTGCAGCCCTCCAGGGGCGGGGGCGTTCCGCCCTCTGTCAACCCTGAGGGAGGTTTTGCCGTCGCTCAGCCTGATCCAAGGAGGTCCTCCCCTCCTCTGGCTGAATACCCCAGGCTGGAGCGACACCTCCCTCGATGGTCTGGACACCCCCCTCCGCACTACGTCGTCCCGCGGCTGTCGTACCAGGCCAGACCCCCTCAGACCGGGAGGGACGCTTGGGTGTGCCCTGGGGGCACCACACCTCTTGATGTGATAGAAGTTCCCCAAGAAGGCCCTTACGAGCGCCCAAGGCTAGAGGAGTTGCCCGAAAGGGGCAACTCCCGTTGACTTACTGCTGCCTTGGCTCCCACCACCGCCACCTCACCTGACAATTTGAACGACCATAAGCCGGTCTGCCAGACTGTACTTTTACCAACGGCTTTGGTCAGGGTGTTTAACCCGAAGGGTGAGTGGCTAATGGTACGCGCGCTGCTAGATCTCGGATCACAGCGCTGGATTGCGTCGTCGTGGTGGGTGAGCGCTTCAGAGGAAGTCTCATTGCACCTTGTCCTAGCTAAGTGCAAGGTTGCATCTATCAGGTCTCGTCTAACAATCTCTGAGTTGAACTTGTGGAGCCAACTATTGACCCGGTTACTAAACCACGTCCACGCTTCTTGGAAGTCTCTGGTAAACATGGTGGACGTTTTTGCGTGGTCGGACAGTGAGATTGTCCTGTGTTGGCTCCGGACTTCGGTCCATAATCTTGGCATTTTTAAATACTCATGCGGGTTGCAATACCCTCTCAGCCATTTGCAGCGTGAGTTTGGATTTGGCAGGCCGACGAACCATTCGAAGCGTGATCTTCAACTGTATTGCTTGCTATCGTTTGGAGGCATCCATTGCATAGCTTGTGCTGAGTGACCTGCCTGCGGACCGCGTAAAGGCTGCTCGACCTTTCGCTGGTGTTGGAACCAATTTGCCGGTCCTTTCTTAGTGAAGAGCTCTAACCTTAAGAATGCTCGGTCTTTTGAGGCCTACTTGTGCGTCCTTGGTTGCCTTGCAACCAAGGCAGTCCACTTGGGACTTGTCAGTGCCCTCAGCACGGAGGCGTTCGTGGCCACTCTGGGCCGCCTCGTGAGCCGTCGCGGCCTACCCGATTTGGTTCGGACAGACTGCTGGACTAATTATAAGGGAACCAATCGTTATTTGAAGGAGGTCGTCGACTTACTTGTTGAGAGCAAGCACTGTGTAGGCACCGCCATGTCTAGAATGGGAGATCTTGTTATGCTTAAAGAATCTAATCTACTCCCACTATTTTGCGTCGTGGACGCATTGTTAAACTGTTATTTGGATCGGATGGCGTTCCGCGGGTGGCCGAGGTATTTGTAGGGGACTCAGTATTGCAACGTGCCGTGGTCACGTTGTCCCAACGGCCTATTGATTAGCGAATCTACATTCTTAGATTCGGAGCGGGGGATTGTTTACGCGAGAGTAGCTGGCGCGAGCGCAGAGCCTATTGTGTTGTATTGAATCGTGTTCTCTCTCTCTAACCCGCGGAAGCCCTCATCCGCGCGTCTCGCTCACGCTTTGGTTACGGCGAGTTTTTTGTATCGAATCATGCGCTCCCGCTCCAACTCGCGGAAACGCCAATCTTCCTATCCCGCTCGCGCATCGGTCGCCGAGATTTTTTATGCCTGCAATGACGCGGCGACTTCGGTGCGCTCCAGTATTAAGCACGATACGAGTCAGCTAGCAACAGCCTTGCGTGCGGCTGGGTTTTTTGCGGCGCCCCTTTTGCCCCGGCGGTTTGTACCCCAAGAAACGTACTTCTTGGACCGCGTCAATTCTTGTAGACAGTTTTATGTGGGGGCGCGACCTTTTGTGCGTATTCGTGAACTCATCTTGTGGAGCGAGTCTGCTGTCGACCGACAAACTTAACGGTCCCCCGCGCGTGGCTGAAGTAATTTGATCACTTGTCGTCTTTGAAACGCGTAGTCGCGAGACGTAAATTACTACGTTTGAGTAGCCACGTTTATACCACGCGGGTGTTTAGTTATCGAATAACTGCGCAACGGGACGCCCGTTTTTGAGGCGCCTGAGTCGTTTTCGTGCCGCGGTTTGTTTTCCCCGGACCTGATTGTTTGGGGACCGCCTCGACTTGCGCTGTGATATCGCTGGGTTTTTTGGACATTGCACGCGTGTTTGTGACATTGAGTAGTGGTTGTCCCGGCCTTTTTTGGGAGTTCGCTACGCTCGCCGGAGCCACCTAGTAACACGCGTGTCCAGCCGCGAGGCTCAGATAGTGCATTGTTGCGAATTATTGAAATACTTTCTGAGCGGCGAGAAAGTTCGCGGTAGTTAAATAATTGTGGACCGCGCTGATATTAACCGTTGACCTTGTGGTGTGTCGTGAATCACGTACTTTATTTATTCGCTTGAGTGTTTGTTGGAGTTTGAAGCCAGCCTGAACGCTTGACATATCTTGACCGTCGCGTTCATTGTTGCGTGTTGTGATCCACTGTGCTGCTGCATTGAGCACTCCACTCATAGGAGGCGAACGAACGATTGGAGCTGTGTTGTGTTTGACGTGTCTGGGAGCTGATTGGTGCAGAGGCCCTACGGTTGCAAGCCCCACACACACACCTACACACACATTTACACTTTCACGCCACATACTGTCCCACATCCACTACAGGGGGCGTCGCATCGAGTATCGTCGCATGCATCAACCAGGTTAGTGGCCTTCTATTTTTCTTGTCTATGTGATTCTATTGTCGAAGGCTGTCGCTGCCCGAGTTGACGATTGCCGTAGTAGTCTAGTAAAAGTCGCTGATTACTATTTCCACTGATCGACTAGTGAGACTCGATTACTATCCGACTCGGATTGGATGCCGTCATCCGACCCGAGACTGATCGTACACTAGTGATCCCGCGTAGTCTCACTAGTCGGTCCCCCCTCGACCTGTCCGGGCTCGTTCCTCTATGGGCCCGGGAACTGAGCTCTCGTCTGGACAGGCAAGGGGCCGTAACACTAATGAAAACTGCAACAGTGAGGTCACCAAAATTATGATATTATAATCACTCCGACTTTTGATTCGGTGCAGTAAAATGATGTTTCTCATTTTACTAAACTATAAATCCTCCTACATTTCACCAAAATAACTTAAAATGTTATAAAATAAGAGAAGTAACCTTCATTACAACATAATATTTATATGAAATACTTTGATCATTTGATAGATAGAGCCCAACTTAACAACGACAGCTCCGTGAGTGCGGCAACTTTTTCTTGTAGTGTGAGTGTGTCAATTTGAAATCTGTATGGTGCGCGGATGCTAGTGTGCGTGAAAAATTGTGTAGCGACGGCTCGGGTATGCGAACTTTGACAGAATATTTATTGCCGCACCTTTGAAGTCGCGTGCGACCTCTATGTTGATTATTTTCGTATTTTTGTTTATTTAATTTACGTAATGACAGTTAAAAAACGTCAGTTTACTGCATCGAATTGAAAGTCGTAGTATAAGTAGAGTTTATCTACAACACAAAGGCGGATGGAGTCAGTGTTACCGCATCATTTCCCTAGCGGCGCGGAGGTACAGAGGACGACAGAGGTACAGAGGTACAGAGGTAAGAGGGTACAAGGGCGCACCCTCGTCAACGTATCACTGCTATCACGCTATCACATCAACTAATCACGCGTATCACGAACACCCGCGACAGTGATTTATTGTTTGTTGTTCTGTGAAGTTGAATGTATTATATTATTACCCTGGCACTGGTTTTCGTCCGCGACTTTATCTTCTTTTATATATATGTAAATCATAAATAAACATTTCCACTCGTCTCTATTGTTGACACGCGCCTATGGCTTGCGTCAACAAACCGAGACTCGTAAAGAAATTACATACTTTCCGCACTTATATTGAAATGTACTATAAAAAAAAACCGGCCAAGTGCGAGTCGGACTCGCGCACCGAGGGTTCCGTACTCAAGAAGTACTGAAGCAAAACAACCAGGCATACTAATGTAGATGTAACACGACCAAAACTGTAACGACCAAAGATGTAAAACGGTAATAATTACCTTTGTTAATGAACCGCAAAACTAACTTTGTTTGTAGAGGTTTATTGTTAATATCAAAAAAACTATGCTAGTTAGAGCATTGGCTATAGTTTTCCTGTAAAATATACGTAAATTCCTATTGACCGTAATTATTTGAGATTTTTCGATTGGTAAACTCCGGAGATAAGGGGGGGGAACGGTATTTTTTTAGACATTTTCCCCGATAAATCAAAAACTATCATGACTAAAAATAATTAAAAATCGGTTTTAGAATGTACAAAGTAAACCCTTTCATATGATAAAGCACACAATACAGTTATCTCACTTTTAAATTTCATCCCTCCGATTTTTCCCCCTTTTTAAATAAGAACAAAAATAATTTCCATTTTGTTTTTATTCCAGTGTCATTGGGCCACTAATATACACAACCATTCCAAATTTCATATCGATAGCTCCGGTAGTTACTGAAATAATCGAGTGTGACGGACAGACAGACGGACAGACAGACGGAGAAAGTCGCACCATAAGGGTTCCATTTTACCATTTTGGTACGGAACCCTAAAAACGACATCATTATTTTTCGTTTTCTGTTCTATTTTCCACTTGTAATTTACAGCAATGATACCAAACAAACCTATTTCGTTTACGAACAGAGCTTCATTGTTACATTATTATAGCTCGGCGTACCGTAACATTATATTATTGTAATAAAGTTCTCGTCTCCTATATTATCACCATCGAGTGAGAAATATTCTCCATCATAAAATCTAAAAGGTGAAGACACGCGGAGATATTGGGGACCGTAGCTCTGAGAGGAGATTTTGTGAAGCTGTTACTGCAACTTACGGCGAATATGGCAGCCTAATTGAAACCCGCGGCCGCCCCCTCGCCCGCGCCGCCCCGGGCTCGACACGCGGCCGCCCCGGCAGTAGTCTGACGGGAATTAATTCGCATTCATTCCATGTTTTTTTATCATTTAAAGGAAATATAAAATCGAATCCTTCCCGTCCCGTCCCGTCGTTCAGTTCCCGTGCAAATTGACATTTTATTAATTTCATATTAAAACTGTTTCGAATATTAATTTTTTTTCTGATATGTTAATCCAGCGTGGATGTTGGAAGCCATCTGCGTAATGTCCGCTCTGGACAGCCAAGCTGATTCGTTGGCCAAAAAATAAATCCACGTTATTCATGCGGGTTATATCGACACACTTATTACGACGATTTTTATTTTTACCGTGTTTTTATGCCACGCAAACTTGACCGGTCAGCAATTTTTCAAAAAAATTATATAATAGAAAAGAAAACAAAAAGCACAATATTGCCATACTCTATCTCACGATTATTTGGTCGAAAATTAACTTACTGATAAGAATTCTGTTTATTTGTAAGTGATCCTTGAAAATCGGAAACCAGAAGTTAATTTGCTAATTCGCGAAAGTTGGATCAAGCTTAATTACGGCATAATCAGTAAGTAATTAACTGTATTGAAATGAAATAAAGCCTTTTAAAATTTTAAAAAACTTCAATTCAACAAATTCTCGGTTCAAATTTCTGGCATTCACCAATTTGGTATTTTATAACTTCTAAATTCTTTCTAGACCAGACCGGTATGGGACGCTGCAGCTGGCTACCACTGTTTAGTGTTCCGGTGCAATGCTGTGTAGCTATCGTTAGGGGGCTACTAACCACGATCGAGTTAGTATGGTATCTTCGGCTGCATTGTAAGTTAATATCAGGCGATACTGCATATTGATTACTAAGTTGTGGTATGTAAAAATCATTTCAGCATTCATGGCTCTCCGAGTAAGACATGCATTAGACGACCGAGAGTTTAACATGTTGCACAGCCAAAGGCTTCAAAACCACAAACAAATGAAATTCATAATTATCTCGAGCTGCCAACAATCAGCGATGAATATTGCATATATGAGGATATTGCAATTACTGCAAAAACATTAAAAATGTAAGGATGGGCTATCCTTGCATTTTATTAAGATTTCTATCGCATCGCATTCGAACGAAATTCAAAAAAAATTATAAGAATTAGAGGAGTCACTTGACCAATTTCCCGATCATTTAAAGATCATTTTCATACATTTTTAAATATCTTTTTAACTTATCGAAAAATACCATTTTTTTTTACTATATACAAGTTAGTACTTGACTGCGATCACACCTGATGGTAAGTGATGATGCAGCCTAAGATGTTATCGTACTAACTTGGAAGGGTAAGTAAATTTACCCCAACGGTTTCTACAAGCATCGCACCGGAACGCTAAACGCTTGGCGGTGCGTCTTTGCTGGTAGGGTGGTAACTAGCCACGGCCGAAGCCTTCCACCAGACCAGACTTGAGCCAATTAAGAAATTATAAATTTCCAAAGTGGTCCGTGGCGGGAATCGAACCTCGCGACCTCCCACTCGAATCCGAGCACGCCGCCACTGCGCCAGGGAGGTCGTCAAATAGAAGCTAGAGGTACAGAATTGTCATGAAAAAACCCCAAACATCCTGCTAGCTCGTTGCTACTGTCTAGCCCTAGAGCAGAATTTCTTTAACGACCTCACATGTAGGTACTTGACGGACGGTCGAGCTATCGCCTCCCCGCCGAACCGCTATAGTTAACATAGAACATCTGATTATAGTTGAAAGACGGATTGCAGATACGAGAAGAAAAAAGTTTAGGCTCTCCAAAATGAAGACATTCATCTCACGACGCGTCGACCGCTCCATCGCCCGCTTCATAAATTACTGCTCCGGCCGGCCGAAAGGAAATTCTCACAAATTTTTCCTCGTCGATTTAATGAAATGCTATAGCAGTCTCCTCGATATAAAATTTTCCTATAAACCACTCTCGCCTCCACCTATTTTCGCCTCTACCTATTTATTATTGACTATATTTCATCCTTTTTGGATTACTTTTTGGATAAAAACTTCTTAAGCCGCAATGGTTATGAACTGCATCTGATATCAATATGCGTATCACTTAACTTTAGGTGAACGTCTCATAATTCAAAATTAAGGACTCTAGTCTTCACCAGTCAACTCTCACTAATTAAGTAGTAGTTTTGATAATAGTTGATATGTTAGGTAGGTGTAAATATAAATAACTTTGAATTGTACAGCTGCTACGTAAGCCGCTTAGTCCGCTGCGATGCGGTGTAGACGTATCACTTAAGTGTATAATATTATATCGCAGTGGACTGGTACACTCGACAGTTCGACATAGTTTAGTGGTGTAGTGTAGTAGTTTAGCGGTCTACTGTGTGTGTGTCCATTACCTGTAGTCTGAGTGAGTAAAAAGCGACGTGCAAACTGTACAGTGTAGATCCTATGCGATGCGGAATGCATCAGCATCAAAACTACACCGCATCACCTTCAGGTGTCACCCTAACTGACAGTGATTGCATCAATTTGGCGATATCCCTGAAGCACATGATGTTCGCTCGGATTTGAGCATTAGCAGGAGTCCGGAGTTCGCGGGTTCGATTGCCGACACGGACTCGTTATAACTTTATAATTTCTAAATTAAACTGACTTCGCTATAAGCTTCCGCATGCCAGCAAAGACCTAGTGCTTCGACATACTTTGAAGCAATTGGAAAGATTTACTTACCTACGCTTTCTAAGTTAGTACGATAACATCGTTGCTTCTTATCAGGTTATATTGTAATCAAATAATGAACACTTAGCGTGTACGCTTTATCGTACCTACGAGCAAACCATATTGTGATTTGATGGAGAGAAAATTTGAACAGAACTAATTCATCCTGCTGTGATGATGCAAAATTCCTCACGAGGTTTACCTTTAAAGTTAAATAAGGTCGTTTCTTGTTTTAACTGAACCCTCGCATACAAAACAGGATATACTTATTCAGGATTATGAGAAAGAGTCTCATCTTCGCACAGACAGAATGACGCTATAGACTATAGAGTATAGACCAACCTAACTAACTATCATGACCCTAATCTATGACTTACTGTCATCAAGATTTGCGCTCGGGCAAAACAAGTTCATAAACGAAATATACTGCAGCATCATCCCGAAATTGACTGGCCGATAAACATTGCGTTGATTGGTCGGTTGTCATAACGAAGACAATCTTACATCCACTATATCAGGATCCAATACGCTAGATGACATTTACGATATGATGAAAGCTGAATGACGTTAGTAGACCGACAAAGAATTATTGTAATCTTATTTCATTGCTCAGTATCGGTAGTGAAGATCGTTAACCTTTTATAAGTGCCTGTTATTTGAGCCTTTGTGAAATAAAGAACTTTGGCTTTTTAACATTCTTTGACAAGCTGTGATGGTAATTTTACTATCGGCTCTACCCGCGTGAATTTCTGTTTTTCATCAATCCGCGAAACCATGCATTTTTTTGAAATAAGAAGTACTTAGTATAATAATATTATGTTAATCCAAGGTACAATCTTAACCTTAAATTTCACCCAGATCAGTTCAGAAGTTGCAGCATAAAAAAGCAACGAACACACAAAAAAATTTCGCCTTCGTTATAGGTATTATCTAATTACGGAAAATCGTAAACTTGAAATTAATCAGTCAAACTAAACTCGAATTTCACAGCAATGATTGTTGGTAACGCTATAACTAAGTGCGTATTCAGCTTAACTAGTATCAGTACCTACTACAGTGGTACACTACAGTACAGTAGAACAGTATAGTACAGCACAGTATAGTATTACAGTATCTCCTTCAGAGGAGATAGTTCTTCGCAATGCTGACTGCATTGCTAACTCTGAACTTACTATCGCTTAGCCCCCCCCCCCCCGCCCCCCCTACCTCCCTTTTAGTGACAAGAAAAGACGGAGTTATATTCATTTACATTTGAAATATAAGTGCTACGAGTATCTATTGGTGCGGAGAATATAAATGACGCAGCAGTACCAATCGTGGAAATTATTTTAAAGTTTACGTCTCACAGCACATGCCTGGAAATTACATAGTGTTTGCATACCATTCAAACTGCCTTATGGGTGTTCGTGAATTAAGAATGTGCCAGAAATAAATTAATGTCTCATTCTTTGGATTCTATGCTATTTTTTGTTTCCTTGAAAGTGGTAAGTAACACTTAATGGTGACCAGCTGCGGCCGAAGATTCTCACCAGATCAGAACTGAGCCAATTAAGAGTGGTTCCGGACATCGGTCTGCCGCCGGACACTTCAAGATATTAAGATAGAAGCAAAAATAATGTTGTGGCGATTTTGCTCTCCAAACTTCGCACTCAAACAATAGCAAGAGTTACAAAGTTTAACCCTCCGAAAGCGCGCCTACTGCGCAATATCTAATGAATAAGAAGCACAGGTAAGTAGGAAGTTACACAGCAAATTGAATTAATGGGAAATGAGGAAAAACAAACCGCGAGCACGCCGCGGCGGCCCTTCAATAAGCCATTAGTGTCGACGCCGCCACTACTCCGAGATCTAATTTACACAGCTCACAGACTAGCGGAGTTGTACCGTTACATTTCAGGGGATATTGAACTTTATTTCAAGCCAACAGAGTGCAATTTTCTATGAGGGATGTGATCAGCAAACGGTGTAAAAATTCATAGTTCCGCACACTTCATTATGCAAATGTGTCTCCGGTGTGTCGTGGTGTGTCGCCCCGCTCCGCCCCCGCGCCGCTCTCCACTGATGGCTCCAGCATCATAGAGCATAAATACGCGTTTATTATACGACGAGACTGCAGCGTCAAAGCGAAGCGAGCCGTCATCACAAACTCCTCAAAAAATAAGTATCCACCCATCGGGTGAGATATTATCGCCGAATCACCGAATGAACTCAAAAGCTGAACAAGAGAAAGCGTAAGCACTATTCGTTTTGTTGACCTATTCTTCACTAATCTGTAATATCAGACAATGGTTTCAATTCGGTTGTGCAAATTCGATAAAATAAACTAATTTGACGCATCTAAAAACAGTGCTATCCTTTTCTAAATGCTCCCCATGACAAAGGATAAGTAGCATTATTTTTTGCACGATTCAACTGGTTTCGTTTTATTTGCACAAAATCGGCACCACTGACAGGAAATTTTAAGTTTCGCTGGCGAAATGTGATGTAATGGATTGCAGAATGTAAAATGTGATGTGATGAGTTTGAAGATGTTGTGGTTTTAATATTCATTTGGATACAATTATTCATATTTTATTCAAGAGACAAGAGAAGTTTTTGGTTTTGCATAGTATCAATACCTAAATAACATATTTCTTAATACATTTTCTCAAAAAGTTGACATTTCCATGTGTGTTTAGCGTGCGCAAAGTTATTCTTTTCCGCACTAGTGCTTTTGTGTTTTCCTCCTACGCGGCACCGGAGCGGGCGTACCAGGAGCGCAGTGAACACGAACACGGCATGCAAACACGGAGCAGGCAAACACGTAAAACCAATTTTTTTTTTTCACAAATGTATTAAAAAAATTTCGTTCAATGCACGTGCGGAATTGTCATTTTTACTCGTCCTCATAGTTGACCCTCGCCTTCGGCTTGGGTCAACAAAGCGGGACTCGTAAAGAAATGACAAACTTTACGCACTTATAATATTGAAATGTACTATTAAAATTTATTCATGATATAATTCAATTCAAATTCAATTCAAAATTCTTTATTGCGAACTTGGTCACAAAAGTTAATATCAATAGCGCTATGATTAGGAATCAGCGTTAAAATAACCAGAAGGTATTATTCGATGGCGGATGAGCGGAGCGGGGCGGTGCGGCGGGGCGGGGGCGCGCCGGGCTGAACAAATACAACGCACTTCAAATAACGTATGGAGTAATCCTGCCGCCCCCGCACCTCTCACACACACACACACACATGGGTGCAGAACGATACGTTTGAGATTAATTAAAACGCAAAAACCTCATCGAATTCGCGGAACATTAACAACGGGATTGTAACTGAAATTGCCGCAAAGAAATCAAATTATTTTGTTTGCATTTAGTCATAATCAGAAGTGTGAAGAATTTCAGTAGTTTCTCTCTCTCCAGTTGCTCCTTCATTCCAAAGGATCGTAGTGCACACTTTGTTACGGATTCTATAGCACGAAATAAGTTTTATTAACACGGACTACACTAATTTATCTTATGTTATTCTCGTAATTTCTGACTATTATCTATTAATTAATATCATTGCACTGATTTAAATTTGTGACAGTACTGTAACCTACTTTAATCGACTTAAATTTTAAGAATACTTAATTATTATCTTGACATTCTGATCTTTACTCTACTGCTTGTTACTAATTATTATTATTGACTAATTATAATTGCTGTCGTGTACTTCCATTGACTAATTATTATATATTTTAATTTCATATTACTAATTCTGTATTTAGAAAATAATTAAATTTAAAAATAATTAAATTAGTAAAATAAATTGTAAAATTGTTGTAATGTATACTGTATATTGTTAGCAACGCCCTGACAGGGCCACATGTTAATGTTAAAATACTGTAATATGTAAGCTAATCTATAAATAAACAATAAACAATAAACAAGATCAGTCAGTTTACTTAGCAATGTATAAACAATTTCTAAATAGCAAAGAATTCCGTAACGAGCTAGACGTGCATCTGATGGTAAGTGATACGCCCGCCCCATGTCCATGTCCGCTGCAGTGCGTCCCACAACTTTGCACTACAATGTCATACGCCACAAGCCGCACTGCACTGCGCTCGTCATCCTGAGACTGAAGATAAGTATGCCCGGTAATCTGGTAAGGATTGTTAATAATTTAGCTCTTAAAAACATACAGAAGTTCAATAAGACGACTCATAATATAAATAACTGTTTAAATATACAAAACACCTTGAGGACCTAAATAAACTTCAATAAAAAGTATTAAGTAAACTAAAACATGAAAGTCACGGCAGCGAGGCATAGTATACTCAAGATGCTGCAGCAATGATTCGTTGGATAGCCAAACTTATCTTTTGGCCAAGATGCTTTTGCCAGCTCTAAGATCCCCGATTTACCAAAGTTTAATAATTTAGCCCCTAAAGTTCGTTCAAACGGAAGCTTTTAAATTTTGAAGTTGTTATAATATCTTCACTGCACGTGTTTGGTATTAAAAGGCAAAGGCACGACGGCTAAATCTTCCAACTTCGCAATAAACCAGGTGTTTGAATGTTAGCTAGAGTGGCGAGTGAGCGATAATCCTGCACCACTGCACACACGGCGTCGGCAGATCAAAGCGCGGCGAATCAACTAACGTTTATTGTGATATTAGACTCTCACCACTGCACGCGGTTATGAACCTTAAGGTAAACTGCTTTGGATTTAAATTTGCGTGACGTGAGTAAAGACGTAGTTTACGACGTCCGTAGTTAATGCAGTGGAAGCGCGCTTTGCGGCGGTTTACCGCGTCGCGTCTCCACTATACAGATAGGCAACTAATGGTTGGATAGTGAACGTGACCGCAGCGCCATTACTGTTTGTACAGTGTCCAATCCTGCGCTTCTCGTCAATCCTTGGAGCCAGTATCGGTCCGGCTGCAGTATGTCATGATGAGGCTTGGCGATGACTCGTATTCAATGACCGACTGACCGACTGAAGCTTCACACAGATGTTTCCGTAAAATGTTGCGACAAATCTACGTGTTTCTGAAATAGACATTTTGTACGTACACGTAGATTTTGTTTCAGTAACTGTGTATCCGAAATATAGTATCTCATGAAACGTGGCTTTATAATGTGGCTATCATTGTTTAAGGTCGACTGCCTCTTGATTCTGCAAAAATACTTATAGAGCTTACATCTATGCATGTTTGCATAAATTATGTTACATACTAACTTATACAAGGTGTGGGTTAATGCGTATAGTGTGCCGGCAGCTAACCTTTTTACTTGATCCACACATCCTTGAAACATATTAATGGAGATAAGAAGACCCAATTATTTTGTTTTATTATCAATACAAAACTTATTATTTAATTGAGAAAAAATCTTTTACCGAACCTAACTGTGATGTCAACAAAGCGTAATACACTTTTCATTACTCCCAGTTCATTCATATTGAATGAGCTGTTTTTAGGGATGTCACTTAAAATTTATGGTACCTACATTTTTTGTATATCCTGAGGAATTAACTATAGGGAGTACTCCCTATAGTTTCCTCAGGATATGAGCTACACTTTTTGTGGTATTTTTTCATGCATCTATACATCGTCTCCTACTTAAGCCTTTCGGCTAATTATTTTAATTAACCTACACGTTGTATATGAAAATGAAAATGAAAATGAAAATGAAAATGAAAATGAAAATGAAAATGAAAATGAAAATGAAAATGAAAATGAAAATGAAAATGAAAATGAAAATGAAAATGAAAATGAAAATGAAAATGAAAATGAAAATGAAAATGAAAATGAAAATGAAAATGAAAATGAAAATGAAAATGAAAATGAAAATGAAAATGAAAATGAAAATGAAAATGAAAATGAAAATGAAAATGAAAATGAAAATGAAAATGAAAATGAAAATGAAAATGAAAATGAAAATGAAAATGAAAATGAAAATGAAAATGAAAATGAAAATGAAAATGAAAATGAAAATGAAAATGAAAATGAAAATGAAAATGAAAATGAAAATGAAAATGAAAATGAAAATGAAAATGAAAATGAAAATGAAAATGAAAATGAAAATGAAAATGAAAATGAAAATGAAAATGAAAATGAAAATGAAAATGAAAATGAAAATGAAAATGAAAATGAAAATGAAAATGAAAATGAAAATGAAAATGAAAATGAAAATGAAAATGAAAATATTTATTTTCACATAGGCCTAAATAACAGGCTCTTAAGAAAAGTCAAGACTCTACCACCAGCGGCACCAGGTTCGGAAAACAGGTTTGCACCTAGTACTGGTGTGAAAAGTAGACATAGTATTTATTATGTAAGTCTTTGATAAAAGTATTTTAAGTAGTCCACTTAGCAAGTATTCTCGAGTAACGGCAGCACTCAGAGTGGCCACATTGAACCATTGAGCATTCAATCCGATCAACCGCCCCCCTCCCCCGTGTACTAATTGTGGGGGGCGGTGAGCATTAACTCCGCTCCGGTTGCGCGTTCCATTGAAAGTGGTTTTAATTTTATTTAATTTCATTAAAATACGACCGCGGTACACGTGGCTGCAGTGGGATTTCGTTCATTAATTCATTAATTAAAACAACTTATTATTATTCGTTAGAGTCATAATTAAGAGACCAAACCGAATGGAAATAAAGCGGGTTTTGAAACCTATTTCCATACCGTGTACAACTTGTTATAACAACCGTGTATACTTGAGCTTTAAACGAGCTAACGCGAGGTTTAAATTATTTCCAAATAAGTTTCATAAAAAGTAGTGTTTGTTATGAATTTGGTCTAACTCCCTTTCATAACCTTTATAGCTACTTTAGATAGAGGAAGTGTTGCTATTACAATCTACTGTTACTATAGATACTATACTATGTTTACTAGCTGTAGCAATAGATTGCTATAGCTGTTTGTTCCAAATTCCGACAAATCCTATGAAAACCATGAATTTTCCGGGATATATAGAAGCTAATCCAGACTATAATCTATTGTATCTATTCTAAATTCCAGCCGAAATGATCAGTAGTTCTGGCGTAATTAAAAAAAACAAACATCCAAACATTCAAAATGTAAACTATCACATTTTTTATATTATTAGACTTTCTTGAGTATTTATTACTCGTAATAATTTTACAGGAAAGTTATGTTGAATTATTGTTACAAAATTCTAGTTGTTCGTATTGCTATTCTGTGTCTCCAACTTCCAGCGGTGGACAACAAACGGTAATTCTAACAAAATGAATAAGTACTTAACAATATTCATGATAGTATATTTTTGCAGTGAAGGAAAACACGTCCTTTGTGTTATTATTGGGTGCGGAAAGAGCTAGTTTGCGCTGACATTGAGTCCACCTTCTTACAATGAGATGATATTATACCTAGACCTACGCCCGTCCTGTCTGACCTACTGAACAAACAGTAAGGGTGGATAGAGATATTATGCACAAGTCGGTATATTCCAAAGTTAATTTAATTTAAGATGATATAAAACAACCGATTTGTGACCGCGCCTGAACTTCTACCTAGCCGTATGACATTTTATGATACGCTAAAAAGACAGAAATGGAACGAAATTAAAAAATGTGTGAAAATGATCGCTAAAATGGTCACCTGTCCTCCGCGCATTCTTATACATTTTTTTTTATATTTCGTTCGAAAGCTATGCAATAGCAATCATAAATAAAAAACGCACGGATGGGACATACGGACACAGCTATCTTTTCAGTTACATTTGTATCTACTTATTACTGGTTACTAACATTTCTAGAGATATTCAACTTCAAACGACTATAGATATTTCAATTCTCAAACTCCATACGAATCGAATGAAACGTAAGTGATTTTGACAGAATGGGGCGCGTCTTCGTGGATATCTTTAAACATATTTACCATAACTGTCCACAATATCAATCCAAAAACTCACATAAATATACTGAAGAAGCTCGAGTGATTGTAAAGCGTTGCGAAGTCCGGAAGTTATTCCCAGAAAGCACTATTTATTACCAGACTCCATTAATCACGCGGCTGTACTCGCAGCGAATAAATTGTTTCGTTCGCGTCGTACAATTCAATTAAATACCTACACAACTTCCAAGAAGTCGAAGCAGAGAACAAAATGTAATTAGGTAATATTGAAAATCTCACTCTTCCACTGCACAGTAGGTATATTGGATCAGAAGCTTTGAGAATTAAATTTTATTCCTCAAACAAGTTTTCCTATGAAAATTTTGTTACGACCTACACATCGATAAGCTAGAAAACATTTTGTAAAACAATTTTTTGTCGAATCTGCAGAAATGTTTTTTTTTGTATTTATTGAATTGAATTTTAAAAATATAACATTTAAGTAAGGCTTTCGAAATATTACCACTTGCAGACATTCTATTTTAGACTGAAATTTTAATTTAAAATTAAAATTTAATATATATAAAAAGAAATTCTAATTTAAATTTGAAATTTGAGATTGGTGGTACTTAGGTGGTACTTAGGACTCTATTATTGCAGAGTCCGGGTAGATCAATTATTATTTGCCGTGAAGCAGTCATGTACTCCGGTGTATTTTTACGTTCGAAGGGCACTGTAAGCCTTAACTTAAGATTACCGGGCAAACTGAAACCTATGCACTGATTTTATAGAGTGATCAGCGCAGTGCAGTGCGTCGTATGCTATAGTTATGTAACGTTGTGAGACGCACTGCATCAGACAGTAGGCGTAACACTTTAGGTACATATTCAGGTGAATTAATATCGCTCGTATGATTATTCTTTTGTATAAAAAGGCTAAATATAGCGCGTCTAAAATAGTATGTACTATTATTTATACCTTTCACAAGCGTAGATACCTATGGGAAAAGAAAGTACAATTTCTAAACACTAGACCCGTCCACAAGTGCTACTTATATAGAGACTCTAAATCCTAATCGCTATTAATAATGTTCTACAGTTATTTTTCTCGTCTCTCGTACTTTTCCCGCTAGTAATTCGTTGACCGCAAGCGTTGCAGGCAATGACTTCTATACATAGAAGTCTTACATATTATTACACTTGGAGTATTAAGCACTTAGAACCAACAGAAATACAAAAGATGAACATGATGATGATTTTCTTACTCCAATTTGGATGAAATGAAGCATGTTGGTAGCCGCGAACTTTACCGAATCCGCTGAAACTTAGCAGGTTATTGCGGATAGCAATTAGCGCACAGCACATACAATTCCCTCTGGTTAGCTGAGTGTTTATTTACTCGCACGTATAAAATATCCCCGTTCATATTTTCCAGCGGCGCAAGCACTTGTAGACGCTATTCTAGCTTTAAAATACGAGCGCAGCCGTGCGTTTTATAATTCACATTTCAAAAACCGTTTCTAATATGTTAAACCGCGTTTTCAATAACAAAGTATTGGCTACATAAATTCTCGATGCAAGATTGGTAACTTTACCGTAATACTATCATAAAATTCTGTATGTGGTTTTTATTTTAACACGTTTTTATGCCTATTATTGGCACGGTGGCTAATAAAATATTCGTAAGAGTAATAATAAATACTCCCCGAGGCCTCTCCGTGGGGAGTTTTTTCCCTCCTAAGTTGTATCCAATCTCTAAGTTAGATTATAAAGAAATAATAGAGAAACTATAATGCGCGGCCGACAGTCCTGACTATGCGGCTACCTGCATGCAGGGAAATACGACTCTGCCGACCGATGAAGCAAATAATGACGGCCCGCTGACCCACGCCCTGTACCATTCTTATTTTTAATACGCTTTCTGTCAAACTTAATTAAATATAAATGTTGTTGACCTCTCTTTTCTCTTACTTACAAACCCCATACCGCCACAAATTTCAAACTAGCCCGTGACCAGAATGGAATCCTTCGTTACTACATTCTATTCAAATGCGCGCCGCGCGTTCGATGTCGTCAAATATCTCAGGTGATCAGCGCTGAGCCAATAATTGAGAAATAGCGTTGCGTCGCGACGTATCTAAATGGAGCAAACTAACGCTGAATTTAATAAACAACGTTTCTATCACGAAAGTTGCTAAATGGTAGGCAAGATGCAATTTTGCTACGCCTTTACCAAAAATAGGCCGTCGCTCGCTAGACCTACATGAGTCGATGTGACATGTTGACATTATTTTAACATTAACAATCGTTAACCATAGACAATTATTGGTTTCGTTTCTTTCTTATAGAAGCTAAAGAATGAGCGATTGTCAACGTTTCTACACCGATCGACGCTAAGACATATGGCTACAGCTGCTGGTCTGAACCATTAACCATCTGATAACGAAGAGAAATTATTCCTAGAAAAGTATTAGTTGACACATTTCTCAGCTTCATTGTACGGCGTGAGATAGTTCTGTATAAACTTCTCCAGTGCGAGTGTGGCGCAAACTTGACCTGCTTTAAGTTGCAAACTTGACTCAACTTCGGAGCTGTCTGAACTGGGCCGCGTCGCTCTTACGGGTGGTTAAACATTTTATCTTTACTGCATTTTCATTATTTTTCTTTGCTTCAGTTCGGTACTAAATTAAGACTGGTAGCACGAGAAAAGTGTGGTCGCGAAGAATCGTGTCAATGAACAAAGCTAAAGGATTCAAAAAAAGGGTGATTACTTTTGACTCAGACTCACATAAATTATTTTAGATTAAATAGCCAAGTTACCTAGAGCTTACACAGACACGAAACAAACATTTTGATCTTTAGACGACGTACTTATACGGTATATCTACCTAATGTGTCCATCACTACACGATATATTCACTCCCACTAGATGAGTCAATTAAGATGAGTACTATAACATCGAATAAAACACTCCAGTCTCCATTAACACCAACATGCCATATTATTTTCAAACATAGAACGCGCTCAAATAAAAGCTGTGAATTCTGAAGGAAACAGCAATACAACTAGTTTTCAAGTCGCTTTCATAATAAAATCACACAATGACGGGGCTTTCAGTAAATGCATCTGAAGGGTCCTCAGAACACCGCGACACTCCGCAATCCACTCCGCCATTCCGCCATTCCGCTATTCCGCCATTCCGCTATTCTGCTCGACTCCGATGAGTCGCGGATGATATTGCGGCGGCGTGGAGTGGAGTGGAATATCGTACCGACTCTATGAATAACAATAACTCATCGAGAACCAATCAAAACATTACTTCGCATTGTTGACTATGTTGATGCTGCCATTAATTCTAGTGGCGAAATGTTTTAGTGAAAGTATCCATTCGTGAAGTAAAAGTACGGATTCTTTGTTTATTATTACCTTCTTTATTTAGCAGCGATTTTGGAAAATTATTTTTACTCACTGACACAAGTAAAAAATACGTAAGAGTCCATTTTAGTTTCCGATAAAATTTTTGAAAAATACCGATTTTGGAGCAACTTTTAAGAAAACTTTTATTACTTTAGATTAAAGATCCTAAACGTAGTTTTTAACCTGAATGTTTCTAAAATTCTCTGAAATGAACTCGTGAATAATAACTCGTGTCGGAAAGCTCTAATTCCGTGAGAACGTGAACAAACACCGCCTGTTTGCGCTCGTCCCGACTCACGGCCGACAGTCCTCGTTTCATTACGACTGTGTAGTATATACTATACAGGAGGGTTAGTACAAGTTTTTGTACACACTTCCAGTCGATTCACTTCGAATAAACGGAACGGATTTCTCCAAACATATTTTACAGCTAGCGCCATCTATTGACAGTCTTATGTCAGCGGCTCGAAATTTGTAAAAAAACCTGTACTAACCCTACTGGTTTTTGTACACATTTCGGGTCGACTCGATTCGAATAAACGGAACGGATTTCTCCATACATCTACACTTAGCACAGCAAGCTGTCGGTGGTTATCCGCTTTCGAGTCAACTCGTTTCGAATAATCCCCAAGCAATTATGCCAGCATTGAATGGAAGAAGGCGTTATTTTGCGCACTCAAGTTGACTATACGATTTCGCATTGTGAAGTCAACATCTCCTGACGATGTTCCGGTGTCGGGACGAAATGTGCGTCGAAGGAAGCGTTGGAAGAATTGTGTGTGGTGTTTCATGTGGGCAGTGTTCCTGCCAATATGCCTTGAACCAAACTGAATCTTTTCAAGTAGCGGATTATAGCAAAACAAATTAATCTATCCTGTTAGATCACAATGTTTTCGCTGGTTGTAGATGTACGGAGCGATCGTTTCGTTTATTCGAAGCACGTTGACTCGAAAGTTGTAGATACAAAAACCTGTACTAACTACAGTACATAGTCATCGTATACACTGCTGTAGTTCTACAGTAATGTAAGCCGCAGTCCTCGCCTCGAGCCTGCGAGCCCCCTCATTAGCCATTATACTGCGAATTCAAATAATATGATAATACGTCGACGGTCTCGGGTTCCGCAGCCTATTATATTTCCAAAATGTTTGACCGCATCATAGCGGAAAGTAAACTTGTTTGTAATTCCATTAATAAAATGCTAATTTGTGTATTTCACCAAAACACCTAATTTATTTGTAGAAATGTGCTAGTTCGTTTAACTTAATAAAATGTTGAGTGAAATTTTAAGGTGGTGTTACAAAAAAATTGCAGAGTTTATCTTCAGCTCTTCTTAGTATACGACTTACTGATTTTGGACTTACTGACTTTCTGGACGAATTTGATTCTCCTTCGCTATTGTGTGAAGTACTATTTTTTTTTGTTGAAGAAACATTTGCTCTACTTTACTGGTGATTGGAAATTCTTTAGTCTCGGAAAGAAGGTATAAGTGGTGTCAATACTACCATAAAGCAGTAATGTATCATGTGAAGGAAAGTGGTACAAGATGGGAAATCGTAGGAAAAACTGAAAAAAACTCAAATTAGGTGAACGTTTTACTTGTCTCCGCCATAGTTTCGTATAAAAAAAATCACGTATTGTATAAAGAGTGGGCCAATTTCTTAATAAATATGCAGTTACGAATTTCATTGGTTGTATTTCTAGAATGTACTCTCAGTCAAAAAATTTCCAGTATCAGTTTTTCCAGTTTGAGCCTAGTGTTATTAAACTGATTTCTAAAGAATACCAATTTTACAAAGCTACATATTTCAGTAAGTATGCAATATTTAAGCATCACGTTATTCCTGAACGTATAATTTTTGATTGTATTTGCATGTGGACTATGTTTCATCGGTTTATCCGTGTAATACGACATATACGATACGCGCGTGTGCGATTATCCGAAGTCCTCCGTCGTATGTTTGCTGTAAATCCGGTTTATCCGTACATTATATTCGCGCCGGCAGCGAGCGGCACGAACGCTCAACTGAATTTTATAAAAGCTTTCCATTATTTGCGAGTACTGTAGGTTTATTAATTCATACATCACGCGCTTTATGTTATCGTGTACACTTCGATGTATAGCCTGTTAGGGACAGGCTGCTATTCATAAGTTAATGAACAATTATGCTACCGTGTTTATTACGTATCTGTTGAATTTGGATAGCCTGCCTCAGATTTAGCAGTCCGAGGTTCGAGCCCTAGGCGCGTAATTTTGACTTTTCATAGTTTTAAGCTTTGGTTTTAGGTATGAGTATGTATGCGAAATGCGAATAAACGTCGCAAAACCAGTAAAAAATAAAGTTGTCGCATAAAAGAAAATATTATTATTTTCAATAGTGTTTGAAGTCTGCCAATCCGCATTTTGTAATACGGTGAACCACATATACAGCCTCTTTATATTGCAGCTCTAACTTAAGGGTTCTTCTTAGTCGCTTCTCCATACAAAGTTATTACGCCTATTTTTCTATTAATTGCAATATTATATCTAAATCTAAGCAAATAGTCGATTTTTATCTCCAATATGGCCGAAAATAACTTTTATAAAATGAATGAAATTTAAATCTCTATCTCTATTAATTTCAAATGTCTTCAGTTTGTGCAAAAAAATGCAAAAATTACAACGACTTCGACTCAACTTCTATATAATCTTAACTGTAACCTTATAAATTGCAATACTATAACAACGTTAATATTGAAGTAAGTACGTTTCGGCCTCGAAGACCAGCGTGTTCTCATACAAATATTACAAGCCTAATTGTACCTACCCCCTTCTCCCACCCCTAGAACCCACCTAGCGAACATTCCGAACATCAATCAAAGAAAGAAAGAAACAATTAATATTAATCCCCATTGCGCCTCGCGTGACCACAAGCCCCCCCCCCCCCCTTGTAATTGACATGGTAACTCGTATGCGATGCAATATTTTTTTTGATTCTTCGTGGAAAATAAATAACAAGACGACAAAAAACTAGCCATGCTGTTAAGGATTGTTTGTAAAAAAGGAAATACACTGCAGTTTCATGGAATAAGATTCGTAAACCTCTCATAAAATCTGTTTTGGAAAGTGCCACATTTGACAAGCGGGTCAAAAGAAAAAAAGGTTTAGAACCATTAAAACAAAAATAAATTTCAAGTCTCAAAAGAAATTAGAAACACAGTTTGTGCACTTAAGACAAAGGGACACATGAACCTTTCGGCCATTAAAGGGACACATAAATCCTTTGAAATGTCAGGCAATTGCGCAAAAGGAAATAAACTTCTAGAAATCGTAGCTAAACGGCGAACAGATGCGTTAGCGAAAAAAAATAGAGAGGCAGGCATATATTGCGCTCTCGTTCTAAAGTAAAAGGGCGTGGCTTTTTCCAAAATGGATGACGTAGAGACGAATCAGGAGTCATTATACTTAGATGAGACCAATCACGATTTTAGACAAAGTTACTTGGGCGTTTCAAACTCTGTTGCAGTGGGAGCAGAATTGGTGACGAGAAAAAGGAAGTGACCAACGGGAATCGAGGCAGTTCAAGTCCGGGCTTCGGGTTGAGACTATTCAACTCGAATCATCGCAATTCAGAACACCTCCGGGTTCTGAACAGTCACGGGGCTCCCACCATCGACGAGCTTTTTTTTTTTTCTCATAGTCACGAATATAGCGTCAGTGTTTTGTTTATGTAAAATTTCTTGATCTTTTGTCAGTACGTGTTAAAACCTTAGAAATAAATATTAAAGAAATCAAATATTAAATTTGTGTAAAGAGGCGTCAGCTGTACGAGGCATCACATGATTTGGTAATGTACAACTAATTTTCATATATATATATATTATAACACGAGATAATTTTGCTTAGAGTCTTTTAGCCAATTTAGCACGGGGTTTTCACTGAAAGATTATTTTAACTGCTGGCCATGCACCCCGACACTGCAATGGAAATACTGCATCATGAGCGACAGAAGGGGGTGAAGGTCGAGTGGACAGCTATAAGCTGGGGAATTGGATCTATCGGGTTTACTATAATAATATGCTTACTATTTATACAATGTGTTCACCTAGTCAGGAAATGTTTCCGCACTTACATACGAAGGCCAGTGACGCAAAATAACGAATATATAGAAATGGAATCAGTTTGTTTAACTTTGCCAAACGTTATATAAAGTAACGAATAACAAAATCAACTCGTGTTATAAAACTAGACTAAGTTGTGTTCTTAAAATTATCTGAGGAGATAATATGATTTGTGTAAATAGCCATTTCATGCTTGTGTGTGCTTTGTCTCAACATATTCTGATAAATTAGTATGATAATTAATGCTCGATGTATAAGAGTGTGTGTACATATTAATTAAGAAGTATAATGTATGGTGCTTCTTGGGTTTTTTGGAATTGGACAGCCTTTTTCCCATGAAGCTAGTTAGGAACGGACTGTCCGGGATTGCTTCACAATCCCTAAATAATAATTCAGTTTCTTCTTTTCTAATATTAATTTTGATCTGAAATATACAAATATCAAATCAAACTAGTCACTTTTATTTCTAAAACCAAAACCCTTGAATAGGTCAAAGTAAATGTAAGGTGAAGGATTAAGTCTAATAATTACGTGTATCTAGTTTGAGATAAACAATCTTTAACAGAAATTACCAACTTAATTAACTTATAGCATTCTGGACCTTCACATTAGAATTACTCTATATGCCTAATACAATACTTACAGAATTCAGAAAGATATACTAAATAAAGTAAACGTTAACTTATTGAAAGTTTTGAAGTGATTTAAGATTAACTAACTTGCCTATTTACCAAGACAGATAATTAAATTAAATGATTGGCAAATTACGTGGGTTCCGTCTGAACTTATGAGGAAATAATATTAAAGTTTGGAAGGGCTCTTTAAGCTCTTAAATTACATCCACACTCGACTACATATAGGTAACATTCTTCGAGGAGCTGAAGCGAGGGGAAAGGAGCTGGAGAAATGGTGATTCTACTACGAGACCGAGATGGGTAATTGTTCTATTCATGTAACAGTCACGCAACAAGGGTGAGAGACATTGAGGCCTGGCAAGAGAAATTTGAGTCACATATATTATTGCTCCCACAGGTTTTGGAGAACAGAGTACATGACTGAATTTGCCTCCTCCAGCAGCGGTTCTGGGCATTTTAAACACGTCCTCCCCATATAATCGCAACCTTTCGACCTTTTGATTTGGCCAAATCAATCAATCTAACTAATGATGACAAATATATAAAACCATGGTATACTGGGGCGAGCTAAGGCTCAATAAAAAACAAAATCCCTGGCCTTCGTGGCATGTGAGGAATAATTACTCGCTTCGCAGCGATTTTTAGAAAGGTTGTGATTTGCCCCATAAAAAAAACGCGTAGAGCGGACCTGCTTTCAGGTTGTAGGGTTGTCTCAATGCCAGAGTGTAAACCGGTTGGTTGGTGGTTAACCCTCGATCCACACACGTGCCATCTATGCTTCTATTCTAGCCTGAATTAATTGAATTAATTACATGTACAACTTGTTCAAACACGGGAGAAAATGAACCGTTATCAAAATAATTCAGTAAAGTCGTTCTAAAGGTACCTTCTTATAACAATAGAAGGCAGGTAGAATGGGCTAGCAAGACCACGTCGTAGGCACAGTTTAATGTACTCTCTCAATACTTTAAGTTTCCGACGAACAAAGGAGGTATGCCAGATGTTTCTTTTCCAATGTCTTTTGCTCACGTTGCAGACTTAAATTTGTACAGTAAAATCTATCTTAAACTGCTCAGTTGCGATTCGAAATTAATTAGACGATCAAAACCGGCTCGAACCATCACAGATTTTGGTGCCGTGACCAGGATTTCAGCTACGTATTCGAAATATCGATACGACTGATCTATATCGAAAAAAAAAAAGAAAAAAAAATTACACAACGTAGGAATGTAAGGATTGCGATTGGGCATATAAGGGTAGATATTGATTAAATGATAATATATAAATATACCTCTAGGGATCACACAAAAAGAGACAAAACACACCGTGCATGAAATTACTTTAAGTGGCTATACATATTATGTTTACAGCTATTCTAGATACAGGAGAAGCAGAAATTAATCCTATGTTTTATAATTGTACCATTTACAGGATCCGGGGACTACATGCATGAGAACATTACTCTTTACTTAAATTTGAATTAAGATTTCATTTGAACATTAAAACTGTGTATATTAAGTAGTCACATGTAGGATCTCGAAAGTATTGCATCACATAAGAGCGTAGGTCACGTCTAGAGTCTCGGAGAAATTCATCAACGTAACACGCAAACTTTCTAAATACTTAGTACAAAAGAAATCGGGTATACGGTAAATCTAAAATTGCGCCAGTCCAACAGCCTAAGATAACGGTTGATAGTTAACGGTACTAAGACTAGGTAGTCAAAAATGCCTGCAGGTAGGAGAAAGCGAGGCAAGCCAGTACAAAGGGACATAGGTTCAGACAAAGCTAGTACGGGCGAAACGGAGGCGAGCAACCGAGTAGAGACCGTAATCCTGCTTTAGAGTTGATTTTAAGAAAGATTAGTGAGTTTGAGAAAAAGTTGGGACAGTTAAATTCGAGTGCTAGCGAGAGCACGAATGGGTCGCCTAGTGTGGCTTCAGAAATAATTAATAGTGTGGGTAATGAGATAGTTATGAATCAGGAATCGGTTAGTCTAGCATCTGCGAGTACCAGTGGAGTATCATCTGAGACGCGGAATATATATGTAGTTCAGCCTACGGTACATAAGCCGACTTTCGATGGGAGGCCGTTTAATAATCCAATCACGTTTTTGAAACGATTAAAAAGGTATATAAAGGAGATAAATGGAACAGGGCGTGAAATTGATATAGCGTTAGGGTGTATTACAGGACACGCGCGCAAAGTAATGGACTTGTATTCCAAGAGCTGGAACACTTTGGGAGATTTTGAGGCAGATTTTAAGCGCATTTACTGGACTGAACAAATCCAGGAATCCGTAAGATACAAATTAATTAATTCTGTTTATACAAGTAGTTCAGGAATGACGATGTCGGAACATTTTGCTGAGAACGTAGAGTCTATGCAGTCGCTGACTATAGCTTTTAGCGAGCGGGACTTAGTTAATTCCATTATGCGTCATTACGCAATAGACATACAACGTCTGTGGTTTACTAGAGCCGAGGAAGCTAACATTTTGGGCGGAATTAATTTCCTTAGGAACATCGAACAAAACATTATAGAAAAACCCATGGGGGCTACTAGAGGAGTAGTAGGAAATAATTCGAGGAGTGGGAGATACATTAGATCACATTCAGCTCAGCCTGTTGTAGCTACGATGTCAGCTTACAGAGGGAGAATTAGGAATAATTCGAGAATTAACTCAGCGAGGGGGCGTGGTTATTATCAGGGGCGTTCGGCGTATAGATCAAATCGGGGCAGACCCGCGTTGTCTATGTCAGAGTCGGAAAGGGACAGCACTAGACCGGCGATCACTTTCGTAAAGGAAGGCGAAGGTTCTTCTTTGTCTAAACATGTGAGGGCGGAAAACCAAGAAAAAAACTAGCGTTCCCCGCACAAATGAGGTCCGATAGAGTTATGTTGTGTCAAGAGGGGACAAAAGGGACTTCAATACACAGGGAGGTAGATACAGCCTATAAAATTTTAACTAGCAAAGGATGGAAACCAGGACAGGGTTTAGGGACCAGCACGGAGGGTCGTAAACGGTTGATTAGAGTTAGCACGTGTGGCGAGGAAAATGATTGTCAGATGGAAATTCGAAGCATAGGAATCCTATTAGAAAATCAGTTTGGTAACATGGTAGAGTGTAGCGAAGTAGGTACTGCGTGTGAGACTTGTTCAAGTAGAGGTGTGAGAGTGTATACAATGTTTCACGAGCTCGATGAAATAACAGACGCTGGGGTTGATTATTCGTTACCTAAACTACCAGAGGTATGTGTATGCTTGTATGGGCGGACGATGAATGCGTTGGTCGATAGCGGTAGCCAGATCAGTGGGATCACTAGGGAACTGTACGATTCTATACTGAAGGAGGGAGTAGAATTACCTGAAATTGCTATTCCAGCAATTCAAATACAGGGGGCGTTCGGATCGCGGAGTGAGAGCACGAACCGAATGGTTCTAATAGAATTCAAATTAGGAAACACGGTAGTAGAGACACCTGTATTAATTATGCGACATTTACCTAGGTCATTAATACTAGGATACGATTGGCTGGAACGAGTAAAAGGGATTATCAGCTGCGGTAATGAGCGAACATTGACAATTGAGCATTTGGGGGTAAAATCTTGCGTGAAATTCAATTCAGACTGCAAAATTGATAGGATGGGTGGAGAAGCTAACGCGACTATCATCAGTCTTTGTTAGAATCGATTGTTAGGACGGCAGAGAACGATATATCGAGTATACAATCGGGCGGAGATAAGACTAACGGGTTTCATCTAGACGGATCGGGTTTGAGTAACGAACAAAAGGAATTGTTGATACCTGTGTTAGATAGGCATAGCAAAGTATTCACGGAAAAATTAGGGTTGACGGACAGGTACGAGCACGTTATAAAGTTGACGGACGAAACACCTTTCGTGAAGCATAGCTATCCGGTACCTTTAGCTTACAGGGAGCAGGTTAAGGCAGAGTTAGATGAGTTAGAAAGTCTAGGCGTAATAAAGCAAGAGGCGACACCTTACTGTAGCCCTCTCACTTTTACTAAAAAGCGGGATGGGTCAATCAGACTCTTATTGGACGCACGAGAGTTAAATAAGAAAATGGTCGGAGACGCAGGATCGCCACCTTTAACTTCGGAAATATTACAGTCTTTTCATGGAGTAAATTACATTAGTTTGATTGATTTGAATAATGCTTATTTTCAAATACCTATACATAAAGACTCGAGGAAATATACTGGGTTCTCGTTCATGGGGCGTACTTATACGTACCAAGTACTACCTCAAGGTTTAAAAACATCTGTGGCAGGGTTTTCGAGAGCAATGGACTCTATATTGGAAGATGTACGCGAGTTTTGTGTAAATTATCTTGATGATATAGTAATATTTACAACGGGTGATATGAAGTTACATTTAGAGCATCTAGATCGAGTATTGAGCAGGATAGAATCGGCAGGGCTAACGGGGAGACTGAGAAAGTGTCAGTTTTTATGCGTAGAGGTAAAACTGCTAGGACACATAGTTAACACACGCGGTGTGCGTATGGATCCGGAAAGGGTGGACGCCATATTAAATTTCCCCGTACCCCGAACAGTGAAACAACTACGAGGCTTTTTAGGATTAATAAATTACTTTAGAAGGTTTATATCGAAATATAGTGTGGAGGTTAAACCACTTAACGACCTGTTGAAACAAAATAAGAAATGGTCTTGGTCTCAGGAGATAAATGAATGTTTCGAAAGAGTTAAAAGGTTATTTGTAGATACAATACTACTCGCGCACCCCAACCCAAAAGAGACTTATTATTTACAGACTGATAGCAGTAACTTAGGAGTTTCAGAATACGTGTATCAATTAAATAGCGAAGGTGAAGAGCAGGTGATAGGGTTTTGTAGTAAGGCTTTAAATGATACACAGAGTAAGTGGACGGTTACCGAGTTGGAGCTATGGGCAATCATATTTAGTTTATCGAAATTTGAAACTTACCTACGAGGGGCTCGTTTAGTCATTAGGACTGATCATAAAAGTTTAATATTCCTACAGACTTGTAAATTACTGAGCGCACGAATGATACGCTGGGTGCATTATATTGGGCGGTTCGATTACACCGTCGAACATGTGAAGGGAAAGTTAAATACGGTAGCAGATGTCTTATCTCGACATATAAAAGGGACCACTGACGTACTGACAAATAAAACTACGGGGCCTGAGATGAATCTATTCAAGGTGCCTCTAGGCAGGGTAATACGAGATCGATGGAAGGAGATAGGATATCACCAGGGGCAAGATAAGATCGCTAGCGAAATAATTAAACGTATGAGTTTAGAGAATACACCTGAGTCCAAATATTACATACTCAAGGAAGGTATTCTTTACAGAAAAGGCAAGGAAGGGGACTCTTTGAAGTTATATGTACCAAAGGAATTACAAAAGGATTTGATTGTTAGTGTTCATGAAGAAATAGGTCATTTCGGACGATACAAGGTGTTTGCTTTAATGAAAAGTCGATACTATTTTCCTAGGATGTCTCGTGAAATAGGACGTGTTGTAAGGGCTTGCGAAATATGTCAAAAATCAAAGCATGTATTAAGTACTCACACCGGACCGATTAAGAGCGTTATAACAAAGGAGATAGGGCAACGAGTTTTTTGTGACATTTATGGGCCATTGCCATCTGGAAAATTTGGATACAAATATATATTTGTAGTACAGGATTCTTATAGTAAACTAATCAGACTATATCCATTTAGACAGGCGAGCGGAAAGGCTACATTAACGTGTATTAAGAAATATCATAGAATCATAAAAATTAAAACATTATGCTCAGATAGAGGGGCGAACTTTACTTCGAGGATTTTCGAGTCGGGCGTACGTGAGTTAGGTATCGAGTTAACGCATACTTCTGTTAGAAACCCACGACCAAACTCAACCGAACGTGTTAACAAAGAACTAGGGAGATTGTTCAGGACGTACTGTGATAAATCGCATCGGTCATGGGTCGATTTATTACCAGAGATAGAAAACTGTTATAATCAGGTTATACATACCATTACGGGGTATTCGCCTAACGAAATAGTATGGGGAAAGAGGACTTTACTTTCGACTGACTTTGACAGCCAGGTAGGGCGAAGAAACGAATTAACGATAGAAGAAGTGGAACGAATTAGACAGCATGCTCGAGAAAATATATCTAAGGCAGCGGAGAGTAGGGAGCTTCATTATAATAAAAACCATAAATTAGTACAATTCGAGATAGGGGACTGGGTAAAACTTAAGACGTTTGCGAAATCCGAAGCCGATAAGAAAATAACAAAGAAATTTATGAGATTATTCGAAGGACCGTACGTGGTAGGGGCAGTGCCATATAACAACGTTTATACTCTAGTTGATGTGCAAACGGGAAAGGTCAAAGGAAATTATAATGCAATTCATTTGTTTCGATATTACCGAAATGGTGAATAAAATAGGATAAGTTGTTGCCGGGGACTAGCGAGAACAAAAGAGAGCTTAAGTTGAATAGACTATTGTTGCACGGAAGAGCGTTATAAACGAATGTGGGAGTATTGACTCTAGCGTGGGAATGTAGAGGTAAATTTTATTATAGAGGTAAATAGATTTTTTAACGACCTAGCACACAAGGATACTAGGTGATTAACAAAATCTCTTTGGGGGCGAATGACATGGTAACTCGTATGCGATGCAATATTTTTTTTGATTCTTCGTGGAAAATAAATAACAAGACGACAAAAAACTAGCCATGCTGTTAAGGATTGTTTGTAAAAAAGGAAATACACTGCAGTTTCATGGAATAAGATTCGTAAACCTCTCATAAAATCTGTTTTGGAAAGTGCCACATTTGACAAGCGGGTCAAAAGAAAAAAAGGTTTAGAGCCATTAAAACAAAAATAAATTTCAAGTCTCAAAAGAAATTAGAAACACAGTTTGTGCACTTAAGACAAAGGGACACATGAACCTTTTGGCCATTAAAGGGACACATAAATCCTTTGAAATGTCAGGCAATTGCGCAAAAGGAAATAAACTTCTAGAAATCGTAGCTAAACGGCGAACAGATGCGTTAGCGAAAAAAAATAGAGAGGCAGGCATATATTGCGCTCTCGTTCTAAAGTAAAAGGGCGTGGCTTTTTCCAAAATGGATGACGTAGAGACGAATCAGGAGTCATTATACTTAGATGAGACCAATCACGATTTTAGACAAAGTTACTTGGGCGTTTCAAACTCTGTTGCAGTGGGAGCAGAATTGGTGACGAGAAAAAGGAAGTGACCAACGGGAATCGAGGCAGTTCAAGTCCGGGCTTCGGGTTGAGACTATTCAACTCGAATCATCGCAATTCAGAACACCTCCGGGTTCTGAACAGTCACGGGGCTCCCACCATCGACGAGCTTTTTTTTTTTTCTCATAGTCACGAATATAGCGTCAGTGTTTTGTTTATGTAAAATTTCTTGATCTTTTGTCAGTACGTGTTAAAACCTTAGAAATAAATATTAAAGAAATCAAATATTAAATTTGTGTAAAGAGGCGTCAGCTGTACGAGGCATCACATGATTTGGTAATGTACAACTAATTTTCATATATATATATATTATAACACGAGATAATTTTGCTTAGAGTCTTTTAGCCAATTTAGCACGGGGTTTTCACTGAAAGATTATTTTAACTGCTGGCCATGCACCCCGACACTGCAATGGAAATACTGCATCATGAGCGACAGAAGGGGGTGAAGGTCGAGTGGACAGCTATAAGCTGGGGAATTGGATCTATCGGGTTTACTATAATAATATGCTTACTATTTATACAATGTGTTCACCTAGTAAGGAAATGTTTCCGCACTTACATACGAAGGCCAGTGACGCAAAATAACGAATATATAGAAATGGAATCAGTTTGTTTAACTTTGCCAAACGTTATATAAAGTAACGAATAACAAAATCAACTCGTGTTATAAAACTAGACTAAGTTGTGTTCTTAAAATTATCTGAGGAGATAATATGATTTGTGTAAATAGCCATTTCATGCTTGTGTGTGCTTTGTCTCAACATATTCTGATAAATTAGTATGATAATTAATGCTCGATGTATAAGAGTGTGTGTACATATTAATTAAGAAGTATAATGTATGGTGCTTCTTGGGTTTTTTGGAATTGGACAGCCTTTTTCCCATGAAGCTAGTTAGGAACGGACTGTCCGGGATTGCTTCACAATCCCTAAATAATAATTCAGTTTCTTCTTTTCTAATATTAATTTTGATCTGAAATATACAAATATCAAATCAAACTAGTCACTTTTATTTCTAAAACCAAAACCCTTGAATAGGTCAAAGTAAATGTAAGGTGAAGGATTAAGTCTAATAATTACGTGTATCTAGTTTGAGATAAACAATCTTTAACAGAAATTACCAACTTAATTAACTTATAGCATTCTGGACCTTCACATTAGAATTACTCTATATGCCTAATACAATACTTACAGAATTCAGAAAGATATACTAAATAAAGTAAACGTTAACTTATTGAAAGTTTTGAAGTGATTTAAGATTAACTAACTTGCCTATTTACCAAGACAGATAATTAAATTAAATGATTGGCAAATTACGTGGGTTCCGTCTGAACTTATGAGGAAATAATATTAAAGTTTGGAAGGGCTCTTTAAGCTCTTAAATTACATCCACACTCGACTACATATAGGTAACATTCTTCGAGGAGCTGAAGCGAGGGGAAAGGAGCTGGAGAAATGGTGATTCTACTACGAGACCGAGATGGGTAATTGTTCTGAGTATTCATGTAACAGTCACGCAACAAGGGTGAGAGACATTGAGGCCTGGCAAGAGAAATTTGAGTCACATATATTATTGCTCCCACAGGTTTTGGAGAACAGAGTACATGACTGAATTTGCCTCCTCCAGCAGCGGTTCTGGGCATTTTAAACACGTCCTCCCCATATAATCGCAACCTTTCGACCTTTTGATTTGGCCAAATCAATCAATCTAACTAATGATGACAAATATATAAAACCATGGTATACTCGGGCGAGCTAAGGCTCAATAAAAAACAAAATCCCTGGCCTTCGTGGCATGTGAGGAATAATTACTCGCTTCGCAGCGATTTTTAGAAAGGTTGTGATTTGCCCCATAAAAAAAACGCGTAGAGCGGACCTGCTTTCAGGTTGTAGGGTTGTCTCAATGCCAGAGTGTAAACCGGTTGGTTGGTGGTTAACCCTCGATCCACACACGTGCCATCTATGCTTCTATTCTAGCCTGAATTAATTGAATTAATTACATGTACAACTTGTTCAAACACGGGAGAAAATGAACCGTTATCAAAATAATTCAGTAAAGTCGTTCTAAAGGTACCTTCTTATAACAATAGAAGGCAGGTAGAATGGGCTAGCAAGACCACGTCGTAGGCACAGTTTAATGTACTCTCTCAATACTTTAAGTTTCCGACGAACAAAGGAGGTATGCCAGATGTTTCTTTTCCAATGTCTTTTGCTCACGTTGCAGACTTAAATTTGTACAGTAAAATCTATCTTAAACTGCTCAGTTGCGATTCGAAATTAATTAGACGATCAAAACCGGCTCGAACCATCACATAATGACCTCGGGGCCCTGACCATCAGAGTTACATAATACTATACTTATTACACTAATGTAGCGTTAAACACGAAATACATTGCTGCTCCAGTACCTACTAATTACTATTTTCAAGTTCAAATCCATGTAATACATTGGTTGATCAGTACCACCATTTTCAAGTTCTACACCCGATTTTTACTTCGTTTAAACCATTCAATATGCTCTATTTCTAAACGCAAAATTACTACATTCCTTATCGCAATTTTAATTTGTTGGTATGTGACCATAATATTGAATTGGAAGTAATTGGAAATAGCGGAAATTTTCCATTTGCAAATAAATAATTAACGAGCCCGCGCCTAATACTTGATATTTAACCAGCATTACTATTTATATTAATTTTCTGCGCATCTTTTCAATATAGACTTTACCAAAGCTAAAGTTTTGTTTGATATTTTTTTTATTTATTGGGCAACTGTAAATTCTCCGCTCTCTCCTAAGTTTATCGATCGAAAATTCTTAAATAATTGTGATCAATAGGGGTTAATGTATACTTTACATGAAAAATAAAATCAACACTCTAACTAGTATACTTTTTTTGATATTAATAATAAACCTCTAAAAACAAAGTTAGGTTTGCGGTTCGTAATCAAAAGTAAGAGCAAAAGCGATTGTTCCAAAGTTTCACTTTTTTGTAGTATGGAACCCTCGGTGCGCGAGTTTGACTCGAATTGGACCGGTTCATTTTAATTTAATTTATTTATTCAAAGCACCACCAACAGAAACATATGTAATACATTGACATATAAATAAAACTTAGGTACTACATTAACATATGATTCGACTTAAAGGTAGCTACAACATGCTTAGTAATTAAATGATCAAACGAACTTACCAAGTGAAGTTCGATCTTGATTGTCCCATCTTCGGCGAAGAGATTTAATATTTTTTACTTGTAAGTAGTCTCCGCTACGCTTCAACCCACTCGCACGTAGTTTAGCATAAGAAAGAAAGAGATAGCACGATTCCTACTTTCCTAGCAGCAGCGCCGGCTACGGACCTCATTTAGTTTAGAGAATAACAAGGCCTCCAACATTGATTTTTCGGGTACCCATCTATAAATAATACAGACGGGGATGGGAGGGACCTTAAATCTCTTCGCCGAAGATGGGACAATCAAGATCGAACTTCACTTGGTAAGTTCGTTTGATCATTTAATTGTCCCATCTTCGGCTCCGAGATTTAATATTTTTTACTTGTAAGATGTTCAGAGCTAAAGGAAATGTTGGAGGAGTTCAAAATATAAAACCAAAAACAATTAAACTCGAATAAATAAATAAGGAGATATTTATTATGAAAATTAACATAAAAAAAATAATCTCATGGAATACAAAGAAAATAACTTAATTAGGTGAAACATTAAACAGTGCATTAACAAAACTTGAATCATCGTTATTTAAAGGTCTATTATAGAAATTCGCAAAGGTTGCTGACTGATCTGACCAGGTAGCAGTCTTTCTTATAGTGTCTACACTAACACCTGCTCTTAGTGCAGCGGAAGTAGTTGCATGCCGAGTACTATGAGCACTAAATATTGTCGTATCAATGCCACTAGCTGTAAGAACTTGTTTTATCCATCTTCCGATGGTTTGGGACGAAGCAGGATGATAAGGTTTTTTAGTAGTAAGTATAAGTCTGTCATCGTGACTAGATCGGCAGGTCGAGGTCATAGTTGTATAGGATATTAGCGTATCCGCTGGACAAACGCTTGGTCGTTGCGAAAAATAAGGAAGCTCAAGTCTCGGTTGTGACCGGCCTATCCCTGATGTTTTAATAATATCAGTAATGGTTATAACAATCTTCTCACTGTTCATTTTTAAATTTGGGATCCTAATTAACGCTAATTTCTGACATCTTTGTCCTGTAGACAAGGCTAATAGAACTACTAGCTTTTTAGTGAGTTGTTCCAAACTAAGAGAGCTATTTGGATATAAGTTTGAAAGGTAATTAAGAACTACATTTGGATCCCAAGTGGTATCATACTTAGGAAAGGTTGGTTTAATTTTAAATACCCCTTTAAAAAACCTCTTTACTTGTTCATCTTGGCCCACCTTATTTGTAGAAATAAGAGATAAAGCTGAACGATGATTATTTAAAGAACCATAAGAGCAATCAGCTAGGAAGTCTAGTAAGTCATAAACCCGAATATCAAAAGGATCCAAACCTTTAGTATTGCAATAGCCCCACCATAGTTTAAAGCTAGACGTATACTGAGACTTCGTACTATTCGACAAGGATGCGAGAATTGCAGTCATTGCTGATGGAGGGACTTGTTGCCTGGCGAAAGCTTGCCTGATAATATACTCGCCACCAGGGAAAGGCGCCGATGAAGAGGATGAATTTCTCTGAAATTAGAGGAAAGTAAATATTTGTTAGGAGGTATTATGAACATATTTTCATTTACCACAAGAGATTTATAAACCGGGAACCACGGTTGCGATGGCCAGTTAGGGACGACAAATATACCAGTAGCACGATCACTAATAACTTTTTGCAATGCCTTCAATATAAGTGAAAATGGCGGGAACGCATAAAAAAACATATTATCCCATTTAATTGTAAAAGCGTCCACGTTAAATGCGTAAGGATCTCTTTTCCAAGAAATATATTTTTTACATTTTGCATTTATCCTCGAAGCAAAGAGATCTATCTCAGGTTTGCCATACTTCTCCACAATATCTTTGAATGCATTGGAGTGCAATTCCCATTCAATATCAATATTCCTAGATTCAAAGTCAGCGTCGGTATTTTCAGAAGATTTGATATAAGAAGCAAAAAGAAAAATTTTTCGGTCTTCGCACCATAACCAAATTTTTCGAGCAATTTCATTAAGATGTGGGTATTTCACGCCACCCATTCTATTTATGTAGGTAATAGCGGTCGTATTGTCTATACGTAATAATATATGACAATTATAACACTTTTTAGCAAAGGACTTAAGTCCGAAAAAAGCGGCTAGTAGTTCCAAATTATTTATGTGGTGATGACGTTCATCACAATTCCATGAACCACCGATTCTTTCTCCTTCGCAGGCTGAACCCCATCCAATTAAAGAAGCATCACTAAAAATTTCAAGGTAAAAGTTGTTGGGCCTAATTGGATTTACTGTACAGAGGATGGATTTTTACCACCACAAAAGATCATCATGAATATCAGATGGAATTTGCATTGTTTGATCATAATTTTCATTGTGTAACAATGCCAAATATCTAGCTCGTTCTAAAGATTTTGTATGACCCCAGCCATAAGCAACAGCAGGGCAGGCTGCAGTGAGAGTACCTAAGTATCGAGCAAAGTTACGAACTGGAAGTTCTACTATACTCAACATTTCATTGGTGCGCAAAAGAATATCATTCTTTTTCTTTAACGGTAATTCTAAAGTCATATTTGTAGAATTTAGAATAAATCCCAAAAATTGACAAGTTTTACTTGGAACAAGATTACTTTTCTTATAGTTTATTACAAATCCAAGGTTAGTTAGACATTTTATTGTTGCATTAAGGTTTTTCATGCAATCTTCATAATTGTTACCAAAATAACAACTGTCATCTAGATAGAATACTGACTTATAACCCTGAGAACGCAGGTAAGCTGTAACTGGTTTCATAATTTTTGTAAAAGCATGAGGGGCTGAGCTTAAGCCGAAAGGTAAAACTAAGAACTCGTAAAGAGTACCCTCAAAGAAAAATCTTAAATATTTCGTGTGATTTTTGTGAATTGGTACCAAAAAATAAGCTTCTTTCAGGTCTAGGTTTACCATATAAGAGTTTTTGGTCATCAATTTTATCGCAGTCCTAATATCCTCCATTTTGAAGTGACTTATGTTCACAAACTTATTAAGTTTCTTTAAATTTAAAATAAGACGTTTTTCACCGTTACTTTTAGGTACCAGAAAAATACTTGAGACAAATTGGCCCTTAGACGGTTCACATCTACGAATTGCTTGAGAATTTACTAAACGTGTTATTTCAGATTTAATAAAAGTCAAATCACTATTAGGCAGAAATATTTTTGGATAAGATGTTGGGTCCTGAACGGGTAACTGAGTGAATGGAATTTTATACCCAGAGATGCTATTAAGAACAGCTTTATCGTTAGTTATATCTTTCCAAGCTTCCATGAATAGTTTTAAACGACCCGAATGTACCTGTGAATTTATTGTTTCTGCTTCGCCGGCCTCGACTGCTTGTGACGTTGAGACGTCGATGGCGTCGGTGTTGACGCTTGGTGTCCGCGAGCAGCCTGCGATTGGTACGCTGTTGAACGGCGGCGGTATCCTTGCGTCGGCGTGACTTTGGCCCCCCTGCCGCGGGTCGGCTGACGCCCGCCGCGGTAGTTCGAGTATGTACGCGGTAGGGAGGGTTTGAAGTTTAAATCACTTGATGTGGCAGCTGAAGACTGAATTAGTTTCCCGGTTTTTTGGATGCCCCGTGAGGACTTGATAAAATCTCCCAATTTTTCTCCAAACAAATGACTGTCCCTTTTTCGATTTTTAAATGGATCAAGAAAACTTTTGTCGACCATTGGCGTTACTAGTGAGCGTCTGGTCTCTGTCTCCAAATAATGTGAGTCAGCAATCAATTTACTCGTATCCGAAAGATTTCTCAGAATCGCCGGTGCATTTATTGGCTTAGTGAGTATGTCCGTCATTGTCTGGCTGAGCAATGTAAGAGCACATGCCAGCTGGTTTTGTTTTTTCAAAACGCGTGAATCTCGATTCCGGGCAGACTCATTCAGCATTGCTCCAATTTCCGGGTTCAGAACGGGGGGCTTCACAAGTGGACAGTTTTTAGGGAATAAGCATTTTTTTAATAGCTCGTCCTTTACCTCCTTTTTAAGTCCATCTTTAAGGATAGGTTCCCATCTCTTTGCTAGGTCTTCATATATATCTGGGCCCCACTCATTTGACTCAGGCTCGAAATCCCCTAAGGCGAGTAAGAGCTCTGGGTCGGCAGGCGGTACATTTATAACCTCTGTTGATTCCGGTACTGTAGATGCTGCCGCCGCCGCAGGTGGTGATGGCGGGGGCACAACGTCGCATACTTCTGGCTCGACCGAATCAGTATTATGCGGAATTTCCACGACAGAACGTAACTTTTGAGCTGTGGACTGGTGGGACCGGGGCGAGGATAGCAGTGATTCCTCGTCATCACGCATCTCCTGATCATCTGGTTTGCAAAAAAATAAAAGAATGGTTAATATCTCGTATTAACTCGTAACATAGTGCTATTGGTCAATATCTCGTATTGACTCGAAGCTTCTAAATCTACGGTCTAATATCACGTATTAGATCAGAGATAATAATTACTTTAAGTATTCAAGCAATAGTTGGTATAGAAACAAATGGAATATCTTTTCATTACAAACCTTCACTATCCGAATGTTGGCGTCGTAATTTTTCCTCATATTTTTTAATCTTGTTTCGCCATCTTTCTTCTTTATTATGCCTTCTTTTTGGCATGGTAGGTAACACACAAATACAGAACACAACACACAATTAAACACTGAAATATTTTTATGATTTTTACGAGTATTAATTACTACGTGCGGTAGGCGCGCGCGCACGAAAACGAATGAGGTCCGTAGCCGGCGCTGCTGCTAGGAAAGTAGGAATCGTGCTATCTCTTTCTTTCTTATGCTAAACTACGTGCGAGTGGGTTGAAGCGTAGCGGAGACTACTTACAAGTAAAAAATATTAAATCTCGGAGCCGAAGATGGGACAATTGATAAAGTCGACGCTAAATAACGATGGAAGCTATAATAAGTAAGCTAAAGTTGTCTAATAATACAAAAAAAGAAAAAGTAAAACAAAAAGCTAATTACACAAACTTATACAAAAGAAAAAAAAAAGAAAAAATCGTTGACTATACTAATATAACAAAAAGAGAAAGTAAAAAATAAAATATGTACCTACTATAAAAACAAAATCAGACTAGCCAAGTATTTTTAGTAACTTGTTTTTGAAATTGGGCAGTTTTTCATTAAAAATATCGATTGATTTGTCCTTAAAAATAAATTGTTTGTATGTGCTGCTTAATCTAGGTATCAGAGAGTGACGACCAAGATTAGTTCTACAAAAACGGTGGGTGAAGAGTGAGACAGGGTAGCGCGATGATCGGACAGGGACTCTAAAAGAGATTTGGCCCAGCAACTCTGAGTTGTTCAATGTACCGTTTACGAGCTTGTGCAAAAAGATCATGTCATGAATTTTTCGTCTATCTGTAAGTGATTTTATAGGCCTGTAGTTGGTAATATTATCGCGACCACCCTTTTTGTAAATTGGTACTATTCTTGCTTGTTTCCATAGATCCGGAAATGTTCCAGTGCGCAGTGATTTATTAAATATCATACAGACAGGTTTTGATAAAGGGATAGCACATTTATTGATAAATAAATAAAGGAGGGAGCTCGTCAGGGCCAGCTCCCTTCTTTGTATTGTTACGTGCTGGGTTCGACGATTTGGAATAAAAAAACCTGCTGATCCTTGATGAGACTTTATTCGGTACTTCCAGTATCCAATATCCCTGGTCTTCCTCGTAGTTCGCTTCCTCTTCGCTCTTGATCGCTTGCTTCGCTTGTTCACCTTTCTCGTCCCTCAGTCAGACTGACTGCGTCGCGCGCTGCTCGCTTTTTATATACAGCTGAACGAGTCTCGAACATTCCACCCTCATTATTTATTGGAAGGGTCGATCGTTCGAGAAGTCGTAACTCCCAGAAATCCATTGTTTATAGAAAGGTCACTGACCCCTCAAGTTGTTTACAACTTACGAGTGATATTTCGGCAGTGCGATAATGAACCTTATGGCGCTTATCATAGGGTTCATTTGTAACACTGCCCTCCTCTTAGCGATGCTCGTCCCGAGTATCACTGTTGCTCCCGTGATGTCTCGCCAGGCGATCGATGTGTACCACCTTAAATGTACCTCTGGGTTGACGTTGAATCCTGTACGTGACATCATTCATACGGGTGACCACTTTGTATGGACCCTCCCATCTGGTTTGCAATTTTGGAGACTTCCCTTTCCGACGAGTCGGATTATGCAGCCATACTAAGGCGCCTTCTTCGAATCCGCTCGTGTTCGATTTCCGGTCGTACCTGGTTTTCATGTTCTCGCTCGATTGCAATCCGTTTTCCCGAACTGAGGCATGTATCTCCCGCATTTTCTCCTTCAGGTTGGCAACGTAATCCTGAATGGTGCAAGGTTCGTCCGGTGATCCTCCCGTCAATAAGTCTATTGGCAACCGGAGTTCCCTGCCATAGTTGACAAACGCCGGAGTTGCCTTAATGCTCTCATGCTCTGCTGTCCTGTAGGCGAGGAGGAACAGTGGGATGTACTTGTCCCAGTCTCTCTGATGGGTGTCCACCAGTTTAGCCAAATGTCTTTCAAGAGTCTGGTTAAACCTTTCCACCATTCCATCCGACTGCGGGTGGTATGCAGTTGTGCGCGTTTTATGCAGACCTAAAGTTCTGCATACTTCCTGAAACACTTGTGACTCAAAGTTCCTCCCTTGATCGGAGTGGATCTCCAGCGGTACACCAAAACGACATATGACCTCCTCGACTAGCTTAGTTGCAACGGTTGTAGCTTCCTGGTTAGGTATGGCAAACACTTCTGGCCACTTAGTGAAGTAGTCCATAACAACCATGAAGTATTTGTTCCCCGATTCCGTCACAGGAAATGGCCCCGCTACATCCACAGCTATACGCTCCCAAGGTGCACCAACGTTGTACAGTTGCAGGTTACCCCTACTCCTTGTCTGTGGTCCCTTCACAGCAGCGCAAGTGGTACATTTACGGCACCAAGCCTGCACATCTTCCCGACAATGAAGCCAGTAGAACCTCTCTCGTACCTTCGTTAGTGTCTTCTTGACGCCAAGATGGCCTCCCGAAACACCGTCGTGCACTTCACGAAGGACATCGGGTACTTTGGACCTCGGAACAATTATCTGAAGATGGAACTCCCTGCCGTTAGTCTTCTCCCATTTCCGGTAAAGTATTCCATTCTGTAGAATAAGACTGTTCCACTGAGCCCAATAAGCCTTAGTGACAACACTCGTAGGTGCAACCTCACTCCATGTTGGTCTAGCGTCCCCCCTTTTCTTCCACCCGATTATATGCCTCAGATCATCATCATCCTCTTGAGCCATCTTCATTGCATTATCCTCCCAGGGTCCTAAGGGACTCGTCGTGGTAAGTTTCAACGTCGCTTCCATGGACTCCTGTTTGATGCAATGTCTACAGTCTTCCGGGTATGGTCTTCGTGAAAGTGCATCTGCATTTCCGTGAGACTTCCCACTGCGATGTTGAGTCTCGAAGTCATATTCCTGGAGTTGTTCGATCCATCGAGCGACCTGACCTTCAGGATTCTTAAATTGCAGTAGCCATTTCAGTGCTGCATGATCGGTGCGTAGTAAAAACCGTCGACCTATAAGGTATTTGCTGAAGTGCTGTAACGTTTTTACCACGGCCAAAAGCTCTCTTCTTGTCACACAGTAGTTCCGTTCCGGTCTCGATAGTGATTTGCTGAAATATCCAATCACCACTTCTCTATCGCCCTGTTTTTGAGAAAGCACTCCTCCAATCGCCGTATTACTTGCATCTGAATCGACGATAAACTGGCCCTCTGGTCGTGGGTAACCCAAAATTGGTGTTTCACATAAGCATTTCTTCAGATTTTTAAAGGAATTCTCGCAGGCTTCATCCCAACAAAACTGTCGTTTCTCTTCTGTTAGTTTGTGTAATGGTTTTGCGATCTCCGAAAACCCTTTAACAAAACGCCTGTAGTAGGAACACAAGCCCAAAAATGCCCTTACCTCTGTCTTGTCTTTGGGGGTGGGCCATTTTTTAACCGCTTCAACTTTCGCTGGGTCGGTTTGTATGCCCTCACTAGTGATGACATGGCCGAGATAATTCACTTCATTTCTGAATAACTGACACTTCTTCGGGTTCAGTTTTAAGTTTGCTCCATATATTTTTGCGAAGACGCGTTCCAAGTTTCGCAAATGGTCCTCGAAGTCCCGACCCATGACAACGACGTCATCCAGATATACCAAGCAGGCGTCTCCTACTAACCCTGCTAGCACACACTCCATGAGTCGTTCAAAGGTGGCAGGCGCGTTGCACAAACCAAATGGCATGACATTGAACTGCCATAATCCCTTTCCTGTTGAGAACGCTGTCTTCTCCTTGTCTTTTGGATGGATTTCCACCTGCCAGTAACCAGATTTCAGGTCTAGAGTGGAAAACCATTTCATGCCACTCAAGGTGTCCAGAGTGTCATCTATTCTGGGTAGAGGGTAACTGTCCTTCTTTGTGATGTCATTGAGTCGCCTATAGTCCACACAGAACCGTGTGCTTCCATCTTTCTTTTTCACTAGCACAACAGGCGAACACCATGGACTTGAGGATGGTTCAATGATTTTGTTCTTTTCCATCTCTTGCAGCATATCCTTGACTTCTTTCTCTTTCGCTATCGGTATCCGTCTTGCCCGCTGACGGATGGGTCTCTCGTTGCCGGTATCAATTCTATGCTGCACTAACAACGTTCTTCCCGGGTTTCCTTCCTGACTAGAAAAGATGTCCGCGTAGCGTAAAAGAAACTTCTTAGCCTTGATGCTTTGCGAATAAGTCAGGTTACTTTTGCAGTCTTTAAGGAGTTCATTGACTGTAGAATCATTCCAAATGCCCGATTTATCCGTCTTTGCTTGCGAGATAACAGGTGCTGGGGCTTCCTCCGTGCCAGCCAGTACTCGCCCCTTAGTTCTGGCTGTTACTCGTTTCCCTGATTTTTAGGGGAACCTGTATCCCCACTCTTCTTCTTCAGCTCCTCCAAATATTCCTCCACTTTCTTTAACCTAGACATCTGTGACTCTTTTTGTGGGCAATTCAGCTGCAGATGCCCTCGTTCGCCGCATTTATAGCACACAACACCAAGGTTCTTGAATGAGGTCTTGACCTCTTTCACCTCCTCCGATACTTCACGTAGCTTGTGAACAGGTGCCTGCCGAATGTCGTGTCGCACTGCCTCGACTTCCAAGGCATGCGCCAACGCTTCCTTTAATGAGGCATGATGGCGAAGCCTCACGGCAGCTCTTACCTCCAGGTCTCTGATTCCATCAACAAATGCTTGCACGGTATTTGCAGTTGTCATCTTGTCATCGGCCGATGGATACGCTTTCCGCACGAGCTTTTCGATTTCCAACGCCCATTGCTGGAGCCCTTCTCCTGCTCGTTGAACTCTGTCGCGCAGCTGGGCGCGGAAAACATGCTCCAGATGTCGTTCCCCGTACCTAGATTCGAGTGCATCCAACAGCTCTTTATATCCACAACCCGAACTAGGCAGGGCCTCCAGAACGGTTAGAGCCTGCCCTCTGAGCGCGACAGTGAGGGCAGTCAGGCACTGTTCATCAGTCCATCCGTTGGCAGCAGCGACCGTCTGGAACTGGTGCCGGTATGCGGACCAGGAGGTGCTGCCTTCGTATGGGGGTACCTTCACATGCGGTCCCTGGACTGCACTCACTGCTCCACCTGATGTCCCCCTTGTGGCTTCCAAACGTACAAACTTCTTCTGCAGTTCGGTGAAGCCACACTTCATGTTTTCAACGTCGGTTCCCAGACAAGTGACCCGTTCCTCCATTAGATCCAAATCTTTCCGTATGTTGGCCACCATGCCGCCAACTTCGTTCACTGCAGACAAGACGGTCTGCTGAACCTCTGCAAACTTGCCGTCCTGATTTTCTTGAATCGCCGCAAACTTGCTGTCCTGATTTTCTTGAAGCGCCGCAAACTTGCTGTCCTGAGCTGCAAAATGCAGTTGCATCATCCGTAGCAAACTGGATAAGTCGATGTTGGGCGTGGCTTGTTTAGAAGGCGGGGCATGGTGGGCGGGGCCAGTGGGCGGAGCTCCCGATGAGGTGGGCGTGGCCTCAGGGGGCGTGGCCTGGTGGGCGGGGCCAATGGGCGGAGCCTCAGGGGGTGTGGCCTGGTGGGCGGGGCCAGTGGGCGGAGCTTCCGATGAGGTAGGCGTGGCCTGAGGGGGCGTGGCCTGATGGGCGGAGCCCGTGGGTGGCTCATGGTGGCGGGACCCAACGAGCGCCGGCTCTTCCAGGTGCTCCACTGCAGGTGGACGGCTGGATTCCGCAGCACGCTGGGCCCTGGTCTTGACACCCTCACTGCTGGAGTCGTCTCTTGGAGTCAATGGCATCTCTTCCAAATCGCACTTCTGACACCAATTGTTACGTGCTGGGTTCGACGATTTGGAATAAAAAAACCTGCTGATCCTTGATGAGACTTTATTCGGTACTTCCAGTATCCAATATCCCTGGTCTTCCTCGTAGTTCGCTTCCTCTTCGCTCTTGATCGCTTGCTTCGCTTGTTCACCTTTCTCGTCCCTCAGTCAGACTGACTGCGTCGCGCGCTGCTCGCTTTTTATATACAGCTGAACGAGTCTCGAACATTCCACCCTCATTATTTATTGGAAGGGTCGATCGTTCGAGAAGTCGTAACTCCCAGAAATCCATTGTTTATAGAAAGGTCACTGACCCCTCAAGTTGTTTACAACTTACGAGTGATATTTCGGCAGTGCGATAATGAACCTTATGGCGCTTATCATAGGGTTCATTTGTAACAGTATCAAGTCTTTTTAATTTTATAATTACCTCCTTAACGGTAATATTAACATGACAGAGGGAGTTCTCTGAATTGGATGGTACGTACGTATTGGCTTATGGAGGATCACTCGTATCGTAGACTGAGGCGAAGTAATCGGCAAACATATTACATATGCTGGGGCCATCAGTAGCGGCTTTATCGTTATATATCATTGTGGCGGGATACGTGTTTGATGATTGTTTAAAATTTTTCTAATGAGTCCAGAAATATTTAGGATTATTTGCCAGATCGTTTTCAATTGATTCAATCTATTATTTATTTTATTCATAAACGACATTCATAAATGCTTCAAATATAGTGACTTTCTTCTTTACGCAGATGACCTTAAGGTATATAAAACTATCGAAACACCTGACGATCATGTCCAACTTCAAGCTGATTTAAATAGATTTTCTGAATATTGTAGGATAAATAAACTTAATCTAAGTTTAAATAAATGTAAATATATCACTTTTACTAAAAAAACTAATGTCAGCAATTTTGCATATTCACTTAGCAATTCTAGTCTAGAGAGAGTCAATAATATTAGTGACCTAGGCATAACATTAGATTGTAAACTCAACTTAGATACACATGTAAAAAATATCATAAATAAAGCTTTCAAAATGTATGGGTTTGTAATTAGAGCGAGTGATAACTTCAAGAGAGTCTCTACATACATTCACTTATTTAAGTCTTTAGTGCGTCCACAGCTGGAATACGCTGTCTGTATTTGGGATCCGTACTACGAAAAATATGTAAAAAGCATTGAAAAAGTTCAAAAAAAATTTTTACGCTGCATTCATTACAAATGTACGCGAAACCGGTTGCCTTATGACCAACTTCTTGAAAAATATAACCTACTCGACTTAAAGTCCAGGCGTAAGCAACTAGAAGCCATGTTCTTATACGATCTGTGTCATAATAAGTACGATTGCACTGATTTAACCCGCAAGCTCTGCTATCGTGTGCCATTTAGAACACCTATTCGTAGCTGTCGAACACACCAACTCTTCGCTACCACGAAATGCCGCACAAATGCAGGCAAGCGGTCGCCTCTGATTAGGATGACGCAGACGTACAATGAACACTTTGGCAATATAGACATCTTTGCAACTCGAGTGGGTAGTTTCAAGAGGTCGGTCATAGGCAACCTCAAATTAAAAATAGATACTTCTTTATATTAATTAATTTTGCATTGCCCTCACCATGTGCATACGTTTCAGATTATCTGAGGACGACGTAGTGGGTCATGCGCTGATTAGTTTGTAATTAGAGTTAGGTTTATATTTAAGTCAATTTTGTAGTGCATGATTGTTTGTTTGTCCCTTAATTTAAATAAAATAAAATAAAAAAAAAATGTACCTACTGTAGCACTCCTTGATTAAATTACAAGTTTCGGTTCTTAGAGTTTGAAATTTAATCAAGTCGAGTGGATTTTTATAAATTTTAACCTTTAGTCTATACTTGTTTTTAAGTTTCAGTAACGACACGAGTTTATTGTTATACCATATGGGAAACCTGTTGTTTCTTGCTTTCATCTTTGGGACGTGTTTTGCAACAATTGAGTTTAGTCTATCGTAAAATATTTTAAGCATGACATTCACACAGTCGCAATTTTTAAATAGTTCCAACCACGGCGTCTATTGTCTAGATCTCTGACAATTGCATCATAATTGGCTTTGTAGAAATTATATTTTTCGATATATTTTTCATTAAGGTTAGTTATTTTTCCTAGCTTTAGGTTTATTAGTAAGGGTGGATGGTGGTTATCAACTATGCTGATAGGGTTGGGAGTACCGTTTACTTTAATTTGGGTATTATTAGACAGGACCAAATCGAGTATTCTGTTATTACTGTTAAGTTTTGAGTTGAATTGTTTAAGATCGTGTTCTTCTATGAAGTCCACGAGTGAGGAATCTAGGCCGCAACTACATGATGGATTTAAGTAGTTTAACTCTGGCAATTTGGACCATGATAGACTACTCATATTGAGATCTCCTATAACAAGCACCTGTTCGTTAGAGTTGATGATTTTGGAGGTGTTTGTCAGGAAATCGTTGAGTGTGTCTCTTTTTACAGGTGGTGGTAAATAAACGGTGCAAATGGCTAAATGGCTAGTCTTATTTTGTACAAGTATTTCTACTGTCACCCACAAGTCTTCACATTTACTCTCCCAATGCGATACACGATAAGATTTAAACTTATTTTTAACTGCAATCATGACGCCACCTCTATTTTTTAATTTGTTAATATCTGTTTGCTCCCTATCTCTCCGATATACATTGTAGCGGTTATCGACAAACTCCCCATCGAAAACCCCGTCATTAAGCCAGGTCTCAGTGAAAATTAGGATATCATAGTCGTTAGACAAAATATTAAGTTTTACATCTTGTGTTTTACTCCTGATTCCCCTAACATTTTGGTTATATATTTTTAAGTTATCGAATGTTAACAGTATCGTGAAGAGAGACTAAGCACTAATTAATGAAAAGCAGGTTCAAGATGTAAGCTGTTCCAGCTGTTCTATATTCCTCACAGCTATGTGCTCGGAATCATCCGATTTCCTCAGGAAGACACGTCCATTCTTAATCCATACAAATTTGTAGTTTAATTTTTAAGCTGTTAACCTGGCGAACGCGTGTATTTTCTTCAGTTCCGGGGTTAAGTGATCTACTACATAGATTGGCCTTTTATCGCCTCCTATTCCAATGTGACTCGTATTAAGTTTGTCCTCTTTGTTTTTCTTGTTAAATTTAAGTACTCCAGCTAGAAATGTGTCTCGTATACGTGGACTTGAGAACTTAACAATGACAAATCGCGGACGCGTATATTCAGGATTTAACTTGGCGATTCTAGTGCATTTGTGAATGTCAGCATCCGTGATATTGCTGCCAATTGCCTTCCCGATTTGTTGAATAATGTTAGGTAGGTTTTCAGCTTTGTGCTCAGGTAAACACTGTATCTCCAGATTACTCATTCTCAAGTGCTGTTCCATGATGCATAGTCTGCTATTAAGGTCTTTGACTGTAGATTTGAGATTTTCGTTTTCATTTTTCAGCTCTTTGATCTGTGTAAGTTTTCCTTGTAATTCGTTTTTTAACTCTTCATATTGGTTATTAATAAAATTTAAGGAATCTTTTATCTGATTTATTTCATTGAAAATCTCTTTGGATTTATTATCAAGTATTTTGGACCAATTTTTCTCCATTTTGACTAGTAGGATATCGAATGGAAGCAGGCGTTATTTTGCGGAAATCCATAATTAGCAGGACAGATTAATTTGTTTTGCTGTAATCCGCTACTTGAAAAGATTCTCTATGGTACAATATGCAGGAACACTGCCCACATGAAACACCACACACAATTTTCCAACAGTTTCTTCGACGCACGTTTCGTCCCGAACCGGGACATCCTCAGGAGATGTTGACTTCACAATGCGAAATCGTAGAGTGACTCTCGTGTCAGCAACGCGTTCTTATATACCCTTTCTGATTACTCATCCTATTGTTCGCCCCACTCACTTCGGCTGGTCTCGTACCCCCGAAAACAAACGAAGCAGTGGCGAAGATGATACGTTAATTTGTTCGTTAAGTAATTGTATCATCTTCGCCACTGCTTCGTTTGTTTTCGGGGGTACGAGACCAGCCGAAGTGAGTGGGGCGAACAATAGGATGAGTAATCAGAAAGGGTATATAAGAACGCGTTGCTGACACGAGAGTCACTCTACGATTTCGCATTGTGAAGTCAACATCTCCTGAGGATGTCCCGGTTCGGGACGAAACGTGCGTCGAAGAAACTGTTGGAAAATTGTGTGTGGTGTTTCATGTGGGCAGTGTTCCTGCATATTGTACCATACAGAATCTTTTCAAGTAGCGGATTACAGCAAAACAAATTAATCTGTCCTGTTAGTAGGATATCCAATTCTTCTTTCATTAATTGCTTAACGTTTTCGATGGCAATGAGTTCCTGTGTCTGGGATTGAGACGATGGCTGCGTGCGTCTTAGCGTGACGTTTGACGATGGACTTGTATCAGAGGATGTGCTAGCAGAGCCACGCACTGGCGTGTTAGTATTGTCTCCTCTTGGTTGTTTGAGGCGACAAGAAGGGCACATCCATTCAGATTTGAAGTCACTGGTAAGCTCCTTGAATTTTTTGCTTGGCGCATTGATGCAGTCAAAGTGATATCTCAGGCCACATGTAACGCATTTCAGTTGTTCAGCCGTTAAAAGATCGTTTAGACATGCGGCACATTTCTTGACTTTAGGTATTTTTGTATTCATTTTTAGCTCCTATTTGTATTTCTGATCTGATGATATGTGCTGATGTTCAGATGTACAGTATTGCCTTAATTTTTAAGCAGGCGCCTTGTCGCCTTGTTTTTAGGCAAATAATCGGACTTACAGAATTGCTTTAATATTTTAGCAGGTGCTTTGTTGACACTGCACGCTGGATGACAGTTGTAAAAATTGAGGGTGTCCAAAAAATTCTTGACTAGTCACTGTTTAATTGAATATTATTTGTATGTTATTTTCTCATTTCAGGAGAAATGTTGTTTTTAATTATATTATATCGTTAAAGATGTGAATTGGGTTTAAAAGTGCACGTGAACGGGCTTGAAAAGGTAACGTAAGTTTTTGTTGACATTGACTTGCACTGATTTTAGTTCACGAATAAACGTATTTCTCCTTTATTCCGCACTGAGATAACATTCACACTTAAACTTTAGAACTATATTAACATTATGCAAACACTTTTTTCTTGTTTACGTTATGAATTTATTTATTGTATCGACAAAATTACAGAGAAACTTAGCGCGACTTGACTTGACGTTGACACACACAACACACATTTTAATTTAATAATGGTGAGATTCCCAATAAAGTAAGTTTATTTTCAGCACCCGAATCCAACTATCAGTTCTGAAAACCGCTCACACCCAAATCATACCATATTTAATACGAATACTTGTTTTAAAGGAATTTGAGCTCTATGTCGATAACTTAAAAGGTATCTTTTTGGGAAACGATCACGATTCTTATTAGGAATCCCTGTTACAATAAAACTAGTCTCTGTGGTTTAAAGGGAATATGAACCGTAGATTAAACTAACGCAAACCCGTCGCGTGATATTTGTGACCGGACTATCAATCTAGGTATATTGATTTTATTTAGTGAACTCAACCTGCTGTATCAACTGGCTCATCGCTTGGCAAAAAAACGTGCAAAAAATGGAGGTCACACATTTTAATATTGAATTTATAAGTTTACCTATGTATTTATTCATTGCAATCATGTGTACATACTTAGATACATTCCATTTCATTTAAATAGATCTAGTTTACATTTCACATTTATAAACGTGATTTCTCAAAATAAAAACACCGAGCTCGGTTGCCCAGCAAGTAGACCTAAGTTTAATGCAACTAATTTCAAATATTTAAAAGGCGCAACACTGAGCGTAGAAATAACAATTTGGATAAAGAAAATACAAAATTATTACGTCTCGAGGAAATCGAGAAGACAATGGATGGATAAAGATACAGAGAGGAGTGTTTTTTGTCTTAGTTTTGTTTGGTTCTATGTATCTATTTATTTGTTTTAATAATTCTGACACCATGCTGACACCTCATGACACATCGTCTTGAATACAATGTCAAGTGGCTGTCAGAACAACTTCATCCCAGCGGAGTAGCGTCACTCAGTGATAAAACAAGTTAACAACCTAGAGGCCTATAGTACACGGCCGACATGAGGCGCTTTTTATTCACGTGTTCTGATACAAACGGATATTTTACCATACAGATTTCTCTGTAATATTTTATTCATGGCAATGTTACTTAAAGAAGGCTTTTCTATATTTACATAATATGTCGATTCAGTTCGTGAAACTAAATGGATTGAAATGCAGAAATTTTTGAGAATCATGACATGACTACCGCGGGAACAACTATTACAACTATTATTCTGATGCATTTTATGAATTTCGTTTCATTTCAAGATTCAAAGCGAAATATGTAATAAGTATTTTGGATACAGCTGCAATTCACTGTAGAGAAAGATTTGCGTGTCAAAAATAATTTATCTGAGAAAGTTTCATTAACTGTTACTGGGGAAGAACTATTTGCATACGCATATGCCTCTCCCCGTTTTATCGATTTACCAAACTAACTAATATTATGTTAACTAAATTATCTGATATCTTAACTATATCGCTCAACATTTCTGCTCCAGTTGGTCGAATACTAGTACAGGTACTGGAGTCAGTTTAATTAATTGTCACAGGGTTGTCACAGCTAGCAGTACACTGTTATACAGTACAATACAGTACAGTACAGTGTTACTAAACTGTACTGTACTGTACAATTTACAGTTGCGGCTCGTCGCACCTGCGGCTGAGGTGACAGCTGTTAACAACTTTGTCGTATATTTCTGTTATTAATATTTGTTATAAGTTCGTATTACTAAGTTAATTGGACTCCGATTTCATTATATTAAGTTTTAAACGCAATATCTGACAGGTGGCGGTTTATGTTTATTTGTTTTGTTTATATTACAAAAAAATAAGATGAATAATATATAAAAATAAAATCGTTCTAAATTTTTAAAGATTGTAAATTGAGGTCGTTAGTTTTGTAGATGGTTTAAGACACGTATGACATTTTCAGGGTTCTGTACCTAATAGTTATAGTGTTGTCCTCTATTTATTTATTAAAATTCATTAATATAGTATCGCAAAAATTGGTCCAAGCGTCCGGTGACCCGAGAGATGGCGCTTATTTATCTCAACGACTAAGTTTAGCCATACAAAGAGGAAACAGCGCCAGCGTCTTGGCCACTATACCCATAAATGATCAGTTGGATGGGGTATATATTTTGTAAATATTAATATCTAATATTATTTAATCATGTTTGTTATGTTTAGATTTATTTTAAGTCCCTGTAATGAATAAATATTGTTTGATTCCTTTATTAGATTTTCAATGAACTGCACAATAGTGTGGTCCAAGCTTCAGAAACAACGGGAAGTTAAAATAAGTCTCCAGAACACTAGATTTAGCATCGTGTATTTCGTACTTCGAACAACAATTACACAAGACTGGTAAGTGGTAACAACCATCTGCTATGTCGTACGCTAATCGAATGCCCGGCTTACAATGCCGTAGAGACATACCACAGAATAATCTATTATTGCATGTTATTATTAATTTTAAGAATACTTATGAACTAACAGAGAACAAGACATACAATTTGAAATAGGCTTACAATAGGTACTCGAATTTGAAATGACACAAAAATGAACGTGTTTGATATATTATTCCCGTATAACCCAGAATGTATTTCAATATTTTCCCTCGAAAAGCGAGTAAAATACTAAAATTTAATTCGGTCCCGATCCCCGTGCAAAGTGACGCGCTACCCGCTCGTCTGGACGGGGGCGGGACAGGGAGATTTCCCGCGGGACGCACCGGGACGACTCAGTGTGCTTCCGCCTTAATATCACGCGACGCTTACATTTACCATCGACTCCCACGGAGGGATGACATTTTGATACTGAAATGGAAGATGACACAATATCATATTTTACCTGACGATAATGGAATTCTTCACTTATTATATACAAACTACCAAAAATCCTGTTTAAACACCAATCTAGTTGAATTCTTACACATTAATTAAAGCAATATTGCATGTTTAAAATCGGCCCGCATTACTAATTAAGGGCCGATTTCACCAATTGCTCTGAAAACGTAGTTTATTCAAACCGAGTTTTGCGTAACTGAGTTTAAATGATAAGGTTGATCTCAGTTTACTTCATTTCGATTTGATCCGCTCCATTGTGATCGCGTTTACAGTCCGTCCGATAAGCGAATGCATAATTAGTAAACAAAGACTTCAAAGGCTAGCTACAACGCTCTTTGCATTGTTGTTAATATAACACTATCGGAATATAAAAGAAATAGGTACTTAGATGAAAAGAATTAATTTTGTGTTGATTTCAGTCCACTTGACAGTTGATAATTTGACAGACCGATAAACGCCATCTAAACACGTTTAGCGTGAGCGAAACGCCAATATTGGCGGGTTTAGAGTAGGTTTAGAATTTAAACCGCGTTTAGCTTAAACTGCGTTCAATTTATGTTGGTGAAATGCATTAAACTCAGTTAGACGTGTGAACCGAGTTTATCTTTAACTAATCGCGTTTATGTGCAATGGTGAAATCGGCCCTAAGTCTAGCTTGTAAGCTAGGTTTATTTGAAATAAGTTATCATTTCAACAAATGTTTTCAAAAACAAACTACACGTCAATTAATCCATATTCTCCTCAGAAAACCCATTTATTTGATACCCATAGCGTAGGAGAACATTAAAAATTACTAGTCCGCTTTCTTGTGTGATCCGCTATGTTGGATTTGGAATAATGTCACACAGCTTGCATGCATTGTACTAAACGTGTAGGTATTCAATACAGCTCAATCGCTTGAAAATTTCTGCTTCAAAATTGAGTTGCAAGATTCTACCCAAAACAAACATAGTTGTACAAAGTACATAGATGCACGTTAAATAGAACTTTGTGTTATGGAGTCGATTTGCATCTTGAGAATCTTCTGATAAATTATATAAAACCTGCCAATACACTTTTTGCCAGAATGGTGCTCTAAACCACTCTCAGAGTTATATGAGCTAGCCCTGTAATCACAATAATATGATGGTAATATTATATTAATAAAACTTATGAATATTATATCCGAAATTATCAGTTTGTAATTTATATCATGACAAACGTTTATTGTACTACCGGGCTTATTTAGTACAAAGTACTCTCTGGAGACAAATTAAATTGTATCTAAATTTAGCACGCTTCAAAAGCACCGCAAAGTTATTAACTGTACAAGTAATTCAAATGTCTTCGCTTCGAAGTGAACGATTGAGGCGCGAGCGATGTAACTTTAACAAAGAGTTCTGTGACGTCACAGTTGTGTCGGCGTGAGTTGTGAGTTGCGACCGAGTTTGCGACTCGATATTTACTCGTTTTTCTGGTCTATGAAAAAAATGAAAATGATTTATTTCATATAGGCGTGACTTACAGACACTTGTGAATGGGCGTATGATAGGCAGTCGGCATTTAAAGTGACATATTAATACTAGCGTTGAATTTGAGATTAATTACTGAGGAGAATTATTTACGCCATGTATACTTTAAAATTTTTAAAGTAGCCCATCCAATCGCGCCGGAATGCTAAATCGCTTGAAAGTTAAGTATGGTAACTAGTCTTAGCCAAAGCCTCTATATATCTAGTCCGTATGTATGTATACATAATTCACGACAGAGCGACTCCCCGAATTTTGCACTAGTAGAAATTATATCAAAACTATTATTCCTTTAAAATACGACCAAGGAAAATATACGGTTTCCCGGGATTATAAAGCACCCCCGGAGAGAATTTAAAGCTACTGCAGTTGATATTTTTATCCCCTCGGGCTCGTAAAGAAGCGCACCTGGCGCGCATTACACTTGCAGCGCGTACCTGCTACGTTCTGAACCGGCGGTATGAGGGCAGTGGAATGGACGCGCAGCTTTATGACGACTCGATGAAATCGACTGTGGGATTTAGAGAACCGTCGTAAATCTGCTGTTATGACACTAGTATAGTTAAGTTTTACCAGTCATTGTGAATATTAATAACAAAAACTAAAACCCGGCTCAGTTTGTTGTAGGTTTCTTCTAGTGAATGCAAAGCGTGTTGGGATCTTTTTTCAAATGTTGTGTTGCTTTTAGTTGACAAAAGGATATCTCAATTTGGTCAATCAAATATCGATTGCATGTTTGTAAGTCCATAAAAGAAATTGTAGAAACTTGGAAGGTGAAATCTCTATCGATTACAGAGTATTAGGTATATCAAAAATCGAAGTTTTAATTTGTGTCTTATAAACTTGCTTTGTTCAGTAAAATGACTCGTCATAGGTGCCTGTGAGGTAGGTCTGTATGAAACAAAGTATTTGAATCTTTCGGCAATTAACGTGCATCTAAACATTAGAAATCTCTAAAGCCATAACATAACATAAGCCATATAGCTCTCAAATGTATGTAAATACGAGTGATACGAATCTTTTTTCGATCGATTACGAATTTTACTACGCTATGATTAACCCCCACTTATTTTTAGAGGAGACTCGTCCTTTGACGTGACATTTTTAGAAATCCAGTCTAATTTAGAAACAAGTAAAGCAATTTCAGCACCCAGTGAAGTCGTATCATTCACCTTTTTATTGATAAAGTAAAGTGGAAGCGAAGTGAATTCCCAGCAGCGTGCGGTGCGATGCCTTCACTGCTCGCCGCGAAATAAATGAAGAGCGATGTAACTAAACTTCAGAGAAATGAAACTAAACAAACTGTCGGCTGCCGCACGTACGCTCACCGTAGATGGATTAACCAGCTCCTAGATTCTAGTGCACAGTTTTTGCTACCATCATCAAAAACTAGGAGCAGTATGAAGATTTACGGTTTTAGAAAATCTAAACGTAAGGTTAAGGTATTTCTTCACACACACTGTATACACTATATGCACACACATACACCTCTTTTTTATTTATTTATCAAAGAGAAGGCTCCAGTCTTCATCCTGAAGCTAAATATAAAAAAATACTAAAAAATCCATATCATGTTTATATTATCTCCGATTCGAGCGGGAGATTGTGGATCAAATTTTCTCCACGGACCACTTTAAAATTACTTTTTAATTGGCTCAGATCTGCTCTAGTGTAGTAAAGGTGCACTACCGTCGATTCGACGCTCCCGTGCGATGCTGTATAGAAACCGTTAGAGATTGCTTACTTCCTTCCGAAAGTATGGTGCCATCTTCGACTGCATTGTCACTTGCCACGAGGTGAGATCACATTCAAGAACTAACTTGTAGAGTGTAGAAAAACCTATGTTAACAAGCATAAAAATAAATAAAAAATAAATAAAAAATAATTATTCCCAAATCCTTATAGCTAATTTACAGTAATGAATGTTGTTAGTTTGGTTATTTGTTTCTTAGATTCGTTCTTAGATGCTAAGTTGTTAGAGTGGATAAAATTAGTGCCTATAGTTATGTTACAAGTCATTTTAAGTTTTGATGCTTACATTCCAATTAGTTTTATACTATAATATTTGAAGAGAAAGTTACAACATAGTAAGCAATTTGTTCCTATATTAGATGTTTAAATATAGTTACGTCGAAATATTTTTAGCTATAATGTTACATTTGTTGTTTGTCTTACTTTCTTATTCTTTTTTGGGATATGGGCCCCTTCTCGGGTAAAGGCCTCCTCCAGCCTCTTCCACTTCTCCCTATCCTTTTCTAAATATCTTTCTATAGATGACAAGGATCTCACATTATATGTGCAGATTTTTAGGGATTTTTCATGAAACTTAAGTGTAGATCTGGCATTCCTAGGTGGAGGGTGTTGGTCTAATTTCCCACGAGGACCAGTCGGCTTGGGAAATGTTTGGGTTTTGCTCAATTCTGGTTTTTTTGATTCCCTGTTTTGGTGGCTGATGGCTGTTTGCTATAATTTTGGATCTAATGAAGGTTTGCTTGAAGAAGAAAAGGAGCTGCTTCTCCCTCTCATCATATCAAATGCGTTTGTTCTATTTGTTTTTGATGTTTGTGATGCGAGGTGTTGCTTGCGGGGCTGGACCGTAGCTTCTGGTGACGTTGAAGAGGTTCTTTTACGTTTGTCTATACCCCGACCCCCTTCTTTGATTATCAATTTGTCATATTTTATAATTGCGAAGTTTCCCTTTTTTCTTTCCTCTACGAGTTGTTCTTGCAGTTCTTTTCTCTTTACGAGAACCTCTTTTGGGAAATCTTCTGCGATATTAATGTCTTTGAGTTTCTTCTTCTGTCTCATTATATCCTTTTTCTTCCACTCGTTTACGAAGGATATCATTACTGGTCGGGCTTTCTCGTTCTTGCTGTCTTTTTTACCAATTCGACGGACCGCGTTTATGTCTCTATCCTCCAGACAAATATTTAAATCGGTTTTTATTTTCTCTGTTGTTACTTCTAGTAGATCGGTGGTAGATTGTTCGGTTTCTTTTAGTCCGAAAATAATAATATTGTTTGCTCTATTGTTTTTTTCTAAATAAGCTACTTTCTCTTTTAAGTATTCATTCTCCAGCTTCAATTTCTCTATTTTTTGTGTGAAGGGTACTAGTTTCTGATCAATTTGTGAAATAATTTCTTTAGTTTGATTTGACATTTCAATTTTCATTTGGTTGAATAATGCTTGTAGTTCAGCCATGTTGGTTTGACAGTGTTATTTGTGGTATTCTAGCACTATTATATGTTAATATTCTGGATGATCTATATTTAAGAGGAATAGGAAGTTGTGGAAAGCCCGGAGGTGGCCTTCACTCAGTTGTAGTGTAAACTGGGTTTGGCTATAGCTTCAGGATTCTTTATTTTAAACATATAAACAATTATATTTAGCAAATTTAGCAAATAGTCTATTCTGTTCAACTTTAGTTAGTTTACGTCATAAACTACTAAGTGGATACTCTCAATTTATTAATATTTCAATAGTAAGGTAAGTACATAGGTATGATAATCATATAATTATAATAATAAATTGTAGTGGTATAATAATAATTTAATAATAATAATAATTTGTAGATTTTATATTTAAATATTGGCTAGTATTATTTATTTATGATGTCAGTTCATTTAGTCGTCTCGTTCATAGATTTCAAGCCTTAAAAACACTCAATTAATTAATTTACTCAACTAATTTTGTCGCAACAATCCACTTAAGAATAAAAACAATCAACAACAACAATCATGTTTCTAGCTGTTCGTTATGTCCATTAAAGTCTATGAGAGAGTAAGATACATCCAGTTAAGTATGTCTATATTTGGTCTCAATTCAATAATCACAGCAATTTATTATGTTATGTTCTAGCTAATACTAAATCCAAGTCAAAACCAAACTAAGTCATATGCAATTAAAAGTAAATCTAGTAAGTATCTATTATAAATATTGAATGTCTTTGGTATAATTATTCTATGTTGCATTCAGATACCTATTGTATATATGTAGATAGGCAAGACTCTTTGTTCGATATTTAAACATTCTATTTTCTTAAGTAAGTATTGGTTGTCCTGCCTGATTACATTTATTGAGCAAGTACTTAGTTTGTTGCAGTTTCCTTATTCTATTATATTGATTTAGTGCAAGTAAAGGTACACTGGTTCAACACTCTAACCAAGTACTAACCCAATTAGTCAAATTAGGGATTGAAATTAATCTTAGTTACAGATCTTTATATTCCAGTAATCAGAAGCTCAAAGTACTAATTAGCTTAAGTTATTATTAACAATCATTATCCTAAGCCAAGGTGCATCAACCGTAAGCTTTATCACTTTCAATAGATATTGTTCTTTCCTGCACGGGTCACTGCACATAACATCTATTGCTAGTAAACAGCAGATTGGTTAAGTAGTAGGTAGTTGTAGATATCTATTTTATATCAAATGTCTGTCTTATATAAATATTAGTATTGAGCAGAAATCACTTAGTCCCGCACTTTATGTAGTAAGAAGGTGCATCGATTTGAAGTATGTATACAAATACATACTTCAAATCGATGCAGACGTGGATGGAGATATTAGAGCTGACGCCGTACGTGGTTTGTGGGTTACTGGGCAACCACCTGGTTTTATTTTTGATTCTGGGTGATGTCCTTGTTTGACCTCGGTAGACGTATTCTGAGATTTGATTTAGAGACTTGTCATTTCATATTATGGCTTCCCTTGAACGTCAGGCAGCTTGATACGGTGTGATGAGAGATAATTACTCAGGTTTTATTTAACTTTCGCCTTCAGGTTTAGCACTTTGGTTCGTTTTTATTTTGAATCACTGGTTTTGATTTTTGAATAAGTCCGTTACTTCCGTTTGTCCAATAATGTTTTTAAATGTCCCTTTCACTCTCTTCTTGCGATGAACATTTTTGCTTAATAGTTTTTAGTAAATTGAGTACATTTTGTCTGTATTTTAACCAGTTTTAGAGTAGTTTTACTCCCGTTATTGTGTGGGTTGACAGCCGTTAGGGCCGAAATTATTTTCGGAATTTTTAAGTTTATTTACGCGTTTCTTGCTTGGATAACTTTGGTACACATTAATTTCACTATTAAATAACCAATATAACGTAGGAGAGTCACTTTTTAACGATTTCACATAGTTTTAAGCAATTATTTTACGGAGCACTTATTTCTTTGACAGCTGCCCAGTGTTGCCACTCTGCCACTCACAACAAGCATAAACGATTTTATTATTTATCAAAACTTATAAACTTCGTCCCTCCAAACATCGTTGCATCCCTCAGTGATCAATTTAATAAAAGTAATCTAACATACAATAATAAATCTTTGCTCCTATGTAAGGTTCAATTTATTGCAAGCGACGATGGATTTAAATTTAAACTGATGAACTTGAAACTCAAACGTTGTACAAAGAGAACATAAAACACAAATTTTAGCAGTTTTCTGAAACTCTTATAGGAATTTAGGTCAAAATCTACATGCGTTCAAATATTCCGCTCACGTAAAAACTACAGTGGGTACTCGTAAGTAAGGAAAAGGTAAAATTTCCGGAAATGCAATATTCCGGAACACCGGCAAGTGAGAAAGAGATTTTGCAGCGGACTCCGGAATTTAATTACTTACGATTGGAAATTCCGGGAACCCTTCCTTGAATAAGATTAGTGGAAACGACTTGGAATGTAATTTAAAAAAATCGCTACTTGACAAACTGTGTGTGTATTGCTTGACTTGACACTGTGGTTTAACTCCACTTTCTTTATAATATCTACTATATTTGGGTTATACAATCAGGTAACTGAAAAATATACTTTCGAGAATTCTAGGTTTTTTGTAGTATTACGCCAGCGTGAAATTCCATTTTTCACAAATCCTGCGGGATGCACCGTAACATTGCTGTTCCTATTAACGGTTACGTTTCTTTCCCCAACTTACCGTAAAGGAAATTTGGTACAAGTATAGCATTGAATAGCTACATTAAAAAAACTTTCATAATTATGATATTAATTAGTATTCCTCATTTCTAAGTGGTTTTGGTAAGGAATAAAGTTTTTGTAAGAACATCAAATGTCTCTAAGTCCGCAGGCGGCAAGGCGGGCGGTAAGTGAAATGGTATAAAGTAACAAAGTAGGGCGCCGTAGTCAGCAGCTCGGGGCGCGAGTCTTCAATGAATATTAATTAATTAGCCGAGTTTGATTAATTTTCACCGCCATCGAGAGACTGGATAAATAAATCTGGAGAGAATCGCCCGTCGCCTGCGCGCTCGAACGAGCCAAAGAAAATATTAATTTGGATGTTGAAGCAATTAATTTAATTTTAATTAATTTACGTGGCCAATTTTTGAAGTCCTATATTCGTAAATCTATTAGATTTACGGAACTGGAATTGCATTCTAATTATACTTACAAAATTTTCTAGCTGTAATTTTTTATATTTTACTAGCTGTTGCCTGCAGCTTCATCCGCATGAATTTCGGTTTTTACATATCTCACATCTGCGGTGTCGTGGACTTTTTTATAACTTTTAAAGAAGAACAATTCCGCCATACATCATTTTTGCGAAACTTTAAACCGTTAACTTTCGTACAATTAAAGAGTTTGCTCATGTATGACTTTGCTAATGGTCTGCCGCACCGCTCTTTCTTGAGGGAACTGAGCACTTCATAGCGAGTGTATTACACTGCAGTACGAGCGTAGCACTGCAGTGTATTTGTACGTAGCAGTGCAGTTTTGGCACGTACAATATTGCTGCAGCTGCCTCGAATATTATACCAAAAGACTGAATATTATTTGAATAACACAGTACGAGCGAACAAAGCCAAACTAATTTACCTCACTACATAAAGTATCTACTAATTTACCTCACTGATCTAGTGGTCACACCTTAGCCGTCTAGCAGTGAGTAAGGGATTCACCATCTGCACTTTCGAAGTTATGTGGGTTTTTAAAAACCGGTCTCAATCTCCAAAAAGTTCTCAAAGGGTGTATAGAGCTTCCCAATCTACAGTTGGAAACCCGTATCCACTTGTAGGCCATAAAAATGGAATGAGAAAAGTTTTTTTGTAGTATAGGCTAACGATTGGCTGTTACCACACTTGATGGAAAGTGAAGACATAGTCCTATATAGCATGCTTGCCTAGGAGATGCCTATATTCACTCTTGATTTAACGGCCCACAAGTTGTAGTTAGTGAGGAAGAAAGAGGTCGGAAAGGTATTCCAGATATTCGCGAGTATTCGCAGTGAGGAATGAAAACGATTTAATAATAATAATATTGCAAGTACGAACAGAGCGTAACGTAATGTTATTAAATGAAAGTAAAATAACAAGCAAAACGTGGTGAATTCCAGCTTCGGTTATCTAATAACGGAATTATCAAGCGAGCAGCAATTCGGTATCTCAATATTTAGACAGAAGTTAGCACAAAATCCACGATGCATGAATTGTGATGAAAGTTTCACAATGGGAGTGCTTAATGTTATTACGTGGAACTCGGCGAGGTAGACCGGGGAGCGGTGTTATACTGCGTTATGTTATGTTATGTTATGTTATGTAATGTTAGGTTGTGTTATGTAATGTTAAGTTGTGTTATGTTCGCAGAGCTAACGCAATTAGCTCGGTGCCTGCATCAAGCGTTAATTCCACGTTCTAAAACTTTTAGTTACAAGTTACAATATCGAATGTTTTGTTTCATTTATTAAGGTGAATTACACGGATTTCCGATGTTTTGCAAATGGTAGTATCACCTTTGAATATTTAATTTCAAATTAATATCATTTCTTTTCAAGTGGCCAATTTAATAAGATCAAATATAAATTTAGTCATGAAAAATAGCTTTCTTGCATTAATTGGCGTTTTTTTATCCCAAATAATCCAAAGATATGTGTATAAGAATTAAATTCATGTAAAATCCAATGTTCCCGTAGGATTAAGAAAAAAAAAACACACTTTTGAAATATATTTGCCATACACTGCTATCGCCAGATTCCCTGAACGCAGATTGGGAAAGGGAGCGGGGACGGGAAACGGCGAGTGGCGCTGCGAGAAGAAGTTACTTGTGTATAAAATCAAAGGAGCGTGTAAATCAATATCTATAAAAGTCAGGCTGTAGGTGTGTCCGGGCACATTGGAACCCGTCAGGCGCGAGCCCGCACTAATTAATCCTGTATGATTAATGTGACACACCTGACGTATAGTTGTATGTACCTGTACACATGTATACCCTTTCAAGAAGCACTTATAGGAGGTGGCGTATAAGTACTGGCAGTGGGCACTTAGCAGTAAAACCAGTTTCACGCCTCGAGACAATCTTCACTAGTGTCTCGCTATCTGAACACTTTCGCCAATCAACGCGATGATACGTTATTGTGTGAGCTTTTCTTAGCTTTGATACACAACATCGTGTATTCGTCTTTATGAATTGAACCCTCGTAAACTTAGTTTTTAAGTCGTAACATAGTTATCACTAAGAATATATTTTACTCACTATAAGAGCCAACAAGAGAAATAAATAAATCAATAAATCATTTGAGTTTCATTTGAGTTATGTCCTCCAGATCGAACTAGCCACGTTTACCATCAGCGTGGGACATATTATAGGTGCACTCAAACACAGGTGCACTCTGTATTCCCTCTCTATCATAATCGGACGGCAGCTCCGATACGACTAGGGAGAGATCAGTTGCGCAGGACCTTTACGTGCTCCCCAAGGCACGGGGGTGAACTGCCTATTTCCAAACTCCGGGCTAATTAAGAATTCCTTGATAAAAAAACCCCCCAATACTAAATTTGATTTGCCCGACCCGTGAATTGAACCCAGAACTTCGTGATTGAACCACTTGACCAACGAGGCAGTCCATAAAAAGACGTCTCATATAAAGTTTATGAGTGATACAATAGCGGCCTCAGAATGCTTGGGCTTTATTGATCACTTGGGAAAGGTTTCAGATATTATTATTGCCTAGTCTTTTTGACGAATAATAGCTCTATTAGTAAAATTAATATTCGATAATGGACTGCAATGCCGTGTTTTCTATTAACAGACCTGAAAAATTCTAATATTTGAATTGCTGTTAAGTTAATTGAAATATGAGTTAACCATTGCAACAGTTTAATTCGTGAGCATCGGTAAACACGTTAACGTTTTATAGATCAGTAACTTTCATAATGGGATCATAATCTCTGTAGCTCAATCACAACAAGCAATGGCTATTAATATTATAAGAGCTATAGAATATTAATTCTAAGCTCATAATCCAGGTAAAAGTTTATTACTCTTCAAATTATGACGAGGCTCTAAAGTAATGCTTCAGTGCGGAACTTCAGTGGGGCTAGTACAAGTTGTTGGATTTGTCATTAAAATATCGATTCGGTTTCGTAATCCAATCTAAATAACATTATAATGTCCGTGAAGTAACCATACAACGCGACGCTATCGAAATGAAAGCATTATCGTATCTTGTACTAACCTTGCAGACACAGACCAGGGAAAGCAGGGAAAGAGCAAGACGGGCCCTATGAATCAAATTGTATTGAAACCTGCTGTCGCCAGTTTTCCCCACCACTTGCTACAAATACACATGCAGCAATAGATGTGAAGTATCTTACACACCACGCACACCGATAGATCAGTGCAAAGTGGTAAGAACAAATATAGTCTTTGTTGTTTATAAAACAGCACTCAATTTAGAACACCGTGCAGATGCACACAAACAAATATCAACCGTGGTGAAACGCCAATGAAAGCCGTCGAAAAGCCATTAATTTTAGGGATGGACTAAAATTTAAAGTTATCGATTCTTCAATTTTTTAATATTCGTGTTTTCACAATATCTCTATTCTCTATTTTTTTATGTATAAAAATCAATTCCAAAACCCCTTGGTCACGACATCACGCGTGAACGGCTAGACCGATTTCAATAAATATTTTTGTGTTGTCAGGAGTAGGTTCTTACGAAAGAAAAAATTAAGATAATTGCGCGGAAAATTAGACTGTTTGGCAAAACGAAGTTCACCGGGTCAGCTAGTCTACCAATAATTATGAAAAGTAATATACCTACGTGTGTATTCGTTTATATGATATTATTATTATTATGTATCTACAAAAAAAAATACGACATAAAATGCCTCAAATGCAAAAACGAGGTTCTTAATTCAGTGCTTCTAAAAACAGAGCTTAATATTACATGTCACAGGTCACTAGCTCGTAAAAGAAATCAGTTACACATTTACTGATAGTTTGGGATTCTCATTTAAATAAAAACTCTTTTCAAATACCTGACTTATAAAACCACAAAGTAAAAAATAATATCTATTTCTACACACTGGTTGAAGTCGGGTGAGTATTAATAATACTTCAATATAAATAATTTTTACAGTGTCTTTCAAAAACTTTTCAACAGTTCCTGAATTCCCACAGCTTAGCAGTGCAGCATCAGGGTTGAAGAGTTTGGACTTGGGTTTAAGTATGAAGTCGTTGCTTGATATTTAAAATATTAATTCATTATCAAAAGTTCTTGAATTTCATTGGTTAAGGAGTTCTGTACTCTGCTGTACAGGATTGAGGAGTTGCACTCAGAACCATTAATAAAATATTTTTCAAAACGGTTTAGAAATCTTGAACAAATCGAAATAGATAGGTACGTAAAATATGTATCACACAAAATAAATCGTTAAAAATATCGAAAACATCGCCCATCTCTAGTTTACGCAAGCTCACAGCGGCCTTACCACGAAACACACCACGAAACGTGCAAGTAAAAATCGGTTAAGCACACTCAACCATTGCGTCGTAAGACCGGCCGGTTCATTGATTGATTTATAGTAAGCAAGCAATGGTTTTTGTTTATAATGTGATACAAAGTTGTCACTTTACATATTTTGATACTGCTAAATAATGTTTTATTGATTTTTATGGAAAATTACAACAAAATACATGTACTTACGAGTGAAATGAGATGCCATCTTTAGTATTATTCACTTTTTTGCTTGATTTTTTGCAAACAATCACTGAACAACACGGCATTTTTATAAAAATCGAGAGCAGTGAAGCGATCGTTGGACGACACTCCACTAAAGACAGAAACGGTTAAGAGGTGTATTTTAAACTACATAAGCTCGCACGGACCACACCTCCTTGGCCCGTCTTGCTAGTTCCCTGGTTTGTGCTTGCAGAAATGTTAAGCCGAGCTAATTGGCGACGGCTGCACCGTAGACGGCAATGCCCGCGTAGCGCGGTGTAGCACTTCCGTAGCGCTACGGGCTACGCGCTACGTGCCTCGTAGTAAATGGCCGTCGACTGAAGAGCATTCTACTGAAATAACTGAAGCAAGCTGAAGCGCTAACTCTGTCGAATGTTCCCGCGCGTGCTTCACTTTGTATTGTGCCGACATTTAACTAGCTAGTTCAGTTGTAACGCGGTGTGCACAACCCAAAGATCCTAGGTAGTGATAGCGAATTGCTTTTATTTTCCAGTGAATCTTTACAGTGACATTGATAGAATGTGGACAGCAAACATGAAAACCAGTCTAAATTTTTTGTGGGTTCTTCTCAGTGCAAAGCGCATTGGACCCACGTTTTAAGTTGTGAATTACACTGGTAAAATCTTATTGGTGGTTTCATTGAAAATATTTTTTAAGATGTATATGGTAGTGAGTTCTCACACAGATGCATAAAGCGTATAGTAAAATAATTTATTGAAACCACCCCTTACTATCCTAAAGTAATTATAAAGTAGTTAGCATTCAATGTAAAGTATCTTATATCTAAAACGAGTTTTAGGAGTACATTTACTACTAAGTACACAGTTCCCGGCGCAAGTTTCCTGGCGAGCCGGTGATGTAATGTAAACATCATTATCTGAATACTCCAATCGATCTTCAAGTTGTTCAAACGTTCTCAACCGAAGATAACGTAATGAGGGAAACATGATTTTTTACGCAATACAAGTCTGCAAACTAATACTTGTCTGCAAACTCACGTGGTGGTAAGTGATGTCCCTAAAAATAACCACTAACTGTTGCTACACAGCATCGCACTGGAACGCTAAATTGCTTGTCATTTTCCAAAAGGGTGCAGGTAACTTTGCAGTTGGGCACTCCCACTAGAACACCCCTAAACTAATTAAGAAATTACTTACTACCGTCTGTGACTCCGCTCGCGTGAATTCCTCGTGACAGGAATTGAATCCGGGACCTCCTAATCCAATATTAACCTGGAAGGGGCAAAGAGAATGAGAAAACAACGCTATTCCTGGCATACTACCGGCAAATAAGCACGGGTCTCTTCGCAGGATAGGAACAGTTTTCCACATACCACCACACTGCACTAGTATAGGTTGGCAGCTTTCACACACCTTTATGACCACTGTGCAAAACTCTCAGACCTTCAGGAGATTGTGTTGTAAATGTCACTATAATCAGTTTACTACTTGTGGCGTAAATGAGTTACAAATATTCAAAACTCAAACTTTCATATTTATAATGATTATTGAAATTCCGGTTACAGCACAATAACGCTGCGGAACTCTCTTCCGTATATAATTTCGCAAAATTCTAATCTCAAGTTTGAAATAAGATATTCAAAGTAACAAGACGATCTAAGTTACCCTCGCCGCGCCTTCGGAAATCGTTCCAACTAATTATAAGTTGGGACCAACGTTGGCCCAATTTTCTTTGAGCAATACCCAGCGTTTTATATTCTGTTTGTGTTGGGACTTGGGAGGGATGTTTGCTGAGCCGAAGTGGGACAAACACCGCGCCAGACAAATGACTTTGCGATAGTTCGAGGAACGTGGAAAATGTATCGCGCGTCAACTCCCACTTATGCTCTTTGAAATAGAGCTCTCTGAAATTCACTCCTTGCGTTTAGGAACCTAGAAATCATTTGCTTAGCGATGTAAAACAACATCGCGTGGAAACCAGCAGCGATCATGGTCATACATTTTTTTTAATTTCGTTCTATTTCTTATTATCTTTTAATCGTAACGCAATCGCAATGTGTCATATGGCTAGAGCTCTACATGCTTAAGAGCTCACCATGATGTTCTCCAAGATGTATGAAGCCTACCTTTACTTTAAACCTTTCTCATACTGAGAGAAAACCTGTGCCCAACACTGGGTTGGAACCTGGTTGAGAGATGACATACTCCAAAAGAGGTAATTAGGCTATAATCATATCTCATAAGGTTTGAGGCCTCATATCTCATAAGGTCTGAGGACCGATATCTCATAAGGTCTGCGCGGTCAGTACAACGTACGAGGCAATAGTTCCTGCTGGTGACGTCACGCGTCACTGCGAGCCCACTACGTATTAATCTCCTGTAATTGATGTCCGTCCCATAGTTAGAGTCACCATGATTCATGTTTGTGAGGAATGGTATAAACTCACGATAAAGCTATTATTTTTGATCTAGGTACGGTAATTTGTTTTCTAAATACCTTTATTATTATCTCAGATAATATAAGATACAATAACTTCATTATAATCGAAGATATCTCGATTTTGAATCGATATCGGATTTTTTTAAAACAATCATTCACTGTCTGTTAAAAAAATACTAGTCGGCGGACAATGCAACTAGTAGTAGACAAAGCCTGTTGGAAAGTCTTATAAATTCTTACACTAATAGAAAGATAAGAGTATGCTAAAGGCAGGGTGTGGTCGTGTGATTGGGAAGGCCTATATTCAACAAGCTGAAATGATATAATAATCCCATATCAATAAAAAATTTTGAATTTTCATATTACATAATATTATTTCAAAAACAACATTAAGTGAATCAAGCCCAGCGATATTAACATCAACAAGTAGTGGCATGTTATTGGTTAGAAATAGAAGTACTAGAAGTCTACACGTGTATAAAATATTAACAATTGGGACCCCGGGTGCCTGGTCTCGTCCCCGGCTGCAGCGTGGTCACCCGCGCGCGATATATTTGCCCCGGGACGGCGGCCCCGGCGGGGCTATTGCATCGCTGAATTATTCCGAGCGCCGTCCGACCGACGCTTGGACGCAACTACACACTAATTACTAATTATTTTAGTGTGGGACGAATTTAACTTACTTGCGTTAACTCACGGCTTTGCCCATGTGATTTTATTTCTTAACATAATTTCGGGGGAAAAGTAATTGTCTGGGATAAAAAGTAGTCTGTGTTAATCCAGCTATAAAACTTATTCCAATTTCATTCCAATAGGAAGCAGTTCAGCAGTTGCAACAAGTAAACATACACGTTTTTACTACTTTTTGTAGGTATGTAATGATTATTTAGCAAGAAGTGTAGTGTATTCAATAGAATAAATCAAAAACAAACGCTGTCCTAGATATTTCATAGGCTTCTTATTTAAGCTCTTCCTTTGCTTGTAATGCACAAGACGTGGGCTTTCTTTGCATCACATTATACTCGTACAAAGATGTACAATAGAGAAAATCGCTTCACAATAGAGAAAGTCTATCAAGAATAGCCACCCCCTGCCGTATCGCGCGCTGTTCCTCCGTATTGTCCTCACAAGTACTGCACACGTCTAGCCAATAGTTACTCGACGCAGAAGAAAACTTATTCTTCTACTTTGGAATAACTTGATACAGAAAATTCATAGCTACATCACAACAAAGTGCAATTCAGTTCGCAACAGCGCTTATTACAAAGTTTTGTTAACCTACATCTTTTCGTTCTCCATCGTAACTTTATTTCTACTATCACATCATCAAAATCTAAAAAGACAGTTTGGTAAGAAATGTAAGAAATGTAAGAAATTAAATTACTGATATAACGAAATATAAAACGGGCAAGCCTCTGTGAACTCGCTGCAACAAATTTTGTTTACATAGCGATGTAATTTTAGAGTCTGGAGCAATGAGAGTTTAGAATGTTCACTAAAAACTGAACCGACACGGCCGTGTAATTAGAAGCCGGTAAGACAAAATAAACCGAGTAATACTCGGTACTCGGTTGTTGTAGTACTCGGCCCATCTCTAACTGGAGCAGTAAACGCGCGTGCTGAAACATTGTCTTATCGTACACGCGGGTCTAAGCTCGGCCGTGCATAAATGTACGCTGTGACGTCACCTCCACAGTTTCCCCTCCTCCCCCTCCGTAGAGCCCCCCGCACCGCCGCCCGCGCCCGCACAGCTGCCTCTGTGTAGTCGATAAGGGCGCTTTTGTAGTACAAGAGGCAGTCGAGATTTTCCCATCAGAATGATCTACATAGACTACTTTGTTCCAGACTACTATGACAATCGATCTCTACACAGAATGAAAAAAATGAACTCTCAAACAGCATGCCTATGAATTTACAACAATTTTAACAGAATCTAACAGTGTTTTATCTTTGTTGTCATAATATTAACTTATGAATATAAGTAAATCTCCTATGCTGTTTAAAATAATATAATTTTAAATTTGGGCCATACTGCGACTTGGGCCTATACATTATATTTTGAGTGAAACACGGCCTACTGGTTCAAAAGCAAACTATTTTAAATCGGAGTTCTCTATAGAATGGGATTTTGTATTGATTTGCAGGCGTTACTTTAGTCCATGGAAAGAAGCAACTCTTACAATAACGTAATGAGGATTTTCCAATGTCGGAGCGTCACGATTGGTGAAAGAATTTTATGTGGTACTGCATGTGGGCAGTGGTTGCATTGCTCGCTTGGGAGCTTGGCTTCCGTGATTGATTTGGAGAGCGGGAAGTGCTTAGCTTTTTACTGCATGTGGAACCATAGAGACTCTTTTAACAAAACTATTTAATCTTTTTCATAATTAATTTTTGTACATCGTCTCTTATGCTACAGTGCTCGCGCTCGCGCTCGCTCGTGTTCGGTCGCGCTCGGCGGTCGCCGCGTCAGTCGCGCCGCGCGAGTGGTGCCGAGCGTCCGTCTGCGGTACGAGTACCTACAGCGCGCCACACACGACGCGAGTGCAGTGAGCCGACAGCTGACGCGAGTGACTGAGTGCAGTGCTCGTGATGTGAGTTGTGACCGCGTCGAGGACGGCGCCATGTGAACGGAGCTCCGTGCGAGCGACGCTGCCTGCGAATACGTGCATACATGTAATCACCGAACACGTTGCTACGTTGCTACTTAGTTGCTGGTGAACCTACCGCAGTGTTAGTTAATAATATAGCCGATGAGATTATTGAGAAAAAGGAGACTACGGGGCATGCACGGCTGTGCCCCCGAAATGACATATTTGACATTTTCCGCGATTTGTAAGCTAATAAGAGAAAATAGGCATATGACAGTCAAATTGCAGGAATTCCAGTATCATCTTCATGTGTTTGTATAAAAATCTTTGCTTGAAAGTGGCCAATTAAAGAAATTCGTCCGAGATTTGCGAGTTGCTCACTTCAAAACTTCGATACTCCGACTATTTTCTACGATAGACATTTTTAAGCAAAAATTGTGGTATAAACATGTGAAGATGTTACTGCCAATTTGACTGCTACAACCTTATTAATTAGCGTGCAAAATGCAAAAAACCCCGGAAAATTTTGAATTTCGCGGGTAGACTCGTTGATTTCGCCTTAGTGACTAATAATGTCTCAGGATGCTGAACGTCAGTGTAGTGCGTCGTATAATAATGTAATGCAAAGCTCTAAAGTTGTATTAGGTACACGAATTTGAGATGCGAGTGAACAACTTGCTCATTTAAACATTCTACATTACTGTCTTGAAAATTATTTTTAGTTTTAGACACAAATTGACACAACTAACGATGAAGTTGAAGTTATAAAGTTTTCTATAACATTTCCAAAGTGTGTGAAGCCTGCCATCCCAAACTCGGTTAGCGTGGTAAGCTATCGTCCAACTCATTTTTTCGGAGATCATTCAAGGCGTTATCCAGTAGTATGTGTCAAAAATAATAATTTAAACAAAAATAACATAACAGGCAGCCGTAATTGTAAAATATATTATTTCGAAAAGAGGCTTTGCGTTGGCTGAATTCAACTCTCTATTTTAAATACTAAGAGACGTGTCTACATTAAAGTTATTCCTTGGTCTGTGGACCTGCCAGACCATTAGTCGGACAATCCGTCCTCTTGTCTGACGTTTACATAAATCAAGTCGTTACTATGAAGTAGGTATTCTGTGATTTAGCACTCTATGTTATTCATAAGTAGCGCTTTACAGTTGAAAATTTGAGACACAAATTCATCACAAGTAACTTTTAAGTTTAATAAACCTTCTCCTCTAGCCATCTTACTTAACGATTCTTATTAACTAACGAATGCTCTAAAATAAAAAAAATGTATACTTGAATGAAATTAATTACTCGAAAAACGATAAATCACCTGTCAACATATAGAAAGGATGCTTTCTTCCCTATACATTTTTTTAGCTATCGAGTTGTTACCGATTGTAGAAAGATAACCGATAATATTATGTAACATAGTTCTAACTGCCAATGATTCGCGACAGGCTTTGTTCTGCCATTTCCAACTAGTAGGTAGTTTGTAAACAATTTGTATGTTGCACCAATGTGTATGATGTCAAAAACGTTTGTTTTGACACCAACGGCCCCAGTAGTAAGCCAACAGCAGTATTGTATATGGACGCGGTCCACACCAATGATCACTATAATTGTTATTAGTCCGCACATGCGTTATCACACTCACGGCTTCCGTCATATTGTAGCATATTAGCGGGAAATTCTATACATGGCGAAACTTCATCTTGTGTGAAGAAGGTTTACGTAAAACGTTTAGATGGGCTCATTTATGTTCATTGGTGACTCGGAAACACAAAAGCTTTGCCCGAAGCATCGCCCGTGTGAATTTCCATTTTTAAGAATTATGAAATAGGCTATTACTTCTTATTCTCGTTTGCTCGCTATTTTTATACCCATGTAACTAATTTTAAGGAAATCTGATTTAAAAAGTTACAGATAGAGCTGTAGATTTTTCAAATCTCTTTAAAACCGTGGTTGTTCTGGGATAGCAACAGAACTTATGTTAATTTAATTTGTTCAACAGTTCGTTACAAATCGTTTCAATAGTTTTAGCCTGAGCAAACAACAAACATACATGCACACACTCAATTTCTACTCTATAATATAACGGCGATTAAGGATATTAGTTATAACCAGGAATATTTCTGTAGATTACCCTAGCCAATATATCCCCAAACACAAATTCCAAGTCGTCATAGCTTCACATCGCTAGCCCGCAGTACCCGGGGCCGGAATGTCGCAGGGGCGGCAGGTGGGGGCGGCAGGGTCACTGGAATGTAGGGACAAGGGTCGACACGGGTACACTAATAACGTAAGAAATACTAGGACATTGGGCTTGACAGGAAACTTAATTGTCTTAATATCAAGCCTAGGTAAAACGTTCCAGCCTTGAAAACATCGTGAGGAAACTTGCTTGAGAATTTTCCATAATGTTCTCAAAAGTGTGTGAATACTACCATTTGTCTTCTCAGTACTAGACCTTAATAACTATCTAGCACCAAAGTAGGACAAACGGTCAAGACGGACAAGTCATTTCATTTTATACTGTCTCTATATAACTATTACACGACTTAAAACTAAGTTTACGAAGGTTACGTTGTGTCGATTAATTCTCGAGTTTCTATGGCCACCTTCCAATTCCATCATCAGATCAGCTACATGTCATAATAATTTTGCATTGACATCCGGTTACCCATCTCGAAGAAGGTTTCACTACATAAAAATCTGAATATCTTGACCAGAATGATCCAAAACCATTCACATGCTTAGTATTTGCTTTCATTAAGTATCTTTCCCTATAGCTAAGTTGATAGAACAAAATGTAATTGAAATATTGGATTTATTTCCTTCATTCGCTTACAGAGAAAATGTGACACAAATTCTGTTCTCAACGAGTTTCAACTTTTCTCGTGTGAAACAGGCTTTATGTTCATAAAGTTTCTAATTTTACACATCCTCAAATTCACGTTATATCATGATTACAAAGAAAATGTACGTGAGCGAGCATCTCTCTTACTTTCTGTACCTAATGGGACATGCTAAAATCTTCCAAAATATTGTATTGTGTAATTTTGTTGTGGAAAATTTTGTTCGTCTTTAATTACTTAATCATATTAATTAGAATGTTTTACAATCCTACGTAACAATACCTAATTAAGTAATTAATATTGATTAAATTATTAATCTTTATCTTAAATTAGAATAAACCTATACGTTCGTATTTTACTCAAAGAATTATTTTTGCGTATAATTGCTACATGAACAACGTAATCCATTCATGATGATTGCACGTGTAGGCCCTCATAACCCGGCGGGGGATAGGAAGCAAAACTTCATTTGACGTCGCTCGCCCACTTATTACCCAATTATGCAAATAGCGCTCATAAATATGTAACGATTCGTAAACGTAGCGCGCTGGCTGATAAGCTGTTTGTGCGAGTTACAATAACGAAACACGCATGAGGCGGTGTAACTAATGGCCGCAGCACACGACGCTCGGTGCCTTTTAACTATAAAATTCCAGTCACAAACAAAATTACAGTCTCATGGGACTTTAGAGGATGTAAGAGTGTTTGCGTTACCAGTGTCGATTACCTATTTAGTAAAAAAAAATTGGTTGTCTGTAAAGTCGGTTTACGGACGATAGATTTACGTGATAATGTCATAATTGGCCTCTATATCGTTTGTTTTATCGTGCCTCTCTATCGCTTGTTGCGCGCTTTGGCTTGCACGCACAGGCTTAGGTGGAACGTTACGCGGAACGTTACTATTTTTCATGTGCGTTGCTGGTGTTCATCAATTTATTAAACGTTTTCACGTCAAAAAATCTGGTTTAGATGTTGTAAAATCTAAACACATGCCAACTAAGTGAAGTAACATTTGTACACTTGTTACATGTAGCAGCCTGACTGCAATGCAGCTGATCGCAATATGTGACCACTCTATAATATTATTTTCTGTCGTTTCCAACTTGCGTTGAACACATTAATCGTGTTTTCAAATAAATGTGACTTTATTTTTCTTTTCCTCTATTCAAATTCTTTATTTCAAATATTTATTTTCTCTGTGCCCCTTTTAATAATTTAAAGTTGAAGACAAAAGTTATAAAAACCCAGTAATAAAATAAAAAGAAAAAAATAAAATTAATATTAAATATTGTTTTCTAATCACATCACAATCTAACCCTCAAGTATGCGATAGCTTGTGTAATGGACACTTGATGACTTATAAATAGACATAAATATAATATATTGAAAAATATCCAGATACTAGAAATTATTCATGCTCACCACACAAACATTTTTAAGATGTGGGAATCGAAATCACGACCTCCGCCGCCGAAGTCAAGATCGCTACCGCTTCGCCATTCGATTTAAAAATAACCTGTCAAGTGCGAGTCGGACTCGCGCACTGAGGGTTCCGTACTACAACCGGAGGAATAAAACCATAAAAACCACTTTTCTTATCGAACCGCAAAACTAACTTTGTTTTTAGAGGTTTATTGTAAATATCAAAAAAACTACTTATTAGATCTCGTTCAAACCAATTTTCGGTGGAAGTTTGCATAGTAGTGTACATCATATATTTTTTTTAGTTTTATCATACTCTTATTTTAGAAGTTACAGGGGGGGGGACACACATTTTACCACTTTGGAAGTGTTTCTCGCGCAAGCTATTCATTTTAGAAAAAAATGATATTAGAAACCTTGGTATCATTTTTAAAGACCTATCCATAGATACCCCACACATATGGGTTTGATGAAAAAAAAAATTTTGAGTTTCAGTTCTAAGTATGGGGCACCCCCAAAATTTATTACTTTTTTTAAAATTTTGTGTGAAAACCTTAATGCGGTTCACAGAATACATCTACTTACCAAGTTTCAACAGTATAGCTCTTATAGTTTCGGAAAAAAGTGGCTGTGACATACGGACGGACAGACGGACAGACGGACAGACGGACAGACGGACAGACGGACAGACGGACAGACGGACAGACGGACAGACGGACAGACGGACAGACGGACAGACGGACAGACGGACAGACAGACATGACGAATTTATATGGGTTCCGTTTTTTGCCATTCGGCTACGGAACCCTAAAAAGAGCAACTTACTTGCGAGGTAGTACGATGTCTAGGGGCTCTAGACTGGCCTGGCGAACTCGCGCCGTGTAAAGAAGCCATTATGTACAATAGCATAATAGCGTAATAAACTACTGTAACAAGGTCAGTTATTACACAGTTTTCCATATAATAGCTACTTTGACTGTAGCCTTGGTCTGTTTAACTTCTTGTTAATGACTTGTATTAACTAGGAACAGGAATTGGACCTTTCAATTTCAGTAATAACAGACGAAATTGTGCAGTAGTTTTCTGAATGAATCATAAAGGTTAGTCCTGCGCATTCTATTTTTTTTATGTAGAATTATTAAAATTCGATTATTCTGTAAAACTTTGTAATGTTTTAATCATAATCAGTTAGTTAGCGCCGGTTTTTTGAGACATAGTTAAGTCAACCAAGGGTTAAAATTTGGAACAAATAGTAACTATTGGTTGATTTTTGTTACCAACTTTAACCATTGGTTGACTTAACTATGTCTCAAAGAACCGGCCCTAGTCAACAAGGTTACGTGATCATCGTGTTTTGCTAATAAAACATAAGTCTATTCAACTGAAAAACAAGACTTGATAATCTCTAACGATTGAAATATACCTAAACAAAATTAATCCACCACTCATTTAAAATTGTTTTATCTTTAACCAGTTTTGACGATTTTTATAGTACAGATTAATTTTTTCATCTATAATCCGCTACTTGAAAAGAATCTGCATAGTCCAATATGCAGGAACACCGCCCACATGAAACACCACACACAATTCTAACAAAACTTCCTTCGACGCACGTGTCGTCCCGACACCGGGACATCCTCAGATGATGACTTCACAACATGAAATCGTAGAAGGTATCCACGATTTCACATTGTGAATTCAACATCTATCATAACGCCTGCTTCCTTTCAAGATTTTTAGTTCTGTCCATGTTCACTATCCACTGTTCTATCCATAGAGGTCTAAGAGGGAGCCTTTGACTTCAAAAGTGAGGCAAAAAAATACTTTGCTCAAATTGGCAAACCCGAGCCGTCGCAACACAATTTTTCACGCACACTAGCATCCACACACCATACAAATTTCAAATTGACAAACTCACACTACAAAAAAAAAGTTGCCGCACTCACGGAAAAGAATCCAATGAATAGTTTCAGAGGCATTGGCGGACTATTATAATAATCTTCTAGATATACACTCTAATAAACAAATATATATATTGCATTTTCAATAATAATACATACAAACATCATGTATGTATGTCAAATTGGGAACCTTCGTTGTTTGAAGTGGTTAACATTATTAACATGTTAATAATCAAGCGTTAACCACGCGTGTTTATCATAAGCAAAGGTGTCAGCCTTTAATGCCTCAGATTATTTCATACCTCGCGCCTCTGAGAAGATGCTTATGAGATTTAACAAGTCATATCGCGAATGTGTTGTCATCTGTGGTATATTACAGTATGTTAGTAAGTATTCATTTTATGCTATAGCTGTATACTAGAACATTTAACACAGTTCAGCAGGAGGTCTAGCCATAATATAAAATATTCCGATACGATATAAACATGGAAATGGAATTAAATTCAAAACTTGTATAAGTATGCCCGGAAGTCACCTGGTCAATTTTGCGATCATTTTCTGTACTAAAAGTAAATAGGAGTTGCGTCTTTCAAAGAATAAATACCCAGCAGGACTTTCTCTAGGATATAATTATATTTATAATTATAGGTACTTACATTCTAATATACATCCTACTACTGTTGATCTAGTCTAGAGACAACATAATATGCAGCACTGCATACATTTTGACAAGCACTTTGGATATATTATCATAACAATATACAGTTATCTTCATAATTCATGTATACACAACAATAAATGCATACCGTAAAATATTATTTGAGTAAATTCTAAAGCACGTATAATAAACAAATACTTAACTTCTAACCGTAAACGTATACGTATGTAGCTAAAGATACTTGTTATTCCTCTCGAATGAGAAGGATTTTGCCATAATTTTGACTTCGCATAAAATCGTGGTACCATTAGAACTAGTGATGAGCTTTCAGATATGCAGGTTTCCTCATGATGTAATAGATCTCACAAAGGGGCATATACCTAGTTACCTTAAACTAACACAATCCCGAAATATCAGAGGCATATGTCTTGGATCCGAACTTCTAAACCCTGATCAAAAACACCAACCAACGAAAAGAGGTCGGAAACAATAGGATAATACTATCCTTCATAACGTCATGCTTATTACGCTTGAAATTCTCAGTAAATATAATTTTTAATTACCAATTAATCACTTTAACCGAAAAAAACATTACGTAAATTATAAGGTTTATAAATGAGCGCTCAAAGATGTCTGCGAAGTTACTAGCTGCGGTCTAGTCTTAATTAATAAAGAAGAAAAACGAAATTGAAAAAGATCTTTTGAAATTAAAATTATAATTAAACTACTTAATAAATTATCCTAGAGCCGTTCTGTAAAAATGATTCTAAAGCTCTCTGAGAATGAAATACTTTATTTGGTCCCTCGTCTGCTCCTCTTTATCACAGAAGTGTTACTTCACCTCTACATACTGTGTATGGCGGTCTCAATCTGGTTAGATACTTACCTACGTCCAGACTATACAATATACCTGCTCTGGGCAAGTTCCTGTGGCATCTGTTCCCGTTGATTTCTATAGCACGGTCGCGGAGCACGAAAAATTTCGTACATTAACCTGTTACTACCTGTCTCTGTCACTCCCACGTCAAAATAATGCGGTCACGCTTGCACAGGACGAGGTCATTGCATTATTTTGACGAGAGACGGGAGTAAAAGAGACAGGTAGTAACAGGTTAATGTACGAAATTCTTCGTGCTCCGCGACCGTGCTTTAGACAGCCGTTCTCACTGCCATTATCGCGTGCAGGCGGGGGCGCGCGCGGCAGTAGCGGCTCATGGCGGCCGCGCTCGCCCTGGCGCTGCTCGCCGCGCTGCTCGGGCCCGCGGGCTCGCGAGGCGAGGCGGGCGAGGCGGCCGCCGAGGCGCCCGAGCGCGCGCACACCGAGATGACGCAGGCGGAGATCGACGCGGCGGCGCAGGCCGAGGCGGAGGCGGCCGGCGTGCCCGCGTGGCGCGACCTCTGGTACTCGTCGCTCCAGGCGCTGCGCCGCGAGCCCTCCATCAACAACACGCAGGAGGACGTGCCCGTGCAGCTCGGCGCCGTCGCCTTCCTGCACTGCCCCGTGCGCAACCTCGGCGAGCGCGGCGTGAGTTATCACTTACTATATGACAGTGTGTGCTCATAGGAATACCTACTCTTAATCTAAGCTAACTGCAGAAGCTTACTCGAGCAATAAACGTGCTGTTACTACAGCGTGAAAGACTTTTAAAATATGTCATTAATCACTCTATAGATCTTACGTCCTCTATATTCCTACGTGAAAGGCGCGTGAAGTCACGAACCACCTGCAAAACACCGAATATAATACTGTTTCGCGTACTTTTCACGGAGCAGTGAAGATTACGCGAATTGGTTTCCCAGGTGTTTCGCGGCTCGCGTCTTCGCGGAATGTGAAGATACCTTAAGAACTGCATGTCCAAGTGTGAGAAAAAAACTGTAGAACGTTAATTAATTATTGCTATGATTAAGAGTAGCATGTTTGCAGGTGTCATGGGTGCGGCGACGCGACTGGCACATCATCAGCTCGGGAGTGTTCATGTACACCAACGATGAGCGGTTCCAGGTACGTATTATAATGATTATCATTATTATAATGATTCTTGAATGCAGGTGACAAACCTAACAACGATGCCACAGATTACCAGATACACACTTCGGAAGCAGCAAGTGACGCACGGTATTTTTGTATGTGTGCGTGCACACACACGGCTATCGGTCCGATCACTGTCTAACGCAAGCCTGATAATGTTGCTAGCTTAAGTGGCTTAAGGAAAAAACTCCCACTACGATATAGTATTATAGGTACAATTTCCTTAGTAAAGAGTGATTAGTACCTAAGTATATTTTTAACCTCCGACGCCGTCTCGCTGCCCGCGATGATATAATACGGGGAAACGGCGTCGCCTGTTGTTCTGCAGATTGAAGACGGTATTTGTTTTTGATGGTGAGTCACGGTCTTCGGTTCCATTTGAATTTATAATATTATCTACATCATACATATTGAAGACAGTCATTTCTTTTGATTGTACTCTAACTGGTAAGTGACGGTCTGTGTATGGAGAAAGAACCGTGGTCAAAATTTTAAAAAAGTGGCTGCCATTTTGAACTTTTTTGTTATTGGACCGAATTGTTTCAAAATCGAAATCTGACCATGGCGGCAAGCATTGAGTAAGAATCTGGTGTCAAAATTGAAAAAAGTGGCCGCCATTATGAACTTTTTTGTTATCGAACGGAATTCTTTCAAAATCGAAATCTGACCATGGCAGCAAGCATTGAGTTCTTACTCAATGCTTGCTGCCATGGTCAGATTTCGATTTTTCTCAGATTTCGAGATTTCGTGGCAGCAAGCATTGAGTAAGAATCTGGTGTCAAAATTGAAAAAATTGGCCGCTGCCAAGGTCAGATTTCGATTTTGAAAGAATTCCGTCCAATAACAAAAAAGTTCAAAATGGCGGCCACTTTTCTCAATTTTGACACCAGATTCTTACTCAATGCTTGCTGCCACGGTCAGATTTCGATTTTGAAAGAATTCCGTCCAATAACAAAAAAGTTCAAAATGGCGGCCACTTTTCTCAATTTTGACACCAGATTCTTACTCAATGCTTGCTGCCATGGTCAGATTTCGATTTTGAAAGAATTCCGTTCGATAACAAAAAAGTTCAAAATGGCGGCCACTTTTTTCAATTTTGACACCAGATTCTTACTCAATGCTTGCCGCCATGGTCAGATTTCGATTTTGAAAGAATTCCGTCCAATAACAAAAAAGTTCAAAATGGCGGCCAATTTTTAAATTTTAATACTATATCAAATGAAGTGAAAGACCGTCACTCACCATCAAAGAAAATTACCGTATTCAATATGCAGAGCAACAGGCGAAGCCGTTTCTCATTTTATTTCATAGCAGGCAGCGAGATGTTTGACCGATTAATCTTGGGTCTTATAATTTTATTACACTTTTTCCGCATAGCCCCATATGAGATATCGTCCGAAAAGAAACGTTGTTTCAACAAGAGGCCAGTCATAAAGGTTTTTTTTTTAATCTCAAATGCCCTGTTACTAACATACAATTTTAACCTTACATCTAGGGAAAATAATTTCAATGTAGACTGGTCACACTGATGGACTCTCACTGAGGTTTGGCGTTTCGAACGTGAAGCTAACACAATATTTAAAAATAAAATAAATTTATTTTCATAGCACTTAAACTTACTTGTGAAAAGATATTCCTTCTTTTCGTCTTGACTTTTGCGAACAACTTTTACACTGTTTAATAGCACAAGATGGCATTTTGATTAATTGGCAGTTTTGAGCATTACGCAAGTTACGCAGCAGTGACTCGGTCAGCGGTTCGCTGCGTACTAACTCAAAAGGAATACGACTTTCTGGTTTGTATTACTATTGCGTGCCTCACTCCGAAGTTCCGTGCGCTGAATCTGGTAATCTGTGAACGATGCCCGTTTCAGGTGCTCCACAGCGAAGGCTCGGACGACTGGATCTTACAAATTAAGTACGTGCAGAAACGAGACAATGGCACCTACGAATGTCAGGTATTTGTGAACATTATTTTACGCTAACTTCCATCTGAGTCACAACTTTTGACAGTCGTTGAACCACGTTATTTGCCTAGCATAAAAATAATCGATTATTATACTCGGCGCGGCGAACCTTGATCCCTATGACAGTTCGTGTTAGTGATGGGTCGTGTCTTTGGTCGTTTCGATATATTTTTTTTATTTTAGACAAAGGCGTGGCTTGCATTCAGCCACGTTGGTAAACATGATTTAAAAAAAATATTACAATGTGCATTTTTAATGTCCATTATGTTGTTGTTGTATTAATTTAAGATTTTTGGCACAGATTAAGTAGGTAAGTAAAACGAAAGTTTCCAACCTTGTTATTTTCCATAACCAAATAATATATGAACTAAAACCATAGTATATGAACCATAACCATAATATATGAACTAAAATGTGAGAATGAAAAAAAATTGTGCACTCGTTTCCGTAACCGACATTTTTTTATCGATACTTGCCGCCCTAGTCGATAAACGTCACACGACGTAAGTTTTGCAGGACGTAAACATAAATTCAGATTGTATAAATGTTAAGAAATGTTAAAAATATCAACGGAATATCATTACTAAATACTAATGGTATAAAGCTACGTAAAATTTATAAATGGCATTTTTAGACGCCCCCAATATGATTCCAATTTAATGGTGACGCCACTACAATGTTATATGGTGACATTAGCTGTCAATGTCATAGGGATCAAGGTTCGCCGCGCTGAGTATAGAATATTTCATTTCTAAATATACGAGAACCTTAATCATAGTGTGGTGGGCGACAGGTGTCGACGGCGTCGGGCACGCTGTCGCGGCTGGTGCACCTGCACATCGTGGTGCCGGAAGCCTTCATCCTCGGTGCAGACGAGTACCACGTGGACGCCGGCTCCACCATCAACCTCGTCTGCATCATCGAGAAGGTATAATTCTTCTGCTGGCCTGTTTTTGCACCGTCAGTAACGTAGAGCTCATTTCCAAGGCATAACTGATGCATCCGTACGTTGACGTTCAAATTACAGTGCAAAAGCAGACAAATAAAAAAAATTGATGAATATAAATAAGCACCAATCTTCCTTCACGTGAACGGAATCAAAAATTTTAAACTATTTCTTGTGATACAATCAGTTTCAATCGAATGTGTAGCGCACTAAGTCGTATAGTTAGAGGCATAGAGTTTATGCATAGCCACACGTGGTCCCAGCTCACTGGCCGGTCTCGTTGCGCAGAGCCCCGCGCCGCCGCAGTACGTGTTCTGGTACCACAACGCGCGCATGATCAACTACGACGCGGCGCGCGGCGTGTCGGTGCTCACGGCGCCCGGCGCGCGCACGCAGTCCGCGCTGCACATCCGCGGCGCCGCGCCGCACCACTCCGGCAACTACTCGTGCCGCGCGCCCAACACCGAGCCCGCGCACATCTACGTCTACGTCTCCGAAGGCAGTGAGTATGAATGCTCTCGTTGCTCGGAGCCCCGCGCCGCCGCAGTACGTGTTCTGGTACCACAACGCGCGCATGATCAACTACGACGCGGCGCGCGGCGTGTCGGTGCTCACGGCGCCCGGCGCGCGCACGCAGTCCGCGCTGCACATCCGCGGCGCCGCGCCGCACCACTCCGGCAACTACTCGTGCCGCGCGCCCAACACCGAGCCCGCGCACATCTACGTCTACGTCTCCGAAGGCAGTGAGTATGAATGCTCTCGTTGCTCGGAGCCCCGCGCCGCCGCAGTACGTGTTCTGGTACCACAACGCGCGCATGATCAACTACGACGCGGCGCGCGGCGTGTCGGTGCTCACGGCGCCCGGCGCGCGCACGCAGTCCGCGCTGCACATCCGCGGCGCCGCGCCGCACCACTCCGGCAACTACTCGTGCCGCGCGCCCAACACCGAGCCCGCGCACATCTACGTCTACGTCTCCGAAGGCAGTGAGTATTGAGGGCTATACCTACTAAATAATCTAAACGCTCTCGGATCATAGGTCTTAATCTTAACGGCCTACAAGCCGTATTTACGTGATTTTGAATGAAGTTTTATGCAAAAACTATAAAGAAAATTACTTTCAAATTTACACGTCATGTATTTGGGTCTTTAATCTAAAATCGCTAAGAAGCAGAAACACGATTGGATAAAATTTTCTCGATAGAAAGTTCTCCCAAAAGTTGCTCCAAAACCTAAGTTTTTCCAGTGTTTATCGGACACTACATTGGATGTAATTGTAATTTTTGTTTTAAAGAGTCGGTAATAATAGTATCTAAAAACGCTAAGAAACAGAATTTTGATAACTTAGTTTTTGAGTAATTAGGTAAAAGGTCGTTTTTCTGGTATATTCTTCCGCGACGCTGCATATCGCACCCACACGCACCTACCAAATCTCCGTGAGAGTGAGAAAGACAAAATAAATTCAATAAATCCCCTTAAAAGTAACAACTCAATTAATGATCAATATACTTCTCCCTATCCTTTCCCCTGCCTTCCGAGTTCCAGTCTAGGGGTCTAGAATAACAGGATAACGAAATATTTCGTATTAAATATAAGAAAACTGAATTTTTGTCGCAGGCGACAAGATGGCGGCCACGCTGAGCCGCAACGGCAGTCGGTGGCGCGGGCGCGGCGGCGGCGGGTGGCGCGCGCTGTGCGTGTCGGCGCTGGCGGCCATCTTGAGACGCTGTCTATAGTGGATCCATCCGAAAGTATACAACATTACACGTTTTACAATAAGAGACTCTATTCGATTGCTAAGTGAGGCGCAAACGGGGAACTGTTGGTATTTTCGTCTTGATAAACAAGGCTTAGTTTTCTCCAAATAGTTATAGTGTTGAAAAAAACATTCCACGTTTGAAATAATAAAATCGTGATCTTTAAACATCCAAATTAATATTTTATACTGCAAAACACCTTGTCGAAAATAAAAGTAATCTTTTAATCATGTAGAAAAAAAATGTAATAGTGGCCAATAAAACACTTACCTATTTCAAGTTTTTTTTTTTATTAATGAAAAATATCGAACTAAACTAATAGCAATATTAATTCGAATATCTTCAATAGATGCATCAGTTTTCAAAAAAATTGAAGAAAAAGAAATGCCAACATGTTATTTTTCATTTAAGAAATTACCTAATGTTCCCCGTGTGTGATTTTAATTTATCATCACGAATTTGTGCAATAAATTAAATAATTATAAGTAAATCAATCCGTTGAAATTTTGATATAATTAATTAAATAACATTAATTGTAATCGTAAATGAGTATTAAAATAATAATTCTCTTCTGTTCTATTTCATGATGTATTTAAGAAAATTTCGAAAGTATTATTTCATTATATTTAGAAACAAAAAATAAAAATATAATAAAGAATTAATTGCTCAAAGCAAGACGTACAGAGATTTATTATTCTAGTTAATTTGTACAATACTTTTGTGGATATAATTAATAAATTAAGTAAGAGTTAAATTATAATGAACTTTTATAACTATAGTTCGTCCATTATAGCTTGGTTTCTGTGACAATTATAAGCCTATATTCCTTCTTACAAGATAATGTCTTCATCAGTGCAAGTTTGAATAAAGTGCGTTATTTTCATTATTTGCGTTAAAGTGTTTTTAACCATCTCTCAATCTCTATGCTTGTCATTTTGTCAGCTATCACAGGAGCTATGCTATAATGAATGAACTGCAGTGTATTCACATGCACCGTTTGTCTGACTCTACATAGCTCATAGCTCGATGAACACAAACTTCCAATTCATAATTAATCGGTTATTCAACATTGGAATTCCTTAAATAATCGTGTAGCTACTAGAAAAGTTTTGTTACTCAGTTTTCATGAAATGTATAAAACAGTCGGATACTGGGCCTTACAATTTGTATCTACAGCACAAGTCAACTTGTGTGGAGGCCAATGGCAAAGAAGAAGCTTATTGTAACTACTAAAATATTGTCAGTAAATTATTATATTTCATGTGTTTTTTTATCACGAATATGACCATTTTATGTATTATAAAACATGAAAGTTTGTGTGTGTCGCGCGTACTCAAATACAGATGTTTAATGTACATAATTAATGTTAATAGCGGTAATAAAAATGATTTCCGTTTTGACGTTTGCAGTTTGCTTTGCTTATGAACATTATTTAAAAAAACATAATTATAATTCTTAGCTTATTCTCAATAGTAACATGGAGTGTGTACTTAAAGATAATAATAATTATTGTTTACGCTTCTTTGTTAGCAACATCAATATTGTAAAATGCACGGATATTTTAATGTATTATTGCAATATGTCAAAACGGGCATCCTCGCGCGCCGCTAGTATAATGAACTCATCCTCTTGGTGACTGTAAAGTATCGACATCTCCCCTCCCCCCGCACCTACAGTCGCGGAACTGACAGCTCGTGTAAAATAACACTCTATCCTAGAAATAAAGTGAATCATTCTGTTTACCACGACTTTCATTTACAACACATTGCTCCTTTTACTTTCCATGAAAACAGGGCAACAAAGCCCTCTCCCTTGGCTTGGCACCCTTCCAGTTACTAAACACATCGCAACGGTAAACTGAACCGTTTGGCGGTTTTTCTATTTCAAAAGTTAGTAGGATGGTACTCAGCCACAGCCAAAGATATCCATTAGATCGAACTTGAATAATAATGTGCGTGAACAATTGAACCTGTGTTTAAATCTAAGATACATTATAATATTCTCGTGTCACAGTGTTTGCCACAAAACTCTTCCCTTTAATTGACTGATTTTTAATGAACTGTTTTGTGTATATTTGGTTGGTATTGTAAGTCAAAGAATAGGATATAAACTAGTTTCATTCCCTTAAATGTGGAATAATTTGTATGACAAAACAACGTTTGCCGGGGCGTCTAGTATTAAGTAAAAATCAAATCTTCTAGCTAGCGATTTCAAACCACATAACCTGTGTTACAAAAAGTGACTTAAGATTCTGTTGGTTTATTTTTGAAAGAAACACAGTAATATTCATACATCTGGAAATTATTTTTCATCTGTCAAGATAGCACTCTCTCAGCGGCAAGTGTTTAGCAGCGTGAATTGAGCACGTGTGCCTGCGGGGGCCTACTATGGCAGTGGGTTAATTACCCGCTGCAGTGGGAATGCGACGCGCGCAATGCTCCGCCATACATCACGCGGCCGACAGCGATCGTGGGCCGCGCTGTTCATTGCACACACGTAATGGATAACGAACGACGTGAGTACATTACTACGTACTGTTTGGACTGAATGATGTGGTGGTATTGACGGTTTATCTGTGATTATGACGAAATAAAGTTCTTGGATAAAATGTTTGCTTTATTTAGTATCGGCTAATAAACTTTGTAATCAGCATGTTGTTTACGAGTTATATTCCGGCCTACGCCTTCACAAGAGCAATTTTGTGGATGTTGCTGATTGCGGTAGAATCCAAGCAGGCGCATTCTATAATTCATAATGACATTGCATTTTCGACTAGTCACTCGTCAACCATGTTCGAGTGAACTCATTATAACAAACAAACGGCTAAAGTTGGTGTTTTTATTTCGCCCCAATTATATGCCTAAACATATAAATTTGGTGGCCCATGAGGGGATCCCGCTAAAAAGAAGAAAATAGAAGAAACGTGCGACTGCGATACGCTTGATATCGCACCACGGTCAAGACGAAGACTTTGAAGCAAGCAACGTGAGACTGTGATACACAAGGATATCACACCACGACGCAGATTGCCAGATAAGTGTCCTTCCTTTGTAATTCTTTCACATCCTTTCCTAGAATAGTGGCAAAAGCTATTGGGAATTGCATTGATTTGTGTAAACAAAGTAATTTTGCAGATCTTTTAGTGCAAATCAAATCCTAACTGTAAATTTCCAAAAACCCATAGAATAGTGGCTAAAGCTATTGAGAATATTATTTATTTTGTAAACAAAGTTACATTACAGCATTATTACTAAGATTTATTCAAAAATATTGTAATTCTACATCAAATCGTAAATCATTGCGCAATAAAGTTTTATTTTTCTACCTCCGTTTTAAGACGTAAAATCTTTTGTTTTTGTTTAATTCAAGTGAAATTCCATTAAATGTTTTATAGTTCATTAAAACTAAATCATATTGTGATCATTACAATAATATTTAAACATTTTATTGTTGATTCAACGACTAGTTTAAATAATTCTTGTCCTCCCTACTTACTCGTAATTACGTTCGATTAATATTTATAATTTTGATTACTATAGTTAAACTCCTTACTCGTGCATTAACAATAATATTTTAAACAAATACTTGAATAATAGTTTGCATTAATAATTCTTGTCACACATGTTTATTAGCGGTTCGCAGACTCGTGAACGTGTCGTGATTTACTCGTGAACTTCTATTGCCTAATATTAAGATTGTTTTGCCGAACATTTCAGGCGTTATGCGATTGCTGCGCGACTGCAGCTGTATAATAATCAGCGTGCAGTAGGCAATAACTGCTGTAGGTGCTTGGCCGATTTCTGACCCTCACGCCGCGCACTCGAGCGAACAGGTGGAGTCGCGACACAAATGAGGAACGTGAGCATTTGAACATTTTATTAATAGTATCATTATTTACAATTTACCATGCCTGACAATAGCCAATCTTTAAAAGAATTAATTATCAAGCGCTCATCTATTAAGGCGCAGATTATAATATTTAAAAATTATTTGAATAGTATTTCTAAAGCATTAGAATTAGATGATTTTCAATTAAATGTATTAAATATTAAACTTGCAAGGTTTGAATCCTTGTCAGGTCGGTTTGATAATTTGCAGGATAAAATAGAGGTATTAATTACTCCAGAGAATTTATTTAATGAAATTGATGAGCGCGATATTATTGACCGCGACATCACCAGAAATATTGCCATAGCAAAGGTATTAATAGGAAAATTCACAAATAAAATAAAATGCAAACACATGTGTCGTGAATCCTTTAGTTTTAATAATAATTCTTCTCAGTGTCATTCCGAACAAAATAATGAAGTAATTCATCAAAATTTAGTGCATAAATTAGACGAGTCATATTTCACTTCTCCTATATTAAATCATAATATAACCACTTCCTCAAATACGGTATCAGAGATATGTGGTATGCAATTAAATTCTGCAAATGAAGATGTTGATGTCAATATTGTCTGTGTTGTAGATGAGATCCCTAAACACTCTGTTAATATTGTATTATCCGATCCCGAATTTAAAAGGCCAACCAGTGGATTATTGGTAGAAAATACGTTTTTGGACTTACAAGTAAATCAGCCAATCTCTCATAGTGCTGGGAAGCCAAATCTCAGAAATTCTCGTTTAGGTTGTCTTAGATCAGGCCCGATACATAAGTCAGTGATTAGCACCAAAGCGACATCTATCTGTCGCAACTTCGTTTCCAAATTATCCAGCAGAACTAAGATCGAGGATTTTGGTTTTTGTTTAAATATATTAAGGTGGGTTCTGAGACACATAAGCCTTAATATTTGATTCGGGGATTAGAAATTATTATGCCTAGACAATCTAATAGGTTCAGTGGCAGTCCGGCCAACGTTGCGTTTTATAAATTTAGTTTAGTTTAGAGCTTATATACGTTTATTAGGTTTTAGTGTACTTTAAGATAAGTCTGTTTACAGTTGTTGAGCTATCAAGCTATTTTAGAGTATTTTTGCAGATTAATTTGTTAAGTGTAGTGAAGTAAGTACAAGTTAAGTTTTTTTTTAGCCTGTTAGTTTCCATAGTTGAAACAAACGCAAGCACAACTAAAATATTATATACTTAAATAAAAAATAAATATATATAGGTATAAATTATATTAAAAAATATATATACTTAGATAAAATATACATAGATATAAAACATATATAAAAAAATATATAGATAAAAATAAGGCGGTGCTAGCTATTTAAATAAGGGCGTAGAAGAGTGGTTATACGTGCAATCAATTAAATATGACTCAGTGAGTAGGTTAAATGCCTCTATCTGATGCTGCAAATCGTCAAGATATTGTGAATTTGATTTTTTTTTTACGAACTTACGCTTCTCATTTCAAATCTCTCAGTATGAAATCCGCTAAGTATCACCTACAGTCGTGTTATTAGTAGTAATAGTCTTATTGTTCCAAGTAGCCGTATACTTCAGTAATTTAATACTAAAATTCAAAATTCAACAATTTAACACACAACAACAATTTGCTTGATTTAAACTTTGTTTGCCCGAATCAATGCAATTCTTAGTAGTTATTTCTTCCTTTTCTCCTGTTTTGTCATTATATCCTGATTACCTACATCCTTCGCTCCCGGACACTTCATCATTGGAAGATCCTGAGCTGCGCTGCCTTCGTCAGCATTTGATATAGAAGAAAATAATATTATGAGCACCTCGAAACCATGAGACATCATTGACGTCGCTGAACATGACGACATGGGCATCGTTGGCGAAAGAAGTCTGGAGTTGTCTGGAGTAATAACAACCACATTGATGACATGTTTGAACTTTAACCTTCGTATCTCTATTCATTTTTCGTCTGGGACGTTCTCGGAACCAAATGGAGCATCAGGAGTACATGTCAGAAATTCTTGACTACAGCGTGCACATTACCCACTGAAGAAGAATTAAGGTGTTGAAATGTGTCATTTCAACGCGGCGGAAGACATGTTCCGGCCTACGCCTTCACAAGAGCAATTTTGTGGATGTTGCTGATTGCGGTAGAATCCAAGCAGGCGCATTCTATAATTCATAATGACATTGCATTTTCGACTAGTCACTCGTCAACCATGTTCGAGTGAACTCATTATAACAAACTAACGGCTAAAGTTGGTGTTTTTATTTCGCCCCAATTATATGCCTAAACAAGTTATGAAATGTAAGAAAAGATGAGTGTCTTCGATACGCTTTTTGGATATCTATCAACGTTAGCTAACGCTAATCAAGTGCGGATTTCACACATCTTTGATAAAGTTGTGATCAACTTGCAAGTTGGTTTTCTACTTACGAGGAAATCTTTGGTGCAAAATTGGCACACTTACCAATTTATCACATTTTATATCATACTAGCTGACCCGGTAAACGTTGTTTGCTATTAGGAATATAAAAATAGCCTACGACCTACTCTCAGATCTAATGAATATACACAGAAAATTTCGTAACAATCGGTGAAGCCTTTTCGGAAGAGTTTGGTAACAAAACTTGGCACGTGAATTTTATGATTTTTTGATATTGATATCTTAATGTTATTAAACACAGACTTTATTAATGTAGTCTGAGTTATTAGAATTTCTATTGTACATTATAATATACATATATTTTTTAATAATACACAAAACTAAAACCAAGTTTCATCAACAAACATAATAGGCATTTTAACGGAAGAATCATGGTATAAAGTGCTCTATTACTATAACAAAAAAAATATCAGTGAACGTCAGTAAAGCAAACGGACGCATGTACACAACAAGTACAACTAGAGGCTAGTTGCGGAGGTTCGTTGTAACACAAACACAAACAAAATAAAACGCTCGTCGTGTTTGTACAGCTAACGTTATCGCACCTGCCGCCGCCCACCCTCGCCGCCCGCCCTACGCCGCCCGCCCTCGCCGCCCGCCCTCGCCGCCCGCCCCGCCCGCCCGCCCAGTTACTAAACAAATTAAACTAAGATAGCAGTTACAGCTACCCTTATGAGTGTCATATCGCTCAGTGGTTCAGGAAGGTCTGGGTTTGATTCTCGAGTTGAGTGGAAAATGTAAATAGGTTCATTGTTGTCTTGGCCCATGAACGTCCAACGCCAGAGGCTTCTTTAATGTCGTCCGTCCACCTTTTGTATATAATTTGAAAAGTGTATTTTTAGGTCTTTAAAAAATTAAGTCAAAATTTTACTGGGACAAGAAATCATTACAGACCTATTTTCAAAAAGTAAGTATTAGCTTGTCGCTGGACTATTTTGTACCTATTACAAGTATGTCCTTACCAACGAGGTGTAACAGCCGCAAAGCTCTTTCAATTACCTGCCTTCACCGCGCCCTTGGAAGTCACGTACAATAAGGCTAACTAAAGCTGCGTTCACATGAAACACTTTGTTAGTCGACGACTGCGAGATAATAGGTTGAATATTAAAGTAACTTATACACTAACCCAACAGTAACATTTATAACAATATGATAATAAGATGGTAAAGAATTCTGGCACACTTAATTCGTAAATGGAAGAAAATAACTATAGTAACAAGACGTTTACCTAATTTATTACATTAAAATTCTGATTTTGAACAATATTGACCTTTAGTCAACATTCTCTTTAATTGCGTTTTGTACTAATAGACTGTTATATCTTCAGTATCAATTCCTTCTCACAGTCGACGTTTGCCCATTAGAGATATAAACTTGCCCTTATAGTATTTTCGCTGACGCGCAGTGACTTGGTGTGAAGCTGCCTGTGTCGGCGAGTGTCGTCGGCGTCGGTCTGTGTCGACGGCGTCGGTCTGTGTCGACGGCGTCGGTCTGTGTCGACGGCGTCGGTCTGCGTCGGCGAGTGTCGGCCGCCGGAAAACGCAAACGAGCGATTTCCGCGCTCCGTGCCACCTGCTGCGCCAAATATACCAATACACGTTTACTGTATTACTACTTTTAAGTGAATATTTGCCATATCATTTTATGATGTACTAGTTGTTGCTTGCAACTTCGTCCGGGTCTCGCGAGAACTGTCTTTCCCGTGGAAATCCATTGTTCCTAGGAAATTTTTAAACACCAATCTGAAAATGTAACCGAACATTTTGAAAAGGAAATATAATATTATTATTTTGAGCTCAAGTTTACGATTTCAATATAAGGAACAATATTTCCGAAGCCGAGGTCGCTCGCAATTTGCAAATGCTTTCAAGAAAACCTATTTACTTTCATGAATTTATTCATCGTAGTTTATACCATGAATAGGATAGAAGCTTTCAAAGTATCACAAAGCGCTCCCGACTAGTCTGAGGCGATAGAAAAGGAGAACCGACAAAAAGACTCGGCAGCCGCTCGTTTAGTAAGAACCTATTTCTTACTTAAATATTGAAATGGACACAAAATTACCAATACATATCTACGTGTTTATCTCATTCCAATCAAGGTTTATTCTCATCTTAGGTCGCACCAAAACCTTGTTCAATTTTACGACACTAAAATGAAACAATAAAGTTATTCAGTATTTGCTCGTATCTTTAAGTAAAGAGAATATTGAGGAAAAGAGAAATTTAACAAAGTTGTAAATATATATGAAAAAGGTGTTTTTTTACTAGGTAGGCTAGCGTTTCTGTAATCACACTTGATGGAAAGTGATGATAGTCTAAGATGGAATGCGCTTGCCTCGGAAATGCCTATTCACTCAATGATATGAAGGCGCCCAAATTGTAGTTGGGAAAGACAGTGCCTGGTAAGTGTGCAGAAAATTCAAATTAAAAAAAAATATCCGACTCTAAAGTTCGATCAATATAATTACAAAAAAAGTTTAAATAGGTAGGCAGATATTTATTAAAACTTTTTTTATTTACAGTTTAAATCCAACTCTCAAAGACCGTATAATTTCATCAGCGGTACTAACTCCTAACAGGTAAAGTACTATCAAACTAAATACAAGTAGTTCACAGTGTAGCAAACTTGCAGGACTCCCCGGAACTTCGTCGCAGTGTGGTCGCGGCTGTCTCCTGTTAGTGGTTACACTGTGACGCGCATATTATAGTTAAGTGGCAGTTAGTAGTTAGTTGATAGCGCGGCGCGAGGGCGGGTCGGGTCGCAGCGCTGATGGTTTTCCGATATGACAATGAACGACCGGAGTGCACTAGATGTGTAGTCGCACCTATAGATACGTGAACTGGATGATCATCTGATAAGATGATTCGACGTTTCTGCCATGAAGCTTTCTTTCTTGCCACATTCTTCAATGTCAAAAGAAAGAAGGGACGTATCTTATATTATGTTTTGGAGATTGGGTCTATTACAGTACCGTAGTAGGTAACGTATATGGTGATAAGAAGTATCTCCAGGTAGATATTGGTGCCAATTCTGTGAAAAATCTCCAAGATAAACTAATTTGACGCGAGTATTATTATAAAATTGTGTTGTCCTTTTCCATGGGGAGCATTTCGAAAAGGATAGCTCTATTTTTAGACGCGTCTAATTAGTTTAAAGATTTTGCACAACATAATTTGCAACAGTGCAAACGAATTTGCTTGTATTTTAAGTAAAGTTAGAAAAATAAAGGAACGGAATAGTGAAATACACAGTATCAGACAATACTTTAAGCCTTATCCTGGCTAGAGTGTCCGCGTAAATTCAACGCCGTAATCCCCACCTGTAGTATAGCGCTGTAGCTCGTGTTCGGAGCTCGCCCCGCGCGCCCCCGCCCCGCGCTCGCCGGGTGCAACGACATACTCTACTTAAGAGGATCTCCTTTAAACCCAATGTACGGCAAAGAAACGCGAGATATATAGGTTAGTACAACATAATCCCTACACCACTTACTTTATTGTAGTTCAGGAGGAGGCCATTTGCACTAACTACTTGCAGTTTTTCTCGGGAGTGTTACTTGCAAAATTCTTTAAAAGTACATTGTTAAAATTACCGTACGAGCCAAAGGGGGCTTCACGCTTTCTTTTAATGTGCAGAAAAAGAGTAATTATATCATCGAAGTTGTTTATATTTGATCAAATCAATTCCTTCTACTGTCCACTTGTGGGCAGTGAGCATATAATTCTACTAACAGAATGAGAACGACGACCTCCCTGGCGCAGTGGCGGCGCGCTCGGATTCGAGTAGGAGGTCGCGGGTTCAATTGCCGCCACAGGCCACTTTGGAATTTTATAATTTCTTATTTGGCTCAGGTCTGGTCTGGTGGGAGGCTTCGGCCGTGGCTAGTTACCACCCTACCAGCAAAGACGCACCGCCAAGCGATTGAGCTTTCCGGTGCGATGCTGTGTAGAAACCGTTGGGGTTAAATTTACTTACCCTTCCAAGTTAGTACGACAACGTCTTAGACTGCATTATCACTTACCATCAGGTGAGATCGCAATCAAGTACTAACTTTTATACAATAAAAAAAAAGAACTCTCAACTACAGATTTTCTTACATTTTGTTCACCGCTAAACTACATGTTTTTAGTTGAAGTAGAAAAAATCTATATAATTAATTAAGTACAACTATATGAAACTCATAATTTCCTCAACCACTCTTTGCTTTCATATTCTCTATGTATATTTTATAGAGTACTTTAATTATACAAAAGTGTAAAAATAAAATACTTCATATTACTATTATGTAAAGTTTTTCTGTTTTGTATAGCTCTCCAGTCTACAGTTTCCATACACGAATATGAAATGAAATTCTTTTCAAACGGCGCGGCCCGCGTATAAGTTTTGATGGGATTCGTTGAACGCGTGAAATCAGAGTTGGAATCAATTCATCAGCGTGTCGAGACCGCGTCGGCGCTGCGTCGACGCTAGGCCGACGTCGACAGGCTTTAATAACTTTCTATAGAATTCGCTTAACAGAAACAATTTGAATTTTAGCAACTCTTGCAATACGAATTAATTAGTTTGGACTTCGAAACGATTTATCTGTGCGTTATATAGTTAATCCAATCAGATTTTATTGTTAATCCAATGATTCTACGTACAATCAGACCCCTTTTAAATGTAGATACTATTTTTATTTCAGGAAACTGACATAACGACTTAATTAATAATATACTTACATGGATTGATTTTGTAGCGGGTATTGTTGCGAATTTTTAAAATTCTATCTACCTACTTAACCTATAAAGTTTGTGTTTTTCCAAACCTCGTAGGATGTCACTCTCCGGGTTTCCATATTACTATATATATAGCTACTCGTGCTGATTCACTGACTGACTCACTGATTGATCACCTCTCCTGAACAATTTTGTATGAAAAAATTTTTTTTCAATGACCATTTCGTATATAAGGGAAAAATTCATTCGGAGGAAAAATACGGAGAGAGCTGATGATTGAGGATTTCGAAGACGGGTGAAGAGCACAGCCAAGGGTATCGCAGATAGGTGGGGGGTGCTCGACCAAATGTCATTCGAAACGTCATCCAATTGGCAGCGAGCTGAAAAAATTTTCAAAATGGCGGATTCAAAATGGCTGCCAAATGAATTTCCTCGATATCTCGAAAAGTATAAAAGATGGAAGAACGGTTTCTTGACAAGAAGTGATCAGGACCCAAAGGTCTATTCGATGGGCAGAAAAAAAAAATTCAAAATGGCGGAATTTATTTTTGCCATATAAAATGTAAGGGGAATGTTGAAGCGATTTTTTATGGGCGGGAAGACAGCACGCGGGCCACATGTGGCCCGCGCCCCCACGCACCCTACTAGTTATATAACATATCTGCAAATTTTTTTCAATCCGATGTTTTTACACTTTTAAGTAAAGGATAAAGATTAAGGATATTAAGTTATTAATTAATAACATTGCCAGTTTAATGTTATAGTAATACGATGATTATAGTTTTGACCTGAAATGTTTGTTCACTGAAAGTAAAACGACAGCTCTGACGCTCTAAGCGGCTAGTCATTAACAGAAATAGCTTTCAAAAGGGTATTACCAAGAGAGGTCGTAGGTTCTATTTCCGGTTGGATCAATTTTGGAAATGATCGTTTGCTAATTTTGTCACGTGCTCCCAGAGAGGTCACTTAACTGTTATGTAGAAAAGTATCTACTCATGATGAGCAAATAAAATGGAAAATTCTTTTCAAAAAACCGACTTCAAATGCCACTACAAAGAATGAAATAATTTTTAATGTACACCAATTCGAAGTCGGGCAATGTTTTGTTCAATCATTAATAGTCCTTCGTATTATAAAACTTAATGTGCAAAAAAACGACAAAATTATCGACAATACGGAGGACTATTAGTGAATGAACGAAACATTGCCCGACTTCGAATTGGTGTACATTAAAAATTATTTCATTCTTTGCATTTGAAGTTGGTTTTTTGAAAAGAATTTTCCATTTTATTTTTTACTCTTTAGTGGAAAACAAGTAATGCGCAAGGCATTGAAAAAAAATGACCAAATCGCTGGAAGTACCTATGCTTCTAGAATCTGAAGAGTTCCCTCAATTTCTCCAAGATCCCATCATCAGATTCTGACTTGATGAATACAGTCATTACTTGATGACTGCAAGGAAATGCAATAGTAACTATAAAAAATACCTAAATCGCTTCAAGTATACTAGCAAAATTTGAAGAGTTCCCTCGATTTCACCAAGATCCCATCATCAGATTCCGACCTGATGACCATAAGACTACCTGGAAAAAATTACTCTTTCAAGGAATACCCAAATCACTTCAAGTGTGCTCATAAAATTTGAAGAGTTCCCTCGATTTCTCCAGGATCCCATCATCAGATTCTGACTTGGGACCATCTGTGAACTATTTGAAACAAAAAAAAATAGTACATTTCAATATAAGTGCGGAAACTCTGTCATTTCTTTACGAGTCCCGGTTTGTTGACCCAAGCCGAAGGCGAGGGTCAACTATAAGGACAAGTAAAAATGACAGTTCCGCACGTGCATTGAACGACGTTTTTTAATACATTTGCGAAAAAAAAATTATTGGCTTTACGTGTTTGCCTGCTCCGTGTTTGCATGCCGTGTTTGTGTTCATGCGCTCCTGGTGCGCCCGCTCCGGTGCCGCGTAGGAGGAAAACACAAAAGCACTAGTGCGGAAAAGAATAACTTTGCGCACGCTAAACACACGTGGAAATGTCAACTTTTTGAGCAAATGTATTAAAAAAGAATTTTCTAAATTGGTCCACGCATCTTCGAGTAATCGGGGAACATACATAAAAAAAAATAAAAAAAAAAGATTCCGACGAATTGAGAACCTCCTCCTTTTTTTGAAGTCGGTTAATGAAGTTATTTCATGTTCAGTGCAAAGTGTCGTGTCGTAAAAATTAATGACTGCATAAATGGCCATAATTGCATTATTTTGAATTCAGAGCAATGCAAAGCATTATGAGTGTTATCCTGAGTGTTTTCATTATTATACATAGAAGACTAGCTTAAAAATTCTCAGAAAAAGATTATAATAATTATATTGTAAAAAGATTATAATAAGTGTGTGTGAGCAAAATTCTTTAAGAGCATATTAATTGAATTTTGCACTCTCTATTATCTGAAGCCGATTTTCGTCTTTCGAATAGGTATATGATAGTAATCTGTGGTATATGATAAATATGTTATAGTTAATTTCCAGACACATACATTTCATAAGACATAATTATATCATCAAATAGATACCTATATGCACGTTTATAGAAATAAGTACCTAAACTGGCCTGCAAAAGTAAGTATCACAATTTTAAAAAAGGAGATTGACCGAAAATGGGCTATATTGCGTCACTCTGCGTCTGAAGCAAGTCTGCATGAAAAATATTCTTTCAAATTATAATATTACATATGTTTTTTTTAATGATGTGCGAACCGGGGTTTAAAAGTATTATAAAAATAAAAGTAACTAAACGTTTCGGCACAAGCGGAACCGCCATATTTAGAGTCTGGAAACGTCACAGCCACTACCACTCGGCGAATGATACCAGTTTTTTATAAACCCACTTTTTAAGGGAAAACTAGGATACAATAATACAGGAAATAGATCGAATAATAAAAACCGAAACAAGGCAAGCTTTTTACACAAAACTGGTTAAATATCATTTTATATAAACATATTAATAATATGTTCCGTTTGCCTCCTATTAAAAACTGTACAATGATAAAAAACTTCAACTTATTTTCGTAGCTGTTTATTGAAAAGTACGGAATGCTGCATGCATTTTGCATTTTGATGGCGACCACTGATCTCTATCTCTGGATTTCTGACTGTCAACGTAAAAATGAAGTATTAAAATTAATAACACCCGGATTTGCCTTTTAGAATTTTAATTCGAGAATCATCAATGACATCACATGACAGTTCTTCCCGCTAGTCGCATGCACCACAGAGCCGACAGAGTGTGTCTCGACAGGCCGGCAGCGCCTCAGATCGAGGGAGGCGCCACCGCTCGCGCCGGCCGACCACCGCCGACTGCAGCCGAGGCGCCCCCAGTCCCATTGCGGCAACGCGGCGCGTCACAGAAGACTTGATTGTTACATAACCTAGCGTGAGCGTCTATGAAACTAAAATAAAACGACATTCAAAACGACCACCACTATTCAAACGCTTCAAATCGGTACAAAAAAGAAACTGTCAGATGTATAGAATAATTAATCCAGAGATAGAGCTCAGTGACTGATCTCTATTCCATGGATCGATGATTGTCAAAGTAAAAATGATTTTCGCCATTCTGGCGCTGATGGTTACGTACCTAACCTGGCGTGACCGTCCATGGAACTAAAATAAAATTACATTCAAAACGACGGTCACTACCGACAAATGTCAATTTAGTACCACGGACGTTCGAGGGTGGCGCTTCAAATCGGTACAAATAGGAACTGTCATATAAATAGAACTGTATACAATGATTAATCATTAGAATAGAGATCAGATCAGTGATCTATACAGATAAGAACTGCACCACCTGTTCAAATTATTTTCTTAGCTGTATATTGAAAAGTAAGGAATGCTTCACCAAACATTTTAATTGCGACAAACAATAGCACTTGCAACACCACAGAGTACACTTCTCTCATCTCAGATCTTTTCATGTGCAGCTAATCGTGACAAAATCCTACATGGCTTAAACCCTATTCATTAGTTTATTTAAAATTTTTAATTATTAATTATAATACTGTAACCTATTTCCATTACACCTTTGACTCGTAATTCACGAAACTAGGGTAAAACCAAACTCGTAAGTAGAAACACTGGTTTAAATGTCATCAACTCGTGTCTCGATAAATTCACACGAATGAATAGGCTGTATGGTCTCCGACCTTTGCCTGTCCCGAAAGGGACGAATGGAATAACAGACAGAATCTATACATATTAATCTATGGACAGAATCGTGTCTCGTTAATCGTCAGTCGTATCTAATCGCAAAACCATTGGAAAAGTAATTCACATGGAAAACTTGGAAAACCCAGTATTTTATTAACTTATTTTCTGGACGGTGATTAGTGTTGTCGCTTGCTTAGTTTAATTCCGAGTAAAGCGATCCTCTGTGAAAACTAACAAGTGTTTGTGCGTGTTGAGAAATGGACTCCTATTCTACGCAATAATTTAAATGAGCTAAAGACTCTAATACGCAATAACAATGTCGTCATCGTCGTCTCGAGGAGTTAGGCCTGGCAGTGTATCACGCCGGTGCATTAACTGAACCAGCTAGTACATTCTCTGGATGAATTATCACATTCAGCACTTAATGTATTGAACTCCTGGATCGCACCGCGTTCAGTAAGTATTATGTACTATTATATACCTAACACAGGCATATTTAATTCCTTCTGCTAACTTAACTCATTGCAGTGTCAGGCCCCTGACACTCAGTACAAATAACAGGCCTAAACACCTACACTACTACTAGAACGCTGGCCCTACTCGCATACGCTTTCCATTTCTATGTGTGAGTAATGTCATTGTAGCCCGTAGGGCTGACAAAACTCGACCTGTATGTGGCAATGCGACCGATGCACGATGCCTTGGTTACAACTGGCAGCCTGCTGTAAAACATTTCATTTAAACTAACAAGAATAATTGGTAGTTAAGTTATGGCTGCTAAATGGACAAAATATAATAAAATGATACATTAAACTTTTATGTTCTTGGTGAACGGGTCCGTTTCTCACAACATTGCGTATTATATATACACAATGATTTATGAGAACTCATGTTTTGCAGCCATAGAAGAAGGTGGACCAGATGTAACATTTCATGAGACTACATCTCAGCTCGAGCTTTAATTTAGAATTGCATAAGGTCTTCTAGGAATTGTATTCCAACTGGATGCTTATTTAAATTCAAACATTTTGTTGCAGATAACAGATGGAGGCATCGTATGTGATGCATGCTTTACATTGATTCCTCGTACAACTTCTGAAGACCAGACCACACCTATACCAGACTTTGGACAGCACAAGTTTGCTTTGGTTGTTAGACAATTATGTACATACCTATATAATAAACAATTTAAATCACCTAACCGCATTTTTTATCAAGTACGTACCTACCTTAGTATTCCTTGATAACAGAAGATTCCTCCTTCTCGAGACTTAGCCAATGATAGCTTGGACCTTGGAATCTGTTCTTGATGCTACCAGCAGATAGGCCATTTATTTAGGTAGGTAAGTACCTACCTATCTACCTCCCTACAACCATAGTATATTGCAGTACATTTATATTTTATTTAAAGATAAATTGTATCTCAAACTATATTTGTTTGTTTATCAAGCAGTTAAGTACCTAAATAAGTAGCTAAGCAAGGAGTTGGAATATTAACTATTTTCTCTCTTAAGATTCTGCCAACATTAGCTTGGAGCCTGGGAACCTCTTTTTGATGTTAGCAGGCCACAGGTAGGTACCTATATTTTAAAACACTACCTACTGTTTAAAAATAAATAGGTAAACCGTATTTTTATCAAGTATCTCAATACTACTGAGGTAGGCACCTACCTTGTTTTATAGTACTAACGTAAATATGTGTAGGTAGGCCCAAGGAATAATTAAGTATATCTATATGCATCATCCAGGGTTCGACGGTAATAACGAGGTCGCTTTAAATAAAATAATCACTATGAGCAACTTATAGTGCGCGAGAACTACTAACCTAACCTCAAAATACCTAAAAAATAGAAAATTAGATTACTACGAATTCCCGGTTTATATCTCACTGATTTTTTTTTTACATAATATGGGGAATATTTCTAATGTTTTACCGTTGATTTCGTTAAGACGCAAGTATAGCCCATTTTTCATACAAGAAAAGGCATTCTCCTTTAATTTGAAAAGTGTGATACTTACTTTTGCAGGCCAGTGTAGTTCTGTAAGTGAATTCTAAGGAAGGCGTTCAGTAATTAAAGTCTTTTTTATTTTATTTAAGTATTTAATAAAACACAAACACAACAAATATTTAATAAAACATATTGTGTTCCTCGCTATACATCACATTTAGCAACAAGAGGATTGAACGAATCTATCTATACTTATAATAAATCTGTAACAGGTCAAATTCTGTACATTAAAGCTATTTTGAAAATTTTTTTTCGAGGGCACTCTAAAATCGGTTCTGAACCCAAAACTGTAATTTTTTTCATTTTTGTCTGTCTGTCTGTCTGTCTGTCTGTCTGTCTTTCTGTATCACGGCCGCGCATCACGCCGAAACTACTGAATGAATTCCAATGAAACTTGGTATGACTTGAGTTTATACTACGAGGAAGGACATAGGATACTTTTTATCCCGAAATTCAGCATGGTTCCCTTAGGAGAGGGGATAAAAGTTAAGATGTATACTGAGTTGTAAATCATTAACGCGTGGTCCGATTTCATTCATTTTTTTTTTGTTAGAAAGGGGATACATTAAAGATTGTTCTGTAAATATTTCAAAGTCATCGGTTTTGTAGTTCAGAAAAAATAGACATAATATAAAATTCTTTCGATTTTCTTTGTAACCAAACTCCTCCGAAACGGCTGGACCGATCGTTGTGAAACTTTCAGGGTATGATCTCTGGGTCGGGGAGCGGGTTGTTATCTATATTTGATGGCCCTAAAAGCTGGAGAACCCTGGCCCTGGCCGATTTAATTTTCCCATACAAAAACCAAGGGCGGTACCGGTGTATAGTGGAATCGAACGAATCGCACATCAAATGAAAGAGCGTAAAAAAATAATCGATCCGAGTCGAGGACTTATATGTAGAGACTTAGGATTATCGAGTATTTTCGAAATAAAAATAAAATTAATAAATTAATTTAATGGCGTTGCTATGTAAACATTTCAATGTTGTCACGTCAGCACCTTTGACAAGTTTGTTTCGAAATTTGTAACCGGAGTATGAGGTCCGATCTCTTTGGTCTATTTAATTTATTTGATATGCAAATAACGTTATAATACCGATTGTTAGTTTGGGAGAAAATCGAACATTACGTCGATGCCAAGTATTTGTTCAAGAAAGGGCTAACAGATTGACAAAGTAGGATCTGCTCCATCGTATACAATCGTTAAAAAATGGTCAGAAGAATTGATGGCCCACGAGCTGGACGGCCATCAGCTTCGAGTACTGAGAATAACGTCGGAAATATTTGGGATTTCATACTCGGGGCCGTTGATGGAAAATCAGAGAAATAGCTGAAATCATAGGTATATCCTATGAACGAACTCGAAATATAATTCATAATGAATTGGGGCTTCGAAGCTTTCTGCGAGGTGGGTACCGAGGCTTCTTTCAGCTGAAAATAAATGCAACACTCACGATTTAGCGCAAGTGTTTGGAGTTGTTTAAAGCTGATTCACCAAACTTCTTACAGATATTATTTGTTAGTGCTGATGAAACTTGGTAAATCAGGGTTGGATTTACTTACCTTTGGCAGGAGTTCGGGGTAGAAAGGTGTTGTATTTGGTAGAGGTTTGGTCCCTGATTATAACAATACTATTTGCATTACAAGGTAACGCACTGTTTTATAGCTTTTCAAAAAACAGTAATTCAATCTATATGGCGGTCAGTATAAATCGGGAAGTCTTTTTTCGAAGTTAGGATGACTTTCGGGAGATACAGTAGGACGAGATGGAACACCACACATATATTTTGTTGTACCGACAAAAAAAATAGGCCACAGAACTTTTTAAATACGTTATTTGTAGAATTAAAAACAGATTAAATTTTTGACACAAACCACTCAGGATCTTGAGCGAGCGAAGCGAGCTCGGGACTTGGGGCACCCCGACTCGGATAACGGATAGGTGACGAAGAGGATGGCGTGGCCTGCAAGGCCCCACCATCCTTCTGAGTGGTTATTTTCTTTTATGACCACCCAGAAATAGGAGCCCCGCTAAGCGGGGCTCCGTCGACCGAGCCTTGAAAAGAGTAAGGGAAAGGCTAAAGAAGAATCTTAACCTCAAGATTTTAAAGCTCTGTCGACTGACCCTTAGGGAGGGTGAGGGGTAGATAGTGATGGATAAAGGGATTTCCTAGCTCCTTTACTTCTTCTTGAGGCTACTAATTCCCATTCCAAAACATGTATTTCAGTAATTATAAGAGCAAAATTGAATTCAACATTTCATAATTTAAAAAAATTATTTCCTAAAAACGACTACGTGTCGAAAGTTTTAGCTTGGGACGGGGGGAACATTCCCATTTTTTTACTTCCCACCCCTTCCCCTTTCGCTTTTCTCCATGACGAAACGACTCTATCATCGTCATTTTAATTATTTTCATCTTTTTAAATTTTCTCAAGAATGGTGCATTACCTTTTCAAGGTAGTGGTATCGGGGGTTAGGGGACACCCTCTCTCCCCCCCTTCCTCCTTCCCTCCCCGCTACTCCTGCCAAACGATTCTAAATTTTTACCATGGAGTCTTCTTCCAATCTCTCCCATCTGCTGTCAACGTGCAATACTCTTCCATACGATCCATCCATTTCTTTTTTGTCTTCATAGTACTTACTAAACAAACCTCTCTTATTTTGAGAGGAAACTCACGCCCAGCTATTGTGGGGTTGAGATTAAATTCAATTATGTTTGAACCAAAGAGAGGCTTCGGCCGCAGTCAATTAAATGTTGACAAGTGAAAACCTCAGGTGCCATCTCGAAACAAAGTAAGGCAACGATAGATTGATACACCATGACATAACTAAAATTCGGTAATGCGAGAAAAAATTACTTTCAAGAAGGTACCACATTAATTTTAAAGATGGCGCTATAAGTAATATCGCGGCATGACTTGGCTATACGGTTTGACTTACACTGGGAGTTTGTATGTCTGTAATTTCTGAACTACAAAACTGATAAACTTTAAATATTTCAGAGACAATCTATGAAGTACCTCCTTTCGAACAAAAAATGATGAATGAAATCGGACCGCGAGTTAATGAATTATAACTTAACACATTTTGACTTTGATGTCGTCTTCCAGGGAAACCATGCTAAATTTCGGAATAAAAAGTATCCTATGTCCTACTTCGGTATATAAACTCACATCATGCCAAGTCTCATTTTAATCCATCCAGCGGATTAGCCGTGATGCGTGGCCGTGAAATAGGGAGACAGACAGACAAACAGACAAAAATTAAACCAAATACAAATTACAGTTTTGGCTTCAGTATCGACTAAAGAGTGCTCTGCAACAAAAAAAATCGAAATATCTTCAATGTACGGAACGTGACCCGTTACAGTTGTATTATTATAGATAGTAGAGCCAGATATTATGACAAATATCTAATTGACCTTTTACAAGAGCCTGTACCTTTGAATTCAACTCATTCAGTAAATCTGAGAACAGGTCGTGACTCGTGAGCTATTTTTCATACCCATATGAGGAAAAAAACAACAGGGCAAAACGAAGTTCGCCGGGTCAGCTAGTACTTATAATAAATCTGTAACAGGTCAAATTCTGTACATTAAATATATTTTGAAATTTTTTTTTCGAGGGCACTCTAAAATCGGTTCTGAACCCAAAACTGTATTTTTTTTCATTTTTGTCTGTCTGTCTGTCTGTCTTTCTGTATCACGGCCGCGCATCACGCCGAAACTACTGAATGAATTCCAATGAAACTTGGTACGACTTTAGTTCATACTACGAGGAAGGACATAGGATACTTTTTATCCCGAAATTCAGCATGGTTCCCTTAGGAGAGGGGATAAAAGTTAAAATGTATACTGAGTTGTAAATCATTAACGCGTGGTCCGATTTCATTCATTCTTTTTTTGTTAGAAAGGGGATACATTAAAGATTGTTCTGTAAATATTTTTTTTTTTTTTTTAAATGTGTTCCTCGCATTAGCCTTGGACATAGCTCTCCAAGCCTGTTCTAGGTCGGAACTCAGATTTACAGTTCATCTGTTTGCTCTTTATTTAAGATACCTATCATCTTCCTAATTATATAAAAGTGACATATTATATGTTAAACCTAATACAATTACAATTAATGCTTAACTGCAAGGAAATGCAATAGTAACTATAAAAAATACCTAAATCGCTTCAAGTATACTAGCAAAATTTGAAGAGTTCCCTCGATTTCACCAAGATCCCATCATCAGATTCCGACCTGATGACCATAAGACTACCTGGAAAAAATTACTCTTTCAAGGAATACCCAAATCACTTCAAGTGTGCTCATAAAATTTGAAGAGTTCCCTCGATTTCTCCAGGATCCCATCATCAGATTCTGACTTGGGACCATCTGTGAACTATTTGAAACAAAAAAAAATAGTACATTTCAATATAAGTGCGGAAACTCTGTCATTTCTTTACGAGTCCCGGTTTGTTGACCCAAGCCGAAGGCGAGGGTCAACTATAAGGACAAGTAAAAATGACAGTTCCGCACGTGCATTGAACGACGTTTTTTAATACATTTGCGAAAAAAAAAATTATTATTATATAAAAAAAATTATTATTACATTAAAGATTGTTCTGTAAATATTTCAAAGTCATCGGTTTTGTAGTTCAGAAAAATTAGACATAATATAAAATTCTCTCGATTTTCTTTGTAACCAAACTCCTCCGAAACGGCTGGACCGATCGTTGTGAAACTTTCAGGGTATGATCTTTGGGTCGGGGAGCGGGTTGTTATCTATATTTGATGGCCCTAAAAGCTGGAGAACCCTGGCCCTGGCCGATTTAATTTTCCCATACCAAAACCAAGGGCGGTACCGGTGTATGGTGGAATCGAACGAATCGCACATTGAAATGAAAGAGCGTAAAAAAATAATCGATCCGAGTCGAGGACTTATATGTGGAGACTTAGGATTATCGAGTATTTTCGAAATAAAAATAAAATTAATAAATTAATTTAATGGCGTTGCTATGTAAACGTTTCAATGTTGTCACGTCAGCACCTTTGACAAGTTTGTTTCGAAATTTGTAGCCGGAGTATGAGGTCCGACCTCTTTGGTCTATTTAATTTATTTGATATGCAAATAACGTTATAATACCGATTATTAGTTTGGGAGAAAATCGAACATTACGTCGATGCCAAGTATTTGTTCAAGAAAGGGCTAACAGATTGACAAAGTAGGATCTGCTCCATCGTATACAATCGTTAAAAAATGGTCAGAAGACGCCCAGAAATAGGGGCTCCGTCGACCGAGCCTTGAAAAGAGTAAGGGAAAGACTGAAGGCTAAAAAAGAATCTTAACCTCAAGATTTTAAAGCTCTGTCGACTGACCCTTGGGGGGGTGAGGGGTAGATAGTGATGGATAAAGGGTTTTCCTAGCTCCTTTACTTCTTCTTGAGGCTACTAATTCCCTTTCCAAAACATGTATTTCAGTAATTATAAGAGCAAAATAGAATTCAACATTTCATAATTTAAAAAAATTATTTCTTAAAAACGACTACGTGTCGAAAGTTTTAGCTTGGGAGGGGGGGAACATTCCCATTTTTTTACTTCCCACCCCTTCCCCTTTCGCTTCTCTCCATGACGAAACGACTCTATCATCGTCATTTTAATTATTTTCATCTTTTTAAATTTTCTCAAGAATGGTGCATTACCTTTTCATGGTAGTGGTATCGGGGGTTAGGGGACACCCTCTCCCCCCCTTCCCCCTTCCCTCCCCGCTACTCCTGCCAAACGATTCTAAATTTTTACCATGGAGTCTTCTTCCATTCTCTCCTATCTGCTGTCAACGTGCAATACTCTTCCATACGATCCATCCATTTCTTTTTTGTCTTCATCTAAGTACTTACTAAACAAACCTCTCTTATTTTGAGAGGAAACTCACGCCCAGCTATTGTGGGGTTGAGATTAAATTCAATTATGTTTGAACCAAAGAGAGGCTTCGGCCGCAGTCAATTAAATGTTGACAAGTGAAAACCTCAGGTGCCATCTCGAAACAAAGTAAGGCAACGATAGATTGATACACCATGACAATATAACTAAAATTCGGTAATGCGAGGAAAAATTACTTTCAAGAAGGTACCACATTAATTTTAGAGATGGCGCTATAAGTAATATCGCGGCATGACTTGGCTATACGGTTTGACTTACACTGAGAGTTTGTATGTCTGTAATTTCTGAACTACAAAACTGATAAACTTTAAATATTTCAGAGACAACCTATGAACTACCTCCTTTCGAACAAAAAAGGATGAATGAAATCGGACCGCGAGTTAATGAATTATAACTTAACACATTTTGACTTTGATGTCGTCTTCCAGGGAAACCAAACTAAATTTCGGAATAAAAAGTATCCTATGTCCTACTTTGGTATTTAAACTCACATCATGCCAAGTCTCATTTTAATCCATCCAGCGGATTAGCCGTGATGCGTGGCCGTGAAATAGAGAGACAGACAGACAAACAGACAAAAATTAAACAAAATACAAATTACAGTTTTGGCTTCAGTATCGACTAAAGAGTGCTCTGCAACAAAAAAATTCGAAATATCTTCAATGTACGGAACGTGACCAGTTACAGTTGTATTATTATAGATATGCGAGCCAGATATTATGACAAATATATCTAATTGACCTTTTACAAGAGCCTGTACCTTTGAATTCAACTCATTCAGTAAATCTGAGAAAAAATAACAGGGCAAAACGAAGTTTGTTGGGTCAGCTAGTAGCAAATAAATGCAAACGATATAATGAATTATTAAACTGTTACAAATGTATCTACATTACATACGCGCAGCTCGGCGCGGTATCGAGCACATACAAACAGTCGCGAGCGCGTCCCATGCATATTGCATACAGTGGATAAAGTGATAAAATGGATAAAACTCGTTAGCCCGTTTAATTCACTCGCCGACGGCTGCCGTCCGACCAATCACAGCGACCCGATATTGCTCTCTATTACAATGATTGCGACTGTCTGTGTTAAATTGTCTTAATAAACGCTTTCCGTAAAAAAAAATTTAAACAAAATATTTCCATATCTACATTTCATCACAGAAAGAGAAGGAAGGAGGTACCCGTGTCGCCACTAATACATAAGTTAAATATTAGTTAAATACGAGTAGTGCGCCCTCACTCGCCATCAAAAATGCATAAGTATCTACTGTACTTACCTATATTGATTTTTTTAAATCATGAAAATTATCGAAATGCCCCACTGCTCAATATTAGTGCGTAAAAATCGCAGCTGGACTTGTCAATATATAAACTTACTTCTCTGATCTGTAATTCTCATTATTTCAAAAGGCCATACTTTGTTCAGACCTCTGATTGGCGTCAGGGAGTTGAGGTTCCAATCCCGGGTACCTCTGACTGTTTCGAATTATGTGCGTTTGTGTAAACTAATATCACTTGCTTGGCGATGAAACAAAACAGCGTGCAGCGTGAGGAAGTCTACATGCCTGAGAGTTACCATAATGTTCTCAAAGGTATGTGAAGCCCGCCAGCACGTATTTGAACAGCATGGTGGGCTACGGAAAACACGGAGAGAGCTCGTAGAGGAGGCCTGTGCCCAGCTGTGGCACATTTAAAAAGGGGTTGATAATGAAAGTTATCATCACCGTTTTTGTAATTTTATAGCATTTTCAAAATGGATTAATCTTTAGAATTAACATTGCAAACACTTTTTAGGGTTCCGTACCAAAATGGTAAAATGGAACTCTTATGGTGCGACTTTCTCCGTCTGTCTGTCTGTCTGTCCGTCACACTCGATTATTTCAGTAACTACCGGAGCTATCGATATGAAATTTGGAATAGTTGTGTGTATTAGTGGCCCAATGACACTGGAATAAAAAAAATGGAAATTATTTTTATTCTTATTTAAAAATGGGGGAAAATCGGAGGGTTGAAATTTAAAAGTGAGATAACTGTACTGTGTGCGGTATCATATGAAAGGGTTTACTTTGTACATTCTAAACCCGATTTTTAATTATTTTTAGTCATGATAGTTTTTGATTTATCAGGGAAAATGTCTAAAAAAATACCGCTCCCCCCCCTTATCTCCGGAGTTTACCAATCGAAAATCTCAAAAAATTATGGTCAATAGGAATTTACGTATATTTTACAGGAAAATTATAGCCAATGCTCTAACTAGCATAGTTTTTTTGATAACATTTTTTTTGTTAACAATAAACCTCTACAAACAAAGTTAGTTTTGCGGTTCATTAACAAAGGTAATTATTACCGTTTTACATCTTTAGTCGTTACAGTTTTGGTCGTGTTACATCTACATTAGTATGAACGAATCTTAAAAGTATTTACCTATAACTACCTAAGCTTATTTTGCTTCAGTATTTCTTGAGTACGGAACCCTCGATGCGCGAGTCCGACTCGCACTTGGCCGGTTTTTTTATAATTAAAGAAGCTTCGGGTTAGCTTCAGGGTAATATTTGTCTGTAATGATAATGAATTGCTACAGGCAATGAGACGCTCGGAGAGGAGGGCTAAGGCGTTCTATCGTCGCTTTGTTTCGCGCTCCTGGCCTCGTCTGCAAACACAGAGCCTTTTCAGCGTAATTAATGAGCACAATGTATACAATAACGGATTTATTAGAGTGGAACAGTGGAAATATTTAACTCTCGCAGCTCAAACAAGTCAAAACTTGAGAAAGAACATGGCATCAAGCGATTGAAGCCAAAACAACTCGGCCAGTTCACTCTGCAACTGATAGATTTGCATCAGATCTAGGTCGCTCCAGTCGACAGCTGTAGAGACATTACGTGGTGTGCCGTTTACGCAGGCCATAACTAGAACAATGCAGCGTTGTGAAGTGAAAAATGTAAAAAAAAAAATATTCCGACGAATTTAGAACCTCCTTTTTTTGAAGTCGGTTAAAAAGGAACAGCGCGTTAGTCAAAGTTCAAGATATAATCATTCGGACTTTCAGACTTTGAATTTAAAGTTCATAGTAACTGCACCACGAACTAAAGTCTCGGAACCCGTCTCGACTAAACTCACGCTAAACGCCAGTATTGGCACAGCTGAAAATCGGCCTCAATTCAGTGAACACTGCCGGCTCAATACATATCAACTGAATGGCATAAGTGAAAAAGTTAAACGCAACTGAGTTTGATGAGGGCTCCTCTTCGAGCAGGATGTAGTGCAACCCTTCTAGTTCTAATTACAAACCATCCTGGCGAAATAGAACTGAACTGTAGAATTTATTTTTGTCATTACAGTGTCAGAAATCATACCTATTATCGTATCGCACTTTAATTAGTCCTCGCTAACAATTTTTAAGACGAGAGTTAATTATCTAGCTTGTGCCCCCAACTCCGGACGCGTGAAATTAGTTTTTAACCGACTTTAAAAAAAAGGAGGAGGTTCTCAATTCGTCTAAGTCTTTTTTACTACGCAAATTCATTATTTCATCGGTACCATAGATTTTACGAAATAAACAGTTACGTAACTTTTATCCAACGTAAAATCTACGTACAGAACTGCACATACTATATTTTCTTCTTCTCTAGGACATTGCAGTGTTATGTAGCTTTATGTAAATGTGTGTGCTCACACTCTGTGCACACATACGTGCACATGCAACCTTCGCCTGTAAGATATTAGTGTGTTAATTAATGTCGCCCTATTTTCTTACTCCCATTCTTTTCTGAAGCCGTAAATATTTCATTACAACAGCACTCAATAAACAGGACGCGAACAAAAGTGTTCTCAGAAATGGATACGGCTTTGCTGAGCCTGTTTGAAGTTATTTCACGACGGCTGTCAAAGTAGCGGCGCTAGAGAAAACGCCACTAAAGCGTTTTATTTAGTTAACAAGAGTCCTGAGGCCTCGCCGCCCGAACCAACCGAGACATTGTTCTCGAAAATGGGTCACTTAGAAAATATCGCTATTATAAATCTCTGAGTATACACTCGAGATTCGAGAGGAGCTATAGAGTGATAGAATGAAATCTGAGCTGAAGGAAATCGTCGGGAAAAATGCTTTTTAAAATTTAGAATTACCAGCAAGAAGGTAAAATTATATAATATATATAATAAATACAAGGTAAAATTGTAAAAGTAAAATATAATAAATATTTCTCACGAGATTGCAAACTTGAAACAATTGAAAGATTGTGAACTGTAACACACCACTTACATTTTAATGTCTTTTTTGCGGAAGATAAAATAATCATGATGAAAGGCAAGTGTGGTCTGATTGAAGGCTTCGGCTGCCCTACATCGTAAGGACGCTTCGCCAAGATAAGATTTAGCATTGCAGTGCGATGCTGTGTTGCAACTGTTTACTACTGATTACGAATTACGCAAGTTTTAAATGACTAGATGAGGGAAAAAGGGGAGAATTTATAAGTAAAATAATTTAAATAATTTAAATGCAGAATGCTGGAAAATGATTCAATTCGTATTTCTCTAATGGAAAAAGCTGCAAATGGATTTAAAAAGTGAAGATTTAAGATTTTTGCGTTTTCGGCAACAGAAACAAAAGAATCGGCCAGTTCCCCGATGCAGATCATTTGAATTGCTAATAACTTGCGGGAGTAGCTAAGCTGCTGTTAGGGTACGTTTTCATTGTGAATACTCGTGCTAGTCAACGCAATATGTCGCCGCACGCTGGGTCATTAAACAACGGAACTAAGTACCTACATGTTGTATTTCACGCAAGTGGACCTAAGTATCTAGGTCCACTTCCGTGAAACGGAGTTTATATATTTACATTTTTAACCCTAGAGTCAACGTCTCTCATTGAACAATTTTGACAACTTACTCTGGGTTATCGTGTTAACTCTGATTTAACACACTAACCCGGGTTGACACAAGTGGGCCATAAGGGCTTTACAGCAAGCTTCCGTGCATGGTATAGCCGTTTTGTTCTCCCTTTTTTTGACAAAGTGTGCGACACATTGTTTTTTCTCCTGTCGAACAAAAGCGTTGGTTTAAAATTGAGAAGTCATCTCTGCCAGTTGCCAGCATCACATTGAAACACTTAAACCAAACTTAGCTTATTTTGTCGTAGGCTCTCCTCAATATAGGCGCTTAGTTTTACCACAGATTAATAAAACAGCTAACGAGACGGCGCGGAGCAGCATTTTGCTCAGTGGTTCTGATATTTGCTGTCTGTCGGAATAGTAGGTCCGAAAATGGAATGCCGGAAACGGAAAAATTAACGCACTCGACTTTTTGGAGTTTGTAACAAGTTATAATATGACTTGCAGTAAGATAAATGTAATTTCTGGTTCAGACAGTGGTGAAAAAACATAGAAAGCAAAGCTACCAATTAAATTCAATTTATGGAGAATATTTAGGTAAGTATTCTCCATAAATTGCAATCTACCAACGTGCACTTGGCTAGCGTAGTGGGCTGTATCGAAGTTGTTCCAATTTTGGACCCGCTTAAAGGCCTAAACAGGGCATAATAATATTAGAATTATTCCTTGCCGTCGCGGCAGTGGAAAGATACCTTATTTTGTGAGTATTATCCCCGCGTTAGCCGCCCCCAGCGCCGGCCGAGGACGGCTTTTGTTTCCGGGCGGAAGGAAGGAAAATTGGTTTTATAAATATTGTATGATTTGGTTAATAACTGTTTCTTTTATATCTACCCTAAGTAATTTTAACGATTGTTACATATTAGCTGGCCAGCCCGTGCTTTACTGGAGTGATCTCTTGAGAATTTTCTTATCCCTTGTAACATTCTACGAACAAGGAACATGGTTGGAGGATGATGAGAATGGATAACTCAGGATAATGTTTAGAGAAGATGTAACCAGCTGATTCACATGATTTCTCCGAATTAAGTCTGAAGTTAATAAGCAATAATAAATAGTTAATTTTAACAGTCCATTGGTTCAGATCTCTACCTCTTGTCAAAGGGTCGGGGGTTTGAATCCCGGGAACGGACGGCTCGTAAGCGTAAGCCTAACGTAATCCACCCGTACGACGAGAGCAGTACAAGCACGAACATGTTCAAACATGGCCGCAGACGAAGTGGTGTTGCAGCGAATCGTGGGATGCGTACTCGTCATACTGTTCAACATCGTCATAACGATACGCTTACGCTCCGCCTACGCTTACGAGCCGTGTGCGACGAGCCTAACTCTGACTTTTGGGAGTTATGTATGTTTGTGAAAACGAAATATAACTTGTTTATCGGCGGAGGACCAGATGCCTGAGAATTCTACCAAATGTCCCCAAAAGTACGAATGTTTCGCTCTGACACCAGAGCATCTTCAATGACCCCTGAGTCTGGAGTCTTGGAACAGCAACTGGGTTAAGTTGTGTACCTCAATCACAGAATACTAACTATTCGTCTTAATAAAGCGGTTGAGTACAGACCGCATGCACCGTGTTCCCCACTCTCGAACCTTAACGACTCGCGGTGGTTAATTAACCACTTTGTGTTGTTTCCGCTACTTCAGTGTAGCTTCCAGCGCGAATGGAGCCGCTTAACGTCTTTATTATAAGACGGAAATGTTTTTAAGACTAATGATTATGTTACAGGAGTTCTTTTTATCAGTCTTGTGCATCGGTTAGTGTTGAATATAATATGACTGTTCTTTTAAAACACATACCTATCAAGTTATTACTTGACAGCGATCTTACCTAATTAAGTGACGATGTCTTGATATTATTATACTAACTTGGTAGGGACGAGTTACTCCTAAACCATAAACAGCATCGCACCGGAATGCTAAATCGATTGCGGTGCGTCTTTGCCTGTTGTAACCAGCCGCGGTTGAAGTATCCCACAATCAATTTCAGACGGCAATTGAACCCAGGACCTCCCACTAAATTCCGAGCACGCTGCTTACTTTACAAGGAAGATTGTCAAAAAATAATAAATAGCTATCATTTTCTATGTATTTTAATTGAGAAAGGCAATAAAATCAATGTACAACTGCTTATTTAATCTACTCAGTTCCTATAAATTTATTTAAAACCTTTACGTAAACGGAACCAAAGGCAAGCTAGCTATCTCATGTATAAAGGGGCTCTCTGTATACTGCACATAGCTCGGCGGTGGCAGCGGTTAGCGGCTGTGGTTCCGTGGATCGCTAGCGATTATCTGTTTGTAATGGAGCCGGTATCTCCTAACGACCTCGTAAAAGCCCGCTTTACGGCCGGTCTAGATAGGTAAGTGAATGTATTGGGATGAATGTGCCACACAAAAAACGTTAGTAGCCCATTCCTGAGGACCTGTGGACCTTTCCGTGGAAGTGCAATAGATTTTTATGTAACTACCTGAAAAGGTTTAAACTACTTTTTATTTGCTTCTATTCCCGGTAAGTAGCAAGTACCTTTAGGTATCGCCGCCATTCTCAACTTATCTAAATGGCTGCGTATAGCACGCTCTCTTGACAGTTATTGCCTACCTAATAATTTACAATTCTTATATCGAGTTCTTTTGAAATGTACTAAAATACAACCTAAAAAATGTATGATTATAAAGCTCACGATTTTGTAATGATAACTTTTTAAAATATAATTGAGAATTAAATCGAATCAATAAGATTCACCAACCAATGTAAAAAAATCAATCTTCAACTAGAGTTGATAGTCCTATCCTGAAGCAGAAATGTTTCTTAACTCAGCTCTTACAATCTAAAAAATAAAATAAAATAGACAAAATCTTTTTTCAAACAAAAAAATCAGATATAATACACACTTTTAGGTTATAAGTTACAAAACTACATACTCTTCAGCATTGGGTGTCGTAAAGAAGTTTTAAACAAAAGATTTACGTTCAAGCAAGACATAAGTAACTTGCACTCAAAGTAATCACAATGACGGTTGTCAAACTAAAACAAACAAAGTCTCAAATTCATCGATTCAGCTAAAGCTGAGTCGGCCGACGCGGCATCTCGAAGTCTGGCGTGACTGCAGGATCCCGGCACCTGGTATTCCCTAGAGCAGAACTTGTTCCGACTTGTTTGTGACATGTTAGAGCAAGATAACGAAGATACCGCCGGCTGCTCTTACCCGGAACCCCGGTCCATTGTATGACCAGTAGGGCCAGAACAAAATGCCATACAGATCAATTTACACCATCGCAGAATGCAATGGAAGCGAGTTTTTGCAACGAAATTGTACAGAAAGAACGTTATGTTAATTGTAACACACAAATTAAATAAGAGCAAAAAAAGTTCGCGCGACTTCCGGGGAATCCTTGCGCATTCTCGAGAATTCCCCTAGCTACTGTCGGTCCCATCTCTGGGATCCGCGGGAAGTAGCGCGTGGGTCGGTCACAGCAGTGCGGTGCCAAGCGTTTACAAAACAATTCACTGGAATACTCGAGCATTCCAGCGAATTCTCGCGTCATGAGGCGAAATTGACGCTTCCATTCCGTTCCGCCGCGATGTAAATTGACCCTAATGCTAATCATTCAATATTTATACGCTTTCGGCTACTCTGCAGTTGGGACGGGCATCTGCTTGTGTAATGTCAATCCACCGTCCAGCGGCGAATGTGTGGTACCAAACGGCCAAACCAACGCAGACGGACTCCTGGACTTATCGACTCTCACACCAAGACAAGCGCACGTGTGATGTATGTAGCACTGAGAAATATAGCACGCAGGGGACAACGTAACTCGGTGGTGTGCAAAACTATACAGACAAACACATACACTGAAAGAGTCGACGAATGTACTAACTTTGTAGTTAAATAAATAAAAAATACTGCTGAACGAATAACGTCTTCCTTCAAGTGGAATATTACCCATTCGTACAGAAAACATAAAGTACTTTAAAACATAAGCACATACCTTATATTATGTACTAAAACATATAATAAACCAGCGAAATTAATTAAAATATATTATTTCGCCGCGAAATATGCGCTCACATTTCATGCCTCGCGGAAAATGAAGCCAAAATAAGCACTAGACTTTAATAAATAATAAAAAATACATTTTACCGCGTCGAGTCCTTGCGGGAGTGAATTTGAGGAAATTTCCACGAGAAAAACACTGGCTTAGACGCGACGTAAATTTAAAACATATCAGATTCCGCCTGGAGTAGCGTAATACGAAGCTTTTAAAATAGGTACTCAAATTCTAAAAACAATGATGATCGAGATTTTAATGGAAATTTATCCAAAACTTGTACTAGCTCTTACAGTATACTACTAAAATTTCAATATTCCACGAAATCATAATATTCATAGGCATATTGCTGTTCTATGAAAAAGGGCACTTAGAAGGTGAAGAGAGTGAGGGCGGGAGACTCGATAGCTTGAAGGGTGCTCCAAAAGTCTTCCATGCAAAATCATAGGCGGCTGAGGGCTTTGCTGCAATACATTAACTATACTCATTACTCATACATCATAATACGACGAGTACTTGCTTAACAAGTAGTTTTGGGGCTTCATTAGTACAGAAAAATTCAAATGCTTCGAAAAATATTTACCGCAATATTGTTGTATATCAATTGACATGATATACCTTGGACAGTCGCCAGGTTATCGGTGCCAAAACTGCTTGTTTTGCCACCAACAGCCAGAAACGCCCCACTCTGTCAAAATCGCTTATTTTTCATTCGATTCGTATTGAGTTGGACAGAGTGGGGCGCGTCATCGTGGATTGAAATATCTATAGTTCGCTTATCAACCACCTATAGAGTTTTGACTGATGGCGCTATTATTTGCTTGTAAGCTGAGTTTTCATATCACTGTGTAAAACTCGTTGTTTTTCGCCTAATAAACAATATTTTCAGTTAGGGCGTATACCGTAAAGGCATTAAATCTACGACTTATTGGTTTCAGTTTTCTCATTGAATCTGCATGGAATCGTAACACTTGTAAGAGTTTGTCTACAAATCGTAGAATATAAAAAACCTGTAACTATATAAAAATTACTGTATTTGAGTATACCTACTAGAGCGAGCATGAAAGTATTAACATTGTTAAGATGTAACATCAGCTATTCTCAAATTTTCGTACAAATTTTATTTCAAGTTACACCTAACTTTTTCTTTCTAAAAAATCAATCTTCTGAGACCATTTTCTAGTAGGTAACTCAATGCCTAGGTCACAGTAGATAGCTGAGTTACAAAAATAAATTTTAACGGGTATAATAGAAGATAATCTGAACCACACCTAAACCACTCTTGGAAGTAGATAGTTTTCGTTACAAATGAGTAAAACTACACCCGGTGGAGGCGACTGTATTCTTAGATCAGTGCGGAAACCTCTCAGTGGTTATTCTGCTTCAGAGAGACGCCGCCGAATATAGTGCTTCCAGTCTATCGGGAACTGATCGCTTTGCTTGGCTTTTTAGCGAAATTCAATGCAAGAAAACATTTTATTTTCTACCGCGAGTCCCGAGTGCGCCCTGACTGAGCAGGAATTTGCAGTTTGTAAACTCTCGCGGGAGCCGTTTGTTTCTAGATGCAAGTTCATATTTTGTGAGATGAAATAAGTTTGAAGAGCCTGCTACAAATCCCCCCGGGTATTACTTACCTTTTTAAACACAACTACTCCACCGCTATATACCTAAGTACTATATACCTAAGGCGGTCAATAGATAAAAATACGCTAGGATTAAGTATACAATACAAATAAAACTGCGAATAAACTGTGTAACTATTTGATATGAGAACATTAAGTAAACATGACTCTGTCGTTTATGAGCACAATAAAACGATAGTTTCTTAAGTAGCAATAATAAAAGAAACCTAATCTTATAGTAGATAAACAAGTAAATAATAAAAGATGTATAATATTGACCTGATCTATACTGATATTTATTTCTTATGTATTTTTAAAAAGTTTCAGAGTTAAATTAACGTTTTTTTATTTCATTGTTTAATGAAGACTTACAGCTAGATGCAGGAAATAGATAGACAAAGTTATGCAGAAAAGACCGTCGTGGATTCATTCTTTTTAACTATTTTAACTCTTATTTCAACAATAGCTTGTGTACTGAAGAACTTTTAGATACACAACATTTAATATACATAAAATAAATAATATACCTACCCCGAGTTTGGAAAAAATATATTTTATGTATTAATTAAGGTCAACTTCGCCATTGCCATACCATGTACAATATGCGAAAAGTTGGTAATAGGTACGCAATTCAGGTAGAAGTTTGTTATACTCTGGTATCACATGAGGGAGATAAATACTCCTAAACAATGTGCGACAGCGCGCAATTTATTACAAAAGTTGTTTATTCTCTCATTTCGCGTTACACTGAAACAGTACAATACCCTACATCTAACACTTTATCCCAATAGATGGGTTGTGATGATTATAAAAGTATACTAACGCAGATAAAAACTTAACACAAGTCCCGTCTGCGTAGATAGACGGCGTAGCACATAAACTACGGCTATGACAGCGTAGCAGATAACAGTGTAGCTGATAAGCTACGGCTGCGTAGCGATTCGTAGTCAGCTATGCAGCTCTATAGTATGAAAGATAAAATTACGCTAATTCAAGCTAACCGTGATGTAAAGGAGAAAATTCGTTGAGTTCAAATTAAGAACACAGCTGATCCCAATCTTACAATGTTTGAGTTGGGTCATATTTATTAAAATATAGAAATTCACAAGTTTATTATTAAGAAAGTTTAATAAAATAGCCCAGGATGATAACAGTGTACCAAAGGATTAATTAAAGTTTCTAATGCTTATTAATTTATATTGAAGAATTTTACGTTAAATCGTTAACACGTTAAAATCCATTAAACAGCTATTTTTACAGTATTTCACAGCTTGCCAAAACCGCTTTGTCGCCCCGATTATATAAGATAAACCGCTATAAGCTTGACCCTCCTGACGGTCTGTGGGACGCGGTTGGGTGATGCGATTGGCTATAATAATACGACAGTGCTGCCGACGGACAGCGACAGACTTGCTGATTGGTTGAGCGACTCCCGCCCCACTTCCCGCAGACCATGAGAAAGTTCAAGTTTATAGCGGTTTACTTATAAGTGACTCTACCGTCACAGTAACAAATATTGTTGACGTTTTACAAGTGCCTTGTAAGTTAGGCCTATGTAAAATAAATATATTTTGACTTTTGACTTTTGACAGTCAAATTATCGGTTGTCATCTGTCGATTTAAATGCATGAGGCGCTCGTAAGTCGGTCACGTGGACGGGTCGTCTAACAAGGCTATTTGATACCCGTAGTTTGGGCCCCGCGATGATCCATTAGCAGGAGATCGGCCCGCTTTCCCGGGAGCAGTTTAACGACATGCATTATTCAGCAGCGGCGGTCGGCGGCCGCTCTCGTTGGCGCGATGAATAAAATTGACTCCCATTCCTTCATACTACTAGCACCTGCGCTCCTCGGCTCTGTACCTACTCTGTAGAAGACATTAAGTACCAACTAAGCAGCGGAACCAACCCGAGAATGTTTTTTTTACTTGATGTAGAATGCAAAATTGTTTCGGTCCACAAGGTAAGACATATATGGTAGACAAGGTAATACATGAGCAAGAATAACACATTATGCATTGATGGATAAATCGATCACTAACTTTGCAATAAGCAATATACTGTACTAGGGCGGCATGCATGACCTTTATTAGATTTCCAGGGGCTGAGATAAGGAGATGAGCCAACCAGTATGGTGCCATTCTACTTGTTCAGGAATCCACCGAAGAAACGTTTGCTGACATATTATATAGGTGTGGAACACCCTTCCAGCTTCCGTGTTCCCAGCCAAATACAATCTGGGTGCCTTCAAGAGAAGAGTGAATACGCATATTCTAGGCAAGCGCGCTCCATCCTAGACCTCATTATTTCTGTTCATCAGACTTGATTTTAGTCAAGCGCAAGCCTAACAATTATAAAAAAAAAATATCCATATGCCATACTATTATATCAATTTGAGAGTAAGTTTGTTGGTTTGTTCGTTTGCACTTCAATCACACCACTATGGAGCAACGGACCAACGTATCCCGTAAAAAATCATTGGTTCCCAACATCGTTAAGTCAAATGAAAAATTCAAGCCAAAAGGACCGCGGACAACAGATAGAAGATAGATAAAAGTTTGTTTTGACAAACTATACAATGTTTATGTTCACATACTTAATAAAATCTATTACTAACTAGGTATATGTATAATTTAACCACAAATAATTTGTGACAGAATCAGAATGTTAGAAGTTAATATCAATCAGTGATAGATATTTCGTTCGATGGCAATTCAACTACAAAGTGGTTTGAAGTCAAACAGCGATACAGCTGATTATTACTATCTATTATTTGCATTCGAAAATTGAATTGCAATCAACTATCAGGATCTACGCGTTCAGTTTGTATTCGACACGTCACGGCAAATATCAGCGCTCCCCGACACTAGCAAACAAACTCAGTGAATTAACAAACATTATCATAAATATTCCATTCACAGATATACATAATCCGATCGGTAATATTAATTTCAGCGGGATACCATTTTCACGAACGGGCGGTACGTATTGCTTGTACTTATTCATAATATTATTAGTTAGCGGCCTCAAAAATCTGTATTGATATATTATAATGAATTGAAAAGATGACTGACTGACTGGTTTATCTAAACACAGCACAAACCACTCAGGCTACATCGGGACTAGTACAAGACACAACAATGTTAAGAGTTTAATAGCTTTATACGTTTTTTTGGTTACTGCCCGCGTATGGCATACTGTAAATATTTATCCAACAACTTGTACTAAGAATTTATTGGGAATTTAAACCGTATAGTACCTATAGGGCGACACAGAAATTCTATGTGGTGTTAAGTTTACGCCTTTACGAAATGATCTCCTTTGCACAGGTTTAAAAGGTCTTCCAAAAAGTGAATTAGGATTACTATAACATTTCTAATTCTAAATGGCAAAGATTCTTGGAATGATACGGATACATTTCATTCTTCCACAACAAATCACAAAAATTATGTGATTTATTTTCATTATATTACTTAGGTGAAATTGTATTGCATAACATTTTCATAAGAGTTTCTTGCCAATTTTCCTCAGTGCAAAGACGCTTTTGCTTTATGGTAGAATTAGGACTATATATTTTTTTGTAGTAATAGCCATCTACATCCTCTTCACAGATTCAGTATTACAACTGCGCTGGTAAAATGCTAACTCCTTCCTAGTAAGATCCTCCCTTCAGACCAGACTCGGTTAATTTAGAAATTATAAAATCCCGAACTTGTACTTATAAGGAATCGAACCCGGGCCGAATAATAAATATATATATATATACGGGACATTTGAACACATCGCAATCTAGCCCCAAAGTAAGCGATGGCTTGTGTTATGGGTACTAGATGACTGATAATATACATACATACTAATATTCATAAATATAATATATTGAAAAACACCCAGACACTGGAAAATATTCATGCTCATCACACAAACATTTACCAGTAGTGGGAATCGAACCCACGACCTCCAGCGCAGACGACAGGTTCGCTACCGCTACGCCATTCGGTCGTCAAAAAATAAACAAATAACAATTGAGGAGCACCTGAAGAATAAAAAATAACATTTTTAGTCCACCTAGGAGTCGAGCGCAAAACAAACCTGCATTTATGGCTATGACTATAAGGAGTCAACCAGTATAATATTTCAGGCAGGTATAATGGTTTATTCATGAGGCCGTTAGTGGCCGTACTTGCGTCTGATACACAACACAATCGATACGAATAGAGCCTTCTCATGCATAATGCGTGTGTTTACCCGCGACGCAGTGTACATTTGCGAAAAATAATGACTCCCACAAGTGGGCAACTCTACTCGAAAACTTACATGCAGGCCATAGCAACAATTAGGTTATAACGTGTTTGGCATCATACCGATAAATGATTTGTTGGATGGCAAGTAGTTTTGTAATAGTAAATTTCAATATAAGTGCGGAAAGTTTGTAATTTCTGAGACCCGGTTTGTTGACCCAAGGCGCGGGTCAACTACAGGGACGAGTAGAAATGACAATTCCGCACGTGCATTGAACGACGTTTTTTAATACATTTGCGAAAAATAATTTGATTTTACGTATTTGCTTGCTCCGTGTTTGGGTGCCGTACTCGTGTTCGTGCGCGTCCTGTTGCACCCGCTCCGGTGCCACGCAGGAGGAAAACAAAAAAGCACTAGTGCGGAGAAGAATAACTTTGTGCGCGCTAAACACACATGGAAATGTCAACTTTTGAGGACATGTATTAAAAATATTATTTAATATCAATATTTTAAGCTATTTTTGTATGACGCTACAAAAAGACTCAGAGTTACTCAATGGGCGTTGGACAGAGTTGTTAACTTAGTGTAGAATTTTGCGATCAAATCAAAAATGAAAAGATCCGTAGTCAAAGTCACCGACATAGAAAAAGCAAAAACTTCACGTGAGTTACTGATGTTTCGCGCAAATTATATCGAGGCAGCGAAACTAACTGAAAACTAGCAAACACAACTACAAGTACGTATTTAAAACGGAGAAATAACATTAATATTAAATAGTCACCTTGTTTGAGTTACAGTAGTGGATGGGAGGGGGTGGAAGGGGTGGAGGGAGGGGTGACAACTCGACATAAATCTCGCTAATGATGCAGCCGTCTGTTGCAAATCCTTTCATCTCCTTCGCGGCAACACGGCAACGCCGGCAGCCTTTTGCTTTTTGCCCAGCGCCTGGAAATCGTAACGTCACATATTATTTGCGTTACGATATTTTATACCAATATTTAATTTCATGATTTTTTGAAGGTTTTTTTAAAAAATAGCAGTGCGCTATCACAAGATAATTCCGAACGTTAAAACTAAAAAAGTTTGCAACACTTTTTCGTAACCTGATGTTTTGTGCAATATCAAAATTTGTCCGGATATACGCGCTGTTCAATATCCTGTAACTCTCGCCGCCCGTCCGAGTGGTAAAAGGTCACTAACCCTGCGCTCGCACGTATTTTGTACACAGAATAATGTACATTAGAGACATTAAATTATTTGGAAAATGTATAAGTTTATAAGTTTAAAGTCTTTTTTTAATTTATAAGTTTAAAGTCTAAGACATATCCAGTCTAATTCCCAAGCAAATCATGAAAAAAATAAAAACATGAGAGGTTTCAAGGGACACCCGGGTGGAACGAAGTATATCTGGCTTGCTTTCTATAAGAAAGAGAGATAGAGAGAGAGACAGACAGAGAAACATGCGCACGATAATTTTTTAAACCAAAAAAAATTACAGTAGGATGAAACCCATTAGAAACGGAGGGGAATATGATCAAAATGAAAGGAAAAATAAATTACGGTCGATACCATAGCAAAAAGTGTCGTTACAACTTTTCGTATGAATTTTTTCCGTCTAGCCCCCTTTCACAACGCGCGATAAGGAACTTCGTTCCAATAAAAAATATATAAACCTGCACATCAAAAATTATCTTACATTTTCTATTTTAAAACGATTTTATGAGACAATACGAGCAAACAAGAGCACTTATCTCATAATTCTTACATAGTAAGTTAGCTCTGTCCGTCCAGCCTTCCCCACGGAGAAGTAATCTCAACTCTCCAGTTTCCGAGCGACACAAAAACGCCTCGCAATATATTCCTAGTGTTAGCAGTTTGCGCGCTCGTAAATTAGATTAGGAACCCCGCAAACATAACAGAGCGTGGAGATTACATCTAAATCAATGTAATGTATTGTATGTAAAATAGTTATTTTAGACTGTGTATCTAACTTAGTTTTACTACCCTTTTTTTCCTTTTTACATATTCTTTTATCCTTTACAACTTAGTACTTAACTACAATCTCAAGTAGGGTGAATAATCCACAACGGTTGATACACAGCATCACACCAGAAGGCTATGAATACCTTCTGCTAAATGTCAAGCTTCAACTTGAAAACGCGTCACTCTTCTAACAATCACAATTGACCGCATTATAATTATTTTGGATACTATTTTGTTAGGTAAGTATTGAATTGCTTTGGAGCAGCAATTCCAGCGCGCGTTGCAAGTTCGCTCGTTGCGATGCGATGCGCTGATGCAATGAAAACTAGCTCTGTAATATTATAGCAGTAAACTTTCCTATGAAGTACGCACATCGAATTAATTGGTAATATTTGACGTTGGTACGAACTGAATTAATTTCAGTTCGGCGGGAAGTTCGTCCGAACAGTGCAATGTTAGGTAAGTTATGTTTGCTCGCTTTGCGAAGTATGACGACAGTTGACAAGAGCTAATGCGGTTTGCATTAGCTCGGAGTAACTCCGATAACCGTGCGGGTAATTATATTAAAGCAAAATACGTAAATTAAATACGTAGTTACACTAATACGACAAGTGTCGAGCAATTCCATTAGTCACGAACTAGTAAACAGCAAAATTTTAGGCAAAGGCAGGAGGCAAGCATTGAGAGCCCGAGGGATGCTCTTGGGTTTGTAATTACACTGATAGGTTCTCACTTTCTTTAAGTCGGGGAATTTAAAAAATTATAGCATTTTTAATTAAAAGGCCACAGCTGTGTTTTCAAATTCATGAATTTTTAAATTTAGTATAATAAAATACATAATATTAAAGCTTGTTAAAGCATCGACGAGGTTACATCTATGTAGCTGGTTGGTTAATATTTGCATCGATTATGCAGCCAAGGTGCCAATTGGCTGGTGATGGTTGCGTTGCTATGGTTACCAGCGATGGTTGGCAGATGTATTTATTTTCGAGAATAACACCCCTGTATTTTGAGTTATGGGTTGATAGATCAATCAAACAGTCTTTATTTTGTTTTAATTTTTATCATAATTACTGATAACATTTCATTATAAAAGCATAATATTTTGTCTATTAATCGGTGATATTTGCAGTAGGTGAGTGTTGAATTAGTTCGGAGCAGTAGTTCCCGCGCTGCGGTGAAGTTTCTCCACGCGGAACAGTGCACCGTGCGGCGAGCTTGCTTCCGCTGCAGGGTGCGATGCGCTGATGCAATTACTACTTGCTTGCAAGTTCTAATCGCATCTCACACAAAAATTGATATAGCTAATAGATAATAATAATACACAACTTGATCACAACTTCGTCTTCTAGCAAGAGGTCTGAGGTTTTCACACGGTGTTCTATCGCGTAGCTTGATAGCTCCTCTAGCGATGATCTCCCCGAACATGGCTCCTCTTATGTAGCGGCAAGCGGCAAGCGGCAAACCTCTTGTGCAAGCGTCTACATAATCGTGGCGAACATGAGGTGTGATGGTGAATGAATTCATTTTATCGGCTCACTCCCACACGCGCAATCCCTTTGCTGCACCAAAAACTGTGATGATAGAAAGATGATCAATGGCAATTACAGTGAATCAAACCCCAATGCACAATCGTAACCGCCCGTAAGACAATAAAAAAGGGATACAGACCGCCACACCCTCCTCTTAACACTGGGTTCAGAGGGGGGAGGGTAGAAGTTGGATACAGATTTCACCAGACAGTGGTCCGAGGTGCCCAAAGGTGGTGAGACAGACACCGAAAAACTGTCTGGATCTGTTGTCAGCAGAAGGTCCAAGCAATTGGGTGTGTGACCGTCCACATCCGGTATTCTTGTGGCTTCCTGAACCAACTGAGAGAGATCTAGCGAAAGTGCAAATTTGCACGCCTCTCTCCCAGCATGGTCAGTTTTCTGGTATGGGAACAACCACTCCTGGTGGTGAGCATTAAAGTCCCCCAGAAATACTAGCCGAGCTGAAGGATACCGGCGTTGAACAGTGTCCGCCGTATCGCCGAGATAGTCAAACAACCGGGTTGTCTCCTGGTCACCACTATGTGATAGGTATACGCAAGCGTACACTGTCTGCTCTAACCCTGTGTCTACCAGGCACCACAAGACTGAGAGGGAAGGTACCTCCAAATTACGTAGACGCTGGCAGCAGATGTTGTCTCGAGCGTACATACATACCCCAGCACGAGGTATGAAATTATGCTCAAGCGAGTATCCGGGGTACTGTAAGTACGCTACGTCGGCTGGACTATGAATTTTCGTCTCCGTAAGGTAGAGGATATGCGGCTTAGCGGTCTCAAGATGGTGGTGGACCGCTTGAAGATTTGAGTGTAAGCCTCGGATGTTAGAGAGGTGGACTGAGAATGAGAGGTGTTGCAGCCGCTGTTGAACCTTTTTCCTTTTTCTAATTTTCATGTTGGGAGAGAGTGAATAGGTGAGGGGAAATGGAAGTTGTACGAGATGCTGCACAGGTGGACACCGTGACCTTCACCGCAGCGACGTTATTGGTAGACTCAACTGGAGACCGCGGGGACGCTCGAACCCCCCTGGGAATCGCCACCGGGACCTCTCTCCGGTCGCCAACCGGCACGGTGGAAGCCATCCCAGGATTTTTCGCGAGGTGGCGGGGCAGCCTTTCATAGGTGGCTGGCCTACTACTTGGGCCCCCTACTACCTGCGGTCGGCCAGCGGTGCACCGTGCTTCGGATCCCGCTGGTCTCCAAATTGAGCCGCCCGGCGCCGCTGCAGCTCCGGTCAGAACCTGTCACCATGTGCAGCACAACTGTACAGACCCATTCCCCCATAAAATGGCTTCTACGTGCAACACACCGGAACACGACACACCTCATGACAAAAATTGCCACAGAATGCGTCATTTGGCGGCGCGACTTTGCCCGTAGGGTGGTAAAGAAGCCGCGGCCGAAGCCTACCACCAATAGATTTGTTGCTCTTTAGCACCACCTAGGGGTCACGTGTAGGGTACTGAGGGTTGAGACCTGGCTTTGGTAAATCCCACGGACGCGAGCAACTTTGACCCCCACTTTTTTGACCCCCCTTTTTTGGGAGCACACATGTTAAGAGACGTCCACTGAAGCCTTTACTTGGTCCGTCTATCACAAAAGCGTTCTGCCGCGTTCTGATCAGATCTGGTTTCCTTGGACGCCTAGAATTCGATGAAGACGCTGAGACCAACGACTAGAACATCGAGACGCCGCTTGATGCCGAGTTCTTCCAGCATGGACTTGTTGGTCGGGAATTGATTTTAGGACACTCTCAACATTCTTCTCGAGTTTCTTCTTACTTTTGTAGAGGAATATGGAAAATATCAGTGCTCTAACTAGCCGGGTCTTCGTGGTCTTAGTTATGGAAGAAGTGTTCGTTGAATTCGTCTATATTCGCCGACAATGTATAGGCGATATTACAGGTACGATTCTGCCCTTAACAACTTGTATGGCATGCGTTGTTTTCCTCCTTGTGTTCAAACAACAACTTGCCAACAACACACCGCAGCTCTAATGAACGCGGGAACAAAAGAGTTCGAACTCTGCAACCTTAAACACAAAGCGAATGTTAATGACAAAAGGCACTACATGTGCGAACTAGTGCGAAATACGTAGCTGCAATACGCCAACACCTAGCGGCAAATAATGTGTTCATTAAAGTATTAATAACAAGATTTTGTCTGCGGCTTCAACTATTGCAAATATATCCCCTAATACGCAACTATTATCCCATCCCCTTATACACGTATATTGCAAAATAACGAATTTTTTCTTACTAATTTAGTGGGAAAAAAATTGTTAATTAAGAACTTTGAGTGATCTGAGTTAAGAACTAATGTGTTGAAATGTGTCATTTCAACGCGGCCCAAGATGTTCCGGCCTACGCCTTCATAACACCAAAATTTGTCGATGTTGTTAATTGCTTTTAAATCCAAACAGGCGCATTCTATAGGATTACAATATAATAACATTGCATTTTTATAAACAGTCACTCGTCAACCATGTTCGAGTGCACATTAAACCAAAAAACTAACGGCGAAAGTTAGTGTATTTTATTAGCCCCAAATGCCTAAACATTTCCCAAGGCTCTAGACAGACATTATTGGGAGTTCATGTAATGGAAACATTTCAGGAGGAAATTAATTATTTACTGAGTGACATCTAGCTGACATGTGACGTCATAAATCCCTATCAAACGTCCCGCGCCACGTGTAGGGAGGCCCTTTGATGTATCACATTACATGATGTGATTTCACATCTATTACGCTGCGGGCGGCGCGTAATTGCTGCGTTTGATGTTCGTACCGCAAGTCACATTCAGATGACGAGTCCGCTGTGACAAAATTCTGTAGCACCCGAGCTGATTTTATCATAAATTTTTATATATTCTCAACCGTCATTACCTCAACTTATACTGTATACAAAGCTCACAAATGGACACAGGTGTATATGCCTGTGTCCATTTGTGAGCTTTAGCACAGTAGAGAAAATTAGCTTTCTAAAAATTATACAAAACTTAGACAATTGTCTGGTTTCTGTACTTTCTATCATAGACCGACAAAAAGCGGCTGCATCCTTATGTGGAAGACATCCAAAAAACTCAAACGGAACGTTTTTCTGCCAACGGCCTTCGGGAGTGAGTGTGTGGAACGGGAGAAGATTGTGGGGGAGTCTTCATGAGAAGAGTGAATAGGTATTTTCTAAGCAAGCACGCTCCAATTTAGACCTCATCATTACTTTCCATGAGATATAACGCTTGACTGTCATCAAATGCAAGCCTATCGACCTCTATCGACGATAAGAAACAAATAGGTTTCAAGTCTCATCTCTGTCACTCGTACTGTAAGCTGTACGAGTAACAGAGACAGCAGGGCCTATACAATAACTTCACGCTATGATTTGATCCTTGTCCGTATCGCTAAAACAAATGGCGCCCATGTAATATTTCACGCGCCAGCGGCAACGTGACGTGTCCTCAAATTACTGCTGCGCCATCGCCGCCGCGGTGATATGTTGCCCGGACAGCTTCCGGACAGATACCGGACAGATGTCGGACAGATACTGGATGCCGCAGTGCGCGTTAGGTTATTGCCAGAACAGGCGCAGCCAGAAATTTAGGTAAAACCTACAAGTGGCAAATAAGTACCTCGCGCGTCATCAGACTACCCAAATATAGTCGGAAGTATACGGGAAGAGAATAAGTTACGCGATAGTAAGGCCCACTTGCGCCAATCCGGGTTCTAGTGTCAAATCAGAGTTAACATGCTAACCCAGATTGAAGTTTTCAAAAATAACCAATAGAGACGTGACTCTGGTCAAAAATGTAAATATTTACGCCCCTGTTTTGCGTAAGTGGACCATAGAGAGACAAGGTGTAAAGGTACTATCGGTATTCTGCGTTCATACAAAAATAAGTCTGCATCTTTGTGTTATGAGCATCAAAATATTAAAGCATGAAAATATTTCGACAGAATTACGACCCCATTTAGTCCAATTGGCGTAATTTTACAGCGGTCCGGTTGGTTGGTTTGTTGATACACGCGGCAGACAGACTACATCAACCGACCAATCACGTTTATGTACAAAGCCTTGGCTTCCACGGTTCAGTATTTCGATGGCTGTGAACCTTGAATTACCATTTATCTAATGTAGTATTCGTTATTTCGGTCCCTCGTCCGAGCGGCCCGTCTGTCTGTCTGTCAGCGTGATTTATTCCGCGTCACTCGTCAGGCGGCCACGGACCGGCGCCTTCAGGGCGAGTGAGACTGATGGTCGCCCCCGACTGCTCCCGACACCTGCCAACTGCTGGAGTGGCAGACATTACATGCGAAAACATCTTCAGCGAAAGGCACGTAGCATTATTAATATTATCAAAGCGTAAGCTTGTGTGTATAAGGAGGAGTAACTCCTAATGGTTTACACACTGCACCTACACATCATCGCAATTCGCGGGGAATGCTAAATCGCTTGGACGTGTTTCTTTGCTGGTAGACTGGTAACTAGCCACAGCTGAAGCCTCTTAATCCTATCAGACCAGCAGCCGTAACCAAAATGTAATAGTTACATTTGCGAGCGTCTTACGTCATTGCGTCTTAGCTGTCGTTAAGATGGGCATAAGATGATGAAGTACGCTACACTAATCAATGCTAAGATAGAACAAAATTTAAAAATGAAAAAATTGGTTGTCTGTAAAGTCGGTTTACTGACGATAGTTGAACGTGACAACTCTCGCTTGCACTTCAAGCCTTACATGGAACGCCTCAGAGCGAGGTAGGTAACGGCAGTGAGGTAACGGCAACGAGGTAACGGCACATGAGTCATGTTTTTTGTGCGTGCAGCCGGTTCCATCGATTTATAAGACGTTGTCACGTCAAAAAAAAGTTATGAGAATGACAGTTGCCTGAAGAAGAAAGAACTAATGAAATAAAGAACGCACAGACCAGATATTTGTCATTCTTTAGTATTTTTTTATTTCGTTCCATTTGACTGGTTTTTGCGACTACAGTCTAGAGTCATACATCTCAGCCTCTCAGGCTGATGACCTGAGCCAAGTTAGAAATTATATAAAATTCTAAAGTGGTCCATGGCCGGAACGCAAGAGGTTAATTTTCGTCATAATTTAGATAAATTGCGTCGTCTTTTTGCTGTAATAAATGGGCGGACATACACCGAGTCCGCGCTACGATATACTTAGTTGATGTACTTAGACGGTCTAAGTGCTCAGGTACAATTCAGCGAATGAGGCAAATTAGCGGCGATACAAAGAGCTGGAGCGGGCGAGCGCCTCACTTGCTGAGCGCATTGTGTTACTACTAGAATTATACAATACAATTGTAGAAACGTTTGTTATAAAGGCTCTGTTTTTTGAGATCGCATTTTACTTAGGTTTTTCTTTCAGTCAAGTTCTTCTTCTTTTTGTAATTCTGGAGACTTCTTTCATCGCTCGTTGGACATATGCAAGCCATTTCTTAAGTTGCTGATCTACTCTCGCTTGCGATTACCCCAAGAGTTTGGTAATGTCGTCAGACCAACGTTTTAGTTGCCTGACTGAATGTTTCTGCGACCGTTGCGTGGTCTCCGTTCCAATAGCAGTTGGGTCCTTCGATCGTCTGAAGTTCTCCATAAATTTCGCGCCCATTTCCACTTAGACCAAGACAAACTAGACTCAAACAATATTATACTCAGAGCTTTTACTTTTGCGAAGAAGTTTTGTTTTATTTCAGTAAAATCCATAGAGATCAGTTCTTAAGTCTCATTTTGCCCGATAATCACGTCGGCGTACAGTGTCCTTCAAACCGAAACAGTAATACCGTTCTATGTAGAATAACTGACAATACGGTGGTACCTGCTCGCACAAACTACGCAACAAGAGAAAATGTTTCATGAAAGTGAGGTAAGTCTGTATTTACCATAAAGAGTTTCCTTTAGTTATTATTCTACTTTAACCGTTTCCCGGTAAAGTTAGAGTAAGTCATAAAACTTTTCATTTTAAACATCCTAACAAAGCCGGGGAAGTGCTCTCGTTAGCAATTCAAATTGACTGCATTGTGTGTCGTCTTCTCTCAGCGTGAGAAGAGCCATAGCCTACTACGCTGGCTACGGGTTGGCAGCTTCACACTCTTTTGGGAAAATTATGAAAAAATCCCAATCGTGTCATTTTTCTTCGCGATGTTCCTCAACCGCTAAACAAAGAATAGGTCTTGGATTCAAACCTCAAACCTCCAACAAGGAGGCAGATGATTGAACTACCATATAATTGTGCATTTTTGGGATATACCTACCTACGGTAAAAAAATGTGTGCTTACTTTTAATAACAGAAGTAAATACAAAATCAGATAGAAAAGGCTTATTACTTAGGTATATCTGCCAGATAGGTGGCGATCTCCGCCAGGCAACTTTTAAATTAGAAAAGCTAATATTTTCTAGAAAAAGTTGCGAGAATTCAGTGCAAAATTGTATTAAATTAGTTTCTTGAATTTATAACTTGGTGCAATCGTGCGAAGTAACAACAAATTCAACGTCTGATTTCCTTGACGAGAGTGCAAGATGAGTGCAGCCACTCGCGAGCTGAAGCCGCGGCGGTTTAGTTAAAAGTTCAAGTGTTCCTCGAGTCGAACCCACCGCCGCCGCTACGAGCCTCGCCGACCATGTTAGTGCCGGACATTTCTTTAACTGAAAAAGAGTTTTAAAATGATAACAATTTTTCTCATACAATATTGATCAAACTTATTAGGCTACCAAATCTACCATGGTCTCAAAAGGGAGTCAAAGATCCAATAAATAATTAGAATTGACGAATAAAACCGGCCAAGTGCGAGTCGGACTCGCGCTCTAAGGGTTCCGTACTACTACAAAAAAAGTAAAACCATAAGAATCACTTTTCTTATCCAACCGCAAACTTAACTTTGTGTTTTAGAATTCATTGATAATACAAAAAAAGTATACTTACTAGAAAGGAAGTTCATTTTATTTTTCCTGTAAAATATACATTAATCCCTATTAATCATAATTATTTTAGATCTTCGATTGGTAAACTTCGGACATACTATAAGGTATATTAATAAATAAAAATCGTTTTTAGAATACACCAATACGCCCTTAAAAAAGCAAGTAAAGGTACCTACTAGCAGGTACAAATCTCAATAAACGTGTAAAATACACGTGTTGTTTTTCCTAAAAAATCCTATTTTTAACCGACTTCAAAAAAAAAGGAGGTTCTGTATTCGACCCGTATGTTTGTATGTATGTATGTTTGTTCGCGATTATCTCGAGTTTGGCGAAACCGATTTTGATGATTCTTTTTTTATTAGGTAGGCCATACATCATAAGTAGACTCATATCAATTTGGTCAAGATCTAATGAATATCTTCGGAGATGGAGAGCGGAACTCCTCAACGGAAAATCGCTTGCGATCGGTATACTAGTTTACAGTGTAGATTCGGACTTCAAAAGAGATAGTGATTCTCAAGTTGACTAAAAAATATGTTTTTAATTGACCGACTTCAAAAAAAGAGGTTTTCTGTTTAAGCCCTATATTGGTATTTAGGTTTGTCCGTGATTATCTCGCGTTTAGCTTGACCGATCATTTGATCTATCGCGAAACAACATTCCTCATCCTCGTCGTTAGGCATACAGCATAATAAATAGTAGGTATGTCAAAGTCAGTATTACATATTATGATATATTATGTTTTTAGTGGTGAGTATAATTATCACTAAAAAAACCTATCACTAGAATAAATTGATAAAGTAGTATTAATTAGCCCAAAACCTACTTATCACTAAAAAGTATGAAATAAAAAAAATTATAAAAAAAATCCCATTTAAAACACGTCATGATAATTCTATTTCTTTTTTAAAAAAGGGAACCGCCTTCAAAAACCCACTGAAAAGCAAAAAAATAATTTTCTAATAAATCTGGGTATACTTAACTACCTACTTAGTTTTTGAAGTCGGTGCCATTAGCCATACTCAAAATTAATTGCGAATTTTGATTTGGCACCGACTTCAAAAACTAAGTAGGTAGGTAAGTTTTTAAAAAAGAAATAGAATTATCATGACGTGTTTTAAATGGGATTTTTTTTATAATTTTTTTTATAAGAAACTCTTTACCATTATGAAAAAAAGCTCAAGTTTTCAAGTAGGTTTGCGTTCTATTTAATATTCAACTCTACAATACAACTCTGACCTTACCGAACTTTGAAGTGGGGACATATTAAAAATTCCGCGCTGACGAACATTCGGGTGAAGTTTTAATGAATTTTGTTGAGAGTTGAGGCACCCAATTAGAGGGTAATCGAGCCACCCACGACCACACCTACTCCCCACGGGTCTGTGTAATTAGTGCTCCACCTGCAATCTATTATGTAGATTATCCCTATGTTACCAATATTATAACCCAAAAGGCGCCAACTGGCCCCAGTTTATTGTGTGCCCCCTTTAATTTTTATATTTGTTGTTATCGTATCAACTGTCCGCCTGCTAAGTACACTTCATGAGATAAAGTCAGCTAGACGAACGAATAGTCATAGTAACAGAGTTCCGTTCTGTTGCAGCGGTGAAGATAATGAATAATATACACTTCAACCTGAGACCCTACTCTACTTCCTCTCTACCGATAATAAATAAATAAATAAATATAAATATATACGGGACATTTTACACGTCGCAATCTAGCCCCAAAGTAAGCGATAGCTTGTGTTATGGGTGCTAGATGACTGATAAATATACATACATACTAATATACATGAATATAATATGAAAAACACCCAGACACTGGAAAACATTCATGCTCATCACACAAACATTTACCAGTAGTGGGAATCGAACCCACGACCTCCGGCGCAGACGGTAGGTTCGCCACCGCTACGCCATTCGGTCGTCGAAATAAAACATGTTTTTTCTACTAAACCCTACTCTCAGTTTATAAGTGCTACAAGGAACGTGTACAACACCTAAAGTTGTACGTTATCTAAATATCATGTAGCAATTAAGTTCAAATTCAGTTTGCAAATCATGTTTTGTTACGTTTTAAAAAACTGCCCTTGACAAAGTTGTCATCAAAAAACTCGCAAAAACAATCATGCAGGCTTTTGCTCTGCCAAATACTGAAACGACCTACCGATGTAAATCCCAACGCCTAGCCATATGACATTTTGCGATAGCTAAAAATATAGTTCGAAATTCAAAAATGTATAAAAAATATCGCTAAATTGTTCACGGAACCCGTGCATTCTTATACATATTTTTTTATTTGAATTTCTTTGGAAACCGATTCAAAACAATCATAAAAAAGGCATGGGTAAGACATAATATATGGCTAAAGAAGCTGAAAATAGAGCTCAAATACGCCGCCTATCCTGCAACTTAAGGAAAGCTTATGCAGGTCGGTTACAATTAAAAATGCAAAGCGCTCTGAAGCTAAACGCAAATATGAACACAGCGCTTCGGTAATCTTATTAGAGCGGAGAATTTCATTTTATTCGCGCTCCAGCGAGCTTGTGGAGCGAGCCGCATAAATACCGCTTTGAGAACACTACGCGGCCAGCTAGCGGGCCTAGCACGAACTAAAGCGACAAACTTGTCGTACTGTCAACTTGAACGGGAAATGATATTTATTTATTCCCAAGTCTATCTAGTCCGAGTAAGGAGGCCCGTACCTCTGTTTGGCTACTAACTATACAGTTTTGAGTCACACTTGATCGTCCAATCACTCGGGTTTATTGGTATTTTTTGATGGTCAACTTAAATAAGGCTCACATAGACATCGCTAGATAAAATGCTGAAACTGTTTTTTCTAAACCACGGTTTCAATCACGTGTTTCGGCTACTTATTAATTGTTAGTTTCTATAGCATTTATGTGTATAAAGCTGGATTATTCAATGATCAAACGAACTTACCTGAAGTGAAGTTCAATCTTGATTATCTTGACTTTGTCGAAGAGATTATATAACCTCTTATACCTAGAGATTTAATTTTAGAAAATCTTTCTTAACGAATGCCTGTATAATAATTACCTGCCTTTCAGCCCGTTCCTTCCAGTTCTTTAAGCTATGCATTGAATAAGTGAGTCAATCACCTTTCTACTCATATAATTATACAGATGAATATTGTGACTGGTAACAGTCGTCTTACAGATTGTCGGTGCGATATAATTTTGTCACGGCCAGTCATCATTCTGTCGCAGTCGTGCTAGCCGAGCAAGAGGGCCCTCTCCGTGTTCGGCGCGTGTAATTGTTCGGAGGCGAGCAGCACAAAGTTGTGGCACATTTTGCGGCGCGGCGCGGCTTGACCCCGAAAAATATTTTCGCGAAGGAATTTTGCGTTCATTTTCAAAAAAAAAGCTATGTTATATAATATTTAACATGAAAAATACTTAACCCCAAACTATGAAGAGATTTTTCCTTAACAAGGAAACTCTGTGAATCTAAAAGTGAATCCCGTATTCAGAATAGCAGGTCCATCGTGGAAACAGACAAAATATTTATTTTTTGACGTGATAACGTTTAATAAATTGATGAACACCAGCAACACACATGAAAATTAGTAACGTTCCGCGTAACGTTCCACCTGAGCCTGTGCGTGCAAGCGAAAGCGCGCAACAAGCGATAGAGAGGCACGATAAAACAAACGATAGAGAGGCCAATTATGACGTTATCACGTAAATCTATCGTCCGTAAACCGACTTTACAGACAACCAATTTTTTTAACATATTTAGTCGACATAAGCCACACATAATAATCCCCTTCGTTTATTTTGACGTTAGGCATTTTCTATCTATAAGAAAAGTTCCTCAGTTGATAAAAGTTAATTTTGAATACGGAAGCTAGAACCGTTTTGTGTGAAACATCTTAATGCATGGGTTAAAAACGTACAGCCACAAACTGCAAGCTTCTATAAATAGTTTCTGTGACTGTGGCTTTGTCTTGTGGCCCGAGTGCGAGCACATCACCAGTATCGTACAAACATCAAAATAACGTGATACACGCATCAGTTACTGTTTATGGTGCTTTGCATCGCTGCGGTCGCGGCGAGCGCACAGTGCAGCGCGGCCGCAGCTTTGACAGTGAGGTCATGAGCCAACCACTAATTACACCACAAATCAAGCTCAAACCATTATTATTTTGCTTCACACCGCAATATCAGATGTGTAAGTATGTATCGCACCATACTCTAAACTTAATCTAAATCTATCCTAACTTTATTTTTTACTTAAGTAAAGAAGAGAAAGCTAAGATGATTTGTATTACTTATCTTTTTTTTAGTTAAATAAAAAAGTCTTATTTACAAATAGCTGATTTAATTTGAAAGTTTTTAATATAATAACAGCCCGGTCATTATATATTGAAGTGACTGGAAAACAATATTTGTTTGAGAACGAGGCGCAGGGTGGGTGGGTGTTCGAACCAATATAAATTCTCATTTGTAAAACATGATCGTAAAGTATTAGAAATTTTAATAAAAATCATATTGAGCGCGGAGCTCCCCGAGCGGTGGGACGCATATTATGTTGCTTGCAATATTTGAAATCGGTGGCTTTTAAGATCCACTAGTGGATGTTAGCATCCACGAAATAAATATATGGAGTACATATTATGTTCTAAATTGGGAGCTAAAAACAACTCCACATTACTATAGACATATTTTGATATCAATTTCAAATTTATAGCTCTACCAGTTTCTGAGATGAAAGGCCATAAATGGAAGATAGACGGACAATTGAGTGATTTTCTTTTACACACTTGTAGTGCAGTCAAATCACAATATTTGACTGTGAAAATAACAAACATAAAAAACACGACAAACACTGAAAACAAGCTGAAAATATTATTTGTACTATCTTGGAAGGTGTATAAGATACCCCTAAGTACTTATTTCTAAATGGCTTGACGGTTTTTTGCCGGTGTGGCGGTCAGTAACTAAGTGCAACTGAAGTTCCTATTTTTGTAAAAGAGATACTACAAGGGGTTAGGGTCTCATTTGGGGTACGGGACCCTAGAAAGATTTCCTTCTGAAGCTGGCCGCATCGCAACCAATTTAATAAATACTCACTTAAACTTATCTCACATCCTACCACCACATCTACATGCATTGTTGTGGATGTCGAGATAGAGTGCGCTTCGTACTTTCACAGTGACATGCATAATATTATTATCGTACGTAATATCAGTACACGATGCATGCTGCATGTAGATTCTGTTATAATATATAGCATCTGTTCCTCACACAATGCGGAGGCTGAAACAACTGTACTTGTGTTTATACGTCGCGTCGGAGTAAACTAAACTTTCACAAAATATCGCCTCAAATAAATACAACTTAAATAGTTTAACTAGGTATTTCCAAATATAAGCCACAATGATAAGATTTCATCAACAAAGTTGGTACAACTGAAGTTACTTGACTGAAATTAGGAAAGGAGATAGATTTATACACATAATATTATGCTGGTATCCCACAATAATAAAAGGTGAACCGCGGACAACAGAAATAAATAAATGTGGCCGATTGTGTATTTAACCACTTTCAGCAATGGTGCTGACTGGTGAATCTAAACTAGCCCCCATTGTTGCAAACGGATGGTCTCCCTCACATCTGAAACTATTCTAATTCGGACCAATTAAATCATTGAGCAGTTCAAGTAGAGGACAGGTTAAGAGAGGTTAATCTATCTCCATTTCAAATTCCAGACGGTTTTGCAGTTTAGTGTGAAGGAGCAACAAACATACTAGACACACATAGAAACTTTTGTCTTAATGATATTAGTGTGATAAAAAATCGGAACTGCTTGTTAGCTACACCGCGTCGCTGCTGAACAAATGCTGATGAGAGCAGCAAATGAGGCGGGCTCTCATTCAGCGCAGTTAACCTCCGACGCTGCCGTCGACCGCGCGCACACTAGACCGCTACACATTAAACAACGTTCTATACTTGCATATAATATTATGCTTTCTCTAAATATGAGGTAAACAGGTTAACCGAGATTTATCTATTTCTAAGCGAGGTTTTAAAATAAAACACAGCCGAAACCGATTCGTTTAAAAAAGATTCCGACGAATTGAGAACCTCCTCCTTTTTTTGAAGTCGGTTAAAAGTTAGACTAAAGATTATCAATAGGCTATTTGACTAAATTTTGAAAATGATTTTAAAGAATTTATTACTACCTAATAAGCACATTACATTGATATTTCGCGGAAATTTAATGTAATTCCCTTTAAAAACCACTTTTAAAGTTTCAATTTTCAAAACCGCGCCAAAAACGCCAATTTTGTAATGGCGCTTGTCATCTGACTCGTGACGTCACACATTGTCAAACTCATATAAACAGACTACAGTACCGTACAGTTTAGTTGAATTTCTTCCCTTTTCTTTAAATTTAATAAAAATTAATATATTTTAACGGAAAGAATGGTGTACAAACGCTGTGTAGTACCATTATGTATAAATACCTCCATAAATTGCCCTCAAAAAGTGTTTGTGTCTGTACCAGATAAAAGGCGAAAAAAATGGTTACAGTTAGCTCGAAGAGATCCAAAGGCCTTTTTATCGCATTCAAATATTTTAAATGTTAAGTTTACTATCTCAAGTTTATTATGTTTATTGGAACATAATAGGTATGTCTTCACTTGCTAATATCGGTGCAGAACTGTAAAACAAAAGAAAACACCATGATAAACCGAACTCCCATGAACTTCCTGAGTATTTGTCAACATAAACTAAAATGAGATAATGATTAATGATTTTAATAAATAAAGGAAGGACTAATATGTTCGACGCGGTAGGTAGGTACTTACATTGCTGTTTTTATGTTTTTCAGTTCCGCGCCATAATAATCAGCATTATTCTTAAAGTAAAGTGCAACCATAAAAGCATCTACCTTAGGTAGGTTGCTATTATCAGCTCGCACAAAATTTGATTCCATTCTGCGATTTGAAATACTTAATTATTTATTTCCTTAGTATGTTGAGTTATAAAGTTAACCAGAAAATTACTGTTTAAATAGCTAAAAGATAAAATAAAACGCCCGCCAAACAAAACACTCAGAAAAATCAGTACAAAAAGCTGTTGTTTTCCCGCAAATTTTCGAGTGTGACGTCACGAGAAATGCAACCAATCACAGGGCGTTCCTGTCACAGGTAAAATATCAAAAATTATAATATTATTAAACTCTTATTTTGCTGAAAAATATACATATATTTGATTAAAATAAAGTGAAATATGCTTATTTACGTTGTTATTACCACAATTTCAGGTATATTTTCATTGTTGTCAAATAGCCTATTGTAGGTATGTATTAATTTCTAGACCATATTTTATTTTGTGCAAAAAATATATTAACATAGCGATCTCGGATACTGTACCCATCAATCTGAATAAAGTTTAAGCTCAATTATCAATTAAAATGACGATTGCATAAAATACTCTAAGGTCTTAAAAATCTCGTCGGTCTTCTCCTTCTCGTTCCTGAAACCTTATCTGCGGTTGATCAAAGCGTCACCGGATCTCCACACCAGCCACAAACTTGATTGTCACATGTAGCGTTAATACAGGTTATTTTAAAATTTCGAGCGGACAACCGCTGAAATCTTAGTTCACAATCTGGCTGGACGGTACATGTATGGAGAAATCCATTCCGTTTATTCGAAGCGACTCGACTCGCAATTTGTGCAAAAACCAGTACTAACCCTCAAATCAAAGATCTCAAAATTTCAAAAGAATTTCAGATCAAAGGTCCGTAATTGTGGGTTACCTGGTAGAGATCACTTTAGTGATAAGGTCGCCCTTTGTGTTTCTCTGTTTTCTATTCGTTTAATTTTATGTACTAATTTTAAGCAATAAAGATATTTAAATAAATAAATAAAATTAAATAAAACCCTACAGGAGTCTACCGGCTGTGTTGTCAATGCTGTACACGACTCGTCGCCGAGATTTAAATGACAAAGCCATTTCCCTCTGGTTTTCTATTTTATTTCTTTGTCGGCGTACTCTGTTGGCGCAGTACCTCCCGCCCCAATGCGCTCGCCTGCGGCTTACTAATCACACGGCACGCTCTACATAAATACATCGTTCTAATTCTACTACAAGTACTAATTCTACCTGGTAATACCAATCATTTCGAACATACTCGGAATGTCAGGTACCGCTGGTTTCCTCACGCTATTTTATGTTTCGTTGCCACTAACACACATCAATTCGAAAAGGCAGAAACTCTTGTGCTTCTATAGAAGCTCTGCGCCTAAATATTTTAAGAAACACGCCTTTTAGATAAAAACGGGAATAGACGGGATGTAGATGGTTTTATAATACCCTCGATCATACTAGCAGCTTTAACTTCAACGAAATTCAAAAAAATTATGAGCATAACAGTTGTCTGCGTAGAAAACACAATATGATTTATTAAGCAATCGGATATATACATTTTTCTAATTTCGTACCAAAAGCGAAGCAATCTTAGAAAGTTCTACGACTACGGCTGCAGGATGATTTCTGAGATTCGGCGCGGAAGTTGTACACTTTCTTTTAATATTGATTACAGGTAAGAAGAAGAAAAATTAACTTAAGTTTCCAGCGAGTGGAACAATGTGAGTCGGCCATTAAAATTACCTGTAATATAAGTTCGCGAAGATCGCTCTGAGTTCTATGGATATTTTCGTCAAACAACTAATCCGTAATTGAAAACAGAAAGCAATTTCCCTTTGAGACGATCTCGGAGATTGTAAAGTTGCCGGTAACTACGCAGAACTATCAAAGTAAATGTTTATTGCTTACGAACTTATGTACTTACTTACTTAAGTAGTTACAGATAGGTCAACTGTTGTTGGTGAGCTGCGCTGTTGATATTTCACCGCCTTAACAGCGGAACACGTTCTATACCTACGTTCATTGGAAAATTTGATCCAATCGTGCTGTTGTCAAGTGTTGCTTCAGAGCGAAATTAGATTACTGATCCAAAATAAATTTAAAAATTTGACGTTTAAAGTTTGGTAGAAAGCCTTTATAGTTTTCAACTATAATATTATGTCGTTAAGTCAATAGCTCTTTTTGTAATTTGTTGCCATACAAATCAAATCATTGCCAGCAGTCAGCATTTCTTGTTTCAGGACTGAGCTCCGGAACTGAGGCTTAATGGCTTCATAAAGCTTCGATTAATTCCAGTCAGTCGTTTAACGACGCAGATTAGCACTCAAATGGGGCATTCGACATGCAGAGAAAGTATTCTCCTCCAAAAACAGGGCTTTCGTATTGGTAGTTCCTAAAAGCCTGTTCATAGCCCGAGAGGGCGTTAGCCAACTTGTAAGGGTGGAAAATATTAATTTCTATACCCGTTTCAAGTATGGCAAACTTGTGAGTACATGTAGAGTTGGCAAATTACTGTTGGTTAAGCCTGTTTTTCCTAACTGGGTCAAAAAGATATTATGGTTACAATTACCAAAATTATGATAAAGATACTGTTTTTGCGCCTTTTATGGCAATGATTTTGCGACTACAGATCAAACCGTAACAAGTAAAACCTAATTAGTAATTATAAATATAATACCGGACTAGCGGACGCCCGATACTCCACACGTGTAAATTTAGGGTTTTCACCAATTACGCGGAAACTATGAACTTTTCGACTCTAGACTTGTCCCCTTATTTAGAACGTAAAATAGCGGTGGAATTTTTATTAATTGTTTTGCCTTTTTCCGTCGAATTTCAAAGCAATGTTGACAAACAAAGACACAACAGAGAATAACTATGTGACTGCTATTGTACGTTTGTGAATAAGGGGATCCATGTTGAAGTAGGATATACTGTATCTAAATCCCAAATTTCAGTCAAATAGGTTTAGTAGTTGTGGTGTTTAGGGGTAACAAACATACACACACACTTAAGCACGTACACACTTCAAACTTTCGCCTTTATTATATTCTTGTGATTAACGCAAAACTTCATCTTCTTGTATTATTTTACACCCGCATTAAAACCGCTGGCGTCTCTTCCACTAGCAGAGCTACTTTCAATCAGCAATAAAAAGGCAAAGGGAGTCTTTACGGCGCCATCAGACGGCCGGGGCGGCCGTTACACACAGATAATCGCGCTGCGAGCTGCGCCGCTACCGTCCTACCTACCCGTTACTCACTACTCCTCGATGGCCTATCACTTGACAAATTACTTTGGCAAACTATTCATTTGACAACCAACTTATGAATAAAATCTTCAGGTTACCACAAAGAGGTCGGTATTTCTTCAAAATAACGTGACTTACATCACCCATTTTGTTAAAAGTCTAAGTAATAAACCGTTTGTTTTCTTGATTGTACTGACTGAATGGAAGATAGATAATACTGAAGAATTCGAATAATTAAAACGTCGATGAAAAACATCCAAACATATTTCTGACCTTTAAATACCCCACTCAATATTGTTATCTCATTTTGAAATTTCAACACAATATCAGTTTTCCCCGATTTTAAAGTAAAAAAGTAAAAATAAATACGTTAGAATTTTTTATGATTGCAATAACGTTGGCTCACTATTATCTATAATTATTCTTAATTTCAGGTCGATAACTTTAATACTGAAATGATCAAGTGTGACAGACAGAAGGATAGACAGATGAAGAAAGTCTCACCATAAAGGTTCCATTTTTACCATTTTGGTATTGGAACCGTAAAAAATTTCACGTAGCAAAGTGAAAGTTTAATGAGTTTTTTTTTGTGAAATTACGAGTTTGTCCAACGTTGTTTGTCGAATGATAGTGATCCTCACACTCCACTAAAACAACCGATAGAGCCCTGGGTTTGAGATCAATGCAAATGAAGCACGCTACGAGGGATTTAGTCTTTTTATCCAGCCCTTAGAATTCTCTCGCATTACGAGAGTTTCAAAATCTCTTCCACAGTATGTGGAAACCATTCATATGTACGAGTAGGTGCTTTCTTGAAGTAGAGCCTTCGCTATTTAGAAACAAATCACGAATATAATATGTGAAATTATTTTATAAAGCATTCTTAAGGCCTGAATTGATATTGATGTGTGTATTGGGTAAGAATCCATTGCTTGCCCAAACTGAATGAATGGATGAGTAATAAATCAATGATGAGTAATTGAGTGATAAAGTAGCACACTAAAGTTCAATATTATACACAACACAGGCTTTTGCTTAACTGTTGTCACAGTTCAAAACACTTCCAAATTGTGTATAAGTAGCCTATGTATTAATGTAGTTTATAATTTATCTATCTCTAATTCTTATCTAATCTATTTCTAATTTTAACTGAATCGATTGATAAGTTGCGGAATTAAAGAGGAATAAATTTACAGATTATAACATTCAGATTATTGGTGTAGATTCTAGCTAAGCACGTAAAACGCAGGTTTTAAACTAATTCCCAAGTATTACTCGCGTGTAGCTTATACGCCTGTGAAGCTGCATGCCTGTGTAGCTCGCATGCATGCCTCGTGCCTATGCAGTGCATCGTAATGCATGGCTGTGTAATTGGCTTATGCGCGGCTGACGGCACACTGCAGCTGAAGCTCAAGCGGATATAATATTATACGTAGCCTTGACGAGAGCTCCCTAATCTCTCTGCAATCTCCATAATAATATTATACCGGTATGCTATGCAGATACTGTCAAAGCCTCAGGCTTCAAACCCATACATATTATTAAAAGCAAAGATGACTGACTGACTAACGGATGTGTCAACGTACAACTCAAACCACGAGATTATTTTTTCTCTCTTATTTCTGTCGTTCGACACAATTTGCCACACACAATTTGTCGGGTTTGCCATTAGGCCATACGGTTGTTGATGGCTGTTACTGGTTGTTACTAGTATATGAGAAGGTTTCCGTCCATTGACGGGGTTTCCTATTGGCTGTAGAATTTACGTGACAATTCTGAGAGTTGAGATATACTTATAATTGCGTTTAAATACTTACATACCAATCACAGATCACTTTCAAATAAATTTTTATTCCAATATAACTTGAATTCAAAAACCTTAATGATTCATCTTCGCCTAATCCTAGGTTGGTTAGACGAAGATCACCACCTTACCCTTAAACATTGAAAATAAAAAGCTGAAAGTTTGCTGAGATTGTTCGTACATAAAAGGGGCAACGAAAGGGATTTCTAGAAATTCTGACGACTCAACCAAGTGGAACAGGCCCAGTTTAGCTAGATTTAAATAATCTAATCTGTTATATTATTCTACTGTTTTGCAATCATTGGAAAAGTTTTTCAAATTAATAATAAATTTTGCAATAATGAACATTATTTAACTTATTTGGCTACTTTCATTATTACATTAAATTGAATTTCCAGACAAAAGCTAATAACATTGCTTGTAAATACTCATACATAGCTCAATATATCGATAACTCGAGAATTCCAATCAATTCAAGTATTGTAATGAAATTCCAAAATTCTATCGGACCACTGAATAGCAATGCTAAATTTTATATTCAGTAAGACAAACAACTTAAAAAGGTAATAAGAACATTTTCTGATGCAAAGTAAGTAAACATAGTTCTGTTTAACAAAGGAGTAATAAATAAATACATGTTTCTTCAAATAAAATACAATTCAGTTCAATAAAACAAAGTACCATGTTAAAATAGAACGCTCGGAAAATGATACCTACTTCAATAAAATAACGTAGACTTTCCGAAACTCCAGGTGCAGAAGTTGAAACTCACGCTGTTGTAAGCGTTTCAGCGAACACTGTCAACCGCAAACAACACACCTTATATCTATATCACAACAACACACCTTATATGGATATCGACCCATCTTAAAACAACATGTGAGATACTATACAGTGTACGACAGAGTTCCTTCTAATTCTATTGGTCTTTTTGTTTTGTGTCAAGCGGAAGCGAGCACGTGGTTTCAAACTTGCCATTAAATAAAGTTCACTGCAAAATTCACGATTGCTAAATAATTCTCAGCTCGTGAAATATAAAATAGAACGGCAATGTTACGTTTAACGTTTACTGAATTTACTGGGGTCGTTTACCTCTACCACGACTTCTCCAACTGTATCGTCACTTCACATCAAATTAGACTGCACTCAAGAATACCTAACTATTTACGATTATATTCTACCTAATGGTTCACAACTCACGTCTCAAGAGGACGAGCACACTGCAGGGTATTGTGCAAGTGCAGTATAGTGTGTTTAAATGTAGATATAGCAATGGACAGTCCTGGTACGCACTCCATTTGACACGGGCAGGCGTATCACTTAACATAAAGTGCACCACTAGCTCGTCTCGTCATTGTTTGCTATAAAAAAAGCGACATATCAAATTTTTTTTTAAAGTATTCTCAACGAATTAAAGAAATAACAAAGGTGTACTGATGGGTAATCGTAGGCCCAGAATGGGGCGATGGAAATCCCACGCTTGTTCAAATAGCCACTCAGCGATCCGTCCGAAGCATGCTGACCTGATTTTACTACCCGCTACCGCTACCTCGCTCCTCGCTACCCGCTAGTGTGCCACTGCCCAGTCGGTGTCGAGTGCAGTTCAAGCAGTTTCAACGTTTCTATTTTCTTTCTTACAGCTGTTGTTAACTCGGAAGGTCAAATTAAAGTTTTGTGCTTCGTAAAACATACTGGAAAGAAGTAGGCTGTTTTATTGAACCAGCAAGCATTTAATTTGCATGTGTTTATTTGTGTGTTTATTTGTGTGTTGAGGTCAAAACATGCAAATGATTTTTTCTTTATAATGAACCCAAGCAAACAAGCAGGCTGGTCACCTGATGATAAGCAAACACCGCCGCCCATGGACATTTGTAGCACCAGAGGAATTGTAAAGGCGTTGCCGGTTCTTAAGGAGTTTGTTTATCCGATCTTTGAAAAAATGGTAAGTATGTATCCTCAGTGATTGATGTTTGCATAAACGTTTTTGAACATCGATATACCAATGATGTTTTTGAATATCAATCGAGTGGTTCGGTTTTAAAGTGCCTTAATTTAGCGCGTCAATTCTGCAGACACCGCGGTGAAAAAGGATAATAATATTTTTACCTTTTACACTCTAAAACTCACTACTAATATTATGCTTCAGTACCTACCAGTATATACTGTAAGATGTAGATAATATAAACATTAAGATGAAGACCATCATATAGAAATGGGAGTGGTTAAAATTACTTGTAAATTTAAATATTGACTGCAATAGCGCAAAACAAACGCACGCGGACTTGTTTCAAAGCTAATACTTTGCTTATTATATTGTTGTTGCAGTGTAGTTTTAGTAGTGTTGCGGAGCGCTTTAGTTGCTACTTGTTATTTGTTAGCTGGTTGTTGCGTCGCTATTCGTTCACTGGCTACGGCACTCTCGAACACGTCTCACGCTTTCCGTTCTTGAGATCGAACACTTTGCAACTTGCACACGGCTCGTAAGGCCTTTTTTTTAGTTCCTGTGTATTTGCCTTATTACGGTGTGCAAATTTATTTTGTCAAACTAATAAAATAAATATAAAACATCATCAATTAATGAATTGTCATTGCACATTATAATAATTATGAATGTCATACCTATGTTCCGCCAATGATAATTTATGAATTTATTTCTTTGTACCTCTAACCTTGTCCGGAAGATGTCAAGCTAGAGTCTGCTAAATATTCATTAATTGTGTTTTTTTGGTCTCTTTATCTTTTGTATAACCTGCCTGCAGTATAAATGTAGAGCAGTAACAATATTTAGGCAGGTAGATAGAGCTATGTAAACACCAGTATCAAACGAAATCGCGAGCCAACACGGCCGTCAAATTGGCTCACTGAATATTATATGAGATGGAGCGAGTTAGGACAAACAGACAGAACGAATTGCATCATCAGTTATACATGCGGTATACGCACTGCGATACCGTGTGATAGAGCGCGGGTAGAATGGAGCACTGTTTAATAACCTGTCAAGTGCGAGTCGGACTCGCGCACTGAGGGTTCCGTACTTGAACCGGAGGAATAAAACCATAAAAACCATTTTTCTTATCGAACCGCAAAACTAACTTTGTTTTTAGAGGTTTTATTGTAAATATTAAAAAACTACTTATTAGATCTCGTTCAAACCAATTTTCGGTGGAAGTTTGCATGGTAATGTACATCATATATTTTTTTTTAGTTTTATCATACTCTTATTTTAGAAGTTACAGGGGGGGGACACACATTTTACCACTTTGGAAGTGTCTCTTGCGCAAGCTATTCATTTTAGAAAAAAATGATATTAGAAACGTTAGTATCATTTTTGAAGACCTATCCATAGATACCCCACTATGGGTTTGATGAAAAAAAAATTTTTGAGTTTCAGTTCTAAGTATGGGGCACCCCCAAAATTTATTACTTTTTTTTAAATTTTGTGTGAAAACCTTAATGCGGTTCACAGAATACATCTACTTACCAAGTTTCAACAGTATAGCTCTTATAGTTTCGGAAAAAAGTGGCTGTGACATACGGACGGACAGACGGACAGACGGACAGACAGACATGACGAATTTATAAGGGTTCCGTTTTTTGCCATTCGGCTACGGAACCCTAAAAATGCAGTTATCAGCATAGAGATGACAGAACTATGGAGGCACCCTATTCTTTAATTCTAGCTTAGCCTTACGTGACATGAGCCATTATGAGCGCCAAGATTAGTTGCAAATGTTCGTGTACTGAGTTAATACCCTAGACGACGCCATCTTATGCGTCACTTTACAGATTAAAAATAGTCACGCTAATTTTGTAAACGGAGCCTGTCCTTATTGTTTCCTAGATCTGTGGTTAGCAGTTTTTTATTACTGTGTTAAGCACATTCAAAAACTGTTCTTTAGTGTCAAACCTCGTTCTTAGTTAGAAATATCTCGATATTTCTTTATAGTCCGACTGCAATGCTGGCCACCGGTGTCGTCGAAAGAGAGGTTTGGCTCGCCTGGTTGGCGGGTTTCACACACCTTTGAGGACATTATGGTGAGGTCTCAAGCAAGCAGATGTCCTTACGACCATTCCCTTCACCGCTATAAAGCGAGTGATTTTAAATTAAACCTCAAAAGATACTTGTGCGTCCTCCGACCTCTCGTTGAAAAGAACTTCCTCGTAGTAAAACGAGATTTTATGTAATTTGCGACTATCCCAACAGTGTCACATACAAACACTTTAATAATCTAATATCCGCTCAACTTTAAAACAACATTAAAACTTGTAACAGGATCGCGGCGCGGCGCAACTTTCTATCGCATTATTGGGAACAGCGCGCGCTGCTTTATGACGCGGAAACGCGACCAGGGGATGAAGAAATGTATTGTTTTACTTGGTCTTTTTTTATCCAATCACAATAAAAACTCGACTGAAATCTTACCTCTTGACTGTAATTCCACTAGACTACTAGACCTTTTCTTATGACTTCTTCTTGTGGTGTCCACCCGAGGAGATGCCACCGTCTGTTGTTCAACCGTGAAGCAGTCATGTACCTATGTACTGTGTTTCAGTTTAAAGTATTCTTAACGAAAGCAGTAAAGCAATGAGCGATGTTACAGGCGTGGTTTGATTCTAATATATATAAAATTCTCTGCAAATTTTTGTTACCAATTGTTATCAAAATTTTCTGTGAATTTTCGGTAGGTTTGAGTGTAGATCGAAGCTATTTTTTTTTTATATCCCTAGTGGCACAACAACGTTTGCCGGGTCAGATATTATTGTTATAAAAAGTTGTGTGCGTGCATTACTTAATATCGTACTTGCCTCATATCATTCATGTGTATAATAAACTATGTGATTGTAAATAGCATGTCACAATGTATTCAAAGATGGCAGCCGCGTGGACCAATTCGGTCACCATGGGCTTAGTTTTGTTAGGAGTGCAGGGCGTCTTTATCGCCACGGTGCTATCAATGATACAGTTCGTCGCGCTCTGGCCACTGCGTCAGTCCCTGCACAATTGGAACCCTCCGGTTTGTTCAGGGATGACGGTAAGAGGCCTGACGGGATGACGATAGTACCGTGGTCGATGGGGCGTGCCTTGGTGTGGGATGCAACCTGCGTTGATACGTTGGCTGCATCCCACTTACCGAGCACGTCCCGGGCCGGTGCCAGCTGCAGAATCCGCACGCCGCAAATACTCAGTCATTTGTAAGGACTACGATTTTGCGGCGCTTCCGTTTGAAACGCTGGGCCCATGGTCATCGGATACTAAAAAATTCGTCAATATAGTATCCCAAAAATTGGTCCAAGCGTCTGGTGACCCGAGAGCTGGCGCTTATTTAGCTCAACGGCTAAGTTTAGCCATACAAAGAGGAAACAGCGCCAGCGTCTTGGGCACTATGCCCGTAAATGATCAGTTGGATGGTGTATATATTTTGTAAATATTATAATTTATTATTTTTCAAAGATGTTACCTTTCTAACTTGGAAGAGAACCCCAAATAGGCAATTTGTCACCGGTGGATGGTTGCCTCACAACTCGCAGTGTGTGAAACACTTGAAGTTTGTATTTTACAGCTTAAACTCAAAACCAACAGCTCTGTATCGTGAATCCTCAAACCACACAATGTGTGATCGGGCGGGAGCGGGTAGCGATGCTGTGTAAATATTCCACTGGCATGGTTTCCATTCCGGCCGAATACGCTTCCCGGACTGGCGCTGCGGCCGCGTTTACACTTACCTTACCTTAGTGTTCATAGAGTCCAGTTTTAAAAAAATCTTGCCGCTCAAATATTAAGCAGACTAAATTCCGGTTTAATTCCTAACCGCAGAGGTGTTACCACATCTATTACTAGCACAAGTGAGACGCTTAAGGCATAATTTTGAAGCATAGCAATTGATATCGTATTCTATGACAACATGTTTGAATGCCCATTGGTAAAAACTTGAAATCCCTCGCCATGCCCAGTATGCGTGAGCTCTTAATTTACGGTGTAAAAAAACCCTGACTGACTCAGAACTCAAAGTCAGAGAGACTTTGAATCTAAGTGAGACTTTATTGTGCTTGAGCCATTTTAGCAGGTTGTTAAGAAAAGAGATATGTGCTAACCCAATGTGCTTAGCACGCGTGGGTTCGAGTCTTAATGAAACGCGGCTTCGTGCATAACTGATTTTGATTCCACATCCAAACACGTACAACGGCGTGGTAGTAGGTAACTCACACATACGAATACATCACAGTTTTCCTTCACAGATAAGGAACAACAGATATAATAAGGTACCTTTGACGGTATTACCTGAATGCGGCCAGTCACAACACATTGGTTAGTTATAAATAATAAGACAACAAACTTTGAATTGAAAATTGGGCCACGTTGCCGCAATATGACGGCTAAAAATTTGGTGCCAACGATGCTTTACATCAAAAACAAATTAACACTTCCAATACGCCGTGTATGAACGCGCCCCACGGGTACGGAAGCCGCTCGTTTGCGCTCAAACATGGCGCGTGATTAACCGTACCCTCTGTTCCGTATATTTTTGGGGGCGTATGTGTATATGTGTGTTTGTGTGTCTGTGTGTGTTCTCCGGTAGACCACATATGTGTATAGCGGTCTTTGCAGTACAGTGCTCGTGCCTGTTGCTCTAATTTGATAGCTCTAACAAGTAGGTATCTTACAGATAAGCATCTGAAGTTTAACAAAAAAATATAAATAAAAACATGCAATTTAACAGAGCATGACAAAGCTAGTTTAATGCTTACTCAAATGTTAAAGTCGACAACACCATGTGCTGTTTGCGGTACCAAAATGTTGCGGCCGCGGGCAATAACGACGCCATATATGAAAAATTTTTGGCTTCAACATACGTCACATATTTCTCGTCCTCTAAAGCGTAGCGTATTTCGTCATAGCTGTGCATACACGGCTAGTTTCAATAATGTATAACCAGTAAGCAACCCACACGGCTGTAGTTAGCTTGGATATCTATTCTATTTCATTTTTTATGTCTTTCCAGTTGACATCCGATAGATCATAATTTCAGTCTCGATATCCGATTAAGCGTAAGTCTGTACTTAAATAAAGCAATCCGTAACGTGTCGATCCCAATCGCGCGCGTCAGCGAAAATGGATTTACATCCATTATCCATTACCGGCGCTGATACCGGGGCAGCGAGGGGGTGGAGAGGGAGAGGGGAGATGGAATTTTGCAAAAATAAACGAGCGAGATGGATCCATGCGGGCCTTGATTGATGAGAGGCTGCGATGAGCCGCCAGCACTTGAACGGAAAACTTTTTACCCCTTTTTAAGGTCATATAGAGCAGTATAAGAGCTTGCTTATTTTCATAGAGAAGGAGTGCAGAAAACTAAATGCGAATTGGCAGACTTAGACACCTTTGAGAACATATGGGAGCGTGAAGAAATGTATGAGTTGGTATATACATATGGAGAAGGAACGTAGAAACACACCTTTGAGAATAGAATGCAGGTTTATTCACGTTGTTCTAAGCGGGTGATATTTAAACATAAAAAACTATGAACATTGGAGACAATCACATCCGTGTAGCGTTGATTTAATTTGACGGCGTGTCGGTTCTCACAGATCACAGAAGTAAGTATATATTGACGCGTTTGTTCCTCCGCGGCGCGACGGAGTGCCTTGTGAGGGATTCGGTGTACATCGAGGTGACAGGTGACAGGCGCGGAGAGGGGTCGCACAGTCAGCGCGCTGGGCCCCTGGGAGCCAGGGGCGGCAGTCAGGGCCAGGGAGGGGCCACCTGATAACGCTTATTGTCTAGTAGGGTGGCTTGCTCTCAGACTCTCAAGGTCTAGTCTAGTTAGTGTTCAAACCACTCGTTTTTCATTATTTCTTTGTTTCTTTTTTTGTACTTGATCGCTGTTTCACCTTAAAGAAAGCGTATAATAATGGTTAAAAAAATAGTTAAAGAATGACACAACTTTCGCTGGAAGGACGGTGATCCACAACGGACGTCAAGCCGGGAATCGATGCCGGGACCTCTCGTAAGCATTTCTACGGAAAACGTTAATAATATTTATAATACACTCTGCACACATGATGTTCAAACAATTACCATACTCACAATATGTAAATGAAAGAATTGACTAAGTATAATTAATTTGCTCACTAAAGGATTCGCCACGTGACTAAATGCCTACTAGCTACTTGCAATGGTTACGTGCTACAAGCTACGCAACTTTGCTATGTGAGTTACGCTACTTGCTACGAACTACGGTCTACAGCTACGAAGTACGCTATAGGTAAGTATTGACACGCTCCCGCGTTCTTCCGCGTGAGGTTTTGTAATTATGCCTAGAGCCAATGTCCATACTCTATTAGAGTATTGCCACATTCTTTAAGAGGGGGCTGAAAGCTAGCAAAACTTGTCATGCGCAAAACATCGTTCTGGTACAAAAGAGCATGGCGTATTACGCGAAATAAGAATGTAATGATCTTCATTTATAGTTTACTGTATAATAACTTTAAAAATACATAACTTAGAAAGAAAACGATAATGTAGGTACTTCGTAATATTTATTGAAATTATAATCCTAAACCTGGGCTCTCTAGTACGTATAACATTGATAATAAATTGAAAATTGTAAAAAATTGGACGCAACTTCGGGATTTTTTTTTATCGACAAACAATAATCCTTTTATGTTTTCACTAATACAGTTTCTCGAAAATATGATGTAATATTCGTGTGTTTTATTTCAGGTAGTTGAGACTTGATTTACTACTGAAAAAATCAAATCTTGAACTGACATCTTCAGTTTATACCCCCTCTTAAGTGCTTGTCCTATGTAACAACATAGGGCAAACATAAAAAAAAATGTTTTGAAGAGTTATCGTTTGGTTTGGGGATCATTATTTACTCAGACGTAGACAATTTGACGGGTGAAGCATAAATTGGAGCGATCGCCGCATAATGGGTAAATAACGGTAATTTATAAGCCGCCGTGAACAATGGCGTTTTGTTTCACGCGCGCGTTGGCCGCCAGCGCGCCAAGCACTCGCCAAATGGCCATATAAACTGCCACGATTGCGCAGTAAGCATTCAGTACTCACAAAAATGAGTGAAAATATTAACCTAGCCAATTATTCGTGATAATTAGAGTAAGCTTAAATAACTTATCAATTAAAAAAGTTTGAGTTGAGAACCATACCAGTAAAGCCAACAGGATCTCTTCAAATGATCTTTAAAGTGAATACTTAATTACCCTTTTGTTGGTAAGTACTTAGTAACAACAGATGCCTCCGCACCAGAAACCCTGGCCCTAATGGCGGCTCATAATAACTCAGCGTTTGCGATCAATGGGAACTCGTTAAAGTATAATAACTCGATCTTGCGATAAAGGATGGCCATTGGCGTTGATGGCACCAAATAAAGGCTAAGATACAAAATTTAAGGAACATATTTTGGTGAGATTTACCCGGTGAAACGGAAAACACGAAGTTTAGAATGCTTCCGTCACAAAATGTTTTATTACCCACGACGGAACGGAGTACGGGTATATGAGTTTAGGGTGAGAGACCGTTTGTACATTACTCTATTAAAAAGATTTTATGTTTGTTTGTATGTTAAATTGTTCACAAAAACCAATAATGCAAAAATATTTTTGTTTGTTTGTTTGTTTGTTTGTTTGTTTGTGCACATCAATGTTCCCATTTATTTCAAAAACGGCTTGACCGATTTAGATGCGGTTTTCTGTATAATGTTTGGTGTTCAGCGGCAATGGTTCTTAGATAATTGTTACGAATATCGATCACCAGGGGGCGCCATAAAATACATTTATATTGCAAACGAATGTTCCCACTTATTTCAAAAACGGCTTGACCGATTTAGATGCAGTTTTCTGTATAATGTTTGCTATTCATTGGCGATGGTTCTTAGATAGTTGTTACGAACATCGATCACCAGGGGGCGCCATAAAAAACATTTACAGTGCAAACGAATGTTCTCAATTATTACAAAAACGACTGAACAGATTTGGATACAGTTTTGTATAAAATATTAGTGAGTCATTGGCAATGGTTCGTAGATAATTTTTCTTGTTATTGAACAGCAGGGGGCGCCACAATAAACGTCTCTTTATGACTTGGAATGGATGATGCTTTCAAACGCTGCTAGAGGAGCTACTGGCTAGTTTGAAGATTAATTTTCATTTTTCAATAATAATATAATTTAAATTACATTAATATATTAATCGAAAAACTATAAAACAAGTGGAAAATTTAAAAAATTTAAAACACCCACGACTTTTGCAGACTTGTAATTGAAAAAGGATAAAATAATTTTTTTGAAACTCCCCGACTAAAGGAAAGTAAGAACTAAGAACCTATCAGTATAATAACAAATCCAAGAAAATCCGTCGGAGCTGCCATTGCTATTTTCGTTTCTAATATCAATTAATGTAATTAGTAAGTATATGAGATGTATAAAGAAATTGAATTAGTCATCAACGGGTAAACAGCACCGTCAACACTAGGCAAAACACAGCAGCTCCGGCGGATTTTCTTGGATTTGTAATTATACTGATAGGTTCTTAGTTCTTACTTTCCTTTAGTCGGGGAGTTTAAAAAAAATTATTTTATCCTTTTTCAATTACAAGTCTGCAAAAGTCGTGGGTGTTTTAAATTTTTTTAATTTTCCACTTGTGTATGTGTAAAATATGAAAAATATTTTATAATAGTGACCTGTAGTCGCTGTTTTATAAATTCTCTAGGTATATTGTTCCCAATTATAGTTTTCACATCTTAATTACCTACCTAAAACTTAAAAAATCTGTATTTTTTTTGTGATGATTGATGATGATTTAATATCATTTTTAAAAAGGTGTACAAAGTCCTGTCCGGAAATGAGACAACCCTTTTAGTGATACGGGCGCTAAGGTAATAAATGAGAGGGTTGATTGTTAAGGAAAAATATTGGTAATTGTATAAATTTAAAAACATATCAAATTATGCATTGCACTGCGCGCTCGCCATACACAAGACAAAATTTCTTATACCCTTAATTTATGTGTTCAATTAGGTTAAGAAATTAAGTCATAGCTACAGTGCCCTTTAAACCGAAACCCAGTAATCTTTCTCAACAGCATACTTCCTGGCACTGCGGTGGTACCCATCCACGCAGACTCTGCGTAGACTCCTACCACACGGTGATAAAGATAAGGTTTGTAGTAATGAAATGTTCAAGTCACACATAACCAGCCTCAGCCACACACGTACACGTTTCCGCGGTCAGCCGTAACAGCGCGGCATTTTGTCCTCACAAAGGGAACGCTCGTAAACCTCTCCGCCCTTCCGCCCCACTTCCGCCCGCGCCCGCCCTCGCCGCCCTGACGTACTTGTTGCTTTGAATGACGTGAATTTTCTACGGTGGTTTAATTTTATGACGTTGTTAAGTTAAACCCCTGTACTGTACAGTGATTTAAATTGAAATAAAATTTTATTTGCAGATATAACAAACAGCTTTTCATAATCGTCGTGTAGTAATAAAAATTTATCTTTTTTATTAATGTTTCTTTGCTAGTTTATCACGCTTGCCTTCAAAAGACATTCAACAAGCAAAAATGAATTGGATGAATGTGCATATATTGCGTATATTGTGTGTTCTGTGCTCTTACAATGAATAATAATAAATATATACGGGACATTTTACACGTCGCAATCTAGCCCCAAAGTAAGCGATAGCTTGTGTTATGGGTGCTAGATGACTGATAAATATACATACATACTAATATAAATGAATATAATATATTGTAAAACACCCAGACACTGGAAAACATTCATGCTCATCACACAAACATTTACCAGTAGTGGGAATCGAACCCACACCTCCGGCGCAGACGGCAGGTTCGCTATTGCTACGCCATTCGGTCGTCAAATGAATACCAGTATGTAAACTCATCATAAAAATAATAACTACTTCATGGCTACAAAACTTTACTTTTAAGTTCCAACCCACCCCTAGGTTCATCGTGATTGACATCGTAAGCCACAAACCCGGGTACCTTTAAGAAAAGGGGGAATAGGCATTTTCTAGGTAAGCGCGCTCCATCTTCGACCACATCATTAATTTCCAGGTCAGATTGTGGTAAGCCTATATTGCATAAAAAAAACAAGTGCTGACGCTGTTGAGTGAAAAAATCAGACTGGCCGGAAAAAATGTAAACAATAGATTCAGCCAATCAGTGGGCAGAATTTGTATACGATTACAGCAACTTATACTTGTATGTTATAAGTGAGCGACGCTTAGTTGTGGACGCGTAGTATGAAGGACGTTAGTAATATTATACGGTATGAGTTTAGGCCGTTTGTCCACTGCAGATGTCACCGGGACGTCACGTAGCGATGCATACATTAATTAATATGGTCGTGTGTCCACCTCGCATCGGTCACGTCTTTTGATCTCATTCAGAAATTATCTCGTTCGCGGTTTTAGAATAAGGATGTCACATAAAAAAAACGGTACGATACGAGATGGCGATGTAATAAACGGCGCGGGAAGGGTCGCGATGATTTAGCGCAGGAGGGCCATCATTACGAAAGGTGCGTCGTAATACGTTTTTTCACCTTCGTTATCAGTTTGATGTACGGCGGAGGTCCGCAAGCCGCTGCTGTTATTTATTGTTGATTTGTTGCTTTGTCAGAGATCTCTTTATGGTGATGACAGATACATTTTGTTTTGTAGCCCAGAAAAATATTTTACTGCGTTTTGATTAAAGACATATTTATATGTTTAATCAAAAGAAAAGGAAAAAAAATTGTTTCGTGTACCCTTCAAACATAAATTAATAAAACTAAAAAACACGCTCTATCTCTCTTACTCGCATGCAAAGTATGCGGAAAGAAATTAATTCATCTTGGCGAATCTAATTAAGATAATTGGATATTTCAATCGAATTATTGCATTGTCATCGGTCTTTGACAAAGTTCAAATCGGTGTGCAAAGTTTGAATTAAATCTGATCGTTCAAAGTAGGATAAAATCGAGCTCAAAGGAGTCGGTTACAAACATACATACATACAAACATACGGGTGAAGCTAATAAAAGCGTGTTCAAAAATAAGTGTGTGCACATGAAATCAAACCATATTTTATTTTTTGTCATTCAAATACCTAGGAGGTAGTTTTATAATTTTTGACAATTTTGAATTGTTTTGTATAAAATGGTATTCTTGTTCTAAGAAGAGCCCAGAACAAACTCAGCCGAGTAATCTTTTTTTAACTGACTTCATTGTTATCACCAGTACAAAAAAATTATTTATTTTATTGAGCTAGTATAATGACATCTAATATGGATTTAGAAAGGGTAGCTCAACTACCTTAGCCTGCTTCTCTCTTATAAGAACTATAACGGAATGCCTCAGTAAAAAGATTTATCCTCTTGCAGTTTTTTTAGACATGAGCAAGGCATTTGACTTTGTGTGCCATAAAACAATTTTAGAAAAATTATATAGTTATGGCATAAGAGGTAAACCACTAGATTGGATACAAAGCTATCTAAACGACCGTGAACAGTGTGTTGAATTAACTAAAATAGTGGGCAACCATAAGAGACATTTCCAATCTAAATTTAGGCACAATTCATTCGGAGTTCCTCAAGGCAGCGTGTTAGGACCTTTACTATTCCTAATCTACATCAACGACATGCCAGATGTAATTACACATGACTGTATCCTATTTGCTGATGACACTACTATGATTATTAAATGTAAAAACAAAAATGACATTGAAAAGGAAACAAATAACTCTTTGAATAAAATAATTGAATGGCTGGAAACTAACAATTTAAAAATTAACTTAGAGAAAACTAACTATTTACAATTTATGACACATAATGCTAGAAATTTTGACCTTAACATTAAATATAATGAATCCAAAATTAAGAGTGCTGAAACAGTTAAATTTTTGGGTATAACGATAGATAGGTTGTGTAACTGGAAAGCCCATATAGACGGAGTGTGTAATAGGCTGGACAGATTTGTATATGTGCTGAGACGTCTTCAGCAAACTACCACCCGTGAAGCCGCTCTAATGGCATATCACGGGTATGTTTCTTCCATTTTAAGATACGCCATTGTACTTTGGGGCAACTCTGTAGACTGGGAGAGAGCATTTAAAGTGCAAAAGAAATGCATCAGGGCACTTTGTGGTGTTGATATGTTCCACAGTTGTAAACCTTTGTTTAAATCATTGAAAATATTGCCATTACCTAGCTTATACATATACGAAATATGTGTATTCGTTAAAAAAAATCCACGCTTATTTAAAACCTTTAATGAAATAAGAAACCTTAACACTCGAAACAAGAATAAGTTATGTGTCCCTTTGCAGAAGCTGAGTGTAACCAGCAAAAATGCATACTGTATGGCTGTCCTGATTTATAACCGCATACCGGACTCATTTAAAGATTTGCCAATGACAAGATTTAAAAAAAGGTTGTTTGACATGCTTATGGATAAGTTATACTATACAGTTAGTGATTTTATTAATGACAAACCGGCGTAATTTATTTACATATACACAGTTCTTTTTTAATAGTAGGTATAGTTAGGTATTTGACATTATTATGAAATTTTTTATTAGGTTTGACATTTCATTGTATTGGGCGATACTGACAATAATATAACAATAATTATTATTATGTTCGATATTTATTGTAATCTTTGAGGCAATTTTTAGTTCTGATGTTTTTTTTTTTCCTAGAATACTGAGCGATGCAGATACCTAATCATATTTTGTAAACTGATAATTTTATTTGTTTTTTCTTTGTATAAATTTGCATGCCAATAATATGGTATGATATAGCGAGAACTTGTATTGTATTGTGTACCATCATTGTAATAATGTACCTATATCAGCAAATAAATAAATTGAATTGAATTGAATTGACAGCCAGCGCCTGATCTCTCCGGTCATGTTGAGCTGTCGTCACACTATACTGTGAGAATGAAGGAACAGAGAGTGCACTTGTGTAAGTCATCACGCAAAGTTTCCCACGTACGTAGCACTTCTTTATCACCCGTGAAGATTTATGCCAGATTCATGAAAATATTGTACAGGAAAGTCGACGCACCTACGAATATAGAGAGCTACTTGTTTCCCCGTGTTCGTCTTTGTTTTCGAGATGAAGCCATTTATATAGTGAAGTCATAGTGCGTCCTGATGTATGTCCCCGCAAACACAGCCATCTATTACACCGGCCGCCCCCCGCCGCCCGGCGCCCCGGGCGACCCCGAGCGCCGCTCCGACTTCCGAGCCCATTTGTACGCTTCCGGGACAAATATAATGTATGAGGAAAATAAGGAAAATATACTCTGCCGCATTTTTTATTCTCCTTTCCGGGAAATGAGGCCCTCGCGAAAATGCCGTTGATTTAGCACACAATATCTAGGTACCTTTAAACATATTCATTGTCCTCCAACTAAAGTGTTGATATAGTTTACAACAAGAGATATCATCCAAACGATAAAGGGATCATACAATCAATAAATGATTAGCTTCGTAATTCCAAGTGATTAGAGATAAGAGTTCTCAGAAACTTGAGTTTTGAATTAATAACAAGTTTTCGAATTCCGAATTAATAACAACTCGTAATATTCGGTTTTCAGTCTGCCCCATATATCAAAACGCTCAAGTCATCTAAAGGTTTCAAAATCACTTTCAAAATCACAAGTCATCTAAAGGTTTCAAAATCAAAATGGCTCACTTGCAGACATAAAATCTCAAACTCTACCACCGCGTTCGGAAAGCAAATCTGCACTCATTTGTGTCACCTATTTGTTACAATGTTGTTGCAGTGTTGACTATCCAACCAAACTTATAGACGAAAACCAACTGAAGAATTGGCTTGTAGAGAAGTCTTTCTACAGTTATAAAGATTTTTTATCAATTAAAATAGTTTAAATAACAATATCTTAGATATTACTCATGCAAAGTAATTTTGCATAATATTATATAGTTATTTTTATTTTGTGATAAAGTATTATCTTTATTTTATAATCAATTAAATTGACATAATAATTTTGTGTACATAATTATGTTTTAACATTGTATAATTGACGTGTAATGAAAATTATAAATAAATGACTTATGACTTACCTAAATACCTAGGTGTCATGATCACATAAGCTCACGCACTAAGCTGAGTGATCAGTGAGCTATATATTCGTACATTCTCGTTTAATTAGAACAGGCGCCAATCAAACAAATTGCGTTAATTAACCAATTGACAACGTCCCGATTACAACCTGTGTTCTAGCGTAAGGTACTTATCCTACCACCAACGATTAGCGATAAATTAATCAAGAAGCGAATAATATGTAGGTAGAATCAATTTGTCGCTGGGCTGCGACAAACCTTGAGTTCACGGCTGAGACGCGATTACTGGCACTGCAAAACATTTACTAACACTTGTGGTTAAGCCCATTAGTGCAAATTCAAACGTGTTAAACTATCTTTCTGCACTCTATCTCCATACAAGCTACCTCCAACTCTCTCACTCCTCCGTCCAATTAAGTTTCGTTTCCACGAAGAAGGTACCCATTAATGAGTTTATTATTTGAGATTCTAGGAGTCTTACAGCAAGTGTTGTGCCTACTAAGAGACCGGTGTCTAGTGGCTCTTATTGTTTCATAAGTATGTTCGCCGCGACAAACTAATCTAGTTTAGTAGTCTACTCTAGTAGGCGGACGATCAAATATATCATTATCTTTTATGGATAAGAAAGGACAAGGTTGGTACGTGGTTTGTACGTTTTTTTGAGCGAGTAGTCGATATTATCTTATTAGATAATATCGACTACTCGCTCAAAAAAACGTACAAACCATAGACCCACCTATCCCACCTATCACATCTAGTCCCACCGTAGACTATTGTCTACGGTGGGACTATAGAGCATCAGGCGATTACTTGCAGACACTAAATTATACTTAGGCTTATATACGTTATACGTAGCTATGATAATGACAGTATTTCATGGGAACCAATTCCCTGTCATCGACTGTTGAGCTATAGATGTATATGCTGTAATCGCGCTAACTGAGTGTAATAAATGTACGATAGGATCTCAATAATTATTATTTCACTATACTGTTTCCCATACAAATAAAGGTGCATTCACACTTTTCAGTGACTGTATATCTTATATTTCTCTGTTGGTGGCGTCAAAAATAAGTCACAATTGAAAAAAAATTAATAGATGTAGGTTTTATTCCTTGTTCTAAAAATATAGTACCTACTCCAAACCGAAACACAAAATAACTGATCATAAAGAAACTATAGATACCTACCTATACATTTGCAGGTTCCAACATCGCTAGACCTGTCATGAATTAGACCGTACTTATCCCAGGACTGTCTAGGTTGGGACTAGGGCCTGTCCTATTTTTAGAAAGTACTAAAAAGGACCTTCTTCTCATCCCTTCCGCTAGTCAAAGTCGTTTCAGGAAACCTTTATACAAATAAACGATAAAAATAAAATGAGGATTTTATTTAGTTAACGTACGTAGTTGGCTTGACTGATCGTTTTTAGGACGGGTGAATGACTGGTATGTGGGCATGTTCCCTTAAGTACCTCGTTAGTTTTGATCCCCTTGAAGTAGGCATTGAAGGCTGTGTTCCATGTATGATGCTCATCACACAATATCCTCAGTTTAACAGATTACGGCTTTCTAGGAATAACTGGACTCCAGGTACATTAAGTATTCAATGAACTGTAGTGGAAAAACAGCGACTCCTGCGCCAAAATTAATAAGACTGGCCAGCATACTTGTGACTTGTGAGTTATCATGTATCCTCCCGAATCTCCGAGGGGCTGATGGTTCGTCATAAGTTGTTTTAGTTCTCAATTCCCCTGCTGTTAAACTGCTAGTAGATAGTTCTTAATGCTTACATTGAACACACATATTCGGGCTGTACTTTGTATTCGCAGTGCTGTATAGAGAGTGTAGAGAGATTTCGGTAAATCCTTATTACCGAGAACTCCTTAATATGAGGTACAGGAGACTTACCAGTAACTTTGATTTCAGAAACTACATCCGAGCCTGTAAAGGTTAACAAGCTTAATATCTTCCGCTATTCAAATACCAAAATAGTCTGATTCCGTGATTCCGGGTATTAATGACCGTGTAAATTACGTACGAGATTAAAAAGTTAATTTTAAAAAGTATATTCATAGAAAGCTATGAATATAAAATGAATAGGTAACTGACTAGATAACTGACCTATCAACTTAAATCTCAGTTCACTGGACTGATCGGGCTGAAATTAAGAGTTAAAAGTACCCACCATGACGTGATCGTCCGCTCTAAGAGGATTTTTGGAAATTCATCTTTTGATGGGGAAAAATTCGCGGCGATGGGTCATGACAATTTGTGAGTGAACCCGGAACCCTTGTAGTCTTTTTTTTATGCTTTAACCTTCGAGCTATTGGCCCTACTACAAGGTAAACATAAAAGGTACCTTTTTTACTGCAAGGTAAATAAATAACTATAAAAATCAGGCGCAATGAATATAAAACTTAACGCACTTAATGCACGGTACCTAAGTAATAGTAGTTATAACCTCTTTAACCGAGCTTTATCAGAACAGTAACCATATTAAGTAAAGTAAACCGATCTCAACTCTTAAATCAGGTATTGAATAATCTCAGTACCCAATCCGACCAGGATTTGAACCTAGCACTATCTACTTCAGTAACTAAAATTGTACTATTTTATCTTTTTGTTATTCAAATTCATATAAATAATGTAAAAAGTGACGGAAATTAATTATATACAGATATGTATAATTTTAGATGATAATGCATACCTTTAGATGACCACGATCGTTATATATATCAGTTTGGACACTACCGTCCAACTCCAACATCGTGTTATCGTGTAGCATAGTGTAAACTTCACTCAAGTCTCAATTAGAACTCGACCCGTGGCCAATCGTACATAACTTATCTGGACTCCATACCAGATTAATTGTACATGACTTTTCTGGACTCCATACCAGACCGAGTTTTCTGGACTCCATACCAGACCAAGTTTTTCTGGACTCCATACCAGTTCAAGTTTTCTGGACGCCAACCAGAGCAATTACACATAACTTTTCTGGACTCCATACCAGCTGGACTTCATACCAGATCAATTATCGCACATAACTTTTCTGGACTCCATACCAGACAAAGTCTTCTGGACTCCATACCAGACTTATTACAACTTTTCTGGACTCCGTACCAGACAAAGTCTTCTGGACTCCATACCAGACTTATTACAACTTTTCTGGACTCCGTACCAGACAAAGTCTTCTGGACTCCATACCAGATGTTTACGCGAGAGTAGCTCACGCGCACGACGTTCGCTCTCTCTCTAACCCGCGGAAGCCCTCATCCGCGCGTCTCGCTCACGCTTTGGTTACGGCGAGTTTTTTGTATCGAATCGTGCGCTCCCGCTCCAACTCGCGGAAACGCCAATCTTCCTATCCCGCTCGCGCATCGGTCGCCGAGATTTTTTGTTTGCATTGAATAGTGCGCTCCCTCGCTAACCCGCAGAGGCGCTTATCTGCGTGTCCCGCTCACGCCTCGGTTACGAGAGTTTTTTTTTGTGCCTGCAGGACGCGGCGATTACGGGGCGCGCACAGTACGAATTCGGAGTCAGCTAGCAACAGCCGTGCGTGCGGCTGGGTTTTTTGCGGCGCCCTTTTGCCCCGGCGGTTTGTACCCCAAGAAACGTACGTCTTGGGACCGCGACAGTTTTATGTGGGGGCGCGACCTTTTGTGCGTATTCGTGAACTCATCTTGTGGAGCGAGTCTGCTGTCGACCGACAAACTTAGCGGTCCCCGCGCGTGGCTGACGTAATTTTGATCACGTGTCGTCCTTGAAACGCGTAGTCGCGAGACGTAAATTACTACGTTTGAGTAGCCACGTTTATATTTGCGCGGGTGAGTAGTCACCGAATAACTGCGCAACGAGTCGCTCGTTTGGAAGCGCCGGAGTCGTTTTTGTGCCGCGGTTTGTGTTCCCCGGACCTGATTGTTTGGGGACCGCTTCGACTTGCGCTGTGATATCGCTGGGTTTTTTGGACATTGCACGCGTGTTTGGGACATTGACTAGTTGTTGTGCCGGCCTTTGTGAGTTCGCTACGCTCGCCGGATCTACCTAGTAACACGCGTGCCCAGCTGCGTTTAGCGGCGATAAAGTTCGCGGTAGTTAGTAATTGTAGACCGCGCTGTCATTGACCGCTGACCTTGTGTGTCGTGAACCACGTACTTTATTTTATTCGCTTGAGTGTTTGTGGGAGTTGAAGCCAGCCTGAACGTTCGACATATTTTGACCGTCGCGTTCATTGTTGCGGGTTGCGACCCACTGTGCTGCTGCATTGAGCACTCCACTCATAGGAGGCGAACGAACGATTGGAGCTGTGTTCGTGTTTGACGTGTCTGGGAGCTGATTGGTGCAGAGGACCTACGGTTGCAAGCCCCATACACACACCTACACACCCCCTTACACTTTCACGTCACATACTGTCCCACATCCACTACAGGGGGCGTCGCATCGAGTATCGTCGCATGCATCAACCAGGTTAGTGGCCTTCTATTTTCCTTGTCTATGTCGAAGGCTGTCGCTGCCCGAGTTGACGATTGCCGTAGTAGTGCTAGTAAAAGCCGCCTGTTATTTCCACTGATCGGCTAGTGAGACTCGGATATTACTATCCGACTCGGATTGGATACCGTCATCCGTACTGATCACTGTAGTCTCACTAGTCGGTCCCCCCTCGACCTGTCCGGGCTCGTTCCTCTATGGGCCCGGGAACTCAGCCCTCGTCTGGACAGGCAAGGGGCCGTAACATTTGGTAGCAGAGCGTGGTTTCGCGCCTTTTGGTTAAGCGGCTTTTACACGTTCGGCGCATCGATATCGATATTTGTTGCGCGTATTTAATTCGTCGCGTATCTCTGTCGGTCACACGTTTGTAGGCGCGGTACGCCACGTGTCGGACCGATACGCCGCGTTAACGGCCACAGATTATTGTACCGCTACACCACGCGTTTTTTGTAGCAACGCCGCGTTTATTTACCGCGTGCCGCGCGTTTGTTAACCGCGACCTTGATTAGCGTTCTGCACGTGTTGGTGTTTGCATCTGTGCTTGTTCTACTTCCTTGTTGTTTTATTTTTTGGTTTCGTGCTTCCTTGTAATTATTCTCGCGCAGTCTCGCCATGCCTTCGCATAAGCCTCCGGTGCGCCGTATGCAGGATGAGCTGCGGTGGGCAGCTAGCGCGCATGCGCTTATTACTCGTCCAGACAGGACGGCTAGCTTGCTCCACCGCCTTGAGCAGCTCCCAGCCAGACGAGCCCATTTTGAAGAGGCCTATTCGGAATTCCTTGCTACAGTGGAGGACGACGAGGCGCGAGAATCGGCCCAGAAGGACTACGAGCAGTTCTTCGAGTTCACCGATGATGTGCTCGAGGCTGGGGCCAAAATGAAGCGCGAGGCTCGACAGAGCATGCAGTGCGAGTCGCCTCGCCCGCAGCCGCAGCCCGCCCTATTGGGTCGGCTGCCTACTTTGGACCTTCCACACTTTGGTGGGCGGCTTCAAGACTGGATGGGGTTCATCTCCATCTTCGACAGTCTAGTCCATACCCGCCGCGACCTATCCCCAGGCCAAAAAATGGCCTATTTGCGGACCTCCCTTCAAGGGGAGGCACTTGGGGTAGTCTGCCATTTGAAGTTGTCTGACGCCAGCTACTCCACGGCCAGAGAACTCCTCGAGAGGCGCTACGCCAATGTGCGCCGCCTTGCTGACGCGCACATGATGGAGTTAATATCCCTCCCGGTTTTGAAAGACCTAGCACGTCTCCGGGAGGTGATCATTGACCCAGTCGTGGTTGCTTGCAACGCCCTTCGACAACTTGACTTACCGGTGGATCAGTGGTCCTTCTGGCTTCTTCACCTGGTTCTGTCCCGCCTGCCTCTCGATCTGCGGATCCGATTTGAAGAGAGGTACGGCGGGGACGGGGCTAATTATATACCCCCGTTCAGTGACCTCTTAAAGTTCCTTGAGGAACAGAGCCGCCAGGTGGAGAATGCCGTGGCCTCGGGAACACCGGCAAAGGAGCCGGCGCGACCGACGCCACCTTCTAAACCCACGACTTCCACCAGGGGTTCCAAGCAGCCAGAATTAGCGCAGGAGACTGGACGCCGCCCAATTCTAAACTTTAGTGGTCTTGCTGCGACCGAGGTGACCCCCTGTCACTATTGCCGTGCTTCCACGCACTCGACGACCGACTGCCCTAAATTCTTGGAGAGACCGCCCAAGTCCCGTAGGGCCATCGCTAGGGAGCGCCGTTGGTGCTACTCTTGCTTAGGTCGGCACTTACAACGAAATTGCCAGCACCAACGGCCTTGTCCCCATTGTCAGGGCAACCACCTTCCTATTCTTTGCCTCGACCGCAATGGCGTCGGTAGGCAGGAGGTGGTTGAGCGGACACCCGGCAGGAGTGGAGTCTCCTCACCGGTCACAGGCCCAGCCGATAGAAGGCGTGGTGACACGGTTAGTGCGGCCCCTGGTTTTGATAGGGCTTCACCCCCCCCTCGGGCGGGGGTGCAGCCCTCCAGGGGCGGGGGCGTTCCGCCCTCTGTCAACCCTGAGGGAGGTTTTGCCGTCGCTCAGCCTGATCCAAGGAGGTACTCCCCTCCTCTGGCTGAATACCCCAGGTTGCAGCGACACCTTCCTCGATGGCCTGGACACCCCCTTCCGCACTACGTCGCCCCGCGGCTGTCGTACATGGCCAGACCCCCTCAGACCGGGAGAGACGCTTGGGTGTACCCTGGGGGAACCCCACTTCTTGGTGTGGTCGAAGTTCCCCAAGAAGGCCCTTACGAGCGCCCAAGGCTAGAGGAGTTGCCCGAAAGGGGCAACTCCCGTTGACTTGCTGCTGCCTTGGCTCCCACCACCGCCACCTCACCTGACAATTTGAACGACCATAAGCCGGTCTGCCAGACTGTACTTTTACCAACGGCTTTGGTCAGGGTGTACAACCCGAAGGGTGAGTGGCTTATGGTACGCGCGCTGCTAGATCTCGGATCACAGCGCTGGATTGCGTCGTTGTGGTGGGTGAGCGCTTCGGGGCAAGTCTCATTGCACCTTGTCCTAGCTAAGTGCAAGGTTGCATCTATCAGGTCTCGTCTAACAATTCCTAAGTTGCACTTGTGGAGCCGAACTATTGACCCGGTTACTAAACCACGTCCACGCTTCTTGGAAGTCTCTGGTAAACATGGTGGACGTTTTTGCTTGGTCGGACAGTGAGATTGTCCTGTGTTGGCTTCGGACTTCGGTCCATAATCTTGGCTTTTTTAAATACTCATGCGGGTTGCAATACCCTCTCAGCCATTTGCAGCGTGAGTTTGGATTTTGGCAGGCCGACGAACCATTCGAAGCGTGATCTTCAACTGTATTGCTTGCTATCGTTTGGAGGCATCCATTGCACAGCTTGTGATGGGTGACCTGCCTGCGGACCGCGAAAAGGCTGCTCGACCTTTCGCCGGTGTTGGAACCAATTGCCGGTCCTTTCTTAGTGAAGAGCTCTAACCTTAAGAATGCTCGGTCTTTTGAGGCCTACTTGTGCGTCTTTGTTTGCCTTGCAACCAAGGCAGTCCACTTGGGACTTGTCAGTGCCCTCAGCACGGAGGCGTTCGTGGCCACTCTGGGCCGCCTCGTGAGCCGTCGCGGCCTACCCGATTTGGTTCGGACAGACTGCTGGACTAATTATAAGGGAACCAATCGTTATTTGAAGGAGGTCGTCGACTTCATTGTTGAGAGCAAGCACTGTGTAGGCACCGCCATGTCTAGAATGGGAGATCTTGTTATGCTTAAAGAATCTAATCTACTCCCACTATTTTGCGTCGTGGACGCATGGTTAATCTGTTATTTGGATCGGAGGGCGTTCCGCGGGTGGCCGAGGTTTTGTAGGGGACTCCGTATTGCAACGTGCCGTGGCCACGTTGTCCCAACGGCCTATTGATTAGCGAATCTACATTCTTAGATTCGGAGCGGGGGATTGTTTACGCGAGAGTAGCTCACGCGCACGACGTTCGCTCTCTCTCTAACCCGCGGAAGCCCTCATCCGCGCGTCTCGCTCACGCTTTGGTTACGGCGAGTTTTTTGTATCGAATCGTGCGCTCCCGCTCCAACTCGCGGAAACGCCAATCTTCCTATCCCGCTCGCGCATCGGTCGCCGAGATTTTTTGTTTGCATTGAATAGTGCGCTCCCTCGCTAACCCGCAGAGGCGCTTATCTGCGTGTCCCGCTCACGCCTCGGTTACGAGAGTTTTTTTTTGTGCCTGCAGGACGCGGCGATTACGGGGCGCGCACAGTACGAATTCGGAGTCAGCTAGCAACAGCCGTGCGTGCGGCTGGGTTTTTTGCGGCGCCCTTTTGCCCCGGCGGTTTGTACCCCAAGAAACGTACGTCTTGGGACCGCGACAGTTTTATGTGGGGGCGCGACCTTTTGTGCGTATTCGTGAACTCATCTTGTGGAGCGAGTCTGCTGTCGACCGACAAACTTAGCGGTCCCCGCGCGTGGCTGACGTAATTTTGATCACGTGTCGTCCTTGAAACGCGTAGTCGCGAGACGTAAATTACTACGTTTGAGTAGCCACGTTTATATTTGCGCGGGTGAGTAGTCACCGAATAACTGCGCAACGAGTCGCTCGTTTGGAAGCGCCGGAGTCGTTTTTGTGCCGCGGTTTGTGTTCCCCGGACCTGATTGTTTGGGGACCGCTTCGACTTGCGCTGTGATATCGCTGGGTTTTTTGGACATTGCACGCGTGTTTGGGACATTGACTAGTTGTTGTGCCGGCCTTTGTGAGTTCGCTACGCTCGCCGGATCTACCTAGTAACACGCGTGCCCAGCTGCGTTTAGCGGCGATAAAGTTCGCGGTAGTTAGTAATTGTAGACCGCGCTGTCATTGACCGCTGACCTTGTGTGTCGTGAACCACGTACTTTATTTTATTCGCTTGAGTGTTTGTGGGAGTTGAAGCCAGCCTGAACGTTCGACATATTTTGACCGTCGCGTTCATTGTTGCGGGTTGCGACCCACTGTGCTGCTGCATTGAGCACTCCACTCATAGGAGGCGAACGAACGATTGGAGCTGTGTTCGTGTTTGACGTGTCTGGGAGCTGATTGGTGCAGAGGACCTACGGTTGCAAGCCCCATACACACACCTACACACCCCCTTACACTTTCACGTCACATACTGTCCCACATCCACTACAGGGGGCGTCGCATCGAGTATCGTCGCATGCATCAACCAGGTTAGTGGCCTTCTATTTTCCTTGTCTATGTCGAAGGCTGTCGCTGCCCGAGTTGACGATTGCCGTAGTAGTGCTAGTAAAAGCCGCCTGTTATTTCCACTGATCGGCTAGTGAGACTCGGATATTACTATCCGACTCGGATTGGATACCGTCATCCGTACTGATCACTGTAGTCTCACTAGTCGGTCCCCCCTCGACCTGTCCGGGCTCGTTCCTCTATGGGCCCGGGAACTCAGCCCTCGTCTGGACAGGCAAGGGGCCGTAACACCAGACTTATTACAACTTTTCTGGACTCCGTACCAGACAAAGTCTTCTGGACTCCATACCAGACTTATTACAACTTTTCTGGACTCCATACCAGATAAAGTCTTCTGGACTCCATACCAGACTTATTACAACTTTTCTGGACTCCATACCAGATAAAGTCTTCTGGACTCCATACCAGACTTATTACAACTTTTCTGGACTCCATACCAGATAAAGTCTTCTGGACTCCATACCAGACTTATTACCCCACCAAATTATACGCAAAAATTGGACTTCATACCAATTTTGTAATTACACTTAAACAACGTAATTAATTAAATACCATTTCATTTCGATATCGTCACATATCAAGTTAACCATGTTTTATCCACTACTAAAAACTTTAAGTTCCATTTGGAAGTGGATTTCATTAACATTCACCATTTTAGACTATTCGTAGAAGCAAACTGAATTAGAAAGTATGAGGATTATTGTTGACCCCTGTTTCGATCACATTAACGTGAAATATTATTGTGCTAATCGTATTATGCACACGATGGATCGCGCAATACTTATTTCTAAGGACTAACGCTACACTAAACCTCTAGATTTGGTTCAACACCAGAGGCAACTCACACTATATTGTATTTATTGCCTTTATGTCGTATCTTGGATTGAAATAAAGGTTTGGCTCGATAGTTAAGAGGTATATAGGCGTTACCGAGTAGTTTTAATAACCAAAATAAGATAACTCAATCGGGATGGAAACAGATTAAAAAAATCTTTTTGTTCCAGTTACATTTGCAATTTTTTAACATTATGCAACTACCCGCAGGAAATTTTAATTGCAGAAAATTATCAATTATAAAGTAAAAATGCCACACAGTATTATTTAAAATAAAGACCATCTTTTGATACAAATTCGAAACATTATTATGCATGATGAATGAATACTATTTCCTCCTTTCCTTTAAAAAGTTTAAAATGACTTACAGCTTTCGTTTTGTTTATCCTCGTCGCCATTTGTAGTGTTCCCACACTACATAATGTACACTTACGTGGAAACGCTTCACTATAACCTAATATATTATCTCAGCACCAGTCCCGGCGCTAGCTCAAACTGTAATGCCCCGTCTCTGTGTCGGGCGCCATATTTATACACGATGACAACCCCCCGTCGAGTGTCACTGTCAACTGTCTAAGCTCAACAAACCTATGTAAGTAATGTCAACACTAACGTCACAGAGTAGTACACTACATTTAATTTTATGACGTTGTTAAGTTAAACCCCTGTACTGTACAGTGATTTAAATTGAAATAAAATTTTATTTGCAGATATAACAAACAGCTTTTCATAATCGTCGTGTAGTAATAAAAATTTATCTTTTTTATTAATGTTTCTTTGCTAGTTTATCACGCTTGCCTTCAAAAGACATTCAACAAGCAAAAATGAATTGGATGAATGTGCATATATTGCGTATATTGTGTGTTCTGTGCTCTTACAATGAATAATAATAAATATATACGGGACATTTTACACGTCGCAATCTAGCCCCAAAGTAAGCGATAGCTTGTGTTATGGGTGCTAGATGACTGATAAATATACATACATACTAATATAAATGAATATAATATATTGTAAAACACCCAGACACTGGAAAACATTCATGCTCATCACACAAACATTTACCAGTAGTGGGAATCGAACCCACACCTCCGGCGCAGACGGCAGGTTCGCTATTGCTACGCCATTCGGTCGTCAAATGAATACCAGTATGTAAACTCATCATAAAAATAATAACTACTTCATGGCTACAAAACTTTACTTTTAAGTTCCAACCCACCCCTAGGTTCATCGTGATTGACATCGTAAGCCACAAACCCGGGTACCTTTAAGAAAAGGGGGAATAGGCATTTTCTAGGTAAGCGCGCTCCATCTTCGACCACATCATTAATTTCCAGGTCAGATTGTGGTAAGCCTATATTGCATAAAAAAAACAAGTGCTGACGCTGTTGAGTGAAAAAATCAGACTGGCCGGAAAAAATGTAAACAATAGATTCAGCCAATCAGTGGGCAGAATTTGTATACGATTACAGCAACTTATACTTGTATGTTATAAGTGAGCGACGCTTAGTTGTGGACGCGTAGTATGAAGGACGTTAGTAATATTATACGGTATGAGTTTAGGCCGTTTGTCCACTGCAGATGTCACCGGGACGTCACGTAGCGATGCATACATTAATTAATATGGTCGTGTGTCCACCTCGCATCGGTCACGTCTTTTGATCTCATTCAGAAATTATCTCGTTCGCGGTTTTAGAATAAGGATGTCACATAAAAAAAACGGCACGATACGAGATGGCGATGTAATAAACGGCGCGGGAAGGGTCGCGATGATTTAGCGCAGGAGGGCCATCATTACGAAAGGTGCGTCGTAATACGTTTTTTCACCTTCGTTATCAGTTTGATGTACGGCGGAGGTCCGCAAGCCGCTGCTGTTATTTATTGTTGATTTGTTGCTTTGTCAGAGATCTCTTTATGGTGATGACAGATACATTTTGTTTTGTAGCCCAGAAAAATATTTTACTGCGTTTTGATTAAAGACATATTTATATGTTTAATCAAAAGAAAAGGAAAAAAAATTGTTTCGTGTACCCTTCAAACATAAATTAATAAAACTAAAAAACACGCTCTATCTCTCTTACTCGCATGCAAAGTATGCGGAAAGAAATTAATTCATCTTGGCGAATCTAATTAAGATAATTGGATATTTCAATCGAATTATTGCATTGTCATCGGTCTTTGACGGGTGTGCAAAGTTTGAATTAAATCTGATCGTTCAAAGTAGGATAAAATCGAGCTCAAAGGAGTCGGTTACAAACATACATACATACAAACATACGGGTGAAGCTAATAAAAGCGTGTTCAAAAATAAGTGTGTGCACATGAAATCAAACCATATTTTATTTTTTGTCATTCAAATACCTAGGAGGTAGTTTTATAATTTTTGACAATTTTGAATTGTTTTGTATAAAATGGTATTCTTGTTCTAAGAAGAGCCCAGAACAAACTCAGCCGAGTAATCTTTTTTTAACTGACTTCATTGTTATCACCAGTACAAAAAAATTATTTATTTTATTGAGCTAGTATAATGACATCTAATATGGATTTAGAAAGGGTAGCTCAACTACCTTAGCCTGCTTCTCTCTTATAAGAACTATAACGGAATGCCTCAGTAAAAAGATTTATCCTCTTGCAGTTTTTTTAGACATGAGCAAGGCATTTGACTTTGTGTGCCATAAAACAATTTTAGAAAAATTATATAGTTATGGCATAAGAGGTAAACCACTAGATTGGATACAAAGCTATCTAAACGACCGTGAACAGTGTGTTGAATTAACTAAAATAGTGGGCAACCATAAGAGACATTTCCAATCTAAATTTAGGCACAATTCATTCGGAGTTCCTCAAGGCAGCGTGTTAGGACCTTTACTATTCCTAATCTACATCAACGACATGCCAGATGTAATTACACATGACTGTATCCTATTTGCTGATGACACTACTATGATTATTAAATGTAAAAACAAAAATGACATTGAAAAGGAAACAAATAACTATTTGAATAAAATAATTGAATGGCTGGAAACTAACAATTTAAAAATTAACTTAGAGAAAACTAACTATTTACAATTTATGACACATAATGCTAGAAATTTTGACCTTAACATTAAATATAATGAATCCAAAATTAAGAGTGCTGAAACAGTTAAATTTTTGGGTATAACGATAGATAGGTTGTGTAACTGGAAAGCCCATATAGACGGAGTGTGTAATAGGCTGGACAGATTTGTATATGTGCTGAGACGTCTTCAGCAAACTACCACCCGTGAAGCCGCTCTAATGGCATATCACGGGTATGTTTCTTCCATTTTAAGATACGCCATTGTACTTTGGGGCAACTCTGTAGACTGGGAGAGAGCATTTAAAGTGCAAAAGAAATGCATCAGGGCACTTTGTGGTGTTGATATGTTCCACAGTTGTAAACCTTTGTTTAAATCATTGAAAATATTGCCATTACCTAGCTTATACATATACGAAATATGTGTATTCGTTAAAAAAAATCCACGCTTATTTAAAACCTTTAATGAAATAAGAAACCTTAACACTCGAAACAAGAATAAGTTATGTGTCCCTTTGCAGAAGCTGAGTGTAACCAGCAAAAATGCATACTGTATGGCTGTCCTGATTTATAACCGCATACCGGACTCATTTAAAGATTTGCCAATGACAAGATTTAAAAAAAGGTTGTTTGACATGCTTATGGATAAGTTATACTATACAGTTAGTGATTTTATTAATGACAAACCGGCGTAATTTATTTACATATACACAGTTCTTTTTTAATAGTAGGTATAGTTAGGTATTTGACATTATTATGAAATTTTTTATTAGGTTTGACATTTCATTGTATTGGGCGATACTGACAATAATATAACAATAATTATTATTATGTTCGATATTTATTGTAATCTTTGAGGCAATTTTTAGTTCTGATGTTTTTTTTTTTTTCCTAGAATACTGAGCGATGCAGATACCTAATCATATTTTGTAAACTGATAATTTTATTTGTTTTTTCTTTGTATAAATTTGCATGCCAATAATATGGTATGATATAGCGAGAACTTGTATTGTATTGTGTACCATCATTGTAATAATGTACCTATATCAGCAAATAAATAAATTGAATTGAATTGAATTGACAGCCAGCGCCTGATCTCTCCGGTCATGTTGAGCTGTCGTCACACTATACTGTGAGAATGAAGGAACAGAGAGTGCACTTGTGTAAGTCATCACGCAAAGTTTCCCACGTACGTAGCACTTCTTTATCACCCGTGAAGATTTATGCCAGATTCATGAAAATATTGTACAGGAAAGTCGACGCACCTACGAATATAGAGAGCTACTTGTTTCCCCGTGTTCGTCTTTGTTTTCGAGATGAAGCCATTTATATAGTGAAGTCATAGTGCGTCCTGATGTATGTCCCCGCAAACACAGCCATCTATTACACCGGCCGCCCCCCGCCGCCCGGCGCCCCGGGCGACCCCGAGCGCCGCTCCGACTTCCGAGCCCATTTGTACGCTTCCGGGACAAATATAATGTATGAGGAAAATAAGGAAAATATACTCTGCCGCATTTTTTATTCTCCTTTCCGGGAAATGAGGCCCTCGCGAAAATGCCGTTGATTTAGCACACAATATCTAGGTACCTTTAAACATATTCATTGTCCTCCAACTAAAGTGTTGATATAGTTTACAACAAGAGATATCATCCAAACGATAAAGGGATCATACAATCAATAAATGATTAGCTTCGTAATTCCAAGTGATTAGAGATAAGAGTTCTCAGAAACTTGAGTTTTGAATTAATAACAAGTTTTCGAATTCCGAATTAATAACAACTCGTAATATTCGGTTTTCAGTCTGCCCCATATATCAAAACGCTCAAGTCATCTAAAGGTTTCAAAATCACTTTCAAAATCACAAGTCATCTAAAGGTTTCAAAATCAAAATGGCTCACTTGCAGACATAAAATCTCAAACTCTACCACCGCGTTCGGAAAGCAAATCTGCACTCATTTGTGTCACCTATTTGTTACAATGTTGTTGCAGTGTTGACTATCCAACCAAACTTATAGACGAAAACCAACTGAAGAATTGGCTTGTAGAGAAGTCTTTCTACAGTTATAAAGATTTTTTATCAATTAAAATAGTTTAAATAACAATATCTTAGATATTACTCATGCAAAGTAATTTTGCATAATATTATATAGTTATTTTTATTTTGTGATAAAGTATTATCTTTATTTTATAATCAATTAAATTGACATAATAATTTTGTGTACATAATTATGTTTTAACATTGTATAATTGACGTGTAATGAAAATTATAAATAAATGACTTATGACTTACCTAAATACCTAGGTGTCATGATCACATAAGCTCACGCACTAAGCTGAGTGATCAGTGAGCTATATATTCGTACATTCTCGTTTAATTAGAACAGGCGCCAATCAAACAAATTGCGTTAATTAACCAATTGACAACGTCCCGATTACAACCTGTGTTCTAGCGTAAGGTACTTATCCTACCACCAACGATTAGCGATAAATTAATCAAGAAGCGAATAATATGTAGGTAGAATCAATTTGTCGCTGGGCTGCGACAAACCTTGAGTTCACGGCTGAGACGCGATTACTGGCACTGCAAAACATTTACTAACACTTGTGGTTAAGCCCATTAGTGCAAATTCAAACGTGTTAAACTATCTTTCTGCACTCTATCTCCATACAAGCTACCTCCAACTCTCTCACTCCTCCGTCCAATTAAGTTTCGTTTCCACGAAGAAGGTACCCATTAATGAGTTTATTATTTGAGATTCTAGGAGTCTTACAGCAAGTGTTGTGCCTACTAAGAGACCGGTGTCTAGTGGCTCTTATTGTTTCATAAGTATGTTCGCCGCGACAAACTAATCTAGTTTAGTAGTCTACTCTAGTAGGCGGACGATCAAATATATCATTATCTTTTATGGATAAGAAAGGACAAGGTTGGTACGTGGTTTGTACGTTTTTTTGAGCGAGTAGTCGATATTATCTTATTAGATAATATCGACTACTCGCTCAAAAAAACGTACAAACCATAGACCCACCTATCCCACCTATCACATCTAGTCCCACCGTAGACTATTGTCTACGGTGGGACTATAGAGCATCAGGCGATTACTTGCAGACACTAAATTGTACTTAGGCTTATATACGTTATACGTAGCTATGATAATGACAGTATTTCATGGGAACCAATTCCCTGTCATCGACTGTTGAGCTATAGATGTATATGCTGTAATCGCGCTAACTGAGTGTAATAAATGTACGATAGGATCTCAATAATTATTATTTCACTATACTGTTTCCCATACAAATAAAGGTGCATTCACACTTTTCAGTGACTGTATATCTTATATTTCTCTGTTGGTGGCGTCAAAAATAAGTCACAATTGAAAAAAAATTAATAGATGTAGGTTTTATTCCTTGTTCTAAAAATATAGTACCTACTCCAAACCGAAACACAAAATAACTGATCATAAAGAAACTATAGATACCTACCTATACATTTGCAGGTTCCAACATCGCTAGACCTGTCATGAATTAGACCGTACTTATCCCAGGACTGTCTAGGTTGGGACTAGGGCCTGTCCTATTTTTAGAAAGTACTAAAAAGGACCTTCTTCTCATCCCTTCCGCTAGTCAAAGTCGTTTCAGGAAACCTTTATACAAATAAACGATAAAAATAAAATGAGGATTTTATTTAGTTAACGTACGTAGTTGGCTTGACTGATCGTTTTTAGGACGGGTGAATGACTGGTATGTGGGCATGTTCCCTTAAGTACCTCGTTAGTTTTGATCCCCTTGAAGTAGGCATTGAAGGCTGTGTTCCATGTATGATGCTCATCACACAATATCCTCAGTTTAACAGATTACGGCTTTCTAGGAATAACTGGACTCCAGGTACATTAAGTATTCAATGAACTGTAGTGGAAAAACAGCGACTCCTGCGCCAAAATTAATAAGACTGGCCAGCATACTTGTGACTTGTGAGTTATCATGTATCCTCCCGAATCTCCGAGGGGCTGATGGTTCGTCATAAGTTGTTTTAGTTCTCAATTCCCCTGCTGTTAAACTGCTAGTAGATAGTTCTTAATGCTTACATTGAACACACATATTCGGGCTGTACTTTGTATTCGCAGTGCTGTATAGAGAGTGTAGAGAGATTTCGGTAAATCCTTATTACCGAGAACTCCTTAATATGAGATACAGGAGACTTACCAGTAACTTTGATTTCAGAAACTACATCCGAGCCTGTAAAGGTTAACAAGCTTAAGATTTAACAAGATTCCGTGATTCCGGGTATTAATGACCGTGTAAATTACGTACGAGATTAAAAAGTTAATTTTAAAAAGTATATTCATAGAAAGCTATGAATATAAAATGAATAGGTAACTGACTAGATAACTGACCTATCAACTTAAATCTCAGTTCACTGGACTGATCGGGCTGAAATTAAGAGTTAAAAGTACCCACCATGACGTGATCGTCCGCTCTAAGAGGATTTTTGGAAATTCATCTTTTGATGGGGAAAAATTCGCTGCGATGGGTCATGACAATTTGTGAGTGTAGCCACAGACATCCACAAGGGAAGGTTTTACGGAATATTTTACGTAAACCTTTTTCATACAAGCAAAAAGTAGCGCCTTCTGCTAAAATCCTGAAGGCCCTAAACAAACATTTTGGGGCCAGTACACAGGTACCATTTATTCCCGCACATTGGTACTTTATCTTAGAGAAAACCCAGACAAGTGTCGACTTCGCCCACCGAGGATTTCGTACTGTTTAGGTTCAAATTAACGTAATTTAAAAAGAGTGTATGTATATGTTTTATGATTTCATTACAAATATAATTATTGTTTTCACATTTTCTCCTATACTCCTGAGTAAAACGAAATTACGTGTCAAATTTCATAGTTCTAGATCAAAGATAAGTTTTTGATTCTCGTTTGAGTATCGTCTTTTGGTGCGTAAAAGGCCGCATCTTTTTTTAAAGTATTCTTTATAATTATTTTTATTCTATACAAGTTAGTACTTGACTGCGATCTCACCTGATGGTAAGTGATGATGCAGGCTAAAATGTTATCGTACTAACTTGTAAGGGTAAGTAAATTTAAACAAACGGTTTCTACAAGCATCGCACCGGAACGCTAAATCGCTTGGCGGTGCGTCTTTGCTTGTAGGGTGGTAACTAGCCGCGGCCAAAGCCTCCCACCAGACCAGACCTGAGCCAATTTAGAAATTATAAAATTCCAAAGTGGCCCGTGGCGGGAATCGAACCTGCGATCTCCCACTCGAATCCGAGCGCGCCGCCACTGCGCCAGAGAGGTCGTCGAAATTTCAACTCGATACCTTTACTCGATGCGTTGATGCATTCATAAAATGATAATCGGTCTTGACAACATCAAGTCATCTTATAAGGGTTCTGTTTTGCCATTTGGAGGTACGATTTACGAACTCATAAAAAAGAAATATTTTAAACTCATCGGATTCGTATAAATTCGGCTTAGGCACTCGGGGCAAAAAAACGCTCCGAGCATAAAAGTTTTAAAAAATGCCTTAAACTATACAGCACACGGCACACGGCGTATAAACGCCTGCTCTCAAGCCTGAAGCACCCTCGTAGCGCGCTCTCCGCAAAAAGAAATGTTATAACCTGAAAGTAGGACAAACTGCAGGCGCAGCACCGCCGGGGCAGGCGCCGGTCGAGCCGTTTAATTATTCACAACGCGCAACTAATGCTTATACACTTTTAGCGGTACATGCGTTAGTATTATGCTTGAGTCAAAATTTACGAATTCCGGAGGAACATAAAATAGTTATGTGTTCAATTATAGATTAGATAATTGAATTCATATTATTTGGCATTTCATAATCTAGAACTTGTCTCAAAAATATTTTAAAAATGTGTATAACTTTCTCACTAGAACAGTTCTTGTAAAGGCTGTTTGCTAAAATAGCGGTCGACGCTCTACGCAGATGCAAGATATTTGCCATGTTTCCTAACACAAACTTATAACAATGACATATTTAGAAAATTAATAACATTTAAGTACTAAAAAGTGTCTCAAAAAAAACACGATTTTCCTAGATTTTCATTCAAAAACCATAAACCGAAAAGTGCCATTTTTAAAATTTTTCGATAAATTAAACGTATTATTTTAGGATAAAATCTAAGATATTTTGTTATTTCTGAATTATAGTAATTTAATTCGATTAAATCGACGCAAAATTGCGTCAGCGCCAACGAATTCCTTTTTTGTATGGAGCGAAACGCGATTCACACCGTGCCGCATGAACGCTCTTAACTTCATCCTAGCCGCTGGATAAATTAATAATTCTTGCCGCTTTTCTATTTACTTAACTACTGAACATTTTTTCAACTTTCTCAATCGCGCTTTTTTTTTTCTTCCGATTAAAATGACATGTCCTTTAAATTGTTCACAAGAAAAACCGTGTGAAAACTCAAATAGAGGTGTAGGCTACGGTCACAGGGCCTGGTTTGGCAATGGTTTTTTCTCATCTCAAAAATGTATAATACACCTACAGAAGTGTTATCTTCATAAATGAATAGTCCCAAAGGTTCCTACGAGAGTTTCTAAGTATACCAAAAAGTTTGGCTCCCATTCATATTAAAGGTATGTCCCAGTTAAAAACCCGGTATAATTCTTCTCAAAATCGCTTCAACCTCCAACGTATGCAAAATAGCGACAAAGGATATTTGGCCCTCCCCGACAATGAAACTTGGCACTTCATAATTATGCAGTCGATCGTTCTAACCACGAGTCCTACGAGGTAAAACATAGTATCCATATCTGATAACCATTATTTTTGCAAGAATAGATTTCTCACAGAAATAAAATTATGGAACCAAATCGAACACGCAAATCTGTGTCGTAAATTAGGGTTGGGCTGAGTCAGTACCTACTAGTTGAACCAATGTATACCTATTCTATAAGAATATTTTTGTAACTCGACAGTGCGAGTTTTAAATTCGTATGATCTCTCTTATGGATATAATGAATGTTGTATGTCGGGTTAAATTCTTCCTCAGCGGATGGTGGGGAAACTATGTTCGGAGTATCTTTACGTGAACAAACCAGAAATGAGGAGATTCGTAGACGAGCCAAGGTCACCGATATAGCTCAACGTATTGCGAAGCCCAAGACGTGGCAATGGGCAGAGCACATAGCTCGTAGAGCTGACGGACGTTGGGGACCACAGGTGTTGGGGACCCAAAGTGCTGAAATGGCGACCCTGCATGGGAAAGTGCACTTGGATGACATCCGACCAGATCGTCTGACGCCATACGGGAAGTCACTGTATCCAAGTGGTACAGCACCATGCAGGTTCGAAATTTTAGCGAACGAAAAATTAGCTCTGGTGTCGTCTAGTTGTGTCTCTGACCACAACTGTCTTAACGATGCTGTGGTACAACCAAAAGAAGCTACCCATGCCAGGTTAAGGTGACAATAAGCTACAGCTAAGCTAGTTTTTGTCACATTACTTTCAGGTGATACAAAGACGAATCTAAAAATCACGTTTCGAGAAACAAAAACGCGTTTACAGAATAACCATGAGAATTGAGAATAGCCCAGTCGGACAGTCGAAAGCCAGTCCCGAATGAATGGGCCCGCAATTACAGGAATCGAAGTGCGATGTAAGTTTAATGAGCCCCCGCCTCGAGCCTCGGGCGCCGGCCGCCCCTCCCTGCCGCCCCGCCGCCCTGGGCCTCCGGGCCACAACTATTCTCATTAGCGAGTCGGACATTTGCCGACTCTGACACAACTTTGCTGTCGCAGATGGCAGCAGATACGTTTTTATTATCTTTAATGGGTACAAACGACGATCTCTTTGGCGCAGTTGAGAGCGCCGCGACTGAACGTTGGAGCGGAAGGTCCTGGATTCGAATGGCAGCCAGCTCGGAACAATAATATGTATCGTTGAGAGAATTTACCCCGTCTAGTAACCTGCATCCTCGTGGCAATGGTATATAACCCAGCGATTAGTGCTCCAACAATAGTTAAGTGCCTACTTGGTTCGGGTGGGTAGCAACTGAAAAGGGGTTAGGTCCCTTCCCCACAATTATGTGTGCCTTCGCCTGTGCCATCACTTACCATCTGGTGAAAAAGTAGTTAAGCTTATAATATAAGCAGTTAAGTTACATAGCATAAGCAGTTTTAAGAAGATATAATATTGAGTATAATGAACTTGTATGTAGCTGATATTCCTCTATCGGAGAATCGCAAAAGTTTAATTAAGATTGATTGATTATTGAAACCGACTTTAGTATTAGTATTTCTTAGTATTATAGAAACAAAACTGAAAGCTAATTTTTGGCTCTCCTCAACTATTACGTGATAACGAAATACGCGTTGTCATAATAGTAGTTTATGTAACGGTTACATAATGGGGGGTATTAAAACACGAGTATGAGTTTAAAAAACGAGCCGCAGGCGAGTTTTTTAATAGTATCACACGAGTGTTTTAATACCTAATTATGTAGAGTTTCATACACTACTTTATCTACGCTCATATTATTATCATAAATCCAAATCATAAAATCTTGCTAACTTTTGTCGTAAATCATTGCTACTACTAAGATGTCAGGTGGAGTGAAATTTTCATTAGTAGCTTTCACTGCTAGACATTGTTCAGCGCAAAGTTTTGACTAAGTAACAAAAAAATTGGTTGTCTGTAAAGTCGGTTTACGGACGATAGATTTACGAGATAACGTCATAATCGTAATCGTTATCGTTATCGTAATCGTTATCGTAATCGTAATCATAATCACAGGCCCAGGTGGAACGTTACGCGGAACGTTAGACATTGTGTTGTTGTCTATGGTCAATCAGGGCCCATCCATACTCTCGGCAATGACTACCAACTCTAAGTTGTCTGTGGATTCACTTAAAAAAATATTACATGAAAAATATTACCCCAGATACAAATACAGGAATCCAGAGCCGTGTATCGTAATGGAAATTAAACAACTTTCTTTAAATATTTCCATAGTAGAGCGATGTTATAATGAATAACTTTTTAATAATTATAGAAGCTTGTGAATAAAGTAGGTAATTATTTGACACATTTCGATTTCATAATTCGAACTTTAAGCAATGAGCGTAGATAAATTATCATAGATTTATAATTGGTCGTCACTCATGTTAATAATAAAAACACCTATTTTATAAATATTTAATAATTAAACAAATTATGATAGTTAATGATTCAAATATTCATTTACAGAATAATAGCATTTTTCTATAAGTACGTGTTTTTATGAGTACTTATATTTTATTACTGGCAAATTTACGAAGTGAAAGAAGGGGTTTATCAAAGAATAAATACAGCATCTTGAGCTCAATCGGCGCCGAGATGAGGTCGCTCGGAGTCAAAGGGCGGGGCGGGGGCGCGCGGGCTGCATTCATACTTTGTTAATGCAATCCAGCGGCGACTGGCGGCCAGCGGTTCTTTGTGCGCTGACTTCAGATCGAGCCGAGATATTTGTAGTCGGTTAACTGCAGAACATTTCATAGAATCTGATGAAAAGATAAAAGCTGAAAAGAAAATGCACTCAAATAATGCACTCACTGGATAACATGATTTTCAATCAAAGATGTCATTGCCATGAATTTTTATGAATTTCGTTTGAAAACGTTGCGCTAGCAATGTTCGCAATCGAAGAGATGAGATGATAATGGCTACAACTGACAAAATGCTAAGCATCTGAAGAACTTTATCTGAGTGACCGTTTTACTCGTCTTGTCATTCTTTTACACAAAAAGGATTAGATTAAAAAACAAACAAGTCATGTTATCTAATATGATAAGGATGCCGCCGTTTCGTTATAAAGGAGCTCGAGATATAATACCGCCTTCTGCGAGGGATGATCCGCTCACACCACTCAAGTGAATCCTGTGAGACAGGGACACACCGAGCCCACGTACAAGACGTATGCGATATCTGAACACTTGATTTTGTATGCTTAAGACATTAGTGGAAGAAACAATTCACGTAACTGATTGGTTAATCAATGACCATTCAATGAGCACCATTTAATGAATGATGATTTGATAAACCGGAACGTTGCATCGCATAAATTGCGTATACTGCTAGGTTTCAGGTTAGCCGAAGGAGGAAAACACCAACTTTTCACATTTGCTTTATTATTATTTTTTTCGGTGACATGGACACTTGGATTATTCTCGCTTCCGGAACCTTAAAAGGGCTTAAACCGGGGGCCGGAGCTGCACTTCGGATCTCACGTTAAGTATTTGGAGACCAGCAAATAGCAATCTGCCTGCCGTGCACTGGGTACTGAAGAACCAACTTGCTCTAAAATGCGACTGAAGCTGAAAAAGATTCGTTAAAAATAGTTGAGTATTTTCTTTTCGCGTCACTTTACAGCAAAAAAACCTGTCAAGTACGAGTCGGACTCGCGCACTGAGGGTTCCGTACTTCAACCGGAGGAATAAAACCATAAAAACCACTTTTCTTATCGAACCGCAAAACTAACTTTGTTTTTAGAGGTTTTATTGTAAATATCAAAAAACTACTTATTAGATCTCGTTCAAACTAATTTTCGGTGGAAGTTTGCATGGTAATGTACATCATATATTTTTTTTAGTTTTATCATACTCTTATTTTAGAAGTTACAGGGGGGGGGACACACATTTTACCACTTTGGAAGTGTCTCTCGCGCAAGCTATTCATTTTAGAAAAAAATGATATATGAAACCTTAGTATCATTTTTGAAGACCTATCCAAAGATACCCCACACATATGGGTTTGATGAAAAAAATTTTTTTGAGTTTCAGTTCTAAGTATGGAGCACCCCCAAAATTTATTACTTTTTTTAAAATTTTGTGTGAAAACCTTAATGCGGTTCACAGAATACATCTACTTACCAAGTTTCAACAGTATAGCTCTTATAGTTTCGGAAAAAAGTGGCTGTGACATACGGACGGACAGACGGACAGACGGACAGACGGACAGACGGACAGACAGACATGACGAATTTATAAGGGTTCCGTTTTTTGCCATTCGGCTACGGAACCCTAAAAATTGAGCCCGTACTTCTAATACCGTAACAGTAAGTAGATCCAGTGTGTCCTTAGCTTCATCCCCCGGGGGAGCGCGGTGGGGGAGGGGGTGCGAGAGTACGGTGAGGCGGATATTTAGTTAGCAGACGTAAGCCTCTTAGCGCAGATCCGGCGCAATCCGGAACATATCGCGTGTAATGCTGTGTTATGAGATGTTATGTTGACTGACAGACGGGTATTAGGAAGTCTGCTCTTTTCTTTTTTTGGAACTTGGAAGGGTCAATAACAGTAATAACCCTAACGGTTGCTATACGACATTGCGTTGTACAGGAAGGTCGTCGAGGATCGAAATCATAATTTTACCTGTTTGAGCCTGGTTATTTTAAGCTTAAGGTTTAGCCAGAAATATTTATTATCTATTATAATGTATCGATCAACTTTCAACGTTCCATACCACGAAATGGGTACGAATAAAAAGTCCTGAGTTCGATACTCGAGTAAGGTCTAAGCTTTATGCTATGGAGGTTTTACTGATTAAATAGCTAAATAGATACCTAATACAATCTTCATAACACCAAAGAGAAAAATAAATTTAAACACAAATGAAAAGAAAGAAAAATTGCAAAAAGGCCTTATTGCTAAAAGGTTAGGTTTGTATTGAATAAAAATCCTTTTTTTCATATACTTAAAGCAAAATAAAAACGCATGCTCAATTTCCGAAAGTCCAAAAAGTCCAAGCAGCTACCAATCATGTTTTACCCGCCCGCGGTGATAAGTGGGCCAAATATGTGGGGCGCAGAAACGCCTGAGCTCTGAGCCGCCCTAAATACACATCGGCCTCGCCGCTCGCGCCAGTACGAATGGAAGAAAAAACGAACACGAGCGAATGTGTAGAATAAACGCAACTTGGAGAAATGTGCCAAGCGCGAGACGAATCTACGTACCCGGGATTTCGCACCACAGTGGTGCAAAATCGACGCACAAACTTTCATAATTTGTTTTTAGAAAAACAGTCAACTGACATTTGACGTTTTTCATTCCTTTGTTTGTGAATCAAAAGTTAAAATGGTAAGTTCTCTCCCCATAATATTATCTGGTTTTAATAGGTAGGTACATAGGTAGTCTAGCGAATTAGGTATATACTGTTATCACAACTAACGGAAAGTTATAGTGATCTAGGAGGATCTAAGTACCACTGAGCATATAATCTAAACAACATTCAGACAAAAGATCTGTAATGAATCTCCCGGTCGCATAGACAGTCATGTGCCTTCGCATAAATTCATTTACTTTGATTTAGTGTTCCGTGCTTTGGTATCGAAGCCTACAATCTGCCATCAAGTGCCAGTGAGCTTTACATACAACTTGCTGCTATAGTCAGTACCAGCACCTACCGAGCTTCACGCTTCGCAGGTACTTGCCACCAAGATCGTCCTCAAAATTATAAGGGTTTCATTTTTATAATTTTGGTATACGGCACCCTAACTACCCTGACTACGCATAAATAAACTAAACTAAATAAGTTACAAACAAGTTTGGCGCTGATTGCTATCAATATTCTATTCAGAGGCAAGCTACTGCGAAATAAGCGAGTTAGCTTTTTAGACTAATTTGTAACATTTTTTTTTCAAAAGATTTTTATTTATAGTAGTCGCGAGCACGGAGCAATCGAGCAGGTAGCAGATTAATAGATTTGCCTAACCCCGTATTTTTTGGAACGCTGTTGCTGGTAGCTGGTTCCATAGATTACGTGCAGAGGAAGAAGGTAGAGGCATATCGGACGGTCGTGGATGGCCAGACTTCAAGGCGGATGAAACATGGTTCTTCACCGAAGTGAAGTAGAAGTTCTACAAGAATCAAGTCGGTGTCGGAATAATTTTATTTTTATTTTTTATTTTATTTTATTGGACTCCAGTTACTTGGTGATGTACGGTGTGTTATTGTGGTAAGTTTACGGTGGTAAGAATGGTACCACCGCAGTGTTAGTTATTTTGCCTTGAAGCAGTCATTTCTGAGCTTTATTGATACTCATGTCTCAGAATCTTCATCCTGTGGTCATCGTGGTGCAGTACATTGAAATGCAACGTCCTGGCACAGACTGCATCCGATGGTATAAGCATATCACTTAACATCTGATGGAAATCTCGCTCAACTCTTTATCTTTTAAATATGCTCATGCTAGTAAAATCACCAAGCTCCATCAAGTTAGTTGATTTTCGTTCTCATTTTGTTTTCATCGAACTATGTAAGAGTAACGTCAATAAATAAAATGTTGGCGTCTTACTTTGCACTTACGGAGTTGTTTCGGGTAGTAACGTAACGCTGTTATTTATGAACCAGGCGTCAGTCGAGGGCTGTGATGAATGTGTTACTTGCTTTATTATTTTAGTTCAGCCCGCGACGCATCGTTTGTGTGAACTTCAGAAATTGTAGTAGGTACAGCTGAATTAGCTTGACAAGGAACGATTTTGTTGTCTACAGTCTATTTAATCAGAAAACTTTCATGCTACGAGGTAGACCCAAGCCACCAAGGAAGCATTCACACCAAAACTATGCTACACAAGCATCTGTACTAATTCAATGTGCGTTTCACTCCGACACCTGTGCACCCTCAGATGTTGGCCACTTGACCACGAGCGCTCACGTGACGGTTTCCTCCAGTTTTGAGTTCTAGAAGTGAGTACAGTATAATATTACCTACCTTATACATACCATACAATCTCAGTACCTCCCTCAAATTGCCCCCTATAAGGCCCACTTGTGATAAACAGCGTGTTCAATTTGGACATTTTTAAACAATGTCTTTCATTAGACAATCTGACAATTTAACCCAGAGTAACCCAGTTTACTAGTTTTAGGCAGTTGCTCTCCTCATTCACACGAAACGCAGTTTCCGATAAAAATTAAAAACATTGAAAAATTGGAGTAATGTTTGGGAAAACTTCATTTTCTTCCCAATCGTGTTTCTAAGTTTCTAGACTAATATACTCGTATATTTAAGACCAAAAAATTGGTTGCCTGTAAAGTCGGTTTACTGACGATAGTTGAACGTGACAACGTCTTCTTTGTCGCTCGTTCCGCGCTCGCGAGGTAACGCCGGTAACGCCGCATGAGCGAGGTAACGCCGGATGAGTCATGTTTTTTCGTGCGTGCAACCGGCTCTATCGATTTATAAGACGTTGTCACGTCAAAATACATAAGGAAAATACGTCTAGGTACAGATACCTTCAAGGGCCTGCCGCCACTTCTTAAAGCAGCTACATTCACGATATAGGCATCCGAAGGATTTACGTAAACCGTTTTCGCACAAACAAACAGTAGCGCCATCTGTCAAAATAATATAGGTGGCTGCTGAGTGAACTATAGCATGGCCTTATTGTTGGTATCAAAACAAACAAGCATTTTTGGCAACGATAAACTGGCGACATTCTTTCGCGCCGTCTGCCCTATTCAGGGTACATGTCTATTGCTGCAGTACCTACTACTTTAATATTTTCATTCCTGCATTGTATAAAAATGTCAAAACAGTCCTGCGGAGGTGGTGGTACGGCCCCAGGTGACAAAAAATTGTATGCATAATTATAGTGCGCTCTTTTAGCTACGAATGACACTAACCTAGCTAAAGCACATCTCTTACACAACATGCCATCAAAGTAGCATTCAGCAAAAAGCATAAAAGACATCAAAGTAACTACGACAAAAGCCGCGACAAAGCGACAAAGAAGTAAAAGTCGTGTTGGTTTTGTGTGACAACGCCGGCCGCGCCCTCTGTAATAATAATTACCAGACAAATTCTTATACACCAAGAGAGAGGTCTTTATTACTCTTTATACAATAACATCAGCTGTGCTTTCTAAAAACGTCGAAAGTTAACCCTATTGGAAATATAGTCTGTGGACAACGCAATATTGTAAGTCTGTGGTGTAGGGTAAAATCTTGGTGCAATGTATCTTCATAGTGTTAGTGGTCTATGATCGTAATGGCGTCTGCTGACTGTAATTATTATGTTAAGATTGGAAAATAAATGTCTTAACTAATAAATGCGTGTCTGAATTCTAAAGCAAGAATTTTTTTTTTTTTTTTTTTTTTTTTTTATTGTAGATAGGCTTGCGCTTGACGACAATCATGCCTGATGGAAAGCAATGATGAGGTCTAGGATGGAGCGCGCTTGCCTAGAAAATGCCTATTCACTCTTCTCTTGAAGGCACCTAGATTGTACTTGGCTGGAAACACGGAGGCTGGAAGGGCGTTCCACACCTTAGCGGTTCGTATCAGAAACGTGGAGGAAAAACGTTTCGTGCGAGTTTGTTGGACGTCAACCACATAAGGATGCCACCGCTCTCGGCGTCTTGCAGTCCTATGGTAGAAAGGTGAAGGAGGTACAAGGTTATGTAGTTCCTGAGCACACTCACCAAAGTATATCCTGTAAAAAACCGCTAAACAGGCAACGTTGCGCCGATGTTGTAAGCTGAGCAGTTTTGCCCGCGTTAGCGATTCCTTGCCGATTATTCTGCGAGCGCGGCGATCAACTGAGTCCAATGCATCGAGCTGATACTTGGCAGAACCATCCCAAAGGTGACTACAGTACTCCATGCCGGAACGCACCTGAGCCTCATATAGCGTCAGAAGCTGTTCGGGCGTGAAGTACCGCTTAACCTTGTTGAGGATTCCTAGTTTTTTAGCAGCTGTTTTTGCTTTAGCTTCGATGCATTTCCCAAAATTGAGATTGGGTGAGATGGTGATACCCAGAAGCTCGATGTAATCGCCAATCGGAACGGATATACTTTGGAAAGTTGGAGCCAAGGTGAAGGGGCTCTTTTTAGCAGTGAACAAACACGCCTGTGTTTTGGTAGCGTTAAACTTAACCAGATTAGCGTCACCCCACTCAGACACTTCTTTCAAAGTCAAGTTAACGCGATTTACCAATGCCTCTCTAAGCTCAAGGATCTCAGAACCGCTGGCTTTTGAACTGGACATGTACCATGTTGGACATGTACATGAATTTAAATAAACCCGACTTCAACACATTTAACAGATCATTATTTCTTGAAAACTACTGAACCGATATAGATGTAACTTGCACTATTTACTAGTTACCATAGATATGCATATGAAAGAAAGAAAGAAAAAACTTTATTTCGCAGAAAATTATGCCACATGTAACAAAACAATACACCTACGTACTAAAACGATGCCTCAAGATTCCCCCACTCGGGCAACAAATACCAATAATAATTGCCCAAGTGAGGGAAGCACCAGACACCGCCTGTCACATGTGGCACAACCCGGAAAAAGGCCCCAACTCAGCATGGTGCTGTGTGCCCCATTTAATATGTATTATTATTTATTATAGATATGCATATCCTAGCTTTCCAATACCCAGCACTGAGATCCAGTACCGTTCCTACTTCCGTTCTGCTTGCGTTTGCAAATTGCAAGTGCATTTCACTGCAGAACATGGGTATTTTTTCCCTTTATTTTGGAGTGTTAAAAAAAAGAATGTTAAGTTGTGCTGTGAAAGCATTCGCTTCGCGTTTTCAAGAACATACGTCTATAATACAAACAGAAATTAAGAAAACTATTTAACTTTATAAAAGTAAGTATAAAATCAGAAATTAATCTAAAAATGTTTTTAAAAAACTGTTTAAAGTAACTCCTTGAAATCGATCATCAGCTCTTGGAGCATAAACGATGACAAGTTCGCAAGTTGTTGGTTGCCGATGCCCGGTTGCCCGGGGCGGCGGGGCCGTGGGGGCGGGGGCGGTACGGGCCCGGGATAACTTTTTAATTATACGACTTTTGGGCACATTGCTCTAAAGTCGAACACTTTGTTTCATTCTACGAGGGAATAACAAAATATAACTTTGTTTTATAATAATTGGTTTTCTTTTAACGAGCGCTATGAAGGTGCTTATTAGGTATTCATTGCATTTTCACAATTTTAAGTCTAAAAATTACACGAGAACTTTATTTCTTTGACGGGAAAACAGATATTGGTTTCCCGTTAATTTCATTGCCTTAAAACCATCAGGACTGAATCGATTCTCTAGGTAAGTAAATACTTGCACCAAATACTAAATATTACTTACGTTACAAAAGAGAGGCAATGGAGCCTATTCTGTTTTTCGATATCAACATAAGTATGACCAAAGTTTGGCGATTGAACCCACCATCTTTCAGAATTCAGTCGGCCCCATATTATACACTATTATGGCATTTAACTAGGCTGGGGCGTTGTTACAACATACCAAAAAATCAAAATATCAAGTGTCACTGTTTACGAATTATACAGGTCAAAAAGTTCTCTTACCTCTACTGATAACTATCACTCCTGCAGATAAGACTTTGTTCTACGGATGAGTCGATATTCTTCGGATATCGGGGCATCAGAAGACTAGTATTTCCCGGGCGCCAGTCGGAAGGGATCGGGAGGGATGGCGTAGAGGAGCATCTCGGAGGGCACAGCATTAGTATTCCTCACGCAGCTCGCTCCACATATCCATGCAAATATCCGCCCTCCTCGAGACGGCTCCGGGGCCGCTGCTCAGTGAATACGTCTCACAACAGAATTAAAGTCAGCCTAGACCCTGGATTATTGTATGCGAAATGGAACATAATAGAAAACATTATGCATGTTCTTTTGTGGTTCTTTTACCTTATCTTATTCTTTTGACGAGGTCCTTTGATTCGAGGAAGGTCGCGGGTTTGATCCCCGCAACGGGCTTCTTTATAATTTTATAAATTCGGTCTGGTCGGGTGGGAGGCATAACCCTAGCTAATTTTCGCCCTACCAGCGCAGACGTACCGCCAAGCGATTTAGCGTGCCGCGGCGATGCTGTACAGAAATCATTAGGGTGAGTTTACAGTGTTTACTTATCCCTTCCGAGTTAGTACGATAACATCTTCGGCTTCATCACTTACCATCAGGGGAGATCGCAGTCCCTTTTCAGGAAGAAAAAATTTAATAGCATGTTGCGTATGAGTTTGCGCATACATTGCGTATATGCTAAGAAGGAGTGCCGAAAACTAGGATTCATAAATTACAGTTGTATATCGATCAATGGGTACGAACAGGAGTAACTAAATAACTTAAAACTTGATGTGTGCCGGTACGCCCTCGACCCGCCGCGTCTCAACAGATAAACTTGGTCTAGACAACGGTGACATAGAATACCAAGTAGACTGGTGCCTGGCGGGTAGGTATCGGCATAAAAGTTTGTCGAGTGGGTGAAACCAGCGTTCATATGAGAGCTGCAATTTGTAGGTCTCCAGCTCAACGTAGCAGAAGACGTGCCCCGGGCTGCCCCCGCCCCGCCACGCCTCCAGCGACTAACTTGGAAGAGACAACTTCGCTACGAGATATGAATTTCAATTTTAACTCTGTTTGTTTAACTAGTGGTTAAAACTTAATGAACTGTAACACTGGATAAGATTTCAAGTCCATAAGAAGTTTATATTGCTTCTAGCGGTTAGCACGCTTTGCTGCAGATCATTAGTTCCTAGGTTCGAGCCTCGGATTGAGAACAATACATACTATTATAATGGGTGAAACCTATTTTATTTTTTAGAAAGAAAAGTTCATTGTGTTTCACCGTTTTAAAGCGTGAAAGGTTACACAGGATTAAGAAGTAGTAATTACTTTGACACAATTGAATGGAAAGGTTTTTGGAATTTTCATATTAAGGCAAGGACGAAGGCTGTAAGAATACCATAATCAACCAGTGTCGACGCGGTTAACTCAGAGTTACGTAGTGAATCCAGGGTCAAAATGACTTGCGAGATAGCTGTAGTTTAGAAATCTAAATACTTACTTAACCCATTGCTTTTGCGCAAAAGGGCCTGAGGGAGCTCACTAGGGAGATAAAATCCTTCAGCAACAGTGTAGGTCTTTTATCAACCTGGTGTTTTAATGTGTAAATTAAGACCTACTTTTTTTATAATCAAAACATTAAATGACAGATAGAAGATTCTTGCGCTTAGAAAAATCTTGTTAGTTTAAAGATACCTAATTTTTTATGCAATAATAAATGTAATATGCAAATTATTTATGAAAATAATAAAAAATCAAAAAGTATATTGTCCTTACCTGCCGAAAGTCAAACAATATAAAGCCAGAGGAAAAGTTTAAAATTTCACACCATTAAAATTGTACAACATTGTGAATTGTAGCGACAGTCGATTTTGTCCCAAAATGTGTAACAGCGAAAGGAATCCTTTGTTTCAAAGGCTTTTATTCTCGCCCTTCATGTTTCATCGCACCCTTCCCTGGCGGCAGGTATTAAAAGGGCAAAAAGGTCGGAACGGCGACATGTTTAATTGCGAATCTTGCTCCATTTATTTTTGACATCCGCACCGCGTTTCTTTTTTTTTAGGGTGATATTATAGCCTTCGCAAGTTACCTGTTACTTGTTGCTTTTTATTTTATTATTCCGAAAATTTGGCCTGCTGGTAGAAACTAGCCATCGAACATAATAATTCGTATATGAGAACTAGCCAAGCCAGACCTGAGGCTTCAATATATTAGCCTAATTTATAAGAAGATATGATATTTTATGTTGTTATAAATAAATTTCAGGATTGACCATTGAACTTGGCACCCATTAAGATATCACTTCTTTTGTCGTTGAAGTCAACAACCAAGGCAGATATTATCATAAAATTCTATGGTGTGTACTTGGCTCTCCTTTCACATATTTTATGTTTTGATGGGATATAATATTATGTACAGTGTTTGACGAAATCGAATCGAGATTCGGATCGAAATAACAACAATTTGTACTAGCCCCAGCAGCACAAACAGTGTATGGGAAGTGATAAATTTCACGTAAAGTAAACGTCGTCTCTCCACACATACCTACGAGCACGATAAATTGTGCGAAACATGGAAGAGGAAGCCAGTGCGATCGACATAAAATCCGCCGCCTACGGCCTACTCATGCAGTATACTCCGGTCGTGTCTCCTAACTCCGCCTGAGCTCATCTCAGAGAGGACCCATGGCGTGTTCTCTAATGATTCGGGATAAAATCCGCTATGCTATGACCGATGACCGAAAAATCTTTTTTTTCATTTGTCATGCACAGATTACTGTTTAGGTACTATCTCAATAGTCTATCAAAATATTACCTCATAAATTGTGTGGTGTGCGTGGTGAAGATAGGTACTAAGTATTAAGTAGGCATAGTATTTTATCTTAAGATACAAGTGGAAAATTAAAAAATTTTAAAACACCCACGACTTTTGCAGACTTGTAATTGAAAAAGGATTAAATAATTTTTTTGAAACTCCCCGACTAAAGGAAAGTAAGAACTAAGAACCTATCAGTATAATTACAAATCCAAGAAAATCCGCCGGAGCTGCTGTGTTTTGCCTATGACGGTGTTGATGGTGCTGTTTACCAGTTGATGACTAATTCAATTTCTTGATACTTCTCATATACCGGCAGTTTATCAATACTTACTTACATTAATTGATATTAGAAACGAAAATAGCAATGGCAGCTCCGACGGATTTTCTTGGATTTGTAATTATACTGACAGGTTCTTAGTTCTTACTTTCCTTTAGTCGGGGAGTTTCAAAAAAATTATTTTATCCTTTTTCAATTACAAGTCTGCAAAAGTCGTGGGTGTTTTAAAATTTTTTAATTTTCCACTTGTTTTATAGTTTTTCGATTAATATATTAATGTTATTTAAATTATATTATTATTAACAAATGAAAATTAATCTTCAAACTAGCCATTATAGCTCCTCTAGCAGCGTTTGAAGGCATCATCCCTTCCAAGTCATAAAGAGACGTTTATTGTGGCGCCCCCTGCTGTTCAATCACAAGAACAATTATCTACGAACCATTGCCAATGACTCACTAATATTTTATACTAAACTGTATCCAAATCGGTTCAGTAGTTTTTGTAATAATTGAGAACGTTCGTTTGCACTGTAAATGTTTTTATGGCGCCCCCTGGTGATTGATGTTCGTAACAACTATCTAAGAACCATCGCCAATGAATACCGAACATTATACAGAAAACTGCATCTAAATCGGTCAAGCCGTTTTTGAAATAAATGGGAACATTCGTTTGCAATATAAATGTATTTTATGGCGCCCCCTGGTGATCGATGTTCGTAACAACTATCTAAGAACCATTGCCGCTGAACACCAAACATTATACAGAAAACCGCATCTAAATCGGTCAAGCCGTTTTTGAAATAAATGGGAACATCGATGTGCACAAACAAACAAACAAACAAACAAACAAACAAACAAAAATATTTTTGCATTATTGGTTTTTGTGAACAATTTAACATACAAACAAACATAAAATCTTTTTAATAGAGTAATGTACAAACGGTCTCTCACCCTAAACTCATATACCCGTACTCCGTTCCGTCGTGGGTAAAAATCTCACTCACTATGCAATCCAACAGACCATCACACACGCCGAAGATAATATATTTTATTTATGTTATTTTTTTTGGTTAGCGATATATTTATCCAAGTAAGATAAAATGATTATTTTCCCTAAAATAGGGTTCCGTAGTAAACAAGGATAATTTCGCCACGTCTGTCCGTCCATAACAAAAACTAATATAAGTACATTTAGGTACAATAGTATAAATTCCAAAATCATTGAAATCCTCTTTCCTTGAAGCACAGATTACATAAATTAATTAATATTTTAAGTGTCAATAAGTAGGTATATGCACGAGTATCATAAAATATATACATAGCAAACAGATTGCAAATCATGAGTGCTACGTGCATTGAAGCATGTTCTAGGAGTTGCTAATAATATCGTCTGATGCAATGCGATGTAAGTAGGTATACCATAGAGTGTTCTCGTTTGCTTATCTTACTGAAAAGCTGTTTACACTTGCACGCGTTACCGGGAAAAACCGGTCAGCAATGACTCGGCTCTAACGCCATAGATTATTTATTTTCCTAGTAGGTACGTAAGTAGTTAACAGATAAGCGCTTCTCAAGAGGTCGTGGATTATAATTATTTTCCAGAATAAAATCCTAGCCTATCTTCTGTAATACCTATATAAAATTCCCGTGCCAGTTTTGGTACTGAACTCCTACGAAACCGCTCGCCCGAATGTTATGAAATTTTCTGCACGTACTTAGGTATATCTTCGGTAGGTCTGGCAGTAGGTCGTAAGCTGTTTTTTTATATCCGTAATGACAAACCAACGTTAGCCGGGTCAGCTAGTATTACAACACACACGCCGAACATTATAATAAAATGTTCTTTAAAATGAAAATGAAAATGAAAAATCTTTATTTTCACATAGGCCCAATTAATAGGCTCTGAAAAGTAAAAACTCTACCGCCAGGTTCGGGAAGCAGGTTTGCACCGAGAAGAACTGGCATGAAACTCGGCACTTGCTCTTTTAAAAAAAAAGTCATTAAGTATATACAATTTCTAAAATAATATCAAAGTATAGTGTTTAATTATTTATTTAATTTTTGAGATATCTCGTGAGGAGATGGAAATATATCAATATCAAGCCAAGAATTCTTGTCATTGAAAGAATTCTTCAATAGTATAGTAACCCCGATTTATTAGATGTTTTTGACAGTGACTTTAAACCTGTGTAAAGGTAAGTCCAAAACAGACTTCGGGATCATATTGTAGAAGCGTACACTCAACCCCACAAAGGACTTCTGTTATGACATTCCTGTAACGTTTTCACACACTCAGTGATGTGATACAAGAAAAAGAAAAAAGTATTAACACTGAAAAATGAACTTTACACCTATTGGCTTAGAGTGTAAAATTGAATGTATTTCATCATAGGAAATACAATGCTCAACTTTGAAGCGCTTAAATAAATTCAATCTCGGAACTGTCGACCAATATGGCGTTTTGAACAACATTCAATTTTACGTTCTATGTCAATTGTATTAAAATTAATTTTTCAGTGTTCGCAAAAAAATGTTTTGAATTCAATATCGTCTGCTTATGTACGTAAATACCATCACCTTTTTAAACATACCACATCATGAAATGTAGCCGACACGTAACGTGAATAGCCCCCCTGTACCTACTTTACGTAAGGTGTGGTAGGTACCACATATGTGGTACCTACTACATGTGTACTACAACTAACTTGTATACAAATACAATAAATGTCACAGATTAGAATAAATAATTTCTAACGTGTAGGGTGCGGTTGCCCTGAAGTCTGTGTGCATGCAGCCGGCTGCAGTAAACATACTGTAGGCTATGTAAACATACTATATGCTGAGTCATCAGCTCCGCACTGAGCTAGGTACTGATAACACTCCAATGGCCAGTAGGTATCATAGAGTATATTGAATATTGGTAGGTATTATGCGTGTGCCGAGTTGTCGACTGCCGGCCGGTGGGTGTTCTCTTTAGTTGAGTGTGCTCGCTTGCAAGTGTCGGCCGTCTCCTCGCGAAATGATACCGGCCCTGTCTGGCGAACAGAAAACAATTAGAGGTAAGTGCAAGATGCATATTGCATAATATATCTAGCATCCTTCACTATATTCCTCCTCTTATCGCGTATTAACGGCGTAGAAGCTGTATTTAAATGATTTTGAATGAAGTTTTACTTATAAACTGTAAAGACTATGACGTTTTAAGTAATTCTTTCAAATTTAAACGTCATGTAGGTATTTATTTATTTATTTATTTAAATATCTTTATTGCTTAAAATTAGTACATAAGATTAAACGAATAGAAAACAGAGAAACACAAAGGGCGACCTTATCACTAAAGTGATCTCTACCAGGTAACCCACAATTACGGACCTTTGATCTGAAAAACGACGGGGAATCGCAATAAAAATAAAATAGCATACATAGACTTACAAACTAATACATACACACTATAGTAATAACAAATTTGTAGAATAGATAGATATATATATATATATATATGTATTATATATATAAACATACATAAACAATATTAATACATACTATATACATATTATTTCAGAATAAATCTTTCAATGTTTCAAAGCGATAGATAGTGCATTTTGACACGTTTTTTGAAAACCGCTAGTGATTTGGCACGTCTGATTTCAACCGGGAGAGCATTCCACAGAGTTGCCGCCTTCATGGTAAAAGATTCAGAGTATGATCTTGTATTGCACTTGGGGACAATTAACTTGCAGTCCCAACAGGAGCGCAGGGGGCGCTCACGTTCAAGCGAACTAATGAACTTAAATCTCTCCTTAAGATAGGGCGGAGACCACGGGTGGAAGAGGGTAGCATATAAAAGAGATAGAATATGTAGATTACGCCGATGCCTTATATGAAGCCAATTAAGCTCTTTCCGGTATTGCGATATGTGATCATATTTCCGCAGGCCGAAAATGAATCGGATGCAAAGGTTTTGCAGGCGTTCCAGCTTGTTCAAGAGGTCCTCGGTCAAATCCAAGTAGCAAGCATCAGCGTAATCTAGGATGGGAAGAAGGAGAGTGTTGGCCAATAATATTTTGGTCTTAATTGGTAAAAAATTTTTCCACCTTTTCAAGGAGCCAAACGCCCCAAATACTTTTCTACTAACAGCTGCAACTTGCGGTTTCCATGATAGACTACTATCCATAATAATCCCAAGATTTTTGACAGTTTCACTGTAAGGAAGCGCACATCCATCAAAGACCACAGGTGGTAAAGAGGAGAAATTAAGTTTAGAAACCTGATGAGAACTACCAATAATTATAACTTGGGATTTATTGGCATTAACAAGTAAACCATAGGAGTTGCTCCACCCAGCGACTAAAACCAGCTCACGATTCAACCGACTTATGGCTTCAGAGATGTGGTCAGCTGGAGTGGATAAGTAAAGTTGGAAATCGTCTGCATATAAATGGTAAGGTATGGAAAGAAGATTAGTCACAGTGTTAATAAAGATAGAAAAAAGTAAAGGAGATAGGACACCGCCCTGTGGGACACCAGCACTAAGACGACAGTAAGACGACAGGCTTGACTTGCCTCGGATGCATTGCGTTCTATCATGTAGGTAAGATCTGAACCAATCAACAACAGCTGGAGAAATATTAATTGACATGAGGATAGCCAAAAGAATGTCGAAGTCAACCGTGTTGAAAGCGTTCGAGAAATCCAGCAGTACCAGAATCGTTACTTGCTTATTATCAATGGCTAACCGTATGTCATCACCAACCTTCGTCAAAGCCGTCACCGTACTGTGGCCCTTGCGGAAACCTGATTGAAATGGACTAAGGATGCAATTTTGATTGAGGAAGTATGAGAGTTGGGAATGGACAATACGCTCAAGAACTTTGGAGAGAAAAGAAAGGATTGAAATTGGACGGTAATGTGAAAGCTGGGATGGATTGGAGATTTTGGGAATAGGAATTACATGAGCAATACGCCACGCACTTGGAAAGCTACAAGAAGAAAGAGAGTAATTTATTAAATACGAGATTACATGCAAGATATTATCTAAAGTTAAAAGAATCATTTTGCGACTAATCCCATCACTACCAATGGCATCAGATTTTATAGCAAAAATATTCTTTTTGACTTCTTCCAAACTGACAGACTTAAAATTAAATAAGGGAAAGTTAGGACGTGGAAGCAAATTAATGGAAGAAAGAGTTTGAGCTTTATCAAGAATGTTAGTGGATACATTGGTAAAAAAACTGTTCAGAACATTGACGTCAACATTGTCCGCTACGTCCTTCCTCTGCTGTCCGATACCTAAGGACGCCAGAAACCGCCATACCTTTAAGGTATCCTTACCTTCTATTGAACTTTGGATGTAGTTACGCTGAGCGTCTCTGCACATCCTGTTACAACGGTTACGTAATTGTTTGTATCTATTCGAATTAACTTCTGTAGGTTTTAATTTATATTTATGTTTGGCAGAATTGCGCTTAGTCATGAGAACCTTTATATCATTGGTGAGCCAGGGAGCTGGCAGATGCTTTAACTTCATTGGCCGAAAAGGAGCATGACGATCAAAAAGTTCAGTAAGGAGGGAGTTAAAGACAGAAACTTTATCGTCCAGTGTAGGGGCTTGAAGAACTGCATCCCAGTCTATAAGACTTAAATCACGCAAAAATTTATGTTTATCAATTTTTTTAAAGGCACGCCTCATAACTACAGTAGGTTTCACCTTAGGAGGACGTAATTTATAGCTTACATACACCAAATCATGGTACGAAAACGCTTCTGCAGGTAGCTGACCATGTACGTTAACGTACTCCGGGTTAGAGACCATCATCAGATCAAGTTGCGAGGGAGCACAATTAGGAAAATAGTGAGTGGGGTTTGTATGCAGTAGTGAGAGGTTTGAGCTTTTAATAATATTTTTTAGTTTTAGAGCTCGCCAATCATCCTTCATTATACAAGTGTTGAAGTCACCCATAATAATAGTGTGATCCGCATTGAGTACATGATTTTCTAATAAAATTTCAAACTCGCGAAAGTAGTTTATATGTAACGAAGGACTATAAAATACACCCAATAGCAATTTACGAGTACCGAACAACAGTTCTAATAGTAAGTATTCCAAGGACTCAGAGTAATCAGAAGCAGATTTGTCTATGATGGAAAAGGCAATATTGCTCCGAAGGAATATTGCCACCCCACCGCCACCTTTCCCCACTCGATCATTACGAATTAGATGGAAACCTGGAAGCGAGTAGGATGTGGAGGGTAGGCAAGGCTTTAAGAACGTCTCCGAGACAAGAATGGCGTGAATGTTCTTAACATCGAAAGAGGATAGGAAGTCGGGAAAGTGTGCAGGAATGCTTTGCGCATTTATGTGGACAACATTAAAGTCCTTGGGAAAATTTACAAATGTGGACTCAAGGTGGGAGTTGAGAGGAATGCAAACACTGTGGAAACTCTCATCGGAGGAACATTCAGGAGAAAAAAAAACGTCATTAGGCAAACCATCGCCATTATCACTATCTGAAACATTGTCAGAAGAAATATTAATATTAATCATATAAATATATATAAGTAACTATAAAAAAAAAATAAAAATAATAAAAATTAATTTAAAAATCAACAATAACAATTTTATATCAAAGTATGTAGCAAGCGCCTGAATATCACGCTATTCAACATGCCAACAGTTCAAAGGTACAGTAATAGTGAGTACCTAGGTACACGAGGAGATAAAAAAAATATATATATATATATATATATATATACAATAGAACTAAAGAAAACCAGGAGAAAGACTTATGCCAAGATCATAATCAGTTATTAACACAAGACAATATACCTATTAATAAGTACCAATTTGCACAGGTATCCTTTACGTACATCTTAGGACAATATACCTATTCAAACACTAATACACAATAATATTATTGACTTTGCACAAACTTGATTTCACATTGAAACCGAATAGCTTTCAATTTAAACATTAATCTGTGTAGCATTTGTACAACCTTGGTGAGATAGGCCTTAAAGGACCGGTATCCAGGGCCGTAAAATAAATTAAAAAAAAAAAAACCTTGGTGAGAACCATAACCACAGAGCACTGACAGCCAAAAAACTGAAAACGAAAACAAATTGTCAAACATATTGTAGTGACAACTGACTTGACAGTTGACATTTGCTTTACATTCATAATTGACAACTAAAATTTATTTATTTGACAAATGACTCAATAATTAGCCGTGTTTAGAGTTTATCGTAAATAATAATTATTGTTATACCTGCATCAAGTTATAAGTTTCGAATACAGTTATGCCGTACAGTTATGCCCGTAGGCCTGTAATCTTTACACGATTAAACAGCTAAACTAACCAAATTAAACATTAAGTAGGTACTTAAAACAAAACTTTAGAGTTACAATAACTACACAAATAACTTGGCCGGTTGACTTAAAAGAGAAAAATCATTTCCTGCCTTGTCTTTTCGATCGCTGCACATTACCAGCATCTTGCTTGGGAGCTGGGCCAGTCGAAACACCTGGAGCACCGCCAGTTTCCTCTCTGTCATTCACTTTTGAAATGGAACTCAGCTCAGCCATAGAACTTACAGACTGGCGTTTACCATCAGGCAAAACCACAAAAACCTGTCCGAATTTTGTCCAACTTTTTGAAATGCCCAGTTGTTTTCGTGCCGTAATGAAGATTTCATACTGGTTTTTTGTGAGGAACTCCGCCACAGTGATTCCGGTGCCTTTAAGTTTTTTTTTGCCAAACCAGACCTTGTTCCGCACTGTAAGCTCGCAGAATTTGACCAAGATAGCCCGAGGCCCCTCACTATTAGATTTTCCCATTCGATGACAACGACTAATGGCAGCAGACGAGAAATCCGACATTCCAAGGTGCTGAGTGACAACCTTCACCACGGATGCAGAGAGATCTTCCTTGTCTACTTCTGGGACACCATGAAACAAGAGTATCTTTCTCCTACTATGTGTTTCCTGCTTATCCAACTGCCTACTGAGGATTTCCACCTGACCCTGGAGACTTTTAAGTGCCGACAGAACAAAGTTCCGGAAGGCGCTAAATTGTGCTGCAATATTAGAGGTGGGACTGGTAGCCGGGATAGCAGACTGCAGGTTTTGCTGGAACTCAGCCATGGTTTTGTAGAAATTCTGTGACAGCTCTTGAATATTTTTCTGAATAGCCTCCATTGTTTTGTGTAAGTGATGGACTAAGATGTTGTTTCTAACTTGCAGTGATTGTGCTTAATAATTGAAGGATTTACCTTTTGGTACTAGGTACTTTGGTCTTTAATCTAAAATCGCTTAGAAGCAGAAACACGATTGGATAAAATTTTCTCGATAGAAAGTCCTCCCAAAAGTTGCTCCAAAATCTCAGTTTTCCTGTTTTTTATCGGAAACTACGAGTACATTGGATGTACCTACTTAATTGTAATTTTTGTTTTAATATGGTTTCGGTAATAACAATATCCAAAAACGCTTAGAAACCGATTTTTAACCGACTTCACAAAAAAGGAGGTTCTGTATTCGACCCGTATGTATGTATGTATGTATGTATGTTTGTCCGCGATTATTTCACGTTTGGCTAAACCGATTTTGATGCGGTTTTAAGGAAAGTATTTGTTATATTCTGGAGAAGGTTTTAGTATATTAACCGACTTAAAAAACAAGAGGTTCTTAGTTTGGTCGATATATTTGTATTTAAATTTGTTCGCGATTATCTCGAGTTCGGTGAAACCGATTTAGATGATTCTTTTTTTTAGGTAGGCCATACATGACCATACATACAGGTAGACTCATTTTAATTAGTTCGAGATCTAATCATTATCTTCGGAGATGGAGAGCGGAACTCCTCAACGGAAAATAGTAAATCGCTTGCGATCGGTATAATAGTGTACGATGTTAACGGACTTCAAAAGAGAAGGAGATTCTCAAGTTAACGGCCTACAAGCCGTATTTAGGTTTTTTTATGCTATATAGGCTAGAAATGGCTAGAAATGTATGTTTTTCTTATATTAAGAAGTTTTGTTTCTTTATATATTTTGTTAGTGGGTGTTAAAAAATCGTAATGAAATAGCACTTTAATAATTTTATTCTGGGCTCTTTGAATTACGCTTAAATTAGTTTTTGCTGCTGTCCCCCACAGCTCAATTAAGTAATCGATATGCGGTTTTACCAGTGAGCTATAAATAGTATATTTTACTTTTTTTGGAAGACAATGGGCAATCCCCCGCAAGCACCCCATTAAAGATGAAAGTTTTTTGCGAAGCTTGTCTAGATGATCTCTCCATGTAATATGGTTATCTAGAATAAGACCGAGATACTTTTGGCTGTTAGTTTTAAGTAAAGTATCATTATTAATGGTAAGTGGCTTATAGTTAGGGATTTTCTTATTTTTTGGTGCAAATATGACATAAGTTGTTTTGGCGGTATTTATAGTGAGGAGGTTGGATTGGAACCATACATTTAAATTATTTAAATCATTTTGTACGTCTTTTATAATAGAATCGATAGATCTACCGAAATAAATTAAAACAGTACCATCTGCATAAAGTGATACATCCCCCTTCAAACCGATTTCTTGAATGTTATTTATGTATATTAGGAACAGCAACGGGCCTAAAATGGATCCTTGAGGAACTCCATAGTTTATCAATGCAGGACTACTACAATATATACCTATTTTTACTACTTGATACCGATTTGAAAGATAAGATTTGAGTATATCGTACGCTTTTCCACTAATACCGATTCTGTTGAGTTTCCTAAGAAGAAGATTATGACTCACAGTATCAAAAGCTTTTTTAAGATCTATAAATATCCCGACAGCAATTTGCTTTTTATCAATTTGTAGTTTAATGTTAGTGACAAGATCGGTAGCTGCTGATACAGTACTAGATTTAGATCTAAAGCCATACTGTTTTTCATATAAGAAATCGATTGTGTTCAAATATTGATCAAGTCTGCGGTATATAATTTTTTCCAGAATTTTTGACAACACGGGCAATACTGAGATAGGTCTATAGTTACCGGGGTCAGATTTATTACCAGACTTAAAAATTGGCGATACTTTGGCAACCTTAAGACTATCTGGGCAAATACCCTGATCTAAGCAATTATTTATGCACTTTGTTAGGTTTTCAACTATAATATTTTTTAAGCATTTAATTGCCTTGGAACTTATACCGTCAATGCCTGAAGCTGTATTGATTTTGAGTTCATCGAAGATTCTGTATTGAATTTGGAAACTTCATCTACAGTGGCGGGAGACAATTGTGAGAGGCCTATCGTCGGTGACCGTGTTCGTAGCTTTGGAAGCGTATAAGCATCATTGTTACGATATTTTATAGGGATTTTATTAGCTAAGGTTGCTCCTATAGTAGAGAAGTAATTATTAAATATGTCACAAATTTGTTGCGGATTACTAATAATTGTATTAGATATATTTAGTTTTGATGGAGCGCAGATTTCTTTAATTTTATTGTTAGAAAGACTACTCAGTAAGTTCCACATTTTTAGAGGCTTAGTTGCACATTTTTCGAATTCTTTTATATAGTACCGTCTTTTCACTTTTTGTATTTGTTTAGTCACATTATTCCTTTCTTTCAGATACTCTTGTCGCAATTGGTTGTTTTCCGGAGCTTTTTTATGTCTATGCCATAGCGTATTTCTTTTTTCAATGTCTCTAATTATGTTTTTGTTGATCCAGTCACTTTTTGGTGGGTTTAATATTTTAGTTTTTTGGATTTTATTTAGTTTAATACTGCTCGTTAATATTGCTTCTAATTCTCCTTAGGTAGTTTTTAATTTCATATTCCATCTCTTCTTCAACTCTTCCACAAAGCATTTGATAATTTAGTGTTTCGTATTCGTATTTCATTTTTCCTTCTGGTTTATATTTTTCAACTTCTAAATACAATTGCTTATGATCAGACATACTTGATTCTATGACAGCTAAGTGAAAGATGTGATTTTTTAAATTAGTGGTAGCATGGTCTAGTATAGTTTTAGTTGTAGACGTTTCTCGTGTACAGTATTCCTCTTCGAGTTTATTTAGAAAATCAAAGCCATTTTCTTCTATCAATTCCATATAGTCCAGAGTCATTCTATCATGGCAAAGAAGATCAAGATTATAGTCTCCAAGTATGATCGCTCTTTTTCTTTTCTGTAGTTGTGTTGAATATATTTCAAGGAAGCTTTTAATGTTGGATCGATCTAGATTATATATAGCACCAATATCTAAACAGTAGTTATTAATATGGATCCAGACGAAATGCATTCCATTTATAGTTATTTCTTCTGTTAGATTATGTTTAATAATAAATAAATAATAAATAAATCGTTTATTCAAAGCAACAAAGGCTCACATATGGTTAGTAAATAAGTACATGAAAAAACTTAAATCTATGTTAGTAGTTAACAATTATTATGAAATGAAAATAAAACTTAATCTATTGTATTTAATAAAGACAGATATGCAAATCACTGCCAGCCCAATCCATTTGAGATAGCGCAGCAGTGACTCACATATCGGCAGTCTAACCTGCTAGCGATCATCTTCAGGATGCTGTTGGAGCTGCCCCGCACCCTTCGTACCAAAGAGCCACATCTTTTGCGCATTGTGGCGTAAAAGCAATCAACTTGCGCGTCCGCAAACATCCCTGATGCACTACAAAAGCGGGGCAACCTCATCAGCACCCTGAACGCATTATTATATTGCACACGGAGAGCGTTGTAGGCTTTTTGAGAGTACTTGGCCCACAGGCTGCACGAGTAGAACGCCGTACAATAAGCTCTGAACAACGTGATTTTAACGGCGCTCGTACACCGCGCAAACCTGCGAGCCAGCATATTTGCTCTCACTGACAACGCTCTCCGTTCTCGCTCGATGTCGGCGTCATCTTTGAGGTCGGGGGTCAACATATGCCCGAGATACTTAAATTGGTGAACTCTCTCCAATGCTGCTCCATTGATCCAAATAGGTGGTACTTTATCTGGTATTTGACCCTCGGCCTCAAAGACCATCACCACACTCTTCTTTGTATTGTAGGTCAGACCATGACCTTCCACATAAGCCTCGCAAATAGCCATCAGCGCCCTGAGGCCGCAGACCGATGCACTCAACAGCACCATATCGTCGGCGTAACTTATATTATTTAAACAAACCCCATCTATGTAACAGCCAACCCTGGTGCTGCTGAGCTTGCACAGTAATTCATTTACGTAAAGGTTGAAGAGCGTTGGTGAACATAACCCCCCCTGCCTCACCCCGCACTCCAACCCATACGGATTTGAAAGGACGCCTGCCCATCGAACATTGTTGACCTGGTTTCCATACCAATATTTAAAAATATTGATGAGTTCCGGAGGTATGTTTGCTTTCTCCATCTTTTTCCATAGAAGATCGTACGAAACCAGGTCAAACGCCTTTGTCAGGTCAAGGAAACAGGCGTAAATCGGAGTCTTCCGCCTAGCATAGTATGTGACAGCATGCTTTAGTCCCAGCACCGCACTCTCAGTGGACAATCCAGGTCGAAATCCAAATTGGTTGTCATGTGGTTTAATTATCTTGTTTAGGTGAGTATTAAGCATGCCGTCAAACACCTTCGAGATGACGGTAGCCAATGAGATGGGCCTATAGTTGTTTTTATCGGCTAGGTCCCCGGTTTTATTTTTCGCTATAGGCACAACTATTGTACGCATCATCTCGCTAGGCATAAAGCTGTGGCTTATACAAATGTTGTACAGCATCGTCAAAACCCGCGGTAAATGTGGCCCCGCATATTGTAAATGTTCAATGCTGAGACCGTCATGGCCCGGGGATTTACCCCTGGTCATATGTTTAATGGTACTCGCGACGTCATTACACTTAAATTGAATACCCACCACCATGCCGGTCTCAACATTAGGCTTCGAATGAGAGGGCCCCAATGGCGATTTTACGAAAAAGTGGTCCTTGAAAACATTAGCGATCTCGCCAGGCTCGCTCACGCCACTGACGCTCACGGGTATAGACGGCTTATTATTTAATCTATTGGTATGTTTCCAAAACCCTCTAAAATCATTTCTCGAATGGTGTGAGGCCAGAATGTCCATTTTAATTTGTTCTTGGTGGTTTTGACACCATCTTAAACGTGATTTGAAAATTCTTCTGGCCTCTGCCATCTCCATGTAAATCGGTCCAGTAGCTGGCTTACCGTAACATAACCATAACGAAAATTTTTGTCTTGCCTCCCCGTGCGCTTCAGCTACGTATTTATTCCAGCCTATCACTTTCTTCTTTAATCTACGCTTACTGACGGGTTCTCTACTCGCCACGGAGGCTTCTCGAAGGGCCTGGACGATATCACTGTACAACTTAGTAATAAAGAACTCATGCTTAGGATCACTACAAGTGCGGTCGCAGCAATCGCGAAGCTCATGCGGAAAGTCTATACGTCTCAGCCTCACGTGACATTCTCTCTGGTATGTATGTATTTGCTCTTGACCTCTCTCCCCCCAGGCGATACCATTTGGGGAGGTGTTAATATTAAGTTTCTTTGGTTGTAACACATTTAAATTACATTCCACAACCAGAGGGAAATGGTCAGACCACATAACATCGTACAACACATAAACATTGCGCACTGACGCTAAAGCGGCTTTAGTAACCACGCAATGATCAAGCCACCGTTTGGAGCCGTGGGCTTCGCTTACAAAAGTGTAGGTATCTGACATTAAACCTAGCATCTCGACGTCTACACACGTCCACTCTTGCTCTATGCAAAACTGAGACAGTTCACTGTAAAATCTTTCCATCGGGTGTGCGTTGTAGTCCCCAAGGATATAAACACAGCTCTCGCTGTAAGTGTCAATCACAGCACTTACCGAACTCAGTACATCTGTAAAATCCGCTAAGTTAGCCACTGCATCCGTAGGCATGTATGCACTCATAATTATACACGATTTCTCCGGTAACACTATTCTTATCGCACAGATACGCGGGTTATGACACTGCACAATAGACACATTTTGAAACATACTACGTCTCCATAGAAGCGCGACCCCGCCGTACGGTCTTCCACGCAAAATGCCTGCCGCGGTGTCCACCGCTGACACGCCTGTCGAGCTGAAGTCGTCACTCAGTGTTTCGAGGAAGGACAACTCCTCTGGTAACAGCCACGTTTCTTGCAGCGCTATTATGTCAGCGGTGTTACATAACTCGCGTATACAGTCTGAAGAGCGCTTCACACTCTTACAATTAAACGTGATAAATCTACATGTTCGGGCTTTATCCATTAACAGTTGGCAAGTTATTCGATAACCCCTCCGTAGTAGGTGTGTCGCTTGAGCGCTTAGGCTTGAAGTGCACAAACCGTCGGAAAATAATTCCCTGCGGCCAAAGATTTTCATCTAAATAAAGCGATAGTTTGCTTTGTGATACAAAAAGCTTATACGCATCATGTTCACACTTTCGTTTAATTATGATTTTTTCTAAGCCGACTTCTTCATTTGTTTTGCTCTTTATATATTTTGCAATATCCGCCTCAGTCGTATTTTTGTCCACATTTGTTATAAACAATGGTATTTTTCTATCCGCCGCCCGAAATTTCTCCTCCGAATCTATTACAACATTTCCTAGTTTACCCAGCAGACGGTTTTTGGACTTTGGCGCCTTTCTTTGTACCACCGTCCATCCATCATTTGGATTTTGGACCTTGAGTACACCAGCATACGATTTATTTTGCGCTGACTCTGCCTGCGACACGCTCGTTTCGCTAGTCAATCGTGAGGACTCGTGACGTCTCGCCGCGCACGTCATAAGGTTATCATGAGCAAAGATAGAAACGCCGCCGCCCTTAGTTTTTTCTCTGAAGCTATAGTAGTGGGTATATCCGGGTAGCACAAGCCGCTGAGCTTCTTCTTGAGATTTTATCCATGTTTCAGTAATTACAATGATTTGGATCTGTGTATTGAAAGCTTTTAATATACATTTTAACTCGTCAAATTTACCTGGTTTCAGTATACTACGAGCGTTCAAGTAAAAGAAGGATAATCTTTTCTTTGTGATAGTTACATCTGTATAAGCAGTAGTTATTTCATAAGATATTTTATTATTATTCTGTGACGTTTGTTCAAATTCATCAACTGACTTATTTATTCCTTGGAGTTTTTTGCCTGGAGTTGAACAATTTTAGGTATTCCCTTAACGTATTTTAAGCCAAGATTGCTTTCACCGTTTTTCACTCGTTTCTGTATCTCTTCTTTCAATCTCTTTTTATGAGCTTGCTGGTAGGGAGTATCATCAGAATAAATTTTAATATTATCCAATGGTGTGTTCCGTTTATTTCTAAGAATGGCTTTTACTACATCCGGGTTATGAAAGAATGCTTTAATTGGTCGGTGTTTGTTAGCTTCATATTTTCCAAGCCTTATTACTTTAGTAGGCTCAGAACTGTCTTTGGTTATTAGTCGTACAACTTTTGACACTTCGTTTCTGTCAGAGTTTTGTCTTACTTGCGGGTTTTCAGAAATAACTTCTTGTATTCCTACTAAAATAATGTTGTTTTCTCTTTCCTTTCGCTCCTTTATTTCGTGAATTATGTCCTCATAGCAGTTAGGAGCAATTGATGTAGTTGTCTTTATCTCTTTGACTTCCGTCTCCAGTGCCAAGATCTTTTTCTCGAAATCTTTTGTTGAGTTCTCAAGTCCTGATAGTTGTGATTTCATCGCACTTTGTGCCACAATAAGTGTTTCGAGTTTTTGGGAAATTGTGGAGTTAATATCCTTTTGGCTTGAGGTGAAATCTGTAAGAATATTCATCATGATATCCATCTTATGTTGTAGTTCACACAGCTCTTGACGAAAATCCTGTTCTTCGTGTTGCATTTTTCTTTTGTTACGGAAAGCTATTTTCGGATGTTCAGACGAACCTTGATACAATTTCGGGCTTGATAGATTTGGTTGCGAGCCACATCGGCGATCATTAGAGTCACTTCCAGTAGGTGAGCGTAGTTGGTTCGACATTATAGTTGTAGATCCGTGTTACAACGCTCGCACGTGTGGGCCGCGGAGCGACTCACCGCGCGTGCCGTACGGTAGTAAGATCGTAAGAGCCGATTCGCTCACAAGGCGATAACTGGTTAAATCCGCTTGACGTAAGGTTTGATTTAGAATGTAGTAACATTTAATAATTTTAATTTTTGCTGTGTACACTGGTAAACACGACCGGTCAGTATGCGCGCTCAGCGCTCACATTGTTTGTAGAGGTTTATTGTTAATATCAAAAAAACTATGCTAGTTAGAGCATTGGCTATAGTTTTCCTGTAAAATATACGTAAATTCCTATTGACCATAATTATTTGAGATTTTTCGATTGATAAACTCCGGAGATAAGGGGGGGAACGGTATTTTTTTAGACATTTTCCCCCATAAATCAAAAACTATCATGACTAAAAATAATTAAAAATCGATTTTAGAATGTACAAAGTAAACCCTTTCATATGATACCCCACACAGTACAGTTATCTCACTTTTAAATTTCAACCCTCCGATTTTCCCCCCTTTTTAAATAAGAACAAAAATAATTTCCATTTTTTTTTATTCCAGTGTCATTGGGCCACTAATATACACAACTATTCCAAATTTCATATCGATAGCTCCGGTAGTTACTGAAATAATCGAGTGTGACGGACAGACAGACAGACGGACAGACAGACGGAGAAAGTCGCACCATAAGGGTTCCATTTTACCATTTTGGTACGGAACCCTAAAAAGAAATAGAATTATCATATTGTGTGTTTAAATGCGATTTTTTTTATTTTTTTCTGATAATTGACTTAGTTTTTGAGTAGGTAATTAGGTAAAAGGTCGATTTTCTGTAATATGTACTCCCGCGACGCTGCATGTCGCACCTACCAACGTATCCGTGACAGTGAGAAAGACAAAAATAAAGTCAATAAATCCCCTTTATGTAGTCTGAGCGTGTAGTATTTTCTTCTGTGTCGAATTTAACAACCCCTTTTAGTTAATACGATACAAATCTTAAGCTGCATCGTCACAGTCTTACCATCAGATGAGATCGCAGTCAAGTACTAACTTGTATAGAATAAAAAAAATATAAAACTATTAGGTACCTATGCACAAAAATATGTAGGTACCTAAATAAAAATCAGTTTTAGAATGTAACTATAGATACAGTCAATCCACGAAGCCGCGCCCCATTTCTTCCTAACTCCGTACGAATTGCAAGAAACCTCTTTAACCGGCTTCAAAAAATAGGAGGAGGTTCTCAATTCGTCGGAATTTTTTTTTCATAGGTATGTTACCCCACGCCCACAGTCCACACGTATAGTTATCTTATTTGCATCCTGCCGAGCCCCCCTCCTTCTTTTTAAATAAAAATTACTTTAATTTACTACAATAATAAATAAAATAATGTTGAATGGAAGCAGGCGTTATTTTGCGGAAATCCATAATTAGCAGGACAGATTAATTTGTTTTGCTATAATCCGCAACTTGAAAAGATTCTGTATGGTACAATATGCAGGAACACTGCCCACATAAACACCACACACAATTTTCCAACACTTTCTTCGACGCACGTTTCGTCCCGACACCGGGACATCCTCAGGAGGTGTTGACTTCACAATTTCTACGATTTCGCATTGTGAAGAAATTGGTATTCAAAAGTCAAAAGTCAAAATATATTTAATTCACATAGGCCTAACTTACAAGGCACTTGTAAAACGTCAACAATATTTGTTACATAATATTATGTACGGTGATAACTACAAGTCAACTTAAAACTAAGTTTACGAGGGTTCCAACGCGCCCTGCACTGAGAAGAAGCCCACAACAAACTCAGCCGGGTTTGTTTTCGGTTATCACCACTTCACAAAAGCTCTTAAAAACTAGTTGAGCTAGTAATTATAACACAGCAGTTCATTCACTCCCAAGGATTTGATTCATGTAAATAATCCATTTATGTATCCATTCGAGTTATGTAGATGATGTAAGCGATCTTTGAGTAGGTAATCTCTACAGTATAATATGGTTACATATTAATAATAATGAAGTGTTGTTTTACTACCACCTTTTAGGTTATTTTTTAATTTTTTTTTTCTTGAAATCTACCTAAAAGATTTTTTTTCACTAATGGGGAGCTACATGATTCTGAATGGATATAGGCTCATTTTTATCTCGACAAAATCTACTGTTCCCAGGGTAGGCAAGCGCTACCGCAGGAAACAGTCATGATTAGGGGACAGTTTGTAATTTTAACTGAATTTGACCTTAATTTAAAATGTTTTACCTTTAAATATTGAATATTTTTATTGCTATATTAATGTTTAAACTCCTCTTATATTTTTATTTAAAATGTTTTAGCATATTATTATAAATTATTGTAAAAAAAATTGGTTGCCTGTAAAGTCGGTTTACTGACGATAGTTGAACGTGACAACGTCTTCTTTGTCGCTCGTTCCGCGCTCGCGAGGTAACGCCGGTAACGCCGCATGAGCGAGGTAACGCCGGATGAGTCATGTTTTTTCGTGCGTGCAACCGGCTCTATCGATTTATAAGACGTTGTCACGTCAAAAAATTGGTTGCCTGTAAAGTCGGTTTACTGACGATAGTTGAACGTGACAACGTCTTCTTTGTCGCTCGTTCCGCGCTCGCGAGGTAACGCCGCATGAGCGAGGTAACGCCGGTAACGCCGGATGAGTCATGTTTTTTCGTGCATGCAACCGGCTCTATCGATTTATAAGACGTTGTCACGTCAAAAAATTGGTTGCCTGTAAAGTCGGTTTACTGACTCTAGTTGAACGTGACAACGTTTTCTTTGTCGCTCGTTCCGCGCTCGCGAGGTAACGCCGGTAACGCCGCATGAGCGAGGTAACGCCGGTAACGCCGGATGAGTCATGTTTTTTCGTGCGTGCAACCGGCTCTATCGATTTATAAGACGTTGTCACGTCAAAAACTTTATCCCGAAATAAGAACCCTAAATTCACGAACTCGCGTGCGTTGAGACAAGTTTTATCACGAAATAAGAGACAAAAAATTAATTAAAAAGAAAGTTCTAACTGAAACCACTTAAGGCTTTAAGAGCTGGCAAACTGGCTCTTTTTTACGATGTTTAAGGCATTTTGTCATCGAATCCTTACAGAAAAAATATGTAACGGAAAATTAGGGTTTTATGAACAATCGGTATTGACATAAAAATGTTTCAGAAAAAAAATCCCAAAAAGCCTCTAATTTTGTCATACTTTGAAAATTGTCTGTAAAACGGCACAAGCTATATAATTAATTCTTGCACACAAAAAAAGTAGGTCCCTACCTACATAAAAATTACAACAACTTTGATTGAGAGTTTTATTTTTAGGCCTTCTAACAATCGTGTAAAGTAATAATTTCCCCGAAATTTAAGTAAATCAGTGTGGACGCGGCTGCTCCGTCCCACTGTAAACTGTCATTCGGCCTTCTTAGAGCCTTTAATCAAGCACGTATTAGTTGGTAAAAGACCAATTTTTGTTTAAAAAAACTTTCGAACAGGAATCAAGTTTAGATTTTTTATATTAATTTTTTAAGTCGTCATAGCCGACTCCCGAATTACACCTCACTTACCTTAGTGATATTCAATATACTCTATGCCTTAGTGTAGGTATTTCGTCATTGACGGTAACGGACTTCGAATTCGGACGTATTGTTAAACTCTGTGGTCAAAATCTTCAGAATGCGGTGTTAGCAGTTAAATTATGTTCATAGACAACCAGTTATGTTGGCAATATTGTCAATGTGTCATTCTGCTCATAGGAAGTTAGATATGTGACCCCGGGGTACCTACCTATCTAATGCTGCGTACAGACCGGCCAAACGAATGCCAACGAACGGGTTTCGTTGACCTTCGTTGCTGCAATCTGGACGTCTTAGCGAATGCCAACGATCGCTCGTTGGCGTGTGCCGGCGATCCGAAGCGTGGCGGTAACATCAAAGAAATCGAGCTATTTGATCCAACTCTGTTTGGACGGTCGCCGAAGGCCAACGAACGAATGCTCATTTTACTTCCACTATACACAGTCCTATTTTTAAAATATGTGGTTGTCCACCATCTTCGCTTACGTTTATTTTTTCTTGTTCTTGCTAACTCGTTTTGGTATATAAAACTAGCAATTATAATGATGTCGTCGTCGTCCATTATTAAATTGCGAATGAAAGAGAAAAGAACCGGAATCAAGTGCCAACGAACGTTCGTTCGAGCACTAAATGTATTTGGACGTATTAACGAACTCCAACGAGCGTGCGGAAGCCAACGCTAACGAACGATAAATATCCATCGTTGGGCGTTCGTTGGGCCGGTCTGTACGCACCTTTATCCATAGTACGTTTCATAGAGTAATTTGTATACATAGAGTAATTTGTATGTTTATATTGCTGTCAATTATCATTATACTTTTACTCCATTTGATCCATGTCCAAAGTTCAAGACTTCTCCATGTCTTCCAGAATCCAGTACAAACAGCGAATCTAGAACCAGAGTGATAAAACAGCGAATTTTAAACACAGCAAATTAATATATTCCCAACGTCCTAGTCATGTACTAACTAGGAAACTTCCTATAGTTTCCAGTGAACCGTGATTGGTGCCTAAGAAATATTGTTGTACAGATTCAAGTTCAACAAGAGAGTTAACTGAAGAATAATAAATTGTCTCTGTACAATTAAAATCACAACCGTCAGGGTAAGGGTCTGCACATCTTTGTTAATAAAGTTATTAAGAAATTTTTCCTGTGTTGTGTTTTCCTTTGTTTCACACACTTCAGCTATGAAATTATAGTAGGCGAAGTGCATGGTTTTTCGGGATCAATTCAATGTTTTCAATATAAAAATAAGTAGATATATTTTTTATGACTAGGTAGATACTTATTAATAATTACAAATACAAATAGTCACTATTGCTGTAAACCCCCAATATATTATACCTACTTGCTTCTCTGATCTGTGTAGCTCCTAGTACAACAATGAGCGCATTCCTGCCACTGTCACAAAACATTAGAGCATGTATTAGAGCCCCCATTGTAAAATGTAGAAAGCAAAACATAATGTGAATTTTTAATCCTTTGCACAAGTGGCTACAACTTGTACCCTTTGCAAAGTAGTTTTTTATTGTTACGGGGGAAAATCTCATGAGATACCAGGCTTCCTGTAGAAGGCACAAGTTATGTGGAATTTTAACCCTCTAAAACCCCCTAGATGGCCTACCTCTACACATTTTGAGAGGCCTGGGATCTCTGACCAACACACCGGTGCCTTTCGAGCACATCACTAACAGGGCTTGTCTCTGGACCATTTACTTTGTAAATTGCTTTATTTTATTAACTCCTTCAAATACTTGTATATTTTGTGATATATTGATAGCAAAAAACAATACCCAACTGAGTTTGTTGTGGGCTTTTTCTCAGTTTAGAACTCTTGTAAACTTAGGTAGGTAGTAGTAAAATAGTTATCATATTTTACTGACTTCATAAGAGCCAACAAGTAAGGCCTACATGAAATAAATAAATCATCACTGCTGTTTGTTGTGGGTTGAGATTTGAGAAGTGTTATGCTAGCAACTTGCCTTGCTAATTTTTCCTTCATCATTACGGCAAATTATATTTTGTCATTGTTTGCAAGCTGCAGAGATTAGTTTGATATTCATATACTTAGTTTTTGCTTACAGTCAGTGAGCAGTGTTTCTTTCAGGTACGAAGTTTGTTAAGTTACGGTGCGAAAGTTTGTGAGTTTTGATGTATATTGCCAAAAGATGCCAATACAACCGAATTGATTTGACTAAACAAAAGAGCTTTTATCTTGGATTAATACATATCCTAGAAAAAATCCATAGTTCATCAATCTATAATTATAGTGAAACTTTCCTTGGGATTAGTAAAAATCAAAATTCATGTGGCCAGACCAACGGGTGAAACCTAGTATAATTTTTTTCTGTAATTTAATAATCTTGAAGAAGCCAGTGGATTTTTGGAATCAGTTGGGTAAAGCTTATGACTAAATTAAGGTTTGTTTTTCTCCTCAGGTGATGGGATCTGATATGTGGAAACAACATCTGAGAAAAACAGTGCAATATCTGGCTGCCTTTGAGACAAAGCCAAAAGCAATAGAAGGAAGAGTGATAACAGAGTGGTTCAGCCTTGGAGAAGATATATTTGCAGAACTCTACAAACTCGGGGACAGTCTTCAGTGGAAATTTGCTTCTATCAAAACAGCTCCTGAAACTTCGGAAGTCGTGTCCGGTGTTACGAGAAATGAAAAGTGGCTCCAATCTTTTATCAGTTACTATCCATCGTTACGAATAGACTTGGATCTCTCGGGATCAGCGGGGGACATTTGCAGAGTGCGATCAGGAATTGAAGTTTTGTTGCGCGGGTTCACTAATATCGACACACGTTTTGATAAGGTTTTAAAGGATCTGGAAGAGGAAGGAGAAGTCGATGAACTAGACCGGTGCTTAAAAATATGGAGGAATACAGGACATCGCCCAGATTTTGCTGCTGGTGACAGAAAACCAAATATTCCAGAGACACATTGGTGGTGGCATTAAAAGGTTTTGTATTAGTTAAATCAGCGCAACTAAAATCGCAAGCTTCTATACCAAGTAAGCCTATTCAGAGATAGCAAAAATGGAAGTGTCAAAACATGGCTGGAAGGAATTGGCAGTTAAGAATATCACCAAGTATCTTCATCGGGGTGGAGAAAATGAAGGTGACAAGTTACAATTACTCGGAGGTCCAGATCTACTGAACACAATAGGCGTAGCGATGGGTCTTCCTACGACGAACCCTGAGAATTGGACCCGTCATGAGTTAGAGAAGGCCCTGAGGGGAGAGTTAGTGTACTTCGAAAAAGAAGCGAGGCAAGCGATCGACGTGGTGGCGAAACAAATACGCAGCTGTTGTGGCGGAGATGACAAGAACTTCGTCACAGTGCTGCCGGTCGAGGTTTACTTCGGTGGAAAACTCTACGAACTGCCGCTGTTCCGAGTGCAAAGATACAAAGACTCTCGGAGGTATTACATAGACAACGTCGGCAGATCCTACGACTCGGTCAGCGATTGGTACAATAACAGTAAACTGCCCCCTGCTGAGATGGCTTATCCGACCAACTTAAGATTGTCGTTAGGCGGTAATGAAAGAGCAAGCGTCAGCTTCGCCAACACTCCTCTCGGAAGACTAGATTCAAAAGCTGGACGATGTATAGACACGGTCGCCGCGGTGGCCGGGCTCACTTCGAGCGTCGCTTTAATTTTTGTATCGGGAGGCTTGGCCGCGCCGCTGGTCGGCACCGCGCTGGTGTCCGCGGGCTGGGGCACCGGCAGGGCGAGCTATCAACTGGTCGACAAAGCGTCGCACGGGGAAACCGTCAATCCATTCACCGACTCGGAGTCGCGAATGCTGTGGCTCGGTATAGCCGCCAGCATCACCAGCTTCGGAGCGATGGGGGCGACGATGCGGCTCTCTTCGCTGGCGGCGCGCGGCCGCCAAATATCGGACGCCCTCCGCGTCGTGACCAATTGCGCCAACGGGACTAATCTTGCCGTCAGCACACTCGCAACTTTAAACTCGACAATTTACATGATAAATCACTTCGACGAATTGTCAGGCCAAGATATTGTCATGCAACTCGCATCGATCGCGTTTTGGTCGAGAGGAGTGTTCACTTACAAAACGGCGAGCATGATTATCAGGGACGCCAGGAACCAAGCGTTCGCAGCGTTAACGAAAGATCTATCCAATGAACAAAAGAGCCAGTTCAGTGAACTAAGAAATCGTGTTCAAAACGATGCGCAACTACTACAGAGATTTTACGCAGCTATGGAGACCAACGTACATCCGAAGACGTATTCGCAGTTGCTGATCGACGGCTTGAATTACCACGACGCAGTTTCGGCTCTCACGCCGGAACAGATGGACGCCTTCGACAGTCTGCGTCTCTACGTGAAAGACGACGCCAGACTGATATCTGGCCTGAACAGAGTAGCTGATCGCTATAATCTGTCACCGACTGAAACTATCGAGAGAGTGTTGAACATGTGGCAACAGACGAGCGCATCCGGCAACAACGAGGCAGCCGTGATACTGAAGGGGGGTAACCTGTATTTAGGGAGCGCACCGCCGATCAAAATCGATCAGCTGCAACAGCTGTCTCCTCAACTGATCAAATTCTTCGGCGAACATTTGAGTCGCATAGACGCGGCGACCAGCGGGCAGTGGTCGTCATCCGTGCCCGTACTGCTGAAACTGCAAGGCCAGGGCATGTTCCAGCACTGCCCGGCGATAAGAGTGCTGAACGCGGGTCGCGCGGTCATCTCCCTGAACGGTCAACTTAAAATCAGCATACACAAGCTCAACGCTATGATGCCCGGGGAGACTGAAGCCGACCGCGCTAAATACATCGAAGTCTTCAAGATGATCAAGGGTCTGCCGTCAGATGCGCTCGTCGAGAGCTCCCAGATTCCTTCCGCTCTTATCAAATTTTGTGTGGTGGACCATAGACTGCGGTTCGAATGTCACAGGCAGGAGAGCGTCGACCGAGCGGCGGCCATCGTTCAGCGACACCCCTCATTACTCCAACTGGTCAGAGCTGATTTACAGAGCTTTGAAAAGGATCGATTATATACTTTTGTGGCCGAGCTGGAAATGTATACAGGGGAAAATATAAAAAAAAATTTAAATACTAATTATTTAAACCAAATGTTGGAATTTGTAGCTGAAATGAAACCGAAGACTATTAGCAATTTAGTAGCATACAGTGAATTCGTAATGGCCTGCGTCGACAACGAGAGGGATATACTGAAGGAAAAGATTGCCAAGGGTCAGCTGACCGTGCCTGATGGCAAAAACAAAAAAATGTGGATGAGTAAGTTTTTCCGCGACTTCGCTCGCATGGCCTCTATTTAATCCCCGAGGGAAAGGGCAGTAATGTTTAATACTTGATTTCGTTTTTCAGGGAACAAGGCTATCGAAAACGTCTTCAGAAACAGGTCAGTTTTGAGACAACTGTATGCGGAAGCCGAGGCGATAGTGAGCAACAACGACATGGTGGGAGTGGTGGCGCTGACCAAGGATCTCTCCGACCAGCAGCTGGTGGCGGCGATGAGGCGCGAGCGCATCAGGTTCGGCAGCGCGCCCTCCGCCGCCTACCACATCACCAAGCACCCGACCAGCCCCAGAGACGTGTACGTCTCGCGCGCCAACGAGACCATTCGCAACCCGGCGGGCGAGTGGAAGGCCAGCATCGGGCAAGATGGCGACTGCAGGACGATAACGTTTGAGGATAGCAAAGGGAAATCTATTGTTCTAGAAAAAGATGGCCGCGTCCTCCTTTGTTCCTTCACACCGAAAGACAAGCCAAAAAAATGAAAGAATTAAAAAGTCCTAAGTCAACACCACAATGCTAATTGTTTTGTATGTCATGGGACAGGTTTATGGTGACAGTCATGTCTAATGAAAAGTTTAACAGAATGAATGTTGACTGAGGAAGTAGCCAGGTAGGTAGGTACACTTCTTAACTGTAGAAAAGATAATGCTTGTGATGCCAAGGTCAGTACCTAAAATTATAGCAATTTCCAATGGCTTATGAATATTTTATTTTTGTATTTTGTAATATGGTCAGTTAGGGTAAGAGGAACACAGGGGAAAGAGGAACACTAACATATAACTTATTAACTATAGCTTTACTACGTTCCTCTTTCCCCTGTGTTCCTCTTACCCTAACTGACCTTAGGTGCATTTTAAATAAGTTTTGTAATTTTAATATTTTTGTACCAAATATTAAATTCTTGATATTAATAAAGCAATAAGTGTTAAATAATTTTTGGTCCATTTTAATTAAGGCATTTAGTCTAATATTTCCAATTTTTTATAGTCATCGCGAGCAAACGAGATGGGCGGTTCACCTGTTGTTAAGCTATCTCCGCCGCCCATGGCCATTTTCAGCACCAGAGGAACTGCAAATGAGTCGCCGGCTCTTAAGCAATTTGTTTAACCTCTTGAATAACCCTATGTTATAGCCAAGCTATTAGGGAACACCAGGGGCGGATCCAGCTTTGGCGCCAGGGGGGGGTCACATAGTCGTGGTCAAATCAAGAACTTATAATTTTATTTTGATAACAATAGATACAAGTAAAAAGTAGGTATTTTATTAATGTACGTAAATACTGTACTTAAAAATGTTTATTCTTTATTGTACACTTGAAAAACTTAACACATAATAACTATAATACACATAAACGTACATATTGCCATCTACTCTTGAAGACATCCAGAGAAGCACTGTCACGCACGGAATGAGGCAGCCTATTTATATTCCATAACCGTGGCGAATGAACCGTGAGATGAGACTCTAGTCTTCTGGAGACGTATCAGAATACCAGCGGATCAATAGACAGATCTCAAAATTACAAACGCACGACCTACGTGCTTATAATACCGAGAGCATCAAAGATACCATTGAGCGGAACAGGGCTCGAAAGTCAGCTGACGCGTCTGAAGATCGACAACAGCACGGCAACGGCAGCTTTATTTACTCGAAACCTGAGATCTTGAGGGAGGTCGAATTTCTACGGAAGCTTATACATTTTGGCTGGAGACCCTAGAGCCAAACTAACCCGGTACTATACCGAAGATATTCCGGACGTCAGCGTATACGAGATCAGAATGGCTCTCAAGCAGTTGAAGAACAAAAAGGCGCTGGGTGATGACGGAATCACAGCTGAACTGCTGAAAGCGGGTGGAAAACCGATTTTGAAAGTCTTTCAGCGAATGTTCAATTTCAAAATCAAATCAAATCGATTGATTTGATTTGATTTGAATGTTCAATTCCGTCATTCACGAAGGAGTAACGCCCAAGGCGTGGAACAGGAGCGTGATGGCTCAATAAAGTGACAACACTTTGCTGAAGAACTACAGACCCATCTCGCTGCTGAGCCACGTCTTTAAACTGTTCTCGAGGGTCATTACGAATCGTCTCGCTAATAGGTTTGACGACTTGCAGCCTCCTGAACAATCCGGATTCCGAAAAGGCTTTAGTACCATAGACAACATCCATACGCTGCGACAGGTTATACATAAGACTGAAGAGTATAACCAGCCACTTTGCTTAGCGTTTGTGGACTATGAGAAGACCTTCGATTCGGTGGAGACGTGGGCTGTGCTGAGATCTCTGCAGAGATGCAGAATCGACTACCAGTATATCCAAGTACTAAAGTGTTTGTATGAAAACGCCACTATGTCAGTCCGTATCACCAAGCTACGAGACCAATCCAACTGCAGCGAGTAGTGCGACAGGGGGATGTCATCTCTCCAAAGTACAACTTTGGAGAGATGACATACCGCGGCGTTGGAGGACGTCTTTAAGCTACTGGATTGGAACGGATGTGGCATCAACATCAACGGTGAGTACATCATACACTTACGATTCGCCGACGATATAGTCGTCACGGCAGAGACCCTGGAGGATCTCAACTGAGTGCTCAATGACTTCAGCAGTTTCTCAACAGGTTGGACTTAAAATGAACATGAGTACGACGAAGGTTATGTCGAACACTCATGTTTCGCTCCACCCAGTGGTTGTTGGTATACCTTCGACATACAATACAATTAGGTAGGTCCAATTTCGGGAAAGAGGTGAACCGCTGAATCCAACACGGCTGGGCAGCTCAGTGCCTGAAGACCAAAGTCTTCGAACAATGCGTGTTGCCAGTGATAACTTACGGATCCGAGACATGTCGCTAACTATGGGCCTTATAAGAAGGCTCACGGTCACTCAGCGAGCGATGGAGAGAGCTATAGGTACTCGGAGTTTCTTTGCGCGATCGAATCAGAAATAAGGAGATCCGATCAGAAATGAAGTGGCAATGGGTGGGGCACATAGCTCGTAGGACCGATGGACGTTGGGGACCCAAGGTGCTGGAATGGCGGCCACGCACCGGGAAGCGCAGTGTCGGTCGACCCCTACCAGGTGGACGGATCACATAAAGAAGGTCGCGGGGAGTCGCTGGCGCCAGGAGGCGCAACATCGTGGTGTTTGGCGGTCATTTCAGGAGGCCTGCGTCCAGCAGTGGACGTCCTTCGGCTGAAACGACGACGACGAACCGTGGTAAATGATTTGTCATAACAGCTACAGGTATGTCGAAGGGTTTGACGCAAAACTCCGTAAAAGTGAAGAGGTGGTATGACAAAGGTTTCCCAGAAACAGACAAAATACCTACATATACTTTAATAAAAATAACAAAATCAATTTTTCTTTTACGTCTTCTCCCAAAACGCGTTATTACGTCATTTACGTCAATGAACGAGGAGAAGTGCTAGTCTGGTTAGATCATCTTCAACCATTGAAGACAACGTAGAGAAAGACCTTTCTGCTGTCGCCACACTGACGGGTTGTTTAGCCATAATACATAAAAAAAAATTGGTTGCCTGTAAAGTCGGTTTACTGACGATAGTTGAACGTGACAACGTTTTCATTGTCGCTCGTTCCGCGCTCGCGAGGTAACGCCGGTAACGCCGCATGAGCGAGGTAACGCCGGATGAGTCATGTTTTTTCGTGCGTGCAACCGGCTCCATCGATTTATAAGACGTTGTCACGTCAAACATTCTTATATTAGGCTACATATCGATGTCATAATTTAAAATAAGATCATAAATCGACTGCGATATGTCCATGCCATCATACAAAGTTATTATATTAAATTAAATTAATTAAATATTGAAGGTATGTAGTTCCATAAAATCTGTATGGTGACAAAATATAAATAAAATCATTGTTTTCCATTAGTGGTCCACCTAAGTCCTGGAACCAGCTCAGGGGGGGGTCATGACCCCCCCCCCCTGGATCCGCCCTTGGGGAACACTGCTGTTGGAAAGAAGGATGTAGCATACCCTCATACCGTTCTCTCAGATCTGGACGCCGGAGTGTAGGTATGCATAGAGAAAGTAGAAGGTGGGATCACATTGCTCTTCAGAGCACTGCACTCCCCATTGAACAACTGACAGAACACAGAGAGCTAACGTCTCTGGGGAGTTTTCACTTTCAAGGGTTCCAGTTTGTTACTGAGATGGCTCGTCAATAAGTCGAACTGTTCGCAGTCACCAAAATATACGGACTAACTACCAGATTAATATGAGAGCTTCCACGTCAAAATTATTTTCATGGACTACCTACAATTTAATTTGTTGGTTTGGCTAGCAAGTAGATTATAATAGGATACCTAGTCTATTTTAATCTATGAGCAAGTTGTAGCCAGGGGTTTTACCCAAATTTTAACGCCGGAACGAATAAACCAAGATGGGGGAAAATTGACGATTAGCCATTAGGAAAGCTATCTCTATTTCTGTTACTGTCCAAACTTGCGCTGAATTTCAATTCTCGACCGGATCCCCGGTGAGGTTTGGTCTTTGGATGAAATGAAACACAAATGCAGGGTTGAAGTTCGCTCTCCGCTTGGGTCGACGGAATTATTATTTTCGGTTTAGCTCGAAAAAGAAAAGAGCTCGCTAAGCGGGGTGCATTCATCTTTCATTTTGAACGAAGAAAAATGAAAACAAATTCCCATCGGGCGTCGAGCGACAAGAAAAGTTCCACGTCTGTGGGTCTGTCTAGATCTAGAACCACAGAAGAACAATGAAAACTGTCTAAAATGTTTGTGGCTCATGGCTCGGACGAAGAAATTCTTCCTTTATTTGTAGTCTGAGGTCCGAGGTTTGTGGTGACCATAGAGTATATTGAGTGCAAAGATATTAGACACTAACAAGATTGAGTACTAACCATTGTTGCTAAGCAAAATTTTTTGGCTGGCTCATTTTTTGCGCAACGTATCAGCCTAGCTGTTCAACGCGGAAATGCAGCCAGTATTCTTGCCACCATTCCACGCGGGCAAGACTTGTATAGTAATTAGAATAAGCTAGTGATAAGTTTTATTGTAAATATATAATAAAAAAAAAAGCTAAATTGACACTTAGGCGCTCTACCCACTGCACCGCGCCCCGTCGCGAAGCGCGGGATGGCAGATTTTACCATTGTATGCAAGTATATCAATTTGTATAGAAATCACGCCTAGCATAACACACTGGCGACGCGAAAACGCGCGGGAAGGCGGCCACGCGCAGTTTCTGCCAATCTGCGCGGGAGCGCGGGGCGTACCGCGGGGTATGACACACCGGCTCCGCAGTCCCGGGCGTGATTTGATACTGTCCAAAATCTTCTATGGACGCAGTGTCTTTTAATTTTTGTATACAAAAACCTTAAAATGACAATAGAACTGCAACATCTTGAAATTGAATAAGTTCGTCCATTCTCCACGACGATCGACAACACAGTGAACATACGAGTTTATTTAGCGCGAGGCCGTCGTAATCTGCATCACCGCGCGGGGGAGCAGATTACACCGCTAAGTAAGGCAGATCTGCGCCTCTGTCACCGCGCGCGTTATCTGTCGCTCCGCGCACCGCGGCGGGACGCGTCTTCAGTGGGTAGAGCGCCTTATTGCTACTAATTTAGAGGAGCTATTATCTTACAAGCAGTAGCTAGCTAAAAGCGGTACTGAGCGAGACGGCTAGATTTGGTCGTCGTGTCCTTGTCTGACATCTTGCCATCTCAATTAATTATTAGGTTTGGTAGAAACAGTAGATTTTTTATTTTTGTTTTTTTATAATATACCTACCAAAACGAAACATCTATAAACTCTGAAACTTATTTTAATATGTTTCTACAGTTATTATAATTATTTTAAATGATTATTATTTCGTTGTATTAAAAAAAATATTATTATTGAGTAAAAGTAGTATTTCTTATAGTCCTTGGGACTGGTATTACCTCAAAAGTAAGATGGCGGTTTGTTCACTGCTATTCTGTAGGGTAACCATGAATTACGTAGATCAAAGATCTTCTTCGATTCTAGGACTTTAATTGCAGATGTATAATAATAGTCTACTATTATAATAAAAATATGTTTATGTGTAAGCACATACCTACCTTAACTTCCGATCAACTGCACCAAATTGGATATTTAATTTTTTTATTAAGTATGATATTACTATCAGGAGTTGGTTTGTGTAAAAATATTATTCGAAATTCCCGGGCGAAGTGATAAATGAGTCAGCAGTCAATCAGTGGGTAAATCAGCACAAGCATCTAGATACAATATGTTATATTATCAATATATACACAATCGTTTTTAAAAATAATTTGTCCTGTGAAATTTTTTTTCATCATGGTCACCTTTTAGAAAAGGATGCCCTACCTGAGGTGCCCTCTCACGCGGACCGTTTTTTTCATCATAGTGCTCAGTCTTGTTATAGTACAATGTCTTTGATTGAGTGTGTCTGTTTCGAACATAGATCGTAATAGATAGGTAGTAGGTTTCAAAATTGGCGAATCTGCCAAACACTGGCAAAAAAATCTGCCAAAATTTGCCAACTTGATTCCTGTATTTATGTACAGTACAAGTGCAGTTATTGTACAAGCAGTAATAGCCTAGTTGTTTGAAGGTCGGAATATCCCCGTTCCATCGGCACAAGACAAAAGTGCCAGGTTAGTATGTATTATGTAACATTTCAAACTAACAATCATACAAAAAAATATAAATAGACATAAAATCATGAGTTTTTCTTTTTATTTCAAAGATATTATGGATTTCCTTGAAATCTGCCACTTTCTTAAATGTCGGCTTATTCTGCCAAATTTAAAATTTAGGAGCCAAGTCTGCCCAAATGGCAGAAATCTGCCACAAATGGTCACACTGGTGGTCAACTTCATGTGTCAACACGACAGAGACAACCCTTGTAGCATATACACAATGGCGTATGCTGGCCCACTGCAGGCCATCGCCATTGTGTACAGGGGGAAATGGTATGCAATGGCGGGCAATGCTCAACGATGGCGCGCGATCGGGAAGTTGTCGGTTTTTGGCGCACACTTCAAAGGAATCGTGGCGGTGCGTGGTCTGTGGTGTTCACACAATGGCCCATTGCTCAGTTCGTCACCGACCGCTGAACCGCTTTTTTTTATTTTTTTTATTGACGATAGGCTTGCGCTTGACGACAATCATGCCTGATGCAAAGCAATGATGAGGTCTAGGTTGGAGCGCGCTTGCCTAGAAAATGCCTATTCACTCTTCTCTTGAAGGCACCCAGATTGTATTTGGCAGGAAACACGGAGGCTGGAAGTGCGTTCCACACCTTAGCGGTTCGTATCAGAAACGTGGAGGAAAAACGTTTCGTGCGCGATTGTTGGACGTCAACCACATAAGGATGCCACCACTCTCGGCGTCTTGCGGTCCTATGGTAGAAAGGTGAAGGAGGCACAAGGTTATGCAGTTCCTGAGCACACTCACCAAAGTATATCCTGTAAAAAACCGCTAAACAGGCAACATTGCGTCGGTGTTGTAAGGTGAGCAGTTTTGCCCGCGTTAGCGATTCTTTGCCGATTATTCTGCGAGCGCGGCGATCAACCGAGTCCAATGCATCGAGCTGATACTTGGCAGAGCCATCCCAAAGGTGACTGCAGTACTCCATGCCAGAACGCACCTGGGCCTCATATAGCGTCAGGAGCTGTTCGGGCGTGAAGTACCGCTTAACCTTATTGAGGATTCCTAGTTTTTTAGCAGCTGTTTTTGCTTTAGCTTCGATTCATTTCCCAAAATTGAGATTGGGTGAGATGGTAATACCCAGGAGCTCGATGTGATCACCTATCGGAACGGATATACTTTGGAAAGTGGGAGCCAAGGTGAAGGGGCTCTTTTTTGCAGTGAACAAACACGCCTGTGTTTTGGTAGCGTTAAACTTGACCAGATTAGCGTCACCCCACTCTGACACTTCTTTCAAGGTCAAGTTAACGCGATTTACCAATGCCTCTCTGAGCTCAAGGATCTCAGCACCGCTGGCCTTTGAACTGGACATGTATCTCTCCGAGACAGTGCTGTCATCCGCATAACCAAAGATACCTGGTTTTAGCAGATCGTTAATATGCAGCAGGAACAATGTCGCAGAGAGAACAGACCCCTGGGGTACACCGGCGTTGACAGCCATTAGGTCCGAAGAGTGACCATCTACGACCACCCGAAAAGACCGTTCCCTCAGGAAATCAGATACCCAGTTGCAAAAGCCAGTGGGAATCCCATATGCTGGAAGTTTGCTAAGGAGACTGCCGACTGCCGCTAAGGAGACCGGGTCTGGCACAGACCCGGTCAAAAGCCTTAGAGATGTCTAGTGAGACAGCAAGTGCCTCACCGTGCCTCTCCATGGCCTCGCCCCAAGTATGCGTTGCATACACTAGAAGATCGCCAGTAGAGCGGTTCGATCTAAAGCCATACTGACGGTCCGACAGAAGGTCATTTTCCTCTAGGTATGCAAGGAGCTTCCGATTGAGAACTCGTTCCATACTTTTGCAAAGTATGGACGTGATGGCAATCGGTCTGTAATTAGCCGGATCAGCACGACAGCCTTTCTTAGGTACCGGCTGCACATTGGCAACCTTCCAGGAGAGTGGGACTTGAGCTGTGAAAAGAGAGAGGCGAAACAAGCGTGTTAGTACAGGAGACAACTCGGGAGCACAATTTCGCAGGACTATTGCAGGTATACCGTCTGGGCCACTGGCTTTACTCACATCGAGATCACGAAGTGTTTTGAGGACCTCGTGCTGGTGAATGCGCATCTCTGGCATAACAGAGTCGCAAAATGGAAGTGTTGGGGGTGGAGTACTTCCAGCGTCAAGCCGTGAGTTCTCTGCAAACAGAGTCGCCAATAGATTCGCTTTGTTGCGACCACTTCCAACAAAATTAAATTACTAAATTCAAATTAATAATTATTAAATAATTGATGAATTCGAATTATCGAATTCTCCTGATGGTTCTGCAAGCATTTCACTCAGCAGATTGTTCATGGTTTGCCGAAAAATGATAAAAAATTACTTAGTCATGTACGTAAGGAGCATGCCACGGGTGTGCCCGCGAAATTCAATTTTTTTGTGGTTTTTCGCCATTTTTAAGCTAATAAGACATAGTAGGCTCATGGCAGTCAAATTGCGGGAATTCCAGTCGTCTTCACGTGTTTATATAAAAATCTCTGCTTGTAACTAGCATACAAATTGCAAAAAACCACGAAAATTTTGAATTCCGCGCGCAGAGTCGTTGATTTCGCCTTAAACTACTTCCACGTCCATCGCAAGTGCCTCACCGGCTGTGTTCTGTGCTCACCGGGCAGCAATGAGCCATGCGCCATTGAAGGAACACCAAGTGATCGTGGCCTACAGTTGTGCGTGGCCTGCAGTGGGCCAGCATACGCCATTGTGTACAGGCTACTTAAACCACAGAGTACATTAAATATACGACGTAAACTGTCAATTTCAACGTCATCGCCAACCGTTTCTTTTTTTTCGTTTGCTTTGCGTTTTTCGAATTCATTCAATTCATAATCTTAAATTAAAAATAAATCTTGCGTCCTGTCTTTGAATAAAAATAACAATGTAAGCTCAATTCGTCAAATTAAATTACATTATAAAATGCAAATCTAGTTTTCCATATTTGCATAGAATTATGCCACGACGTTGTTTACAAACTTTAAGTTCGCAACTACCTATAAACTCATAAAAATTCCACAGAGCTAAGTTATTCTCACCCGTTTCTCGTCCTTTCAGGGTCAACATTATTATGTGTTAGTGGTCAGCGAGACAAAGAACACGCAATTTATGCGTAGCGATACAAACATGAAGAAAGTCGTGCTGTTCAAAAGTGTGTCGGAGGACTACGAGGAAGCGTTCCGGAGCCACAACTTCGAGGCTATATTCGTGGAGCCGCTGCAGTTCGAGTTCGTGAACCTCCCGGCGCTGCGCGAGCGGCTGCAGGAGCGCTCGTTCGACGGCATCGTGCTGACGAGCCCGCGCGCCATCGAAGCGCTCTCGCGGTGCTGGGCGCCCTCCACGCTCGCGCTGTGGAACACCAAGCGCATATACGCGGTGGGCGAGGCGAGCGCGCGCAAGGTGAAGCTGCTGCTGGGGCTGGAGGCGCGGGGCGCCGCCGCGGGCAGCGCGGAGAACCTAGCGACCCTCATCGCCAGCGAGAACGGCGAAGGGTCCAAATTTCTATTCCCCTGCGGCAACCTACGCTCCGAAGTCTTACCCAACTTCCTGCTCTCTAAACAGATCATCGTCGACGCGGTCACCGTGTACGAAACAAAGGAGAACGAGAATTTACGGACAAATCTGCAGGAATTAAACGACACTGTGAACCTGTGCTGCTTGGTCTTCTTCAGTCCGTCGGGGTGCGAGTACATCTACCGACAGCTGCAGACCTTCAACAACAAACTGTCCAATTTGCCACATTTTGCTATTGGCAATTCCACAGCTCATAAAATAGAGAACCTGGGTGTGGAGATTGCGGGAGTGGCGGCCAAGCCTAAGGCGGAGAGTGTGATTGAATCTGTGCAACAGTATTTCAGGACTGAGGAGAAGTGCAGTTAATGTGTGGTGTTGGACCGGCAGAGAGGTGACTGCTGTCTGTTTAAGTGACTGGTACACTGCCCTGTGCACCAAATACTTGAGAACTTCTGCCATTTAAATTGTGTGCAAAGTAATAAGTTACATATTAATTTGGTTCAGAAATCATAAGTGTAAGCAAAAGAAAACTTTTTGTAAAAAGGTGCTTTTTACCTTGTTTATAGTTTGTCCAAGAAGAAAAAAATGAACATTTTCTTGGTCAGGGTTTAGAACATCTAAAATAGGATAGATTCTCTTGTTTGTCAATCAGAACACAAACATCATTACAAATATTATGTATGTTCTATCACCAGGTATTAGGTTGTACATTAGTATGGTGGTTCAGTAAAAAGCTATTTTAGGTATTTTTTGTTTTGGGAAACAACTGTCCCAGCAGGTATTAGGCTATTTATTAGTCCCAATTCTGTTGTTTTAAAAACTAAGAATAGCACTTTCCTTTTTAATTGGTCCCAATGGAAAAGATATTACTATTTTTAAATGTGTCAGTTAGTCTAGTTTAGATATATTGCACAACAGAATTATCACCAGTATCTACTGAATACCTAAATAAAAAAAATGTGAATGATAATACAATGAAATATTCCTATGTAAGGATTTCTTTTGAGTAGAAAATGGATACAAACAAAAAAAAATGTTACGGAAAATGTTATGTGCAATATTTTATATTGTACACCAGAGATAATTATGTAAACTGAAATAGGTTTTTTCAAATAATCCATAATTTCATGAATGTGTCTGGCAAGTATTTTGAAGTAGCCATGGTTGCTTCAATAGTACCTACATACATCACAAGAAAACCTAACTACTTCACACTGGTGATTGCCTACGTTCCGTACTTAATAAGATAAAGTAAATGCAAAAAAAATCTTAGTTACCACTGTCATTGAATACAATGTCAGCTATACATGCAATAGGTCATTGCAATTAAATATGTAGAAGTGTTTTTGCATGGTGTATGGTGTCGGTTATAGTTTGTGTATAATTTGTAAGATACTCAGAACTCGAATACAGTACAACTGTACGTGTACAAATGATCATAATAATATTATACGTAAATTTATAAGTCTATAAATTAAAAGACAATTTGTATTATACTGTTTAATGTTTAATTAATATTTTATGTTAAAACTCTAATAGATAGAGGGCTATGGGCCAACCCTCCCCATTCTGAGAGGAAACCCACATCCTGTGCCTTGAAGTGGGCACCAGAGATGTGCTATTTTTTGTGTCAAACGCACCAAATAATTGTGAAAAATCAAGCGATTCCTATTGAAAGAAAGAAAAATATTATATTTTATGACAATGATAATGTGGCACACACATTTAACAATTACGGTTGAGGTCAAAAGTGTGGTGTGCAAGTGTCATAAACTGTTATAATAATAATAAAAATTGCTTTATTTGATTAGGAAAAGGTACAGAAACAAATGGGAACGATGATCCTGCAGAAGCAATGTATTTTGTGTTACGTCAATGACCATTAGGTTCAAAAGGAATCTTGTTTGCAAATTTTATATTTCCTTTTGACCTGTACATAGGTAGGTACCTACTTAATTACTTATGTACTAAAATGATGTCTGAAGCTATCAAGTGACGGAAGCACCAGACACCACGTGTGTGTGTCATGTGTGGACGATGGACATATTGGTGCTAAGCTACTTTCTATGTCAAAAGTAGCTTAGCAAGTTAGCTAAGTAGCAAGTCTCTGATGAAGCAGGGAGTCTCCTCATGCTGCAACAGCTAGACCTCTAGTTCAAACCGGCTGGGTCTTGCTGGCCGAGGCTCGGGAACCCGTGCGTCGTCCCACCTCTTCACCACTGACACGTATGTTACCACCGCGCTGCTGATCACCAGACATGCGCTCAGCATCGCCAGGGGCTGGAACAAACGACACCGCGCTGTCAAACAGTCTCACCGCTGAAGATCAGCGATGAATTTTAAGTTTTTTTTTTAATATACTTATCTGGATACACACATCGCAATTTAGCCACAGAGTACGCGATAGCATTGTGTTATACATACTAGATAACCGAAAAATAATACATAATTTTTTTTTAATAAATATAAATCAGGACATTACACATATCGCAATCTAGCCCCAAAGTAACAACTTGTGTTATACATACCTACTACCTACTAATATACCTACTTAAATATTATATATTGAAAAACACCCAGACACTGGAAAACATTCATGCTCATCACACAAACATTTACCAGTAGTGGGAATTGAACCCACGACCTCCGACGCAGACGGCAGGTTCGCTGCCGCTACGCCATTCGGTCGTCAAATATGTTAATAATAATGTTTAATATAAGCACATAATGTATACAATATGTAGAAAAATACCCAGACTCTAGATTTGAAAGACATTCATACTCATCACCAATATTTTCCAGCTGTGGGAATCGAATCCACGACCTCAGACGCAGAGGGTAAGACTACTACCGTTATGCCATTCGATCGTCATAAGTTGATCAAGACGAATGCTGACGTCGAATTGTTTGTCGCTAGACTGAGGCCTATATCTGTCGCGTGTCGCGTGTCGAGCTCCTGCTTTATACGATCTCGCTGGTAATGTGCCTACCTATTTCATGGCGAGAAATCGTATTGTAGGTATGGGTTGTTAGTTTGTACCTACATTGTTTAGCAACAAGAGTTTTATAGCAAATACAAAGTAACAACCGACGGTGGGACGAGTGGTTCAAGTGTTTGCGGAAATAAAAGTGAGCGCGGAGCGACCTTGTGTCCAGTCGAGCTCTCCGCTCGTATCACAGACGGGTCGCGCAACTAGTGAGTGCGGATATTTATGGTAATTTGGTTTTTTTGCCAGTAATGAATACCTTTACGTTGTTTTGCTACAAACTTGCCTTATAACTATTTAAGTGAATGACGTAGGTATTGTCCCGCCGCGCAACTTGACCACTAATGAAATAACTTGATATGCTTCAGATAAATATGTGGCGGACATCTATTACTCTGGCAACTTTGCCATACAATCTACAAAACGTTCCCCACAATTTCTCTCACGCGGGAATTTTAAATGTAGGAGCTGCGGCGTCCCGCTAGGCGCTTGGCCTCTATCTCGGCGCCAAACAACCAGATTCAGTACCATCTCACGTCTCACACGAGACACTAGCGCGACGCCCCTAAGCTCCCAATTCGTTAAGCTGTGTAACTTGTATTACATCATTAATTGGGATTAAATGTTCATTCGCGCTAAACAGTATTTTATTAGGATCAACCCAAATCCTCAACTGGTGAATCCTAAATTGGTGACCCCGAACGGTTTTAGTGCTCGCGAATTTCAATTACTTAGTGTAATAAATTTTTTTAATTCGCGCCTAATTCAGTGAGCGTCTTATAAGTTCCTGAGCGACGGAGAACCCAACATACATCTTCGTCAGACAATCGCAACCAGCGGAGCCATCATAGCGTACCAGGTACTTGGTACTCGTACCTGTACGCACCTTAACGGACATCAACCCGCGCAGCACCTGGGGCTGGCTGCAAATCGGCCGCCTATTAGCACAGCAGCGACGGGCATCCCAGTTACTCCGCAGTGCAACAGTGCTCTAGTGTTCAGCCTAAATAATATTAAATTCAGTGCATAAATCAAAAATTAAATAATTATAAAAAGTTTAACTTCTAACCAAAGTGCCGGAAAGTGTGCGTCTATCACAAAAAATCGGTCGCCCATTGTCTTAAGGGTCGCCGCAAACCCTTAGCAGGTATAGAGACACTAGTGATATCGCCGAACTCAACTATTTGTAAGTCTTTTAATTTTTTGATAATACTTTCGTTTTCATTTGTGCCGTACATTTTAAGTTGTTGTTTATTTCTTTAAATGAGTATTTTTAATATTAACTAACCGAGTAGCAACAGCTAACTAGAAAATTTTGTTTTATTTTAGAACTTTCAGTCTCTTTTAGTTTTTCTATTGTAGGCATATTAAATTACTATGGCGGAAGCTAGCTCGCTCCAAGAGCAGCTGCAACAACTTCTTGAACAAAATAATTCATTATTACAAGAGAACTTAAGCCTAAAAACAGACATAAAAGATCTGAAACAAGATGATCAGCCTGCAATCAACGCCGCACGACCAAAGTTACCGCCCTTCTGGCCACACAAGCCTGCTGCGTGGTTTAAACACATAGAGGCAATTTTCGCGACATCCCACATCACAGTGGATTTTACAAAATACAATTATATCATCGCTAGCCTCGATGAAAAAACATCAGCAGAAGTGGATGATTTAACAGAAAACCCCCCGCCAAAAGGCCAAATGTATGACTGGATCAAAGAAAATATGATCCGTCGTTTCACTATTTCTGAATCACTGAGAATGCGACAACTGATCGCAGGAGAGGAATTAGGAGATAGAAAACCAACCCAATTCTTAAGGGACCTGAAATCCTTAGCGGGGCCAATTAAAGATGAAAAGATTTTCAGAGAACTATTTCTCCAGCGGCTTCCGCTTAGCACTCAAGCCATTTTAAAAGCTCACATGGATTTAGGCCTTGATAAGCTGGCTGAGGTGGCGGACAGCATAATGGAGGTCACTCCCGTTGCGGTCAACGCAGTGGAGATAAAAAAACCGCCTCCGCCTGCGAATGCCACCATAGACATGCCAACGTTATTATCTCAAATGATTAAATTAATGACAGCAATAGATAGTAAACTTAACCAGCGAGAACGGTCTAGATCTAGATCCGTACAATCCAAAACTGGTGACAAACCAGAACCGTGCTGGTATCATAGAAAGTTCCGCCAAAAGGCTACAAAATGCACACGGCCATGTTCTTGGACCACCCCGGTTTGGGAAAACTCGCAGGCCAGTCAGTAACGGCGACTTCTGACTGCGCTTACATTGGTCGCCGCCTTTTTATCACAGACAGGAACTCCAAGTGGCAGTACCTCCTCGATACAGGCTCGGACCTCTGTTGTCTCCCGAAGAAGCTCCTCAGCAAGGATCAGAAAGTCTCCAGTTATGAACTTTCCGCTGCTAATGGTTCAACCATAAAAACTTACGGCAGTCGGACGGTGAATCTAAACTTAGGGCTGCGCCGTGATTTCCAATGGAATTTTGTCGTCGCCGACGTCGACACAGCCATCATCGGTGCCGATTTCTTGGCCTACTATAACCTCTTACCTGATTGTCGCAATCGCGTGCTGCGGTGTGGTGTGACTGGACTAACTGTTCCAGCCTCTGTCTCCAACTTCAGTCAACCAAGCATTAAAACAATCAAGACTAACGAGGATTCGCCATTTCATAAAATTCTTGCTACATTTCCATCAATAACGAAGCCTCCGGGAATAAACCGAGAAGTGAAACACAACACTGTCCACTTCATCAAAACTACCGATGGTCCTCCGGTCGTATCGCGCCCGCGCCGACTCGCTCCTGATAAGCTGCAGATTGCTCAAAAAGAATTCGCCAACATGGTGCAAGCTGGCACTGCACGCCCTTCTAAGAGTCCATGGTCATCACCGCTACACCTTGCGCCTAAAAAAGACTCAACATGGCGTCCTTGCGGTGACTATAGAGCGCTTAATGCCCGGACCATCTCTGATTGCTATCCAGTACGTCACATAGGGGATTTCGGACACAACCTGGCCGGATCTACTATATTCAGCACACTGGATTTAGTAAAAGCCTATCAACAAATTCCGATAGCACCAGCCGACGTCTGCAAAACGGCTATCATCACTCCTTTCGGCTTGTTCGAATTCCCGTATATGACTTTCGGGTTACGCAATGCCGGACAAACTTTCCAGCGCTTCATAGACGAAATCGTCCGAGGGCTGGACTTCTGTTTTCCCTACGTGGATGACATACTTATTTTTTCTAAAAATCCCGAGCAACATGCCGACCACTTGCGCACTATTTTTCAAAGGCTAGCTAACTACGGTGTAGTAGTGAACCCTAACAAATGCGTATTAGGAGCAGCAGAGGTAACATTCCTCGGGTATCACGTAAGTAAAGATGGAATCCGCCCTCCAAACGAGAAAATCCAGGCTTTACTCAATTTTCCCCTACCCAAGACTGCACAAGGCTTAAGAAGATTTCTTGGTATGATCAACTACTACAGACAATTCATACCCAATGCCGCCGACGCACAGGCACCATTGATAAATTTTCTTTCAGCCACCGGTCTCAAGGGACAAAAACAAATGCCATGGACTCCAGAACTGGAGCAAACTTTCTACACGTGTAGAGACTCCCTCTCCAAAGCAACCAGACTGGCACATCCTATACAATGTGCCCGTTTGGGCTTATTTACGGACGCCTCCAGCACTCAGATCGGCGCAGCTCTCCAACAATGGACGGATGAAGGTTGGCAACCTCTCGCCTTCTTCAGCAAAAAGCTAACTGCATCACAGTCCCAGTGGCCTGCATACTATAGAGAGCTACTGGCAGTATACTCAGCAGTACATCATTTCCGTCACCTCTTGGAAGCGCAAAATACAACCATTTACACCGACCATAAGCCTCTTTTATACGCTTTCAAACAGCGCAGGGAGAAACTTCCACCTGCGCAACTTAATCAGTTGACGTTCATTTCCCAATTCACAACTGACATTAGGCACGTCAAAGGCAGCGAAAATGTGGTCGCGGACACTATGTCTCGCATTGAAGCCCTTTCACTTAATCCTGACTTCGTTTCCCTGGCTCAAGCCCAGGATACGGACGATGAACTTAAATCGGTTCTAAACGATTCTTCACTAAAGTTAGAACCGACAAAATTACCAGGTACAGATATCACCATCATGTGTGACGTTTCCACTGGTAAGCCTCGGCCTTATCTTCCCATACAGCACCGCCGACCAGCGTTCGATCGACTGCATAACCTCAGTCATCCAGGGGCTCGCGCAACTACGCGACTCCTCACTGATCGGTACGTCTGGCCGGGCATCAAAAAGGATTGTCGCACCTGGGCGCGCGAATGCCTTTCTTGTCAAAGGAGTAAGGTAACACGCCATGTCTCCGCTCCACTAGGCAACTTTTCCGCACCATCTGCGAGATTCCAACACGTGCACCTGGATATTATAGGTCCGATGGCTATATCAAACGGATATTCATACTGTCTTACAGCAATCGACCGTTTCACCAGATGGCCTGAGGTATGGCCTATGACTTCCATAACTGCTGAAGAGGTTGCTGATACGTTCGTACAGGGCTGGATTTCACGCTTTGGTGTGCCCGTCACTGTCACAACAGACCGTGGCCGTCAGTTCGAATCACACTTATTTGAACGACTGATGAACATTGGCGCCACGAAACGCTTACGAACTACCAGCTATCATCCTCAAGCGAACGGCATGGTTGAGAGATTTCACCGGCAACTGAAGGCCGCCTTGATGTGCCATAACGACACGTGGCACCGCGCCTTACCCCTAGTACTGCTCGGAATTCGCTCAGCCCTCAAAGAGGACTTAAACTGTTCTGCAGCCGAATTAGTATATGGAGAACCATTACGGTTACCTGGAGAATTCCTGGTACCTAATATCTCCAACGAAAATATTAGTACTCATGATCTCTTACAAGATTTAAGAGCTAAACTGTCAGATCTTCGGCCCATCCCTGCATCTCGCCACTCCCAACCCTCGACGTTCGTCTTTAAAGAGTTGGCGAACTCATCACATGTCATGCTGCGCGACGACACGGTTCGACGGCCGTTGCAGCCGCCATATACCGGGCCGTATAAAGTACTTGCACGTGACAGTAAAACACTTTCAATTGACATGGGGGGCAAGAAGGTTACCGTAAGTATTGACCGCGTCAAACCGGCATTCATATCATCAAAACACGACACTGATCTCGCTGCGCCATTAGGCACACAACCACAAGCCGTAACGGATTCTGGACAACCAACAGTCCCAAGCCAGAATATACCGCAGCCTGTTACTACTCGGTCAGGTCGTACTGTTAGATTTAAACAAATTTTAGATTTATAATAGTTTTACTCCTATGTATAAGTTACTTAGGATAGAACCATTTTACATTATATTAAGCAATTTTACCAAAGTTTACACCAAATTTAATTGTAATGTTACTTTTTTTTTATACATGTATTACATATTATAATGATCTTTTTTTAATCAAAACTTGTTTTACACTCTTATGTTATCGTACAAACATTATATTTTATTTGTAACAATGCTATTTTTTATATATAATTTTACACTTGTCAAATTGTTTTCTAACTTCTTTGAATTTAGCATTGTATTTTGATATTAACTGCGTATTGCTTACCTCTTAATTGATATTTTGTATTTTTTTATCATTCTAAGTCAATTAATTATTTACATTGACTTTTCATTCTCCGTAGGGGGGTGGTTGTGGCGGACATCTATTACTCTGGCAACTTTGCCATACAATCTACAAAACGTTCCCCACAATTTCTCTCACGCGGGAATTTTAAATGTAGGAGCTGCGGCGTCCCGCTAGGCGCTTGGCCTCTATCTCGGCGCCAAACAACCAGATTCAGTACCATCTCACGTCTCACACGAGACACTAGCGCGACGCCCCTAAGCTCCCAATTCGTTAAGCTGTGTAACTTGTATTACATCATTAATTGGGATTAAATGTTCATTCGCGCTAAACAGTATTTTATTAGGATCAACCCAAATCCTCAACTGGTGAATCCTAAAAATACTTAAAAGTCGTCAGTGTGTGTCGATGTCCGCATTACTGGCAGGTGGAAATACGTCCATTTAATATGAGCCTACTAACTACTTAATATGACTAATATGCTCGTAGGAGTCTTAGGTATAACTTATAAGAAGACAGACGTCCACTGTAAGGTAAATGTACACTATGCCGGTATAGTACATTATGCCGTGACATTTTGGTTTTAGTCGAAAAATAAGAAAACTATCAATAAAATCGTAATTTTATAGAATGCTGCATAAACTATAGTTTGTGTACGACCAAAAAAACCTAATTTTCTAACATAAACAATAGTTCTAAAACCCATACCGAGCAACGCGTCAGTCGCTATTGTACTACGGTGCCTATACATGCTGTTGTTGGTGAGCGTAAGGCAACAGTGGAATTTTCATAAGGACGTGATGCGATACTGGTAAGTTAAAGTTATCGAAATTTATGAAATTATCGATTAGCAGTTATCAATAGTATGTTTTATAGTAAATTCAAGGTGCTATAAAGTATATTTTTAAAGAATTTGACACTTTTCTCACTACCGTAATTATGTTCACAATTCTGAGTCGGTGAACCTAATTGCGTGCGTATCACGCAATAAAGAAAAATCCCTTCGAAATGTTTCCTTCTTTTTCTCCTCTCTTGGGTTAAAGATATATAAATATTTAATGTGAATAAGTTTAGTAATAACTGCACATTACTGTGACCTAATTGCGGTATGTGAGTTTATATATGTTTATGTATAATCGAGTCTGAAATGATTACACTTTACGCCATACTTTCGAATTAATAGACTTAGTACGTCAACATAATTCCATGAATATTATTTTAGTAAATCATATATTTTACATTTTATATATTTATATTATATAAAAACTATATTAGCTTGCAGTTTAATTAATTTTTTTATAAAAAATATGAAATAGAAACCATTTTTTTGAGTACCGTAATAAGGTACACGTATTTTCTACTCATGTCCCTTATTCTGGTATACCCGAAGAAAATTCTGGCATTCGGAGAGAAAATGAAACGTTTTTTTTACTTAACTTTGACTAAGATGTAATAAAACTAAGTTAGGGAGGCGGCCATGCAATATCTTCTTAGGGTTCCGTACCCAAAGGGTAAAAACGGGACCCTATACGACCTCGCTGTCCGTCTGTCCGTCCATCCGTCTGACAATCCGTCCGTCTGTCTGTCTGGATGATGTAAGTATTTTTGTTGCCGTGTACAACAAATGCAAAAAAAATATAAAATAAATATTTTCTCTTATCTAAATGAAAATAAGTAAATGTAATAGCTAAATGAAAATAAGATAAAATTTTTTCATCTCACCCGCTCGGAAAGGGGATTTTTAATGCCCAAAATGCGGGCGGGAAATGCTATTAAATTCCCTAGGGCGAGAAAGTAGTATGAAAATCCTTTCCCGCCCTAGGGCGAGAAAGTAGTATGAAAATCCTTTCCCGCCCTAGGGCCGCAAAGCATTTCTAAATTCGAACATGACGTAATCTCGTATTGCGTCTATAATAATGTCTAATGGTGGCACCACACATGGCTATTTGTATTTGTGATTGGATGATCGCGTATTTGCCAAAATTTTCGACCTCATGGAGCCAAATATGTTATTGGCTGTATTTGCCAAACAGGCAAATATGGCAATAATTTTGGCAAATATACTCTCCACACATGGAAGTTATTTGACAAATATAAAAAATAGGCAAATACAAATAGCCATGTGTGGTGCCACCATTAAACTGAAGACTTCTTTTTTTTTTAAATAATATCAGTCGGTCAGTAACGAAGTTCGACCTTTGAGTTTGTATAGGTGTACATTACTTTTTGTTTTTACATTTTCTTAGAATATCAATAAAAATAATAACTCCTATTTTTTTTTTTTAATTATATAAAGGAAATCTAATTAAATCCATGGTATTTATTTATTGTTTATCTAATTATTGTTATTTTTTTTAATCTTCTATTATCGTTGGTTCTTAGAAATTGATATTTCTGAACGCATCCAAAATACAAGTAGAAAAAAAAGTAACTCATTTTTTTTTCTAATCGTGATAAATAATAATATTTTGTTTTTATTCATTACTGTTTTGTAATAAGATGAGTGATGATTTAAGGTGGATTTAATTAAGTGAGTGAAGTTATTGCAGAGTATTACTCAAGACAACATCTTACATACTAGCAATGCCGATCCAAGTGTTCTTCTAGTAAATTTCCTCGCTGTGGTGAGATGAAAAATTTTGTGTTATGTAGGTACGGCCGCAAATTTTTTTGGGTCTCGTGTCCTTCGAATGCCTCGCTATGCTCAGGATTCTATTCTTTGAACCCCTCGCTGCGCTCAGGGTTCAACCCTAGAATTCTTCGCCGCTCAGCATTCAAATTTGACACTCGGCCCAAAAATCCATTTTGCGCCCTTGCTTATCAAATAACTATTACTCCCATGCAACAAACGTGATTTTTTCTGTTTGTTTTGCTCGATATTTATAAAGGCTTAAAGACGCTTAAAATATTCACTTATATATTTAATTATATACGTATGCACTTTAAAATTAATAGTTAAATTAAAATAAAAAAATAATTACTCTTACCATCAGGTGAGATTGAAGTCAAGTCACTTGTAATGCGTTATAAAAATAAAATAAAAATATCACGGAATTATGGACAAAGACTACCGGAATTAAGTCATGAGGCAAATTTTAGCACGGAATTAGAGACAAACACGAGGTTCCGCAAAATAATGATTATTTATATAATTTAAAAGTTACGGCGCAAAATAATTCCACATTAATCTGATATTATTCGTCTACAAAATAAAACAGTTTTCAGTTCTAGCACATTCGTACTTTTTCTTAAAATCATCCTCAAAGTTGAAAATGCCTTAACATACCGTAATATGGTACATTTACCTTATAGGTAGGTACGCCAGGCCCACGAATCACGACACGGACGAAGACAAGAAATTTATAGCTCTGTATCCAGTGCAGCATTTGCCCCTCTTCTCTCCTATAAAACGGAATAGTGCTTTTTTCTTACAAGTCTGTCGTAAAGCAACCAGGATTCCGTATGCTAGGCGATTATCTGACCCTGCCGTAATACCCCGAAGGGCTCCAATCATAGATATTAAGTCAATGGCTCCAATAAAAATCTGTAATGTACTACAAGTACCTACATAGGTATTACGTTGCCTACATAAAGATAACATTGCGTCTGTAGTGCAACGCAACATGCGTAACACTGGCGACATACCCAGGTCCCAGGCGACGCGACGTTGCAACTCACCCCGTGCACGACGTCAAGCCGGCGCCGCGGGTCGCAGCACGCCAAGCTCAGCACTCCCGCCGTAAGCAGGCAGCCGCTGATGGCGGTTGACGCGACTACATCCTGAAAACCCACGCCCATTGCCCGTGGATAACTCTTTCACCATCATAGCAGTTCTACGGTAGGCATTCCAAGTCCCACCGCATTAACCTTGGATATCCGCAGTCGATTCATTCCAATGTACCTACGCTATGCCGGGTACCTATACCTACTTATCTAAGAACTGGCCGTCTCCAAAGGGATTAAGTAGGTATAGCAGCTTTACAAACAATAGCTTTAACTTTAGATCGGTAGGTTCCAGTTTCTGATCTTATTAAATAGCCCGCAAGCAGTTGGAGGTTTGAAAATCCCTACCAATAACCGAGCCCGATAATCTGCACTCGGCCAGCGTGGTGAGCAGTCAAACTACTCTCATTCTGAAAGGACACCCCTGACCCCTTGCCCAGCGGTGAGACATAAAAATGTGAGAGAAATGTTTACCAACCAACCGTGTAAAAGCACAGCATGGGCGCGCAGTCGGCCAGCCACAGCGCGTTGGTGCCCAGCAGCGCCAGCAGCGCGGCGCGACGCTGTGCAGGCGCCGCCCGCCAGCCACAGCGCCGACGACGCCGCGCACGCCACCTGAGGGGTGCAGATTTTCTGTGCAATGCGAGTCGATTCGAAATTCGTACAAAAACTTGTACTGACCTTACTCCACCTGGTCACTGTCTGGTCGAGAGTGGCGAGTGCTTCTGCGGACTGGCGGAGGAGAACCTCCATCATGTCTTGTGGGAGTGCTCCTTATACGAGGACCTCCGGTGCTTGCTGCTGGATGGGATCGTTCGCGAAGTTTCTGGTCCAGTTTATTATGAGGATCTCGTGGGTTCGGCGGCCAACTTCGGAAAGCTGCGGGAGTTCGCGCACGCGTGGCATAAGAGGCGGAGCGGCTTGGAGTGACACTGAGAATTTATATGCTGCGGACAGCGACGGCGCGGCGAGTCCGTCATTTGTTTCGTCCTACCCCAGAATGGGGAGAGTGAGCACATAGGGACAAGGAGCGAGAGCAAACAACTTGTAGGGAGTCAAGAAGGCGCCCCGGGAACACGCCAAGAGCAAGTATCGAACGGGCGCCCTCCCGCGATTCGGCCCCCATAACCGAGAGGTTGATTGGGCCATGGTGGTGGAGGGTTTTCCCTAACCAGTGGCGTATTTACCCTAGGGACAAGTGGGCCATGGCCCAGGGCGGCAGCCTTTGAGGGGCGGCATAAGCCGCACCTCGCTCAGATTTTTTTACGTTATTTTTACTTTAACTTTATTTATTTGCCAAAGCAAATTAGAAAAATAAATTTAGATTAGATAAATCATTAGATTAAATAGATCATTAGAAAGGCGTTTTTTCTCATTTCTTCAGGTCTTCTTGATTAAGTTCATCAAAAACTTATCTACATCTCATATGATTGTAAGTTTGATAGACATCAGAACACGAGGCCCCGTTTAAAGTATTACTGACAGGCGCAACGATGGTGGAGGGCGGGCAATGGGCAGTGGGATGTTTATCGAGCTCTATTGCGTAGCGCGACTCGGGAGTTCGGGCCGTTTGGGGTTAGGGCGGCACGAAATGATGATTCAATTCATGTTTAAGTTACTTCAAATTACTACATTCAGATCATTAAATTATCAGGCTTTATTTTGGACTTATAGCAATAATTTAATAATCACCCTGAAAATAAAATTGTTACTAGTTTGTTAGTCACATACACTATGGGTGGCGAGAGACGATTTTTATTACCCACTGCAACAAAGATTGGAGGCAAGTTGTAGTACGGCTCTTGCTCTAAAAGATACTCTATCCACCAAAAACTTTTAAAAGATAATCTTTCCACAGAAAACTACATACATTTACTCACGGATTTATCGCAACATACGAACTCAAAGTAGGACGTCGTATGACTCCTGGATTAACGAACAGAATAATTTCAAATTCACTAATCCGTACATTGATATCTCAAAACCAATAATTGCATACAAAATTAAAAAACTTTATTGGAGAGTGGCGCTCATAGAAGCAATTTATTTCTTATTTAGTTCACAAGCTTGTGTTGTACCGTGAAAAACGACTTTTTGAGAATATCACAAAACTATTTTAACTAAAAAATTGAGGATTCAATGGAGCTTTCAAGTTTGTTTTTGCACGACAAAATGCAAGGTTGCAAAGGGCCAAGTTTCAAAGTATTAATGACGATCAGCGAAAGATTCATTGAACCGTGAGCGCAGAGAATAGTTCAAATTAGTTAGTAGTAATTAAAAATAATAGAATTCTGAGTGTGGTGAAGCATTTGAAAACACGAGACGCAATGAATTTGCGGCCGTGTATCACATCACACAAATATTATACAGGCGAGTATGTAAGTGTGTAAATGTGTATTTATGTACACTAATATTACAAAAGCGAATTTGCATGTATGTTTGTATTTAAGTTTCTTACTCTTTCACGTTGCAAAAACTAAACCAAACTGGTTCAGATTTAGTTGTAATTTGGCTAGAGATAAATTATGCCACTGCTTGAAACGGACCGGAACCATAAAAAAACAAAAAATTTCGCGCTCGCTCCGCTCGCATACTTAGTTATCATAATATTATATAAAGTTCATGTTTACTTCATTCGCGGCTACTACGCGACTTCAAGTTCTCTCGCTAACAAATTTTTTTTAAAGTCGGATATTGTTATGATATCATTTTAAATCCAAGGGCGGAATAAATACTGATTTAATCTGTGAAAACTTAAAAAATTTAAACTCGCTTCGCTCGCGTTTATTTCTTAATAGACAAAGTTCAATAATCCGCTCATAACTAAATAAATCAACTTTCTTTAGCGTTTTTTGCTTGATTTTAACAATCACCTTATCCTTTACCCACACCATAGGTAGTCACTTAATTTTTTCATTACAGTGGGTAGTATTTGTTTATTACCATCGTTATAACCATACCATGTTTGCGTGATGGTACCCCTTTGTGTGCAAGTTCATCTTGCAATCGCTGGCTAGGGCGGCAAATCGTTTTGGCCCGGGGCGCTGAATCTTAAAATACGCCACTGTCCCTAACCCTACTCCACCCGCAACCCAGCGCCACTATTGAACACACGAAAGCTTATACCCCTTATACTTAAGTATTGCCTAAAAGTCCGAAGTCATGGAGATTTAGGGTCCTCCCGGACTATCAGTAGATATACTAAGTAATCCTCTGCAAGATGAAGTGCTATCCGTGTCAGATGCAGCGCATCTCAAAAATTACGATGCACGCACTCAGCCTTGACGCCTGACTCAGTCAAGTATCAAGAGGGCACAGGATTTGTGCGTAACCGTACGGTTGACCGGATTTCGGGTAACCGCATATAGGTACTTATGCATGTACCTATTGTTTTTTTTACTCTATACAAGTTAGTACTTGGCTGCGATCTCACCTGATGGTGTAGCCTCAAGTGATGGTGTAGCCTAAGATGTTATCGTACTAACTTGGAAGGGTAAGTAAATTTACCCTACCCGTTTCTACAAGCATCGAGGGGTAGGGTGGTAACTAGCCACGGCCAAGGCCTCCCACCAGACCAGACCTGAGCTAATTTAGAAATTATAAAATTCCAAAGTGACTCGTGGTGGGGTTGTAAATACATTAACCTGGTAACCTGTAAGATAGAGGTGTTTAAATAAATGATTAATGATGAATATGTCAAGCTACATAATATTCTAGCCTTAAAATTCCTTCGTTTCCGGGAGGTAGAATACTGACTGTTCTAAATAATGTAATGGCCGTGTTACTCACTATGGAAAGCACTTTTAACACGCTCGCGGCAGATGTGAAGAAGTGCTGCTCTAGGTAATATTCCCGCACTATCGCCCGATCCTTTTCTACTAACTCCTTTGCTGTTCTTACGGATTCACGGTCCATTCTTCGTATTCAAACACCGCTTCACCATACTTTTAACTGAATTAAATATAAGTAGGAACCCCAAAAAAATTAAAATGCAGACGTTCACTAAGTATGAGGAAGAATTTTCATCAGAACAACCATATTATTGTCATGATCATGAATTGATTTATAGAAAACCTACAACTACTTATGGTCCCAATTAGATTGAGACTTGTGAGTTGGTTCTTGAATTACCTAATCCTTTCATTGAAGCTTTTTGAGAACTGATTGAAACTCCACATAAGAAAAACCTTATGCTATGTGGGACTTGGGAAATTTATTTTATGACTTATTTTTTCAACACAACGTATAAAACGCTTTAAAACAGATAACTGCAGGCTTAGATACATGCCCATTCCGAACATACCTAATGTGAAATCATCAATATATAATTGTAAATGACGAATGTCTTTTTGTCTAACTTATATTTATTAGCAGAGATCCTTGGGCGGGTCCTAGGTTTCGCATCTCAGGCGCGCACTTAGATATTTGTGTGCTTTTCATCCTTCTGTTACAGTATGTGCCTAATTTTTATTCCGGGAAGAAAAATTTTAAGATTATGAAATGAACGCGGGCTGCGGCCAACGACTAGTTTATTTATTTATTTATTTAAATATCTTTATTGCTTAAAATTAGTACATAAAATAACAACGAATAGAAAACCGGGAAACACAAAGGGCGACCTTATCACTAAAGTGATCTCTACCAGGTAACCCACAATTACGAACCTTTGATCTGAAAAACGACGGGGAATCGCAATAAAAATAAAATAGCATACATAGACTTACAAACTAATACATACACACTATAGTAATAACAAATTTGTAGAATAGATATATATATATATATATATATATGTATTATATATATAAACATACATAAACAATATTAATACATACTATATACATATTATTTCAGAATAAATCTTTCAATGTTTCAAAGCGATAGATAGTGCATTTTGACACGTTTTTTGAAAACCGCTAGTGATTTGGCACGTCTGATTTCAACCGGGAGAGCATTCCACAGAGTTGCCGCCTTCATGGTAAAAGATTCAGACTAGTAATATTATAAATCGTAAATAAAGTCCGTGTGCGAATACAATTAAGTTAATGATCTGCGATTGATCGATAGTGCAGCAATCGCATCAGATACCAAATGACACGAATATTGAATCCCAATACAAATAAATGGTGTTTATCTGAGACCTTCGATCGACTTTCGCTAGGTTTAGCCATATAATAGTTATCTATTTTAGTTACTATCTATAGTAGAGTAGAGTCGAAGAGTCTGACCGCAAATTTAAATGTTACCTACTTGGTTTTTCGCAATTTGTAAGCGTATAAGACATACTTAGTAAGCTTAGGTATGGCAATTGAATTGCTGGAATGGTAGGATAATTTTCACTTATTTATATTTAAAAATCTTTGTGCCCATTTTAAGAAATCAGTTCAAGCATCGAATTTAACGTAACTCACAAAATATTTTAACAAACTGTGCAGATGATACTGCCATTCCCGCATTTTCCTTAATAAGCGTACAATCACGAAAAACAGAATTTGAATTGAGCGGGTAGATCCCTGCACCGAATCTTAGCTAACAGAGTAAATAAATACACACAATTGTATAAAAACCATATATGTATTAATCATTAAAATTTAAAATTAAAAGTTACTCGCACAAATATGACTGAGATCATAATAATGAATATTAATATGTTACAAATTACAATAATTCACCGAACGTCGACAACTTCACGCCGCTCCCGCGAGCGTTGCGCCAACACAGTGTACGACACGCAAAGCGATGGACTCGCAGCAACTTCACATAATTCTGCGGCCCCTGTCATAATGTCTTTATTTAACACTTGTGTGCAACGTGCATACATTACCTACGACAACGTGGTCGGTTAACAAAGGTTGGCATGATTGTGAATAGCTACGGAGTCTTGACATTCCACCTCAACAATTCAAGACTCGCAGAGATAGTCTAATTTAAAAATGGACGCCCCTCCACTACATTAATAGTTCAACGTGTAAACGTAAACACGTGGAGAGGCGTTCTTTAATTAGATTAGACGATAATGAGATCAAGTCTGAGTAGTTCTGATGCAACCCGCTTGGGCAGCGCGACCTTTGCGTGTAGACTGTCAAAATATTCATTGTGAATTATTTACTCATTGGTGGATAAGTTTACGTTATTTACTAATTTATTTCATATACACCATTATATGTTATTCCCGGACAGGCAAAGATCGAAGACCAAACAGCTAGTAATATGAAAGGATTTTAATAAGGAGGAATAATTTATAGTTCATTACTTTGACAGGTCTCCACACACACTAGCGAAACTAGCGGGCGAGTTGGCAAACATAGGCTTCGTTACAAATGAACTCAAGGTTCATACCTACTACATGTATATCGTGCAAACATTAGGACAGGTGCCGCAGAACTTAATGAAAGAATGAAAATACATAATCATATGAACATACAGAGAGAAACGTTCAAAGTGTTCAATAACAAGTGTTTTCGTGAAAGCGTGTTCAAAGCTAAAGGAACACTCAATTATGTGTATAATATATAACAAACCGTGTACAAACGTAGATTTAAAGCAAATACAAATTTTGTGATTGATATGTATAATGTAAAATTAATAAATTGTGACTAGTTCAATATTAAATATAGGTAAATAGATTGCAGAATAAATAATATACATAATAATCAAGGTTATTTAAAAATAATTCTTATGGCCACCTTTAGAGATATTAAAATAATTGTTAAATCTCAGAGTAAATGTCATTCGAACATTGTCGCCAAAAAAACACGCCAGGTGGTTTTTAATTTCTTTTACAGAAAATCAACAACCACAAATCAGAGGTAGGTTTATTATTACAATAGATAAATGCTAAGAATTAATTAATTTAGAATTCTTTGCCTGGCTGTTCCCATCACAATGAACTAGAATCCTACAATAACAGTTAAAAATAATCTCTGAGGGCGGCCGTTAACCAAGAAGTTAACTGTTTACAGTGCGAACAGCGAGAGATTGCGTTTCTGACAGTTTATATTACAGACCTTACTATGATTTATTATGTTTGATATTCAAACAACTCTATTTGAAAAGAGCCAACAGCGAAGTCAGACTGTTATGTATGTATCTAAATAGGAAAATCATTTAGTTCACATCTTTCCAAAGAAAAAATGTAATCTGCAGTAACTAGCGTTTTAAATAACCTTGTGTATTACTTACTCACAATAATTATGTAAATAACAAACTCGTTCAAGTTATAATAAAAATGCATAAAAACAAAAACTGTGTGTACAAGTATTATTCCTGTGTCATCGAACATGTGGTCCGCCCACCAGTGGGCGTGGGCATAACTAACGAAACTAAGTACGGTACAAACTCCCTAAGCTCATAGCGCGAGTATGACAGATTAATTACACCCCTCCATTGTACTATTATGTATTTGACACTGATATTTACTTGCTATAAGATCTAAAGATTTGATTTCATCTATCATTGAAAATTAGTCCCTTTTATTTCAAAACTAAATGAAATTTCATGTGAAAGAAAGTCTCTCTTTTTTGACCTGTCAACTTAGTTAAAGAGAATTGTGATTTAAATAAAATAAGCAATATTATTCTTTTCAAATTATTGCACATGTAATTGGTTTCACTTACTGTCAAAGTGTTCAATAAATATGCGATTTGTCAACTTTCAGTCAAATATAAAATAGTACGACGGCCTGAGTATAGGCAGTATAAAATTACATCCTATAACATCTTATTCGGTAGGTATATCTGAACTCCCTTACGACTAAATTTTAATGTCTTACAAACTGTATCATGCAAACTAGTTGATCCATTACAAGCGTCACGGTAAATTAACTTCGCATACAATACTCTTTGTAAAAAGCGCAAATCTTTGTGGGCTGTGTGAGCGAGACGGAAATATAACTCTGGGAACTGTGCTATCGTTGTATCTCGCTCGAGCAAAACAGTGCACCAGATTTGCGACGATTATACATGAATGCCAGACAGTGCACAAATTCTAAAGCGAACAACTTTAGAGATAGAGCCATTATAACAGCGCCCATAGCGGTGTGACTTATCTACAACCGTCATAGAAAGGTTTCTATCTGATCGCTAAACTGTCAAAAAAGACATCTGTCATAATATATGATTTAACTGATCGTAGATAAGCCATAATATAACTTTTTGCCATATAATTTTCATGTGGCTAAGGCTGCAGGTGAGCACGAAGTTGTACCAATTATTTTTGACAGCACTAGAGCTCTATATGTCATTTCGGGTAAGTATTTGTGCACTAAAGTGGCGCCACTGCAGTGACATGGGTTTCGTTAAGTCAAAAATGAAAACCATTTTATATTTCGGGTTGTTATCATTAGGAGAACTTGTAAGTTTATCAAGACTACAATGCTAGGTCAATACTATAATAATTACTAAGGGAAAATTAAAATGAAGCATTTAGGCTTTATAAATACAAAAAAATAGCTTTTACTAAATATGTTTTGCTGTGCTAAAAGATGGCAATTGCACGCGCATATTATTTTCAGAGTATGTACTTAATGACATTAGAAATCATACAACTGTTAACTTATGTTTAATTTTTTGTATATCAATCTATTAGTAATAGTTAAATCTATTAAAGTATATTGAGAAATCTTAAAATAAAAGTACCATTTAATTAATTTCAATGACAGAAGTTATGATATTTTACTACGTAATGTAATACAAAAAACTGGAGTCTGCTTTTCCCATCTTACAAGTTCTCATAATACTAGGGTGGCATGGTTATGGAAAGGCATGTGGGTATTACTAAAATTGAATTTTAGAGAATAAAAAGAAACGGGTCGAAAAGATTCGAATAAGGTAGGGTCAAGATTACGGTTAAACGAAAAAAAGGTAATATAAAATAAAAATTATACTTACAGGAATATATCGATAAATAACATTGACTTAAAAAATCCCAGTCTCAAGATAAATAGTGTTACATACATAATGTCATACAAGAAATAATGATGATCATTTCTCCTACTGAATTACCCTCTTAACACAGTACATTACATCTCACTTGGCAGTAATATAACATAGTTGGTCACAGATTAGGTTAGGACCTGTCATTAGTAATATACTAAACTGAAAGGATCTATTTGAGACCTCAGTGCTGCCAGCTAATGCACGTAATTTTAGAAAACCCCGTTGACCATTGGTGATGGAATATATGCTGTAAGCTCAGAGAAGCTGTAAGCTTAGAAGAAATTACCCATTTGCTATAATTTAAATAAAGGACTATTTAGATATCATTTTGTTGTCAGATTATCAAGTGAGATGTTCTGTACCCTGACACTTTTGATTACAAGTAAATTACCCTTCACGTATATTTGTATATAATCATATCATACATTATCGTCATAATAATAATATATATTATATCATGATTGTACACAATGGAATACTTACACCAGGGGCGAGTGGCAACATAAAGCTCGACACTGACCGCTTGGCCAGTGACGCGCCGCTCTAATATGAACTCATCACTTCACAGCTGCATCACTACGCGTTCGAATTAAAGTGGATGGGTAACATCCAGCTGCCAAATTCAAATTTTATTCAGTTTTTCGCAAATAATCGGCTAAATTGTACATCGCAGGCGTGTGGCAATGAGTTCTGCGAAAATAAATACACCTCCATTAAAAAAAAGTTGCTCAAAAATACTCATTAACTAATAACTTCATATTGGTTTCCAATGTCTCCAAATCTAGGGAACTCTCCAAAATTACCTTTCGGCAGTCAATTGAAGATGAATGGGAATTTTTGAGCAATCTTTTTATGAAAAAAATGTAGCTGTGTTACTATTGTTTGCGCATAATTCATTGTCACAAGCCTACAATGTGTACTACATACACATGCAGTGCAATATATGAATTTCGCGAGCTAGTTTGGCCGATCCACCTTAAAGCCGCGTGTGCAAGGGAGAACGCAACATGCACAACTGCGTTAACAGTTTTCACATAGTTTATCACACATCTATGAGTTGTGATTGTGGCGCCTATGTTGTACACAAGTCGAATCTCGCGAGAGCGGTGCGGCACTAGTCAACGCCGCTGAAAACACACGCGAGTGAAAGAGACGCCACCATCGCACACGCGCGCTGTAACCTAACGTTTGTGCAAAAACTACAGAGGAATGCTGCGACGTACTTATACTATGTACATACAAACGAACTTACAATACGCTCGATACATGCTCTACACGGACTAGCATCAAAATCAGACTTCAAATCATAACATCTATACAATACGATGCACGTGGGTCAATTGACGCGGCGGCACGGCTATACACGGGGTTGTTTATATTACAATAGATCCAGAACACATGAATTACGGTTGAAAGTAATTGTCTTTTATAGTTTTCAACCTGCAGGTCACTTTAAATAGCTTAAAACGACTGTCTACGCCGTTAAATGTTGGACTTGGATATTCAATATTGAATATACCACTGTAGAACTGTCTGTCAAGATGACAGTTTTTGTGAAAGCATGTAACCCGTATATAGAAACTTTACTGATGAGCTTCCCCTTCCACTACAGAAGACTGCGTCCTGCGTTTATCTGGTCAGTACAACGAGCCAGACCAGCGCAGGACGCCTTCGTCTGCAATGGCAGGAGTTCGTCTGAAAAACGGAAAAGAGTACGTGAGCGGGTAGTACATAAATTATAGCTATGCACTGAGTTATCACTGTTTATTTTGCCGTACCGCCGCAATACTAAATAGACTAGAATAAAATAGAACAAACACAAAATGGACGTGATTTCAGGCGAACTCTAATGGCAGTATAAGACTTTCCCGTCGGCTTCCTCGGCCGACACCACCTAACCACAGCGTCCTTCACTCCACACTCCACACCTCAGCTCAACGGCGGAGTCTTGCAAGTTAAAGCTAACGAAAATATAACTCTCGGTGCTCACTCCTATGCTATATAGTCCGAGAGCTGGTACAGTCAACATAATGAGGAGGTACTACTCAGTATGTCAGTTTATACTATAAGTGTCAACTGTCAGTCACGCCTTAATCGCATTTCTAACTATACAGAGCCTCAGGAGTAATGCACTGTGCAGTAGGACAATAACGTCCAATCAATAGCTACTTCAATTCAATTTTGGGGGTATGGCTTACAGCTGTGCCGACTAGGCACAATACACCTCGCCAGTGTCAGAGTTGATACGGAAGAAACACGTTTTAAGCTGATGGACGGTGATCAATAGCTACTTAATCGTTCACATGAATTGTTGAAGACAACTGTCATTTTCATACATTTTCTGAATTTCTTTCCATATGTATTCATCAACATGATCGTAGACAATTCATCAGGGCCGCTGAACATTTTCCGGACTTATAAATAAAGTAATGTCTGGGCGGAACTTATCTAAATTCGTCATTTACTGAAGTACTTTTCACTTTGAGTGAACTTCTTAGTTTTTACTAAGCGCTACCTCAAAACTGTACCAGCTCTCGAACTATTATAACCTGTGCCAACAAACAAACTGGTGGCACTAGTTACAAACGTTAATACATACTAGAAATCAATTCATTGTGGAAATCCCTGGGGAATGTTTAAACATATACCTATTAATATTTATTACATAATAATAAATAATTAATCTAAGAATCAAGACATCAATGCAACTATACAAATCGAAAATTCTCGTTTTAGAAGACTTCGTATTTTTGTGCCAATTCATCGCCAGCTTCACTCAGAGCCTGTAAGTTTACTCTTTAAATTCGTCAAAGATAAAAAATGCTGCAGATTCTATTGTTTGTCGCCAAATCAGTGATTACACATGACAACCACTGAGGTCACTCTCCCTCGTTTATGCTTTGGTAATACTTTTGGAACAAATCTAAATAGCAACGAAATCAGCAACGTCTATAGAATTGGCAAGAAAGATAACAACAAAAACCGACCTGTTGTAGTGTCCTTCACGTCTGTATGGAAAAAACACTATGTGCTGAAAAACAAGAGGGGACTCCCGCCAGGAGTATACGTCAAAGAAGACTTCTCTAAAGAAGTACTAGAAAAACGTAAACAGTTACAACTCCAAGTGGAAGAAGAAAAGAAGAAAGGAAATATAGCTTTCTTAAAATACGACAAGATAATAGTAAAGAAATCATCTGGCCAACCCAGAGATAAAAGGAAAAGAGAGGAATCAGGATCACCTAAATCCTCAACTAATAAGAAAGTTAACACAGAAGAAAACTCCAGTATTCCACTTGCTAAAACAAAAGATAACGTTAAACCTAACTTGCTCAACTACATTGAACGAGGCAAACCAGCCTCACCGGGTATGACTTCAAAAAACCTATAATGACCGCCGGCAACTCGAATCAAAGTAAATTAAATACCTCAACTTTATGTAAACCAACACCTACAACATGCACCCCAAGCCGGTTGGTCACCGTGGGGGAAGAAGACCACAACCCTCCATCTAGTAAATCCAGCAACACAAAAGCAGAAAAAGGTCTAAAAATTTGTACTTACAACGTCAGATCACTGTCAACAGCTACAAGAATACTGGAATTGAATAATGCGATAGAAAAAATAAATTGGGACATTATTGGGCTAGCTGAAGTAAGAAAAATGGGATGCACAATAGAAGAGCACAAAGACTACATCCTCTGTTACATAGGCGAGACTGCTGGGCTCCATGGCGTGGGTTTCCTAATAAAGAAAACACTTAAATCCAACATTGTGAGCTTCAAAGGTATATCGGAGAGAATCGCTTTATTGAAACTGAACTTTGAAGGTGTACCTTTATCACTAATTCAAGTGTATTCTCCAACCGAAAGCTCAAGCGAAGAAGACATCACACGATTCTATAACGACTTAACGGAAGCGCAAGAGCTAACAGATAAAAACTTTTTAATCATTGGAGACTTTAATGCGAAAATTGGACATCCAAAACCTCACGAAAATATAATCATGGGAAAGTTCGGTTACGGAAAGCGAAACATCAGAGGCGAACGTCTATTACAATATGCGCTCGAGCGCAAACTGTCAATTATGAACACGTATTTTAAGAAGAAACGGTCTCGAAAATGGACCTGGGTATCCCCAGATCATAAAACCAAAAATGAGATAGACTTCATACTGAGCCCAAATCCAAAACTTATTACTAACATAGAAGTTCTTAACAAAGTAGAATTTCCATCGGATCACAGGATGCTAAGATGCACTTTAAAGATACAGCCATCCAAAACCAGTCGAAGGGCATTCAAAAACGTACCCAACAAGCTGAAGTCTACTTTCGAGAAAAATAATTACATACAAAATCTGAAAGAGAAATCAACATCACTACATAAATTAACAAGTAATATAAACAACATACAAACTCTTAGTGACAAAATAGAAGCAACAATTACAGAAAGTCTTAAACTAGACCAAAAATTAAAAACAAATAACATAAAACCAAAAATTATCAGTGATAAAACATTGGAGTTAATTTCAAGGCGAACAAACTTGCTGAATACCAAAAACAAATCTAAAGAAATGAAAGAAGAACTAAAAAAAGTATTCAAAAATAGTAACAAAGCTATAAGAAACGATTATGACAACTATAGAAAAACAGTAATAGAAAGAAATATGTCAACATTTCGAAGTTCAAAAAGAGCATATAAAGAACTGGCAACTCATAAAAACTGGATACACTGTCTCAATTATGGGAAGAACGAAACCAGAGATAGGGAAGATATAATAAAATGTGCAACTGCCTTCTACTCAGCTCTGTACAAAAATCCACCACAAGAAATAGCACAAGATGAACAAATGAATACTCATAGTCATGTAGAATCAGCAAAAAGACCTATAGACCGAATAAACGAAATGGAAATATGGAAATGCATCAGGAAATTAAAAACAGAAAAGAGCCCAGGACCAGACAAACTCATAAATGAAGCCCTAAAAATAGGAGCACCTATTCTTTCTACTCATCTAGCAAAACTTTTCAACCTAGTCTTAGAAAATGAACAAGTTCCTACACAATGGTGCAAATCAAACATAATACTACTCTACAAGAAAGGAAATCCGCTAGATATTGGCAATTATAGGCCAATCAGCCTACTATCCTCAATTTACAAACTATTTTCCACAATCATTCTGAATAGAATAGCACCAGATATCGACAAGAACCAATCACTAGAACAGGCAGGTTTCCGACCACAATATTCCACAATTGACCATATACATGTTATTGAGCAGATCATTGAAAAATTCAACGAGTTCAACACACCACTTTATATAGCATTCGTCGATTATTCGAAAGCGTTTGATAGTATAACACATTCACATATATGGAAAGCTCTAAAAAACAACAATATAAATGAAAAGTACATAAATATTATAAAGAACATATATTCTAAGAGTGTCAGTAGAGTAAAACTAGAAAGACTAGGGGAAGAGTTCAAAATTGGACGAGGCGTGAGACAGGGAGACCCACTCTCCCCTAAACTATTTATAGCTGTACTAGAAGACATCTTCAAAAACATTAATTGGAAAAATAAGGGAGTATGGATATCAAACAAAAGGCTAACACATTTAAGGTTTGCGGACGACATAGCTCTCTTCAGCGAATCTGCCAAAGACTTGGAAAAAATGCTACAAGAGTTAGACGCAGAAAGTCAAAAAGTTGGTCTTTACATGAACACCTCCAAAACTAAAATAATGACAAACAGCCACAAGAGGTCAATAACAATAGAAGGCAATTCGATAGAATACGTGGACAATTATGTGTACTTAGGCAAACTAGTATCTTTTGATGCAAATAGGAACGAAAATGAAGTAGACAGAAGAATTACCATAGCGTGGAAAAAATACTGGGCACAAAAAGAAATTCTAAAAGGAAACTATAACTTAAAATTGAAAAAGATAATAATGGATTCCTGTATTCTCCCTAGCCTAACTTACGCAAGTCAAACATGGATATTTACCGAAAAAGTGAAAAACAAAATCCTGTCCTGCCAACATGCCATGGAAAGGAGTATACTGAAGCTGAGAAGAATTCAGAAAATAAGAAACATAGATATTCGAAAGAAAACAAACATAACAGATGCTCTTCAGTATGCTCTTCAACAAAAGTGGAAATGGGCGGGACATATAGCTCGATACAAAGACAAAAGATGGACGTATGTAATATCAAAATGGCAAGGGCCCGTAGGCAAAAGGAAAAAAGGAAGACAGAGAAAAAAATGGGCTGATGACATCATAGTCGTTGCAGGGCGAGATTGGTTGAGTAAGGCTACCGACAGGAAAAACTGGCAAAGAATGGAGGAGGCTTTTACCCACAGGGGACCATACAAAAAAAAAAACCAAGAAAACAAAATTTCTTAATTCTTGTACATAAAGCTAATATTTTATAAATTGTAATTTGTATGGGAAATAAAGCTATAATAAATACTTTTGGTTCCCTGGTTTATAGATCTCTTGTATGATGTCTTGTAACAGAGTTAATTTCAAGAGTTTGTTTGAGATTACTTGCTCTGAGAGTAAACTTACAGTGTGAGTGGCTGCGCTAAGTACTCGGTCACCCTTCCTTTGAAAGGATGTTCCCAAAACACATTTTCCATTACACATCACAGCCGGAAACATACTTTTAAAATCTAAGTGGCGAGTAGCTTAACTTTATTTCATAGAACCACATTTCACAACTGACACCAAATACCAGCACGTTTATAAGTATGTTTCCGCCATTAAATTCCAATTCCACCAAACATTTAGCCCCTGTTTAGTTACGTATTGTAAACATCTTGTTTTGGCAATAAACATCTGCGATTCCCAAAAAAGAGAGATGCAAACAATGTATAACTCATACTAAATTGTTTGGCGAAACTGAGACTAAATCGACACACTTTAAAAAACACATTTGTCGCGGGTACAAAAATTGGGGTTCCTTCGAAATTGTTTTTTTTTAAAACACTCACTGTCACTCACTACACCTTGACCTCGCCGCTCGGCGCACTCACTGCTCACAACTCACTGACTCACTCGCCAGTTTGTCACATTCGCACACGTCCAATCCCATCAGGCATATTTCGGTCATGTACCAGCCGCCCTCAGAGATACCCTTAAACTATAACATGACAATCAAATTAAGGGACATTTCTGAAGGCGTTGAATATTTATCCAGTGAATGATTATATTTATGCTGTGTACAAAATCGACTCTTACATTTTTATACATAAGATTTTAGATTAATTTTGAAGTTAATTCCAATGTACGGTTTTATAATCATTGATGACTCATACAAACAAAACAAGGACCATTAAATTGCATGTGTCGCCAATATAATCATCACATGGATAACATAATATTGCAATTGAAGTTAGGTAAACTTTTGCAGAGGTCAGTGAACCATTAAATTATATCTACTCAGCAATATCACACCTTTCAGAATATTTTTCTCCACGCATGCATCGCTTCAACACCGGAGTATAATCGTTAGAATAATAGTCGATTGGACAAAATTTAATTCACAAATACCTACGTAGAGAAAACGTTTTCCGAAGAACGTAAGTGTTGAAGAATATAGCAAATAACACAGACCATCCACATAACCTAACTTCAATCCAATTTTGTTAAATGTTCTGGTACATGCATAGTGCGTACAACCCAGCTAGCGTTTCGCCCCGGGAGTGGATCAAATCGTTTCCCTCCTACAGGTGTATCTCTGTATCAGGTGGAGGTGATATCGGGCACGCTAGAGGGCGCGTGTGTCGGTGGCGCGCTCTAGAAGTCGGTGGTGGGGGCGGGTCACTATAAGGCGGGGAGGTCGCGCGAGGTGGAGGGCTGCGGGGCGGTGGGCGCGGTGGGCGCGGTGGGCGCGGCGGGCGCGGTGGGCAGCGCGCGGTAGGCGTGGTCGGGCGGCGGGTGCGCGCGCCGGAACGCCGCGCGCGCGCTCAGCCCGCAGCCCGCCAGCGCCACGCACGCGCCGCTGAGCCCCAGCATCTGACGACCGATACGACGAACATCATAATTATGAGCCCTTCAAGTTTTACAGGCTTCATCCGATACCAAATGAAATTTATTTTGGATGACAATGCAAATATTATGCTAAATAATTTGACGCCGTCCTAAATTCAATATGGCGAATATTTCAAGATGGCGGACCAATTATTTTTTTGCACTTCCATTAAAGACAATTTAAAGAAGATCGATATCAAATGAGAGTTTGCTTCTAAAAATACGAATATAAACTTATTTTACTTCACTTATTTTAAATACATCTAACGTTTTTCTTCACTGAAGAAAGCCCATGGCTGTAATCGGCGTGAATATAATTTACAATCGATTGTACACTAATGGACCTATGCTGTCGTCGTCGCCCTACCGCAGAAGGCGGTGAGGATCACTGAGCACTCACCGCGGCCGCGAACAGCACGTCCCCGGGCGGGCGGTCGATGGGCCCCATGCGTAGCAGCAGCGCCGCGGCGCCGCCCGCCAGCCACAGCGCGCTCCACAGGAACGACGCGCCGCCCTGCAACAGCGCACCGTGCACCGAGCACTCACCGCGGCCGCGAACAGCACGTCCCCGGGCGGGCGGTCGATGGGCCCCATGCGTAGCAGCAGCGCCGCGGCGCCGCCCGCCAGCCACAGCGCGCTCCACAGGAACGACGCGCCGCCCTGCAACAGCGCACCGTGCACCGAGCACTCACCGCGGCCGCGAACAGCACGTCCCCGGGCGGGCGGTCGATGGGCCCCATGCGTAGCAGCAGCGCCGCGGCGCCGCCCGCCAGCCACAGCGCGCTCCACAGGAACGACGCGCCGCCCTGCAACAGCGCACCGTGCACCGAGCACTCACCGCGGCCGCGAACAGCACGTCCCCGGGCGGGCGGTCGATGGGCCCCATGCGTAGCAGCAGCGCCGCGGCGCCGCCCGCCAGCCACAGCGCGCTCCACAGGAACGACGCGCCGCCCTGCAACAGCGCACCGTGCACCGAGCACTCACCGCGGCCGCGAACAGCACGTCCCCGGGCGGGCGGTCGATGGGCCCCATGCGTAGCAGCAGCGCCGCGGCGCCGCCCGCCAGCCACAGCGCGCTCCACAGGAACGACGCGCCGCCCTGCAACAGCGCACCGTGCACCGAGCACTCACCGCGGCCGCGAACAGCACGTCCCCGGGCGGGCGGTCGATGGGCCCCATGCGTAGCAGCAGCGCCGCGGCGCCGCCCGCCAGCCACAGCGCGCTCCACAGGAACGACGCGCCGCCCTGCAACAGCGCACCGTGCACCGAGCACTCACCGCGGCCGCGAACAGCACGTCCCCGGGCGGGCGGTCGATGGGCCCCATGCGTAGCAGCAGCGCCGCGGCGCCGCCCGCCAGCCACAGCGCGCTCCACAGGAACGACGCGCCGCCCTGCAACAGCGCACCGTGCACCGAGCACTCACCGCGGCCGCGAACAGCACGTCCCCGGGCGGGCGGTCGATGGGCCCCATGCGTAGCAGCAGCGCCGCGGCGCCGCCCGCCAGCCACAGCGCGCTCCACAGGAACGACGCGCCGCCCTGCAACAGCGCACCGTGCACCGAGCACTCACCGCGGCCGCGAACAGCACGTCCCCGGGCGGGCGGTCGATGGGCCCCATGCGTAGCAGCAGCGCCGCGGCGCCGCCCGCCAGCCACAGCGCGCTCCACAGGAACGACGCGCCGCCCTGCAACAGCGCACCGTGCACCGAGCACTCACCGCGGCCGCGAACAGCACGTCCCCGGGCGGGCGGTCGATGGGCCCCATGCGTAGCAGCAGCGCCGCGGCGCCGCCCGCCAGCCACAGCGCGCTCCACAGGAACGACGCGCCGCCCTGCAACAGCGCACCGTGCACCGAGCACTCACCGCGGCCGCGAACAGCACGTCCCCGGGCGGGCGGTCGATGGGCCCCATGCGTAGCAGCAGCGCCGCGGCGCCGCCCGCCAGCCACAGCGCGCTCCACAGGAACGACGCGCCGCCCTGCAACAGCGCACCGTGCACCGAGCACTCACCGCGGCCGCGAACAGCACGTCCCCGGGCGGGCGGTCGATGGGCCCCATGCGTAGCAGCAGCGCCGCGGCGCCGCCCGCCAGCCACAGCGCGCTCCACAGGAACGACGCGCCGCCCTGCAACAGCGCACCGTGCACCGAGCACTCACCGCGGCCGCGAACAGCACGTCCCCGGGCGGGCGGTCGATGGGCCCCATGCGTAGCAGCAGCGCCGCGGCGCCGCCCGCCAGCCACAGCGCGCTCCACAGGAACGACGCGCCGCCCTGCAACAGCGCACCGTGCACCGTGCACCGAGCACTCACCGCGGCCGCGAACAGCACGTCCCCGGGCGGGCGGTCGATGGGCCCCATGCGTAGCAGCAGCGCCGCGGCGCCGCCCGCCAGCCACAGCGCGCTCCACAGGAACGACGCGCCGCCCTGCAACAGCGCACCGTGCACCGAGCACTCACCGCGGCCGCGAACAGCACGTCCCCGGGCGGGCGGTCGATGGGCCCCATGCGTAGCAGCAGCGCCGCGGCGCCGCCCGCCAGCCACAGCGCGCTCCACAGGAACGACGCGCCGCCCTGCAACAGCGCACCGTGCACCGAGCACTCACCGCGGCCGCGAACAGCACGTCCCCGGGCGGGCGGTCGATGGGCCCCATGCGTAGCAGCAGCGCCGCGGCGCCGCCCGCCAGCCACAGCGCGCTCCACAGGAACGACGCGCCGCCCTGCAACAGCGCACCGTGCACCGAGCACTCACCGCGGCCGCGAACAGCACGTCCCCGGGCGGGCGGTCGATGGGCCCCATGCGTAGCAGCAGCGCCGCGGCGCCGCCCGCCAGCCACAGCGCGCTCCACAGGAACGACGCGCCGCCCTGCAACAGCGCACCGTGCACCGAGCACTCACCGCGGCCGCGAACAGCACGTCCCCGGGCGGGCGGTCGATGGGCCCCATGCGTAGCAGCAGCGCCGCGGCGCCGCCCGCCAGCCACAGCGCGCTCCACAGGAACGACGCGCCGCCCTGCAACAGCGCACCGTGCACCGAGCACTCACCGCGGCCGCGAACAGCACGTCCCCGGGCGGGCGGTCGATGGGCCCCATGCGTAGCAGCAGCGCCGCGGCGCCGCCCGCCAGCCACAGCGCGCTCCACAGGAACGACGCGCCGCCCTGCAACAGCGCACCGTGCACCGAGCACTCACCGCGGCCGCGAACAGCACGTCCCCGGGCGGGCGGTCGATGGGCCCCATGCGTAGCAGCAGCGCCGCGGCGCCGCCCGCCAGCCACAGCGCGCTCCACAGGAACGACGCGCCGCCCTGCAACAGCGCACCGTGCACCGAGCACTCACCGCGGCCGCGAACAGCACGTCCCCGGGCGGGCGGTCGATGGGCCACATGCGTAGCAGCAGCGCCGCGGCGCCGCCCGCCAGCCACAGCGCGCTCCACAGGAACGACGCGCCGCCCTGCAACAGCGCACCGTGCACCGAGCACTCACCGCGGCCGCGAACAGCACGTCCCCGGGCGGGCGGTCGATGGGCCCCATGCGTAGCAGCAGCGCCGCGGCGCCGCCCGCCAGCCACAGCGCGCTCCACAGGAACGACGCGCCGCCCTGCAACAGCGCACCGTGCACCGAGCACTCACCGCGGCCGCGAACAGCACGTCCCCGGGCGGGCGGTCGATGGGCCCCATGCGTAGCAGCAGCGCCGCGGCGCCGCCCGCCAGCCACAGCGCGCTCCACAGGAACGACGCGCCGCCCTGCAACAGCGCACCGTGCACCGAGCACTCACCGCGGCCGCGAACAGCACGTCCCCGGGCGGGCGGTCGATGGGCCCCATGCGTAGCAGCAGCGCCGCGGCGCCGCCCGCCAGCCACAGCGCGCTCCACAGGAACGACGCGCCGCCCTGCAACAGCGCACCGTGCACCGAGCACTCACCGCGGCCGCGAACAGCACGTCCCCGGGCGGGCGGTCGATGGGCCCCATGCGTAGCAGCAGCGCCGCGGCGCCGCCCGCCAGCCACAGCGCGCTCCACAGGAACGACGCGCCGCCCTGCAACAGCGCACCGTGCACCGAGCACTCACCGCGGCCGCGAACAGCACGTCCCCGGGCGGGCGGTCGATGGGCCCCATGCGTAGCAGCAGCGCCGCGGCGCCGCCCGCCAGCCACAGCGCGCTCCACAGGAACGACGCGCCGCCCTGCAACAGCGCACCGTGCACCGTGCACCGAGCACTCACCGCGGCCGCGAACAGCACGTCCCCGGGCGGGCGGTCGATGGGCCCCATGCGTAGCAGCAGCGCCGCGGCGCCGCCCGCCAGCCACAGCGCGCTCCACAGGAACGACGCGCCGCCCTGCAACAGCGCACCGTGCACCGAGCACTCACCGCGGCCGCGAACAGCACGTCCCCGGGCGGGCGGTCGATGGGCCCCATGCGTAGCAGCAGCGCCGCGGCGCCGCCCGCCAGCCACAGCGCGCTCCACAGGAACGACGCGCCGCCCTGCAACAGCGCACCGTGCACCGAGCACTCACCGCGGCCGCGAACAGCACGTCCCCGGGCGGGCGGTCGATGGGCCCCATGCGTAGCAGCAGCGCCGCGGCGCCGCCCGCCAGCCACAGCGCGCTCCACAGGAACGACGCGCCGCCCTGCAACAGCGCACCGTGCACCGAGCACTCACCGCGGCCGCGAACAGCACGTCCCCGGGCGGGCGGTCGATGGGCCCCATGCGTAGCAGCAGCGCCGCGGCGCCGCCCGCCAGCCACAGCGCGCTCCACAGGAACGACGCGCCGCCCTGCAACAGCGCACCGTGCACCGAGCACTCACCGCGGCCGCGAACAGCACGTCCCCGGGCGGGCGGTCGATGGGCCCCATGCGTAGCAGCAGCGCCGCGGCGCCGCCCGCCAGCCACAGCGCGCTCCACAGGAACGACGCGCCGCCCTGCAACAGCGCACCGTGCACCGAGCACTCACCGCGGCCGCGAACAGCACGTCCCCGGGCGGGCGGTCGATGGGCCCCATGCGTAGCAGCAGCGCCGCGGCGCCGCCCGCCAGCCACAGCGCGCTCCACAGGAACGACGCGCCGCCCTGCAACAGCGCACCGTCACTTCACAGCACCAGCAGACTTCCACACACCTCTCAAGAAAAACGACTGTAGACAGGCAAAAGAATGATGAGACGACTATACGTTCACCTGATGTTAATACGCATACCCATGTCGGATGCAGTGCGTTCCATAATTCTGCATTGCAATATCACACGACACACTGCACTGCGCTCCATAATTCTGCATTGCAATATCACATGACACACTGCACTGCACTCATCATCAGTTGTTGTCTCATTTTGCACAATAATCATGGGTGTTCAAAGTTGAACGGTTGTGCGAAGTCGTCGGCTTCTCTGAATGGAGCGAAATAGACACAGTTACCTTTTCTGTTGCACAAACTCTTTTCGTTGTCTATCTTTGTGTTTCGAGGTCTATCAAGAATGTCACCCTTGTCCATAACAACTTTACAATGGATGCATAGAGCTGCTATGCATTACTAGCATCAAGCATGTGATTTCACACATGCTAAATTCTGTATCAAGTGAATATGTAGTGTCAATAATAAAATTCAATGAATATATAAATATAAATCAATAAAATTAAAAACATTTTGATATGCGTCGAAGATTTTAAATGAAACAATTCTGTGATAACCAAGTACCTACCTGCCACATATATATACTGTTCAGAGCGCAGCCGGCGACAAAGGGCGTATTTTAAATGTGAAGAGGCAAGTAAGGGAGCCAGGTAATGGATTTGGCGTTCAGCCTCTCCAGTGAAGTGGCTCAGCCGCGGCCGCGTTTAGCGACTATCTAGATCGAGTCAAGGGTTGCTCGCCGCATAGAATATGAGTAATATAATTAAATATCTGTCTCCAATATATAAAATTCTCGTGCCAATTTTTGTTACCAGCCGACCAATTGTCTGTTTGGTAGGTCTGATAGTAGGTAGAACGAATGGTTCTTGCAATTTTTAGTCAATTTTATGAGCCTTATAATCTTAGGGTTTAGGACAGCTCTCTACTGTCTCAGATAAGATTTAAGATTTTAGTGTAATAACAAAGTATTTCTTATGTCATACATAATTATGTTATTAACTTTATTTTAGTTGGCTGGCATGTTCAAAATTAACCAAAAATGCAAGGAGGCTGCTGGCTGGGTGATTGCCATTGAGTTTGAGTTTTCAACCAATTAGGTATAGAGAGCTTTAAGTGCAGGTTTTATCTGTATGCTTTCAAATTTCACTTTTATTTTATTTTATTTAAGCCAACATGTATACAACAATCTTGATACTAGACACATTTAAATATTCTATTGCAATGTTGTATACTCCACAAGGTCAACTCAACATGCTCTGTTTAAGAGGACATTCTTTGTTAATATATAACTTAAAGCTAATGTTAGTTTTGAAATTAGAAAAGAAGTGATACCACCAAAGTAAATGATATTATAACTAGTCGCACATAGCATTGAAAAGTCAGATCTGTACCCCCAGCGCTCAGACTGGAACTCCCACAAATGAGGCAGAAACCTTGCAGACTTAGATAGGAAGAAATATTTAAATAATCTGCAATCACCAGCGTGTTCCAGTCGATGGGCAGCAGCGCGTCCAGGCGCGTGACGTGCAGCAGCGCGCGCGTGGCGTGCAGCATGAGCGACGTGAGCGCGCCCAGCAGCAGCGGCCGCGCCGCGCCCGCGCGCAGCCCCGCCGCGCCCCACACGCAGCCGCACACGCACAGCCCCACCGCCTGCCGTCACACCAATTTACAGTCAAAATACCACATACTGGGGAACCTTTTTTTTCGGGAAGGGAAAAATCCCTCACAGACTTCTGCCTTTCGGAAGGGTATGTCTGACTCGCACGGATTGAAACAACCTCCCCGTCTTCTGAGTCAGCGAGGAACCGCTAAGCATTACTTCATGTTGACCCCCATACTGCAAGCCTACAAACTGCGGGTCTGCCTACCACTTCTACCAAATGTGGTCGAGCATTACCCTGGCGGTGTGAGGATCCACAACCAGGGCAATGGCATTCTTGAACTATAATACTAGGCCTTACCTGGATTACATAGTGCAAAAACTCACTACCCCTCACCACAGTTTTTCTTTAACTAGTTAAATATTTGGATGTAATTATTAGTGTAGACTTATTAAATTGTTCTATTTTAAGTCTTTTCTTTTGTTTTGTTAACTATAATGAGACAGTGTAGCCAGCAGTAGTGATGGACGGGATACTGGTCACTGGTCAACTGTCTGCAGTATTGTGTTAGCAGGAAGTAAGCATTAAGATTGTGCATGCACTGGCTGTGTGAGCGCTTTGCCTTGCTTGTTATCATTCAATTAAAAACTAAGCCAGCTGAATGACTTAGTTACAAAGAGATTCTAAGTGAAGCTCTTACTTCCAAGCCCAGGCAAATCTCTCAGAATGCCACAGCTATGCACATGCACACTTAACAAAAGCAGATTGTCAGGTTTCATGCACCTTTGAGAACATTGTGGCAAACTGCCAGACATGCAATTACCACATGTTTTCCTTTTCTATTAATACCACATTTATTAATGTAGATGTGCTAACCTAGACTAGCTCTCGATTGTAATTCTTAGACTTTTCTCAAATAAGAAAACCTGAAGTCTGAAACTTTTTAGAATCACTTTGTTATCCATCACTGATCCCCTTTTTCTCATGAACGGATGGAGGGAGATCAAGTTGAAAGTTCATAACAAACACTGAGACCTATGATCCATTGGAGGCAGAAGAAGTTTAAGCCTCTATGTCGCCAACATATATAATGTTACAACTGTTTATGTTGTTTTACAACTCAAAACTATGGGATCCTTCCTGCTGTCTAAAAATCATGAAAGCAAAGTCTTATCCAAAAGTTGTTTTAATAAAAAGTTTTTGTTTCTAGGCAGATTTTCACAGAATACAGTTACTGTTATTCTTCTTCTTCTTAGTCGTTCACTCTTGACAGAGTGGTCGTGGTTATACTTTTACGATGTGCAATGATGAGCCACTGCTGCTTTGGCGATAGTTCTCCAACGGCTTCTGTTGGCGGCATTGCGAGAGCACTCAATAATAGAGGAACCTGTAGCACTCCGGATCAGCTCTGTCCACCTCGTTGGGGATCGACCACGTGGACGCGTGCCTTGCACTCGCCCTTGAACCACCAGATGTTCGATGGTAGCTACCCTTCTTGATATATGGCCAAAAAACTTGAGGATTCCCAATTGTACATGCGACGAAAGCCTAGTCAATTTTCAACTCCTTGAGGATGGAGACGTTTGTGCGATGTGCTGTCCACTTTATGCATAATAGACGTCTCCAGCACCACATTTCTAGGGCGTCTATTTTTCTTCTGTCAGACAGTCTTAAAGTCCACGTTTCAGCTGCATACAAAAATATTGGAAAGACTAGACATCTCATGAGACGAACTTTTGTATTTTTCGTAATTCTCCTATCTTTCCAGATCTTTGACAGTTTTTCTACAGCTGATCTGGTCACGGCACAGCGCCTCCTAATTTCTTCCTCACAACTTCCATTATTAGTTATAGTGGAACCTAGGTAGATGTAGCTTGGAACCACTTCACAATTGTTGATACGCGTTACTTCGGGACAGTTACCATACTACTGCACTACTGCATAGTTACTGTTATAGCATAACCTTATTAACATAATATTACAAAGATGTAGTCTATTGCACAAGTACCTAAACTTATGTTCACATGCATTATTATGGATAAGGGACAGGGTCTAGTTATAAGATGCAATTTATATTAATTTAGTTCAAATTAGAGATTTTGTACTTAAGTAGCATACATTCCTTATATTAATTCACTATTGCAAATTCCATTCGAACCTTCACATAAGAATAATAATGGCTAATGTATATGCAGGCATATGTGGGAAGGCGTGCGTTTGAAAAGGGCTGCCAATATGTCACAGCGGACAACCTCATAGAGATCAGTTAATATTGCAAACAACAATGTTTAAAAGAACCTCTCCAATTGACATGAAACTTGATTGACTGAGTCTGAAAACATTAGAGCCCAAGTTATATTCAGTGGTACCATCACACTGCACAGTGCAGTCGGTCGGCGCGGTACTCACGGCCAGCAGCAGCGTGAGCGCGCCGCTCGGCGTGAGCAGGTAGCGCGCGCGGCAGTACACGGGCGTAGTGCATGTTGCACGGCGCGGTGGGTAGGTACTCACGGCCAGCAGCAGCGTGAGCGCGCCGCTCGGCGTGAGCAGGTAGCGCGCGCGGCAGTACACGGGCGCCAGCGCGAGCGGGCGCGGCGGCGGCGCGCGCGAGTAGTGCGCGTGCGAGTCCCACGAGCGCTCCGTCAGCTCGGTGCCGGCGGGCGAGCGGCCGCCCGCGCCGGCGCCGCCGCCGCCGCTGCCCGCGATCTCGAAGTCCTGCACGTCCTCGCCGCGGCAGCTCGTGGGCTCCAGCTCGCGGATCTCGTCCAGCAGCAGCTCCACCTCGTCGGCGCAGTACAGCTCGCTGGCGGACACGTAGCGCGCCGGCGCCGCTTGCATAGCCCCCGCGCGGCGCCCCCGGGCCCGCCGGACGCCCAGCGCCGCGCCTCACCGCCGCGCGGCCCGCATTACTCGCCCCGTCGGCCGCGCTTCACATGGCCGTCGCGCCGCCCGAGCGCCGCGCTCGTCGAGCGACGTTGAGCCCTAGGCCGCAAACCTCTCGCCGCATTATTGTGGACACGAGTATTTATAGTCAAAACCCCAAATTGTAAACAGGATTTAGACGCTCTGCTAGCACGCCATGTTTGTTTTCGTACTTTTTTTACTAGCCAGTTGCCACAGAGTAGGTAACGGAAATTCTACCTTAGACAACTAACACCATAGAGTATATCGAATACTATAATAAAAAAACCCCTGTTGCCCTGTGGTTGTGGTATGATCTGTATCATAATCTATGATTTTTTAGTTGAAATCATAGATCGTAATAGAAAGTTCATCATTGGTTGAAATGCATCTCTCGTAAGCTTGAATTACGGAGAAGTATTTTTATACTTCCAAGAGACAACTTATAAATTAAATCTCGATGAATATAGAACCACCTCCTTTAAAAAATCGGTACAAATTGTGCTTTCTGGTACCTAGCAAATGCACTAGTTACTGTAAAAAATACCCAAATAGCTGGAAGTGTGCATGCAACTGAAGAGTTCGGAGTTCCCTCAATTTCCCCGAGATCCCATCGTCAGAATTTGACTTCACGACTATTGCCATCAAGTCAGCGTCTATTATACAAGCAAATTCACTAGTCTCTGTAAAAAATACCCAAATCCCTTCAAAAGTACTTATAAAATTTGAAGAGTTCCCTCGGTTTCTCCAAGATCCTATCTACTGCAAGGTCTCTGACCTGATGACCATAATATGACAACCTGGAAAGTATACTCTTTAAAATATTGTCACGAGTCACGACCAATGGCTAGATCGGAAACAACGATTGTGTCCCTAGCTTAATGATAGAAATTGACAGTTTAGAGGGTTTAGAGGCCAATCTCCTTTGTGCCTCCCTCAAGCTACTCGACATTGGCGAAGTGCATTGTGCTGTTTTGGCACTACAGAAAGCCATAAAGCAAGAAAAGAAGAAAGAAGAAGATAAGAGCTTTCGACTACTCGATAATAGATGGCAATAGTGTACAATTAGAAAGAGAAGCATGAAATTCTGTGTTAGAACAAGACGCAAACCTGTCAGAGAATAGATGAACCATAGATCGTAATGAACACAGCAATAAGTTTTAGAGATGATTTAAATTTAGAACTAGTTATTTGAAATTTGAAAAGAGATGTATTCTGTTCTGGAATTCGAATTATTGCCGAGTATTTAAGGGCAAGTTTGCAGGATCAAGCAGTCAGTCAAGTAATAATTCAGTTCAATAGATTCAAGTCCGCGATACAATAGCGACACGAAGTGAGGGAAGAAGAAGTAAATTATATATAGTACTAGGGTGTAGTACTGGTGGTCTTCGGTTAGTCAGTGGTGCTCGTGCTCCTAGGCGCACCGAAGTTCGCGCGGTGCGGCCTTAACGTAGTGATTATATTCTCTTTGGCCTTAAGAGCTGAAGAGGGCATGGCCCATATGGCCTGTCTTTGTGTTGCTCGTCACGGCGCTAAGGCCTGTGAGTCAGGTATCGGATTTTGAATAAAGGCACCTATTCAACGACATCCAATTGTTCTTCCAATCCCGAACCCCGGTTCGCAACAATATTACCCAAATAGCTTCAAGTGTGCTTATAAAATTTCAAAAGTTCCCCGGATTTCTTCAGGATCCCATCATCAGACCCTGACTTGATGACAATGGAACTATTTGGGAACCCAATCAAACAAAAAAAGAATTTTCCAAATAGAGATAAAAAAATGTCGAATTGTTAACCACCTCCTTTGTTTAAATCGGTTATAAATAAAATGTAGGTAGCGCCTTCTACACATCTACACATGACATTCACATGGCACCATGGAATTAATTATTAATTCCATGCATGACACAGATCACTAGTCAAAGGACAATGACTAGCTAGCAACAACAATAATTACTACCGTATGCGAAATGAAAGGGAATCCCATAGGGGCCTCCTTGAATACGAAATACTGAGTGAGTATTGAGCTAACGAATAATAATTATTGTTAGCTCAATGGGGCTGAGTAATCATTAAATACGATTTAATTTATCTGTATAATATGCAAATATCTGGGTGACCGAGCTTTGCTCGGTTGCCAATAGATGGCAGCAGGGTTCATATTTTTTTTGGTAAATTCGACATTTTCTAAAAGTGAATCCTAGCTAGATCGATTTATCGCCCCCAAAATCCCCTGTATACTAAATTTTATGAAAATCGTTCGAGCCGTTTCCGAGATTCAGATTATATAGAAATATATATATATATATATATATATATATATATATATATATATATATATATATATATATATATATATATATATATATATATATATATATATATATAATATATACATATATACAAGAATTGCTCGTTTAAAGGTATAGGATAGTGCACAACCACAAACGTGGTATATCATCATTGACCTAGAAACAAAGTTATGTATGCAAGGCTGCCGCAGTAATAGGCCGCAATATACCACTTGAATACAATGAAGTCAGAAGTACGCTACTATATCTGCTATAACTTCTCTAATCAATGTTTGAATACCACTGTATGCCTAGTCATGTATGCTAAGGAAATAAATAAATACTTTTTTATACATCTTACATCATTATTCCGAGTTTGCTGAGGTATACATGCTGTCACATAAATACAATATAATAATTTATTTCACGGCGGCTCCACGGCGGAGTCCTGAATGACATCATTGTTTACCTCAGATTAATGAAGCTGTTACTGTCAGGTAGGTACGTGGTCAGACCTCAGAGTAAGAGGGTCAGACACACAGAGCAAGGAATGACTTTACATAGGAACGAGCGGTAATTTTAAACTTTTAAACAGGCTTCAGCAGAACTAACTGAAATAAATCAATCACACTGCACTCACACTGATTAAAGATAGTATCTTAGATCAGTCTCAAAAACTAAAAGCACATATTTGTATGCCTCTACAAACTGAAATATATTTCATACTAGCTGTTGCCCGCGGCTCCGCTCGCGTGAATTTAGGTTTTTCACTACTTCTGCGGGAACCATCGCTTTTTCCGGGATAAAAAGTACCATAATGTGTTAATCCAGGTAATAATCCATCTCCATTCCAAATTTCAGCTAAATCGGATTCGTAGTTGCAGCGTGAAGGAGTAACAGACAAACACACACATATATACAAACTTTCACCTTTATTATATTATAGTGTAATGTGCACATATAAACTTTCGTACTTCAAATACGCCGCTCCCAAAATAGGTTCAGTGCTAATGCCGAGTTTCACGCGGGACTTTCATACAAACTCCCAACCCCTATTTCACCCCCTTAAGGAATGATTTTCTCAAAACCGTTTCTTAACTGACAACTACCCATTAGAAATAACCTACTTTCCAAACAAGTCAACAGTAACAATATTAAAATTTTCACATAAAAACTTGCATCCCCTATTTTACCACCCTTAAAGGGGAATTTTCCAAAACGACTTATACAAATTTTTAATATCTGAAGCTGATAACCTAAATGACGATTTTCACGTCTCTAACTTCAAAAACACGGAACTTTCATATAAACTTCCAACCCCTATTTCACCCCCTTAGAGGGGTAGTTTCTCAAAATCGTTTCTTAGCTGACAACTACCCATTAGAAAGAACCTACTTTCCAAATTTCAAGTTTGTAGGCTTTATACTTCCTGAGATATCGTGATTAGTCAGTGAGTGAGTGAGTGGTAACTCTCTTTTATATATATATTTATATATATATAAAAACATGTGATTTTATGTTTATTAGTGTACCTAAGTGTTTTCACAACTTTTTTTTAAGGTTTTTTAACTTTTAAATTTTTCGTAATGAAAGGTATCTTAATAATATCATTAATTAAACATTTAAATTAAATTCACTGAAAGACGCCTGCTGAACACTGTTTTTGTAATGATTGTTCCCGCGGGAACTCGATTGGATTAATTAGTTTTACTATATATATATTTTGTTAAAGAGGCAACGTAAGGTATCAGCATAACAAATTTTACTAAATTAAGTTCATTAGTTGTTGTTTACAAAGCTGTTAAATTAATTGCAGTTTTTTAACTATCCCACGGGAACTCTTTATTTTACCGGGATGAAAAGTATCCTATATGTTGACCAGGGACATAAGCTACCACCACACAAAATTTCATTGGAATCGGTCCAGCCGTTCCAAAGATTAGCCCGTACAAACAGACAGACAAACAGACAAACAGACAAACAGAGAAACAAAAAAATTGAAAAAATTCTAAATTGGTTCTATTTCACTTCTTACATCCCCCTGACTCGGTTTTTAGCATTTCTTTTCACTGTACAGAAATTCGACTTCTACAGATTTATTATATGTATTGATAAATACGATAGGTATAGGGGAGAAAACATATTAAGAACATGATGGATTAAAACTACATTTGATTTATGTACTTACTTAATTTATTAAAAAAAACAAACAATTTTCAACCATACAACAATCAATGATAAGTATTAATGATTGGTTACTAGACTTTGTATTTTAATTATTCCGCGGTTTCCGCCAATTTATCTGTGACCGACCGGCAAGTCATACATAGCTATAAATGAAACTATTGCAAGCAATTACCTGAATCTTTCCTATCAACAAAAACAAAGAGGTGCTTCAAACTCACAGATAATTTGTCGGAACTGAATGCATTCGCATCACAGAATCAACTAGTTTACAGATCCATTAAACAAATAGCTGCACCATATTTAGAAAAATATTTTATGTAGCTAGTTACCTAGGTACAAACTTTAAGCTAGCTTAAGGGTGCTTTTGTCAATAAGTATTTAAAAATACATATTTAGTGAGACTGTTACATTTTCCATAGCTTACTTGGTATGGTGCCAGAGATTATAGGCTTTTACATAATATAACTACTTACACTAAATATTAATCACCACAATCATATAGGTTTAAGAAAAAAACAAAAACTAAGTAGTATTGTCTCTAACAAACAGATACTTACCCTTTTCAATATTTAAATGCTAATAACAATAAAATCTTAATACTCTTATAAAGTTATGTACATGTATAAAGGTGGTATAAAGTATAACATGAAGTACCTATAGTACTTAATAGAACAATGGAAGTACCTAGCAAACAAATTAAGAAAACAAAATCTATATCCATACAACAAAAATCACAAAATGTCAAATCTGAATACAACAAAGGTCACAAGAAGCTAAGGCTCCATTTGAGAATTTTTAGAACTATTAGGTTTGGACTTATCACCTACCTACTATAGTTGTAATAATATAATAGGTCCCTTTTGGCGTTTGAGACAGACCATAGAATGTCACTTGGAATGAAAGTGAAAAAACAATAACATACTAATTTATGACACAACGTGTTTTTAAAACCAGTTACGTTGTCAGTCTTTTTTTAATTAATTTTAGTGTTTAACCACATTATATCATTACCAGCTTCACTCGATTTTAATAGTAATCGAATATTGTGTAGTGATCTTTACTGAAAAGAATGAGCTTGGCGACACTGACTTCTATAGGATGGGTTGTCATTGACTAAGCGGCACGTGACTGAGTGAATAATAATTAAAGACTGAAATAATAATAATTTTAGAAAGACATAGTTAATAATATCATTATCTTGATTCTTGACGTTCTGATCTTTAATCTATTACTTGTTATATTCATTGACTGGCATATTTAATTTTATATTACTAATTTCATATAACTGCTTGTAAAAAATAAATTGTAAAATTATTGCTTTGTTATATTAGTACACGCTTATTGTTAGCAACGCCCTGACAGGGCCACATGTTAATGAAATATTGTATGTAAGCTATTAACAACAAATAAACAAATCTCCACTGCACACTATAAAATCGATCAAATACTGATACAAACTTGAATCGATTTATTGTGAGTAGCGAGTCGTCGTTACTAGTCTCGTCGCCTCTCGCCAGAGAGTATTAGTGATCTGTGCTCGTCGCGATGATATGTAAGTATGCCAAAAGGGACCTACCTATTACATATATTTTTGTATTTTCACAACTTTATGATAAGAAACAGAATGAACTCAACATTTGACAATCAAGCAAATTTTTAATTTCTAAAGGAACATAAAATCTTTGACAATACTGTTCACTTATAATTAATACTTCTAGTTATTCAAAGTGACTGCCGCAGTTCGTCCAAGTAGTCAAACGCAAACGTCATTAGGCACTTTAAATTAAATTGAAAAGTCTTATAAAAGCTCAGTGTACCAGTCGGAGAATAATGAGAAAGATACTATTTTGTCTATTACACAGCAGATAATGTTTTCATAGTAGTAGCAACTAGTAAGAGTCTAGAGCCGTAAAATTTAAATAATTAAACAATTTTTCCGAGAGATCGTACAGGTCAGTAGCTACCTGCGAAACACATACGAAAAGCTGATTACAACAGCTAATTAGTCATACTTAACACAAGTATGACTAATAAGTAAGAAAAAAAAATAATAATATTATGAAATAATAATCATAAGTCACAAAAAAAATATGATTCGCCCCTGGGAGATCACGAATGAAAGTATAACTAATCATGTTCCAATTCTTTTGAATTCTGAGACTATTTTTTTTTTGTAATTATTCCCTTGTAGCAACCTAATATAAAAAGTATTATAATAACATTATCTGGTTGAATTGCGCGTAAGTTTATTCGGAAATGTTAAATCCGGGCGGCTCGGTCGCGTGAGGGTCGATCGCGCGGCTCGCCCGCACCGCCTCCAGCACCACAGCCTCCGCGGCCGTCGCCACGATCAAGGCGGTCGCGTCATCCAAGCTATGAAGCATCGCCGAAATCCTCTCGATCGAGCGACTCACCGACACCTTCATCGCCTGCTGCAGAGAGAGCGGGTGCGGCACGGGGCCGGGGGCGGCGCGCGGCGGGGGCGTCGGGGGCGGCGTGAGCGAGACGAGCGGCGCGACCGGAGGCACGCGGTCGTCGGAGCGCGGCGACGAGCCGACTTCCTTCGAGGACGGGAGCGGGGGCGACTCGGCGGGGTCGGAAGGCGGCGCTTCGGGCTCCGCGGCCGGCACGGAGCGCCCGTACTCCTCCACGCAGGCGAGCGCGACGCCGTCGCTCAGGTAGTCGCTCACCTCGCAGTAGCTGAGCGCGTCGCCGCTCTCCAGCGGCGCGAACTGCGGGAACAGGTAGCACTCCGACGTCTGCAAGTCACCCACAACACGTTAGTATTCACGTACAGCGCCGCCGACTGGCTCCCGGGCGACGTGCAAACCTCGGAGTGCTACCGGCTCCAGCGCTCGCGACGTGCCGCCCGCTCCTCCGAGCTATGCACTTCGCCCGTTGCCATTTCAGCTTCGCGACCCTATCTTTTACTCCGGCTACATCGATTACTTCCTCTACACCAACTCCGGTGCTACATGGTATACAGCAACGAACGTGTTTTTTTGCTCGTTGTTGTTCGATGTTGATATGGCAACAGGTAGACGCTTGGAATATTCACAGAATAGTTAAATATATTCATTTTAAAAATAAATGGTAAAATTAAAATATAACATACAACAAACATGTTTTTTTTTTTTGCAGTTTTTTATAGATAAAATTGTAGGGAACCTTACGTGCACAAGTCTGACTCTTACTTGCCGATTTTACGAATTTTTTATTTTTATGCTCATAGCTGCTTATTCATTGGATTAAATGACATCGTTTATTGTAAAGAAATCCTTATAAGATCACTTTGTTGTCCATCTGTCTGTGTGTCACAAATCTTAATCTATAGTATGGAACCCACCGTGCGCGAGTTTGATACGCACTTGATCGGTTTTTACTTTTTAGTGCAATTGTCTTTTTGTAACAAAACTCAGTGTCACTTTTGTTTGCAACAACATGATGAAGAAAGTCTGAAGAAGTGCACTGTTTCAAATACCAGGCTACCGTGCTCGCCGTTCGTCCGCTGAAGGCGAACACTCAGCCGCGGGATATATTTTGAGCGTTTTTCTTGTGGAGCGCCAGTATACGCTGCAGCGTGACGCTGGCCGAGCTGACGCACGAGGTGACGCGGGAGCTGTCGTCGGGCGCGGCGCTCGCCCGCAACGCCCTCGACTTGGACGCGAGGATACTCAACGCCGAGAGGTCGTTCGAGACCGCGTTCGGCTCGGTCCTCGCGTGAGAGTCGTCGGGCGAGCGCGCGGCGAGCGCGGCGCACAACCGGTGGGCTCTCAACTTGGCTCGGATCATAGGAGACGAGTCGGGGGTCGCGGCGTGCGGCACGGGCGTCGCTCGCGACGAGAGGGACGAGCCGCCGGCGAGCACGGTCGACGCGGCGTCGGTCGCGGTCACGACGCTGTCGTCGTCGTGCGTCGGCGCTCGCAGCCTGCTGAGGTCGGCGGCGCGCAGAGCGTTCAGTTTGTGCTGCAGGATGATCGATGAGAACGTCGATGTTCCCGTGGTGTGCGTGAGGACGCTGCCGTCGTCGTCGTCGCTGGAGCACGCCCAGGGGCTGATGCTGGGCGCGTCGCCCGCGACCTGCGACGCGGACTCGGACGGCTCGCTGTCGCGGTGCGGGGCTCGTGCGGGGTCGGGGTCGCGGTCGGGGCGAGGGCCCGGCGCGGGGTCGCGGTCGGGGTGAGGAACCGGCGCGGGGTCGCGGTCGGGGTGAGGGCCCGGCGCGGGGTCGCGGTCGGGCTCGGGCTCGGAGTCGGAGTCGCCCCCCGGGCCGAGAGGCGCGAGGCCGCAGAAGTCATTTACCGCTATGGCGGAGCCGACGACGGCGCGGTCGGCGTGTCCCTCGCTGAGCATCTCGTCGCCGATGCACACGTCCACCTCGGTGGCCGTGTCGACGAGGTACACTTCCATAATATCGTCCTGCGCAAGGAGAGCGGCTGTTAAACTACCGATATAGAAGGAAACTTGTGAGTAATCAACGGGCCTAGACAAAGTCACAGTCGTTTGGCGTTAACGCTAGTCGACAAAAATGTATGGACGAAACAAATGACGGTAGAAAAACCACGATAATAATAGTACTAAACACGCTGTTTTTGATAATTGACTACGACAACTCGAACGCTCGCTGGCGTTCTCGCGGATCTTGTAGATAACTTTAGCGTACTTCGCTTGACAATTGACAGCCGACAGTATCAAACACAGCGTGTTTAGTAATCCCCGCGGGCCCGGCGCGCGCACCTGCAGGTCGAGCGCGGCGACGACGGCGACGAGCCGGCGGTCGCGCACGAGGTCCAGGAAGCGGCGCGAGGCGGGCGGCGGCCAGCGGCGCGCGGCGGCGGGGGGCCGCACGGCCGCCATGCGCGCGCGCAGCGCCTGCGCCGGCAGCGCGCCCCAGCGCCGCGGCAGCGCCCGCAGCGCGCCCGCGGCGCAGCGCTCCACCGTGCCGTAGTCCACGTGCCGCACCTGCCACCGACCGTGCCGTCAACACTATACGCACCTGCAGGTCGAGCGCGGCGACCACGGCGACGAGCCGGCGGTCGCGCACGAGGTCCAGGAAGCGGCGCGAGGCGGGCGGCGGCCAGCGGCGCGCGGCGGCGGGGGGCCGCACGGCCGCCATGCGCGCGCGCAGCGCCTGCGCCGGCAGCGCGCCCCAGCGCCGCGGCAGCGCCCGCAGCGCGCCCGCGGCGCAGCGCTCCACCGTGCCGTAGTCCACGTGCCGCACCTGCCACCGACCGTGCCGTCAACACTATACGCACCTGCAGGTCGAGCGCGGCGACCACGGCGACGAGCCGGCGGTCGCGCACGAGGTCCAGGAAGCGGCGCGAGGCGGGCGGCGGCCAGCGGCGCGCGGCGGCGGGGGGCCGCACGGCCGCCATGCGCGCGCGCAGCGCCTGCGCCGGCAGCGCGCCCCAGCGCCGCGGCAGCGCCCGCAGCGCGCCCGCGGCGCAGCGCTCCACCGTGCCGTAGTCCACGTGCCGCACCTGCCACCGACCGTGCCGTCAACACTATACGCACCTGCAGGTCGAGCGCGGCGACCACGGCGACGAGCCGGCGGTCGCGCACGAGGTCCAGGAAGCGGCGCGAGGCGGGCGGCGGCCAGCGGCGCGCGGCGGCGGGGGGCCGCACGGCCGCCATGCGCGCGCGCAGCGCCTGCGCCGGCAGCGCGCCCCAGCGCCGCGGCAGCGCCCGCAGCGCGCCCGCGGCGCAGCGCTCCACCGTGCCGTAGTCCACGTGCCGCACCTGCCACCGACCGTGCCGTCAACACCGAATACACAATCGACCACCCGCCGTCGGACTGAGAGAATATTTTAATTCCTACGATTGTTAATAAAAATAAAAGTAAGAACAGCTTAAGAACAGTTTCCGGTGCTATGTTAGTTGTTACGCATCATTAGTAAATTTGGCAGTTAATTGCTATTTGTAGTTTTCTTGAATTATATGGTTAACCATATGTCAAATAAACACCGAGGTCGATCTTCCTACCCCGCCATTACCACACAGGGAATTCCAAATCCGCGCCACCCACCGGAAGCAAAATCGTGACGGACTGACTGACACAACTGTATAACCTTAACCAGTAAATAAATAGTTGCGGTGACGTGGCCTATTCGATTATTTCTCGCTCTGGAAGCCGACGCAGTACCTTGACGGTGGTGCTGTCGACGATCTTGACGATGAGCGAGCGGTGCCAGTCGCCCTCGTAGCACGCGCTGCAGTACTGGCCCACGCGCACGTCGGTGGGCAGCAGGCGGCGCGCGCGGCCCTCCGCGCTCTCGTAGTACGCGCTGCAACGCGAACACTCGTCATTGCAATTAACTATAATACTACTCTTTCGCAGGAGCTTTGCCGATGACTTCCTCTCCCACTTCACACTAGGACCCGCGCGCATCTCTTGTCGGAGGACGAATGCGGGCCGCGGCACTATGAAGTAGGACGGGAAGTCATCGGCAAACCTGCGCACGGTTTATATTAATAAAAATTTACTATTGAGAAAAATGGAGCAATTGGCAACTTTGGTATAGGAAAAAGAAAGCAAGGACGACAACGAAGCAGGTGGGATGATGAAATTGTACAGAAGGAGGCATTCGCCACGAGGCAAACGGACACAATATGCTGATATCGTTCTATTAATTAATTCGTATGGACTTTGACTACTGAAATTTTAAATTAGAAAAACGTATCCTTCCGTCACATATTTGTAAAATATTGTTAGTGTGAAAGTGTCCCAATTAAGGCTATATTGTTATTATTAAGTACTAGCTGACCCGGCAAACATCATAGATAAAAAACCTGTCAAGTGCGAGTCGGACTCGCGCACTGAGGGTTCCGTACTACAACCGGAGGAATAAAACCATAAAAACCACTTTTCTTATCGAACCGCAAAACTAACTTTGTTTTTAGAGGTTTATTGTAAATATCAAAAAAACTACTTATTAGATCTCGTTCAAACCAATTTTCGGTGGAAGTTTGCATGGTAATGTACATCATATATTTTTTTTAGTTTTATCATACTCTTATTTTAGAAGTTACAGGGGGGGGGACACACATTTTACCACTTTGGAAGTGTCTCTCGCGCAAACTATTCATTTTAGAAAAAAATGATATTAGAAACCTTAGTATCATTTTTAAAGACCTATCCATAGATACCCCACACATATGGGTTTGATGAAAAAAAATTTTTGAGTTTCAGTTCTAAGTATGGGGCACCCCCAAAATTTATTACTTTTTTTAAATTTTGTGTGAAAACCTTAATGCGGTTCACAGAATACATCTACTTACCAAGTTTCAACAGTATACTCTAATAGTTATATATACTAACAACTCTTATAGTTTCGGAAAAAAGTGGCTGTGACATACGGACGGACAGACGGACAGACGGACAGACAGACATGACGAATTTATAAGGGTTCCGTTTTTTTGCCATTCGGCTACAGAACCCTAAAAAATAGCTTACACCCTACCAAACATATACAAAAATTTCATAAGTTTGAACAGTTTCGAGGAGTTTGGTAACAAAAATAGGCACAAGAATTTTATATATTAGTAATGATCGAGTACTAAATGTGTAGTCGGCACACGAGCCCGAGCTCTCACTTCATTTCGTTCATGATGTCGTCGAGCGCGGAGTAGTGGTCGGCGCCGAGACGCAGCAGCCAGAAGTGGCTGGGCGAGTACACCTCGCCCACGGTGACGGGCAGCGAGTCGGTCACGCGCACGCCGGCCAGGCTGGCGGCCGGGATGCTGTCCAGCGGCCCCATGCAGTCCTCGGGGAACACCGCCGGGACCTGCGACAGAGCGCCCTGTTAGCTCCGAGATGCCGGTGGCAGAGAAACGATAGCTTTTCACATTGGGTTTTATTGTGTTCTCTACTCGCTTTAGAGGCCCGCAGGGTGTTTCGATGGAGCCGGAGGCGGCAAATCGAGGTGGAATTGTCTCGAAAATACTATCTGATTTTAGATCAGAAAAGGCTATTATTTATGAGAATACTGCTGAATGAAAATGAAAAATGAAAATGAAAAATCTTTATTTTCACATAGGCCCAATTAATAGGCTCTTATGAAAAGTCAAAACTCTACCGCCAGGTTTGGAAAGCAGGTTTGCACCGAGAAGAACTGGCAAGAAACTCGGCACTTGCTCTTTTTTAAAAAAAATGTCATTATATACAATTTCTTAAATAATATCAAAAATTATTACATAATTTTTAAGATATCTCGTGAGGAGATGGAAATATATCCCTATCATTCCAAGAATTTTTGTCATTGAAAAATTCTTCAATAGTATAGTAACCCCGATTTATTAGATGTTTTTTGACAGTGACTTTAAACCTGTGTAAAGGTAAGTCCAAAACAGACTTCGGGATCATATTGTAGAAGCGTACACTCAACCCCACAAATGACTTCTGTACTTTACGTAAACGGTGTGGTACTACAACTAACTTGTTTCCGCCATTATTTCTAATTGGACGGTTACTTACATCTATACGTATTAATGTTTTGACGTACAAAGAGTAAGCAATTATAAATGTATTGCGATGCCACTTTAAGAAGACCTATTTCTTTAAATTTTTGGCGAAGAGATTCGCGTGGCTTCTTTTTGTATAAGGATCTAATTGCTCTCTTTTGTAATACAAATATAGTTTGTATAACAGCAGCTTTGCCCCATAAAAGAATACCATACGACATAACACTGTGGAAATAGAATATTTGCTGATGGAAATTGGTGTCATTAGATAGTAAAAATTCAGTCAGGTCCATAGTAAATAACTAAATTCCGACAGGGCTGTAACGGCTCGATACGCTCTCGGCCCGCCGAATTGGACGCACACGACTCACGTAGGGGAACCCCGGCAGCGCGTCTTCGGGGTCGACGGGCGTGGAGGGGCGCGGTTCTTGGCGCGGGCGCGGGCGCGGCGCGGGCGGCGGGTGGGCGGCGGCGTGCGCGCGGGTGATGAGCAGGTAGTCGCCGCGCTCGGGGTAGTGCAGCCGCAGCACGCCCTCCGCCTCGCTCGCCAAGCCCACCAGCGACGTGTAGCCGAAGCGCATGAAGTTCAGCTCGCGCGCGTGCCGCTGCCTGCGCACACACACAGTACCAGAGCCCTATTCATTAAACGTACTTCATATCATCGAGACTTTCTCTTGTAATCGGTCAATCGAACATGCACTCATCAAACCTACTCGAGAAAATTACAAGCTATAATGTTATTTATCAAGTGTAAGTTTTGTTCATCAAATATGCGTTTGTTGCTTGTAGTTTGTTACTTTTGACAAAAAATTTGGACACTGTCCGTGTCGACTCTTCACTTGTAAAATTGCATTCGCAAATCACAATCTCGCTGTCAATGTCATTGTGACTCAACATGTGAAAAACATAGTTATTTTAGGGTTCCATACCAAATGATATGATGAATGATGAATGATAAAATGGAACCCTTATGGTGGTGGGACTTTACCCACCCGTCTGTCCGTGCGTCACATTCATTTATTTCAGTGATTATTAATGCTGACTGACAAACGGTTGTTCCCAGAAAAATAAAATCAACTTAACAAGTTACAAACTTTCATATGTTTTGTCCACATTCTTCTCAGCACAAGACCCTGGTTACCATCTAGCACCAAAATATTAATCAAACAAGTCCAAACTCGATGGGATTGTGTCATCATCAGATCAGCTTTATCATCAGATCGGCTTTATGTCATTATAATTTGTGCATGCATTGTCATCCGATTTACACAAGCTCGCAAAACACAGGGTGGCTCCAATTTACCTTGTAACATTTCATAACAGACAAACAAACAATCAGAAAAGGTGAAACTAAATAAAAGCTTGTGAAATGGCTGTGAAATATGAGCAGCTGCAGTGGGCGATCGATAGTTTCCTACGAGAAGCAACGGTCACATACTCGTACAAGCTGAGCAGGTCGATGCACCAGACGCCCTTGGGGTGCTCAGCTATTATTTCGCTGATCTCTCTCTTCAACTCCTCCAGGGCCGGCTTCTTGCTGCTGCTGGAGCCTGAAAATAAGCAGACGTAACTTCTTAAACATACAATATAGTGATCCTATTAGGTTTCAGTTTTTCTCCTTTATCTAGGCCCCACATCTCAATCTAGCCCCAAAGTAAGCGATAGCTTATGTTATGGGTACTAGACAACTAATTGATAAACATATTATTTTATATACATAAACCTCAAATAACTTCAGTGACATAAACAAATTTAATATTATGTAAAAACACCCTGGAAAACACACGCACTACAAACATGCGTGGGAATCGAATCCACGACCGTCGGCGCTAAGGGCATGAGCACTACCGCCGCTCCATTCAGTAGTCAAATTGTAGCCACGAGATGAATTTGTCGAGACATTGCTGATTTAAAGTTCGACATAACGTTGAATAGTAGAAGGGCCCTCACTCGATGGAGTCAGCGGGTCAGACTGCTTGTCCGCGCACTGGTTCTCGGCGCCCCGGGATTGCAGAGAAGCCCTCTTCTTGAGGGAGTCTTGCCGCGCGAAATTGCTGGTGTCCCTTTTGAGAATGTCCTTGTCGCTGTCCTTGCCCTGAAGTTTTATAACAGTAAAATGCATAAAATAATCTATTCGTCTTCCGACATTGAATCATAGTTTAAACGTCACTTCGATGCGCCCAGCTACCAAAGCACAGACAGCACAGCTACGCGAAGCGCGGCAAACTCGAATGAATGAAATGTCATTCATTTCATTACATATATTTGTCAGATTCAAACTTTTGGGATGAAAAGTAGCTTTTAGAAGATGAAATGATATTGTCCCATTTGTAACTAATAAATCAGCAAACACTTGGCACCATAATCATTTTTATATTGAACCAATTTGGCTGTTTGGAATTGAGATTGATTATGCCCTGGATTAACACATATTATGTGTTTGTCCAGGATCTTCTTTACATAACAAGAGCACTTCAATCATTAAGATAGATGACCATTTAGATTCTGTTGTTAGCTGTTTTTGCAAAACCAATAATCATTCAAAAACACGCTGTACAAATTAAAAATGTTTTTTACCTGAGCATTAGAGCTATTTGTAAGTGCTGGGCGCGATGGAGGTTCTGGCGTGTACTGGTGAGTGTCAGCCTCTTTCGCAACCGGGGCCTGAAGTGGCGCATTATTCTTTTTCACAAACGTTGAGGCAATATTGTGCTGTGCTGGCGTCATCTGGTGTTCTGGCACACTTCGTCTTTTGCCTTTACTGAAAAAATTCAGATGAAGAAGCCACATTAGTCGCTGTATCTAGCTTTAGCACTTAGGCACACGTGGTTACTTGGTTACATCCCTGACAGCGTCAGGTTTTTTTATTAAAAGTCATGTTTTATCAGTTTTATTGAGGGGTGCTGATGTTGTCACTTCTTCAAGGGCTTACCAGTAACACACAATTTGTTTTTACAAAACACAATTCTGTATAAAAAATGAGCTTCATTGTAATAATGGCACATTTTTCCAAATTGACATCGTATTGCTATACCATTTAAACTTCCTGGTGCAATACTGTGTCACAAAGGACAAAGGTTATATCTTTTTTTAAGTTATGAATCAAGACTTGCAATCAGGTGACTACCCTTCAAGGGGTCGCGCGGCGCCCAAACGATCACACCTGATATATGTTTGTTCATAGCTTAGTAATTATTTCTTGTCGCATGTATTTCTTATCCCTAGTAGTAGTTCAGTTATGTGCCGCTTGATCAAGACAACCCTTAAAGTTACTTATGTTCAGTGGCGTCACAAGAATCTTGAATATTGACTTACTGCTTTAAGGAAGGTGCAATCCTCTGATTTCGCACAAACTTATCCAGATGCTGTAGCGTCTGTGGGACTATTAACGTCAGGTCAGGGTTTGTTGGAGAGCCCTGGAACTGAATAATAACAATATACAAGCAGTCACAGCCTCTCATGCTCACTGTCCATTACAGCTGTCTAATGTTTCAAGGCTGTAAAGTGAGAAAACTTAATCAATAAATAGAAAATTTGTCTTAGGCACTGTAAGTAATGGACTACTTGGATTAGACCTAAACCAGTTGTAGACTAATCAGTGCCAGCAATTATTCTAATGCTGTATATACACTATATATGTCCTAAGCATTTAAATAATAGTAAGTTTGTGGGAAACAAAAGTAATAGAAGTAAAAATGTATCTCCCACCGTGCAGCGTAAGACTTTTGTTGTTTCAGACAATATTGGCAAAAAATTTGGCCACTTATTGAGTAATAATTTAGACCAAAAAGTCAGTAACCTATGTTGTCCCGGGGCCTCTTATGAATATTTAATTGAAAATATTCCAGCTGACCTTTTAAATCGATATTCAACTATTGTTTTAATGATAGGAGACAGTATGAATGTGACTAAAAAACTAATCATCAAAAGTTTTGAGTATTTGGTCTCCTTACAAATGAAATCTGGGTGCAAATTCATAATATGCACTTTTCCCTACTCAGACCATTTGACCCAGAAACAAAATGAGCATGCTCACAAGCTCAATGCAGCCTTGTATAATTTGGCATTGAGTCATAGGGATGTTTTTCACATTTTTGATATAAATAAATTTGTAAATAAAATTCATATGACAGAAGGTATGATGTACCTACCTTTTATTTATAAGAAACGAATAGCTACTCTTGTAGCTTGTAATATTGTGGACTCGGCTATATTTAGCACGAAGCCAGTTGACTTAAGTACATGTTGTACAAATAATAATATTGACATAATTAGTAATAATACTAATTTACCTATTTTTACCTCTAATAATAGTAATCCTACTATTGTAAATGTTGACCAAAATAATACTTTAAACTAAATAATTCGACAAAGGATAAGCTCTGTAAAATCTGTTTAGTCCATCAAAATATTCAGGGCTTACCCGGCAAGGAATATGAAATAGAAATGTTTGTTAATCAATTCAATATTGACATTCTTTGTCTTACTGAGCATTGGCTAAATAAAAGCCAATTGCAAATATATTTAAATAATTACACTTTGTCAAGTGCCTTCTCAAGAAAGACAGCAATCCGGGGTGGGTCTTTAATAATAACACATAACCATCTCAAATGTAAGGAACGAAAAGATATTGTCAGTCTTTCCAGAGAACGCATTGCAGAACTATCTTGTGTTGAGTTGGAAAGATATATTGTGGTTTGTGTCTACCGACCCCCCTCAGGTGACCTTAAACTTTTTGAGGATATAATGGAGGATGTACTCAAGCGACTGTCGACTTCAACTAAAAAAGTATTAGTATGTGGGGATTTTAATATCGATATTATATTGAGTAATTCAAATACTGTTCAGTTGCTTAATTTATTTAAATGCTTTAATCTAAAAAATGTGTTCAAGGAGCCCACTAGAGTAACACAAACCTCAGCTTCCTGCATTGATAATATATTTTGTAACTGCGAGATTGTGGATAAGGCTATAGTAAATAAGCTTAGGTCTGATCACTTTGGTCAACAAATTAAGGTCTTGAATAGTTCTGTTAAACTCAAGCAAATAGTTACATGCAGACCTATAACTAAAAATAAGTTAATGCGGTTCAAAGATAAAATATCTTCTACAGTTCCTGCCTTAGTCTTTGAACATGAGCACCCTGATAGCATTTATGGAACCCTATTCAAAGCAATAGATTCGGAATTTAATAATATTTTTAAATTTAAAAAGATAGATATTATGAACAATAAATTAAAATTCAGCGATTGGGCAACTATCGGGATTAATAAAAGTAGAAAAAAGTTATATGAGCTTTATGAAGAAAGACAATTTAATAAATCTGCAATTTTCCTAGAACAGGTTAAAAATTATTCAAAAATTTTCAAAAATGTGTGTATTCAAGCTAAATCACTGCATATTAAAGAAAAAATTACTCAATCCGATAACAAGATAAGAACCACATGGAACATAGTCAACAGGGAAGCAGGAAAAACCAAATCGCGCAACCCGAAGATTGAAATAGTTGCAAATGGTAATAAAATAACATCCGATTTGGAGGTCGCGAATAGCTTTGAAAACTATTTTCAAAATGTTCCTGTTTTGTTAACGGATTCTCTAAAGTCATCGCCAACAACAGCTCAAAAACTTTTAAGAGAAAACGTGAAAGAGTGCTCTGCCTTATTTAAATTTGAACATGTCACTGCAGCAGACATTAAAAAAACCTCCCGCCTGATAAAAATTAAAAGAACTGGTGACCTTTGGGGAATGTCTGTGCAAGTAGTTTTTAACATAATTGACTCCATTGCCCCTTATATGGCTGTATTATTTAACCAATGTATCGACCTAGGAATTTTTCCAAATTTAATGAAGCATAGTAAACTTATACCACTATTTAAATCTGGGGATAAACAGGACCTCAATAACTATAGACCTATTTCAATCTTACCAACTCTGAGTAAGATATTTGAAAAAATCATTCTTGACCAACTCCTTAGTCATTTTAATTCTAACAAAATTCTTCACTCCGAACAGTATGGTTTTACTAAGGGTAGGAATACAACTGATGCAGGTGCCAAGCTTTTAAGCCATATCTATGATGCCTGGGAACAGTCTCAGAATGCCATCGGAGTCTTCTGTGACCTGTCCAAGGCTTTTGATTGCGTTGAACATCAGACACTACTATTTAAACTTAGCCATTACGGCATCAAAGACAGAGCTCTTGATTTCGTTGCCTCTTATCTAAGTGATCGAACACAAAAGGTATGCATAAATGACATAAAGTCGCAGGGTTGTTCCCCCATAATGGGTGTGCCACAGGGTTCAATATTGGGACCTTTTCTATTTTTAGTGTACATAAATGATTTGCCGCACCATGTAAACGGTATTTGCGAGATAGTATTGTTTGCTGATGACACTTCTTTGGTTTTTAAAACTGATAGAGGTAAAGACAACTTTGACGACGTAAATTATGCTATCGCGCATGTATCGCATTGGTTCACTGTTAACAATTTACTTTTAAACTCAAAAAAGACTAAGTGTATTGAGTTCGCACTACCAAACGTAAAAAACGTAGCTACCAACAAAAAGGTGATTGTGAATGGTGAAACACTGGAAATGGAAAACTCTACAGTATTTCTGGGGGTAACCTTAGACGATAAACTACAATGGGGCGCTCATATTGAGACTCTGGCAGGTAAACTTAGTTCAGCTGCCTATGCTGTGAGAAAAATTAGGCAGTTAACAGACATTGATACAGCCAGGCTTGTCTATTATGCCTATTTCCACAGTGTTATGTCCTATGGTATTCTATTATGGGGCAAAGCTGCTGAGATTCAAACTATATTTGTATTGCAAAAGAGAGCAATTAGATCTATATACAAAATGAAGCCACGCGAATCTCTTCGCCAAAAATTTAAAGAAATAGGTGTTCTTACAGTGGCATCTCAATATATTTATAATTGCTTACTCTTTGTACGTCAAAACATTAATAATTATAAGCAACGTATAGATGTAAGTAACCGTCCAATTAGAAATGGCGGACACAAGTTAGTTGTAGTACCACACCGTTTACGTAAAGTACAGAAGTCCTTTGTGGGGTTGAGTGTACGCTTCTACAATATGATCCCGAAGTCTGTTTTGGACTTACCTTTACACAGGTTTAAAGTCACTGTCAAAAAACATCTAATAAGTCGGGGTTACTATACTATTGAAGAATTTTTTAATGACAAGAATTGTTGGAATGATAGGGATATATTTCCATCTCTTCACGAGATATCTTAAAAATTATGTATTAATTATTGATATAATTTAAGAAATTGTATATAATGACATTTTTTTTTTGAAAAGAGCAAGTGCCGAGTTTCTTGCCAGTTCTTCTCGGTGCAAACCTGCTTTCCGAACCTGGCGGTAGAGTTTTGACTTTTCATAAGAGCTTATTAATTGGGCCTATGTGAAAATAAAGATTTTTCATTTTCATTTTCATTTTCATTATCTAGTGTAGGGTAGGGTGAAGTTGACATTCAGAACTTGCTACTAAAAGGCAAAATTGTGTACTAAAAAGTACCCAATTTAACGAGATCTCGTAAAGCTTGATCTTGCAAAACTAGCATTTCGGTCTCGTGAGATCCCGCCGTGTCTAAAATTACCAATCCCTAAAACTTACCACAAAGCAGTCGTCGAACATTTCTCGTAGAAACTTCACCGGGTCGCTATATCCGAATTTCCTCATGGGCACAGTCGAGCCCACCATGTTTTTGTAGTCACGCAGCAGAGACATGGCATCTATGCGCGTCGGAGACGATAACGCCAACGCGCGGAAATCAACTTTCAGGTGTTCAAGCAAATCTTTGTCCATGGCGCTTGCTTGCCAAACTGTAGCCTTGTAAACCTGTAGCAAACCAAAAAAGTCACAATTATCTGGCCAATATGTAATGCGCAGATTCCATCACAAACATGGTTTTTAAGTTTCAAACGATGTAGAACCAAGTTAGTAGGTAACATTCGCCTACCTTTCTCGCTACTTGCTAGTTTTGCATATAGACACTAATTATTACACTTAATTTTACTACAAATAGGTAGGTCCGCGCCAACTTATCAACAAGAAAAATAGTTTTTGTAAAGTCGTTGTATGAAATTCAGTTGAATTGTTCAAGATTATATTCTCTTTGAATGGTTCAATGGTTCTCTCTGTTCATAGCCACCACTAGAGAGTATAGTGTTCTGTGATAGCCACAGAACACATATACTCTCTAACCCTACGGTTTAAAATGCGCACATATGCACCATTTGCACTGTCAGCGTGCTGAAAGTCGGTTTAAGATGTGTATAATATTGGTTATAGACAGCTACGTGACGTCATGAGTGTCGTCATTAATCGCGCTGACAGTGCTCAAAAAAAAGAGGTAGTGCAGCGTAAGCGCTAATGTCAAATTCAACTGACATCAGTCAGATCAACCGCTGATTTGCCAATAATTTAAACTTTTAACGTGCTTTTAACTTTGCTAATCGATTTGGGGACTGTGGTGAATTTTAACGGTTTTGCTGTGCTGATTGCCGTTAGAACTATAATTATTGTTTACATAACTTTTTATTATTATTTTATGTAAAAATTCCTTTTTATACAATTTGTTTGTTGGAAACCGCTTTTTGAGCCCCAAAAAAACAAAATCCATTCCATCCATCATCCAGCGACGATGAAGACGTTGAAAATATTTCAACCAAATCACTGTCACCTTCATCACTTTCAAAAATTTCCATTATTAAGTTTAATTGAGCCATTTTTAACGCAATTAGACAAAAAGAAATACCTACGCTCGTTTAACTTTTAGCTTAGCTCCAAAGATATGTTTACAAACAATAATAATAAATTGACAGCGACAGGCAACAGCGCGCTGTCGTCGGTTTAAAATGTAATCGCGCTAATAGCGCGTTCACAATTTAAACCTAGCGTCAGCAGCGTATGCAATGTCAGCACTGTTTACGCATTATAAACCGTACTGTAACATAGATCATACATATACCTATTCAATATAATCTATGGCATAGAGCAAGGAACATAGACCAACACATCTATGAATATTCTAGGTATTAGATACTTAAGTACTTACTCTCTCGCATAGACTATCTCTCTCGATAAAACGAGATAAAAGTAGACGTACATATCATAATACTTAAGTATTTTTTATATTGCTTTGCTTGGATAAAATATTTCATATACTCATCTTATAATCTATGGTTCGTCCAAGGCTGTGGTCCAAGCCAAGGTATATTGATTCAGCAAAGACACAGAGCAAGGAATGACTTTTATATTTAGACGATCTTCTTAGGAAACCAGTGTCGCTAAACTCACTTAATCCTCCACATTAGATTGGTCAAAAAAATGACGTAAAGTTAACCTTATTAACACAGCTTTACAATTTATAATGCAAAAATTTACTTCAAATATATTTAGTTCCGCTATTGCCCGCATCGGCAGTAGTAGATTCGTTTAATAAAGATTTTTTTGAGAAACTCTGTTTATATGACGTTAGGATTAAAATTTGAATGGCAAAGAACAAACTTCAATGTTTGATATCTGTCAAAGAGTAGTGATGCATCTTAACCGTGAATCGTAAAATTATCGATAAAGTTGAAATAAAAAGCACTGTTATATTAATATGTGCAGAAAAAAATCCAATTTAATGAATTTCCGTCTAGTCATAATAAATCACATAAGATAACACATTATGGTAAAAAATAAATAATATTTAATGTATAAATAATATAATATTTAATGAATTCCGTCCTGTTAGCGTTCCGCCTTCTGACTGTACATTAGATGTTTCATTTTTGGAGACTTCAACCTAAGTACAGGAAGTAATAGCTGTTGTAATAATGATTATCGATTTATTATGCAAATAAAAAGGAGTAATCGTATTTAGAAAGAATCTACGTGACCATATCAAAGTGATTAACATAGCCCAATAGCTAGCTAAAATAGCAGTGGCCAAGCTATAATTATCATAGAACTAGCGTTGGGCATTTAAACGAAAGCGTAAATTATAAGTCGTGTTTTTAAATAAACACAACAACGCGTTACTTAGAAAAAGTCCATTTATTATTCGATTGCTTTTTTAAATTGATTGTTTTTTATTTGCTACGAATCTGATCTTTTTTAATGAGCAGTAAGGTTGGTTTTATTTTGCAAGATTTTTAACCAAACAACAAAATTTAACTTACTTTAATTAAAAACAGCTTAAATTCTAAAGGAGCGAGTACGAATCTGATCTTTTTTGATGAGCAGTAAGGTTGGATTCATTTTGTAAGATTATTAAACGAAATAACGAAAATGAATTTGCTTAAAATATTTAAATTTTTTGTTTACGTTTTTAACTTATTAATTTCTTTCCGTTGACAGTTGCGTTTTTTCCGCGTTGGCGAAAACATTGCCTAAACTGTTAAATTATTAAGTTGAGCAATCAACGAAAAACATAATTAAAAATAAGCAAATAAGCAGTAATTAAAAGTGACTTTTGAAAAACAGTAAAATGAAAAAGTCTGCTTTTTGTTTTAAGCCGTTTTGCCCACCTCTACATAGAACTGAGGGCCGTATACCCCACACGTACTGTTTAGGTTAGCTGTAGGAATTAAGATTTAGAGCATACATTGTTAGCTAGTAGTTATTAGTATAAGAAAATCAGAAGTTGAAGATCCGGCTCAATAGATAGCGCTGTACGGAATTAACTCGCGCTATCATTGTGCTAAGCTGCATAATAGACATCGGGCTGGTGATCTTCATTCGGCAGTTCTACGAAATCACGGTACGGTTTTTTATATACGTTTGTAGCTTAGTTTTACAGTCAGCGTGGTTTAGGGTACCTCGGGTGCACGGTACAAAGTGGTCCATCGAGTCGGACCTAGGCCGAGACTCGGATTTTTGAGCACCCACGCAGTGTGTTGTTAGGTGGTGAATGGTGTTGTGCTAGTAATGTGACAGTGACAGTGACAGTCATAGTGAAGTGCCCATAGTTATGGATTGTATTTGAATGGGTATGGACGCGTGTCAACGTAGAATTTGAACTTTATTTTTCTCAAGTTAGCTGTCAAAGACTTAGTAATTTTTAGAACTTTGATAAATTTAAACAGTAAATTTACTTTGAAAAAATAGTGAATATTTAACTTGAGAACTTTAACTTTGAATGTGATGTGCTTCTGGGACTTAGATTATTTTCGTGAACTAGAGACTTAGAAAAATTTCGTGAATTTTAACTTTGAAATTTTTTGGGACTTGAGCATTCCGCACATCAATCAGTCAGTGGAAACACCAATCAAGAAGTAAAATTGCCAAAAATCAGTATTCCGCAATTTAATGGGAATTACAATGACTGGAATACTTTCCAAGATTTATATCTGTCACTCATCCATTTGAATACGTCACTGAGTAATATACAGAAAATGCATTACCTGAAAACAAGCTTGACCGGTGAAGCAGAGCATCTACTGAAGCACATACCAATCGCTGATAAAAATTATGAAGTGGCCTGGGACACGCTGAAAGAGAGATACAACAACAGAAGAGTAATTGTAAATACAATATTCAATAGATTACTGTCACAAAAGAAACTCACCTATGCAACCGCCAAGGGAATCAAGGATTTATTAGATATCACTACAGAATGCCTCAATAATCTGAAGAACAACGACGTGAAGGTTGATAACTGGGATCCTATATTAATACACATTTTTGTTAATAAACTAGATCAAGAATCAAACAAGGAATGGGAAGAAGAGTTAAAAGACTTACCAGTACAAGAGCTTCCGACATGGAAAAGGTTTCAAGACTTCCTTGTAGGAAAATTCAGAGTTTTAGAAATGGTTCAACCTACACAGTCTAAAGAAAAGGAAAGGCCTAGTTTAAAAACCAAATCATTTCACACCGCTGCACCAGAGAAAAGTTCATCAGAAACTATTTGCACTTACTGTAAGGGAGATCACATAATTTTGAAGTGTCAAGAGTTTTTAAAGCTACAACCATCCAAGAGATCAGAGTTTGTGAAGAATGAGAGACTATGTTTTAACTGTTTATGGCCAGGGCACGGCGTGAGTTATTGTAGACATAAGATGACCTGTCATAAATGCAGGAGAAAGCACCACACACTTTTACATGAGACAAGCCCGAAGAACTTAGAAAAAACCGATACCGAACAGAGAGAGAAAGAGTCAAAAGAAGAAACAGAAGCAAGTACTCCGAACATCTTATCCCATGTATCTACCCAGAGCAACGTAACATTGTTAGCTACAGCTTTAGTTAACATCCGTACGAGTAGAGGAGAACAAACGGTTAGAGCTCTGATAGATTCATGTTCTCAGGAATCGTTTATATCAGAATCAACAGCGCAACGATTACAACTGAGAAAAAGAGAAATAGAAGGACAAGTCACGGGGGTTGGCAAAATGTCTTCTCCTTTAAAGCATGCGGTAGAGTAAGAAATCGCATCACGATTGAATCCTAAATTCAAATTGAGATGCACCGCATTTGTCGTCAAACAAGTAACCGAGATAATGCCTGCTAAGAAAATAAATAACGATAAATGGATTCACTTCACAGGACTGCAATTAGCCGATCCAGGTTACTGTAATCCAGGATCCATTGATATATTGCTAGGAGTGGGTATTTATACCGAGATATTGATGACCGGAATAATAAAAGGGAATACAGGAGTACCAAGTGTCATTGCTCAACAGACACAATTTGGCTGGATAATTTCTGGAGGAGGAGTACAACCAGAACATTCTCTGAACAGGGTCAGCGTCAGTATGCACCTTAATGTTAGCTTAGATACCATGCTGCAGCGATTCTGGGAAGTGGAATCTTTAGAGCACAAGAACGCCCTCACTGCATTAGAAGTTAGAGCGGAGAAAGTTTACGAGCAGACCAGAAGACAAGCTGATGGTAGATATATTGTAAGTTTACCATTCAGAACAGACAATCCAAGCCTACCCGAAAATTCGAGAGCAATTGCACTGAAGAGATTTAAGAGCTTAGAGAACAGGTTAGACTTTAAAAGGCACAGAGAAGAATATAACAGAGTTATGCATGAGTATTTAGAATTGGAACATAATATTATGGAACTAGTAAGACCAGAACAGATGCAAAACAAAGCAGTGTACCTCCCGCATCACCCCGTGATAAGGGAAGATCAGGAGACAAGCAAGGAAGAGTTAAGAAATATAATAATCCGCTGGAGATTACACAAGATATGCTTCGTGGCAGATATCGTTAAAAAGTATCGCCAAATAAGAGTGCGTCCAGAAGACTGTGATTATCAGAGAATTTTGTACAGATTTAATCCAAACAGATGGACTAGATGGACTCCTTTCGTAAAGAATAAAGTGATTGAAATACGTAATGAGCTCGATACACACTGGTCCTATGTAAACACAAAGGAAAATCCTGCAGATCCAGCATCTAGAGGTATTTGTCCAAGTCAGATGAAGACATGTGAATTGTGGTGGAAAGGACCTCAGTTTCTTCATGAAGATGGATTGACACTACCAACTGTAGATATACCTAAGACAGAAGAAGAAAAACGCATATCGGTGAAATGTGCAATGAGAAATGTCACTACAGATGAAATAGAATCGAAAATTACGTTATTGAAGAAGTACTCATCCTTAACGAAACTACTACATGTTGTTGCATACTGTCGAAGGTGGAAGAATCTGAAAAGGAAAGAAAAATTACCCAAACATATAACAAGTCCAGAGAAAGAAGAAGCCCTTACCGTATGTTTGAAAATAGCACAAGAGATCGAATTTCCAGATGAAGTAGCAAACCTGAAAAAGGGAAAAGCAATTAAAACAAGTAGTAGATTGTTACCATTAAATCCTTACCTGGATGACGATGGAGTTGTTAGGGTTGGAGGTAGACTGAAACATGCAAAAATAGAATTTAATAGGAAACACCCTATCATAATTACAAAAGACAATGTTCTCTTACCATTATTACTGCGCGAAGCACATTTACAAACCTTACATGGTGGTTATCAATTGATGTCTACATACTTAAGAAGTAAGTATTAGATTATTAAAGGAGGGCAAAGTATTAAAAGGTACTACCGAAAATGTATATTGTGTGCTAGATACAACGCTACTGCTGGCGAACAAATGATGGGTGACTTACCAGATGTTAGAGTGACCCCATCGTGTGCTTTTTCCGTTAGCGGAGTTGATTTCGCTGGACCTATTACGTCTAGAATGAGTAAAGGTCGTGGAGCTAAAACGTACAAATCCTATATATGTCTATTCATTTGTATGGCAACCAAAGCCATTCATCTAGAACTGGTAAGCGACATGACAACTGAGGCATTTATAGCAGCATTCAAAAGATTTGTATCCAGACGCGGTCACTGCAAGGAGCTATGGAGTAACCATGGTACGACGTTTATCTCTTCAGAAAAGACTTTGTTAGAGATGTGGAGACTGGGAAAAAATGAACTTCCAGTTGAGCTACAAAGTCAATTGGATAATAGAGGCACTAGATGGAAATACATACCGCCGGGAGCACCAAATTTCGGCGGATTATGGGAAGCCGGTGTAAAGTCGACAAAGTACCACCTGAAACGACTTTTGAAAAATTCGACATTGACATTTGAGGAACTCTACACCGTACTTACTCAAATTGAAGCCTGCCTGAACTCTCGACCAATAACAGAAATAGGTGAGGATCTGGATTATTTAACCCCAGGTCACTTCCTGATAGGAGAAGCGATGGTATCCATACCAGATAGAAACTATGATACCGTGAATATGAATAATCTGACCAGATGGCAACTAATACAAAGAACTGTACAAAACTTTTGGAACCACTGGCAGTCCGAATATTTGTCACGGTTACAGCAGCGCCCCAAGTGGCTTAAGCAGAAGAATGATGTGGAGGTTGGGCAGCTTGTATTAATCAAGGATTCTAGACTGCCCCCTGCAGAGTGGCAATTAGGCCGTGTAATCAAAAAATACGAAGGAAAAGATGGGCTCACCCGAATGTACGATGTACGTACCAGCAATGGGGTCAAACAACGAGCCATAACAAAACTTTGTCACTTGCCCGACTAGAGCAAGGACTAGACTGTCCTTGGCGGGGGAGGATGTTTAGGTTAGCTGTAGGAATTAAGATTTAGAGCATACATTGTTAGCTAGTAGTTATTAGTATAAGAAAATCAGAAGTTGAAGATCCGGCTCAATAGATGGCGCTGTACGGAATTAACTCGCGCTATCATTGTGCTAAGCTGCATAATAGACATCGGGCTGGTGATCTTCATTCGGCAGTTCTACGAAATCACGGTACGGTTTTTTATATACGTTTGTAGCTTAGTTTTACAGTCAGCGTGGTTTAGGGTACCTCGGGTGCACGGTACACGTACTTATGTTTACTTTGAAGCAAAAACCGCGTAGGGCACAACAAGAACCACATCGTACGACAGGCTACTAAACTTGCGATCTGAAGATAGTTGCTAGTGGCAAGAGATATCCCGTACGTGGAGGTGTAAGTTTAGAAAAGCCTTCACCTAGCTCCAGCAGTGGACGTCTCAAGGCTTATCATGTCATGTCATACTTTCTATATATTTTTGCGAGTAAATTACTTAGTTATGACTGAATTTGTGACGTGTATAGACGTACCAGTGCACGATGAATTAAAAAAAATTTTACGTGGTTCTGCTCTAGTTTTAATGTATTTATTACCACTTTTCTTAACAATAAAATCCTCTTCCAAAAAATGATCGGAGCAGATTGTACTTGCTTTTGAAGGGAACCAATTAAACCTTCCAGTAGCTTTGATCCATTTTTCTTTTACAAATGGCTCCCTAGGGAAACTGAAATAGTAATATTTTTATTTTTTTTCCTAATATGGATAAGCGTGCGAACAGTAGTGGTGAATTTCTTAACTCTTGAGATTGCACTGAACAGATACGTCAATACGCGGAACGTTTTAATAAAAGTCGATAATATTTTATCGATATGTTACATGATACAGTACTGTCTGAGTAGCGAAAGTTGAATGACAACGTTCTAGAAGAAAATTATTAGTAAATGTGAAATCAACCGTAAAGTTCTTATTTTAAGGATCATTTTAAAATGTCTTGAAGCCCTATAGAAATTTAACACAATTTTTCACGTATTTATACATAAAACTAGTAAAATTCAAGTTACCGATGGTAAGTTATCCCTCCAAGTAAACGATTATAGGTCTTGCTACGATTTTTACACACTTATACAGCGCATTGAGCCATTTTAATATTTTTTTTATAGCACTTTATTGTATGCATTTTTGACAGCGACTGAGTGTGCATGTGGAGCAAGTAAGGTAAATTACACTACTAGTGGCGACACGGGTAACACCCACATGCTACTTCTAGTGTCTTTTGTTTTCTGTGAGCAAAGACAATATACATACTACAAGACTATGATGAAAAAAACGGTCCGCGTGAGAGGGCACCTCAGGTAGTGCGTCCCTTTCTAATTTAAGGTGACCATGATGAAAAAAAAATATTTTTAAAATCGATTGTGTATATATTATTAATATAACATGTATAGATGCTTGTGCTCATTTACCCACTGATTGACTGCTAACTCATTTATCTCGTCTCCTGAACAATTTTGTGGGATTTTTTTTTCACAGATGGTGTCGTAGGTATACCTAAAAGATAAAAATTCATTCGAAGGAAAAAATAAGGAGAGAGCTGAGGATTGAGAATTTTGGAGACGGGTGTAGAGCACAGCCTAGAGTTAAAGATAGGTGGACGGTAGTAGTGCTTGACCAAATGACAAAGAGTTGAAAAACATACCAAATAGCGAATCGAAATTGGCTGTCATACAATTGTCGCCGTTATCTATTTCGGAGAGTGTAAAAGATGGAAGAGTGGTTTCTTGGATGATCAGGATCTAAAGGTCTACTTGATGAATGGAAAAACATTGAAAATGGTGGAAGTTATTTTACCATAGAAAATATATGACGAATATTAAATACACCAAAACTTGGGAACTATGCAAGTCTTTGATGCCATTCTACGAAGAGCTTCCAGTGAAAATTCGCGGAGATTCGCGCACCAAGGGTTCTATACTTTAAAAGAAGTAAAACGTTAAAAGAATCACTTTTGTTCATGCATTTACGAGTATTATTCACACGTAGGTAATTTTGTTGACGAACCGCAAATAAACTTTGTTTTTGGCACTTTATTGTTATAATAATAGCAGACTATTATTATACATGTGCAATTAAAGTCCTACCTAACTACTACAAAAAAAATTTTTTGATCTACGTAATTCATGGTTACCCTACAGAATATTATTACTGTTGTTTTTACTATCCATGGAAAGAAAAGCAGCTGCCAGGATAAGATTCATTTTTGCATCATATCACACAACATGAATTTACCATTTTCCATAAAAAACAAATAGATTTTTTATAAATGAATTGCAAATCGAAGCACGAAAATTCACCAAGCAAAGCAGCGAACAAACCACCATCTTACTTTTAGTAATACCAGTCCCAAGGACATAAATACTACTTTTGCTCAATATTAATAATTTTTTTTAATACAACGAAATAATTATCATCTAAAATAATTATAATAACTGAAGAACGTTTTTAAAATAAGTTTCAGAGTTTATAGATGTTTGGTTTTGGTATATTATAAAAATAAAAAATAAAAAATCTACCGTTTCTACCAAACCCAATATTTCGTTGAGATTAGAGGTTGGAAAAACGGCTTAAAACAATAAGCAGACTTTTTCATTTTACTGTTTTTCAAAAGTCACTTTTAATTACTGCTTATTTGCTTATTTTTAATTATGTTTTTCGTTGATTGCTCAAGTTAATAATTTAACAGTTTAGGCAATATTTTCGCCAACGCGGAAAAAACGCAACTGTCAACGGAAAGAAATTAATAAGTTAAAAACGTAAACAAAAAATTTAAATATTTTAAGCAAATTCATTTTCGTTATTTCGTTTAATAATCTTGCAAAATGAATACAACCTTAGTGCTCATCAAAAAAGATCAGATTCGTACTCACTCCTTTAGAATTTAAGCTGTTATTAATTAAAGTAAGTTAAATTTCGTTGTTCGGTTAAAAATCTTGCAAAATAAAACCAACCTTACTGCTCATTAAAAAAGATCAGATTCGTAGCAAATAAAAATAAATCAATTTAAAAAAGCAATTGAATAATAAATGGACTTTTTCCAAGTAACGCGTTGTTGTGTTTATTTAAAAAAACGACTTATAATTTACGCTTTCGTTTAAATGCCCAACGCTAGTTGAGATGGCAAGATGTCAGACAAGGACACGACGACCAAATCTATCCGTCTCGCTCAGGACCGCTTTTAGCTAGCTCGTAGACAGAGTATAGCTAGCTACTGCTTGTAAGATAATAGCTCCTCTAAGTTTAAAGCAATAAATGTCAATTTAGCTTAGCAATAATGGTTAGTACGCAATCTTGTTATGTGTATAATATCTTTGGAATGTCCAAAACCCTCCAAAACCACGACCAAACTTCTGAGACCAACTAAACATAGAGTATAATGAATATTGGGGTAAAACTAAAGCTTCCGTCAAACCATAGATTAGTAGGTATGCGTCAAACCTATGGTCAAACCCTCTTTAGCTTCCGTCAAAGTCAAAACTGACGAACAGAGAAACAGAAATTTGTTTTCATTTTCACCAGTTGGTCTAAGATTTTCACTAAAAACTAATTACGTAAGGGTTGATCAGCCTAATAATGTCTTTTTTTCTAAAACGCACCCTAGGTTCTGGGCGCAACCTGGGGCGCGTTGTTCTAATTAAGAACCAATGTTTAGGACTTCAACGCGTGGCTACGAAAACCGATCAAGCTGCACCACAAGTAGAAACTAGACCGACCGTTGCGAAATTGGACCCTTTGCAAAAGTCACAGCTTATCGATTTCGGCAAATATGTCGCCGAGTGTATGCCTAAATACGTGCAAAAGGTGCAGATCACGGCCGGCAACGAACTGGAGGTCTTAACCCCGCCGGAGGGGGTTATACCCGTGCTGACTTTCCTGAAGGATCACCACAGCGCACAGTTCGCTAACCTCGTGGACATAGCGGGCATGGACGTGCCCAACCGGCCCTACAGGTTCGAGATCGTCTACAACATTCTGTCGTTACGGTACAACTCCAGGATCAGGGTGAAGACGTACACGGACGAGCTGACCCCCGTGGACTCGGCGTGCGAGGTGTTCAAGGCCGCCAACTGGTACGAGCGAGAGATCTGGGACATGTTCGGCGTGTTCTTTGCTAACCATCCCGATCTGAGGAGGATTCTGACCGATTATGGATTCGAAGGACATCCATTCAGAAAAGACTTCCCGCTGTCTGGCTATGTGGAACTGCGCTACGACGATGAGCAGAAGCGCGTGGTGGTGGAGCCGCTGGAGCTAGCACAGGAGTTCCGTCGCTTTGAGCTTAGCGCACCCTGGGAACAATTCCCCAACTTCCGAGGAAACCCTGCCGCAGAGGAAGTGGTGAACCCCGGACAAGATCAACCCGAGAAGAAATAGAGTATTCATTACCTGTTATGTCTTAAAATGATTAAAAATATAGTTTTAATAACATCAACAATTAAATAGTACTTGATGTTAATAATAAAGTTATTTAATAGTTAAATTGTCTGCTAGGACAGAATCATTTGTTAGAAGATGAGTGAGATTAGTTATATACAATGGTTTTACCTAAGCATTTCTTCTCTTGGAATGCAGTTGTAATTTATACTGAAGTGTAAGTTCACTTCAGTATAAATTGCACTATCCATTATTCTCGAGACAAGTTGATTGTTTTCTTCACTTTTTTGCAAATCTTGATTAGTGGCAGCTGCTTTAGACTACTGACATCCTCTTGTTGTTTCTTTAATTCCATACCCAATGATCAGGAATGTGTTCAGTGACCCATAGTCCACTAGCACTAAATTAATAACTGGTATTGTGAGTAGTACGTAGCTACAAGTGTTACAATTATAACACACTAACTGAGTACTTGGCATTATTATACCCATACAGCCCCCTTTAATCTTTATTTTATTCTATTTTTAGTATTTGTTGTTATAGCGGCAAGAGAAATACATAATACGATGACGGCGAAGTGTCAGTAATAGGGTCCCGTTTTTACCTTTTGGGTACAGAACCCTAAATGCTTTTTAGGTGTTTGGCTACTTTATGGTCTGGTAAAAAAAGTGACCAAACTTTTACATAATTTGACTACAAGTGCTGATATATCTATAGACTTGGCAACAATTTGGATAACTACCATAAAACAACAATATAGATTTGAGATACTGCTGCCATTTAGGATTCAGAACAATAAAGCAATAAAAACTAGCAGAATGAATACTATGTTTGAAACATTTTATTCAATAAAAACTTTTTGAGATTTTCATCGTCGGTACCGGTACCGCTTGAAGTGGAACCACAGCTGGAAGATGTTGTTGTGGAAGTGGCAGCGGAAGCCGCGCTTGTACGAGTACTCCCACTCGCGGTTCACGATCTTGAACGCGATGTCCTCGTAGGGCGGGCCCGCGTGGAACCAGCAGCGCGAACTGTGCGTTCATCGTCGGTACCGGTACCGCTTGAAGTGGAACCACAGCTGGAAGATGTTGTTGTGGAAGTGGCAGCGGAAGCCGCGCTTGTACGAGTACTCCCACTCGCGGTTCACGATCTTGAACGCGATGTCCTCGTAGGGCGGGCCCGCGTGGAACCAGCAGCGCGAACTGTGCGTTCATCGTCGGTACCGGTACCGCTTGAAGTGGAACCACAGCTGGAAGATGTTGTTGTGGAAGTGGCAGCGGAAGCCGCGCTTGTACGAGTACTCCCACTCGCGGTTCACGATCTTGAACGCGATGTCCTCGTAGGGCGGGCCCGCGTGGAACCAGCAGCGCGAACTGTGCGTTCATCGTCGGTACCGGTACCGCTTGAAGTGGAACCACAGCTGGAAGATGTTGTTGTGGAAGTGGCAGCGGAAGCCGCGCTTGTACGAGTACTCCCACTCGCGGTTCACGATCTTGAACGCGATGTCCTCGTAGGGCGGGCCCGCGTGGAACCAGCAGCGCGAACTGTGCGTTCATCGTCGGTACCGGTACCGCTTGAAGTGGAACCACAGCTGGAAGATGTTGTTGTGGAAGTGGCAGCGGAAGCCGCGCTTGTACGAGTACTCCCACTCGCGGTTCACGATCTTGAACGCGATGTCCTCGTAGGGCGGGCCCGCGTGGAACCAGCAGCGCGAACTGTGCGTTCATCGTCGGTACCGGTACCGCTTGAAGTGGAACCACAGCTGGAAGATGTTGTTGTGGAAGTGGCAGCGGAAGCCGCGCTTGTACAAGTACTCCCACTCGCGGTTCACGATCTTGAACGCGATGTCCTCGTAGGGCGGGCCCGCGTGGAACCAGCAGCGCGAACTGTGCGTTCATCGTCGGTACCGGTACCGCTTGAAGTGGAACCACAGCTGGAAGATGTTGTTGTGGAAGTGGCAGCGGAAGCCGCGCTTGTACGAGTACTCCCACTCGCGGTTCACGATCTTGAACGCGATGTCCTCGTAGGGCGGGCCCGCGTGGAACCAGCAGCGCGAACTGTGCGTTCATCGTCGGTACCGGTACCGCTTGAAGTGGAACCACAGCTGGAAGATGTTGTTGTGGAAGTGGCAGCGGAAGCCGCGCTTGTACGAGTACTCCCACTCGCGGTTCACGATCTTGAACGCGATGTCCTCGTAGGGCGGGCCCGCGTGGAACCAGCAGCGCGAACTGTGCGTTCATCGTCGGTACCGGTACCGCTTGAAGTGGAACCACAGCTGGAAGATGTTGTTGTGGAAGTGGCAGCGGAAGCCGCGCTTGTACGAGTACTCCCACTCGCGGTTCACGATCTTGAACGCGATGTCCTCGTAGGGCGGGCCCGCGTGGAACCGGAGCACTGCAAATTCTGCGTTCTCCGAACAGGGTTTCTGAAATTGCATGTCACAATTACTTCACTACCACTATCACATCGTACCTTTATCATTACTATTATAAAGACAGTGTGTGGTGTGTGTAAGTTTTGATGAAAACCCTGGATTGACACACTTTATCCTGAAAAAGATTATTGTGGACTGCAGCATTTGTAAAAAACTAAATACACATGGTAGCAGATTAAGGTACTAAAATAAATAAATATGTTAACATAGAGCTGTCACAGAGGTGACATGCAACTGAATATACGTACGAGCGAGAACTCCGGCGTGGCGTTCTTGTCGATGAGGTCGGGGTAGAAGATGTTGAACTTGTAGCCCTGCACGATCTTGGGCGGCGGGTTGTCCATGTCGTAGTGCGTCTGGTTGTACTTGTTCCACTCGAAGCCCGTGTGCACCCTGCGACCGTACAGTGCCAACGGTTAATGCGGAATACCCTCCCACACCTTCTCAGCATAATATAATGGATGAATGTTTATTTCTAGCGGTTTTATATATTCACATTTCATAGGCGAAACATCCATTAGACGTACAACACTAATGTGATGATCGTCACCGCAATGTACCTGTTGAAGTATCTGGGTTTGCGCGGGCGGTACTTGTCGGCCCACAGGCAGGGCTGGTCGGGCAGCGGCTGCTCCACGCTGAACTGCGCCGCGCCGTCCGCCGCGCCCTCCATGGAGCGCCGCGCCGCCGCCGTCAGCGCGGCCGTGGACGCGTCGCCGTCCGCCGCTTCCTGGCTCTGTGCGACAGGAACGATGAGTGTGCATTTGTATTTACGGAGTGATAAAAAAAAACGAGTTAATCAAAAAAGACACACTATAAAGGAAATAGCAACATAATCATTTCACTCATTACAATTTACAATTAGAACCAAAGTTATTCGAGCTGGATAGTTATAACTACAAGCGAAGCTACTCACGGCCGGCAGCGTCGCGGCGTGCATGGAGGCGGCGGCGGCGGCGTGCAGGCGCGCGCGCAGGTACGCGAGGCGCTGCGCGTCCTCGTCCGCCTCCGTGAGCAGCGTGCCGGGCTCCAGCGCGCCGGGCGCCAGGTAGCGCGGCGAGTAGTCGCCGGCCGCGTACTGCGCCACGCCCCACGCCTCCTCCTCCTCGCCGTCCTCCGCGCGCTCCGGCTCCTCGCCCTCGGGCGCGGCCGACTCCTCCTCCGCCTTCGACGGCCCCGCCTCGGCGTCGGGCTCGGGCGCGCGCGAGCCCCGCGCGTCGTCGTCGGCGGCGGGCTGCACGCCCTGCTCGCGCTTGAGCAGCTGCAGCTTGCGGCGCAGGTTCTCCTGGTGGCGGTCGCGGAGCCGCGCGCGCGCCATGTGCGCCTCGAGCTGGCTGAGCAGGCTCTCCCAGTAGGGCACGTCGACGCCGTCCCTCTTGCCGCCGATCTTGCGCTGGATCTGCGCCCGCAGCGCCTCCAGCTGCGCGCCCGTCTTGCCCTTGAAGATCTGCGTGACGTCCTCGGCGACGGCCTCGTGCACGCCGTCGCGGCGCGCGCCGGGCGCGTGCAGGCGCCGCAGCTTGCCGAGCTCGTCCAGCACGATGGTCCGCACGTCCTCCCAGTAGGCGCGGTTCGCGTCCTGCTCCAGCTCCTTGTACACCTCGATGTCCTCGAGCAGGTCCTCCAGGTCCCGCGCGAGCAGCCCGTTGAGGTAGGTGTAGGGCTCGTGCATCTCCAGCGCGTCGACGCAGCGCTCGGAGCTCACGTACCACGCCAGCAGGTCGATGGGCTTCGCTCTGCCGTCTCGGATGCGGATCTGACTCCTCAGGCGCGCCTGGTGCAGGTGGAAGGCGTCCTCGTGGCGCGCCCAGCTGTGAAACTGCGCCGCCTCGCGCGCGCGCGCCGCCGCCGCCGCCTCCGCCTCGCGGGCCGCGCGCTCCGCCTCCCGCTCCAGTCGACGCTGCTTCACCTGTGACCGATGATGTGTGTCAATAGAACACATGTAGTCGTTCATAACTTCGAGCCTATATAATAAAAAAAAATCATTAACTTAATGCAACTGTATATTATGTATCAACAAAATGGCCACCTTCTCGAGCTCAATCTTGTTCTCGAGTTGCTTCTGGCGGTTTCGCGCCTCCAGCTCGTCGTGGCTGACGCAGCGCACGCCTTCCTTGGCCAGCTTCTTGGACCACACGAAGGTGTTGGTGAGCGCCGAGTCGCCGAACGGGTTGTCCTGGTTGGTGTAGCACTGGTACTCCGTGTCCCAGCCCATGCGCTCGCGCCGCTTGCGCTCCTTGGCCTGCTTCTCGCGCAGCCGCCGAGCTCTGCGGGAAGACATACTCTCGTTATACGTATCACTGAGAAAATATCACTACTGAATCTTTTTCCAACATCTACAACGTTGGAAAAAGCAAATGTTGTAGACTTCTTTTGTGTTTGTCATCAATGCTGCCTCATGACCGTGGCTGCACATGATTCTTGGCACAGAACTAGTAGTAGGAATAAAGATAGTCCAACATGCAGGAACAAGCCGAGCACCACCCATCATCCCAATGAAACTCAAAAGCAAAGTTCCACCTACAATATGCAACACAGCACAAAATCCTTCCAACACTTTCAATGCATTTTTCATCCTGACTCCGGGACATCCTCAGGACATGTTGACTTCACAATGTGATAAGACTCTTCTTAGTTCATTTTCTTCATCATCATTAGATACTTATATTTCCATTCGTTTATATTCTTTTTGACACATGAAACAGATATAACAATAGCGAGGGATCAGAAAGAGACCACTTTGCACTTATCTCTCTCTGCTCCCTCGCTATTGCTGTATCTGTTTCATGTGATTTCATGTGTCAAAGAGATAATAAACAAATGGAAATAGTATAACAATGTGCAACAGTAATGTGATGACCGTACCTGTTGAAGTATCTGGGTGAAGTGAGGTTATCTCTCATTGCGAACTCTTGTTCCTGCATGTTGGAACATACACTATTCTTTACAGCTAGGTGATTATCACAAAACAAATTAATCTTTCCTGCTTCTATTCAATACAGAATTGATGCATTTTTGTCTCATTCCTGGTTTTTTCATCAATGACAACCACTTGACAGAGATTTAATGTGATGGTAGGTGATATCCTCATACCTCTTCTCCTCAGGCGTCTCATTAGCCTTTAGAAGCTCCTTCTGCTTCCTCTTCTCCTCCTTCAACCTCAACCGCTCGGCCTCCAGCCGCTGCAGCAGCTTGAGCTCTTCTTGCTCACTGTCACTGGAGCTGCTGGACGAGCTACTGCTTGATCCCTTTTTCTTCTTCTTCTTTTTCTACAACACAAACATAGAGCTTTTCATATTATATGAACTCCTTTACAATGTCAATAAGTTTTCTTTATCGTGCGGAAAGTTATTCTTTCCCCCACTAACAAATGCATGAAGGTTTTCAATTAATTAAATGGCAGTAATGTTAAAATTGTACAGAGTAACTACTATAAACACAATATGTTTGTGAAGTGCTGAGAATAATGAATATAATCTTTTAATGGATTTTTTCTCAATTGATGAACGGGCAGAATAGTCATTTTCAAATGTCTCTATTGATGATCCACGCTTTCAGCTTGGGACAACAGCCCGGGGCTTGTTTAGAAATGACAAACTTTGTGCAAACAAATTGTTATAAGTTCTGTGTTGAGTGAGTCTGACTAACTGACATGTAATTGAACAGTTTGTTATTGACATATTATGTGGAAACATTCGGCCTGCCCTTGTAGTATGAATGCTGAGACAATTTATCCAAAGAGATAAGAGGATAAAAGGTTTTCCTCTTTTTTATCCCCTGTGCATGCTAGGCATAGAATATGAAGACCAATAGCACTCCTCTCATTAAGCAGCAAATAAAGTAAGCAACAAATAAATATATGATGCTAGTATTTATTAATAGAGGTACTTAATTCTGTAACACCTGTAAGGTATATTCTGTAGTGCCCGTCACATTGGACCCTTTATTACAAAAATATTTATCACCATCATCAAACATTAGTGTAAGAATTGACAAATAAGCATCTTCAAGTAACATCAATCAAGTATTGTGAAACAATGTACTTAGCCTTCTTGTTTCATATTAGGGCAGTACTAATGAATTACCATGCTCTTTTTATGCTTTGACTTTTCCCTGCTGGATGACTTGTGTTTACTTTCCGACCTGGACCTAGATCGGCCATGGTCTGAGCTCCTTGCTCGGGATTTATGGTGTCTTTCAACTGATCTGCTGCGAGAACTGTACCTGGATACTGCTTGATTTGATGACCTGAAATTATCGTCAAACAATTCACTGAAGACACAGCGGGTTTAAAGCAATAAACTTATAAAAGGCCCCTATTCAGGGCCCAGGCGGAACATAAACATTCTGATCTTGTGTTGATGTCCAAATGTGGCAACTTGAGAGGTACTTTGAATTCATAGGATAGGTACTTACATTTTCTGATCCATATAACATATGTAGCCTGTTATTGAATAAAAGTAGGATAAATTCAAGAAGAAATATAAATGGAATAAACTGGACAGTCCAGTCCTGGGTCCAGTCCAATCTAATCATTCACAGAAATGATCACAGAACACTATATCTAGGGTTGTCTATGACCTTCTCAACAGAAAACTTCGACTGTGACTAATGACTATATTTTACAGTTTACACTCTGTGTGTGTCTGAGTTTCTGGTCATGGAATTAATAAGTACTTCGTCGAAGTACTTATTAATTCCATGTTTCTGGTACTTGTCCACAGACCACGGTACTTGTCTCATTAGAGAATAGACTAGTCTTGTCCGCAAAAAAAATTGTACCCTGCTTTGTGGTCTGTGGTACCTACGAAAAAGTTGCTGAAAATGAAAAGAAAGTGAACTAGTAAAATAAAATTAATAATTGCAATTGCGAATTTCTTCAAAATCAAGTACTGTATCCACAAGAAGTGAAATAAAGCGTTTTCAAAGTGTAACTACTTTTACTATTATAGTCCTTTTATACTGCAATATTGTACAAGTTGAAGTACAAAAAATATTATATTTAAAATATGTCTTTTCTAAGAGGATCAGAAAATTATGTGTGGTGCACTACCAGTGTATTGGGGAAGGGTGCTACGGGGGCGGTCTTCCAGGGGGTCAACAAAAACAACGGAGAGCCGGTAGCCGTGAAGACCTTCAACCAGCTCAGTCACATGAGACCTCACGACGTCCAGATGCGCGAGTTCGAAGTACTGAAGAAAGTGAAGCACGAAAACATCGTGAAGCTGTTAGCCATCGAGGAGGAGCAGGAGGGGCGCGGGAAGGTCATCGTGATGGAGCTGTGCACCGGCGGCAGCCTGTTCAACATCCTCGACGACCCCGAGAACACGTACGGCCTTCAGGAGCACGAGTTCCTGCTCGTGGTGGAGCATCTCACGGCCGGCATGAAGCACTTGCGAGACAACAACCTGGTGCACAGGGACCTGAAGCCTGGGAACATTATGAAGTTCATCAACGAAGACGGCACTACAACTTACAAGTTGACTGACTTTGGAGCAGCAAGAGAGTTGCAGGTAAGTGACATGCTTTGGCTTGACATAGACATTTGGGTGAATGATTAGATGTGCAGAACACAAGTGTCACTGAGTGCTGGAGCTAGAAGAAGCAAAAGAGCTAATGCTCGACTGTCACAACACAACTATCGTATGGTTTGCACATACGGCCCTAGAGATTCTAGTTAAAATTTGCTAATATCTATTTTCCAATACATACTAGAAACCTCAAGCATAGAAAGCTAAACTTATATATTATAATGGCAGGAAGAAGAGCAATTTGTATCACTATATGGAACTGAGGAGTACTTGCATCCAGACATGTACGAGAGAGCGGTGCTGCGGAAGCCGGTGGGCAAGAGTTTTGGTGCAACGGTGGACCTGTGGTCCATCGGGGTGACCCTGTACCACGTGGCTACAGGGCAGCTGCCCTTCAGACCCTACGGCGGCAGGAGGAATAAGGAAACTATGTTCTACATCACTACCAAGAAGGCTTCTGGAGTTATTTCTGTTAGTACTATTCTTTGTTAGTATTATTTTATAAGCTTTAGATTATTTTAAACATGTTTGTTTGTGAAGTCGTACCATGAGGGTTAAATTTTTACCATTTTGGTATGAAACCCTAAACGTTACCATACTTTTGTAGAGTGTACAATATTTTCAATATTTTCTTACAAATGTTTTGCATTTTTTGGGTATCAGGGAACACAGACAACAGAAAATGGCCCAATAGAATGGGCCAGGGAGCTTCCATCACACTGCCAACTCAGTGTAGGCCTGCGCAAACTTGTCACCCCACTACTGGCTGGACTGCTGGAGGTGGACCCTCACCGGATATGGACTTTTGAGAGGTTCTTCTCTGAGGTCCAGATGATCACCTCTACCAAGGCAGTTCACATCTTCCATGTGAACAAGGCTGCTAGTCTGAAGGTAAGTAGATAGATAGATAGAAAATTCTTAATTGTACACAAAAACAAAACAAAAGAAAAAAACAAATATACTAAATAGTTAAACAAATGTACAAATATGGCGGCCTTATCGCTACACAGAGATCTCTTCCAGACAACCATTGGGGTAAGTATTTTTGTTTTACAATAAAGCAGTTTGTATCAATGGTTAATGGCCTACAATGCTCAATTGCTCATGACCAGGTGCACTATCCAATTTTTAGTAACCTGTCAGTTAAAAAACATTAAGTCAATTACTTTCAAAGTTCAAACTACCTATATTATATATTTTGGGGTTTTAATCTATATTCATCTTGAGGTAGAAACACAATCGGAAAAACTTTTCTTGAAAGAAACATTTCCCAAAACTTGCATAATAAATCCCTATTTTTAAATTTTTATTGAACTGCAGTGAAACTATGAATAATGAAACAGCTAGCAGAAATAGTTTTTATGACAGTAATCATTTTAGAAGTCTCAGCTGGTGTAAAGAATCATACAAGAAAAAATATGAGGAGTCTCAGTAATTAAAATTCACGCTTATCAATTACTGAACCAAGGCCCAAGGTCCTTATTGTTTCTCCAATTGAGTTAATTTACGCAAGACCTCGTTACTTGCCGAATCATCGGCAGTGTTTTGTAGACGGTAAGCGAGGCGTCGTTCCGCGCGAACGACTCTCCCCAATGATTTATGATTATTGCTATCAATTAACCTTTAAGTTAATGGTTAATTTAATGATAGTAAATTGACAAATGGTTTAGGGTATAGAACATTGGAACAGGTATTCAAGATTATAAGTATGATAAGTCATCATAGGGTATTTGAAACTATTTTAGTATCTCTGTTGTACCGGTATATTTTGTTGAAAACTGCTTAAGTCATGATCATTTATGCTGTACATCGCCACAAAGTCGGCTAGGAGCTTTTATTTTTGTATTTTTGGAAAGTAATTTTTATGAGTCGAAGACGTTTTCTGGAAAACGAATCATTTAGTACAATAATAATACAAATTAACAATATTTTTTACGTGTTGATTTTAGAGCTTATAGGCACTGTACAGCAACAAATGGTGAGGGATCACAAAGGTAGTGATTCAAGTAGGCATAAAGGTACTTGAAGGTAGGTCTTAAAGTGAGTTGTGACCTGCCTTGAACTTTGAACTGTGATAACCTTACGTGTCTAATGGCTGTAGCCTGCACATAAAAGCTTGATGCCTGTTTTTTAAATTAAGATATAACAAGTGCTTTCGTTCAAAATTAATTAAGACTGCTACACAACAAGGGTCTCTCAATCTGCAATCATATACTGAATTCATGATTTCAGGGTTCATTATAACAATAGCATAGCATTAACATCTTCCTATGCAGCAGCCGCATGCAGATATGTCTCTCTATTTTTGTTGTTCTCTGTATCAATATGGATTAGAAAAAGAAAAGAGAGTGACAAAAGTCTGGTCTCTCTGACTCTCACAAGAGACCTCTTATTTGAACTCCCTTAGGCCGTTGGTCTCGTCGTCTCGCCTTTCGTCTTTGTATAGATAGACAGTGGCGGCCTTAACATTTTGCAAAACTATATAGTATCAGGCATTACCACAGACGTTTAGTTTTCTCTGTATCATCTCATCATTCCCTTACAATAGGTATTGTAATTTGAGGTTTCCTTATCATAGGTGTTCCTGAAGCCAGAGGAAAAGTTTGAGCACCTACAGACGTACATCTGCGAGCAGACGAGCGTAGTGGCGGAGTCGCAGATCCTGCTGTACCGCGATACGCTGCTGCTCTCAGAGATCGACGACAACACTCTAGGTACTATAACGTCTGTCTGCAATCTGTGCAAAAGCAGGCGTTACTTCGTGAAAGCCCTATCGTGGACTACAAAGTGTGGTACCTCAAATTTCACAGCACACTTAAATATTCCAAAATATATTCGCCAGACGATCGTCAGATGATGTGACTAAAAATCCCTGTTAATCTCCAGGAAAGAACTACCCGGAGACGACGGCGGAGGTGCCGCTGATGCTGTTCAACAAGAACAACAACAACGTGTGCATGCCGCCCGAGCCCGACATACCCAAGTTCCCCGTCTTCCCCAACATCGTCTCCGTCGAGAACGACGCCTCGCAGGCCAAGGTCAGCGCTGTTAGCCGTCTGGTAGCTTTGTGTCTGCGCTAGAGAGCATTTAGTGATACATATAGGCCTTTCTTATAATTTCTCTGCATTCTGTTCTTTTGATTGTTTAGAATTATAATACTTTGTACATCGCTTAATGATTTTAATGAATTATGGTGATAACTTTCGAAATACTCGTTTAAATACATTATTTCCTTGCATAGATTCCATTAATGAACATATGAAGATATAAACTATAGAAACTATATATTTAAACAATGCTAAATGTTTAACCCGGAAACCTTAAAATTTCTGGACTACAATAAGAGATTTTTTGACAAGTCTGTTTGATGTATTGACGCGACATGTGGGTGGTCAGTGAGGTGTGTGCGTGTGTGTCAGACGGCGTGCAGCGTGGGGCACGTGGTGAGGCGGCGCGTGGAGGCGCTGTGCGCGGCGTCCGTGCTGTGCGGCGCGTGCGTGTCGCGCTGGGGCGCGCTGCTGGCCGCGCGCCTCGCCGCCACCGCCGCGCGCGCGCAGGCGCTGGCCGCGCACGCCGCGCGCCTGCACGACGCGGCCCGCGCGCTCGACTTGGGTGATCAACTCCAACTAACACCTGCACCGTTAACCTCACAGTCGTCGCGGCGGCTCGTTTAAACGGTGTTAATGTTTCAGCGACGACGGCGGTGCGAGCGATCCGGCCGGGCGCCGCGACGGGCGACGCGTGGTCGCCCTCCGCGTCGCTGGTGTCCACGGAGGCGGAGGCGCTGCGCAGCTCGGCGGCGGCGCTGCGCACGCGCCACGCGGCCGGCGCGCTGCGAGCCGACTGGGACGACGCGCTGCCGCACGCGCCCTGCCCCAGCGACCTGCGCCTGCACCTCAAGGCCAAGACCCTCGTCGACAGGTGTGACTTATCAGTTATCCTCCATATTAAACGAGTCCGGATCGAAGGACCATATCGTACAGAATAATACTCGGGGCACTAAAACGTTGCACGCCGTTCCAGGTTGCGCGAGTCGTGGCAGCACCTGGTGCGCGACCGCGCCACGCGCTCGCTGACGTACAACGACGAGCAGTTCCACGTGCTGGAGCGCATCACCGTGGCGGAGACGGGGCGGCGCGCGCGGGCGCTGCTGCAGCGCGCCGCGCCGCTCGCGCGCGCCCGCGCCGACGCCATCGCCGACTGGTATGCCGGGGAAATATATTCACCATTACGATTACACTGGAAACACATTGTTAGTTGTTGAGCAGTCCTTTTGAGCGCATTCGTTGTGTCAGGTACAAGGTGGCGCAGACGGTGTACCTGCAGACTCAGATCCTGGACAAGGACGTGTCGAGCACGGAGCTGAAGGTGCTGGCGCTGGCGGCGCGCCTGCAGGACGCCGAGCACCGCACGCGCGCGCTCGTCGCCGACGCGCAGGCGCAGGTGAGAGTGTGCACTGTGCACTACGCGAGCACGGAGCTGAAGGTGCTCGCCTGCAGGACGCCGAGCACCGCACGCGCGCGCTCGTCGCCGACGCGCAGGCGCAGGTGAAAGTGTGCACTGTGCACTACGCGAGCACGGAGCTGAAGGTGCTGGCGCTGGCGGCGCGCCTGCAGGACGCCGAGCACCGCACGCGCGCGCTCGTCGCCGACGCGCAGGCGCAGGTGAAAGTGTGCACTGTGCATTACGCGAGCACGGAGCTGAAGGTGCTCGCCTGCAGGACGCCGAGCACCGCACGCGCGCGCTCGTCGCCGACGCGCAGGCGCAGGTGAGAGTGTGCACTGTGCATTACGCGAGCACGGAGCTGAAGGTGCTCGCCTGCAGGACGCCGAGCACCGCACGCGCGCGCTCGTCGCCGACGCGCAGGCGCAGGTGAGAATGTGCACTGTGCACTACGCGAGCACGGAGCTGAAGGTGCTCGCCTGCAGGACGCCGAGCACCGCACGCGCGCGCTCGTCGCCGACGCGCAGGCGCAGGTGAAAGTGTGCACTGTGCACTACGCGAGCACGGAGCTGAAGGTGCTCGCCTGCAGGACGCCGAGCACCGCACGCGCGCGCTCGTCGCCGACGCGCAGGCGCAGGTGAGAGTGTGCACTGTGCACTACGCGAGCACGGAGCTGAAGGTGCTCGCCTGCAGGACGCCGAGCACCGCACGCGCGCGCTCGTCGCCGACGCGCAGGCGCAGGTGAGAGTGTGCACTGTGCACTACGCGAGCACGGAGCTGAAGGTGCTCGCCTGCAGGACGCCGAGCACCGCACGCGCGCGCTCGTCGCCGACGCGCAGGCGCAGGTGAGAGTGTGCACTGTGCACTACGCGAGCACGGAGCTGAAGGTGCTCGCCTGCAGGACGCCGAGCACCGCACGCGCGCGCTCGTCGCCGACGCGCAGGCGCAGGTGAGAGTGTGCACTGTGCACTACGCGAGCACGGAGCTGAAGGTGCTCGCCTGCAGGACGCCGAGCACCGCACGCGCGCGCTCGTCGCCGACGCGCAGGCGCAGGTGAGAGTGTGCACTGTGCACTACGCGAGCACGGAGCTGAAGGTGCTCGCCTGCAGGACGCCGAGCACCGCACGCGCGCGCTCGTCGCCGACGCGCAGGCGCAGGTGAGAGTGTGCACTGTGCACTACGCGAGCACGGAGCTGAAGGTGCTCGCCTGCAGGACGCCGAGCACCGCACGCGCGCGCTCGTCGCCGACGCGCAGGCGCAGGTGAGAGTGTGCACTGTGCACTACGCGAGCACGGAGCTGAAGGTGCTCGCCTGCAGGACGCCGAGCACCGCACGCGCGCGCTCGTCGCCGACGCGCAGGCGCAGGTGAGAGTGTGCACTGTGCACTACGCGAGCACGGAGCTGAAGGTGCTCGCCTGCAGGACGCCGAGCACCGCACGCGCGCGCTCGTCGCCGACGCGCAGGCGCAGGTGAGAGTGTGCACTGTGCACTACGCGAGCACGGAGCTGAAGGTGCTCGCCTGCAGGACGCCGAGCACCGCACGCGCGCGCTCGTCGCCGACGCGCAGGCGCAGGTGAGAGTGTGCACTGTGCATTACGCGAGCACGGAGCTGAAGTTGCTCGCCTGCAGGACGCCGAGCACCGCACGCGCGCGCTCGTCGCCGACGCGCAGGCGCAGGTGAGAATGTGCACTGTGCACTACGCGAGCACGGAGCTGAAGGTGCTCGCCTGCAGGACGCCGAGCACCGCACGCGCGCGCTCGTCGCCGACGCGCAGGCGCAGGTGAGAGTGTGCACTGTGCACTACGCGAGCACGGAGCTGAAGGTGCTCGCCTGCAGGACGCCGAGCACCGCACGCGCGCGCTCGTCGCCGACGCGCAGGCGCAGGTGAGAGTGTGCACTGTGCACTACGCGAGCACGGAGCTGAAGGTGCTCGCCTGCAGGACGCCGAGCACCGCACGCGCGCGCTCGTCGCCGACGCGCAGGCGCAGGTGAGTGTGTGCACTGTGCACTACGCGAGCACGGAGCTGAAGGTGCTCGCCTGCAGGACGCCGAGCACCGCACGCGCGCGCTCGTCGCCGACGCGCAGGCGCAGGTGAGAGTGTGCACTGTGCACTACGCGAGCACGGAGCTGAAGGTGCTCGCCTGCAGGACGCCGAGCACCGCACGCGCGCGCTCGTCGCCGACGCGCAGGCGCAGGTGAGAGTGTGCACTGTGCACTACGCGAGCACGGAGCTGAAGGTGCTCGCCTGCAGGACGCCGAGCACCGCACGCGCGCGCTCGTCGCCGACGCGCAGGCGCAGGTGAGAGTGTGCACTGTGCACTACGCGAGCACGGAGCTGAAGGTGCTCGCCTGCAGGACGCCGAGCACCGCACGCGCGCGCTCGTCGCCGACGCGCAGGCGCAGGTGAGAGTGTGCACTGTGCACTACGCGAGCACGGAGCTGAAGGTGCTCGCCTGTAGGACGCCGAGCACCGCACGCGCGCGCTCGTCGCCGACGCGCAGGCGCAGGTGAGAGTGTGCACTGTGCACTACGCGAGCACGGAGCTGAAGGTGCTCGCCTGCAGGACGCCGAGCACCGCACGCGCGCGCTCGTCGCCGACGCGCAGGCGCAGGTGAGAGTGTGCACTGTGCACTACGCGAGCACGGAGCTGAAGGTGCTCGCCTGCAGGACGCCGAGCACCGCACGCGCGCGCTCGTCGCCGACGCGCAGTTGCAGGTGAGAGTGTGCACTGTGCACTACGCGAGCACGGAGCTGAAGGTGCTCGCCTGCAGGACGCCGAGCACCGCACGCGCGCGCTCGTCGCCGACGCGCAGGCGCAGGTGAGAGTGTGCACTGTGCACTACGCGAGCACGGAGCTGAAGGTGCTCGCCTGCAGGACGCCGAGCACCGCACGCGCGCGCTCGTCGCCGACGCGCAGGCGCAGGTGAGAGTGTGCACTGTGCACTACGCGAGCACGGAGCTGAAGGTGCTCGCCTGCAGGACGCCGAGCACCGCACGCGCGCGCTCGTCGCCGACGCGCAGGCGCAGGTGAGAGTGTGCACTGTGCACTACGCGAGCACGGAGCTGAAGGTGCTCGCCTGCAGGACGCCGAGCACCGCACGCGCGCGCTCGTCGCCGACGCGCAGGCGCAGGTGAGAGTGTGCACTGTGCACTACGCGAGCACGGAGCTGAAGGTGCTCGCCTGCAGGACGCCGAGCACCGCACGCGCGCGCTCGTCGCCGACGCGCAGGCGCAGGTGAGAGTGTGCACTGTGCACTACGCGAGCGCGGAGCTGAAGGTGCTCGCCTGCAGGACGCCGAGCACCGCACGCGCGCGCTCGTCGCCGACGCGCAGGCGCAGGTGAGAGTGTGCACTGTGCACTACGCGAGCACGGAGCTGAAGGTGCTCGCCTGCAGGACGCCGAGCACCGCACGCGCGCGCTCGTCGCCGACGCGCAGGCGCAGGTGAGAGTGTGCACTGTGCACTACGCGAGCACGGAGCTGAAGGTGCTCGCCTGCAGGACGCCGAGCACCGCACGCGCGCGCTCGTCGCCGACGCGCAGGCGCAGGTGAGAGTGTGCACTGTGCGAAGGTCAGAGTCGCTCGGCGGGCGGTAGAGAGACCTATGCCACGGGGGCACCATCTCATACATCGAAAATTGTAGTACTAGAGTATGTTCATAGAGGGCATTAGGGGTAGCGATTTGAATGAAATTATTAATTAGCGTCAGCTCACTAGCGACAAGCGATAATAATTTGAACTACATTGCAAGATGTGGTACGATACGGTCAGCTAGGCACATCAGCGCCAATAGATGGCGTTTATTTTGTAATTAGATAATTTTATTTTTTTTATGAATGAAAATGTGCATATTTTTTTATAATAATATGGTTCCCGGTTATAGCACTATATTTATAAAGTATCCAACTACAGTTCAGATGTATTTTAATTGTCAAAATACTTTCATTTGTACCGACAATTACGAGGTGGTAGCAGCAGAAATTTTCACACACACATTCAAAGGTTTGTTGGTTACGAAGCTGTTTACTAATTTCGTTATTATTGACAAATACTCACTAGCCTATTGGTACAAACGTACAAACACTAGCTACAATGACTACGTATACTGGGTTCTATTCACTGACTTGAAATCCTTTTTTTATTTTTTTATTGTTTAAAATTATTATTATATATTAAATATAAAAATGAATTTTTATCTTGTCTGTGTGTATGTCCTTTATAGAATCGTAAACTATGCATTGATCATGGTGATCTTCAGCAAAAGTGTTGTGCATCGGCCCACGAAGGTTTCAGAGTTAGTACGGGTTGGCGGGCTTCACACACCCCTATCATTCCAATATTTTAGTTACTGGCGTAGAAACGCGCGCAGGGTAGGTACAGCTAGTATGTAATATAATATTTTTATACCTAAATAGCCTGTATTTGTCCAGCTGAGAGCTGAGAGCTGATGATTGAGGATCTTGGAGACGGGTGAAGAGCACGCTAACGGTATTGGAGATAGGTGGGGGGTGCTCGACCAAATGTCATTTGAAACCTCGTCCAATTACCAATGAGCTGAAAAAAAATTCAAAATGGCGGAAAAAACATGGCCGCCATACAAATTTTGTTGGTCTCTATCTCGAAGGGTATGACAGTTGGAAAAGTGGTTTCATAGCAAAAGATGATCGAAATGGGGATATCTATTTAGTGACAAGAAAAAAATTCAAAATGGCGGAATTTTTTTTTCATACTAAATTGTATGGCAATTGGGTACCTGCCCACTAATTTTTGCTAAATCCGAGTATGAGCGACCACGTAAATTGCTACAAGCAGTTACGCGGTCCGCTTTAGCGGGCCGCGCCCCCACGCGAAAAACTAGTTATTATTATATTTATACTATATATAGCTCGATTACCACTCACTGACTCACTCACTCACTGACTGACTCATTGACATAATTGTTCTCCCAGAAGGAGTCTGAAAACGATATAATGATGTATGGGGGATGTGTTCGGGTGGGGGATTCGAGTATGGGAAAAATCTGACATTTCCGAAAAACAAGATGGCGGCCGACGTGATTTCTGTAACTTTTTTGTATTCCGACCGATTTAGTTCAAACTCGCAACGATTGTAGATATTAGTAAACGATTAATAGAAAAAATGGAAAATTTTGGAAAAACAAGATGGCGGCCGAGCTGTGGTTTTTTAAAATTTTTCATTTTTCGACCCCAAACCGCGGCGCCACAGATCCTAAACGGGGTACTCGAGGATGATGATTTTTTTTGCTTTGCCCCCAATTATCCTGAATTTTGACAGAACGGGAGTAATTTTTCAAAATCCAAGATGGCGGCTGTTCTGGCGGCCAATCAGTCTGAGGTACGAAAAAACGCAATTTTAAAATTCAAATTTCACACACTTGGTAACTACGGAGCGTTCGATCGATCGGGGCGATTGTGAGTACAGACTCGAAGTATTGAGTGGGGAAAAAAAAATTACCCCATTTCTCGGGAAATTTCGAGATTTTCCCCAAAAAGCAAAAAATCGAAATACGGACTTTTTGTGAAATCCGAGTATGAGCCATCACGTGTCTTACTCGTACAAATGACATTTGGGTATTTTTGTCGCCGAGGATTGGCGACACTGGAATTTATTAAAGAAAAAGTGATTTTTGACATGGTCACTTTTCAGGGGCAATCATGTCGCCTGGGTGCGAGCGAGATGAAAACTTGAAACGTCATCAGGAGCGGTATATCATGTAATTACTGGGAAAAGTACTAAACTATGTAAAATATTTCTGTGAAATGCGGTGGCGGCCATTTTGTATTCATTGAATTTTTTTGAATATTTTGATCGTGTTTTTGAGGCATTTGGCAACATTTCGGAAAGTTGACATGACCGATTGTGTAACTCGATGAGCAGTATCGATATATAAAAGCAGTGTTGCCACATTTGGGGTAGTTTTCGAGATTTTCCCCAAAATGTCCTCCTGTAAAATTTTGTATGAACAATTTATTTTTCACTTGTGGCTTCGTATAGAAGTCAAGAAATTACTCGGTGGAAAATATGGAGAGAGCTGATGATTGAGGAATTCGGAGACGGGTGAAGGGTTCAGCCAGGGTATTGAAGATAGGTGGGGGGTGCTCGAACAAATGTCATTCGAAATCTCATGCAATTGCCAATGCGCTGAAAAAAATTTCAAAATGGCGAAAAAAAGATGGCCGCCATACAAATTTCTCCTCTGTCTATCTCCGAAAGTATGATAGATAGAAAAGTGGTTTCTTAGCAAAACATGATTTGGACGAAGAGCTCTATTTATTGAAGGGAAAAAAAATCAAAATGGCGGAACATTTATTTTTTCATACTAAATTGTATGGCGATTGGGTACCTACTATAAGAAAATCCAAAGTTTTTGCTAAATCCGAGTATGAGCGACCACGTAAATTGCTACAAGCAGTTACGCGGTCCGCTTTAGCGGGCCGCGCCTCCACGCGAAAAACTAGTTATAATATAGCTCGATTACCACTCACTCACTCACTCACTCACTGACTGACTCATTGACATAATTGTTCTCCCAGAAGGAGTCTGAAAACGATATAATGATGTATGGGGGATGTGTTCGGGTGGGGGATTCGAGTATGGGAAAAATCTGACATTTCCGAAAAACAAGATGGCGGCCGACGTGATTTCTGTAACTTTTTTGTATTCCGACCGATTTAGTTCAAACTCGCAACGATTGTAGATATAAGTAAACGATTAATAGAGAAAATGGAAAATTTTGGAAAAACAAGATGGCGGCCTTTGGATTGGATTTGGAAAAACAAGATCAAAAACTACTACTATAGGCAAATAAAAGAAAGTATATTTATTTATCATAATCATCATCCTCGCAATAGCGGTGGAATAGGTATACCTACCACCTGTATAATAGGTAGTCCGTTTTGTCTTTGTTTGTCAACACTAATTTGACATTCGAAGGAAAAAGAACAAACAGAGTATAACTATTTCACAGCTATTTCACATTTATGAATAAGGGGGTTAGTATAATACTGCGATATAGTTCATGTTTTCAAAAGAATTTTTCCCTAATTTCTTCCGAAAATTCATACAGTTGGCAATACCTGACCAACGCAACGCAAACGTCGAAAACAAAGTTTTAATTTTGTATCAAATGCATACAACGAAGAGTGGCAACATCGCTTGCTGTCTTATTTTATCAGCGAACTGGCAACGCAGCATTTACTTACACGCAATCCAGCTGATTCGCCATCTATTAGCATTTTCATAACTGCAACTATTGCCAAAGCAACGCCATCTATGGGGGTTCGATCAAACTGTTCCGTAGAGCAGCGCCAGCGCCACCTATTTTTAAACTTATTATCTGCTATGAAGCTACTCGCAGTAACAGCGCCATTATTTCCAGTTTTATCCGTCGGGTGGCCCACCCCAAGAAATTAAGCTTGTCGCATTTCTTTCTTCGTGATGGGGTATCTGTACTAGTATAGTATTATATTATCTGTGCCTATGCAGACTTATTATACCACAAAAATATGAGACCTATGCAGACTTATTATACCACAAAAATATTTATCATGTTAGGCTTGTATATCAAATCAAATATTTGTATTCTAGTTGAACGCGCAGAGGGCGGAGCCGCCGGTGGATAGAGAAAAAGAGAAGGAGGGGCAGCAGAACTGCAACAGCGGGCGAGGCGCCCGGAGCGCGACCGCGGGCTCCGGCGCGGCCGCCAACACCGGCATTACTGCGGTGCGTGACCGCGACTCGCGAGCTGTGAGCGTGTAGTTCTAGGCCAATTAACGATAAGAGAAATTGTCTAGGTGTGCAGTCGTTTCTCCCTTTCGCTAAGACGACTGAATCGATTTGTCTGAAATTTGAAATAGAATCCGAAGTAAACTTTTAGTTGCCTGCAAGATTCTTGAAAAACTAAGTTATATGCGTATGCCGAGTGGGAAAACTGATAATAAGAAGTAACTCTGAAACCATAATATAATGCAGGAGTGAGGTATATCACAAGAGAAGTGAAGTATTAGTATTAGAAACCTCGTAAACTTTGTGTTGACTAGTAGTTTTCACTGAATATATTATACGAGTACATATCATAATTCATAAACGCCTGTACGTTAGCCCTATGTGAAGAAAATGTATTATGAAATTTTCCAGAGCGGCGCGGGGCTGCGCGCGCTGCTGGCGGAGCACGACAGCGTGTCGTCCGCCGCCGCCGCCAGCGCCGCGCTGGTCGCGCGCCTGCTGCACCTCACCGCCGACGTGGCGCCCTAGCGCAGCCCGCCCGCCGCCGAGCGCGCTCCCCCGCACTCCGAGTGGAACCTGCCTCCTCCGTGCGTCAAAAGTGACTTTCAAACCGTTGCACATGATACGATCCATACTTCTGTGAAATTCAGTGACGTGAGTGCGGAACGAAATTACGTGACATCTAATGACGATGTTAAAGTTCAGTGCGATGAACCTGATCACGCTGTCAATACCCAGTGCGAATGTTGTTATTCTCAGTGTAACCTGCCCCGTCTCAGCTGTATAAAATTTAGTGAAAGTGAAATGCAAACTATTGACCACGATGATCACCACGTGAATGGTATTCGTGTAAGATACAATGACATGATTGCTGAACGAAATTTTGTGACATCCAATGACAATTTTAGAGCCCAGTGCAATATAGACATGCCTAGTGTCATCATAACTGGTTCAAATAATTGCAATAATGCCGAACGCGACTATCGCGATGTCTTGCCTTTTGGAAAAGAGGAGTGTAAAATGTTTAATCAAAATGTTACAAAAAAGTCGATAGAAAATCAAGTGTACACTGAAAACAGTTTGAATTGGACTTCTAGACTTCACAGGGAAGATAGTTTGAAGTGTTTAAATACGGAATGTTGTGGTAATAGCAACTTTGTGGCTGCCAAAGACATGAATCTGTCGAGTGGTAATACCAACTCTTTGATATTCAATGAAAGTCCAAATATAAATGAACCGAGCGATCTTAAATGTTGGTGCAATAAAGACGATTGTCGTATGTATTTAGATAATAACTATTGTTCGGACTATTACGTGCAGAATTCTGATGTCACACTTTATGAGAATATTAGATTTAAGCGCAAAGACATTACGCCTACTGATAAAAATGATTACGTAGCTGATAATATGAATGTTAAAAATGAATGTAATATGTATAAAAATAATAATATAAGTAATTATGCTGAGGAATGTTCAGACACAGACACCACTACTTCGGAAGCTTCAGACGAGTCAATGACGTCCCTGGACTCTGGCATCAAGACTGTGATATATGAATCTGCGAGTTCCAAAGATGTCAACTCATTGCCGCACGACGAAGACGTGATTAACAAGAACGAACGCACCAAACCACATTCTAAGTCGGCCTGCGTACTTAGTTAAAGCTCAACCATGCATTTATTTTTACTTAGTAGGGAATAAATCGAGTCGAAATCGCGAGTCGGGTTCGCGCACTGGGGGTTTCCCATTCTCAATAGTATTAAAATAAAATCACCAGTGCCCACCAAATTCAAAAACGAGAAAAAAAATCACGTTTTTTTAGTACTCAACGCGAGCAAACGAGCGGGCGGGTCACCATGGACATTTGCAGCACCGGAGAAATGGCAAATGCGTTGCCCGTTCTTAACGGCCTACAAACCGTATTTAGGTGATTTTGAAGGAAGTTTTATGCAAAAACTATAAAGACAATTACTTTCAAATTTACACGTCATGTATTTTGGGTCTTTAATCTAAATTCGCTTAGAAGCAGAAACACGATTTAATAAAATTTTCTCGATAGAAAGTTCTCCCAAAATTTGCTCCAAAATTTCAGTTTTTCTATATTTTATCAGAAACTACAATGGATGTAATTGTAATTTTTGTTTTAATGTATCGGTATTAATAATATCCTTTAACGCTTAGAACAGATTTTTGATAACTGGCTTAGTTTTTGAGTAATTAGGTAAAACGTTGTTTTTCTGCTATATTCTTCCGCGACGCTGCATGTCGCACCTACCAAATCTCCGTGAGAGTGAGAAAGACAAAAATAAATTCAGTAAATCCCCTTAAGAAATTTGTTTATCCGCCCTTTGAATAACCATAGTTTTGAAGGAACACTGTTGCTTTATAACTAGTTTCATAGTTTGCATAGTTTACCAAGTCTGTGAAAATGTCCTTACTATCACGGTTCTAGAGATAGAGCCTTATGTAACGGACGGACGGACGGACGGAAGACCAGACGGATGGACGGCGAAGTCTTAGTAATAGGGTCCCGTTTTTAGGGTTCCGTAGCCGAATGGCAAAAAACGGAACCCTTATAGATTCGTCATGTCTGTCTGTCTGTCCGTCTGTCCGTCTGTCCGTCCGTATGTCACAGCCACTTTTTTCCGAAACTATACTGTTGAAACTTGGTAAGTAGATGTATTCTGTGAACCGCATTAGGGTTTTCACACAAAATTAAAAAAAAAGTAATAAATTAACTTCTAAAATAAGAGTATGATAAAACTAAAAAAAATACATGATGTACATTACCATGCAAACTTCCACCGAAAATTGGTTTGAACGAGATCTAATAAGTAGTTTTTTGATATTTACAATAAAACCTCTAAAAACAAAGTTAGTTTTGCGGTTCGATAAGAAAAGTGGTTTTTATGGTTTTATTCCTCCGGTTGTAGTACGGAACCCTCAGTGCGCGAGTCCGACTCGCACTTGACAGGTTTTTATCCTTTGGGTACATCCCTTAAAGGATATAGGAAAAAATCTATTATTTCTTATAGTGGAAGTAACTCATTATCTCGAAGTCACATGGAGTTAAATAAATAAAATAATGAAGGAAGGAAATAAGAAGTCTAAAAACAATAGTTTTTTTAATGAAACTATTAGAGCCCTTTCTTGGCAGTCAGTATTATAATCTTTCAATCTAGAATCTTTATGCTATAAAGTACCTACCTATCAATTAATATAGATTGTTAAGATTCAAATGATTAATTAGATTTATGCAGGGCGAGCATTGTAAGTTTTGTTGCCTATGCTATTAATTTATCTTAATTGCATCCCAAGATGACTGATTTTATTTGAAAGATCTCATGATAAGTTCCATCTTTCTTATTGTTTAATCATTAATTTGAGTATACTTAATGCATAATTGAAAAAAAAAGATAGAATTCAATGGGTTGATGGATTAAGTCCATAGATCGTAATATAGAGTAGAGGATAGGAAACAAGAAATGTCAAGTGAAGCTTCCGTAGCCAAATAATGGCGAATGGGCGGAGCCTAAATGACATTTAAGGCTAGGGACTACCCCTACATCTGTGGGACTACCGATATCGATGTTTTTATACAGGTACTCGACAAAATTATCAGAAACATTATTTAAATAATATTATATTATAAACATAGGGTACTTTTTACTTACGTACGCAGGCAAAAGCTTGGGAATAAAGAAAATCGACTTATTTTAAAAATGATTTATTTCTTAACTCAGATTTATTTCTTAACTTAGATATTATATTTCTTAACTCAGATAACTTATGATAAAGTGAAAAAAGAAAAAAAAGTGAAGATATCATCTATATCACTAAACCGCCAGCGGCCAGATGCCGTGAGCAGTGGCGTCCTTTATTTTGCTCGACATCCATTTTTGGGAATCTGAAATAAAAATAAAAGGTATAAGTAGGTAAATTTATATACAAACATACCTGAATGTATGCAGGCATGCATTCATGCATTCACGCATGCATGCATACGTGCACTCACGCATGCATGCATGGATATATTCATAAATACACGCATGCATACATACATACATACATACATACTTTATTTTTCCCGGAGATGCAAAATTATTTTTTTGTGAAATAAATAAATTTTCGTAAAAAAACTAAAACTTTCGGTAATCCATATGACACCAGCTACTGACTAATATACTTTATGCAAAAAAAAAATACAGGTATCCTCCACCATCGGTACTAAAACACATCTGTATTTTGAATATCACTTTTTTGCGCATTGTAAATTTTTTGTGAGAAACGTCCATCAATGCCTCTTTTGCGGGCCGCTGCAGTAATGTAGGTACTAGATATATATAGTAGTACGCTAAAAAAATAACGGATAGTCCGTGTACAATGGCTCTTGGCTTGAATTTTTGTCTTAGCTCCGTGTTTTTATGTTTAATAACTTTAAACTATATAATTGTCTATTGTGTGTAAGTATTTTCTATGTATTTATAACAGTAATATTATTATAATATTTACGTTGAATGATGAAAATTTTATTTAAATCACAAAAGAATTAATTCGCATCTCCTGGAAAATATAAGTATGTGTGGTGCACCCTCTCGTCCTACTGAATATCTCTTAAGTCGTCGTAACTTCGAACTAGGGCAACCTGATTTAAACCAACAGCCCTTACTGTTTCTCTCTCTACCCCTCAACCACCTTCAATGTGACAAACAGTACGTATTATTTTTATCGATATTCAATTTGTTGATAAACAATACAATCCCAACACTACATTTACATTCAAACAAAAACTCGAGAAATAATCTAAGTTTTCCATTTTACCGCATAAATTTGAGTGTTTTTAATTAAATAAAGCAGAAGCTAAGCTAAACTTTACCGAAAAAAGGCAAAATACTCGTTACAAAAAGAGAAACTAGAAAAATTTATTGCTTACCTGTGAAATGAAATTCCTGGGATTCTTTCAGTGTTTTTGCTATTACAGCCTACAACTGAGCACTTTACCATTATTTATTGCTTATAACAACAACTTAAACATTAACCAATTTTAATAAAATACCAAACAAAATTTAAATCAACACCGGAAAAACAAATTACGCCATGTTTACGGTCCTGAAAAAAAGCTTCAACACACAGATCGTATGACGTCATTTGACATTTGCGTAACGCGTTTACGCAATAACATAATCCGCCTGTCTCGTTCTAATAACGTAGCTTTCCATGAATGAGAAAGGCATGGAAATAGTTTTATATGTTTCATTCAAAAATACGTCATATAACTATAGATAAGTAAAATGCAACAGATCCTCTTAGAATCTTTCATCATTGATTAAGTCTTACAAATATTATACTTTTCGTACATACAATACAATTTTTTTGTATTTTACATTCCAATATGTTTATATTTATGATATTCTATCAATGGTGCTCATTTAAAAATATAGTGATAATAGTATCTGTATTTCATGTTAATTATACTTTTATTCCATCTTATTATTTTGAAACATTTAAGTAAACAGCAATACACTTATTAAATCAATGATTTCTATGTATACTAGATGCGCTGTGTGGTACTAAATAATTGCTCACTGAACAGCGGTGCAGGCTCAGAAGTTCGTTTAGTCCACTGCGAGCTAGCGAGGCGATCAGTGTTGGTGCACTGTTATGTGAGCCGTGAACGTGGTTTTTACAGGGAGTGACCAATAAAACAGTGAATATTGTTTATGTAAGTAGTTTTTCTACGTATTTTGAAGTTTATTTCAGTTAAGTCAGTATAATTTATTTCGTTTTTGTCTAAAAACAAATATTATCGTAAATAAATACACAACTCCCATCATGATTATCCATCACGCTTACTCGTTAGTAGAAATACGCGAGAGCGAACAGTACTACCGACACGTTGACAAAGATTATGAGAATTATTTGAACAGATATGTTAAGTGACAAAGGGTATATACCAGTAGGAAAATAATTTCGATTGGTATATAATTAAGTACTTAATTATAATTTTTGTGTTTTAGATACATATTGGATGGACTTAAGTTCATAATAACTATAACATTCACAATAAAAACTAAGCAAACTCTGAGAAGTTATTGTCTAAATCGTAAAGACTCAGAAATAAAACAGTTTTTAATTTATTATTTAAGTTTCATTATGTCAAATATTAAAAACTATTTTAATTCTGGTAATTTATCCGTAAAATGTTATTTATCATAACTTTAAATTAATGTTAAACGATGTGTAGGTATTGCAAGCGATTGCAATTATTGCAATATCTATTTTTTAATCTTTGACCATAAGACCACTCATCGACGTGACGTCATACGTTTGCAAGCAAGTTCCCGCTCATCAGACTAGATGGCGTTATATAGGTTTGGAGCACATTTTTTGTTCCACATAGCTTGTCTAGTAGGATACATAGAAGTCTTTGTATTAAATAAATTAGATAAACTGTTATTTCTTGTTTTATTCTTTTCAATCCTGAAGGTGAAAGCGGAAAGCAAAATACACTGGAAAGAATTTTATTGATTTTTAACCGACTTCAAAAAAAGGAGGAGGTTCTCAATTCGTCGGAATCTTTTTTTTTTTTTTTTTTTTTTTTTTTTTTTTATGTATGTTCCCCGATTACTCGAAGATGCGTGGACCAATTTCGAAAATTCTTTTTTTGTTTGATAGGGTATAGTTCACAGATGGTCCCATAGTCATCAAGTCAGGATCTGATGATGGGATCCTGGAGAAATCGAGGGAACTCTTCAAATTTTATAAGCACTCTTGAAGTGATTTGGGTATTGTTTGAAAGAGTAATTTTTTCCAGGTAGTCTTATGGTCATCAGGTTGGGATCTGATGATGGGATCTTGGTAAAATCGAGGGAACTCTTCAAATTTTGCTAGTATACTTGAAGCGATTTAGGTATTTTTTATAGTTACTATTGCATTTCCTTGCAGTCATCAAGTAATGACTGTATCAAGTCAGGATTTGATGATGGGATCTTGGAGAAATTGAGGGAACTCTTCAGATTTTAGAAGCATACCTACTTCAAGCGATGTGGGCATTTTTCCAATGCCTTGCGCATTAGTTGTTTTCCACTAAAAAGTATAAAATAAAATGGAAAATTCTTTCCAAAAAACCAACTTCAAATGCCACTACAAAGAATGAAATAATTTTTAATGTACACCAATTCGAAGTCGGGCAATGTTTCGTTCATTCAATAATAGTCCTTCGTATTGTCGATAATTTTGTCGTTTCTTTGCTCATCAAGTTTTATGATAAGAAGGACTATTAATGATTGAACAAAACATTGCCCGACTTCGAATTGGTGTACATTAAAAATTATTTCATTCTTTGTAGTGGCATTTGAAGTTGGTTTTTTGGAAAGAATTTTCCATTTTATTATAACAACACCACGGAATACTATAATAGTACCTAACGGCCTGGTGACAGACGGACGGCGAAGTCTTGGTAATAGGGTCCCGTTTTTACCCTTTGGGTATGGAACCCTAGTAAATGGGGAATAAAACTCAGCAGTGGAATGCAAATAATTTATTTTATAAAATAATGTCTTACTATCTATGTACAAACAATTTCTGTACTAAACTCTACATAAATATCCTTAGGTACAGTTCAGCATGACATGCTTACTTATTAATTTACACTTCATATTATACAATAATTGCATACTAAAACAAACTAATAACAAGGAGCAATATTCTAAAACATAATATACATTTAATACATAAGTAACTATGTAAAGACTGAATTTAGTTACATATAATTTACGTAAAATATGAAGTCTTTCATGTTTCTACATGACTGGTAAAATATCTTTTCAAACAGTAAAATATTTAAAAAAAAAATTAAATTGTATGGCATTCTACAAATTACCACAAATTAAAAATCATAAATTCGCGCACGTTCATGACATAAACAATAAAGAGTAGGTACCTACAGTTTGGCAAAAAATACATGGAGGCGCCACCGTAAAATCGATTGTAATTCAAATAATTAATTGGGAAAATGAAATGTAAATAAAATATAAAGATTGATTCAAGATGTTTTTTTCGAGATATATTTTAGGTTTTTTTAGTAAAAGTTTAGTCAGTCTGAGATCTTTAGCAGTCAAGGATATGATTCCCTGTCAGCAGGTCGTGTGCTCGCGGTCAGAGCGCGCTACGAGTAGGGCCTGTCGAACAGCTGGGCGCGGCTGAGGCGGCGCTCCAGCGTCTTGTAGTCGCGGTGCGCGGCCTGCACGCTCTCGAACTCCGCCAGCAGCGCCTCGAAGTGTGCTCGCGGTCAGAGCGCGCTACGAGTAGGGCCTGTCGAACAGCTGGGCGCGGCTGAGGCGGCGCTCCAGCGTCTTGTAGTCGCGGTGCGCGGCCTGCACGCTCTCGAACTCCGCCAGCAGCGCCTCGAAGTGTGCTCGCGGTCAGAGCGCGCTACGAGTAGGGCCTGTCGAACAGCTGGGCGCGGCTGAGGCGGCGCTCCAGCGTCTTGTAGTCGCGGTGCGCGGCCTGCACGCTCTCGAACTCCGCCAGCAGCGCCTCGAAGTGTGCTCGCGGTCAGAGCGCGCTACGAGTAGGGCCTGTCGAACAGCTGGGCGCGGCTGAGGCGGCGCTCCAGCGTCTTGTAGTCGCGGTGCGCGGCCTGCACGCTCTCGAACTCCGCCAGCAGCGCCTCGAAGTGTGCTCGCGGTCAGAGCGCGCTACGAGTAGGGCCTGTCGAACAGCTGGGCGCGGCTGAGGCGGCGCTCCAGCGTCTTGTAGTCGCGGTGCGCGGCCTGCACGCTCTCGAACTCCGCCAGCAGCGCCTCGAAGTGTGCTCGCGGTCAGAGCGCGCTACGAGTAGGGCCTGTCGAACAGCTGGGCGCGGCTGAGGCGGCGCTCCAGCGTCTTGTAGTCGCGGTGCGCGGCCTGCACGCTCTCGAACTCCGCCAGCAGCGCCTCGAAGTGTGCTCGCGGTCAGAGCGCGCTACGAGTAGGGCCTGTCGAACAGCTGGGCGCGGCTGAGGCGGCGCTCCAGCGTCTTGTAGTCGCGGTGCGCGGCCTGCACGCTCTCGAACTCCGCCAGCAGCGCCTCGAAGTGTGCTCGCGGTCAGAGCGCGCTACGAGTAGGGCCTGTCGAACAGCTGGGCGCGGCTGAGGCGGCGCTCCAGCGTCTTGTAGTCGCGGTGCGCGGCCTGCACGCTCTCGAACTCCGCCAGCAGCGCCTCGAAGTGTGCTCGCGGTCAGAGCGCGCTACGAGTAGGGCCTGTCGAACAGCTGGGCGCGGCTGAGGCGGCGCTCCAGCGTCTTGTAGTCGCGGTGCGCGGCCTGCACGCTCTCGAACTCCGCCAGCAGCGCCTCGAAGTGTGCTCGCGGTCAGAGCGCGCTACGAGTAGGGCCTGTCGAACAGCTGGGCGCGGCTGAGGCGGCGCTCCAGCGTCTTGTAGTCGCGGTGCGCGGCCTGCACGCTCTCGAACTCCGCCAGCAGCGCCTCGAAGTCAATGTCGGCGCGCTCGACCTCCCTGCCGAGTAATATCAGTTTCAGTACGCACGCTTGGCACTGTGTGATGATGCTCGGTACTGCGGTTCACTCACCGCTGCGGCGCGTCGGGGCGCTGCGGCGAGTGCGGCGCGCAGTGCAGGCGGCGCCGCAGCGCGTGGAACGCTTCGCTCTGCGGCAGCAGCATCAGCAGCCCGAACAGCGCCGACCGCAGCTCCGCGCTGCCCGGCCCGCCCAGCAGCTCCAGCCGCAGATCTGACCGTTATCGTTTTTTTATTAGGGTATTACCAAATTGTTATAAATTAAGCCCTTATGGAGAGACTTTCTCCGTCCGTCTGACTGTCATACTCGAATATTATTGGATACAGGCTCCACTAATAATTTAGAATCTTAGTATTTCAAAATTGGCTTAAGTTTGGTCCGGTGGAACGATTCCGCCGCAGCTTAGGTAGATTTTTAGTTTACTTCTTTTGCAGCTATTTAACGTACAAGTGAGCAACAACACAAACTAATTAAATGGCACTCACACGTCGACCAATAAATCCTTTTCCAGGCCCTCGTGAATCATTAACCAAACTTAGACTTCAAAATATATACTTACACGCAAATACTGGAGACTCGATCAATTGCACTAGTTTATCTATTTCCGTTAGAAAATCGACAGTAATTTCGAGATCGCCACTGAGTTCCAAGTTAAGGAAATAAAAATACAATTATAAACTCAAGATAAAATTCTGGTGGACAAATTAAAAACTCCTAGAATGCCGACAGAAAACTGAACAATTAGGTACGTGAGGTTACCATACTCACTATTCAGTACTCAGGTTACGGTCACAGGTTGAGGTGTCGGTTACGGTAACAGGGTCGAGATTTCAATGGTTTTTCTCATTTAAAAACAGCCTTACGCGCATGGAGAAGTTGTCATTTAACAAAAAGGCGCGTCATCGAACACTCGGTAAAAACAAAGTTTTTGAATAACACTTAATGCCTACCGAGTACCGCATGCTGGGCACGGCATGGCTATTCAAGTTTTTACCAATGGACATTCAATAGTTTTGTCATAGGAAAACGACATATCGCTATGCTTTGAAATAATGCCGCGGCATAGCAATTGCCATGCCGTGCGACTAGTATGCAGTAGTTATTAGAACAAAACTACATTTTAAATTTTCATGCAGGATTTCACCTATCGCTCGAAAGATGGCGATGTCTTCAGTTATCTCGCGCTTACGAGTTCACCATATCAATCTCTATGCGTGATTGCATGCATATGCCTTCTGTTGGAATATTAAGAGAAACTTCATGACGAGTTTTTTTTCCAAAAATCCATTTTTTTTTCGCCTGCACGATACCGTCCGAAAAGAAACTTTGTTTCAATATAATATACAAAGGATACAAGGTGGTGATGAGCGCGGCGCAGTGGCGGTAGTTGTGCGTGAGCAGGCACAGCGCCAGCAGCGCCACCGGGCTGTGGCACCAGCACGCGTACAGCGCTTTGAACAGCGACACCGTGGCCTACCCGCATTTACACGATATTGTAACAGATACAAGGTGGTGATGAGCGCGGCGCAGTGGCGGTAGTTGTGCGTGAGCAGGCACAGCGCCAGCAGCGCCACCGGGCTGTGGCACCAGCACGCGTACAGCGCTTTGAACAGCGACACCGTGGCCTACCCGCATTTACACGATATTGTAACAGATACAAGGTGGTGATGAGCGCGGCGCAGTGGCGGTAGTTGTGCGTGAGCAGGCACAGCGCCAGCAGCGCCACCGGGCTGTGGCACCAGCACGCGTACAGCGCTTTGAACAGCGACACCGTGGCCTACCCGCATTTACACGATATTGTAACAGATACAAGGTGGTGATGAGCGCGGCGCAGTGGCGGTAGTTGTGCGTGAGCAGGCACAGCGCCAGCAGCGCCACCGGGCTGTGGCACCAGCACGCGTACAGCGCTTTGAACAGCGACACCGTGGCCTACCCGCATTTACACGATATTGTAACAGATACAAGGTGGTGATGAGCGCGGCGCAGTGGCGGTAGTTGTGCGTGAGCAGGCACAGCGCCAGCAGCGCCACCGGGCTGTGGCACCAGCACGCGTACAGCGCTTTGAACAGCGACACCGTGGCCTACCCGCATTTACACGATATTGTAACAGATACAAGGTGGTGATGAGCGCGGCGCAGTGGCGGTAGTTGTGCGTGAGCAGGCACAGCGCCAGCAGCGCCACCGGGCTGTGGCACCAGCACGCGTACAGCGCTTTGAACAGCGACACCGTGGCCTACCCGCATTTACACGATATTGTAACAGATACAAGGTGGTGATGAGCGCGGCGCAGTGGCGGTAGTTGTGCGTGAGCAGGCACAGCGCCAGCAGCGCCACCGGGCTGTGGCACCAGCACGCGTACAGCGCTTTGAACAGCGACACCGTGGCCTACCCGCATTTACACGATATTGTAACAGATACAAGGTGGTGATGAGCGCGGCGCAGTGGCGGTAGTTGTGCGTGAGCAGGCACAGCGCCAGCAGCGCCACCGGGCTGTGGCACCAGCACGCGTACAGCGCTTTGAACAGCGACACCGTGGCCTACCCGCATTTACACGATATTGTAACAATGTCATAACGGCCCCGTTGGTCTAGAGGCGGGCAAGTTCGACTGCAGGTCACAACCACAAGCTTCTGGGTTTGATTCCCGGGTAGGCTCAGTAAAAATATTATTGGTTTTGTCCCATCAGATTATAACAAAGGCAGAATTTAGAGTGCACGTGTGTTTGCGCACACACTTGTGTACTATATGTCGCTCGCCGTGGCTGGATCATTATATATCAACACACTCACGGGGTCGTCGAACGCGCGCAGCCGGAGCCGCAGGTGGTGCAGCTCGGCGGCCGTCAGCAGCAGCGTGGCGAGCACGTCCACGAGGCGCGCAGCTCGCGCTCGCCGCGCAGCGCGATGCAGAGACAACCCGCCGTGGCTGGATCATTATATATCAACACACTCACGGGGTCGTCGAACGCGCGCAGCCGGAGCCGCAGGTGGTGCAGCTCGGCGGCCGTCAGCAGCAGCGTGGCGAGCACGTCCACGAGGCGCGCCGCGAAGCGCAGCTCGCGCTCGCCGCGCAGCGCGTTGGCCACGCCGCGGTACACCGCCTCCGCGCCCACCAGCACGCACAGCTGCCTGCGCGCACACCAACACGTGAGCCACGCTACTGCTCATACAACATGTACACGGCAAAACTGGTCCTTCGAGCCGGATAATTATTAGCTGCGACTTTTGAGCAACGAATCATTTCTTCTCCTGATCGCGGCTTCAAGTTTCTGTGGTCTCTGGTTTAACGACGACGGTTTCCGATCTATTGTGACGCCGATTTGAGCAACGAATACATCTGCGTTTTGATTTCGGAAAAGTTAGGAACGTTGGCTCACTATTCTAAACTGTGTGGAAGTTTTTATAGCAAATAATGATGAGACGAGCAAGACGTTCACCTGATTTTAAGCGGTATCCTATTAGTTGCAGTGCGTCCCAGGTCTCTGAATTTACACAGATCTTAAATTTCTTTACGCCCCGTAATTTCGTCGGCTACAGCGCCCTTCAAATCGAAAAACAGTAATGCTTCGTAGTTACTGCTTAGACTGTAGAATTCCTGGCACTAAATGAGGGAATGTCTTAAGAAACAAACAATCTACTTAAAATTCTTCGCAGTTAATCTTCAAAAACCCGGGCTTGCAAAAGAAACTACGCGACGGACTACATATCTAACTGCATCATTCTATAGTATAGACTATGTTGAAACACTCATCGAATATATTACCTAATAATAAAAGCTCCTCTGTCTTCCAAAAGGTTTTCATCGGCGGCGAGTAACCTCAAAAGAGCTTTCAGAAATTTGTGGTAGTAGGGGCTCGATTCTAAGTCCACTGTGAAACAAAAAAAAGGAATGAAAACATCTTGCAAATAACAACATGAAAACTGCACCAAACGCGTACTACGCTTTTGGGGTCTGAGAGGTTTGATTAAAAGGTGTAATACTTTGGGGTAAAAGCATAAAGATACAAGACATATTTTTATTGTAAAAAGCCAATGTAAACGCGTTATCTACACGGATAGTGCGAGCTGTATTATATGTGTGTATGTACATAAGTTGGCTGTACTCACCGCTGCTCTCCGCCCCTGCCGCCGCGCCAGTAGCAGTGGTACTGGTAGCAGTAGTAGCAGTAGCAGTAGCAGTAGTGGCAGGGGCAGTAGCAGAGGGGCAGGAGCAGATCTCGGCGAGCACGGCCAGCGCGCGGCGCACCACGTCGTCGGCCGCGTCCGTGAGGCTGCCCACCACGCTCACGAACACCAGCTCCGTCTGCTGGTACATCTGGCACAACAATTCTACTTTAGGAACAATGCCAGAATTTATCATTTACAAGAAACAGTAGATTGGATGAAACTATTACTTCAATGAACGATCGATGAACGAGGAAAATATCGGTTTGTAATTGTGTGGTAAATGAATTAAAATAGTAACCACGCACCAGAACTGTGCCGGCAGAACCACCCCACCAGATGGACGGACGACATAATGAAAGTTACGGGGAGTCGTAGGCTGTAGGCGGCGCGAGATCGTGGTGTTTGGCGGTCATTTCAGGAGGCCTACATCCAACAGTGGACCTTCATCGTCTGGAACGACGACGTCGACCATTTGGATTGGAAGTATGTAAATATGTCAGTGAGAATCTCCAAGTAGTAGGATAGTCACAACAGTCGAAGGACAGTCCTTGGTGCCAATTCACCTGTTCCAAGATTATGTAAAACCCTTAACCATAACAGCGCTGTTGTAGATATTAACTCAGATTCCTTTTATAAGTTTCGGAAAAATATATTAACATCCTGGACAATTTGAAACGCATATATTAGAAATTAATGTACATAAATTAATCTACACCACCTGCAAAATCTAGTTCCTTTGTTTTCCTTTTCTCAAGGTTGCCTGGCAGAGATCGCTGCTAAGCGATAAGGCCGCCTTTTGTGCCTAAAATTAGTTTGTTACGTATTTCTGTTTTGTACAATTTCTTGTGTGGTGCAAATAAAGTGTATTTATTATTATTATTTACACATTGAATTTAACTCTCACACCCGGCACATGATAAATATATAAATAAATAAATAAATAAAAATTTTATTTCAGAGTAAAACTCCATAAAATTTTGTTAGTAACAGTAATCTTAAACCTATGTTAGTTCCTAATCTTAAAAAACTAAACTCTATTGTTAGTATACACATGCTCTTAGACCTATGTTAGTTCCTAATGATAAAAACTAAACTATAATTGTTAGTATACACATGCACTTAAACCTATGTTAGTACTTATTCTTATTCCTACCTATCTTCGCCCCCCACCCCTGGCATGTGCACCGTCCCAGGACCTCCAGAACGGGCTGTCCAGTCTACAAGCCAATGTGCCGAGGAGGGTGTTGGTACTACTCACCAGTCTGCTCATCATGGACGCAGCGCGTTTGCGCATGATCGCATAAAAGTCGTCTACGCGAGCATCCGCAAACATCGCTGACGCGCTGCAGCGCCGCGGCATCCCCAAAACCGCCCTCAGCACATTGTTGTACTGAACGCGCAAGGCGCTGTAGCTCCGCCGCGTATAGTCCGTCCACAGACTGCACGTGTAAAAGGACTGGCAGTATGCCCTAAACAAGGTAAGTTTTACCTGTGTAGTACAACGTGCAAATCTGCGAGCCAACATATTGCCGCGAACTGACAGCGCCCTACGCTCCCGTTCCATGTCGCTGTCGTCATCGAGGCGCTCCGTTACTACGTGTCCGAGGTACTTGAACTCAGTCACCTGCTTCAGGGGGGCCCCACACAGTCGTATATTAGGGCAGAATTTGTCCATTTTGTTTCTCCCCCTGAAAACAAGAAACTCACTTTTCTTTGTGTTGTAACTGAGTCCATGTTCCCCGGCATATTCTTCGCAGAGACGTAGCAACTTATTAAGGCCACTAACCGAAGGGCTCAGCAGTACCATGTCGTCTGCATAGCTGATATTGTTAATGCTCACTCCATCTATCGAGCAGCCAACACCTGCACTGCCGAGCCTCCCAATCAGTTGGTTTACATATAAATTGAACAGCCTCGGTGACGTCAGCCCTCCCTGTCTCACTCCACTCTCCAGCCTGTATGGGTCACTGTAACCATTACCCCACCTAACCACATTCGATTGGTTACCATACCAGTACCCTAACAACGACACCAGTTCAGGCCTTAAGGTCGTCTCATATTTGAGCTTATGCCATAGGACGTTATATGAGACTCGGTCAAAAGCTTTAGACAGATCCAAGAAACACGCGTAAACCTGCGTGTTTCTGTCCGTATAGTATCTGACGGTTTGCTTGAGACACATTATAGCGCTTTCAGTCGATAGTTCGGGTCTGAATCCAAACTGCGCTTCTTGCACCTTAAAAGATTTGCAAAGGTGAACGTCAAGCAAACCGTCTAACACCTTGGCGATAATCGTCGCAAGAGATATTGGGCGATAATTGGATCTGTCTGCCGCATCACCAGTCCTATTTTTGACTAAGGGCACAACTACTGTCATCATCATAGCATCTGGCAGGTAACTGTGGCTAATACACAGGTTGAAGAGTAGTTTGAGAACTCTTGACACGTGCACACCAGCATGGCGCAGGTGCTCTATACTCAGTCCATCGTGTCCGGGCGATTTCCCACGCTTCATACTCCTGAGCGCAGCGTTAACCTCACTAAGTGTGAAGCGTATCGGGTCAGCGCCAGCACCCACGCTGTTCTGAGCAGAGCACCCGCTCCCGCTTGTAGTTGTAGGGGGCTCTGACATAAACTGGGTCTTAAACATGTTGGCTATATTTCGACAGCCGCTTACGCCATCTACCTCTGCTGGGAGGCTCGCGCGAGCATTCAGCCTGTTTGTATGACGCCAGAAACTGCCGAATTGTTTAGCCTCGCACTCGATATCCATTTTTATTTGGTCTTCGTTGTCCTGGCACCACTTAAGTTTTTTCTTAAACAGCTTCCGCGATTCACACATGGCATCGTACGAGGCTCCACAGCGCGGCCTGCCCGCCAATACCCACAGCTGAAAGCACTGGCGCGCCTTAACATGTAACGGTCTTATATGTCTATTCCAACCCGTTATACATCTTTTTCTGCGCCTAGTCGATTTATAGCTCAACTTAGCGGCGTCCTGTAATATACTTATAACATCCGAGTACAGTTTATTTATTACAATTTTGTGATCTGTCTTGTTACATCGTTTATCACAGCACACCGCCAACTCTTCGGGAAAGTCAATTTTACTTAGCCTCTTATTACAGATCTCCCTATACAAGCTGATCTGTTCAGCGTCCCTATGACCCCATGCTATGTTATTAACATCCGGCTCAAAATGAAATTGCTTTTGTATGACGCTAATGTTAAAATGTATTTGTAAGGGGTAGTGATCAGACCAGCTTACATCATTTAGGATATTTATACTTTCGATATACCTCCTTCCCATATTGGTCGTAAGGCAGTGATATATAAAACCCAAAGACATATAATAAACTTACTTAAATACGCAAAAAAAATTTTATAAACTTACATAAACGTTACACACATACATATATGTGCCGGGCGGAGGACTACACCCCGGCAGGGGAGACCAAACGGCCGGGGGTCAGGGCGACAGGCTAAGAAACCGACGGACTATCCTAGCCGAGTCGAGCACCACCGCCCTCTGCATCTTGGCCGCAAGTGAACTGCCACGGAAACCCAGCCGCCGCAGATGGTGAGCGAGGCTGACTGGTATTAAACCGTTGGCAGATATCACGATTGGGATGATTTCAGTGGACTCCACGTGCCACATGGCGGAAACCTCGTGAGCGAGATCCAGATACTTTCGTTTTTTCTCCGTCTCAGCTCTCACGAGGTTCTCGTCATACGGGATCGTGATGTCCACTAAAAACACCCGCGACTGTGCCCGGTCCATCACCACGATATCAGGCTTGTTAGCCAAGATAGTCCTGTCCGTGATGATTGACCGGTCCCAATAGAGTCGGACGCCGCCGCGCTCGAGGACAGGAACCGGTGTGTACCTATAATAGGCCACCCTCTCATCCAAGAGTCCGTACTTCAGAGCAAGCTCTTGGTGTAGGATTTTGGCTGCTTGGTTGTGCCTGTGCAAATACTCAGTGTTGGCAAGCGCAGAACACCCCGAAAGCACATGTCTGAGTGACTCACCGGGATGGCGACAAGCCCGGCAAATGTCCTGAGTGCCATCCTTCAGAATGTACTTTCGGTAGTTCCGCGTCTTAACCACCTGATCTTGTATTGCACAGACAAAACCCTCGGTTTCCCCAAAGAGGTCACCGAAACGCAGCCACTGCACGGACGCTTTTCTATCCACGTGGGGCTCATGAAGAGCCTTAAAAAAGCGTCCGTGCAGCTCCTTCTCCTTCCATACCGACTCCCGGTCAGAGGTGCTAAGCACAACCGGTCCCTGCCACTCGGCGTTGGCCAAAGATAGGGGGGTCAGTCCTTTATCACATTCTATGACTTCCCGATGCACCGGAGACTCCATTTTGGCCCTAAAGTAAGTTCTGAGGCTGGATATCTCCCGGTTGTGCATGGTCTTGACGTTGAGCATGCCTCGACCACCACACTTCCGGGGGACACACAGCCTCATCACAGAAGACTTCGGGTGGTGCATACGATGGGTAGTCATAGTTGTGCGGACTTTCCTATCCAGGGCATCTAGCTCGGTTTGAGTCCATCTGAGCACGCCAAAAGTGTACATGAGGACGGGCATGACCCAGCCGTTATAGGCTCGGACTTTATTGGCACCCGACAAATAACTCTTACAGATCTTTGCCAGGCGCCTAAAAAAGACCTCGCAAACTGACTGTTTCACGTCCGCCTCCTGAATCCCGAAAGATTGTGACATGCCCAGATACCGGTACGATTCAGCCTCGGAGAGGGTCTTGATGTTCGAAGGCTCGAGACTGATCTCGGCCGAGCGAGCGACCTGTCCCCTCTCCACATGCAGGACCGCACACTTGTCCACCCCAAGTTCCATTCTGATGGAATTGCTGAACTCAGTGGTTATGTTCAACAATTCCTGCAGACGGGAAGCGCTGGGTGCCATCAGCTTGAGGTCATCCATGTAGAGAAGGTGAGGTACCTTCGGCCCCCCTCTCCGAAACTGAAAGCCTGTCCCGGAACCCTCCAGCAATGTGCTAAGGGGGTTCAGAGCCAGGCAAAACCAAAGTGGACTCAAACAATCGCCCTGAAAGATACCCCGCCTTATCCTGATTCGGTCATCCGCAGCCGCCAGCCGCTCGCCATTGAGACAAAGGATCGTGCTCCATTGCCCCATACATTCTCCGAGGAAGTCTCGAACTGCACTATCAACTTTATACAGCTCGAGGACCCTCAGGAGCCATGAATGAGGCACCGAGTCGAACGCCTTTTTATAGTCAATCCAGGCGGCGGAAAAGTTCCGGCGGCTGCGTTTGACCAAATGGCCTGCGACGGAGTCGATGAGAAGGAGCTCCTTAGTACCGCGACTACCACCCCTACACCCGTTCTGAGCCCCAGACATGATCCCGTGTCTGTCAACATGACGGGTAATTTTGGAGCTCAGAACAGATGTAAGTGTCTTATAGATGGTAGTAAGACACGTAATGGGGCGGTACTTAGACGGGTCAGCGGTATCTGTGGTCTTTGGAGCTAAGTGAGTGATCCCGGTGGTGAAAAGGTTTGGGAGCGCCCTTTGCTCAAGAGCGCCTTGGAATTGTCGAGCCAGGGTCGCATGGCAAGCCGAGAAACCCTTTAGCCAGTAGTGATGCAGTCCGTCAGGCCCCGGACTTTTCCAGTTCGGGGCCCGCCTTACCGCACCAGCTACATCCTCTGCGGAGATGGCAACCGGGTTCATCGGCTCTATCGAGGCGCATGCTTCCTCTACCGCTGCAATCCAAGGGCCCTCTTCATGCTCCACCTCTGTCGACCAGACACTGCGCCAGAAAGCAACTAGGTCAGCCGTGTCTGGTCGCTGAGGGGTTGGAGCAGACCGCTGGGCACTCCAGCTTTTTGTAGAACCTTTTCTGATCACTCACGAAGAGGCGATTTTGCTGAAATCGCTCAACTCTTTCCGAGTACCGCCGAATGCGGTTCCCCCATGCAGCGATTTTTTGCTTCAGGTCGTCGATGCGCTCCGTTAGTTTTTGAGCTATGTCGGGCTGGTCTAGGCGAACCCCCAACCCGTTAAAAGCTATTCTAACGGAGCGCACAATTCTTGGCCTCGTGTTGCCTGACCTGAAGCTTTGCAGTCTGCCAATGAGGCCTCTGGCGAGGGTGATACGTCGTTCTATTCTCTTTTTCCAGGCAGGTTCTGCACTGGGTCTAGCGGCACACCGTCCAGGTTTCTTGGCTTTGATGCCAATAAAACGATGGACGGCCAAGACTGCGCCGAAGAGAATAGAAGCCGTATCATCCAGACCAGTGCTGCTCTCTAGATGTTGCGGCAGCATTTGGTTAATGGCCTCAATGACATCCCGCGTCGCTACATTTAGCAAGAGCCGGGAGAGCCGCGGACGATCCTCCAGAGGAGCATTTCGGATTTCAGCAATCGTCTTGTGGCGGCACGACCACCCAAATTTAAATTAGCGCGGCAACGCCGGGCGAGCGGTCTAGCGGGTGACCGGCCGGCGCGCATGCGCCCCTGCGCCCCTCCTACTGCGCCGGCGCGCGCGCCGATGCTCCGCTAACCGCCATCGCGAGGTCATAAGCGCAGTGTGAAATTGGACTGCAACGCGAAGCCCGTGTCGTACTCTCCCACGCGAATCCGCTCACCGCACCGCGTAATAATCGCTGTACATATTTTTAATGTAAAATTTATAGTAAATATAGTATCAAAAATCACGTTGCTGTTATTTAATGAACCCGCAACCACATTGGTGACCCCGGTTAAACACGCAGAAGAATGGATAAAAACGCTGCCGCGCGGGGCGCAGACGAAGACATCGCGGGCGGAATCTTCAGAGTCGGAGTGAAAACGCCGCCATTTTGGCCGGAGGACCCCGAGCTATGGTTTCAACAGCTTGAAATACAATTTACATTGTCGAATGTGACGACTGACTCCACAAAATTTTTCTACGCTTTGTCACAGCTGGATCATACGTATATTTCCCAGGTAAAGGATATAATACGAGACCCACCGGCAACCGGTAAGTTTGAAAAATTGAAAGTAGAACTGACGAAGCGCCTCTCGGCTTCGAGGGAAAAGCAGTTGCGACAACTTTTCATGCATGAAGACATGGGTGACCGCAAACCAACACACTTCTTACGGCATCTTAAAAATCTAGCGGGCCCATCAGTATCAGACGAATTACTGCTTAGCTTATGGTCGGGTCGCTTACCTCACAACCTGCAAACATTGATCGCATCACAACAGCCTCGGCTCGGGCTCGACGAACTAGCGGAGTTAGCCGACCGCGTGCATGAAATGGCACCTACCCCGCTTTATCCGCAAGTAGCTTCACAAGCGTTACCATCCACGTCACAGTCACATTCGTCATCATCAACACCATTCACTCAGCCACAATCATTGCAGTCATCATCATCAACATCTGATCATCATCTTAAGCAAGAAATAGCTCAATTAACTAAAGAAATTGCTAAGCTTACCTCTTTTATCAAGCAGGATCATTCACGCTCGCGATCTAGATCTCGGACTACAGGGAGTCGCGGCCGCAGCCGCTCACGTACAAGGCAACCCCCAGCTGACCATCCGCACTGCTGGTACCACTACAACTTCGGAGCCAGAGCAAGGAAATGCAGCCAGCCGTGCGAGTTTAAGGCGGGAAACGCAGGGGGCAGCCGGAAGTAGCGGCCAACGACTGCCCACTTCAATCAGGCCGTCTATTCATCACCGACCGGGTAACAAATATAACCTATCTCATCGATACCGGGTCAGACTTGTGCGTATATCCACGGTCAGCGATTAAGACGCCCTGCACGAAAACGAAATATACACTGTCAGCAGCAAATAGCAGCATTATTCACACTTATGGCCCATTACGCCTGCATTTGAACCTGGGACTCAGACGAGATTTTGTGTGGCAATTTACTATCGCAGATGTTTCTAAACCAATAATAGGCGTGGACTTCCTCAGCTACTATAACCTTTTAGTTGATTGCAGAAATCATCGCCTCATTGATGGTACAACCACACTATCTGTTAGCGTGCCACGAAAAAGGGTTCCCGAGGACGTCTCTTCAGTCAAGACGGTTGCTGGAGAATCCAGATACCACGACATACTTCGTGAGTTTCCTGAAGTCACTCGGCCAGCCGGGACGGTACGTACAGTTCAACATAATACTGTCCATCACATCAAGACGACCCCCGGCCCGCCAGTGGCTAGTAAGCCACGGCGGCTAGACCCAATACGCTTGAAGGCCGCAACCAAAGAATTCGAGGAAATGTTAGCTTGTGGCACTGCCAGACGGTCAGAGAGTCCTTGGTCCTCGCCGCTGCATATGGTTCGGAAGAAAGATGATGGATGGAGACCGTGCGGAGATTACAGAGCACTTAATGCGAGGACTGTTCCGGACAGATACCCCGTACGGCACATACAAGACTTCTCACATCAGTTATCTGGTTGTACTATTTTCTCCACGATAGATTTGGTGAAAGCTTATAACCAGATTCCGATCCATCCAGATGACATCTTGAAGACTGCAATTACTACGCCGTTTGGGTTGTATGAATTCCCATTTATGACCTTTGGTCTTAGGAATGCAGCTCAAACGTTCCAGAGATTCATTGATGAGGTGTTACAAGGTCTCGAGCATTTCGCTTATGGCTACATTGATGACATCATTATTTTTTCCCCCTCGGCAGAAAGCCATTGTGACCACTTAAGGCAGGTACTCTCACGTCTTAAAAAATATGGTGTCCTCATCAACACAAACAAGTGTGTTTTAGGTCAGGAAGAAGTAACCTTCTTAGGATACCAAGTCTCCAACGCAGGAACTCAACCTTTGAAGTCCAAAGTCGATGCAATCATGGAGTTTCCTGTGCCGAAGACCATAAAGGAATTAAGAAGGTTTTTAGGAATGGTAAATTTTTATCGCCGGTTCATACCTAAAGCTGCAGGATTACAGGCTCCTTTGAATGCCCTCTTAATTGGCCCGAAGGTAAAAGGTTCACAACCAGTGAATATGACACCAGAACTGTTGCAAGCTTTTGAAAACTGTAAGCAAGCACTAGCAGATTATACACTCTTAGCGCATCCTGATCCAGAGGCTGAACTATCGATCGCAACGGACGCTTCAAACGTGTCGATCGGCGGCGTGCTCCAACAAAGAAAGAACGGTCAATGGCAACCACTGGCTTTCTTTTCGCGTAAGCTCAGCCCTTCGCAAAGAAAATACAGCCCATATGACAAGGAGTTACTTGCAGTTTACGAGTCAATTAAATATTTCCGTTTCATGGTCGAAGGACGCAATTTCTTCGTAAGTACAGACCATAAACCTCTCACTCACGCTTATCGGTTGTCAAGAGAAAATTGCTCACCTAGACAGTACAGGTACCTCGACTATATTAGTCAGTTCACTACCGACATTAGATACCTACCTGGCAAGGAGAACGTAGTCGCTGACACACTCTCTAGGATTGAAGAAGTTGACCAAGACTTTGACTACGAAGCGCTCGCTCGCTCACAGGACACCGATCAAGAGCTACAAGGTCTGTTACGGAGTGGCTCTTCTCTCAAGTTGCAAAAGGTCAAAATACCAGACACGGATACTGAAGTTTACTGTGACACTTCGAGTCAACCTCCTCGTCCGTATATTACACCAGAGTTTAGACGGGCAGTATTCGACATGCTACATAGTCTGAGTCACCCAGGAAACACAGCTACAGTGCGACTGGTGACACAAAGATTTGTATGGCCAGGGATCCGCCGAAACTGTAGAGAGTGGTCTCGCCAATGCCTACAATGTCAAGGCAGTAAGATAACCCGACACACCTCTGCTCCACTTTCCTCCTTCCTTGTCCCATCATCAAGATTTTCCCATATTCATCTCGACATAGTCGGTCCCTTACCTAGTTCTTCTGGTTACAGGTATTGTCTCACCGTAATCGACAGGTTTACGCGATGGCCTGAGGCATACCCAATCAAGGACATCACGGCGGAGACCTGTGCTGCAGCCCTTGTTGCTGGCTTCATCTCGCGCTTCGGAACTCCCTTCAGGATCACCACGGACAGAGGGGCTCAGTTCCAGTCACACCTCTTTCGCGCCATCGCTTCAATGGTCGGTGCGAAGCTCTACCGCACGACAGCATATCATCCAGCTGCGAACGGGATCGTCGAGCGCCTACATCGACAACTTAAAGGAGCCATTATGTGCCATGCTACATCGCAATGGACTGAAGTTCTTCCATTAGTACTTTTGGGCATTAGAAGTGCATGGAAAACAGACATCCAGGCGTCGCCGGCAGAATTAGTTTATGGCGAGCCCTTACGCTTACCAGGTCAGTTCTTAGCTCCAGCTGATGACTACAAGACAGAGGATTTTACTGATCTGGTAACCCGCTTGAAGAGTCACATGGCCAATCTCGCTCCAAAACCAACATCCTGGCACAGAAAAGGACCATTCTATATACCACAAAGCCTACAAGAGACTACACATGTTTTCCTACGGCAGGACTGTGTCCGGAGACCCCTGGATCCGCCATACACAGGTCCCTACAAGGTCCTGCACCGCAGTCCCAAGTTTTACAAGCTGGATGTTCGTGGTAAGGAGATGACCGTGAGCATCGACCGCCTTAAGCCAGCGTTCATGGCGCAGGAGGATGCAACTCCAGTGGACAAGCAGCCGGGTGCAGCAGAAAAGAGGACAAGGTCCGGCAGGCTGGTGCGGTTCCCTGACTTCTACCGCCCGCAGTAGCGGGCTCAGCGGGGGAATCCTGTGGCGGCACGACCACCCAAATTTAAATTAGCGCGGCAACGCCGGGCGAGCGGTCTAGCGGGTGACCGGCCGGCGCGCATGCGCCCCTGCGCCCCTCCTACTGCGCCGGCGCGCGCGCCGATGCTCCGCTAACCGCCATCGCGAGGTCATAAGCGCAGTGTGAAATTGGACTGCAACGCGAAGCCCGTGTCGTACTCTCCCACGCGAATCCGCTCACCGCACCGCGTAATAATCGCTGTACATATTTTTAATGTAAAATTTATAGTAAATATAGTATCAAAAATCACGTTGCTGTTATTTAATGAACCCGCAACCACAGTCTCTTCTAAAATCCCTCTCATCCGCTCTATATCCAGGGCGACTGATCCCTCAGTGTCCCCCTCCACGGGCAAATCTTGAGACACGGTCTCGGTCTCGGTCTCTTCGCGGCTAGGTGGCGCAGGAGACACGATTTGCGGCGCGGTTGAGGTTGTCACGTCGGGAACAGCCTCACGTCGTAATCGTTCGAGCTCGGCAGCGCTGAAGATGTTGGAGCGCATAATGTACCGAGCCCGATCTGCCAGGTTTTGCTCCGTGACAGCTAGTTGCGGCTCAAGCAGCAGAAACTCACGGTACATTGCCGCTCGGTAGCCAGTCCGTCCGGTTTCCCCCCTGTAGCCCTGAAGTACGCTCGCATGACGTTTTCGTTCATGGCTCTCGACCATCTCATGCGGCGTACACCACCAGCGGCGGGCTCCGAAGATTGGGCCCTAGAGGACCCTGTCAGAGCCAAGCCATCTGGTGGGGATGATGGAATTGCCGGCCGGCTAGATGGTAGTGCCGGCCGGCTGTTGATGTGGCTGGCGGACCGCATGCTGTCACGTCCAGCGCCAGCCCCAGACGCGCCCTGGCGCCCCCCAGGCAGCGACCCTATAAGCGCATTCCTGTTAGTCTTTTCCATCATAAAAAAAAAAAAAAAAGGGGGGGGTGAGTGGTGATTACATCACCCGGGGTCCACTCAAGTCCCCGGGGAGGCTGTTTTAGTTAAGCCAGCTCGCTTACTTGGGAGAACCATAAGCCAGGCGAACACAAAGTAGAAACTCCGTGATCATCTGGCTTAAAGACTTTAAATGGTTCTCCCATCCCTTAGTCGCCTCTTACGACACCCACGGGTAAGAGATGGGGTGGCAATATTCTACTCTGCCGTTGCCACACGGCTTTAGATAGCATAGACGCGAATGATGTGGAAAAAGTTGTATACGCGCTGCTTAGTACAGAGGAAATAACGCAATTCAAAGAATCAGAGTTTTATAAGAAGCAAGTGGAGTTATCGAACAATATCAGTCGGTCGACGTCCACCGTTAGTTCGAGTTCTAGTGAGGTCGATTCCTCTAAACCGGTGGAGAAAAAACAAAAGGATGACAGCCTTCTTGAGCTTGTCAAAAGTCTAGTCGCCAAGGTAGATAAATTGACGATCCAAATGGAAAAACAAGATGATAGAATTTTACAATTAGAAAAAGAATTAAAGGATGTTAAAAAAGATGCACTAAATCCGAACACAGAAAAGGAAATTTTATATACTAAAGATATATCGGAATCGGATATAGTAGATAATAAGAATATTGAGACTGAAGTGACTGATTTATTGATTTTTGCATAAATTTTAATGAACAGTATGCTATATGGTGAACAGGGATACTTCCTATCTATATATATAAAAGAATGAGGCATTTTGGTTGTTCCACGGATTCTGCCAAAACTATAGGTCGTAGAGATCTGAAATTTGGTACCTAGGTAGATATTAGGTCATGAATTCGTACTAAGACGGGGATTCCAGAAATTCCATGTTTAAGGGGTAAAAACCGTTGGTTTTTGGGATTTCTCCATACAAAAGTGTAATTTTTTTCGTTGTTCCAGGGATTCCCGAAAAACTACAAATCGTAGAGATCTGAAACTTGGTACCTGGGTTGATATTAGGTCATGAATTCGTACTAAGACGGGGATTCCAGAAATTCCATGTTTAAGGGGTAAAAACCGTTGGTTTTCGGGATTTCTCCATACAAAAGTGTAATTTTTTTCGTTGTTCCAGGGATTCCCGAAAAACCACAAATCGTAGAGATCTGAAATTTGGTACCTGGGTTGATATTAGGTCATGAATTCGTACTAAGACGGGGATTCCAGAAATTCCATGTTAAAGGGGTAAAAACCGTTGGTTTTCGGGATTTCTCCATACAAAAGTGTAATTTTTTTCGTTGTTCCAGGGATTCCCGAAAAACTACAAATCGTAGAGATCTGAGATTTGGTACCTAGGTTGATATTAGGTCATGAATTCGTACTAAGACGGGGATTCCAGAAATTCCATGTTTAAGGGGTAAAAACCGTTGGTTTTCGGGATTTCTCCATACAAAAGTGTAATTTTTTTCGTTGTTCCAGGGATTCCCGAAAAACCACAAATCGTAGAGATCTGAAATTTGGTACCTGGGTTGATATTAGGTCATGAATTCGTACTAAGACGGGGATTCCAGAAATTCAAATTTTAAGGGGTAAAAACTGTTGGTTTTTTGGATTTCCCCATACAAAAGTGAAATTTTTTTCGTTGTTCCAGGAATTCCCGAAAAGCTACAAGTCGTAGGGATCTGAAATTTGGTACCTAGGTAGATATTAGGTCATGAATTCGTACTAAGACGGGAATTCCAGAAATTCAAATTTGAAGGGGTAAAAACCGTTGGTGTTTTGGATTTCCCCATACAAAAGTGAAATTTTTTACGTTGTTCCAGGGATCCCGAAAAGCTACAAGTCGTAGGGATCTGAAATTTGGTACCTAGGTTGGAATTATATCATGAATTCGTATTCAGAAAGGGATTTTCGAGATCCAAATTTTGAGGAGGAAAAATTTTGAACTTTTTGGCCGCCATTTTGAACTTTTTTGTTACTGGGCCGATTGCTTTGAAAATCGACTTTTGACTATAGCAGCAAGCATAGAGAAGGAATTTGTTGCCAAAATTAAAAAAAGTGGCCGCCATTTTGAACTTTTTTGTTTCTGGGCCGATTGCTTTGAAAATCGATATTTGACTATGGCAGCAAGCATAGAGAAGGAATTTGTGGTCAAAATTTAAAAAAGTGGCCGCCATTTTGAACTTTTTTGTTCCAAGGCCGATTGCTTTGGAAATCGATATCTGACTATGGCAGCAAGCATAGAGAAGGAATTTTTGGTCAAAATTTAAAAAAGTGGCCGCCATTTTGAACTTTTTTGTTCCTAGGCCGATTGCTTTGAAAATCGATATTTGACTATGGCAGCAAGCATAGAGAAGGAATTTGTGGTCAAAATTTAAAAAAGTGGCCGCCATTTTGAACTTTTTTGTTACTGGACCGATTGCTTTGAAAATCGATATTTGACTGTGGCACCTGGCATAGAGAAGGAATTTGTGGTCAAAATTTAAAAAAGTGGCCGCCATTTTGAACATTTTTGTTACTGGACTGATTGCTTTGAAAATCGATATTTGACTATGACAGCAAGCATAGAAAAGAAATTTGTGGTCAAAAATTAAAAAAAAATAACTTTTTGGTCGCCATTTTGAACTTTTTTGTAACTGGGCCGATTGCTTTTGAAAAACGATATCTGACTATGGTAGTAAGCATAGAGAAGGAATTTGTGGTCGAAATTTAAAAATTTTGAACTTATTGGCCGCCATTTTGAACTTTTTTGTTACTGGACCGATTGCTTTGAAAATTGATATCTGACTATCGCAGCAAGCATATAGAAGGAATTTGTGGTCAAAATAAAAAAAAATATGAACTTTTTGGTTGCCATTTTGAACTTTTTGTTATTGGGCCGATTGCTTTGAAAAACGATATCTGACTATGGCAGCATGCATAGAGAAGGAATTTTTGGTCAAAATTTAAAAACTTTGATCCTTTTGGCCGCCATTTTGAACTTTTTTGTTACTGGGCCGATTGCTTTGAAAATAGATATCTGACTATCGCAGCAAGCATAGAGAAGGAATTTGTGGTCAAGATAAAAAAATGATGAACTTTTTGGCCGCCATTTTGAACTTTTTTGTTACTGGGCCGATTGCTTTGAAAATCGACGTCTGACTATAACCAGTAAGCATTAGGAAATATTTAGTGGTCAAAATTAAATTAAATGACGGTAAATACAAGAATTTTGGAAACTTAACGCCTGAGGGAGTAAAGCAGAAGATCAACGTGAGCGAAGCCGCGGGCGTTTGCTAGTTTAGGATAAAACTAAGAAAATTGGCAGCCAAATTAGAGGCAGTCAGTGATATTACTAATATCCGGCGTGTTACAAATTAATTATTTTACGTAATAGCAAACGTTGTTTTGCGAAAAATATATTATGATCTACCGAATGTACACAAAAAAATTAAAAAAACCGGTCAAGCCCTTTCGGAGGAGTTTGGTTACAAACAGTGTGACACGAGAATTTTATATACATCTTGATCCGACTATTACTGAAATCGATAAGAAACCTGTGGATATGGGCATCCGAACGATTTACGTAAACCTTTTTCGTACAAGCAAACAGTAGCGCTATCTGTTAAAAGTATATAGGTTAAGCTGAGCAATCTACATCGGGGCGTTACTGCTGGTGACAAAACAAGCATTTTACTTAAAGACTTGATAAACAAATCTTAAACATTTTACTTCTGACGAGCTCTAATTGTAACGTCAGTAGACATAGTCACAATTAATGATGTAACTAAAAACAATGTCTTCAATGTCCGAGATTCTTTTATCAGGCATACTTCAAGAGTCAAAAAAATCTGCCATCCGACATTTTGCATTTTTAATGGCATTTATTGATCATATTTGATTAAAAATGCAAATGCTATGATTTCCTTAATGTTTAGAGTTATTATAGTTTATAAGAAATAGAATTTAAGATGTTTTAAACTATACCATCAGTATAACTATATAAATGTAATACATATATTATGTATTATGTATAGTAAAATGTTCTATTAAAATCTACTATGTAATTAATTAGATAAATACCTACAATTATAATTTTTAATAATTTTTATAAATAAAACTTATGTTTAAGGATTTGTGGGTGGTTATTGATTTGAAGGAAATGAAATAAAAACAAGTCTTTAGAACATAATTTAATTAGTAGGTTGTTTTTTTTTTAAGTAATTATTATTTGTACTTAATGCTCGCATTTTGTATGTGTTACTATTTTGCATGCAGTGTTTACTTATAAGTAGTCTTTTCACTAATCAAGAAAAATGTAAAATTGTTAAAACATTATTTATTAGTGAAAATTAGACTGTAGTAAACCAAATAAATAAATAAAAATAAAGTATGACCTAGTGACAACATACCTCGGAAGGCAGCTTGTTGTAGAGATGCAGGATCCAGTCCAGAGCGGCCACTTTGGTGTGCACGGAGCTGTGGTGCAGCATCTGAGTCAGCACGCCCACCACCGCAGGCAGGTTCAGCCGCGGGGGACCCTCGTCCTCGCCTTCGGTTGGGGTGTCTTCCGCGGCCGCTTTCGCCTGGGGGTCCTCGGATGGCGCGCGGGACTCTGACATCTCGGACACCAGCTTGGTGAGCTGGAGATTGACGGTGGCAGCCGTTTCCCGGATCTCTGATTTGTATGTAGTAACTACTAACTAAGTAGCGAGTGATGTGGTACAACACGAGACACACACAAAAGCTCAGTGGTAACTAATTCTTAGTGTGCGGACGCTACATATACCAGGTTAACATACTATGAGGCACAAACGTCTTAATGTTAATATAAAATAATTTCTAATTCATTTCTATGTTGGCAGGAATGTATATGCAGGGATAACTGGGATTAATACCCCCAAATCTTTTGCTGGCGGCTTTTCTTGATTGATTTGATACTAGATTACTCTATGTCTGTCGTGTCGTGACTTAGAATATGTGCCTGTATGTTGGCATTTTCTTTTGCAAGTAAATACTATATTTTAAAGTTGGTAAATAGGCATACTTCTCTGTTTGTCTAATATCTATAACTTCAACAATAAGTTTTCCCCACAACATAAGTTAGCGATAAGTCCGCCTCATTGTTACCTGTATCTTTTTGACGTGACAACGTCTAATAAATTGGTTTGCCGGGTGACACTTCAAGAAACTGCGTTACGCTCCGCTCACGTTATGCGCTCACAATGAGAGCGAGTGAGAGGCACGCGTCCCTTCCACTCGGGCATGGTTAGCCCGCCTAAGAGCGAGAGAGACAGACATAAAAAGTGAAAGGCATTTCATCCTTCTTCCTACTATACGAATGAATATTCACATTAAAATTATTTTACCACTCAAAGTCGTTGTCACGTAAAACTTTCGCCCGTATACCGACTTTACAGGCAACCAATTTTTTTATTTCTACTTTAATTTTTGTTAATTGTTTCTTGGATGCACAATAAAAGTATATACATACATAAATAAATAACTACACTAATAATTGATTAGCTAACAATCTTTGACACACAGAGGCTGTGGGAAGCACCCTCCACCTCAACGCTACGGCAGCAGCGCGGCGCATCAAAGGATACTCTTCCTGGGCTCGTCGGTGTAGGCGAGGCACGGCAGCGCGGCCAGCAGCACGCCCGACGCGAAGGGCAGCACGCGCGCGCCGCTCAGCTCCGCGAACTGCTTCAGCCACGTCACCGCCGTCAGCTGCCAGCACCGCACAGCCAAAACTCAAAGTCAAAATATATTTATTTCACATAGGCCTAACTTACAAGGCACTTGTAAAACGTCAACAATATTTGTTACATAATATTATGTACGGTGATAACTACAAGTCGACTTAAAACTAAGTTTACGAGGGTTCCAACGCGCCCTGCACTGAGAAGAAGCCCACTACAAACTCAGCCGGGTTTTGTTTTCGGTTATCACCACTTCGCAAATTTCCTCTTAAAAACCAGTTGAGCTAGTAATTATAATACAGCAGTTCATTCACTCCCAAGGATTTGATTCGTGTAAATAATCCTTAATACTATAGTAAGCTTTATTAACGAGCTTTCGTTTTACACATACAGCGTTACATTGAATCCACGATGACGCGCCCCACTCTGTCAACACTCTATACGAGGCGAATGAAACAAACGATTTTGACAGAGTGGGGCGAATGAAATATCAAACTTTGCACAACTCATAATAACACTTGGTAACATTCAGCTCTAGTGGAGTCAAATTAAAAGACCCAACTCACAAGAAATCATTGTATATAAGATTTGATGTTTGAACTAATATACTTTACGTTTCAATTTAAGATACAATGAATGTTTGGAATCTTGCAATTTAATTTTAAAGGAAATGTCATCGACCAAATGAGCTAACATCAATGATATACGAGTAGTTTGGACAAGTTTGGATGACAATGCAAGGTCAGCTTTGTGACGTCACTCTAAAGCCAACATGGTGGAGCGTGGGTGGAACACCCAAGATGGCGGCATAGTTGTTTTTACTGCATTCATACAATATGGGTATCAGATGAAAGGGTTAGCTGTGAAAAACACGGATAAATTGACATACAAGAGCTTGGACTTGATGCATAAGTTACCTTATAGTGACAAGTTTCTGTAACGCAGTTCAAATGAGATAAAATTAAAACTTAGAATACTTTAATCTTGCTCAGACAGCATTCAAATTACACTTTGATGACTATGGACTGAATTTGCATAAAGAACCTACAACGCTTGACTTACCTGCAGCAGTTCTTCAGTGGACTGGGCGTGCGTGATGAGGATGTTGATCATGGCCTGGAAGTTGACCTCCGATGGCTCTTTCTTGATGCTGCGCAGGAACTCGTTCAGCTGCACGTCGCATCTGGGTACATAGCGACACAGGTTCACACTGCTCTCTCTATGCCGTTGCACTCATAGCTGACACCTACGCTAACTAGTTGAGTCGAAAATTCTTCCTGAGCCATTGTATATTTGGACATGATTATTACTTTACCATGTGTGGTGGGTGTTGAGCCCTGCCTCATTTATACTACTTCACAACTTTATTGTTGCTTTCTTGAAAGTTCTACAATAAAGAGTGAAAAGCATATGATTGAAGAATATGATTTAAATGGACACTTATATCATCCATTTCCAACCCATGGCTTGTCCACTATACAGGGGCCCTACCACCAAGACTTACAGCAGTATTATTGTAATATTGTTTTAAAATGGTCATACTGACATTGTATGAAAATGTCAAAACAATAATAAAATAATACTGCTATAAGCCTTGGTGGTATGGCCCCTGATATCAGATGATAAGTTTAGTACCAACTGAAAGTAGATGATCATGTTCAAAGATGTGTTTTCTATTACTAGCAAATCTGACACAGACAAATTTTATCAGTGTTGTCTGCCGGACGCCAAGTGTCGGACAGGTGAATGGTCAACGTGAGACTCACATGCGCTGTATCTCCGGGTTGGGGTCGTCCAACACCGTGAACAGGCCGTCCAGCAGGTCGGGCAGGTGCTTGCGCAGGCCCAGCGCCGGCGCCGCGTCCAGCGCCGACACCCACGCCACGGCGAACTGGCGCGACGCCGCGCTGCGCGAGTACATGCGCTCGCGCACCAGCGGCACGATGGTGGATAGTCAACGTGAGACTCACATGCGTCGTATCTCCGGGTTGGGGTCGTCCAACACCGTGAACAGGCCGTCCAGCAGGTCGGGCAGGTGCTTGCGCAGACCCAGCGCCGGCACCGCGTCCAGCGCCGACACCCACGCCACGGCGAACTGGCGCGACGCCGCGCTGCGCGAGTACATGCGCTCGCGCACCAGCGGCACGATGGACGACAGCTCCAGGCTCGAGCTCTCCGTCACGATGTCCTAATAACACATTTTTGAGATGTTGAAGACTGCACTCGAGTTCAATAAAAAACCGCCAAGTTCGAGTCGGACTCGCGCAGGAAGGGTTCCGTACCATTATCTATACACAGGCTAAGTGCGAATCAGACTCGCGCTTTTTCCAGCGCAACACCGACTCTAGTTTTATGAGACTAAGACAAAGTTAAGTTTGTGGTTGGGTAAGAAAAGTTATCCAGAAGAATCACTTTTCTTACCCAACCGCAAACTTAACTTTGTCTTAGTCTCATTCAAACCAATTTTCAGTGGAAATTTGCATGCTAATGTTCACCATATATTTTTCATTCTCTAATTTTAGAACTTACAGGGGGTTGGACACACTTTGGAGGTGTCAGTTTAAACTAAAATGATTTTAGAATCCCCACATGTATGTGAGTTTTATGAAAAAACTTTTTGAGTTTCAGTTCTAAGTATGGGGAACCCATATTTATTTATTTTCTTCTATTTTCGTGTGAAAAGCTCAATTGGTTCACAGAGTACATCTACTTACCAAGTTTCAACAGTTCTTATAGTTTCGGAAAAAAAGTGCCTGTGACAATTGCAGATGGACAGATAGATATGACGAATCTATAACGGTTCCGTTTTTCGCCATTTGGCTATGGAACCTTAAAAAGGTAAAAACAAGGATAAAAAGGTATATACTACCTTAACAAGCCTATCGAGCACCTCAGCTCCGTTCCTAACTTGCGGCTCGGGGTCGGCCGCCAGGCGCGCGAGCGCATCGAACACCAGCGGGAAGTACGTGACCGTGGCGCTCCGGGCCACTTTCAGCACGTTGAACAACGCTTCTGTGGCGCCGTAGCGCACGCGCGCTTCGCTCTCACCCAGGCAGGCGATGATAGGGTGAATTAGTTCACCTATGTACAAGTCACAGCCCTGGAAAAGTCAAACAAGTCTAATAATATAGAAAAGAATAGACAAAACTATATTTCATGTAGGCCAAGCATACACAGGCTCTTATGAAGAGTCATAACATTTCACACTAGTAAATTATAAAGTCCAGAATAATAGAGAGGGCGTGTAAACTGGGGCTCCCATCCCTTGCCGCTCGAAGATTGCCATTCAGTCATGAGAGAACCTTTGTTTACATTTGAAACCAAATGTAATATAGTAGTACATTGACTTCTTAAGTAAACATGTTGTTGTACTGTTACTTTAGTGCCACCCACTCATAGTCTGTAACATCCCGGTGACAACTGTGTTGGACAGAAGCCTTAGAAAGGTTTTTGAAAATTCAATCAACAACTGGGATTAAATTAGACATGCAAGTGAAGCTGCAGATACCTTCTACACTTTAATAGTATGTACAATTCAGACCACTTGAGATATGAAGCTAGTTTCATATAAATCTTACCTTGCCTAAGCCAACAGCAACAGAGGAGAGGCCCATGAGAGCCCCATTCTTTACGTTAGGGTTCGTGGAGGACATCAGTTCCTGCCCCAGCACTCTGATGAGGCGCTTGATCTGGTTTGTGTTATTGGCATCACTGAAGTCTTTCACCATTCTGAAAATTGTATCTTATATTGAGGCACAATCACCAAGGATAGTTGTGAGTTAAATTATATAGTCCAGTTGCAATACACTAAACCCTATTTTTTTCTATAAAACAATATTTTTCGAAACCTATTACGAGTTAAACTATTATAAGTTTTGGCTTGCGGGGGTTACCTCGTTTTTATCTCGATTACCAAGACTCAATAGCAGTAACGCCCCACAATTGAGGCTTTATATTAATGTAATTTTGTTACATTACCTTATAATATAGTAAATATTAAAAGCATTAAATCGTTAGTGAAGCAAGCCTAGATTTAAACGTAGATACATACTCAAAATATAAAGCGAAAAGCTAAATTGCTTAAAAAAACTTACTTTTCAATTTCGACACCAGCAAATTTTCTTTTATCATATAATTTGTCGCATAGGCCGCGGACGCAAGCTCCGCTAAGCGGGGCGTAGTCACGTTCGGTCATTTTTGGAAATTATATAATAATAATGTGTTATGTACTCTCATTCATAGAGTTTCCAGATTTAATGAATTAATCTATAAAGAATTCTAACCTTAACAAACAACAAAACAATCGATGACGGATGTCTCTCTGCTGTAGTTGTCTATGGACGGATGAATGAACCATAGATTGAGCATATATTACTTTAGTAGGTACTTAGTACATTACTGACAAATGACATTACTTGGCAGTTCTCATTTAACAACGACATCATTGTACCTACCTATTTGTTATGATTAACCTCTGAGGTACAAACTTACTCTGGGGTAAACTAGGATAATACCAACCTACTCTATGACTAGGGTCACACACCAAAGACTACTCTTAACTCTATGGAGAGGTCAATGCCATGTCAATGCTTTGCAGCGAATATTGAGATGCAGGTTTGATTTGCTACGGTTGATATTGTGTTTCCTATCACTACAGAACACTTAGAGAACACTATACTCTCTTGACTATCACTGACCTATATAGGAAACAATGTTTTTTTATAGCCCTAACTCCAAACAACCAGAGGATTTTTGTCCATGGGTTTATGACATAAATATAACATTTCTACATATTGTCTAATCTGTGAACAACTCTCTAACGCACAGAAGTGTAGTAGGTCTGTGCTCTAACGAGAACGAGAGAATCTGTGACGTACAAAGACAATAGAGTTGGATTGTTATTGACATAGACAACCAACGTTCCTAGGTCTCCCTATAGTGTTATATGTCTATGTTCTGTACCTACATACCCGTCCGATAAAATCGGGCAAATAATATTATTTATTTCACAATCACGCGCAGGCGCTTTCCGTCTCATTTTGTTTTGTTACTCGATAAACACCAAACACTCGGACGTCGGTATTGTTTTTCTTTCGTCCGTAATTCAATGGATATAAAAAAGCGCTAAGAGGGGGTGTACAATAAGTGTACCAATATTGCTGTTACTATTCAGTGCGTGTTCGTAGAAGGTTCACGATGCCTGTGACACTGGTGGACCGGTTGCCGCTGCCGAACCTCAAGGTTTACTCGGCGGGAAGTGTGCTGCTGCTGTCGGTGGCGGTGTACTACGCTGTGAACGTGACCGGGGACCCCGCCTGGAAGGCGAACGCGACCCTGGCGCGGCAGGACCCGCCGCCCGACGCCGTCAGGGCCGTGCCAGCCGCGGCGGTCGCGGAGAATGGAACCAGGAATCTCACCGACCATTTCTCGGAGGTGGTCACCTTTATGATGCAGGAGCCGCTGTGCATGTGGGTTAGTACACGCATTTTTTATAGGTTTGAGTACCTCCTACAATTATGAAAGAGAATGACCAAATATATCAAGTTTTCTCATGGACCAAAACCAAAATATTTTAGGAAAATAAAATAGCGTTTTTTGAGAACCATTGACATCCGGAATATATTAATAGTTTTCATATCTGGAATTAATTTTGCATACAAAAAGTTACTTTCTTTTCAATTCACATTTCCTGACACAGATATTATTAAGAATTACAACTTGTTTATGTAGGTATAACTTTGGAATCCAGATGTTAATAAAATTTTATTAATTGTTTTAGTAGTAGTTAATGTGAAGGTTGTAAGTCTGTACAAAAGTAAGGATTTGATTCAGCTTGATATGGGATTCCATACATCCATGGTCATTATCCTTTTCACATAGTTCACATAAATATACTTTGTGTGTAACACTAAAAAATGTACATAATATATCACTGTAACTGGCCCTTTGTTAGATGTGCAAAACAAAGTTTAAGACTAATGATTTTCCTTAAAAAAACTTTGAAATTACAAACTGAACCTCAGGCTTGCATCATAGAGCAATTTACTGTGGATTCTGAATGAGGAAATATCAAAGTATGCTACGGTTTGAATACTTCCTTGTTAGTTTTCCTTTTCTTATAACATTTATATCACTTCATTTATTTTTTACTGAGCTTAAAAACGAAGAAGCAATCTTTATTTCTGGAACTCAGTTTTAAATAATTGAATTCATTTTTATTTAACCAAACTTGTGAAAGTACTTCTTGCATCTTACATAATATCAAGGAATCATTAGTTTTAACATTATTATTATGTCTGAAAATACAAGGCTACAAAATTATAATAAGTAATTAATTTAATAATTAATTATTTTAATTCAGTGACATCATGGTATTCACACAACTGTTCTGTTTTTCTGTCTGAGCTGTTTTTACTACTAATTTTACTACTTACTGAGAATATTGAATAGGAATAGAAATACATAATTAAGCTTTACTGAAGATCCCAAACATTTTTATTAAACCTTGTAACTACTTAATTTTTAATCTTTGTGAGAAATATACTTACTAGCTAAAGAGTGCCATTAACAATATTCCCCTTGACCCTCTAACTAAGAGTAAATCTTGTCCTAACAGCAGGTATGATATGATTAGTAATATGCACATTGATATGAGATATGATCTGTATCATTTTCAATCTTTGTGAGAAATATACATACTAACTACAGGTAATAAAATTGTGCCTTTAGGGTTTTGTACAAAGAATGGCAGCTTAGAGGCCTAATGTACAAAGAATGGCAGCTTAGAGGCCTACTGTACAAAGAAGGGCAGCTTAGAGGCCTACTGTACAAAGAATGGCAGCTTAGAGACCTACTGTACAAAGAATGGCAGCTTAGAGGCCTACTGTACAAAGAATGGCAGCTTAGAGGCCTACTGTACAAAGAATGGCAGCTTAGAGGCCTACTGTACAAAGAATGGCAGCTTAGAGGCCTACTGTACAAAGAATGGCAGCTTAGAGGCCTACTGTACAAAGAATGGCAGCTTAGAGGCCTACTGTACAAAGAATGGCAGCTTAGAGGCCTACTGTACAAAGAATGGCAGTAGAGGCTCTACTGTCCATCGAACTCAGAAGGCTGTATTTCACAGATCTGTTGCAGCTATTCTTATGAATCTAGGAGTTTACAGTTACCAAATATGGTTATGATAATTTGGGTAATGGTATGGAACCACCAGTGTGCAAGTCCAACTCACACTAAGCTTAATTTTAAAAAAAAGTAGCAGAATGGCTCTTAACTGCGTAATAAGTGTAAAAATTAAAATAATTAAAATATATAGAGGTATTTAATAATTGATACCTACATTACTTCTATTTATCTGAATGGCCTCAAACAAAAGTCCTCACTTCAACCTTCAATGTTTTAATGATGCCTCACTGATTAATTAAAATATATTCACTCAGTTAAGGTCTTATTCCATTCATGAAACAGTAAAAATTACATGGATCTCAATCCAGCTTAAATTAAAATTAATGTTTAATTCAACAATTTACCCAAACTGTACAAATATAACTTAATAATTATGTAGTAAAATGTCATGACTCATCAGTTATACAATACCTCCCATAACATTGGTATATTGATTCAATGACAAATAGATAATTACTAGTTTACTATCAAAAAGGTCAATGATAAGGATCAAAACTATTAAATTATTCTGTCTTAAATCTATGATTAATAACAGGAAGGTCACAACTTAATAGTAACAATATTATACTTTGTTCTTCACCTAGATATCTAGTTTCTGGGATAAAATGACCGAACCACGCTTATCTTAGAATCTACACTCATGTTATTAAATCTGTGTGTAATACACAACTTTATTATATCTGTTTTTTCCCTACCTTCTTTTGAATCACATTAAACCTAAGCGACTTTCAAGGAGCAAGTATGAAGCTAAACCAATCTTGAAGATATTTGTAATTTAAATTTACGAAGAATGGGCAAACAAAGGTAGCATTTAATAATAAAAAAACTTCAATTTAAAAATAGTTGTAGTAGTGAACAACGCAGAGACAGTAAACCAAGGCTATGGCGAATATAGCTGGTACAGTCTCCTTTAATGAATGTTCATTTAAAATTAAAACACTTGTAATTAATATTCATTGAAATATTGCTTACTTTTAAACTGATTGCAGCAATATTATAATCAATTCTACCAAATGCCTAATGATACACCCTTTACTATATTTTGTTATCAATTAGTATAATATTACGTTAAACCATAATCCCAAAGTTGCCAGACCTATGTCATATCAATTTTGATTTTTGAGGTTTGAATCAAGAAGTTAGTCAACACATAAATAATAGTAACAAAATTATGGATACTTTTGCTAGTTAGGTTACATGGTAAGAAATATAATAAAAAAAGAGTAACAAGTGTTCGAGCTTGTTTTATCACGCAGCATGCATTTAATATGACTGTGTGTTAAGTGTTAACTTTAATTTCATAGTACTCTAATATGTCTGGTAGAATCTGGGTCTGAGTCCACTTTATAAACGTCTCAAACAACTATTATTATGCCATTATAGTAAACTACAATTCAATTAGTTGATGACCCTATGACAAACTGATCTGATGATCTTATTACTTAAGGCTCAGTGTTAGGGTCCAGTACCACAAATTCAAATTTCATTCGGTTTTACAATAGTATCAGATGTTTTTTAATAGTATCATGTTTTAATACCTAATTATGTAGAGTTTCATACACTACTTTATCTACGCACATATTATTATCATAAATCCAAATCATAAAATCTTGCTAACGTTTGTTATAAATCATTGCAACTACTAAGATGTCAGGTGGAGTGAAATTTTCTTTAGTAGGTTTCACTGCTAGTCATTTTTCAGTGCAGTTTTGACTAAGTAACAAAAAAAATTGGTTGTCTGTAAAGTCGGTTTACGGACGATAGATTTACGAGATAAAGTCATAATCGTAATCGTTATCGTTATCGTAATCGTAGACGTAATCGTAATCATAATCACAGGCCCAGGTGAAACGTTACGCGGAACGTTAGACATTGTGTTGTTGTCAATGGTCAATCATGGCCCACCCATACTCTCGGCAATGACTACCAACTAAATGTTGTCTGTGGATTCACTTAAAAAAATATTACATAAAAAATATTACCCCAGATACAAATACAGGAATCCAGAGCCGTGTATCGTTATGGATATTAAACAACTTTCTTTAAATGTTTCCATAGTAGAGCAATGTTATAATGAATAACTTTTTAATAATTATAGAAGTCTGTGAATAAAGTAGGTAATTATTTGACACATTTCGATTTCATAATTCGAACTTTAAGTAATGAGCGTAGATAAACATTATTAAACCCTTTGCTTAATATAGACACTTTTAAGGGGTAATATTTAAAATATGTGAAAATGTTACTGCCATTCCCGCAATTTAACTGACAAAAGCCGTACTAGCCTAAAATTGCGAAAAATCAAATAAAATTTGAATTCGGTGAGCAGACCAGTGCATTCAACCTTAAATAAACAGACCAATGCTCATAAGAGTGTTTTAATGAGATGTTGGTTTTCACACTCTTTACAGTAATAATGACGTCATGTATTATGATGGGAGAAATAAAGTAATTATGACAATAGAGCATCATTATAGTGAGGTCATTGATCTTCCTACTTGTACTAACGGTAGTGTAATCTAGGTTTATTTCCTTATTGCCACTATTTCTCTTTAAAAAGTTTTGCTTTCACTAACCCCTGTATGGTTATATTTAAATTATCCCTTTGTTACCCTTGGTTCCCCCAGGAGTCCCCCCAGGGGTACCAGGAGTAATTATTTTGCCCGTGGCATCACTGGAGCTTTTTGTGGTACCACAGGCGAAAATATTACCCCTGATAACCTTAGGGGGACTACTGCTGGTAGCGGTACCAGCAGTAGCAGTAGTAGCAGTAGTAGTGCCCGCGGGGGCAACAAACGAAATTATCCGATCGACACTTGCTTTGACCCTTGGCCTAGAGTTGTTTTTTACACTACAAGTTAGTACTTTTCTGCAATCTCACCTTATATGTTTAGTGATGATATTAAAGTCGAAGATGTTATCGTATACTAACTTGGAAAGAGTAGGTAAACTGAGCCCCTGACGGTATCTACGAAAGTAACATAAATCTAGCCCGAGACTCAGCCCACACAAACATTTTCACGAATTTGGTCTTCATTGTGCCTGTTTGCAGAAACTTTGCCGATGACTTCTCCTCCCACGTCATACGACCGCAACCCGCGCTCGTCTGATAACTAGGTGACGGTATGGCCTTGTGAAATGGGAGGGGAAGTCAGCGGCAAAGTTACTGCGAAAGGGTTATACCAGGCCAGTCTCACTTATCACGTAACCGTCCCGACTACAAGAAGGGGTCCGGAGTCCGGACCTCAATATTTCAGATGGTTGCCGCTCGCGGGCCGAGTTGCACGCGCTAGTTCTGTACGGTGTATTTTACGCGCCGTCTGACTACGGCAGCCCTAATACGTCGTAAGAGATAAAGTTAGGCGATAGAAAGAGACCACAACATTGCGTTTGTTGCGTGTCGATTTCGAGGGCAGGGCCAGGCGCTATTGCGAACTGAATTGCACTTTTTGTGTCAGCGCTAGAGTCGCTATTTCTTTAAATCATCGTGCGGAGTAAGCCTTCTGTACTTGTACTATTTAGTGTTCTGTGGTTATACTGTGATAAGGTGTTTACGCAGCCGGCGAGGCGCGGCACTATGTGACCGACCGTCTCTCGAGGTTGACAAACTGTCGCGCCGAGGTCGGGACGTCCGTCGTCCCTCGGCGCAGTGTCGGCGACCCCGTCCTATTGCTTTAGTACTGCCGTGATACCTGACCGATAACAGGTACCCTGACCCAGCTGATAATAAAACCCTGTTTCTGGTTCATGTATTTACTAGGTATTTTAAAGAATAAATAAATATATATCAGGACATTACACATTGCAATCTAGCCCCAAAGTAAGCTTGTGTCATGTGTACTAACTGATAAATATATATTCAGGGGTCGAAACAAGTCAGTAAAGTCAGTAAAAGTCAGTATTTTTGACGTTGGTCAGTAAAAGTCAGTATTTTGAAAAAAAGGTCAGTAAAGTCAGTATTTTAGCACATCGAATCCTAAAGAAGAGAGGAAGAGAAAAAATCGCTCACATTCACATAGCGTTTCCAGAGCAATCTTTGCTCAGCAAAAATATGCAATTTTAATATATTTGCTCAAAAAGTAGACCTTTCCATGTGTGTTTTGCGCGCGGAAAGTTATTTTTTTCCGCAACAGTGCTTTTTTAGTTTTCCTCCAGCGCGGCACTGGAGCGGGCGCACCAGAACGCGGTGCCACGGAGCAAATGACAAACTTTCCGCACTTATATTATATAAACATAAATTTTCGAACACAAACTTCGGTCAAGTGTGACCAAGAACCAATAGGGAAAATTGACATTGAAAACCCTGTGGTAAAACTACTTAAAAAAAATTATTTAGCAGATTCGGATGGATTCTGATGATATCCCGATTTTTACGATGTGCAGGGGTCGAAACAAGTCAGTAAAGTCAGTAAAAGTCAGTATTTTTGACGTTGGTCAGTAAAAGTCAGTATTTTGAAAAAAAGGTCAGTAAAGTCAGTATTTTAGCACATCGAATCCTAAAGAAGAGAGGAAGAGAAAAAATCGCTCACATTCACATAGCGTTTCCAGAGCAATCTTTGCTCAGCAAAAATATGTAATTTTAATATATTTGCTCAAAAAGTAGACCTTTCCATGTGTGTTTTGCGCGCGGAAAGTTATTTTTTTCCGCAACAGTGCTTTTTTGGTTTTCCTCCAGCGCGGCACTGGAGCGGGCGCACCAGAACGCGGTGCCACGGAGCAAAAAACTTTCCGCACTTATTAGGGTTCCGTAGCCGAATGGCAAAAAACGGAACCCTTATAAATTCGTCATGTCTGTCTGTCCGTCTGTCCGTCTGTCCGTCCGTATGTCACAGCCACTTTTTTCCGAAACTATAAGAGCTATACTGTTGAAACTTGGTAAGTAGATGTATTATGTGAACCGCATTAAGGTTTTCACACAAAATTTAAAAAAAAGTAATAAATTTTGGGGGTGCCCCATACTTAGAACTGAAACTCAAAAATTTTTTTTTCATCAAACCCATATGTGTGGGGTATCTATGGATAGGTCTTCAAAAATGATACTAAGGTTTCTAATATCATTTTTTTTAAAATGAATAGCTTGCGCGAGAGACACTTCCAAAGTGGTAAAATGTGTGTCCCCCCCCCTGTAACTTCTAAAATAAGAGTATGATAAAACTAAAAAAAATACATAATGTACATTACCATGCAAACTTCCACCGAAAATTGGTTTGAACGAGATCTAATAAGTAGTTTTTTGATATTTACAATTAAACCTCTAAAAACAAAGTTAGTTTTGCGGTTCGATAATAGATTGAACTACCTATAAAGAGCCGTATTATATTAAAGCCAAATAATATTATTTAATTAAATTAAAAATTAAAAAAACACGAAAACCCTGTGGTAAAACTACTTTAAAAAAATTATTTAGCAGATTCGGATGGATTCTGATGATATCCCGATTTTTACGATGTGTTAAAATGTCTTTAGTCGTTCAGAAGTTATGGTGGAATCACAGATTACCCCGAAAAGAAAGTTAAGTCGCATACATACAATAATACTTGAAACCTAAAAACATTACATTCCTTTTTTTGGGAGGTCGTGTAATTAGGGTAAGCAGAACTTGAACAAAGGTCAGTATTTGGTCAGTATTTTTGAAAATTTTGGTCAGTATTTTTGAAAATTTTGGTCAGTAAGTCAGTATTTTTGACGTCGAAATCTGTTTCGACCCCTGTATATTATATATAAATAAAATATATTGAAAAACACCCAGACACTGGTAAACTTTCATGCTCATCACACGTAGTGGGAATCGAACCCACGACCTCCGACGCAGACGGCAGGTGCGCTACCGCTACGCCATTCGGTCGTCAAATAAATGAATTATTCAATAAGTTACAATCCAGATGATATATTTCGCATCGCATTTAATTGAATTTTTGACCTTTTCATTGTCTCTGAACCATCATGATCTGATCCATCACGACATTTGGATGCGCATAAATTATAAAATTACGTATTATAATGCATAATAATTGAAACATGTATTAGGTCCTTACATATGAAATTGGCGTTTATATGGGAGGAACATAAAGTCGATTTTTTTAAATATAATATATATATTTAATCAAAGTATGTACCATGGCTATCTATGCACTTTTGCCACCTTATAGGTAGTTCATTGATCCCTTTACTAAAAAAGCCATTCGGACGGGAATCAATAAAATCTTTGAAAGCGCTTTGGACTGCCTCATCGGAGTTAAATTTTTTCCCTTGTAAGAAGTTATCCAAATTTCGAAAAAAATGGTAATCTGTTGGAGCAAGGTCCGGGGAGTAAGGTTGCCTGTCTTCAGCATTGTCAATTTCTTAGGCATTCCAATTGACGCTCCTCTAATTTGGTAGCCGTCTGTTGTGCAGTGTGTGATCTAGCGTTGTCCTGAAGCAGTAGTGGCCTAGAACGATTGACCAGCCTCGGTTGTTTAGCAGCTAGCTTTTCCATCATGGATTGCAGTTGCTGACAATAGATATCTGCCGTAATCGTCTGGCCAGATTTAAGAAAGCTGTAGTGAACGACGCCGGCGCTAGTCCACCAAACGCTCACAAGTATTTTTTTTTGAGTCAATTTTCGTTTGGGGCAGGATTTGGCTGATTCGCCAGGGTTCAACCATTGCGATGAGCGTTTCTGATTATCATACAGGATCCATTTTTTATCACAGGTAATGATTCGATTTAAAATCCCTTCATTACTGTGCCGGTTGAGTAATGCAACACAGCAGTCTACGCGCGTTTGTCGGTTTGCTGCACTCAATTTATGAGGTACCCACCTTTCAAGCTTTTTCACCTTCCCAATTTGCTTCAAGTGAACTAAATCAGTTTTATCACTAATACCGCAGCCTGCAGCTAGCTCGGACGTGGTTTGCGATGGATCCGCTTCCACAATAACCTTCAATTCTTCATTGTCAACTTTGGTCTCCGGCCGTCCACGGGGCTTGTTCTGCAGGTCGAAATTTCCAGAACGAAAACGTTGGAACCAAAAACGCACTGTGTTTTCTTTTGCGACACCCTCGCCGTACACATCATTAATCCTTCGAGCCGTTTCTGCAGCACTGGTGCCACGATGGAACTCGTACTCGTAAATAACGCGATATTTCAAGTTTTCCATTTTGTAAACAGAGTGGCGCAAAAAAAACCAAAAGAGAAAAAAACAAATGAATTACGATTTTCAAAACACAAAAGCATGAGTAAATAGCTGTATAAATTTGAAATTAGAATTTCTAACCAAAGAAGAGATATTTGAGATCAAAGTGGCCAGTACGACAAAACGCCAATTTCATATGTAAGGACCTAATATTAAGTATACATAATACATGTGTCATGCAACTTACATAATATTTTAGAGTAAGTAAATATTATGTAAATATATGTACCGCATTGCCTTGCCTGACGCCAGCAGGGGCAGCAAGATTACTGTCATGGTCGTCATGACTGGTGAAGTCCCAACATAGTTAGTACTTTCTCATGTTTCAAGATTATTTATTTCAATAATATTATACGTTGATTAATTAACAAAAAAACCTACTTCAACTCTCATCAAACTGTTGAAAATTTTAGACTTATATGATTTCGCATGGATGCCACTATCAGAACTGGACTAAATTGAAATGGGGACTACACGGGAAGCGTCAGCTTTCTAATTAAAAAAGAATCATCAAAATCGATTGACCCAGTCATACATAAAAAAACGTACATTCGAATTGAGAACCTCCTCCTTTCTGAAGTCGGTTGAAAATACAAATCATACTCCTTATAGTAAATAAAATGCGAGTTAAAAGTTACATAAGGCCCTAGACCGATTAGTATTTTTTTATTCGCAATGGAACTCTAAAATACTATCTCACCTTGATCTTTTCAGTCTCGTTCGGCAAAATGCACATTGAATTAGTTGCTGCTGTCTGGCCCAGTGGCCCTGCCCCAAATATGCGCAGCCGACTGCACCGCGCACCAGTGATAATAACTACTGCTACTCGCAAAAAAAAAACACATAAGTACCTAAATTAAGTCTGAATTAAGTTGCTATCACTATACCTATTTATAATGAAACAAAGCCTTTCGCCGCGTCTGTGTCGGTTTGCGATAAACTCAAAAATCTACTCAACGGATTTTCATACGGTTTTTACCAATAGATAGACTGATTCATGAGGAAGACTTAGGTATATACCCTTTGCCGATATGTAGGTACCTTCTGATACCTTCTGAAGGCGATAAGGAAATTTCCCTCCAGGTAGGTGTTAATGCCTGGGGATTGCTTGTGATCCGAGCGTATGACGCCAGAACTTCTATTTAAATAGAACGCTCGTCTAAAGCTTCGTCAGCGTAATCTATTGCGCTGGTTACGCCATCTACCGTCCTTCCAGCTATCGAAGTCCTTGTCAAGTGTGTCTGTATAAATTAAATTTTTGAATTATTATTACCATTTAATTGTTTGGACTGTCGGCAAAATAAAGCCGTAGAGAGCTTTCGTCGAAAACGCTGCCTTATCCCTTCAAGATGTAACAGATCAATGCATGGTGCGCTGTGGGAAATTCCTCTTTTAAAGATCTACGAAAAGTTCGATAAAAGATCAAAATTTTCAATAAAAATGTTAGTTTCTTGTGCAGTGCAACTCTTGTTAATTCATACATACGCGTAGGATGAAGAAAGTCATCAAGGTACTGCCTTTCTATATCCCTGATTATCTTCCATGATTGATACTTAGTTACACCGATTATAGTACAAATATTGTATAGTCTGTATTATAATATAATGCAGTCCACTCTCTCGCTAGTGAAGTGACGGTATAGACCAGTCTACATAATTAATTAATTACCATAAACGTATCGTTGGCGAAAGTTTTTTTTTAACGAAAGTGATCGTAGCAATCCGTAGGTAAATGGCAACATTAGGGCTAATGACTTTACTATAAATAAACTTTCCTTTGATTGTCTGTGCAGTTGTGCAGTCTTTTTTTATATTTCAATTTTCATATTATGATAATAATAAAGTGGCCTTTATTATGTAAACTACACTGAGCACATATTATTTTCTCTTAAAATAACTATATAATAACTTGTTTTTTACTTTTTAGTTAGTTTTAAAACAGGGCAGTCGTGTTTTTTATTTAATTTTTTAATTATTTATTTTTATTTCATACTTTTTTTAAATATATATATATATATATATTCGGTTTCTACTCTCTAATACCTTCATTTTGATACCCATATTGTGATAATTGAAGAAAACATTTTGATTTCCACTTTTGAAATTGGCGCCGAACGGTCGCCATATTAACTTTTTCCAAAAAAAATATAGCCTATGTTACCCGGAATAATGTAAGGATTCTAACGATACCCCATTTGTCCAAATCGGTTCAGCCATTCAAAAGTTATGGTGGAATAAAGAAACTCACATACATACATACATACATACATACATACATACATACATACATACATGAACCCTAAAAACATTACACTCCTTTTTTTGGGCAGTCGTGTAAAAAACCCTATAGCCATGCTTCGCCATTTTGTTATGATTGCCACCTTGAATTGGAAATTTGTCATGGTAGAGTATAGTATCTACTAATGAATTCCTTTCATTTGATACCCATATAATTGAGTTGTGAAATAAATGCCTTACATAATTTTGGAAAAGAGTTGAGACTGCTGGACCGAAGCTGAGAACCACCGCAAGAAAACGAGCTTTCAAATGAAAAAAATTGCATGGAAATCGGTCCATCCGTTTGAGAGCTACGATGCGACAGACATACAGACATTGACGCCAAACTTATAAAACACCTCTTTTTACGTCGGGGGTTAAAAATATATTTTATCTACGCTCATTGCTTAAAGTTCGAATTATAAAATCGAAATGTGTCAAATAATTACCTACTTTATTCACAGACTTCTATAATTATTAAAAAAGTTATTCATAATAACATCGCTCTACTATGGAAATATTTAAAGAAAGTTGTATAATATCCATAACGATACACGGCTCTGGACTCCTGTATTTGTATCTGGGGTTTTGAAGGAATTGATTACAGTACCGCTATCGGCAATACAACGGTTAACGGTTACAATTATTATCTGGGGTAGGTAATATTTTTTATGTAATATTTTTTTAAGTGAATCCACAGACAACATATAGTTGGTAGTCATTGCCGAGAGTATAGATGGGCCATGATTGACCATAGACAACAACACAATATCTAACGTTCCGCGTAACGTTCCACCTGGGCCTGTGATTATGATTACGATTACGATTAAGATTACGATTACGATTACGATTACGATAACGATTACGATAACGATTACGATTATGACGTTATCTCGTAAATCTATCGTCCGTAAACCGACTTTACAGACAACTAATTTTTTTTGTTACTTAGTCAAAACTTTGCGCTGAAAAATGTCTAGTAGTGAAACCTACTAAAGAAAATTTCACTCCACCTGACATCTTAGTAGTTGCAATGATTTACGACAAAAGTTAGCAAGATTTTATGATTTGGATTTATGATAATAATATGAGCGTAGATAAAGTAGTGTATGAAACTCTACATAATTAGGTATTAAAACACTCGTGTGATACTATTAAAAAACTCGCCTGCGGCTCGTTTTTTAAACTCACACTCGTATTTTAATACCCCCCATTATGTAACCGTTACATAAACTACTATTAATAAACTGGCAAAGGCGAAGTGGGAGTGCTTATAATTCTTAGTAAGTACTGTTTAAATGTTTGAAAATCAATTTACTATAATATTGTATTGTAATTTGTAAACATATTTTCTTAGATAAAACTGTTTGTTATGAATTATGAGACTACGTTATTTCGCACTGAAACGTCCTGTGTTTGTTTCATGTGATATTATGAAAAATACAACTAGATTAAGATAGTGTGTGCCGATAACGTTATCATATAATCTAGTATTTTTTATTGTTATTTAAAAATTGGACATAGGTACAACTAATCGCGATCTAAGAATAATTCCGCTACAACAAGTAATCCCTGTGAATCATGCGTATGGAGGTAATATGCTTGCGTTTACCGTAATACCAACGGGGTCCTTTTAACGACGTATAGAAAGCGATTTTGAATTAAGTTTTATTCAAAAACTATAAAGACAATTAACTAATAAACTTTCAAATTTAAACGTCATGTATTTTGGGTCTTTAATCTAAAACTGAAACACGATTTGTTAAAATTTTCTCGATAAAAAGTTCTCACAAAAGTTGGTCTAAAAACTCATATTGGTTCACAAAAGCTTATATTTTGCTGTTTCCCAGATTTGGAACTATCGGGAACCAATATAAACTAAATGAGTATTTTTTAGCAAAGTTTTAATTAAAAACATATAGATGTTTAAATGTTATGCTCGCAAAACTCATTTCCTTAAGCTTACCATGTATAATTAGCCCAATATATATTTTTTATAATTAGCGAAAAACTAAATAAAATTTGAATTTTCACGCCCTGATGGTACCCAACTCCCTTTAAGCAGATGTCCGGATAAAGCTTAACACTTACCCTCTTACAAATAAACGTGGAATAAAGGTGGAATTGTTATACTCTGTTTTATCTCGTTCCATCGACTTTCAAATTGCTGATGACAGAGAAGGACAAAACAGAGTATAACTATTAGATCGCTATTCCACGTTTGTTTGAAACGGGGTAAGATTATATTATAGGCCTTTGCCATTTTAAGTAGCATTATTTAATTCATGATATAATCTATCTCTATTCTAAAGTTCAGCCAAATCGATTTAGGTCTTGCGGTGTGAAGGACACTTTAAGGACTTGCGGTGTGAAGGACACTTTAAATTCGCTAAAATACAAACATTGGACTCCGTTTCATTAAAATAAGTTTAGAAAAATCCTTTCTTAGTGCAGCGTTAGATGTCCTAACTCCTAAGGAACATGTGTGGGCTTCTAGACCCAGCGGTTTGGGAATTGGGATGTGCATTGATATATCAGTCAGTCAGTCAAGACTTTGAGTTGTATATACACAGATTATATTTGTCATTGCTTTGATCACTCACCTCTGATCGATAGCAGCTGTCTGTAACGTAATCTCTCCTTCAAATACATGGTCATTGTCGGGTGATGGATGATGGATCCCACACGATAGCGTTATCATCATCATGATCACTCAATTAAATAATTTACAAGATGTTAACTTTGATAGATAACTGGTACCTACCGATTGATCTTTTTTGAAATACATGTTTTTTAGGGTTCCGTACCAAAATGGTAAAATGGAACCCTTATGGTGCGACTTTCTCCGTCTGTCTGTCCGTCTGTCTGTCTGTCCGTCACACTCGATTATTTCAGTAACTACCGGAGCTATCGATATGAAATTTGGAATAGTTGTGTATATTAGTGGCCCAATGACACTGGAATAAAAAAAAAATGGAAATTATTTTTGTTCTTATTTAAAAAGAGGGGAAAATCGGAGGGTTGAAATTTAAAAGTGAGATAACTGTACTGTGTGGGGTATCATATGAAAGGGTTTACTTTGTACATTCCAAAACCGATTTTTAATTATTTTTAGTCATGATAGTTTTTGATTTATCGGGGAAAATGTCTAAAAAAATACCGTTCCCCCCCCCCTTATCTCCGGAGTTTACCAATCGAAAAATCTCAAATAATTATGGTCAATAGGAATTTACGTATATTTTACAGGAAAACTATAGCCAATGCTCTAACTAGCATAGTTTTTTTGATATTAACAATAAACCTCTACAAACAAAGTTAGTTTTGCGGTTCATAAACAAAGGTAATTATTACTGTTTTACATCTTTGGTCGTTACAGTTTTGGTCGTGTTACATCTACATTAGTATGCCTGATTGTTTTGCTTCAGTACTTCTTGAGTACGGAACCCTCGGTGCGCGAGTCCGACTCGCACTTGGCCGGTTTTTTTTTATACTATATAGGCTAGCGCTTGACTGTGATCACACCTGATGGAAAGTGATGATACAGTCTAAGGTGGATCGCGCTTGCCTAGAAGATGCCTATTCACTCTTGATTTGAAGGCACCCGGGTTGTAAGTGGCAGGAAAGACACTGCCTGGGAGGGTATTCCAGGCCTTTGCAGTGCGTATCAGGAACGAGGAATCAAACCGCTTCGTACGCGTCATGTAAATGATATTACAACCATGTATGTATATATGTTCAGTGTTCACTGTTCAGTGTCACTCACAACACATTGCAATGCAACACCGACGCCTCTAGATCTTCGCGGTCATTTCCGTGTGTGCCGTGCTGATTCACCTTGCTGCTATCGCACACAAAAATGTGGACCGGTGGAACAATGCCGCTCGGACAACCATTAGTTCACAACTAATATTTATTTATCTCGTATTATGAAAAATAGAGAACGACCTATTCTCGGTCCTACCAAACGTAGACAAAAGAAAATCATAATAAAAATCGGTCAAGCCGTTTCGTTACAACCAAACTCCTCAGTTAAAAACCCTTTTTTTTTACCCACAGGAAATGCCTGACGCATACCCCTCCGTCAGGGTACACGGAGGGGTTATGTGGGGCTTGCGCCCACTAAAACCTGTGCTTTGCCACGATGGACCACGTTGGCGGGAGTACGGGATTAACTTGCGTATTCACCGCGCTCCCGCCAGGCCTCGACCCACCACCAAAGCGGCAGGTCCCGTCGCTGCTGCCGGCAGCCTGGCCGCTGCCGACCCTCCTGGGAGGCGCGTCCCGAACAGGTCGCGCCACCACCTCGGTCTGTTGGTGGAATTCGGGTGACGGACGCCAGAACCCCTTACGTACGTTACCCGCAGGCCGGCACCGGTTGCCGAAAGAAGGAGTTCGCGCCCCAGCAACCGGCGTGTCTCCTGCGAGAGGGATGTGCCGCCGTAATTATCCCTCTCGACGGGCGTTCCCGCCCACTTCGGTGTTTTTTTTACGAGGTTGTCTTCCTCGTAGTGCCCCGAAGGGACTTGTGGGCATTTCCGCCCCCGCCTGTAATTTTTTAATGAGGTTTTCTTCCTCCTCCGGGGTAGGTGTAGACGTTTAGACACTGTTCCCTCTGCTGGGGCTCAGAGGGACACGCGAAGAAACGTCACCTATCCACCGGGCCAAGCTATTAGCAGCCGGGACGTTACCAGGGAGCACCGGCCCGTGCGCTACGGATGGGGTACCGTAGCACTTGGGCACTCGTGGTAGTTGCTTGCCCCCATCGGTTAAAGACCCTGTGGCACGACAGTTTTATAGTGTATGCTTTATTTAACGCCCTCAGACCCAAATTCGACTGAGTCCTGCCAATAATATTATACACTACTTACTACACTAATTATGACTTTAGCTATTTCGGTTTAAAGATAGTTATTTCTCAAAAAAGAACTTAGTTGGTACTAACGGACAACGGTACATGGTTATATTGGGTTAGTGTCACAAGATTAATTCATGTAGTTATTGCATCATGTTTGGACTGACGTGGCCTAAACTTCGTTCTATGTAGTGCTATTTCTTTTTTAATAGAAGATATGGCACGTAAGTTAATTTCATTATAATAAAAACTTTGTGGAAACTTCGATAACTGTCATAACGATGCGATAAAAGTGAAATACAAATACTGAAATCTTATAATTTATGACACACTTTAATATCAAATGTGAGTTATAAACACAGCTGAAGTAGGTTCGGGAACAAACAACGAACATTTTTCATGGGGACAGAAATATTCGAAAAACTGTTGGTCTTCGGATTATACATATCGCTATTTGCTTAAAACAGCGAATAAGGAAAAAGCAGTTCGAATATTCTCGTTGAAAGAAGTTGGCACTTAGCAGCATTTAGATTAAACTTTAACGATTTCTTTCCCTTTTTACGTAGCATTAGAATAATACGAAAACGATTGATGCAAATGGCTCCTTGGAAAGAATGTGTAGTACGTAATACAAGTAAACGCAAATAATATGCGGTGTAGCAGTATCTGATTGGAGTTCTTAGTTATCATTATAATAATTACTGTGTTTGTACGAGGAAAGAGGGAAACACGTGCAGCTTGTGATATCTGGCGTGACCAACGAGTCCGTGCAGTTGTAAGGACATTCTTGAAACGCAACTATGTGAAATTCGAATTTAATCCCCGACCTCCATCTCTTTCTGCCTGCTGTAACATCACGAAATACGGAAAGGGACACATTTATGTAAGTTAAAAGACAAGCAAAAAAATTGCTACCCCAAATTATAAATCTGTGATTGCAGATTAGAATCTCATGAGATAATCTTGAAGACGGTAGTTTCGCTCCCGATATGAGCAAAACAAAATTACCTCTGAGTTCCTCTGCCAACTTGGCCGAGTTCCATCCAAATGCAATGGTTCGCTTCACGATAAAAGTAAGGCTTTGAAGTTTGCTTAACGTATTGAGACTGGGTATAAAGAAGAAGTAGCGTTCTGAGTTGTATGGGTGACGAAAATATTGAATGCTTACTTACGAGTATAAATCGCAATACGAATTAGAACTCAATTGACCAGGATTTGAACAATACTTAAAGCCTCGGTATAGTTTATGATATGATATGATATGCTATTGCGGTAAGCAAGTTTAGTACAACAAATATAGACTTAGCAAGTAAAGACGTCATAGTACAGTCGCGGAATGAAAAGGTTCGTCAATTTTCAAAGTGATTCGTTTGCACTCACAGATATTCTGTGTTTGCACTAGTCGATTGTTTTAGTATGTTGACATTATGGACTCTTGCAGTACTAGTGCAAGGTAAAATCGACACTAAGGTGGCGAAACTTTTCATTCCGCGACTGTACATCACTAAAGCATAGTTCCGTTGGATAGCAGTCAGCATATAGCTCTCGACCATTCAATGCGGGTAGAGTGGATAGCTCTTAGGGCTCGCTTTAGCTTTGAAAACCCTAATGTAGGTTGGAAGCTCTTGTAAGCGTCTCTCGGGCGCCGTTCACGGAAGTGTATCCTCCGAGATTAAAAAGCGGCGTTACCGGTTGCATAACCAACTTTCACCTCGCGAGAATTCAATATTTGTATCACGATCTCTGAACAGTGTTCAATTCAACGATCGTAACTTCGCCTTATCTACCATTACTAGTGTCATTCGAGATTAGGTCCCATAAAAGTGCCAAATACTCTTTGAACAACTTTACCAGCCACCATGGGATCAATCGATTCACGAATCACGATTGAAGGCCATATCTATGATTGAAGGTCTTGAATTGCAAGATTCATTCACGAGATTATTGTATAGTTGGACAACTCTAGAATGTAGATCGAGATTATGTGAAACATGTTCATTAGTGTTCAGCTCTTATAAGAACTTCGTGATGCGACTAGATGTGGTCAGCTATCCGAAAGAATTTTGCCTTTTGAGTCTATATCTGACTTTGACTAGCCATTTCTTCAGAGACAGTCAGTGCATGTATCCGTGATATAGCACTAAAGTTTCCTTGCTCCATGATTTGACCTTTATCGATCTATCAAATTTTGTACCACTTTGTTTTGTATTGAGCGGAAAATATAAATATTTTGAAGTAGAGATAGCCATTTTGTAAAGCATGAATAATCGTTGTTCAACACCGGTCTGGAGTGTCAGCAGCCAAGTTGGCATCGTTCCACTGAGCTGGCATACCGTGAGACGAGAGGGAACCGTCCCTGACATTTGGCGACACTTGGTGCAGCCCGCCCGCGTGGTTGTAATGTGCATCCACGTGAGACATGACTTCTTATCGCCGGAAAGAGGATACGATTACGGACATCTTGGCACTTATAAATTATTGTATACGTAGCAAAATTATCGCACCTTTCGAGGTTTGAACCCGCGTCTCCCAGCTATAGGTATTTTGATAAGTATTCAATAATTTATAGGAATTATGTGTTAAACACGTAGTTTTTTGTTGACAACTGTTTTGTTATACGACTGAGGTCACCTACATTCTACAGCATTTCATTGACTATTGTATAAGAATAAAAAAATAATGATATTTTAAAAGCTTGCAATGCGCGTACAGTCCACTTGAATTCATTTAAGAGAGCATTATCATGAGAATTCACTTGATAAGGCAATTCTCAGGATAATAAATGGAGCTACTTTGTCTTAACTATTTATTTAGTATGCTAAATGAGACCGAGCAGTATCCACTTAAAATCTCAAATGGGAAGGTGTAGGACAATAATACCGTATTGACATCATGACATTATGAACTTTGTTAATCTCATGCCATCTCTTCAAGTAGGTAGGTACTAATATTAACTATTGTCTACGAAGTACTACTTTTACTATCTCCGACATACCTATACCTATTTTAAGAAGGCAAGCATTAAAATGTGGGCAAAAAGCATATTACGCAACTTTTTCTTTAAATTATAATCCTGTTCCACTATAAAATTAGTAAAAATAACATCTTCACGAAATGTGCCAAACAATAAATTGAATAGCATATTATATCTGTCTTCTAGAACGTTTTCAAATTGGACTAGGGTAGCAATAATTTGTAGTTTTACGTTTTCTCTAGAGACATTGAGACCATGAGAAAATAAGGTTACATAGTATGTAGAACGTCACAGAAAATGCATGTGATAATTGCTAAAAGTTACCTACTACCTACCTCAATCCTTGACACAGGTAATAAGTATATTATTGACTTAGATAATGGTTATAATTATTACCGTTGTCTGATAGAGCCGTTATTCGTTTATCCTTGATGATTCGCAAACAGCCTACTTCGCGAGAGCTAATATTATCTCATCGATTTCTAATGTCAAGTGTTACTTGCCTACTCGTGGACTTGTGGACTGGATTGGATATGTCTACTGACCAGCCAGCCGTACCACAGATTATTATAACAGTAACTAACTTACTGTAATATAATATTGGAAGGTATACTTTTGTAGTGTCTTTATAGTTTGCATATTAATTCGTCTAGTGCAGTTTGCTAGTTTTTTGACTGTCCGAAATACAGAAATCAGAATGAACGAACGAATGATCGAAATGAATCAGAATCGGTGAACGCGAAAATCATATTTTGAATCAAGATACTGATGTGATATTATACGATCTGAAAAGTAAGAACAAAATTAGTATATCAACAGTATATACTTACAGTCAAACCGGGTTAAGGGGAGAGTTCAAGGGAGTGAGATCTCTTTTTCTCTTCACTACATAGTATAAAACAAAGTCGCCTTTTCTGTCCCTATATCCCTATGTGCGCTTAAATCTTTAAAACTACGCTACGGATTTTGATGCGGTTTTTTCCAATAGATAGAGTGAATCAAGAGGAAGGTTTATATGTATAATACATGCATCATATACTAAGGCAACATTGCTAATTTTAGAGGTTTCTAACGTGATGTCGTAAATTAACCTATTTTTTTGGGCTTATTTAGCAATTTAGCAAAAACGCTGCCTAAACCCTACGAGTTAGATCAAATTAATGTACTACAGTATTGTACACCATAATAAGGTCTACAAAAAAGTCCGCGATGGTATATGTTTATATTTTAGGGATAACCCACATTAACCATTTTTATTGTTTACTTTTTACGTGAAAAAATGGCTTATTTACGAAGCTATTTTTAAGCAATACGGCATTGATCCTTATCGAATTAAGTACCTTAAATACAGTGTGCAATTAATATAGATCAATATGGTTCCTTACAGCATGTAAATTAAACAAATATTTTCGGAGATATTACAAATCTAAAATTTGCGTTTGCGGCGGGCGGTACCGGTTGGACGGACGTTGCAGGCTTAGATTTGAGCGTTGACTGTTTTTCACATGGCCAACTGTATGTCGCTCTTTCAAGAGTAACCTCAAGAGAAAACATGTTTGTATTGTCTAATGACAAGAAAGCAGTGAACGTTGTGTATAGAGACATCCTGTAATATATTAATTGTTGTAAAAATAAAATAAATACCTAGGTAAAAATGTAAAAAGTAAATAAGTAAAAATTGGTTGTCTGTAAAGTCGGTTTACTGACGATAGTTGAACGTGACAACGTCTTCTTTGTCGCTCGTTCCGCGCTCGCGAGGTAACGCCGGTAACGACGCATAAGCGAGGTAACGCCGGTAACGCCGGATGAGTCATGTTTTTTCGTGCGTGCAACCGGCTCTATCGATTTATAAGACGTTGTCACGTCAAAAATGTGTAATGTAATAAAAATTGTATGAATTTAGATATTCCAAAGATAGCAGGAAATCTTCATAGTAAGTATAGGGAAAGAGGAATTGTTTTACTCCAAATTTAATGCGTGCAGGCCAAGGGCAGTAATGAATGAATCAAAAATACTGGATCGATTTTAATCATGTTTTCATTGAGTGACATAGATATATATGTATATTTTATGCCCGTGCAAAGTCGGAGCGGGCCGCTATGTTTTTATATACAACGTTCATAGTTTTTCTGTAGTGTATTTATTTTAGTATCAGCATTGCACCCGTGCGAAGCCGGGGCGGGTCGCTAGTATAGTATATAAGAGGTTTCACTAATTCGAGTTTCAGAGGGAGGGCAAAATGACGGGACCTGGCAAATACTCTACGTGACAACGTCTTATAATTCGATAGAGCCGGCTGCACGCACAAAAAAACATGACTCATCCGGCGTTACCTCGCTCATGCGGCGTTACCTCGCTCTGAGGCGTTCCATGTAAGGCTTGAAGTGCAAGCGAGAGTTGTCACGTTCAACTATCGTCAGTAAACCGACTTTACAGACAACCAATTTTTTGTGCGTGCAGCCGGCTCTATCGATTTATAAGACGTTGTCACGTCAAAATGTAGGTATGTGACGGATCTTATCTCCATAACTAAACATTGTTAGCTATCAGCTTCATCACACATGTCATGTCTGCGGTTGATGGTATAATGACAAGTGCCCACCTGTGCAGAGTAGTGGACCATCACTGGTGGTCTCAGGTTTGTTTCAGTGTTGCCAGGTGAAGTTTTCACTTTACCCCGGGCCTGGTCTCAATTTACCCTAGAATCTATGTTATTAAAAAAATTTACCCTAAATGATTTTTTTTCGTTTTTAATTCTTAGTAGGTATTTTATTATTCGCACATAACAATAAAAGTATCCTCTGCATCACTATCTTTTTTGTCATACATGCTGTCCAACATTGTTTTTGAAGGAGTGAAGTTAACACAAGACTTGTGAAATTTTTTTACAATTAATAACACAATCAAAACTCTCGCACGAAAAGAAAGAGCAAACAATAAAATAAGCCATAAATAAGCTTGAGACTAGAGAGGGACACAAAGTAATCGGTGCGTTCACAAAACGGAATCTGTAATGGGCGCGTTCGGAAACAAAATAGTTCAGTTATTATTTTATTGATATTGATTGTTTTACGCCAAATACCCTAGGAAAATTCATACCTTAAAAATTACCCTTCTCGATTATTTTTACTCTAAATATAGGGTAAATTACCCTAAGTTGGTATCAGTGGTTTGTTTACAAACAACGCGAGTGCGATCGAACGCGCCGGGCAATAACATGCCTAATGTACTGCCAACTCTTACGTGACGCATGTCAGTGCGGCTAATAATAACCCGTGAGATATGCTAATCCGTTTGTAATCTTGGATGTTTTTTTTATGAACAACCATCCAAACTAAATTAGTCAGACTATCATTATCTGCAACTTCGTACGCTTATATTTATTTATGTACCAGAAACTTAACTTAAAATTATACAAAGAAAAGACGTGCACAAAGGACAGCTTATCTCTACTGGAGAGATTTCTTCCAGGAGCCTTTGAATGTGGGAAAAATATTTTTAGCCTTGATATTTAAATGGGACTAACTTAAGGGAAATTTGTAGTTTAAATTACAGTTTTATCGATTTTTTTTAATTTCATTCAAATTGGTTAACAAAAACTTTCAGTCAGACCCAAATACTTATGATAGGCAAAGGCAAACACAAAACATCGGATAATTAATTGCTATTTTTAACTCATTTTTTTTTTTTTTTTTTAATAAATATACATATACGGGACATTTTACACATCGCAATCTAGCCCCAAAGTAAGCGATAGCTTGTGTTATGGGTGCTAGATGACTGATAAATATACATACATACTAATATACATAAATAATAAATATAATATATCGAAAAACACCCAGACACTGGAAAACATTCATGCTCATCACACAAACATTTACCAGTAGTGGGAATCGAACCCACAACCTCCGGCGCAGACAGCAGGTTCGCTACCACTACGCCATTCGGTCGTCAAATTAAAACAGACACTCGAGTTTTAATACAAAAATGGTTATTTGTTTAGTGGATAGTACCTGCGTTTTAGATGTTTACTACAGTTGAGCAAGTAGTACGAGAAATACGAGTTCGTACGAGGAACTGAAATAATCAGCAGCAGCTTCATAGTTGTTGTTTTGCTCGTTATCGTGACGTTCGCGTTGCTTCCAAAAAGATAAAAATAAAAATACCACTAGTGTGTAAAAATAGTAGACGGTACACTTAACACTACCTAGTATAAATGTTGCCAAGCGGAACGCAAACTAATGGACACATTTTTTTAAACAAGCTTTTCACACGTCATATCAGTAACTTGTATTCTTAGCAAACCCTTTCATTTCATAGGTAGGTACTGACTACTCATAGCAAACAAATTATGAAATAATTTAAAATAAAAACATTTTTCTTTAACAAGCATTTCAGACGTCACATAATATAGTATTCTTAGCAAAATCCTTTCATTTCATACTCAAATATGGGAGTGTATAAAAATAACTATCTTGAGCCGTCCTTCGTAAAATTGGATTGAATGACATCACTTTAGGAAGGCACCAGGCATTGTTATCCAAAATAAAGTATGCAAAGTTTCATCTCAAAGCTGCAAGTTTTGACCTAGACATCATACAAACATTGCAAGTTTAAAGGGCTTCTAATCTGAAATATATTGCTATGGGAACATTGAATGATTAATCGTAGTGTTTTAGTTACCTATAACTTTATTAACTTAAAATAAGTATTGTTTTTAGGAATCATCAAATTAGATTACATTATGGAATTATAAACTTGTTGATGTCTAGGGGTGCACTAAGAGAGAAATCTTAGAGATTTTTCAAAACTCGCCCTCTATACGGGAGTTTGTACGGGAAAATACTTCTTCACACCGCCACTACTAAACCAATTTGCCTGAAATATGAAACGGACATAATATCCTAGATTAATACATAAGCTACTTTTTATCCCGCAAAAATTCATGGTTCCCGAGAGATATGTGAAAAACCGAAATTCACGCGGGCAGGGCCGCGGGGGTTGACTAGTATACAATGAAATCTGTGTCAGCTCACAAATGTAGCTCAGTATGACTGATTAACTAATTTGTTATTAATATCAGCGGGTTAGTATTGATAGCCCTCAATTAACTAATAAAATTCCTTTCCCACTGAAATCCCGAGAGTCAAGGCCCTCTAAGGTCGGCTACGTGACATAGTGCACGCAGCCCACGCGGCACGCACGGACGCCATAACCGACTGTATATATTATACTAGCAGATACCCGCGGCTTCGCCCGCGTAAATTTTAGTTTTCCCTATTCTCACGGGAACCATCGATTTTTAAGGAATAAAAAGTAACCTTTGTGTTAATTTAGAGCGAAATCTATCTCCATTTTAACTTTCAGCCAAAAATTTTCAATAGTTGCACCGTGAATAATAATAAGTATTTCTCCCGTTGGAATAATGTAAAACAAATATTCACGCGAGAGAAATAACCATTGATTTTCCCGGGATGAAAAATAGCATTCTCTGTTCTAATTTTCAGCCAAATCAGTTCAGCAATTACGGCCTGAAAGAATATTTTTCCCGCGTGGATATCTGTTTTTCACTGGTCCCGAATTAACCATGGATTTTCCGGGATAAAAAGTAGCCTTAGTGTTAATCCAGGATATAATCTATCTATATTCCAAATCAGTTCAGTAATTACGGCATGAAGGCATATTATCTATCACTATTATCATGGAAACCATGAGATTTTCCGGGATGAAAAGTAGCCTATGTATTAATCCAGGATAAAATCTATCTCCTTTCCGAATTTCAGTCATATCAGGTCAGTAAGTGCAGCGTAAAGTAGTATTTTTCGGGCGTGAATATCAATTTTTCAGTTTTTCCGCAAAAACCATGGATTTTTCCGGGATAAAAAGTTGCCTTTTTACTAACCCAAGATATCATCTATCTCCAATCCAAATTTCAGCCAAATCGGTCTTGTACTTGCGGCGTGAAGATTTTTTTCCGCGTGAATTTCGGTTTTTAACTAATCCCACGGGAACCATGGATATTCCCGGAATGAAAAGAAGCTTATGTTTAAACCCAAGATGCAATTTATAGCCATTCCAAATTTGAGCCAAATCGGTTCAGTAGTTGCGGCGTGAAGGAGTATTGAATCTTGGTAAAATACGAACTTTGGAGCCCCGTTTCACCCCTTTAAGGAGAGAATTTTGGAAAATCCTTTCTTAGTGCACCCCTAGACCTCATAAGGAACGTGTGTGCCAAATTTGAAGTCTCTAGACCCAGCGGTTTGGGCTGTGCGTTGATATGTCAGTGAGTCAGTCAGTATCTTCTTTTATATATTTAGATATATAGAGCCGTTTACGAGTTATGTGTATATGCCTATTTACATACGGCATAATGGTAGCAAGGACGAATGAATTCTATCCGTACTTGGCGATACCAATTAGAATGAGAAGCCTCATTAGCGTGAACATAGGAACTTCATTTACAATGTGATAAATATATTATAAAGAAACCACCGGTTTTTATTTATAGGACGACCTTAATTTAAATTTAAGTCATTACCTTTACCCACTTTGTTGTTCTATCCAAGTTATAGTTAACTTATTATTAAACCTGACCTCAAAACATGCGGTTTAATACTGTCGAGGTCAATTTTATCGATAAAATATACATTAGTTAGTGCCTACTCATGATTATGTATTAGAACTAATCCACTAATCGAACTTGACATTCAGAAGATAAAATATAATTCATGGTGTCTTGAGTCTTCGAGGTAATCTAGACGTATGTCTGACCCGCCAATGTCCGTTTAAGAAATACCTACGTATAAAAAAAAGTTAATTTTTTCTGTAGAGTAAATTCAATGAAAATATTCAAATTGAATTTGGGCCTTGTGGATTATTCTCCCACCGTGCTTTGAAATGTTTCTACATTCATTTGAGAGAACAACTCCTAAACTCGCTGACGTGCTTGACTACAAACGGAACAAGAGAAACAGTCAATAAGCTTCTAGAATGGGGGGTTTTAAAAGGTATCGCATTTCACCACGAAACTCATTGATGGTCTCAGCAACAGAAAACTTATGAGAAACTAGTCTAAAAATTCAAAATATCTTTATTTCACATAGGCCTAACGTACATGCTCTTGTAAAACGTTAATATAATATTTGTCGCATATGTATGGTGATAACTACAAGTCGACTTAAAACTAAGTTTAGGAGGGTTCAAGACATAATTAATAACACAAACAATGAAATACCAAATTATTTTGTTGTACTACGCAATATACCGTGACTATTGAGGTGGGGTATATACACATAGGTACGAGTACACGCAAAATTATTAACACAACACGGAATACCATATTAGAACCTTATAGACCCATACGTAGCTACTTCTATACAGCAATGCCCCTTTGTTGCCATGTCTGCGCCGGCGCTGGAGAGTTGTTGACGGCGGTGGTTGGTTTTTTTTTTTTTTTTAATAAATATTTTTTTTAATGGTTGCAGACCGTGATCAACATGTGCTACTGCGCGCTGGCGCTGCTGGGCCTGCTGCTGCAGCGGCTGGTGTTCGGGCGGCTGCGGGTGGCGGAGGCGCAGCGCGTCAAGGACAAGTTCTGGAACTACGTGTTCTACAAGTTCATCTTCGTGTTCGGCGTGCTCAACGTGCAGTACATGGACGAGGTGCTGCTGTGGTGCTCGTGGTTCACGCTGCTCGGCTTCCTGCACCTGCTGGGACAGCTCTGCAAGGACCGCTTTGACTATGCAAGTATACTCTATGATCTGTCGGCTGTCCTATTCCTCTCAACCTTTGGGAGCTTTAATACGAAACCAGCCTGCAGCTGTACCTATATAAAATTGATATACTCTGTAGCTAGAGCTGTTGGTATGAGTACTTGAATACTAATGGTAATAAAAAACGTGTTAATTAAATTTTTACTTAACGATTCATTACCGAAGCGTTCAGTAACGTTACAATGGGTTTTGTTCTCGTATTCAAACTAACAAACAAACCCGTGATTCACACAGTAGCAGTTACTCACGCGGAGACGACTTTTTTCACCAACCACCGAGGATAGTAACAGTGCATGAAAATCATTATGGTAGTAATAATGACAAAGCTAAATTATTACTGCATTTTAAAGGTCATAGCTGCAGATCAGCGGGGCTAGACAAAGTCACAAGCGTTTGGCGTTAACGCTAGTCGACAAAAATGTATGGACAAAAAATGACTGTAGAAAAACCCACGATAATAATTACTGTCGGCTGTCAATTGTCAAGCGAAGTACGCTAAAGTTATCTACAAGGTCCGCGAGAACGCCAGCGAGCGTTCAAGTTGTCGTAGTCAATTATCAAAAACAGCGTGTTTTGTACTTAACTATTATTATCGTGGTTTTTCCACCGTCATTTGTTTTGTCCATACATTTCTGTCGACTAGCGTTAACGCCAAACGACTGTGACTTTGTCTAGCCCCGCAGGTTCGTGTTTTCCCCTATTTTTTTTTAAATTTGAATGCATATTAATATTTAATGTATTATTATTTATTTTAGTTGGTGCTATTACCAGTTGGGAATTTGAGTTAGATTAGGAATTTCGACTAATTGGAAGAAATAAACAGTCGTATGGTTAATGCCTTCAATGGGTAATTGGTATGAATTGTCAATTCCAACGTTATGCTTGATGCACACTAATAATATCTAGACCTTTTTATAGGTCGCGTCACGTACTTTATACAGTCGCTTACGAAATTCTTCTAAGTTTTCGTGTTTTGCGAACCTGTCCTTTACAAGTTGTTCTACATATGATTCCTAATAATCTAAACGAGGATCTACAAAACGGTTATAGGTATGGCGCACCAAACTAAAATAATGGTTCCACCAGTCAGCCGAAACCGATCTAGATTGTATAAGTTCACAGACTCTGCAAGTGCACAAGGAGTTAGAATTTAGAATTAAGAATTTTTTGTAATAGTCTATGTTTCTAATTCTGAAATTCAGATTGTAGATTTTGATGACCACGTGAAAAATATTGATAGTTGCATTGTGTAATTTTCTTAGATCATATTTTTCTAAGTTAGTATTTGTACAATTATTATATGCTCATTTGAAAATAATGGCTTCTTAAAATTATAACATTTTTTTAAATACTTATTACATACATTTAAAAACAATTAAATGTTTTGTATTTCACTCGCGCGCGGCGGGGTTTGAACACGCATTTTGTAGCTATCGCCGCCATGTTTAGATACGTAATATAGACATTCTTTAGGCAGAACTATTAGTATGTAAAATTTTTTTTAAATTTTACTCTCATAATCTGAAAAATTCCATAACAGCTCGCGACTGGTTTCGACCTCCCTCGTATTTACGTATATGAGAAGTATATTTTACGAATAAATTAAGGCCAAGGGAAGGTTTTCGGCAAATGGCTGAGATGCAAAAACAACATCTAGTCATAGCTTTGCCACTCGATTATCTCAGTTGTCCAAAGAATATGTTTCTCTAACCCCGGATAGCTCCATGAACCTATGCAGCATAAAACATACAAACGATTCTATTTCGGTAACATTAATTCTTCAAACATACTTTACCTATAGGTATGTACTCGAGAACTATTTAATTTGGCTGCCCTGTCACATTTTGACACACACTGCAAGGGTCTGGAATACCCCCCCAGTCTCCGACCACCTACAACTTGGGGACCTTTAAATCAAGAGTGAATAGGTAACAAAATGTATTTTTTATTGCCAACCTAAAGTCTTCCAATTTTCTTGGGGGTTGATATTTGATATCTTTTTGAGCAAACAGCATTTCGTTGCGCCTTATTCTCCTTGATAAAGCCAGCTCAATCTGGAGGCACTGCGCTACACGACTTGTGAATCCAGTTACGTCCATCACTTGTCTCGATCTTGGATTGATCTCATCAGAAGACTACCGAACTTGGCTTGACACACTGCAGTGTTTTTTCATATTGTTGTGATTTGTTACTCTATGTTTTCGAGGTAAATGCTTTTAGTACAAAGACCAAGTAGATTATTTATAAAAATTGACTTAAACAAATAATAAATCACAACAATATCATTCACAAAAAAAATGAGTTTATCTATTTCTAGCGCAAGACCTATAAATAACTAACTAGTAAACATCAAGGATGTCGTTATAGTGTAAAGCGAACAATGCTTGTTAAATATGCAATGATTCTGTCCATGAGTCATTATTCATTAGGTACCCGATTAGTATTTTTTTGCTCCAGACATTGATCGTAAACAGACTACTGGATCGTCACTTCCTACTTCTGTTATAAGTATAAGGTGTTCAAAAAAACAGTGGTAGGCCGAGAATCCCAGCAGAAGTGAAAACTGAAAACTGACAATATTAATATCAACGACTACAGAGGTGACGGTAACGGTAACAGGGTTGCGAGTTCAATGGTTTATTCCCATCTCAAAAATGCCTAACGCGTCTAAAGAAGTTTTCACTTAAGAAATAGTGTGGTCGATTCTGTTGTGCGAAATCTCTAAACTAATTTAAAATAGTGCTATCCTTTTCCATAGGGAACATGAAAAGGATAGCACTACTTTAAATTAGTTTAGTTTAGAGATTTTGTACAGCAGAATTAGCACCAGCATCAGCAATGTATTATTTTCAGATCCATAATAAGCCAGTTTAAAAAAACTTAATAAGTAAGTAATAAACTTAATAATAAGTTAAAAAAATATATATTGCAACATTAATTAAATGAAAAAAACCTCTTACCATGACATTTATACGCTTGAAAAAAATAAAAAATGGAAAAGTCAAATAATGTAGTCTGTAAGTTTTAGCGGTCAGCATAGGGCAAAGATAAAACCTGTTCGACCGTCCGACCTATTGTCCTAATCAGTGGTCCATTGACGATCGAGTCCAAATATTTTTATCGGCTAGTATTCCAATGTAAATAACATCAATAAACATCGAAATAACGCTATAATAGACGCCATTTTACAATTTATTGACGCAAGTGAAAGTATGTACAACGTTCTGATAAAAAGAAGGGGACTTCTGCACACGACCGCCATCTGTAGCTCTCAGAAATAAAAAAAAAACTATTGTATTGCTTGAGAAATAAGAAAAAGAAGCGTTTAGATTTATCAGAAATACGAACGTGTCTACAACGACTTCCCTAGTTATTATAATATGTAAATCTATTGATTTGCATTGTACAGTCAATACCTGGTGAGGATGTTTCGGTGTCTGACCGAAACGTGATCAAAAGACTTACAAATTCTAGACTCTTTAATTAACTGTTGTGTATGCTGTTAGGTGGTGGTTGCATATCTTACTTGATGGCCTGGATTTCTTTCTTGCCGTTTTACAAGATAACGCCAAACGATTTAACGATCCGGCGTGATGCTGTGTAGAAATCGTTAGGTGCTACTTATACCTACCAAGTTAGTATGATTACATACATCTTCGGCTGCTATCAAGTAAGATAACACTCACATCCAAGTCTTTAAATTTAGACTTATAATTATAGCGTGTATACAAATGGGCATTTGACTCCAATTTTTTTATTTCTTAATTATAAACTAGGATAAAAATAATTACGTACACTGAAAAAAATTAATTAACAAAAAAGTTTTAAGCATTTAAATATTTCTGATTAGACAGATAATATAGCAATTATAAATTGTGACGTCTCACAAAATTTCCGTTTTGCGTGAAAGGGATAGAAGATCCTTCCACTCCAAAATATAAATTCCTGTAACTTATTGTAAATCTTTGTCGGATTTTAATATTTTTTTCAGTGTAAGTACATCATTATTTTTATCCTAGTTTATAATAAAGTAATAATTTTATCAAATTCAATAGTAATGTAATACCCAATTTAGATATTAGTTTAGATATCATACAGATTTTTTGGTTTGGTAGTAGCAAAATAATTTTAGTGGAATATGGACCTCCCTTCTATTCAATACTCTATCGATTACGATAGAGCTCATACAATCAATACTTGAAGAATATAATTATATTCTTCAAGTATTGATCCAGTAATGAGACGCATAATGTTTCAAATTAACCCTGATAGCTTGCCACAGGTGTTTTCGTCCACACAATGTGTGTTAGCGTGTGAAAAAAACTCCTGCACTATTGTGTGTTAATTCACCAAAATGTATAATATTCTATACAAAGATGTTGCAATTAACAACGGGTCATCATTATCATTTCAGGGCACCTATTTGCTAACTCAGTCAAGGAACCGAGCCACTCAGCCACAGAATACCATAATGGAACTTTACGGCACAAAATATTCTTATTAGGCTTATTAAGGAAAACTGTAAAATGATAATTCTAACATAAATTAATTAATAAACTCGTTGCTAAGTAAAATGTCCTAGGGTTTGTATAGAATTATTAAAAGGTGTACACTGTACAGTGAATGAAATAAAAATAAAACGAATTGAATTAATTTAGGTCGAAAAAGTCAAAGCACCGAACTGCCGGATCCCGACTCCTTGTTTTGTTTGTTCTACCCCTAGAGTATTTTTTTAACCAGAGGCGCGGAGGGAGAGAAACCTCCGCCATTTCTTATTGCCGTTTATGTATAGAATTCCTAGGAAATGTGTAAGCTATAAAATTTATTAGATACATTTCTATTGATTTCCTAGGATTCACCTCAAGTAGTGATTTTTACAGCGTTTTTCGAAGTTTGTTTTAACTTTTCCTCAATTTTTTTTATTTAAATACCAAGCTTGTTTATGGCGTTTTTACTATAAATTTTCCTCCCAATAATTAATTGGTTTTATTGATAAATATTCATTATTTTACCGTAAGTTGTGTGTATCTTAAGGTTGGCAAAACTCGTGATTTAAATGTTTTACAATTCGACCTTATGAAAATTAGTTGTTCGTTTTGATCAACATTACACATATTTACTATACAGTGACATGTGTAACTACAATTTATTTAAGCAAAAGTATGAATTTTTTTTTTCTCCTCATTTAGGTAGGCACGTTTTTTTATCGCTTTGGCCTCGGATAACGAAAGTGGTACGTCGACCGAAAAGAAAATTCGCGTTTGGCGTCTTGTTTTTTTAGGTATTTAGCTTATTGTGATAACCTAAATGCAGCTGTATGTATATTTGAACAGTTTTATCATGTTGACATAGTATTCTTATTTTTGGTCGCCAAACTCAAACTGAACTCTTTTACTAAACTTTTATTAAACTACTCTGTTACTAAAATTTATACAATATTTTCTCCGAAACCTACAATCGGACTGATCGCATCTTATGTTATTTGCATATCAAATAAACTTCGGGCTAATAAATTAAATAGACCAAAGAGGTCGGACCTTACACTACAGTAAATCTATGGAAAAACCTGACGTATAATAATTATGAAAAAAACGTGAAAAAAATTGACAGCAATGAAATGTTTACTTAGCAACGCCATTAAATCAATTTATTAATTTTATTTTTATTTTGAAAATACTCGATAATCATAATTCTCCACATATAAGTCGTCGACTCGGATCGAGTATTTTTTTACGCTCTTTCATTTTATGTGCGATTCGTTTGATTCTGTTTATTTTGTTTAAATCAAAGTTTTCTGCATATTCCGTGTTTCAAGCTATTTGGACAAATACTGAGGGTTATTATGTCTATTTTTTCTGAACTACAAAACCGATGTCTTTGAAATATTTACAGAACAATCTTTAATGTATCCCCTTTCTAACAAAAAAAGAATGAATGAAATCGGACCACGCGTTAATGATTTACAACTCAGTATACATTTTAACTTTTATCCCCTCTCCTAAGGGAACCATGCTGAATTTCGGGATAAAAAGTATCCTATGTCCTTCCTCGTAGTATGAACTCAAGTCATACCAAGTTTCATTAGAATTCATTCAGTAGGTTCGGCGTGATGCGCGGCCGTGATACAGAAAGACAGACAGACAGACAGACAGACATAAATGAAAAAAAATACAGTTTTGGGTTCAGAACCGATTTTAGAGTGCCCTCGAAAAAAAATTTTCAAAATATCTTTAATGTACAGAATTTGACCTGTTACAGATTTATTATAAGTATAGATGAGGTCTGCTGCAATATGATTTCCACAGATGTAACTGAGATAATTTCACGGTGTTTCAGTATACAAATTAACTTGAGTCGTTCACGGCCTCAATTAAACTTAATAAATGTATGAATCACGAATTTTTATAACGGCGACTTTAATCTAAGACGAAAAGAACTACTTAATTACTCTCCAATTTGGAAAAATATTCCCCAATCTCTAATTTATTACCTATCTACACTAATCTACATCTACACTTCTACATTATCTGCACTAATATTTGAAAGAGGAAAGATTTGTATTTTATATATTTGTATATATTTTGTATGTGTGGGTGTTACTACTGTGCCGATTTCAAAATTTTTCTCATCATTAGGAATGTATATTCACCCTGAGTAACATAGGCTATATATATAGCTAGAAAAGATAAGGAATCAAACTTTAGCAGCGTAATCCAAGGTGTAAAAAATGACATAAATAAAACATACGTCACATGTGCTGCGGAAACAATTGACGATAAAACAAAACTATGTTCTGCAATATTAAAGAACATATCAATAACTACAAAAAGATATAAATAAAAGGTAAAAATATAAAAAAAAATCATGTCCACCCGTGCGAAGCCGGGACGGGCCGCTAGTAGTACAATAATCGAAGAAACTACAGCGGGGCTAGACAAAGTCACAAGCGTTTGGCGTTAACGCTAGTCGACAAAAATGTATGGACAAAAAAAATGACTGTAGAAAAGCCACGATAATAATTACTAAACACGCTGTGTTTGAATAATTAACTACGCTAACTTGAACGCTCGCTGGCGTTCTCGCGGACCTTGTAGATAACTTTAGCGTGCTTCGCTTGACAATTGACAGCCGACAGTATCAAACACAGCGTGTTTGGTAATTATTTTCGTGGTTTTTCTACAGTCATTTGTTTTGTCCATACATTTTTGTCGACTAGCGTTAACGCCAACGCTTGTGACTTTGTCTAGCCCCGCAGGTATAGCCGTCTCGACGTACTAATTTCAGACGGCCGCCGCGCGCCTGCTACTTTGCTCGCAGAGCTTGTACGGTGTATTTCACGCGCTGCGAGCGCCCGACGGCGAGGCAACCTTAGTACGTCGAATGAGATAAAGTTACGCGCTAGAAAGAGAACACAACTTTGCGTTTGTTGCGTATTGTTTGCGGAGACGGACCCATGGCGCTATTGCGAACTAAATTGCACTTTTTGTGTCAGCGCTAGAGTCGCTATTTGTTTAAATCATCTAGCGAAGGGAACCTTCTGTAGTACTATTATGTATTCCGTGGCAGAAGTAAGAACGCTGGTTGGTTGCAGCTGTCGTCGTCGCCGAACGCGGCGGGCTGGGCGCACACGCGGCTGCTGGGCCTGCTACTGGCCATCCTGGGGGCCTCCGCCGCGCTCTTCGGAGTGGCGCTCGCGTGGGGCCTGCCCGCCGGGAAGGACACCTTCGCGTTCATGGCGGCTGAGGTAACGCCGTGCAATTCACACGTGATTCGCGTGAAATGTCTTTAATATTACACGTACTCTGTAACTCTATCCATTGAAGATTTGCTACGAAAATATTATTTTTATTTCATATCAAACCTTCAATTGAAAGTGAGAAATATTATGTGTCAAACGCAAGTAGCTCGTTGCAAGTCTCTAACACTGAGTGATCATCACGGAGACACAGAATAAGAACCTGGGGTCGTAACACCATCTCATAAAACAGTAATGTTGCAGTACTGTTTTGACATCTTCATACTATGTTGGTATGAAAATATTAAAACAATAGTGCAACATTACTTCTTCAAGAGATAGAGGTACGGCCCCAGGGACCGTATGAAATGTCAGTATGAAAATTTTAAACCAATATTACAATAATACTGCTATAAGAGATAATGGTACGGCCCCTGATCAGAAAAGTGGACCGCGACGAAAATATCTATTATCATGTTACTATAACCTATACAAAACTATTAGTTTGATTTAGCAGTTCGCTCTCTCCCATAATTTTGACTTTGTTTCTAAGAACTTCTTGCGTTGGCAGAAATATCGTGACTGGCCCGGTAGAGAAGTACGAAAGCGTGAATGTCAGTTCCAATAACTAACCCTGGCTGTACTCGCAGTGCCTGCTGGTGGGCGTGCCGGCGCTGCACGTGGTGGCGCGCTACACGCTGCGCGCGCACGACGCCGACGCGGCCGGGCCCGTCGCCTACTACACGCATCTCGCCTTCGACGTGAGTCTACCCGCTCCTACTACACTATATACACTCGCAGTGCCTGCTGGTGGGCGTGCCGGCGCTGCACGTGGTGGCGCGCTACACGCTGCGCGCGCACGACGCCGACGCGGCCGGGCCCGTCGCCTACTACACGCATCTCGCCTTCGACGTGAGTCTACCCGCTCCTACTACACTATATACACTCGCAGTGCCTGCTGGTGGGCGTGCCGGCGCTGCACGTGGTGGCGCGCTACACGCTGCGCGCGCACGACGCCGACGCGGCCGGGCCCGTCGCCTACTACACGCATCTCGCCTTCGACGTGAGTCTACCCGCTCCTACTACACTATATACACTCGCAGTGCCTGCTGGTGGGCGTGCCGGCGCTGCACGTGGTGGCGCGCTACACGCTGCGCGCGCACGACGCCGACGCGGCCGGGCCCGTCGCCTACTACACGCATCTCGCCTTCGACGTGAGTCTACCCGCTCCTACTACACTATATACACTCGCAGTGCCTGCTGGTGGGCGTGCCGGCGCTGCACGTGGTGGCGCGCTACACGCTGCGCGCGCACGACGCCGACGCGGCCGGGCCCGTCGCCTACTACACGCATCTCGCCTTCGACGTGAGTCTACCCGCTCCTACTACACTATATACACTCGCAGTGCCTGCTGGTGGGCGTGCCGGCGCTGCACGTGGTGGCGCGCTACACGCTGCGCGCGCACGACGCCGACGCGGCCGGGCCCGTCGCCTACTACACGCATCTCGCCTTCGACGTGAGTCTACCCGCTCCTACTACACTATATACACTCGCAGTGCCTGCTGGTGGGCGTGCCGGCGCTGCACGTGGTGGCGCGCTACACGCTGCGCGCGCACGACGCCGACGCGGCCGGGCCCGTCGCCTACTACACGCATCTCGCCTTCGACGTGAGTCTACCCGCTCCTACTACACTATATACACTCGCAGTGCCTGCTGGTGGGCGTGCCGGCGCTGCACGTGGTGGCGCGCTACACGCTGCGCGCGCACGACGCCGACGCGGCCGGGCCCGTCGCCTACTACACGCATCTCGCCTTCGACGTGAGTCTACCCGCTCCTACTACACTATATACACTCGCAGTGCCTGCTGGTGGGCGTGCCGGCGCTGCACGTGGTGGCGCGCTACACGCTGCGCGCGCACGACGCCGACGCGGCCGGGCCCGTCGCCTACTACACGCATCTCGCCTTCGACGTGAGTCTACCCGCTCCTACTACACTATATACACTCGCAGTGCCTGCTGGTGGGCGTGCCGGCGCTGCACGTGGTGGCGCGCTACACGCTGCGCGCGCACGACGCCGACGCGGCCGGGCCCGTCGCCTACTACACGCATCTCGCCTTCGACGTGAGTCTACCCGCTCCTACTACACTATATACACTCGCAGTGCCTGCTGGTGGGCGTGCCGGCGCTGCACGTGGTGGCGCGCTACACGCTGCGCGCGCACGACGCCGACGCGGCCGGGCCCGTCGCCTACTACACGCATCTCGCCTTCGACGTGAGTCTACCCGCTCCCACTACACTATATACACTCGCAGTGCCTGCTGGTGGGCGTGCTGGCGCTGCACGTGGTGGCGCGCTACACGCTGCGCGCGCACGACGCCGACGCGGCCGGGCCCGTCGCCTACTACACGCATCTCGCCTTCGACGTGAGTCTACCCGCTCCTACTACACTATATACACTCGCAGTGCCTGCTGGTGGGCGTGCCGGCGCTGCACGTGGTGGCGCGCTACACGCTGCGCGCGCACGACGCCGACGCGGCCGGGCCCGTCGCCTACTACACGCATCTCGCCTTCGACGTGAGTCTACCCGCTCCTACTACACTATATACACTCGCAGTGCCTGCTGGTGGGCGTGCCGGCGCTGCACGTGGTGGCGCGCTACACGCTGCGCGCGCACGACGCCGACGCGGCCGGGCCCGTCGCCTACTACACGCATCTCGCCTTCGACGTGAGTCTACCCGCTCCCACTACACTATATACACTCGCAGTGCCTGCTGGTGGGCGTGCCGGCGCTGCACGTGGTGGCGCGCTACACGCTGCGCGCGCACGACGCCGACGCGGCCGGGCCCGTCGCCTACTACACGCATCTCGCCTTCGACGTGAGTCTACCCGCTCCTACTACACTATATACACTCGCAGTGCCTGCTGGTGGGCGTGCCGGCGCTGCACGTGGTGGCGCGCTACACGCTGCGCGCGCACGACGCCGACGCGGCCGGGCCCGTCGCCTACTACACGCATCTCGCCTTCGACGTGAGTCTACCCGCTCCTACCACTCCATATAAATTGTACTTCGTCTAAAATCTTTTATGCCCAATGCTGGGCACGGGTCTACACTCATTGAGCCAAGTTTGGCCACATCCCACCAAGCCGGCTGGGTAAAGGTTGATGCTTCACACACCTTTGAGAACATTATGCAGAACTCTCGATGTTTTCTCACGATGTTTTCCCTCACCGCTAAGCGAGCGATATTTAGTTTCTACAAACGCACACAACTCCGATTTGATTTTCTGAGCTCGCGAGAACTGGCGAAAGCAGAAGTCTGAACCAATCAGTAATATAGATAGCTCACTGCTCGGTGACGCTGGTGGAAATGTAGTGAGGCAACAGCAGTAACCTGAGGCAGCGAGCTCTTGTTTTCCGCAGGCGGTGAAGCTGCTGACGGAGACGTGCCACGTGGCGCACATGGTGGTGTACAGCAACGTGGTGGTGTCGATGGCGTCGCTGGTGCTGCTCATGCAGCTGCGGCACCTGCTGCACGCGCTGCTGGCGCGCCTGCGCCGGCACCGCCTCTACGCCGCACTGGCCACCCACATGAGTCGCAAGTACGTGACCACGCTCTGCTACCAGACATGTTTCGAAAAAATAAATACCAGCGAGTATTAGCTGTTCCTGTGTTAGTTAGTCATGGTCAAAAACAGGCCGAGTCTTGAATCGTCAGCAAGATCAATTGAACTGTTGAGTCTAATTTTTTTAATGCTAGTCAAAACCATAATCACTGCTGGTTTTGATAAAATTTTGTATGTGCAGTTACCCCATGGCGAGCCCAGAGGAGGTGCAGAAGAATGAGGACAACTGCGCCATCTGCTGGGAGCCCATGAAAGAGGCGCGCAAGCTGCCCTGCGCGCATCTCTTCCATAAGTTAGTGCAACAAACACTTTTTTGATACATTTGCTCAAAAAGTAGACATTTTCATGTGTATTTTGCGTGCGGAAAGTTATTCTTTTCCGCGCGACAAGTCGACAGGGATCTCTTATTATTGCGAATTTTTTTCTGAATTTGTTTGTGTTTCGTGGAACTTTATACCCGAAACTTATTACTTATTCACTGTGTAAATGTCTGTATAAATGACACTTCTAGTTCTACAGAGTGCTACGTCAATTATTTTTATCTACATATTTTTATAATGTTACAACGCGTGTGTCGTGTCCGCAGCTCGTGCCTGTGCCGCTGGGTGCAGCAGGACGCGTCGTGCCCCACGTGCCGGCGCGCGCTGTCCGCCGCGCCCGAGCCGCCGCACGCGCCGCTCGCGCCGCTGGCCCCGCTCGGCCCGCTCGCGCCGCACGCGCCGCACGCGCCCGCCGCGCCGCTCGCGCCCGACGCGCGCCCCAACCATCTGTTCCACTTCGACGGTGAGAACTGCATACCTATACAAAGAGCCCGTCTGTTGCAATAGTAACAATTCGTGTTTAGCCCCAGCGTTGTTGCAGCGAATCGTATAGGAGACGTAATTGTCGTAATGTTACTCCCTTCGCACACGGCTCGTAAACGTAAGCGTAGCGTCATCCGCTTATACGACGAGAGCAGCACGATAACGAACAAACATGTCCGCAGACAAAGCGGTGTTGCACAGAGACTACGATAAAACCCGCAGCTTTATCCATGTAGCATATTGCGATACGCTAAAGAGATGGAAATGGAACGAAAATCAAAAATGTATGGAAATGATCGTTTTTCTCTCGTGGCTTTATACATTTTTTTGAATTTCGTTTGGTAGCGAAGCAAAAGCAATTTAAATAAAACCGGTCAAGTGCTAGTCAAACTCCCGCACAGAAGGTTCCGTACTATTTTAGACAGAAAGTAAAACCATATAAGAATCACTATTCTTACCGAACCGCAAACTTTATTGTAAATACCAAAAAAGTATTATAAATGTAGAGTTGATTTTATTTTTCTAGTAAAATATACATTAATCCCTATCAATCATTAATTATTTCAGTTTTTTCGATTGGTAAACTTCGGAGATAAGGGGGGAATGGTATTTTTTCGACGTTTTGCCCAATAAATCTGAAAGTATCCAGAGCAACTAATTTAAGTAGCAAAAAGATGCAAGACACTGATCTATAATGCTAGGACATCTGAGGCTAGGACATTAATTGTCACCTAAAATTAAAAAGAAAATATTTGACTTGTAAGTTGTCACCTCACTCAGGTTGTCATCGCAGTTTTCATTTTGGTTTTTTTGTCAAAATTATCGTGTCGCAAAAATGTGTAAAACAACAAATCAAAAGTAATTTATTTGTTACACCGGACTTGAATTTTATAAGCCTACTTAGCGGCCGAGTGGTGTATATTATGTGAGAGCGGCTCTTCTCAGTCTAGCGATGCGGTAGATGCACGCGGGTTTCCTTCTCGGAGCAGTAGTTTTAATTGCGCTGTGCTCTTTACTGTTGAGGTCTACACTGACGGTGCTATGGAACCCTGCAGGTACAAGTTGTAAGGTTAAGAGTACAATTAGTGGTTGTTGTGTTTTAAAGACTAAAAGTGGGTCTTAAATTAGTATAGGATTTGTCTTATTAGCATTTGTCTTAGAACTCATGTTCCCTTTTTTACAGGTACCGTTTGAGAGCGATAGTAATATTTTTAGATGCGCTAAAGTTATATATAGAAAAAAAAAAACAGAATAAGCACCAATGGCAAATTTTCTAAATAGTTCCCTAGTAGTAAAAAATCTGAGCTATTATATCATAGTACGTGTAAGCAAAACCATTTACAATCCAAACTTCATACCGCGGCTGAAGCTTTGTGCCAGACCGACCTGAGTTCAATTGAGAAATTATGTAATTCTAAAGAGGCCCATGTTGTAAATCACCCAGCTCCCGTTAAAATCCTAATGTTCGCCAAGTATGCTAGAACCGCATATATTGGTATAGGAGCTAGCAACGTTTTCGAGAAAGAATTTTAGGTGAGCTGGCTTTGTGATATGTTGTCTTTCTTGCACTTTCGGTTAGAGTCTGGGCTATCTGGCTGGCAGAAGCCGTTGCGTTTATTACTGCGCATCCTATTTGCAGCTTACGCGTTCACAATGTTTATACCAATGTTGTCGGGGCTACTAATTGCCCTTAAAATAACTACAGGCGCACTATCATTTATGATGACGTTTCATTTTTGTATTAGTCAATTGTCAACCACATACGAGTTAACATATGAAACGTCATCATAAATGGTAGTGCGCCTGTAATAATTTTAAGGGCAATTAGTAGCCCCAACAACATTGGTATAAACATTATCGAGGCGTAAGCTGCAACACCTGGACAGACCAAGGATGCGCATTAATGAACGCAACGGCTTTCGGCTTCCAGATGGCCCCGACTCTAACCGAAAGTGCAAGAAGGACGACATATCACAAAATCAGCTCTTCTAAAATTCTTACTTTTTAAACGTTGCTAGCTCCCGTACCATATGATATGCGATCACCGCTGTCACTCGCGAGTGGTGTCGCTGGTGTTCTCTCAGCCAGAGGGCACTGACTAGTTTTATACTAGTACGTTGGACCATAAACTGACAACATAAATATGAGGACACCTGATTTTCGCCATTTTGGCTCTGATTGTTGCGTAACCTGGCATGAGCATTCATGGAACTAAAATAAAATGACATTCAAAACACTCCCTTTCAAGTCAGTAGCAACGAATGTCAATTTAGCACCTGGGACCTTCGAGGGGGGCGCTTCAAATCGGCACAAAAAATGAACTGTCAATTTTATAGAATGTTTGATCCAGCGTACTAGTTATAATAGAGATCATCACCGCTGTGAGCTGTCCCTCGCGAGTGGTGTCGCTGGTGTTCTATCGGCCGTGGGAGTGAGGCGTGGGCGTGGGCGTGGGCAGTGCGTGACGTGTGTTGTGTGGCAGGGTCGCGCTACGTGTCGTGGCTGCCGAGCTTCAGCGTGGAAGTGACGCGCGTGCGGGAGCCGCCCGCGCCGCACCTGCTCGACGCCATGATTGAACAGGTGACCTGCTCTTGCGTATTATTTCACCTAGTCGTATCATTGCTAATTTACCACCACGCCATTATGCTGGGTTGATCCTGACAACCTACAGGCTGCAAGATATGGCTGTATAAATTACAACCTAGTTATCTCTTTTAAGGTTTTTGTACCAACTCCAAATTAAAATGTTATTTTCTCTATCAGAGACAGAGTCTTTATGACAGACGCGAGTAAACGACCAGGTGGTTTGCCTGATGTTAAGTCATCGCCGCCGCCCATGGACATTTGCAGCACCAGAGGAACTGTTTATGCGTTGCCGGCTCTTAAAGAGCTTATCTATCCGTCCCTTGAATAATCCTGTTATTATTTTGAGGGAACACTCTTAGCCTCAATTTACACCACAGTGGAATGGAATGGAAGCGTCAATTTTGCCTCATGACGCGAAAATTCGCTGGGATGCTCGATTATTCCAGCGAATTGTTTCGTAAACGCTCGAGTAATTCTCGAGAATGCGCGAGGTTCCCCGTAAGACGCGCGTCCTTCATTGCTTTTATTTAATTTTTTATATAATTGACATAAAGTTCATTATGCTATGTACAATTTCGTTGCAATAAGCCCCTTTCATTCCATCTAGCGGCGGTGTAAATTGACCCATCGAAGTATATGCATCTTTCGACATATTGGTGGTGTACAGACTTAGCCTGAGAGCCCTGAGAGCGTAAAACTGTCACGGAATAAATGAATCAGTGTCGCTGTGCTATTGCTTGAGCACTCCTGTTATAGTATAGGATCCCGATATACAACGACCTTCACCGAGATGCTTATTTGATGAAACATATTTTATATGTAATTTAGTATATCAATAAGTATATTGCATATGGGTTGTCAAACAAATTTCAGTCCAGGATATGATTAATTAATAATTATGATTAATTAATCATATCCTGGACTGAAATTTGTAATAAGCATCTCGGTGAAGGTCGTTGTATATCGGGATCTTAGGCTATTACATGTTCCGCGGGTCGCAGGTGCAGCAGGTGTTCCCGCAGTACCCGCGCGCGCTGGTGGCCAGCGACCTGGCCGCGTCGCGCTCCGCCGACGTCACCATCGACAACATCCTGGAGGGCAGGCTGCCGCCGCCGCCCGCACCCCCCGCACCCCCCGCACCCCCCGCCGCCACTGGTGAGTCGACTGGTGTTACACGTTCCGCGGGTCGCAGGTGCAGCAGGTGTTCCCGCAGTACCCGCGCGCGCTGGTGGCCAACGACCTGGCCGCGTCGCGCTCCGCCGACGTCACCATCGACAACATCCTGGAGGGCAGGCTGCCGCCGCCGCTCGCCGCGCCCGCACCCCCCGCACCCCCCGCCGCCACTGGTGAGTCGACTGGTGTTACACGTTCCGCGGGTCGCAGGTGCAGCAGGTGTTCCCGCAGTACCCGCGCGCGCTGGTGGCCAGCGACCTGGCCGCGTCGCGCTCCGCCGACGTCACCATCGACAACATCCTGGAGGGCAGGCTGCCGCCGCCGCTCGCCGCGCCCGCACCCCCCGCACCCCCCGCACCCCCCGCCGCCACTGGTGAGTCGACTGGTGTTACACGTTCCGCGGGTCGCAGGTGCAGCAGGTGTTCCCGCAGTACCCGCGCGCGCTGGTGGCCAGCGACCTGGCCGCGTCGCGCTCCGCCGACGTCACCATCGACAACATCCTGGAGGGCAGGCTGCCGCCGCCGCTCGCCGCGCCCGCACCCCCCGCACCCCCCGCACCCCCCGCCGCCACTGGTGAGTCGACTGGTGTTACACGTTCCGCGGGTCGCAGGTGCAGCAGGTGTTCCCGCAGTACCCGCGCGCGCTGGTGGCCAGCGACCTGGCCGCGTCGCGCTCCGCCGACGTCACCATCGACAACATCCTGGAGGGCAGGCTGCCGCCGCCGCTCGCCGCGCCCGCACCCCCCGCACCCCCCGCACCCCCCGCCGCCACTGGTGAGTCGACTGGTGTTACACGTTCCGCGGGTCGCAGGTGCAGCAGGTGTTCCCGCAGTACCCGCGCGCGCTGGTGGCCAACGACCTGGCCGCGTCGCGCTCCGCCGACGTCACCATCGACAACATCCTGGAGGGCAGGCTGCCGCCGCCGCTCGCCGCGCCCGCACCCCCCGCACCCCCCGCTGCCACTGGTGAGTCGACTGGTGTTACACGTTCCGCGGGTCGCAGGTGCAGCAGGTGTTCCCGCAGTACCCGCGCGCGCTGGTGGCCAGCGACCTGGCCGCGTCGCGCTCCGCCGACGTCACCATCGACAACATCCTGGAGGGCAGGCTGCCGCCGCCGCTCGCCGCGCCCGCACCCCCCGCACCCCCCGCACCCCCCGCCGCCACTGGTGAGTCGACTGGTGTTACACGTTCCGCGGGTCGCAGGTGCAGCAGGTGTTCCCGCAGTACCCGCGCGCGCTGGTGGCCAACGACCTGGCCGCGTCGCGCTCCGCCGACGTCACCATCGACAACATCCTGGAGGGCAGGCTGCCGCCGCCGCTCGCCGCGCCCGCACCCCCCGCACCCCCCGCACCCCCCGCCGCCACTGGTGAGTCGACTGGTGTTACACGTTCCGCGGGTCGCAGGTGCAGCAGGTGTTCCCGCAGTACCCGCGCGCGCTGGTGGCCAGCGACCTGGCCGCGTCGCGCTCCGCCGACGTCACCATCGACAACATCCTGGAGGGCAGGCTGCCGCCGCCGCTCGCCGCGCCCGCACCCCCCGCACCCCCCGCCGCCACTGGTGAGTCGACTGGTGTTACACGTTCCGCGGGTCGCAGGTGCAGCAGGTGTTCCCGCAGTACCCGCGCGCGCTGGTGGCCAGCGACCTGGCCGCGTCGCGCTCCGCCGACGTCACCATCGACAACATCCTGGAGGGCAGGCTGCCGCCGCCGCTCGCCGCGCCCGCACCCCCCGCACCCCCCGCACCCCCCGCCGCCACTGGTGAGTCGACTGGTGTTACACGTTCCGCGGGTCGCAGGTGCAGCAGGTGTTCCCGCAGTACCCGCGCGCGCTGGTGGCCAGCGACCTGGCCGCGTCGCGCTCCGCCGACGTCACCATCGACAACATCCTGGAGGGCAGGCTGCCGCCGCCGCTCGCCGCGCCCGCACCCCCCGCACCCCCCGCACCCCCCGCCGCCACTGGTGAGTCGACTGGTGTTACACGTTCCGCGGGTCGCAGGTGCAGCAGGTGTTCCCGCAGTACCCGCGCGCGCTGGTGGCCAACGACCTGGCCGCGTCGCGCTCCGCCGACGTCACCATCGACAACATCCTGGAGGGCAGGCTGCCGCCGCCGCTCGCCGCGCCCGCACCCCCCGCACCCCCCGCACCCCCCGCCGCCACTGGTGAGTCGACTGGTGTTACACGTTCCGCGGGTCGCAGGTGCAGCAGGTGTTCCCGCAGTACCCGCGCGCGCTGGTGGCCAGCGACCTGGCCGCGTCGCGCTCCGCCGACGTCACCATCGACAACATCCTGGAGGGCAGGCTGCCGCCGCCGCTCGCCGCGCCCGCACCCCCCGCACCCCCCGCACCCCCCGCACCCCCCGCCGCCACTGGTGAGTCGACTGGTGTTACACGTTCCGCGGGTCGCAGGTGCAGCAGGTGTTCCCGCAGTACCCGCGCGCGCTGGTGGCCAACGACCTGGCCGCGTCGCGCTCCGCCGACGTCACCATCGACAACATCCTGGAGGGCAGGCTGCCGCCGCCGCTCGCCGCGCCCGCACCCCCCGCACCCCCCGCCGCCACTGGTGAGTCGACTGGTGTTACACGTTCCGCGGGTCGCAGGTGCAGCAGGTGTTCCCGCAGTACCCGCGCGCGCTGGTGGCCAGCGACCTGGCCGCGTCGCGCTCCGCCGACGTCACCATCGACAACATCCTGGAGGGCAGGCTGCCGCCGCCGCTCGCCGCGCCCGCACCCCCCGCACCCCCCGCACCCCCCGCCGCCACTGGTGAGTCGACTGGTGTTACACGTTCCGCGGGTCGCAGGTGCAGCAGGTGTTCCCGCAGTACCCGCGCGCGCTGGTGGCCAGCGACCTGGCCGCGTCGCGCTCCGCCGACGTCACCATCGACAACATCCTGGAGGGCAGGCTGCCGCCGCCGCTCGCCGCGCCCGCACCCCCCGCACCCCCCGCCGCCACTGGTGAGTCGACTGGTGTTACACGTTCCGCGGGTCGCAGGTGCAGCAGGTGTTCCCGCAGTACCCGCGCGCGCTGGTGGCCAGCGACCTGGCCGCGTCGCGCTCCGCCGACGTCACCATCGACAACATCCTGGAGGGCAGGCTGCCGCCGCCGCTCGCCGCGCCCGCACCCCCCGCACCCCCCGCACCCCCCGCCGCCACTGGTGAGTCGACTGGTGTTACACGTTCCGCGGGTCGCAGGTGCAGCAGGTGTTCCCGCAGTACCCGCGCGCGCTGGTGGCCAGCGACCTGGCCGCGTCGCGCTCCGCCGACGTCACCATCGACAACATCCTGGAGGGCAGGCTGCCGCCGCCGCTCGCCGCGCCCGCACCCCCCGCACCCCCCGCCGCCACTGGTGAGTCGACTGGTGTTACACGTTCCGCGGGTCGCAGGTGCAGCAGGTGTTCCCGCAGTACCCGCGCGCGCTGGTGGCCAGCGACCTGGCCGCGTCGCGCTCCGCCGACGTCACCATCGACAACATCCTGGAGGGCAGGCTGCCGCCGCCGCTCGCCGCGCCCGCACCCCCCGCACCCCCCGCACCCCCCGCCGCCACTGGTGAGTCGACTGGTGTTACACGTTCCGCGGGTCGCAGGTGCAGCAGGTGTTCCCGCAGTACCCGCGCGCGCTGGTGGCCAGCGACCTGGCCGCGTCGCGCTCCGCCGACGTCACCATCGACAACATCCTGGAGGGCAGGCTGCCGCCGCCGCTCGCCGCGCCCGCACCCCCCGCACCCCCCGCACCCCCCGCCGCCACTGGTGAGTCGACTGGTGTTACACGTTCCGCGGGTCGCAGGTGCAGCAGGTGTTCCCGCAGTACCCGCGCGCGCTGGTGGCCAGCGACCTGGCCGCGTCGCGCTCCGCCGACGTCACCATCGACAACATCCTGGAAGGCAGGCTGCCGCCGCCGCTCGCCGCGCCCGCACCCCCCGCACCCCCCGCACCCCCCGCCGCCACTGGTGAGTCGACTGGTGTTACACGTTCCGCGGGTCGCAGGTGCAGCAGGTGTTCCCGCAGTACCCGCGCGCGCTGGTGGCCAGCGACCTGGCCGCGTCGCGCTCCGCCGACGTCACCATCGACAACATCCTGGAGGGCAGGCTGCCGCCGCCGCTCGCCGCGCCCGCACCCCCCGCACCCCCCGCACCCCCCGCCGCCACTGGTGAGTCGACTGGTGTTACACGTTCCGCGGGTCGCAGGTGCAGCAGGTGTTCCCGCAGTACCCGCGCGCGCTGGTGGCCAGCGACCTGGCCGCGTCGCGCTCCGCCGACGTCACCATCGACAACATCCTGGAGGGCAGGCTGCCGCCGCCGCTCGCCGCGCCCGCACCCCCCGCACCTCCCGCACCCCCCGCCGCCACTGGTGAGTCGACTGGTGTTCCCAATAACTTCATAGCTTTTGTTAAGCGTAAACTATACTTAACTAGCTGTTGCCCACGGCTTCCGCCCACATCAATGTATAGGTTCTTAACAAACCTCGCGGGGTTTCGCGGATTTTCTGGTACCAGAAGTATTTTCGCCGACGCTCCTCCTATATCCTTGTTTATATCTATTTTCCGGGAGGTTTTTATAGATTACTATAGCATGTTTCTGTATTCCAAAATCCCACGCCTACATGGATTTTTTGGGAGAGCATTAAAATTAAATATATTTTTTATAAGCTATCTACGTTCTTATTTGCAGCCAAAACGGTTTAATAGCTGTGACGTGATAAGGTGATAAATATTCACAATTCAAATATATAAACCTTCACATTTATAATATTAATCAAATTTTAATAACAGGTATGCCTGCTCCCGTGGAAGTGCCGCGAGCCGCGCAGACGCCCGAGCCGCAGGCGACGCACTCCGAGAGTACCGACCACCTGTGAGTTTATATATTGTTCATGGTTAACAGTTAACACTAAAACCTGGTATATTTACTGGATTAGATCAAGTTCAAGTTAAAGACAATCGACGAACCACAAAATGATTTTGAGTATATGATGATTCCGTGACATTCTTAAAATTTATCCTATGATTCATTCTTTATTTAATTACTTTATGATATACTAAATTTGGCCGGTTCTGCACGAGCATGCATGAGCATTTTTTCATTCACACGAGTGAATGAAAAAAATCATGGTTCTCAGCCAGAACCATGATAAGAAATTTGTTAATCAATTGTATAGTCTATCGCCGCTCCTAGTAGCGTAAAGAAATAACACGCATATACACAATGATAAAAACTTTATCTCGCAGCATCTGTGTGATATATTTGAATGTATGTTGACAGCACGGAGCCCGAACCGACGAGCACGCAGTTCTCACAAAACGCATCGGAACGCGAAGCGATGCTGCGACGACGCAAGGAAGCGCTGCTGCAGAGCGCGCGGCGCCGCTACCTGCAGCGCATGAGCGCGCGCGCACCGCACAGCTGAGTGCAGCCGCCACCGCGCGCCGGCACACTCGCCGACTCGACTGCCACTACCGCCCGAACTGCCGGCGACAACCGTGTCGCTGGCACTGACGGTGATGCGAGCTGGAATAGCGACGACATTGGATCTCATTACGATATAGGTATCGACAACAAAATTTATAGTAAGACGAGCGTCGATAGCATTAGTGGCACCGATACTGGCACTTTAAATGGCATAGTTTATGTATGTAACAAAACAACAACCACGAGCGATATGGCACTGGAGCTATTGACGCATCGGTTGGCATTGTTGCCACTGAAAGTCGTATTACTGGCACCGTCGGTGTTGCTATTGGCAATATTGACACCACAACTGGCAATACCGTTTCCTCCAGTTATAATGGTAGTGTCACCGCCCGTTCTATTGTTTGTTGTAGCTATATTGGCTCGACCTGCAATAATACTAACGTCTTTAATAGTACTTATCTCCCTAATGGTACCGGCATTAATATTACTGGAACCCGAGTGGGAATAAACACAACCGACAGTGTTGCCAGTACTGGCACTCATGTACATTAATTTGATAACTTCTCTTGATAATGTCAATACTAAAAAAAATATGTAATTTTGACATTTTTTCCCCGATTAATCCTGCCAGTAATAGTGATAAAAAATATTCCATTCATTACAACAGTTCATTATTCTTTTCAACATTAAAATACAATAACAATAAAAATTCGGCGCACACTTTAAATAATTAAACAAAGCATTTAATTAGAATCTACATACTTACAGGGCTGGATCCCAATATAACTAGCTTCTCATAAGTCTTTGTTACTGTAAAATATAATGAGATATTGAATACTAAATAACAATTAAATAACATGCTGATGTTTCATGTTGGTGTACGTACTCGTATATTATAATGTAAAGCGGTTTAAACGTTAACGGCTAAAACCTCTACATGTACGGAAGAATTCAACAACGAATTTCGTTCAGAAACTAGAAAATAATTTTAAAACTAAACTGTTATAGTGCGTAACGTATTTGTAATAATTCGAGTGTAATATAATTTACATGAATTTGCTGCGATAAGTTTGCACCTTGCGTATCTTTCGCCTCAACCCTTGCCTCCACTGTATATCATCTGTATCAAGGTATCTTACCTCTATTGTACTAGTACGCTGGACTAACTATTCTATACAATTGTACAATTGACAGTTCCTTTTTTGTGCTAATTTGAAGCGCCCCCATCGAAGGGCCACGGTACTACCCTAGTTCTGAATGACATTTTATTTTAGTTCCATGGACGCTCACGCCAGCTTACGCAATAATCAGTGCCAAAATGGCGAAAATCAATAGTTCTGAATGACATTTTATTTTAGTTCCATGGACGCTCACGCCAGCTTACGCAATAATCAGTGCCAAAATGGCGAAAATCAATAGTTCTGAATGACATTTTATTTTAGTTCCATGGACGCTCACGCCAGCTTACGCAATAATCAGCGCCAAAATGGCGTAAATCAAGTGTCTTCATTCTTGCGTTCACCAGTCTGTGGTCCAGCGTACTTGTATAGAGGTCAGTGTCTACAGCCAAAACGACGTCATAAGCGCGAAGTGCAAACTTATAGTTGCCGAATGAACGTATGTGAAAACAATAACGTAAGTACATACGTGTGCGAAAGAGATATCGTAGCGTTAATGTAAGGCTGATTTTCACGTGTTATTGTAGCTAGGTGTGGATTTGTATTGTAATATATTATTATCTGCATAGCTATACAAACCTTTGTTACATGTGTTTTCATTTCAAAGTTGAATTTTATTCAAACTGACAGAGTGTAAAATAATACTGCGCAAATCTCTCGGGCTCCGTTTGAGCGACCTTTGTCATACATGATTATCTAAGAAGCAAAAGCAACTTCAGCCATCGTCGAATTCGGCGTGACAAATTTGCTTAATTTAAATATAAAAAAAAAAAAAATTGGTTGCCTGTAAAGTCGGTGTACTGACGATAGTTGAACGTGACAACGTCTTCTTTGTCGCTCGTTCCGCGCTCGCGAGGTAACGCCGGTAACGCCGCATGAGCGAGGTAACGCCGGATGAGTCATGTTTTTTCGTGCTTATAAGACGTTGTCACGTCAAATATATATCAAGACACATCACAGTCTAGCCCTAAAAATAGTTCGCTCTATGGGTACTATTTTAGAAAACTTATTAATATACATAATGTAGAAGTCTGTCAGTGTAAATTAAAATGTTTTACTTGTAATAAAACTATAATAATTAATTGTTTGCAAATTTACAGTTCACATTTGAAACAAAAATTGTAACAGTTTTTACACTTACACATTTTTGACCCAATAGTACTTACTACATTGTACAAAATCTTGTTAACTAAAAATAATGTTATCTTATTCAGTGTTTCATGTGAAAAGAAAGGGTCATAATGTGTAGCATTATTTTTAATTAATACTTAGATGAAAATTAAAGATGCTACCGTTATACGTCATTTTTACAGAAAACATTATGACAGTTATCTCAAGTGCGAATGTATGCAAATAGGAGTTAGTTGTGTTAAATAGTTTTAGTTTTGTTCATATTCTTTTGTACTTTACCAGTGAAGAATTCTGTCCAATATTAAATTAATAGTAATAATAATGAAAGGCCATTGAGGTACCTAATTTCTTGCGTAACTCATTTATAGAATTTTTAGAAATGAGTGTTTGTCCATGTAACTTTGTAAATTTATATGAATGTGATATACTTAATGTTCTAATTTAGTGAACTCGATGTTGTACTACAAATTATAATACATGCAGAATAAGTGTGTTTTTGTAATATTTTGTGTGTTATGTACAAGAATTTGATGTTATTTTCTGCAGGCACCATTACCTAGCTGTGTTGGTCTTATCAGTATAAAACAATAAATTGCAGATGTAATGCGATTTTTTTTATTATAAAAAACAATGGTGCCGATACAATTTTACACTAAATTACCTAAAATCGGATGCTCTTATTAACAAAAAAGAATACTGCTTGAACCATGGGTTGCCCGCGTCGAAGCGCATAAAAAATAACCCATGTATAAACTGTATGGAAATTTTAATTAATATGGGTCTAAAATACGAGAGTGAGTTACTTACCTATTAAGTTGCACACAATCCCCAACGAGTCTAATAAGTGTTATTCCTTGACCATGGAAAACATTTATTACTTCTCAGTTTAGATTTGTACAATAGAATCGGCACCGTTGTGTGACTTGAGTTTATCAAGTAATTTTTATTAATGAACCATGGTTTAATGACTCATTTATGTATCTGCCCTCTATGAAATCGCTTATTATATCCTCTATCAATAGAAATGGACAGTAGTGATTAACTTAACGAAGATTACTTGGTTAATTTAAGTCTTAGGCCCTGTTTCAACTAACTTTAACAGACACGTGACCGTTAACTATGGCGGTACCTGAGGATTAGACCGCCATATTTGACCGCCATTAACGTTAGTTGAATCAAATGCGTCAGTAAGTTAGTGTAGCTTAGTAATGTGCTAGACGCGTGCGACATATTTTTATATAATAATCGAAGGTGTATTTTTCTATCTAGTAATTGCGATTTTAAAATATCGATGAACGTTGTCCATAGGTATTAAGTTAGGTATAAATATTATAACGTAACTCTTTACATTAAATTTTTGTAACTAGTTGATTCTTATAGACGTGTTAATAACATATAAACATTCTTAGTTTTAGTTTTCGACTTTGAATGCCTGTTTTTTTTATATTTCACTTTTAACTCTTTGCCATAATTATATGCAAATTACTTTTAGTATGCACATGATTGCGCATAGTAAAGATTTTTTCTACATATTTAATTTAGGGTTAAACAAAGATTGTTTTAGTATTGTGAGGCTGCAAAACTTTATTTGTATTGAATAATAGATTACTATTATTTACACCTACCCTACAGAGTTTGTAGAGGTTTGTGAAAACTATATAATACAATACAATAAATATTTCATCACTACCTAGTATGTATTTTAAGTTGAATAGTTATTATTTTTATTAATACACCCAAATGCAAAAGCTTTTTGTTAGTACTTAACAGTGTGAAGGCTTGATTGAAGATAATAATAAAATAATGTAGTTTCTGTTCTATTCATTTTTGCGACATGTTTGTGTTGACGCTAACTGGTTAAAATTGAAGTTTAATTGCAAAACTAGTCTCAATAAAAATTAAGTATTCAATTTATCCATGGTTTGCCTTACTAGAGATAGAAATTTGACACAACTTGTATGGAGCTTATGTCACATTGATATCTCTAGAAGGGCAAATGGAAGATAGATAGAATATTAGGAAGGCATATATCAATATCTTTGTCTATTTGATGAAATTAATAGTTTGACATCAGTCGATAACTTACAAGATTACTAAAACCTAATAAAATTTTAATTTCACTGTTGAAATACTTTAAATTATATGATGATTTTGGATGTCATTTTTCAATCTAGCTAAAAAGGCTGGCAAGCTTTGCAATTGAAAGATTTAAAGCTATCAGCGGCAACATTTTTTATTAAGTCCTTCCTAAAAGCCGTCATATTCACTAGGCAATAATGTACCTAAATTACAATGTATTTTAATATTTGTTACTAAATCCCAATTATCAATATGTCTAATGAGTATGAGGCTGCAATTATTGTTTAATTGTATAATAATGTAATGTAACTATTTAAAGAAAGCTAGTCAAAATAAAAATATTGCATTGAAATGTGTATTTTATTTGTGTATTTTATTCCCTGACGCAGTCCTTATTTCAGTATCTAAAACAATATATTTGTTACTACATCTCACAACAACTGAACCAGATCATCAGCATCTCCCTTTAGAACATAGATAACTTCTAACCTGGACCATAAAATACCATAAAAGTATCTTAAGGTAGGTGCAGAGGATTCACTCAAAATGATTTCAAAGCGACTCTAGCACTAACAAAGTGTAATTCAGTTCGTAATAGCGCCTTATACTATGAATTATTTCTCTGCTCTCTTTCAGGCTTGCTACGCCTACATAGGTCCAGATAAAACCACTGGGCAGTCAGCTGTATGTATTGATAATGTACACCATAATATAATTAACTGCATCTACAGAGCCATAATATAATTAATTGCTTTTTCCCAGGAAAATCCAATTCTGACAATACTGTAATATTTCTGTAACTCAAATGATTTATTTATTTCATATAGGTCTTGTTGGCTCTTTTGAAGTCAGTAAAATATGATTATGCTTATTATTAGTGACAACTATTTTACGACATAATATTATCTAACTTCCTTAAAAGTAGATAAAGGGAAAGGGAACTGGAATTTCATTTGTGCAATACACAAGAAAGGGCCAGCAGGTCAAATGTAGTAAAACAATAATTACGATTGATAAAACATAATTTTATGATTAATAATTATAAGAAGCAAATATGATACAAGGTTTTATCCTATGAAGTTGATGACCACTATGTGCAGCACAAGATGTGCAAATATGAAGTCTGCAAACCCTCTCTCCGCGCTCAGTCCCAGGAACTCACTCTTGTTTTCAGGATTCACTTGTAGTCTCAAACACACTGTAAACAGAAAAACACAAATCAACCTCATTTAAAGCAGGTTAAAGAATAGATAACCTAAAATTACCTTAAATTATTATTGTTTTACCTGAATGCAACAGTCTGTACTCGTACTGCTCTGAGACATAAGTGACCCAGCAACTGAATGGCTTATCCTAGATATTGATGAGAAAACAACAGATAATTGATCCTCTCTACTAGGATTGATTGTTGCTATTAACCCAAGATGTATTTCACTTTCATGGTGACGCCGTGATGAAGATGGATGGTGAGCCCTTACCTCCGAGCACAAAGCAGCTGACTGTGGAAATGAAGCCGCTGAGGAAGGAGTTGAACGGGAAGGTGCCGACGAGGCAGCAGTACACGAACTGGATGACGGCAGTCAAGAACACGTACAAGAGGTACGCGTCGATGATTTTCAGCTTCTTGGGAGTTTTCGCAGAGTACTCTTGATACAGTTTCGGAATGACGGAAGCTACCGAAGTCATTTTTGTGTTTTAAATTGCTACGTAAATTCAATGCCCGGCGTTTCTATATTTTTTTGAGTTTTTGACAATGACATATTTTTGATATGACGTGGTTTACTACACAGACCACAAAACTAGGTTTACTTTTTTTTTAATAACTGGCTTTACGGCTCTGGGTTCCAGCCCTTCTGAGCCTGTGCCTACTAGGTTTACTACTCTGATTGTTACATAGACAACTAACCAAGGAACATGGTTACAGAAAATAATAAGAATTTATACTTCAATAATTATTTGAACATAATTATTGTGTATAGTAGTCGGTTTACTCACGGTTTGACAACGAAACTACAATAAAACGAGAAAGCTAATCTAATAAGTTTTTATGACGGAGTAGGACACAGCGGCACACGTTTTTTAGAGCCAGTACAAAACTTTTAGAGCGCAACGCAGTGTTACTAATAATTTACTCACAGGCATCTATTTAATGATATTAAGTTGTAAATACATAGTATAATTAGTATTTCATTATATATTCTTTCCTATCTTTTTCTAATCCTTTTCAAAATTCCGTTATACAGGGTGTCCAGGGATAAAGTGCAACCCTGAAAGGGGGTGAAACTAGACCATAAATTATCGACAAAAAAAAAATAGAAAAAAAATTCTAAAAAAATTATTTTACTTTTTAATAGCAAATTAAGATTTTTATTTCATAAGTAGACTCTATGTAAGAAAAAAAAACGATTTCTTCAAAATTAGTGGGTCGATTGCTTTCAAATAAAAAAAAAATATTATGCCACATACTTGACGGTAAGGATTAAATAACAATTAGCTCGCAAAAAAGTAGCATCATGACATAAACTTTGCTTTTTATGAAAAAGAAACCCTTTTTTATGACTATTTTTTTCAATGATCTCTAAATTTCTCAGAAAAAATATGTCCCTAATACCAGAAGATTTTACGATTTAAGAGTATTCTCTATCATATTACCTTTTAAATAGAAAAAAAATCTTCGTTGTAACCCAAGAAATGAGCTGGCTATGAAGTGTTGAAAGTCGCCACAACACAAAAAAAGGACGCGTCCCGGCAAACGATGAGTGGTGACGTCATTTTTAAAAACTTTTAGGCCAGCTCGTTTCTTGGGTTACAACGAAGATTTTTTTTCTATTTGAAAGGTAATATGATAGAGAATACTCCTAAATCGTAAAATCTTCTGGTATTGGGGGCATTTTTCTGAGAAATTTAGAGATCATTGAAAAAAATAGTCATAAAAAAGGGTTTCTTTTTCATAAAAAGCAAAGTTTATGTCATGATGCTACTTTTTTGCGTGCTAATTGTTATTTAATCCTTACCGCCAAGTACGTGGTATAATATTTTTTTTATTTCAAAGCAATCAACCCACTAATTTTGAAGAAATCGATTTTTTTTCTTACATCACAAATAAAAATCTTAATTCGCTAATAAAAAGTAAAATAATTTTTTAGAATTTTAATATGTAAGTTTCCTCACTTTATTAAAAAAATTAGAAACGAACAATAAAATTGACTACGGCTCAATCACTCTACGCGCGGAGCCCATACCTCTTATGAAGAAGAAGAACATTGTAATCTGTGTGTTTTGTCTTTTGTCATAGAGCATAGAGTACAACCTCTATGTCTTTTGTTGCTGATTTGAAATATTTTGCTTGTCATTCACGTTAAATTTCTACTAAAACTAAAAAAAGTAACTAAAAGTTACTCTAAAATAAAGAGTTTAGTTAAATAAAAAGCGTACATAATTCAAAATGCTTAGTGTTGAGGAGAATTTTCCTGACTATGCAGTTCCTGGAGCCAAACAAGTCCGCTTCGAACCTTACGCCGACAACGGTGGCAGCGTCGTCGCGATTGCCGGAGATGACTACGCAGTGATCGGAGCCGATACCCGTCTCAGTACGGGCTTCTCTATATACACCAGGGAACAGAAGAAGCTGTTCAAGCTGTCCGACCGGGCGGTGCTCGGCGCTACCGGCTGCTGGTGCGACACGCTCACTCTGACGCGGCTGCTGCAGGCGCGCATGCAGATGTACGAGCACGAGCACAACAAGCCGATGTCGACGCCTGCCGTCGCGCAGATGCTGTCCACCATGTTGTACTACAAGCGATTCTTCCCCTACTACATCTCCAACGTGCTGGCCGGACTGGACGCCGAAGGCAAAGGCTGCGTGTACAGCTACGACCCCATCGGCCACTGCGAACGATCGAACTACCGCGCCGGCGGCTCCGCGGGAGCTCAACTGCAGCCGTTGCTCGACAATCAGATAGGTTTAAAAAACATGCAGAATGTGCAAGAAGCGCCGCTACCCAAGGATAAGGCTTTGGCTCTTCTCAAAGATGTGTTCATTAGTGCAGCAGAGCGCGATATCTACACCGGCGACAGCATCTACATACTGATTATAACTGCCAGCGGCATTCAGGAAGAGAAGTTCCAACTACGCAAAGATTAATACTTGTATTGAATAACATTTTATGTAAAATAAAGATTTGTTTTTAAAGAAATAATTATTTAATTTTCAATAAGAACTTTAATACCTTCTGTTAACAAAACAGACTTAAAAATAAGTAACTGAATAAGAATAATTTTGTTACAGGGTAACTACAATATAATATAATAATTACATATTTGTTCAAACTATTTACAAATCTCTAATGAAATGACTAACGATTTTAATTATAATACAAATAATAATTATTCATTTATACTTAGGCATAACAAATATATTTCTAGGGAAGTTTTTGTCAAAGATTTCTGTGATTATTTCCTGTCTTGTATTGTCTCCTAGGACGGTGGCTTTTAACCTTGGTGGGACTGTGTTCCCGGTCACGAGAGGAAGAATATTGTAGCACAGCTCAAACTTGTCCTTGGGTGGAACTGTCACCGAAAACTTCTTGTACCCAGAGAATATGTAAGTGTCCGTCCCCTCGACACTCAGACTGAGCCTGATGGGCACTTCCGTTCTGCCAATCAATATACATTTGAGGGGAACAGCGGTCATGAGTTCTACCACTTCAGGATAATTGACTTCGATTGAAATAGGGCAGTCTTCTATAGCAATCCCAGACAGTGCACTGCTGCTCATTACACAGGGGCCACTGTTACTGCTCCTCCTTCACATGATGTTGTACAAGCCCACTCTCGTTGGCGGGTCTTTTGGTTTGTACTTAGCCTGTATACATATGGCATCTGATGCTGTATTTTTCTCTGCCACCTGCAAGTTGCTGATGCAGGATGATGGCTTGTGATCGTCCCCATACCTGAAGCAATCCACTGTCTCTAATTCAGTATCTAAAATGAGTAAATCCCATGGACTTAAAATTTTTATTTGCGGCATAACTATAAATGGATCATCTACAAAGCACTTGGTGATAGGCAAAAAGTTCATGTCTACAAAACTTGTGGACACTTCGAAGGGCTTGATGACTGTGATTTTTGTTATAAAATCTTTCACACATTCAAGTTTTGGTGTTTCTTGGAAGTCTATGTTGTAAGACACTCTCAACTGGACGGTTGCTGTAGCCGTTCGGTTGGTCTTCAGGTAGAATGTGTTGGCATAAGAGGAAGCCTTGTCCACGTCGCCAACTGAGAACTTCAGCGGATGAGGCTGGGGTTGGCCGTGCTCCAAGCTCAATTCTGTAACCGTTTCAGGATTTGGATTGTCGGGTGAGCTTAACAATGAAAGAGCTATTGCCATATCACAAACTGAGCTATCTTCATTGTTAATCACAGTGAAGGTTGTGGGAAACCACTCCCCCTGCAGTGCAGGAACCGCATTCTCTATACCTATTGACAGTCTGCATTCTCTACTCGTGATACTGGTTGTAGTCAAAGGCACAATACAATCATACTCATAGTCACTCTTAGGACTCAATATGAAGTGCAGGAGCTCAGGGTGAATAGTCGGTTCTACAGATTTATTATCTTCAATTTTAAAATTCATAACAATTTTTCTTCTCCTGTCTGTATCTAGAACAAATGATACATTTTTAATGCTCAAATCTGACCCAATATCATGGGGGTTTGATTTGAATTGACATATAAACCTCTTTACTTTTCCACCTTCTAATTTTACAACAGAGTTCCCATTGTCTAATACAGGAATTTCAATTGTTTCCAATTTAGTAGCTACTGTGAGCAAAGCTGCCTTTATTTCAAGGGTAGTCTTATAAGTGAGACGCACAAATAATTCAATTTCTATGGTGTCATCCATCCTATACTTGTTTTGCTTAAATTTTGTCTTTACTTCCAAGAAACTAGAAATGTTTACCATGTCTATAACAACTGTGAGAGGCTCTTTCTCCACAGCCGTCTGCCATAGCTCTAATGCTCTGCTTTGAGAAGAAGCAGGCAGATCGGGCTCTGGAGCTGGAATGTTCAGGTTAAGAACAGCCATGATGTTTCTAAATATTCTGTCCTTATCATTATTTGGCACTTGAATATGTTTTGACAGAGCTTCTATAGAGAGCTGGATGTAATCTTGAATTTTAGCAGATAGGTAGGCGCACTGCAGAGCTCGGTTCAGTACGTGGGAGGCTAGAAACCACCATTTCTCTCTTCTGTAGTCCCAGAGCATATGAGTCAAGAGTGTGAGTGCCTTGCCATAGTCGGCACAGTAGTAATATTCATTCGCCATCTCTACCACCAGCTGTTTTCTCATACGAGGAGAGTGGAAGGTTTTGAACTGGGTGATGGCACTGCCGAGGAAGCTGATTATCATAGAGGAGTGATTGAAAACTCTTTCATTGTATTGCAAGGCCAGTATGGCTGCCTGCTCCTTCTGAGGGTCATGGGGATCAGCACTCAGTCTACCCGGCCTCCAGGATCTCTGGCCATAGAACTCCACAATGCCCTCCATTGGGTCCGGAGGTGGTGGATATTGTAAAGCTTCACAACAGACAGACCGCATAGCTTGCCGTCTCTTCACCGTAAACTGGGCTGCATGCTGGTAATAAAACCCAGGATGTTGAGATTGAATAGCAGGGAGGCCTAAACTGATGGCTTCATCGAAAAGTTCACCAAATGCACTGTACTGTCTGGCTATCCAAGCATAGTGTTCAAAGAGCAGTTCAGTGGGACCAATCCTGCTTTTGTAGCGTTCTATGTGAGACTTGAGCTGGGCAATGGCATCCCTAGCCAGGTTCAATGCAAATAGCAGCTTACACAGCTTGTAGTTGATGTACCCTGCCACTGTCCTAATCTCATGTATATTGGTGTCCACCTGACGAGTCTCAAGCAGGTTGTTGTAAGCGTGCATGTAGTGCTTGTGAGCCGTGCTCAGGTCCTGCTTCAGCTCGTTGAAGAAGCCTAGTTTGAACTGGTGCCTCACAAACAGGTATTGATGTGTGGTCTTGTTTAGGTGGTCTCGGTGCTGTTTGATATTCTTGGTTTCGTGGTGATAGTAATTTTGTGCAATATCATAGAAGGCGTTCTCCAGTCGGACGATGTAGCCCACGAGATGGTCGCTGTGAGGAAGGACGAACAATGACTTGGATTGTATCTCACAGGCGGAGCACAGCACCTGAGCCCGCTCGGCGCCGAGCATGTACTCCGAGGGCGGCGGGGAGAGTCCGCTCTGCACGACCACGACGGCGACGCGGGTGGCGTGGCCCTCGACTGCGGCGCGGATGGACTGCACCCGCGACGCACACTCGATGATCTTCTCGTTCCACTGCGGGTCGTTCCACTCCATGTCGTAAAATATGACCACGACGGCCGGTATCAGCGAAACGCGCTTCGGTATCCAGTTCTTCTTTAGTATTCCTTTAGGTATGTACCATTCGTAGGAATTTCTCTTGGGCTTGACGACGGGAAACTCGAAGGTGTTGTTGAGTAACTTGAACTTGACGGACGCTCGGTCCGACCGGCGGTTGTTGGAGAAGGCGTCCCATATCGTCTTGTGTATTGCGTTGTTTATCGTGTCGAGCCCCGAGAGCCCGATCAGCGCCAGGGGTTTGAGAGTGATCTCCGGCGGAAATTCAGTGTTGTCACTCGGTTGAACCGTCATCGTGGTCCTGAAGCTGGGTACACTGAAGGCCTCAGGATCAGAAACAAACTTTTAACAGTATTTCACATCACTATTTATAATTTAATACATCATGCTAAAGTAATAAAGTTTTCGAGCTCCAACACCCCATCATCGTCAACCGAGAACGTCATTTTTCGTTTTCATCATAGACAACCACATTCATTTTTCATGCGACAGAGATTGCGACAAAATCTGAATATTAGTAATAATCTGTGGACAGGCACAGAATCTCAGAGTAGGTATAATATAGCACTGTTGCGGCCACAATGGTCCGAGAGTCTGTGGTGATCAAGGAACGAACGCTCGGTGTTGTTCTCTGTGACATTTGACAAGTGTCGACGTAGTGATTAGATACTCTGTGGTCAGGGCCTTGGAATTTTGAACTAATCGTGAACGGCTGAAGTTTTGTAAAGTTTAAATTGCTAATACATTATTGCATGCATATCGAAGTAATGGTGTAGTTATTTCCCCGGATTCCACCTCCAGCTCGCTGACGCCTGTACATGGTCCTCCTCGACGGATTCTACGCAGAAATTGGAAAGACAAAACCGGCGCAACATTGAAAAAAGCGGTTAGCGGTTGTGAGGGTTTGATGAAGAAATTGTGATCCTGGATAAAGACTGTATGTGTTTTTACTTATTTTTACCCATTACTCGATTAAACTACTAGCTATTGAACGTATTTGCAAAGTAATTTTGGTTGTATTTATCACAAAAACATATGAATAACAGAAAGGCCGTTCATAGAGGTCAGTGATCTGTAGTTATAGGCCAACAGTATTTACTGATTTATTTGACTTTATTCTGATGTAATTTGACATTTATTTCATATTTTGTATTGTTTTAAGGATTATTTCTAATGATTTTGGACTAAAATAATGATTTTCATAACGATTCTTTGATATATACGTTTGAATAAATAACGGTTTGTCAAATGTGAATCTAATGTTTATTTTACATTTAATTCCAATTATTAAACGATTTGACACTATTTTATTACATTAATATTCAATTATATCATAGTAACATAGAATATTGTATCAATTCCAGGCCTGCTCGTGCATCCCCGGGACAGCCAACATGAGTGAGAAAACAGAAAAAGAGCTTATTAAGACCCGTGCCAGCTTTAAGGGGCGTCTCACAGCATTCTCCAACTACCTGAATGGATTGGGAGACTCGCTGACTCCTGTGCAGGTGACTGAGCTTCAGCTGCGTACTGGTAAGCTTGACCATCTGTACCAACAATTCGACGAGGTCCAATTAAGAATTGAGTGCCTTGTAGATGATATTAACGTGGCACTCCCCGAGAGAAATGAATTTGAATCTGTATATTTTAAAGTTCTTGCGAGGGCACAAGATATTATCGCTCAGAATTCTGAGAAACAAAATGAGGGCTTATGTAGTGAGCGATGCTCGTCAAGACATGGCAGCCAACCCGTTAAGCTTCCAACTATTTCTCTGCCTAAGTTTTCGGGTTCGTGGAAGGATTGGTTGGCTTACCGTGACACGTTTTCTTCTCTTGTGGACTCGAATGTGGATCTTAGTGACATAAATAAATTCCATTACCTCCGGGCATCCTTAGAGGGCACGGCAGCTATAGTTATTCAGTCAATTGAATTGAGTGCGAAGAATTATTCTATAGCTTGGGGTCTACTTTGTGAAAGATTCGAGAATAAAAGAATGCTGATTCAAAACCATGTTACTGCGTTATTAGAAATTGAGCCTTTAAATAGGGAATCTTCAGATAATATAAAAGGTATGATAGATGCAGTGAATAAAAATCTGCGGGCCTTAGAGTCACTAGGGGAACCCACTTCACATTGGGATACTCTACTTATTCATATTCTTAGCAAGAGGCTTGATTCAAAAACTTTCCGTGAGTGGGAAGAGTGTAGGGGTAAATCAGATAAAGATATTAATTTAGATTTGTTCATGAAATTCTTGCGCAATCGAGCAGATTTGCTGCAAACTATTGAGGTCTCCAAGTCCACTGTCAAACATAGAGCTTTGCTGTCAAAGTCAGAACCTGTAGTTGAAAATAGTAATGTTAATATGAACCGTAGTAATGATTCTAAGTCTAAGTCTTGTCCAGCCTGTCACCGTGATCATTTTCTTCAGAATTGTGAGCAGTTTCGAGCCATGAGTGTTCAGGAACGTCGCAGGATAATACCACAGTACAAGATCTGCTTTTTGTGCTTCAGACCTGGTCACCGGGTACCCCAGTGCCGGGGACCAAGGTGCAGAAGGTGCCGGGGCAAGCATCACGGTCTGTTATGTACAGGTGAACGTTCAGCACCTCCATCAGATGTGCAGGTACCAGCTGATAATGATAGGGTTGTCACCAGAGCTGCACCCCAAGTGCAGGTGCAGTCGAGTCCTACCTTATGACGATTGACATCACGTGATCAAGACTTGAGTAAAGAGTCTAAATATGGGAAAGATGTCTTTTTATCAACAGCTGTTGTGAAAATTTATGATAGTCAGGGTCGTGAGAAGATAGTGCGAGGTCTGCTTGACCCGGGTAGTACATCATCTTATATTACAGAGAGGGTGTGTAATTCTCTTGATTTGCCTTTCTTGAATGTACATGAGCCTATCTTTGGTATAATTAATTCTTGTTCCCTGGCATCCAAGCTGTGTCGTGCATCTATGAAGTCTATTAATGAACGTTATTCTACTGATTTAGTGTGTTATGTTCTGCCTACGATTACTGATGTTGTGCCTTGTCGTGAGATTGATATCTCTAATTTGTTTATTCCGAATGATGTGGTTCTAGCAGATCCCCAATTTCATATACCTGATGAGGTTGACCTATGTTTGGGGTCAGATATTTTTTGGGATTTGTTAGGCATGCGGAGCTTTAGACAAGGCTATGATAAACCTGTCTTGTGGGAATCCAGACTAGGTTGGTTAGTAGGTGGACGATTGTTAAATAGACATAAGTCAACTAATCAAGTAACTCAGGTTAGCTATTTCTCTACAGGTGATTCTGAGGTTTCAGCTATTCTCAATGAGGACATTCAAGCACTCCTATGCAGATTTTGGCAGTTAGAGGAGGTGAGCGTCCAGTCATCATACTCTGCGGAGGAGAAGGCGGCCGAGGAGCACTTTGTTAACAACATGTCACGTTTGGAGGACGGGCGATTTTGCGTCAGACTTCCGTTAAAGAAGTCACGTGACATGCTGGGTGATTCATTTGAACGTGCTAAACGGTGTCTCTTTGCAATAGAGCGTCGATTTAAATCGCAGCCGTTGTTTAGAAAAAGATATGTTGACTTTATGTCCGAGTACATCACACTAGGTCACATGTCTGAGTGTGACCCTAGCCAAGTTCAACAAGGGAATTTTATACCCCATTTTGGGGTAGTGCGCGAAACTAGCAGCACGACAAAATTGAGGGTAGTTTTTAATGCAAGTAGCCCCAGTACTTCCGGCGTCTCGTGTAATAACCTGCAAATGGTAGGTCCGACGGTTCAGGATGATCTTTTGTCAATTTTGTTAAGATTCCGAACCCATAAAATTGTATTAGTAGCGGACGTTGAGAAGATGTATAGGCAGATTGTTGTGCACCCTGAAGATAGGGATTTGCAATTAATCCTTTGGCGAAGAGACCCCTCGGAGCCGATCAAAACTTATCAGTTGAACACTGTCACATATGGTACAGCTAGTGCTCCATTTCTTGCTACTAGGTGTCTTAAACAAGTTGGTTTAGAGTGTTCAGATGTAAAAATCAGAGAAATTATACTCCACGACTTTTATGTGGATGATCTTCTGACTGGTGGGAACTCGTTGACGGAAGTTAAGGAGATTCAGGAAAAAGTTTCAGCAGCGTTGTTGTCAGCAGGGATGCCTCTGCGGAAGTGGCAGTCTAATGACCCACTTGCTGTTGCGTTACAAGATGCCAATGCAACCGTGTGTTTGAACATGAGTGACTCTCAGGCTGGTAAAACGTTGGGTTTAGATTGGCGCGCAGGGCCTGATGAGCTTAAGTTCTCGATTGATGTTGGAGAGACAAATGTTTTTACAAAGCGAGGCTTGCTGTCTGTCATCGCACAAATATTTGATCCCTTAGGGATATTGTCTCCTTGTATTATCACAATGAAAATGTTGTTGCAGAAACTTTGGTTGCATAAGTTGGCGTGGGACGAACCCTTGCCATTGGACATTGTTGGAACTTGGAGTTCAGTGTTGAAAAATCTGCCGTCTTTGAAAAACCTACGTATCCCTCGTCGTGTTCTTGGTGACTTTTATACTACTGTAGATTTGCATGTATTCTCAGACGCCTCGGAGGGTGCGTATGGTGCTTGTCTGTATGTCAGAAGTGTTGATGAGGCAAATAATGTCTGTGTCAGATTATTAGTTGCTAAGAGCAAGGTAGCTCCTTTGAAACCAAAGACCATTCCACAACTTGAGCTCTGTGGTGCTGTAGTAGGAGTTCGGCTTTATGAGAAAGTTAAGTCGTCTTTGAGAGTTAAAATTAGGCACACCACATTCTGGACAGATTCGACAATTGTTCTAGGCTGGCTTAAAATGGTACCTAACAGACTCACTACCTTTGTTCGTAATAGAGTAGGAGATATTCTGGAAAGGACAGGGAAGGATTGCTCTTGGAGGCACGTTCCGACTGAACATAATCCAGCTGATCATTTGTCGCGAGGGGTTGACATAGCTTCTATCCCGACTCTTGAGTTGTGGTGGTCAGGGCCAAGTTTTTTGACAAAAGATGTGTCACAATGGCCATCTAATAATATTGTTGCTGATGCTCTGCCAGATCTTCGGGCAGAGGTTTCTTTGCATGGATCTATTAATACGAATAATCATAGTGGGAATATTATTGACTTCGATAGATTTTCGAATTTCCTTAGGTTAAGGCGTTGCATGGTTTACGTGTTAAGATTTATTAAGGCATGCAGAAAACAAAGTATTAATACTCAATTTATATCAGAGGATGAGCTGCGACATGCATTGAATGTAATTATTAGAATATCTCAACGGGAGTCATTCCCTGAATATGACATGTTGGTCAGGAAGCGAAAATTATCTCCCAAAAGTCAACTTTTAAAGTTTAATGTTTTCTTGGACGATGAGAATATTATGCGCGTAGGCGGGCGGTTAGAGAATTCCCTGTTTGCTTATGATAAAAAACATCCCATTTTGATACAGTCCACACATAGATTTACGAAGCTTTTGTTTGATTATGAGCACAGGAGATTATTTCATGCTGGACCGCAGTTGCTTCTCGCGTCTATTCGGGAAACTTATTGGCCTATTGGCGGACGTAATTTGGCCAGATCATGTTACCATAAATGCATGTTATGTAAGCGTATGAAAGGGAAAGTGGTTGCGCCCCTTATGGGTAACTTACCTGCCACTCGAGTCATGCCTGGCGGTTACCCGTTCGAGTCCGTAGGAGTAGATTACGCGGGTCCTATTATGAGTGCGAGTAGACAAGGTCGTGGGTGTCGCCTTCTTAAAGTTTATATTGCTATTTTTGTGTGTTTCACGACTAAGGCGATACACATCGAACTTGTAGGGGACCTAACGAGTGATAATTTCTTGTCGGCTCTACGCCGTTTCATTTCTCGGAGAGGTAAGCCCAGAAATTTATATTGTGACAATAGTACGACGTTTGTTGGTGCATATAAAGAGATTGGCAAGTTTCTGGAGCGTAGCGGGAGCTCGGTTGCTGAAGCTGCAGCCAGTGAGGGAATAGCGTTTCATTTTATCCCACCGTATTCTCCTCATGTGGGCGGTCTTTGGGAGGCAGGAGTAAAGTCTGTAAAGCATCATTTGCGGCGAGTATTGGGAAATTGTAATCTGACGTATGAACAGTTGTATACCGCGCTCGTGCAAATTGAAGGAATATTAAACTCTCGACCGCTAACACCGCTATCATCGGATCCGGCTGACCTTCACGCGCTGACGCCGGGACATTTTTTAATTGGTCGACCGTTGACCTCCCTTCCAGTGCCCAACTATGAAAACAGTGCCGAATACAGGCTAACCAAATTCCAGCGCATAGAGCGACTGCGGCAGCACTTTTGGACTAGATGGAATAAAGAGTACATCAGCGAACTGCAAAGCAGATCCAAGTGGCGAACATCCCAATCTCCGTTGAAAGTCGATGAGCTTGTGGTAGTGAAGGAAGAAGGTCTTCCCCCACTGAAGTGGAAGCTGGGACGAGTTGTTGCCATTTATCCTGGTGCTGATGGAGTAACGAGGGTAGCAGACATCCGGACAGCTGGCGGAGTGCTGCGCAGATCCTTCAGCAGAATTTGTCCGCTGCGGGAAGAGTCTAGTTGAAAGCAGGCTTTCAACGCGCGCGGGCATGTTGCGGCCACAATGGTCCGAGAGTCTGTGGTGATCAAGGAACGAACGCTCGGTGTTGTTCTCTGTGACATTTGACAAGTGTCGACGTAGTGATTAGATACTCTGTGGTCAGGGCCTTGGAATTTTGAACTAATCGTGAACGGCTGAAGTTTTGTAAAGTTTAAATTGCTAATACATTATTGCATGCATATCGAAGTAATGGTGTAGTTATTTCCCCGGATTCCACCTCCAGCTCGCTGACGCCTGTACAAGCACAGAAATAGAAGAGAGATAGAACACTTTCTATCTCTCTTCTATTTCTCTGCTAAAAAATTTCAAAAAATGATTTATGCATTTTTGCAATTTTTTAGCTACTTTCTTTGATAAAAGGATGAAAGGAACACTGTTGTTGCCCTCTGTCGAATAGAAGTCGTACCTATTAGTTCTTTTCGTCTGAGTAGAGAGGTGATCCTAGTGTTCCTGTGTAATTGTGATTTGTGTTGAGTACCTAGCTCGTACCTAGGTAATGTTCTGTGTTGGTTGTTAGAGATTATATGTGTTTGTGGTTGTTTGAGGTCTCTACTCTATACTCTCTAGTTTCTCAGATGAATGATTGGTCTGAGTCTAGTTTTGTGGTCTGTGGGTCACATACAAAATAATATTATTTTACTCTATGCACACAAATCTGCTTAGATAAAGTATTTCTTGGTCTTAGCAAATCTGTGTGGTCTGCGACACAAATTGTCACATCTTCTCTGGTTGTCTGAGATAAAATTTTTTTTGTGACTTTGTTACTTTGGAATTTGGTGAAATATTTTGTTTTTTTGTGAATACTGCCAAAGTTTTTATAAAAATTAATGTTTAGCTTTAGACTGTTAATATTGCATCTCTCGATCTTTAAGCGTTGTCACAGTAATACATACAAAGATAAACGACGATAAAAAAACATGACTTCCCAAGCCCTAGCTTCGCTTACAGCGACTTACACGGATTCTGAAGGCGAGGAGGACATGGAAGACGGTCAACAAACGCCGGACAAGGAGTCGGCAGTCACCCAATCCCTGCCAGCCAGTCCGCAGAATGTGGAAGAAAACAAGCAGTCTGCGTCAGCGCCCGTGTCTCCTAAACGAAGACTGGTATCGTACGTTGACGACACGATAGTCTCCGACGAAGAGCCCTCGTCTCCGAGCGCGGAAAATCAAGACGACATGAGAAGACTTTCAATGGAAACGGACACTGACGAGGCGATCCCTCGCTCCGATCCCGACGACTCGGAAGACGGCGTCGTCATTCCGCCCGAGCCGCCGGGAAAGTGCCCCAAGGAGCTGCAGGACACGATAGCAAAGTTCTACAGTCGCATGATGACCGAGGGCTTGGACATGAACAAAATAATCCAAGACAAGAAGAACTTCAGGAATCCTAGTATTTATGAGAAACTTATACAATTTTGTGACATCAATGAACTAGACACTAACTACCCCCCTGAAATATACGATCCACTGAGATGGGGCAAGGAATCTTACTATGATGAGCTTGCTAGAGTGCAAAAGTTAGAAATGGAGAAGCGTGAAAAGGAGAAAAAGGATAAAATGTCTAAGATTGACTTCATAAGTGGAGTCGCTAAGAAATCTGATAGTGATGATGATAAAAAACGAAAGTCTAAATGGGATCAAGCAGCTCCAAATGTGGCTTCTAAACCGAGTATAAAGCAGCCGGGCCTGCTGCAACAACCTCTCACCACTAACGTCACAGGAACCAAGGGCACAGTTATTTCAGCATTTGGCTCCATCGCTAAGAAGTCTAAAGTATGACCTACTCTTAAAACAAAGACACAATGAAGTGCTATTCTGGTCGCTCTGATTTAAAGTTATTAATTTAAATTTATTAAATAATACTAGACTAATAGACTTATGCTTACCAGGCACAGAAAGTGAATGTAAGACAGAAAGTAATCTTTGTGCTAAGTTTACTGCGACAGTAGTTGTGGTGTTAAACACTAACAAACAAACAGCACATAATATATATGAATAAACTATTAATTGTGATTAATTTTAAGTTATATATTATCATAAAATATGTATTTGCTTTGTAAGTCTACCTAATAAATTTTAGCATACAGTACAAGTAAAATAAAAGGTTAAATGAATTCAAATAGTTTGTTTTGTATATTTGTACATAGTTACTCAATGTTTGTACTCTATTAAATTGGTGGAAATGTAAATGATTCTTAAATCAAGCGCTATCATGAAGAGCCAAATATTATTAAATTTAATGGGGTTGTTTTGTCATTTACATTAATTCTTCTTGATATTATTGGCGCTGAACGTTTTGAGTCATTGCTTGGTGCCAATAATTTCTATCGTGCATAGTCTAAGACATGTTTATAAAATATAGTGGTATCTTTTTCCATGGGAAGCATTTTGAAAGGGATAGCACTATTTTTAGAAACGTCAAATTATATGTTGCACCTCAGACCAATTGCAGTGCAGAGTGCACAACAGAATTGGCACCAATAACAATATCTTTTTTTTTAAACAGCAGAAAAAGGTTTTTGTCGTGGGTTTGTCTATGCTCCTAGTCACGTGATGACAGTGACACAATGTAGATGATAGCATTTTGACAAGTATATTTTGACAGTTTATGAGTTTTCTGTTTGGTTTTGTTTGTAATTTTTTTGTTAGTATTTTTGTTAGCGCAAAGCAAAATGGCCGAGGCACCCGCCGCTGATTCCTTGGCGTCTTCTAGCAAGAGTCCCTTGCCAGAATACGTCCAAGCGGACGAGGGCCCGTCGCCCAAGAAACGTAAAACCATGACCGAGGGCGAAGAATCCGAGAAACTGGAGCACAGGCTCGGGGGAATTCTGTGCTGCGCAGTTTGTCTCGACCTGCCGCAGGCGGCCGTGTACCAGGTATTCCGAAACAGCTGATACGCAACCACCATCAATCTTATCAGCTGTTTTACTTTTTTATTGTTTACTAACACTCGAGTTACGAAATTAGTGTAATTCCTCTTACGCAATGTACTTTTCTCATTAATAATTTGTTGCAACTGGTTTAGAAACATTATGACGTCGATGTTAGGCGCGTTGTGAGCATCGACGCCATAATGTGTATAAATTAGAAATACTAAATATCTAATGACTAATATTCAAAATAAGTTTCATAAATATATTGCTATGTCTTTCATTTGTTAGGCCCCATTGAGTAAACGTTCTTTGTTTCTCAAAATTGTCATCGATTTTAGTTATACTGACTACATCATTGTTCAATTTGTGTATTTTTTTATTAATTAGTGTCATGTACCCTGTTGCTGAGTATAGATAATGTTATGTTAGTGAAACTGATAAGACTGATATTGTAAAAGCTCCTTGTACTTGTGTAGACTGTACTTTGTATGATCATGGTTGTACACTGTATGTAGGTATTTCACGTAAATAAATATTTATTTGAGATATACACAGTTCTTTCTTTATTGCAACACCTTAGCAATTCCCTTATCCTTATCCAACATTTGAAGTTAGTTTAGAACAATATAAAAATACCAAAGCAATGGGAAATATATATTTTATTATACTGAAAATAGTTATTTACTCAAAAAATCAAAACCTGGCCACTTTATAATTTTTGATACTTTTTTGTTTTCATTTTGTTTAAATATCTCTTGGTAAAAGTTCAGGTATATCTCTTGGTAAAAGTTCAGGTTAAAATCATAGTAAACATACTTAGTAACAAAAATTAGAAAAACAGTTTCTGTTGCATTCCATTGAGTAACAATGAATATATTATATTAGAACTGAATGTTTTTATAGTTTGATTTCAGGATCCAGAAATTATGTGCTGCTCAGGTAGAACACACACATACACACACAGATTTCCAAAATTTGAATTTCTGATAAAAATGGTATCAAATCCTTAATGCTTTAATATAATCAGACGCCCAACACAAACTCTGTTAAAAAAGCAATTTGACTTAGGTATATAAACCCCTTTAGTTAAACATTGTAATGTGGTCTCTTTTTCTCTGATACACATATTATGCTATCAAAAAGGAGACATACAAAGAATGTTTAACTAAACCAGGCTAAACAGCTTGGCCATTTTAAACTGCTGCTGAGTAACGTTTATTTGATTTTAGTGTTAAATATACCATCACAGTAAGCATTAGCACATTTTAAAGATATTCTGTCCTACATTATACTCTTTCCATTTGTTTATTTTCCTTTGACACATGAAACAGATATAGCAATAGCAAAGGACCAGAAAGAGACCACTTTACCTTTATCTCTCTCTGGTACCTCTCTATTGCTATATCCGTTTCATGTCTCAAAGACAAAATTAACGATTGGAAAGAGTATGTCACATACACACATGTCAGTGACATTGGAATATTGCAACGAGTCACAAGTGCGGTTGCGGGTTGCAGTGCACCAACGGGCACCTGATGTGCGCGCCGTGCTTCACGCACCTGCTGGCGGACGCGCGCCTGCGCGACGAGGGCGCCACCTGCCCCAACTGCCGCGTCGAGATCTCCAAGACCTCCGCCACGCGCAACCTCGCCGTCGAAAAGACGGTCTCCGAGCTGCCCGCCGAGTGCCGCCACTGCGCGCGCGTCTTCCCGAGACACTCGCTCGCGCACCACGAGGACAAGCTCTGCGAAGACAGGTACGTGGACGCACACCTTCAAGCGCGTTCTGTCGGTTATGATTGATAAATCCTATAAAGTACCTGATACCTCCTGAGAGGATGTCCTCGCAAGTGCACTCTGTCAACAGCCATACCTTGGCAAATCCCGTGCGCGGTTATCATTCCGCGACCCGCGTTCTCAAGTACTGGGTAGCCATCTTAAAGTAGCACACCATTTTAAGCAGCTACTTGACTGTTATCGGTCTAAGCAATGCCACTGGTTTAGGTATCAACTTCGCCTGAAGAGATAGTCCCCGATTTCATTTTACAGCCGGAGTGGATCTCACGTCCTGTGCAACCCACCGGAAAGCCTCATAAGAACCGCTCTCAAGAAGACGTCGCTTTCTCGCTGTACATCAACCATGCATAAAGGCAATCATCGATACACAACTGTCGCGTTTCTAGTATCTCTAATAGGTTTTCGAGTAAACAAGGCCTCGAGCGGGTGCGTTGTGTTGGCCCAAGACTGACCGTGGGTTTGGTCCGGCAGGCGGTACAGGTTTTGGCAGCTGGCGGTGGACGCGGCGCCGCCTAGCGCGTTATCTGGTTTGGTTCGCATGGTGGCCCGCCTGTACCGGCTGCTGCTGGGCGCGCTCAGGCGGACCTACTTCGTCTCTGAGCCGGCAGACGCCCCGGGCAAGCGACGTAGGTACCACAGGTGTGTTGCGACTCCCCGGGGCACGGGCGGCCTCCACCCACGACGCCACGCATGAGGACAAGTTTTGAGTCGACGAAAATCGTAGGCATTCGTCACCTTATTACGAGTACCTAACTCATGATCATGCTTGCAGTACAGTAGAGTTGTTTCTTTTGTACTATGTCTCATAATCATAACCGACCTTGCGAATATGTATAATCTTTATTAATGGCTATTACCCACGAAAGAGTAGGAACGATAGCTAATATCTGTTATTCTGACATCAGTTAAATACATCATCATCTCTATAACTAGGGTATCTACTTAACTTTTTCCTCTAGTTATACAAAAACGATCTCGTCTCAAAACCCTTTGCTTGGCGTCGCGTGGGTGTGATAAATGTGTGTCCGGGGTGATACAGTTCACTTTGGCGCTGACGACTATTAATCAACATTAAATTTGCCTATTAACGCTTTACTTGTTTTTGTTTTATATTTTGTACAAAATTACATTTAGGTCATAACTATCTACGTATTATTATTCTGTAGGGTCATAAAGGCAATCATCGATAACATTAATTAGTTGAATGACTACGTCATTACCAGAAAATATATTTAATTTATAATTTATGTATGAGTATCTAATTTACTAGCGCTGAGGTGGTGAACATTCCAAAAATAATGGCCAGCTATGGTTGGATGAATTAACGAAACAGGTGGTCCTACGCAGGTGATAATATAGTAAATAACCCTTGGGCAAATGCGAACCAAATCAGTGACCAACCGACAAAGATAACAAACTGGTTTACTAACGTGGCCAAAATTATAGGTACATACTAAAATTAATGCAGAAATCGATAATGCTTTGTAAATAATTTGCTCTGCGTCCACCCAAAACTGGTGCCGCCTTTCCGGGCTCACTGGATAGATTCGCAAACACAACTGCAATCCTGTACCAGATCACATAGAGCTGGGCGCGCTTGTCGCTGAAAATTTACTTGGAATTGGCCTTGTATGAACGTGGAAAATGTGGAATCCGGTGGCGGTATATCGTGTGCTATTGCTGCTGTGTAATGTGTTCTTAAACGAATTAAGGGGGCACGGGTTACGGTTATACATGTATATCGCTGATCTGAGCAAAAATCGGTCACTTTGTCCCTTGTATAGGGGATCCAGCGACTTTTGTTCTTTAAAACACTTAAACGTTTAAGAAGTGAAGTCCAATTAGCGTTTGTCATGCGGCAGGGTGATGGGCTGCCGCTACGCGTACCTGGGCTGCGGCTGGCGCGGCGCGGCGACGGGCGTGGCGGCGCACGAGGCGGCGTGCGCGCACCCGCGCCAGTCCGCGAGCGAGCTGGCCGAGCTACTGGCGCAGCGCGAACGCACGCACGCCGACAGCCTGCAGCTGCACCACCAGCTGCTGGACCTGCTCTCCTACGAGAAGATCACCTTCACAGGTATCAGGGGCCACCTGCTACACCGAGCTGCTGGCGCAGCGCGAGCGCACGCACGCCGACAGCCTGCAGCTGCACCACCAGCTGCTGGACCTGCTCTCCTACGAGAAGATCACCTTCACAGGTATCAGGGGCCACCTGCTACACCGAGCTGCTGGCGCAGCGCGAGCGCACGCACGCCGACAGCCTGCAGCTGCACCACCAGCTGCTGGACCTGCTCTCCTACGAGAAGATCACCTTCACAGGTATCAGGGGCGACCTGCCATCCTTCCGAGTAGGTACAGAATTATAAGAGGGGAAAAAACGGCTTCAACTCACGCGCGTTTTGTCAGGTTCGCTCGACCAGTTTCGAACCTGTGCGGAGTCCTTCATGGAGCGTTTTAATGCGCGGCAACGCCCGCACGCTCTTTAGGGTTATTAATTCTAAAACAGGTACAGAATCGTAAGTTTGGAATGTTTTCGTAGATTTGCAGCTGAAGCCGTACCGCACGGAGGAGCTGCACAAGCTGTACTACGAGACGTCGCGCTTCTCCGCGTTCGGGCACCAGTGGGTGGTGAAGGCGTTCGTCAACAAGCACCAGCGCGACCCCACGCAGAGCACGCAGCGCGAGATCACCTACCAGGTGAGTGTCGCTCGAGCCGCCCGTACTTCCGTCTCCGTATTCATTAGGAGGCAGTAACGCTAACCGCCTTTACAAGCTCGTGTTCAATTTAGGGTATGCGTCCTCGAATGGCGCACGGATTTGCAAGGAGCATATGATTTAGCACCAATAATCCGTGCGCGTTTGAACTGTAAAGGCAGTTAGCGCGACAAACCTGAGCGTTTGAAGGCAGTACTGCCACAGTTGAGACGAGCGTGTTCCGTGCAGCTGATCCTGAAGAGCAAGCCGCTGTCGGCGGCGGGCGTGTGGTGGCTGTGGGTGCGCGGCCCGTTCGGCGAGGCGCGCGTGGCGCCCGCGCTGTGCTCGCACGTGTGTTGAGACGAGCGTGTTCTGTGCAGCTGATCCTGAAGAGCAAGCCGCTGTCGGCGGCGGGCGTGTGGTGGCTGTGGGTGCGCGGCCCGTTCGGCGAGGCGCGCGTGGCGCCCGCGCTGTGCTCGCACGTGTGTTGAGACGAGCGTGTTCTGTGCAGCTGATCCTGAAGAGCAAGCCGCTGTCGGCGGCGGGCGTGTGGTGGCTGTGGGTGCGCGGCCCGTTCGGCGAGGCGCGCGTGGCGCCCGCGCTGTGCTCGCACGCCTTCCGCGACGACGAGGCCGCGCCGCCGCGCGCGCTGCCGCTGCTCGACCCCGCCGACGCCAACCGCCTGCTCTCCAACAAGGCGATACATTTCAGGTGACGCTTCACTCTACAGCTGGCCTCTTGCCGGCTTTAGTACTTTCTTGCACTTCATTACATTTTTTTTTAATACTTTATAAGCTAGCGCTTGACTGTGATCACACCTAATGGAAAGTGATGATACAGTCTAAGGTGGAACGCGCTTGCCTAGAAGATGCCTATTCACTCTTGATTTGAAGGCACCCGGTTTGTAAGTGGCAGGGAAGACACTGCCGGGGAGTGTATTCCAGGCCTTTGCAGTGCATATCAGGAACCAGGAATCAAACCGCTTCGTACGCGTCTTTGGTACCTACGTCAACTATGTATGGGTGAAAGCCTTTACGATGCATTGCCGTTCTATGGTAGAAAGGCGACGGGGGAACCAAATTAAAAAGTTCCTGTGCACACTCTCCGAAATATATTCTATAGAATACCTACAGACAGGCAACCTTACGACGATGTTTAAGGCTTTGGAGTTTTTTGTGGACCAGTGTCGGGTTGCCGATGAGTCTTCTAGCACGGCGATCCACCGAATCCAAAGCATCAAGCTGGTACTTGGCAGAGCCATCCCACAAGTGGCTACAGTACTCCATGCATGAGCGAACCTGTGCCTTGTATAAGGTTAGGAGCTGTTCCGAGGTGAAGTACTGTTTAACTTTATTTAGAATACCGAGTTTTTTACCAGCTGTCTTTGCTTTGGATTCGATGCATCGGTCGAAGTTGAGTTTAGAAGATAGAGTGACGCCTAGAAGTTCAATACTGTCGGTAATCGGTATAGAAATATTTCGAAAAGTCGGAGTCAGGGGGAATGGACTCCTTTTGGCGGTGAACAAACACGCTTGTGTCTTGGTAGCATTAAATTTGACCAAGTTGGTGTCGCCCCAATTAGACACCCCATCTAATTCAAATTAATGCTATCTACCAAAGCCTTTCTAGGTTCAAGAGTTAAGATGTTGATCTTTCCCCCAACGGCACGCAAATAGATTACTCACGCCAAAAAGTTGTGTAAAACCTCATGGTATTTTTTTCTTTTCCAGGTTAATAATGTTCTTGTCGGCGAAATGATCTCAGTAAAGCGTGACCGGCCGAAGTCAGTGTTCATGGGAGTTTTGCGTCGGTGTAAATTATTTATGTTACTCGATGTGATTTAGGTAATCGTTTCACACAGTATGCCAAACTCACCATTTGGCAGGGCCACTTTGACACCCATCGTATACGCGAAATTAATTAGTTATAATCTCAAACCGCCAAGTACTGCCAGAGGACTAATTGTGTTAGAAAAGAAAAGGGATTGGCAGCAAATTCTGCCCCTGAGTGGCTGAAAAAATGTAAACTGTGAATTCAGCCTGTCAAGGGGCAAAGCTGCCGAGTTACGATGCTTGGATGTTTTTCTTACACAATCATATCGTGTCCGTAAGTCACCATTACTGTAAGTGCTCTACGTATGTAACGGAAAACGGTGACATTCGGTGGGCAGTATACCTAGTTATTTTACAACTTCATTATTTGTATGAGCGCCGATGTCATATTTTGTTCTAGTAATTGTAATTAGCTAGCTCATTGTCTTGACGTTGAAAAAAAATAGTTTAAATTCTAGTTATAATTTAATATACGAGAACTTATAGGTATATTTTGAAACTACACTTGTTTTGTATAAGTAAAAAAATTTAACATTAGGGCCGTGGGCCGTCCTAAGGTTACCTACATGCGCAAAATTTAGTATTTTCAGCAAAATCTCGATTAATTAATTACCTACTAATTTGTAAACTTTGTACGACAAATTAATTTAATCTTATAATAATTACGACTAACAAGTGCTTTAGTATTAGTGCGCCGGCGACTGCATCGAAATCTGATTAATAAACATTTTATTTTAAAAATTTATGATTGAGTACAAATTAATTTATAAACAAAAAATTAACTTTAGTGTTGGGAGAAATTTATTGGGATATTTTTTGGTAGCTTTCATGTTGCGTTTATGAATCTATACGCAAGTTAGAATTAGGATATTTCTTTAAAAATTAAGCAAGGTTTTAAAGACAAGTGTAGAGGCTGTAATGTTCGTATCTCTGATAAAATATGTAGCATTTTCAAGTCCCAAGAGCTTCTGTAAAACCTGCGAAGCTAAGTCACAAGTCCGATTCGCATGTTGGAATTTGGATATTTATATTTTTTAATTTTATATGGGTAGTCTGTATATTATGTGCAAACCGTTAGGCCGTTTTGTCCACCTCAGCCGACCCCGGGGGGTCTCAGAGAATATGATTATTTCTGGCTGAGATCAATATGAATAGTCCTGCCTAAGGACCTAATAGTAGGTACGAATCGAAATTTCATCGCAGAGGGATATGGCTCGTATAGCTCAGTGGTTAGAGCACCCAGCCCCGAGAGCTGGGGACGCGGGTTCAAATCCCGCTGCGAGTGAAAATTTTGATTCGTATTTAAATTTATAGGAATATGAATATGAAGTGACGACGCGCGGTGGACTCACGGTAAATGTATGACCGCTCCTTCGGTTGTTTTCTCATTATTAGTGGAGTTTGGCTGTACTGGCAAACGGTCTTGTGCGCTATGTAGCACCAAAACAATTTATTTTAATATTTACTTGCACAATAACTTGTTTTGGTGCGTGTGTGATTTTATACCTTGTATTTTAGTGATGAAATATTATTTAATGCATATTATATTAGTTAAATTAATGATCTTTTTATTTTCGAATTTTAATGAAGTGCTATATTATTAAAAATTATGATATTAATAAAGATTGGGTACATTATAACTTTGAAGTTTTATTTTCTCACTAGACTATACGTCGGACTAGTTGTATATTGTTGTATCTTTGCATCTGTTCTACTATAACAGGTTTTCTTAAAAAATATACTTAGGAAAAATTTTAAATTCTCTACTAAGTACATAAAACGCTGAAGAAACAAAATGTAATCTTGCCAATGAAATCTTGAAATAAGTATCACTTTGCGGGGCGCAGGAAGAAAATAAGGCACACTTGCTGATGATCGTGAAACATGTTTATTTGTTCAGGACGCGCCTCCTAGGAGGACGGGACCTGCCACTCAGATGGCGGGTCGGGGCCTGGCGGGAGCGCGGTGAATACGCAAGTGAATCCCGTACTCCCGCCAACGAGGCCCGACGTGGCAAGGGACAGGTTTTAGTGGGTGCAAGCCCCAAATAACCCCTCCGTTTCCCCTGACGGAGGGGTATGCGTTAGGCATTTCCTGTCGTTAAAAAAAAAATCGTGAAATATAAATATGTTTATTTGGTTACAAGCAGTACATCACTAGTAGGGTCTGCGCCGCTGGTCGCGCAGGCGCAGGCCGGGGCTCGGCCCGCTGGGCGCCGCCTCCTCGGGCTGCTCGTCTTCGCCCGCGCCCCACACCCCCACGAGCCCCGACTCGCCAGTTGTCACCAGCAAATCCCTCTGGAAATACACATAAAATATGACCTTCATGCTTTTGAAACAAAGGCGAAACAAAAAAATCTATCTTCGGATTTACAAAGAGTGCTTTCCCCACTTTTTCCCGTAAGGGACATAGGTACATTCTTATAAGAAAATCATATTTCTGATAAAGCATAAACACTGTACTCATTAATTAATACCCCACTCAAAAAAGCCCAGAAGATTGTGTTATGGGGATTTATTGAATTTATTTTTGTCTTTCTCACTCTCACGGAGATTTGGTATGTGCAACATGCAGCATCGCGGAAGAATATAACAGAAAAACGACCTTTTACCTAATTACTCAAAAACTAAGCTGATTATCAAAAATCTGTTCCTTAGCGTTTTTGGATATTATTATTACCGACACTTTAAAACAAAAATTACAATTACATCCAATGTAGTGTCCGATAAAAACTAGAAAAACTGAGATTTTGGAGCAACTTTTGGGAGAACTTTCTATCGAGAAAATTTTATCCAATCGTGTTTCTGCTTCTTAGCGATTTTAGATTAAAGACCCAAAATACATGACGTGTAAATTTGAAAGTAATAATTGTCTTTATAGTTTTTGCATAAAACTTCATTTAAAATCGCCTAAATACGGCTTCTACACCGTTAATGGATTTAAAAAATTCCTTCCTTCTTCTTCATTATGAGTGTAATCCTGAGCAAAATATCAGCTTTCTAGGTCCAAGGATTTGGGCTGCTGGTTGATTGAGTAATTTAATAATAGGAATTTTTCTTTTTATTTGTAAAAAAAACTCACAAAACCGGAATTTGCGATAGATTGAAGGAAAACTAGTCGTAAACAAATTACTAAAATCCTTTTGCCATACTGGACGAAAGACTACCCCCCCGTACAACAAGTAGAATAAAAATGAACGGACCTGTTTGTCGTAGGCGCAGCACCGCACCACCTGCTTGTTGCGAGTGAAGTTGGCTGCGGGCCGCAGCTTCTTCTCCGTCACCGTCAACGATCTGAGCACTTCCCTGAAATTAAACGCGTTCATTTTAGCTTTTGCCTGACCCACTTGCACTATCTAGTTTTGCGGTAATCTTGTTACACGTTGTACATAATATACAGTGTTTTTTTACTGTGCAGTATGGGGAAGTCTTAAACTAAGAGTTTCCCTGCATCTACTATAGATACAAGGAAACTCTTTCAGTAACCATGGAAACACGACCAAGTAAAACAAACCTTGGGCCTTTTGACGACCTCTCTGGACGAGAGCGCGTTTGGATTCGAGTCACTTTAGAATTTTATCATTTCTAAATAGACTCAGATCCAGACTGTTGGGAGGCTTCGGCAGTGGCTAATTACTTATTACCAGCAAAGATACACCACCAAGGGATTTATCGTTCCGGGGCGCTATCCGATACTGTTCAGAGAAAGTTAGGGCGAGTTACTTATGTTGTATTACAGGGTCTAAATAATACCATGATTAGGAGAAGACTAAATCATTTATTTAATAACGTGACAGATCTCTTCACACTAATGTTATTCCTACCCACAACATCTTAATATTATGATTACCTACAACATCTCTCTCCTTATGGAATAATAATAATCATTACAAACAATACATAATTTAGATTTGAAAAATATCAACAAATAAATGAGCGATTTACCTATTTTCCTTCTTCCTTCCATTTTGTATTTATTAATTATACACAATTACATACATTACAATTATTATTATCATCCTTAAACAAAAATTTAAAATAATAATTAGCCAAAATTGAGTAAATAACATTTTTAATAAAATTCGTCTAAACTTAGTTTAATACTTAGATTAAACAAGCTAGAACATCAAAACATGCAACAATTAATATTAGTAACTATTTTATTGTTAACATTATTAGAAACAATAATTAGGCATTTTTTTATGTAGGTATGCTATATCTACTTAGTAATACTTATATTCCTGAGCAAATCGAACAGGCGGTCGCACCACTCGACCACTGCCAGAAAGATGAGGGGCTGGCGGTGACGGTCTTTGTGGCGACGGGGCCGTACTCGGCCCTGCTATAGGACTGGTGCTGCCCGTTGCCGCGGGGCTAAAATGATCCCAATCTAAACCGGAGGAAGTGTTTCTTTGATTCTCATCGGTTTTTCTGTTTGGAACTTTCATAATATGCTGTCGATTTCTCCTATAAACGCCACCATTTTCAGTTTCCAGCCAATACGATCGATTACCTCGAGCTGGACGTATAACCCGAGATTTTACCCAAACGTTATTTTGTCTCATCCTAACCGGTTCATTTACAGTCAATGGTATCAAATTTTTGGTACCCCTATCATAATACGATTTAGACCGCTTTATTTTCTTAGACCGCTCGTCAAGCATCGCTTGATATCTAACAGTTTTTGGTTTAAGCTGAGCGTTGCCGCAAGGCAGACGAGTATTTAATCTACGACTCATTAGAAGCTGTGCCGGTGACCATTCTTCTCCAGAAAGTGGAGTATTACGAAAATTCAAAAGTGCCAACATCCAATCCTCTCCCGTTTCATGAGATTTACACATTAGAGCTTTGATTGTCCGCACATTTCTTTCTGCGAGTCCATTCGAACGAGGGTAGTGTGGTGAACTCGTGACGTGTGCAAAGCCCCATGTCTCACTGAACGATTTAAAAAGCTGTGAACAGAAGGAACCCGCGCCATCTGTTACCAATTTTCTTGGGATTCCAAATCTGCTGTAAAGATCCTTGAATACATTTATCACACTCGAGCTATTTAAATTGGGGAGGCTCACTACTTCAACAAACTTCGAGTAATAATCGACTACCAACAAATAATTTTTTCCCCGAAATTCGAATATGTCCGCCGCCAAGACTTCCCACGGCAGCTCCGGCACGGGGTGCGGCGCCAGCGGCTCGCGGCAGTTGGCCGCGCGGTGGCGCTGGCACGCCTCGCAGTCCTGCACCGTGTGCTCGATGTCGGTGCTCATCCCGGGCCACCACATCACGTCACGAGCACGACGCTGACATTTTTCTATTCCCATGTGTCCTTCGTGAATACGCTTGAGCATTAGCTTTCTAAGCGAGGGCGGTATGACGACTCGGCTATTTCTAAACACAATTCCTTTAACCACATGAAGCTCCCTACGAACTATCCAATATTGCCTCACCGATACGTCTACTTCTCTTTTATTATTAGGCCACCCTTTTTTGTAGTATTCACAAACCGCCTTAAAAGTCTCATCCTTACCTGACTCTTCTCTTATCCTGTTTAGCATCTCCGGTGTGGCTTCTACGTTTTCATATAATGTATTAACATGGACCATTACATCTTTACTCACGTCTTCATCTGACCCTTGTTCTGTTGCAGAGCGAGATAACGTATCCGCTATAAATAACAATTTACCGGGCTTATACTGCAATTGTATGCTGTATCGCTGCAATTTCAATAGCAGTCTTTGTAGGCGAGCTGGTGCTTCATTTAGAGATTTTTTAAATATGACCTCCAGTGGTTTATGATCCGTTTCCACTGTGACTTTATCGTGACCATATATATACTGATGGAATCTTGTGCATCCGAAAACAACGGCCAGGAGCTCTTTCTCTATTTGAGCCCAGCGCGACTCCGTGGGAGTCAGGGTACGCGCCGCAAAGGCCACGGGCTGGCCACCCTGCATTAAACAAGCTCCAAGTGCAAATGAACTTGAATCGACCGAAACCGTTACTTCCTCCTCGGGGTTATAATATTTTAAAACTGGTGCGCTACTAATTTTCGCTTTTAATAAATTGAATGCGTTTTCTTGGTGTTCTGTCCATTCAAAAGCAACTTTCTGTCCAAGTAGCATACGCAACGGTGCCGATAACTCCGAATACCGCGGTATAAATCTAGATAGATAATTAGTGACCCCTAGGAACCTCTCTAAACCCTTTTTGTCAGCCGGTTTCTGCATATTTACTATGGCGCTAACTCTATCTCTGTCTGGAGATATCCCGGTTGAGTTAAAAATATGCCCCAAAAATCTAACCTCATTCACTCCAAACACGCATTTATTTTTATTTAGTTTCACCCCGTTATCTCTTGCTCTATTCAACACCTCTTTTAACCGATAATCGTGTTCTTCTTTTGTTCGCCCCCAAATCAAAATATCGTCTATGAACACTTCTACCCCTTCCATTTTAAATATTTTATACATCTCATGATGAAAAATTTCCGGCGCACAATTAATCCCGAATGGCATTCTTAAAAACCTATACCTACCGTACGGCGTTGAAAAAGTACACAATTTAGAACTCTCATCGTCTAATCTTATCATCCAAAATCCATTTTTGGCATCACATTTTGAAAAATATTTTGCGCCTGACATGTTACTCGCCATTTCATCCAAAGTTGGCAACTGAAAATGGCTACGTTTTATTGCCTGGTTTAGGTTTCTCGGATCTAAACAAAGACGAAGTTTTTTATCCGGTTTTTCTACTATGACAATATTAGATACCCAATCTGTTGGCCCATCTTCTTTTTTAATTATGTTTAGCATAACCATGTTATCTAATTCCTCCTTTAATCGCGGCCGTAATTTTATAGGTATCTTCCGCGGGGCGCTTACAACGGGCAACACCTTTTTATCTATAACTATTTTACAAACCGTAGGCAAGCACCCTATACCTTCAAATATCGAATCATAATTATCAAGATCCAGGGACACTTGATTCAACCTTGCGATTAATTTTAAATCTACACATGCCTTTAAACCGAGCAAGTTGTTACAGTTATTATCTAAAACGTAAATTTTTTCACAACATTTCCTTGAATTGTATTTTAAAAAACCTTTGAAATATCCAATTACAGGCAACTTATTTTTACTAATTTCTCTTAAAATAGTATTACATTTAATGAGCTTTGATTTATCGAGACCGGCTACTTCGTACGAACGCAAAGACATAACCGAGGCCTCCGCACCCGAGTCCAATTTAAACCGTACTAAAACACCATTCACTTCTATAGTCTCACACCAAGAGCTGCGAGTCTCATCTGAAGCTTCGATGGAAATATTAGACATGAGTTGCTCACCTTCCTCGCCATACTCATCCTCCACCTGCGCCTCCGGTATCACCGGGTCCTCCACGACCTCGCGCGCAACCCTCGCGCGGCAAAATCGGGCAAAATGTCCGACGGAGTTGCACCGAAAACAGCGACCCGAAACCGCAGCGCAACGCATATTTTCACTGTGCCGCAAACCACACTTTCCACACACACTATCACCGAATCGATAATATGAAGACACCGCCGTCGGGCCGCGCCGGCCGCGCCAGCCCTCCCGAGCTGCGCCCGCGGGCACCGCGCTCGGGGCCGGCGGCCGGCGCCCGCGCACCGCGCCGCGCCGCTGCACCAGCTCCACCGCGCCCGACGCCGCCGGGGTCGCCGCGGGAGCGCGCGACGCACACGCCGCCGCTTGCTGTCCCGCTCGCTCCGCCGCTCGACACCACGCGCTAGCCTCTTCTAATGTTATCGAACTCCTCGCTAATAGCTTTTCCTTCATATGAGTATCTTTTAAACCTCGGATCAACTGCGTTAATATGAGACTATTTTTCAACGTACCAAATTCACAATTTTTGCTCAATTTTTTCAATAAACCCAAATATTTATCAAAATTCTGCTCCTCCTGGTAGGTTTCAAAAAACGTATGCCGTTCGTAATTAATATTCTTTTTGGGGTCGCAATGTTCACTGTACTTTTCGCAAATAGTTTTGTAGTTGTACTTATCGTCATCAGAAAAATCTATCTCCTCGAGAATTTCTCGCCCGAATGGGCCCAAACAATGCATAAACAGACCATATTTCTCTTTATCCGACGCTTTTTCCTTGCCTGTAGCGATCAAAAAGAAATCAAAAGATTTTTTCCATTCCTTCCAATTAGTCGCCAAACAGCCATCTTGCGATAACGGAGCGGGCTGTTGGATCGCCGCGCAAACTCCCTCTCCTCGAGACTCGTGCGCCATTGCGTTTCGTCACTAAATACTCCCGCGTATTTTTATTGCGAACCACTATATTTAATCACTTTCACAACCATTGTCCATAATTTCACAGCCACACCTGACACCATGTTGTATTACAGGGTCTAAATAATACCATGATTAGGAGAAGACTAAATCATTTATTTAATAACGTGACAGATCTCTTCACACTAATGTTATTCCTACCCACAACATCTTAATATTATGATTACCTACAACAACTTATTCCTTCCAAGTTCATACGATAGCATCTTCGGCTGCATCATCGCTTACCGTAAGGTGAGATCGCAGTCAAGTACTAACTTAGAGGGTAAAATGGCTAGCACCGCCGAAGGGACCCGCTCTTTGAGGAGACTACCTCGCTATTTCCGAAAAAAATACATTTAAAACTCACCCGTCGCCGCAGTGAGAGCCTGCCAGTATAGTGACTCTCTCGTCAGCGCCGGTGAAGGCGTCCACCACGTAGCACTCGTCGGCTCTGCTCCGCTGGAAACCGGCCATATTAGAGCATTGGAACATAAATTGAAAACATAAGTTTAACTTAAATAAGACAGTTATGCCAGATTCCATGTTTCATCATGGCAACCCTCTGCCAGACGCCTTTAAAGTTTAAAAGTTTAAGGGTGTCTGGCAAGGGGTTGTCACAACACTAAGGTGTCTGGTATGGACTACATGGCATGCAAGGACAATACGCAGAGAAACTTTCAGCCTTATAAAATAACGAAGGTCTGGCACGCACTGGCTCTCTCTCTACAAATTTGGCAGGAGAAACTGTATTAGGATTTTATAATTAGAACTCCTTCTGCCAACTTTGCTAGTTGTAGAAAAAAATTGGTATCGATATTGAGGGGGTTTTAATCTTATTTATAAGCTTTACTGTAAAATTTTCAATAAGAATAGAAAAGTAAGAATAATCACAACTGCTCTCACCTTTATGCTCCTAGCGATCTTTTCTCTGCTATAGCTTTTGCGACAGTCTCCCGTGCCGATGTCCCATATCTGCAGGTCGTTGGACTGCGTGACGCAGCTGACCTGGCTGTCGCTCAACCACGTGATCTTTTCCACGGAGTTCTCGATGTTGAGAGAGTACGTCAGCGCGTCGTCTTCCGATGTTTCTTCTATGTCGTAAATGTTGAGAAGACCATCTTGCGAGCCGGACGCTAGGATCTCCGGCTTGTCTTTGTGGAATTTTACCTGCAATGCATGAAATGTCAAAAGGTTGTAAAAATCTATTTTTTTTGGTACTTATTTGTGTTTTATATGTATAGTTGTAATTATTGAAAATTCCAGATACTATGAAATTACTAAGAAAGGGGCTAAAGCCTGTGAATAAAAAAAGCTGGTAACTCAAAAATACCTCTATATTTTTAATAAAACAAGTTATAGGATAGTTTCATCTTGTGTTTTTTTGAATTCATTTATAATTTTTCAGATTTCAATTTTTTTAAATTTTAACAAAGAATGTAAGCATAAACAATATGGGGTAGTTTCTTACACCACCTTATTGGTTTTTTTATAATACTGGTGGTAGGACTCTTCTTCCAGAGTTCGTCCAAGTAAGAATTACAGCAATGGCTATTACTCTACCCTGAGATTTTACATGTATTATTAAATTTAAGGTACTAGGTAGGATTACCAGTATGGTAAACCAATGTTCTTACTGGACAAAGTGAGACTTAAGTATTGTCAGAATTATGAGTGCAGCGCCACACACACACACACTGCATCTGTATGGGTCGTTGCATCACTCAACATCTTAGTTGAACTTAAAATTCTTTGCAATAAAAAGAAAGTTGAACCTGTGTGATGTCTTCTGTGTGTGAGTTCCAGTAGCCCCCCAGTGGCTCGGGTTGTCTCTGGTCCCAGAACACCATGTATGCATCGTGCTGAAACAACTGACTGCCAGCACACAGTACGCGACCGGTGCATGACACGTCCATGCATTCATATGCACGAGGAGGGGCATCTGGTTCATCTAGGAATAATAGTTTTGTAATGAAATACTAAACACGATTCAGCTATGATAAGAATTTATGAGGTATATTTTATGAATGAAATCCAGGATAATTATTGTCCAAATCTCACTAAATAAGTAAAAATGAAGATGATTAGTGCAAAGTTACTGTTGTATGGTTTTTTATTGCTGTTGGTAGATTTGTCTTGTAAAGCCCTTCCGGATAGTTTAGTTATAAAAAAACTGCCATAAAATTGGAATACAACTGATGAATTTTTTTATTATAAACTTAGAGAATAATACAAGACTTAAGAACGAATGTATCAGGATGATATTAAGCGTAGCACAGTGTTGTTATGCAAAGGAAGGGGGTGAACTGCATCAGACATGTTCAGATACATTTCTTATATCTGCCATCTGGTGAATAATTTGCCTGTCTCATCATTCTCTTGTTAAAAAAAAAAGAAATCCAGTGGATGAGTTGGTTATGTTACTATGTCAGTGCAATGGTTTTTACCGATCTCAAAATGCCCAACTGACCTTATGTTTTTACTTCAAGTTTACATAACAGGTACAGGCACAAGGTGTGGTAATGATGCTGCGAGTTGAATTGTTTTTCCCATCTCAACAATTCCCAACATGCCTATACAAGTTTTCACTTCAAAAATTGTACTAATTTCCTCACCTTTATATTCCTGTGCACATGTGCCACTAGTCCTGGTGTCCCACAGCTTGACGCCGTCGTGTCCAGCCGAGTACAGCAAATGTTCATCATTGGGGCTGAACACAACTTCTGTGAGGCGGGTCTCGTGTCCACTCAGACGGCACACTTTGGACAGTGATGCTGTGTCCAGGCGGTACACTTCTATGCTGTTGTCAAGCAAGCTAACTGCTATGTTGAGTGACCTTAAATATAATATGCAAAGAATATGATATACCAATCTTTTACCTATTGGGGATTTATCACTAGCTTGTTCTAATTATTATACAAGTCTTGCCCGCATGGAATGGTGGCAAGAATACTGGCTGCATTTCCGCGTTGAACAGCTAGGCTGATATGTTGCGCAAAAAATGAGCCAGCCCTTCTTTTCCCTTCCCTTTTGGGGAACAGAAAACAGATTGTTAGCATATTAAACCTGGCTCATTAGTCAACTAAATCTCTTGTACCTGGAAAGCTGAACACTCTTGCAATGGAGATTTGCAAATTGCGAAATTGCCAAGAGATCACGCGAGCGAAGAAGGGGCGGTACTCGCTCCGTATAAACTACAATCGGTTAACGCTTAAAAATAATACATGGCCTGAAAGTAATTTTTTTGTACAAACTAATCGATAATTTTAGGTTAAGAATCGATATAATATTATTTATCAGGAATGATTTAGATATTTTGGCAATGAAGTTTTTAACTTCGACTTACTTTGATACGCTCAATTTATTGATGTACGTTTTCTTTAGCGTCACTGCAGTTTCGGCTAGCAAATTGTATTTTTTGCTGAATAAAGTGTTGAGCTCTTCAGGTGACACTGTGTCTTTGTCGCTTTCAACGTTTTCTATTATACTATCAGCCATTTCAGATATTGGATTCGTTGTGTTACTTTAAAGAGAAGTTCTACAAAAACAATTAATACTTAATTTAAACTTGATTAGTTAATTTGAACTTAAACCTCAATTTTCTAATCGATGTAAACAAACAAACCAAACCACAGACCAACACAACCAAACAATACCAATCAATACAAATGTCAATAACAAATCACAGATGTCAACAAGGAACTGTAGTGGATGTCCTGGATGTCAATGTCCGATCGAGGATGGATCGCGGGTCCACAGCACTATTTTTTATTTATTTATATCACGGCCTGGATTCGAGTCTTTTGTGAAACAGCACTGTATTTATTCCTGTGATTTATTCCATAGGCACAGATTTTAATAACATTGGTTATAACTTGGGTTATAACATTTATTTTTTAGTATGAACTTAGTGGTTCGGCTAAATTCAATGACGAAATACGCTATGCTACCATACGCCCTCACCACATAAAAGGCTAAATTAGCCCGCGAAATTATTTTGTTTTTCACAAATATATAAAGTAGGTAACTAATAGTATCACAGCTCATTTTTTTCATAAAAACATTGCTCAAAAATTCCCATTTAATTAAATTGGTTACGAAAAGATCATCTGCAGTTTCTCACATTTGGAGCTATTGATAGTAGGTAACCAAAATAAAGTTAACGAGTATTTTTGACCAGTTTCTATTAAAACATGAACGCAAAACTCATTTCGACAAGCCTACCTATAGTTATTAACTAGCCTATTTTCAAAAAACTGGCGATGATTACACGCGGAATTTTGCGGTCGCGTGTCTATTTTGGTTACTGGGATGGGGGTAGGTACGGGTTTATTTGCCAAATTAAAACCAAGAAATCATAACAATCTTTAAATTTATTATCATTTATATATTTATTTATAAAATTTTTAATTAGAAAATACTGTCGTATAAACTAGGACTATTGTCTATATTTTGTAAGTGCGCCTGGTGGGCCGGTAGCGCGGGCCGACGCGCTCGATGTCGCCGGCCGCGAGCCGCGCCGCCAGCGCGCGCAGCGGCAGCGGCGGCACGCTGCCCAGCTCGCACGCGCTCGCCGAGAACGCCCAGCGGATGTAGCGCTCCATGCGGACGTGGTCTGAAACAATAACGCGATTACATCGCGCACTTGAAGAAACTTACCATTATTATCATTCTCTCGAGTCTCGACTGCCAAATACGAAGAACTAGGAGGGCTATATGCGCTATTGCGAGCTCCGTCGATGCATGAAGTTACATGTAACAAAAAATAATATTTTATAACAAACCTTCAATGAATAAATAACATAACACGCCTCTGGAACTCCACGCGGTCGCAGCTCCTCGTTCTGCGACGTACGGGTACAGTAGAACACAACTAGAGAACGTCTCACCGATGGCGGGGTCGACGATGGCGAAGGCGCGCTTGAGGCCGTCCACGGAGACGGTGCGCGCGCGCCGGCCGCCCAGCGCGCCCAGCACCTCGCGGATGTACTTGTCCTGCGCCAGCTGCCTCTGGCGGAACAGCTCCCGGGACACGTCCACGCGGTCGCAGCTCCTCGTTCTGCGACGTACGGGTACAGTAGAACACAACTAGAGAACGTCTCACCGATGGCGGGGTCGACGATGCCGAAGGCGCGCTTGAGGCCGTCCACGGAGACGGTGCGCGCGCGCCGGCCGCCCAGCGCGCCCAGCACCTCGCGGATGTACTTGTCCTGCGCCAGCTGCCTCTGGCGGAACAGCTCCCGGGACACGTCCACGCGGTCGCAGCTCCTCGTTCTGCGACGTACGGGTACAGTAGAACACAACTAGAGAACGTCTCACCGATGGCGGGGTCGACGATGGCGAAGGCGCGCTTGAGGCCGTCCACGGAGACGGTGCGCGCGCGCCGGCCGCCCAGCGCGCCCAGCACCTCGCGGATGTACTTGTCCTGCGCCAGCTGCCTCTGGCGGAACAGCTCCCGGGACACGTCCACGCGGTCGCAGCTCCTCGTTCTGCGACGTACGGGTACAGTAGAACACAACTAGAGAACGTCTCACCGATGGCGGGGTCGACGATGGCGAAGGCGCGCTTGAGGCCGTCCACGGAGACGGTGCGCGCGCGCCGGCCGCCCAGCGCGCCCAGCACCTCGCGGATGTACTTGTCCTGCGCCAGCTGCCTCTGGCGGAACAGCTCCCGGGACACGTCCACGCGGTCGCAGCTCCTCGTTCTGCGACGTACGGGTACAGTAGAACACAACTAGAGAACGTCTCACCGATGGCGGGGTCGACGATGGCGAAGGCGCGCTTGAGGCCGTCCACGGAGACGGTGCGCGCGCGCCGGCCGCCCAGCGCGCCCAGCACCTCGCGGATGTACTTGTCCTGCGCCAGCTGCCTCTGGCGGAACAGCTCCCGGGACACGTCCACGCGGTCGCAGCTCCTCGTTCTGCGACGTACGGGTACAGTAGAACACAACTAGAGAACGTCTCACCGATGGCGGGGTCGACGATGGCGAAGGCGCGCTTGAGGCCGTCCACGGAGACGGTGCGCGCGCGCCGGCCGCCCAGCGCGCCCAGCACCTCGCGGATGTACTTGTCCTGCGCCAGCTGCCTCTGGCGGAACAGCTCCCGGGACACGTCCACGCGGTCGCAGCTCCTCGTTCTGCGACGTACGGGTACAGTAGAACACAACTAGAGAACGTCTCACCGATGGCGGGGTCGACGATGGCGAAGGCGCGCTTGAGGCCGTCCACGGAGACGGTGCGCGCGCGCCGGCCGCCCAGCGCGCCCAGCACCTCGCGGATGTACTTGTCCTGCGCCAGCTGCCTCTGGCGGAACAGCTCCCGGGACACGTCCACGCGGTCGCAGCTCCTCGTTCTGCGACGTACGGGTACAGTAGAACACAACTAGAGAACGTCTCACCGATGGCGGGGTCGACGATGGCGAAGGCGCGCTTGAGGCCGTCCACGGAGACGGTGCGCGCGCGCCGGCCGCCCAGCGCGCCCAGCACCTCGCGGATGTACTTGTCCTGCGCCAGCTGCCTCTGGCGGAACAGCTCCCGGGACACGTCCACGCGGTCGCAGCTCCTCGTTCTGCGACGTACGGGTACAGTAGAACACAACTAGAGAACGTCTCACCGATGGCGGGGTCGACGATGGCGAAGGCGCGCTTGAGGCCGTCCACGGAGACGGTGCGCGCGCGCCGGCCGCCCAGCGCGCCCAGCACCTCGCGGATGTACTTGTCCTGCGCCAGCTGCCTCTGGCGGAACAGCTCCCGGGACACGTCCACGCGGTCGCAGCTCCTCGTTCTGCGACGTACGGGTACAGTAGAACACAACTAGAGAACGTCTCACCGATGGCGGGGTCGACGATGGCGAAGGCGCGCTTGAGGCCGTCCACGGAGACGGTGCGCGCGCGCCGGCCGCCCAGCGCGCCCAGCACCTCGCGGATGTACTTGTCCTGCGCCAGCTGCCTCTGGCGGAACAGCTCCCGGGACACGTCCACGCGGTCGCAGCCCTCCTCGTTCTGGAGCAGACTAGGTGATTAAGCCAGGCTCTGAACCTCTTGCTTGATGATGCAACTGCTCTTGTTAGACACGGATCCAAAGAGAATAGATTAAAAGACATTTGCAAGCCTCAAACAGCAAGAACACTATAGTGTTTCTACTGGCTGAAGAACTAAGACCGAAATTGCCCTGCGCTGATTGAATGGTTTGTCTAAGGAAATTGTTGAGAAACAATATCTCCGATGCCTTCAATACCTACCACCAGCTCCGAGACAATAAATAATAAATAAAAGCCTTTTATTTCTAATCTCATGGTATTTACAATGTTATATAACTACTTTTTAGATGAAATAAGTGTTAGTTGTGTTAGTGTTTGTCTTATTCTAGTTGGTAGTGTTATTTGTATCAGTATTTATTGGAGATGTAGTCCCATATCGGGTAAAGGCCTCCTCCATCCGCTTCCAATGCTCCCGATCTTTGGCAAGGGTCAGCCAGTTTGTGCCAGCAGTCTGGGCTATGTCGTCAGCCCACCGTTTGTATGGTCTTCCAACCTTTCTTTTTCCTAGTGGACCTTTCCAGTTAGTGGTTCGTATCGTCCATCTGTCGTCAGTGAGCCTTGCGATATGTCCTGCCCATCGCCACTTTAGTGCTAGTGCCTGTGTTAGAGCATCTGTCAGCATTGTCTTTTTCCTAATTTTTGTACTTCGCACTTTGTGAATTTTTCTTATTCCTAGTATGCTCCGCTCCATTGCTCTCTGGGTGGTTATAATTTTTTGTTTGGTTCTGTTAGTGTGAACCCATGTTTGGCAGCCGTATAATAGGCAGGGTAGTATACAAGTGTCCATTACTACTTTCTTAAGGTTCAAGGAGTAGTGGCCTTTTAGGATTTCTTTTAGTGACCAGTATTTTTGCCATGTGATGTTTACTCTCCTTTGTATTTCTTCTTCGTTATTTGTCTTGTTAAATGTCACTTGTTTTCCTAGGTATGTATAAGTTTTAACATATTCTATGCGATTTCCCTTGACCCATATTGGTTTTTCATAGCTATTCGTCATTACTCTAGTCTTGTTTGCATTCATTTCCAGACCTATCTTGGAGCTTTCCATAGCTAATGAGCTTATCATTTCTTGAAGTGTGCTTGGTGTTTCAGCCAGTATGACAATGTCGTCTGCGAACCTTAGATGATTTAGGTATCTCTTGCCTATTTTAATACCTTTGTGAGCCCAGTCTAGCTTCCTAAAGATGGTTTCCAATACAGCTATGAAGAGTTTTGGTGAGATGGGGTCTCCTTGCCTCACGCCTCTTTCAATCTTGATTGGGTCACCTCTTGTTTCCAGTTTAACCTTACTAGTGCTGTTAGCATATATGTTCTTCAGAATGTTTATATATTTTCTATCGACGTTAGAGAGTTTCAGTGCTTCCCAGATTGAGTTATGACTAATTGTATCGAAAGCCTTACTGTAATCTACGAATGCTAGATATAGAGGCTTGTTGTATTCTTTGTACTTCTCTATTGTTTGTTCCAGTGCCTGTAGATGGTCAGTTGTACTAAAACCCGAACGGAAGCCTGCTTGTTCTATTGGTTGTGAGTCATCAATTGTAGGTGCTATTCTGCTTAGGATGATAGATGCGAACAGTTTGTATGTACTTGCCATCAGACTGATTGGCCTGTAATTGCCTATATCTAATGGGTTTCCTTTTTTATAGATAAGTGTTATTTCTGAAGTGCACCACTGTTGTGGCACTATCTCAGCATCTAATATCATGTTGAAGAGCTTGGTGAAATGGTGGAGTAGAACAGGTGCCCCTAATTTAATAGCTTCATTGGTTATACCGTCGGGCCCTGGGCTTTTCTCATTTTTTAGCTTTCTAATGTGGTCATACACTTCTTTTTCAGTTATTGGGTTTACTGCTGTTCTGAAATCACTATCATCTTGTGTTTGTGGGGTGTCATTATGTATCTTTCTCTTATACATTTTTCTGTAAAAATTTGTAGCATGGTTAATAATATCTGTTCTCGTTTTTGTTTCCCTTGTGTTGTCTTCTAACTTCTGTATCCACGTTTTTTGTAGTTTCAGGTCTTTAAAAGCTCTTTTTGTACTTCTATGAATCGTAAGGTTCCTTGTGATTATGTCCTGTCTATGCTTTTTGTAGTCTTGATTAATAGATTTGTTGGTAATTTTGAACACTTCACTTAGCTCTTTTCTTATGATATTATTTTTGGGTTTTGTTTTTATTAGTTCAGTGCGTTTCTTTATCAGTTCCTCAGTTTCTTTACTAAATATTTTTTGTTGTTTCCTCTCTTGGTTACAGGTGCTTAAACTGTGTGCTATGGATTTTTCTAAAGTGTTGTAATAGTTTTGGATGCTCAGAGTCTCTTTAAAATTGGTTTCTAGATATGAATGCAGGCTATTCGTGTAACTTTTAATTTCCTTGTCAGTTTTTAGACTTTGAGGAGGTTTGTAGTTTTTCCTATCTTTTCTTGGCTGTTTTAAATCGAAGGAGGCTCTTAATAGTCTGTGATCAGAGGGAAATTTTATATTGTTGAGCACTTCTGTGTTTGTGATGAGTTGGGGGTGGCTTGTTAGTATGAAATCTATTTCATTTGTTGTTTTTTGATCAGGTGAAATCCACGTCCATCGCCTGTTTTCTCTTTTTCTAAAATATGTATACGAAAAAGATCGGCTGTCAACTGTTGTCAAGAGCACTAGTGCTCCCCAACAATTTCGTGATTTGCTAAGAAATACTGTGATTTAAGTACTAAAAATACTACCAAAGTGCAGTTAAAGTGTCCATCTCGTGGTGTCAGTGTTATACAGCTCTAAAATTCACTAATAAACCTGGAAAAAGCGATTAATTAACTTGAAGCCGCTCAGTGAAAACAAATCTACCCCACAAAATTTTTATAAATCATCAACTGACAAATAATTGTTACTTGACAGTGACAACTGCTGACAGTGTCACTATCGCAACATAGGGTTGCCAGAGCTCGGAAAAAGTTGCCACATAAGAAAAAATTTCTACCAATTAGTAGAAAATGGACAAACAGATGGAATTATTTCTACAGAAAATAGATAAGAAGATTGACACGAAGATGCATGAATTAAAAGAAGATTTCATGAAGCACACCAGTTCAATAACCTCAAGTATTACATCAGCAATAGAAGATAAGCTGAATCCACTGGTTGAAGAGAACCTTAAACTCAACAGTGAGGTGTCGACATTGAAAATGAAAATCAGCAAGTTGGAAAGGGAAGTTAAGAAAAATAATATACTACTGCATGGACTAGAAGAAACCGAGAAAAATAACAATGAGCTTATGACTTTGGTTGTGGATTTCCTAAACAAAATAGTAACCGAAAGAGGAATACGAGAATTTGATATGTGGGAAATCAGTGAGATACAGAGGTTGGGGAAAAAAGAAGACAATAAGAGGAGACCAATATTAGTAAAACTTACTTTGGCTTGGAGAAAACTTGAAATATTAAGAAATAACAAATATTTCCCAGCATCCACATATGCCACTGAAGATTTTCCTAAAGAGGTCTTGAAAATAAGGAAAGAGCTAAAACAGCAACAGCAACAAGAAAGGAAAAATGGAAACTTAGCAATTATTCGATATGATAAATTAATAATTAAAGGGAAAATAAACCAAGAAAAAGGGATTGAAAAGAGGAAACGAGCCCCGTCAAACTCACCACCTCAGTCCAACAACGATGATAGCCCACAACCAAAGGCTCCAAACAAAATAAATAAAACAAATGCTTTCGAATATATGAACCGCTCCAGACAGAACTCACAAACCGGAAATAACAAGCAATAGCAATCAAGCGAAACCTACCTACAAAGGCCGAACAAAAGAAAAAACACAGAAACAAACAATAACAACAAATCACATTCCCCAAGCCGGCTGGTCCCCGTGGGGAATAACGACCACCACCCTCCATCTATTACAAGAAGGATAAAAAGTAATTCTTTACAAATATGCACATATAATGTGAGATCCCTCTATTCAATTGAAAGATATCTTGAACTTACATATGCTCTTGAAAATGTTAACTTCGACATATTGGGTCTTTCCGAAGTTAGAAGAACAGGTTGCAATATAGAGGAATACAAAGACTACATTCTATGCTACATGGGAGAAACCAAAGGAAAACACGGGGTAGGCTTTTTACTGAAGAAAACATTTAAAAACAAAATAATTAAATTCACGGGACTGTCAGAAAGGGTTGCTCTGTTAAAATTGAAACTGGAAGACTTACACCTCTCACTAATACAAGTCTATGCACCTACAGAAAAAGCAAGTGAAGAAGAGATACATACATTCTACAACACCATCACAGAAGCACTTTCCAAAGCTGACGACAAAGTTATATTAATGGGCGACTTTAACGCTAAGATAGGACAGCCCAAGAAAGGCGAGAACTTAATAATGGGTCAGTACGGATATGGTGACCGAAATGACCGGGGCGACCTACTGATAGACTTTGCTTTCGAACACAAGCTATCTATAATGAATTCATATCCGAGACAATATAATGTGTAATTAAACTGTAAACATGACCTTTATCAGATTTATCCAAAGCCTGACATGTGAGAAAACACTGAGTACCAACCTCTTGGAATAATTTATCCAAATTGATGTCTACGGCGTTAATTTTTAATTTGAGCTGTTTTTTTACGACATCAGTCAGGTTTTTTATATCCACTTCGCTCTTCAACGGAAAAGTTGCCCTTGTTACTTTTTCGAAATCTTCTATTGTGATTGTCTGGAAAATTCATAAAAATACTATTGATGAAAAAACAATCCTGACCTACGATACAAGAAGATTCCATCTATTCTTGCAAGCTATTTTTGAAAGACCTAATTTAAGGCATAACTTGTATGGAGCTTAACCTGATAATTATCTGTGGCAGGGCAAATAGATAAGATAGATATATAATATTGGGAACCGACATTTGGGATTATTGTTACTCTAGCGTCAGTAGGTCGGCGCTAACCTCTCCGTCCTTGCTGTGCTTGTAGAGCTGGTCCTTGAGCGCGTGCCACTGCGCGCGGTGCCCCCAGTAGATGTCCTCGCTGAGGTGGCCGTGCAGCACGCCCCAGAACAGCCTCACCTGCGGCTCGTCCAGCATCTGTTCCGCGCCGGCGCACAGGTTGTACGCCCACTCCGCGCGCACTGATGGCTGCTGGTATCTACGCAAGAAAGATTCGACAAGAGAAGTTCTTCAGTTAAAAAACCGCAATAGTTTACAAAACTCATTGCGGAAGCAGCATGAAGATTCGGCAAAGAATCCAAGATCCAATGACCCATATTAACCGGAGATATATGGCACACGTTATTCTCGTAGATGGTTCTGAAACAAATGGTGAAGCAACAAGGCACCAATTATAGGTGGAAGCAAATTAAACTACTGACAGGTGGAAGACTACAGCACTTGAAGACTTTCAGCGAATGATAATAACTTGTATCATCCACCGGGGCCAATCGCCTTTAGCAAAAGCACTAGCTATCTTTAAAAAAAGTGGTAATTCGTACCTCTCCTCAAAATAATGTGTGACATAATCCTGCATGGACAGGTCGCGCGGCTGGCGCAGCTTGCCGAGCCAGATGTCGTTGATGATGACGCTGACCTCGCGCCGCGACAGCCGCAGGTTGCGCACGCGGCCCTCGTAGCGCAGGTACGGGGGGATCACTGGGTCCGTGCCCTGACAAAAAAAAATGGTTGCCTGTAAAGTCGGTTTACTGACGATAGTTGAACGTGACAACGTCTTCTTTGTCGCTCGTTCCGCGCTCGCGAGGTAACGCCGGTAACGCCGCATGAGCGAGGTAACGCCGGATGAGTCATGTTTTTTCGTGCGTGCAACCGGCTCTATCGATTTATAAGACGTTGTCACGTCAAAAAAAATTGGTTGTCTGTAAAGTCGGTTTACTGACGATAGTTGAACGTGACAACTCTCGCTTGCACTTCAAGCCTTACATGGAACGCCTCAGAGCGAGGTAACGCCGGTAACGCCGGATGAGTCATGTTTTTTTGTGCGTGCAGCCGGCTCTATCGATTTATAAGACGTTGTCACGTCAAAATTGGTTGTCTGTAAAGTCGGTTTACTGACGATAGTTGAATGTGACAACTCTCGCTTGGACTTCAAGCCTGACATGGAACGCCTCAGAGCGAGGTAACGCCGGTAACGCCGGATGAGTAATGAATTTTGTGCGTGCAGCCGGCTCTATCGATATATAAGACGTCACGTCAAAAAAACTGCTTGTTGGTTCTTTTATCGTAACGTATCGACGTAATTGTTGATAGTATTGAGACAGATATCTTTTGCCGAGCCCGTCTGACCAGCTCGGGCCTGAGCGTAGCTTGAATGTATACAGTTTGAAACAGCTGGATCCTATAAGGCTTTATAGATTCCTCTTTGGGTAAAGTGCTATCCAGTATTCCAGCTATATAGCCAACAGTATTCAGTTGAGGTAGGTATATGTACATTGGGGACTACCGCAAGCTATTCTATAGACTAATTGTTGAAGTGCTTTCCTTACCAGGCCATCAAAATATTCCAAGTGCTCACTCTCGGCGGCGGGCCCCAGCTCCTTCAGCAGAACTCGCAGCGTGTCCCGCGATGACAAGCCGCGCGCCAGTTGCCACCACCTGCCATAACAACAAATTTTTCTACCATATGAAAACACAACATCACTAAAAACCAGAATTTTCCGCGAGGCTTGGTTTGAGATTTTAAAATCACATTCTAGTCAATAGAATTTTTTAATATAAAATTTTCGACACTACTGGTCGATTTAATTACTGTCGAAAATTTTAAACTAGGTAGTAGGTACGTAATATTAATTATGGACCATAACATTATACTTACTTACCTAACCTATACCTAGGTATTTCGTTTTACCTATAGTCTCATTTTTGCTGGTGATAAATAATAATAATATAATAATAATAGCTTTATTTCTTTCCTTACAATAGTTATCTTAATACTAATTACACTATATTATCTGAAAAAGTTTTGCATATTAAACTATGGTCGTTAGTAGGTTAGCAATATGTCTTAATCTAGGTTAGTATTGTCAGTAAGTTTATTTTAGTTATTGTAAGGACCGCCTATGGCGGTAAAAGCCTCCTCCATTAGCAACCAGTCCCTTCTGTTCCTAGCTACTCGCGACCAGGTTTTACCAGCGACTTTGACAATATCGTCATCCCATCTTTTGAACGGTCGTCCACGCCTGCGTTTAGAATTCCATGGATACCAATTGGTAACGACTTTCGACCATCTTTCGTCCGGAACTCTTTGAATGTGCCCCGCCCATTTCCATTTGGATCTAAGTAAATGTTTGACAGCGTCTTTTGCTTTAGACTTTTTCCTTTTTACTGGCTTTTTTTTGCTGGTGATAGGAATACTTAAATTGGGCACTGGAGAAGGGGTTAAAATATCACGTTTTGCCAGTGGTGGAAGCAATGGGGAAATTTGCCTCCAGGCAGGAGATATTCCCGCCAGAGAGAGAGAGTCTGGAGACCGCTTGCGAATGGCTTGCATGTATTTTGATAGAAAAGGGAAGTGCGTCGGAAACTTCGTTAGTCTGAAAGTTAGTTATCAGCTAAGAAATACTTGACCTCTCGCGTCCCCCGCCGATGAAGTCGGCACAAAGCTCCCAGTGCGGACGCGGCGTGCCGGCGCGCTCCAGCTCGCTGCATTTCTCCTTGCACTCCACGAGCTCCTCTTGCAAGCTTTGCTTTTGAGCTGTTACGAGATTCCACTATTATTTCAGTTAAATAACTATGTAATATATAAATTTTCGATTGTTGTCTGCGTGCGGTAGGCCTGAGAATTGTTCGTGGGCTATTTTTCATAACCTTTAATGGCAAAGCAACGTTTGCCCGGTCAGCTAGTAAAATGTATAAAAAGAAAGACCTGGTGACTGGACGACTATCATTGTCATCAAGTTCCAACCCAAACCCCTAATGCCTGGAAAGCTTTCATGTGATTCGAGAAATTGTGTTTCAATATTGTAAATTTGATTTCAATATTGTAAATTTCCGCTTACGAGGTACTTAGATACTTGTATTTATACCTACTTCGCGCGCGAGTTGAATGCAGAACTAAAGTATGCAGCATGTATGGGGACGACTGCATTCATTCAAGTCGCGTGCGAACTGCGAAGTATACATAACCAGATCAGCACAGAATAATTAAGTTCACCTAATACTCGTTTGTGTAGCGCGAGGTGCGCGTCGTGCTGGGCGGCCAGCGCGCTGTGCTGCGCGGCGAGCGCGCTCAGCTGCAGCTGCAGCGCGTCGTGCTCGCGCCGCGGCACGCAGTCCGCGTACTCCTCCTTCATCCTCTTCAGCTCTGTCTGCGTGCTCGACAGCTGCTCGCTGCAATGTGTCCCCATCGTTTCCAGCTGCAGCTTAACTTGACGTTTATCACGCTACTTTTAGTGTCCCCGCACAGGCCACTGGCCACTACCACAAACGCCACGGGCCACCATCGGCATATTTCCTGTAGTTTTCATACAGTTCACGCCGGAGGCCGCCAAACGCTACAAATCCAATATTCCAATGGCATGGCGGTGTTTTGTGGTTGTGGCCAGTGATCCGCCGCTCGTACGTGTGGGGACACGTAGACCTGTTAGTCTCGCGGAACTAGAAATGAGCGAAGCGAGCGTAATGTTTTATTCATTAACAGACGCATTATAATAATACAACCGCCACGGTTGAAGATTCAAACTAGATTCAATATTTAATGCGTAGGTAGGTTAGGTCCTTGGTTACCTAATTATTGTCGTACCTACATGCCTATAAGTACTCAGGCTCACATTAGCTTTCACTGGTGGTGGGATTCTTCTTGCGGAGCTACAATTTCATTTTCATTAGGAACTAATGTCTTAGGATAACAAGACCAGTGCAGTCTTATATACTGCAATGCTAATTACGAGGACGCACTGTAACATCATACATGTAATGCATGCCACTAAACATCAGGTGAACGTTTCGCTCGTCATCCTTTGCTATAAAAAAGTCTGTACATCCAACCGGCGCCTCACCGACACCTGTCCAGCGCGATGGCGAGCACGGCCGGATCTCGGCGCGCGTCCTCCGCGGGGCAGGCTCTGGAGCCGTCCAGCTCGCGCAGTTTCAGCTGGAGCGCCACGTTCTCGAAGTACAGCGTGTAGCGCGCGTCCCGCTCGCGCAGCAGGCACAGGTACTCGGAGAACTTGTCGTCGTTAAGCTACAACCAGGCAAGTTCAGTTCACGGTTTCTTTTTTGGGATTGAGTATGCTGCATGGCCATAGCGACCGTAACATGTAGCGTCACCGGGTGAGTTGGGCGGGCATAGAAGCACCATAGAGTAATTTGTATAGTAGCACCGCCGGGATGTGAGAAGATCGGGAGGCAACGTCCACCCAAGGGCGCCTCCTGTGCGGCTCGGACCTAGGCTTAGGTCGACGTTGTGACGATAGGGAGGGTAATGGTTGGACCAGAGCCCCCGCACGCCCCCCAGAGCGAGACCGTGGGTGTGAATTGTGATCCACCTCCGGGTTACGAATGAGGTCGGAGCCTTCCTCTACGCCGGCGAAGACGCTGTACAAGATGTGTGTTACTTTATCGCGCGTTGCGAAAGGGGGCTAGACGGAAAAAATTAAGACGAAAAGTTGTAACGACACTTTTTGCTATAGTAAGCTATTGTAAGGCGTGCGGCGTGCGCATGTTTCCCTGTCTCTTATATATATCAAGCCAGATATACTTCGTTCCATCCGGGTGTCCCTTGACACCTCTTAAGTTTTTTTATTTCTTGGTTCACATAGTGTAAAAACGTTACATACGTGAATAGCCTCCCCAGGAAAAAAGTTCTATATGTCAATTCTTAGTATCCTGCGTTTTGGACAAATTCGGTTCAGCTGGTTACCCGAACCTCAGCACTAGGTTCGTCTGGGCTTCAAAATTGAGTTGGGCTGTTGGTCCACGTAGCCATCACTGAACCGTCACCCAGAAAGAGTGTAGAAGTCAATGGCACTATGAAGTGACGATCGCACAGTTACACCATAGGAAAAGAGCCCTGTCCCACACAAATATTACTTTACTATTAGGTATATTAATAAATTGCCAGAATTTTTCGGAAATAAAACTGCAAAGTATTTACCAATTAAAAAATATGAAATTCACATTAACACAACTAAACTTATTAAAAATTCGCAAATTATAATACACAATTACAGACATGTAAGTAGTATCATATTATTATAACAATAGAATAACAATATAGCAACATCTAAATGCACCAACATTTACAATCAGCACAACACAAAATCTGTCTTGTATTAAAATTAAAAACATTTAAAATTATCAAAGTACAGACCTTCCCCAAATTCTTTCTAAGTCTTGATATTTCAAACGTCAGTTTTAAATTTTCCTCCCTCAACCTCTGGTTTTCTCTTAAGAGTAGTTTCATTTTGTCATCCCTCTGATTCTTTTTAACGGATATACCAAAAACTTTCTGAAAAACATGGGTTTTAAACAAAAATCAAGAATTTATTTAGTATGGGTATTAAATCACAAAAACGAAAAAATGATTTCTACCTTGAACAATTAATATATCAAGTAAAACCATTATAAAAATATTTAAACAATAGGGAATTATTTATCGCAGCCATCATCAGAGTTAAGCATGTTTAAGACGACCTTCAGCAAGATAAGGATATACAAATAACTTGTATACATTATAATATAGTAGCACTATAACAATAAAGTACAATGTTCAGTATCTTATTTTATACAAAGGCACATTTTTTATAGCACATGTTCTATATTCCCACAACAACAGTTTATCATTCAGACTTTTCAATATTTTGGCATAAAAACAACACGAGACTTTCATAGAGATTAACAAGAATTTAAATAATTATTCGAGAAAACTAATCATTTGCCGCTCATCTACATTATAAAAAATAAATTAAAAAAACACTTGAACCATAATGATACAGAAGGCACAAAGAGGCAAGTTAGCACTTTAGTCAAGTTTTTTTATAATTAAACATTAGGTGGCCGGGCATCCACTTGTTTGCAGATGCCAGCTATATCCTCCGCATACGTCCTGCAGCAGCCCCCAACATACCTGACGTTGAGTTTCAACCACTCCTCAACAAACGTGTGCAGCGGTGCACACTTGTCTTTCTCCACCCATCCAACACCAGACTTATACTTCTCTCCCGAATTTGGGTATGCTATAACAGGTATAGGGGGATTTACTCCCTCGCTTAGTCCTCCAATCAAGTTTGCAACATAGTATGGGGACAGGCAATTGATACCGACAGCGACTAGTTGGCTTTTATTCACCTCCCAGCAAGCTCTTGCCACCGATTTGAAGTCTTCACCGTGAGCCAGACTCATATTATCTTTGCAACTGAAAGATATCCAAGCTTTGATATTGGGATACTCTTTTAACATGTCAGCGAGTAGCAAGGCCTCCTTTTTGCAAGGTATCGTTTCTATAGCTAGCAGATCCACACCGGAGGCCACTAACGTGTCAATTCTAGGTTTGTGCCACTCGTACATGGTTTGTTCGAGGGTCTTGTCCGCGTACTCGCCGGTGTATTCTGATCCGTCGTGAAGGTACGCGCCGTACGGACCTACGGAACCTGCTATGAGTATTTTACGGGCCGGCAAACCCTGGCGTTCTTCCGCGTATTTCTCCCTAGCGCGTTTCGCCAGATCTACTCCACGGCGTATAAGGTTGTGTGCCTCTTCAGCGGTCACCCCGAGGTGCTTCACGAAGCCTACGACGGAGGCCTGGTAGGTATTCGTGCTGATCACGTCGGCTCCGGCGCGAAGAAAGTCTAAATGCGTTTGAAAAACATCCTCCGGATTTGTTTGCAGGAAGCGAGCGGTCCATAGGGGATCCCCATCGGCGTTGGTGCCCACGTAACGAGATATTTGCGACGAGAAACCACCATCCAAAACGTAAATTTTCTCATTAGCCGGCGACATTTTCAAACTCTAACTTTATTGTTGTCAGTAGAACAATTCCACAACTGAGTGTATGAGCAAATGACTAATTACTTAAATCACATCTGAAGCTATGTTTAGTAACTGATAATAGCAAACGATGATAACTTTATAACGAGGAATTCAAAAGTAAACAAATTGTAAACAACTTTGTAAAATGATAGTCAAAACAAACTTGACAATTGAAAATTGACATTAATTGTAAGTCTCTCGATCAAAAAGTGCTTAATCTGTGATATCGAGGCGAGTTTACCAAGTTCAACAAGATATCGTTATTATCACTACCTACCAATTAAAATTAAGTATTTTTTATAATTAAAGACTTAACAAGTTTACCGATGACTTCACTTTGCTATAGTGTTTTAAAAATATGCATACAATAAAGTAAAACAAAGCATACGATGTGTGGACTAATTAGCACCTAGGTACCTAAAGCTTGCCCGCAGTTGTCGCTCGCGCTCGTTTTCAGCTAGTAATTATTATTGCTTGTTATGGTAAAAAACCATACTAACCCAGACGTTGTATTACTAAAAGAATAATAATTATAATTTACGTTAACTACCTAGTGTACTACTTTACTAACATTAATAAGTACCTATCCGTAAGTTTGGGTAACTTAAAGATGGGTATATCAAAGGCCGAAGGCGATAGTTTTTGAGTTTTTGCGGCAGAGTTGTGGTCTATGAGTGACATGGCCAAATACTTCTTGGTGGTCCTTAAAAAGGGTGACGATAAGTTATCATTACTTACATCTTGTATGATAAATTGAGAAATGCGTTCGTCTCTTATATGCAAAGCGTTATTGTATGCATTTTTAATTTTTCTCAAAAGGGATGAATGTGTTATCTTACATGCAATGAGATCATTGAAAGCTTCTTCGTAAATCTGTGAATATAATATAATTGATACATTACGTATTTTAATAAAATATACGAAAATGAAAAAAGACAAAAACACACCTACCTCAAGTACTTCATCAAAATATATTTGTTTAATTTCAAATATTTCGGAGTTGGTGCGCCTCACAGACTTCAGTTTTGACTCTATTTTAGATTCAATAGTTGTTATGTATTTTGGAGCCACGTTATGCATTTTTATAAAGCGTCGAAAGCTTGAAACGACTTTACTATGTTATCTTAGCTTATCTAATTGATAAAGGTACAAGGATTATACTCTGTTACTTTGGTAATTTCATCAATAAACGATGCAGGTACTACTTGCTAACTTTCCTAAACATACTATATGAATAAAGTGAAATCACATTTGTCACTAAGTACTTATTTATTGAATAGTTGTATTATTATCTACTTAGTGAAATCGTAATCATATTCGACAAATATTAAGTGAAGTGAAAACGACGAGACCTAGTAAACAGTTATTAAATCGTACGTGTTATAATTATCATGAATGAAAATGGGGTTAAGAACAAAATGGGGCAAAAGATCAAATAACTATGAACTTGGAGGAATTATCAAATTTTGGCGCGTAGACAGAGAAGAACGCTAGAAAAACCGGAAATGCAAACCATAAACTATACACCCCACTTGATACACACTGTATGATTGTTAATCCAATGTTTGGCCAATACTTGCAAGCAAACGTTACCAAATATAGTAGTCTATAAATAGCTAGTAGTCTGTGGTTTTGAAAGGTCGTTTTTATAATCTGTTCTTAAAGTGGATGTTGGTGGATGTGACGTCATTGACAATCGTGAAACACGGAAATTAGAAATGGCCGCGATGGGTAGTGGACGGGGGACGATGGATTCCCAAAATCAAGTGCAAAGTGATAATGTAGATCGTTTAAAATTGCTTTATCCCAACGTGAACGAAGATGAAACGCCCCTGCCGCGATCGTGGAGTACAAAGGATAAATTCAGCTACATCGGACTATCGCAAAATAATCTGCGAGTACACTACAAAGGTAAGTTTCAAGGTTTGTTTATGGGTTAGCTGATTCGCAAAACTCTATAACGATACTCTCTGCATTGGCTGAAACGGGTCTACTATTGCTTAAACTAGAATACGAGGCCCGTGGGCACTCTGACGTGTCAGCATTTCGTCGTAATGCTGCACTCTACACGGCTCGACGAGTCAAACAAAGAAATCAGCTGATCGTATATTTTGTTACTGTATCCGAACTTATATGATGACTTTGTATAATCGACTCGAAAACAGCTTAAAATTAACTTACGCGTTATCTTTCATACGTTATCACGATCATTGTTACGATAATTGAATAAAAACAGCTCGATATTTTACAAGGTCTCTCCTCTTCAGAAATGGCAGGCAATTTGCTTGATTATATTATGTATGAATTAGAAGGATATCCATAAAACATACGTTTTATACTAATTATTACTTGCATCAGGTACCTAACTAACTTAAATCTTTTTTTGATACAGTTATGTAATTTTTGTTTTGTTGGTTACTTAATCTATAAGTCAATGGAGAAACAATATTGCAGAGAAAGCCAAAATAATTATTTTGCATGCCTATTTCATACTGTTTACAACAACACCAAGTTATTGCTTCTATCCAATACATTTTGTTGATTAGGTATTAAAATAATCTTCAAAAAGCACATAAAATTCTAATAAGCAAGTACTTGTACTTTCTAATAGGTAGATAGTGTAAAAATATGAAAGCCAACTTTGTAATGCTAAAAAAATCAAATCATTCCATCAGTTTATAATGAGAACACGAGAGAACATTCTATCCTTTTTTGTTATTTGCAAATTAGTATTTGATCAAGACACGCGGTTAGCGTGTCAAGCCAAGTACAAAGTAAACAGTACTGGCATTACTATCAGCAGACAAAGATGTGTTAACCATCAGTTGATATACCATATCATACCAGAACTCTGAAATCACATAGTTAAAGTACAAATTGACCCACACAAGGAATAAAACTACCACTGACCATTCTAACTAATCAAGGGATATTTTAAAAATTCACTTTTTATTCTCACACTCTGTACTCTACATACCTCAATACAGTGTGAGAAAAAATAGACAAGGCCTGGTTGTTTCAATAAATTTCAGACATTACACACAGAAGTTATCGCAATTTAGCCCCAAAGTAAGCAATGGTGTGTGTTATGGGTACTAGATAATATTTTATATATATATATATACATAAATAATGTGTATACAAAAGCACTGGTAAAAATTCATGCTCTTCTGTCCTCATCCATGGTGCTAAGACATGGACTCTGACAAATGGCCTGATCTATAACTTCAAAGTCGCCCAGTGCGCTATGGAGAGGGCTATGTTAGGAGTTTCCCTGAAGAATAGAATCATAAATGAGGACATCTGCAGGAGAACCAAAGTTGCCAACGTAGCCCAAACCATTAGCAAGCTGAAGTGGAAGTGGGCAGGTCACGCTTGTCATAGAGGCAAAGGTCATTGGAGTCAGAAAGTCCTTGTTCTGACTCCAACAACTGACTTACAATATAAAACAGGTGGCGAGAAGTGACAGGATGAGGAAGGCTGAGAACAGTGTGTGATGGTGCACCCTTGGGACTTGGGAATGCCTATGGCCGCAGGCTGAAATGATAATGTTGATGACTCAAACATTATTTATATAACATATCTCATTTCAGGTTTGGGAATTGAACCCACAACCTCCAATGTATTGACCACTACCACTACACAATTAGGTCATCAAATTCATTTTGCCAAATGCTGAACTTTACTAGTTCTCTGTAGTGTAATTTACATGTGAATACAATATTATTATGTAACATTTAAATTCAAAGTTGAAATAAATCTACACAGAAAAATCTAAACATAAATATAAATCTAAACAAAACACATTCAATGGCAATTTTAATATCATTTTATGCTTCATGCAACTGCACATTTGTTAATCATTAATCATGTTGTCAATATCTCAAAATGAGTAATTGCATTTAATCTTAAAGTAATTAATGATTACACTTCATTGATATACCTAATAGGTACTATAGATTTCGGGTCAGCGCTAAAAAGTGTCCGAACCGAAAGAGAGCTAAAATGCGAAAAGGTTTCCAATCGCACTTCAGTCTCGTGTTTGATTGATCAGAGAGAACACGCGTTAATAATGCCGCTCGAAGCTGCAGAAGGTGCAAAATAGTCAGTTGAATCTACGTAAGCTGATAGCTTGCTGCAAGCCAAATTAGGCTATATAATAATGTTTTAAGACATAAATTTCGATGTCTTAGTTTGTTTATAAAAATACACATGTTCTCAGAACACTTTTTTCGTGAATTTTGCATTACACCTGGAGTCCATAGATTTATATGTAAATGTTACACTTAGTCTAAGATCCTGTTATACAACGATTTTCACCAAGCTGTTGCTGTCATGGATTAAAACTATTTTACATCAACATTTAAATATGTTGCAATTGTGTTGCCTGAAAATTTCAGTCCAGAATATGATTAATTAACATTTTAAGGAAACCATGTATCATGAACTCCTATTTGTTAGAGTGTCGTTGACCTCATAGTTCAAATAAGATTGGGTGGTTTTTGCCAGGAGAAAAGTATTTCTGCTCTGTTTTTGTTTTTGGGCAATAAAAATTAAAGATTTAATAAAATCGTAGGTAATAAGCACAATAATTGCGATTTGCGACCTGAATTGCTCATCCAACCTCTACTTAGTGCTATAAATATTAGGGTCCGTACAAAAATGGTAAAAATGGAACGGAGAAGATAGAATTGCTTGATTTTAATTTGATTGGTTATGAATATAAAGAGATTCTGTTGGTACGTTTGACACAAACATAGCAAGGTGCAACACATCTTCAATAGACAAGCAACCTTATTGTAGGGCTTGTATAGATAGGTACCCAATGATGTTACTATGCTAGGTTGACACGTCACTCAAGTAGTACGTATTTTAGATCGATGTTGGTCGTCCCGACGGTTCATGCCCTCGGCCGCTGCTAGGACCGCTGCAGTGCATTAACCCAAGTCTAGACTCCAGACTGCAGCTCCCTAAAACGAGGAGGTCACGCCACTCATGCTCAGGCCCTTTGTTGTCTGGGCTATTATGTGTAGCGAGGGATATTATAATGTGCAACCTTAAACGAAACCTTTACCAGACGTTTCGCTAACTCTTGCAGTGTTAGTTTCGAATTATTGTCTGTCTCCTGCAGGCGTGCTAATTTATTGGTTCTACATCGAAAAGCGGTATTCCGTTGATCAATGTCATGGATGTCATCTCAATTCTCATCTCAGTTTTCTAACGCGTGTAGGAGTAATAGTATCTGATGTCTTGGCTAAGCCTCCTGTCTATCGAATCGAGTCTAGATGTCGTTCATAAACATACTAGCTATGATTCGAAAGGGTTAGGCTTGAGAAAGGTTCAGACGTGAGCTAATTAATGCGACTCGACTTGTATAATATCGTAAGTCTTAACAATCATAAAAGAAGTACATCATCATAAAAAGATCTATTGTTAACGTTTTTTTACTATGAAAATAGGACCGCCCTTGACACTTGATAACATCAATTAAAATCTTTACAAGGAACCGCTAAGCTGATTAGTGAAAACCGAAAAGTCCCATGTCTACCACATCTATCTTGTAATCTAGTATAGATAATTTAATCCACGATGACGCGCCCCACTCTGTCAAACTCCATACGTTTCGAATGAAACATAAGCGATTTTGACAGAGTTGGGGCGCGTCTTCGTGGATTGAAATATTTAGCCTTCAAGAGAGCGAAAGAATACTTGGGCATTTTCTAGGCAAGCGCGCTCCACCCAAGACCTCACCATTGTTCTTCATCAGTTCTTGCTTAGGCTAAGCGCAGGTCTATCCAATAATAAGTAACAAAAATCCTCTACATTACGGCCTTAGTAACTCATAGAAATAGAAAACAGCGCGGCTGCATATAAACGAATCATGTTTCAAGGAACGCAATCGATATTCAGTTGAAGCCAGCCGGTTGAATATCTTCTATTATTACTTATATTGATTGGGGAATTCGCGAGGGTAACTTGATATGTTATTATTTGCGAATTAATTACTTAATACCTTTTTTCACGTTTACTCAAATAAATATTATAGTCTATAGAAAGAAGGGAAGAAAAGCTTTTTATTTGGTCATAACTCACAATCGAATGATACTTATAACACGAATAACAAATAAAGAATACATATGAACTAATTACATAAAATACAGTGTAATGTTTGGGATTACATGTTTATATTGATAACGTTGATGGGGAAATTCGCGAGCATAACTTGATGTGTTTTCATTTCCGAATTTACAAGTTTCGTTAAATTAATATGATGTTTCTAGGTATCTAGGTGAGTTCAAACGTTGTTTTAATCAGCTTTTGAATGGAAATACAGTTTATACAAAAAATAAAATACATTCGCTAGTCTGTGGTCTTGAACCCGCATTGACTTTTAGTGGAGGGCCGTAGGGTCAATTAGCTTTATTTTGCTTTCTTTTAAGGATGTAGGCCAGCGTAATAAACTGTTAAATGTTTTTGTAATAAACTTTCAAATGAAAAAAAAAGAAATACGAAAATGAGATGAATAGACAAAGTTTGTAAATTACTAGCCAACCTGCCGCGTCGGTCGGAATTCAAAAACTTTCTTTATCCCTTTTCTACAATGTACAAACCCTTTATGCACAGCTTTCCAGGTTCAAGGGTTTGTGCTGTGCGATTGAGTCAGTTTAAATATATTTAGGCTAGCGTTTGACTGTTGCACCACGGCGCAACTTCACATCTGATGGAAAGTGATGATACAGTCTAAGGTGGAATGCGCTTGCCTAGGAGATACCTAACTATATCTTATTTGAAGGCACCCAAATTGTAGATTTCGTCGAAAACGTAGGCCGGGAGAGTATTCCAGACCTTTTCAATATGTATCAGGCACGAGGAATCAAACCGCTTCGTATGTGTCTTTTTTACGGTTTGGTTTCTATAATTATGTTCTGTTGGTTAGTTCCCACGAGTTTAATACAAACCACGCTTCGCACTGTTATCTGTTAGCTTCTCACTGCGAATATCTATAGGTAGAGAGGGAGAGGCAACGTAGAGAGGGAGAGACGCTGTCGGCTAAAGTTGGCACGCGAGCGGCGCGTGCGTCTGTGTCGGCCACTCGTTGTTTACTATGACTGATATAAACACAGTTGCAACTTGCAAGCGTGATTCAGCGAATCCGCACCGCAGCTTCTCCGATGCGCAATGGATATAACTGCAAATGGTCAAATGCGAGGGTTGCTCGCCAAACGTAATTCTTTGTTAACACCCGGGATTATCTAGAAAGATTAAATTGTCTTGCTATAATCCGCCACCTGAAAATAATCTGTATGGTTTTACATGCAATAATAAGCCAAGCACTCCCACTGGCACAAGCACGAAAGCAAGTTCCCAAGCAAGCAATGCAACCACTACCCACATGCAAAAATGCTGCACACAACTCATAAGATTCAACGCACGTTTTGTCCCGAGACCGAGACATCTTCGGGAGATGTTGACTTCCTAATACGAGATTGTATAGCTACCCGGGGTTATTTCCACCGCCGGTTACCTTTACTTTCTAAGATTTCGAACAGCACTCGTTTTCTCTATAATGTTAGCAATTTAGCTCTCGGTAGAGATAGCAACAAAACACTGACTTTTGTTTTAATTAAGATCTATACAATGCTGCCACGAATGCAGCGTTTATTTATTAAAGAAATTATACCTGTTACTGATAATAACCTGTCAAGTGCGAGTCGGACTCGCGCACTGAGGGTTCCGTACTACAACCGGAGGAATAAAACCATACAAACCACTTTTCTTATCGAACCGCAAAACTAACTTTGTTTTTAGAGGTTTATTGTAAATATAAAAAAAACTACTTATTAGATCTCGTTCAAACCAATTATCGGTGGAAGTTTGCATAGTAATGTACATCATATATTTTTTTTAGTTTTATCATACTCTTATTTTAGAAGTTAAGGGGAGGGGACACACATTTTACCACTTTGGAAGTGTCTCTCGCGCAAGCTATTCATTTTAGAAAAAAATGATATTAGAAACCTTAGTATCATTTTTGAAGACCTATCCATAGATACCCCACACATATGGGTTTGATGAAAAAAAAAATTTTGAGTTTCAGTTCTAAGTATGGGGCACCCCCAAAATTTATTACTTTTTTTTAAATTTTGTGTGAAAACCTTAATGCGGTTCACAGAATACATCTACTTACCAAGTTTCAACAGTATAGCTCTTATAGTTTCGGTAAAAAGTGGCTGTGACATACGGACGGACAGACGGACAGACGGACAGACGGACAGACGGACAGACAGACATGACGAATTTATAAGGGTTCCGTTTTTTTGCCATTCGGCTACGGAACCCTAAAAAACGTAGTTTGTAAGAAATTAAAATAAGTAACTACCACTGTGCTTTGTTTGAACGGTAAAACGACCATCCATAACTTTTGAATGTCTGATTTTGACATCACATCCAACGATTCGAGTATTTTGGCTTTAGAAGTTTATCTTTAGATACAATGTAATTTAACGTCTCGGTGCAATAAAGCAGACATCACGGTTTAAAATGTAATTCATGCGGTTCAAGCCGCCGAGCTTGTGTATATAAAAGGTTCGCTTTTGTTTAGTGATTATGAGAACTTTTTTGCCGTCGATATAAATATACGTCCGCGAGGGCCCGAGCCTCGACCTCGCCGTTCATTGGTCGACGCGTTTTGCGCTTACTTCCTGGAAAGTGTTTCACAATTTCAATTTACTTTTCTCATTAATTGCTTTTTGTTCCAACCGTACTTGCCGTGAAATAGCTTTTTAGATTTTCCCTTCAAAAGACAAATTGAATTATGATATTGTGTTTGAAATTAATGATTATCTGCTGCTTATTTTGTCTTTTTAAGATGCAATCTGTCAGATCGGTTTTACTATAAATCGAAAGCGTAAGCTTCGAAGCTTTCTCCAGTTGAGTTGAGTTCTTGTATTCTTAACACCTCAAGAGAAACAAAAAATTGGTGAAGTGCGTGTCGGGCTCGCGCACTGAGGGTTCCGTACCATCAAATCCTAAAACCCTAAAAAGGAAAAAAACTTTTATATCGACACTGACACCGCGGTGGTAGTTGGTAGGTACCTCCCGGACGACTTCGCCCAGGAAGAATCCTCCAACTATTACAATCACCGTCTACTACAAATACAATACAATCAGTCTGTTACGAACACGAAGATTTTAATCTTACAATTGTTGTGCCCATACAATTTGTAGAGGCTTGATCTGCCCATCTAGTTAAATCTTGTGTTGAAACGTGAAGTTACGTAAGCTATGCGATTGCCGATAAACTATCATTTTTAGGGTATCTCTTGAACCGTGATACACTTGAATTTTTTTACAGATGATGTGTTTCCGATGCCGCTATAACAACAAATATTAAATAATCGCGGACAACCATACATATGTATACATACATACATACGGGTCGAATACAGAACCTCTTTCTTTTTTGAAGTCGGTTTAAAATATAATATAATGAAGATTAAAGGGGGCTCCCAAATCCCAATCCATACAACAAAAGCGATTTTTTGCTCGTTTTTGGTCGTTGATCTAGTAGACCCATATTTTTATAAAAGTAGTAGGTAAATGGGCATTCTGGCTTCTGCATCATCATCTCGCTACATTATATAGATACTAGTTGGCCCGTTGGGTGACTTTTTTTTGGTAAATACGACATTTCCCGAAAAATGAATCCTAGCTAGATCCATTTATCGCCTCTAAACCCTCTGCATGAAAATCATTGGAGCCGTTTCTGAGATTCAGAAAAATATTACTATATATATAGCTGCTCGTGCTGATTCACTCACTGACTGATTGATCACCTCTCCTGAACAATTTTGTATGAAAATTTTTTTTTTCAAGTACCGTTTCGTATATAAGGAAAAAATTCATTCGGAGGAAAAATACGGAGAGAGCTGATGATTGAGGATTTCAGAGATGGGTGAAGAGCACGGCCAGGGTATTGAAGATAAGTGGGAGGTGCTCGACCAAATGTCATTTGAAACATCATCCAATTGGCAGTGAGCTGAAAAAAAATTCAAAATGGCGGATTCAAAATGGCCGCCAAACGAAATTCGCCGTTATCTCGGAATGTATAAGAGATGGAAGAACGGTTTCTTGACAAGAAGTGATCAGAACCCGGAGGTCTATTTGATGGACAGAAAAAAAATTCAAAATGGCGGAATTTATTTTTCCATAGAAAATGTATGGGGAATTTTGAAGGGGTTTTTTATGGGCGGGAAGACAGCACGCGGGCCACATGTGGCCCGCGCCCCCACACACCCTACTAGTTAATATATATAGCTGCTTGTGCTGATTCACTGACTGATTGATCACCTCTCCTGAACAATTTTGTATGAAAAATTTTTTTTTCAATGACCATTTCGTATATGAGGGAAAAATTCATTCGGAGGAAAAATATGGAGACAGCTGATGATTGAGGATTTCGAAGACGGGTGAAGAGCACAGCCAAGGATATTGCAGATAGGTGGGGGGTGCTCGACCAAATGTCATTTGAAATGTGGCCCGCGCCTCCACGCGCCCTACTAGTATTTATATATACATGAATTGCTTAAGATAAAGGTAAGAATGTCGCGAATATCGCCTGAAAACTTTGTAAAAGGAGTCGAAGAAAAAATATATTTTCTGATCGTTGCAAATGTATGCGAAGCTACGAGTGCTTCGCAAAAAGCGGGCCGAGCTCGGAACTGTATTTACTGACTGACAACCGGCAAGGCGAGGGCATTGACTGCGGAGTGCCGCGGGAGGCGAAGGGCTAGGGCTCATAATGGGCCATCGTTATTCGCCTCCACGTGAGACACCGCTTCGTTATGCGGAGGGCTTTATTTTATTATTTCTCTGTTGAATAAAAAACCGTGGCGATATAGAATCTCGTGTAAAAAGAGTAGGGTAAATATCGGGTCGAGTTTTTATCCTTGTTTCTTTATATGGATACGTCATTACGTATCCATATAAAGCCATATAAGGGCCCAAGTGGCTTTAGAGTATTGGGCATTCCCAATACTCTAAGGCCACTTGGGCCCTTATTCTGTATCTCAGTCTATATATAATCACTGTTGTCTATGGATCGCTATACATCGTTGCGAAAAAGTGGAACGAAAATAATATTTTGTGGAAAACCTTCAATGGATAAAAAATAAATGTCATTGAAGGCCACAGTGATCTTCACTGAGATAAGGAATAGGGGGCTTGGTCTGTTATGCAGGGGTTGTTAACGTGGTTTTCCGCAGTTTTTATTCAGACTGACAGACTTGACTGATCTATCAACGTAGACCTCAAACCACTTGACAGATCGGGCTGAAAGGCATACAGATAACTAATCTAATCATAAGAATCCATTATGAAACACAATTGGCCAAATGCTAATTAGAAAGCTTCAAATACCTTTAAAAATATTGTAGAGAACTCTGAGACATGCAGGGTTCCTCCTTTATCGTTAAGCATTTAACACTTATTTGCCATCACACAACTAGATGACCTAACATGCGTGATTCGGGTGATTAAGTGGGAATTTCGAGAAATTCTTATTTCTGGCCTACAAGAAAAGAGCCTCTGCAAAACTTCAGCTTTCTAGGTCCAAAGGTTTATAACATATTCGGCCGCATCGCCATTTAACATCAGCTAGGCGATTCGCGAATTTTTTTAAACTCAGTATGATGATTCACTCCCCTTCATCACAGACTAGTGGACGGCGGGTGACATAGTTCACGTATAGTCCACGTAAAGACAAGAATACCGCAAAGTTTTTAAACAACACTTCACGAAATGCAGCTGACGCATTACTTGCATCTAGTGCTAGGCTAGTGAGATAGCAGTCAGGTAGTGACTTGGAGGTTGTAAAACAAAAACCTACTTAGTAGATGAGTAATCGCGAAGGCCTATTCCTATCCTTGGGTTAAGTGTAGTGTACATTGCTCGGTCTCCGGGGGCCGGGATACGCCACCTCGTCGTGTAATGGGGTCACGCAGCGCGCAGCCCGCAAGGCGACGCTTACTGAATTTCACTCCCGAGTCCTACAGAACACGACCCAATCCTACCTACATTCTGAATAATATACGAACGAGACCACGATATATGGCGTCCCGTTAGATTAACACTTACAAATAGGGGTTCTTTCTATTTACTTACTCTTTACATAGATTTTTTCTTCGTGGTGTTATGAAACGCCTATTCATGTCAGATGCAATATGTCTAGACTTTACTGCGTATTGTCTACTAACCCTATAACACCCTGAGTTGTGCCCTTCGCGAAGGCACAAAGTTCTTAGGTCTTCATATCATTATGGGCTTTTAAGTGTAGCCTTCGTATGTTGCAGATCTGAATTGGCTTCAACTAGCTCAACGTTTTTTACGTTTGCCTGTTTGTTGATATTTATTTATTATTATTATTATAATATTATTTATTATAAAGACCATAAAAGACTCTGACATCATAAGAATCTTTTGTCCTTTGAGATCAAGAGGCGTGCCATGGACTTGTTCTTCCTGTGTTCCGATTGCATTGAGTATTGTTCCTTAATTGATAATGTGTCATCTGTCACGTCACAAAACTTGTGTTTTGTGGATTAAAATGTAATTTAGACCAATTAATACTTTAAAGCTTCTGTTAAAGTGGCCGTGTAAATATCAATGGCACTGGAATAACCTCAATTGTATTAGAATCCCTGCTCGAGTTTGTGAGTCCAGAAAAGACTATTTGAAATTGTGTTCGTCTGTATTCGTTTTTGACCCCCTTCCCAAAAACAGCCCAAAGACGTTTCACCGTATTTGGGCTTATTGGAATGAATAGCTGTTCCAACAAGAATTTGGCAATCGTCAAGTTAATCGGAAATAGATTAGGCATCGTCAAGCGCTATAAGTTTTTAATTTTAAATACATAGATTTATAATAGGTCGTCGTTTGCTCTCCGACTATATATAGCCATACCCAACGACAACTCCGTGAGTGCAGCAACTTTTTCTTGTATTATGAGTGTGTCAATTTGAAATTTGTATGGTGTACGGATGCTAGTGTGCGTGAAAAGTTGTGTCGCGACGGCTTGGGTTTGCCAATTTGGGCAAGGATTTTTTGCCTCACTTTTGTAGTCGAGGGTTCCCTCTTGGACCTCTATGTTTATAGTTGCATTTACTCGTATGATGCAGGAAAAATTCTGATTGTCCTAACACAATAAGTTCAAACATGTCTACTTTCAAAGGTCCCGTAAGCCATTCTGTTTTAATTAGGCCGTTCAGCATTGTGTTCACTGTTCACAGCTCAGACTCATATTATACACAGATGCCTCCCTTCGTAATAATCGAGCTACGCGTAATTCAGACGAGTTTTTGTTCTTTTGTCTTTTTTGTCTTTTCCATTATGTATCATATTCATTATACATTGTGTAAATTACTCCGTACAATCAGGGTTACTTTCTTTATACTTTCTTTTTACTTCAGGCCTGGCAGTGCTTATTATAATTTCATTTTGTTTTTTCATGTTTTAATTTTTTGGAGGATCGTCATATCATTTATCGTAATTTATTTTTGCGTATTTCCGTGTACCATAAAAATAAAACTATTTCTATATCTAGTACTTAATAAAAATTTTCCGATAACAACGATTTTTTTAAATGCTATTATCACCGATTTTTTAAAATGCTAGTAAGTTTGTGATTTGTGAACCGTAACACACTATGTATTAAATTAAAGTAGAATGCAACTTTTTTATTTAGGATAATGATTATTATTGGATGGATTAATGTTGTGGCACTAATCCAAAACTACGCTCGTTGGCTGCCTCACGGATCCGAAGATCCAAGGGGAGCATTCCAGCCAGTATCATTGCCGAGTTCAGGGAGACGGTGCGGTACGACTTAGTCATTTTCAGAGCGAAACCTCTTTGGAGTGAACCCAGACGCTTCCGTACTCCAAGCTTTGAGGCAGCAGGCGCCCAGGCACTAGCAGCGTACAGGACTACTGGCTCCACCACTGCAGTATAAATCGTTTTTATGACCTGGGGGTGGAGGCCCCAGCTTGTTTTGGCGGCTCTTGACAGCTGTTTGAAGAGACCTTGAACCCTCATGCAAGTATTAGTTACATGGGGGTTAAAGGTCAACTTGTCATCGATAGTGAGCCCCAAAATTTTTATTTCGCTGGACAGAACAATACCAGTCCCGCCCATGGTCAAAAATGGGGTATCATACTTCCGTTTGTTGGTTATCACCATAGCCTTTGTCTTATGTGGTGCAAACCTAAGCTTGTTTCGGATTCCCCACTCCCGGACATAGGCAAGAGCGGCATTGGCCCGTCTCGAAACCTCCAGTCCCGTGTCTCCCTCGAAGACGAGGACAACATCGTCAGCAAAGGCCTGACAATGTTCTCCCCGCCCTTCTAGGCCCCGCAGCAGTGGATCCAGCAGAAGGTTCCACAGAATGGGACCCCCGATGGAGCCTTGAACACATCCCTTGGTCGTATTGCGCGTGTGCTCAGCTCCCGCATACCTCACTCTGACCTTGCGATCCTGAAGATAGCTGTCAACCACCCTGCGGATATTAACGGGACACTTTTCCTCGGCCAGTCTGACTCTAATGGCCGGCCACCAAGCACTGTCAAAGGCTCCCTCTATGTCCAATGAAATAACAGTAATCAGTTTCTTTTCCTTTAGCTTCTTATAGATGTATTGCATTAAGACATAGAGGGCGTCCTCAGTGCTCCTTTGCGGCATAAAGCCATACTGGCAAGTACTGATCCTAGGCAGGATGTGCCATTTAATTCGATTGACAACCATCTTCTCAAAGATTTTGCCCAAAACGGGTAACAATCCGATCGGACGATAGGCCTTAGGGTTCGTGTAGTCCTCCTTGGCTGGTTTGCGGAGGACTACTACGGTGGCCTCTTTCCATGATAACGGAAAGTGACCCAATTCCAGGCACTTGTTGACCAAAGTGAGGTATACGTCAGGATCAAGTGAGATCGCACGGTGGCATATGTCAGCTGTAAGACCATCCGACCCAGGGGCCTTCTTGGGGTTGAAGCTCGAGGCTGCACAACTTAATTCTACAGCAGTAAATGGTGGATCCAAAATTTCATTTTGAGTCCACTCATTTACTTGTTCAGCGGCATGCCGCGTTTGATGATGGTCTGCGTTATCCTCAGCCCCAAGATCCTCCGGATAAAAGATCCCCGCTAACAATGCCGCCGATTCGCTAGGGTCACAGGTTTTACCATTTTCCACTAATAATAAGTCTTCTTTTCTTACGGTGGTTCTGCCTATGACCCTATATATCCCATTCCATAGTCCCTCTCTGTCCTGTCGCTCACAGAAAGCCTTCCAACTGGCTATCTGTGCTTCTTTGGCCTGCGACTCATAGATTTCTTTGGCTTGCAAATACTCTCGCACAACCCTGTTTCGGCGGACTGGCGCAGCGCATCGGATGCGTCGCCTCTTGGTATTGACTTCGCGTTTAAGTGCGGCGAGCTCATCACTCCACCAAGGTAATTTAAAGTGTTCTGTCGTTTTCTTAATTGGTATGCTTGCTTCGCAAGCTGTAACTATTAAATTGTTATATGTTTCAACACACTTGTCGAGATCGTTTTTGTTATCGATATCTTCTATTTCACATTTTTTGATAGAATTAGTCATTAGTAATTGGGTGAGGTTCGTTTGAAATTCATTCCAATTGGCTTTTTTTGTGTTGAATTTTCGCGTAGTTCTAGTTATTTTTACAATATGATCCCGTTTCAGTTTTATGCAGAACTTAATTGTGTTGTGGTCCGAGCTCGTCACGCCATCGTCCACCGTCCAGTCCGCTATCAACGGCAATGCGTCAACAGAGCACGCAGTAACATCGACACAGCTGGAATAAGTTTTATTTCCTCTAACTGTGTCGAAAGTGGGGGTGTTTCCCTGGTTGAGTATTTGCAAGTCAAGCTCCTCTAGAGCCCCAAACATCGCCTCCCCCCTGCTGTTTGTTTTCTTGCTGCCCCACCAGGTGTTCCAAGCATTCGTGTCTCCACCCATTACGATGTAGCGGGAGCCTATGCTCGCAACCGTTCTAGCCAATTGGTCCAAGTATGGATCTATCGGTTGGTCGGGCTCAAAGTAGAACGAGACAACACCCATCTCCCAAGCATCCGTTTTTATTCTTACCACCACGATGTTGTTGGTGGTAAGTTTAGAGTCCAGTGTTACCGCCATGTCACTGTCGAATACTACTATTGCGGCTTTGACATGTCCATCCCCAGTATTGGTGCATTGAAAGATGCGCGCGCCCCTGAAATCTCGCATTGAGGCCAACCCTCCAACGTAGGGCTCCTGGATCAACGCTAAGGCTACTTTTCTCTTGGTTGCTTCGAGCATAAGCTCCTGTGTGGCGAGATGTTTACGCTGTAAATTCGCTTGAAACATGTAGTAGGGCCGCACAGCGGTACTGGTGTCGCCCGGGACAACTTTAGCAATAGGCTATAGTCGCCCTGGCCAAGGCCTCCCACTTTCTGCGAACCGCACACTCCAAGTCGAACGCGTTGTGATTAACAGCCATCATTCCGGCTTGTGTGCAATTACAGCAGATAGGGGAGACGCCCGCTTGCCATTTGGGGCAGTTCACTTTAAGGTGTACTCCCCCGCAGTGGCTGCACTTTTCTTGTGTCTCTTTGCAAAGTCGCCTGCCATGCCCGTGCCCGAGGCACATTGAGCATTGGACAAGTGGAGACTGGTCCGCCACTCTTACACGCTGCAGATCGATGTGTACTGCGCCTGCCACCGTCATGTTCGACCATATTTTTGGGGACACCCTCATGATTACGTGGCCCAAGAGAGGGTTCCTTGTTCTTCTCCTATATCTTATTTCAATTCTATTTTCCTCTTCCTTGATATCCTTAAATATGTTTTTATTTTGATTTTTAAGAGCCTTTAATATGTCTTCGTCAGTATTTATTTGAAGGACATCTTTAAGGATAACAAGTGGATCCTTAAATTTTTTTAATTTCTTCTACTTGTAGATCCGCGTTTTTAAGTCTTTGCATAACTTTTTCTCTCTCCTCTCTTGTGCCACATCCTACGATAACCTTCCTGTCCCTGGCCTTTCGGACTTTATCCACTAGTACTCCACTCTCTTTTGCGTTTATAGCCATTCTTATTTTTTGGAGTACCTCTTCTCCTGATTCTCCTTCATCCTTAGAAGCGACGGCTATTGAGTGCATCGCTGCTTGTTCTACACGATGCTTTCTACCTTCGCCAGAAACCACACTTGCGTAAGTCAGTAGCCGCTTCTCTTCCAGATCTTTTTCTATACATTTTTGTAATTTTTTCACTTCTTCTGTGTTCCTATTTATGATTTCTGCATGTTCTTCTAATCTTTTAATTATTTGTGTTTCATCGAAAATAGGAGGCGGTGTCAAACTAATGTAGGTAGTGTCGCCAGATTCTTCACTTTTCCTTTCTTCTCCAACTATAGGAAGAGTCTGGTATTTGTCCGCCTCTGCCTCCTTCAATAATTTGAACAGCCTGTCAACAGCCTGTACGATTTCGGTCTTTATTTCGGTCTTTGTAGTGCGAGCCCTATTAAGCTGTAATTTTATGTTTACAACACACGATTTTGCTTCTGCTAGTCTATTTTTCTGGTTCTTGTTTGTTCCTGATCTCGGAGAACCGTCCGTGACTTCAGGCTGTGTTTTCCTACCCTGAGCTGTTATACTACCTCCGTGTGCCTTCTTAATACTGTCTGCTTCGGTTTATATGAGGCCAAGAGGGGAGTATCCCAGCGAGTACTCGGAGACAGGGAGATGGAAGGGAAAGTGCCATATACCACGCAACCCCATCCGGCGGAACAGATATGTCTGCGGTTTACTAGCCTGGTGGATCGAGAAGACCTTGAGACTCATAACAACCAAGCGGTGCGCATCTTTACCGATGGCAGCAAAATTGACGGTAAGGTTGGGGCCGCGTTATCCCTATGGGATGGCGAGGCTGAAACCAAAGCCGTCAAGCTAAAGTTGGATGCGCACTGCTCGGTCTACCAGGCTGAACTTCTTGCCTTGGATAGGGCTGCCTCTCTCGCGACAGACCGCCCTGAAACATCCATTGGCATATACACCGACTCACGATCTTCGCTTGAGTCGATAGTCGGTTTTCATTCCTTCCATCCCCTAGTAGCAAATATAAAAAACAATTTGAGAATTTGTTACACCCAGAACAAGAAAGTTTCCTTGTTCTGGGTGAAAGCGCACGCGGGGCTGGAGGGAAATGAAAGAGCCGATGAACTCGCGAGAGAGGCCGCTTTGCGTCTAAGGAGAAGGCCGGATTATGACCGATGGCCGGTTTCATTCGTGAAGCGACAGCTCCGCGAGGAGTCGCTTGACGAATGGAACCGGAGGTATACATCCGAAGGAACTGCAGGCACGACTAAGATTTTTTGCCGGATGTGCGGTTTGCACATACTGTGGTTAAGAAACTGAATCTTCATATGGTACTGACCCAAGTACTGACGGGTCATGGAGGGTTCGCGGACTACCTGCACAGGTTCAAATGCAAAGACGACCCGGGCTGCGTCTGCGATGACAATGTATCAGAAACGATAATCCATCTTCTGATGGATTGTCCTCAGCATGGCGCCGCCCGGGAAGACTTACAACAGGAATTGCAGATGAAACTGTGCAGGGAATCCGTGCCCATAATTCTGAGCGAGGCCTCTGGACGAGATAGGCTCATCAAATACGCGATCAGGATAGCCAAAATTGCTATTGAGAGGAACAGAACAATCGATATAGATACGTAGTGTGTTTTTATATTATAAGAATATAGAACTGACTCGCATAGAGATCGAATTGTTCTGGTCCTCACAAAAGCTAAAGCATTTGGCTGTCCTGTGTACTCCAGGCATTGCGTCATGTTCGACAGTTTAATTATTTAGTATTTAATTGTATGTATATATATTATAGTATATTATTGTTTTATGTATGTTAGTATATTATTATTTTATATTATTGAATATTTATTGATAAAATTTATGTGATAGGAAAGATCTCTTTCTATGAAAGGGGACACCGATATTATTAAAAAAAAAAAAAAAAAAAAAAACTACGCTCGTTTTCAGTGTGTTTGGACTCTGTTCCGTTGGTTCTTTATTTTAGTGTACTGCACTGCGTACCTACTTCATGAAAGTAAGTTTTAATTTTATAAACATTAGTTTAGCCTGTACCTTTTACCATAAGTAGTAATGGCACTTTTGGGTTACGTCAAATCTGGCTTAAAGTGACAGTATGATGAAACTAACTATTACTTATTATCAATCTGAATGAGTAACTATTTTATTGCAAGTTGTACCTACTTGAGAATTTCCTTCTTGGAACAAAGAACCCATTATTTTTTGTTTTGTCGATTAAAACTTACTTGCTAATTCTGAAACTCTACAATTCCATTTTAGCATTCTTATAAGATATCTAATCTATTATTAAGAGAACAACAAGACCAAAGCTTAAAATGTAAAAGCGTCACAAAAGTAGGCAGAAAGTGAAGGTATCAAAGGTTTTTCACACAAAGAAATCGGCTACGAAGGGCCTCGCTTACGAAATGGGACCAAAATGGTGCATCTACTAACTAGGTCAAGCTCGCTTGCGTTGGGTCGCCACGTGTTCTCCCCTCCGTTTTCATTCCCTTGAACTGCGTGTTTTAAACCATATCCCGTCGTGATAGAGTCTATTTTATTCTGGCCAAATCGATGTTCTATCGACCTTGTCGTTTCGTTGCACGAATGCTATTTCAAGTCATTAGATAATCGTCACTATTCATCGGTAATACAGATTGAATTCCCTTGCAATATTCACGAATTTGAAAAGCCTCTACCGATACAACCAATTTGCTTCTCCAAGTTCGGTACTACATAGTACGTTCCAACTTCCAACCTACAGATTTGGTCATTTACGTTCGCCTCTGTAAACGTAGATACTTAGAACTAACTACATTCTCTAACGTTGATCAACATTTCTAATTAACTAATTATTAGTGGTAATATTTTCTAAAAAATATGTTTCTTTGTTGTGGCCAGTCACAAGGGCAATTTTGAAGGTTCATTTCCATCATATTGGGACGTAGGTTGGGGCAGGCAGTTGTCAACCTCTGTAGCGACCAGCAGATTTCATGTCATTAGACATTCTGTACTATTCATTGGCAATAGAGATTAGATTCCTTTATTGTTCTACTATATCTAAGTACTTCTGTCGATATAGTTTGTGTTTTGAATGTTGTTACACGGAAGTTGCGAAGTCTTTGTCTTGGTTCAATATGAGGTGAAGCGAAGGACGTGAATTAAACGTATCTAGTGTCTATTACGTGATGTAAATGAATAAAAACCTGTTCAGTCCTTCGTTACAAGTTTTGAGCAGTTTCTTTATTCCGATTTGATTCTTTGGCAATTTTGTTACTCGTTAGCTTTACTATAGCTGGTAATTCTATTCTATTTATTCTTCTATTACCTGCTATACAATTTCTAAAAGATGCATGTCCGTGACTTTGTAAGCATATATTTTGGGGCTTAAAAACAAGCTTTGAACGCAAGAACCACGACACTGACACGATCACAATTAACACGTATATTTAATTTTCAAAGCGTTGTTTCTACAATCTCTACGATTTATAGAAAGAGAACATATTGTAATTTAATTTAACTAGAAACGAAATATCGTCTGGTCATGCCGTTACCTATTAATATGTTTTGCCTGTTTTAGTTACCTTTGTGTGGGATGCTTACTCCCACTAATTCATTAATATTTGTATTGTAATTTGTACATGAACTGAAATAATTTGCCTATTATTATTCGACCGTGGCATTTGTTCATTGTTTGTTACGATTACTGTTCGATAGTAACAACTCACTTAATCTTCCTAGTTTGCTTACTTACTTTTTACATTGGAAAATGAAATGATACTCGTAATGAAAAAGCAAAAATCTGCTAATTTTCTCTTTCTGATAAAATCTTTTTTGTTGAAAATACAATCATGAGATAAAATGTGTAGTTTTTATATAAAATACAAAGGAGTGCAGAAGAAAAAATTAAAGATTTTGTTAAAGAATTAGATGTGGAAACTTCAAAGGTTTGCGAAAGCAGTTTGTTGAAGTACGTGGAAGAGAATGAATGTTTTTGATTCCACAAAGTGTAGGAGCCAGGATATAGATAGACATAATGCTTTCAATATTGTTAAAAACACTAGTGTTGTAGGTTTATGGCTTTCGGACCATTTGATAATACGAGTACCTGGTGAACTAGGTCGCACAGGTCAGGCGTCGGCGTCGCTACGCAGGTCAAGTTCGCATTGTCCGGGTTAGCCTTTTCTTAGGCCATTATGTTACTGTTGCCTTTCTCTCCATTACCTATCTCTACGTTATGCATATTAAGTAAATCCAAAGGTGAAATGTCCCTCGGACTGTAGTCTGCATCTTTTCTGCCAAGTTTAATAATATTTAAATTAATACCTTTACCTATGTTTACGTCTATTTGTTATCTCACTATAGCTTGGAAATAAGCTTAGGTTTGTTTTGTTTGATTGAGTTTTAGGGGGTTGTAAAAATTTATTTCTTGAAAGCGTTCTTGCTGAGCACTTTTGAAAATACTTACCATCTTCTCGGTCACTCGCATTAGTATATGGTACGTAGGTACTATAAGCTTTGGGATCTCTTGTCAAACATAATATCATCAGCCATCTTGATTATTAAGCTTCGCTTATGAAATATTGCAAATCCACTACAATAACAATATGAATTACAAATTTATTTTACCGCCGTCTACGAAGTTATTTGTTGAATAAGCGTCCGCGCTTTTATGATTCAAACTCTGAGCTGAAATACCCACTTCGCTTTGGAAGATATTTAAAATTTAAATGCATTCAACATAGGCTCTACATTATTTATATTAAAGTTGTTCTTTTCGCCTAGTTGTTAATGTAACTATCATACATCTATTACCTTATAGGATACTGCGCGTATATTATACCTTACAATTCACAGAGCTTTGGTTTCCAATTCATGTGTTTAAAATATCTGTCGTATCTAATTTTCTATTAATTAAAACATTTTTTTCTAAAATTGATGCATGAAGCATCATAGCTCTTATATTTCAGTCATTCAGTCATTTCAGAAAATCTCAGTCCTAAAATTTTAAGAAGTCTCCAGTTTCGAACGGTGGCGAAATTCAAGGGTGTTCTGTATTAGGTATAGGTGCTGTGATATCAATAAAATATGGATGATAAATTTATATTACGACTTTAATATTTTAAGACAATACAATGATGTGTCGGACGCCATAGCAAGAAGAAAAAGCGAGCACAGACCAAGACAATGAGTATAAACTAGAACCATAGACTATGACTAATGTAACATCTCCCTTTTGAAAACTATAAAAAGAAATTTAAATTACAAATAAATATTACTTTCTATGACGACTCTGACATTTTTTTAAAATTACATAGTTGTGTTTTATATGATATGACGTTACTTTTAAATATTACAAGATACATAGTTATTTAAAGACTTTATACAGACATGACATGTTAATATGTTATTAATATTTTAATTTTACATTGTGACATAGTAAATAAACAATAATAAGTAAGACAAACATTTGTTTTATTAACCTAAGACATATATTATCCTTCCTTCTTTAATTTAGATAAATTGTATACAATAGTTTAACTAATATAATACTTAATTACTAATTTTAATACTAATTTTTAATAACTTTAATAACTAATTTTAACTTAAACGTTTAGGTAATTTTACTTCTCTACCTGACCTGGTTACATATTTATAATATTGTGGATCATAATTAAACGAATCATCAGTCATGGATTCATCAGCCTCCACCTGTCTCTCGCTTTGAACACTGTCCTCAGTTTTCTTTGGAGTTGGTTGTTGAGGTGGATTATTGGATTGCATGTCTGGATCAAAGTTGTGACAACTATCATTTGACCTGAATCTAATATGAACTCTATTTCTTCTATATCTGTTACCTTTACTATCCTCTATTATGTATGACCTTTGACATTTTAATCGTTCTTTAACAACAGCCGGAAGCCAGTCTGAATTTGGCATTTTTTTGAAACTAACATGATCACCGGGTTGTAAAATAGGTAATTGTTTTTTATTTCTATTATAATAATATTTACTCTGAGACCGGTTTTTCTCAAAACTCTTTTTATAATCACTAAAGGAAACTACTTTAGGTTTTAGTTTTTTATCACTAATTGGTATATGCATTCTTAGATTTCTAGACATTAACAACTGAGCTGGAGATGGAAAATTAGCTTTTGGTGTATTTCTATACTGTAATAAAGCTATATATGGATCTGTATTTGATTCTAAACATTTTTTTAACATGGTTTTCATGATTTTGACTGAACTTTCAGCTTGTCCATTAGATTTTGGATGATAGGGACTTGTAAGTACATGTTCAATGTCCCAATTGTATAGAAACGTTTTGAATTCTGCTGAATTAAAAGGGGGGCCTCCGTCGGAAATTACGGAAATTGGGATACCATGGCGAGCAAATATGGATTTTAAATGAATTATTATATTAGACGCTGTGTGCTGACCATGTAACATTGCTAATTCAATATATTTTGAATAATAATCAGTAACTACTAGGTAGGTTTTATTATTAAAATGCATTAAATCAATACCGACTTGTTGCCATGGAAATTTACACATTTCATAGCTTTGTAATGGCTCTGACTGGTTATTAGGCTTAAATTTAGCACAAATTTGACATTGATCTACAAGATTTTTTATATCTGCACTCATATTTGGCCAAAAAATAATATCTCTAGCTAAATTTAGACACTTGTTAATACCTTGATGACCTTCATGGACTTTTCTTAACATCTCATTTTGCATAGACTTTGGAATAATTAATTTGTCATTTTTAAATAATAAATCATTGATGACATGAATTTCAGCCTGAACATTCCAATAGGACTTCAATAAAGGTTCAACTTGATTTTTACTAGTAGGCCATCCATCTTGACAATATTTCTTTAAAGTTTGCAATTCTGCATCTGAATTAGTGGCATTTAAAATTTTATTTTTGTACTCTGTACTTATAGCCAAGTTAGAATATAAAATATTTACATGATATGGCAAATCAGTTTCATAGTTAGGTGTATAAGTTTCTTTTAAAGCTGCCCTAGACAATGTATCTGAAATATACATTTCTTTGCCTGGTACATGAACAACATTAATATCATAGGCTTGTAAAGCTAGCATCATTCTTTGTAAACGTGCTGGTATTTCATGCAATGGTTTTTTGAATAGGTAGACTAAAGGTTTATGATCGGTATGGACTGTCACCTGATTACCATAGACATATTGGTGAAATTTCTCACAACCAAATTGTATGGCAAATAATTCTTTCTCAATCTGTGCGTACTTTTCCTGTACAGGTGTTAAAGTTTTAGAACTATACGCAATAGGCTGTTTGTTTTGCAAAATCACTGCCCCTAAAGCTGATTTTGACGAGTCGACGGACAATACTGTAGGAATTTTTGGGTTATAGTGAGCTAAGACAGGAGCATTTGTTATTGCGTTTTTAAGAGATTGAAAACTTTTTTCACAATTTTCATCCCAGACCCAGACAGAATCTTTTTTCAGAAGATTTCGCAAAACTTGAGTTTTTTCTGACATATTTTGTATAAAAGGACCTAAATAATTGATCATACCTAAGACTCTTTGCAATTCTTTGACATTAGTTGGTGTTGGCATATTGACAATAGCTTTGACTTTTTCCTGATCGACCTTAGCACCATCCTTACTAAAGACATAACCTAAGAAACATACTTCTTTGACTGAAAATTTGCATTTATCTTTATTTAATTTTAAATTGACTTCTCTTGCCCTCTGCATGACTTTATACAATCTTTCATTATGGATTTCTTCAGTTTCTCCATAGACTAAAATATCATCGACAAAAACTAGAACTCCTTCAATATCAGCGAAGATCTCTGTCATTACTCTATGAAAAATCTCTGACGCAGCATTTATACCATAGGGTAATCTTAAGTAACGATAACGACCAAAAGGTGTTTGAAATGTGCATAGATCTGAGCTTGCATTATCTAATTTTAACATCCAAAAACCAGAAAAAGCATCTAGATGTGAAAAATGTGAAGCACCTTTTAATATCGACCTAATTTCATCAATACTTTTGAGAGGATAACGCTCTCGTATTATATATTTGTTTAAATTCCTAGGATCAAGACAAATTCTTAACTGACCTGACTTTTTGACTGTGACAACGACTGAATTTACCCATTCGGTAGGATGTGTGACTTTTTCTATGACATTCATCCTTGACATGCGATCCAATTCCTCTTTTAATTGACTGTATAATCCAAATGGAACTTTTCTGGGAGGATCGACACATGGTACTGCATTCTGGTGAAGCTTCAAGCAACAGACAGGAGGTAGACATCCAAGACCCTGAAACACATCGTTAAATTCTTTTAGTATTTGACTTTGTGACATAGCATTGTTGACGGCAAAGACTCTTTTTAAAACACCTATGTCAATGCATGTAGGTAGACCTAAGACTGTAGCACAATTAATATTGGCTATGAAAAATTTTATACTTTGTTGACAGCCATTGAAATGACAAATGATATCACATTGACCTAAAATTTCTATAGAAGATCCATCAAAACTTTTTACATTAGCATGAGACTTTTTGATAATTGACTTTGGTAAATTTAATGTTTTAAATGTATTATATGATAAAATATTCAGATCTGCGCCACTGTCTAAAATGCATTTGAGCTCTTTATTGCCTACAAATACACTAAGGCACCAAGATTTGTTGGAATGCGACATATCATCATTATATTTTACCATTCCTATGAAATAATTTTGAGAACTTGACATAGACTGCTCTCCGGAGGACTCTGTTGACTCTAAATTTCTGACATTCTTGTTAAAAAAGCAAAATTTTGAAAAATGGTTATAACGGTTACAAGTATTGCACTTAACTCCTTGAGCGGGACATTTGACACGATGATGCTGACCACACCTTCCACAGGCGCTGTTTTTGGCATTGCGATGACTTGTGTGTGGACTTTGACTCCGTTGCCTTGAAGAGATGACTTGATTACTGTTTTGACGGGGTGACACATTTTTGTTCATTGGACCTCGGGATCTTGATCGCTGTATCCGCATGACATTGTCAGAACTATGATGAATATTTTCTATTTTTTGTGCATTTTCCTGGGCCATGATAACAGTTTTTGCAAGTGAAATTGTTCTTTCCAACGTTGGGTTATTTTCTTGTAGTAATCTCTGACGGACGTTTATTAATTTTGGGCACATGTTTGCAATAAAAATATCTCTGATGAGGGAATCTTTTAACTGTCCAAATTCACACTTGTTTGACAGATTTTGTATGTCAGTGAAGAAATCATCAATGGATTCGTTTTCTTTTTGAAATCTAGTGAAAAATGAATGTCTGTTCATGGTTAGACTTTTCTGTGGCTCGAAATATTTGTTAAATCTTGTTTTGACTTCCTCGAGAGTCACTGTTTCTATGTCGAGATTGAATGAATTATATATTTCCACTCCTTTTTCACCAACCGTGTGTAGGAAAATGGCTACCTTTCGTTTTTCTGCGGCGGTGTCGAGATTAGTAGCTAACATAAACATTTGAAATGCCTGCCACCATTTTTTCCATTCTGATGCGCTGCCGTGACTGTCTGTTTTACAAATCTTCAGAGGACTTACGTTGTTGAACACGTTTTCTGTACTCGTGGTCGCCATGCCGGTTGCAGTTTTTTCTTGACGCGTAGACATGTTGAATATTGATTTGGAATACTGACTAATTACTGTGATGACGACGAGGATTCTGACACTCTGACACCATATTAGGTATAGGTGCTGTGATATCAATAAAATATGGATGATAAATTTATATTACGACTTTAATATTTTAAGACAATACAATGATGTGTCGGACGCCATAGCAAGAAGAAAAAGCGAGCACAGACCAAGACAATGAGTATAAACTAGAACCATAGACTATGACTAATGTAACAAAATAACAAACAAATGTAACAAGTAATGTAACAAATGTAATGTAATGAAATTTATTTTGGCGATTAAATGCTTTCTTTTAGTAGTTCTCCATAACGGATTAAGGATTAAGATAAAGATAAAAGTTCTTTATTGGCACATAATTCAAGTGCTGAAATTACAATAGCAAAATGATTTTTGATTTAAAATATTTATAATATTAATGAACTATTTTTAATTTTATCTCGTAAATGACGTTACTAATGAATGGTGAAAATAATTACGCGTAGTAGTAAAGTACAAGTACATATTTAACGGTTTGTAGTCGAAACTTGTTGTGTTAGCAGTAATTAGTGCAGTCGGTTGCTAAGCGCGGCCGGCCTTGATTTGTGGTTGGGTTGAGTAAAGTTTTTGTGGTAAAGTGGTTGGAACTCATCTTTGCGCGCAGTTGTCACTTGGTTGTGTGTGTGTGTGTGTGTGTGTGTGTGTGTGTGTGTGTGTGTGTGTGTGTGTGTGTGTGTGTGTGTGTGTGTGTGTGTGTGTGTGTGTGTGTGTGTGTGTGTGTGTGTGTGTGTGTGTGTGTGTGTGTGTGTGTGTGTGTGTGTGTGTGTGTGTGTGTGTGTGTGTGTGTGTGTGTGTGTGTGTGTGTGTGTGTGTGTGTGTGTGTGTGTGTGTGTGTGTGTGTGTGTGTGTGTGTGTGTGTGTGTGTGTGTGTGTGTGTGTGTGTGTGTGTGTGTGTGTGTGTGTGTGTGTGTGTGTGTGTGTGTGTGTGTGTGTGTGTGTGTGTGTGTGTGTGTGTGTGTGTGTGTGTGTGTGTGTGTGTGTGTGTGTGTGTGTGTGTGTGTGTGTGTGTGTGTGTGTGTGTGTGTGTGTGTGTGTGTGTGTGTGTGTGTGTGTGTGTGTGTGTGTGTGTGTGTGTGTGTGTGTGTGTGTGTGTGTGTGTGTGTGTGTGTGTGTGTGTGTGTGTGTGTGTGTGTGTGTGTGTGTAACTGTGTAACGTGCGTTGATGATGATGATGATGATGATGATGATGATGGCGGTATCATTGTTGTTAATTTTGTTTTAGTAGCCTATCCCATTTCTTAATTATTCACGCATTATATTACAATTTATACGTAATTGCCTTTAATAACGACCTCTTTATTATTCTAAACAGTGGAAGAAGCTATGACTTTCAAATAAACGTGACATTTTATACCTGGGAAATATGATTAAACGTTATAAAAGTGATCAGTTGATTTCCCAGTCACGTCTCACGTTCAATACTTAATTGTATCGCGAACGAGTAATATGTAAATATTCTGACATCGTTTCTTCGGAAACACATTCTTTACTATGAAATCATTAGTTACATATCCGTTTTAAGCTTTATATATAACTTGACATCCTTGAAGTACAGCTGATGTTTAATTTCTATAACTTTGCGACCATGGCCCTATTCATCAAAATTGTTACAAGCCTTGTATTACAAGCGATTCTCTTGTAAAGAACAATGCTCACAATGTATGGGGAAAAAACCCAGGCCCGGCGCAAATAAAATGTATCTCAGATTTTAAGTATTTAATATGTGACATAATATTCAGTAGGGGGCATTACCAAAATCTTTTTTTAAATGTCATAAATTGCTAGTTGTTTTATGTAAGGAGCTTCAAAAATGTGATTTTTTTTTAATTATTTCTTTCTTTACTCTTATTCTATAAATGACTTTTAGGCATCTATTTTGACAACGCCATCTACATTTTGTGCAATGTTAGGGTAAACTTAATAAAAAACAAGAGTAGGCAAATGAAATTATTTTATTATTGTACACATTATTGGTTCTCTAAGTCTATGATTACATCTTCCAGAGTGTATCCGGGATGATTAAAATCATTTTGATGTCTGGCCCAACCCAAGTAATACAGTACACTCATAATATGGGCGCAGCTACCCAAAGTTCTTTTGCCATGTATACAAGAGCAATAATGCTCTGAAATTGCATTAATACCGGTTTCTCTTCTATACAAAATATATGTATAGTAAGTTCTGTTCCTTACATGCCGCGATTGTATACGGCATCTTATTAAAACACCGCTTTCGCCATTAATTGTTACGAGCACCGGATGTCTATATACTTCAATTTCGTAGACACCTGTTTGTTTAATGTGCTCACTGCAATAGGAGCGTGCTATTTTACAGTGATAAGTGCCCACAGCAAACAATATCAACTCTTCTTGGGAAAGTCTGGGGAAATCTTCCAACGTCTGGTCATTTGCTTCCAAACGAACAAATGCGGCTCTATGTCTGTTTAAATTGTGCTCAATGACGTAGTCTGCCAAAAGGTTTGGCTTGTGCACATTCCTATTTATAATATCAACGAATTGTTCAGTATATTGACTGTCCTCATAGGGTTCTTGGAAGGCATTGATAAGCGCTGCGGCTATCTTATAGTCAGTCATTGTTGAGGGCAATGCTCGATTAAATACTCTGTATCTAAAAATCTTATAATCACGTTTAAACCGTCCATTGATTGTCTCTACGACCCAGCGGCATAAGGTGACCAGCCTAGATTTATTGGCTTCTTCACATGTCAGCTGGGTTTCACCACGTCTTTTGGTCGGGGGCATGTGCACGTCATAACCATATGTTTCTAGAAGAGGAATTGCGTCACGGAATCCCCTGTCAAGAATGAACGCATCGTTTTGTTCAAGATAATAATTAATCGGTGCTTCTTCGTATGGGCCATCATGATTTTGTAAAATCTGCTGCATGATGGAAGCATCAGAGGTCGAAGCTGAGTATGGACCTGTAACGTCTATAATATGTCCATCACCGCAGACCAACATAAAAGGTTTTATCAAATTGGTATACTTATGGAGGCTGTAGCTATTCCTTTGGAAAAGGAAATTGGAGCTTTTTTGGATAAAAATGTAACCGCCGTCACATATTATCAACGCTTTTGTTGATTGGTCATTCCCAAAGATGTAATTAGGGAGAATTCTGTTTCTTTGGATTACTTCTTCTCTGCTGATATGATCCAGGCCCAAATGCAAAGGAACGAAATCATTGTAAAGACATTCTCTCACCAGCGCGACTTTTCGGTCTATACTTTGCCGAGATGTATTAAAAGTGGTTGCCAATCTAATACTGGGTTCACCTGTTCTTATTTTAGAAAGGTAAATGCCTAAGTCTTTTCGAGCAGAACTAGATCTCCGAGACAAGGTCGGTACTTGTGACAATAAAGTATCAAATTGTTCATGACTTAAGCCAGTCCAGAAATGTAAATCTTCTTGTGATATTTCGTTTATATTATCAAAATCCAATTGACATCTATTTTCCAGCGCTAGCGTATAGATATTCACAATATCTTTAAAAGTATCACTATTAAAATCTGTTTCACGATGTGACACATTATGAGGCATGTCTTCCAAGGATGTATTTCTCAGATGGTTTTCACAAATCCTTGCTAGCGGGGGTATGTATAATCTATAATAACTAAGTAAAAATACCTTAATCGAATTAGGCATTTGTCGGAGTTGCATGTTGCCACAATTCTCCATCATACAACGACGGGAAGTGTTGGCCGCCCTAGTGAAATCTGGAACTGTGATTGCGGCACCTCCAGCTTGATGGATAAGAGCAGCTGGTGGTTCAGGATCAGGACGTAAAGAATGGTCGATCCTATGCCAACAAGGATGGCATATTGACCTCGATCCATCGAAAGCTACCTGTAACATAGAATTAAATATTTTAGTAAATAACGTCGACAATGATGTGGTGCTAGCGATTAATATTTTTCCGCGGTCGATTATCTATGTTATCTTTTTATTCATAGCTATATTTAATGTAATTATTATTACATATCTGAGTACCTATACAATATGCAACCTGAAAGCAGGTATACTTATCGTTTTATTATGAAAAGTAAGGGGTTTAATAATAATAATATGTGGGGACATCTCACACACGGCCATCCGACCCCAAACTAGGCAGAGCCTGTACTGTGGGTCTCGGACAGCTGATATACATACACAGATATATAAAAAATACATATATAAATAAACAACAACCAGACACAAGGCAAACACAAGTGCTCATCACACGAATGTTTGCCCTGGGTGGGATTCAGACACGCGACCCTGTGCGTCGGAGGCAGTTACACTACCACCCAGGCTACAGAGCCGGTTTATTTATGTTATGACTATACATACATACCCCTTGCTTTTCATAATAAAAAATAAGTAGGTACACCTGCTCTGCTTTCAGATTGTATTTGTAGGTACATATACACAGATGTGAAATATACACAGAATGTTTAATACCCATGCATAATTATCATATTGACTATTTTAATACTACATAAGTACACGTAAATAATTATATATCTTACCTCTTGTAGCGGTTGCAAATTCTGGAAAATACGTTCAACGAAGTCTCTCCGGGATTCGAAAAAACGCTGTGTCAGAACGTGTCTTCGAATACCTCGGTATAACGACCGATCACACACAACACACCTGTTCATGTTCAAAAATAACTAATCGCGAAGCTTATCCAAGTCCAAAGTAATGCCAAAGTAGTATGCAGGGTTATAAGTTCACAAAAGTCGATTATAAACAATGAAGCGCACAGATCTCAACGAAGTATAACGAAGGACTGCGCCTGCGCATTGGTCACGTGGCGTGAGCGAGACTTCACAATGAGTGACACTCGGCCGGTAACTTGATAAGGTACGAGAATACAGGGAACCTATAAGTGCGAGTGAAATAGCAGTTGACTCTTAGTTCGTTTTTGTAGCGAGCGACGACGACGGAAAGGTATTGAGTGAACAAACAACCGGTTTAGTTTAGTGCGTCTCCGCCTTGCAACAACCACTGAGAATATTATAATGGTTAGCGTAGTATGTTAAAATATATGTATATACATATTTCCATTAAATAATTCTATTTAAAAATTACTTTTACGAAAAAAGGATTAGCAAAATATTACGTTTAAAAACGAATTTTTGGCTATATTTTTTTTTAGTATGAAAGTACTATTTTATACTAAGAATTTGAGATATGTACCGTTTGCGCCGGGGCCTGGGTTTTTTTTGAGCATTATCCTTTACTAGAGAATCGCTTGTAATACAAGGCTTGTAACTTTTGATGAATAGGGCCCATATCTAGTTTTCTTTTTCATGAAAAGTTACTTACATTTTCTTATGTAGTCTTGGGGAGAGACCTTAAAAGTGTTCAAGTAATATGCTTTACGGTTCACCTTAATATCGTCGTGCTTATATTAAAATAAGCTGTATGTAATGTTAGATTTGAAAATGCACAAAATTGTTAATTTGATTAATTAATAGGTCTATAAGATCTTTTAATGTATAGTTAATATTGAAATTAATATATTAGTATAGTGAATTAATTTTTAATTCTAGAGTTAAAATAACCGGCTCCATGGCACCACTATGCTCTAAATGCTCGTGCTGCGGGTTATTCGGATTTCGCATGATTTGGCCATCATCAGTTGCTGTAATGAGCCCATTTATAAAAATACTTTAACTGCTTGTAGCTGATTTTAAAGATAAAGCCCGAATACTTTGCCCTTGTCCTGAGGCTTCAGTTTCCAAAACGTCAAGTTCTACCATAAAAACTAGAGCAACTAGATCAACTTGGAAAATCAATCTTTAAAATCAGCTTCAAACCCATTGCATTCGCACAGACGTAATTATAACTTGCTTGATCCATTGGATGAGTTTTAAAAGAGTAATTGGACGTTCAGCCTTTATGCTGTACCTGTACCATTATCAGTTGCTTTTGCTGAAGCTAATCGGTCGCTGCCTGACATCTTAAAACAATTATCATAATATCGACTGTGGCAATTTCATTTGGGGTTAGAAATCTTATCTCGCTTAAATTGTGCAATGTCTCTTCATCACCTGACAGTGGAATATCAGCTAATCTGAAAGCATGCGGTCACGAATCACGATGTCTTGTCGATACCAAAAATTCGTGTGAGGATTCACTTGTCATGGGTTGAATGTTTAGTATGGCATGACAGGAAAAGCAACCGATTAGCAACGCAATAGCAACTGTGTTACCAGTATAGCCCCAGTATCGCCGAGCAGCCAGAAGCGTAAGTGGTGTATGGGGCCCCGTGTGGACTGTTTAATGGACATGGATGTTTTCTCTTGTTGGAAGGTGGCACGCAGGGCCCCGGACGCAGACCCCACCTGCCCTACCTCCACTTACGCCTCTGGATGTATCGTACGTCACCATCTGCCGCTAACACGTCATCGCGTTAACAAACATCGCTCGCTAACCAGATTAAAGCTGCTAGTACCTTCTAAGTCCTTTCACACGTTCCGTTTTGCCTGTAATTATAATATACGTATGTGCGTATGCCTGTATATACGTTAGTTCATGCAAACTGATATTGTCCTGGGCATACATTTTAGCAGCGCAACTTTAAAACTGCACAGGCAAGATAGAGCGTGTAGCGAGGCACTCCAAGCGTGAAATGTTCTAAAGTTGCTCCCTTAGGAAATTGTTCATGTCAAACATTTTCCTGAACATAAAGCTGTTTGTCGAACTAAGGTGACATAACAGATTTTCAAACTAGCTATATAGAGATGTTCTCGTATCAAAGGCCGCAGGAGACGTAAGATCCGCATGGCTGAACACAATGGAACTCTTAGATTTGAACAATTTTAAATCATGAGCATATAATAGCAACCAATGCGTTCTACACCCTCAAACTCGATGAGATTTAATTTGATCTTGAACCTTAAAAAGCTCAGTTAGATTGGAAAATTCAAAAAGAAAAAATATCGGAAAGAATAACAGTCATGTGCAGTACGCACCCATGGATATGGTCATAAAGCTAATATAATCCGAAAAAAAGACCAGTTCCTTGACACGTCCTTTTACTGATATGATTCGCATTTTTAGACCTGGCTGTGGCGACCCTCTTAATCTGAGAAATGGTATAGATCAGATAACTTTTCCATTGGGATTTGCCTTCAGGTTTATCTTGGTCTGACAGATAAATGGCTATATTTTATTATTTTATTTATGGACCAGTTTATTATTCTCATGAAGTATTTGGATGTCGCAATGCGTCGGATCCTAAGATATTTAAATTTGTGGGAGAGGAAAAGGTGTTGTGTCGTAAACTAACCAAGTCCATATTGCTTACAATTTTATTGAGTTCATTTCTTTTGGTCACATATTATAATATTTTCGTAGCAGCGCTGTTTGTTAACCGCTATAATTAATTAATGTTGTAATTTGCTTATATACGTGCTAATGTTTCTGTGTTTGTGATTGTTTACCTTAGCCTTATCACGTATTTTAATCTAATCTCTGCATATCTTTAAAATTTTATAATATGTACTGAGAAAATATGTAATAATGTCTAGGTTTGTGCGTGCTATGGCTGTTTCTCTTGCATTACAATTTTCAAAAATAATAAAAACAGAGGATTTGTCTCCTGATTGAAAAACGTATTGATCGTTATCGGTACCAAATTGTCCTGCCCAGTGATTGGCTAAATAACATGGCAACTTACGTGAACAGCGAATTCAGCCAATCAGGGGGCAGAAATTAAGATTACGATTAAAAATTTTAGCCTTCAGCGCCCATAATCAAAAGATATCTACGATTGACATAAAAACCTGTTGAACGCTCATTAAAGAACGAAATTCACAAATTGGATCGATAAATTAATTACGTGAAATATCGATGACAACTTTCATTCACATAAATTTTTATGTTTGCTAAGGCTGCTGGTAATAAAACAATTTTGATAGGGAAGGGAAAGGAAACTATAAGGAAGGGTAGTAATTATTTCTCCAATTTCAAACCTACATTATTCAATAATCATTTAACACTTTGTACTGAGCTTACGACGCGCAACGGGTGAAACGGGTTGAGATGATGATATCAATAACGTTTTGGATATATATCAATGTCTTTATTGTCACTCGATTATTTTCTGGGTTAATTACCATTGTTGTCATCTCGCCAGTTGCCGAGCCCGCATGGCTACAGCTCAGGTGCTCACCACCGCGAGCGTTAAGTTTGCAAATATATTCCAATTCAACTCATCGCGGAGTCGCGGCACGTTTACACTTCAAAATAAGCGTATTGTGCCTTAAATTATTTACGAATAATATAGTCTAAATAGCTGACCGGGCAAACTTCGTTTTGCCGTTTAGGGATGTCAAATATAGATAACAACCCCGACCCAGAGTTCATACCCTGAAAGTTTCATAACGATCGGTCCAGCCGTTTCGGAGGAGTTTGGTTACAAAGAAAATCGAGAGAATTTTATATATTAGATAAGAATTGATGAAACACGAAATAAAACGTTTTAGATGGAACATTCGAAATGGTATAAGAAAATCTCTTTAATGGTGCCAATTTTGTTGTGCAAAATCTCTAACCTTATTTGACGCCTTAAAAAATAGTGCTATCCTTTTCCATGGAGAGCATTTTGAAAAAAATAGCACTATTTTTACACCAATAAGTTTAGAGATTTCGCAGAACAGGATTTGCACGAGTGATGCCAAATATTACACAAATCTTTGAACTAAATTGACGAGACTAAAATTAACGTAAGCTCTTCACTACAGTGAGGAGGTACTACTCGAAGTTTAAAACATATTACACATTTTATCTTATTGTATTAATACAAAAACCATTTTAAAAACATCACTGTCAGATTATCTCTACATGATTACGAGGCGTGACGTTGAAAGAAAATTGTGCAGACTTTGATTCTCGGAATTTGATATGCCCTTCACCAACAAAGGCATTGTTAAACCTTTTCTTGAAATTCCTCCACTAGTACAAATCAATCTAACAAAGGCTACTTTATCTCTGAAAACGGACGATTCACGGTTTAAGCTGCGAACGAAATTGAGGCAGATAGTAGAAAGATGAAATTACTATACCGCTCGAATTCCGCAAACTCGTACGTTTGTCAGTATTTTAATAGTCTACCAACTAGTTAACATGAAAGTGCGATGACACATGAGTCATGTATCAAGATTTTATTGGCAAGAGAAAAAAACTGTTTCTGAATTCATTAAGACGCCACTGCCAGAGTCAACGAAGGTCGCATGAATTTGATAACGAAGTGATTTTACTGCGCAAAAAGAACTTGTATTATTTAAATCTTGTTAAATAGCACGCGTCTAGGGTTCCTTTGGCAAATTACATAAATATAGGACCCTCATAATTTGGAACTGTCCGTCTGCCTCTGTGGACACGACAGCGACAAGAGTAAACTGTGTAAGGCTTTTAGTGATTTTCTATCAAGTTTCCTGACGAGTTTACCTTAATCAATTTCAATATTCAATTTGGGTCTTCGGTCACCTATCTAATTAATGAATTCTTATTCTTCGACCATTTTGTCATCCATCCTTGATGTAGTTTTAAGTAGTGGACCTGCCTTCAAAAACGGAGGTCGTGGGTTCAATTCCCACAACTAGAAAATGTTTGTGTTTTAATTTAAGAATGAATGTTTTTCAATGCGTAGGTGGTTTTCTAAGTATTTATGTAGGTTTGTTATATATGTATTTATAAGTTTTCTAGTACCCATAACACAAGCTACCGCGTATCCGTATTCCGTACTTATTATGGAATAAATTTAACGTGTTTAATGTCCTGACATTTTTTTATTATTATAACAAGATTGTGTAAAGGAAATGGTACCAAGCGGTGACAGTGATTCTTTCTGTATCTACTTCGTTTAAAAATAGCCAGCCAAATATTAAGAAGCCAAGTGGTATAACGCAATGCGGACTTTAAAAATGCGGGTTTGTCTAACATCAGAAAACCCTGCTGGATCGAGAGAACTTCTTTATTATACATCTAACATGTTTTTCCCTTGCAATTTTTACTGCCATCTTCTATTCTTACCAAATGCAATGACCGTCATGTCATCTACTGAAATAATTAGGTTTTTGTTTGATCGATGAACTGGCTTTTGTATCTAAATCTGCTATTGAGTTTTGAGTTCTAAATTTGAACTTACAATACTAAAACTTCCAACGCAGTGACTTTTCCCACTGAGCTTTTTAAATCACCAGCTTTCATGATGAGCATTGCAAACTATCCTTTCAGAAATAGGTTTATGACCTTTTATTAGTTCTGAAGCTACAGCGATGAAGGGCTTCAATTCTAAACCTTCTAGTCTTGGCCTCACTTTACACTGCGTCACTTTTATTAGGCGAGAGAAGGACAGACCACTGTCTAGCGTTACCTAGATAGACTTTTGCACGGACGAGTTTGCCTGACTTGGCAGCATACATTGTTGCACTTTTTCCAACGAGTCTCGCTCGCTTAGCAACAGTATTCTCCGAAGTCTGACGTCACTGTTACAGCGCGTTTCGTTGAGTCCTAACTCAATAGTTCAGCCTAGTTTAGACAGTTTTACGAGCTATACTCGTTGGAAATATCTGCATAAGGGCTTCATAGTCGGCTTTAATGGCTGCAAAATCAGGTCAAGGTCAACAGATTACTGCCGTCGATATCAATTGTGTGACTTCGCATGGTTTCGTGCAAGGTTAGGAGCCCTATTGATTTCACTCTGCTGTCCGTTTGGTATGAATCAGTTTTGCCAGGTTCTCATGAGATTAAGTTGCAGTTCTGTTTGAATATTTACCTATAGGCTTTGCTGTCCAGTTTGATTACTTATATACTTCCAGACTAGCAATACATTTAAATAAACGAAAAGGAGCAATATTTGTATCTGACAATATGACAAATCTACTATTTTATCAGATACATAGGCATTGTGTCGGAAAATGTTTGCTTAGTTCTTGTCTGCCAGAGCTATGAAACTGAAGCAAGCTTTAATTTGTTTTCCACACATATTTCGCTTGCAATACATACGAGTATTATCCTCCATTAGGGGTCCTCGCCCCTCACATCTCTTATGGCGAGGCGGGCAGTGGAAAATGAGACGCATCAGTGGCAAACACAGTGGCAATAAGGAAGGCAACCCGAATTAGTCGCGATCGTTAGAGACCGTTGCTCCGACAGCCTTTCCGTATTACACCACTGTCGGCCGTGCCTACCGTTATCGCGGAAACAGCCGAGCAAACATTATATCATAACACAGCTTTTGCTCTTCAGATAGCTAAATAGTACCTATAGCACGATGGCAAAAAAGATTAGCAAGAAAAGAACGATACTATAATTGGCTAAAACGCGAGCACATGCACAATGCAAACTATGGAACAACTACCAGCAATAGTGTTCCTTCAATGTCATGAGTTAGTTTAATAAGGTCTTTAAGAGCCGGCAGCAGATATCGATTTTTAGGAAGTAAATTACGCATAAGTACCTACCTACTTACTTTAAGCTTTTTGTAGAAGCTAATTTTAGGTCTTCGCTGCGTGCTGGCTTTTTCAAGTGCCGGAGGTAACGAGGTCTCCTGGGTGTAGAGTTCATTATTTATGCGTAATCTATAAAGAAATCGGAAATTCTTCCTTTTATCTTTGGAACAAACTCTCGTAAGCGGTGTTTTAAAAATATTTTAAGCGTTTCATGTTTCTGTAAAACTTTCGGCGGGCTTATAGGATATTCCAGTGTAGATTAAGTTAGTAAGGTTGGATTAAAGAAAGTTGATATAAATGTAAAATAGGAGCAAATGGACGTACAAAGGTAGACGGTACAGTTTTAGCCCTGCGCAGGTCCGATGATACATTTTTCTAAACACGTCTCAAATTTTTAAACCGCGATAAAAGTAGAAGCAGGGTTCATATCGATCAGTTTGCGCAGGCCCTAAACAGGCAAATATAGCGGCTACTAGCGGTGCAGCTTGCTCGGTGCTCCAGGTGAACGAACCACGTGTAAACATATCGGGAATTGGCGATAACCCTGCCACAAGGAGTTGCCCGCGCAGAGCCTATGTCGTCGCTCGACAGGCATACATCCCATATTTGTCTTGGTTGGAACGGGATTCCATACTCTTTTTGCTCGCTTACTATGTTTTCATTGTATGCTAAAATTAATTGCGGATTGTATGGTTATATCTGTAACTAAAATCGGGAGGCGTACCATCTTAGTTAACTGTAGGGTCAATGGCCAATCTTTTAAAGATTAGCTTCCTCGACCTCAAAAGCTCATAAAGTGGTACAGTTGTCGGCACGTAGCTTGGCAAGGTTTTGGCGTGATGGGGGAAAGTTTGCGCATCGCACATTTCGTTCACGAATTGTAAAACAGAAAACGTTAACAAACCAACCAATAACGCGCTCGGATCCCGTTACCTCGTTCCCCCCGCCCCGCTTGGTAACCAAAGAGACCCAAAAGCATGTTCTGCGAATTTAACTACTCTCGCCAAGTTACGCGCCAGCAATTGTAAGCTCTCTCGTGAGCTGCCTGTCTCATAGACAGTATAGTGCTTATGCTGATGCAGCTAAGTCCATTCGAGTGATTAGTACATGCTAAGAAGTAGGAGTCACTGGTGACTAGACCCACGTGTACTTAAATTAACACGTGACATTGACGTGACAGCGGCATAACGGGCGGTGTAGTTAATTTTACCGGAATCGAGGTATTAATTATAGTAATTATTATTATCCCGATTCCCGAAACATCGAGGTGCAGGGAAAGTTTTGAGTCTTGCCGTTTGGCGACATGCCCAAAGTCCGCCGTAAATGTTAGGTATCCGCCGCAAGCCTAATAGCGAATTTTATATACTTTGTACAATCAACTTCTTTTCAAGACATTCCTGTGCCATACAGATTCTTCCAATATCCCGGGGTATAGGATTTTTTTTATTGCTGCTTAAATAAAATAAAATATATGTACTTAGTAAACAGAAGTGTTACCTTTACTCTGATAGTCGCTAGTCGCTACAATTTATAGCGGATTATCCAACTGTATGATAGCTGCACAGTGTGCGACCCGGTAGATATTGTTTTCATGATCCGAGGGTCATTAACACCTGCTGCGATCTTACGACTGACGTTTATTATCATTGAGCAGTGGCACAGCATGTGATACTTATAGTACTCATCAAAGAAGATCTTTCTCAAAAAGCCCGCTAAGCCCTTGTTGTGCGAATTAGCGAATTGTCCCAACATCCGGATTCGTGAAAGGAACATACCTACTAGTATCTAAAGTTCTTGACTCGATTATCATCAAAAGCATGATTACATTTTGCACAAACTGACGGGGAAAATTAATTAAGATACAAAAAAATTATATCGTGCAATCTCTTATCTTATTCAGTGATTATTAACTTATAAGAAACTAGCTGACCAGGAAAACATTGTTTTGTCATTTAGGCATATGAAAAATAGTTTATGATCTGTTCTCAGACCTACCGAATGTAGGCAAAAAAATCATAAATATCGGTCTAGCCGTTTCATAGGAGTTGAGTTACAAACACTGTGACACGAGAATTTGATATATTGAGAACAGACAAAAATAATAATGAGTAATTAATGCTATAATAACTATAGTCTAGATTTTTTGTGTCATGTTGCCGAACTAATGCTTTTTATGCGGTTCCGGGAAGAATGGTCAGAGAGCGTAGGAGGTTTTTAGTCCGTAGGTCGCTGGATATACCACCTCTCCTAGCGAAGTCGGGCATGTCAAGAGACATCAATGAGAATTTCCTCTTACGGAACAAAAAAAAATGTTGCTGAAGTGTGACTCCAAAACATTGTCCAACTGTACAGTAGCTGGTCGGCGTGTGGTCGCTAGTGAACTGCGTTGTTTTCGTGGTCCCCGGGTCATTAGCACCCGCGGCCTGCGGGCGACCTTGTGCCGTTCGGCTCAGTGGTGAGGTGGTGACGCTGCGCATTTGGACGCGGTTCAACATCCGCCAACATCCACTCGGCGCTCCACGTCATTACTATATCCTGTTTGTTGAGAAATTTCCAATAAGTACCTATGCTGTAAACTCAATTAAGGAGCATGCGACGGGTGTGCCCGCGAAATTTAAAGTTGCAATTTTTCACAACTCGTAAGCTGAGACGTAATAGGCTTGTGACAGTAAAATTTCGGAAATTCCAGTATCATCTTCACGATTTTACAGAAAAATCTGCTCGAAAGTGTCCCGAGTAATACTCGGACTAATTTCATAGAATGGACGTTTTCAAGCAAAGATTTTGATATTAAAAACATGTAAAGATGATACTGCCATTCCCGCAATTTAAGTGCCATAAACCTGTTTTGTCTAATTAGCGTACAAATTGCAAAAAACCACGAAAATTTTTAATTTCATGGACAGACTCGTGGATTTCGCCTTGATAGGAAAACATTTTTTAGGATTCATCTGATAAAAAGTTCATTGTTTATTAGTTATCAGCCCCTGGATTGTGTAAGAAACGTATTCATCGCTATCGTAATCGTTTACGAATTCTGTCCGCTGATTGGTTTCCCTGATTCACGTCAGCCAATCGGGTGGCAGAATCTGCAAACGATTACAATAACGTCAAGTTTTTTCTACGCAATCAGACCCCAGATCCTATGTAGAGCCAATCACATTTCTCTACAATTTTAAAAGAACTCAAATTATATCTTTCGGTCAAAAACCGCAGCTTGCCCATTTCGTGTATACTTGTGTTAACAAATTAGACCACTGGTTTTGTGTCTTGCAATACTCCTATGAAATGGTCAAGCCGTACTTTTCACTAATAAATATCAGGTATGTTATTTTGCTAACGTCATCTATAAAAAACACTCAAATCAGACATCAAAATTCCACACAATCTCAAGTAATATTTGAATGAATCAAATGCGACCTTGAGTTTTGCGTGGCATCTGGAAACCAATTTACCAAACCGGCGCCGAAATTACTGCGTCAGCCGACAAGTTCACTCGACTACAGTCAACTTCAACAATCAGACTTGCGTCGCGTCACGTCGTTCATACGTGCAATTTTACTTATTAGTAATGGTATATTTATTACTCATTGATATTACGTGTAGAAGCACAGACCTAGGAAACAATGTGGCCAGGCCCCGTCTACAAAATTAGCGCGACTATTTTAATCTGTCAAGTGGAGTATAAGATGACGTCACATAGGGTAGTAACTCAGTACATGAACATTTGACAACAAATCTTGACGCTCATCATGGCGCCGCATGTCACGCAAGGCTATGCTAGAATTAATGAATGGGGCGTCTCCATAGTTTTGTTGTCTCTAGCAAGTGTGCTGAAGTGATAGGCTCGCAGACATAGCTAAGAAGCCCAATAGATAAGAAGCAGGTCACCAATACTATTTTGTCGATTTGTTGATCTGTTTGCTCTAGGGTCTCTGGGAGAAAATAGATTCCTAATTTAAAATAAGTTCTCAACGAATATCAAATCTGCCATTCCTTGAGGAACAGCGATAGTTGAAAACCTTTTAGCGAGCTTTGTGGTGTCAGTGCTCCATGACTGTATCACCGTTTACTTTTTAACATTGCATACTCGTACTAGCTTTTTCACAAAATTCAAAAAATATTCAAACCTTTAGAAACTAGGTTTTTTAAATATCCAACAGGAACTATGGACTTATCTCGAATAAAAGTAGCCTATATTTTAAACCAAGTTATAAGCTATACTATGTTCCAAAATTCAGCCAAATCATTTCAGTAGTTGTGGGTTGAAGAAGTAATAAACATACATACACACACAACACAAACTTTCGCCTTTATAATATTAGTGTGATTACGAAAGATCCTCTGCTCTTGCGCAGGTCACGGCAAAACACACAAGGATGCGGCGAGCGTGCGCGCCACGCACCCCATCCCGGCGGCGTGCGGGCTCTACTACTTCGAGGTGCGGATCGTGTCCAAGGGCCGCGACGGGTACATGGGCATCGGGCTGTCGGCGCACGGCGTCAACATGAACAGACTGCCTGGTGAGTTGCGTGCCTACACCAGGTCACGGCAAAACACACAAGGATGCGGCGAGCGTGCGCGCCACGCACCCCATCCCGGCGGCGTGCGGGCTCTACTACTTCGAGGTGCGGATCGTGTCCAAGGGCCGCGACGGGTACATGGGCATCGGGCTGTCGGCGCACGGCGTCAACATGAACAGACTGCCTGGTGAGTTGCGTGCCTACACCAGGTCACGGCAAAACACACAAGGATGCGGCGAGCGTGCGCGCCACGCACCCCATCCCGGCGGCGTGCGGGCTCTACTACTTCGAGGTGCGGATCGTGTCCAAGGGCCGCGACGGGTACATGGGCATCGGGCTGTCGGCGCACGGCGTCAACATGAACAGACTGCCTGGTGAGTTGCGTGCCTACACCAGGTCACGGCAAAACACACAAGGATGCGGCGAGCGTGCGCGCCACGCACCCCATCCCGGCGGCGTGCGGGCTCTACTACTTCGAGGTGCGGATCGTGTCCAAGGGCCGCGACGGGTACATGGGCATCGGGCTGTCGGCGCACGGCGTCAACATGAACAGACTGCCTGGTGAGTTGCGTGCCTACACCAGGTCACGGCAAAACACACAAGGATGCGGCGAGCGTGCGCGCCACGCACCCCATCCCGGCGGCGTGCGGGCTCTACTACTTCGAGGTGCGGATCGTGTCCAAGGGCCGCGACGGGTACATGGGCATCGGGCTGTCGGCGCACGGCGTCAACATGAACAGACTGCCTGGTGAGTTGCGTGCCTACACCAGGTCACGGCAAAACACACAAGGATGCGGCGAGCGTGCGCGCCACGCACCCCATCCCGGCGGCGTGCGGGCTCTACTACTTCGAGGTGCGGATCGTGTCCAAGGGCCGCGACGGGTACATGGGCATCGGGCTGTCGGCGCACGGCGTCACCATGAACAGACTGCCTGGTGAGTTGCGTGCCTACACCAGGTCACGGCAAAACACACAAGGATGCGGCGAGCGTGCGCGCCACGCACCCCATCCCGGCGGCGTGCGGGCTCTACTACTTCGAGGTGCGGATCGTGTCCAAGGGCCGCGACGGGTACATGGGCATCGGGCTGTCGGCGCACGGCGTCAACATGAACAGACTGCCTGGTGAGTTGCGTGCCTACACCAGGTCACGGCAAAACACACAAGGATGCGGCGAGCGTGCGCGCCACGCACCCCATCCCGGCGGCGTGCGGGCTCTACTACTTCGAGGTGCGGATCGTGTCCAAGGGCCGCGACGGGTACATGGGCATCGGGCTGTCGGCGCACGGCGTCAACATGAACAGACTGCCTGGTGAGTTGCGTGCCTACACCAGGTCACGGCAAAACACACAAGGATGCGGCGAGCGTGCGCGCCACGCACCCCATCCCGGCGGCGTGCGGGCTCTACTACTTCGAGGTGCGGATCGTGTCCAAGGGCCGCGACGGGTACATGGGCATCGGGCTGTCGGCGCACGGCGTCAACATGAACAGACTGCCTGGTGAGTTGCGTGCCTACACCAGGTCACGGCAAAACACACAAGGATGCGGCGTGCGTGCGCGCCACGCACCCCATCCCGGCGGCGTGCGGGCTCTACTACTTCGAGGTGCGGATCGTGTCCAAGGGCCGCGACGGGTACATGGGCATCGGGCTGTCGGCGCACGGCGTCAACATGAACAGACTGCCTGGTGAGTCGCGTGCTTACACCAGGTTGCTAAGCCAGGGCCTGCTGCGAACTACAATTAACGGATCGCATGATGAGAATCGTTACCTATTTTCTTGATAGCCGAGCAATTCTATCCACTACCTCAGCCATCAGTATCATCTTGCATAATGCTCTTACAAATTATCTGCACACGGCGTCAACATGACAGGCTGCCTGGAGAGAACCTCCACCGGACTGCTTGATGATACTGGTTTTCTGCGCCACGCATGATAAAAACTCTGAGCGAATTGCCTGGGTAGCCTAGCAATCCTATCAATTACCATTAATTATTCCGTAACTATCTGACATCATGCTGATAGCATGATGCTGTTTGCATGTAGTTTAACACCAACATATTTGAAAAATTATCGGAGTAAAGAGTGGCTCTTTAGTAGATTCTTATGTACGCAGTATGTCTGCATTCTTAAGATCTACCTTATGATCAGGAACGCTTGGATACACGCTTGCGTCAGGTGTGGTCAATATTCTTGTTGGTTCTAAAGTTCTCTTTTCTCAGGCTGGGACAAGCACTCGTACGGTTACCACGGCGACGACGGGCACTCGTTCTGCTCGTCGGGCACCGGCCAGCCGTACGGGCCCACCTTCACCACCGGCGACGTGATCGGCTGCGGCGTCAACCTCGTGGACAACACCTGCTTCTACACCAAGAACGGCCACCACTTGGGCATCGCTTTCAGGGGACTGCCGGTGTGTGGTACTATTTTCCTCATCCACTACGCACATGCCTGGTATCATTTATCGTACGTGGTTGATGAGTTATGATTAACAATCGTCCGACCCAAGTGATAATTCAAAACTCTTCAAGATATTGGGGTACTGTTAAGTTACCCCTTACAAACTACTATCTTTCTTCTACTATATAAAAATAAGTCGGGTTTTCCTTCCTGACGCTATAACTCCAGAACGCACGAACCGATTTCCACGGTTTTCCATTCGTTGGAAAGGTCTCGGGCTCCGTGAGGTTTATAGCAAAGAAAATTCAGGAAAAATTTCAACAGAAAAGCGGGAAAATCTTTTTTCACATACAGCGCCATCTCTGCTGGTGGCGAAACGGAGTTCGCCGGGTTTGCTAGTTCACTTATAATTGACTTTGGCCATTCAAATCTATTGTAACTCGAAATATTATTCGTCTTCACAGAGCGTTACGATTGCTGATTGCTGCCTTTCTTGAAAAGAAAGGAAAACATACCGCGCAGTTGTGCATGAAATATAAATTAGCAATTGACGTATACACAGGATCCGGTGGACCACGCGAAAAAATGTCGCAAAAATGTTTGTTTTGACACCAACAGCGTCAGTTGTAAGCCGACCGCAGTATTGTCTATGGACCGCGGTCCACACCACAGATCACTACTTCATATTAGTCCTCGCCCGAGTATCCACAGGGACGATTTCCGCCATGTTGCGAAATTTTGGCTTTCGCTACTTTTTTCTTGTATGAAGAAGGTACGACGTAAAATTCATACCGGTGAAAGTAACCCCACGTTCTGTATCGCAGAAACTAAAGCTTATTATTAAAACACTTATTTATTGTTCACAGCCAAACCTATACCCGACAGTGGGCCTCCAAACACCAGGCGAGGTTGTGGACGCCAACTTCGGGCAACAGCCATTTGTGTTCGACATCGAGGACATGCTGCGGGAGCTGCGCGCACGCACTCGCCTGGCCATCGACGAGTTCCCCTTACCCGACGAGCAGGGCCAGTGGCAGCAAGTGTTACATAGGTGAGCTTACATCGAGGACATGCTGCGGGAGCTGCGCGCGCGCACTCGCCTGGCCATCGACGAGTTCCCCTTACCCGACGAGCAAGGCCAGTGGCAGCAAGTGTTACATAGGTGAGCTTACATCGAGGACATGCTGCGGGAGCTGCGCGCGCGCACTCGCCTGGCCATCGACGAGTTCCCCTTACCCGACGAGCAGGGCCAGTGGCAGCAAGTGTTACATAGGTGAGCTTACATCGAGGACATGCTGCGGGAGCTGCGCGCGCGCACTCGCCTGGCCATCGACGAGTTCCCCTTACCCGACGAGCAGGGCCAGTGGCAGCAAGTGTTACATAGGTGAGCTTACATCGAGGACATGCTGCGGGAGCTGCGCGCGCGCACTCGCCTGGCCATCGACGAGTTCCCCTTACCCGACGAGCAGGGCCAGTGGCAGCAAGTGTTACATAGGTGAGCTTACATCGAGGACATGCTGCGGGAGCTGCGCGCGCGCACTCGCCTGGCCATCGACGAGTTCCCCTTACCCGACGAGCAGGGCCAGTGGCAGCAAGTGTTACATAGGTGAGCTTACATCGAGGACATGCTGCGGGAGCTGCGCGCGCGCACTCGCCTGGCCATCGACGAGTTCCCCTTACCCGACGAGCAGGGCCAGTGGCAGCAAGTGTTACATAGGTGAGCTTACATCGAGGACATGCTGCGGGAGCTGCGCGCGCGCACTCGCCTGGCCATCGACGAGTTCCCCTTACCCGACGAGCAGGGCCAGTGGCAGCAAGTGTTACATAGGTGAGCTTACATCGAGGACATGCTGCGGGAGCTGCGCGCGCGCACTCGCCTGGCCATCGACGAGTTCCCCTTACCCGACGAGCAGGGCCAGTGGCAGCAAGTGTTACATAGGTGAGCTTACAACAATCCCTTTCCAGATATAGATCAGATAGTGTTGCCTCTCTCGCTGTGCTGGCGGAAGTGTTGCCGGCCGACTTGGAGGTAATCCGTGCTGCCAGGATTGATGCGGCGCGTAGGACCGCGGTCAAAGGTGAGTTGAGCAGACGCAAGCGTGAAATCGGGGCAGACATCGTCGCGGAATGGCAAGCGAGATGGGCCAGCGAAACGAAGGGCGGTGAGCTTCGTCGATTCTTTCCAGACGTGGCCGGGCGACTCCCTCGAGTCGTCCCGGATTATCAGACCTCGCAGATGCTGACGGGGCACGGTCGCTTTCGGAAGCGCCTGCATGATATGTGTCTGGTCGAGAGTGGCAAATGCTTCTGCGGACTGGCAGAGTAGAACCTCCACCATGTCTTGTGGGAGTGCTCCTTATACGAGGACCTCCGGTGCTTGCTGCTGGACGGGATCGTTCGCGAAGTTTCTGGCCCAGTTTATTATCAGGATCTCGTGGGTTCGGCGGCCAACTTCGGAAAGCTACGGGAGTTCGCGCACGCGTGGCATAAGAGGCGAAGCGGCTTGGAGTGACACAGAGAATTTATGCTGCGGACAGCGACGGCGCGGTGAGTCCGTCTTTTGTATCGTTCTGCCCCAGAATGGGGACAGTGAGCCCATAGGGACAAGGAGGGAGAGGAAACAACTTGTAGGGAGTCAAGAAGGCGCCCCGGGAACACGCCAAGAGCAAGTACCGAACGGGCGCCCTCCCGCGTTTCGGCCCCCATAACCGCGAGTTTGTTTGGGCCATGGGTGGTGGAGGGTTGTCCCTATAAATCCCTTTCCAGAACCATAGATTTTCTAGAATAAAAGTAAATGTATCGGGTGCCTTGCTGTTTTCTTCTAATAGTGCATGCTCCTTTCGGATGTTGGCAATAATCCTTAGTGATTTGTAACTTGGATACCGCCGCTCTGAAAAAACTACCGATTCTTTTTCAAAACCATTGGCGTAAGTTTCGAAGCCAAGATCCTTCTGCGTAATGGAGAATTATTGGATAAAATTAATTTTTGGCTGTAACTTTTGAATTTTTGTGTAGTAAGTGGTAATGATAGCTTGTTTCCTGTTCGCAGAATGGTATCGTCGTACTTGGTGCACCACGGCTACTGCAGCACGGCGCAGGCCTTCACCCGCGCTACGGGACAGCCCATCGACGAAGATATAGCTTCTATAAAAAATAGACAAAGTTAGTGATGCCTCCTATAGTTTTAATTGATCAAAACCTTTACTACAGTGACGACAGCTGCTTAGTCTCAAAGATCGATGACAAATGTGACGAGATGCGTTCCAATTAAAAGAGTATCATGATGGTATTTTCCAGGGATATCCAAGCTAGTGCTCTCCGGGCGCATCGGTGAGGCGATCGACATGACGCGGCGCCTGTACCCCTCGCTGCTGGAGCGCGACCACGAGCTGCTGTTCCTGCTCAAGTGCCGCCAGTTTGTGGAGATGGTCAACGGCTCCGACTCACAGGTGAGCTCGACATGACGCGGCGCCTGTACCCCTCGCTGCTGGAGCGCGACCACGAGCTGCTGTTCCTGCTCAAGTGCCGCCAGTTTGTGGAGATGGTCAACGGCTCCGACTCACAGGTGAGCTCGACATGACGCGGCGCCTGTACCCCTCGCTGCTGGAGCGCGACCACGAGCTGCTGTTCCTGCTCAAGTGCCGCCAGTTTGTGGAGATGGTCAACGGCTCCGACTCACAGGTGAGCTCGACATGACGCGGCGCCTGTACCCCTCGCTGCTGGAGCGCGACCACGAGCTGCTGTTCCTGCTCAAGTGCCGCCAGTTTGTGGAGATGGTCAACGGCTCCGACTCACAGGTGAGCTCGACATGACGCGGCGCCTGTACCCCTCGCTGCTGGAGCGCGACCACGAGCTGCTGTTCCTGCTCAAGTGCCGCCAGTTTGTGGAGATGGTCAACGGCTCCGACTCACAGGTGAGCTCGACATGACGCGGCGCCTGTACCCCTCGCTGCTGGAGCGCGACCACGAGCTGCTGTTCCTGCTCAAGTGCTGTCTTGTCCCTATGTGCTCATGTTCCCCATTCTGGGACTGGACGACACTATCACGGACTAACGCGCGTCCATAGCACTGCAGTGCTACGGACAGCGACGACGCTGTGATACATTGTGCTAGATTTGAACACCGCATTCTGGTGTGCTGCAGGCGCTGTGCGAAGCGGGCGAGTGCGTGGACAGCGCGATGGGCGTGGAGGGCGGCGCGGAGACCAACGGCGTGGCCACGTCCGTCATATCGCACGTGGGCCGCGCGCCGCCGCTCGCAGCCAACGGAGACCACCCCGTGCACACCAATGGTGAGTCACGCTAGTGCTCATCGAGCTAAGGGGTTCTGCCTGAAAAGCATCGCTGTAGCCTGTAGATCACCCGGAGTTACACGTTGGAAAGAGATTCCCATCCACCCTGGTGCCCGGGGTAGATGGGTCCAACGCCGTTTAATCGCGGAGTCGGTGTCACGCTCTAGTGGTGCGCGCTTCGCTTGCGGTGCCCATTCCCATTCGTTCCCACAGCCCATTCGGTCAGATGTTCAGATGAGGGGTTCGGGCATTAGTATCCCGGGCACTCAGCTCAACTTTTTATCTACTAAATATCATTTAGTCAGCGGTGATGTTTTTACATCGTACGATGTTTTCACCGTGAAAATTGCGTGTCTGAGAGTTGATCACAATGTTTTTAACACCTGCACTTGGCCTGCGTACCCAGCTGTGGAACATAAAAAAGGGGTTGACATAGAGTAATCGTGTGATGTCGTGTTGCAGGCGTGGCAGACGTGGAGGTGGACGCGCGACACAGCTGCGACGTGGACATGCCACCCGCGCCGCCCGCCCCGCAGACCGCCTGCGCCGCCGCCAATGGCACGCACGAAGGTACGCCATGACCCTTCACACAAACCGAATCATTAAGATTCGGTTTTATTGATAAAGATCCCTTTCTCACACTTACAGGCCTTGTGAAACGTAAAGATCCCTTTCTCACACTTACAGGCCTTGTGAAACGTAAAGATACCTTTCTCACACTTACAGGCCTTGTGAAACGTAAAGATCCCTTTCTCACACTTACAGGCCTTGTGAAACGTAAAGATCCCTTTCTCACACTTACAGGCCTTGTGGAACGTAAAGATCCCTTTCTCACACTTACAGGCCTTGTGAAACGTAAAGATCCCTTTCTCACACTTACAGGCCTTGTGGAACGTAAAGATCCCTTTCTCACACTTACAGGCCTTGTGGAACGTAAAGATCCCTTTCTCACACTTACAGGCCTTGTGGAACGGCCTATCTGTGGGTTATCCTTTCTATTCCATTTCTATGATTGACAGAGGATCCCTTTAAAGTAATGGGAATGACGGATTTCATCGATTGGTCACGTGACCAATTTGTCCCATAATAGTTTAATTAAATTAGCTAACAACCAGCTGGCCCGACAGACGCCGGGCAGACCTTGCTGAAAGCCGGTTTTTTAATATCCCCCCCATCTTATTATCCTTGCAAATTCTTCAGAAGTTTCGACGGCCGAGGATATGGACACAATAACTTATGCAAATTAAAGTTTAGGAAAGAAGGCAAAAAGTTTTTTGATTGGCTAACAATAAAAATTATCTTGTTTTTATTTTGAAACTATTGAACCGATTTAACATTTTGTGGCTTAGATACGATGTTCGCAAGTTTATCAATGACTATCTCAAGTTTCAACTTTGCATTGCCTGCAGACGAAGGTCATAGAAGGAATAATTATCGCACAATACAAAAATAGATGTATAAAGCAAATTAGCACACAAATTATATATTGAAAACATATAATTTATTATACCAGTTTATTAAGGTTTATTTAAGCCGCATATTTTTATAATGTTTATCAAGACGTAATATTTAAGATAATTTTATTTAATGATAATAATTCGTGTATTTTTTAGGTTATTTATTATTTGCACATCATTTTCATACATATTTTACATACGTATTTCGTTATTATCAAGATGTATTATTTTTATCATAACTCAATATTATTTGCTCGTTGCTTTTTAGTTTCCCATTCAAGTACATAAATATTGTATTTTATGAATAAATTGTTATGAATTTTTATAATTTAATAATATTTAAGTAATTAATAATTTAATATTAATTAAAACTTCACCATCCCATTCCAACAGACTAAATAACTAGTCATTTTTATTTTAGGGGGCTGATGTTATAAAATGTCTAATTTATATTTATATAGATGAAACATTAGTAGTCTGTAATTCTAATATTATGCTTGGAATAAAACTTACTAACTGATATAATTATTTACGTTCGGAAGTAAAATTCAGTTATAAAGTTGAAGACGTATTAAAGTTAGTTGCTCATGCTTACAGGAAAGTAATCAAAAACCCGTGTCCATTTTATTTTACCTTTTTCAATATGTACATGTATTATATTGATTTTTAAAACCCGTAGAAAGAACAATCAATGTGATAAAGTAATGGTGTACAAAACTACAATGCTACAATCAAGCACATTGTTTTTATCAAAAAAAATCAAATATCTCTCCGTTTTCTACCAACTGAGAATTTACTTTTTGTAAATTCTCAGTTGGTAGAACATTATGATTAGGTCTAAATATAAAGGTCAAAAGATCCTTTTTCGTACAGTTCCTGGCGAAAAAGTCTGTCGAGATTTTCTATCATATATAACTTTATACCAATGAAAAAGCGAATTGAAAAAGGCAGCGCTGATTCTTCTGGATTAAACGTTATTAGCGTAAAAGCAAGTACAATAAATGATGTGCACAACACATAAGCAAGAGCACATCATTAACTCTACAGTCTGCTTTCTATATTGAAAAAAAATCAATAAAACTTATCACTAACTTGCTAAGTCTTGCCGTGTGAAATAGTGCCAAGAATACTGGCTGAATATATTTATTGGCGCGAGTTGAGAATGGTTTACAGTCTTATTTAAGGTGTCAACTATATTATAAGATGGCACCAAATAGTCAAAATATTATTAAAAGGTGTATTGCTAAAATGGGCACGGGTGTTTTGCCTATTAGTGGTTTGGTCTTTGACTAATTAGTGGTTGGGTCCAAAGATATTCTAAAGATACGTTACGTTCATACTAAGCGACGTTTAGTTCTGTCGCGCGCTGACACACGCCAGACACGCGTAACCTCATTCTCCGTTGCTCGCGGAATGAACGAAAATTACACTGATTAGTGTAATTTGTCGGCAACAAATGCCGCGCCTGTGCGATATTTACCTGTTTTTTCTATAGAATATCTTTGGTCGCGGAGCAGGCAGGTTGCATGCTTAGCTTGTTTCGGCTTGTCACTGATTGTAGGCCGCATCCACACCGGCACCAGTCGCATAAGCTTGTTATGTTTATTTCCTCCGATATCGCCCTATGGCTAGTGGCAACTAGTCGCCCTGTTTGGACGAGTGGCGTGCGGTTGAATACTGCTGGCTCTTATTTTATTATTACGTTCAATCGCTCGTTATGGCTGAATATCTATACCTTATTATATAATGCTGAGGGTTGGTATGAAAATAGCCTTAAAATCTTAAATGAAAAAAATGAAAATGAAAACATTTATTTTCACATAGGCCTAAATAATAGGCTCTTATGAAAAGTCAAAACTCTACCGCCAGGTTCGGAAAGCAGGTTTGCACCGAGAAGAACTGGCAAAAAACTCGGATATTACTATAACTCAATATACTATTGTTGATAAAGGGAAGCCACGATGTTCATTTCTTTCTAATCATTTCAAGATTTAATTCTACCGGAATTTGTAATCAGGATTTTGGCTGGATAAAATAATATGTAACCGCGAATAGAGAAATAAACATTGGGCGTCAATTTTATTTTGACATATATTTAATTTGTATTTAGCTAGATTTAGTGTTTTTTATGCTGCTGAAGTGATTTGTAGCCGCAACCATTGGCTAAAAATTAAGAAACAAATTAGGCGTTAGCATTCATTATAATAATTGATTAATCACTGGATATTTAAGGCCCTATATTTGAAAATACGCAAAGTACCTAAATTCGCCATTGTTAAACTTACATTACACAATGCCTTTCGAAGATTTAAATCAAAATCGAGTGATTTCAAAGGTCGGAAAACAAATAGCTTTAATTTGAAAATTCGTGAATGCCCAATGCCCGGGCATGGAAGATTCATGCGTAAACGGGACTATTACTCACGCACGCCACTAGTCCTAGGGAGGGGGCGAGGGTAGAGGGTAGAGTAGGGTAGGACAAGGCAGGGCAAGGCAGGGTAACGTTGGGCGGGTTGTAGGTGGCGAGCTGGTGGTGAAGGGCATGCCCGGCGTGACGGCCTGCGTCGCGGCGCTGCTGTCGACACGCGGTGGGTATCGCGTCCACATCAACTACCTTCCTTTGTGCGTGTTGATGTATCATACAGCATCTACCTTCATTCGTCCTTCGAATCACACTTTCGAGTTTGGTGGTCATAAATAAAATTTGTGATACTCCGCAAAATCAGATTTAAAACTGTTCTAAGGCTTTAAGAGCTGGCAAACTGGCTCTTTTTTTACGATGTTTAAGACATTTTGTTTAAAGAACTGATCATCGAATCCTCACAGAAAAATATGTAACGGAAAATTAGGGTCTTATAAACAATCGGTATTGACAAGAAAATGTCGAGAAATTTTCTCAAACCCTGTTTCAGAAAAAAAAAAAAACAAAAAAGCATCTAATTTTGTCATACTTTGAAAATTGTCTGTAAAACGGCACAAGCTATTTAATTAATTCTTGCACACAAAAAAAGTACATAATAATTACAACGACTTTGATTGACAGTTTTATTTTTAGGCCTTCTAACAATCCTGTAAAGTAATAATTTCCCCGAAATTTAAGTAAATCAGTGTGAACGCGGCTGCTCCGTCCGCCTGTAAACTGTCATTCGGCCTTCTTAAAGCCTTAACACGATATTGTCAGTAAAATTAATTTGCGTATGCCCTGGTAGTTTTTAACTGCCAGCGTCATCTCTCGCGAAATTAGTACAAAATTTTCAATCTACTATTGAGGGTTCTTTATCATTGGTTACATTGTGGTCAATTCAGCACATCGTAGTATCCTTAGGCAAGTGGACTCCAGATCTTCTTTTTTATAAAACCCGGAAGGCGGTATTTCTTTTCAGTCCGCCCCGATGGATACCACGGCAGTGTTAGATCTCTGTCCTGAAGCAATAAGTGCGAAGCAATACTGTGTTTCCGTTTGAAGGGAACTTTGGACAATTACAGGGACTTACGAACTAATGTCTCAGGATGACGAGCGTTGTACAGTCGCGGAATGAAAAGGTTCGGCACCTTAGTGTCGATTTTCCCTTGCACTAGTATTGCAAGAGTCCATAATGTCAACATACTATAACAATCGACTAGTGCAAACGAATCACTTTGAAAATTGACGAACCTTTTCATTCCGCGACTGTACATTGCTATACAAAGTACAGACGCACTGTATCTGACATGGACAGGCGTATCGTTTAACATCTGGTGAACAACTTCCTTTACTCGTCATTCTTTGTTAAAGAATTGGCTTTAAATTATCACTGCAAGTGATTTTCTATTACCTGAAGGTATACCCCTTTCTTACATTCCAAAGATCTTCACCTGAACTCCAACAGCAAAAAAGATATAATGTCTCATAGAATTACAGATAAGCAATTATTTTTGCGGAGTACCTATAGCAAATTATTTATTTATCCATCATGCATCATAGTTTCGCAAGTTAACGCTTGCTTCTGTCCAATAATCGCATACAAATCGATTTTCATTTCTTGTTTTTATGATCTCTGATTTCCTTGTTCCTCAAAATCAGTGTCATGTACACCACTGTAAGTGTTTTAATCCAATACCAATTACATAACAGTGTTTTAATAGCACAATTTTTGTTCACCTACGTTTTTAATGCAGACTAAATTATAATGTATAACTTATTCTTTTTTTGCTTCATCTTCATCATGCAAATGAAAATACCATTGAACATGGCTATGCGAATCATTTTGTGGACTTTTTTTTGGAACGTTATCGTCTTTCTATCGCACATGCTCGTAATCACTTAATCGTTGGACAGTTTTTTAGTTGCCTTATCCAGATTTGTCTTTAAGTACTAGAAATATTTTTAATCCCAATAAAAAGGAAGGTACGTATGATTATTATTTTCTTTTGGCGTAATGTTTCTGTGATTTATGTTTCAGTACCTCTAGTATGTTTATTTATTTGGTTTGGTGCGTCTGTACGTTTAACAAAAACTCTCTCACTGTACATATTGTGAAGTCCACAATTTTACAATCCATTCCTAGCTTCTAGCATTAGAAATAATAATAATATCTTCCTATGCTGTTTTAAGTCCTTTATTTTATTTTGTACAACCTTTTTCCAATGCTTTTTTTTCATATCAAAGGTAAGATTTGTTCGATACGATGTTCCTTAATTTAGAAAATTAATATACTGGACTTTACTCCATCTAGGTACTCGTGCTATCAAACTTGCTATAAAATCATAACTGGGGAATTTGCAATTCAAGATGGATTCCTAGCTCATCAAATATCACTAGATGGGGCTAATTTAATTTATCACATGTCTAATGACAAATAAAAATTTTAATTTTAATTTTTTTCGCGATGTTTTGCTTGAACTGTAGATAAAGTGGCGGCTTGAACGATGTGCGAGGACACTGCAGTGTTTCAGGACAAATTTCCCTAGCCTCGCTCTAAAATGTTTAAATGGTGGAAAGAGGCTCGGCTCAGCTTCTCGCATATCTCTCGTGGGAAATAATCCGCTTTCCGACGCACCTTAGCAAATGGGATACCGTATCCTATACTACGAGTTTTCGTATTTCAGTTTCTGTATTTATCCAAAGAAAGTCTGGTAAACTCTCAAGGCCAGGAAACTTACGCTGAATGCGATAGTAACAAGAATTTCCAGCTTCCGTCTTGTAAATGTCCACCCTTGGAAAATCTCGCTGCACGCGGTGCAATAAAATGGTAAAGCAACCACCTGTTGCGTTCTCAGCCGTCCCGTTTCCGCGTCGCGTGCAGGAAGATAATGACTGTACATTATCACTCTTATTTTCTTTGCACGTCTCTGGTAGATATGATGTTTCTATGGATGAATGAAATGGGATGGTATATTATATTACGTATGTTTATTGGCTTTGTTGTTATACAGGGTTATATAAAAAATACCGGAAACCTCTCGACACCTAAATGATATCATTAAAAGTAACAACTTTTGTTCTACAACTTTTGTTTTAACTCGATATTTTGAGAAATATCACTTATTCAATATTTTGCATACATTATTTCTTTGTAACTACTCTGTAGTCTGTACGTAATATCGGCAACGCCGCGCGCGGTCACTGATCCGTGATTCGTCCTCCCCGGCACCCCTTCGTCGTTAGGCTAAGCGCACACTGCGAAAAATAATCGCATGTGATTAATATTCGCACGTGCGATGCGAATTTGTAATATTTTGTGTTATATGGAAAAATACTTAAGTCCCGCGCACTGCGGAAATAGTCGCAAGCGCAACTCTCTCATGTGACATGATTGCTCCCTGTCTTTCGTGGTGCGAAAATAAATCGTGGGTTTTTTACACACGACCAGTTAGTACTTGACTGCGATCTCACCTGATGGTAAGTGATTATGCAGCCGAAGATGTTAGCGTACTAACTTGGAAGGGGTAATTATAACCCACCCCTTACGGTTTCTACACAGCATCGCGCCGGAACGCTAAATCGCTTGGCGGTGCCTCTTTGCTGGTAGGGTGGTAAGTAGCCACGGCCAAAGCCTCCCACCAGTCCAGTTCTAAGAAAAATTAGAAATTATAAAGTTCCAAAGAGGCCCGTGGCGGGAATCGAACCCGTGACTTCCCACTCGAATCCGAGCGCGCGCGCTTCTGCGCCAGGAAGATCGACAAAAAATCGACAAAGGTTGTGGTGCGCGTAGGTATAATATTCGGATTGCGATTAAGTTTCGCATTGAACATGCGGAAAAAATCGCATCGCAGTGTGCGCTTAGCTTTCGCCAGTTATTGTGAGCATTGTGCATCTTTATCTTTCTCATTAGCACCGCCTATGTCTTAACCTGTCGCAGCGGTTTGGCAACAGGGACAGTCATAATCGCTGATTACCTGTATTTCGTTTCACAGTGTAATGTCACTTTACAGAAATAACATAATTTATTAAATTTTTGTATGACACAAATTAATACAAAATTTTGGAAAGTTGTAGAACAAATGTTGTTACTTTTAATGATATCATTTATGTGTCGAGAGGTTTCCGGTATTTTTTATATAACCCTGTATATGTATCGATCTACTATTACTTATATCGTTAACGTTACATAATGTGTACATGTTTCATTAATTGTCATTTCTATTAACATATTTATTACACACATACCTACACACATTTTGAGAATAGATGTATACCATATAGAGCTATTAATTAGTCATGTTTCTTTTCGATTCGATGTCACACTGTCTCATGCGAATTCTGAGCGAGTGTTTCTTTTCTTTTCCGAACCTTTAACTAACTGGAACTGTCGTGAATGAAGTGTTATATGTTTAAGATATATTGGTCTAAAATTAATGAAGATAATATTTAGATGTGCCCCCATAAGTTTTTGATTTTAATGATTTTGTGATATTTAAAAATAAATAGGTACAAAATGATTCAATCCCATTTCTGATGTTACTTTTTAGCAGTCTCAAAATGCTACATTGTCAAAGATTATACACGATTACTTTTCTCAAAGTCTCAGCTTCTTGCTGGTTCCAAAATTAATCAGTCTTATGGTCAGCCGATTGATGACAGGCACATTCAATATCTTATTAATTTTAGACCAGCATTCATGGATCGATTACATTAAGTTTGCACTTCCCATCTCTCCGTTCCGTTCGCTATTGCGTGATAACGGATTGGTTACAGCCGGTATGACGTCACTAATGTGCACACTTAGATACTCTATGCGATGGCGGGCGAGCCTTGTTTGTATTTATGACGTATACTCATCAAAGTTTTGAGAAAGAACATTTAGAAACTGCTAGCTTGTGTCTCTTATTTGGGTATACAAAATATATAAAGATGCACACGACAAAACCTCGCCTGCCATCGTGAGATAGTTTGTCAGTAATCGAATTACATATATATACTGACGTAAAGAAAGAAAGAAAAAAAGAAAAGTCTTTCTTTCTTTCTTTCTTTTCTTTATATACTGACGTCAACTCATTATTGCCTGCAGTGTTGTGTGCGTGAGTGTAATGCTTGGGCCAAATTTTCGGAATATGCCATTGAACATCGCATAATATATGTTCGTTAACAATAGCTGTTGCCACGATCAACGGGAAATGGCATCTAAGACCTTAGACTATACCCGTAGATTTTGCCATTAAATTAGGTGTAAATTTTGGCAGATCAAGTAGGTTCAACGGGAGAATTATTGCATTAAAGCGGCTACACTTACGTTCGCTAGTGTGCGCAGTGAGCTCTGAGGCAAATTTAAAGCCAAGTAAATGGCATTTGACGTTAACCGCATGTGTGGCCACTCAGGGTCTACGCGTAGTTTACTATAGTAGTGTTATTATCTCGCTGCAGACTCGGTCATAAATCATTCGAGTGTTTCGCTTTTGTTGTTCTTTGTTGAGTTGTGCATTACTACAGAACAACTAAAGCGAAACACTCGAATGATTTATGACCGAGTCTGCAGCGAGATAATAACACTACTATAGCAAAAATTATCGCGTAGTTTAAGGCATTGTTGGGCTTGACATTGGCCGTATATGTAGCCCCAGCATTATTAATATACTCGACGAAAACATAGCACTGTTTGACAAGAAGAGTTGATGTTAGTATAGATATTTCAATCCACGATGACGCGCCCCACTCTGTCAAACTCCATACGAGCCGAATGAAACAAGGATTTTGACAGAGTGAGGCACGTCATCGTGGATTAAAATATAGCACGGTCGCGGAGCACGAAGAATTTCGTACATTAACCTGTTACTACCTACCTCTGTCACTCCCGCGTCAAAATAATGCGGTCACGCTCGCACAGGACGGGGTCATTGCATCTGTGCGAGCGTGATCGCATTATTTTGACGCGGGAGTGGCAGAGGTAGGTAGTAACAGGTTAATGTACGAAATTCTTCGTGCTCCGCGACCGTGCCTTAGCTGTAAACCATGTGTTAGTATATGACATTGTCCGTCACGCTGCAGAGGGCGAGGGCTGTGGCGCGCGCGCGTCCGTGGAGCGCATGCTCGCGTTCGGGCGGGAGCTGTACGCGATGAGCCAGAAGCTGCGACAGGACCACTACCACAAATCCATGTTGGAAGTGAGTATAATTCATTACAAAATTCCCGCATCTCTAGCTATCGCGGCTGGGTGCTTTTGTCACTAAGCTACGGGAGCCGCCGAGACGATAATTTCGATACGCATTCATTCTATCCAGCTCTTAGGCAGAATTGTGGTGCCGTCTATTTGCAGGGCCAATCTCATTTCCAAGACCTTCGTTTCAAATGGCGAGCTAGCTTTGAACGATACCAAAACGAGCTAGCTTTGAACGATATCAAAACGATCATTTTGATACTAGTTTATAATTTATTCCTTTAACTTATTATCTAAATAATCCAGTGAAATGAGTAAAAATTATATTATAAGATATTGTGTTTAAAACACTATAGCAGATATAAAGTTTATTTTTTTAATAAGATAATATGGCGCACATAAAAGTCTTGATGACCACGTGGCAAAAGCTGAAGTACAGTTATTGTCATTTGTTTGGATCACACCTATGTCATTACCACATTATCCGATGGACTATTGTCATGCTGTGGTGGTCACGAGTCACGAGTCACGTTGTCACGTTGTCGCAGGACGCGTTCAGCCTGCTGGCGTACAGCAACCCGTGGGACAGCCCCGTGGGCTGGCAGCTGGAGCCCGTGCGCCGCGAGGCCGTGTGCGAGGCGCTCAACTCCGCCATACTCGGTGAGTCACGTTGTCGCAGGACGCGTTCAGCCTGCTGGCGTACAGCAACCCGTGGGACAGTCCCGTGGGCTGGCAGCTGGAGCCCGTGCGCCGCGAGGCCGTGTGCGAGGCGCTCAACTCCGCCATACTCGGTGAGTCACGTTGTCGCAGGACGCGTTCAGCCTGCTGGCGTACAGCAACCCGTGGGACAGCCCCGTGGGCTGGCAGCTGGAGCCCGTGCGCCGCGAGGCCGTGTGCGAGGCGCTCAACTCCGCCATACTCGGTGAGTCACGTTGTCGCAGGACGCGTTCAGCCTGCTGGCGTACAGCAACCCGTGGGACAGCCCCGTGGGCTAGCAGCTGGAGCCCGTGCGCCGCGAGGCCGTGTGCGAGGCGCTCAACTCCGCCATACTCGGTGAGTCACGTCAGCCTGCTGGCGTACAGCAACCCGTGGGACAGCCCCGTGGGCTGGCAGCTGGAGCCCGTGCGCCGCGAGGCCGTGTGCGAGGCGCTCAACTCCGCCATACTCGGTGAGTCACGTTGTCGCAGGACGCGTTCAGCCTGCTGGCGTACAGCAACCCGTGGGACAGCCCCGTGGGCTGGCAGCTGGAGCCCGTGCGCCGCGAGGCCGTGTGCGAGGCGCTCAACTCCGCCATACTCGGTGAGTCACGTTGTCGCAGGACGCGTTCAGCCTGCTGGCGTACAGCAACCCGTGGGACAGCCCCGTGGGCTGGCAGCTGGAGCCCGTGCGCCGCGAGGCCGTGTGCGAGGCGCTCAACTCCGCCATACTCGGTGAGTCACGTTGTCGCAGGACGCGTTCAGCCTGCTGGCGTACAGCAACCCGTGGGACAGCCCCGTGGGCTGGCAGCTGGAGCCCGTGCGCCGCGAGGCCGTGTGCGAGGCGCTCAACTCCGCCATACTCGGTGAGTCACGTTGTCGCAGGACGCGTTCAGCCTGCTGGCGTACAGCAACCCGTGGGACAGCCCCGTGGGCTGGCAGCTGGAGCCCGTGCGCCGCGAGGCCGTGTGCGAGGCGCTCAACTCCGCCATACTCGGTGAGACACGTTGTCGCAGGACGCGTTCAGCCTGCTGGCGTACAGCAACCCGTGGGACAGCCCCGTGGGCTGGCAGCTGGAGCCCGTGCGCCGCGAGGCCGTGTGCGAGGCGCTCAACTCCGCCATACTCGGTGAGTCACGTTGTCGCAGGACGCGTTCAGCCTGCTGGCGTACAGCAACCCGTGGGCTGGCAGCTGGAGCCCGTGCGCCGCGAGGCCGTGTGCGAGGCGCTCAACTCCGCCATACTCGGTGAGTCACGTTGTCGCAGGACGCGTTCAGCCTGCTGGCGTACAGCAACCCGTGGGACAGCCCCGTGGGCTGGCAGCTGGAGCCCGTGCGCCGCGAGGCCGTGTGCGAGGCGCTCAACTCCGCCATACTCGGTGAGTCACGTTGTCGCAGGACGCGTTCAGCCTGCTGGCGTACAGCAACCCGTGGGACAGCCCCGTGGGCTGGCAGCTGGAGCCCGTGCGCCGCGAGGCCGTGTGCGAGGCGCTCAACTCCGCCATACTCGGTGAGTCACGTTGTCGCAGGACGCGTTCAGCCTGCTGGCGTACAGCAACCCGTGGGACAGCCCCGTGGGCTGGCAGCTGGAGCCCGTGCGCCGCGAGGCCGTGTGCGAGGCGCTCAACTCCGCCATACTCGGTGAGTCACGTTGTCGCAGGACGCGTTCAGCCTGCTGGCGTACAGCAACCCGTGGGACAGCCCCGTGGGCTGGCAGCTGGAGCCCGTGCGCCGCGAGGCCGTGTGCGAGGCGCTCAACTCCGCCATACTCGGTGAGTCACGTTGTCGCAGGACGCGTTCAGCCTGCTGGCGTACAGCAACCCGTGGGACAGCCCCGTGGGCTGGCAGCTGGAGCCCGTGCGCCGCGAGGCCGTGTGCGAGGCGCTCAACTCCGCCATACTCGGTGAGTCACGTTGTCGCAGGACGCGTTCAGCCTGCTGGCGTACAGCAACCCGTGGGACAGCCCCGTGGGCTGGCAGCTGGAGCCCGTGCGCCGCGAGGCCGTGTGCGAGGCGCTCAACTCCGCCATACTCGGTGAGTCACGTTGTCGCAGGACGCGTTCAGCCTGCTGGCGTACAGCAACCCGTGGGACAGCCCCGTGGGCTGGCAGCTGGAGCCCGTGCGCCGCGAGGCCGTGTGCGAGGCGCTCAACTCCGCCATACTCGGTGAGTCACGTTGTCGCAGGACGCGTTCAGCCTGCTGGCGTACAGCAACCCGTGGGACAGCCCCGTGGGCTGGCAGCTGGAGCCCGTGCGCCGCGAGGCCGTGTGCGAGGCGCTCAACTCCGCCATACTCGGTGAGTCACGTTGTCGCAGGACGCGTTCAGCCTGCTGGCGTACAGCAACCCGTGGGACAGCCCCGTGGGCTGGCAGCTGGAGCCCGTGCGCCGCGAGGCCGTGTGCGAGGCGCTCAACTCCGCCATACTCGGTGAGTCACGTTGTCGCAGGACGCGTTCAGCCTGCTGGCGTACAGCAACCCGTGGGACAGCCCCGTGGGCTGGCAGCTGGAGCCCGTGCGCCGCGAGGCCGTGTGCGAGGCGCTCAACTCCGCCATACTCGGTGAGTCACGTTGTCGCAGGACGCGTTCAGCCTGCCGGCGTACAGCAACCCGTGGGACAGCCCCGTGGGCTGGCAGCTGGAGCCCGTGCGCCGCGAGGCCGTGTGCGAGGCGCTCAACTCCGCCATACTCGGTGAGTCACGTTGTCGCAGGACGCGTTCAGCCTGCTGGCGTACAGCAACCCGTGGGACAGCCCCGTGGGCTGGCAGCTGGAGCCCGTGCGCCGCGAGGCCGTGTGCGAGGCGCTCAACTCCGCCATACTCGGTGAGTCACGTTGTCGCAGGACGCGTTCAGCCTGCTGGCGTACAGCAACCCGTGGGACAGCCCCGTGGGCTGGCAGCTGGAGCCCGTGCGCCGCGAGGCCGTGTGCGAGGCGCTCAACTCCGCCATACTCGGTGAGTCACGTTGTCGCAGGACGCGTTCAGCCTGCTGGCGTACAGCAACCCGTGGGACAGCCCCGTGGGCTGGCAGCTGGAGCCCGTGCGCCGCGAGGCCGTGTGCGAGGCGCTCAACTCCGCCATACTCGGTGAGTCACGTTGTCGCAGGACGCGTTCAGCCTGCTGGCGTACAGCAACCCGTGGGACAGCCCCGTGGGCTGGCAGCTGGAGCCCGTGCGCCGCGAGGCCGTGTGCGAGGCGCTCAACTCCGCCATACTCGGTGAGACACGTTGTCGCAGGACGCGTTCAGCCTGCTGGCGTACAGCAACCCGTGGGACAGCCCCGTGGGCTGGCAGCTGGAGCCCGTGCGCCGCGAGGCCGTGTGCGAGGCGCTCAACTCCGCCATACTCGGTGAGTCACGTTGTCGCAGGACGCGTTCAGCCTGCTGGCGTACAGCAACCCGTGGGACAGCCCCGTGGGCTGGCAGCTGGAGCCCGTGCGCCGCGAGGCCGTGTGCGAGGCGCTCAACTCCGCCATACTCGGTGAGTCACGTTGTCGCAGGACGCGTTCAGCCTGCTGGCGTACAGCAACCCGTGGGACAGCCCCGTGGGCTGGCAGCTGGAGCCCGTGCGCCGCGAGGCCGTGTGCGAGGCGCTCAACTCCGCCATACTCGGTGAGTCACGTTGTCGCAGGACGCGTTCAGCCTGCTGGCGTACAGCAACCCGTGGGACAGCCCCGTGGGCTGGCAGCTGGAGCCCGTGCGCCGCGAGGCCGTGTGCGAGGCGCTCAACTCCGCCATACTCGGTGAGTCACGTTGTCGCAGGACGCGTTCAGCCTGCTGGCGTACAGCAACCCGTGGGACAGCCCCGTGGGCTGGCAGCTGGAGCCCGTGCGCCGCGAGGCCGTGTGCGAGGCGCTCAACTCCGCCATACTCGGTGAGTCACGTTGTCGCAGGACGCGTTCAGCCTGCTGGCGTACAGCAACCCGTGGGACAGCCCCGTGGGCTGGCAGCTGGAGCCCGTGCGCCGCGAGGCCGTGTGCGAGGCGCTCAACTCCGCCATACTCGGTGAGTCACATGCTTTTGTTACCATCTACATTAACCAGGTGGAAAGACTTTCTGGTAGTGTCCATTCCGATAGGATAGGCTGGTTCAGATATTCTGCCTGGGAATTACTAATTGCGGAAGTATTACTGTGCTTTGGTTTGAAGGACACTAGGTAGCTGGTGAAATTACATAATAACACTTCAGAATTCATGCCTCTGGATGACGAACGCAGTGCAGTAGATCTGTTATGAGCCGGCATCACGTGAAATCCTTGATCGTCTGATCATTCTTGGCTTTGAAAACGAGATTTTTTCAATGTGTTGTTGTAGTTATGCCCTGATCAAATCACGGCTGCCGTTGGTCGTCCCTTTCATGAGTGCACCAATATCTCCTAAAGAAAATAAAATCAGGTTTAAACATTGTTTCCTAAAAATAATCTTAGGCAATTATGTAAGAAAAACTTTTCGTCGTAATCGTAAACAAATTCTGCCACATGATTGGCCAATGACCATGAAACGGCGAAGAAGAAAATTCTAGAGCCTTACGATGCAGCGCAGTTTTGTGTTAAAATTGTTAAGTTGTGATGGTATGTGTTTGCAGAGTGGCAGGACATGCAGTGGGTGTCGCCGGTGGAGGCGTGCGTGTCGCACTCGCGCGAGCTGCTGCGGCGCATGGCGCGCGCGTCGCTCGGCGCCTGCGCATTCGCCGACCTGCCCGCGCTGCTGCGCCGCTGACCCCGCCGCGCGCCCCGCGCACCGTGCGTGTCGCACTCGCGCGAGCTGCTGCGGCGCATGGCGCGCGCGTCGCTCGGCGCCTGCGCATTCGCCGACCTGCCCGCGCTGCTGCGCCGCTGACCCCGCCGCGCGCCCCGCGCACCGTGCGTGTCGCACTCGCGCGAGCTGCTGCGGCGCATGGCGCGCGCGTCGCTCGGCGCCTGCGCATTCGCCGACCTGCCCGCGCTGCTGCGCCGCTGACCCCGCCGCGCGCCCCGCGCACCGTGCGTGTCGCACTCGCGCGAGCTGCTGCGTCGCATGGCGCGCGCGTCGCTCGGCGCCTGCGCATTCGCCGACCTGCCCGCGCTGCTGCGCCGCTGACCCCGCCGCGCGCCCCGCGCCCCGTGCGTGTCGCACTCGCGCGAGCTGCTGCGACGCATGGCGCGCGCGTCGCTCGGCGCCTGCGCATTCGCCGACCTGCCCGCGCTGCTGCGCCGCTGACCCCGCCGCGCGCCCCGCGCACCGTGCGTGTCGCACTCGCGCGAGCTGCTGCGACGCATGGCGCGCGCGTCGCTCGGCGCCTGCGCATTCGCCGACCTGCCCGCGCTGCTGCGCCGCTGACCCCGCCGCGCGCCCCGCGCACCGTGCGTGTCGCACTCGCGCGAGCTGCTGCGACGCATGGCGCGCGCGTCGCTCGGCGCCTGCGCATTCGCCGACCTGCCCGCGCTGCTGCGCCGCTGACCCCGCCGCGCGCCCCGCGCACCGTGCGTGTCGCACTCGCGCGAGCTGCTGCGACGCATGGCGCGCGCGTCGCTCGGCGCCTGCGCATTCGCCGACCTGCCCGCGCTGCTGCGCCGCTGACCCCGCCGCGCGCCCCGCGCACCGTGCGTGTCGCACTCGCGCGAGCTGCTGCGACGCATGGCGCGCGCGTCGCTCGGCGCCTGCGCATTCGCCGACCTGCCCGCGCTGCTGCGCCGCTGACCCCGCCGCGCGCCCCGCGCACCGTGCGTGTCGCACTCGCGCGAGCTGCTGCGACGCATGGCGCGCGCGTCGCTCGGCGCCTGCGCATTCGCCGACCTGCCCGCGCTGCTGCGCCGCTGACCCCGCCGCGCGCCCCGCGCCCCGCGCACCCGCGCACCCCGCGCACCCGCGCACCGCGCACCCCGCGCGCGCCCGCCGCCCCGCTCCCATTGGCCCGTTCAAAAAGCGAAATAGCATCGGTTTCTTTTCACTTGGTTCATATGACGTGAATCATCCAATGGCCATCCACGGGCATCGGTATGCTGATTCCGAGTTTTTTAATAGTATATTTCAATATAAGTGCGGAAAGTTTGTCATTACTTTACGAGTCCTGGTTTGTTGACCCAAGCCAAAGGCGAGGGTCAACTATAAGGACGAGTAAAAATGACAATTCCGCACGTGCATTGAACGACGTTTTTTAATACATTTGCGAAAAAAAAATATTACTTTTACGTGCTTGCCTGCTCCGTGTTTGCATGCCGTGTTCGTGTTCATGCGCTCCTGGTACGCCCGCTCCGGTGCCGCGTAGGAGGAAAACACAAAAGCACTAGTGCGGAAGAGAATAACTTTGCACACGCTAAACACACATGGAAATGTCAACTTTTTGAGCAAATGTATTAAAAAATGTGTTTACTTACTCGATCGTGAGAGAGTTAACGCCGATTTGTATGGGATTGAAGTAGTTTACAAATTGTCTCAATAGATGTCGCTACAACAATCCGATACAAATTCGCGTTTACGCTCTCACTGTCGAATAAGTGAAAAACTCGGAATAGGCACACAGGACTCATAACGCGTCATTGGGCATTGAGTGGCAACAAAACCTCTCTCCCCGCCCGCACGCTCTCCCCTATGGCTTGCGCCGCTGTGATTTCACAACGCAGTAGTTTTATGAACTAAATTCGAAAGTTATTTTATACGTACTTCGGGTAATTCTCTTGATTTTCAACATTCTTTCCATAAAACGTTATTGACGCGTAACAGTTTTCCTCTCGGTTGCTGGATATTTTTTGTGGGCGTTACAAGCTTCTTATTACATGGCACGCTATGAGGACCGTTTTGACACATTTAAGGTACAAGTTGGTAGCCGACTGCAGACAGCAGCAGCAGACGACGTGTCGTCGCTTCATGTCGTCGCGACACGTCGTCGCGTCATGTCGCTGCAGTCATGATATCGAACCCGACTGCAGACGGCAACAGCAGATGGCATCCAGTTGATTGGATTGGCTCGAACGCGGTCGTTGCTCCAACGTCAGCGGCACTACTGATCTTGGATTGGCTCGAACGCGGTCGTTGCTCCAGCGTCACGGCACTACTGATCTTGGATTGGCTCGAACGCGGTCGTTGCTCCAGCGTCAGCGGCACTACTGATCTGCGGTCGGACGACACTGCCGTCTGCCGCTCGACGACGCGTCGCTGGCTTCATGTCGCTCACTACGGAGGGAATTTCATAGAAATACATAGAAACCAGTAGTGTCGCCGCGACACGTCGTCTGCTGCTGCTGCGTGCAGTCGGCTACCAACTTGTACCTTTACTGCTTCAATACCATACTGATTCAGTTTGTCTCACCCTGGTTGTTCACTACTGCTATACACATCTCATCTGCCACACGGTATTCGTAGCGTGCCGTTTGTAGTTCCACTCGTCCCGGTGTCTGTTGCCAATCAAATCTCGCGAGTTGAATAAATGACAATTGACACACTTTCGGCTTTTTGATTCAGCTGAAATTTTGCATGCCCATGTAAAAGGTATGACTTATAAGATTACCCACAATAATTGAACTTTCATTTGGCAGAATACTAAACTATGGCATATACTAAAACTGTTGTTGATTCTGGACAAATTATCATATTAGGTATGTCATAAGCGCCTTTCACTTCAACTTGTGTCAAATATAAGACAAATACGCTGTAAACAAAATCCTGTGGATCCTTAAGAGCGTTCATGCGCCACGGTGTGAATTGCGTTTTGCTCCATACAAAAAATTTAATTCGTTGGCACTGGCGCAATTTTGCGTCGAATATGGTATTACAAAAAAATTATAATAAAATAAATATACAACTTATTAAAATAGTAAATAACCAGTGACATTGAATATTAATTTAATTAAATTACTATAATTCAGAAATAACAAATTATCTTGGATTTTACCCTAAAATAATACGTTTAATTTATCGAAAAATGCTAAAAATGACACTTTTCGGTTTATGGTTTTTGAATGAAAATCTAGGAAAATCGTGTTTTTTTGAGACATTTTTTAGTAAATGTTATTAATTTTCTAAATATGTCAGTGTTATAAGTTTGTGTTATGAAACATGGCAAATATCTTGCATCAAAATAGAGCTTCCACCGCTAAGTGAGTAATTAGCCTTTACCTTAAACTTTCTAATGAGAAAGTTATACACATATTTTCAAATACTTTTGAGACAAAAACTAGATTATGAAATGCCAAATAATATGATGGCAATTATCTAATCAATAATTGAACACATGACACTCTTATGTTACGTCGAAAATTGTCAATTTTGACTCAAGCATGATTCCAACGCATGAATGGTCTTAAATGAGTGTTACATATAATATGTATATATTATACAGGCATCTCAAATTCAATAAGTAATAAAAACATACCATATTTTTTAAAACATGTTGAGAACTTCTGAATGAATAAATAGCCTAATAAATGTTTATCTACGCTCATTGCTTAAAGTTCGAATTATGAAATCGAAATGTGTCAAATAATTACCTACTTTATTCACAGACTTCTATAATTATTAAAAAGTTATTCCTAATAACATCGCTCTACTATGGAAATATTTAAAGAAAGTTGTATAAAATCTATAACGATACACGGCTCTGGACTCCTGTATTTGTATCTGGGGTAATATTTTTTATGTAATATTTTTTAAGTGAATCCACAGACAACTTATAGTTGGTAGTCATTGCCGAGAGTATGGATGGGCCATGATTGACCATAGACAACAACACAATGTCTATGGGGTAATATTTTATAAGTAATATTTTTTTAAGTGAATCCACAGACAACTTATAGTTGGTAGTCATTGCCGAGAGTATGGATGGGCCATGATTGACCATAGACAACAACACAATGTCTATGGGGTAATATTTTTTAAGTGAATCCACAGACAACTTATAGTTGGTAGTCATTGCCGAGAGTATGGATGGGCCATGAATCATGACTGACCATAGACAACAACACAATGTCTACGTTCCGCGTAACGTTCCACCTGGGCCTGTGATTATGATTACGATTACGACTACGATTACGACTACGATAACGATTATGATTACGATTACGATAACGATTACGATTATGACGTTATCTCGTAAATCTATCGTCCGTAAACCGACTTTACAGACAACCAATTTTTTTTGTTACTTAGTCAAAACTTTGCGCTGAAAAATGTCTAGCAGTGAAACCTACTAAAGAAAATTTCACTCCACCTGACATCTTAGTAGTTGCAATGATTTACGACAAACGTTAGCAAGATTTTATGATTTGGGTAATAATATGAGCGTAGATAAAGTAGTGTATGAAACTCTACATAATTAGGTATTAAAACACTCGTGTGATACTATTAAAAAACTCGCCTGCGGCTCGTTTTTTAAACTCACACTCGTGTTTTAATACCCCCCATTATGTAACCGTTACATAAACTACTATTTTTTTTTCTTTTCAAATTGATTTCATATTTATAATTATAACTACACTATCTGTTTCTACATATCCCGTTATAACGAGTCAACTTTAAAAGATAATTTTATCTGGTATCGTGGACTTTTTTTAGCACATTTAAAGGAAAACAATTTCATCACACATGATTTTTAGGCAACGTACAGCGTCCGTTGGAAGCTCTCCAAAAGAAATTTATTTTTCCCATTTTTACAACATTTTTCGTTGATGCTCTGCACCTATTGGTTATAGCGTGATGCTATATAGCCAATAGCCTTCCTCGATAAATGGAACTATCCAATGCAAAAATAATTTTTCAATTCGGACCTGTAGTTCCAGAGATATGCGCGTTAAAAGAAACAATCAGCTTTATAAGCTGAAGAGTTTGTTTGTTTGTTTCTTATTATTAGTACAGATTTCTTTATGGACACTTAAAAAGATGCTATAGTAGGTTTGAATACTTACAAGGTCCCACGGGGTGTTTGTTTACATGTTGTATAATTTCTTTCTGTGACAAAATTTTACGTATCATCACATGTGACAAAGCTATACGTATTTCGTAAGCGTATGTCAGAAACGTGTGTATCTATTATCTATTAGAAAGTCGGGTGTAATCTAATTGACAAAATAAGGGGGATGAACGAACTATATATATAGGGGAGGATTTTTTGTAATATATAGCAACTTGTAATAATGAATTTAACTAACTATAGGTCTTATGCCAATGTAAATAGCAATCGATTTAGTTCGAGCGCCGTGTAATACAACGCACAGACGATGCCTTACCGACTGAGCTGCGAGCCTGCCAGACGAACTACGTCTTAATACTCTTGGCGCCAAGGGCCTTTTTCCTATGCGAATTTCAACTAGTGTGTTAAACTTTTCAATCCATTTTCTTTCGCCTAGCCCGCTTCGCTGTACCGTCCGTAAAGTGACGAAAAAGGAACTCTCTTTGTAGTTTATAGTAACTCATTCTGAGCGTTGTTCACTACAAAAAATTGGTTGTCTGTAAAGTCGGTTTACTGACGATAGTTGAACGAGACAACTCTCGCTTGCACTTCAAGCCTTACATGGAACGCCTCAGAGCGAGGTAACGCGAGCGAGGTAACGCCGGTAACGCCGGATGAGTCATGTTTTTTTGTGCGTGCAGCCGGCTCTATCGATTTATAAGACGTTGTCACGTCAAAATATAATTAGGTACCTAAAATAATAAAAATTAATTGTGCGGTCTGTGGAGATATTGGCCCGAATTTTTACCGCTTAGCACAGCTCTGCTTTAACCAGCAAAGACGCACCGCCAGGCTATTTAGCGTTCCGGAGCGATTCTGTGTAGAAACCGCTAGGTAAATTTACTTACCCTTCCAAGTCAGTACGATAACATCTACATCTACATCTAACATCATATCTTAAAAAAAACCATGTGCGATGTACTTTATGATATCTATCTGAACAGAGGATCAATTTAAAAACTACCCTCAATTTCGAATTTTCGTGCACGGGCACAATATTAAGACGTTTGGGGTCAAAAAGGTTGCAATAACTACTTTATGTCAAAAAAAAATGCTAGCTGCTAAATATAAATAAGTGTTTGTATGTAACTAGTTTTTTTTGTATGTATCGAGTCAACTGGAGGCTTTGTTATGTAGTCTGGTATGAACTTCATGGCGGCTGAAATGCAAGTGTTGAGTGCCGCAATGTCTGGAAACGCCTTTATTTCTGACCCGCCAAGGAGTTTGCACCGTACTGTATTCGACTGTAAAGATCATTTTCCGCGCACCATTTTACACGTAAGGTTTAGAATTAGATAACGTATGCTTTCTTCAGGTGTGCGGAAATGTGGTCTTTACTTTACCTACTCGTAGCAAAGTGGAGATCTTAATTTTTTAAATAAGTTTATTAGTTGATAAGTTTTTTACGGCATAGGAAGATGGCGTCTGTGACACTTATGTTAGTGATGCAAAATAAAAAGTGGTTCAAACTTTTTAATACATTATAATATAAATATGTAATATCTAAATATAAATATATATTAATTGATTTGTATTGTCGTATATATTTAAAGTGTGCTCGTGCGTTAACGGAAACGGACGTTGTGATAAATGATTTTAATTGAAAAAAAAAGAAATCTTCGAATGTAGGTATTGTTCTGTGATGCGACGTCACAGACTATGCGTTGTGTATATTTACGCGTGTAACATAGATTATATTGATATAAAGCCTGTATGTTTGGAAAATTCCAACTATGTAATCAATTCTATCAAACAATAAATCGAAATTATTATTTTTCTCTCTTTTATTTTCAATCACACTTTCCAATAGACAAAGTTTTATAAATACAACTTCTGCCATACGTCATTCGTTCGGATCATCAAGGATCCAAAAGCATAACACCTGCCTACTACTGCCCTGAGAATCGGCTACGGTGGAAGGCAGATCGTCGTTTCAGCCGACGGACGTCCACCGCTGGACAAAGGCCTCCTGCAATGCTTTCCAGCCCGAACGGTCCTGCGCCACTTGTATCCAGCGCCTTCCCGCTACTCTTTTCCCGTGCGGGGTCGCCATTCCAGGACTTTGGGTCCCCAACGTCCGTCGGTTCTACGAGCTATGTAAAACTCAGGAAGGCAGATGAATAGACCAATAAACTAGTACCTACGTAGGTATTATTGGTTTTTCTTTGAAGAAATTTTATACTCGGGAGTTTGGGAATTGGTGGCGTTTTACGCCGATGCCTCTGATAGCACGTTAAGCCGTCAGTACTGCCGCCTTCGCCTATACTCTCCGGTCACAGGCTTTGCACAGATTTAAAGTCACTGTCAAAAAACATTAATAAATCAGGGGTTACTGTACTATACCATTGAATAATTTAATAACAAGGATTCTTGGAATTGTAGGTATATGCTTCCATCTCCTTACGAGATAATCTTAAAAATATGGTATTATTTTACATACTTTATAAGAAAACTTGAATGTTTGTAATTTTAGTATAGAGCAAGTGGCGATACCAGTTCTTCTCGGTGCAAGCCTGCTTTCCGAAGAGCCTATTGTTTAGGCCTATGTGAAAAATAAAGATTTTCATTTTCACAACCGAGTGAAGAAAGATGATCATGTAAGCCTAGGGAAGAAAGTTAAATAGATATAGGTAGTTTATAGTGTAGGTATTTTCGTGACTTGCAAATTAGGACTAACATTTAACAACAGACGGAAAAAGCGGAAAGTATCGAAGTTTGCAGAACTGACTCTGAGAACAATATTAGGTATAACAGTTTGTTACAAAGAGCGATTTAAATTCAAAAGGTAAACTTCCAGAAAATGCAAGCAAACTAGGAATTTACTTTTCATTAAAAGTTAAATGCACATAATTACAAAAGTCGGCGACGCTCCGAGGTTTAAGAATTTAGTTAGATATTTAAATGTGGCCGAGTTTAGGTCTCTGCTGACTCGACCCTCATTAAAATGTAGATGTTTGTAGTTGAGAATACTTTGACGGGCTCTAGGTCGAGAAACGTGGCAACACTACTGACTTGTAAATACCTATAATGGTTAATTTTATCTAAGAATTTCGATTTTACTATCTGCAAAGCTATGATGATAATATGCATTTGGTTTCCGGAGGGATTTAGACCACTACCTCCTAATCTTTTGGACATGTAATATTATATATAACATAATGATTATGAAGACAAGAAATACTATCGTGTCCAAGCATCTGGTTACGAGGTTTCGGCCGTGGCAAGCTCAGCTATAGATAATTCAATCCACGATGACGCACCCCACTTTGCCATAGGTACTCCATACGAATCTAATGAAACATTTTGATAGACTGGGGCGCGTCTTCGTGGATTGAAATATCTATACTCGAATCACATAACAGCCTAACTCAACCGTCAATCCGTTGTACTGCCAAGTGACTAACTAGCTTTCTGCTACGATGCTTATATTACAGCAAACTACAGAAAGGCCTATGAGATGAGAGCGCTGTCAACTAGGTACCTACTCTCCTACTTTTACTGGAAATATGTAAATGTTTCGGGATAGTAGGTACGTATTTTTGGTCTATTTTTTCATTTATTTCAAGAGTAAGTAATCTTAATCGTATAAACATACTCGAAGCGAGCCGCTAATTACACAAATAATACCTAATTAAGTTACGTTCGGATGTTTCTAACTCAATCACACCACAACTGCTGAACCGATTTGGATGGGAATGTAGGCAGTTATACCCCAGATTAATGTTATTATAGACTCGAAAATCCTGGAAAAACGTCAACGATTGTCGCGAGGTTTTGAACAAACTGAAATGTTCTATAGTACCTACTCTATAACTACGAGTACCAGGTCGGTATAAATTATTTTGGCGAACTCCTTTTAGAGTATATCCTGTAGTAGGTATTGTTTAAAAATCAAGTGAAGAACTAAGTACCTACTGAGACAAAATACGAATAAAACCTTGATAAATATCACCACTCATGACTCATGATGGGGTGTGAAAACAAGCAACGACATAACTTCCTACCTCTACAATATCTAGACATTACCTATTACTATTGCACTCACATTACCTATCGTCACGAATCTCACATTACCTATTACCTATTACTATTGCACTTCCATTGAGCTAGGCTGGTGCTTTGCGCAACCCAAGTGCCGCAAGTTACTTTCGCAGTTTACTAACAGTTAGCTGTTTGAGCAATGCTCCTCTCAGTGCACTCACCACTCCATGCGGTGTTCATGATTAGTGTGTGCCGATCTAGAGAGCCTGGCCGTAGCGAATACGGTAGCTCCCGGATAGTTTGCGAAACATTTTGAGATTAGCTGTTGTGGATTGCGGTGTTTGGTTTGCTATTGCAGTTTTAGTGTTTACTTATACAGTAACATCGTTAACAGGGATGTGATTTAGAAACTGCAAGAATTAGCTTACGTTAGAGTTAGACATTGAGTCAACTAAAAAATCTTTATACTTAAAGCTTTTAATTTGGGGACTGTCGTTCTTTAGATCCATTGCCAGTGGAAATCCAATTCCTTAAAATAACGAACCTTTCAAACGCTTGTTGTTATTAACAGAAGCGTTAAGCTACTTTTAGTAGCTATTTTCGGCAGAGATGAAGCAAAATATAAAACAACGTATAAGTTCTATTGGGAGAAAAGTAACCCTTAAAACATGAAGATTAAAGGTTTGGAGATAAAGCTGTTGTTCCTGCTAATCATCAGTGTGGAGCTATCGCGGTGCACATTTACGCCCGTTTTGGAGATTCGTCAGGGCAAACTGCGGGGGCTTCGAAGCAGTTCCGGGTACAATCGGTACTTTGGTATACCGTACGCAACCAGCGAGAGGTTTCAGGTAAGTTTTTTTACAGAAAATGCTTTTTCTTACACACTTCATATTAGTAGGCTGCATTCTCACCTGATGTTAAGGGACGATGCTGAAGATTTATCGGACTAACTTGAAAGGATTAAATTAGTTTATTACCTATAGCAACCTATAGCAACAGGATTAGTAACAGTTGCCATACAGCTCCGCGATGGAACCCTAAATAGCTTGGCGGTACGTCCCATCGTATCAACGTTTTTTACGGCCCACTCCTAGACACGGTCAGGCCAGTCTCACTTATCACGTGGCCGTCCCGGCTACAAGTAGGGGTCCGGACCTCAATATTTCAGATGGTTGCCGCTCGCGGGCCGAGTTGCACGCGCTAGTTCTGTACGGTCTATTTTACGCGCCGTCTGACTACGGCAGCCCTAGTACGTCGTAAGAGATAAAGTTAAGCGATAGAAACCACAACACACACAGACCTCAACATTGCGTTTGTTGCGTGTCGATTTTGAGGGCAGGCCAGGCGCTATTGCGAACTGAATCGCACTTTTTGTGTCAGCGCTAGAGTCGCTATTTCTTTAAATAATCGTGCGGAGTGAACCTTCTGGTACTATTTAGTGTTCTGTGACACGGGTTTCTGCTCACATAAAAGGGTTTGCCCATTGACCGTTATGCTACGCAGGTGAAAATTGTTTAAAATATCCGGAATGCATTATATTGCATTTTCCTCATGTTGTTTTCCCCCGTCATTAGCAAGTACCTACTACCTAATATTCAGATTCCATTGCAAAAGTTAGAGGTTATCTAGGGTTATTAAAGGGTAGATGCAGACCCTCGAATATGAAGCTGAAGTAGTAACAAAATATAGAGAATAGTGTGTGCTTATGTAGAAGGCTCAGGGTCACTCAGCGAGCGATGGACAGAGCTATGCTCGGAGTATCTTTGCGCGATCGTATCATAAATGAGGAGATCCGCAAAAGAACCTAAGTAACAGACATAGTTCAACGTGTCGCAAAGCTGAAGTGGCAATGGGCGGAGCACATAGCTCGCAGGACCGATGGACGTTGGGGACCCAAGGTGCTGGAATGGCGGCCACGCACCGGGAAGCGCAGTGTCGGTCGACCCCCCCCCACCAGGTGGACGGACGACATTAAGAGGGTCGCGGGGAGTCGCTGGCGCCAGGCGGCGCAAGATCGTGGTGTTTGGCGGTCATTTCAGGAGGCCTATGTCCATTGTCCAGCAGTGGACGTCCATCGGCTGAAACGACGACGACGACGACGACGATGTAGTGGTGCCAAGAATATTGCATATTTGCAATAAACAGCTGGGTTGAGTCGTTGCACAATAAATGAGTCAGCCCTTCACCGCATAACAAATGTGAAGGTCATGTGTGTTTAGGAGATGAGCGGTGGTGAAATGTCTCAGAGACAGGTACTACTTAAATGGCCATTGTCACGGGGCCTTGACCCTCATCTAGTTTCTTGCCTAATAAAGGTTAGTGTTACGAGACAACTTTCTTCACGCGTAAACTATGACGAAATATGACGTGGGACTGGTTAATAAATCCACGAGGAAAGTTACTTGTGCACTCCAGATTTACAAACAAATCGTTATCTGTTACTGGCAAATTTTTATCACAAAATTATTTAATTACAGCTTCCCAAAGAGCCACCAAAATGGAAAGGAGTCTTCAACGCGGTCAACCCACTTGGAAGGTGTCCACAAAAAATGTCCTTCTTTATTACCGGCGCCGAAGACTGCCTGTACCTCGATGTTTACACTCCAAACAATGCGAGACCTTCAACAAGAGCACCTGTCATGGTCTTCTTCCACGGCGGAGCTTATTATAAAGGGAGTAAGGAACTATATGACCCAGAATTTCTAGTCACCAAAGGAGCAGTCGTGGTCATAATCAATTACAGGCTTGGAGTCCTTGGGTTTTTGTGTTTAAATGGAGTATCCAATCTGGGCTTGAGAGATCAAGTAGCAGCTTTAAGATGGGTGAGAAGGAACATCGCAAAGTTTGGGGGAGATCCTGATAATGTCACACTGTGTGGTCAAAGCGCTGGAGCCAGTTCCGCTTCGCTGCATTTATTGACAGAACTGAGTAAAGGATTATTCCATAAAGCTATACTAATGAGTGGAACAGCATTGTCTACGTGGGCGTTTAATATAGAGCCGTTCACGGCAGCTTTAGAAGATTCTAGAAAACTCTCCTCTTCTGTAACAGAAGAGGATGTGTTTAATACTTTTGCGCAGGCAGATTTGCGGACGCTTATAGATGCAACACACGACACTTCGGTTAATCCACGATTTTTCAAGTATTCGCCATGCGTCGACGTAAATGTTTCCCAACCATTTTTCAAAGATACTCCTTACAGTATTCTGAAATCTGGCAAGTTCAATCAAGTGCCGCTGATGGTGGGCTACACTGACAACGAAGGTGGGTTCTTCTACAGATTGTTGAGCGAGGAGTCGGTTAGTGACCTGAGCGAACATTTCACTGAAAGATTGCCGTGTGTGTTCTCGTGGTGTTCCATAGAAGAGAGAAAAAGCATCGGGAGAATGATCCGTTCACATTATTTCGGAGAAGGATACTTAGATTACCATACCTCTGTTAGAGGTCTCATAAAGTACTACTCAGATTGGATAGCGTATGGATCTATAAACGCATTCTCGAAGGTTATGACGCAATTTTCGGACCAGCCCGTATTTAACTACCAGTTTTCGTACGAAGGCAACAGAAATTTCGGGAAATTCATCGCTGGAACCGATTTTAATGGAACGACGCATGCTGGGGAAATATTCTACATGTTCAAACCCGCGGGAATATCGCTGCCTCTATCGAAGCAAGACATAATCGCGATCGATCGATGGACAACGCTGATTTTGAACTTTATGAAGTTCGGGTACGTACAGTTCATACGAACATAATAATATTTTCATTTACAAGATAAGGATACATAGAAGTCATTGGATAAGTACCTATGTCTGCAGCCGCGCCTGTGCGTGAAATATTATATTATTACGTGTAATAATCAAACTTGGTTCTATATTTGCGATGTGAAGAAGTAACATACTTACGTACCTACGACTTTTAAAAATGTGCACATCTTATAATTCTTCGTCGATCATTTTAGTGAAATACCTGTTGTAACATCGTCGTTCGAGTCTCGTGGAATCTCCAAGCTTCTCGGGCGATAAATATAGGATCTGGCAGAGAGGAAATGTGTATTTATATTAGCGAAACATCTAATTTAACTCTTTCTTAGTCCGTTATTGTATTATTTTTTAAGCAGCGCCTGTATACTCATTAGGCCTTTTACGAGAAACTTTTAAATTGAAACATTTCAGAATTTCTGTTTTAAATTCTAGGAAACCAACGCCGAAGAAAACCAAGCTCCTCCCTGTGCGCTGGCGACCAGCGGGCGCCAATTCGTCCAACATCTTCGTCTTTAACAGGAGCATGTCCGTGATCCACCGCCCCCGCAGAGACCAGCGCGGCAGCTTCTTCCTCAAGATGCTCTGCACCTACGGCAGGAGTGGCTTTGTGCCCTGCGACAGTTTAGAAATGTGTAATAGATAGCATACAGCTCAGAACTGAGACGCGACGAAGCGGTTTGATTCCTCGTTCCTGATACGGACTGCAAAAGCCTGGAATACCCTCCCAGGCAGTGTCTTTCCTGCCACTTACAACCCGGGTGCCTTTAAATCAAGAGTGAATAGGCATCTTCTAGGCAAGCGCGTTCCACCTTAGACTGTATCATCACTTTCCATCAGATGTGATCACAGTCAAGCGCTAGCCTATATAGTATTAAAAAAAAAAAACAGCACATAGTGAGAACCAATTGTATAACGGCTTACGAGCATCATCCACTATTCGTAGATAAAAACGTTTGATCAATTCGGTTCATATATTAGGTAGGTAAACAAGCATTTTTTGGCAAAGCAATGATCATTTAAACATCATAAACTCAATATTGCATGAAAGCAAACGTTATTTTGTAGTTAGCAGGACAACCGATAATTTTTTTTTTCGATCTTTTTTTTTTAAATGTTACTATAAAACTTATCACTAGCTTATTCTAATACAAATCTTGCCCGCGTGGAATGGTGGCAAGAATACTGGCTGGTTTTCCGCGTTGAACAACTAAGCTGATACGTTGCGCATAAAATGAACCAGCACTTCTGTCACCAGTTGAGGTTATTAAACGCGGGGAAAGCTCTCGAATGAATTTTTGCACTATGACTTCATGGCCGCAGGGTCTCCACGGCAAACGGGACAAATATGTAACTCTCTAATAGAGAGGCATATTTGCGACGCTTACCTGATTCAGCAGTTTCAGTTGCGGCTCCCGGCTTTGATTCTGTCTCCCTGATATGAATCGAAGCCAACGTGTCAACGCATGTTGTGTCCCACATCAGCGCCTGACCCCTTTCCCAGGGAACCAGAAAATTAATTATTTAATTAATAATTGCCGATAAATTAATTTGTAATCCGCAAGTTGAAAAGATTCTGTATGGTACAATATGTAGGAACACCACCCACATGACACACCACACACAATTCATCTGACACCAACACCGGGACATCCTCAGGAGATGTTGACTTCACATGCGAAATGGTAGAGCGTCAATCTCTACGATTTCGCAGTGTGTAGTGAATAAAGTGTTGGAAGAATTGTGTGTGGTGTTTCATGTGGCTGGGTGTTCCTACATATTGTACTCGTACCATACATAATCTTTTCAAATAGCGGATTACAGGAAAACAAATTAATTGTCCTGTTAATGATAAACTCACTTTAGGAAATATCAAAATTTTAATGCTAATTTTAAATCTTCATAGTTTAGAACATTTAAGATGCTTCAATTGTCCAGAATTTTGTAAAATATGTAATTAAAGACATGAATTCTAATTAAGTAGGTACTTAGGTATGTAGTGAAAAATGTACTTTTAGCGAAACTTAATTGATTAAAGAAGCTCTAGATACTTATAAATTACAAAAAATTTATGGAGGTTATGAACTATTGATGTCTGCACAATTACTTAGGTATTATTTCTTGGTAGCTTGACTAAAATCCTGTGACGTTGCGATTCAGTACCTATCTATAAGTTTGTGCGTTTTCAGGGAACAACTGAATTCAATATAATGAGCTTGTTACTGTTGGTACTGTACTGTACTGTAGTCTGTAACCGACAGGTTTTATTGAAATAAATCCCGTGCCATATTGTACCTACCTACCAAGTCTTGTACTCATATACTTACTTGTCAAATTAATAGATTTGCAGGGCATATCCAATAAAAGATGTTAGTAAGAATTTAAGTTTTAGTTAAAGCGGTATATTATTCGCCGAAATCTATAAACTCAATACTTAACAGAATATGAGTTATCATTTTCTTTATTGAGTTATCATTTCTGTCGTTCCAATGAAGTTCAACCATTTTTTCGTCAACTCTCGAATAATACTATATTATATTAATATACTCTCGAATAAAATGTCGATGATTCTTTGTGTTCTGCCATAGCATAGAATACTTAACAAAATAATATCTTACGTTCTACTACCGGTTATACTAAGGTTTGAGCTTGATAATAATCTTCTCTTAATCTTCGTTAATTTGTTTTTTCTTAACCGATTTGAAGACCAAGTTTAGAAGAACTTGCCGTCTCGTTGGTGAAGACTGGGGAAGATAATATCAAAAATACTTAGTTTAAAATAAAAATACCTATACCCGCCAACATTTAGTGTAGAAATTACATTTTCAGAAAATCGAATCCGCTCAAAACCCTCGTGAATATCACAAACACGGCACCGAAATGAAATAAACTAAACTAAATAAACCATTGATAGACCAACAAACGCGAGCCGCCCGCGGCGCGCAAACAAAACCCGACTTCCATATTATTATATTTCTGTACTTTATATACTCGCGGAATGCCGTATAAATATGCAAATCAAATATTAAAAGAAGATCAGAGCAGTGCAGATCAAGGAGCAGAGGATTTGTTGTGACTTGTAACTTGTGCTACACAGACCACATTACACGCACTGAGAGACTCGTAAGAGATCAGTAGCACAGTGGTTTACACGTCTGTTCCCAAGCGGAAGTCAGGGGTTTGAATCCGGGACTCTAACTTTCCGGAGTTATGAGCGTTTGCGAAGTGAAACCTGCATGTCTCGAGCCGTGAATATGAGTAGGTACTTTTTATGGACATTATTTTTATAATTACACACTCGATACTCGAACTAATTTATGTCTAATTTTTTAATAATTAATACAATATTATGTATAAATGATACTGCAGCCGGTCCCGCAATTGAACTTCCATGTTTTATTTGCTTAAAAGTTGCTGAAAACAAAACTTGAATGCGGCAGGCTTTTTAAATCATCTTAAAATAAGCTAGATATTCTTCATCCCTGCTTTTAAACCTGCAGCTTTCGCATTTTTAAACCATTATTCAGCAGGGCTAGGATTGTGTGCGTAGAAATATTATATGTCTCTCCCTTATTTTGTTGACCTCTTTTCTTTTTTAAATCCATATAGATAGGCAAAGAAAAGTGATCGACAAAAGCAGACAGACATATTATCTCTACAAGTAGACAGACATATAAATATTATCTCTACAGGCGCATGCTACATACACTGGTTTAATCACGTAGAGAAACCAGTGCATAATAACAACTATACTTTTGAATGACTTTACGCTTTATTATGAGGCCTTTTGTTAGCAATGACTCGGATGTATAAGTCATCAGTTACCAATGGCAATTCGAAGCTATCGAGGATTCTGGATGAAAATATATCACGGAGCTACACGAATGCTATAGTCTTAGCCATATTATCAACAGTCTTCCACAAGTCATGTGATGAATTTTTCAATCAGAATAAATATGTTTTTTTGCTTACATTTTCGAATTTAGTTTCATTTACTGGAACGATCGTAGATAAAACATGTCTAAGGGCGCGGGATACATCATGGACTGGACACTGACTGTTAAACTAGCTAATCCTTTCGCTCTATAGCTGATCTGTGGATCACTCCAGAGTATACACTATTCAGTATAAGTGGGAGTATTTGCCGCGTCCCGGGAGCGCCGGGAGCGCCGGGAGCGGTGCCGGGATGGAGGACGAGGATAAATATTCAATGTTTTGATTCAATCGTCGCGGGTCGACGGTCGCAGGCTTGCTGCTGCTCAAACAGCGATAGCTGGACTTATATTCCGTATTGACTCGGCAAAAATGCATAATTCTCGCGGACTCTTTTATATAAAGTTGCTTCATTTTTAAGAGTAAGAGTAGAGTAGAGTAGAGTTTAATTGTATTTTTTTATCATTAAAAACATGCCTACATAACTATGCCTCCAATATAGGTATAGCCACTTGGCGTATTTAATAATGAGTATAACGTAATCATCGCATTATTAATAATTATAATATTCATTGAATATAAAGCTGCGATCGCAGTATATAAGGATCATCGTCATTAAGCGCCGCGCGACTGTGCGCTGATATTGAAGCGCATTCATTGAGCATATCGCGCAAAGCCGGTACTTTATGTGATGTTGGGAATCGATGCATAGCAATAGTACATTTCAATATAAGTGCGGAAAGTTTGTCATTTCTTTACGAGTCCCGGTTTGTTGACCCAAGCCGAAGGCGAGGGTCAACTATAAGGACGAGTAAAAATGACAATTCCGCACGTGCATTGAACGAATTTTTTTAATACATTTGCGAAAAAATAATATTGGTTTTACGTGTTTGCCTGCTGCGTGTTTGCATGCCGTGTTTGTGTTCATGCGCTCCTGGTGCGCCCGCTCCAATGCCGCGCAGGAGGAAAACACAAAAGCACTAGTGCGGAAAAGAATAACTTTGCGCATGCTAAACACACATGAAAATGTCAACTTTTTGAGCAAATGTATTAAAAAATATTTTATTTTTTACTAGCTTTAGCCCGCGGTTTTGCCCGTGCAAATTTCGGGTTTGCACAAATCCCCGGGATCGTGGGAGAAAGTAAATAATAATCGGCTAAGTTGAAAAACAAAGGAGGAGGCTCCATTGTCTTTCAAAGTCGGTTAAATACAACCTCACGCGAGTGAATGCAGTGCCTCTTATAGTCGTCGATTTTCAAACTGATTCGTTTGCAGTGGTATGTTAAGGCATTATGGACTCTTGCAGTACCTACTAGTGCAAGCGAAAACCGACACTAAGGTGACGAACCTTTTCATTCCGTGACTATACTTAGTTAAGTTTGTATCGCAACACGGTAACTACGGGTTCAGCAATTCAGTATCAGATGGAAGAGGCGAAGCGGTCGGCAAACATTTCGTCAGCGAGTTGGCAGTTGTTCGCCAGTTGCGCAACTGCGGCGCAACTACTACTTTGTAACTACCCGCTAAATTGCACTTTACCTACCTGTTTGTATTGGATACGTCTACTTGTACTTGCCTCGGGTTACACTGGCCCCGAGCATGACTGTATGCAATGTAACTTACTAATCCTCCATCAGAAATTATGCGAGTATTGGATCGAAATTTAAAAAAATGCATGCGAATGACATTAATTGTCATCGATAAGCCACGTGGTTAATTAGTCGATCGGAGAATTCGAAGATGTCATTGCCATACTTAAAAAACTTGATCAAATAGCAATCGTAGAAATGGAGTAGATAAGGTGGCATGGCTCCAGCTACAGTATAAAATTAGAAAATCAACTAAGTACGTATAGTGTGAAACCTGCCAACGCAAAACGTATTTTCCGAATCAAACTGACCGACGAAACCGACGTACATTTCGCCCCGACAAAGGAGCATCTTCAAAAGATGGTTGAGTAATCACAATTGAACTGAACTCATCGGAAAAAACCTTCATGAATGCCTTTTTATTATAAAAATATTTAGGATTTCATTAAGTTAGAACCCTGGAGGTTTTAAATAATAATTTTTCATCAATTTCTGTCATAAATTACGTAAATTTTGACTTGGAGTATCACAAAAGAGAAAAATTGTGACGAGACTTGAGGTCCGCCGAACTCCTGAGGGTTTATTATTGTTTAACAGTACTTTACGTTGCCGACGAATTTTTTTCATCGACAAAATAAATACGAGTTAAGTTTAAGTAACTCTTTTTCTAATTCTAACTGCAGAATATTTTCAAAAAATATTTCGGGAACCAATTTGAGGTTAATGGGGCACAGTGTTTATTAAAAACATGTAAATGTAAAAATGATATATTAGATATGTTCAATGTTTGTATCCCTTCTACTTTTTTTTGCAAAAAAATAATAAAAAATGAATTGTCGCCTTGACTTTTTTCCACACTTCCATCCATTGTCATTATACTTATTTAGAGAAAACAAACAACAAACCTAACAAATCATGTAATTCAACCTTCCTCATAAATCACTCTATCTATTGGTGAATGCGAAAATCAGTTGTTTTTGAGTTGATCGCAAACAGACAGACAAACGAGGCGGAGTAGGTACTTTTATATAATTGCTATGTAGTGATAGGATTTTTTGGCTCTAACGCTGTGACAGTAAAGGTTAAATTCTATCGTTAATTATTGCGTTGTAACTTGTAACTGCTGTTGGGTCAGTTAATTGCTTCACTAAGCTGTTGCGACAGTGCCGCACCTCCCTTGACTCCTCTTCTCACACGCGGACCTTGATGGGTTATTCTGTGACCAGTAATTAGAGGTACCTACCTGACTTAGACCGCTTGTTCTATTCGATGGATGTTTGAGACCCAAGAAGCTGGAATGCCGACCGTGCCTTTCATGACCCGAATATACCACAAAGTTGTAGAAACTAGAAAGACGTAGCTATTAGGTCATGAGTCATGAAGCGATCGTCAAAGCTGCTACTTGATTCTGCAAAAATAAGTACCACTTATAGCATAGACGAGGTTACATCTATGCAGCTATAGACATTTCAATTCACGACGGCGCGCCCCACTCTGTCAAACTCCATATAAATCGAATGAAACTAGCGATTTTGACAGAGTGGGACGCGATGTCGTGGATTGAAACATCTATAATTAGGTCGCTGATTGCACTGATTGGTTACTGTTTGCATCGATTATGCAGCCAAGGCGCCAATTGGCTGGTGATGGTTGCGTTGCTATGGTTACCGGCGATGATTGGCCGATGTAAGTACTTACTTACAATTTTATTTTCGAGTATCACACGTTTCTATCTATCGCTCAAATGGAACGAAAGCAGTAGAAGTCCAAAGACTGAATATATAATGCATTCCCATACATTTTATTAATTTCGTTGCATTTGAGAGATCGACTGGTTTCTGCGACAATCGTCATTAAGTTATATGGGTCAAGCTGCTGGTAGCAGGGCCTACGACTTAACTTAGCTCTCCGAGACACGGTGGTGAAACTTCGCCAATTCCCAATTTCCAGTTATTAAGAATTCCTAAACCAAAAACCTAATATCATTTATTCGCATCATCCAGGATCGAACCCAGGACTTCATTACCTGCAAGGCAATACGCTCGTCACTAGCGAGGCAAACAAAGCAATGATTACATTGCGAATCCTTCTTACAATTCTTAAGCATATTTTCGTAAGTCAAGCAGCACGGCGCGGCTGTTTTGCCGCTACGTTCAGAGCGGACATCAAGAAATGCGGGCGATTGCTTGCTAAATGTAATTAACGCAGCCTGCGAACCCGAGCCGCGTTTAAGCAAAGCGTCTTATCAACGAGCTATTTAAAACGGTCTTTGGTTGGTCGCGATTGGTCAGTAGACCTCCGTAGAGGTCCATATATTCACGTACTGAGTTTTCTTCTTCTTCTTCGTCGTTGCCTCATGACTGAGGGTCGTGACCGGCTACGAGCCCAACTTCTTGATCAAGGCTCGCCAGGTGGTGCGGTCTTGAGCCTTGAGAAAAGAGCCTTGGATGTTGACGCCGGTGGCCTTGCAGATGCTGTCTATCCACCGGGTTGGCGCTCTGCCCCTACTTTGCTTGCCCTCCATGCGACCAGACATAATTAGCCGCTCGATGCAGTCGGGTTTCTTCCTGGCCAGATGGCCGAAGAAAGAGAGCTGCTTGCGGGCGCAGATGGTAGATAGACGGGTCTGTATTTTCAGCTCATCCAATATCGACGCGTTTGTGCGATGCGCAGTCCATGAGATACCCAACATTTTGCGCCAGCACCACATTTCGAACGCGTCAATCCTGGAGAGGATCCGAGACTTAAGGGTCCAAGTTTCAGAAGCGTATAGAAATATGGAGAAAATTAGTGTTCGCATTAGTTTCACCTTGGTAGTGCGATAGATGTTTCGATTCTTCCATAATTTCTGAAGTCGCTTGACTGCTACTTTGGCCATTTGTGCCCTCCTTACAACTTCCTTCTCGCAATCGCCGGAGGCAGTTATAAGTGAACCCAAGTAGACAAATTCGTGAACCGTGGTCAAGTCGCACAATATGTTTGTTCTTTGAATTGTGTCTGCTCTGTCGATAAACATGAGGTTGGTTTTGCTGCGATTAATGACCAAACCATAGAGGGCGCTCACCTCTTCTACTCTTGCCAGAAGCTCAGCTAATTGTTCCTCATTGGCACCTATGATGGTAGTGTCATCCGCAAAGCGAAGATTGCTAATACGCTGACCACCTACTTTAACGCCTCCCTCCCAGTTCTCCAGTACGCTGCGCATTATATGTTCCCCAATGAGGTTAAAAATTTGAGAGGAGAGTATGCAGCCCTGTCTCACACCACGCTCTGCTTTAAACGGTAGGGAGAGGTTGTCATCGAGCCGAACTCTAGAGATGCCGTCTAAGTAAAGATTTTGGACAAGAAAAATGAGGTGATCAGGGACGCCCATCTCCGTCATGACTTCAAACATCTTGGTCCAGTCGACACAGTCGAATGCTTTGGCATAGTCGATAAAACAGAGGGCCATAGGTACATTGTACTCTCTACACTTCTCTATCAGTTGCCTTAGATTCAAAATTTGCTCACGGGTACCCTTCCCCTTAACAAATCCGGCCTGTTCTTCAGCTATTTGGACACGGATGTAATTTTCCAAACGCGTATTTAGTATGTGTAGAAGCACTTTGCTAGCGTGCGAAATGAGAGATATAGTCCGGTAGTTCTCGCACTTTAAGGTGGACCCTTTTTTATGAAGTGGGATGACGACTGATTCTGTCCAGTCACACGGCCATTGACCAGTTCGCCACACTTTCTGGCAAATTGAGTGCATGATTTCAGTGCCTTCTTTGCCCATATTTTTGAGCATTTGCGCGGATACTCCGTCTCCACCGACGGCTTTAATTTTCAATCTTGAAATAGCCATCTCTACTTCACGGATCAGAATATCCGGCTCATATACTGCGTAGTCCAGTCTTGTTCCTATGTGCTCTCTACAAGTCCTATATAGGTTTTCGCAATAGCTCCTCCATCTATCAAGCACTAGATCTTTCTCAATAATCCGTTTGCCATTCACATCTTCTATGGACCAGCTTTTTGGTTTGAAATCCTTAGTCAGCAGCTTTATCTTTTGAAACATGTCCCTTGTGTGCAAGGTGTTGGCGTTTCTCTCTATATCACTGCACATACAGTCAATGTAGTTGTTCCTATCTCTTCTGGTGAGTCGTTGAACATCAGAGTTAAGTTGCCAGTACCGCTGCTTATCCAAGTCAGAAGCAATTCCTTTCATCTTGAGGGATCTTCTCTTCTCAATAACATCCCAAGTGTCTGCAGATATCCAATCCGACTTAAGGTTTTTAATGCAAACAGCACTGTTGATCTCCTTAGCTGTCTCCAGCATGACTGTTTTAAGGTTAACCCAGGTTGCTTCAGCTGAGTCGAAAGGATCCTGCTTCCCCGAACTCACTCTTGCTTGAACAAGCTCTCCATATAAGCACTCAGTTCCCCTCAGCAGACTTATACCCCTCGACTTGTTTCTTTTTAAAACTTTCACTGAGTTTTAGGGGGATCTGAATATTATGACTGTTTTTACTCTCAAAGTAAACATTGTCAACAAAATTGATTAATCGTCGCCTTTCTTGTCGGCTTTGGGTCTCTTTTTACGTCTGAGAATAAATTTTGCCATTCAACGTGGTAATGCTGTCAGCCTTTTTCCAGTGGACACCGATTCGGAGGAATGCTTTGACGCTTAATTATATATTTTTTACACCTTTATACTCAAAATTATTACGACATGGACATGATCTGATGGAACCAGAAGTTGGCCATAGGAACTTTGTAGTTAAACAACTAAACCCCATTGAGTTTGGATTCGTTTGATCTGTCTTTGGTGCTATATACGGATAAATCTAAGTTTAAAAGTTTGTTTTTGAATTTTTGTCAACCGATTTCAACAAAGGAGGAGGTTCTCAATTTCGAATGTATGATTTTATGTTTGTAACTTCATTTAATTGGCTATTTTTTTTATTAGCTGACGCTTCCCGTGTGGCCCCATTTCAATTTAGTCCAGTTCTGATGGTATCCATGAGAAAACCAGCCTTAAATTTTTAATTGGAAAGGATGTTTGATGAGAGTTGAAGTCGGTTTTTTTGTTAATTAATTAAGGTTTATTATTTTAATGATAACTTGTTATATGTAAAACTCAGTTGCTTACATTTTGTAAATACGCGTCCGGGGCGGGCTCCGGCGGCTTTAATCCGGATAATAAAGAAAAATACCCACCCAGCTAATTGTTATGAAGCGAGGGTTCATGCAAATCGGAGACTCTTCGTTCTTGAACTGCGTCTGTGTTGACTGCCCTGCCTCGCTGGTGCTGTGGAATGAGGACCTAGGACTACATCTAGGTTTAGTTTCAGATTTAATTGAAAATTTTACAATTAAAATAATTACATTTTCGATACACGTACCGTACGTCAGGGTCAACATGAAAAATCCATAATATAGAATTCGTAAACAAGATCAATTCAATCAAACACGCCATCGGCCAGTCAGTCGTGGTTACAAAATTATAATACCCGGAAATAAAGAACACAATTAGTTTATTTAGGACCATTTTAGGACCTTAAAAAGCGTAACATAAATAAAAAAATAATAAAAAAAATAGCAAAAGTAGTTGCAGCAAAAGTGCATGCGTGGAATAATTGTGCTACAAATAATAAACAGCCAGGCAAAAAAAATTTAAATGTACGTCTAATAAATAAACAACCCACATTGGAGTAGCATATAGTTTTAGCCTTAAATCCTTTAATGGGTAGACTTCTTAATTAATTATTATCAAATAAATTATTTATTAGTATTTTTTTATTGCACAATTTAACATTTTGTGTTGTTTATTAGTAATATTTAATAGACTAGATATCTATCACCCTTGGAAAACAAACAAAACAAAGAAACTTAAAATAATATTGAAGGGTACATAAGTGTAAAAATATTAAATAGAAACAAGTATATTTATTTTTCCATAATATATGGGAAAATATGCTTATTTCTATTTAATATTTTACAGGGTGATTCGTCATCAAGTACACTTATGTACTTTTCATATATTATTTCAACTTTTCATTACACATTGTAAATGACTCAGTAATGACACACGATTAACCCCTAATAAAATACGAATTTCATTTTTATTATTTTTGGTACATATTATCACTTGAATATTTATTTATTATAAAATATCTTAAGTCTAAATATAATAAATGTCATGTAAAATTAACACTGACGGCTATTTTTCGCGGCGTCATGGCTAAAGTAACTCTGCCGAAGTGACGCATAGTTAAAAATATACTAGTTGTACTTAAAGCCTTTGTATTTATTCACTCCGCCTATTAACCAGTAACTAAGTACTATGCTAAATATCTGAATTTGATGTTAGCAAAAATCATGAGCGCGTAAGTTACTAATTCATAATGCTAATTGAATTTTTTGAATTCAGGCACCGATAGATTAAGAAACGGATATTGAGCGTATATTTATCGACAATCTATATTTCTGTTATAACCTTTAATTTTAGCTTAAACTCCTAAATTCATGAATACCTTAACCATGGTTTAGTTACACATTCTTTGCATCTTTCATAATCATCTTAAAGGACGTATCCATTATGTAATAATGTTAATATTGTGGCCAAAAAGGCATACCTAGGCATTTCAATGTATGCTTAGCAAACTCCAGTTTAATTATCCTTTTCGGGAGTTATACTAGAGATAACTTATACCTTCAAAGTGAAAACACAGTTACGTATAGATATTTAAATCCATGAAGACATGCCCTACTCTGTCAAAATCATTCATCATCTGTCATGTTTGATGTTTCATTCGATTCGCATGGAGTTTAACAGAGTGGGGCGCGTCATCGTGGGATTGATAGGTTTTCTCTTTATAGCCCGTCAGTGTTCTTTTTACTTGAAAGGACCTGTACCTTGCATATTAATAATTATTAAACAATACTTTAAATATTAAATACTTTGTTAAATACTCGATTAAATAAATAAATTAAAAATGGCCGCCCCAGCAAGTATCATTGTCACAAGTTTTGAACCCGTAATGTTTTCGTCTGTATTTCGTGTAAATTGAGTTCCAGAAGCGAACCATGTCCTCGTCCCACAGTGGCGCAGTGGTGAGGCGGCGGTCGATGACGAGGGCTACCGGGTTCGATGCCCGGCTAGGTCTCCATCGGATGGGAATGAGGCTGGAGGTCTTCGGTGTTGGGTCACTGAAAAAAATTGTCCTGTTCATTCTTAGCTGAAATATTGAAAAAAATGTGGAGACTGCTAATCCAAATATAGCTAATCTATAGAAGTATAGTAACAAATCTTATGATATGGGATTTTTATCGTAACGACTTACGTAACAACGATTTACGTAGGTAAACCTTTTTCATACAAGTAAACAGTAGCGTCATCTGTCAAACCATAGGTGGCTGCTGAGGGAACTACTGCGTGACCTTACTGTTGGTGGCAAGACAAGCCTTTTTTGGCACCGATAAACTGGCGACATTTTTTCACGTCAAGTCAACAAGTCAAGTCACAAGTCTGGTAAAAACTAACATAATGTAATCGGTGTCTGAGGTTGTCTGGAAGAGATCGCTAGTTACCGAAAAGTCCGCCTCATTTGTTACCTGTATCTTCTTTCTATTTCTACTTTAATTTTTGTTACTTGTTTCTTGGGTGCACAATAAAAGTATATACATACTTGCATACATAATATAATAATTAATACGCTATTTATAAGTCTATAAAGAACATCAAGGTTCTGTTTGCAAGGTTAGCGCGTGCTAAACTCAGAGGTCTTGTTATTCGAATATCGAACCTCGACCTCTTTTGTTTAAACCTTTGGATGACAAATAATTTATTACTCAATCATAAATAACGTTTCGTTTTGTACTGGTGGAAGAATACATTTTTGTCCTTATGGAAGAATAATTATACCTACCTAGAGTATTTTTTTATAAAACTAAAAATTCGCACTAGGCTGCAATCTCACCAGCTGTGAAGTGACGATGCAGCCGAAGTTATTCAACGACATTATAAATCATAATATTAAGTTGTTATGACGCAACTTATTCATGGATTTGTTTTTTTTTTTAATTATGACGGTCCATTGTTCTGTTCTAGACGAAGCAAAGCTTCCTATAAATTTAAATACGAATTAAAATTTTTCACTCGCAGCGGGATTCGAACCTGCGTCTCCCATCTCTCGCGGCTGGGTGCTCTGACCGCTGAGCTATACGAGTCTTATCCCCCTGCGATGAAATTTTCGATTCGTATTATTAGGTCCTTAGGCAGGACTAGCGTCATCTATTTGTGAAACGTAACAGTTTCAAACTAATTTCGAAGGCTCATAATTTCATATGAAGCAAGCTTCGAACAAGAAAAAGTAGAAGAAAAAAAAAAGGAGAAGAAAGAAGAAGAAGCAAAGCTTACCTATATTTAGCAAAGTTCGTCCACATAGTGACCATTCGTTCTATCATCTCCATCTCAAAGTACCTCGTCGGTAAGGGAAAACTGTAGGGCTTGAACATGTAAATCAGCTCGTCGCCGTGTGAAGCTCCTTCCTTGAACATAAACCCTGAAATAACCTTTGCCATGTTGATATAACCGTTGTATTTAAACAGGTAGAAATACATCGGCTGATCGGTTGTTCTCGCGTACATCCCAGATTCCAACGCAGTCGGATACTTAATGTGAACATCAGAGACTAAATCCACTAATTGCATAATAATTTCATCCTTTTCGGATGACAAATAGTGATTCAAAATATTTGCAGCCGTATCATTCTTTACCGCTTCCGAGGGAAATTCCAAGTCGTTTGGCATCAAATCGCTTGCGTTTACTTCTTCTTCGACGCTTTCTATCCTGGTCCCGTGTGTTTTGCTGACGAAATAGATACCTTCGTTGTCATTGTATCCGATTATAATGGGCATTTTAGTATAATTACCCGCTTGAATTATATTGGTTGGATATTCGGTGATGATTGCACCGACTCCTGGGATATCTTTTTCAACGCAAGGCACGAAAAGTGTGTCTGCTGAAACGAATTGTCTGTGTTTTGTATACTTGATGGCCGAGATCAACTCTTCGATAGTTCTTTTTGAGAAAACGTCGTAAATTTCATAAGGATCGGTGCCGTTGTAGCCGAATTCTTGCGCTATTTTGCTCGCTGTTTTGATTGGGTCATGTTGGATCGCCCAAGGTGCTATCGTGGCACCGCTTTGTAGGATCGCTTTGTGGAAAAGTCCTTTCGCAGCTGGCGATAGAAGCAGATAAGAAATGGAAACAGCGCCAGCGCTTTCACCAAATAAAGTTACATTATCCGGGTCTCCTCCGAACGCTGGTATGTTTTCTTTGATCCATTGCAGAGCAGCTACTTGGTCTTTCAATCCAGCGTTTCCTGGGGCCTCCTTGATGCCCAGACAGAGGAATCCTTCAATATTTAGTCTGTAGTTGATTCCTACGAAAATTACGCCATGTTCCACGAAGAAATCTGGCCCGTAGAGGAAAGCTGTACCGGTTCCCTCTAAAAAGCCTCCTCCATGGATGAAAACCATGACTGGAAGTTTTTCATGGGCTCTGTCAACTGGCGTATAGATGTTAAGTTTCAAACAGTTCTCCTCTCCAACGATGACAGGGCCGAACATCCTTTGCGGGCAGCGGGTGTTTTCGTTGTAAGCTTCGAAGATTCCTTTCCATTTCGGTGGAGGTGATGGTGCCTGAAAAAGTTACGTTCTTCGATGAGACTTTTAAGACTGATGGTGAATGGTCATTGCTGACAGAAGTGAAAGTTTATTAGTCAAGAATAATTACGCCGCAACTGCTGAAACGGTTTGACTTTTTGGCAGGTAGATAGTTTATCTTATAAACTGAAAAAAATCCACATTTCCCATGATGAAAGAATGAAATTTACTTCCTTTGAAAAAAAAGGTAAAGGAGTGAGAAAGGGTACGGGAAATCTGTAAAAAACCGAAATTCATGTGGGCGGAGCCGCAGGCAAAACCTAGGAAGCGAAGTTTTTGTTTGTTTTTATTACTTATTCACTTCTCAGTAGCTAAATGATTTGAATAGAATTTCTTGGCGGACGCTAGATTAATATAACACGCTTTTATTAGCTCCACGTGTAACTTAAATATGGAAATGACTATGTAATTGTTATAATGATCCAAAGCCTTGCATAATGTATATAATATTTATGACAATATGATAATGTTGTTGTGTTGCACTCTTAGCCAAAATACGACTTATCTACTATACATATGGAACGAAATTTTACAAAATGTATGCGAATGATGCTTTCGGTCGATAAACTGATCGCCAGAGGCGTCTTTACCTATGGTGCAGGGTGTGCGGCGCACACGGGCGCCGGGTCTAAGGGGGCGCCGAGCGCCCTCTAATGCGACACCTCCAGAGACGCGTCGATGCCTGCGCTCTCAAAGACCCTGCGCTCGTGTTATGGCCGACGCCGGGCGCGCAGTAGCAAAGCAAGGCTACTCCTTTTCCTACTCTATTTAAAATTAGGTACACAATAACTTTTGTTTCAACATGAAATCGGCACCTGTTTGTTTTGATTAGTTTGACAACACGCCGACAATCATTGAAAATCGACTGTATTAGAATCCTATAAAGTTCAAATTGAAATTCCCAGGGACGTGCGACCACGTGTGTACGCGTGCCGCAATTTTTGTTTTACCGCTACACCGTAGTTTTGCGAAATAAGCCTTAATACAATTGGATTAAGTATCATCTTTGAATAAACATGTAAATATGAAGTAAATCGGCTTTTGTTTTGATAAAAAATATAATTTATTTTTTATATTTATATAATTTATTTGGTTATTTGCTTGCACAATTATTGCGTCATGCCTCGAGGTTTTCATCAAAAATAGCTTGCAAAATTCATGAAAAAATTGACAAAACATCGCGTGATACGAGATATCGAAGTTAAACACTCGTAACTATACGACCTGTACGACCTTTGTATGTACGAGCTTCCTGTTTGTTAGTAATTATAATAGTTTTTAAATGAAATATTTTTGAAAGAACTACAAAGTTGTGATTTTTTTATTCTTATAACCCCTTCCTTCCTAAAAAACTTTTTGTTTCCCGACATCATTTAAAGTTGCACCATTTGCATCCGAATTTCCGTTTGAAAATATAATTGTTAGTATTCCATTTTGACCCTGCTCCTACTAGACTAGAGGGCGCCAGAGTACTGGTTGCACACGGGCGCCACAAGGGCTAGAGATGCCTCTGCTGATCGCTTGACTTATCGAAGACAACATTAAAAGGTAAAGTGTAAAATGAATAGGGAAAGTGGAGCTCAGTGGCTTCTAGTAATTTACTCGGGCTGGGCTGATTTCATATTATTTATCAACATCATTATATTTCCCCCACGTATTTCTTTCCTCACAATACGTGATGTTTCCAGGACGCCTTCTGTAGGGCTAGTACAAGTTTTTGTACGAATTTCGAGTCGACTCGAATCGCACAAGCGAATCGAATTCCTCCATACATTTACAGCCAGCGCCATCTATTGACAGCCACATGGCAGCAACTGTCAATAGATGACCTCCGTAATCGGCCCTTGACCCAACAGTCGAGCGATAGCTAATAATATAGCAGCTCTACTAGTATTTTGTGAAAAAAAAATTCCTGCCTACTAGCTAATACGGTTTACATGCTTTGGCCCTCTTAAAAAGGCAGTAAATTTTTAGTAGTTGTCATATAACAACTAATCCATATATTTCGGATGTTTTCCTTCACTTTTGTGCTAAGACCTTGCATCTTTGCCCAATTTTATAATTCTAAGTAAACGTAAAATACCTATATAGGAAATAGGTACCTAAGTAATTGGGTGTTATTATTTCTCTAAACATTCATAAGCATAGTAGTCAGCGAATGATTGTCAGAAGGACGGACTAATTCTACTAGGAATAAGGGTTCCGTTTATATTTCTGAGCAACGGATCCCTAAAAAGTGCTCATTAGGCAATGGAACAAATTATTTATAAAAAAATTTAATGACAAAGCATGATGAAAATTCCCAAACTGGCAAAAAATCTATTACAAAAGTTAAAGTTCTGACAACGTAGGTACGTCCACTTTAATTTATATTCTGTCCGTCAGAGGTCACCAATGTATGTTATAGTATAATGTCTTTGGAGGTCACATTGATATTTTTTGTCCAAATGAGGATATGGTTATGTTTAAATTTAGATATAATGGCTACCCATTTGGCTTTAAGGTCTAGAATTTATTTTATATTCTGTCCGTCAGAGGTCACCAATGTATGTTATAGTCTAATTCTGTGGAGGTCACATTGATATTTTTTGTCCAAATGAGGATATGGTTGTGTTTAAATTTAGATATAATGGCTACCCATTTGGCATTAAAGTCTAGAATTTATTCTATATGAATGACTAGCTGACATGCCCATGCTTTGCTCGAGTGATGCCACTGCAAATCCGGATTTTTAGGGTTCCGTAGCCGAATGGCAAAAAACGGAACCCTTATAAATTCGTCATGTCTGTCTGTCCGTCTGTCCGTCTGTCCGTCCGTATGTCACAGCCACTTTTTTCCGAAACTATAAGAGCTACACTGTTGAAACTTGGTAAGTAGATGTATTCCGTGAACCGCATTAAGGTTTTCACACAAAATTTAAAAAAAAGTAATAAATTTTGGGGGTGCCCCATACTTAGAACTGAAACTCAAAAATTTTTTTTTCATCAAACCCCTATGTGTGGGGTATCTATGGATAGGTCTTCAAAAATGATACTAAGGTTTCTAATATCATTTTTTTCTAAAATGAATAGTTTGCGCGTGAGACACTTCCAAAGTGGTAAAATGTGTGTCCCCCCCCCTGTAACTTCTAAAATAAGAGTGGATGAGCGCTGGTTCTATATAATTTGGACTGTAATCTTTTAATTCTGTTTATGGCTCAGGGTACTGGTTATAGTGAGGGATAATCACATGGGAATAGCACTAGACACTGACCTTGAAGTTTGTTTTCTTCACGGAACAGCCGGCTGCATCCAGGAATCCAACACCAAGAAACCACCCTGAGTTTTTCCACCACACTTCACGAATATTTGTTGTTATATTATTGTTCAGTACTGTCCTTTTCGGTATATTATAGGCATTTCTTAAAAAGACGAGGAACTGCAAATTATGTGCAGATCACGCGCGGCGTTGAACTTAATCTTTTTGCGTTATGCGGCGACTGTTGACGGTAAGACGGTGACTTTTTTTATGCACATTTTGAACCACTAACGCCATCTCTTAATGCACGATGTAGATTTGGTCGCTAGTGCTATATTTTTAGGATCGTCATGGAAATCAAAGGGATATTTAAAAAATTAAGGATCTTAGGGTAGGGATTTAATTGAGCCAAATTTATACGTTACAAAAATATTAAGCTGCCCATCCATACCCGCGGCCTTGAAAGGTTCCCTTTCAAAAGAAATTAATAAATGGTAGAGCATTAAATTGATAAAAAAGGCGATGTGGTAATTATATTTAAATTCAAATTTTGTAAGAGAATATCGTTACATTGAAAAAATGAATTAAAGTAATATATAAAAAAATTAAATAATAAACTATTAATGAAATCAGAGCATTTTCTTATTGAGTCGGAAGCGGATAGAGTTTCACGACGGGGCGTTTAAATTCGCCAGTTTCGGTTTTGACTAAGGCGACCCTAACTATGCCATCCGTACCGGGATAAACCTTTGATATGACTCCCAAGGGCCATTGCAATGGAGGCAAATCGTCTACTCCAAGCAATACTACTGTGCCTATAGTGACTGGATTATCAGGCGTGCACCATTTTTGTCTGACTTGTAAAGTATGTAGATAATCAAGTCGCCATTTCTTCCAATACGATTGGACAATATTGTCCATTAGTTTTCTCCTATTAGCTAAATTAATTTTCTCATTAGTTAAAGGAGTCGCGGGAAAATATTTTAGAGGCGTAGTCATTAAGAAATGAGCTGGAGTAATGACGTCAGGTTGATGATCAGATGAAACAAGACCTAGAGGTCGAGAGTTTAATATACATTCTATTTGAGTTAGAACTGTATTCAACTCTTCATAGGTAAGAATTTGATTTCCAATGACACGATATAGATGCGTTTTCATGGATTTGATGTTACTCTCCCAAATTCCAGCTTGATGAGGCGCCCGTGGCGGGACAAAATGCCATTCAATTCGATGATTCTCTAGTTCGCGTTTAAATTTATTTATGTAATCTGTTTGTTGTAAAAGAGTGTAAATTTCATCTAATTGTGCCTTCGCGGAAATATTAGCTTTAAAATTATCAGTATAAAAGCGTTTAACTGGTCCTCTACGACTTAAGAATCGCTTTATAGTGGATATAAGCGTGTCTGTACTCAAATCGGACGCAAGCTCAATATGAACAGCCTTTGTCACTAAACACACAAATAGGCATATATAAGCCTTTTGTGCTTGATATCCACGGCGTCGTGTTAAGGTTACCCGAATCGGTCCAGCATGATCGATTCCTGTATAAAGAAAAGCTTTAGCTTCTTGAAGTCTAAAGGACGGAAGGTCTGCCATTTTCGGGGTAGGGTGCGTAGGATTTGTTCGGAAACATATGTTACACTTGTGAACTCTGGATCGAATAACAGTTCTAGCGTCTAATATCCAGAATTGTTGACGTATAAGAGACATCAGGAGACCAGGTCCTGTGTGGCAATTGAGAATATGAAAATGATCAATTATCAAATTAACTGCGTGATCATGTTTCGGAAGCAATATTGGATATTTAACCTCAAAGGGTAAATCGGATTTTGAGATTCTACCACCAATGCGGATGATGTTTTCTTCATCAATAAAGACAGACAACTTCTGTAATTTTTTAGAAGGCAACTGTTTATTTTTCAAGCGCTTTATTTCATCAGCGAAATGAATGCTTTGAACAGCTTTTATCAAAGCTTTTTCAGCGAAAATAATTTTATTGACTTCGCCAGTATTAGGCAAAAGTCTTGCGAAGCGTAAAACATGCGAAGCGGAGCGAATTAATTTTTTCCAAGAGGAAAAGCGTTGCGATAGTGTATATAACACCGGTTGTTCACATTGAACATTTGTAGTTACCAGAGTTTTGGTATTAAACTCAGGCAGCGTTTCTTCTGATGAGGGGACAAATTTATTTATTGGCCATTCAGAAGATGGTTTATTAAGCCACTCTGGGCCATTCCACCACAGGGAATGCGAAATTAATTGTGCGGGAAGCATGCCACGTGATAAGCAATCACTAGGATTTTCAATCCCTGCGACATGATGAAAGTGTTGCGGAGCTAGATTTTCTTGACACTGAGCTACGCGGTTACTCACAAAGGTATTCCACCTATGCGGAGAAGATTTTATCCATGATAAAGCTACAGTGGAATCTGAAAAGGCGTAGATTCCTTCAATAGGAATGCGAGCGGAATAAGTATCTCGTACAACTTTAATTAATTTGGACATCAAAAGTGCAGCGCATAACTCTAAACGAGCCAGTGTGGACACCTTAACAGGCGACACTTTCGATTTAGCGCATAATAAAGTAACGCGAATGTTACCAAAGGGATCAGTAATATGCAGGTATATTACACTGCCATATCCTTGTATGCTAGAGTCTGCAAAGGCGACTATGTTTACTGTGTATCCTTCGTTAATGCCAGTGTGACGCGGTATTTGTAATAATTTGGGTATGAGACCGAGCTCCTTAACCAGAGCTTGATATCTTTTACTTATGTTCTCTGAGGGTGTATCATCCCAATCGAGTTTACAGAGCCAAAGCTCTTTAATTAATAATTTTGCGTACAAAATTATCGGTGCAAGAAGACCCAAAACGTCAAATAATTTGGCCACAAGCGATAGGATCGTGCGTTTGGTACATTTTTCATCTGGTTTATGCACAGTAAAATAAAAATTGTCTTCTTTAGGCTCCCATGCGAGACCTAGAACTTTAGAAATGTTATTTTGATCTGAAAAGTTTACAGATGCGCGATGTGTGTCGGGTAAGCTATTTAGAAGCGAAGCGGAATTACTAGTCCATTTGACTAATTCAAAGGCACCAGATTTAAATAGAGAAATCAATTCTTGGCGAAGAATGTACGAGATCATCCATGTATAATTGTGATTTAGCAATTTGAGTTGCTACTGGAAAGCGTTGATATTCATCTTCACACAGCTGTTTAACCGTGCGCATGGCTAGATAAGGACTGGATTTTAACCCAAAAGGGACTCTATTAAATTGGAATGTGCGTACATTTTCAGTGTCATGGAAGCGGAACAAAAATTTTAAATATTTTCTATCGTGAGAATTAACTTCGATTTGCATATACATCTGTTTAATGTCTGCAGTCATTGCTACTGGAAAAAGACGGAAATTCAAGAGGAGTGTGAATAAATCGGCTTGTAAATTTTCACCAACGTGCAAAAAAGTATTGAGTGAATTAGCACCATTTATTGTTGGATCAATCACAATTCTGACAGGACTAGATTTTTTCTCAGGACGAATAATCGGATGATGTGCCAAATAAAATCCTTCGTCCTGATTTTCGATATCATGAACCTCAGAAATATATCCATTTTTTTAATAATCATTTATAATTTGATTGTAGTCTTGGCGTAGCGAAAGCTCTGACTTAAGGCGTTTTTCCAGTGACATTAAACGTCTATGCGCGATATAATAAGAGTCACCTAAATTGTTAGGGTTTTTACAAAAAGGTAAAGCGACGGAATAGCGTCCATCATTATTACGCGAAACTGAATCAGTATATATTTTTTCACATTCAACTTCTTCCGGGCTAAGATGATGTTTATTATCAACCTGTTCTAACTCCCAAAATTTCTGAAGATCAAAATTCAGTTCGCTTATAGCGAGCGCGGTTAAAGAATGGTCTGCGTTATCATTACATTTTCCCATTAACACATAACCAAAAGTGGTAAGCAGTGCAGCGGGACCATTATTTTTAGGAGTGATTTTTTCACCTATGTATACGTGTGGGAATAGTTCAGCACCTAAAATCATATCAACACCTCCTGGAATATTCCAGGTGGGATCAGCGAGCGGAATTTCTTTAATGTGATCCATGGAAAAATTATCAATGAATTGCGAAGGTAAATTATCTGTGAGACAATCCAATACTAAAGCGTTAATGTTATATTTGTTCTTTGGGAAGATGCGTGACTGAATTGTCAAGTTAACACAACCATGAATTTTTTGCGTACCCATGCCAATGCCTTTTATATGCGAATTAATTGTATTTTGAATAGGTAAATTTAATGATTTGCAACATTGTAGACTGATTATGTGATTCTGAGATCCAATGTCTAACAAAGCTCTAATTATAACCGTATTGCTCTTTTTATAAGGTTTAGTATTAACTTGAACAGTAGACAGTAATACGTTCGGGTATTTAAGTATCTTGGAGTGGCAAGACATCGACACATGTTGGTTATCAGGGAAGGATGTGATATAATTTTGAGAAGCGTTAATTTGTTTGTTAGAGTGAGATGCAGTATCTACTTTCGCGGCGTTATTTTCCACACTTGAGTTAGACTGGAGCGAGTGAGTTAATGACTCATTAGTAGGAGTTGCGTCGGAAGATGAGTTTTTCGATAAGTAATTTAAAGATTTTTGCGGCGTTCTATTAGTATCTCTGTGTAAAAGTTTATGGTGTGATTTGTTACAGAAACAGGTAACCTTTGACCTGCACCGTGACAAAGAATGAAGAAAACTCAAACAATTTATGCATCCGTTTTTGGATTTAATATATTCAAATCTCTCTAGAGGAGTTTTAGTCTCAATAAATTTTTTACAATTATAAAGTTGCGAATGTTCTGTACTTTTACATAATTCACAAGGCGTAGTAGAAGCGTTGTTTGAGCTATGTCCAGTCTGAGTAACAAATGTTTTGTAGGTATTGCGTTGATTAGAATTTTGCGTTTTAGGCTTAGCATTAGTATGAGAACTTGAATTATTATTTGAACGTTCAAGAACTTTAACTTGATATTGAATAAATTCAATAAATTGCGTGTATGTAGGTATCTCAACATTTTTTGATTGTAATGACATCTCAAAGTTTTGTAATGTTTGTGAGTCCATCTTTTTTAATGCGCAATGCAATAAAATAAAATCAGTGAGATCTGGTATACCTATTTGTTTTAAAGCGGCAATGGAAGCGGAAAATTTTTCGATGAAATTATTTAAACTAACTGCGTTATTAGAACAATTTTTTAATTCTAAAATATTATTTAAGTAGTGAGTTCCTAGCGCTCTTTTATCTTGGTACTTTCTGACTAGATTTCCCCATATAATATTATAAGTTTCACCGTTAGGTACAATACCTGCAGTAAAATGTAATGCGTTGTGAGTCAACTTAGAAACTAAGTACTGAACCCTCTGAGAATCCGTTAAATTTTCGTTCAAATGCACGTTTGATTTAAATGATTCATAGAAAACTGCCCAATTTTCCGTGCGTCCATCAAAAGTTGGAATCTGGAGAGGCGCGAGTTTAAGAACAGGAGCTGGCATTTTAGATGCAGATCTAGAATCACAAAATGCTAATATTTTATTCCTAACTCTTTTTACACAGGAGTATAAATCCTCAAAGGCGTCGAGGGGCTGATAGTCAGGTTGGGCCTTAGGATCCATTTTCAAAGTAATATTATTTATGTCATCTATAATAGATTCAAATTTAGTTCGAAGTTCATCGATCGTTTCCGAATCATTAAGGAAATTTTCATTTCTTCTGGACTCAAAATTAGAAATATTCTTTGATGCGTCATATAAACGATTAATTCTTTGGAATATTTGTTCCTTCTTACAAATAAGTATATTTAATTGAGAGGTTAATCCGCATTTCTCCATTGTAACGAGTGATATTCAATACGGAACCCTAAAAACAATAGCGTATGCAAGAAAAAACTACTAAGTTTTTAGCGCGAGGCAATACGATGCAAATTAACATCGATAAAACGAAGCGGCGGGAAGCGATATGTATATAGAATCTATAGTTAGGTATGTACCGTAAATCTACAGTACGCGGCGAAGTTATAATTTCGTCTGTTGCTTGCTTACAACTTACGAATATTATGAATTTACTATTAGTATTATGTAAATGCGTTAAATAAAATACCTAACTAAGTATTCTGATTGAGAACAAGTAACTTATTTGTTCACAAAAGCGGCGTAAATATAAGCGGTAATAATTATGGCGGCGGAATTGTCGTTTAATACGACTTTTATCTAATTGTTTAAGTATTTCGACAGTTAAATAAGCGAGTATAGTAACTGAAATAAGTTATTAAGCGAGTATAAATGATTGTGAAAGGCCTATGACTTGTATTTTGAGGCGATTAGGTATTTAAAACCTAGGAAGCGTAATGAATACATATATAAAAAACCTGAACAATAGCGGGTCGCGACGCGCGGCGGAGATTGCGTATTTAGGTATAGTTATGTATTTTAAAACCTATAATGCACTGATTTGTAATTCTTACTACATAAGCAAATGCGGCGTTAACGATAAATAAGTATTTACTACGTAAATAAGAAATTACAAGCGTGAAAAATTAAATATCAGCACACCAGGAACACAGCTATGTCCTACCCTACGCGTTAGAAAATATATCCGGCTCGAAGGACCAGAAATATGGATGAGCGCTGGTTCTATATAATTTGGACTGTAATCTTTTAATTCTGTTTATGGCTCAGGGTACTGGTTATAGTGAGGGATAATCACATGGGAATAGCACTAGACACTGACCTTGAAGTTTGTTTTCTTCACGGAACAGCCGGCTGCATCCAGGAATCCAACACCAAGAAACCACCCTGAGTTTTTCCACCACACTTCACGAATATTTGTTGTTATATTGTTCAGTACTGTCCTTTTCGGTATATTAGCGTTCATTAACCATAGGCATTTCTTAAAAAGACGAGGAACTGCAAATTATGCGCAGATCACGCGCGGCGTTGAACTTAATCTTTTTGCGTTATGCGGCGACTGTTGACGGTAAGACGGTGACGTTTTTTTATGCACATTTTGAACCACTAACGCCATCTCTTAATGCACGATGTAGATTTGATCGCTAGTGCTATATTTTTAGGATCGTCATGGAAATCAAAGGGATATTTAAAAAATGAAGGATCTTAGGGTAGGGATTTAATTGAGCCAAATTTATACGTTACAAAAATATTAAGCTGCCCATCCAAAGAGTATGATAAAACTAAAAAAAATATATGACGTACATTACCATGCAAACTTCCACCGAAAATTGGTTTGAACGAGATCTAATAAGTAGTTTTTTGATATTTACAATAAAACCTCTAAAAACAAAGTTAGTTTTGCGGTTCGATAAGAAAAGTGGTTTTTATGGTTTTATTCCTCCGGTTGTAGTACGGAACCCTCAGTGCGCGAGTCCGACTCGCACTTGACAGGTTATTTTCCGAATGAGTTAAGACGAAGAAGAGAATGAATGCGCCAAGTAGGTAATTATGATTTTATTATTTTGCACATAGCCGATGCTCGCTGCTTGTATTTTCACAAATCCCGCGGAAACTATAGATAATAAGAATAAAGTATAGGTTATGTATCAAACTAGGATATACTTAATCTATCTCTATTCCAAATTTTAGCCAAATGGGTTCGGGAGTTGCGGAATGAACGAGTATTCCTATACAAAAACTTTGGACCCACGTTTTATTCCCTTAAATCAACCCCGAATTTTGAAAAATCCTTTCTCAGTGCATCTGTGCCAGAGTCTTTAGTCTCAGTCAGTTTCTGCTTGAAACATAAAAACTATCTCCATAAATCTTTCTATCTCAACCAAGCGTAAGTATTTTACTTATATAAATAAGTGTGCCAAAGTGCTATTTTTCTTAAACAATAGAAACCAAATAGCAAATAGAATTAAAATCGGATAGGTAGGGAATATTTATCAACTTGGATAACAGTGTGAGTTTCATTAAATCATTTCATTGACCTTCAACATATTGCAACTGCATGTCAGCGTTCGATTACATATCATATTGATTATTTTTTAAAATAACCTGTACTTGACCTTTCGATAAACATTTTGATTTTAAAGGTACACAAATAAAATCATTTTTTTTACTGTAGATAGGTTTGCGCTTGGCAACAATCATTCCTGATGGACAGAAATGACTCCATGTCTAGGTTGGAGCGCGTTTGCCTAGAAAATGCCTATTCACTCTTGTCTTGAAGGCACCCAGGTTGTACTTGGCTGGGAACACAGAAGCTGGAAGGGTGTTCCACACCTTAGCCATACGTATCAGAAACGTGGAAGTATAAAACGTTTCGTTCGAATTCGCTGGACATCAACCACATAAGGATGCTACTTCTCTCGGCGTCTTCAGTTCTGTGGTAGAAAGGTGAAAGAGGTACTAGAATCTGGAGTTCTTGAGCACACACTCCAAAGTATACCTTGCACATAGCGCCTAACTTATAGGCACTGTTAGACTCTACTTTACTTTGTTACTTTGGAAAACGTCCACCGAGGAGAGTGGAAAACCCATCATTTACACACTTTTTTTTAAAAGTGTTTTACAATTTTCTTTAAAATACAAAACGTCAAGGGCGCTTCATGCGTTAGTATTATGCTTGAGTCAAAATTTACGATTTCCGAAGGAACATAAAATAGTTATGTGTTCAATTATAGATTAGATAATTGAATTCATATTATTTGGCATTTCATAATTTAGAACTTGTCTCAAAAATATTTTAAAATATGTGTATAGCTTTCTCACTAGAACAGTTTTTGTATAGGCTGTTTGCTAAAATAGCGGTCGACGCTCTACGCAGATGCAAGATATTTGCCATGTTTCTTAACAAAAACTTATAACAATGACATATTTAGAAAATTAATAACATTTTAGGATAAAATCCAAGATATTTTGTTATTTCTGAATTATAGTAATTTAATTCAATTAATATTCAATGTCACTGGTTATTTACTATTTTAATAAGTTGTATATTTATTTTACTATAAATTTTTTTGTAATACCATTTTCCGCGCAAAATTGCGTCAGCGGGAACGGAATTCCTTTTTTGTATGGAGCGACACGCGATTCAAACCGTGCCGCATAAATGCTCTTAAGGCATCTTATGAGCAGACGGAGACTGATGCAATTACTTCCAGGTTTCTTTGTTATTTAAAAATTCATTTATTGCTAACCCTTACTTAGAACATGTTTTTTATAGATTGCTGGAACCTTCATAAAGATAAGTCAACATCAGCCTTCCGGATTATGTTACAAAAGCACATAAGTACACTATAATATTAGGTATGTAACATCTCCACCTGAATTGCAACATAGTTTATACGACTTCCCGTTCCCGGGAGGTCCCGGGTAAGAATCCCTGCACGGGAAATTTTGGAATTTTTACTAGGTTCATAGTTCGTCGTCATAGGTCTGATTTTCACCCTAGCAGCAAAGACAAACCGTCAAGCAGTTTAGCGTTCCGTTGCGATGCTGTGTAGCAATCGTTAGGGATTAAATAGTATTTGCCCTATCCAAGTTCGAGTGATAACGTCTGATAATTCATACCATAATACATATAAGACTGCAGTCAACTAAGTTGGAAGAAATAAAAAAAATTATACCTACCTGGAATCTGTTTTCCCTGTCAACAGTTGCATACGGGATGCCAAAGTACATGTACATCCTTCCATTATCGCTCAGTGTTCCCCTCACCAGGCCGCTGCGCACGCGTACAACAGGCGCCGGCTCTTTCACCAGATTCGCTAACACCAGCGACAGTAGCGCCACCCACTTCATTTTAAATTTCGAACGCACTCACTCTCATTTTGAGAACCCCATGATGGTAACGAATCATTATGAGATACCGCGTTATACAGTTTCAAATTTGGAACACATATATCGAGGAAGCGTTTTACGAGACCCGTTTTTAAAGCGTATAAGGTACTACATAGAAAGATTATTAATTCTGACTTGATTTTTACATTTTTAACGGTTTAACTTTAACCACATTATTTGAATTTTGAGCGAATAACTCGGCACTTTTGTAATATCCCACGCCTGATTCGTTGATGTAAGGACACGCGACGTTCGGCGCGTGCAGCGATACAATGCAATGTTTACGATGTAGGTTGTGCGGCACGAGTGCGAAATAGGTCTGCGCCGGCGCGTCCGAGGAGACCTCCAAGTGAGTCGCCGAGAAAACCTTTCGAGAAACACCTTGAATGCCTTTAGGAAAAACCTCGGACAACTACACAGCGGCTCTAGTCATACGATTTATTGCAATACAATAAAAACATGGAAATGGAACAAAAAAAAAGTATGAAAATTTCATCGCCAAATTTCCACACATATTATTTTTATTTTTATTTCGTTCCATTTCCATCTTTTTATCAAATCGCAGTATATATTATTTATTTTATATGTATATTGATTTTCTTTAAAGGATTCATTTGTAAATTAATTTCTTTATCGTAACAAGCAAACTATTATATTTTGCACGCCATACAATATAATGGCAAAATGTGAACGAAACTATAAATTTTACCTACTATCCATATTGTTCAAGTTTCATTTGGCAAAATAAATAAATCATTTCATTTCATTTCATTTCATTTCATTTCATTTCATTTATATCATATTATGACTAGAGCTAAAAATCGTTATAATATAATATCAATAGTAAAAACTCCACCATAAAGCATCTTTTTGTGTTCCCTATCTTTAAATCTAATAGGTATGTAGTCTGTCGATGTGTCTAAATCGCTAAATTGCTCGGCGGTTTGTCGTAACGTAAGTGAGTATAGGTTGGTAACCAGCCGCGACCGTTTTTCAAGTTGCCCGTGGAATCGAACCCGCAACCCCCCACTCGGATCTTCGCGCGCCATTTTTGCTTGGAAGGTCGTCAAAACAAAACTGCAATTAATATAATAACGATAACATTAATACGTAGTTATGATAAGGGTGTGATAAGGCAACCTGATTTTCTTATCATACTGGTTGTAATACCTAATGACAACTGGCCCGGCAGACGTCTCCTTTCCGATACGAGTTTATTTACACTTCGACCAATAGTGCAGTGATAAGTAGATACAGTTATGTCGTCTGCTTGTTCGAATCCCGGGCTTACTTTATTTTCACTTCACTTGATTAGTGATGAAGTTCACCTTGAAGTTCATTATGTTCTCCAAAGTATTATAATATAATGAAGCCAACCCAAACCTCTCTTAATCTGAGTTTGACATGATACGAGCAGCACGTTCACCTTATGATAAGTGATACACGCATACAATGTCCAGTCCACATGTAGTCTGAGGTCCATCTCAAATGCATTGCACCTAGCATAGGTACATGAGAGAAATTGCACACTGGTCTGCTATCTTGAGCCATTTCTTTTTTTTCACAGTACAAGTTAGTACTGGACTGTGATCTCATCAGAACTCACAGTCCAGTAGGCTTGTAGTTGTCTTGTCGGGGCGTCAAAGTGCATGCTTTCGCGATCCTTTGGTGAAGGCTACATCGCTTGGTTAGTGTGGCAATCCGCCACGGCCGAAGTCTCCAGAATCCGAAGAATACCAGACCTGCGCCAATGAAAAAATTAGGGCCATGACGGGAATCGAACCCGCGACCTCCCACTCGAATCCGAGTGCCACTGCGCCAGGGAGGTAATCAAAAATTCAGAATTGTTGAAAAAATTCCACAGGTTCATTAGTATAGCTATTAGAGTCACGCGTGCCGGCCTTGACGTAGGTAGGCGCACCACTCGACTGACCGACACTCATAAAATAAGCCTAAGTCAGTTGCCCAAGCGACATGTCAAATACCATGTTGCAACCCGCAGCATACTTTTGCGTGTCATGGTGAATGGCCCATGCGCTCACTACTGTCATAGAAGTTAGAAACATACTGTGATATACAGTGATACTTTATGGACAGACCACACAAACGACAACTCTAGAGACTAGAGTTGGAGAGTAGAGACTGCCGTTCGACAAAAAAAACTCAAAAATCATTAAGCCTGATGATAAAGCCGGGTACGGTTAGAAGCAATGGTTACAAGACATTTTATAGTCAGACCAACTCACTATATCGCATCCAAAGTATTCTACGCGACAATTACCTTGACCCAAAGTTTACTTACGCACTTCTTTTGCGGTGCCCTCATAGGTACTTTATCTCATTTGACACCCGAAAATGTATCGCAGGATACATACTTACACCCAAAGTGGGGAGTACTTACTTACCACTATTAATTATTATTGAAATGATAAATATATTATCATCACTTTACACATAATATAATAATTAATCTCTTTTTCTCCGTCAATAGGTATGTGACAAGACAAAATATTTCAATACAAAAAGACGTTAGTGTGGTCGTGCTTAAAGCAGACCGCAGTAATATGTGACGGTAGCACGCACTCTTGACATTGCATGTCACGGTCATTCTATACAGTAACCGTGCGAAAGCTCAAAAGCATGTCCGAACACATTTTACACTAGTAATTGTCCGTGTCTTCGGCTGCAATATCTTTCTAATAATATGTAAAATTCTCATGTCACTGTTTGTGACAAAACTCCTCCGAAAAAGCTTCTATCCCCTACATATTATATTCTTCCGAGGAGTTGCAACGTAGGCTACCAACTTGAAATACGTCAACCGGATGGTTGCTACACTGTGTCGCACCGGAACGCATCTCTACAGGTAAGGGCCAGCAGCGGCCAAAGTCTCCAACCTGACCAGACCTGAAACTCTAGCCATAGAAACATCCCTGCAATTTCTATAGATGCTTTCGCAACGCTTATTATTGGTTTAATTCACTTAAAAATATAAGAAAGGGTATATAAGAACGCGTTGCTGACACGAGAGTCACTCTACGATTTCGCATTGTGAAGTCAACATCTCCTGAGGATGTCCCGGTTCGGGACGAAACGTGCGTCGAAGAAAGTGTTGGAAAATTGTGTGTGGTGTTTCATGTGGGCAGTGTTCCTGCATATTGTACCATACAGAATCTTTTCAAGTAGCGGATTACAGCAAAACAAATTAATCTGTCCTGTCACTTAAAAATATAAAATTTATACATTTTTTGAATTTCGTTCCATATCCATCTTCTTCTAATACCTATATAAAATTCTCTCGCTTTTCTTTGTATTACCAAACTCCTCCGAAACGGCTCGACCGATCGTTATGAAATTTTCAGTGTATGATCTCTAGGTCTGGGAACAGGTTGTTATCTATATTTCATACCCATAAGGGAAAAAAATATAAGGCAAAACAACGTTTGCCGGGTCAGCTAGTCTTTTTAGCTATCTATCTATATATATAAAAGAGAGTTACCACTCACTCACTCACTGACTAATCACGATATCTCAGGAAGTATAAAGCCTACAAACTTGTTGTAGGTTCTTTGTAATGGGTAGGTGTCAGCTAAGAAACGATTTTGAGAAACTACTCCTTTAAGGGGGTGAAATAGGGGTTGGAATGTTTGTCTGTTACTCCTTCACGCTGCAACTACGAATCCGATTTAGCTGAAATTTGGAATGGAGATGGATTATTACCTGGATTAACACATTATGGTACTTTTTATCCCGGAAAAAGCGATGGTTCCCGCAGAAGTAGTGAAAAACCTAAATTCACGCGAGCGGAGCCGCGGGCAACAGCTAGTATTATTATAGAATTGCATGCGTATTTACGCAGCAAAGTAACAGATGACCGCGTTTGCTCAATGGGCGTGGATTGCACAACGGTTGCGTACGCGCGGCCGGCACCTGACACCACCGTCTGCATCACTCATTCATACAAAGAATGTGTGAGTATCGTGGAACACTCGGTTGAAACGAAGTCCGCCTACCGCTCAATAGATGGCGCTATATCGACTTATCTCGCGCTAACGAGTTTCTCTAGTAAGATTTGCATCAGGGCCCTTATTCTCAGTGATGATCACTCAGTGGCCTTCAATGACATTTATTTTTATCCTTTGAAGTTTTTCCACAATATATTATTTTCGTTCTCACTTTAAAGCAGCAATGTATAGCGAGCCATAGACAACAGTGATTATCACTGAGATACAGAATAAGGGCCCCGGTAAGACTTGCTTGTCTCATAATTGTTTGTTATAAAAACGTACAAATTTACTTCCCTTCCAGGTTAGTACCATAACATCTTAGGCTGCATGACTTACCGTCAGGTGAGATCGCAGTCAAGTACTAACTTGTATAGAGTAAAAAAAACTTTTATTAGGTAGGTAATTAGAACAAAAGGCAACGGCATCAAAGCTCTTAATTAATGAAAGAAGAAGAAATGGTGGTATTCAGTTAAATAATGCAAAAACCTGTTTAATAATATTTAAGAAATGTTAAAAAAAGTATAATTTCAGATATTCAAATTATAATTAATTATTTACATACTAATAAATTACTATCAACTAAAACAGTTCGTCACTGATATCATTTACGTTTTTCTCCTATATTTAGTGTAAGTTTTATTCCAAAATAATAAGGTCTCATCACTCCATAACGGTTCTATTGAGAACTCTTTGTCGATTATAAGTAGTTTTGGTTTCTTCGCATCCAATGGATACCACTTAATTGGCAAGAGTTGCGTCATATTGGGCGTAGGTATTCTGAAATAAAAAGTGGAATATAGCTTACGAAGAAATCCCTAATAATATAAGAGAATTTTAAGAGGATTTAGTCTTATTTCACCTTCATAGCCAAATACGGATTAGCAGGCTTCACACACCTTTGAAAACATTATGAAGAGAGAGAGGCTGGCAGATTTCGGTACGAAGTTTTTTTTATGCATTAGGCAACTGATATATTCAATTCCAACAGATGCAGTTATTTCCGAAAAGTCCTGGCAATCAAACCTCCGAACCCGAACGCTAGGAGGCAGTAGTTTGAGTCTATTAGTGTCGTTGAAATGTTATTGTTCAAACGGTAAATAAATGTATCACCTAAAATGTTTCTTGTAACATTATAATTTTTCTAATGCACTCAGCGCAAACCTAAAAAGCTAGAAATCAAAAAATCTAGAACTATGGTAAAACTGGAATTTTGCACACAACTTATGATGTAGACAATGATATAAGGAAACGTTTTTAAAAATTTTCACGGAATCATCAGTGATTAAAGTTAGGACGGGTCAGCTATTGCTGTTTCATCTTTTCATAAATGATAAAATATCGAAAACGTCAAAACCTTTTTAGAACTTACCCATATTTAGCAAAATTAGTCCACACTGTTGTCATCCTATTAATTGTGGTCATTTCGAAAAACGAATTCGGCAATGTGATACCGAATTTGAAAATATAGAACAGATCATCAGCATGGGTCGCACCAGGATATCGGATGAACCCGAAGAGCGCTTTAACCAAGTTCATCCATCCATCTCGACAGAATTTATACATATACACGGGATAGTTCATAGTTTTCGTCAAAATTTCAGCCGTCAATGTAACAGGGTAGACTATACCCGTGTCACCTTCGTATTTAGATAATTTCAACAAAAAATTATTTTCTTCATCTTCCACATTAAAATAAAGCTTTCTCAGTTCATCGGCTGTTTGTTCTTCCTCTAAATCTGTTGGAAAATTTAAGTCCCTTGCAAGAGAGTTCAAAACACTAAATTTTTTCATTGTAGTAGCGTTTTCTTTTCCTACAAACATGTAACCTTCCGCGTTATTATGACCAATAATTACGGGAACTTTATTATAAGTTCCTTTGGTGAGTAAATTGTACGGAGAATCGTGTAGGAATTGTTCAACTTCTGGAATCTTCTTCTCTACACAAGGAACGAAGATATTTTCCGATAGAACAACGTCTCCTTCTTTTCTCGGAACGCGCGTACTTAGTAATTCTTCCACTGGTTTGCTTTTGAATAATTCCTGTATTTTGTACGGAGCTTCAAGTTTGTGACCCAATTGATGAGCTAAAAGTTTAGCAGTTTCCATAGGTTCAAACTGTAAACTCCACGGTGATATCGCTGAACCACTCTGCATAATTGCTTTTTGGAATAATCCCTTAGATAATGGTGATACTATATGATATAATACTGACGCAGATCCTGCACTTTCACCAAATAATGTAACGTCATTAGGATTCCCTCCAAACGCTCTAATATTCCTTTTAATCCATCGCAAAGCTTGGACTTGGTCTTTAAGTCCAACATTTCCTGGTGCTTCTTTGATACCAAGACAAAGGAATCCTAAAACTTCGAGTCTGTAGTTAAAAGTGACCAATATAACACCATGTTTTACTAAATATTCTGGCCCGTAAAGATAAGGAGATCCAGAGCCATCTCTGAAGCCTCCACCATGGACGTAAACCATTACAGGTTTCAGGTTGCTGCTCGGCTCTAATGGCGTGTAAACGTTAAGGGTGAGGCAATCTTCTCTTCCTGAAATGTGGTTTTCGCTAAATCTCTGGGAGCATCTGATATGTTCTTCGGTTGCTTCAAGTACTCCCGTCCAGGTCCTGTTTGGATGTGATGGCTGAAAATAGGAAAAAAATAATAAATAAATAATCATTTATTCAGCTTAACACATATAACAAAGGAATTCAAATACAAATTTAACCTGTAATTTAACCTATACCAATTCTCCAGACCAACGACTGCCTGACAGAGAAGTACTGCCTGGCCGTCGCGTAATACAGTAGTTATCTTGAAATAGGTTAAAGTGAGACAATACCTTTAGTAGGTTAACAAATAAATAATAAAGCGAATTTTTAATGATGCTTTCTATGTTAGGTTGTAAGTCAAAGAAGTCCGATAATAAACCTACAGCTGATAAGTGAAATAGCAGAATCGTAGTAATATTTCAACAAGTACCTATATGCATAAAGGAAGAAGAGAGTTTGTGACTACATTGCTTCTCATCACATGGTTACAATGGTCGTCGGTGTTAAAAAACTGGCCAAGTGCGAGCTGAACTCGAATTTATACGACAGTTTATGGAACCGTCGTAAACACAGATCAAAAACAAAAGTTTATTGCAAAATAATGTATCTCTCTTAACCAATACGGTTCATGAGATTAACCCTTTGGGTACGGAAGTGGAACCAAAAAAAAAATTGTCTGTCTGTAAAGTCGGTTTACGGACCATAGATTTACGTGATAACGTCATAATCATAATCATAATCGTAATCATAGTCGTTATCGTAATCTTTATCATAATCGTAATCGTTATCATAGTCGTAATCATAATAGAAATCGTTATCATTATCGTAATCATAATCGTTACCGTAATCGTAATCATAGTTATAATCATAATCATTATTTTATGTAATTTTATCGTGCCTCTCTATCGCTTGTTGCGCGCTCTCGCTTGCACGCACAGGCTCAGGTAACGTTACGTAAAGTTACGTGGAACGGTACACTTTTTCATGAGTGCTGCTGGTGTTCATCAATTTATTAAACGTTATCACCTCAATAAACGAAATTAAAAATTACCTGAAATCTATGTTCGTACGTGGCGTAGGGTATGCCAGTATACCTCAAGTGGGAGCCGTCACTGGCGACCTGGCCACGCACCCAGCCTCCACTCACGCGCACCGGCGCCGTAGGTTGCCTGACTAGTCGCGCCGCCCAGAGCGACCACAGGATCAGCCAATATTGTGACTTCATTGTATGCTCAGTTGCGAAGTTCAGGCTGGAGCAGATCCATCAATACGATTCATTCATCCATTGTGTTATTAAAACGTAGTTGCTTGCTTGATTTTCATGATCCTTGCCTGTGAAAAGAAAAATGTGATGAGAAAAGAGCGATTTGGTTCAATCGCTTGCGAGTTGCGACACAATCCCATTCGTGTTGTTTATATCGTTATTTAGGGCGCACGATTTGGAATTGGGATATCGTTAAACCTTGGTCACATAATCACGTTACTTTCGAAATCATTCTACTCCTAACAATGACCATCATCATCATAATGATGAATGATGATTCATCAGGTTATTCCACTGAAAATAAAGTATGTATTGTACCACAGAACACTAAATAGTACCAGAAGGTTCACTCCGCACGATAATTTAAGGAAATAGCGACTAGCGCTGACACAAAAAGTGCAATTCAGTTCGCAATAGCGCCTGGCCCCGCCCTTAAAATCGACACGCAATAAACGCAATCTTGTGGTCTCTTTCTATCGCCTAACTTTATCTCTTACGACGTACTACGGCTGAATCAATGGGATAAGAAAAACGTATTCATTGTAATCGTATTCTGCAGCTTCTTCTACCACTTGATTGGGCAAAAAAATAAAAAACAGGTAATTTAGCCTATAAAGGGACAGCCCCTTTCGATCAATTTTAAATCAGATATGACGAGATCCGCGAGGGAACAAGAGTGACCGACATAGCCCAACGCATTCGCATTTCAAAGCTGAAATGGCTATGATCAGGGAATATAGTATACCTTTACTGCATAGTCTGGAAAGTGTAATGTGGTATTTCGATAGTCAACCATTTGTTTTGTCCAAGCTCGGAACGTTAAATATGGCGGCCTGACTCTTATGTCTTTTAAAATAAGGGTCAGACCGCCATATTTAACTATAACGTTTCGGTCAAAGTCAAGCAACCGAGCCTAAATCAGTGATCATAGTTACTCAATGACAGCTACTGAGCTCCCTTATCTATGGTTTGTTATACATTGCTGCCGTAATGAGTGAAACTAAAATAAGATTTGGTAGGAACCTTCAATGATAATACTTTTTTATAAATGACGAGCAAGCCAGATGCAGTGTATCTCACGATTTTGCATTGCAGTATTAGCACTGCATGCACTATCAGCACGCACCGCGCTTTTCACCTGTGACATCATCGGCACATACATCTTCTTGTCTCATTTCACTAGTAACCAAAACACGGTAATAGGTACTTTACTGTTTCACGCTGGAAATACTGCCCTCCAGGTGGAAGGCGACAAGAGACTTGCAATGAAAAAACACCATCTTCTTACGTTACCTACCTATTATTATTTGCTAGATTTATCCACTCGGTTTATTAATTAGTAGTAGTAGAAGTAACTTTAAATAAAATCACCCAACACTCAACATGTATCTTGAATTGCTAAAATCACTGTAAACAAGTGTTAATATTAAGGAACACGCGCAAAACTTTTAAAATGAAACCGTAAACATAAACACATCACGTTCAAGTTACAACGCCGGTTCAAGTATGAACGGTAGCAGAAAAAACGTGCACGCAACCTGCGCTAAGGTGACCGTGTCCCGGTGCGCAAAACCGGGCTACAGAGATGAGAGAAGTTTTTACTCAACTATAAATTATTAGTACTCGCCTGCGATCTCATCTGATGGTAAGTGTATCCGTGATTTCTCGCCAGAATCGTGTAATGTAATTATATATATAATATATATAATGTTTTATTTATTAGGCAAAAAGACCCATATACATTTGTCATTACAAATTTCACTTATAATATTATACTTAATTACAAAAACTATAAACTTAAAACTAACTGAAATGGTTAATAAACCTATTTCAGATGTCATAAGTCACAGGTTGGTAATGTTTCTATTTTCGGTTTCTGTCCTGGTGAACAGACAGCCAATAGTCGAGGATTGGATTTGGCATGCTGTCGCAAACGACTTTGAGAATCGCATTGCTAGTGCCCCGCAGCCTTGCCCAAAAGGATGCTACACGGGCTCTCACAATGCAATAGAAATCAGGCACCCTCGACTCGGCAAACATGGTGGATGCACTGCAATATCGTGGGTAGCCCATAAGTATTCGGAAAGCGTCATTATATTGCACACGTATTGCAGTGAATGATTTTCTTAAGAACGTGGTCCATAACTGACAAGTATAAAAGACTTGGCAGTAGGCATTAAATAAAGTTACTTTGACATCCTTACTGCACTTGCCAAATCTACGAGCCAACATATTGCACCGAATCGAGAGTGCCCTTCTCTCTCTCTCAATGTCATTGTCATCCTTCAGGTGTTCTGTTAAGATGTGCCCGAGGTATTTAAACTTGCGTACAACCCGAACTGCTTTTCCATTCAAAGTAACTTCTGGGATTTTCTCCGGACCTTTACCTGCCCTGAATACCATCATCTCTGTTTTGTCAGGATTATACTTCAGCCCATGTGCATTGGCATAATGCTCACAGACTGAGAGTAGCTTTCTGAGGCCTTTAATAGAAGGACTGAGAATCACCATATCATCAGCGTAACTAAGACTGTTAAAACATACTCCATTGATGTGGCATCCAATATTAGTGATTCTCAGTTCCTCTATGAGGCCATTTACGTACAGGTTAAAAAGGTCCGGAGAGGTGATCCCTCCCTGACGAACGCCGCAGTCTAATCTGACGAGTTAGACGTCGTGTTGCCCCATTTTACATTATTCGTTTGATTTCCGTACCAGTATCTCAACAGACTCACAATTTCGCTAAGAACCTGAGACCGGTACATTTTTCCCCAGAGAATTTCATAATTCACCAAGTCAAACGCCCGGCTCAGGTCGAGAAAACAGGCATAAATAGAGGTGTCGCGCTTGGTGTAGTAATGCACTGCATGTTTTAAAGCAACGATGGCTGAGTCTGTTGAGAGACCGGGTCGGAAACCAAACTGTGCATCATCGATGACTATATTCCTAAGCAGCTCGGGTTGCACCAAAAGCTCTAAAATTTTACCTATAATGGTGGCTAAAGAGATAGGGCGATAGTTCGCTGCCGATCCCAAGTCTCCAGTTTTATTTTTTACAATCGGAACCACTACTGTCTTCATTAAGTTATGCGGTAGATACGAGTACTTCAAACATAGGTTGAATAAACCACAAAGTTTCTCGTGAAGCCGTCTACCACCATACAAGATGTGTTCAATACTTAATTCGTCGAATCCCGGGCTTTTCCCTCTTTTCATTGAAAAAACAATCTTGGTTACATCTTCAACCGAAAACTGGATATTGGTGTGTCCTGAGTTCGGCAGACTTTGACCCAATCCCACGTCACCTATCAACGTCTGGTCAACGTTCAATGGTTTAACTTTAAACCTTTCCGCAAACATATTGGCTATCTGTTCTTGGGCTTGCAAACCGTTCACTGATATGGGTTTGCCTTGTTTACCGTTAAATGCTTTAGTTTGTTTCCAAAATTTTACAAAGTTGTTTTGCTTGCGGTGCATTGCTAAGATATCTAATTTAATTGCTTCCTCATTTTTCTGGCACCACCTTAACTTATTTTTGAATGTTTTACGTGCTTTAGTCATACTATCGTATATATTACCAGAGGACGGTTTGCCTGCCACCATCCACGACTCGAAGGACATTTTGTACACAGTATGACTTTTTTTAACATGTAGATTCCAACCTGTGACCTGTTTCCGCTTAAATAATTTCTTCGACTGACATAGTTTAGCGGCTGTCTGTAAAGTGTCAACTATTTCGTTGTATAAATTGTAAATGTCTAAATAATGACTATTTAAACTATCACAGCACTTATTATCACAATCATTACAAACTATGTGCTCACAAACATTCAATAATCTTTGCTCACAATATTTGTTATATTCTGTGATTTGAGTAGGATCCCTATCGCCCCATCGAATGCCAGTGATGGCATCGACATCGTCACTAATTGTGATACCCTCTGTTGTTTCAATGTTACATACTATTCTTAGCGGAAAATGGTCTGACCACGATATATCATACCTAACATTTACATTAAGTATAGAACTCCACGCTGCTTCAGTGGTGAGACAGTGATCTAACCAACGATGAATGCCGTGCGCCTCACTGATAAACGTGAAGGTGTCAGAGTTTGTACCTAATATCTTGGTATCAGCCCATATCCAATCTTGTTCTTCACAAAAGTGTCTCAGTTCGATGCCAAAACGGGCACTCGGGTGTGCGTTAAAATATGATTGCTTACAATATTTAATGTATTAAACTATTAATATAGCACTTAAATCTATCTTTACAGGTAACAATAAACTAATACGATAAAAATAAGGTAGAGTGAATTCGAGGTCGATCCTGTTGTGCATAATCTCTAAACTAAACTTATTTAAAGAGTGCCATCGTTTTCCATCGGGAGCAGTTTGAAAAGGATAGCTCTATTTTAAATTAGTTTAATTTTGAGATTTTGCACACCAGAAACAACCACAGAGTTCAGACTCACTACGATAATGTTATTTTGAGATTTTGAACAACAGTATCTTTCAGACTCACCACGATAATGTTTTGAAGTGTCAGATTTCTAAAAAAGTCAAGCGACCTGGGGCTGCCTATTGCATACAATGCGTAAGTTGGAAAGTTATTTTTGTGGGTGTTTGTTACTCCCTTACGCTGTAAATACTGAATCGATATGGATGAAATTTGGAATTGAGATAAGTTTAAGTATAGATCCTAAAGCGACATTTATTTTTGTGATTTTGATAATATTAATTAATATCGCTTATAGATGGAAAACATTTTAAAAAAAAGTCAACGTGACCTGTAAAATTGAACCATGGCTACCGTACCGCGTACAGCGATTAAGAATTCCAGTTTTCTCTATGAAACACTTGATACACAATCGAATACTTTAAATTCTTTACGATAAGAATCATTTTTAAATGTTATTAACTGTTTTGTCTTATTAGTATCAGAAGGTAGAAGCAAATGACACTCTAAACAAAGTGGAAACAAACTGTATGCTAATGAAAATAGTGTTCAGATTCGTTTAAATGTAAAATCGGATTAATATAATGCTAATGAAAGTGACTCTTTTGAACTGGTGGTCTACATACATGAAGTATAAGTACACATAATTGTAGGTCTTGTAAACAAACTACGATGAAATCTCTGAATGACTGACTGACAATTCTATGCATCTAGACTCTAGTCTAAGGTATAGGTAGACTTTAGCCCAATTTCATTAAGTAACTAAACATACTTTTTAGGTAGGTACTTTTCTTTTTGTTAATCGCATATTATCAGCTAAAAAGAGATTGGAATGCTTGTTGATTTTAGTGTTATAAGATTGAGCAGAAACGGTTTTCGAAAGGCCAACCTCTATGGGTGATAAAATAGAGGATGAAAGTAGCGGTCAAGTTTTTCTTGTTCAGTCAAAGGCAGATATTTCTTGTCGATTTTGTTTGTAAAGAATACTTTTACTGGTAGTCATTCCTGTGGAGTCTTTCTTTTTATACAGGTAAATAAAGGGCATCAATAAGTCGGTCAATATACTAAAACCTTCTCCAGAATGTACCAAATACTTTACTGAAAACCGCATCAAAATCGGTTCAGCCAAACGCGAAATAATCGCGGACAAACATACATACATACATACATATAATACATTCGGGTCGAATACAGTACCTCCTTCTTTTTTTGAAGTCGGTTAAAAAACGACAATCCGCGTGATTATTTTGTTACTCTACTATACTTAGGCGTTAAATAAAGGTTCCTTGAAACCAAAAAGTGAGTTCTCTAACATTAAATGTAATGTTCTTAAAGCTGTGTCAAGCCTGCCAGCACTTTACTAGCCAGCATGAGTATGGTGAGTTTGGTACGGAGATGGGTGGAGCCCCAAAAAAAGCTAGTTACTATTGCATACCTCTTGACCCTAAGTCCCTTTCAATCACGCAAGCGCTTGGCCATGTGGAAAAATTTGTGGTTTATTCAAAATCACCTTCTTATTGCTATCGACAGAACGACGCTTGCGAGGCCAAATTTATTACGAATAAGATTAAAAAGGTAGGTACAGTAAAGATCTGCACATGCAATGCACAGCTGATGTTTGTTGATAACATTTTTATCACATATATAAATAATAATATTTAAATGATAAAGCAACCTTGAATGAAACCTTTGTCCAGGCGAGGATCGCTGCGGTCGATAATTCTAATATAGTCGATTATAACTTTGTGTGAATCAGTGACGTAGATACTTTATATTAATGCTCAAGGACTGGCCTGTAAAACCCAAAATGACACCATACGATAGCTGGAAACTTGGCTGAGCAATATTCGTGCCATCTGTATTCATCGCCATCGTAATCAAAAAAAAATTCTGCCCGCTGATTGGTAGAAAATATTGTTTACATTTTTCCAGCCTATCAGGTGGCAGAATTTGTTTAAGGTTACGATAAGGATGATAATATGTTTTTCTTACACAATCGCCTAGTTGGCGACGAAAGTTTCTATCCCTCCTTGGATACAAATGGTTCCATTACAGTGTCAATGACCATTTATTTATGAGTGATACATTTACATGATTGCCATGCCCACAGAGGTTTTATTTATTATGTACAGATGTTTCTTTTATAATGTAGACCTTATAATGTAGACCAGCAAAATTGAAGGATTTTTCGAAATTTCCACGGAATCATACAAGCGAAGCAGCGGCAGACTAGCTTGTAAAATTTATATATTTTTTGACTAGGCGCTTCGACGTGCCTTGTTCTTACTTGTTTAATAAGCGAGTCCTCACGCAATGATATAATATGTCTATGGAATCAATTCATACCAGTAGCACAGTCCGTGGCGGCCGGCCGGGCCTCAGCTCGTATAGTGTTACTGGTTGAGTGTGTAAGTTACAAGTTGTTTGAAATAGTGATTGTTTATTTGTTTGGATTCTTTAGGTGTTACATGTTTACATAAGTCGAAATATGTAATTAGGTACGTATTACGTGTTCACATAAGTATAATTAATATGCATTATAAGTACATAAGTGATAAATAAGAAACATCCGTTTTGAACAGATGTTTATTGACCTAATTTTTGATATTATTTTTATTACACAATATTAATTTTATTAACTGGTTTCTTTAGTGCATTTACCTTGCTTGAGATACCATATTTAGTACCTACTTAGCAGTTGTCTGTCCGTCCGTCTGTCAATGATGACTGTAGACATTCGTATATGTTATGAATAGTAATATGTGTACGTGTATGTCCCAATCCTGGTCACGGGTCTCTCCTCAGATGAGAGGGGATGACCATTGCCCAACTGATCAAATGCGGGTTCGAGGGCTTCACACACTTTTGACATTGCTATTTAGACTTTTGGCAAGCATTTTTCGTTACGATTTCCTGTACCGCTAAGAAAATGATTTTTCGTAATTCAAAATCAATATTCATACTTACCAATAAACTTAACGCTCGATGGTGCGACAACAACTTGATGGTAAAACAACTTGACTGTCGGCAACGGAGTTTGTGTCGCACTTGGCCAATTTTGCACTAACTTCCTGATAATGTAGAGACATGAACTTTGGTCAAATTGACATCCTATTATGTAATAATGATAATAATTAATCACATATTTCCTTATAGCAGCTTATCATTATAATAAACGTTTGTCTTCATAGGAAAGTCAGATAAGAACTTTAGTCATCAATTCAGACTGGTGATCCATGGACCCGGTGTGTGTAGGTTTGTTCCACCTTATCGTCTACTACTAAACCGATTTGGTTGAAATTTGGGATGAATATAGTTTAAATCCTGATCCACACAAACAAACTTTTCATTCCGGATTCTTGAAACAACCGCAGCAGGCATAAGCTAGTTATACATACATATTTATTATTAATCCTTTCATTTACATTTTTTACAGGTGATTAGAAGAACATAAGAAGAAAACGGGATGGATAAATTGGATACAGCCTAGTTGTAAAATAAAGTGAAATTTATCTTAAGACAGCTAAATATCTAATGTTTGTATAACAATAAAAGTTTACCAGTTTTACGCAAGTTGTGTTGTGTGAAGTGATTAAGAAATAATGATGCGCAAGCGTGGTCATGCAATAACTTCGTTCAACTAGCATGTAAGTACCAATGAATACTCGTTATAGAAGCAGTAAGAGACTGAAGAAAATAAAAAAAATGGATTACACAATCTAAGAATGCTGTCCTAAATGTAACCAAGACCATATTGTACTGAATGCCCCTCTAGAAAACAAGATGTATGAACATTCATATATCATTAATCATAGACTTCTGTTTCTGGAATGCAATTCCCTTGGGATACGATAAATAATCACAGACATTAAACATATTTAAAAAATCCGTTAGCAAACACAATCCCCAACAATAACTAAATTTTTAATAAATAATTGTTGGGGATTGTGTTCGTTAAAACATTAAATAATTAAATTTAAAGCATTGGGAATCGGAGTAAGCTTCAAAACCCAAATACCAAACTCCTTGGTGAAATATCAAACCTATCCTCAATAAGATCAAGGATTTTATAAAACGCAAGCTCAGTAACGGCACTCGTAATAGGTAAAGAATTACTTAATCGACTTTGGAAGTATGACAACTTTCAAAATAATTATCGAGAATTGTTGTAATCATACTAGCTCAATTCGTTTTAAGGAGCCATTGAATTTTTATTATACGAAGATCGTCAGAAGCATCGCCACAGGACATGACATTGTCTAGTTGTTTCAATATCTGTGTAATACAATATTCAAATACTACCACTTTAAGAGTTACGTGAGGAACAGCACACATTTTTTTATGACATGCTTGTATGTTCAGTTGTCGCGTCGAGGATGAAGAAACATTGGCTGGTGCTGTGGTCGCTGTGGGCGGCGCGCCTGCTGCCGCAGCACACGGCGCCGGTGCGGGTGCAGGGCGGCTGGCTGCGAGGGTTCATATCTCCCGATGGCTCTCACAAGAGCTACCTCGCAGTGCCGTATGCGACGCATCCGGAGAAACGGTTTCAGGTACTCTTTTCTATACTAAGTACTTCAATTTATACTGAGGCTCATTTCCTAAAATACCAATCAACCCGCTGCGAGTGAAAAATTCTGATTCGGTTTTAAATTTATAGGAATTATTTCCTAAGTGTGTAGAACACTATTCAAAAAGATAATTGGTTAATGCTCATTTTCACTCCAGTGGCATATGAGTTCATAATTATTTCCTTGAAATTAGTGAATTTAGATTATTTATAACGTGAAATTAATAGGACTTTAATAAAACTTTTCAGGCTCCCGGTCCAGCTCCGTCGTGGCCTGGTATTTTCGAAGCAATAGAATCAAACGTCAAATGCCCCTTGAGGATCGGCAGCACGCTGGTTGTAGGCCGAGAAGATTGCCTCGTACTCAACGTGTACACACCATTGCACGCGACAGCCTCTTCATCTTATCCAGTGATGCTGTTCATCCATGGAGGAGGATTCTACGATGGGTCAGGGTCACCCCTCATGTACGGCCCTGATTATTTAGTAAACAAGGGAGTTATTCTAGTCACGATCAACTACAGGCTCAATAAACAGGGTTTCGCCTGTTTAAGAATCAAGGAAGCGCCAGGAAACGCTGGTATGAAAGACCAAGTGGCCGCTCTGAAGTGGGTCCGAAGAAATATTAAAGCGTTCGGAGGAGATCCCGATAATGTCACCATATTTGGAGAGAGTGCTGGTGGTGCTTCGGTATCTTACCATATACTATCTCCGATGTCTAAAGGTCTCTTCCATAAAGCTATAATACAAAGCGGGTCGTCACTAGCGTCGTGGGCTTTCCAATTCAAGCCAGTACAGATGGCCAGTTTACTAACTAAAGTAATGCAATACACGACCGAAGATCCACATGAAATTTACGATATAGTAATCAATAAAACTGATGCAGAACTTGTAACCACAAGAGTTCCGAGGCCAGAAGGCAACGTCATTATATCTGAATTGCTATACGTTCCTTGCGCGGAAGACCGAATAGATGGAGAAGAACCGTTCTTGACAGAACTGCCATATAATGTACTTACGAAAGGAGATTACAATAAAGTTCCTGTGATGATAGGACACTGTAATGAGGAAGGTTTGTTATTCGCAGCTCTGGAAAACGAGACAACCTTAGCTAAAATGACAGTCGAGAAATCGCTGCCGAAAAACTTACATATACCGACCAAAGAAGAAAAAAAAGAAGTAGCGGATAAGTTACATAATTTTTATTTGGGCACTGAATCGATCTCAGAAAAGACATTACTTAATTTATCAAAATTTCATGGAGAAGTCTTCATAAACTATCCAACTATAGAAGAAACGCAGTTATACCTTGAGACTAGTGATAAACCGGTATACAGCTATGTGTTTAGCTATTACGGATGGCGGAATTTCGTCAAACTAGTTCTTGGAAAGGTGCTGAAGAATATTCCGGGTGCAACTCATGCTGATGATATATTCTACTTGTTCAGTCTAATCATAGCGCCTTCACTTGGTGAAAATCTAATGATTGATAGAGTAACCACTATGTGGACAAACTTTGCGAAATATGGGTAAGTTATTCTTCCAATAACTACTTATTATTATGTTCAACCTAAAAAGAAGCATTCGTAGAGTGTTTCAGGTTGTTGAGAAGGACGAAGAAGTGCGATGCAATAGGTCAATAATTGAACACACTACAGAGGTCTAATGTGTAGCCATTACGATTTGTAAGAAGAAAATAAAAAATAATAATAAAAAAATCCCATTTAAAACACATGATAATTCTTTCTTTTTTAAAAAAAGGGAACCGCCTTCAAAAAACCAACCCACTGAAAAGCAAAAAAATAATTTTCTAATAAATCTGGGTTTACTTACCTACCTACTTAGTTTTTGAAGTCGGTGCCATAAGCCATACTCAAAATGAATTGCGAATTTTGATTTGGCACCGACTTCATAAACTAAGTAGGTAGGTAAGTAAACCCAGATTTATTAGAAAATTATTTTTTTGCTTTTCAGTGGGTTGGTTTTTTGAAGGCGGTTCCCTTTTTTTAAAAAAGAAAGAATTATCATGTGTTTTAAATGGGATTTTTTTATTATTATTTTTTATTTCATACTTTTTAGTGATAAGTAGGTTTTGGGCTAATTAATACTACCTTATCAATTTATTCTAGTGATAGGTTTTTAGTGATAATTATTCTTACCACTAAAAACATATCCTATCATATGTAATACTGACTTTGACGTATCTACTATTATATATTTTAATATGCTGTATGCCCAATGACGAGGAATGTTGTTTCGCGATAGATCAAATAGATCGGTCCAGCCAAACGTGAGATAATCACGGACAAACCTAAATACCAATATAGGGGTTAAAGAGAGAACCTCTTTTTTTGAAGTCGGTCAATTAAAAACATATTTTTTAGTCAACTTGAGAATCACTATCTCTTTTGAAGTCTGTTAAAATCTACACTGTAAACTAATTATACCGATCGCAAGCGATTTTCCGTTGAGGAGTTCCGCTCTCCATCTCCGAAGATATTCATTAGATCTCAAGCAAATTGAAATGAGTCTACCTGTGATGTATGGCCTACCTATTGAAAAAAGAATCATCAAAATCGGTTTCGCCGAACTCGAGATAATCGCGAACAAACTTAAATACAAATATATCTATCAAACTAAGAACCTCTCGTTTTTTTAAGTCGGTTAATACACTAAAACCTTCTCCAGAATGTAACAAACACTTTCCCGAAAACCGCATCAAAATCGGTTCAGCCAAACGCGAAATAATCGCGGACAAACATACATACATACATACATACATACAAACATACATACAAACATACGGGTCGAAAACAGAACCTCCTTTTTTTTTTGAAGTCGGTTGCTAAAAAATGCTAAAAACTCCTTATTTCAAACTATTAATTGGGCGTACCAATCTGTGTACATGGATACGTATGTTTTCCTCAAGGCAAAGCTTAACATTTTTGTGTTATTGTTAAATAGCTAGGCTACAATCCTGTTACCTTAAATTTAATATTAGTACTTCACACAGCGCAAATTGATTTGTATACTTCATGGGTTTGTAGTTTGGGAGCAACTATTACACAAGTCATTATTATTAACAGAGATACTTAATATTATAATCAGATCTGCGATAGAATCAAAATCACCGAAATAGCTCAATGTGTCGTAGTACTGACAGACGTTGAGGACCTAGGTGTGACCTAAGGCTCTGGAATGAACCTAAAACAGTATTAGCTACTTCCCACCTACTATAAACTACATCAAAGAAAGGTGGGGAGTCGAAAGTCGGCAATGCGAAATCTCGGTGTTTGACTATCACTGTTAGAGGCTCTCCCTTTTACGTCGTATTCAGAGCATTTCTCCGTCTGAGACGACATTCAAACATGGTAGAGCATAGAAAGGAAAATCCCGATTCACTTATCGAGTTATCGAATAATCACTTTTTGTATTCTTTGGGAATTTAATTGATTGTTTTTCGTTTGTTTTCCAGGGACCCCACGCCAGTTGTATCAGATCTGTTGCCGATGAAGTGGACGCCGCTAGACAAGAACAAACCTCAATCGTTAGTCATAGACAAGGAGTTTTCTTTTGCTCCGCTGTGGAGAACTGATTCTTTGAAGTATTTACGTCAAGTGTACTCTAAGTACCGACGGAAAGCAGACTAGAAAATATGGAGAAAAGTGCTAGAATATTAGTGTTTCAAGGTCACAATCATTATTTATTCACAATTTTGGCTAATGGTACAAAAGTTACCAGGAAAACTGTTTTTTTAAGATCTAGTTGTTTTAATTTCAAAATTAAATTTTGTCCGATTCTATCTGTGATATTAGACACTGTAATAATAACAATTTACTAGCTAATGTCGTTTTAACGAAATCAAAATAAACCTGCATCAATGTTAGTGAATTTGGAGAAATAAAGGAACTCACAACATAGATTCTGTTTGTACTACAAGTTTGTTCTTGGCTGCGATCTCACCTGATGATAAGTGAATATGCAGCCGAAGATGTTATCGTTCTAAGTAACTTCGAAGGAGTAATTAACCTCTAACGGTTTCTATGCAGCATCGCGCCTGAACGCTAAATCGCTTGGCGGTGCGTCTTTGCTGGTAACATAATTATATTCACCCAAAAATATTACTTTCGTCTTTTTTGGACGATTGCGATCGTGTAAAAAGTGAACTTTGTCGCTTTCCAAATGTAACTTATGCAAGATCAGGGATCCGTTTAATCTTCTGGTCTATGATTGTACGAAGGATAGTATTATTGTTTACAAATTAGATAAAATTAATGGCCAAAATGTACACTATCATGTTACTCAGATACTTATCACGTTATTGGTTTAAAGCTATAGCTATAAGATTCAGCTTAAATGTTTATTTTTAACTGAATTTATTGTTTATTAGTTTTTCCTTTCGTTTCTTGTTACAGTTAATTATGTTTGTATTAAAATAAACATACAGTCTACTATTTTTGTCATGACACGCATTTTCCTTGCTTATGTGCAAATTATTGGCTCCATGAGGTCGAAAATTTTGGCAAATACGCGATCATCCAATCACAAATACAAATAGCCATGTGTGGTGCCACAATTAAACTGAAGACTTCTTTTTTTTTTAAATAATGTCAGTCGGTCAGTAATGAAGTTCGACCTTTGAGTTTGTATAGGTGTACATTACTTTTTGTTTTTACATTTTCTTAGAATATCAATAAAAATAATAACTCCTATTTTTTATTTTTTATTAATTATAAAGGAAATCTAATTAAATCCATGGTATTTATTTATTGTTTATCTAATTATTGTTATTTTTTTTAATCTTCTATTATCGTTGGTTCTTAGAAATTGATATTTCTGAACGCATCCAAAATACAAGTAGAAAAAAAGTAACTAATTTTTTTTCTAATCGTGATAAATAATAATATTTTGTTTTTATTCATTACTGTTTTGTAATAAGATGAGTGATGATTTAAGGTGGATTTAATTAAGTGAGTGAAGTTATTGCAGAGTATTACTCAAGACAACATCTTACATACTAGCAATGCCGATCCAAGTGTTCTTCTAGTAATTTTCCTCGCTGTGGTGAGATGAAAAATTTTGTGTTATGTACGGCCGCAAATTTTTTTGGGTCTCGTGTCCTTTGAATGCCTCGCTATGCTAAGGATTCTATTCTTTGAACCCCTCGCTGCGCTCAGGGTTCAACCCTAGAATCCTTCGCCGCTCAGCATTCAAATTTGACACTCGGCCCAAAACTCCATTTTGCGCCCTTGCATAACAAATAACTATTGTTAATAAACCGCAAAACTAAGTTTGTTTGTAGAGGTTTATCGTTAATATCAAAAAAACTATGCTAGTTAGAGCATTGGCTATAGTTTTCCTGTAAAATATACGTAAATTCCTATTGACCATAATTATTTGAGATTTTTCGATTGGTAAACTCCGGAGATAAGGGGGGGGGGGGGAACGGTATTTTAAAAACTATCATGACTAAAAATAATTAAAAATCGGTTTTAGAATGTACAAAGTAAACCCTTTCATATGATACCCCACACAGTACAGTTATCTCACTTTTAAATTTCAACCCTCCGATTTTCCCCCCTTTTTAAATAAGAACAAAAATAATTTCCATTTTTTTTATTCCAGTGTCATTGGGCCACTAATATACACAACTATTCCAAATTTCATATCGATAGCTCCGGTAGTTACTGAAATAATCGAGTGTGACGGACAGACAGACAGACAGACGGACAGACAGACGGAGAAAGTCGCACCATAAGGGTTCCATTTTACCATTTTGGTACGGAACCCTAAAAAGATTAAGATCTAAAGTTTTGGATAAAAGAAACGTATTATAACGATAAATAATAACTGCAAAATTATGTAATACTTATAAGTACCTACATTGATATTTTGTAACCTTGATTTTTGATTGCATCGCTAGCTAACTTGTATTTAACATTAGGTATGGTAAGTAATACTAGGGAAGTGGTATTAATTTGGTTATCTTTTTTAATATAATATACATATATTTTTCAAAAAATAATAGCGTCTACTAAAGCTTTTGTGATGCAATAGTAATGATAGTAATCGTAGTTCGGATAGTCACAAATTCGTATAACTGAGACCCGGATAATCAAGATTCTACCGTAAGTATTTGGCGACCTTCGAAAGTCTTCGTCGCAAAAAATCTTTTTGTCGAACTCTGGAATTGAATCTAGGACTTCGAAACCCGGAGCTCAATATGTTAACCTAAACAGTCACAGCTCTCCGCAATAATAAGCAATCAGAGTAAATTGACTCGCTCGTATCTATTTCTATTGAGGTGCCGAGCTGAATACGTTAAGCTCGAGCGAATGGAGGCGCTCAGGCTCTTGTTGAGTGAATGGGAACGAGTGAATGGCGACGATCCGTTCAATCCGCGTCCCTTTTGATGAATGGATCCAATAACGAAGGTGGAAAGCTCCAGATTCTCGCCGATAGTTCTAAGTGTGTTTTATTTATTTATGTCATTTGGAACAGGATTTCGGGAAATGCCATTATAGATAAGTTCTAAGCTTGGGTTCAAGTATTGTTGTTTGAGATCCTTGGAAGGAAATGGATCTGCTTTCATCTGCTTACGAATCGTAAAAATCATCTAAATCATTTATATACGAAAAAACTATCTATATATATGGCAATCTAGGAGTGCCAACAGAAATGAGAACAATTCATGCATGTTATGTCCAAAAAACTTATACAGTGGTGTCGGTTACGGTAACACTGTGAGGTGTCTGTTACGTTACGATAACGAGTTTATTGAATGGAATCAGGCGTTCTTTTGCGCAAATGCATAACTACATAGTAGGAAAGATTAATTTGCTTTGCTGCAATCGTATAATCGTAGAGACTCTACGATTTTGTATTGTGAAGTCAACATCTCCTGAGGATGTCCCGATGTCGGGACGAAACGAATGTCGGAGAAAGTGTTGGAAAATTGTGTGTGGTGTTTCATGTGGGCAGTACCTACAATATGCTTCCTGCATATTGTAGGTACCATACAGAATTTTTTTAAGAAGTGGATTATAGCAAAACAAATTAGTCTTTCCTACTAACGAGTTTATTGTTTTTTTACTCATCTCAAAAATACTTAAAGCGCCTAAAGAATTTTTCACTTCAAAAATCATGATTGGCGCATCGACTCCTCTGTAATTTGATACTTCCATGGGGTCTCATTTTAGCAATGAAAAAGACATTACCGATGCGTTTTTCCTGGCAATGTGAACAAACTTACATCCTCTGCAGACACAGGTCATAACACATCCTCTATAGACACAGGTCATACATCCTCTGCAGACACAGGTCATACATCCTCTGCAGACACGGGTCATACATCCTCTGCAGATAGATGGAAAGCCGCGCCTTAACTATTACTTTTTTAGGATCGAGGCGTTGGTTCTGCTCAGTCCAAGACTCATTCAGTATCCATCGTCAGCATCACACTTCGAAAGCATTAATCCTGCTTCTGTAAGCAGCTTGAAGCTTGAAGGCAGCTTGTCTGGTGGAGTCTACTAACATCGAAATTTTTTTTTTTTTTTACATAGGTACAAAATAAGCACAAAATTGAAGCCTGTGATCTCCACACTAGGATCCCCTGTGCTGTGGAGATCACAATGTCCTTCCATAATGATACACAACAAAAATGTCTAAGTATAGCGTGTCTGTGTGTGTGTGTGTGTGTGTGTGTGTGTGTGTGTGCCTCTGTTTGTGAGTGTACTGTAAAAAAATTATATTTATTCTAATATTGTAAGTATTTTTTCTGTTTCTGCGTAACTTGATTCCAATAACCATTTATTGAGTGTTTTTTTACATTTATAACGGGACATTTTTAGTATTTTTAGTGCTCTGTTGACCTTGGTTTTTAATGGTCCAGCAATTGTTCAATCTCGACGCATTTGCAATGTTTCGCCAGCGGATGGTACGGTAGGTACTCGCATTATCCATAGACGCGGAGTAGCTTACGAGCACTACCCGTAGGGCTAGCACAAGTTTTTGTACACAAGTCAACTCCATTCGAATAAACGGGTTAAATTGCTCCATACATTTACAAGCCGCGGCGTGATCTTCTCCGTTGGGAGTGATATCCCTCCCGGGTGAACTGGTCTCGAGGTAAGCATTTCAGCGCACCCTCGATGTCGATTTTAACGGCCTACAAGCCGTATTTAGGTGATTTTGAATGAAGTTTTATGCAAAAACTATGAAGACAATTACTTTCAAATTTGCACGTCATGTATTTTGGGTCTTTAATCTAAAATCGCTAAGAAGCAGAAACACGATTGGATAAAATTTTCTCGACAGAAAGTTCTCCCAAAAGTTGCCCCAAAATCTCAGTTTTTCTATATTTTATCGGAAACTACAATGGATGTAATTGTAATTTTTGTTTTAATGTATCGGTAATAATAATATCCTAAAACGCTTAGAACAGATTTTTGATAACTGGCTTAGTTTTTGAGTAATTAGGTAAAACGTCGTTTTTCTGCTATATTCTTCCGCGACGCTGCATGTCGCACCTACCAAATCTCCGTGAGAGTGAGAAAGACAAAAATAAATTCAATAAATCCCCTTAAGCACCCTAACTAGATGGCTCAGGCCTCGCCATTATGGCTTGGGCCTGAGACCGGGGTTGTGTTGTTGGTTTGCCAGCATCATTGTTGTCGTCTACTACAGGACGGTGAAAGCCTAGTTTGCAATGTTTCCGCTTGGGACGCTGGCTGTAGATGTATGGAGGAATTCGATTCGTTTATTCGAAACGAGTCGACTCGGTACAAAAACCTGTACTAACTCTACCGTAACACGCGGAGCTTGCGGGCATTTCCCGGGCATAAGCGAGGTTCGTCGGGTTTTCCGCGCTCGCGCCACGCTCGCGGATAATCTTTATTGTGGGCTAATTGAAATACCCGGGGCGCCGAGTATTTGCAGGAGGTGTATGATTAAAGTGCAGCTTTGTTGTAAAGCATTATCGGAATTGAAGTTAGTAATAAAGCTTTTATTTGTTTTGGATTTTTGAAATGAAAAGTTCTCTATCGCGTTGGGCATTTTTTGAGTTGGGAAAAAACTATTGAACTTGCAACACCGTTACCGTAAGGGACACCTCATGTGATTGTTCAAGTTTTCATTTTTGTCGGAATTTAATTTTATTGTAATTTATTGCCTAATGTTCCACACTAAGTATAAATTGATACTTAATTGAAATCTCACTCTGACGATTTAGCCAAAGATAGTATCGTACTAATTTAGAAAAGGGCTAGTAAACCCCTAACGGTTGTTACAAAGCATCGCACCGGAACGTTAAATCGCTTAGTGGTATGTCTTTGCTGGAAGGGTGGTAACTAGGCACGGCCGTGACCCTTGACAGGAATCGAACCCGCGACCTTCCTGGTCCTAATGGTGAATGATGCATATGTAATTGCATTAACATACTATAAAGTATTGCCCTAATCGACTCTCGTACCGGTACGCTAAAATCTACTTTCCGGTACTAAAATTGAGGTAGTATTGCAGTCAAACGTAGAGTAAAACTTGCGATAACTGCAATAAACTGTTAAAACGGCCTCTAAACGACTTACTTTTACCACCGAATACATAATATTACCTTTTACCCACAAGTTAGGATAAAAGCCTATCGTTTATTTTACGTGCTTGTAACAGGTCCCTTATGTTAATAGTTTGAGCCTGACGGGTTGGCAAGGGGTGGTCGAAGTGACCCGACGACAGTAAATAATAATTTTTTGTTATGTAAAATGTAATATATAACTTGGCAAAGGTGTAAGTATTTCAAAACTATTCAAGTTTTAGAAAACACTTACAGAGGGAGCTCTTTATTAATTTCTAATCCCAAAATAGATAGATAGATAAACACTTTATTGCACACCACAGAGTAAAAAAAATAGTCAAAACTCAAACTTAGGAGTACAAATAGAAAATCAAAATCGAATTTGGGACCTGACGATTTAAATATTTCAAAACGCACCAACTGTGCCAGAAAGGCTATCAAAATAGTTAAAGAAAACAATTATACAAATACTAGGAATATCCCAGAGTTATCAGTCGCTGCTACAACATCCCATAATCCTTTAAAAACTTTTTAAATCTGCCAAGGTATATAGGTAAACATGAAAAATATAACCCTCCATCTGCAGTCGGGTAATAAAAGGCTCCATCGCTTACTTTATATGCTTTTAACAGGCCCCTTATGTTAATAGTTTAAGCCAGACGGATTGTGAACGGCGGGTCGAATTGACCCGACGCAGATAAACTAAAAACTGCCCGCCCGCGCCGTACAATAACCTCACCGGCTACAAATCTGCCGAAATGGCCGAACGAGGGGTGAGGGGCCGGTCAAAGGAGCAAGCGATTTATGGTACCTATTTCATGTTTGTATAGAAATCAGCAGTGTGAAGGTTACTTGCCCAATAATCTCTCAGACGACTGTGTGGCTTTTATTTTATGCCCAATTCTTTAAAAAAATTTAAGAAAATGTTTAAATATCAAAAAACCGCCCTAATTAAAAATAATTGCCATCTCTAAATATTGTGGCATGCGAAGGTCTACACTCTACATATAACGATCCTTAGGAAAAGTATCTACTTACGTTTAGGGTTTTTGTTATTTCGAATGAAGTGTAATAATATTGTGTATTTTTTATACAGATAACTGACTTTGAGTTTTAATATTATCGTTATACTAAACACACAACTCATATATCTCCCTATAACTGTAGATAGCAATGATGTTTCCCCTTGAAGGTACCGTTTGAGGTACTTTTAGGACAAACCTAAAAGTACTTCAACGGTCGCCGGTTCGATGACAAAAAAAAATCAGAAATAGCCACACAATACTATGTTCACACTTCACAGATTTAAAACGCTCTTTTCCTTTCGCCTTCACCACATTGTATTTATCCGTGATACGTGCAAAAATGTCCCTCGTTCGACCCGCATTATTCACGTTATCTACCTGCGTCTAATGCGCGAACCTACCCCGGTGCTACCGCTGCCTCTACCCACATACCCCTACCTCGCCCAATAAATATTACGAAATGATAACTCGCGTGAACTTGCGAGCCCACGAGATAGCCCTCAGAATTATGTCGGGCCCGTGTTATCTATATTTGGGGGTTTAACGACGACGCCTGAAAATTGCGTATTTTACACATGTTTACTGTTGTACGCGAACAACTGCCTCGACGGTCAAGTGGTTAGCATGTTCGAATGCGGACCGCGAGGTCCTGCGTTCGATTCGCGGGTTGGACAAAAGTATTTAGTTATTTAAATTATAATAACTATAATCATATATACTAGTAGGTACATAAAAAATAGGAAAATTAATAAGAAAAATAAACAACAAATAGATAGGGTCTTATATTTTAATTATTTATTTCTTTATTTTGATTTTCAGTCAAAAAATTTTTGGAACCTTGTACCTAACACTAGTAATTGGTTCCTTTTTCAAAGGAACCGTCAAACTGCTTGAGTGACACATCCAACAGTGTGAAGGCTTACATACAATTTTGCTTTTGATTTTATCGTATTTTGCCCAGAAGTGGTGCATTAACTGACGAAGTTCGGATAGGAAATAGAACAACTGAAATACCAACAATACAGAACGACCACTTATTTACCTAACAGCAAATCTCTGAAATGTTCAAATTGCTGGTAGAATTACGAGCGGCATTTTATTAAATTCATGTTTCGTCATGGTTAAACTCCAACTTCACTGGGAATTCTATCCTCAGATATGGTGAAACTTTTTTGTTGTTACAATCAGATGTAGATTTAACGTATAATCTTTTTAATTATTTTAAAAACTGCAAAAACCGTGCGAAATTTTAAGAATACTTCAATTTTTAATTTTGTTGGTCGCTCGAAGAGTTAAACTTAACTTATCATAGCTCTTTAAATATTAAGTTAAAACTTAAAAATTAAGCAATTTGAGGCTGGAACTAGGTTATTGTCTATGGATGCATAACTAACTTAGGTAGGTAATTTTTGCGAAAAAATAATAAAATTTGAATTTTCGCGGGTAGATGATGCCTAATCTACCTAAAAGTTACAGTTTGACTTTTCTTTAACTTTAAATAGTCACTGCTAGTAAATAGCTTCCAATTTATAATCCACTAGGCTAAATAGTTCCACTGTTCGTAAAGTAAATACTACTACTAAATGAGTAGATAATGTACATACATTATCTACTCATTTAGTAGTAGTATTTACTTACTTACTTACTTACTTACTTAGTATTTACTTGTCCGGGCCGAGGTCCGGGGCAGCCATAAACAACGCCGCGAGGAAATTAATCGAGCCTGACTTTCGACTGAAAAATGGGTGTCCTGACAAATATAATAAGTCTTTATAAATATAAGTCTTTAAGTTTAAACGCTTGCCAATTTTAATTTTTTTTAAATAATACAAGTTAGTACCTACCTAAGAAGAAAAAAAGTAAAAGTAAAGTAAGAGAATAGTGAATAGGCGTTTTCTAGGCAAGCGCGCTCCAACCTAGACCTTGCTTTCCAACAGGCATGATTGTCGTCAAGCGCAAGCCTATCTTCAATAAAATAAAAAAAAATACCTTACTTGATGAAAATGAAAATGAAAATGAAAATATTTATTTTTCACATAGGCCTAAATAACAGGCTCTTATGAAAAGTCAAAACTCTACCGCCAGGTTCGGAAAGCAGGTTTGCACCAAGAAGAACTGGCAAGAAACTCGGCACTTGCTCTTTACAAAAATGTCATTGTTATAATACAAGATTTCTTATAGATTATGAAAAATTATAACATATATTTAGGATATCTCGTGAGGAGATGGAAGCATATTTCTATCATTCCAAGAATCATTGTCGTTAAGAAATTCATCAATGGTGTAGTAACCATGATTAATTAAATGTTTCTTGACAGTGTCTTTAAGCCTGTGCAAAGGTAAGTCCAAAACAGACTTCGGGATCATAATATTGTAGAAGCGTACACTCAACCCCACAAATGACCTCTGTACCTTGCGCAAACGGTGTGGCACTATAACCAACTTATGTCCTCCATTTCTAATTGGACGATTACTTATATCTATCCGTTGCTTATAATTATTAATATTTTGACGAACAAATAGTGAGCAATTATAAATGTAATGAGATGCCACTATTTCAATGATCTCACCTAATGGTATGTGACATTGTAACTGAAGATGGTATCGTACTAACTTGTATAGAGTTATTAACCCATAAAGGTTTCGTTAGTATCGCACCGGAGCGCTAAATCGCTCGGCGGTGCGTATTTGCTGGTAGAAAAAATATTATAATTTGGGACTTACAGGCATAAATGCACTTTGCGCGGAATAGTTTGGCAAATAATTATATGATTAAAAAATACGAATTATTGTATGACAATATGAAAATTACAATGGGTTTAATAAACGGTTTGTGTTTATAAATATCACTTGCAAAACGGTGTGGGAAAAACTGTTGAAGAGTGGTCTGAAACTATAAGAAAATATTTGTTTGATATCCCCACCCTTAACCATTCAAGAGTACGCGTAAGTTTAAGAAACTTACATACCCATTACCAACTTGAAGTCGGTGTCCCTCGGAACAATTATCTCAGGTACAAGTTATATTAAGTTAGCGAACATCGCCGCTTTATCGGCGGCCGTTTAGCGGCGTCGCCCGCGGTACCCAAATCAAATTCGATAAACAGATTCATGTGAAAAGATAGATAGAGTCCAACTTGTATTTTTTTTTTTTTTTTTTTTTATATTGATAGGCTTGCGCTTGACTACAATCAAGTCTGATAAACAGAAATGATGAGGTCTAGGATGGAGCGCGCTTGCCTAGAAAATGCCTATTCACTCTTCTCTTGAAGGCACCCAGATTGTATTTGGCTGGGAACACGGAAGCTGGAAGGGTGTTCCACACCTTAGCGGTTCGTATCAGAAACGTAGAAGAAAAGCGTTTCGTCCGAGTACGCTGGACATCAACCACATAAGGATGCCAATTCTCTCGACGTCTCGCGGTTCTATGGTAGAAAGGTGAAGGAGGCACAAGGTTGTGGAGTTCTTGAGCACACTCTCCAAAATATATCCTGTAAAAAACCGCTAAACAGGCAACACTGCGTCGGTGTTCTAAACTGAGCAGTTTCGCCCGTGTTAGCGATTCCTTGCCGATTATTCTGCGTGCGCGGCGATCAACCGAGTCCAATGCATCGAGCTGGTATTTGGCAGATCCATCCCATAGGTGACTGCAGTACTCCATGCCGGAACGAACTTGGGCTTCATACAGCGTCAAAAGCTGTTCGGGCTTGAAGTACCGCTTAACCTTGTTCAGGATGCCAAGTTTTTTGGCCGCTGTTTTTGCCTTTTCCTCGATGCATTTCCCAAAATTGAGATTGGGTGAGATGTTAATACCCAGGAGGTCGATATGATCGCTAATCGGAACGGATACATTTTGAAAAGTGGGAGCCAAGGTGAAGGGGCTCTTTTTTGCGGTGAATAAGCACGCTTGCGTTTTGGTAGCGTTAAACTTGACTAGATTAGCGTCACCCCACTCAGACACTTCTTTTAGAGTCAAGTTAACGCGATCTACCAATGCCTCTCTTAGCCCTAGTATCTCAGCACCGCTGGCTTTTGGACTAGACATGTATCTCTCCGAAACAGTGCTGTCATCAGCGTAACCAAATAAATCTGGTTTAAGCAAATCGTTGATGTGCAGCAGGAATAATGTCGCGTATAGAACAGATCCCTGAGGTACACCGGCATTGACAGCCATTAGGTCTGAAGAGTGACCGTCAACGACCACTCGAAAAGACAGTTCTCTCAGGAAATCAGATATCCAGTTACAAAAGCCAGCGGGTATTCCATATGCTGGGAGTTTGCTGAGTAGGCTGCCGTGCCAGACTCGGTCAAAAGCCTTAGAGATGTCGAGTGAGACAGCGAGCGCCTCACCGTATTTCTCTATGGCTTCGCCCCAAGTGTGCGTAGCATACACAAGAAGATCGCCAGTGCTCCGGTTGGAACGGAAGCCATACTGACGGTCCGACAAAAGGTCATTTTCCTCAAGGTATGCTAGGAGCTTGTGATTGAGTACACGTTCCATACTTTTACAAAGGATGGACGTGATGGCAATCGGTCTATAGTTGGCCGGGTCAGCACGACAACCCTTCTTGGGCACTGGCTGCACGTTGGCAACCTTCCAAGAAAGTGGGATTCGAGCGGTGGAGAGAGAGAGGCGAAACAGGCGTGTTAGTACAGGAGACAACTCGGGAGCACAATTACGCAGGACAATTGCAGGTATGCCGTCTGGGCCACTGGCCTTGCTCACGTCTAGGTCACGGAGAGTTTTAAGGACCTCGTGCTGGTGAATGCGGATCTCCGGCATAACCGAGCCGCATGGTGTGAGGGTAGGAGGTGTAGTACTACCAGCGTCGAGACGAGAGTTTTCTGCAAACAGAGACGCCAATAAGTTTGCTTTGTCCGTTGCAGACATTGCCAGTGATCCATCGGGCTTCTGCAGAGGCGGCAACGAAGGGCGGCAAAAATTCATTTCAACCGACTTTGCAAGGGACCAGAATGCTTTACTGCCACTGGGGTAGGTGGCTAGCTTACGCCCAAAGAGATTGGTACGGTTGAACTGAGCCCTTTTTAATACCCTCTTGTAGGACTTGGCGGCAATGTTGAACTCTCTTTGCTTCTGCTTGACGTTCGGAGCTTTGAGAGCACGAGCATCCGCCCAGGTCACAAACGCATCTTGTTTGCGGGCTTCCGCGTCTGCACATTCGGCGTTGTACCACGGGGGAGTCTTGCCGTTAGAAGTCACGTCAGAAAATGGTATATAGTATTCCATTGCCTGACGTATTTTATTTCAGGCTTTTTAGTTGCCACACTTTACGAGCGAAACCTAAGCACTTTTATCTACACAATGTGAAAGACGTAAAGTGGGTATATTTGGTTATATATTATATTATGTCGGTTCAAGTCAGTCAGTCACTTGGAAGAAGTAAAAGTTGTAAACAGTGTCGTCAAACGCAAACCTGGATTTTATGCCGGAAATATATAAGCTGTAACATTTCATAGGTGTAGTTTGTGTACGTTTAGGGCTCAGGCGTATCTAACTCACGTCGCTTTAAGCGGATCATTCGGGAAAAACTGAGATTACAAATAGAAATAGAAAAAAAGCTTTATTTCACATAGGCCTAACTTACAGGCACTTATGAAAGGTCATTTATATTATTTAATATAAAACGATATGGTGATAACTATTATTCGACTTAGTTCAATTCGTTCAATCCTATTACAGAAAAAGTAATAGGATTGAACGACTTCTACTTTGATTATATAAATTATCGTTGGACTGTAGACCTTTCTACTAGGTAGACTTTTAAGATCCGGAAAAGATGACACTAGTTCAGTAAGTTATTTTTCGTACTTGCACTGAGCTAGTATCTTTGTGTTTTTAATTTCATGTTCAAATTATGCCAAAACACAAATATTAATAAATATCTTGCCAGAAGTTTATGTGAGGATGGCGAGTTCACATGCATAATAATATTTAATTTTTTTTATCAATTAAATTCGATGATGGATGCCAGTGCCACTTTAATCTCGAACTACTCGTCAACGATATCTAGACAGTGCCGTTCAAAAATAAAATGCTAAAGATTAGAAAGCCTACCTTGTTAGGGTCATTAGATTAAATCTGATCGACAAAGTGGAGCGCGTCTTAGAGTACACACAGCGCCATCTAGGGCGAGTAGCGAAAGTACAGATGTTAAAATAATTGTTTAATGATTATATTAAATTATGTTTTCGATTTATGCTATGATATACCAAGTAAAAATGCACAATATAAAGTACGACACACACTTGGTCAATACAAGAATAACGCTATCAAAAACTACAAATGTTACCATTTTGAACGCATTGATCGACTGTTTATAATTCCAAATTAATTCAAAACATATGACTTATATAATTATATTTTTGTAATCTCCTTGTAATTCCCTTCATTTTGATACCCTACTCGATAGGTTTGGTTAAAATTATTTTAAAAATGACTGACAATTTTAGGCCCAAAATCCGCCATTTTGTTTTTTATTTTCAAAAACCTATCTAAGAACACTTGGGTTAATGAGACGAATCTAACGATACCATTAACGTCAAAATCCATGCAGCCGTTTGGAAGATACGTGGTCATAAAGAAATTTACATACATACATACAAGATACGCGCGAAAAACATAACCCTTCTTGCAGTCGGGTAAAAAGTCTATCTTTCTTCTTGTCTATGGATGCACTCGGGTATGTCGTGTTTCATTTGAACTCCAATAAAAATGTGACAACTAGTTTTTTTTAATTATTTGACAGCTGTCAGTTGAAAACGATTCTCCCTAGGGCTGCAAAGTATTACTTTCAACCCGCTTCTCAGGCAACTTCAGACCTACTTTCCGTGTATGAGTGATGAAAAATCAGATTTTGTCTTTATCTACGCCACAGTTTGGGAGGTAGAACGCGACTTATGTGCTTTCAATTCAAACTAAAAAGGCTAAGCCTATGCAAGCGCTGTACCCCGGTTTGTACTGTATTATCACTTTTCATTAGGTATTACTGATAACAATCAAGTGCTATCCAAATACTGTATTAAAAATATAACTTCTCATATTTAGAGGTTATAATAATTACTATTAATTTTTGGACGACGAAAGGATTGTATAAAATTATGATAAATGAAAACTGAGTAAAGTTAGTCATGCGGATTCATAAAGGGGTTCTTATATAAAAATAGAACCCTTAATTCTTTAGACTCTTTTGAAAGTGGATTATTGAAATAAGTTCCGCGGAATTTTTTTTTACACATTGTATTCTGGTCTGTAATATGAGGTTTTCCATCTATATTATTAGTTGATTCGCCATACCTCCGTAATTAGTTGATTGCCACGTGCCGTCGCTGCCTCTCGGTTGGGCGGGCGGCAACTTGGGTCGTTATTAAACTTCGCATATTTAGTTCCGCGCATCTAATTAGGAAGTGCATCGCAATTAAATTTAATTAAACACGTAGTGTGCTTATCTGATCCTCATAAACCGACTCTTAACATTTTAAATTTTCAAGGAAACGCCACTAATATTTTAATATATTTAAAAAACGGTCAAGTGCGTGTAAGATTCGCGCACCGAGGGTTCCATACTACAGAAAGAGTAAAACGATAAGATTTTGTAGTGGTTTATTTTTATAAGACTAGGTATGTAAGTTCGAATTTATTTTTCCTCTAAAATGCATATTATTTCAGATTTCTCGATTGATACATTTCGGGCGTAAGAAGGAGAAAGTTCTAAAAGCTAAAATGTTTTTGGGATATCAACATCTGACTGGATGTTTGAACACTGTGAGGTTTGTATCTATGCCGGAGAGTTCACCCTCACAGATGTGTGAAGCCCGCCAACCCGCACCTGGCTAGGGTTGTGGGCTGTGCCAAACTAATCTCATGCTGAGAAGGAAACCGTGCCCCAGTGGCACATAATAAGGGTTTAACAGACTGAATGGACCCCAAAAAGCTCTGACCATGAAATATTCTGTATGTAGTAAGTTCTGCATGTATTTTTTTTTAATACTATACAGGCTAGCGCTTGACTGTGATCACACCTGATGGAAAGTGATGATACAGTCTAAGGTGGAACGCGCTTGCCTAGAAGATGCCTATTCACTCTTGATTTGAAGGCACCCGGGTTGTAAGTGGCAGGAAAGACACTGCCTGGGAGGGTATTCCAGGCCTTTGCAGTGCGTATCAGGAACGAGGAATCAAATCGCTTCGTACGCGTCGTTGGTACGTCGACTATGTATGGGTGGAAGTGGATGTCACCGAAATGATCGGAATAATATAATATTATGTTTTCGCGAAACAAATAAATAACGTTCCCATTGTTGCTTATACTTGCGCATCGCAATTCGCAGCGCGGCGGGTGATTTACCGCCGGGCGTCAGGAAGCGGGGGCGGCCGCGGGGCCCATTATCCAAATTTCCCGATTAACGCAGATTTATTTATTGTTAACGTTAATAACAACTGTGGAAATCTCACTGACGCGAGGAATCACGCAGTGGTGCGGAAATTGTTGAGAAATGTTGTTCCCACACCCTAGATATCTTTGGAAGACCTATTTAACGACATCTTAACCGATTTGACTGAGAATGGAGGGAGATTATACTCTGGTTTTACATATAATCTACTATTTCTGACTGAAAATCAGCGCTGTGTGCTCCCATGCTTATATAGGGCACACACAATACCATGCTGAGTTGGGGCCTTTTTCTTGGTCGTGCCACATGTGACAGGCGGTATCTGGTGCTTCCGTCACTTGGCAATTATTGGTTTTTGTTGCCCGAATGTGGAAAGCTTCAGGCATCGCTTTAGTACGTAAGTACTTTATGTTTTGTTACATAATTAATGCCAATGAATGTTTTTTCTTTCTTTCTTTTTTATACCGAAAAAATTCATGCGGGCGGATCCGCAGGCAACAGGTAGTATTAAACAAAACTTTTAAACTAATGTTTGTTGGAGCTGAAAATAAAACAAGTTCGGAAATGATACTTTTCGCTATCATTTCCGAGATTCGCGAGTCCCTTACACGATATCAATGCAATAATTGCAATTTGATATTCGAGAAAACTGGAGAAACAAACTGATAAACGTTCAGCGAATCCGTAGAACTTAGAAATCTCAAGTGAGCACGAACTTCTCGACTCGATTTCCGGTAGTAAATTGTCTTTTCTAAACCTAAGATGTCTGTTGCGATAAAATGAGGAGTTTCTATCATGGAGCCATTGGTTGTCGAAGGTAATTAATTTTAAACCTCTAACTAATGTCAGCAATTTTGCATATTCACTTAGCAATTCTAGTCTAGAGAGAGTCAATAATATTAGTGACCTAGGCATAACATTAGATTGTAAACTCAACTTAGATACACTGTATGTAAAAAATATCATAAATAAAGCTTTCAAAATGTATGGGTTTGTAATTAGAGCGAGTGATAACTTCAAGAGAGTCTCTACATACATTCACTTATTTAAGTCTTTAGTGCGTCCACAGCTGGAATACGCTGTCTGTATTTGGGATCCATACTACGAAAAATATGTAAAAAGCATTGAAAAAGTTCAAAAAAAATTTTTACGCTGCATTCATTACAAGTGTACGCGAAACCGGTTGCCTTATGACCAACTTCTTGAAAAATATAACCTACTCGACTTAAAGTCCAGGCGTAAGCAACTAGTAGAAGCCATGTTCTTATACGATCTGTGTCATAATAAGTACGATTGCACTGATTTAACCCGCAAGCTCTGCTATCGTGTGCCATTTAGAACACCTATTCGTAGCTGTCGAACACACCAACTCTTCGCTACCACGAAATGCCGCACGAATGCAGGCAAGCGGTCGCCTCTGATTAGGATGACGCAGACGTACAATGAACACTTTGGCAATATAGACATCTTTGCAACTCGAGTGGGTAGTTTCAAGAGGTCGGTCATAGGCAACCTCAAATTAAAAATAGATACTTCTTTATATTAATTAATTTTGCATTGCCCTCACCATGTGCATACGTTTCAGATTATCTGAGGACGACGTTGTGGGTCATGCGCTGATTAGTTTGTAATTAGAGTTAGGTTTATATTTAAGTCAATTTTGTAGTGCATGATTGTTTGTTTGTCCCTTAATTTAAATAAATAAATAAAATAAATAAACCTCTTGCAGTAATTTAATGCCTCGGACTGGGCCCACGTGCGAAGTACAGTTACACAGCCATAGGTTCTTAAACTTGGGTAATCTTTCTTTTGTCGTTACTAGTCAATAATAATTAATCATAGAGTCGTTGGTTCGGATTTGGGGAGTCTGAGATTTGAATTCCAGCTGACGCTTGGTCACTTGGTTATATTTTACATCAATGTATCGTGAAGTAAAATAGAGTTTTTTTTTATAAAATTGCTCTAAGTGAGCATTTCCATCTAGGCTACAGCTAGACTGATAGATGTTGGGGAACTAAGGGATTATGGACAGGCTAAGAGGTTGGCCGAGGAGATAAAAAGTCACGAGTTGTTACTGGATTCAGGCAGCGCGAGACACATTCAGGAAGACTGTATTCGATATCTACGTAGCTTTACTTTGGATCTAGGATCATTGCTTTTGATGGAGGTAGTAGGGAAATTTCCCTCCAGGTATGTGTTATATTATATGCCTGAGGACCGCTTATGGTCCCAGCGTATGGCGTCAAAACGCTCAACGAAAACTTGATTTATTTACTTTGTACACAGAAATTTACAAAAATACTCAAACATGAGAGAACTTTCACAAGGACATCTTATCAGGACAGCTAATGAGGATCTTCCAGATGCCTTTTGTAAGTTTTTAAATAAGTAAGTATATAAGCTTGGTAAGTAAGCTTTTGGACTACAGTTAACGCCATCTGTCGGAGACCGCTACAGAACTCAAAGTTTGGGAACCGATGCCCAACACCGAGTTTCTCCTAACCACCAAGGACAAACAAACAAAAAAGCAGCCAGACTCCAGACGTTCCCACAAGTCATTAACCTCAATTCACTCACAAAAACTTAAACACAGCTCCAAACTTACAAACGACATAAATCTAGACCGATGCGGTTTTAGGAACACGCTCGACGCCGAGTCTAGAATTCCAACGGTGACCCTAAAATGTGAGACTGTTTCCTGAAGGTACTATTTTTGTATCTCCAAGAAGTTTTGATATTCATCTGTTCATCTGAACTCTCTCTAAACATAGGCTGGAATTAAATTAAAAAGGTCGCATTCGAAAAGGATAGATTTGTTCACCATTTATCAGATGTGATGACTTTGGATATTAATAAATTAAGCGACTATTAACCTCTGAAATTAACGACCTTTGACGCGCTCGGATTTGAGTCTCCCACTCGAATTCGCGAGGTTCGATACTCGGCACGGCCACTTTGGAATTTGGAAGTGCCTGCATGACATTTGCTTGGTCGAGACTGGCGAGTGCTTCTGTGGAACTTCCACCACGACTTGTTGGAGTACTATTTATACGAGGATCCCCACTGCGTACTGCTAAATGGGACCGTTCGCAAAGTTTCTGGCCCAGTTTATTACCAGGGTCTCGTGAGCTCGGCAGTCATATTCGGAAAGCTGCGGAAGCTTAAGCCATAAGAGGCGTAGGGGTTGGATTGACAGGACAGTTCGAGTTGATTTCGTAACTATGATATCGTCCAGTCCCAGAATGCGAAGAATGAGCACACCTTGTAGAGAGTCAACAACGCCAAGATCCGGAACCGAATGGGCGCCCTCCCGCGATTCGGCACCATAACTGTGAGGTTGATTGAGCTATGGTTGGTGGAGAGTAATCCTTACCCGGCAGTGGCGGGAATCGAACCCGCGACCTCTCCCTCGAATACGAACGCGCGGCACTGCACAAGGGAGATCGTCAAAAACAGCAGTTAGTGACTGCAAAACTCTTCATTCTGTAATAATTCCAGTGACCAAAAGTACTCTTCAGTAGCCGCGTATACCCGCTTGCACACAATATTGCCATAGTATGCTAAATCGGCTGGCGGTACATCATGGTTATAGCTATTGTGATGGCATTCCTGTGCGCAGATTATATTTTTTGTCACAATCTTCGCCCCCCGGCTTTAACTGCCAGTAAATCTCCCCGGACATTATATATGGGGTCGCGGGAGTTAGGCGTTATTCTTTCCTATCCACGCAGCTTTCAACGGCCAGATTGCAGCGTATTCTAATAGCTGTTTTTGTGTACGACTTTTGCCTTTTTTATGAGCCCGGTGATGTTTATGGTGTGACATGAATGCCGGGTTATTTGGCAAGTTTTCGCGTTATGTTGTGCGTATGTTTTCTTTTCGTTTACGCAGCGTACACAACGAACGCTTTCTGAAGGAATATTTTTTGCCTATATTGGAGCCTATAGCTTTTCTCTACACAAAAAACAGTAACACTCTGGAACTCCCAACAGCAGTGACAATGTGACCAATTACGTGTTTATTTTTTCTATCGTAAAGGAGTTTTTTGAATCAGAGGTATCAGTAGGTAACACACACAGTTGCGAGTTCAATGGTTATTTTCGATCTAAAAAAATGCCTCGTGCGCCTAAAGAAGTTTTCATTTTATAAATTAATTTCGAAGCTACTGAGATGTTATTGAGATTAGTGCGTTCAATCAGTTAACCAAACCATCAAACTTTTCAGATTTATAATATTGATAATATTGCTAAGAAAAAATAAAGACGCAAGCGAGACGTAAATGCCCTGCCTGAAAAATGGGCAAGATGAGACTAACCATCTTATGTCTCAGGATGACGAGCTCAGTGCAGTGCAGTGTATTGTATGACATAGCAATGCAAATTCCTGGTAGGTATACATGAAGCAAATGTATTGATCTTCTATAAAAAAATACATTACCTGCATAGAACACACACCAGATAGACGACTAGTCTTCATTACTGTTGTTTATCCGGCTGTGCGTAGCAAGCGTTGAATCATTCACGAAACATCGCCCCATCGCTGCCGGTCAAACAACTGCACCTAAACACGAGATAGGTAGACAACAGCGCTCACCGGCCGCCTCGACCACACACCCGGTAGAAGACTAGTCTTCATTACTGTTGTTTATCCGTCTATACATAGCAAGCGTTGAATCATTCACGAAACATCGCCCCATCGCTGCCGGTCAAACGACTGCACCTAAACACGAGATAGGTAGACAACAGCGCACACCGGCCGCCTCGACCACACACCCGGTAGACGACTAGTCTTCATTACTGTTGTTTATCCGGCTGTACGTAGCAAGCGTTGAATCATTCACGGAACATCGCCCCATCGCTGCCGGTCAAACGGCTGCACCTAAACACGAGATAGGTAGACAACAGCGCACACCGGCCACCTCGACCACACATCCGGTAGACGACTAGTCTTCATTACTGTTATTTATCCGGCTGTACGTAGGAAGCGTTGAATCATTCACGAAACATCGCCCCATCGCTGCCGGTCAAACGACTGCACCTAAACATGAGATAGGTAGACAACAGCGCACACCGGCCGCCTCGACCACACACCCGGTAGACGACTAACCTTCACCTGTGTTGTTTATCCGGCTGTACGTAGGAAGCGTTGAATCATTCACGAAACATCACCCCATCGCTGCGGAAAAAACGACTGTTCGCTTGCTTCTGCGAGCTTATTCCGGGTATATTAATATTATTATTGGATTAAAGAGAATAAGCGTGAATTGTTGTAGCGACATCTTATGACAACATTTTTAAACTGTTCCAATCCCATACATTTGTGTGGGCTTTAACTCTCTCGGATTGAGTACGCAAACATATTAAAAAAATTCGGAATCAGCACACAAATCTGGAGTAACCGATAGAGCTAGATGTGTCGTGAACCTGTTGTCAATATGTGAGGCCTTATCTTGTGATACTAATGTACGTTGGGGGCACAAGCAACTGTAATGAGGGGTCCATTGTGTGCGCGGTCAACGCGCGTGGTATGCGCGATTTGAGCTAAATGGGCCACGACTCATTTGATACAGACGGAGCCAGGCTCTGCCCGCTGGCTCGGACGCGGGAAGACGCTAAATATCTGCCCCCTTAACAAATTGGAGAAAACGCTGAACGAAAATAAAGGAAATTTTATTGTTAAAGTTATAACGATAATGTTTGTTTTCTTTAAATAGAAATGGTTAGGCAAGCCATTGAACAGAACTTATCGTTATTCTCTGTGTTCGTTTCGCCCTGACACCGGAACATCATCAGGAGTTTCATAAATTAACACTTCGAACGAGTATTCAAAGCTGATCGTCTCAATTCCGTACATATTCGATGGCTGGTGAGTCTCACCTGTAATGATCAAGTTCGGAACGGTAGGTTTCACACACATTTAAGCAGTAAGGGGTGTCTCTGTGGCTCGAACTACAAGGGCTTATGAAAATGAGGTTGTAATCTTAACCACTAAGCTGTCACTTTATGCTTGTTTTGTCTGTTTACACAATGCAATGTTTTTAAAGGCAAGTTACAAGAAGAAAATTCTATAATACCCAAAAGTTAATATTTGGATCAAATTATTAAAGGTAAGCTTTTCGCAAACTGCCTAAAGAGGGATGAAACTGCGGAGTATAATAATTCTTACAAATAGGTAAATATGTTTGTAAGTAGCGTTATAAATATCACTTTCCTTCCGGCAGTTTGTTAATCCAGGCTTATGTCCGTTATCCCGCGAAATCCCGCAGAAATAACCCTTGAAACAGCAGTACACGGGCTATAAAAGTTGTTGGAAATATTGCTGGAAAATTTTTATACCAAACCATAATTCTAAACTCTTTATGTAACATAGGCCTAAGGTTAACTCGCAGGCACCATTAAAAATCAAATGGGTGTATTTCCCCAATTATCTATACTTATAATAAATCTGTAACAGGTCAAATTCTGTACATTAAAGATATTTTGAAAATTTTTTTTCGAGGGCACTCTAAAATCGGTTCTGAACCCAAAACTGTATTTTTTTTCATTTTTGTCTGTCTGTCTGTCTGTCTGTCTTTCTGTATCACGGCCGCGCATCACGCCGAAACTACTGAATGAATTCCAATGAAACTTGGTATGACTTGAGTTCATACTACGAGGAAGGACATAGGATACTTTTTATCCCGAAATTCAGCATGGTTCCCTAAGGAGAGGGGATAAAAGTTAAAATGTATACTGAGTTGTAAATCATTAAAGCGTGGTCCGATTTCATTCATTCTTTTTTTGTTAGAAAGGGGATACATTAAAGATTGTTCTGTAAATATTTCAAAGTCATCGGTTTTGTAGTTCAGAAAAAATAGACATAATAACCCTCAGTATTTGTCCAAATAGCTTGAAACACGGAATATGCAGAAAACTTTGATTTAAAAAAAAATAAACAGAATCAAACGAATCGCACATAAAATGAAAGAGCTTAAAAAAATACTCGATCCGAGTCGACGACTTATATGTGGAGAATTATGATTATCGAGTATTTTCAAAATAAAAATAAAATTAATAAATTGATTTAATGGCGTTGCTAAGTAAACATTTCATTGCTGTCAAATTTTTTCACGTTTGTTTTTCCATAGATTTACTGTAGTGTAAGGTCCGACCTCTTTGGTCTATTTAATTTATTAGCCCAAAGTTTATTTGATATGCAAATAACATAAGATGCGATCAGTCCGATTGTAGGTTTTGGAGAAAATCGAACATTACGTCGATGTATTTGTTCAAGAAAGGGTTTTATTTATTGATACTGGGGGCCGTTGAGATAGCTGAAATCATAGGTATATCATATCAAAAAACTCGAAATATTATTATATATAATTGTCACAATGAATTGGTTCTTCGCAGAAAGCTTAATAAGTGAGACATAATTAATAAGGCAAAACAACGTTTGCCGGGTCAGCTAGTATAATAATATATTTGGTTGAACACAGCATCGCACCAGAAATCTAAATCTTTTGGTTCAGCTGGCACAACGGCAAAATGCCGAGAAAAAAAACTCGTACTTAACGATTCTTTTTCACGTTTCTTTGACGAGACGCTGAGATCTGGAATACTCTTTCAGCTTACGTGTTCCCAATCAGAAATAATCTGGTTGCTTTCAAGAAAAGAGCCAATAGGCATTTTTTTGGCAAGTGTGCTCCTAGATCTATATATCTGGCTTGTTTGTGGTCGACCGCAACATATCCACAGTAAAAAATGCTTATTATGGCTAGTGTTATTTAACAGTTATATTTGTAGTTGTGGTTGTAGTAAGTACATTATAATATTGAAATTATTTTATTTAGTGTGGATAAATAAAGGCTTAATAACAATAATAATAATTATGGCTAGTGTACTAGTACCTAAAAATTGCTCGTCTGAGGGCTTTTCAGTAAGCATAAAAATTCTTCATCCCTTGTTTCGTACCAACCGCTGAACCCTTAGAACGTGCGCAGTATTTACAAATGTTAAAGAATTTTGAATTCATCTAAAGACTGGATGAAAAGACTTTAATTTCCAAATTGTAGATACTTTGGTGGATTAAGTAACTTTGATCTAAGTTAGCGCCTGACTTTGGAGTTTTAAAATAGGACTTAATTATTGTTCTCAGTATTCCTCGTTATAATTACAATAATTTATAATGATCATTTTTCTTACTCTACACAAGTTAGTACTTGACTGCGATCTCATCTGATGGTAAGTGATGGTGGAGCCTAAGATGTTATCTTACTAACTTGGAAGGGTAAGTTAATTCACCCCAACGGTTTCTACAAGCATTGCACCGGAACGCTAAATTGTTTGGCCTCGGCCGAAGCCGCCCACCAGACCAGACCTGAGCCAATTTAGAAATTATAAAATTCCAAAGTGGCCCGTGGCGGGAATCGAACCCGCGACCTCCCACTCGAATCCGAGCGCGCCGCCACTGCGTCGCCAAAATAAAATCAGTTCAGAATTCCGATCAGGGCAGTTTAATATTAAAGCAGCTTTAATTTACAATGATTTATTTAATATAACAATTAATCCTCAAAATAATTACACTCCGAGTAAACAGAATGAATATTCATGTTGTAAAAAAATAAATTTAAAAAATACGATGTTTATTCATAAGTGTTTACGCAATAAAAAACAATTAATATCCGTTATAAGACGATTAATAATAAAGCCTCAAGCAGAATCGGGCAACACTTGACGTATTTATTAAGAAAACGATAAATCAAAGCAATAAACGTCTTCCTGCGAGTAGGGTTGCCAATTCCGGAGAAAATTGTATCAAAATTCATTAGCTGAGTTCATAATATGCTCTACAAGTCTACAATATGACTGGAATTTCATACAAATGTCTATGCGTCATAAGGGGAAAAAATTATAGCTTGTAAACAAGCATGTAGTAAAAGACTCTTAAAAACTCTCTCGTTTTGGATCTTACCATTTCAACCAAACTTACGGCTTGTGATAGCGGTAGGTAAAACAGAATGGGATCAAACCTGCGACCTTTCGGATTTAAGTTTGCTCGCTAATAGTAACATGTTAAGGAATAGTATTATTAAGAATAATTAAGTACTCATACTATGTTACCTATGTATAATTGAAAGTCTGTAGGTCGGATATATGAGTAGCTAATAGCTATGTTACTTTCTTCTTCTTATATTACAAACAAAATGTACATAACTTATGTATTTCATTTGATTAAATATTTTTTAAGCTATCGTTTTATATGCTTAAGCCCAATTAGGCTGCATATCTACCGATGTGCGAGAAACAATAACCACCAGAATCACAAATGCATTTCCATCGCTTTATTATGACTTCACAATAATATTGTAGTTATGCTGCCTATTTAATAGAACTCCGTGGTGCCAGCCCTACCTCTACTCCCGGTGGTTGGGGAAATTTCGCAGAATAGCTAGCAATACATCATTGAAACGTTTTTAATAACAGCAACACTTAGTCGTAGCGCTACTCTACAAGACGCGTAGCAACGGACTTGATTTAAGAGCGTTAAATTGAGATTGATTAGAGCTTAACTATTTCGTGATAAAATTAAGGATATCCTATAGCAGCGAGGTCTTTTGTTCAGACGTATACCTACTACCTAATCGATATGTCGTGTGTTTGAATCTCTGACAACAGCTTTTGAGGCAATTAAGCAAGTCATGACATTTGAGCAATACAATTTGAGATACCCCTTCATTGATATGAGCAGCTACCTAATCATATTTTGTACACTGTTAAATTTGTTCGTTTTTGTATTTGTTTTTATTTTTGCTTGTGTAAATAATTTTCATGTCAGTATGATATGATATAGCGAGAACTTGTACATTATGTATTATAAACCAATATTTAATAATATATCAGCAAATAAATAGATTGATTTGAATTGTTTGATGATTAAGAAAAACAATGTGAGAAAACTTGCATATTGTTTTCATTCCAGTTTATAAAACACATTCATTCATTCATTCAGTAATTTTTGAATTTCAAGTATTGTTCGATTTTCAGGGGTATGTTTTTTTATTTATTGTTATTTATATTTGTGATTGCACTGCGATTCTGGCATGTCGCTGGTGACATGTCGGTGATGTGAAACCTTCCCCAGCGATCGCTGCGTGTACAACATACCACTGGGTCCTCAAACAGTTAACCGTGAACCGGGTCCGACCCGCCGATGAATTAGCATGCATAATGTATGCATACGTCATACGCGACAACACTACACCTCGGCCCTTCACTACAACACGACGCAGAGTGACACTGCAAGTTGCAATCACATGGATATGGTATTCCGATTATTGAAACGGATTTCCTTTCTGGTACAGCGGAGGCGTTAGGGGAAAAAAATGGATTTTTCCATCATAAAAACGCCGAAATGAAACGTACATGTGTCAACATACAAAAAGTATCCACCGCAAGCATACCTATTGTAATCAGCTATATAATGATTTGGTATGAGAATCGCGTTAGCGCGAGCTAACTTGATGCAGTGCTGTGGGTTCTTCCGTCTTCTACTCTTCTTTGCAAACAAGTGTTCCATGACAGTAATACGTGATTGATTAGATTAATCATAATTAGTTAGTGAATGAGTAAGTATATTTTCTATTTTTTCGAACATATATGAGTATTATTCTGAATTCAATTAGTTTTTACCGTTGCAAGCCTGAAGGTTAAGTACATGACGACCTCCCTGGCAGCTAGTAACCCGTTGCATTTGAAAAAAAGTTCCAGGTTTATGATTAGTATTAGATTGATTCTAATTTGGCCCAGCTCCGATCTTTTGTACTTCCATATGCTGTTCCGAAGCGTGTTTAGCGAGTCGCATGGAATACTGTGTAGCATACGATCGGCTTATGATAGTCTATTAAAGTTGACTGATTGACTGACGGATCTATCAACGCTCAGCTTAAAACACTGGAAAAAACGAGTTGAAATTTTGCGTATAGCTTTTATCCCACGTCAACGCAATCATCCACTGAAAATCGATATTTTAACCAGTACAGAGGTATAAATATTTCAATCCACGATTACGCAACCCTCTCTGTCACACTCTATACGAGTCGAATGAAGCGATCTTGACAGAGTGGGGCGCGTCTTCGTGGATTGTAATATCTATAAAACAGGTGAATCGAAGCTATGGTCATCCGTTATGGTAAGTATAACATACCACATCCAAATGTTCTTGGAGCTTTGTGTTTCGGGTTCAGGAATGCCGCGAGCAAACACCCGAGTGTTATCAAATGCAGTCTCGAAATTTTCCTTTCCCCTACTTTTTCTGAATTCATTATTTTCCCCGTTTTTCCCCCACCGCCCTCAAGCGGCACTTGCCCCGGCTCAGTGTTTGGGGTGCAAATGAACCTGTCCTAACTATAGCGATTTGGCATACTTATAGTGTTATCCATTTTATTTACCACTTTAGAATTATTTATATGACGACCGAATGGCGTAGTGGTAGCGAACCTGCCGTCTGCGCCGGAGGTCGTGGGTTCGATTCCCAGTACTGGTAAATGTTTGTGTGATGAGCATGAATGTTTTCCAGTGTCTGGGTGTTTTTCAATATATTATATTAATGTATATTAGTATGTATGTACATTTATCAGTCATCTAGCACCCATAACACAAGCTATCGCTTACTTTGGGGCTAGATTGCGATGTGTAAAATGTTCCGTATATATTTATTTGTAAATTGGCACAGGTCTAGTATGGTGGGAGGAGTCGGCCGTGGTTAGTTACTACTCTACCAGCAAAAACGCACATGTAAGTGTTCCGGAGCGATGCCGAGTAGAAATTGTTAGGCGTGAGTTTACTTACCTCTCCCAAGTTTGTACAATAACATCTTCTGCTGCATCAACACTTACTTCTTTTAAAGCAGGTTTTGAAAAGGAGCGAGAAAGACTAAAGGAATGGGATAAAGCCCGACCGTTATGAAATTTTCAGTGTATGATCTATCTAGGACTGGGAGCAGGTTGTTATCTATTTTTTTATATCCCTAATGGCAGACAACGTTTGCCGGGTCAGCTAGTTAATGTAAGCAAATGATGCATTGATATTGTACGGCGGGCCCCTAATTCGTCTCTGCTAATAATTTTCATTATTGTAGTTCTTTGCTATTGGCCAGTTTTGTTTACATGAACGTATTTTGATACCTGTAGTTTCGTGGGGCCCGTCAATTAAAAAGAAGGCGCAGATTTCTGTGTACGTTGATAGAGAAAGCACGTATCTGTCACTAAAGTAGTAATGTATCGTTTTGTACAAAGAAACTTAAATAATAAATTAATTGTAAAAGAACAGTTGTTTTGTGTTAATGTGAGTTCCTGCTATAGCGGTAGGTTTCCAATCAGAAGTGGGATTCGAACCCACACCCACAAATAGTATTCGCTCTAGGTCCAAACAACTCCAACCATCGACAAAACAGCTATCAATTACACGTCCAAACTGCCGATTACAGCAGACACTTTCAGGTACTTGTAACGGTCCAACAGGAGCTGCAATGTTTGACGTTGACGGAGGTTCTAATGTAATAAAACTTATTACATTAAGAGCATTGCATCATAATATTATTTTTATCTCGTGTCAGTAAAAAAGGGATAATAACTGACCGACTGACTGACAGTTCAAACCATTGGACTGATAGAGTTGAATGACGAATGACCAAAAGGTATCAAGTTTTCGCATAAACCAAAACCGAAATATTCTTGGGAAATAAAATAAATTGGAACAACCGTTGGCACTAGGAATTTGTTTTTCTTATCCGGACTTTAATTTTGCATTCAAAAAGTTAAGTGCTTTCTTTTCAATGCACATTTCCTTTTACACAGATTTTATTGAGAAGTACAATTTGTTCATTTGCCTGTAACTTTGGAATCCGGATGTTAATTTAAACAATAATAATTGTAGTTGTTATTATGGAGACAACAGTCAATAAAAAATTAAGTTTGTTAATTTTAGCTTTCTGTACAAACAATGAATAAATTGGTAGTTGACTGAAATCATTTTTTTTTTTAATTAATATATGAAATGGCATGTGATTAAATCGATCAAATAACAAAAAGTTATAAGCATTTTCATATTTGTGATTAGAGACAGCTATAGTATGGTCATGACAGAGTAGCTCTATACATTTTTTCGTTTTGCGAGAAGGGAGCAGAAGACACCTATTTTAAAAGTTGAAATGTCTCTTTTAACTTTTGAATTACGAGAGTGGGTAGTGCTAGGTTTGATCCTGCATATTGGACCATAGTCAAGTCAAGTCAAAATATATTTATTTCACATAGGCCTAACTTACAAGGCACTTGTAAAACGTCAACAATATTTGTTACATAATATTATGTACGGTGATAACTACAAGTCGACTTAAAACTAAGTTTACGAGGGTTCCAACGCGCCCTGCACTGAGAAGAAGCCCACAACAAACTCAGCCGGGTTTTGTTCTCGGTTATCACCACTTCACAAAAGCTCTTAAAAACTAGTTGAGCTAGTAATTATAATACAGCAGTTCATTCACTCTCAAGGATTTGATTCATGTAAATAATCCTTAATACTTACATACATATTCTTTTTAGGTTCCATATTAAAGCAGAATTTAATTTTTCCTGCTAATATGTAAGGAATACGACGAAAAAGCTTTCTGTACTTATTCCCCATAGTGATTTCAGTAATTATTTATTGAAATACTCGTGTTAACTGCCTGTAACTGTCGATCAGTGGATGTACTTTCATTGGCTGACGTTTCCCATCCCCCGTTACTTGTAGTCTGACGCGAGAAGTAACGCTTGACATTGACGGAGGTTCAAATATAATAATACTTATCATATTAATGTGATCATTACATCGTATATAATTTGCGAAATATTTATATACTATCCTAAAACCAACTGACTTGAAAAACACATAAAGGAAGGATACTGTATGAGATATTCTACAAACGAAAGATATTCTGTACGGAAATAACTACAGATGCACCCATGCGAAAATAATAGCTTAGATAAACAATTATTGGATAATTTCTTTCTTTATCAGGTTTTTGTTGCTATTTTATCGTTGTATTTTTTAATTTCACGGTTCTGGGTTCATTTCCCGGCATGGCTCATAATAGGACTTTAACATTTGTAAATATTTCCGGTTTTGTTGTCTGTTCGGTGAGAGACTTCAGCCCAAGGTGTTGCGTTCCGGTGCGATGCAGTGTAGTAGCTAAAATTATACTCATACCCATTTGTCTCTATAGGTGCCTCGCTAAAATAATAATTATTTGCGCATTTTCAATATCTTTCCCAGTTTTGGGCTATCATAATCTTCAATATGAAGTAATTCTGTTCATTAATAAAAAAAAATTATAAGAGTCTGACAAACAGACAGACAGACAAACAGATAGACACACGCAAAACCAGCTCGCTTTATTTGATCAAATATGTCAAAGCTTTCATCTTAATATCTTCCTAAAGAGCTAGAAGTATTAAAGTAGCGTCAAAGCCTAAGTTTTCTAAAGAGGCCTTTCAATTCGGAGCGAATCTGTTACCTCTCTGAATGCAGCTCCAACATTAAATCTCTCCGTAAAATTATCCGAACGCAAAAAGGTATAAAGCCTTCCGGTTCCGGCCAATCCCGGGAAACTGTCGATGGCTTGAATGGAGCTACATTTTTATCCCGGGCAGTGAATAGGCCGGGGACGGTGCATTTTCTATCTGAATTGCTTTGATGCATCGGGGTTTGGTTTAGGATTTATACGTTTTTAGAATTTGTTCGACGGTCGGAGATTTATTTGGCTCTCGGAAAAAGCTAAATATATTTGAAATGATAAGCTTTAATGCTCTAGACGGTTCCGTACATATAAAGATGAAAAAGGGATCGTAATGAAATGTTTACATAGTTACATTCTGGTAACTGAAACCACAGAATACGAGTACATTAACGTACAGCGTGGTTACAGATTATTAAGTAGTCTATTAAATTCTCGTGTAACCTCCTCCGATTTTTATAATAAAATGTGTACATTCGGTAGGTGTGACAGTAGGTCGTAAGCTATTTTTCATATCCCCTAATGGCAAAACAACGTTTGCCCGGTACATTCAATAAAAAATTTAAAATTAAAGGGGGTCTAGTTTTGTTTGTCATTAAGCATACTTTTCTTCACAATGTTTTTCTTCAACGTTAAAGCGAGTGATATTTAATTGGTTCAACTCTTCTCAACACCTTGTCCTTTTGGGGCCTTTGCTGTTATTTTATTAGTAGGACAAAACACGCGACATTGTGATGTGTGGCAATGAAATATTTAAGAAGCAGTTACTTACTTACTATAATCAAACATGGGATATGTTGGATTCTAGTAAGTAAATCCAAATTAATCCAAAGTTAATAAAAAATCGTCCCATTCACCTTGTCTACATTATCAAGAATACGGGGTTCTAAATGAGCAGTTTTGTCCGTGTTAGCGATTCCTTGCCGATTATTCTGCGTGCGGTCCGATCACATTTTATTTATTGTAGAACCTACCAGCTTACAATCAAGACCCATGATATTGACTCGTATGTTAGAATATATCTTCTGAATAGCAGAGCACTAAGTCCCTCGTCAAATTATCGGAACATAAAAAGCACAAAGCCAGGGTCGTGGCAATCCGGGCCCCATTGACAGAGTGAAAGGCGGTGCATTTTTAGCCCGCGCTGAATGGGCGGCCCGCTATAAATTCTGTATTCGAATTGGCCTGTATTGCCTGATGTATTCGATTTTCGGGTTAGAATTTGCATGCCCTGAATGGGTGATGAAATTGGGAGTTTTTCGTACGAGGTTCGTAGTTCTTTTTTTGGTAAATCCTCTGCTGTATACTGTTATCCTATTCTGTGACTGTAGGTCGCTTTTTAACAGATTTGAAAAACAACATCGGTGAGCGTGCAGTTTTGCAGAGTATTATTTACAGGATTTTTTTTCATGTACTCCCAATTTTCAGGGTTACGTAGTTAACAAAGAACCCTTGTAGTTTCGCTATATCCTTCCGACGCTTGTCCGTCCACGGTAGAGTTTAAAAACTATTAATATTAGAAATCTGTAATTACGTACGTACGTACGTAATCTGTATACGTATCATTATATTAATCGAGCTAATTAAGTGGTGAAATCAATTGCCAAAATATTTTTTTAGGGAACGTTCCCTACACGTAAAGTTTCCTAGTTTATATCTATATGGTCGTACATATTTACGTGAAAAAGTAACTCACACAAAAATTTTGCGCAAGAACCTATTTGATTAAAAACCTACTGATATTAAGTGATAGTTCCCATATCAGTCAAATCATTACTTTCCACCAGGTGTGATCACAGGTAAGCGTTAACCTATATAGTTAAAAAAACCTGACGTTCATTGACCTCTAACAGGGCGAACCGCGCGAAAAAATGTCGCCAGTTCAATGGGGAAATGTCCCCATTGTACGCGCACTATTGTCTATGCCGCGGTCCCCGCCTCAGCTCACGACGCTCCGCACGCACGTTTCCATGGAGACGGTTCCCGCCATTTTAGTAAGTACGCTTAGTAGCGAGAGAATAGTGGAAAATTTAACTCTAAAAGATAAAAATGCCTAATTGTGCGATAAAAGACTGCAAAAATTACACCAAGAAATTTAAAAAGAAGCATGGGATAACGTATCATCGGTAAGTAACATCAAGAAATATTACATAAAAAAAACAAGTATTTCGCAGGATGTTTGATAGATGGCGCTAAATTTCCTTGTATGAAAAAGGCTTTGGCAAAATGTTCGAACAGGCCTATCCTTAGTAATGATCAATGCTGACGTTGCATGTAATCCTTTGCACACAGAAGTACAAGTAACAGCAGATTTATAAGTGCGGACTCGTCCAAGCGATTAGTCCCTCAGTGCTGTTTACGTCCGCCATAAACGTCCCACCAGGGGGCGCCGTGCATTATTTAGGGGCTCGCCAGCACTTTATGGACGCCGCACACTTATTGCCCACTCACTACTCACTGGACACTAGTGCTGGAAACACGCTAGACAACTTAGAAATATCGCCCTGACGCAATGTAGTCGACTATTGGCGTGGTTTTTCAGAGGTTACGGCCTCCAGTGATACCAACGAATTTGGATCATTTTCTTAATTGACTCGAGTTTCGTCTAGTACGAGGTTTCAGCTCCTTGATAGTAAATACGTAGGTAGCACGGTTACAAGTGATTTTAGGGTTTAGTTGCGATGCTGCAAAGCAACTGATTTGAAGTCATAAAAATGAAAATGAGAATCTTTATTTTTCATATAGGTAGGCCTAATTTACAGGATTTTATGAAAAGTCAAAAGTCTACCGTTAAGTTCGGAAAGCACGTTTGCACCGAGAAGAACTGGCAGAAACTTGGCACCCTGGTTCAGTAGATCATTTTTGACAGTTACTTTAAACATATGCAAAGGTAAATCCAAACTCTACGAAAAGTCAAAACTCTACCGCCAAGTTCAGAAAGCAGTTTTGCAACTATGCACTAAGATTATTTCAAAGATATTATCGTCATTTAATTTTGTCATAGATCTCACAATCAAGTACAGACGCGCCTCCTTAACATAACTATAGTTATAAGTAGTTTGCTTGTCTTCAATACAACAGTAACCAATAATGTAGCCAGCTTCTGCAGAACGGCATTCCGAAATTCAAAACACTAAAAACGCCCGGCGAAGTTCTACTGGAATATGACAAAAGTTTCGTATTAACTAGACACTTCCGAGCGGGGCGGGACACAAAGAGTCTTGTTCACACTCGCTGCAGTCTTTTTGTTCGACTTTTAAAAGATCTTTCAAAAGAAAACCGGACGGTAATGCAAGTGCTGGAGTAATAAAGCCAACTTTCGCGCGTAAACTTTTCAACTACTGTCGGTGCCGGTGGGTTTCAGTTGTATTAACTTTTACCAAACAACATACATATTTTGCATCGCCCATAATTATGGGATACAGCTACCCTCTAAAAATTTAACGTAAATCGTCTTCATACAAGAAAACAGACAGATACTGTCGTTGGTTGCTTACTCCTGCGGTTGTTGGTGTCAATAACAAACATTTTTGACGCCTGTAAACTGGCGACATTATGTCACGCGGTTTGCCGGATCCTGCGTACAATGTACATGTCTATTGATACAGCCCACGTTCCTTGGCACGTAAAATAGACAAGTTGTTGCAAGTAGACCATCCCCTTTCCAATAGGTGACTCACCTAACACCTAACCCTAGACTCTAGAGGCCCCTAACGTATTCAGCCTTTACACCTTCCTTAGTTTTTTTTGGTAGTTGAATTCTGTCCACCGTCTCCTGAGTACGATTGGACTTTAACAAAACGGCCAAGTGCGAGTCACACTTGTGCATTGTACTGTGCGCAATATTCGTCGAGGGCGATGAATGTGGTATCACAATGTAATAGCATCATAGTTTGATAGCATCACCAGATGAATATAATACAACTGTTGAATCTCACTAAACGTAAAAGAAAAAATTGTATTTCCGGCCATTTTAAGGCATTTGAATTTACTTTAAAGCTTAACAGCGTATCTACAGAGGCTTGTATTATATTTTAATCCTATTTATGTTCCAGACACGTCTCCTATTAGAATGAGAACATTTTAGCCATAGCTGGCCAATTGAAAATATTATAATGAACTTTTAGACATGCAAGTATCCTCACGATGTTTTCTTTAACCGATAAAAAGGTGATAATAATATTTAGTTTCCATAAGCGCACATGACTCTGAAAAGTCAGAATACGAATCACAATTTCACTCGCAGCGGGATATAAACCCGCGTCCCCCCAGCTATCACGGCTGGGTGCTCTAACCACTGAGCTATACGAGCCACATGCATATCCCTCTGCGATGAAATTTCGATTCGTAATATTAGGTCCTTAGGCAGAATTTTGATTCGTATTTAAATTTATAGGAATTATATCCTAAGTGTGTAAAACACTAATCAAAAAAGATAATTAGTCAGAGGAACGTTTCTAGGATTTGAACCCCCGACTCCGATGACAGGATTTAAACCAATCGAGTATCTAACTACAGAAAGAAAAAATATGTTTATTTCACAATGCTACACACTTATGTACCTACTAAAACGATATAGACTAGATAGGTTACAGAAATAGGCTTCCTTGTAATACTACTATTTGTGTAAAGCTTTCAAAAGAAACCCCCAACAAAGTAATCGTGCAGTTGTTATAAAGCCAACTTTGACCGTAAACTTTACAGCTCTCGGACGGACACTGAACGCTTCACAAGAACTGTAAAACTACAGTTAAAATTAAACGTTAGCTGTTGCAGCGGTGATTTACTGAGCAGGAGGATTTAAAAGTACCTGCATACTGCCTTATACCTTCTTACTTCTACCTATATATACTCGTAATAAAGCTAAGTGGTAATTTACATGTGGTACAGTACGCGCGGCGAGAGTTTGGCTTTGACCTTCGGGTGGAGGGGATTACTGCGCATGGGTACCCGAATTCTGATTGGTTGATACCCAATTTTTGATAATTCTGATTGGTTGATACCCAATTTCTGATTTCTGCGCAATAACGGTCAAAGCCAATAAGGACTTCGCGAGTTCATTGCAGCGTTATTTTTTTGTCGTGAAGCAGTTATTTGAGCTAATAAAACTGTAGCAAATCAGGCTACCATAGCAAGGCACCATACCATAGCATTGTCACCATTAGCAAGGCATACACACATACTTATAAACATTGGTGAGTGTGCTCAGGAATTCCATAAACTTGTGCCACCTTCACATTTCTAGCATAGAGCCACTTTATACCAAGCGTAGTGGCATCTTGAATTTGGTTTACATCCAACAAACTCGCACGAAACGTTTTTCTTCCACGTTTCTGATACAAACCGCTAAAGTGTGGCCCCTGTGTACAATCCAGCCCCTTCCAGCCCCTGTGTACAATCCAGCCAAGTACAATCTTTACGCTTCAAGAGAATAGTGAATACGCATTTACGCATAATAATATTATATTAATTTCTGGGTAAAAGCGCTTCAACCCAAAATCTCATAAGTGCTTTCCATCAGGTATGATTGTCAGCTTCTCGTTTTTCATTATTTTCCATAATTTCCCGCTGAGTTTGCTGTGAGATTCTTCTCAGTTCAGGGTGCGTTAAAACCCTTATAAACTTAGTTTTCAGTCGTGGAATGGTTATCACCATTAATTAAATAGCATTATGATTTAGTGAGTGACTCTACATAATTTCCTGTAAGTTAGTCGAAAAGTGTTAGAAAAAAAGTGTTGATTTGATTCGATTAAAAAAATAGCCAAGTTTGAGTTCGCGAGTGCCAATTCGTGCACCGAAGGTTCCGTACATGTTTTTTATCTGGAAAAACGGTTCACAGGATTAAAAAAACTGAGAGAAAACCTAGTGATATCGTTATTAATAAATTAAAAGAAATCATTGAATAGGCCCCACACGGCATCGGCATAGCAACTGATATAGCGCGGGATGCAATTAATCTATCGGACGTGGAATGATTTATGTTATTATATTGGAGTGCATCTGTGGTTTGCGCAGGCTGCCTACCCTCAGAGCTTTCTTACTAATATCATAAACACAAGAGTTTTTTTTTTATAATTGATAGGCTTGCGCTTGACTACAATCATGTCTGATGGATAGAAATGATGAGGTCTAGGATGGAGCGCGCTTGCCTAGAAAATGCCTATTCACTCTTCTCTTGAAGGCACTCAGATTGTACTTTGCTGGGAACACAGAAGCTGGAAGGGAGTTCCACCACACCTTAGCGGTTCGTATCAGAAACGTGGAAGAAAAACATTTCGTTCGAATACGCTGGACATCAAGCACATAAGGATGCCACTCTTCCGGGTCTTGCGGTTCTGTGGTAGAAAGGTGAAGGAGGTACAAGGTTGTGAGGTTCTTAAGCACAATCTCTAAAATATACGCTGTGAAAAACCGCTAAACAGGCAACACTGCGTCGGTGTTCTAAATTGAGCGGTTTTTATGTTTGGATGGATGTTTTTACCTAATCTTTCACGCTTTAACTACTGGACCTATTTGACTGAACTTTGGTATAGAGATAGATTTAATATATAGGCTTTTAATCCCACCATTCCCACGGGATTAATTTAAACTCACGCGGGTGGAGACGCGGGGAACAGCTAGTAATGAAACATAATAAACTGACTGTATTCTGTAATTTCTAAAATAAACTTGGCTGATTTTGTTATGGGCTTCTTCTCAGTACTGGGTGCGTTGAATCTTTCGTATCCTTACTGGATTTTTCTTCGATCAAAGTAGTGCATGGAATAAGAATAGATTTCTCCCATTCAAATATTGCGTAACGTGTAGCCATACTACGAGGCATAATTGTTATTGTTGTGGCATAAGAGGCATAGTGTTGTGGCATAATTGGCTGGGTAGTTTGCGCAGCTAGCACACTGCGTGAGTCGCTTAGACACGATTACACGGATAACTTCTTCGAGTGCATCGTCACCTACCCTCAGGTGATATTGTAAGTACTAGCTTGTAGCGTTTAACATAATATAGGTGGAATCCATGCCCTTTATCAATTATTTAATAACAGCCTTATTTACGCTTTATAGTAGCTCTTAAAAAAAATTTACACAAAATGCAAATAAAAGATCACAGAAATCTGTGTTGCGGCTGAGGGCAACAGCACCGCAGCTCAGGGCAAATTAGGGGGCATTAAGAAGCGTAGTCTCAGCTCGCAAGTGGAGAGAGGACATTAATAATGAAACCCGCACAATTTATGACGCTGTAACTCGTGAGTCACGTGGTGTGTGCTCGTAAAAAGAGCGGCGAGCGAGCACATGTGACAAACGCATGTAAATTGTACTACACAACACGCCATGTTGCAGAGATTAAAATATTACAAATACAAACATATTCCTTTAATAAAGCTCCGACCTCATTTTGTGATGACGCAATGTGATGTAACTATATCATATGACTTATCTATTCCATTTCTGAGATTGCTTTTAGTACGCTTATGGAACCAAATTCGAAAAATATATAGGAATGACATATTTGATCGCTAAATTCACAGCTGAATGTCTCTTAGGTACTCTAATTATAACTAAATGTTTCGACCCTGCTCATAAGATTACTGCGAAATGTAGAATGTGGAATCAGCGCTTTCTTCTTCGATCTAAGCTAAAACCTAGTATTAAAGTGCTCCGGCTTATTTAGTTTTACTATTACTATACAAGTAATTAGGTACACATTATAGGCTTATGGCAATGAATTTTGAGAAAATAATAGTACTGCAGCTACATTTTTGTCATAATAGGATTGGTCGAAAATTCCCATTCCATATTGGTTCCCGACAGATCATTTTTCAGTATGAAGTAAATGAGTATTTTTGAACAATGTTTTTTTAAAAAACATGTAGATGTACATAAACCTTATATTCGCAAAACTCATGTCACCCCATAGATTAACAATAGGTCGTCGCTCGCACTCCGACTAGATAGAGCCCAACCTAACAACGACAGCTCCGTGAGTGCGGCAACTTTTTCCTGTAGTGTGTGTGTTAATTTGAAAGTATGATGAGCGAATGCTAGTGTGCGTGAAAAATTGTGTAGCGACGGCTCGGGTATGCGAACTTTGACAGAGTATTTATAGCCGCACTTTTGAAGTCGCGTGCAGCGTCTTTGACCTTTAAGTGTTACTCCTAACTGATGAATTATAGGAAACATCCTATTAAATACTGTTTTCCCTAGAAGCTTTCATTGCTCTGTACAATCCATATACCCATATAGGTACTTATAACACTAGTTCGTGTGCGTTCGTATTTGCGCTATGTACTCTCATATGTACATTATTATTAGCTTAATTACCGCCCGCCCTGGGGCGGTCGTTAACACAATCTTATCAACCGATTTATAAATAATTACGCACTAATTAATTTTCATGGCTCGTTTCAATTACCGAGGAACGCAGCTAGCACTTACCGATTAATATGTTATACGTTCACAACCCGGGTAATGATGGTTCAAATCGGTTGAATACGTTTACCACTCAGCCAAAACAAGCGAAAAAAGGTAAGTTTACGAATTTATCAAAATTTGGATTGACGGGCTTCACACACCTTGAAGGAAGGAAGGAACAATCTCTAAGGTATATTTGTATGCTAGATGTTGCCAACGACTACTGACGCATGTATTTCGGTTCCTACAAATCCCGCAGGATACGCGGATTTTACCGGGATTAAAAGTGTTATCGTTCCTATTCCATATTACTATAATTTTGCGCTAATTTGTGCTATAATTTTAACCTATATACCTACCTATAGCTATTAGTTAAAATTCCACTTGAACCGTGATAATTTTCGGTAATACTTGTCTGTTGACTGCAATCTCATTTGATGCTAATTGAACGAAGGCGTTACTTGAAGTATATTAAGCCCAGGGTTGCTAAACAGAGTTTCGGTCGGACGATAATATCGCCTAATGGTAGGTATGTCTTTGCCGGAGAGTGCGACCAGCCAAAAACAACGCCTACTATTACACCAGGCTGCACCAATTAGGAAATTAAAAAATGCTTATAATTAAACTGATCCGTGCTGGGAATCGAAACCGGGACGTTCCGCTCAAATCCTACGTTACCGCTACACCACGTAGGTCGTCAAAAATAAATTTCCAAAAGGTATATAACAATGGAATAATGTTTAGCAAGAACATTTTCTTTTTCGTTGTTTACTTACCACATTAATATTAGCGTGCTCAAGAGCCAGGTCATTAGTGTAAGGAAAACATCCAATAGTCGCGGGAATTGATTAATCGGCCGAGGACAGAGGCGAGTGGGGGGCTCGATAAATAACCCGAAGCGCGGCGGGCGCCGATGATTACAGCGTCACAAGTTTGCGGCCTACCCGCGTCTGCCGTCACGGCCTGCCCACGGGGATTGGCGACGCTACCGGCGACGCTACCTTTGATAATACGGACAGATGCCAGTGGGGGGCTCGATAAATAACATGAAGCGCGATGGGCGCTGATGATTACAGCATCACAAGTTTGCGGCCTACCCGCGTCCGCCGTCACGGCCTGCCCACGGGGATTGGCGACGCTACCGGCGACGCTATGTTTGACAATACGGACAGGTGAGAGTGTGGGGTTCGATAAATAACATGAAGCGCGGCGGGCGCCGATGATTACAGCATCACAAGTTTGTGGCCTACCCGTGTCCACCGTCATGGCCTATCCACGGGGATTGGCGACGCTACCGGCGACGCTATGTTTGACAATACGGACAGATGCGAGTGGGGGGGCTCGACAAATAATCCGAAGCGCGACAGGCGGCGATAATTACAGAATCACAAGTTTGCGGCCTGCCCATGTCCGCCATCACGGCCTGCCCACGGGGACTGGCGACGCTACCGGCAACGCTATGTTTGACAATACGGACAGGCGAGAGTGTGGGGCTCGATAAATAACCCGAAGCGCAACAGGTGACGATGATTACAGCATCACAAGTTTGCGGCCTACCAGCGTCCACCGTCACGGCCTGCCCACGGGGATTGGCGACGCTATCGTCAACGCTACCTTTGACAATATGGACAGATGCCAGTGGGGCGCTCGACCTCGACAAATAACCCGAAGAGCGACGGGTGCCAATGATTACAGCATCACAAGTTTGCGGCTTAACCGTGTCCGCTGTTACGGCCTACCCACGGAGATTGGCAACGCTACCAACGATGCTACCTTTGACTACACTGACAGGAGATTGTGGGCCTCGATATAATATAAAATGAAGGGGGACGGCCGCCGATGATTAAAGCATCATAAGTTTGCGGCCTACCCGCGTCCGCCGTCACGGCCTGCCCACGGGGATTGGCGACGCTATCGGCAACGCTACCTTTGACAATACGGACAGAGACGAGTGTGGGGCTTGACAAATAATCCGAAGTGCGTCGGGTCCCGATGATTACAGCATCATAAGTTTGCGGCCTACCCGCGTCCGCCGTCACGGCCTGCCCACGGGGATTGGCGACGCTACCGGCGACGCTATGTTTGACAATACGGACAGGTGAGATTGTGAGGCTCGATAAATAACATGAAGCGGGACGGGCGCCGATGATTACAGCATCAAAAGTCGGCGACGCTATGTTTGACAATACGTACAGGCGAGAGTTTGGGGCTCGATAAATAACATAAATCGCGACGGGCGTCGATGATTACAGCATCACAAGTTTGTGGCTTACCCGTGTCCGCTATTACGGCTTCTCCGCAGGGATTGGTGATGCTACCACCGACGCTACCTTTGACAATACGGACAGAGACGAGTGTGGGTCTCGATAAATAACATGAAGCGCGACGGGTGCCAATGAGTACAGTATCACAAGTTTGCGGCCTAACCGTGTCCGCTGTTACGGCCTACCCACGGAGATTGGCAACGCTACCAACGACGCTACCTTTGACAATACGAACAGAAGCGAGTGGGGTGCTCGACAAATAACCAAAAGCGCGTCGGGTGCCGATGATTATTACAGCATCACAAGTTAGCAGCCTTGCCGTGTCCGCCGTCATGGCCTGCCCATGGGTATTGGCAACGCTACCAGCGACGCTACCGTTGACAAATGACAGATGCGAGTCGGGTCTCGATAAACAACAGTTATCATCAGTTATCAATATTATTTTCATTCATGGCAAAGAATTTTCTCGTAGGCCGTGGCCAGGCGGTACCGGTGATAGAGGGCTGAACTCGCGTGATTTAGTGGGTTTTTATGTACATAATAATATCTAAGTGAATACGTAAATAATAAATGGGATAAGTATGAAAAGTTTGTCATAACATCCATCATTATCATCTTAACAAATTGTTCACCAAAACCCTCTGTGAATGGAGAGGGTTTAATAGGACTTTGGCATCACATACCGTTCCGATTTACAACAGCGTGTTAATAACTTAAAGTTCTCAGCCCTAATTTTACCAAACACTACTGGAGTTCTAGCCATATATGACATATTGCAGTACGATAAAAAGATGGAAATTGAACGATTCTTATAATATTCTAAAGAATGCGCAGAAGTTATATGATCAATGTAGCGTTCATTTTCGTACATTTTTTTTATTTTGTTTCATTTACAACTTTTTATCGTATCGCAATATGTCATGTGGCTAGAGCTGCTGTTTAGTTAAGATTAATGTCATCCCTTTTTGGCAGATGTTAATTGCGATTTTTTGAAAAGAAGATAATATTACAAAGAGTGTTTTTGGGGCTAAGTCAGGTAAGTCTGTAAATAATTGCCTGTAAATTTTTTTTAGAAATTAACCAATTTATAAACTTTATTATAACGCAAAAATAGCTTTAATTAAAAATTAAAATATTTATTAAATTTTATAATTAATTATTAAATTCCCTGTAAAATTGTATCTTCCAAATTCCAAGTAAAAACACACTTAGTATATCTTAACTCGGATTCCAAGCACTGGAGTATCCGAGACGAAATTATATTATTATCTAAACGACTTTAGAAAACAAGTCGAGATTAGGAAAAATAAGAGAGAAATTTTTAAGGAAGAATAAGCGACGTCTTCCCTGGGGTGCCGTAAAGGGTTATTATATTTATAGACTGGCCAACTCGGTAACTCTGTTTAAGATTGAGAAACAAAATGGGGACTTATACTGGTATGTTTACTTACTTGAACTTCTCTCTGAAACTGAAGTGTTTATGAAAGATAAGAACTAATGATTTTTCGTTGCGAACAGGATCTTCAATTTGAACCTTGAAATTACTTATTCTCACCTTTGTTCAGAGATCGTTGTGGGTACTGGTTAATTTAAGATATCATTTGAGACTTCCTAGCGTTTATATTTACGAAATAATGAGACGAACCAAGCCTTCACGGTTCACCTAATATTAAATGTTTTTAAACTATATAGGCTAGTGCTTGACTGTGAGCACACCTGACGGAAAGTGATGATACAGTCTAAGGTGGAACGTGCTTGCCTATTCACTCTTGAAGGTGCCCAAGTTGTAAGTGATGGGAAAGACAGTGCCTGGGAGGGCATTTCAGGCCTTTGCGAATCTGCAGGAACGAGGAATCAAAACCGCTTCGTTTGCGTTTTTGGTACGTTGACTATGTATGAGTGGAAGCATTTTCGATTCCTTGCCGTTCTATGACAAAAAGGTGACGGTGGAACCAAATTAAATAGTTCCTGAGCACACTCTCAGAAATATATCCATGCTTGCCCATATTAGATGAAGTGCAACCCAGGACTTTGGAATCCTGGGACATCAGTTAGCAAGTCTCATTAATAAGCCCCTTAATATCGCTGGCTTTAGTGCCCTTCAAACCGGATCATCAGATACTGCTATATGGCAGCACAACTGACACTGCAAAGGTACTTATCCGTGGTAACTCCGCTAGAGGGTCTTCTATCAGTAAAATGTACCTATACAAAAATAAGCACACAATTTATTCATTGACTATTCGTTAAAGTTTCAGACGCGCGGTCCCGGTTCCTAACTTCGACAATTAAACAAAGTTGGAACAAAGTGCGCGGGAAAAAGTAAAACAATTACTTTAATGACCGCTAGAGGTACGCATAAGTTCGGACTTGCCACAGAGAGTAACTTCCACAAAAACTGGCTGGCAGTTTTGCTCGCTTCAGTTACCTATATTATATATATTTCTATATAGCTTTCGTATTGCCTGCACAGTCCACAATTGACACTTATAATAGTCGACAGTAACTAGAATCTTTCGTGATTTTGACTGGCCTAATAACTTGGAAGTACAGAGGTTTTTGTATAAATTTCTCTTGAAGGGAAATTGAACTTATGCATATATAACTCAAGCGGTAATTAGTAAGAGTGCCTAATAGCTTTATTTTTTCTAAATTTAAGTATAAGTAAAGGCAATAGTTTAAAATAAATAAATAAATAAATAAATATTATATACGGAACACTTTACACATCGCAATCTAGCCCCAAAGTAAGCGATAGCTTGTGTTATGGGTACTAGATAAGTGATAAATATACATACATTCTAATATACATAAATTTAATATTATATTGAAAAACACTCAGACACTGGAAAACATTTATGATCATCGCACAAACAATTACCAGTAGTGGGAATCGAACCCACGACCTCCGACGCAGACGGCAGGTTCGCTACCACTACGCCATTCGGACGTCAAACTAAAGCAACAAAATAATGGGTAACAAAACAAAAAGCTTCTTATCGTACTGGTAACCAACAGCCAAAGTCTAGTTGAGTAAGGTTAAAAAGTATATATCTACGGAACCTTCAAACAATACGCTCATATCACTGCAGGACTCCAGTCCACACGTGTATCTTTTACCCAGGGTGTGTTTATACAACGCACTGTTTGCGTTAGCTCCAGACGTGATGGATGACCACTCACCGGCTAGGGGACCGGGGAACTTCAAACAACCGTACACAGATTATGTTGGTTTAGTTTACGTCACTTCGGTAAAAAGGGTTAAAGAAAAACAAAATTCCTAACATCATTTTGGCTGACACACTTTTCAGCGGATTTGCAGGAATAGGTCAAGGAAGGTTTTTCCTTCATCTACAAGTTATGTGTCCTTGAAATTTTCATCGATCTTTTTTTTACAATCTACAAGTTAGTAACTACTTGACTGCGATCTCATCTGATAGTAAGTGATAATGCAGCCGAAGAAGTCGTAGTTACTAACTTGGGAAACTTTCTACACAGCATCGCGCCAGAATGCTAAATGCCTCTGCGCTGGCAGGGTGGTAACGAGCTGTAACTGAAGCCCAAATCAGACCTGATCCAAAACAGAAATCATGAAATTCTAAAGAGGCAATCGAATCCACGACTACCCACAGCAGCAGCACAGAGCACAGAGCGAACACCACTGTGCCAGAGAGGTCTTCAAAATATATCAAGCACTAAATGTCGCATCTTCACAAGATACGCTTTATTATGAAAAAATAACGAAAACGCTCAAGAATTGGCGTAGTTGCGCAAAGATATTTCAGTCCACGTTGATGCGCCCCACTCTATCAAACTTTATACGAATCTAATGAACTTTATAAGCGATTTTGACAGAGTGGGGCGCGTCTCCGTGGCTTGAAATATCTATACCTACTAGCACAAATGAAAAATTTATGGTGACCCACGTGTAACCCACCTATTTACTTGTTGTTGGAAGCCGGCTAAGAACAGTAGACAATATTAAAACATAGACAAAACAGGAAATAGTAAAGAGCCTAAATATAGAGCAAAGTGGCTCTTAAGCTCAGGCGGAGGCTTAGAGTCAGAGAGCTTTTATGAGAGCAGAGATAACCACGTGCTTACCCTAATGATAACTTTACATAACTTCCGCACTTTGTATGCTTAAGGATATTAAAACTCAAGTATTGCAATCCGATCGAACTGTTTGTTTGTCAAGACTGTCTGTAACACAAAAGCCGGACTTTGAAATTTTTTTAACAAAGTGCATATAAACTGCTTTATGAACAATTTGGTAGAGTTTTCTTTTTAGTTTTAGGGTTCCGTACCCAAAGGGTAAAACCATTAACCTATTAGTGAGACTTCGCCGTCCGTCCGTCTGTCTGTTAGCAGGCGGTATCTAAAAAAAGAAGAAAATAGATATTTATGGTGAATTCGACGACCTCCCTGGCGCAGTGGTGGCGCGCTCGGATTCGAGTGGGAGGTCGCGGGTTCGATTCCCGCCATGGGCCACTTTGGGATTTTATAATTTCTAAATTGGCTCGACAGGTCTGGTCTGGTGGGAGGCTTTGGCCGTGGCTAGTTACCACCCTACCAGCAAAGACGCACCGCCAAGCGATTTAGCGTTCCGGTGCGATGCTGTGTAGAAACCGTTGGGGTAAATTCACTTACCCTTCCAAGTTAGTACGATAACATCTTAGACTGCATCATCACTTACCATCAGGTGAGATCGCAGTCAAGTAGGTACTAACTTGTATAGAATAAAAAAAATATATATATTAACAGAAATACATCATCAGTGAAAATTTCAAGTCAGTAACTATCACGGTTCAAGAGATATAGCCTGGTGATAGACGAATGGATGGCAAAGTCTCAGTAACAGGGTCCCGTTTTTAGCCTTTGCGTACGAAACCTTAATGAACGAACTTATAGGAAATTGACGTGAGAGACATGTAAAAATGTCCACAATGACCCTGAAGGGCCACATTAATAACGTCAGGACAAACAAATCTAGCACCAATGTATATGTATGAGGGTCAGAGTGCCCCAAATTAGGTGGCAGGTGTTCCCAAAGTTGTCGGGATTGAACCCGGGACCCTAGGGACGGTGTCTCTTTGTATGGAAGGTTAACCTTCGCCCCAAACACGTTCCCGGCGAAAACATACAAAAAACATCAATGCAGGAGGATTGACAATTTAATCATTACAACTTTTCCACTCGTACGAAATACGGATAAATTGTATTCTGGGTTTAATGAAACAATTTTCACTAATCCTCTTTAGGGTTCTGTAACAAAATGGTACAATGAAACCTTATAGTGCGAGATTCTTCATCAGTCCACAATTTTTTAGTTACTAAAACAAAGCTACTTTACTTACATTGATGGAAAAGTTGTGTAAAATAATCGTTTAACATTATTGGCAACAAAATAAATCGAAAAATATTTTTAGTTTCAATAAAAGAGGGGAGACGGAGCAATAATGAGGTCTAAGTTGAGCCACCTGTCTAGAAATTACTCATTAGTCTTCTCTTCAAGGCACATAAATTGCAAGTGACATAAACTGCAGATATCGAAAGGGCGGAAATCATAGTGTTCCAAAATGGCTCGTAATTGAACCCTGGACTTGTCGCTTTAATACTAAAGGTAGCAACCGCGACAAAAAGATGTGAAGGAAGCACATCTAAGAACCAAAAGTTCTTGACACATTCGCAACAAGTTTTGAACTAATTTTCACACAAATAATAATAACTAATACAAAAAGTTAAATCACCCAAAGAGAACTCCAGGTATTTTCCGAAAAGTTTCCCCAAAAAACACAAATTGATTTCAACGTAACAAGTAACAAGATAAAAATCTCACGGCTCATTCGCTTTTACTCATATCTGTAAGGCTATTCAGTAAAATTTCACCTCGATATCGAACTTCACTCACGTGAAAACTATATATCGAATATCGATAGAAGAGAACCCTTACCGCCCAGTGCCACATCAAGTTATTAAAAAATAAAAATCAGAGTGAGGGTTTCAGGGGTTTGAAAACGCTCAAGAGTCCAGATTATGCTGCAACCATTTTATATCTACCTACTTTGGGTTTTCCAGACTAAAAAGTTGTGCGTGTTTTTTTCGGCAGAATTTGTAATGGCATTTTCCCAATGCAGGCCGCGTTGGAATTCATCATCATGACTTATTATCATGTGAACTTATGAATTGTCAATACTTGTATCAAAATATATTCTTTGTAAAGAAAACATAGTTATACACAGAAGCATAATATTCCATGATAGGGATATGCTTCAGTAACCTCACGAGGCATCATAAAAATCATGTAATCAACTTTCTCACTATGTAAGTAGCGGCATTTTGAGAGCAAGTGCTGAGTTTTTTTGCCAGTTCTTCTCGGTGAATAACTTCTTTCCGTACTGGGTGCTAGAGTTTTAATTTTAAGTTAGGCGAATGTGAAAAATAAAGATTTTCATTTTCACGCTTTTTGTTTGTGTGGAGTTTGAAACATCCTAACAGAATAGCTCTACAGCAATAACAGAGCAGTGAAGTCGTAATGGAGTAAAAAATAAAAACTACTCCGTCCAGCGAGCAGCGAGCGGAGAACGACATGAACTACAGTTGTAAGAAAACATCGGCGACGTTTACTAGTGAAGTATACAGGCTGGTGTTAAATAGAAACTTTAGCGAGAATAATATTTTGTATTAGTCGAATCTTCACGACCTTCTCAAAGAAGCTTCGGTCGATCAACTGCACGATTGCGAGATGACATCGTTAGGGCAGCGGAAAGACAGTGTGGTCGATTCTGTTGTGCAAAATCTCTAAACTAAACTAATTTAAAATAGCGCTAGCCCTTTCAAACTGCTCCTGATGGAAAAGGATGGCGCTGTTTTAAATTAGTTTAGTTTAGAGATTTTGCACAACAGAATCGACCACAATGGCTACAGAAAACTAAAAGCAAAAGCGGATGGCGTGCAAATGGAGAGGCCTTAGTCCAGCAGTGGACGGAAATGGGCTGATGATGATTAGTCGAATAGACCGTTTCAAAATACTCAAGAACACCTCGGAAACCGTTGCAGGAATGGGTCATTAATTGTTTCAAAAACACAACTAAAGAATTACTCGTAGCTTGTAGGGAAGTATTTCTAGTCTACTAGTGCAGTTTTGTCTCTTTCTTTGAAATCTTACATCAAATAATTATGTTGCGCTATCTGAGGTCTTGCGTGAGTCTAGTCTTGCTATACTTGGCAGCTTAGTGAAATTTACTGCGCAAATCCTACGCTTTTTATGAGTTTCAACGTTTCTAAAGCTTTCAATTATTGTATTGCTTTCATGATATATATCTAGTACCGTAGATATTATGAATTCAGTACTATTTATAAATAGATTTTGTTACCTACGTCAAATTTGGGCGGAGGCAACCCGCCAAGCGCAGTCTAGTCTTGCGCTACCCGCTACCTCTTATGACTTAAATAGCAGGTAAAACTTTCAATGCGGGCCCCTATTCCCAATCAGTGGCGTTCACTTATTGAATTTTGTTGTGTTCGAGAAAAGTTTCAATAATTCCTTAGATTGGAGAAAACTTTATCAATTTCCGTCACAGGAGCGTATCGGCGCGGCGACGGAGCCGGCGGCCGGCGTGCCGGAACGATGCCACCTAGCGGGGAGTGACGATAACTTCTGACAACATAAATGTCTTTTTTGTTTTTTACGCTGATGGCTATTTGGCGTACTTGGTAAGTATGGCCTACCCATCCTGTCTAATATATAAAATTACTAGTTGACCAGGCATACGTTGTGTTGAAATTAGGGTAAGGTACGAAGAAAAGATTACGATTTACTAGACAGACGTACCGAACATGCATCCAAAGTTTGATTAAAATAGGTCGAGCCGATTTTATTTAAGATCGTATTTACAGTGTTTCAAGTAACAAAACTTCTCCGAAATGGCCTGAACGATTTTTGGATTTTTTTTTACATATAATGAATAAGTATATGTGTGAGAAATATAAACGTTTGGCGATTCAGCTAGTCTATATAGTCATTATATAAGATAGTTTATAGTCAGTTACAAATAAGTAGGCGGTATTGTGGAGAAATTTCAGGCGTGCTGGTTCCCTTACAAACTTATCCAGGTTATTCTTGTATGTATTCGTTTCATGTATCTTTTTGGTTACAATGTCGTCTCCAACTTCACTGCCGCCCCTGTTTATGCGGCGGCACGGGCACTACTCTGCAGCGCAAACAGCCGAGCAAATAAGCCGTGTGCGAAACACGCATTAATTATACAATACAATGTATTCGCTATTTGCATACCTGCTGTTTTAATTAAGCCTTAATAGTTTATTATGTCTCCCTGTCCAATATCCATCAGCGCTTAAAGTCCCGTTTGACCAAGCGCTAACCATGGTTTAGCATCTCATTTTTCTTTAAATCACAGATGACGTCTCTGCGAGATAATATCTGTCAGATAACGAGTTCTAGTTTCAAATGATCTAGCTAACAGCATGTTTATTTGTTGTTTATAGCGTACATGTTACAATAGCATGCATGCCTCTATCGGCGGGGACATGACTGTACGTGGATTTGGATTTCCGTAGACTCTCTTTGTGTCAGGTTTTACTAGACGGAATAAACCCATTTGCTCAAAAAGTTGACATTTCTGCGTGTATTTTGCGTGCGGAAAGTTATTCTTTTTCGCACTTGTGCTTTCCTGTTTTCCTAAAAAAACACTGGAGCGGCACCGACTGGAGCACGACACGCAAACACGGAGCAGGAAAACACGTAAAAACAAAAAAAAAATTTTCGCAAATGAATTAAAAAACGTCGTTAATATATTAAAACTCGCGCCTTCGGCTTGGGTCGGCAAACCGGGACTCGTAAAGAAATGACAAACTTTCCGCACTTGAAATGAAGTCTTTTGCCTGTCCTCCTGCATTGTGCCGTCGGAAAAGGGACTTTGGTTCCAAAAATGTGGAAATGGCAATCGTTGTGTTATGAATCAGCTGAGGTTCAGACGGCGTGCGGTTTGCGGATGCGGAATGCGGAATGCGGATCGGTAGGCCGGTCACGTGCGCGGAAGCTGCCGCGTGTCGTTTGCGTACGCTCGCGAAATGCACAAGCCAAGCGGAATCACTCATTTCAGCGCTTACGATGTGATATTTTGGGGATCAGCTTTTTTTTCTTAAGAGGGGGTTGTTTTAGAAAGTATAACGTTTATTTATATGCTGTGGCAAACGTCACACAAGTAAACCATAAACGCTGTTTAATCTGTATAGTATTGATACATCAATCTGTGTCCGACGCCATTTTGTCTTATCAAAATCAGCTGGCTATAAAAAGGTTAAACCATTAAAGCAAGTTAATATTTATAACATCTCTCTGCTTTATTTCAACAACCTATCCACAATAGGTTCTATTAGGGGTATTAACTGAAGATGTCAGTTCAAGATTTGATTTTTACAATAGTAAATCAAGTCTCAACTACCTGAAATAAAACACACGAGTATAACATCATATTTTCGAGCAACTGTATTAGTGAAAACATTAAAGGATAATTTTTTGTCGATAAAAAAAAATCCCGAAGTTGCGTCCAATTTTTTACAATTTTCAATTTATTATCAATGTTATACGTACTAGAGAGCCCAGGTTTAGGATTATAATTCCAATAAATATTACGAAGTACGTACATTATCGTTGTTTTTCTAAGTTATATATTTTAAAAGTTATTACTGTAAACTATAAATGGCGTTCATTACATTCTTATTTCGCGTAATACGCCATGCTCTTTAGTACCAGAACGATGTTTTGCGCATGACAAGTTTTGCTAGTTTTCAGCCCCCTCTTAAAAGTTATGTTAAGCCCCTTCGCACACGGCTGGTAAGCGTAAGCGTAGCGTAATCCTCGCATACGACGAGAGCAGTAGGAGCACGAACATTTTCAAACATGTCCGCAGACGAACCATAGTTGTAGCGAATCGTAGGAGGCGTAATTGTCATATTGTTTTGCATAGCGTCATAACGATACGCTTACGCTTACGAGCCGTATGCGAAGGGCCTAAGGTAGTAGACCGTTTTTATTTGCGTCATTGAAAAGCGAGGCGATTGATTTAGTGGTGCGACAGCGTTGTATAGATTATAGAGAAATAATAGAGTTAGAGAAACGTTTTACGTAATTACTAAACAAAACTAAGCCAGTTATTTTCTTCCGTGTTTTTTTAGATCTAATTACTACCAACACGAATAAAAAAATAAACTTAAAATAAATAAAATAGAAACAGAATCGATATTGTGTGACGTGTCTATGTGCCTTTTAAAACAAAGAAAATGGATAAGAAAGGATTTTATGAAACTCACGACAAAGAAGGGGTGAGACCATTAGTAAAATGATAAATGCAAAATTAGGTATGTAGTAACCTCCAAAATTTCCCGCCCACCATCGGTAATTAAGAAGGAAGTTGAAACAATTAATTAAGTATAACAACAAAACTTTAATTAATGTCCGGGCCGCGGCCTGCGGGGCGCTGCGACGGACATTACGGCCCGCAGGTTAATTGTTTACTCTCTTTTCTTTTTACGGAGTTTTGCGGACAGGCTTACTTTTATCCAAAGTATTCTGACTTTTTTGCTGGCAGTTTTACTTTCGTGTTTCAAGTTTTTTTAAGTTTTGGGGATTTAATTTCGAAGTATTATTTATACAGTCTTTGCAGCTTTTGAACTTGATGTAAATATTAAAGAAAGTTGCTTCTTGCGGAGTGCGTAGTACGATAATATCTTTGGCGGAATCATCATTTATCATCAGGTGAGATTGCAAGTAGGTACTAACTTGTTGTGTGTAGAAAAAGTTAAGTTTCCACAAACGAATATAGCTCTAAAATTTGAACTAAACAAACATGATTTAATAAATTTAATTTTAATATTTACAAAATATTATGTGCACCGTCCCACTAATCATTTATGGGCACAGTTGCCAAGACGCTTGCCCCATTTCCTCTTTGTATGGCTAAACTTAGCCGTTGAGCTAAATAAGCGCCAGCTCTCTTCACCAGACTCCAACAAGTCAAAGTCAGTCGGGATTCGAACCCACACGCCCTGACTGGATATCTGACTGAACCATTGGGCTGTCACTACTGCTTAGTGGTACACTCCTAATGAATTATCAGACTGGAACGCTGACTTAAAATAAAGGGGTAGGGAAATTTAAAAGGGTATCTTGTGTAAGCGTTATGTAAAGTAGGTGGGTGGCGCGCAAACAAATCGATGGTTAACAAGCCACAAGGAAACGTAATCGAAGTTCAGGGGCCCGTAATGGCGTGGCCATGGGGCATCTAATATTGATATTATGGGCGACTACTACAAGCAAACGCCTGCGGCTTTACCTGCCTGAATTTCGACTTTTCACAAACCCCGTATGAACTGCAGATTTTCTTGAAATAAGTACCTAGTAGGTAAGTATATTAAACCAATAATAATTTTCGAAAAAAAAAAAATTTCAAATAGAAGGTTGCGGTTTCGATTTCCGCCTATTCCACGGGTATCTATTGAATTTTCTTAATTGGCTCAGGTCTAGTCTGGTGGGAAGCTTCGGCCGTGGCTCTTGTTACCTCTCTAAGAGCATAGACACTACACGATTTAACCTTCTAACGAGATGCTGTTTTGTAAACTGTTAGGTAGAGTTTTACTTACTCCTTCCAAGTTAGTACAGAGTAGTTGTGAAACTTACATCTTTGGCTGTATCATCACTTACCATCAGGTGAGACGAAGTTACGCAGGCAAAGATTAACTTGTAGAATGACATAAAAGCACTGTCGTTTTCTTTTCCAAACCTTACAACTTTAAAGGAAGCTTACTTTATCAATAAACCTATAGCTACAGATTTTCTCAAAATTTCGCGAGAACCATGGATTTTTTCGAGATACAAAGCTAGGTAGCTTATATGGTTCCAATTTTAAAATCCTTTTTTTATCGCTGATGCTTATTGGTAAATTGAATGAAGAATTTGGAGGTCTTTGAAAATTCTTGAGTCAAAGGCAAACAAATCGATAGCTAACGAGGTAACGACCAAAACGCAATCAAATAAGTTCAATAATTATTAAATTATGAATGTAAATTATTTCCCGGTTCCACTTTGTTTACCGGTGTACTAGCTGATGCCTACGACACGCTTAAGTAGAATTTAAAGTTCCCATCATATTTTATGGCTTCGACGGTTTCACCCGATTTATTAAAAAATCGAAATTTAGAATTAAAAAAAAATAGAATTAAATTTAGAATTTCCCCGATTAGGGGTTTGTCCGTCCGTCCGGTGGTTTCAGATGAGTGTTGATGAACCAGTCAGTCAGTCAGACAGATACGTTTTCCTTTTATATTATACGAACATAATAATTATGAATGAAATCAAAATGTTTATTCTTTCACATAGTCCTAACTTACAGGCACTTATAAAATTCAAAATCTACCGTCAAGTTCGGAAGGTAGTTTTGCAACTGGCAAGAAACTCAGCTCAAGCTATTGTATTTTAATCATCGTGTTTTAAAGTTTATTATACTTACTAGCGGCCCGTCCCGGCTTCGCACGGGTAGACATAAATAGGTACAGATATTTAAGTCAGGTCAGCGCGCAGCTATCGGATGAACAGCACGGTTTCCGCCCAGCTAGGAGCACGACCAGCAATCTTCTTAGCTATATGTCTAGTGTCGTGCCAGCAGTCGACGGGGGGGTCCAGACTGATGCTGCATACTTTGACTTCAGAAAAGCTTTCGATTTGGTAGATAATGATGTCTTGCTCAGAAAGTTAGCAGCATTCGGGTTCACCCCACATTTGCTGCACTTCTTTGCTAGTTACATGCGGGATAGACAGCAATATGTGGAATACAGAGGGCATAAGTCTAAACCGTATTTTACAAGGTCCGGTGTAAGTCAGGGCAGTAACTTGGGTCCGTTGCAGTTTATTTTAATGATTAATGATTTGCCAAAAATGGTTAAGGATGCTAAATGTTTACTGTTTGCTGACGACGTTAAGCTCTATTTAACAGTACACGACGAGACTGACTGTGTGAGACTACAGAGGGACATCGACAGAGTGATGAGATGGAGCGAGAACAACATCTTAGAGTTTAACACATCGAAGTGTGCAGTCATCACTTTCTCTCGTTCGCATGCCCCTATTGTTTATAATTATAACATAGGCGGGGTGCCGCTATCGAGAGTTACAGAGGTGAGAGACTTGGGGGTTACACTGAACACTCAGCTAACGTTTCGTAATCATATCATTAAATGCTGTAAAAAAGCATATAGGAATCTGGGCTTTATGCTTCGTACAGTTCGAGGTTTTACTAATATGACAGCTATCGTCGCTTTGTACAATGCATTGGTTAGAAGTCAACTAGAAGGCAATGCAGTCATCTGGGCTCCACATGAAACTAAATATAGTCTTATGTTGGAGCGGGTTCAAAACAAGTTTGTTCGACACTTATACTTGAGGCTGTATGGGGTGTATCCATATTACCCATTGATGTATCCAACATTATTTGTGCTAGGGATGGTTGGATACAATGAATTAAGAGTTAGGAGGGAAATTACACTAGTCACATATATTTTTAAGGTAATTAGAGGGAAGGTACACAATCCAGACATATTGGCCCAAGTTAATTTTTGTGCTCCAGAGAGGTACGTGGAGCGGAGACGCCGTCCACCGCTGCTAGCGGTACCGTGTGGGCGCACCAACTTGCTCAAGAAGGCGCCGCTGACGCGTGCCCTCCGCACACTTAATGTCGTGGCCGAAAAGATAGACCTTTTTGGTTGCTCTCTGAGTGAACTCACAAGGACAGCAATGTGGAATATTTGTTATTCCTAAGTACCTATGTGTAGATGTAAGATAGATTTAAGTAGATAGGTTAGTATAACTTCACTATCGAATTGGAAGTGTTCTGTAATGATAGTGTAAGGTGGTTGATAAATAAAATAAAATAAAATAAAGTTATAAGCATGGTAATTAAAAGACCATGAATCACTAAATTAGAAAAAATTTGTATGCTTATTTTAAAGCCTTTTAAAGCCTCCCTGTACACAACGTTGGCTGTGGTATTTGTAGGTGGCAACAAAACGTATTGATTTTCAGGAGATCCTACTCTAGAAAGTGCCACATACAATTGCCCGTGGGAAAAGCACTCTTTCCTTAAGTCGATACCAACTATGGAAAAAGTTTGTACCTGGGATTTATTTATTGTTAGGGCAAAGGATATTTTTAAAGGGAACTGTAACCTTTTAAAAGATATGGGCAAATCAGTTGGTATCATCGGGATCCGCGGAACATGTGCGAGCTGACCGGCCGCGGGACCCGTATTTTTATTTTAATTTCATGATATCTTTTGAATGAAATGTCCGATTTCAATAATTCAAAAAGTAATCATCAGGTATTGAGACAGTCTTGAATATTAAATTATTTATTTGGATAAAAATTTATAAATGGTATGGATAACACGGTCTGATTTTGATCGGCATTTCTATCAATTTGTTAAATGTAAAAAAGTAGTTATAGTGACGTAACTACAATAGTTAGACACATGGTCTCGCGAAGTTTTTTGTAGATATTGATATATTATATAATATTGTAGGACATATTTTTGTCCTATCATTAATGCTCTTCGCAGCGTATGCGATGAAAGACATTTTATGGCTAATTTTTTTACACCTTCGGTTGGTTTTAATAGGAATTTCTAAAGATTTCTATAGTGATCTAGTCCTAAATATAGCCTATTTTACTCAGGGATAATGTAGCTTTCTAATAAAAAAAGAATTTTTAAAATCGGTCCAGTACTTTTTGAGTTTATTCGTTACATACAAAAATACAAAAATACAAATCTTTCCTCTTTATAATATTATATATATATATATAATATAATATATAATATAAGTGTAGATGTAGATGTAGATTAAAAATACCTCAGATCGTGGGCAGACGAAAGTGATCTTCCAAGTTAAGTCTGTGTTATTTAGAAATTAATTTATTGTACAAATCCAAATATATTCGAAAAGAAAACTTAATAACCTAGTAATAGTGACGTGCAATACCGATGTACCCGCGGGGGAATCCCCTCCAGGTGATCAAAGCTACAAGCCTTTGATCACCTCACTTTGATGTCGTTTGATTGGAATCCTCTATCCACTACCATAGGTCTGATCCTCCATCAAATTTACTGCACAAAACTATACTCTATTTCAATTACCACAAAATTCAATTTACCTCAGTGATATGGTTTGAAGATTCGTCGACATATAGGATTTTTTAAGTCGCACCCTGATTTCGTAATAAGCGGTGGGAGTAAACAAGAGTCTTCTTTGCCTTCGGTGGCTTACCGCCATGTCATTCGGTTAGCACACGTCTTTGATGTGACATTCTGAGCACATGCGTAATACAAGTAATATTAACATGCTATAATATACTGGGTACCCTGGGGCCATGGAGTACTAGTGCCAATAAACCTCCTTCTCCGATGGAAAATTGAAGGGGATGAAAGTCAGCTTGAATCATAATTCTAAGCCTTTTTTGTTTGAAGAAACCTTTTAATTCGTAAAGCCACATTCGTAAAGTTTGCATACCAATAGAACCAAATTTCAGTATTTCTCCATGATTTGTTGATAAAGTAGTATCGTTGCTAGAGATTGTCATATTTAAAAATTAACGCTCCTCCACTACATTATTATTTTAACGTGTCTTGTTAGTGCAGCTATTCCCGAGAAAATGAACGCAAACGGTCAGAGAGACATAGTACAACAAACCAATCAGATTTATTTCATATGACTTACGGAATCCAGAAAAACTATATACCTACTCGTCGTCGTCGTCGTTTCAGCCGATGGACGTCCACTGCTGGACATAGGCCTCCTGAAATGACCGCCAAACACCACGATCTTGCGCCGCCTGGCGCCAGCGACTCCCCGCGACCCTCTTAATGTCGTCCGTCCACCTGGTGGGGGGTCGACCGACACTGCGCTTTCCGGTGCGTGGCCGCCATTCCAGCACCTTGGGTCCCCAACGTCCATCGGTCCTGCGAGCTATGTGCCCCGCCCATTGCCACTTCAGCTTTGCGACACGTTGAGCTATGTCGGTTACTTTGGTTCTTTTGCGGATCTCCTCATTTCTGATTCGATCGCGCAAAGATACTCCGAGCATAGCTCTCTCCATCGCTCGCTGAGTGACCCTGAGCCTTCTTATGAGGCCCATAGTTAGCGACCAAGTCTCTGATCCATAGGTTATCACTGGCAACACGCACTGTTCGTAGACTTTGGTCTTCAGGCACTGAGGGATGTTGGACGAGAAGACATCGCGGAGTTTCCCGAACGCTGCCCAGCCGAGTTGGATTCGGCGGTTCACCTCTTTCTCGAAATTGGACCGACCTAATTGTATTGTTTGTCCAAGGTATATGTACTCGTCAACAATTTCGAGTGCAGAGTTTTCAACAACCACTGGTTGGAGCGAAACATGAGTATTTGACATAATCTTTGTCTTGCTCATGTTCATTTTGAGTCCAACTTGTTGAGAAACCCTGCTGAGGTCGTTGAGCATTGTGTTGAGATCCCCCAGGGTCTCTGCCATGACGACTATATCGTCGGCAAATCGCAAGTGAGTGATGTACTCGCCGTTGATGTTGATGCCACATCCGTTCCAATCCAGTAGCTTAAAGACGTCCTCCAACGCCGCGGTAAACAACTTTGGAGAGATGACATCTCCCTGTCGCACTCCTCGCTGCAGTTGGATTGGTCTCGTAGCTTGGTCTTGGATACGGACTGACATAGTGGCGTTTTCATACAAACACTTCAACACTTGGATATACCGGTAGTCGATTCGGCATCTCTGCAGAGATCTCAACACAGCCCATGTCTCCACCGAATCGAAGGCCTTCTCATAGTCCACAAACGCTAAGCAAAGTGGCTGGTTATACTCTTCAGTCTTCTGTATAACCTGCCGCAGCGTATGAATGTGGTCTATGGTACTAAAGCCTTTTCGGAATCCTGCTTGTTCGGGAGGCTGGAAGTCGTCAAACCTATTAGCGAGACGATTCGTAATGACCCTCGAGAACAGTTTGTAGACATGGCTCAGCAGCGAGATGGGTCTATAGTTCTTCAGCAAAGTGTTGTCACCTTTTTTGAAGAACAGAACCACCACGCTCCTGTTCCACGCCTTGGGCGTTACTCCTTCGTGAATGACGGAATTGAACATTCGCTGAAAGACCTTCAAAATCGGTTTTCCACCCGCTTTCAGCAGTTCAGCTGTGATTCCGTCATCTCCCGGCGCCTTGTTGTTCTTCAACTGCTTGAGAGCCATTCTTATCTCGTATAGGCTGACGTCCGGAATATCTTCGGTATAGTGCCGGGTTAGTTTGGCTCTAGGGTCTCTAGCCAAATCTTGGACAGGCTTCTGGACTGAGGTGTATAAGCTTCCGTAGAAATTTTCGACCTCCCTCAAGATCTCAGGTTTCGAGGAGATAAGACTGCCGTTATCGGTCTTCAGACGCGTCAGCTGACTCTTCCCGATAGACAGATCTCTGGCGAACACTTTCGAGCCCCTGTTCTGCTCTATGGTGTCTTTGATGCGCTCGGTATTGTGAGCACGTAGGTCGCGCGTTTGTAATTTCGAGATCTGTCTATTGATTCGCTGGTATTCAGATACGTCTACAGAAGACTGGAGTCTCATCTCGTTCCTCTCGTTCATGAGGTTGAGGGTCTGGTCTGAAAACTTTTTGGGTCTCTTAGGGCAGTAAGTTTTACAAAACTTAGACCCAACGGTACGGACAGCTTCCACCAGCCTGTCATTTAAATCGTCCACAGATACGCAATCCTCCAGGCAATCGAAGCGATTTTGAAGCTCGAGTTGGAAAGCCTCGGGGTTTTGGATAAGCACAGCAGTGGGGCGGAGCGTTGACTTCACCAGTCGAGCTCTTTCCAGCTTTATATTGATATTCAATGTGCCCCTTACCATTCGGTGATCGCTCCCGGTCTTAACGCTATTGATCACAGAGACATCATTGAATATGTGCCGCTTAGTTGACATGATGAAGTCAATCTCATTCCTCGTGGAACCATCCGGACTCACCCATGTCCACTTCCGGTGAGGCGCCTTCCTGAAGAAGGAGTTCATCATGAAGAGGCCCTCCCTCTCCATGAAGTCCGCCAACAACTGCCCCTGATGGTTCCGCTGCCCATACCCAAAATTACCCACTCTCACTTCACCAACGCTTCGCTTGCCCAGTTTTGCGTTAAAATCCCCCATCACAACACTGTAGTGGGTATTCGAGGCATGCATGGCTCTTGAGATGTCCTCATACATAGCCTCGATCTCCTCATCGGGATGTGCCGACGTCGGTGCATACACCTGTATGACCTTCAACGAATACCTTTCGGAAATTCTGAGTATCAGGTACGCTACCCTACTCGACACACTTTCGATTTGGACAATGTTGTTTACGAGAGATTTGTGGACGATAAACCCGACACCACCTTGGGACTGCTGGTCGCCCTCCCGGTAGTAGAGCAAGTTGCCGGATTGGAGAATAACAGAGTCCTCCCCCTCTCTTCGGACCTCTGATAATCCTATGATATCCTACCGTAGCTTGCTCACAGCTTCTTCCAGCTCGATTATCTTCTCGTCGGTCCTCAAAGTGCGTGCGTTATAAGTTGCCAGGTCCAGTCGTCGGGGTTGGCAGCGGAATCTCTGCTGGAGATTCTTAGCACCCCCGCCCCGCCGTTACCCGTACCGCTGCCAGAGCCGGGGCTAGCGGGGCTGCCAGGGACTGGGGGCCGTGGACAATTTCGGCTAATCATTAAGGGTTTATGCCCAATAGACGACCACGCTGGGCAGACGGGTTGGTCGTCCGCAGGGCCAGACTGGTCGCGCCGGTGTCGCTGCTGCCCGACACCGACCTGCTCCATTTTTCAGCCTAGCCAGTTGAAAAAACGGTTATCCCGCCGTTTATCGGTTCGCCATTTCCTCGTTCGTCGATCAGCAGGGGCACCACGGGCAGGTGAGGCTGGCAGTTGGGGTGCCGAGATGGAAGTGCACCCCCTTACCCCCTATACCTACTACGGCTTCAAAAACGGTTCATCCATTTATGAGTTACAATTCACAGTCACGAACATTAAAATACAACACCCATCTCTTTAAGCCAAATTGGCACATCACTCAAAATAAATATTATAAACAATCAAATTACCATCCCCCGTATTCCGACACTCCAGTCGTTCAAAGAACCATTCATAAAAATTATTATAATGATATCGACGCGAGACGTTCTCCATTTGCGGGAAATTTATATTTATTGTGTTCCCCTGTACGCTCCTCTCGCGCCGTGTTAGCTTTGAGCTGAGGGCAAAGATTAAAACTTCAGATATGCCCTGGAAAATTACATACGTCATTTCTACCCATTGCAGCCCGTATCCCTCTCAGAGAAAAACCTTGGGGAACAATGTGGAGACCTCTCAGAAATTGTCGATTTTATTACAATCTTTTACTTCATAGTTTAGCTTTTAAAAGTGTAGTATAAGCTCATTTTAATATTTTACGTTAACCTTTTTCATAAAAACAAAAAGTAGCGCCATCGACATAATATGTCCCTAATTCTCCAAGCTACTGTAGAGTTGACTGCATGGTAGCCTTATTTATAAGTCGTCATAGGTCCTAAAGAGAGTCCTTTTGTCATTATGTTTGACTTATTACAATTTGAACATATTCTAAAATGCACTCTACGAATTTATTTCTAGAATGTGCTTTTCAAGGATCAGTGTGTCGTCGTCTATAAGTGACGTCAGACTCAAATTGACTGAGCTCAATTATTTCAATGTTAATGCATTTCCTGTAGCCGTAGCCATATGTCAAATTTGATACTATCCGTGGAATGGAATGATGATACTATTATGACATACACGATCGCTAAATTGATCACGTGATTTCCGCGCAGACAACGGTTTTTCTCATACATTTTTTGACTTTCATTCCATTCCGGGGATGGAATCGATTATGGGCATAGTCGTAAGAGTAGGGCGTATCTACAATATTAAATCTTTGTCCGTACCTACTCGTTCTGCGGCCGACGTGGAATATGCCACGTTCACTGGATTTGCATACGTCATCGCGTAAAAGCGGGGTAATGTATTTGTGTATCGGGCGGGAAAAATTATTCTTTTGTTTCTTTTAAGAAAGCACTTATAACGTCTCTTTCGCTTCGTACAATAAAGTGCCTTCAAGCCACATTAAATGCTGTCGGCTTTACGAAACTGGATAAGTGAATGTCGGTACAAGCGCCAGTGGTTCCGTATATCCAAATTTTGCAAGCCTGAATCACATTTGATTGGTTTTTAATGTTGGAGTGAAGCAATACTCCACGGAGTCTACGATTAATTAATGAATCATCTTTCCTTCATTTTTTCTTAAAAAATTTAACTCTACGTAATAACCTTAGTTTTAATCTGACAATATAAGTACTAATATGAACGTAAGCTATCTATACAGAAGTATTTTGTACTCTGTCTTTGAAAGAAAGTATATTTCGCTCCGACACCAGAAACAATGACATTTTGGAACGGCGTTTTTTATTATTGTAATAGACATCGATTCTAGAAAATAAACACTTGTGTCGGGTAGAGGTTGTATAATATTATTTTTAAAATATCAAGTCTTACTATTTTTTGACGTGACAACGTTTAATAAAATGATGAACACCAGCAACGCACATGAAAAATAGTAACGTTCCACGTAAAGTTCCACCTGAGCCTGTGCGTGCAAGCGAGAGCCCGCAACAAGCGATAGAGAGGCACGATAAAACAAACGATAGAGAGGCCAGTTATGACGTTGTCACGTAAATCTATCGTCCGTAAACCGACTTTACAGACAACCAATTTTTTTACCAAGTTAATTAAATATATTTTATGACCGGGCGGAAGTAAATCTATTTCCTTCCAAGCCCAATATGCCTTCAAATATTCCCGGCGGATAAGGAGCTTCACATAAACGCGTAGTACGCGCCCCGCGTCACGTGACAGGCTTGCTAATCGACTGACATCAAGGCTTTCCATGGGTTTTATTGGGATTTGGTAATCGTAAATCGGCAGTTATTATATACGATGAAAAACCGAATAAAAGGTTAAGTTCGAGTCGGACTTGCACTCGAACGGTCCCATGACATCGTAGACTTTAAGAAAACGCCATTGTAAACGTTGAAAAATAATTTTGCTTGGTCGTTTTTATTAATTGATTTAGGGCTGAATATCTGAGGAATACCTATAAATTTAAATACGAATCAAAATTTTCACTCGCAGCGGGATTTGAACCCGCGTCCCCCAGCTCTCGCGGCTGGGTGCCCTGACCGCTGAGCTATACGAGCTATATCCCTCTGCGACGAAATTTCCCTCTGCGAAAAATTTTGATTCGTATTTAAATTTATAGGAATTATTTCTTAAGTGTGTAAAACACTAATCAAAAAGATAATTATCTGAGGAATAAATTTGAAACATATGCCATACAATATCTGTCAAAACGTCATATTTATTCCTTAGTTAACGTTTATCTGGTGATTGAAAAATCGGCCCTTTGTATAAGTATTTATTATTTTTCTTTTGTAATCGAAAACGTAGGCTTAGTAGAAGAATGCTATTCGTATACCTATTGTTTACGGAATCCTAAAATACTCTGGTTTTAGGCGACACAAATTCGTGGTACTCGACAGTCACTGCAGAAGGCCTCTATTCAGGACGATGATTGAAAGATAATTATAATAGCAATAAATGTTAATTATAACTAATATCCACAATTACTCAGGTTTTCGTTTCACTTAAAAAATACATTACACAATATCAAAATTTAACACAGTAATAACATTACACAATATCAAAATTTAACACAATAATAAATATTCAACGATTGTTAGAAACTAAAATATTATTTCCCAATTTATAAACAAAGTTCTACTCAAAGATCCAAAATTTTCTTATGTAAAATGTAAATCGTAAACTACTAATAGGTATGAAATTGATATTGATCGATTTAGCGGAATCATTTTGTATTCCTTTTGTAAGCTGATTGTCATTTAACCGCAATTTATTATTTAATACATAATACCGTAACGATCACAGATAGAATACAGGCCCTGTGTTTAAATTTTGATCGTCAGGAAGAGCCGTTTACTCGGAAAATTGTTTTTATTAATTTTTCATTACTCGGAAGTATAGAAAACTAAAGGCTTTTAGGACTTTTGTATTCCTTTGTCAATCAAGGTCAAGACCATTTCTAAGAAGCGCCTATCAAGTTGAAACTATCAAATACCTACAGAAATAAAAAATAAATAATTCCTAAGGGCTGTGAAATATTTATAGACGTATAAATACGTCTATAAATAACAGTTAGAGTTACGATACTTCAATAACAAACAATACTTCTTCAAGTATTGTTTGTTATTGAAGTATCGTAACTGTTGCCTACAGATTTGTAGGCATGAATTTCGGGTTTTCATGAAGCCCATGGAAAATTTCATCCAAATCTGTTCAGTATTTGCGGCGTGAACAAACATAATGTACACTAGCAGGACTGATTATTTTTTTTTGCTATAATCCGCTACTTGAATAGATTCTGTATGGTCCAATATGCAGGAACATCGCCCACATGAAACACAACATACAACTCTTTCAATCATTTCTTCGACGCACGTTTCGTCCTGACACGGTCAACATTAGGACATCCTCAGGAGATGTTGACATCACAATGCGAAATTTTTACAGCGATTCTAAGATTTCGCATTATAAAGGCAATATCTGCGTAAAAACACTTGCTTCTATTCAATACAATATACACTGACAAACAGACTCTCGCCATTTTAATATTAGTGGGATGAGATTGTAAATTATTTGGTACTAACAATTGCCCAAACTCCTATAAAGTTCCCATTAATCCAGAAGACTATTGACGGTCAGAAAGACGTGACAAACACCAAGAATTTGGGTATGAAGTATAATACAAGACAACAATTTAAACAAACAAAACAAACTCTTTGCTACCACAAAATCAAAGCTCTCACCTCTGCTTACAGACGCAGACGTACAAAGAACACTTTGGCAATAGAGACATTTTTGCAACTCGAGTGGGAGGTTTCAAGAGGTTGGTCATTGGCAACCTCAAATTAAAAATAGATACTGCATCATACTGATTCATTTGCATTGCCCTCACCATGTGCCTACTTTTTGGATGCCTGTGGGTCATGCACTAATCGGTTTTTTATTAGTGTTAGTTATCTATAACTATAAAAGAGTCCTGAGTTGCCCTGAGTGACTGACTGACAGACAAGCTACAGCCCAAACGGCTGAACGTAGGCACTTAAAATTTTCAGGGAATATTCTTTGTGAACCCAAACCGCGTGCTAAGAAAGGATTTTACTAAGTTCAAATTGTAGTGCCTGACTGTTTGTTGTCCCATAATAAATAAATAAAAATACCGCACTAATCCATTACAACAATACAAGACACCGTATAAATGTAGATCTTCTCGAGCTAGAACGTCCAAAAAATCTAAACTCATACGCAAGATCGTCAAGAAGTAATTTAATAAGGAAATCGTAGCGACTTCGTGATTACGTACCGGCTGCTGTGACCAGAATTCACGGATTGTTTTTGGGACATTTAAAATGCTAAATACGACTTTTGTTGTAGATACGTCTTTTTTCTTCCATAGTGGGATTATTTTGGGACATTTAAAATACTACACAAGACTTTTGTTGTAAATACATCTTTTTTCTTCCATAGTGGAAAACATTTGAGAAAGCTGATGATAATAAAATGTTGGATAACATGGTTGGTTACTTTTCGTACAAACAGCAGCTACACCCTACACAGTGATTATTCAGAAAAAGCATTCAGAAGTCTATAAACTGTATGGTTATTTACGAGTATGTGGGAGTACATAAACTAATAACTCTGTGGTAATTATAGCAGATACTATTTGCTTTTGTATATTATTAAAGATAGCTATTGTTACAGTGTACTATCAGGATTTTTTAGGCAAACTACTCAATGTCTGGATTTATTGATCCATCGTGCAGCGTGGTATTTATAGGACTTCGCTTGCTGAATTGCGTGCTTTGAATTTAAAAGTTTAAGAAGATTTAATGACTTAAACAAAACGGGGCTATGACCGCAGATAATATATAAGGAGAAAAAGTTATTGATATTAATTATCGCCATCTATGTCGTTTTAACCAATGTAGGTCTTGGATATAGTAATTCTGAAATGATCGCCAATTACCAAGATTCAGCTCTTTTAGTCCCCAACGTCCATGGATCCTGCGAGCTATGTGCCTCGTCGATTGCCACTTCAATTTTACGACACGTTGATATGTCGGTCACTTTCTTTTTGCGGTCACTCTTCGTTTCTTATTCGATCGTGCAAAGATACTCTGAGCAGTGAGCATAGCTTTCTCTATCGCTGGCTAAGTGTCTCCGAGCCTTCTTATGAGGCCGGAGGAGGAGGTACAAATTACGATTTCCATATTAGGTATTTCACGGCATCATGGGTACCCTACTTAATACGTATACATTTTGTTGATGGCCTATTTAAAATCTGTTTCTCGGTGCGAGATTTATCTCCACGCTCGGGCGCCCTGATGGAACGTTATATTAACGTAGACGGCTTACGAGGCTTCCACTTAACCGAATTTTAACACTGCTCCCGGATTTACAACGGTACCTAGTCGTATCTTGAACTGCGACCTCTCGGGTGCAGTTGTCAACAGGAGGTCCCGGGTTTGATTTCCGGCACGGGAGTCATCGTTGTCTCAGCTGAAATACGTCCACTGCTGGGTAGAGACCTCCTGCAATGACTTCCAACCTACACGGTCTTAGCAGGATCCACTGGAGCATCTTACCGGTCAAATGTTGTCAGTCCATCTGGTCGGAGGTTTGCCTACACTGCGCTTTCCGGTGCGTGGCTGCCATTCCAGTACCTTTAGTCCCCAACGTCGTTCACAGGTGTACGAGCTATGTGCCCTGCCGGTCCCGCCCATTGCCACTTTAACTTCGCGATACATTGAACTATGTCGGTGCAATGGTTGGTATATGGATCTCCTCATTTCTGATCACGTAGAGTTACTCCGAGTATAGCTCTCTCTCCATCGACCGATGAGGGACTCTGAGCCTTCTTATGGGACAGTTTGAAACAAATCTCAATGTTTATATTATTAGTTCGGTTTGATGGGAACTTTAGGTGGAGGATACAGGATGCTCCTTGTTCAGAACATAAGACCTGGGAGCATAATGTCAGTTGTCTGGCAGATCGCGGCGCGGCCATGGCACTGACCGCGGGGACTCGACACTCGATGCGTCTCGAGACACCGTGAGTATGAAACTTGATAGCTCCTACTGCCGTCTTTTGGCAGACTTGACTGTAAAGGGTGTTTGTTATTCTGCACCCGAGACCTGGGACCATAAAATCGGTTGTTAGACTATGTGGCATGTGCCCCGTGTCTGGCAGGACGCGACGTGTCCACGGCACTGACCGCGAGGACTCGACACTCGGTGCGTCTCGAGACTCCGTGAGTATGAAACGTGATATCTCCTACTGCCGTCCTTTGGCAGACTTGACTGTAAAGGGTGTTTGTTATTCTGTCACCGAGACCTGCGAGTATAATGTTGCTTTCTGTTGGCTTCTAGAAGAAAGGTATTCGATATTGATTCTGCTAGGCTGCGATAGGATTCCAAATGAACAGAGTGGTGGAAAACAGTGCTAACTGAAATTACTCAAAAAGTGTTTATTTTATTTACTGCTATATTTTACTTCAACGAAATATCACGTAATAGGTAAGTAACCATGCATATAAGTTACGTTCAGTTTCAAAATAATTAAGTTCTCAAAGTGCAATCGAACCCAGGACCTTCATATTACGGTTACGGTATGGGAGGTCCACAAACGCAGTGGGCGGGTTAAGTTAACTTAGCTTGTTTAAAACAAACAAAGAATATTTATGGTTAACACAAATTTCTGAGAAAAACTAACATAAGTAGTATAAGATTGGACACTCAAACAGACGAACAAGTAATATGTTTCTATAAGACCTTATATTTTATGTTCGAATCCTAAACTGCGAAATCCTAAGCCAAATTTTCGCATTAAATTCAAAACTTGATATTGAAGTCGGCGAAAAACCACAACAAAACTAAGAACTCCTAAACCAAACCGCCTTAGTAGCAGCTAATTCGGGTCGTATCAAATATTAAGACGGAGCACCCTGTACCGACACAGAGTAGACCCGGCGTAGAGTAGTCATGAATATTTAAGAGCATTCCAACATGTCTAAGGCTTTAAGCTTCACCATAATGAGCCCCTGTAGTGTAGGTACACTGTGTTTATGTGTGGTCTCTTGTGTCTGTGTTGGTTACACGTGTTTTCTCTATATTAAACCCTTTTGGTGTCCCACTGCTGGGTATGTGTCTCTCAGAATATGAGGGGTTTGGCTTTAGCCCAGCAAGCGGATCAAGTGTTGTTTTGAGCCTTGCACACTTTTGGCGACATTAAGGAAGATAGGTAACATCAAGCAACCAAATTAATTTTTTTTCTCGCAAATAGTAGACATTTACACGTTTTTTAACTTTGCTTGAAAATACTCATTTACCTGCTTCAAAGTTCCCAAGCTCTAAATCTGGGAAACTGCACTAAATAATCTATCGGGAACCAATATGGGATGAATGGGAATTTTTTGAGCAATCTTTTTATGAAAAAAAAATTGGTTGTCTGTAAAGTCAGTTTACGGACGATAGATTTACGTGATAACGTCATTATTGTGCCTCTCTATCGCTTGTTGCGCGCTCTCGCTTGCACGCACAGGCTCAGGTGGAACGTTACGCGGAACGTTACTATTTTTCATGTAGATTGCTGGTGTTCATCAATTCATTAAACGTTATCACGTCAAAAAGTTGCCGTGATACAATTATTTTTACAAAATTCATATAAGCGTGCTTTCTAATAGTTGCGAAAAACTAAATAAAATTTTAATTTCACCGTTTTCCGTCACCGTCAAGAAAGTGATAATTATTTACGAGTAAGTAGTTTCCTAAAACGCCAATAGCTCCGAAAAGTGAGGTTTATTTATGCTAGGGATTCGAATTCCGACCTCCTGATGATATAAATGTATTAAGTATCAATTTACTTCTGTTGTTAAGTTACTGCACCTACAGCGAAGTAATAAACGTGTATTGGAGTCGCCAAGCCGTCTGGCGACCCGTGTGTGCGGGCAACACGATATCATGTCGTGCAGTGCTGTAATTGCACATTATCCGCACTAGTGTCATTGGCATGCATAATCACATTACCTGCGCAACGGTGTTGTAAGTACACCTAATACTTATACGACACTTGAAGCATTGTTTACTTTTTATTATTAAAGTGTATTTAGCACTTTATAACCTTATGGGAAAATATTATTACTACGTTACCGTTAATCATTTAGGCTTGTATAAAAAATATGGTCTCTGTGATTTTTTTTACACTTTGCAAGTTAAATAGGTTGACTGTCAACTGACCTGACGGTAAGTGATGATGCATCCGAAGATTTTATCGTACTAACTTAGAAGGGGTAAGTAAACTTACCCCTAATGGTTTGTGCATAGCATCGCGCTGGAACGCTAAATCGCGTGGCGGTACGTCTTTGCTAGTAGCGTGGTAACTAGCCACGGCTGGAACCACCTACCAGACAGTTACTTATGATAAAAGGTATCTAGGTATACATGTGTACTAATTCGAACGATATAAAGCCGTGATAGTCTTAAGTGTGACAGAGCGCGACAGGCGACCTGTTTCCTCATTTTACTGCATCGCAGGCAGCGAGATTTGCGCCGACTATATGTATAAGTATCGTGAATGAGTAGCGAGGAGCGCCAATTATTCAATCCAACCCTTCAATACAATGGAAGCGCGAATGGCGATACGAAACAATACTGCCAGTGTGACAGGTAGGTACGGCACTTTACATCGATGTCGATATTTTAACCAATTAGGTATCAGAACACAATTTTTTTATAGATTACTACCTGACCCGGTAAACGTTGTTTTGCAGGTATGAAAATAGCTTGAAACTTAGTCTCAGACCTAATGGACAAAGACAGAAATTTTCGGTCGATCCGAATCGAGGTCGAGGCCGATCGAGTATAAGTAAGTGATTTAGTTTCCTCAAAAACACGTAAATCTGAAATGCCCGGGATTCGAACTCCCGACTCCTTGAATAGGCAGAGGTCAGAACCAATATGGGCTATCAAATTTATACTCTCAAATTAATTAAAGAGGCCATCAAACAAACCTGTTTTATTTGCCGTTTCATAGATAATGTTACGGAACCTTTTATGCAGGACTCCGACTCGTACTTGGTCGATTTTTTTGTAATACAATAGAAATATCGATATTTGTATCATTCGGCTACATCTCTATCATCTCCCGGAAGTGACGTTACCGGCAGCCGCCATGCTAATGGCTAATGCGTGTCACCGGAAGTCGTGGCCCGGAAACGAACGACCATCTCGCGGAATTATCATTTAATGTTTTATTGCTGTGCCTTGGGGGTGAGCTATTGTGTGGGGAAGTAATGGCTCCGTTGACACCAAATAAATAACTAACGACAGCTAACGTTTGTGTCGATTTCCCTGGCGCAGTCAGCACTGATTTATTGAATTTATTTTTGTCTTTCTTACTCTCACGGATACGCTGGTAGGTGCGACATGCAGCGTCGCGGAAGAATATAACAGTAAAACGACCTTTTACCTAATTACTCAAAAACTAAGCCAGTTATCAAAAATCGGTTTCTAAGCGTTTTTGGATATTGTTATTACCGACCACAGAAATATAGTAGTGTTCTGTGTTACCGACACATCAAAACAAAAAATTACAATTACATTTATTGTAGTTACCGATAAAAAACGGAAAACTGTGATTTTGGAGCAACTTTTGGGAGAACTTTGTATCGAGAAAATTTTATCCAACCGTGTTTCTGCTTCTAAGCGATTTTAGATTAAAGACCCAAAATACATGACGTTTAAATAAGAAAGTAATTGTCTTTATAGTTTTTATGTAAAACTTCATTTAAAATCACTTAAATACGGCTTGTACGCCGCTAAGCAAAAACTCCCCGGTTAAATTCCCGGCACATCCCGGCTTTGCATAAATCCCGCAGGAACCATGCATTTTTTGAGACAAAAGTAGGTAGCCTGTACTATTCCAGAATCACACCAATATTAAAAAGCCGAAAGTTTACGTGTAAGTGTTTGTTAATCCTTCACGCCGTAACTACTAAACCAATTTGGCTGAAATTAGGAACATTTACAAACAATTAGAAACTAACCTGGATTAAAACAAAGGCTACTTTTAACTCAAAAAAATACAAAATCCATAATTTCTACTGTTATCTTTAGTTACAGCTATAGGTTAGGGAACGGGAAAATCACGTTTTCTTCGGGATTTGTAAATATCAAATTTTACGCGGGCAGAGCTTCGGGCAAAAGCTAGTATTTACATAATATATTTGAACTAAATTCCATCCATTTGTTGCGTGAAGGCGAAACACACAGGGACATTTTCATTAAAAGAAAGAAAGAAATTAAATTATTTTGGTGTGCGATCATTTTAATGAAACAGTAGCTACGGAAAAATTGGCGGAAGATGATACGATATTGACTATTAGAGAATAAACGAATTTCTTTTCTTAATAAAAAGGATCTCTCATAACATTTCTCCCCTCCGATTTGAGCGGGAAATGTTAATAATAAAGAGAAAATATCCGTCTAAGCGGAACGTGTAGCCCATATCACGCTCTACACGGGTACAACGTCAAACAATATCTCTGTGTATAATATGTATATTGTATACTCGCAGATAGATATTAGATACACAAACATTATTTTCATGTAGCTCCTACTTACCTTTATATTTTCTAGGAACTTACTTCCCGTATGTGAACGAGTAAGGATAATAATATTATGTATTATGTTTGCGTAATAGTTTCGACAGGAACTTCAAAAATCGCATCTGGATGGAGTGCAGCGAAGACCGCGTGAAAACGTTTAAATCATTAAAGAACTGTATCAATGTCAAAACATAGGTATATACTTTATAGACCAATCATAACACTTGAAAATCACGTTTTGAGATTGATGCAGTTCTTTAACGATTGATACATTTTTACGCGTTCGCCCTGCAGTGTATCTCTAGAAAAGGCAGACAGTCACCATTTTTAAAATTTCCCATTCGTCTCAACCGCTTTTCTAATGTGCCAGTTCTAGGCATTGATCTCCTCTCAAAATAAACCTTAATACTTATGTATTAAGATTTATTTTGTAAGAAAATGAAAATCCTGATTTTTCACATAGGCCTGAATTACAGGCTATTATAAAGGTCAAAGCTCTACCACCAATTTCCGAAAGCAGATAACGGACTGGTTTGGGGTTTGATTCCGCGTTGCTGATAATACGTACTGCAAATGTCTGGAATCGATTCCCAGAGTCCCAGGCACTGTCTTCCACAACTCCTACAACTTGAGCGCCTTCAAATCGCTGCATAGGCATTTCTTAGGCAAGCGCGTTCCACCTTAGACTGTATCATCACTTTCCATCAGGTGTAATCACAGTCAAGCGCTAGCCTTTTTGTTAAAAAAGTACCGATTTGATCTGCACCATACACTTTATACACCATCTTACATACCTATCATACAGGCTTTATACACCATCGAAAAGGTTGAAATTAGTTCATGTCTAAGAACATGCAGATTTCCGCGAAGTTTTGCTTTACCGTTAGAAATGATATTTAGTTCACACATGACACAGTAGAAAATTTTTCATTATTTATTGAATGGAAGCAGGCGTTATTTTGCGGAAATCCATAATTAGCAGGACAGATTAATTTGTTTTGCTGTAATCCGCTACTTGGAAAGATTCTGTATGGTACAATATGTAGGAACACTGCCCACATGAAATTTTTCATTATTTGAATAAACGCGGGAGTTTGACTTGGCCCGTTTTATTATATTAGTCTCAATCCAGTATTTGCATTGCAGTGGACGCAACAATGCGAGGGACAGCAAGAGCTCTGTAGCTCTTTTTACTTCTCTTTTGTGAAGCCACGTTTGATTTCCGGCCCGAGATTCTTGAAATATGTGCTCGAGTGTACGTTGACAATGCATCGTGCGTTTCATGGATTATCCTATTTCTCACATTATCTCACAAATATTTTAAAAATAAAAGCTTGTATTTTGTATGAATACCCTTGATACTCCTTCACGCCACAATACTTGAGTCTTGAGCTACAAGTATAAGATATAATATTGCGGTAAGTAAAAAAGATGGGATGGGACAAAATTCAAAGACTCTATAAGACGACCGAATGGCGTAGCGGCAGCGAATCTGCCGTCAGCATCGGAGGTCGTGGGTTCGATTCCCACTACTGGTAAATGTTTGTGTGATGAGCATGAATGTTTTCCAGTATCTGGGTGTTTTTCAATATATTATATTTATGTATATTAGTATGTATATATCAGTTATCTAGTACCCATAACACAAGCTATCGCTTACTTTGGGGCTAGATTGCGATGTGTAAAATGTCCCGTATATATTTATTTATTTATTTATTTATAAAAATGCGTGAAAGTCATGTAATCAATGTAGCGATCATTTTTATACCTTTTTTATTTTGGTTTAACTCGCAAGTTAGACCAAAATAAAAAGGTATGAAAAAAAGGTATAAAGGTTGAGTTAGTTTTGCCTGGTATTTATTTTATATTGGTTTTATCCTAAGTTATGTTGTATGATATAAATCGTAATACTATGAAAACGGGGATCGTTTTAGGCATTAGCCATCTGCTAGGTTTTATTCGTATTCAAATGAGGTTTAATCTGCCTCGTATTTAATTTCATCTCAGATCGGTAGTCATTTGAGTTGTATGGCAGTGAAACTACTGTTATATTATGTGAGTTAGTAGAAAAATCATATTCTTCTGTCTCTTTTTAGTATTTTCACAGGATTTGTCCCTACTAATGTAGTATGAATGTGATCCTACTGCTATGTAAAGTGGTTTGCACTAGCCGTTTGCGCGGTTTCGCTCGTAGCTCGACGAGGTTTGTTCTGCCTCGTGTTTAACTTTTGCAATTGTTTTCGGTGTAATGTACACAGGGCGCGGAATTAAATTGTTCGCCGCTGTATTTTGTTGATACTTCTATTCATTCAGCAAATTTTGATTGCCTAATTATCAAGGGTAACTATTATTTTAGCGTTTTCAGTTGGTATTGCTATGTTATATTACTCCTTCAGTCGGGCGGGCTAGTTATACGTCGATTTGTCTTTGCAAAACTAATTCAATTAGTTTTTAGCTTTCAATAGAACTTCAGTATTTAGTTTTTATGCTATTGTAATATCGAACGTATTTTATACGTAATATATTTCACATAAGATCCATCAGTCCAAGCTTTTTGCTCAATACCGCAATTTATTCTCTTAGTTATTGGTTTATGCATTAAAATTCAAAGTGCTTTATCGAGTAGGTATTGTAAGGAAATTATGAGATAGTCTAGAGACCACTAAGATTCCGTGGTAGTTACGGCTCATATTTATTCCCTCAGAATGTTTTTCAAATAAGATTTGATTATGCGTCAGTTATTAATTTAATTGATGTATGAATTATTGTTAAAGTTGTGTTGATTAAATAGCCCTTTGTTTAAAAGCTTCAAATTTATTGAGAGCGTTTGTCCATGGTTAAAATAATAAATTGAAATCTTCCACACCTAAGTAACGTATTAAAAAACACCCCTTTGTAAAATTTAAAAAGAATCGCGAACACCAGTTATTTTTTCACAATTTTCAAAAGAGATTATGTAAGAGCTTCCGCCGATAAAACTTAAACGGGTTTCCTAAACTTTTTGATAGTACGTCGTGACGATGCAGAGGTACCTATAGCTGAAAAGGAAAGTGGAACTTCCATCACTTGTCGTTCCTTTAACCCTGATGTTGAACCGATAATTTCCATCGGACATGTCGGGACGTCGGTCCCAGAGCGCTGTCATTGCTTGATGTAGGTAAATTGTATCGGCCCTGTACTGTATACGGTATTCCCGGTACAGTATCTATACGGTACGGACGGTACAGTATGTATGCGGTACGATATACGTACGGTATCGTTTCCCGATGCGACGTACGCCACTGAAATCTGTAATTGCTAAGGGACAGGACCTGTGTACCTATTCCATATTCATTGGGTGGGTAAATAAATCAATGTTTTCTTATTCTGTGGTAAAGAAAACAGAGGTTAGGTTAGGTACTTGACTGCAATCTAACCTGATTCTTAGTGACGATGCAGCCGAAAATGTTACCATATTAATTTTAAAGTGGTAAGTAACTCCTAACCGTTGATACATAGCATCGCACCGGAACGCTAAGGTACTTGGCGGTGCCCTCATTCATTGGTAATAACACTGTACCAAATTTCGAATCGATAGGATATATGGAAGGTAGTCAGATCCCCTCATCAACTATTAAAGAGCTGATGATCTTCAAACGGCAAATCAGGTCATGGTTACCTTACCATATACTTTCAATGTCATTGAAGCTACACGGTACCAAATTTCGAATCGATCGGACATAAAGAAGTTAGTCAGATCCCCTCATCAACTAGAAAATAGCTGATAATCTTCAAACGGCTGAACAGATTTTCATGAAACATGGCTAAGAACACTCGGGATAAAATTATCTATGACACAAAATAAACTTCATGAAAATCGGTCCATCCGTTTAGGAGCTACGATACCACAGACAGAAACACAGATACACAGATACACAGACACGTTAAACTTATAACACCCCTTTTGCGTCGGGGGTTAAAAATAGAAATTACATTAAGGATCATGGTTGGATTTACCTAGAATCTTACCATAATCTTCAAGATTCTATAATTTTGTCGGAAAATAAAATGAATTTTTCGCTATTCCATTTTGTTTTTGATATTAGCAATTATTAATAGAGAAGTTTACTTTAATACGTAACCGTATGAAACTTTTTACCAAGAAATATCACAGGAACCCCGCGTGGCGCGACCTCACGTATATCCGCGGACATAAAGTCAAATATAATATTTCTACGTACGTACGTACACACAGATTTTATATATAGTTAGTTCCTTCCCGCGGATGTGGCTTATGAGATCCGGTCGTTGATTTGTGGCCCCCACCTCCAGTGCACAGATAATATTTTGGTGAGGAAATATGCTGAATTTTCCACTACAGTATCTAGTTTCCAGTGTCGCATGTCGTCTCTATCTATGTTGATCTTCATCTTCTTCTTTCACTGGGACGTACTTATCTGCGATTATAGTAGTGTTATTATCTCGCTGCAGACTCGGTCATAAATCATTCGAGTGTTTCGCTTTTGTTGTTCTGCAGTAATGCACAACTCAACAAAGAACAACAAAAGCGAAACACTCGAATGATTTATGACCGAGTCTGCAGCGAGATAATAACACTACTATAGGCGATCATTCGCCCGTAATTGCGCGTGAGGTCGACGATGCGGGACCTCTCCGGATCACTCCAGAATCCGAAGAGGCCTCCCAGGTCGCACAGGATATCTTGGAGTGTTGTTGAGGATCCCAGGTAGATCTCGCGTTGGTCCGACACTCCAGTGCATCTATTTTGATGTCCTGCATGGGTCTGCTTTGAGGAAGAGTAGTTTGACGGTAGCCTGTCATACTGGTCGAGTACGGATTGGCAGGCTTCACACAGTTTTGAAAAGATAAAAATAAAGTCTCAGGTATGAGGGATTCCTCAAGATGTTGTCTTTGATATTCAATGTCCACAAAACACACAATATATAACGTCTGAATTTTTGTGTTTGCAAGTTGAAGTTATTAGTCGAATCATCACACTGCTTGCGTAGAGTAGGTACATCTCCTGAGAAATCAGTACAAACTTGAAATAAACAATTTGGACTCAAAATAATTTCCTCCTATTTTTCGTCTTTCGTTTAAAGTTGAATTATCCTCTGTTCCTCTTTATTTTTACGGGTCGGTTAAAATTTATAAAATTGCAAGCAATTGTAGCTGTGAGGTGTCTAGAAACTAGAAAGTAAAAACTTTCTTCATTTCAAACAAATCTAAAAGTAGTATTTTTCTTCATTGCGTCTGTCATATAAATCACAACTAAACTATGACCGGGGTATTTCCACAACGTGCCAGAACTGAAATTTATTTTTTATTGTTATTTCATCTAGAATTAGAGACTTTGAAATGATCCCTATGACTTTGAAATAAATACCTAATGTATACCCCACATATCATTAGTCAGTTTTTGACGTGACAACGTCTTATAAATCGATAGAGCCGGCTGCACGCACAAAAAATTGGTTGCCTGTAAAGTCGGTTTACTGACGATAGTTGAACGTGACACCGTTTTCTTTGTCGCTCGTTCCGCGCTCGCGAGGTAACGCCGTATGAGCGAGGTAACGCCGCATGAGCGAGGTAACGCCGGATGAGTCATGTTTTTTCGTGCGTGCAACCGGCTTTATCGATTTATAAGACGTTGTCACGTCAAAAAACATGACTCATCCGGCGTTACCTCGCTCATGCGGCGTTACCTCGCTCGCGTTACCTCGCACTGAGGCGTTCCATGTAAGGCTTGAAGTGCAAGCGAGAGTTGTCACGTTCAACTATCGTCAGTAAACCGACTTTACAGACAACCAATTTTCCAATTAAGAACTATGACGTGCTTATGTATTTGCTGATGCTGCTGCCATGCTGAGTTGGGGCCTTTTTCCGGGTTGTGCCACATGTGACAGGCGGTGTCTGGTGCTTCCGTCACTTGGGCAATTATTGGTTTTTGTTGCCCGAGTGGGGGAACCTCCAGGCATCGTTTTAGTACGTAAGGTGTATGTTTTAATTACATGTGGCATTTTCTTGTGAAATAAAGTTTTTTTCTTTCTTTCTTTCTTATTTTTTTATCCCATCACGGTATTCGTACACCACTGCACTTAAGTTCGTGTGCCATCATAATAAAGACGAGGTAGTAGTTTTTTGGTGAAAGACTAACAAACATCCATACAAACGCCTTTAGAGAGTATGTTAGTAGTGTGATGGGATTCGGTGCAGCCGTAACACAGACTTAATGCTTCGCAAATATTTCTTCAGGGCAGAATGCCTGTCGCTACGGTGGTACACATTTTGCATTAAAATTTCCGGACGTCCTTCAGTTTAATATAAATATTTTATCTATATCAGAGTATCTCCAAACGCCGCGATCCCTACTTAAGTGCTTTCAGATCGGAAAAGAAAAATTTATTCCGAACAAAACTTCGTCCGCCGTCACGTAGCCAAAGGTGATCCGTGACGTCAGCGATTCTTGCCAGTTATCCCTAATGAGGCCATCCCGCACGTGCCCTGGGATGTCCCGGAGTGTCCCGGGAGATGTCCCGAAATACTCCGATGGTGCGGGATTCGGGACGGGCCACGTCGAGTGGTCAATGCGCATTTGATTACATCAAGTGATTCATACGGGGACGTGAGGTAGTTTTCTGAGCATTTGTATTTTTTTACACTCTTCGAGTTAAAACATTGCTGCGATCTCACCTGATTCTAAGTGATGATGCAGTCGTTATCGTACTAATTTGTAACGGCTAAGTAAGTAACTTGTGGTTTCTACACCGGGACGCTAACTCGCTTGGCAGTGCGTCTTTGCTGGTAGCGTTACGAGCTACAGCCAAAGTCTCCTACGATCAGACCTGAGTCAATTTAGAAATTATAAACTGGTCGGAAATCGAGCCCGGAACCTCCCGCTCAAATCTGAACGCACTTTGAACTTGCCAGGGATATTATCGAAACGTTAATATTAGACATGAAAGAAACTCTATATTCAGTAACTGTATCAATATAAAGGTAAGACTGTTTATGAAGGAAATTACCTGTGTCAGCCTGCCTGTTTAGCCTTTGTAACTGCAAAACCAACAGAGAGACTAACTGACTGGAAAATTAGCTAAGAATATTAAATTGTCTTGCTATAATCCGCTACCTGAAAAGAATCTGTATGGTTTAACAAGCCGAGCCTCCCTCTTAAGCTCGAAGGCAAGTTTCTAAGCAATCAATGCCTCACGAAAAACCACACACAACTCTTACGGCACTCGACGCACGTTTCATCCCGACACCGGGACATCCTTAGGAGATGTTGACTTTACGATGCGAGATTGTACTTATACGTAATATTGACTCGAAAATGTTTTGTGGCTCCATCTAAAAATTATCATAAAAAATGAAATTATTTAAAAGCGAGCGACATGAGTTAAGGGGGGTGCAGCAGGGTGGGATGGGGTGGTAAACACAAATTGTTTATCCGATCCACTGTCGGGTTGTTATCGTTCGTTAGTCTTATACTATCGGAGCGCGGCCTGTAATTGCTACATACAAACACACCCCGGTGAAGAGGACCGTTATACCTAACGATTTTTTGTGTGTATCTTACGAGTATGGTACGACTTTTACTGGATCGATTTCAAGGTAGAGATTGGGTATGTTAGCATCTAAAAGATTATGATACGATTGTTTTTATAAATGATAGCCAATGGTTCTGACTTGCGTCGTTCCAACATCGTTATATTATTAGAAAATTAGATAAAATCCTTTTTAATATTCTTAAAAAAATAGTATTTCAAACAAACAAAAAATCTCAAATATCTTTCGTTCTTCATCGTATCTTTCGTTGAAGGTTAAGCCGTCTTCCACTGTTAATTTTCTAAAGATATTCTCTCGTGTCAATTACTACTAATTGAAAAGCATTACTGTGTGTGGTTTTGAAGCCGGTGAAATTTCAGGCATAATAAGACTGGTGCCTAAGCGCAAAAGAGTGCAGCGTATGAAATTACAACGCAAAGTGTTGGACTAACTGCATTTGACATAGGCACTGCACAGGCATCACTTAATTTCAAGTAAATGTCTTGCTCATCTTATCATTCTTTTTATGAATAAAGCTTTTTCCGAACTTAGCTGCGTAGAATTTTATAAACTCCTGTGCAGAGATGCAATGCAGTTGACACGGGCACGTATGCCTTTTTTTCACTAAAAATGATCTTAACATAATTATTGAATTAATCGTGTCGGATGCTGTAAGAGTACTTTTTTACGCGACTCCCTCTTTTATAGTAGCTCGTTAAGACATATTCACGTCTGTCTGTGTAGAAGATATTTTTTGTAGCATGGATTCGTAGCTGTGTACATTTTCATATTTCGCTTGAGTACACAGTGCAAACATATTGTTATGCATATTCAATCTAACTTGGCTCTTATTACATTACTTTATGTAAGCTAGCTTTTTTCCCGTGACTATAGCTTCGTAATGTAATGGAGGCGAATTTTTTAAATTAACATATTGTGTCAGTCACTTTTTTGTGTTCCTCAGTTGGACACTGGTCTTTCAGAATGACATCTGTTGCCTTCGTCCACAACGCTGGTCAAGTGCGGGTTAGCGGACCTCACACAACTTTGAGAACATTGTGAACATTGAACACATTTGACGACTGAATGGCGCAGTCGGAGGTCGTGGGTTCAATTCCCACAACGGGAAAATGTTTATGTGCTGAGTCTATAGTTTTCCAGTGTCTAAATGATATTCTATAATATTGTACTTATGCATATTAAATATTATATACATTTATCAGATCAGATCTAGTAGGTATCCATAACATAGGGTATCGCTTACTTTGGGGCTAGATTAAAAATCAGCCATGACAGTTTACTTCATTGCTTACTATAACATATTATAACTCCGAAGAGGCAGAGGTGCTTGCTCAGGATTTGAACCCGGGACCACCTGATGAGTAGCAGAGCTCTGAACCAATGTACTATCACTGCTATTAAGTATCATATTCAATCTTGTGATCTGCAAAGCAACTTTTAACCAGTAAAAATAAAATGGAAGTGCCGACAGGAGTGAAAACTAAAACAATTGCGTGAAGTGTCAGTTACGGTGACAGTGCAAGGTGTCCCCGCTCTTGCTCACTTGCAGCTCAAAATTCTATAGAAAAATAAGACATTCCTCTTCTCTCCGCTTGATCCATTGCCACCGAAGCTAAATACAGAAGAGACATGGAAATAATGAAATCTGATTGGTTATACCTAAAGACAAAAGTCTTCAACGCCTGCGTCTTGCCGGTCATGACATACGGAGCAGAAACGTGGACACTCACAGTAGGCCTTGTCCACAAGTTCAAAGTCGTTCAGCGTGCTATGGAGAGGGCTATGTTGGGTGTTTCTCTGAAGGATAGAATCCGCAACGAGGACATCCGTAGGAGAACCAAGGTTACCGACATAGCCCAACGGATTAGCAAGTTGAAGTGGCAGTGGGCGGGCCATATCTGTCGCAGAACTGACGGCCGTTGGGACAGACGTGTTCTGGAGTGGAGACCGCGTACCCGTAAGCGCAGCGTAGGACGACCTCCTGTCCGCTGGACCGATGACCTAAAGAAGGTCGCTGGTAGCGGGTGGATGAGAAAGGCGGAGGACCGTGTGTGGTGGCGCTCTCTCGGAAAGGCCTATGTCCAGCAGTGGATGTCAATAGGCTGATTAAGTAAGTAAGATTGGTTATTCAAAACACATCTCTCCGCTTTGGTGGAAAGTGCGTCAAAAACTGTGATCAAACAATACGCTAGAGGACAGATGCTGCAGTAATCATTTTCGGGCGGAGTATGTGTGACAGAGTATAAGCGCTTCATCACAGTTTCATCGTTTTGTTTTTACGCGCTTAAACTAGACTGAGAGGGGCGCGCTATGAAAAATACGGGTTTCAATTCATCCGATCTTTTTGACGAGATCGCGTCACTGGAAACTGCGGTGTTTGTTTCATGCACCCGCGTTTGATGTTCGCTGCCCGTGCTCTTTTCATTTTTATTGTAGATAGGCTTGCGTTTGACGATAATTATGCTTGATGGAAAGCAATGAGGAGGGGTTTTTCACACCGGGCCCGATAGGAAATAATTGTGAAACAAAAATCCCATCTGGCCCGGATCTGCCATAATATGAAAAATGGGTAACAGACACGCACACAGACATAGATATAGCCATACACATAGACACACGCAACACAGCCACACACACACATACACACTGAGACAATATTTAAAAAAGACACCCACACATAGGAGTTTTACCTCTTTTTAACCGACTTCAAAAAAAAGGAGGAGGTTCTCAATTCGTCGGAATCTTTTTTTTTTTTTTTTTTTATTTTTTTTTATGTATGTTCCCCGATTACTCGAAGATGCGTGGACCAATTTAAAAAATTCTTTTTTTGTTTGAAAGGGTATAGTTCACAGATGGTCCCATTGTCACCAAGTCAGGATCTGATGATGGGATCCTGGAGAAATCGAGGGAACTCTTCAAATTTTACTAGCACACTTGAAGTAATTTGGGTATTGTTTAAAAGAGTAATTTTTTCCAGGTTATATTATGGTCATCAGGTCGGGATCTGATGATGGGATCTTGGTAAAAATCGAGGGAACTCTTCAAATTTTGCTAGTATACTTGAAGCGATTTAGATATTTTTTATAGTTACTATTGCATTTCCTAGCAGTCATCAAGTAATGACTGTATTCATCAAGTCAGAATCTGATGATGGGATCTTGGAGAAATTGAGGGAACTCTTCAGATTTTAGAAGCATACTTCCAGCGATTTGGGCATTTTTTCCAATACCTTGCGCATTACTTGTTTTCCACTAAAAAGTAAAAAATAAAATGGAAAATTCTTTCCAAAAAACCAACTTCAAATGCCACTACAAAGAGTGAAATAATTTTTAATGTACACCAATTCGAAGTCGGGCAATGTTTCGTTCATTCACTAATAGTCCTCCGTATTGACGATAATTTTGTCGTTTCTTTGCACATTAAGTTTAATAATACGAAGGACTATTAATGATTGAACAAAACATTGCCCGACTTCGAATTGGTGTACATTAAAAATTATTTCACTCTTTGTAGTGGCATTTGAAGTTGGTTTTTTGGAAAGAATTTTCCATTTTATTTAGTTTAAATAATTTAAAATACAATCATCTACTCCTGCGTATGTTTGTGTGTCTGTGTCTATGTGTCAGTCTGTGGGTGTGTATCTGTGTGCGTGTATGTGTGTGTGCTTGTGTCTGTCTGTATCTCTGTGTGCGTGAGTGTGTTTACCTATGTATGGTGGTCACTGGATGAAGAGCGCAGAACAACTCATCGAAATGCAACCTCCTTCACAAATTGTTTGTAATCTTTGGCGAACTATGAAATAAAATTCATTAAATTTCCACACAGCGTTGTACCGCGTCCTAAACTTGGTGTTGCGCTTGCTCCCGAAATTACGCAATGTATAAGCACTTATGTGAAACGATCGCATCCATCAGCCCTGGTACCAGGGCAGCAGGATAGCTTGGATGTCATTTATCTAGCACGAAGCCGAAATAGCGATAGGCGTTTTTATACCCACCTACATGAGTTATAGCCGGTTTAACTGTAGCGAGGGAATGGATTTAGTTTTTCTGCGGCGATTTATATGTGGGCACTCGTTAATATCGGGAGGCCGGCACGCCCCGGGCGCGGGCGTGCGTTTAATTTGTTATCGAGACGGCTCTCGTCATTATCATCACTGGGAGACCTCCGCGGAATTTGTGCTCTACGGCACTTTTAAAAGAAGAAAGAAAGAAAAGAAAGAAAGAAAAAATTGGTTGCCTGTAAAGTCTGTTTACTGACGATGGTTGAACGTGACAACGTCTTCTTTGTCGCTCGTTCCGCGCTCGCAAGGTAACGCCGGTAACGCCGCATGAGCGAGGTAACGCCGGATGAGTCATGTTTTTTCTTGCGTGCAACCGGCTCTATCGATTTATAAGACGTTGGCACGTCAAAAACGTTTATTCGGAATCACAACACAGTTATAGTCCGCCTGAATACATTATAATTCTATTGTGTGAAATTGCGTGATTCCAAAATTTTTTCGTTTGCTACGACCGTGGAGCCTGGATTTGCCCCACGGTCAAAACGCTGGTCTTCCGTGGATCCAAATAGCACTTTCATTGATTTAGTTAATCCGAACAATATTAGATTTACTTACTATTAAAGCAGTTAATACTATGCATATGGGCACGCGTTAAAGACGGTTTGAACAGCGGCCAGGCTGACGTGCCTGGTCGAGACCTGGTGGGAGCGCGGTGAATATGACAGTGAATCCCGTACTCCCGGGGAGGACATTTTGTGGTTGTAGCTAGGGTAAAGAAGTTATACAGTCACATGTACTCCGCAAGCGTCTGATAGCTACATCAAAAAATTGACCAAAATACTGATCGTTCTGATAAGTATTTTGGTCAATTTAATACATTATTTTGATTGTACAAATTGAATATAACAGTTACAGAAGCAGGTGTAATATAGCAATGTCCAAATCATTAAGTGCAAACAGTACTCATCCAGCAGGAATGGAATTGAGAAAATTAATATACCTTTTTGGCAAAAAGTTTCAAAATGTTTGAGGGGATTGGTCACTACTGTTGCAGCTGAGGTAAGCAGCTTTCTATGACAAGTACTTAAATAAGTAATATTGAATAATGTCTATCATAAAACTAAAGCTGGACCACAGTCTATACAATTATCCCGAGGTGGTATACCAATAGTAGTCCAATAGTAGGTAGTCTGTGGTCTGGTTGGTTTGTGATGTTGGTAACATTTTTGAAAGAAGATTTGTAGGTACATAACGACGTCTTTCTTGGTTATAGCATAAATAACTAAGAATCACTGCGTTCCTATGCGATCCCTAAGGTTTCAAATATGTCTACCGAAAGGATTTTAGTGGGTTAAATCTCACGTGTTAGATATCTCAATGGAAATTGTTTTTTTACTTCAAACTCGTACATAAAATAAAGGTCTTATGAACTAAAACTAGTCAGACTGCTTTTTGAGGCATGCAATCGTATTAGAACGTTAAAAATAAGAATTTCTCAAGTAAAGGAATTAACACTGTAGTAATATTTTTTTTAATTATTTGATTTACGTATCTCTATAATTATTTGTGGGAAGTCAAATACACGCCAAAACAGGTCCAAAAGTGACCGGGTACTGGGAGATGGATAATTCCTCTGGTGGCAAAGTACTTAATGGTCTAAATTCATATCAATTTCGACTCATGAATATTGATAAGCCATTAAGCCATTAGGCGGAGCAGCTACTGTTACTGGGTATTGATTAGTGTTTGGTACTGAATATCTAGCGAGTTATTACAAGAGTTAATTTGATTAAAAGTTAAAACTTAGCAGCTGCCTATTGAGGCCTTGCTAGTTGCTAGTAGCGTGGACTGTTATCATGTTTTTTTCTTGTTCTATACCCAGGTATAGATAGGGACAACCCTCCACCACCCATGGCCCAATCAACCTCTCGGTTATGGGGGCCGAAACGCGGGAGGGCGCCCGTGCGGTACTTGCTCTTGGCGTGTTCCCGGGGCGCCTTCTTGACTCCCTACAAGTTGTTTGCTCTCGCTCCTTGTCCCTATGTGCTCACTCTCCCCATTCTGGGCAGGACGAAACAAATGACGGACTCGCCGCGCCGTCGCTGTTCGCAGCATATAAATTCTCAGTGTCACTCCAAGACGCTTCGCCTCTTATGCCACGCGTGCGCGAACTCCCGCAGCTTTCCGAAGTTGGCCGCCGAACCCACGAGATCCTGATAATAAACTGGGCCAGAAACTTCGCGAACGATCCCGTCCAGCAGCAAGCACCGGAGGTCCTCGTATAAGGAGCACTCCCACAAGACATGGTGGAGGTTCTCCTCCGCCACTCCGCAGAAGCACTCGCCACTCTCAACCAGACACATATAATGCAGGCGCTTCCGAAAGCGACCGACCCAGGTATAGATACTTCAATTTCGTTATTCCGATACGGGATGCGTAAATGCATTTCCCACCAGCGTAATATAAAGGAATCATGAGCTGTTTTAAATAAGTTCAATTTAAGTGCGTAGGTACAAGGAATGTCCAAAAATTGTATGCAGTCGATGAAATATTTACGTAGAAAAAAAAGATTCCGACGAATTGAGAACCTTCTCCTTTTTTTGAAGTCGGTTAGTAAAATTAAGGTTCCGTGGAAGCTAACTAGAAGTCCATAACTATTAAAAGAGCATATATAAACTACAATTGCAACTATCCACCCTACAATGTGTCTCTACAGCACTTTCACGCGAGTTCATGAAAAAGAAACCCAACAGAAAACGCGCTATTCGTAAATTCGAATTTGGAACTCGTGACGTTTTAAATTCCAGCAGGGCTAGACAATGGTGCTAATTCTGTTGTGCTAAATATCCAAACTAAACCAATTTAAATTAGTGCTATCCTTGTCAAACTGTTCCCTATGGAATAGGACGGCATTATTTTAAATTAGTTTAGTTTAGAGATGTCGCACAACAGAATCGACCACAATGTCACTTAAGCGTTTGGCGTTAACGCTAGTCGCTAGTCGACAAAAATGTATGGACAAAACAAATGACTGTAGAAAAACCACGACATTAATTAACTAAACACGCTGTGTTTGATACTGTCGGCTGTCAATTGTCAAGCGAAGTACGCTAAAGTTATCTACAAGCTTCGCGAGATCGCCAGCGAGCGTTCAAGTTAGCGTAGTTAATTAATCAAACACAGCGTGTTTAGTTAATTAATGTCGTGGTTTTTCTACAGTCATTTGTTTTGACCATACATTTTTGTCGACTAGCGACTAGCGTTAACGCCAAACGCTTAAGTGACATTGTCTAGCCCTGCAGGTGTTTTATCGTCAACGCGCTTGCAGGTCTCCGCCAACACTTCCGCTCAGTTCACCAATTTCGTCTGCACGTGAGTTCAGTGGGGTTAGTACAGGTCGACTCGAATTCCACAAACGAATTGAATTCCTCCATACATTTACAGCCAGCGCCTTCTATTGACAGCCGCAGATCAGCGACTGTCCATAGATGGCACTGGCTGTAATCGTCGGAGCTCGTCGGAGATCGTAGGAGCCCCGAGGTACGTCAGAAATGACGTCATAAACCGGGATACCTGCGTGGCTAAACAAAGTAACAGTCGATTTTAAATATTGGATAGAAGCAGGCGTTACTTTGCGGAAGTTCATGATTAACAAGAAAAGGAAAAAATTATTTGCTATAATCCGCCAACAGAGAAAATTCTGTATGGTTACTTTGTCTAGCCCCGCTGGACGCCTGCCGTGGAGGAGTTTGTTCGCACTCTCGCGCAACGACTTTTCGCTCGAGGGGCCAGTAGGCCATGCGCGCACCTCCACGGAATCGCACACTATATCGATCGACCACCAAATGGTCTTCCGCTACCGCGCGAGCTCCTGCGGTCTTCTTCCCCCTCGCGTTTGCGCGTGGACGGTGATGGAGACAACGATGATGACGCGAGTTTCACACAACTGAACCCAACATCACACAATCGCTGATAGCGCAAAGTCACAAGCTCTTCAAGACTCAAGACCACACAGACAACAAGCCAGGACGGTGAGGCCTTAGTCTAAGAGCGAGGCCCCATTAGTGCGTTGCGCTGCGTTGCGTCGCGTCGTCGCAACGGAACAGCGCATTGTATGCCACACCTGCGTTGCGACGACGCAGCGCAAGAGCGTCGCAGCAACACTGGCTGCGTCTCAGTTCAGCCTTCGCAATGGATAGATACAGACGTGTTCTTTTGTTGCTTTTATTACGCCACCGCCGAAATAAACGTAGAAACCATAGAAGATTCTGGATATCTCCTTTGATAGCATTAAGAAGCGCATTAGCGCATCACCCTCCCTCCCGCTTCGTCACTCGTCCGTCGATCCGTTGAATTGTCGCGTGCGACGACGCTACGGTCTAATGGGTCATGTCGTAACAAAAAATATATGGAACCGACGCAGCGACGACGCTGCGACGACGCAACGCAGCGCAACGCACTAATAGGGCCTCGCTCTTACCGGGGCTAGAAGAACGACACTGGGGCGCGCTGCGTTGTAAATGTATGAAGGAATTCGATACGTTTGTGCGATGCGAATCGACTCGGAATTCGTACAAAACTGTACTAAACCCTCTTGTAGACGGTGAAGCTAAATAAAAACGCCTTTTTGAACTTTTTGGCTTCAAAACGCTGTGCGGAGGAATTTTGCGGCTTTTCGGTTTTTAAAATTGTAACGGCGGCGTTCTTCCTCAAATGCGCGGTGTCTAAGCTGTGACGTAACCGCCTAGCGCCCTCTGCGTAACGTTTTGTTTTTGCACTATTTATTGAAACGTTCAAATTAATTAACATTTGCACAGATTATAAATAAAATGCAGTCTTAAAAATTTATGTCAACAATAAAATATTCGCGTCGTTTACATAGCCCACCCCAGTGCTGGGCTGAGCTCAGCACTCTTCTCCAACTGGCAGCTTGGCGACGCGAGCTGTAGATCGTCTCAGCAGGCCCGACTTCGTCCGCACGTCCACCACGCGCACGCGCCCGTCTCTGCCTGGCAGGACCGCTTCGATCACGCCTCTGGGCCAAACTCCTCTCGGCATGTTGGGATCGACGATCACGACGACGTCGCCGACCTGCAGGGGTTGGGATTCACGTTGCCACTTCTTCCTCGGTAGCATCTGCGGCAGGACCTCTCTCACCCAGCGCCGCCAGAATTGATCGGCCAGGAGCTGCGAGATGCGCCACTGCTTCCTCAGGAACTGGCCGGAGTCGTCGAAGACCCCGGGTACTGGAAGGTTCGAAGAAGTACCTAAAAGAAAATGGTTAGGTGTGATGGCCTCTGCGGTTGTAGGTTCCACAGAGACATGAGTGAGGGGACGGCTGTTGACTATCTGTTCCACCTCTGCCATCAGTGTCATCAGCACCTCTTCTCTCGGTGTGCGTTCCTTCAGTACAACCTTGAGAGTCGTCTTTACGCTTCGGATTAGGCGTTCAAATGCCCCACCCCAATGTGGGCTCAGGGGTGGCTGGAAAACCCACGTGGTGCCGTAGTTCACAGCCTCGTTCTTCAGCATGTCTTGATCCAATTCCTGTGCTGCTCGTTTCAATTCAGTGGCTGCTCCTCTTAGGTTTGTTCCGTTGTCCGAATAGAAGAACTTCGGCCAGGATCTTCGTGCAGCCATGCGTCGCGCAGCAAGAATTAAGGAATCAGTGGTAAGTGAGTGCACTAATTCGATGTGCACGGCTCGTATGGTCATGCAGGTGAATAGCACGCCATACCTTAAATTATGACCCCGTCCTATGGCTACTTTCATCGGTCCAAATAGGTCCACCCCGCAGTGCGTGAACGGGCGCTGATGATGCGCCATCCTCGCTTCAGGAAGATTCCCCATCCTGGGTGGTTGCGGTTGTGCCTTGCGGATTCTGCAAAGCAAGCATTTGGAGACGACGGTCTTCACAGTCGGGCGTAGCCGCAGGATCCAATAGGTTTGCTTTATTTCGTTTACTACAGTTTCTTGATTCCCGTGAGCGTACTTTCTATGGTAGTGCATTACAATGAGCTTCGCTATGTGACTGCGACCATCCAATATAATTGGTTGTTTTGTGGCTTTTAAAATTCCAGGTGCAGCGTCGATGCGACCGCCCACTCGGAGGACACCGTACTCATCGAGGAACGGCGTTAAGGTAAGTAGCTTACTTTTCTTGTGTAATGAATTTTCTTTTTGCAGGTGTTCGAGGTCTTCGGAAAACGATTGAGCCTGTGCGTATCGCATCAACAATCTTTCGGCGCGCTCCATCATAACTCCGTCGATTTCTCCGGTGAGTTTCTTACATTTATCAACAAACGCCAACACCATGCACGTAGACTTCAGTAGCCGTATCCACGAAGAAAACCTCTCCGGATCGGGACACGCAGGTAAGCGTATGGGAAAATCTTTTATTGTAGCCACATATTCCGATCTATCCGAGTTGATTGGAGTCGTTCTCGGCAGGTCTGCAGGCCATTCATCTTTGTCACGGCATAAGAAAGAAGGACCGTAGAACCACTCGCCCTCAAAAACACTCAAATCGCAGCCTTCTCTCGTAGCGACGTCGGCTATGTTTAGCGTAGTAGGTACGTATCGCCACTCGCTCACACAGGTGAGCTCATCAATTTCACCTAGTCGATGAGCGACGAACGCTTGATAACTGCGAGTGTTGTCTCTTATCCAGTGCAGCACGGTAGTTGAATCACTCCAAAAGTATTTCTTTTCAGGTTTAATTGTGTGATTTTTAATCACAGTTTCGGCGAGTCTAGCGCCGATTACAGCAGCTTGCAATTCCAGCCGTGGCACAGTCAGACAATTTTTAATCGGCGCCACTCTGCACTTGCTAGCGATGAACGAAACGTTTATCTTATTATGGCTAACCCATCTCCAATATGCCACTGCGCACATCGCCTTTGTAGAAGCGTCGACGAAAACGTGTAATTCCAAATGGTCATAAGCATAATTTTTGTCCGCGTCGCTTAGTCCTTTGTGCTTCTCGCCGTCGCGCGTCGCTGTGTGATAAAATCGAGGTAAACAAACACGGTCGATGCGCTTAAGCAATTCTAGCCATTCAGTCCATTTGGCATAAAGTTCATCGGTAAGCGAATCATCCCAGTCGATACCCGTTGACCACGTTTCTTGAAGAATGATTTTCCCTTTAATCGTAAACGGTGAAAGAAATCCAAAAACGTCAAATATTGACATCACTACGCGTAACATTTCTCTCTTGGTGGGAATTTTTTCTCCTGAGACTATGTCGACTGGAATACGTTTGAAGGAGACGTCGAAACCCAACGTATCGTCTTGCGGCCACCAGATTAGACCTAACGTGCGTTCTGACAGCTGTTCAATATTGAACCTTACGGCTGTAGGTCCTAAAGTTTCAGTTGGCATGCAACTTAAAACTTCCTGAGAGTTGCTTGTCCAATTTCTTATTTCGAAACCACCCTGTGAGTGAATGAAAGAAATATTCTGCATCAATTCTTTCGCTGCGTCTTCGTGTTGAACACTCTGAATGTAATCGTCCATGTAATGTTGTTGATATATTGCGTTGACCGCTGCAGGCTTCGATGCTTCGTACCTCCGTGCGTTCTTATTTTTTATAAACTGCGCAATGAACGGAGAACAATTAGCGCCGAAAATTAAAGATGTCATGGCGCACACTTTTATATTTTCATTAGGGTTGTCACGCCATAGAAAACGTAATGCATCTTGATCTTCGGGTATAATTTTAATCCTGAGAAACATGTCTTTTATGTCTCCTGTCATTCCAATTCTGTGTTCCCGGAACCGCATCATTATTCCCAGCAGAGAAACCAGTAGATCCGGACCCTTTAACAGGTAATCGTTAAGACTCTGGTGTTGGTACTTCGCAGCGGCATCAAACACGAGACGCAGCTTCCGTTTATTAGGATTATCAACTCCAAAATGTGGTAAGTACCAGGTCCTTGGACTTGAGGACTCTTCATTCTTCAGTACGCTGGCGAAATCATTCTCAAATAAATGATTAATCCTGTCTTTGTACCGCGCAGCGTAGCCGGAATCAGACTTCATTTTCCTTTCTACATTTCTTAGCCTCGCCATCGCGTAAGGAAATGAGTCAGGCATCTCTGAGTTACTGTCCCTCCATGGCAGACCCACATACCATCTTCCTTCTTTCAACTGGCTAGTTTTCTCCACGAGAGCTAAGGCGCGCAGGTCATCGGCGTTCTCTCGGGGCGCAGCAGATACGCCGAGGGAATCAATAGCGAAATAACGCCGAACCTGCTCATTCAATTCGCGGAGTTCCTTCTCAGAACTAGATTCGCAGTCGATGGTTTTAGTAAGGAGTGTGGAGTGCACGAAACATTGCCCTTTATTTAGACCATGTACAGACCACCCGAGAGGGGTAAGGGTGGCGTACGGTTCCCCTGGCTTTCCTTCTAGGACTCGCATTGGTTGAAGTAAGTTGTAGTTATCTTGCCCTATTAGAATCTCAGGCTTGAATATTTGTAGTTCTAATTCGTTTCGGATTTCATTCAGATGTCCGTATCTCGACAGATCTATATCAGTGGTATCCTGCGACGGTAAGTGTAGGCGCATTGTGTTCGCAGTAAATGTAAATCGCTTGCCGTCTCGGTTAGATATGGTTAGTTCTACGATCTCGCTGTCGCACTCGACGACGTTATCAAATGCACCACACACACGCATAGTTTTTTTGTGCCCGTGCAACCCCACTCGCGCGATGAGCTCCGAGCTGGCCATCGTCAGTGTTGATCCGCCATCAAGCAGTGCGCTCGTGTTGTATGTTCCCGTCGGTCCGTGTAGCTGAATAGGCACTACTTGCAGCAATGTTCTGTGCCTAGGTTCCCTAATGTGCGTAACAGTTTCTGTGTTAGGTTCCTGAGAGGTCGGTGAGGCGGTGATTTCGTTTCGCGTGTTCTTAAACTCGTAATGTAGGAGCCGGTGATGACCCAAGCCGCATGTTCTCGATCCTGTGTTGAAATCGCAGACAGGAGCGGTGCAAATATTCTCTTCGTCGTGCCTAATTGGAAGTAAACATTTAAAGCATAGGCGATATTGTTTTACGTGGCGCCACCTATCCTTACGTAGGGCCTTCTTGAAATATTTGCATTCCGGTAGACTGTGCGGTGCTCCCCGGTGACAAAATCGGCATTTTTTCTGCTCTGATGTTTCGCTTTGTGCCATTACGTGATGCTGCGACTTACCCGCTTCCGTAGATTTACGTTTCAAATAACTTTGATCGGGCTTAGTGCAAGTAATAATATTAATTGCCGTCTTCGACGTTTTAACCGCTTCCTCGCGTAGGAAATCTGATAATATTAATAGTTTAGGTTTAGATTTGTCGGTGATGAGCGGATAACTGTAATCGGTCCATTTTGATAACAATACTGTCGGGAACTTAGACAACACGGCGGACATGATGTTTATGTTTTTCAGGTATTCATCCTCACCGATTGCAAGTACAGCTGAGACGAAATTCTGGACTTTCACCGAGAACTTGACAATATCCTTATGATAATCCGGTGCCATAGCCGGTAGCCTGTTTATATCCTGAGCTATTCTGTGGATTATTACGTCTGGGTTACCGAATTGCAGCTCCAATGTAGACATCACGACGTCAGGGGTTGTGGCGCTTATTAATAGCGCCGTGACTGCTTCTTTGGCCGGTCCCCGCAGACAATTTCTTAATCTCCATAGGTTTTCTCTAGGGCTAAAGTTACATAATACCGTGGATTCTTCATAGGCTTGCTTAAAATGCAACCAATCCATAGGATCTCCAGCAAAGGTAGGTAAATCTTTCTGTGTGCTAATACGGCTTAAAAGCTTAGCATTCGGTGCGCTGTTCTTAGAGACGGCTGCCATATCCTTAAGTGCGCTAGCCAGCATCGCAATCGTACCTTCAGTGCCGCCGCGCTCTGCGACGGGCGGGCACAGCTCGCCCGAATTTTGAACATCATGCTGGACGGGCTGTGCTAACTGCTCGTGGCTACGCTCCAACCAATTCTCCACTTTACTACTAACGCTACGCACCTCCTGCTCCTCCGCTATTGAACTTCTGCGTGAACTGTATGCGTCTTCCATTGCTGCCATATCAGCTTGCAGCCGCTTTTCAATTAGCTGCATCTCGATTCGCGCTTTTGCCTCGGCCGCTTCTAGTTCAAGCTTCGCTTTCCTTGCGCGGATTGTGCTTGACTTAGCTGACGAACCTCTATGCGAAGCAGATCTTTGCGAAGCCACTGACTGACCGCTAGTGTGAGCTTTTTCCCCACTGCAACCTGCTTCTTCCTCGCCGAAAAGCCTTTTCCGCACTTCCTCTTTCAGTGGCGCGTTATTAAGTTGCTCCGGTGCTACATCCTGGCTCTGTTCCTGCTCCTTAGCTGGCGCCTTCTGCTTTCTTACGGTGGCGCGCGTCGGGTTCACCATACTTGGCGGTGGAGTTTGGAACATACCTCAATAGATCCGGCTCGAAGGACCACTATGTAGACGGTGAAGCTAAATAAAAACGCCTTTTTGAACTTTTTGGCTTCAAAACGCTGTGCGGAGGAATTTTGCGGCTTTTCGGTTTTTAAAATTGTAACGGCGGCGTTCTTCCTCAAATGCGCGGTGTCTAAGCTGTGACGTAACCGCCTAGCGCCCTCTGCGTAACGTTTTGTTTTTGCACTATTTATTGAAACGTTCAAATTAATTAACATTTGCACAGATTATAAATAAAATGCAGTCTTAAAAATTTATGTCAACAATAAAATATTCGCGTCGTTTACACCTCTGTTCACCAATTTCGCCTGCACGTGAGTTCAGAGCGGCCCGACGTGACCCGCCTCTGAAAACCCTCGACCGATTTAACTGTGCCCCCCGCCCCCCCTTGTTTGTGAGATAAAGAAGACGCCCCAGGTAACCAGCGGAAGATTTAGAGGGGCCACCTACACTGGTTGTTGGTGCTAGAACAAAAGTTTTAAAGTGCTCTATGGTGTCGAGTAAACGCTGAAATTGAGTGGAAATTATCGAATGGGACTCGTAAGCGATTTGATTGTTGGGTAAATGTGTTTGTTTTGGAGTTTATTGGAGATTGCTGCTCGAAGATCGATTTTCATGTACTTAAAGAACATTACACACATTGCAATTTAGTTCCTAAGTAAGCGATAGCTTGTGTTATAGGAACATAACTACAAAACACCCAGACACTGGTAAACATTCATGCTCGTCACAATCACACAAACATTTAGATATTTCAGTCCACGATGACGCGCCCCACTCTATCAAAATCGCTTATGTTTCATTAGATTACTTATCTAATGAAACAAGCGATTTTAGTTTTTAGAATTTGAAAGAGTGGGGCGCGTCATCGTGGATTGAAATATCCATAGATTTATAATAGGTCGTCGCTCGCGCTGGACCTCTATGGAAATATCTATAGGAATCGAACCCACGAACTGCGACGCAGAAAGCAAGATCACTACCAGCATAGCAATGTTTTTGGAAATTTATCTTAAAAGAAGATCATTCTTTATAGAAGATAGAATTATTTATTGTTATGAAAACACTGTCGAAAACATTGTCATTTTCTGTATAATTTCTACGGATCTATTACTGGCTGAGGTATATTATTAAAGCATAATTAAAGCACAATAATATAATTAATTCCTTAGCGAACTCTGCAGTGGACGAAATAATCGAGTCTTTATTAAGATGTTAACGAAATTGTACTAATGAGATTTTAATGGCTGCCGAGAGCGTTTAATAGTGTTTTAATTGTACACCTGAAATTGTTTATACGATTCCTATGTAATTAACATTTATTTCTACGGAAATAAAAACATGGAAATACTAGCGTGAACTAGGTGTTAGGTAGCTACGTACTAATACTTGGTAATGATTGCTCCATAGAAGTTAGTGTAAGGTTCAACAGCAAAATGTCTCTACATTAATATGAGTATAATACCTACTCGATTTTTTATTGATTATTATTTGTAAACAAGGTTAGATATAATGACATCCGTTAAAAATAAAATACCTATACGACAAGTAAATCAAGAGTTACAAGCATTTGAATTTTTCTTGTGACAATTCTAAGGAATTACAAAAATTGTTAAATCAAAGAAATCGTTATATTGAAGTAGGTACGTAAGGTATATTAACAGCGTATACAAGCCGTATTTAAGTGTTTTTGAATGAAGTTTTACGTAAAGACTATGAAGACAGTTACTTTCTAATTTAAACGTCATGTATTTTGGGTCTTTAATCTAAAATCGCTTAGAAGCAGAAACACGATTGGATAAAATTTTCTCGATACAAAGATCTCCCAAAAGTTGCTCCAAAATCTCAGTTTTCCCGTTTTTTATCGGAAACAACAATGGATGTAATTGTAATTTTTATTTTAATGTGTCGGTAATAACAATATCCAAAAACGCTTGGAAACCGATTTTTGATAATTGCCTTAGTTTTTGAATAATTAGGTAAAAAGTCGTTTTTCTGTTATATTCTTCTGCGACGCTGCATGTCGCACCTACCGAATCTCCGTGAGAGTAAGAAAGACAAAAATAAATTCGATAAATCCCCTTAAGGGGATTTATCGAATTTATTTTTGTCTTTCTCGCTCTCACGGATACGTTGGTAGGTGCGACATGCAGCGTCGCGGAAGAATATAGCAGAAAAACGACGTTTTACCTAATTACTCAAAAACTAAGCCAGTTATCAAAAATGTGTTCTAAGCGTTTTAGGATATTATTATTACCGATTCATTAAAACAAAAATTACAATTACATCCATTGTAGTTTCCGATAAAATATAGAAAAACTGAGATTTTGGAGCAACTTTTGGGAGAACTTTCTATCGAGAAAATTTTATCCAATCGTGTTTCTGCTTCTTAGCGATTTTAGATTAAAGACCCAAAATACATGACGTGTAAATTTAAAAGTAATTTTCTTTATAGTTTTTGCATAAAACTTCATTCAAAATCACCTAAATACGGCTTGTAGGCCGTTAAGATCGTACTGTATTTACCAGCTCTCTATCATAGATATTTTAGCACAGCCTATCATTGACGTTGCGGCTAGATTGCAATGTGTGTAATATCCTAAGATATTTAAAAAATACACAATATTATCTTGGAGATTTTTTAAACCCAAAATCCACGTAGACATACTTGCGTGTACTCGCCTAGTACAATAGTCGAACACACGTAATTATTACGATTCTAAAAAACGTACGCAAATCTTATGAATACGTAATCATCGGCCACGCCTCTTGCGTGTAATTTTTGCCCAACTACCCACGACCCGTGGAGTGGTGGGCCATGCCGATTGACACTCGAATCTTTGTAGTGAGAGGGCGTGGGGAGTTTTAAGGAGGTGGTCTATTTCAGTTTATTTTTTGTATATTTCGTGTTTGTGTGTTTGTTACTTCATCACGTCACAACTACGGAACAGATTTGGTTTTTTTTTATTCAAAATACGCCACTAATATATGAACAACAAAAGAAAACTCGTTGTTTTTAATGTTAAAAATAAGATTTTAATACTCAAAATAATTTTAACAAATTTTCAGGTTATGGGTAAGTCAGTGTTGCCACAGAATTTAAATTGTACAAAATGAATTGATGGTTAAAATATAAAATGTATACCGCCGATACCCTAGTATTATAGTACTAAAGTCAATAATACTCATTTACTTCATATTGGCTCCTGATAGCTCCAAAAATTTGAAACTGCCGAAAATAATCTTTTGTGAACCAATATGGGGTGAATGGGAACTTATGAGCAAAATTTTTTAAGAAAAATATGTAGCTACATAAACGTTATGCTCGTAAATCGCATTGTCGTAAGCCTACAATGTACCTGTGTTAACTTAGTATTTGCGAAAAACTAAAAAAAAAATGCCAAAACCCCTTAACCGCATCTTAAGTTTGGGAACTCGGAGGGAATTGCGTAGGTAAACGCGAAGGAACCAACATTCTTGGGCTTTCTCCATGATGTTATCACAGATTATTACCCACATGTGGGCTTTAGCAAAAACTCTTTAATTTTGAAGGGAGACCCGTGCCAAGTTGTGGGCTGCAAAAATTGGCTCGAGAGTTGATATTGAATATGCAAACTAATGCAGACTAGATAATAATTTATTAAATCAAGTTGCGCTGTAAAATGGCCCACGCCCTCTCAAGCTATTCAGCGTTACCAAATTATGGTACTTAATTGCATAGCAGTGAAACTTCATGCGTGAAACAACGGAACAACGGAACAACGGAGCCCAAAACAACAATACAATAAGGATTCCTATAATAATAGATGATTATTATTCATCAAATGGAATGACAGTTGGAATTTATTCAGACAGAATAGACGAATTCAATTGTTTTGATGATTGCAGTTGTTTTGGAACTCTTCTCAGGAAGTAGTATGGTTTTAATTAGATTTAACTGATTGAGGAATTTTGCCTAATTAACATATTATGTACTTATGTTACATTTATACACACAACTGTCAACTTTTACAAGTTACACATTACAAGTATGTACTTGATTGAAATCTTAATTGCAATGAAAATTTTATCGTGCTAGCTTAAAATGGGTTGCTACACAGCATCACAAAGGAGAACTAAACAGCCGGTGCCTCCTTGCCGGTATAGTAGTAACCTGCAGCAGTGGGCGAAACTTCCCATCAGATCAGACCTTAGCCAATTTTGGGATTAGGGATTACCTATGCAGAAATTATCAAATTCCAGTGAGTTGTGCCGGGAATCGAACCCGGGATCTCGCTCAAAGAGCGCCAATTGGTTTAGACCACCAATTTGGCAGAAATGTGAAATGGAGACATCCCAAAAATACACGAATATCTGTGTACATATTTTTGAAAACAGAAATCTAAGCGGGTGAAGCCTAATTAATCCTCACTTTTGAAGATTTTTGATCATAGCCGATCATGTGCGGATTAGCAGGCTTAACATGCCTTTAACCTGAGAATTTACCACAATGCGCTATTGTGGTAAATTCTCAGGTTAGGTGTCTTAAGGACATTGTCCTCTGAGCTTGATCCTCGTAATGAATACTATAGTTTCCACCAATTCTAACACCCGACCTTCAAGGAATCAGAAATACTGGATTATCTTCACCGATAAGAAATGGACATCCTAACGATTTACGTAAACCTTTTTCGTACCTGCAAGCAAACAGTAACGCCATAAGTCAAAATTATATAGGTTGTTGCTGAGCGAAATAGCGTGGCATTACTGTTGGTGGCAAGACAAGCATTTTTGGCATCGATAATCCGCCCTGCCCAGAGTATATCATGTCTATTGTTATCGTAATGAATCTCTGCCACCAGTCTCTATTACTATTACTATTTACTGCCAGCAAAAGTAGCATTTAGAGAAGTAAGCGCACATGACATCATTTCGCACGGCGCATCCTTCCGCACATCGCTTCATTCCGCACATCGCCGCACTCCGCACGTCACCGCACTCCGCAAACCGCACGTCACCGCTTTCCGCAAACCGCAACTCGGAGCCGCATTTCAGAACAGCCTACTACCGCACCCTACCAATTACCATTACGCGCTCGCACCGACGCGGAAGAAACGGGAATTATTGTTGAGACGGCTGCACAACGAGAGATGCCTCTAGCCATTATACATATCGATTCTGTTTATGGGATCGCTAACGCTTAAAAAACTACAATGACATTCTTTATAGATAAGTCATGACTTATAATAAGTCATGTTATAAACCTATCGAATGTATAAAAATCTTTCCTAAACAAGTAGGTAACGAGAATCTATAGGTGTGTATACTGGGATGTACCTATGTAATGCATCTGATAAGATAAGTGTCAAGTATCACAGGAACGTCTTTCTCGTCTCGCAATTTATGATATACTCGTATATTAGGTACCTACTTGCATTACAAATAAGTAGGTACCTACATTAAAGATGTAATTAATTATCGATATGTGGAAAGAGCTTCTATGTTGACACCATTGGATTGTCCTTACCGGTTTAGATGGTAACCAGCCGTGACAACCATGACAGACCAGACGGTTTTTTTTTACAAATTCCGCAGGAACCGCATCTTTTTCCGGGATAACAAATGTGAATTTATAGTAACAGTTGAGTACGTTTTGAAGCCAATTCTTGCTTCAAACGAGCCTCAAATCCACACTTAAGGTTATGGTATCCTAGTCGTTGATGCTGTGTTTGTATGTTTATTACATAAATATCAACATGCATTACACTTTGTAATATTAGTGTTATTTTGTGTCGTAGGTAAACACCATCTCTGAGTAAGGTTCTCTCAGTGCGCCCCGGGTGCTAGAGTCCCTCGGCGCGAGTTGGTTATTTTGCGTGAGGGCGCACGATATTTTTATTCATGGTGTTTAATAATAGAGCAGAGGACGTGAGCGACGAGCCTCGTCGATTGTATGGTGCAGCGTTACCCATCAACCAATACCCGGTAGAATCCTAGTCTTGTATACTAAAGAATGATAAGACAAGAAAATCCCTGGAGGTTGAATGATACATATGCCCCTGTCAGATGCAGTGCGTCCCACGGATTTGCGTTGTAATATCATTTGTCGTACAGCACTGCTTCTATCATCCTGAGATGTTAGTTTAAAAAAAAAATTTTTTTTCTACTAATCTTTGAGAGTCAAGTCTTTGGGGACCCAAGGTGTTGGAGATGCAAAAGGTGGTGGCGACCCCGCACGGGAAAAAGCAGTGTTGGCAGACCTCTGACTGGATGAATTGACGACGTTAAGCGAGTCGCGTGGTCGCTGGATGCAAGTGGCGCATGACCGTGCGAGCTGGAAATCATATCACAGGACAGGACGCCTTTGTTTTTCCCAAGCATATTTTACAAAAGAGCAAGTAAAACTGCCAAAGGTGGTTTAAGTATACTACAAGTTCATGCAAAAAAGATTTTCATAATCTTTACTCATAAGCCTACCTTGTATTTTCATGAATTTTTTTACAGACTTACAAGTTACAACCTAGGTGATAAATGTGTGTCTTGGTAGGCATACAGTTATCATACAAAAGCATTAAAAAATGTGTGTGTACACGTCTATCGGTTGATAAGTGGTCAAGGGCCTTAACCATGCCAATGCTTCTGAAGTTATCAATATTGATATACAGGGAATAACCGAACGTTCGATGTCGAATCTAGGTCGATGGAGATTTCACGTAAATGAAAAATAATAACCTGAGTTTAGACGTATAAACATAAAATAAGGGTTACTAACAAACAAACAGAACGATACAGAAGTATAGCACACTAGAAGAATCTTCTTCTTCTTCTTTTCCTGGGACTCTTCCGCGATTGGCCAAAATCTCTTCATCCCTTGCGCGTAAAGAGATTGACTTGAGAGACACTGGAAGGATAATAAAGTCAAGTATTTTTAGGATTCAATACAAGAAGGAAGACAATGTTTGGGAGCGTATTGCAGCGCGTATCAGGAACGAGGAATCAAACTACCTTGTATAGATATTTCAATCCACGATGTCGCGCCCCACTCTGTCAATATCGCTTATGTTTCTTTCGATTCTTACGCAGAGTTTGACAGAGTGGGGCGCGCCGTCATGGATTGAAGTATCTATACTTTAGGTACGTCAACTTTGTAGGGGTATGTAAACCTTTTTGACGATTCGACGACCGAATGGCGTAGCGGTAGCGAACCTGCCGTCTGCGTCGGATGTCGTGGGTTCGATTCCCACTACTGGTGATGAGCATGAATGTTTTCCAGGGTCTGGGTGTTTTTTTCAATATAAATTATATTTATGTATATTATTAGTATGTATGTATAATTATCATTTATCTAGTACTTACCCATAACACAACTATCGCTTACTTTGGATTGCGATGTGTAAAAAATCACTTCTAACCACTGAGCCGTGACGGTTTCCGAAGTGTTGTCTTACACAAATGAACAGATTGTCGCAACTCGCAAGTCTCTCTGCATCGCAATACTTCAACGGGTGTCCGACTGTCCACACCCGAAAGTATTCGCTAACAATCCTACATTTCTCATTGGAGCCCTAAATCTATCAACGTTGTACTAAAAGCTGATTTATGTTCCAATGCCGGTCGTAAATCGATCGCTCGCGGTAATTGCGCTGGCGGAGATGCCTTGTATCGCAAATGGGGCTAATTACCCGAACACAGACTTTCTGGCTGATCCATCATCGAGGACATACGTAAAGGACCTACCTACAACGCAGTACTGGGTATGCAGGCTTCATCATCATTACATAGACTGGTCGACTTTACTACGCGGTTCGGTTCTACTCTTAGACAAAATATGTAGGGGCCCTATGACGACCTTAATGGCGGATGTGTGTGGGAAGTTCTAAGTTTAATTCCGGACACAAGTCTTTTAAAGTTTTTTTTAATTGGCTCATAGTATTATCTGCTACACATTGTGCTGTAAGAAAACGTTTTAAGGAAGCTTGAATTTAGGGTGTTCTAAATAATAATGCTCTTCATACTCGCGTCTTCGTACAAACGTACCTATTACGCCTATTTTTCTATTATTTCAGTAAATCTAAAACCAAGCCACATATCGATTATCCCGCAGCCAATAAATAATAAATTTAGTAAAATTTCAGTAAAAAAAGTAATAAAAAAGGGCTGATTTTTCAATACGCCAGATAATCGCTAACTATAAGGAATAATTGTATAGCATATGTTTCTTTATTCCTCAGATAGTTTATCTGGCGACTGAACATTATCAGCCCTTGGGGAAATGAGTTTTCATGGAGAAAAGAGTAAGAAGAAGCACCGTTAGTGGTAGCAAAAACTTACATTTAAATATGTCAGAGGTCGTTCGAATCCCGGACATCCGATCAGATATAGAAATAGCAAAACCTTCTTTAATACCGAAAAAAAATATTTCTTCCTGGTAGAATACCTAACTGATACTATGGTGGAGGTACCTACCAGGAAGAACTCCGTGAGAATCTACCACTATAATGTAATAATTGCTATAATTGTCCTCGTCCTTAGTAAATTCAAATATAACAGTTATTATACAGTGACAACAAAGGGTAGACGTCGTTCTGCCCTTACGACAAACGCCGCGGCGCCAGCCCGCCGCTTGCAGATTATCCCTGAAAGCCTGAGGGCGTAAACACCTACCTATACGTACATTATTATTAGTATAATGTTAACGTCGCAGGCACGATGTGAAATCGGTATAACTGCCTTGTACCTATTATGAAACAGACTCCTGGGGCATACCACCATCTTTTAAAGCAGTAATGCTGCAGTACTGTTTAAATATTTTCCAAACAAACAGTATGAAAATACCAAAACAATATTACTATTTTAAGAGATGGTGGTACGGCCCCTGACTGTTGAATAAAATTACTGGGAGTAATGAGACTTAACTCAGTCTCAGAACGATGAGTACAGTGCGTCATACAACTGCATCTCGACATACTCGTAGAGAAACATCTTGTTCAACTTCTAATTCTTTGCAAAAAAGAATCTATCAACATTTCTGGCCTTGATTTATAAATTAAAAGATTGGCTTGTCGAGGAGTCCTTTTATAGCTATAAAGAACTCTTAGATCGTAAAACTAAATGACAATATAATATTGCAATTATAATTAAACAACATTTGACATTATTATTAGTATTATATAATATGGATTTATTCTTTTTTTTCTCCTGTATAGTCTATAAACGGACTTACTTTGTATGTTAAGTTATATTGTACCTATGACGTGTAAAAACATTTACCAATAAAATGATTATGATTATGATTATGATTAAGACTTGCTTAAAAAATTCAAACATCGAGTGCTGGTAATCTGGGGCCGAGTTTTTGATGATTTGGATAACTATGAAGAAGAAAAATTAGCCGGAATCTTTGTGGCATGTGTGATTTTACAGTTGGCCTACAGCTCGCCTACCAAAGATGTAGATATTCACGTTATTGCGTTTCACAAGAGGCGCCCATTCATTAGTTTACGACGCCAATATATTTGACTCCTTTGAATCGCGGACTCGGCTGGGCTAGCACAATCGGCAATAAAATACTTGACTTACGTTATCGATAAAATATATCACAATCTACCCGCCGTGACAAGCAATAACAATCATTTGGGTAAAGATCTTGATACTATGTATTATATTGTCATTACGGAGGATTATCAAAAATCTTTAATTAAACACACAAAGTAGATATATTTCATTTCATATGGGTAAAACGGCATTGAGCAGATTCAACGGCTCTTTAGTAAAAAAATATTATTAATTTCACAGTTCAACATAAAATAAAACTTTTCAATTTGTTTAATTAATCAATCTTATACTTCCTTTAGTATGCGAGTTTTATGGTTTGATTTCATCATTGCATATAAATAATGTAGAACGTGTAGAATGTCTTATTCAAAATAGATAATATTTGTTATAGTAGCTTAAACATCTATCGAATACCTTGATTCAAAATTGAGACCTCAAATCTTAACGTGTTACAAAATCTTGCATGTCACATAAATAAATGAATGTAATAAATAATATTGCATATAAATAATTTTATCGTCATGCGTTATGCTAGACCTTCTGGTGAGGGAAAGCTACCCTCGAGGGTAATTCCGTATATTGCGTAGAGCGTAGCGTAGAGAGGTAGTGTGTCGACTGTCGACAGATAAACGAACAATGCAGCGCGAGATGAATGACGTCATTGTGTCAAAGATGGCGCCCAAATTATAATGAGGGTTGTGACACTTTTTGATTTAGGTGCGCGTTTATTACGCGTTTAAATGATAAGTTATGTCATAAGGTACGACTTGTCATAGAATACACACAATGTGTTATCACAGAGCAAGGAGTAACTCTATATTTTCTGTGCTTCTAATATACAAAGGAAACAATATGGACTTACCCCGTCTACAAAATTAGCGTGCCTATTTTTAAACTGTGAAGTGGCGTATAAGATGGCGTCTCTTAGGTAGTAGTCACTTAGTACATGAACATTGGACACCAATACTTATCACAAGGTTAGGCTAGAATGAATGATTGGAGCACCTCCACAGTTTTGTTATCTCTGTGCTAATATACCTATATCAAAAACTTGCTGTAGATTTGTTCTATGTTAAGCCATCGCACGCTGACCAAGTATGTATAGGAAGGCTTTACACACCTTCGATAATGAAAATGAAAATCTTTATTTTTCACATAAGTAGGCCCAAATAATAGGCTCTTATGAAAAGTCAAAACTCTACCGCCAGGTTCGGAAAGCAGGTTTGCACTGAGAAGAACTGGCAAGAAACTCGGCACTTGCTCTTTTCAAAATTGCCATTATGTAGGTACAATTTCTTAAATAATATCAAAAATTATTACATAATAACATTATGGAAAACTTTTCAGACGCATTTAAATTCGATAAGTCTAAAGTAGCCAAGGATTCGAACCCAGGACCCACAACTAGGCACACGTTTGAACCACTGAGCCATCGTGGTATTATATGTGGAAACTTAGCATTAAATATTAACGTAGTCCCAACAGGAATATCGGTAATCCGATTATAATATTGGCGAATACATTAAACGGGGATTATTTAATTACCTAATTATTGGGAAAATAATTAGCACAGGATTAAGGGCGCCAATGGCTCAGTAGTGAGCAGGTGGAATAAGTTGCCAAACATTACGAATTCTTATGGTTATTTAAGGTTATACCTGTATACATTGCTACACATAATATTTCAGGGGCGCGTTATAGTTATATTTTACTAACTAACAGTATCAGTATAATTATATTTTACTAACTATTCATAAGAGCCTGTTAGTTAAATGAAAATTATATCATTTGATTATTTGAGACTTATACCGTTAGGGGTTGCTTACCCCCTCTCAAGTTAGTACGATACCATCTTCAAGTGCATTATTCACTTACCAACAGATGAGATTACAGTCAAGTACTCAAGCTTTAGCTTAGCCCAGGCAAATTAGACCAAAAAAAGGCCGTGCTTCCCGAAAAATCGTCCAAAGCTGGAAAGTGTTTTAATACCTTTGGGGGGTCCCAAATGAGCATCTTGTGAGTTTGCGACGGATTCTAACTTCTGCTTAAGTTTTGGGAGCTAAAAAACCGCGAAATTTTTGCACTTTTTTTAGTTTTTCACTTTTAGCTCCTAAATGACGTATCCTGCAGAAAATGTTATTGAATAAATTTTCTAAGAACATTAAATTTTGCGTCAATTGGTTTTAAGTTGGTCAAAATCGGCTCGACCGTTTAGCCGCAATTGATTTTCAAAGATGGGCCATTTTCATCAACTTGGCTAAAATTTCGATCCTTTTATTAGTTTTTCACTTACAACTCCTAAACGAAGCATGCTACAGAAAATTACATTTAAAGCTTTTTTTAAGACCACTAAATTTTGCGTCGAATAGTTTTTAGTTTGTTAAAATCGGCTCAGCCGTTTAGCCGCAATCGATTTTTTTAATTTGTGCCATTTATATAAACTCTCATGTCTGATGTATAATTTTTTTCCAATCGTGCAGTTTTTGAAGTGGCGATTATCTAAAGTTATTCCATTGATCGTAATCGTATTCGATGACATTAGCGTCAAAGTAATATAAACCATAACAGGATTGAATTAGAGCTCAATTTCATGTATGCATTCTTATATGTACGTATGTACGATACGCCCCATAACGCTCCATATTAAAATCGGTTGCACTGAATTTGTGACTAAATCAATACAATCAAGGATTAAGGAATAACTTATACAATTGGTACCCGGGTTAGCCTATCTCTTGGCCTTGACAACCTAAGAGCATCTAGCTACCTGTCCCTTTTTCTCCTGCATAGAGTTGTGTGGAATAGCGGAGAACAGTTTTCCAATATCATTAACAAGTACGTAAATTACGTGAAATCCAACTACAGGTCTGACAGTATCACCATAGTATTCGATGGATACCCAGAGGATGTGGCCGAGAAGAGTATAAAGTCTGCTGAAAGATCGCGAAGAGCTCGTGCTATGTCATCTTCTTCGGTTATATTCCAGGAACATGCCACAGCCACAATGCCGAAAGATCGTTTCTTGTTGAATGATCATAACAAGAAACGTCTGATATCGATGGTGACAAAAAAATTGATTGACGAGGGCATTCACGTCAAACAAGCCTTGGAAGATGCAGATACTCTGATTGTGAGCACAGCGATGGAGAGGTCTATAGAGGGAGGCAATGTTTTCATTGTGGGAGAGGACACCGATCTGTTGGTCCTGCTCACTTTTCATGTTGCCGTCTCTGAAGAGCCCATCTCAAACGTGTTCCTCATCAAACCCGGGAAGCAAAACCAGGAAACTGTCATTTATAGTCCGAGTGATTGCCGGCTGCCTGAAGACGTGAGGAAGTATGCCCTATTTCTCCATGCGTTCACGGGGTGCGACACCACATCCTCATTTTTCCGCCAGGGCAAAATTAAATTAATCAAGAAGTTCATGACAAACCAAAACCTCCTTCATCAGGCCTCCATTTTTCTTGACCCGATTGCAACTCCTGGTCAAGTTGCAGAGGCAGGCATTCACATAATAAAAACCTTTTACACGGGTGGCAGCAGCAAGTCCCTCAATCAAGTGAGGTTTGACCTCTTCCAGAGGTCACTTTCAAAAAATAATTTTAATTTGGCGTCCTTGCCTCCTACAGAAGCTGCTGCTCGCCAGCACTCCTTCAGAGCCTATTTACAGGTGCAGGTATGGATGAATAAAGTACTAAATCCAGAGAGATGGGGAAGGAAAATAACCATCAATGGGTTAACTCCCATCACAACTACTGTTCCCCCGGCCCCACAAGAACTTCTCAACTCCATATCGTGCACATGTAAAAAAGGGTGCAAAGCAGCTTGATCCTGTAGGAAGGCAGGGATAAAGTGCACGACCATCTGCATCACTTGCAAAGGGCACGCATGCTTCAATTCCATCACTTAAGACAAAGAAGTTATATAGGATGCCACTCAGTGTGACGAGGAGATTGATGAAATCGATGGAGAAGAAGAAATGAATCCTTAAACTCAAGATTCCGAGGATGAGCTTGATGACGTGATCGGCGAAGATCGACCGTCTTCTCCTAAACGGCGAAAGAAATCGGCAGTATGAGTACCCGGTACATCTTTCATAATATTATGATCTTTCATGCACACAGTGTTATCGTTTACATGTATACATTTTTTTGAATAAAACATTATTCATTCAAATGTCTTCTTATATTAAAAATTGACTTGAAATTTGAAAGGGGGCCTGTGCCCTCCCCCCCCCCCCCCCCTTGAATCAATCCCTACATGATATGATTTAATATTATGATCCATTCAAAGGGCAGAATCAATTTTAACCGAATTTGGTAAAACATGGCCCAACTTCAGGAATCGATTGCGGCTAAACGGCTGAGCCGATTTTGACGAACTAAAAACCATTCGACGCAAAATGTAGTTTTCTTAAAACAAGCTTAGAGTGTAATTTTCTGTAGCATGCGTCGTTTAGGAGTTGTAAGTGAAAAACTAAAAAAAAGGATCGAAATTTTAGCAAAGTTGATGAAAATGGCCCAACTTTGAAAATAAATTGCGGCTAAACGAACGAGCCGATTTTGACAAACTTAAAACCAATTGACGCAAAATTTAATGTTCTTGAAAAATATATTCAATAACATTTTCTGCAGGATGCGTCGTTTAGGAGCTAAAAGCGAAAAACTAAAAAAAGTGCAAAAATTTCGCGGTTTTTTGGCTCCTAAAACTTAAGCAGAAATTAGAATCCGTCGCAAACTCACAAGATGCTTATTTGGGACCCCCCAAAGGTATTAAAACACTTTCCAGCTTTGGACGATTTTTCGGGAAGCATATGTCTAATTTGCCTGGGCTAATTATAGTGTACCTATAAAAAAGACGTGTGGCACTCAGAGACTACCGCGGTAAAGCTATTGCATAGCTGTTTTTATCAACTTATGCAATTATAATTATACAACCAATGCCACCTAGAGACGAGATGCTGAACTAAAAAGACAAGCGTAATATTTCAAAAAGTCATTAAAAGTTCTGCTATTCATCGATAGATGGCAAAACAAAAAAAATATCACCGCTGTGCCGGTCGGAGTGGGGGGTGTTAGGTTATTTTTGTTACGGAATTTCTGGATTCGGTCTCCACGCTCAAGGTCCGCGATAGAAGCTATGCAATAACATAAAAATTAACTGGTTCCTTGGTCTAGTGGTGAGAATGTTGAGTGTGGCGACTGCAGATCACGAGGTCTTGGGTTTGATTCCTGGGTCGGGTAAATAAAATTTAGTATCGGGTTTTCCTATTAGGCAATTTTTGTAATATCCCGGAGTTTGAATATTGACAGTGTTTCACCCCAGCACTTTAGAGGGAACTTTAAGCAGTCAGTCATGCGCCTCGTCTTTCGTGGTCTATCGTGCTGGTCCCATTAGATTATGAGAGAGAGAGAGAGAGAGAGAGAGGAATAGAGAGTGCACTTGTGGAACATCTCAACAGGAGTTAATCGCTGTGGCTGGAATGGCCTGGAGGATATTTAAAAAAAAATATATAGAAAACCAAAGTATTAATTTGAAGCAGTAATATTGAAGCCCTGTAGGTCAATGGGTCAGATAAGTCGTTCAATCCAAGTACACATAACATACCTAGAGCAGTATTAGAGCTGGGCGATTGAAGTGGTGCACAGAGCAGTGTTGTAATGTAAATTATGGTACATCTGGTCCTTAAAATAAACGCCGAAGCGACCTTAGCGGCGCTGACCCAATTACAGAGACGACCAAATGACATCATCTGCTCACTCTAACGCGCATTACGACACGTTTTATTTAATCCTGACACCCGATACCATAACAAATACTGAACAGTAGCTGTTATTACGTAGTTGTTTACCTACTCCCTATTTAGCTCCGTGTTAAATATTTCCAAATAATCTTGACATAAAACGTTTTACCTACTCGTTAGGAAGGACCTATACGTACTTTTGGTGCTTTCGTACGCGTGTAGGTGTATTATTTTGCATAGTAAAAGGGAAGGAAAGTGACGGCTCCTGAATTCAGAAGTCTGGAGGTGCGATGGCAGGGGAGAAAGGCGCCACTATCAAGTTTATGCCCCAAATAAGTATCGTAGATCTGCGGCTGCCAGGCTCCCGTTTTTTCCCACTTTCCCAGTGCCCAGCACATTGGGAAAGTGCCTAGGGTCAAGTGTTCGATAGGGGCCCCTAGTTCCTAACCAGAACAGGCACAGAAAGAAAATAAGCTACCAGAGCTAAAGTGTGTGTCTGTTATCTCCTCAAATATCTCATCGCTACGCTACCTTCTTAAAACCGATGCTTTCTCCGTCTATTCTAACGAAATGGTGTTCTGTCAAATTCAAATGTGATAGGAGTATTATCTTACTAAGCTCAGGGCCATCATAAGATAGAAGAAAGCCTTGGGGCTGCTATTGCTGAGAAAATCCGAGCCCTTACTAACTGCGCTAGGGAAGTGGTCAGTATAACAGCCTATCAGTACAGCATTAAATTTTGACATAAAAAAGTGAAAGTGCAAGCCATAACCATAAAAAGAGATTAGTGCGCGTTATAGGTGTGTCCTTTGCTATTCAATTATTATAAGGTAACAATTCGTGAGGCCCCGCACCGCTGACGCATAACTAACTAACTAATCAGCCTATAGATATCCACTGCTGGACATAGGCCTTTCCGAGAGCGCGCCACCACACACGGTCCTCCGCCTTCCTCATCCACCCGCTACCAGCGACCTTCTTTAGGTCATCGGTCCAGCGGGCAGGAGGTCGTCCTACGCTGCGCTTGCCGGTACGTGGTCTCCACTCGAGAACACGTCTGCCCCAACGGCCGTCGGTTCTGCGACAGATATGGCCCGCCCACTGCCACTTCAGCTTGCTAATCCGTTGGGCTATGTCGGTAACCTTGGTTCTCCTACGGATGTCCTCGTTGCGGATTCTATCCTTCAGAGAAACACCCAGCATAGCCCTCTCCATAGCACGCTGAGCGACTTTGAACTTGTGGACAAGGCCTACTGTGAGTGTCCACGTTTCTGCTCCGTATGTCATGACCGGCATGACGCAGGCGTTGAAGACTTTTGTCTTTAGGCATTGGGGTATCGGCGAGTTAAAGACTTGACGCAGTTTTCCAAATGCTGCCCATCCCAGCTGAATTCTTCTGTCAGCTTCCTTGTTGAAGTTGTTTCTACCTAACTGTATAGTCTGTCCTAGGTAGTTATATTCTTGAACAACCTCGATGCTGGCATTCTCGACAATGATGGGCCTTGTGATGACGTATTCATTGAACATGATCTTTGTTTTGTCCACGTTCATCTTAAGACCCACTCGTCTGGAAGAAGTGCTAAGATCGGTCAGCATTTGCTCAAGATCCTGCGGCGTTTCTGCCAATATTACTATGTCGTCTGCAAACCGTAAGTGTGAGATGTATTCGCCATTTACGTTTATGCCAAAACCTTTCCAGTCCAAAACCTTGAACACATCCTCGAGAGCGGAAGTAAACAGTTTCGGAGAAATGACGTCTCCCTGCCTTACTCCCCTTCGAATTGGTATCGGATGTGTTGCATGGTTCTGCACCTGAACGGTCATTGTGGCGGCGTCGTAGAGACATCTCAACACTTCGATGTATCGCCAATCGACTTGGCATCGCTGCAGTGAGTCCAAAACCGCCCAGGTTTCGATGGAGTCGAAGGCTTTCTCGTAGTCCACAAATGCAAGACACAGAGGCAGATTATACTCCTGGGTCTTCTGCATAATCTGCCTCAAAGTGTGGATGTGGTCTACGGTGCTGTAGCCTTTTCGAAACCCGGCTTGTTCCGGAGGTTGGAACTCGTCAAGTCTTCGGGCAAGTCGGTTCGTAATAACCCTGGAGAACAGCTTGTAAATATGGCTCAGAAGTGAGATGGGCCTATAATTCTTTAACAAGAATTATTATTATATTTCGTGCGCTGACGCATGGGCACTAAAAATAATCAGACATTACAGCTCCCGGCCTAATGGTTTCCGAACACGCTCTATTAAACAACGGATTATTATGTCATGCCGATGATTACAGTCATCTAGGGGAGTCATGAAGGAGCAGTCGCGAACTAAAGTCGTTACCTACATCTATGGCTAGAGGATGACCGTTGATTCGCTTAGGAGGATAAGGCCGTATTTTCCCGTAGGGGCGCCATAATGAAGACGAAATTATCTATGGCTGAGTTGTGACTAGTCGTCGCACTGCAACTAAAATGGAAAGGCGTTTAACACTTGGGAAAGAGAGCAGAAAAGGAATCGGGCATTTATCTCGGAAAAATACGATGCGGGAATACAACTTTTTTTTATATTTTTTTTTAAAGTTTCATTGTTTGATCTCTGTGTTTTTCTTCACATCCAAAATAATGATGAGATGAGCAAAATGTTCACCTGATGTTAAGTGATGCCTACGCCTGCCTAGTCGCCATGTCCCAAGGCTTTGCGTTGCAATATCCTACAACGCACTGCACTGCGCCTATCATTCTGGGAAATTTTAGTACTTAAGTCTCATTTTGCCCAGGGATCGCGTTCTTACCTAATACATAAATGCTCCACGGTAGAATAACTGACTGTCGGTGGTCTACCCGGACGAACTCCGAAAGAGTTGCACCAGAAAAGTGTTCAAATGCAAGAAAATAATAATAGAAAATAATGATATCACTAGATGGTTATCCAAAAATATGCCGCAGCCCATTGAACATCGACTGCATCATCATGTAAACGTGGAGGCAATCCAGCTCCTCGACACTACGGACCTCATAAGAAGACTCAAAAGGACTAAGCCTTTTGAGTTAGTGTAAGTGTGCGTGAAAGTAAAGTGAAGTGCTGTGCTTAGTGCTAGTGCTAGTGCATCATCAAGGTCACGAGATCAAAGTGCCTACAATATTACAAAAGAGACTAAGATAAGTCACTGGACAGACTCTTAGATATAGGTCTTAATATCAGTTTAAGTTAAAATTAAGTTACTAATTATAGCTTTTAGGCTAGATCGTAGCGATGCTAAAGTACCCTTAAGGGACTTTCGTAAGAGAGAAAAAAAAACTAGATGGTTATTGGCTATACTGGAGAATACATTCACGGTGGTATAATTAAATGACCGTTGTGCGCGTCTGTACGTCCGTGTAACAGTTATTATTACCAAATTGCCCATTATCGTTTGCCTATCCCAGCTGGATGGAATAATGGAATACTTGTTTACCTGCGACAATGTCATGAAACCAGAGATTGTGGCTGAAGATCTTCTAACTTTCTTCTACATGACTATTGGAAAATAAATTTTCGGCGGTATTTGAACCCCCATTCATCAGTAAGACATGTCCACCATTATGCGCAGAAAAGTAGCTTTCTTTATCCACCTACAAAGAGACCAGTTTTTCATTTCTAACATATAAGTAAACTAAAAGGAAAATTGCTGGAAAGATTTTATTTTACACTTTAGAAGTTAGTAGGTACTGCGATCTCATCTGATGGTAAGTGATGATGCAGCCGAAGATTTTATCGTACTATCTTGAAAGGGGTAAATAACGGTTTCTACACAGCATCGCCCTGGACCGCTAAATCCCTTGACGGTGTGCCAGTAAGGTCGTCAAGATCTCCAGGGCGGCCAAAAAATAAATGGTTGGACGATATGAAGAGGTGAACCCACCGATATGAACCTGAGTAAGAGCCCATCGAAACATTTAACGGCAACCTTCTTCATACAAGAAAAAAGTAGCGCCATTTGTCACAATTTCCACTAATAAGACGCAACATAGCGGAAATCATCCCTGCGTACATCCTAATAACAAGTAAAAGTGATCTGTGGCCGCGGACCATAGACGATACTACAGTCGGCTTACAACTGACTCAGTTGGTGTCAAAACAATAAAAATTGACACCAGTGAACTGGCGACATTTTTCGCACAGTCCACCAGGTCCTGTGTAATGTGTATACGTCTATTGGTGAAACGGACTTTGTATACGTCTATTGGTGGACCGGAGTCAGTTAATTCAATACTCGCATTTCATTAATGGTCAAACTCATTCCCAATTCGACCAAGAGGAGCCACGTATTCAGTAGTGACCGACCAATAAGTTCCCCAAGATAATGACAGATTCGCATTCTTAGCACGTAACGCGGAAACAACAAGCAAATCCGGCGAGCCACTAAATAATAAATTATCTACTTACTATTTCTATCAGCATATACATTGCTAGGTTTTTCATTCGTTTTTCACCACTGAATTTCGGGTGCACGGGGATGAATACGGAATGAGGGATACATTCGCAGCCGTTGAATACTCCACTGGTAGGAGTGGAACCTACGAACCCAAACTCTTCTCTCAAATAGATGAGACTCACAGTCTTTTGTAGTCTAGAAACTATAATATCAATTTGTGGTCACACTCCTGAATTAAAGAGTTGTCTACGAGTACTATGAGTATCCCACATCCACCTGAAACTTGATAGAATTGTGTACAGAAAAATGTAGAGAACATCCTTCACTTCCCATGGACACTACCGCCCTTGTGGACTCTTGGGCCAAATCGTTCCTGCACTTACATGATCAAATTTCTGATACTGCAATAATACTTATCTGATTAATACTGATATGATTGGCTAATTCTTGCATCGGTCGAACCGCGTGGCACTGTTTGGTTAATATTTACGTCGGTTATGCAGTCAAGGCACGGATTGGCTGGTAATGGTCGAGTTGCTTTGGTCAATGATGATGTTTGGGCGATATGCAACTTTATTTACGAGAATCATCCCGTAGCAATCGATGACTGCTATACTGCTGACACGTTGAAGGTATGTACCCGAACAAATTCCACTAGAAGAGTCTCACCACTATAGAACCCCTGAGTGTACATAGGTTGTGATGCCTCTCTCAAAAGACGTTACCAGCTTGAGATTTCCCTTCTTATCCGTGAGTGCTGAGTACCCAATGCCCTCAGCTCGTAGAGAGAGCGCCCCGGGGGGGCCGGGCGATAATAAATCAGCCGGCGGACGCCCGAAACGCCTTAACACTGCACTCACGGACAAACATACCCGCTGCGCTATAGCTACTGTATTTTCCGATGGAAACTATCCGCCACTGCTTCGTACTCGGAAATCTGTACCTACTGTACTCTGTGGGCTTTAATCGATTGGGTATACCTAGATTTAAATTTAAAGCCCGGACTTACTTTTGCACAGGTTTAAAGTCAGTAAAAACATCGAATAATAGAATCATTGAAGAATTTTTAAATGACGAGAAATCTCGGAATGATAGGGATAGCCTCCGTCTCCTCATGAGATGTTAAAATTTTGCTATGAGTTACAGAAGCGACTGTAGGAGGAGTTTTGTATAATCTTTGAAAATCTTTGAAAAGTGCAAGTGCCGAGTTTCTTGCTAGTGCTTTCCAAACGTTTCGGTAGAATTTTCATAACAGCTTGTAAATCAGGCCTAGGTTCCTGTAATAAATCAAATATTGAATTTTTTTTTTTTTTATTTATTTAATCAAATACTTAATATTTACAAATTGTTAGCTTGGCACCCTTAAGCCTCGGCGGCTTGTCGGGGCGCTGCACATTCCTCCTTAAAAATAATGTTATACTAATAAATATACATAGAACTCATAATATACTAATGTTAAATTATAACTAAAAACTCAAACTAGAAGGTAGGGTAAATTAAAAACAAACACATAACGAAGAACTGTCGGTAGGACGCGCAAAACACCGAACACAAACCACTTTGTTTGCACGAATGGAAGTAGGCGTTATTTTGTGGAAATCCATGATTAGCTGGACAGATTAATTTGATTTTACTATAATCCGCCACTTGAAAAGATTCTGTATGGTACAATATGCAGGAACCCTGCCCACATGAAACACCACACACAATTTTCCAACACTTTCTTCGACGTACGTTTCGTCCCGACACCGGGACATGTTGACTTCACAATGCCTAATCGTAGAGAAATTTGTATTTTCATTTTCAAAGAAACAGCACAAGAAGTACTACTTTGTAGCAAGGGGATTTATTGAATTTATTTTTGTCTTTCTTACTCTCACGGAGATTTGGTAGGTGCGACATGCAGCGTCGCGGAAGAATATAGCAGAAAAACGACGTTTTACCTAATTACTCAAAAACTAAGCCAGTTATCAAAAATCTGTTCTAAGCGTTTTAGGATATTATTATTACCGGTACATTAAAATAAAAATTACAATTACATCCATTGTAGTTTCCGATAAAACATAGAAAAACTGAGATTTTGGAGCAACTTTTGGGAGAACTTTCTATCGAGAAAATTTTATCCAATCGTGTTTCTGCTTCTAAGCGATTTTAGATTAAAGACCCAAAATACATGACGTGTAAATTTGAAAGTAATTGTCTTTATAGTTTTTGCATAAAACTTCATTCAAAATCACCTAAATACGGCTTGTAGGCCGTTAAATACATGACGGGAAAAATCCACGAAAACGGCAGTCACCCGTAAAAAATGATGTCACAAACAGAGAATAAAAGTAAACAGCAAATAATTGTTCTCCTCCAAACAACCATCGGGGGCACGGGGACGTTTTTCCATTTCGATTCATTAAATACGTAGCAATGACAATTTCCGGTTGCCATCTTGGATCGCTAGCCGCGCTATCTGTGCCGGATGTTGCGAGTCTATTAAACTACCCGAGCGACTCCCAAGTCTCAAATCGAGGGGTGAACAGGCTTGTCAGTTATTGGATTCATGATCATCATCATCGACCCCATTTTATGTCCTACTGCAATTGACATTTTTTTTTTTATTGAAGATAGGCTTGCGCTTGACGACAATCATGCCTGATGGAAAGCAATGATGAGGTCTAGGTTGGAGCGCGCTTGCCTAGAAAATGCCTATTCACTCTTCTCTTCTCTTGAAGGCACCCAGATTGTATTTGGCTGGAAACACGGAGGCTGGAAGTGCGTTGCACAAGCTAAGGAGCGGTACGTATCAGAAACGTGGAAGAAAAGCGTTTCGTGCGCGTTTATTGCACGTCAACCACATAAGGATGCCACCGCTCTCGACGTCTTGCGGTCCTATGGTAGAAAGGTGAAGGAGGCACAAGGTTATGCAGTTCCTGAGCAAACTCACCAAAGCATATCCTGTAAAAAACCGCTAAACAGGCAACATCTAAGACCCTGGACAGGGGGGACCGCGCAAAAAATTTCGTCATTTTACCGGTGGTAACAATGCTTGTTTTGTACTACACACGCTGTAGTTCGCTCAGCTGCCACCTATAAAATTTCGACAGATGGCGCTACTGTTTGCTTGTACGAAGCAGGTTTACGTAAATCGTTCGTATGTCCATATCCTGAGGCTTCTTATCGGCGCCTACAGCCCACAGCTGGGCACGGAACTCCTCTCAGAATGAGAAGGGGTTTTGCCATAGACCACCACGTTGGGCAAATGCAGATTGGGGGGCTTCACATACCTTATTTGGACCGAGAAGAACTGGCAAGAAACTCGGCACTTTTTCTTTTAAAAATTTCATATAAATAAATTTTCTTAGATAGTATGAAATTATTACATAAGTTTTATGGTTTCTCTATATATAATATCTCTAGATATAATTATATATGCTTACAAAATAGAAAAACTAAATAAAATTTTAATACCTGGAAAAAAAGGTCATTTTGTAAAAACTTTCCATATTTTTATAATACTCCATCATGCCGGATTTCAGAACGACAAACTCGAAGTGCTTAAACTCTGCCAGTCCATTATTGCGTTGTCTAGTGTTTTGATTTAATGCCATTTTATGTATCGGTCACATTTTACCGAAAAGTTTAAAAAGTTGCGATCTTTCGCGAGGATATTATGAGCTTTTAAAATAATAAATCTGCACAGTTTTGTCTTTCCCAAAACATTGATATTAAATATGTAGATATCGGAGTCTACTGCAAGAATAATTAGTACTTTATATATCTATCTCATAATTTTATTCTTAACGGAAAATACTGTATTATTGTCGTTGTCATTTTGCAGTATCAGTTATTTAGCTCTGAGTTTTATATTTATGTTTCTGTAGCTTGTGCCCGTGGCTTCACCCGGATGAGAACCAGGTATTTTTTCTAAAAAAATTAGCACCCTGTGCGGTTATATATCTCCAATCAAAATAGCAGCTATACGGGTGCGTAGTTGTCGCGTAAAGGAGTAACAAACATACATCCAAAAGAACTTAAACATGAATAATCCTGTAGAGGTAATGATATTGGTTTAAGTTCCTAAAAAACGCCGAGAGAAGTGGCATCCTTATGTATGTATCAATACTAAATACTAAATAAAACACAAGAAGCCAAAGAACCCAACGCGAAAAATAACCTACAAAAAAAACCCACCATGCATTAAAAACAGCCTCAACAAACTCAGTCGGGTATCTATTTTTCGGATATCATCGCGTGAAACTAATTCATGCACGTCTGGTGACGGATTTTTCAGTTAAAGTTGGATTTATGGCAGTTATTGTTGTGACAAGAGATGATGCATCGCACCGCCTCAAATTGGTTATAGGATGATACCTATACCTCCGCAGGCTGCCTCACATGCGCCAAATATTAATGCAATTGGTTGGAGAATATTTTCAACCGCAAATTGTAAATTGACGGACGGACGGACGGACGGACCGCGAAGTCATAGTAATTAGGTCCCATAATAACCATTTTTGGGTACAGAACCCTAAAAATGATTTATTTAAAAAAATTAAAAATGATTATTATTATTTATTATGATGGTTATTTGCAGATTTCACTAAAATGGGGAACATGATGTCCATTGCCCGGCTATTCAGTAAGAGCGACAAAGAGCGCAACAGGCGTCCTTTCCCCCCATTTTATTACCCCACGGGCAGCGAGATATTGCGTCGACTATAATGTCTATCACTTACCTTAAGTTCTTGAGAAATTCAGCTGCTAAACTAATTTTTTCTATGACTGTACAATTACATTGGTCACGAGTAAAGGGCGCAATAATTTAATTGCAGTATAATCAGCGAGACTGTTTCGGCAGTCGCTCAAAACAAACCTCCATCTATCGGAGTAGCGTTTTTAATTAGGCTAATCCACACAGCGCGCGGCTCGCGGCGGCGCGGGTAATTGAACGCGGCGTGTGACTGATGAACTACTGCCCGACCCTGACAGCTTATGATGGACTGGGGTGGTAACACACGCGCGCGGAAAACGCCGCGTTTTTATTGTAGCTTGAGGTTTTTGAGTTATATTGTGACTTTCAGAGCGTTACATTAATGTAGCAAAGAAATAGAGAGGAAAGGAAAAAGCTTGTCATATTTTAGCCTCAGTAAATTAGGTATTCAATATAATTGCGAAAAGATTAAATTGATGTTATTAGCAAAACCTCGTAAAAGTATGACGTGATTTTGAGATGAAAAGTAGTTTGCTTTTGTCCCCGAAAAAAAAAACAGCTTCAGCTTCATATCTAAAAACAAAACTATTTGAATTATGAATGTGAAAGATGTCACAGGTTATAGCCCCCTAAGGCTGGGTTGCTTGACTTGACTTTAACCGAAACGTTATAGTTAAATATGGCAGTCTGACTCTTATTTCGGAAGACATAAGAGTCAGGCCGCCATAATTAACTATAAAGTTTCGGCTAAAGTCGAGTCTAGCAACCCAGCCAAAATCGTCTAGGTGATTTTACATGTCAAAGGGCGCCTTTTACGCCTTGTAACTATTACTTCTACACTAACTATTATTATTTGAGTATGTAGAAAACAACGCCGCGTTCCCGCTGACCAGTGTAAAGCAACACTTTTTATTTCGTGTTGGGAGCACACGAAAAGTTTTAGGTGTCGCTTTTTGGAAATTGCAACGTTTTTCACGACCGACACTGACTAAAATGTAAAACTAGCTCAGAGTTTTTATGTGCCTTTTTATATCCACCCGCGCGGAGTTATATCTGTTACTGTGAAAGTTTGGAGGGCGGGACGTCCTAGCAATGTCTAGATACAAACTTAGACTTAACACTTTTTCTTGTTGAATCGCTGTAGCAACTTCTTTGGGTGATAGATTTAACCACGACAACTTGTAGACTTTTCACGCCAAACTTGCAAGTCAACAACACAAGACTTTCGAAGCACGTTTCTTCCCGACACCGGTACATCCTCAGGAGATATTGTGTGTGAAGAATTATGTGTGGTGGTGGCATTAGGATCTTTGCTTTCGTGCTTCAGTAGCGAGTGGTGCTTGGCTTGATCCTGCGTGTTGGAACATACAGATTCTTTTCAGGGAGCAGATTATAGTGTAGCGGTCTTCGATAGCTGACTGAACACCTGCCTGGAGGGAAATTTCCCTATTGCCTACACCACCGGCAAAATAGTAAAACAAATTAATCTTTCCAGCTGGATTTTGCCATAGCCCACCACGCTGGCAAATTGTGTGTTGCAGGACTTTGCATACAATTGAGAACACTGTGATGAATTCTTAGGCATGCAGGATTTTCCCCGATCTTTTTCCTCACCGTTGTTATTACAAGTTCAAATCGTACTAATTCAACTTGCACAGTAACATATCCAGTAACTGGCAGCTGAAACTCCGCCAAACTGCGAGTGATTTATACATGGAATTTGAATAAGTGATTAAAAAGTTATTCTAGTTTTCGGTGCACTCTGTATTTGATATCTTTTATTGTACGTCTGCGTTGATTCTTTTGAGTGAAAAAATAAACTGTGACAATTTGTTTTCAAAAGCTTTGCTAGGCAAGTTGGCTTGCTATCAGTAATTGGATGGGTAGGGTTAACTTGGGATGGTTTTCATTCTTTACGTAAAACAGCAATGGTGTTCCAAGTAGTCTTTTGTCAGAACATTTTTTTTCTATCGCGCTAGTTAAGCAACATTGGAAATGTTGGGAAATGCATGGATTTAGTGCTATACCTTTTAAACCGTTGCTTGTCGCAAATTAATTCATTTTCACAGGATTTAATGTTGCAAAATGGATAGTTGATTTTTAGACGTGGTAAAGACTGTAATATAGAATCGTTACTATAGAGAAGTTCTATACTACAAAAGAAGTAAAACGTTAAAAGAATCAGAATGTTCAAGAAAAGCCCTTTCTTAAGATACCCTACACGATATAATAATCACACTTATTTTCAATAATAAAAAAAAAACTCAATCCAGTAACGTCGGGCCTGTATGAATATCACTATTCCAAATTAGTTGACGATAGCTTTAACAGTTACTGAAATAATAAAGACTGACGGGCAGGCCGAGAATATCTCAGCATAAGGCTTGCTTTTATACCATTCGGGTATGTAATCATATATAATCATAGAAAAGTATCGTCTTTGACCGATCTAAACAGCGTACCAGCGTTGTCTCAAAGCTTCTGATACAAACATTTTTAAGGAATTGCGCCAGTGTTTTCCGCGTGTGTTTCGGGTTCCATCCAATTTGAGGCGGGGCGATGCATCATCTCTTGTCAGAACAATAACTGCCGTAAATCCAGCTTTAACTGAAAACTCCGTCACCAGACGTGCACGAATTAGCTCCAGTTTGAGGAAATCGAGCTGATTTATTGCCCTAAAAGCTTTTGTCTAGAAATAACCACCCCATAAACTATCGTGGATATGTGGAAATATGCTTTGTCTTGCTAAATTATTGTACCCTTACGCATACCTCGGAGTATATACATTTTCCATTTTGAAACTTATCAAGTTGTACTTCATCTACAAGTGATGTACCTACTCTACAAGTTATGTACTACAACGTAGCGTGTTTCGTCATTGACTAAAATACATTTCAGATTTAATTTTGACAATGGAGATTTTGAAGCAGCTCTTGGGAAAAATTTCCATCGTTTCTTTTGACGTGACAACGTCTTATAAATCGATAGAGCCGGTTGCACGCACGAAAAAACATGACTCATCCGTCGTTACCTCGCTCATGCGGCGTTACCGGCGTTACCTCGCGAGCGCGGAACGAGCGACAATGAAGACGTTGTCACGTTCAACTATCGTCAGTAAACCGAATTTACAGGCAACCAATTTTTTTTCAATTGTGTTTCTGCCTCTAAGCGGACCTAAAAAAGGACTATTCAATGTACGCACTTTACATCGATTCGAAAATGGAGATTTCCTCCATGTGGTGTCTCCTTTCAGAACTAACTTCGGGCGAAAACTTCTTTATTGTAAACTGTATACGCGAAAGATACCGTTTGTTACAATTACTTCCAGCTGATGAGAACTGTTAATTCTTCCAAGACTCTAAGGTAACTCTAATTCCGATTCATACAAAATCGATATCTGTATTCAGAGTCATATTGGACTTGTTGAGCTGATATTCCATATAATTTGTCTTTATAGTTTTTAACCTGCAATATAGACTTGCGGTTGTTACTAACCAAAGCACTAGACAGGGCCCTTTATATTTACAGTAAGTAGGTACATAATAGACTAGTAGGGTGCGTGGGTGCGCGGGCCACATGTGGCCCGCGGGCTATCTTCCCCCCTATAAAAGTATCACAATCCGCAGTCAGCATCCCTTCCCATATTTTTCTCTGTGAGTCAATATTCGCCATACTTACATTTTCTATTGAAAAAAATAAATTCCGCCATTTTGAATTTTTTTTCTATGCATCGAATAGACCTTCGGGTTCTGATCACCTCTTGTCAAGAAACCGTTTTCCATCTTTTATACTTTCCGAGATATCGCCGAAATTCGTATGGCGGCCATTTTGAATCCGCCATTTTGAAATTTTTTTCAGCTTACTGCCAATTGCATGATGTTTCGAGTGACATTTGGTCGAGCACCCCCCATCTATCTGCAATACCCTTGGCTGTGCTCTTCACCCGTCTTCGAAATCCTCAATCATTAGCTTTCTCCGTATTTTTCCTCCGAATGAATTTTTTTCTTCTATACGACCCCATCCGTGAAAAAAAAAAATTTCATACAAAATTGTTCAGGAGAGAGAGTGAGTCAGTGGCCAATCAGCACGAGTAGCTATATATATAGTAATACCTATACACGAACAGGTGCGAAAAAATGTCGCCATTTTATCGGTGCCAAAAATGCTTGTTTTGCCACCAACAGGAAGGCCATGCTGTAGTTCGATCAGCGATCAGCTGTTTGCTTGTACGAAAAAGGTTTACGTAAATCGTTCGGATGCCCATATCCTGAGGTTTCTTATCGGTGATGTTTATTATGTTATTTGTAAGTCATTCATCCCTAATAGTATAATGAAGATTAGTTACTAGTGTGTGTGTACAAGCATAAAATAATTAATGTAATTCGAACAGCCTAAATGGCCATGCTCCAACTAATACGTTGATCAAATTACGTAGATACGCTCTGATACCGGGAAATTATGTTATGAACTATAATTATAGGGTTGATTAGAGAGCTCTGATATCCCTATTCAACTAGGATATTCAAAACTTAACCATGCGTTGTAATTCATAATATTACTAGCAGTTGCCCGTGGCTTCAACCGCATGAAATTCGGCTTCAACATGTCCCTTTATAATGAGTCAATTTTAAAAGACAGACATAATTATTATTATAGGTGTCACGGATTTTTCTTTTCATGGTGAAATTCGGCTTCTACATGTCCCGTTATAATGAGTCAATTTTAAAAGACAGACATATAGGTGTCGCGGATTTTTCTTTTAATGGAGAACAATTCCGTCATACATGATTATTGTGTAACTTTAACCATTTAAACCTCCAAAATTCCTAGGAGTTTAATAATTCATTTATAGTTTTTTCTTTTTTTATGTTAAATTAATTATATTTATAAAATTAATATAGATTACTTTATAAGGATCTTTTGTAACTTTTGCATGCCTTAAAAAGGTAGATTTGCATTGATACGCTTATAATTGTAATAACATCTGTATTTGACATGTTTTTACGCAAATAAACTGATTGATTGATTAATTTAAGCAGCTGAGGATATGGTCATTAGAACATTTTACGCAAACATTCTCCATTCTACATAGAGCCGTCTGTCAAAATTTCCCACTAACACGTCACAATTTGGTGGAAACCGTCTCCATGGAAACGTGCGTGCAGCCTATTGACAACTAGTGATCGGTGGCGGGAACAGCGGTCTATATATAGACAACTAGCGCGTGAGTGCGCGGGCCACATGTGGCCCGCGTGCAGTCTTGCCGCCCATAAAAGTATCGCCGTCATCTCCATCGCCAATTGGAATCCGATTGGCAGTGGGCTGAAAAAATTACCTGGTAGCGCGTTCATCTCCTCAATCATCATCCCAATCCTAGATCATCATCTTTTCTCATATTTTTCTCTGAAGAACTCACCTCCATAGAACTGCGTCAATGACTTGCATAGTTCCCTACTTATTGTGGCATGTACATTTTCCATCGAAAAATAAATTCCGTCACTTTGAATTTTTTTCCATTCATCCCGTAAACCTTGAGATCCTGATCACCTCTTGCTAAGAAACCACTTTCTTATCTTTTATACTTTCCGAGATAGAACAACACGAAATTTGTATGGCGGCCATCTTGAATCCGCCATTTTGGATTTTTTTTCAGCTCACTGCCAATTGCATGAGGTTCCGAGTATTTTTTGTTTGAGCAGTCCCCACCTAACTATAATACCTTGCCCGTGCTCCTCGACAGTCTTCGAAACCCTCAATCATCATCTCATTCCATATTTTTCTCTGAGGGTCCTCCAAAAAACCGCATCAAAGTACTACATGTTTCACAACTTTTCAATAGTCTCTTCAACATTCGTCATACATTTTCTATGAAAAAAATTAAAGTCCGCCATTTTGAATTTTTTTTCCATCCATTTGATAGACCTTCGGGTCCTGAACACTTCTTGTCAAGAAACCGTTCTTCCATCTTTTATACTCTTCGAGATATTGGCGAAATTCAAATGGCGGCCATTTTGAATCCGCCATTTTGAAATTTTTTTCAGCTCACTGGCAATTGGATGACGTTTCGAATGACATTTGGTCGAGCACCCCCCACCTAGCTGCGATATCCTTGGCTGTGCTCTTCACCCGTCTTCGAAATCCTCAATCATCAGCTCTCTCCGTATTTTTCCTCCGAATGAATTTTTTCCTTATATACGAAATGGTCATTGAAAAAAAAATTTTTCATACAAAATTGTTCAGGAGAGGTGATCAATCAGTCAGTGAATCAGCACAAGCAGCTATATATATAGTAACTAGTTTTTCGCGTGGGAGCGCGGCCCGCTAAAGCGGACCGCGTAACTGCTTGTAGCAATTTACGTGGTCGCTCATACTCGGATTCAGCAAAAACTTTGGATTTTCTTTTAGGTATCCAATCGCCATACAATGTAGTATGAAAAAAAAATTCCGCCATTTTGATTTTTTTTTCTTGTCACTAAATAGATATCCCCATTTCGATCATCTTTTGCTATGAAACCACTTTTCCAACTGTCATACCCTCCGAGATAGAGACCAACAAAATTTGTATGGCGGCCATGTTTTTTCCGCCATTTTGAAATTTTTTTCAGCTCATTGGTAATTGGACGAGGTTTCAAATGACATTTGGTCGAGCACCCCCCACCTATCTCCAATACCTTTAGCGTGCTCTTCACCCGTCTCCAAGATCCTCAATCATCAGCTCTCTCCATACTGTCACCGAAAGAAATAGTTCTCCTCTTTACGAAAGTGTTTGTGAAAAAAAATTTTTTCATACAAAATTTTACAGGAGAAAATTTTGCGAAAATCTCGGCCGCCATCTTGTTTTTCCAAAATTTTTCATTTTTTCTATTAATCGTTTCCTAATATCTACAATCGTTGCGAGTTTGAACCAAATCGGTCGGTATAGAAGAAAGTTACAGAAATCACGTCAGCCGCCATCTTGTTTTTCGGAAATGTCAGATTTTTCCCATACTCGAATCCCCCACCCGAACACATCCCCCATACATCATTATATCGTTTTCACTCTCCTTCTGGGAGAACAATTGTGTCAATCAGTCAGTGAGTGAGTGGTAATCGAGCTATATATATTATAACTAGTAGGGTGCGTGGAGGCGCGGGCCACATGTGGCCCGCGTGCTGTCTTTCCCCTATTTGCCTCCCAACTTTAAGTCCCAACATTCGCAATACATTTTGTATGGAAAAATAAATTTCGCCATTTTGATTTTTTTTTCTATCCATCGAGTAGACCTTCGGATCTTGATCACTTCTTGTCAAGAAACCGTTCTTCCATCTTTTATACTCTTCGAGATATTGGCGAAATTCGTTTGGCGGCCATTTTGAGTCCGCCATTTTGAATTTTTTTTCAGCTCACTGGCAATTGGATGACGTTCCAAATGACATTTGGTCGAGCACCCCCCACCTATCTACGATACCCTTGGCTGTGCTCTTCACGCGTCTTCGAAATCCTCAATCATCAGCTCTCTCCGTATTTTTCCTCCGAATGAATTTTTCTGTTCTATACGAAACGCATAGTGAAAAAAATATTTTTCATACAAAATTGTTCATAGGAGGTGATCAATCAGTGAGTCAGTGAATCAGCACGAGTAGCTATATATATAGTAACTAGTAGGGCGCGTGGGAGCGCGGGCCACATGTGGCCCGCGTGCTGTCTTCCCGCCTTTAAAAAAATCCCTTTAAAATTCCCCTTACATTTTCTATGGAAAAATAAATTCCGCCATTTTGAATTTTTTTTCTAGCCATCAAATAGACCTTCGGGTCCTGATCACTTCTTGTCAAGAAACCATTCTTCCATCTTTTATACTCTTCGAGATATTGGCAAAATTCGTTTGGCAGCCATTTTGAATCCGCCATTTTGAAATTTTTTCCAGCTCACTGCCAATTGGATGACATTTCGAATGACATTTGGTCGAGCACCCCCCACCTATCTTTGATACCCTGGCTGTGCTCTTCACCTGTCTCCGAAATCCTCAATCATCAGCTTTCTCCGTATTTTTCCTCCGAATGAATTTTTTTCTTCTATACGACCCCATCCGTGAAAAAAAAAATTTTCATACAAAATTGTTCAGGAGAGGTGATCAATCAGTGAGTGACCAATCAGCACGAGTAGCTATATGTATATATAGTAACTAGTAGGGCGCGTGGGGGCGCGGGCCACATGTGGCCCGCGTGCTGTCTTCCCCCCTATTTGCCCTACAACTTTAGTCCCTTCAACATTCCCCATACATTTTCTATGAAAAAATAAATTCCGCCATTTTGAATATTTTTTTCTGTCCATCGAATAGACCTCCGGGTCCAGGGGGCTGATTCTGTATCGTTCAGTTTGTTAGTTAGTAACCCTTACTGGGTTACTAACTAAGAAAACGTTGGCAAAAATCCTATTTTTGCATACTTTTTGCACAAGTTAGCAACTAGCATGGTATGTTGACAGGATACCATACCAACCTAGGTTGGTAACTTGTGCAAAAAGAATGCAAATATATGGTTTTTGCCTCCGTTTTTTAGTTAACAACCCAGTGAGGGTTGCTAACTAACAAATTGAACGATACAGAATCGGCCGGCTGATCACTTCTTGTCAAGAAACCGTTCTTCCATCTCTTAAACATTCCGAGCTATCGGCGAAATTTGTTTGGCGGCCATTTTGAATCCGCCATTTTGAAATTTTTTTCAGCTCACTGCCAATTGGATGACATTTCGGATGACATTTGGTCGAGCACCCCCTACTTAGCTTTGATACCCTAGCCGTGCTCTTCACCCGTCGTCGAAATCCTCAATCATCAGCTCTCTCCGTATTTTTCCTCCGAATGAATTTTTTTCTTCTATACGACCTCATTCACGAAAAAAATTTTTTTCATACAAAATTGTTCAGGAGAGGTGATCAATCAGTGAGTCAGTCAGTCAATCAGTGAATCAGTACGAGTAGCTATATTATATATAGTAATGCTGCTGTCGGCTTACTACTGACGCTGTTGGTGTCAAAAGGTGTTTATCTTTGGCACCGATAAACTGGCGCCGCGTCCAGGATATAGGTCTATTCGTTTTATAAAAATATCTGAAGCGTCCGAGATAGTCCTAGGTCGGGAATTGGTCTACTTGAAGATGAACTATATTAATCATTACAACTAAAACTAATGTATTTCTGAATCCATTTACATTATTAATTGGTGCAATTCGCACGTGTCCCAGAGGGCGGGGAGTTGAAGCGGGACTCGGGAATAACCCGAGAAATTAAGAGCCTCTCGGAGGGGGCAATTTATGTTTTCAGGATGAATTACAATTTACGAGTGTACTAAGAACTATGAACTAATTTACCTACTTCACAACTTATACTCCATGTAATATTAGAATGTAGTAGTTGTACGCACGGCTTTGCCCGCATGAATTTCGGTTATTAAATATTCCGTTATAATAAGTTAATTTTAAATGGCTTCTTTACGCTCAAAATATCTTCATTTCACATAGGCCTAACGTACAGGCTCTTGTAGAACGTCAACATGGTAGGTATTTGTCGCAAATGTATAGTGATAATTACAAGAAGGTAACTTAAGAAATTAACCAATTTAAAACCAAATTATTCCAATGGCTGAATCTGTATAATTTTTATGACATGAAAGAATTCTATGAATGTATTAATAAGTAAAATGATAAATTTAATCTATAGTTTAAGCATTGTATTTAAGTTTTCGCTGTTTTTCAATATTACTTTATACATATTTGCACGCCATAGAATGGCAATACACTGTTACCACTTTAGTTATATTGAACACCTCAATGTAAGTGTATTATGCGAATGAAGAATTATTGATTATTGATTGATTGAAGGTTCCTAGGGTTCCAACTCACCCTGCACTGAGAAGAATCCCACAACAAACTCAGCCGGGTTTTGTTTTCTGTTATCACCACTTCACAAAAGCTCTTAAAAACTAATTAAGCTAGTATAATTACAGCAGTTCATTTCGCTCTTATTGGTGAAAGCGTAATGTTTATATAGCCGATTGCCTGCCTTTCTCGTAAAATGGACTATCCAACACAAATGTGCATTGAAAATAAAATAACTTTTTGTATGCAAACTTAAATTCCGGATATGAAAACCAAATTCTTAGTGCCAATGGTTTAAAAAAAAAATTACTTTATTTTCCTAGAATATTTTGGTTTTGGTTCATGAGAAAACTTGATACCACCTTTAGGCATTCTCCAAGAAAAAAGCCAGAGTAATAAATACATCTTTCCCATTTCTTTGTAATGTTATAAAAATCTCATAAATTCAGGGCATCACATCAAAGTAGTAATCAGTAAAAGCATCAAAGTAAGTCAGTTACCTTGTCTATAAAGCAAAGTTACTCATCCAAAAAGAATCTATGACACGATTGTCCAATTATATTAGAATTCCAAAACTCGTTATGTCACTCCACAGTCAATATTAATTACACCAAATGTTGCCATTACTACTTAATTCCTGTCAAAAATCTTTTTAGATTGTCTCCGTGTCATGCTCATACATCAATATTACAAGTTTATTAGTTCCCTGAAACTTTAAAATTCAACCTTACCTCTTAAAAAATAAAAGCAAAGTTAACAGAAAATGTAAACTTGTTTTCAGTAGTGGAATGCACAAATGCCTTGCTTCAAATAGGAATTAGTAACGTTGTGATGTAACATATTGTGTAAAGTCACGGTGTTTTGTTAGTACGGGAGACAGTGGCTAAGTGTAAAGGGGTATCTGATAAATCTCAAAATGCTCAAAACTGGAACTCACGAATGTTTAGCTTTCTAAGCACATAATTTTGAGTTTCTTGTAAGCTCGATTTTAAGTATGATATTGGTGCTGAATTTAATTTTTAAACAATACCAATAAATTATCCGCATTATTTTTATCATATTAAAATCGGATGATTAAACTAAAAAGACACCTTGATCTATTGAACAAACCAGAGTATTCTTCGTGCTTTTTTCAAAATTAGTCTAGCAGAATAACCAAGCAATATTAGTCCAGCATAAGAAAACCTAACAATGTCGCAATTTCACATTAATTTTATTATAAGATTTAGATAGACATGGAATTCAGCTTTATTCAGACGGTCTTCTTCATTTCAATTAGGTATATAAACATTTAAGTAAGTATTATAAGAGGTTAACCTTTCCGATTCAATTCGTTATTTCACATAGATCATTTGATTGCTTTTTTATTGATCTAATAAAATATTTGATGGGTTAAAATAAGTTTACAGTTGTCCCAGCACACCGTGCATGGGGCTAATTCCACAACAAACCGAGTGCGTGCTGACTAAACTTCGTAAGCTATCTCTTCTATTCTTCAGCTATATCAAACACCTCGTCAACGATTTCCACTGGCTCTCGGAGCGCAGTCATGGTGTCTTGTTGTTTGTACAAGGATAAATGTAGTGGGCAAGCGACGACGCTTAAGATGTAGGTGAATCATTGCCTCTATGGAAAGGTGACTCATCAATAGTATTTATAGAAAGCTTGCTTTTGGACTCTTTCTCACGTTGACATGAATTTATGACTATTTGTGTGGTGATTTCATGAGGTAGGTATCTATCTAGTGCCAGAGTCAAATTTAAATATTTTGTCCAGTTTATTGAATGTAGTAGCTATTACTAATTTACCTTTGTTCTTAATTAAAAGACCTCATGACTCGGACTTTTTGACCTGATGTTAAGCGATCACCGCCACCCATGGATATTTGCAGCACTAGAGGGACTGCAAATGTGTTACAAGCTCTTAAAGAGTTTGTTTGTCCACTCCTTGAATATACATGTTATAGCTTTGAGGAAACACTGCTGCTGGTAGCTGGTTCTAAAATTCGCATGTGGGCGGAAAGAAGGATCTGATCCGTCGATTACCAGTCATTGCGGTGCAAGGAATGGAACATGTTTCAACGCTGAAGTGTACGCACAGGGAAAAGGGAAGGTGGAATCACCTTAAACATCTCTTCAGAGAACTTCCCCATTGAAGAACCGATAGAACGCACTTAGAGAGCTAACGTCTCTACAGAGTTCCAAGGATTCCAGTCTGATGATGGTGTTATACAGTCAAACCTGAGTAAGTAAGAACTAGGTAAGCGAGAAAACTCTATTAGTGAGAGTATTTGCCAGACTTTGCCCTCCTAACTCTGAAACCCGGGTCAGTGAGAAACCTCTATAACGGAAAAAGAGATCTCGGTCCCTTTAGCTCTCACTTAACCAGGTTTGACACTAAATGATAAAGTATCTTTAATTTCATTTGCATCCCATCCCATCAAACTCGTACCAAAGTTTGAAGATATTCTATCCTACCGTGCATATTTTAACATCGTTAGATTTTATTTAAACATGATTTACCTTTACAATAACAATTATTCTTTCAAGTCTGTCGTGACCCAATTTCAGTTGAGTGACATCCATCGATGTAGAATCATTCCTACCATCTTCATTTCTCATAGATCGTATAAACACGTTTACCATCTCACAATATATCACCCATTCATTAATTATAACAGCTTTCTTGCTATGATGATAGAGTTCAACCTTGCCAGCACCAAAATAATTTGTTACAGTTTAAATTTTCTTTGATCATGCAATAAATTTTGAAGTCATACAAGCTTAGAAGTTATTGAGTTATTTGGGAACAAAAGAGTTGACGTGATGTGTCTAAGAATTTATACTTATTTTGTTTACTTATTTCAAGTATGAATTAATGTTTTACATTAGATATTATAATGTACGTATGTTTAAACAAACAAAGCAAAGTACGTATAAAAAGTCGTCTTCCTTCGCATCATCACTTATCATCAGGTGAACACACTCCATAACCGCGAGATTGGTGTGCCTTGGTTTTCTCTTATCCCTTGTTTTTATACTAAAAGGAATTTTTGTGTTAAACAGCTATTGAAGCAGCTAGTTAGTTTGAACTGAAACCAAAAAATATAAAAAAAAAAAAAATTGGTTGTCTGTAAAGTCGGTTTACTGACGATAGTTGAACGTGACAACTCTCGCTTGCACTTCAAGCCTTATATGGAACGCCTCAGAGCGAGGTAACGCCGGATGAGTCATGTTTTTTGTGCGTGCAGCCGGCTCTATCGAATTATAAGACGTTGTCACGTCAAAAATTCAGCAATATGTATATTAAACCTTTTGATGCGAAATAATTTTGATAGGATTTAGTTTGCTCTCTGGGATTCTCGGAAAATCCTTTCTTTGTGCATTTCTTCATTGTAAAGGAATATTAAATTATCATTTCGTTTTAGACTAGCACTTAGCGGGCTTTGTCCGTCAGTTTTACTATTACAGTTTAATTTGACGAGAAGTTATTATATTAGTGATGTTTAAGTTTGCATTTGTTGATGATGTTTCTACGTAAATACAGAACAAAAGAGCTTGGAAGGAGATTATCTACGTTATCAAGCGAGAGTTTCAGGTTTCGTTAGATTTCTAACATAAGCCAGTTATGGAATTCTAAACAGATCATAATATCTGGGGGTTTTCTAACGTTTTTTTCTAAGAATAATGGGAGGAACAAGATATTCTCCTGATTCTAAATAATACGCAAGCTCATGACATGCAGTTTGTCCCATAATTTTGCATTGCAATGTCATACGACGCACTGTACAGCGATTATCATCCTGAGACATAAGTTCTAGGTCTCATTTTACCCACTACATCGACGTACATTGTCGTACAATGTACTACAGTAATAAATTACAGCTTCACGGTAGGTACTACATTACAGCTTCACGGTAGGCTTATAACTGACTTCAAAGTTTTTATTTAAAAAACCTTCTTGCAAATCTTGTTTTCGGTGTTGAGACTTAAAAAGTATGAAGAGATTTCGATTAATATTTTTCAAATGTGAAACAGCGTAAGAATTTCTGTACGTCTATTTGAGCCATTAGCCTTAACTAATGTAACTTTTTGTTTGTCAAACTAAATGACGGTGCTTGGATGATATATAGATTCTATTGACATAGTGTTATTCGAAATATACATATTCTGGTAGTGGTACAGATAGGATAATTAGAAACACAATAACAACACGAGAGTTGTTGTAAGATTTCTTCCAGATCGGAACGGAATTCACTTTTTTACACTCCACCAAGTTAGTACTTGACTGTGATCTTACTTGATTGTAAGTGATGATGCAGCCGAAGACGTATCGAAATAACTTGGAAGGGGTAAGTAAACTCACCTAGTATCTATACAGCATCGCGCCGGTGCGTCTTTGCAAGGAAAACTTCAGCTAGGCTAGTTAGTAGTTACTACCCTACTAGACCTCAGCCAAGTTACGTATTACAGTATACAGATCGTCGTGACAGACAGACAGATAGACAAAGTCTTCTCTACGGAGACGGAGACTCATTGAGAGTGGATAAGAGGGAAATATTGACCACGGCTTCATGGTAGGCATGGCAAAAAGTGTAGGCATGTATGTATTAGCTTAAGTCATAATTATTACCAAGAAAACAGTAACTTAAATGAGTTAAAGCTGCTCTATAATAATTAACGGCGAGTATCTCTATTGTTCCATACTTTGCTTGGGCCATTAAAATTGTATTTTGACATAGTGTTTAAAATTTTACTAAATATCGTTTAGAAAAATGGTCTGCTTGATGCATCGATGCTGTAAATAGGTCGAATAACTCCTGTCGGGCCATGTCTTATTAATTAATGAAGTAACTATAGCTTGGCAAATGTTGATGAATATTATTTTAGCTGTTACAGTTTTCCAGTGTTTAGGTAGCGACTTTTTTTATTATGTTGAATTCTTGATTCAACATTAAAAATAAATAATTAAAATTGGCAACACAGATCTGTATTACTAACACTGAAATCATTGTCTATGGGACACACTGCCATATTGTTCTACTTCCGTTATGTCAAAATCCTTTTTCTGTTTTCTGGTTGTAACGTGAAGCAAATTTAAAACCTTGTGATAAAATTTATTTTTATTTACCAAGCTGCAGCTAAACTAGCCCTATTTAATATAAAAATAACAGAGCAGTGCTCAATTAAATATTTATAGAGTTTACACTCAGCAAATTAATTTTATTTAACAAAGATTGATTGAATACTTGATTAACTTAATTCAGATTTTAGAGAAAACACTGCATAAGGTACCGGAATCAGTAATTTGCAAGTTATTCTGTGTAGTGATTAATTACTCTGCAATTAAATCCTCATTCCGTTCGCTACTAAATCTCTTTTATCTTCCACAACTTCAGTGGCTTTCCTTCCAGAAATTTCTTCCGAAGTTGTGAGGGACAAAAATTACCGCCATTATTATCAGTTTTGGAAGTTGTCATCTACACATCCGACCGGCCATTGTTCCAGTAACACCCTCTTTGTTATATCTTAGAAAATATCTAATTATTATCAGCTACTCTTCTTACGATCAATTTTGAACCATATCTGGTAGTCATAAGGTCGGGTTTTGTGTTTTGTTTATTTGGAATAAGTGACAAATCTGTTTGGCATAGTCGGAAGGTTTTTACAAAGAAAATAATTACCTAATAAAGAACTTTTGTACGTAAGTTACAAGTTTAGCAGAGGACATAGTATATTATGATACATAGTCGACGTACCAAAGACGCGTATGAAGCGGTTTGATTCCTCGTTCCTGATACGCACTGCAATGGCCTGGAATATCCTCCCCAGGCAGTGTCTTTCCTGCCACTTACAACCCGGGTGCCTTAAAATCAAGAGTGAATAGGCATCTTCTAGGCAAGCGCGTTCCACCTTAGACTGTATCATCACTTTCCATCAGGTGTGATCACAGTCAAGCGCTAGCCTATATAGTATTAAAAAAAAACCTAAGACACAGGTCTGATGCAACGTGATCTGTGAGGCACATGGTAAATTCCTCACATATGTTTAGTCCGGACTAATTATTAATATTGACAGAAAATCCTGGAATCGAGATTAGGGTCGTATTAGAAAACTTAATGCTTCAGAAACGGGATATATTTTGTACAATCATCCATCGTATCCATCCTCATCGTAATCCTTAATCCTAGATAATCTGAATAACCGCTCCCAGTCGCATCGACTGACACTCTCAAAAGGCGTACACATTGATGTGCACAGTTGTATGACCCAGTGGTTATTAAGACAAACAATACTATAAGAGGTGGTCTGGTATTTTGAAAAATACGAATGTTTTGTACTTGGCATCTCCCCAAGAAGACGAAGGTGGCTTTTTGCGTATTTTGTACAAGGAAATGCTATTATCTGGTAGAAGCTCGGAGGGCTGTCGATGGCAAGAAGTTTTATAAAGGGCCGCTCGCGTGCCCTAATTCTTTTGCGAGTTCTACGATAATCACCTGTAGTCATTGATATAAATCAAAGATACATCCTTGGCGATACGGTCTCTTAATTTAGCGCGATTTTTTTTTAATCGACAGGAAATGCCTAAGGCATACCCCTCCGTCAGGGAAAACGGAGGGGTTATGTGGGGCTTTCACCCACTAAAACCTATCGCTTGCCACGACGGACCTCGTCGGCGGGAATACGGGATTCATTTGCGTTTTCACTGCGCTCCCGCCAGTTATCTAGCGCGTCTGAAAATCTTACCCTTGTACTTGTGGAAAGTGACTATTTGTCTTTACTGTGTGTTGTTTTTAGGAGCGCGTTCAGATTCGAGTGGGAGTGGGAGGTCACCGGTTCGATTCCAGTTACGGGCTACTTTTGAATAATATTATTTCTAAATAGGTTTAGGTCTAGGATCTGATGGTGACAGAGTTTGTTCCCGGCAAGTTACTCTACCGGCAAAAGACGCATCCAACAACTATAATTTAGCGTTCCAGTGCGAATCTGTGTATAAGCCGTAAGGGGTTACTTACCATTTTTAAATTAGTACGGCAATATCTGGCCTGCGTCAGGTCGTTACTATCAGGAGACATCGCAGTCAGGTACTAACTTGAAGCGTGTATGAAAATCTCTTCTTTGAAAATGGCGTAAACGTCTAAATCTTTTGAACTCTGGTGTAAGTGTACTTCTATCGTTATGTGTATCAATGGCTCTTCCCGCCGATGTGGAGGTAAATTCTAAACAATACGCCTACTTATTTGTCTTGGTTGTTTCCGCTTTTCTCTACTCCATATTATTGAGTGGCTAATTATTTACTTACTTATCCCCATGCCCTCGTTTCAGAAAAGGTTATACATATTTATTACATGTGTTTCTTTCCTTCTCAAATGGAGGCTAATTAAAAGAGCCACCAGTTGTCTCCAGACTCCACTAAAAGTCCGGTCGCGGAACAGGAGGAATTTCGTACAATGACCTCTTTGTCTACTGACAGTAAAGAGAGTGAACTTCTTACTTGTCTCATTATTACTTCGTACTTATTATTAAGTAAATTTTGGTTTTCCATCCGCGCATTTTTAATGCCGCGGTAACCGTGTTTTTTTTCCGGGATAATAAATAACCCATGTTTTAATCCAGGGTATAATCTATCTTTTTTCCAAATTTCAGTCACATCGGTTCAGTAGTTGTGGCGTGAAGAAGTAACAAACACACACACACACACACACATACATACACACCCATTTGCACACAAACTTTCGCCTTTATAATATTACTAGCGGCCCGTCCCGGCTTCGCACGGGTAGACATGAATAGGTACAGATATTTAAGTTATAAGCATGCTAATTAAAACGACCATGAATCACTAAATTAGAAAAAAATTGTATGCTTATTTTAAAGCCTCCCTGTCCACAACGTTTGCTGTGGTATTTGTAGGTGGCAACAAAACGTATTGATTTTCAGGAGATCCTATTCGAGAAAGTGCCACATACAATTGCCCGTGGGAAAAGCACTCTTTCCTTAAGTCGATACCAACTATGGAAAGAATTTGTCCCTGGGATTTATTTATTGTTAGGGCAAAGGATATTTTTAAAGGGAACTGTAACCTTTTAAAAGATATGGGCAAATCAGCTGGTATCATCGGGATCCGCGGAACATGTGCGAGCAGACCGGCCGCGGGACCCCCGCCGGCACGTATTTTTATTTTAATTTCATGATATCTTTTGAATGGAATGTCCGATTTCAATAATTCAAAAAGTAATCATCAGGTATTGAGACAGTCTTGAATATTAAATTATTTGTTTGGATACAAATTTATAAATGGCATGGATAACACGGTCTGATTTTGATCGGCATTTCTATCAATTTGTTAAATGTAAAAAAGTAGTTATAGTGACGTAACTACAATACTTAGACACATGGTCTCCCGAAGTTTTTTGTAGATATTGATATATTCTATAATATTGTCGAACATTTTTTTGTCCTATCATTAATACTGTTCGCAGCGTATGCGATGAAAGACATTTTATGGCTAATTTTTTTACACCTTCGGTTGGTTTTAATAGGAATTTCTAAAGATTTCTATAGTAATCTAGTACTAAATATAGCCTATGTTACTCAGTGATAATGTAGCTTTCTAATGAAAAAAGAATTATTAAAATCGGTCCAGTACTTTTTGAGTTTATTCGTTACATACAAAAATCCAAAAATACAAAAATACAAATCTTTCCTCTTTATAATATTATATATAATATATAATATATATATATATTAATATAGTGTAGATATATAGTGTGATGTGATGAAACTCGTTTACTCGCGGGCAAGAACTAAAAGTTTATGACTGACTGACTGACTACTGGTTGGCTAATAAATTGTTTTTTAAAAATTTAACCCTCACGGGGAAAAACAGGGTATAACTTGAGTGAAGCCGCAAGCGCTTACTAATAAGATAAAGTTCCCATACATTACGCCGTGCCTCGTTTCGAGAACCTATTTATTTTAGTAGGTAAATAATAATTCATGTACGTGCATATTTGCCAGCACATATTTCATACCAACGGCTGTAATATTAAAATTGTCCGCAAAACAATTTATTTTCGTGGGACCGTACATTTCGCGTTTGCGATCCGTAAATAAAAGGGCCCGATTCTAATTATATTTGCAATAGATTTATTTTGTCCGTCTGTCAATGTCCGTAATTAATTGTGGTGCGGTCGTCGGGTGCGAACGGATGGACCAATTTAATTACGATAAAATATATATATCGATGTTTATTTATTTATTTCCATTCGCTCGGTAGCAATTGTGAATTTTCGTTTCGGTATAGGATTTACTGCAAACACATCAATATAAAGAGCTTAGAGTATTTTTCATCTCACCCACTTGGAAAAGCTGTCTTTAATTTTGGAAATGCGGGCGGGAATGCTTTTTTATTCCCTAGGCTGTGACTTTCCCTTTACAACATTTCACAATTCAAGCTTGACAAAGTCTTGTAACTCAAGGTTTCCTTATTAAAAAAAATACACCATTAAACATTCAGAAACTAAGTTCACCTTTTTGCTGCGCTCATGGTTCAACCCAAGAATCCCTCGCTGCTCAGAATTCTTTGACATTCGATCAAAAAGCCACTTTATATAACAAGTAAAGCAAGCAATTAATTATTATGCTCTTACTATAGTTTTGCAATAAATTAAATCTGTGTTCATGATAACATGATAAAGATAAAACCGATGAATCGTTATTTAGTATTGTGGTAAATTAAGCTATATTTATCACTCTGGTTTGCCAAAAGATCTCTTTAAACTATACTTTAAGCGCACCTGCTACATTCGAATGATCCTATTTAATTTCCATTGGAAAGAATCTGTGCAAAATTAAAGCTTTTAGGTCCAAGGTTTTATAAACTAGGCGATGTGTCTAAATGAAAGTGTTAGTTAAGACACAAGAAATTTTTTCAAGACCAAATTCTGTAGAAGAAAACACACAAAAATTAAACAATACGGAGTAAATTCTCCAATGGAAAAAATGACTCCCAAAGTGTTCCGTGGAAAGTACTCGGAGTGTGTGAGCAACAAAGAAGTCCTGCGCCGAGGGAGCTCTTCGGTGCCGTTATGATTCCTCCTTCATTAAATTCCAAAATTATTCCCTCTCCGACCTCAGGCCCTGGTACTTTAAAGCTACGCACTCATGCACGCATTGACGAAAACTTAGTTTTAAGGGGATTTATTGAATTTATATTTGTCTTTGTCACTCTCACGGGTACGTTGGTAGGTGCGACATGCAGCGTCGCGGAAGAATATAACAGAAAAACGTCCTTTTACCTAATTTAGCCTAACTCAAAAACTATGCCAGTTATGAAAATCGGTTTCTTAGCGTTTTGGATATTGTTATTACCGACACATTAAAACAAAAATTACAATAACATCCATTGTAGTTTCCGATAAAAAAGAGGAAAACTGAGATTTTGGAGCAACTTTTGGGAGACTTTCTATTAGCATTTCCCGGTTCCTAAAATCCCGGGAAATCCCGGGATCTTTAAGGTCTTTAAAGAACCGGTTCTGAATATGACTTCCCGGTTCTCCCGGTTCTTTTAAAAAATCCAATTATTACGTATTTTATCGTCCTATAACACAAAGATGGTAGTTGACGGTGGAGTATACTTTCCAGATGGTTTCATAGTCATCAAGTCAGGATCTAATATTGCGATCCTGGAGAAATCGAGGGAACTCGACAAATTTTATAAGAACACTTGAATGTTTCGTACAATCATAGTCCTTCCTAATACCTACTCCATGTGCGAAGAAAAGACGATAATATTATAAACAATCGCCTGACGTCAAATTGGTATGTACCTACATTAAAAATTATTTCACTCGAGGTACAGTACAGTAGGAATATTAAAAATAATGCATTTAATTAAAATTTTAAAACTTTTTTACTAAGAACCGGGAAATTCTAATTTTTGCAGTAGGAAAAATTACTAAAATCCAGAACTGGGTCAGGTAGACATCAATTAATTAATAACCTTCCCCGCGTTTAATAACCTCAACTGGTGACAGAAGGGCTGGATCATTTTTTGCGCAACGTATCAGCCTAGCTGCTCAACGCGGAAATGTAGCCAGTATTCTTGCCACCATTCCACGCGGGCAAGACTTGTATAGTAATTAGAATAAGCTAGTGATAAGTTTTATTGTAAATATATGTACCTATATGGAAAAAAATAGTGTGATTAAAAAAAAAGGTAGACATCTCCAAGGTTAGGAACCCGTGAAATTCCGCATTAAAACAATTTATTTCCTTTTGTATGTGAGTCCCCGGCCTATGTAGCAGGAAAATTCGTAAATAACTTTTCAACTTCCTGATATGTGAGGACCCGATGGTAATTCCGTACATAAAAAACAACTAGATGCTTCCCGTTTCTTTATAATTTCCCCCCTTTATGGAACTTTTTATCGTAACGTACATTAATGATTTTAAACTAACTTCGTGGTTTGAGATCATAATTATGTATTTAACGGGTACATACCACGATTAAAACATGATGTTGTTGAAACATTGCGGCAAGATGTAGCAGTTTTGTTGCGGAAATCGAAGCCTCCCAGACAGAATATCACCTTAGAGGAACGAACAGCAATCCTGCAATTACGGAAGAATTCTGACATCTTAGTTCTTAAAGCGGATAAAGGGAATGCAACGGTCATAATGAACGTCACAGACTATGAGGAAAAGATAGAGGGCCTACTGAGTGACGATACCACATATAAGAAGGTGAATTACAATCCAACTGCACGGGTGACCAGAAAAACTATGAAACTGATCCAAGAGAATCGAAGTACTATCGGAGACGATGTCGCAAAACGTTTGTTAAGATCTCGGAACGTACAGCCACCTAAATTATATGGCCTACCAAAAATACATAAGAAAGGAGTTCCTCTAAGACCTATCGTAAGCCAGATAGATTCTCCAACCTATGAACTGGCGAAACATGTTGCAAGCGTATTACAACCTTTGGTAGGGCACACGTCTTCGTATGTCAAAGATTCTCGCCACTTTGTACGTTTCCTACAGGACATAAGACTAGGAGAAGGTGAGTGCATGTTGAGTTTTGACGTCGAGTCATTGTTTACGAACGTACCTATAGAGAACTGTTTGGAGGTGATTAAGAAAAAACTAAAAGATAACAACATCCCTACGGAGTATATTATATTATTACGGCACTGTTTAGACTCCTGCTACTTCATTTATAATGGCCAGTATTACCTCCAAATTGATGGTGTAGCCATGGGGAGCCCCGTCGCACCAGTTGTGGCGAACCTATGGATGGAGCACTTTGAACATCAAGCTCTCTTAACCGCACCGATACATATTGGAGTGTGGAAAAGGTACGTTGACGACATTTTTGCGATAATAGAAGGTGATGAACAGCAAGTGATACAATGCCTGGCGCACTTGAATAACTTGCACCACAAAATGTCATTCACGTACGAGATGGAGAAGAATCGTTCCCTGCCATTTTTGGATGTTCGAATCGAAGCAAGGGTTGATGGTAGTTTTGGTCACTCGGTATATAGGAAAAAGACACACACGGACAGGTATTTGCATGGATCATCGCATCACCATCCTCGTCACCTAGCGTCGGTGGCCACCGCGCTCATCAACAGAGCTCATGATCTATGTGATCAGCTTCACGTTCACGGAGAGCTTGATCATGTAAGACAGGTATTAAAAAGAAATGGGCATACGGTTCCACCGATGAAGATAGGACCGCAGAAGCAGAAAATACGTCCTGCGGAAGTGAGTAGACAGACGGCGTATTTACCTTTTGTAAAAGGAGTGACAGACAGAATCGGCACGTTGCTAAGAAAACAATATAGAATTAAGACCGTGTTCACCCCATTACAGAAGATTAGCCAAATGATGCGTTCACCTAAAGATAGGTTACCTTACCAGAGTCCGGGTGTTTACAAAATAGATTGTAGCTGCGGTAGCTCTTATATTGGGCAAACGAAGAGACCCATAGCTACCCGTGTGCAGGAACACATAAAAGCGGTGAAAAATAACGATCCCCAGAAGTCAGCGATCGCGGAGCATCTTCTGCAACCAGGGACTAAACACTGGATTGAACTCCATAACCCCAGGGTTTTGTCCACAGACCGCCACTATATACCTAGGTTGGTACGTGAGGCGATTGAAATTCAAAAACATCGGAATTTCAATCGTGAAGACGGGTTCAAACTAGCTAGCACGTGGAATCCGGTTGTAGAACTATGTAAACCGAAACGAAATCGTGAGAAAGCTGGGGTGAAAAATGACGTTATTAGTGTGTTTTGCCGGACAACTCGCGAAGTAAACTTAAGAAGATCGAGGAGGAGGGTAGACCGATACGGTCTTTGACAGCTCCAGCTTCGTGTCTCGCCACTCTGCAGTCCTGCCGCGACCACGGCCTATGTAACTAGGTCGAAATATCGGCATAACAACATCATGTTTTAATCGTGGTATGTACCCGTTAAATACATAATTATGTAACGTACATTTACGGGTTGAGAGCACACAGTTAGCAATGTATGCCAGACCTCGACTCCGTAATTTTTTTTAGTAAAGCTTATATTTTCGCAAGCAGTATGGTGATAAAATAGTTATACTTAGGAAAAACTTCAGCTTTATATTTCATATCTAAACTCGAGTCTGTTTAAATTATTTGTGCTTTTGGGAACATATTATTATCACTTGCTTAGTGGTGAAGATCTCCATAATGTTCTCTAATGTTTGTTCTGATTCTGAATGAGAGCCTTGTCCAAAAATGACATTGCTTGTCATTGTGCCATAAGTGGGTTGAGGTGACGTTGCTGGTGAAAAAGTTTTAGAGGCTAGTTGCGTTCTTTAGTTAAGAGAAGAACCTAAAAGTAAGGTACAGCTTTAGAACTTAAACGGCCTAGCAAACAAATTGTTAAGAAAAGCGTTCATTCTTTTTTGTTATACTGAAGCAAATGCATCAAGTATTAGTTAATTTACCAATTCGTTTCGTATATACCTACCGTCAAGGTTCCTATTTGACGTAGGTCTGACATACTTCAGTTCTATCTGGTCTCCCACACTATTAGCAGTCGCACCGGATATGTTTTCAGAGGCTGGGCACTTTCAGAACTAGGAGTTTGAATGGATTGCTTTAGTTCGATTAAATAAACTGTAATGGCCGAATGTAAATATTTTTTAGGGGGAAGAGTTTTTTTATGTTAGTAGGTATAAACCTATTTCCAATTTATTTCCATCAGCGTGAAGGTAAACTAACAAGTGCTTTCGCTGAACTTGCAGTCATATTGCATAAGGGGTTGACCCCCTCATTTAAGGGCCACTGCAGGTCTCCTCTCAGAACAGGTTAGGCCATAGATTACCATGTTCGTTCACGTCACTGCACATCATGAAGAACTTTCAAGCATTAGCCTCTATACCGTGATGTTGCCATTAGCGCTAACAAAGTGACATTTTTAGTAGTTAGTAACGCACATAACGTAAAAAGTTTAAGATGCATACCTGAGCTTAAACAAAAGGAACTCTGCATTATGCGGAGTGATTCTCGAAAAAAAATGTACATTGGCAAAACATCGCCGGTAACCATAGCATCAACGCAACCATGATAAGCTAATAGGTGTCTTGGCTGCATAAAAGATGCAAACATTAACCAATCAGTGCCTACACGGCTCGCCCAATCCAAGCATTAACCAATCAGTGGCCAAGATGTAACTTCGTTGATGCTATAAGTATTTTTGCAGAATCATACAACTGAATTAAGCCTTAATAATTATACGGAACATCCCGCTTTTGAGGAATCATACAGCTGAAAAAGCCTTAAGAATTATACGGAATGTGGTGTACACGTAGTCTGTGGCAGCGCGAGCGTGCACGAGCGCCACCGAGATGTAGGTACTGAGCAAACCTATAAATAGGTTGCCGCGCACGAGCTCGCTCTCTGTTACGTTCTAGCCGCCTATGCGGCAACAAGTGGTCACCCGGTGAGTCATTACATATACTATTGTGTGTATAGATATTATACAGATTAGTAAGCGTAGGACATTACACCGTTTACTTACTGTTTACAATTGAAGTTTATTATTTAAATAATCCCCAAGCGTCTAGTGGACGCCACAGTGGCGACGAGTAAACGCGCAGTAAGTAAAATTACCACTCAAAACAAGTACCTGTTTACGGAAATTGGTCAACAATAAAACATAAAATACTTAATGAGACTCATCAATGACATAATTTAAAGTAAACTCAGTCAATATTCCAATCAAAATAAAGAGGAAAAGAGAGAGACTATCGCTGAAATGCAGTTTTGTAGATTATCTTACTACCTTCATTCTCATATCGAGTTTGTTGTCAATTTTTAATTCTGCATGATTCGGATAGCTCATACTTTTTACGATTGAGATTTAATTGTAGGTAGAAACCTTTCCACAGAAACAAAACTGTCTTCTGCGAATTTCCATGGATATTACAAATCTAAAAATAGATTATTCTACTACTATACTTTTATCAAACCGATAACAAGGATGATAAAAGAAATGTATTTCGTATGTTGTCGTTTATATTTGAGTCTAAGCACAGAGTTGTATTCAACGGTCAGCTGTGGCGTGGAACATTGGAAATACATATCACGCGACGGCTGGTTTTTGCAATGTAAACTTTGTGTAAAAGCAAGGTATTTCAAATACTATAACTGTTGTTGATCAAATCCGTTTACAAATATGATAGAAATAAAACATTTTTTTATTAAAATAAGTACCAACGATGAATCGTTAAATTCCTGTTAAAGCAAATACCTATCACTGCAAAACTAAACAATAACGATCCCGTTTGAACTAAATATAAACTTCTATATATGGTTATATAAATTATAACAATGCACCTGTTGTTATAAAGTTTATAAGTTTATAATAACAATGTATTAATTAATTAATAATACATTGTTAATTAATAATATTAATTATAATATATAAATGTTCGAACAAAGTACTACAGTGATAAATTTGGAATTTGATACCTATCACTGCAAAACCAAACAATAACGTTCCCGTTTGAACAAAATATAAACTTCTATATAAAGTTATATAAATTATAACAATGTACCTGTTATTATAAAGTTTATAATAACAATGTACCTGTTCGAACAAAGTACTACAGTGATAAATTTGGAATTTGAATTCCATACATTAAAAAATGGTTGTAGGGCCTAAACTTAATGTTCCAATAACAATCGTTAAATGATTACCTGCTTTAACAAAGTACTACTTTGATAAATTCGAAGTTACGTGATTGTACCAGGCTGTCATAATATCAAAGGCGTTTTGCCCTGTCCATCAATCAATAAGTATTAACTATTGAAAGTCTATCGCCGAGTTTCAATAAAGCCTACTAATTATACTTTATGATTGATTGCATACGTATCTCATTATAAAATCAAGTACTCTTAATTCGTTTACAAATTCAATCTTATGTACTAAGTACGAAGTTGTTCCTGCTTCCTGTTAAGGGCTAATCCTTCATACAACTTACAACGAATTAATTGAATACCTGACTATTATGGACATCAAACATACCGGTATATAGTACCGAAAAGCCAATTTAAATATTTATTTTCCATATTTCGTGTTTCGTAGTAGGTACTAAGTACCATTCTGAGTTTCATAGTATTGATTCTGAAAATGATTAAAAGTAAACAAGATTCGCTGACCATTATTTACAGGTCGTTCAACATGTCCCAATCACAAATGCCTACGCGGCTGTGAAGATGCCATAACCTCCACGAGTTTCCGTTTACATTATAATTTAATTTATATTATCAATTGTACCTAGGTTTCAAGTACTATATTACATCGAGTGAAAGTCATTTTAGTCTCTAAAATTACCTTGTTCACTTCAATATTAAAGTTTCCGTTTTAAAGCAAGCTTTAGAAATATAATAAAATGTTGTAGTGACCAACTTCAATGACTGTTCACAAGAAACGTGCAGTATTACTGCATTCTAGAGGTTTGCCACTACAATTCACATATTTTAATATAACCTGAGCTCACAAGACTGACGCTGACAAACACGATATGCATGATATTATTATTAATTATTTTCCCCTAAAAAACAGTAGTTTATTCGAAGGGCACATCTTTTAGTCGATGAATTAAGAATTAATCGAAAAATAAAGTTCTTAATTCGCTTGAGACATCAAAGCTCGAAAGTTCAATTTGCTAATAAATATGAAAGTCTATAGACCAGATGAGAGAGAAGTGTAATTCTAATAAATTATGGAACAATATTTTGTTACTAGGGGAGACAATTATTCAATTTATTTCATATAAGCTTACTTTACAACTTATTCATAGTCAGTACTTAAATGTTCAAAGTTATTAAATGGTGATAACTATTTAACGACTTAAAACTGAGTTTATGAGATACAGAAAAACTGTAGTATTTTACCAGAGGCAGATTACGTTAAAACTGTACAGCGCCAACTATATGAATTCGGTGATAGATGAGACAGAACAAAATGCAACAACGAAACTAACAGCAAAATTAAAAGGATTTACTACTACCATAGATATACAATAACCATAGTATTGTATGTAACTACTACCTACCAATTTAATTCCTGCTGCCGATGTGGTGGTAAAAGTCACAAAGGTGACAAAAGCAGTGCAGTGTTTCATGGGTTCAAGGGTAATTCCAATAAACACTGCAGAACAAGGGCTAATAAAATAAAAAATGCCAAAAATAGTACTAATAGTGAGCAGTAAAACTAACTTAAAGTCTTCCAAAACGATTATAGTTCATTAGATTATTAATTACATTTTCCGCATAAATAACGATGCGACAATCAACTCTGAGGTAAATAAAGTTAATATTCTGCAATGCAGAAATAAAAAGTGACTTCAAATCCTTAAAATGAAAGTTTTAGGACATAAAATAGACACAATTATTATGAAAATTGTTAATAAGTAACTTATTGGGGAAAACTGCCATCACTATTAATATAATACTATAGTAATAACAGAAATACATTTTGACAAGTTCAAAGATATCCAAAATCACCATTGACAAATAAGTTCTGCCAGTTCGTCAAACTTATAAACGAGTCCCACTTCCCTTGGAAGCAATGAAAAATAAAAAAAAAAGTAACTATGAGCTGGGAAGAACATCTAATCTATCATTGAACTTGTAAATAAGCCGTCGTCAAGGATTTCTCCGGTGAATATCAATCAAAATCGAGTTCCATCTCTGCAAAGTACCAGGCGTTCAGCAAATTGAAAGAGATTTATCGAACTTGTAGACTAGACGTAGCGCTAGAAGCTGTTTCGTAGCACCGTAGCGGTACTGGCGCGGCGTACGCTACGAGACTCCTTTGACTTTCTGTAGTCCTAGTATCTCGTGTTTATTAAAATTGTCTATAATGAAATAAAATGTTTAATTGACTAAATAAAATATTTAAAATGAAGATATTATTTAGAAAAAAGAGAAATAAAATATTTAAAATGAAGATATTATTTAGAACCTATATTGTTTAGTTTATACATATATGATATATAAGTCCCATTAAAAAATAAAAATAAATAATGAATTTACTGGACGGTTCCATTATCGCGGGTACAAGCAATTTAAGTTAACGAATATTTGAAGCTTATAATCATAAAACTCTTAAAAAGCTATAAATTTAAGTTGAGTTTTGACTTCTCCCTTCTTGTACAAAGTGTCAGATTGTTAATGCTTAATTTCTGTGGAAAAAGTAAACTTTTTAATTTTTGTATCGTGGGTGCAACAAGTAAAAATTGTATTCTAGCACTCTATAATTCTTAATAAATAAAAACATTTACTTTCATTTTTGAAACAGAAAGATAAATGATTATTGACAAGTTTAACGTCTAAAACATAATCTCCAGCTATTAACAACGGCTATTTTACGACACTGTTTCTAAGAGATTATTTTCAGTTTGTATCAACTTTGCGGGTGGTATTATTTTCAAACTCTCAAAAAAATTTAATATGGAATTAATCAATAAAAAAAGGAAAAAGACTTTCCTCATTGTACTACTCGCATAAAAAAACAACTATTATTATTATTATTTAAAAATAATAATACATGTACAAATTACAATTTTACAAATTTCGCACAGTGTCACAAAAACCTTACGGTTTATCCGTACACTAATAAGGCGATTTAAAAAATTAATGTCTGGAAGCGCCTATAGCGGAATCGCCCTAATCTGACAAATTTCGGTTGCTGTACCACATAACACATATATCATTTTGATCTCAGTTACGAGATATTTATTGCTCCCAATACATGATTCCATCAATCTCTGCAGTGAAAAGAAAATTGCAAACACACCTCAAAAAAAATTAACTTCCAACTGTTGTAACTTTAGTATTTATCAAGATATAATGTATTAAGTCTATAATGCTAAAATTAACATTCTTAAGCGAGTTTTATATTATGTTAATTTATTCAATTTATTGTAGTATGTTTGGGTTGCGTTGTCGGCTTGCATCCCCTTTTCCTCTCAATTCAGTATGTCAGTGCCAGTGTAGAACTCAATAATGAATAAAAACAAATTATTCTTATTTCATAATTAATTTGTTAAGGCTAACATTCATGTCCTGAATTGGATTAGGTTTGTTATACCATAGATAACACTAATGCTATTATTTATTGTTCAAAGCAAAGTTTAAATGGATTTTGCAGTTCATACAAAATTCATAAAGACTAGGAAGTCGTTTTATTCAGCAGATAACGGTTGTTTGAACCGGTTATGCACTGTTTATATTATTTATTACTAGTCTTTATTTTTCGTTATTATTTTCATGAAAAAACCCCTACATGAGCAAAATCTTTCAAAGCACTATCATTCAGAAGTATGAGCAAGCAGTAAATATTTTCAAAATATTTGATTTGGTTATGGTATCGGAGAAACAACACTCAGAGTATCTATTGGTTTCATGTACAAATATTCCAAAAAAAAAAAAAAAAAGAAAAAAAAAGGGAACGGATAAGTAGCCAATACTTTACAACTCTAGTTATAAAGACATTAAAAAAAAAAAAAAATTACGAAAAGGAAGGGATGTGGTGTACACGTAGTCTGTGGCAGCGCGAGCGTGCACGAGCGCCACCGAGATGTAGGTACTGAGCAAACCTATAAATAGGTTGCCGCGCACGAGCTCGCTCTCTGTTACGTTCTAGCCGCCTATGCGGCAACAAGTGGTCACCCGGTGAGTCATTACATATACTATTGTGTGTATAGATATTATACAGATTAGTAAGCGTAGGACATTACACCGTTTACTTACTGTTTACAATTGAAGTTTATTATTTAAATAATCCCCAAGCGTCTAGTGGACGCCACACGGAACATCCCGCTTACGATGTCGCTTTCGTTCACACGTAGCTGTCATCGACGATAAGGCCTAAACTCTTGATCGAAGCCCAAATACATCTCCCTTCAACACCTCTTCAACAAACTTACTCAATTTACAAGTAAAAAAAGAAATCTCGACTCAACAAAGCAATCTTCCCGCCCCTTCAACTGTTGAACCACGTTTACTTATTAACTTGCGAACAAAGACATCGCGAGTTCAACACGAGTTCAAGTCGTAATTGTGTCAATTCGGAATCACTTGGGCGAAATTTGAAAACTTTTAATGGCATGCCGTGAACGTTGTCACGGAAATCCGTCAGATCGGCTGTTGAATGGCTTGGTACTGCTTGGTAGCCTTGTATCTATAATGTTCCCATTTGTTTAGTTCAAATACCAAAAAATGCTCGGTTGCGCAGCGTTCGGGAAGCTTCGTGATGTCTTCTCGTCCAGTATCCCTCAGTGCCGGAAGACTAAGGTCTTCGAACAGTGCGTGTTACCAGTGATTTCATATGGATCCGAAACTTGGTCTTTTACTATGGGCCTCATAAGAAGGCTCAGAGTCACTCAGCGAGCGATGGAGAGAGCTATGCTCGGAGTTTCTCTGCGTGATCAAATCAGAAATGAGGAGATCCGTAGACGAACCAGAGTTACTGACATAGCTCAACGTATCGCGAAGCTGAAGTGGCAATGGGCGGGGCATATAGCTCGTAGAACCGACGGACATTGGGGACCCAAAGTGCTGGAATGGCGACCCCGCACGGGAAAGCGCAGTGTTGGCAGACCTCCGACCAGATGGACTGATGACATTAAAAGAGTCGCGGGAAGGCGCTGGATAAAAATGGCGCAGGATAGTGCGGGCTGGAAAGCATTGCAGGAGGGCTTTGTCCAGCAGTGGACGTCCGTCGGCTGAAACGAACGAACGAACGAACCTAAAAATGGGGGATTATTTAAAAGGTACATGAGGTTCAAAAGTCACAGAATCAGTGTCTCTAGTCTCCAATGAAAAATAAACCGTATAAATAAGAAGTTCATATAAGTACTGCTGTAAATTGTAATTTTTGTTCTGCAAGAACGCAGTATCCTTCTTGAACCAAGTTTATGCAGAGCAGCAAAGGATTCTTGGGTTGAAAAGAATAGAATCCTGAGCGTAGCAAGGTGTTCAAAGACCACTAGTGAGTTGCCAACATAAATTAACGTGATCACCAGCGGATTTTCGGCAATGGTTCCTAGTTGGTAACCCAATGGAGACCCCCATACCAGAATGCGTAGTGATGGTAGACTCACATGAGCAGTGCTCTTTTTTTTTACTCTTTACAAGTTAGTACTTGACTGCGATCTCACCTGATGGTAAGTGATGATGCAGCCTAAGATGTTATCGTACTAACTTGTAAATTTACCCAACGGTTTCTACAAGCATCGCACCGGAACACTAAATCGCTTGGCGGTGCGCCTTTGCTTGTAGGGTGGTAACTAGCCACGGCCAAAGCCTCCCACCAGACCAGACCTGAGCCAATTTAGAAATTACAAAATTCCAAAGTAGCCCGTGGCGGGAATCGAACCCGCGACCTCCCACTCGAATCCTAGCGCGCCGCCACTGCGCCAGGGAGGTCGTCAAAATGCTCAATCGGATCAGAGGTCAGGAGATTCGAACCTCTAATTTTTTGGACCTGTATGCGTTTCTGGTGTATTAATTAAATATTGCTTGCTTAGATGAATTTAGTAATTATCATGAGGAAACCTGCATCACTAAGTTAAGGCGTGTAATGCCGAACAATTAATAACCTATTTGGCTAGCGTAGCCATTAATGGCGAAACCTTCTGAGTGGGAACGTGCCCAGAAGCAGGCTGTAAAAATGGATTGAAATGAATGAAATGAAATTTATTTATTGATTAGAACATTAACATTTGAACACAGAATAACATGAACGATGACAACTGTAAAAGTATAAACTGCGTAACAGTTATCACGCCCACCTCCGAAACATATAATATAACAACTGTTCACTATTACAAAGGTATAACTTAACTTTATTGTAAGGTACGTGCAGCATGCAAAACTTAAAAATAATATAAAGAAATTGATGTGAGTGTATGTGCGCGTGTACATACGATTGCGACAGATAGACATTTTCGGAGAGCTACTGGACTCCAAGCGAAGAAAAATCGTGTAGGATTGAGAGCCCTAGAGATTTCCAGCAACGGCTAAAACAAACCATATACCTACAATGATTTCAAAGTAATTTGGGTCTATAGGCACTATTTCAATCTACGAAGATGCGGCCTGAAAAGAGTAAGGAAGTGGGGCGCATCCTCGTGGATAGAACTACCTATATTAGAGTAATAAGAAAATTTCTCAATTTATTACAAAGAGGGGACATATTCCCCCCTCTTCCCCATACCTGCTTTTCGGTAAAGTCGTAATTAAGCCGAAATTACGAACCAAATGTGTCCTTTTACGACTCTTAATTCTACGTCTTTATGACTTTAACTTTGAATATGCGTGTTGTTTAAAACCGTAATGGCATTAAGTTTGTAATTGACATCAAAAATTAATTAATGGTAGGGTAGGTATCTATTAACTAATGCAATATCGTAATAGCTTTGAGGGAAAGGTTTAATACACTCGGGAAATATACTGGACGTCGGCAGCGACTTTTCTCCCCTGGCTTCATTGAATACCTAGATTCTTCTGAGTACTGCCACTTCATACCGCTTCGCTTCACAAATCAGTTCTTGATTGCGATCTCACCTGATGATAAGTGATGATGCAGCCGAGTAGTTATCGGAATAACCTGGAAGAGATAAGAAGCACCTCAAGCTACATGGCATCGCATCCGAACGGTATACCCCTTTTCCAATGCTTTTTAGCCCTTAAGATGGTAACTGGCCAAAGAATACCACCAGACGTATAAATAAAGTTTGGAATAACACTTAAAACAAAACTCCAATTTATGTGTGATTTCAGCCAGCGATCGATAGATGACGCTGTCTTCAGCTTGCTCGCGCTAACTAGTTCGTCATACCAAATTTATATACGTGATTGCATGCGTGCCCATTCTGTTGACTGCAAGAGATACTTACAATCTCAAACAATTTTCGAAGATTTTCATAAATTTTCTTCACGTAAAAAATCCTAGCCCCTGTGCGATACCTTCCGAAAAGAAACTTTGTATTAAAAATACTATATTTTCTATCTATTTAATTTAATGTTATTTTCCATGTCAAGGCGAGTGGCGCAGTTTCATGAGAATGTTATTACAACGCTTAACTTCACAATTAAGATGTTCCCGGCGGCCATTTCACTCAGATCCCAGCTAACGCTGAAACCGCTCTTTCAAAGTGGATTTCGCATTTTTAGGGTTCCGTAGATTATATTCTTTATCCTGAATCTACATCGCATTATTGCTATATAAATAGCTGTTGGTGCTGTTTGGCCACTGACTGACTTATTGATCACTTCTCCTGAACAAATTTGTATGAATTTTTTTTTATGATCATTCCGTATATAGAAGGGAAAAATTCATTAAGAACAAAAATATGGAGAGAGCTGATGATTGAGGATATCGGAGACGGGTGAAGAACGCAGCCAGGGTACTGAAGATAGGTGGGAGGTGCTCGACCAAATGACATTTGAAACGTCATGCAATTTACAGTGAGCTGAAAATTTTTTCAAAATGGCCGCCATTCGAATTTCGTCGATTTCTCGGAAAGTATAAAAGATGGAAGAGCGGTTTTTCGACAAGAGGTGATCAGGACACGAAGTTTTATTCGATGGATAGAAAAAAATACAAAATGGCGGAATTTATTTTTTCTTAGAAAAATGTATGGCGATTGTTGAAGAGACTAAAAGTTGGAAGACAGCACGCTCCATACTAGTTTTATATAAACCTATTCGACTTATGTTTTTTACGGTTCCGTACCCAAAGAGTAAGAAACGGCACCCTATTACAACGACTTTGCCGTCCGTCCGCTCGTCCGTCCGTCTGTCACCCGACTGTATCTCTAGAACCGTGATAGTTAGACATTTGAAATTTTCACAGATGACGTATACGTTGCCGCTATAACAAATAATACTAAAAAAAACATACAGGCCGAATTGATAGCCTCCTCCTTCTTTTGTTTTTCGAAGTCGGTTAAAAATACAAAAATATTTCATGGTGCTCCGATACCACAAACGTGATTTTGTTGCTCGTTTTTGCTCAATATTCATTATAACGGCAACAGGTAGACGCTCAAAATATTCACAGAATATTTAGTAACATTTACTTTATAAATAAATAGTTAAACAATAATAAAAATTAAGAGGTGCTCTAATTAAACAAACGCTATTTTTTGGTCGTTTTCAAATTAAGTTTACTTTAACATTATCTAGAATGAGTCTTGATCCCACGGAACCCACAGTGCACAAGCCCAATTCGCACTTGACCATTTCTTTTATACTGTACTAGTTAGTACCTACTTGATCTCACCTGACAGTAATAAAAGATAGGTACAGCCGAAGATGTACAAAATACGATAACATCATCGTCTGCATCGTCACTTACCATCAGTAGAGTTAGTACAAATTTCGAGTCAATTTGCTTCGAACAAACGAATCGACTTCCCCCATATATTTACAACCAGCGCCATCTATTTACAGTCACATGTGAGTAGTTGTCCATAGATGGCGCTGGCTGTAAATGTATGGAGGAGTTCAATTCGTTTGTACGAAGCGAGTCAACCCGAAATTTGTACAAAAACCTTCACTAACCCTACAGGTGAGATTATAGTGCGTAAAAATTATGATACGGAATCCTCTTATAGCATAAGTCTCACACTTGACTGTAATTTTTTGCTCTCCTTTTGAAATTAACCTTTACCGCGACTTCGTTACCGTGGAGTGGAGATTATCAAATTATAAACATTTTGTTTTTATATCGCGAGAACCTCGTTTATTTTAAAAAGGTACCTATTATGTAAAGCCTTCGTTATTATTGTACAAAGCTCCAACTTTTTTTTCAAAGAAATGTGACACTAATGTTTTAGCTACAGACGAAAGTTTTTTTTGCATTGCAATCCTGGGTTTAGCTCAAGATTGAAATGCAATCTTTCAGTATAAGAATTTTTCTTAATTCATTGAACAGTACTTTGAAATTTGATTTAGTGATTATAAAAAAGACGTGTGGCACTCGGAGACTGTCGCGGTAAAGCTATTGCATAGCTGTTTTTATCAACTTATGCAATTATAATTATACAACCAGTACCACCTAGAGACGAGTTGCTGAACTAAAGAGACAAGTGTGATATTTCAAAAAGTCATTAAAAGTTCTGCTATTCATCGATAGATGGCAAAACTAAAAAGTGTTAGGTTATTTTCGTTACGAAATTTCTGGATTCGGTCTCCACGCTCAAGGCCCGCGATAGAAGCTATGCAATAGCTTAAAAGGACTTTGTTGTCTGAAATAAATAAATCGAAATTCAAATTGAGAGCGTAAGTACTTAACTTTGTATTACTTTGTCTGATCTTAATTTTATTCTCAGTACTGACCGTACTCCATTTATCCATGTTTATAATTAAGTAATATAAAAATGTTAGTCAAATATCAACCACCGATAAGAAACCTGAGGATATGGACATCCGAACGAGTTGAGAACCTTCTTCGTAGAAGTAAACATCTGTCCAAGTTCTATAGGTGGCTGCTGAGTGAACTACAGTGTGACCGCACAGCTGACGACTAAACAAACATTTTTGACGACGCAACGGTAAACTGGCGACATTTTTTCGCTCCGTCCGCCCTGTCCAGGGTATATGTGTATTGTATCAATAGATCCTCCTCCTCCTTTACTGAAGGTCGTGTCCGCACTGCAGTTCCTTCACTATGTTCTTAACCATCAATAAATTTTATATTTATAAAATAAATAAATTGTAAAATTTGCTTGCATAAAATAAATTGTAAAATTGTTGCTTTATTATATTAAGTAATGTATATTGCATATTGTTAGCAACGCCCCGACAGGGCCACATGTTAATGAAATATTGTAACATGTAAGCTAATAACTACAAATAAACAAATAAAAAATAATAAATAAGAGCCCGCAATAAACTCAGCGAGACAACACGTGGATTGTGAGCAGCACACTTCACACACAACTTGCGTCAGTTGTGTGTGAAGTGTAAACTGCCGTGAACTTCCTCGAGAGCCCTCACAGAGAGCGTGTCGTTAGCAAGCGCCGCGGGGCACGTCTGATGACGCGGTGCAGACTACAGACTCTACAGCATCGATATGAACCCGAGGATTAGCCCATAGGAACATTTGAGTCAACCTTCTTCATACATCTAAAGTAAACAGTGTGCTAAAGATCACAAAATAAACACGCAAGCTCGCAATGCAATAAACAAGCACGCAAGCACACACACACCCTCACACCCACTCGCTCATACACCCTCACACATTCTCACTCACGCACACATACAAACGCACACATACAAACGCACTCACACAAACGCACACACTCAAGTAATTTATAAGCTAAGCAAGTTTTTTTTAAATTGTAACATTGTTATTATTAGGTTTAAAATAGGAATAAAAAAGTGTCTAAATTAACATCCAGGAAGGATCTACCCTCTGCAACACAGGTTTTTCTTCGGCAGAGGGTAGAGCATTCATTTGTTTGCAATAATGTCATGTATTAAAAGCAAATACATAAGATGGTATAAAGATACAAGAAAAAAGTAGCGCTATTTGTCAAAATTTCTCCTAATCCAGCGCAGATGGCGGAAATTTAATTATGGGATCCATGGAAACCTGAAGCCGTCATCAAGAGAAGAAGGAGAAGAAGATGTGGCCCTTGATACAACAGCCACACGAAGATGGTGCTCTAGACTCTAGGCTTTTCGTTAAAATATGCCGTTATGAATTATTATAAATTGTTGTCTAAAGGGAAATTCTCGTAACATAACATGAACGCTTCGTTGTTTTTATTAAGATAATATCCTTAAAAGCCAACTCGTGACAAAAGATCCACTAAATTTGTGAATATAGGCCTACCATCGCAAGCGACTCGTGTCCGTTACACATTTACGTCACGGCGAGTGAGAGTACAGATATCTGCCATTAGTTCAGTCATCTATAAGTAAAACTTATTGAACACGTATCACTTATAAACGGCGAAGGAAGATGTGATACAGAAAACTGCATGCATGAGAATAATTTCGTATACAGTTGTAGGAATATTTCTAACGCTAAAAATCTTATACAATAGCTGAAGAAGGTATTAGTAGCGGAGTGATGTTTCTCTACGAATGTTTAGCCCCGACAACAGTCCCACAATTGTAAAAAATATCAACAAATAAATCTATCATTCTACTCTATATTCTACTCTTCAACAATGTTGATAGAATAGAGTAGAATGAATTCAACACGTATTCATTCGTTTTGATTAGTCAAAACTCATGTTTTGACATTGATACGAATCATTATATTTTACGCGATCGGGAAGTCATTATGTTGCCAGTCATTTGATGTGACAAATTTTATTTGTGAAATCGCACCTTCTAGATTCTAGAAGATACAGCCGTTATCGGCTTTGAGGGGTACGTTATGTTATGGAGGACGTTATTTTTGTCGTGACGTGCGTTAGCGTGGGAGGGCAACGGAAACGCGCCTCACCCTGGATCATAACATTATTTGCAAGTAAAGTACGCCCGTATTTACGCTCGCTGAAATAATTCGCCGTAACGATTCCGCGCCCGCCATTATTCTTTATACTCATACATCATAACAATGTTTGCCCACGACTCCTTAAAACATCGCTCCCTTATGACAAATAATAAGGGATGTTTTTATATTTCTTATGGGGCTTCCACACCAAAATGTCGTCACCAACATACGTTAGAACAAAAATACCCAGTTTGATTAGATGGAGATTTACAGAATTTTATGAAAATAAAATGTTTTTCAAAAGTTGTCAATTTTCTTTAGTGTGATTTAAGTTTAAAAGAGCAAGTGCCGCCTTTTTTGCTGGATCTTTTCAATAGAATCTTGCCTTCTGAACATGATATTAGTCATTATAAATACCTAAATATTATTTGATGTTTTGCAGGCAATTACTGATTACTGATATTGTTTCAGACCTCTGCTTGTTAAAAGGTGATTTCGAGAACCTTTTTCTGGCATTTCAGAGACGTATAATATTTATATATTATGCCGAGTTTCTTGCCCGTTCTTCTCAGTGCAAAACTGCTTTCTGAAAGTGGCGGTAGAGTCTGAAATTTTATATGTGTCTGTATGTTAGGCTTATGTGAAAGAATAAACTTTTTGGTTTTTTATGAGACGTATAATAATTAGGTATATATTGTGCCGAGTTTCTTGCCCGTTCTTCTCGGTGCAATTCTGCTTTCTGAAAGTGGCGGTAGAGTCTGAAATTTTATATGTGTCTGTATGTTAGGCTTATGTGAAAGAATAAACTTTTTGGTTTTTTATGAGACGTATAATAATTAGGTATATATTGTGCCGAGTTTCTTGCCCGTTCTTCTCGGAGCAATTCTGCTTTCTGAAAGTGGCGGTAGAGTCTGAAATTTTATATGTGTCTGTATGTTAGGCTTATGTGAAAGAATAAACTTTTTGGTTTTTTATGAGACGTATAATAATTAGGTATATATTGTGCCGAGTTTCTTGCCCGTTCTTCTCGGAGCAATTCTGCTTTCTGAAAGTGGCGGTAGAGTCTGAAATTTTATATGTGTCTGTATGTTAGGCTTATGTGAAAGAATAAACTTTTTGGTTTTTTATGAGACGTATAATAATTAGGTATATATTGTGCCGAGTTTCTTGCCCGTTCTTCTCGGAGCAATTCTGCTTTCTGAAAGTGGCGGTAGAGTCTGAAATTTTATATGTGTCTGTATGTTAGGCTTATGTGAAAGAATAAACTTTTTGGTTTTTTATGAGACGTATAATAATTAGGTATATATTGTGCCGAGTTTCTTGCCCGTTCTTCTCGGAGCAATTCTGCTTTCTGAAAGTGGCGGTAGAGTCTGAAATTTTATATGTGTCTGTATGTTAGGCTTATGTGAAAGAATAAACTTTTTGGTTTTTTATGAGACGTATAATAATTAGGTATATATTGTGCCGAGTTTCTTGCCCGTTCTTCTCGGAGCAATTCTGCTTTCTGAAAGTGGCGGTAGAGTCTGAAATTTTATATGTGTCTGTATGTTAGGCTTATGTGAAAGAATAAACTTTTTGGTTTTTTATGAGACGTATAATAATTAGGTATATATTGTGCCGAGTTTCTTGCCCGTTCTTCTCGGAGCAATTCTGCTTTCTGAAAGTGGCGGTAGAGTCTGAAATTTTATATGTGTCTGTATGTTAGGCTTATGTGAAAGAATAAACTTTTTGGTTTTTTATGAGACGTATAATAATTAGGTATATATTGTGCCGAGTTTCTTGCCCGTTCTTCTCGGAGCAATTCTGCTTTCTGAAAGTGGCGGTAGAGTCTGAAATTTTATATGTGTCTGTATGTTAGGCTTATGTGAAAGAATAAACTTTTTGGTTTTTTATGAGACGTATAATAATTAGGTATATATTGTGCCGAGTTTCTTGCCCGTTCTTCTCGGAGCAATTCTGCTTTCTGAAAGTGGCGGTAGAGTCTGAAATTTTATATGTGTCTGTATGTTAGGCTTATGTGAAAGAATAAACTTTTTGGTTTTTTATGAGACGTATAATAATTAGGTACATATATATTGTGCCGAGTTTCTTGCCCGTTCTTCTCGGAGCAATTCTGCTTTCTGAAAGTGGCGGTAGAGTCTGAAATTTTATATGTGTCTGTATGTTAGGCTTATGTGAAAGAATAAACTTTTTGGTTTTTTATGAGACGTATAATAATTAGGTATATATTGTGCCGAGTTTCTTGCCCGTTCTTCTCGGAGCAATTCTGCTTTCTGAAAGTGGCGGTAGAGTCTGAAATTTTATATGTGTCTGTATGTTAGGCTTATGTGAAAGAATAAACTTTTTGGTTTTTTATGAGACGTATAATAATTAGGTATATATTGTGCCGAGTTTCTTGCCCGTTCTTCTCGGAGCAATTCTGCTTTCTGAAAGTGGCGGTAGAGTCTGAAATTTTATATGTGTCTGTATGTTAGGCTTATGTGAAAGAATAAACTTTTTGGTTTTTTATGAGACGTATAATAATTAGGTATATATTGTGCCGAGTTTCTTGCCCGTTCTTCTCGGAGCAATTCTGCTTTCTGAAAGTGGCGGTAGAGTCTGAAATTTTATATGTGTCTGTATGTTAGGCTTATGTGAAAGAATAAACTTTTTGGTTTTTTATGAGACGTATAATAATTAGGTATATATTGTGCCGAGTTTCTTGCCCGTTCTTCTCGGAGCAATTCTGCTTTCTGAAAGTGGCGGTAGAGTCTGAAATTTTATATGTGTCTGTATGTTAGGCTTATGTGAAAGAATAAACTTTTTGGTTTTTTATGAGACGTATAATAATTAGGTATATATTGTGCCGAGTTTCTTGCCCGTTCTTCTCGGAGCAATTCTGCTTTCTGAAAGTGGCGGTAGAGTCTGAAATTTTATATGTGTCTGTATGTTAGGCTTATGTGAAAGAATAAACTTTTTGGTTTTTTATGAGACGTATAATAATTAGGTATATATTGTGCCGAGTTTCTTGCCCGTTCTTCTCGGAGCAATTCTGCTTTCTGAAAGTGGCGGTAGAGTCTGAAATTTTATATGTGTCTGTATGTTAGGCTTATGTGAAAGAATAAACTTTTTGGTTTTTTATGAGACGTATAATAATTAGGTATATATTGTGCCGAGTTTCTTGCCCGTTCTTCTCGGAGCAATTCTGCTTTCTGAAAGTGGCGGTAGAGTCTGAAATTTTATATGTGTCTGTATGTTAGGCTTATGTGAAAGAATAAACTTTTTGGTTTTTTATGAGACGTATAATAATTAGGTATATATTGTGCCGAGTTTCTTGCCCGTTCTTCTCGGAGCAATTCTGCTTTCTGAAAGTGGCGGTAGAGTCTGAAATTTTATATGTGTCTGTATGTTAGGCTTATGTGAAAGAATAAACTTTTTGGTTTTTTATGAGACGTATAATAATTAGGTATATATTGTGCCGAGTTTCTTGCCCGTTCTTCTCGGTGCAAAACTGCTTTCTGAAAGTGGCGGTAGAGTCTGAAACTTTATATGTGTCTGTATGTTAGGCTTATGTGAAAGAGTGTATTATATACATTTTGATTTTTTATGGAAACTATCTTACTACGGCGGACTATGGACGCTTGCTTAGCGCTGAAGAAAAATGTCTTGAGAATTACTGATAGTCTTTATAAAGTTCTTGGGACTGTGTGAAGCCTGCCAAACGCTAACATGGCCAACGTGATATAAGGTGGTCGATATCAATAACGAATGTCATTCCAATACATTTTTTTAGTATGAAAGTGATAGCAATCGTAGAAATATAATCGATTTTATGTGAGATAACTAAAACGGGCAGAATAAAAACACGAAAATATATTTAAAAAAAATATCTGACATAGAATTTTTTTTTGTTGCGATAAAAATGTTCGATCGGATTTCGATAGGAATTGAATATTTCTATATGTCGATACGGCGATAAAACCCCTTTATATCTGTTGTTATGGTGGCCGCATAGACTAACGCTTCTTTTATTTTGCACCGTACTTCCATGCTCGTGCCGTATCCAAATCCGTATTTGAATATATTATAGATAGTCGTAAATGCGTGGAACAAGGTATGAACTGAAACGATTTATTATAAATTTTTTTTGCTCAACAATTACAAGGTGGTTTTGACGTGAAAACGTTTAATAAATTGATGAACACCAGCAGCACTTATGAAAAAATGTACCGTTCCGTGTTCCGTTCCGCGTAACGTTCCACCTGAGCCTTGGCGTGCAAGCGAGAGCGCGCAACAAGCGATAGAGAGACACGATAAAAATTACATAAAATAATGATTATGACAATGATTATGATAATGATTACGATTACGGTTACTATTACGATTATGATAACAATTACGATTACGATTATGATAACTATTACGATTACGATTACGGTTACGATTATGATTATGACGTTATCACGTAAATCTATCGTCCGTAAACCGACTTTACAGACAACCAATATTTATTGATTAGAATCTTGTTTGGCAAGTGACAATGCAAGCCGTAATGTTATTTGCGTATGATTCTAGCTTATTGGATAATGATCCCTTTCAGATTCAGGATAAGTATCGATATTGTTTGGCGAAATGTCTAGTAGTGGCGGTAATATATGTATTATGTAAGTCAATTTATAAATCATGAAAATTAAAAACTATTCGCAAATTTATATTAATCAAGCTAATTCGCTGTCAGGTAGCAAACCCAGGGTCTCCTATAGGAGTATAAAAATCACAGCGCGTATACAACTTTATACTTTATACTTTACAGTTTATACTAACAGCCAATCTTAGATGTAAATGTATGTAAAATCGACAGCATAACTTTCAATAAAAATTACCTTACTTTCTTAACAGCTGGATTCTTTTTGATATCCTTCCAGGTAAATTAAGGTTCAGCGAACTGCGTGGACGCATTCACATAAGATTTGACTTATTCAATTAACTGGGACAGTAGGAAAGGACTGGAGAAATGCAAAGTTAATCTGTTTATGCAGGAATATCCGTTTAGAAGCAAAAATCGCTCAGCACAATGCCTTGCGCCGCACCAAAGGTCCAGCGAGAATGGTCTTTGTCGCCATTTCCAGCGCCAGTTTGAATGGGAATGACTTTATTCAGATAACAGCCGCGATTCCATCGCTCGGTGTTTGTTGACACCATTCGGGGGATTTTTAGAAGTAATTAAATACACGGACTTAATCCGGCCGTCCGGGCGTGCCGGGTATATCGGCCATTGTCGATGCCCGGACGCATTAGACTTAAACGGGATTTACGTCTAATTTGAATTTTAACTCGGAATTAATTTGAAAATTGTTTCCATTTGCCAGTACCTATTCGTGTCTTTTCATAAACATTTGCATACATTTGATATACCTAATATTGTTTTTTATTATAAATTTATACCTTCGTATTATTTGTTAACTGCGTAAGTAGGTAAAAGTTTTGATGAAATCCTTATTTCTGTGTGAAACGGTAACAGTTTGTATTTCATAAATTAATTTAGGAATTTTGTTTGCTCTACAATTTCGCATTGTGAATTCAACATCTCGAGGATGTTCCTGTGTCGAAACGAAACGTGCGTCGAAGAAATTGTTGGAAAAATTGTGTGTGGTGTTTCATATGGGCGGTATTCCCGAATATTGGACTATACAGATTCTTTTCAAGTAGCGGATTACAGCAAAACAAATAAATCCTGCATAGTTCTTTTAAATGCCAACAGATGGTGCTAGTAGTACGTAATACAATGAATCTTAAGCTTTTATGTGTTTTACACTTCGAATAAAATAAGGCGCAATTTATAAGCAAAGAGACGTAGTAGGCTTATATTAGTTAAATTAAAATTTAAAATCATTAGTTAAAAGTGTCAAATTTAAGAAATTATAGTTCGATTGTAGAGTTCAAAATCAAATCGAGTAACTCACGATTCAAATCGTATCGAGAAATCGTAATAAGTCGCACTTGTATACTTATTGAGTACTTACTTTGGGTCCACTGGTCAATAATAACTTAACCAATAATTTTTATTAAAAATATTTGAACGTAAACTTTGATAAAAAATCAATTAGGGTACCTCGTCATCGGCAATTATAGCGGCAGCTGATCACAAATGTGGTTGACCGGGAATCGAACCGCGGCCCCAGCAGCTGCCGCGTATTACGTTACTGATAAAAATACCTACTTCGCTTACACCAAAGTTGTAAGACGATAAATAAATAATATAAATATATACGGGACATTTTTACACATCGCAATCTATAGCCCCAAAGTAAGCGATAGCTTGTGTTATGGGTGCTAGATGACTGATAAATATACATACATACTAATATACATGAATATAATATATTGAAAAACACCCAGACACTGGAAAACATTCATGCTCATCACACAAACATTTACCAGTAGTGGGAATCGAACCCACGACCTCCGACGCAGACGGGAGGTTCGCTACCTCTACGCCATTCGGTCGTCTATAATCTACATGATCTAGCTGTAAGTTTTCATACAAAAATCGATAATGTTTTGCTACCGGTAAATGTAGTCCGATTTTCATAATTTTTAGAAATGTAGCAGACACAATGAAGAACTAGCAACTACTCTACTCTACTCTAGAACTCGCAGTAGTAGTTTAAATTCTTGGAGGAGTTGAAATTCTTACAGTAGATGTATTCCTCGTTGGAATGGTGCCAACAATACTAGCTGCATTTCCGTATTAAACAGCTAGGCTGATTCGTTACGAAGTAATTTACTTCATGGCCGTATGTTCATAATTATTAGCAGTTTTTTCCTAAAGTTCTGGAACCCCAAGTTGAAACTCGTCAAATATTTGTCACCATGTTTGGTACAAATATTTGACCAACATCGCAATTCGCAAGGTCGTCCATCAGCTGTTCCGATCAGCTGTTTCATAGACATGTACTCTACCATACCACTTGTTAAACGATATTAAACTTTAAAACTACAGGAATAGGCGCGAAATTCGGTAACTTAGCATACCTTTTGGGTTATTATTCAAAAGTAGTTCTCAAAGTCAAAGTACAAAGGATATTGAACGTTATGTTAGGGTTTTAAGGTTGTTTTTTCCGTGTCATTCAGTTCATTATAGGGTAGTTCATAATAACCGTTACTAGTTAAGCCACAGGCGGCTCATTCACAAAAATTCCATTTTTGAAAGCAATCAGCTGACGGCCGGTTCGAAGCGTACTATGCGCAGGCGCGTGGTATAGCGAAATGTGGGTAGGTTGGGGTGGGATGAAATCACAAATATAGTTTGTATTTTGAAGATTTTACAATTTATTTAGAAATCCCAGGTTTCGATCGATTCGGCTTATTTACTTTCTATTGTTGGGCAAAAAAATCTTCTCTCGTGGTTACAGGATGCCCTCAGAACATTTTTCGATTAACACTGTATCTATAACGTAGGCTGCCTCGTTGGTGTAGTGGTGTATGTTCGATTAGATCCAGGTTGGGTCCATTAATAGAATTGGAGGTTTTCAAGAAATTCACTGTGAAGAAGGGTGGCAACTTCCGGTGATTTACGCCTGTGCCTCAAGTACCTACATGTTAAACCATTGCCCCTGCTTCAGTGGGTTTAATTTTTGTAGACGGATTCCTTTTTAAAAAAAAAAAGAAACTGAAATAATTGTATATGAATGAGTGTTTTGATTGAGATTTTTTTTTATTTTAGTTTTATCTCAATACGTGGAATAAGTGGAATTGGTGAATTGCACGCGGACGGTACAAATCTAGTACTATTTCATGTGTCCCTGTTCGCCCCAGCTTCCCCCCACTCCACTTGTCACCGCACCTGGGGCAGGTGTTCCGCCGTCAGTCAGCTGGTGATCCGGTCGAGGTAATCTCCTCTTTGCTAATTTTAATGTGTTTCGTTTGAGCCAACAGCTACACGATTTTATTGCTTAAAGCTTATTAATGGACACCTCTTTCGCGACAGATGTTTTTTTTATTAACGTTTAGTGGGCAATTAACGTTCCATAGCCGAGGTGGTATTTGGATTGTTTCTTATTTTGTGGTCCCAAGTTCTAATCCCGGTTCCTAAATTTTGGGACTAAAATTATCTTGATGCAATTTTACTTTGAAAATTAAAATATCATTAAGTAGATACTAATATTTCAATGTATGTTATTGGGTAAAGCGTTTAGGTATAACTTTTAACTAAAACATTATAATAGCTCCTAATCTTTATTCCAAACTGGCGGATACCCACGGCTCGTGAATTTTGGTTTTTCACAAATCCCTCAGGAACCATGGATTGTTCCGAAATATAAAGTAATATCTGTTAATACAGGATATAATCTATGTCCATTCCAAATTTCAACTAAATCAATGCAATAGTTGCAGCGTACAGTATTATTTCTCCAAACAAACTTTGGACCCCCGTTTCATCCCCTTAAAGAGTTGTTTAAAATAACCCTTTTTTGTGCACCCTAAACCTCATAAGAAATTTTTCAAATTTGGAGTCTCTAGACCCAAGTTTGGTCGTTGAAATGTCAGTTAGCTTTTTTACATATTATTTAGATTATTCCAAGCGTATCGCACAAATAACATAACAGTAAAGATACAATCTAAAGCACTCGCCCTCGGCTCGGGCCCCGACCGCTTAGCTCCTAAGCGCTGCAATATAATCTACATTTTAACCATTCCCTAACACTGCATACGAAATTAAACATTTCCGTTGTCCTCGCCAAAAACAATCAAATCAAAGTGTCTCTGATAAAAACGAAAACGACCAAGACCGACTTCGGTTAGTGTAAACGAGGGTTCTGTATGTACTAATATGGGTTTAATTTATAATCTACATAAAGAAAAGTAGAGTAATAACTGATACTTAGACTTTAATTTTCTATTCATTATTAGAGTTGAGTATTTTAAAGTTGTGTCTGAGTTATTCTTTCTTGAATTAATTAGTGCAATTGCTGAGTACGTTTTAAACTTTTAATAAATAAAGGAAATACTCATACAAAAATGAATGAGGAATTTGGGCTCCTTGAACTTGAGGTGCTTACAGATTTTTAACTCTACAAGAAAGTACTTGACTGCAATCTCACTTGATGGTAAATGATGATGCAGCAGAAGAACTTATCGTACTAAATTGGAAGGGAGTGGGCTTACCCCTAATGGTTTCTATACAGCATAGCGGAATGCTAAGTCGTTTGGCGGTGCGTCTTTGTAACTAGCCATGGCAGAAATCTCTTATCAGCCCCAGGCAGTTTAGACTTTAGAAGGTATAAAATTCTAAAGAGGCCTGGGAATCGAACTCGTGACCTCCCAATCGAATTTTAGCGCGCGCCACTGCACTGAGAGGTAGTCAAAAAAAATTCAAAAAATTTAACCCATATTTTTGTCCAATATTAAGTTTCTAAATAGGTTCCTTTTAGTTTTGAAGACTTCTAGAGTAACTTTCAGGTCATATCATTGAACACGAGCCGACAGCTGTAAGCCATTGAGTATTCAGCTGATGGAAGCGGAAAACATACTGCTATAATTGATAAGACAATCTAATGCAGTCAATCTTACTTGTTGTCACCCGTCCATCTTGTTGTATCCACGGGTAAGACTTCGTAACAAATGAACAGTACTGGTTAGTTGACTGAAATTAAAATATTGATTAATTATATCATTTTTTTTAAACTAGAATAAAAAAAACAAATAACAAAAATATTACAAGCATTTTGATATTTCTGATTAGACAGAGACAGCTGTATTAAACTATAACATGCCATAGTAGATCTATACAAATTTTCGTTTTGTGTGACAGGGACAGAAGACTCCTGCTCCAAAAGATATTTTTTGTGGACGTCGTTATTTTTATCCTAGTTTATAACAAAAAATTAGTCAACTACCCAATTGCTTGCAAAATTGCCGTGAGTATGGCAGAAACCACGATTAGGGTTTTATTCCGAATGCCGAATATACGGCTGATCATGTTTCTTACCGAATAATATTTGAAAATTCATGGCATATCTAGAAATTGCTCGTTTCCCCTCCAGTTTACTGAGAACTAAATGCTGTAGGCACATTGCGAGGGTCATCGAACTCCAAATTGCATGACCTTTTAAAGTCTATGAATAAATTAATTACGACTCAATCGCCTGCTGCCGAGTACTAATTAGCTTTCAAAAGTATAAACGAAGATATTTTTGGCTGAATGTTAGGTTCTTATAAATTGCTTATTCTTATTAAAGTCGCTTCACATCGAAGTTTAAATTAGGCACGTGGATACATAGGTATGTGCGACATGCAGCAGGAATAAAACAGAAAAAAGACCTTTTACCTAATTACTCAAAAACTAAGCCAGTTATCAAAAATCTGTTTCTAAGCGTTTTAAGATATTATTATTACCCATACATTAAAACAAAAATTGTACATCGATTGTAGTTTCCAATAAAAATAAAAAAAAAACTGAGATTTTTGGAGCCACTTTTGGGAGAACTTTCTATCAAGAAATGTTTACCCAATCGTGTTTCTGCTACTTAAAGATTTTTGATTAAAGACTCATAATGCATGAAGTTTGAATTTGAAAGTAATTGTCTTTATAGTTTTTGAATAAAACTTCATTCAAAATCGCTTAAATACGGCTTCTACGCCGTTAAACATGTAGGTAAGTATGTATAATGTATGCTATTTGCATTAAATATTCGCGCTTCGAAGCCACGCTTCACCGGGCGAAGCGGACGGGCCCCGCGGGAAATATAAGCTAAATGCTGGCCTGCCTACAGTCTACACTTGCGAAATAACCGTTTAAAAACTTCCCCACGATATTACTTCACTTTAACTATTATTCTTTTTTTATTAAAAATGTTACAAAACCCATGCGATACTTTTAATGCGTGTTTTTCTATTTAAAAGCACGGTTGTTCGTCTACCAAGACGCGATAAAAGAAAAGATCACTATGTTTTAGGCTTAGTACAGGTTTTCGTATCGATTCGACTCGCTTCGAATAAACGGAACGGAATTTCTCAATACATCTACAGTCAGCATCCTAAGCGGAAACATTGTGAACAGGCAATTACTGCTTGGGGCGCTGGCTGTACTTATATGAAGAAATCCGTTCCGTTAATTCGAAGCGAATCGTCTTGAAATTTGTATAAAAACCTGTACTAGCTCTACTGCACACGGGTGTAAGGTAAGTCCATAGCGTAACACATTTCCCAAAACCTGGGTGGTAGGCTTCACATACCTTTTAATTGACATAAACAAATATTAATATAGTTTTAAATAAATAAAATAAAATAGTTAAAAATATTGAAGTGGCTGGGATTTGAACCCCTGAGCCCCCATTAGGAGTCTTGTATTCTTTTTATGAGTGTTGTATGAAGATTTTTATAGCGATATTTCGCTGTTATACACGAACAAAGCAACAAGATTATAAAACTACAAAATAGGGCAGCTTGTTTTAACGACCGGCTTCAGCTGTCAGTTTATCAACAATATTAATTCTCCCAACATTTGAAGTTGAAAAGAAATAATAGAATCGCATTGCGTCATTGCACAAGTATAATCTGTATATACTATGTCCACAACATGCTGACGATTTTGACAGATCAGCACCATCCGTGAGCAGTGAGCTCTGAGCTGAATTAGCATGACTCAGGAGTGATAGTACGAATGGCTATTAAACTTCAAGTAAGTAATAGCTACTAATACTTATTTTATTTCTAAGATAACGTTAAACGCCTGGAGAAAACAAAATAAAGTAAACAAAGAAAAATTTTGTTTTAGGCTGACAACTACTTAGACTATTTAGATTTAAGATTTAAGCTAACTTTTCCCAGCGTCACAAAATCGGCTTGTCGTCAATAACGCGAGAAAAATTGATATTCTCAGATAAAAATAAGCCTATAATAATATTGTGCTTAACCAGAATATTTATAAATCTTTATAAGTAACAGACACACACAAAAAATACAAAATTTATAACAATGATGTAAAGCCAAATCGAATTGGCAATTTGTTCTTGCAAAACCCACGAAATTACAGTTTCATCTTGTAGTGAAACAAAACTAGAGCTGATGTCAGGATGTATGAAGTTACACGACACATAATCAGTCTGTCAAATTAGGGATACTATAATGTACAGAGTATATCGCGTAGTGGACTTAAAAGTCGGCCATATTCACCGCACGTGTCCAAAACGAATATTACCCTTTCAATTTAAATATCCCTATTCATACACACGCTTCGTGATTGATGCGTCACATTAAAATATGTATGGCAATAATTTACAACGCAGTCGTTCAGTGAACGCACCAGTAATCCCATGCGTATTTCACCATCTTTATTATCATAGAAATAAGATTCAAATATCTATGATTTGGTGGTTAATAATTATTTTGTAATTTTCACAGAGCTTTCTACAAAATAATTAAGTATTGCGTGTATATTATCCCTTAAAGATAGGGGCTTAAGGTTGATTTTTGGAGATTGCTGTAATGAGGTTAACGTGGTTTTAGAGGTGACGAGGATGGAAAATATTCGGCTAAGAACATAGATGTCGAGTGATAGTCCGTGACGGTGTGGTAGGGTTGCCAAAATAATTGAAAGAAATATCATTTATATTTCACACACATTAGGTAGGGACTAGTTAGAATTTAGTTGCAATCTCATGCACTTTGGAGGGGACAAGTAGTCCCTTAAGGTTGCTACACAGCATCGCACCGGAACTGTAAGTCACCTGGCGGTGCGGTTGACCAGTAGGTAATCACTACAAAAATTTCCTAGCAGACCAGCAGTATTGGATGATTTATCTGTTTTATTTTTACGATAGCTCTTCAGGTATAAGAATGTGGAACGCAATTAAAATGTATGGAATGGGATTGACATAATCGCATCCGTCGCATCTACAAATTGACTCATCATTATTCACTGCTGCATATCATTTTGCTTCATACCGTACCCCTAGCATCATGCTGAGCCGGGGCCATTTTAGTGTTTTGACACACAGGCGCATCTCTAATTTCTGTTTTATATTATTTTGTTGTTTGATAATTGAGTGTGTGTGTGTGTCGTTTCCTAAATAAACGTTTTTTCTTTCTTTCTTTCTTTCTTTCTTTCTTTCTTTACTTTTGCTGCTGAAAGTGAATACCTACCAGAGCTACTTTAGAAACCATAAAACCTGATTGTCCTCCGTAGAGATCAATATGTTTGTAGAATTAAGATGCAAGTATCGGACGCCTGCGACTCCTCCCGCGTGAACTTCGGTTTTTCACTAGGTACCTAATCCCATAATCCCATATTTCCATATTCACGGGAACCAGATTTTCCCAGGATAAATAAATGCAGCATAATATATCCTATTTCTATTCCGAATTTCAGCCAAATCTTCTGACTTTATAATAAAAGCGTGATGATCACACAAGTGGCAGCCCTATCAAATGATTCTATCTGAGCGGATGACGCACCAGTGACTCACTGTGTTTGGTTTATTATGGCTCAGTTTAAAGTAAACTCAGAGCACTGATCGTTTCGTAACCTGACCACTGTCACTGTAATTTATGCGTGAACTAAACAAACAGATCGACAGTGGTATTTTACTATTATTATTTACATTTTCGAAGTAGAAAATTCTTGGAAAAAAACATTGAACACGCCGAAACTGTTACCGTTACCGACACATCTAAGTATAATAATATTAAGTACGTATGTTGTTTAGTCTGTTGAATTGGGGCTGGCCAAGCAACCTCCACGAGTGCCCAAGTGCTACGGTGCCTCTCTGTAGCGCACGGGCCGGTGCTCCCTGGTAACGTCGGTTAATAACCGACGGCTAATAGGTTGGCTCGGTGGATAGGTGACGTTTCTTCGCGTGTCCCTCTGATTCCCAGCAGAGGGCACAGTGTCGAAACGTCTACACCTACCCCGGAGGAGGAAGAAAACCTCATGAAAAAATTGCAGACGGGGGCGGAAACGCCCACAAGTCCCTTCGTGGCACTACGAGAAAGACAACTTCGTAAAAAATCACCGAAGTGGGCGGGAACGCTCGTCGGGATGCGAGAGGGATGTGCCACCGTAATTGTCCCATTACGGTGGCACATCCCTCTCGTAGGAGACGCATCGGTTGCTGGAGGACGAACATCTTTCTTCGGCTTCCGGGTGCGCCGGCCTGCGGATGACGAACGTAAGGGGCTATGGCGTCCGTTGCCCAAACCCCATCAACAGGCAGAGGAGGTGGCGTGCCCTGTTCAGGACGCGCCGCCCAGGAGGAGTCGGCGGCGGTCAGGCTGCTGGCAGCAGCGACGGGACCAGCCGCTCAGGTGGCAGGTCGGGGCCTGGCGGGAGCGCGGTGAATACGCAGTGAATCCCGTACTTCCGCCAACGAGGTCCGTCGTGGCAAGCGACAGGTTCTAGTGGGTGCAAGCCCCACATAACCCCTCCGTTTCCCCTGACGGAGGGGCATGCGTTAGGCATTTCCTGTCTATAAAAAAAAGTCTGTTGATATTCATAATTATTATGGTCAGTTTTCACTTCTGCCAGCCATTTCTTTTTCACTTAACAGCAAATCATTCGGTGGTTAGTGATGATGCAGTGGATGATGTTATCGTACTTAGAAGGGGTGTGTACTATGAAGTAATGGCAACCTCTTGTGGTTGCTACACAGCATCGCACCGGAATGCTAAATCACTTGGCGTCTTTGCCGGTGGGGTGGTAACTAGCCACGGGCAAAGCTTCACACCAGGTACCAGACCAAATCTGAGCCAGTTTAGAAATTATAAAATTCTAAAGTATCCTCTGCTAGGAATTGTAACTGGGACATTTCACTAGAATCCTTATGCGTTTTCAAGGAGTGTTTCATACTTAACTACTAGAGAATGGTTTTTATTTACAGTTTTTTCGGGTTCCGTACCTCAAACTCTATAATATGTATATTGCTTGCTGTCTACTTTAAATAAGTTACTCACATTTTAACTCAAAGGTAGGTAAATGTGCCCAAGCCATTTCTCATCTCGAATCTATCAAGATAATAGTAACGTTAATTTATGTGACGGACAATGGCGTATCGAAGTCGCTGTGACGTCTCGATGATCTACGCTGATTGTGTAAGTGACAGTTAATTACTGACGCCACTTCACTGGCCGTAATGTGTAATTATTGTTCTGAAGTTATGACTCGCAAGCGACAAACAATTAAGTCGATATACATGGTTATTAAGAACTTACAAAATGAAAGCCAAACGTGGTATTTGGATTTACATTAAGGGGATTTATTGAATTTATTTTTGTCTTTCTCACTCTCACGGTGATTTGGTAGGTGCGACATGCAGCGTCGCGGAAGAATATAACAGAAAAACGACCTTTTACCTAATTACTCAAAAACTAAGCTGGTTATCAAAAATCTGTTTCTTAGCGTTTTTGGATAATAATATTACCGTCACTTTAAAACAAAAATTACAATTACATCCAATGTAGTGTCCGATAAAAACTAGACAAACTGAGATTTTGGAGCAACTTTTGGGAGAACTTTCTATAGAGAAAATTTTATGATTGGATAAAATTTTCTCTTTAGAAAGTTGTGTTTCTGCTTCTTAGCGATTTTAGATTAAAGACCCAAAATACATGACGTGTAAATTTGAAAGTAATTGTCTTTATAGTTTTTGCATAAAATTTCATTCAAAATCACCTAAATACGGCTTGTAGGCCGTTAAAGAAAAAAAACACTGGCTGATTGACTGATTTTATATTTGAAACTCGCCTCGTTGGTCTAGTGGTGAGCATGTTCGACTGTAAAACGCGAAGTCCTGGATTTGATTCCCAGATCGGGCAAGTAATGTTCATTATTGGGTTTTTCTATATGCGTCAGTAGAGGTAGAAGTATAAGTGTATTCTTAGTATTTTTTTAGATCAGGACGTAAACACACATCGCAGTGTAGCCCCAATGTAAGCAATAGCTTGTTGAATATAAGATAACTGATAAATATCGCAATATTCAATAAACATAAATACAAAACCTAAATTGAAAAAGCTCCCCACTCATGCTCATCATATTTAAAGCATTTTCAAGCTATGGGAATCGAACCCATGACCTCCGACGCAAACGGCAGGATCATTACCGCTAAAATATGATGATGATACTGCCGTTTCCGCAATTTTACTGCCATAGCATATCATATACGATATTACTTTACGAATTAAGAAAAACCAAAAATCTGATTTTACGGGACATACCTCCAGATATAGCGGCTGCCATATTATGACGCCTCTCATCGATTTCTAAGAATACTAACGCAACGATTTCAAACGAAATTAAAAAAAAAACAATATATAGTAATGACATACGAGAATCTGATTGCAAAATAGATCACGTGACTTTCCCGCAGACAACTGTCGCTGATTCACTTACACTTTCTGAATTTTGTCCTAAAACGTTGCGTTAGCAATCTTAGAAATCGAAGAGTACAGGTTTTGACGTGACAACGTCTTATAAATTGGTTTGCCGGGTGACACTTCAAGAAACTGCGTTACGCTCCGCTCACGTTATGCGCTCACAATGAGAGCGAGTGAGAGGCACGCGTCCCTTCCACTCGGGCAAAGTCGTTGTCACATAAAACTTTCGCCCGTATACTGACTTTACAGGCAACCAATTTTTTTTATACAACTCGAAATTCGTACTAAAACCTGTACTAATCCCTCTATGCTGTACAGCAAGAAAATAATATAAATTACGAGGAAAAGCTCGTTGAAATACATCAAACTCAACAACCAATCTCGTTCCCCACAATGAGTGATCCAGCATCAAGTTAATCCATCGCTAAGCCGGTCCCAAATTTGAAAACTATTTAGGGCCTCGCAAACATCGCCTCCGAAGAGCGATCGGTCCATCAATCACGTATTATACACTCGATACGAGATTTGTAGCCGATGCCTCCTTCTGCGTCGGCTCGGAAATGTCCCTAATGGAATATCTTAATAATAAATTGTGTTTTTTTTTTATTATATCGCTCTTTTAGCTCTCTCAGGTTTTAGCTGAAGCGTATAAGAATTCGCAACATTTATCAAATTGCAATTGGATGGTAATTAATTATAAGGTAAGGTAATTGGATGGTAATTAGAGATAAAAAATGAACGTCTCTTCACTACATATTTCGTTCGGATTAGACGATTACCTAATTTCATCTGATGAAGGAGTGCACAAGAAAAAAATTGGATGTCTGTAAAGTCGGTTTACTGACGATAGTTGAACGTGACAACTCTCGCTTGCACTTCAAGCCTTACATGGAACGCCTCAGAGCGAGGTAACGCGAGCGAGGTAACGCCGATAACGCCGGATGAGTCATGTTTTTTTGTGCGTGCAGCCGGCTCTATCGATTTATAAGAGGTTGTCACGTCAAAAAAAGAAGAGGCACTCCGGGAGTACCGACCAAAGTAAAACCTTGAACAGTTACGTCAGGTGTTGGTAACGGTAACCATTTTAGGTACAGTAACAGTGTGGCGAGTTTAATGGTTTTCTCCCATTAAAAAGTAACGCCTCAAAAATTTGATAAGTACAATTGACATTCTGCTAAAAATTATGCAGGTTAAAGTAGTAGTTATTATTATAGGTTCAAGTTATAACACCTTTTAGTTTGCTTGGCGGGAGTTTAAAAGAATAGCTCTTTTGGCTAGACACCAGCGCCTTTTACATTTTATTCCATTATCTAGAAGTTGGGAAGACAGGGGCTTGTCTAGCGCGGGGGGAAGGGGGGAGCCGGGGATAGCAGCTAGCAAAAACTGGCGTCTAGCAACTTATAATGAGTACACGATAACAAGCTTTTAAACTACTCCACCCTCGGATGTTGTAGTTTAAAACTGTGACGCGTAAGTGATTGTGTATAAAATCTTAACATTATAGAAAAAGAAAGTTAGCTGACTTAATAATTTCATCATCATCTTCGTTCTTTTGGACTTCTAAACCATGTGCAAATGTACCTTTGCATCACTCTGGACACATCGGTTTTTAAGCCTCATTTTTCCCAGTAATCAGGTCAGTTTCCAGTGACCTTTAAATTAAAACACAGTAATTCTGCTTCACGGTAGAAAACTTCTTGCGGTGGTACCTAGATGGTGGTACCGGATGAACTCCGTAAAATTCCTTCCACCAGAAAAGTTGCACCAGTTTACTGCTTGATTAGGCAGAATGCCAGAGTGGTCTTTTGGAAGGATCATTTTTTACCACAATCTTATCTGCTTGAAATTGATAATTGAGCGCGTTTAACTAGAAGATGCCTATGCACTCTTTTTTGAAAGGTGAACAGATTACAGGTGGCAGATCTCCAACCTTGGTCAGACCAAATTAAGGAAACTAGTACCCTAACCTTTTACGAAGCAGTCCACATGGTTGCAGACAGAACGAGGTGGAAGGTTACTCACTGTGAGTGATTGTCATGATCCTCAGTCATGAGGAACCGACCGAAGAGAGAGAGAAAGATTTCAGGAGGGCATTCCATACCCTAGTCAAGCGTATGAGAAAAGACGAATCGAACCACTTTGTACGCACTGTTGATACATCCATGGAATAGGGATGAAAGCCCGCACGATACCTTGCGGTTTGGTGGTAAAATGGTGAGGAGAGAACCAGATCGAACAGCTCAGAAATGTCCTTCCACCTGATAAAACATGGCTTTACATAATATGATGGTAAATAGGTGCAATGGCGAACTACTCGTGGGCATAGGAAGGTGTAGTCAACAATAATATGTGGACACGAAACATTCGAAGCAATATGTGCCCCTTAGGGTACAAATGGTGTACCCTAAGGCACATCCACACATTGTGTACGTGAACGGATATTGCTAGGCTCGGCACTCGCTGATATCCGGTTTTTGGCAGCCATGTACCTTTGTACCTTTGTGCGCCCATATTTGCTCTGCTATACCTTAGAGCTGTTATGGGTAAGGCTGAATTACGTACGTACCTACGTTTGATTTTCCTATGTGCTAAATGTGCTATACATAATATACTCCTTAGAGGCAATTACAAGCACTTATGGCCTAGTTGTTACATTGATAACAGCTTTGTGATACAGGAAAACTGTTACGGATAAGGCAAAAACATGGCGCTACCAAGCGATTCAGTGTTCCGGTGCCATACTGTGTACAAACCATAATATAGGTTATCGTAAGTCACCAATATCTATTGGTGGCGAGTGTTACATGTCCAATCAATAAACTGAATTGCGTTTTTAAGGGTTCCATAACAAAATGATAAAAATGGAATGGGTTAGACTTTCTCCGGCTCTTTTTACTAATAAATTAAAACATCTTTCTTAGGATTTTAATTTCTTAAAAATGACAAATAAATGTAACACTCGTATTTGCAAATTAAATTCTGCTGGATACACAGAAAATAATAAAATACATGTGTTGGAATTTTCGTGGATTTTCTTCGTGTCGGGGTTTTAGTGACGGAAAAAAACCATTTTTTTCTCTTAGCATCCTCCACCATATCGTTCTAAGAGGAACTTTGTTCGGAAAACAACGTACAATCCCAAATAGGCCTCCACTCAGCATCAGCCAAGGAGTTTCCGATCGAATCGGGGAGCCAAAGTCAAAAGTCAAAATATCTTTATTTCACATAGACCTAACATACAGGCTCTTGAAAAACGTGAATATCAGGACAGATTAATTTGTTTTGCTATAATCAGCTACTTGAAAATAGACGAGATGTTGACTTCATAATGCGAAATCGTAAGAGACTACGATTTCGCATTGTGAAGTCAACATCTCCTGAGGATGTCCCGGTGTCAGGACGAAACGTGCGTCGAAGAAAGTGTTGGAAAATTGTGTGTGGTATTTTCATGTGGGCAGTGTTCCTGCATATTGTACCATACAGAATATTTACAAGTAGCGGATTAATCTGTCCTGCTAATCATGGATTTCCGCAAAATAACGCCTGCTTCCATTCAAACGTGAATATGATATTTGTTGCATATGTATGGTTATAACTACATGAGTAGGTATGTAGGTGAGATTTTTTTTAAATTAATGAATCAATTGATCACACCTTCAGGCAATTAAACGAGGCTGTAAGATCTATAAATATAGTCCATAATACCTTACGGGGTGCGTGCCGTAACTCATTTTTAATTGCACCATATTTTACGGTTCACAATGGCCTGGTTCAACCGCCTACCACCGGCAGACAAAACTCTGAACCGAGGCTCACAAGAGTTTACGCGTAATTTATTGGTGTTTACGGGCCGCGAACAAAAAACTTAACTTCGCCCCCGATATTTTAGTTTTAATCACTTTCCGAAGACATTAGTGCCGAGGGATTATTGTTACCGGCGAAGGATTACGGTGTAGGAAGGAAATACTTTATTGTTCCCAAGAGGAAAAACTGATTCCCGAAAAATTGCAGGCGAAGCTAAGGTCTGATGATCTCCAATTTGAGGGAGGTCGCGGTTTCCCTCAGAACTTCTTGGTTTGGTCTGGTGGGAGCCTTTGGCTGAGACTAGTTACCACCCTACCAGTATTTTGTCTGGTGGGAGGCTTCGGCCGTGGCTAGTTACCACCCTACCAGCAAAGACGCACCGCCAAGCGATTTAGCGTTCCGGTGCGATGCTTGTAGAAAAAACCGTTGGGGTAAATTTACCTACCCTTCCAAGTTAGTATATTAACATCTTAGGCTGCATCATCACTTACCATCAGGTGAGATCGCAGTCAAGTACTGACTTGTATAGAGTAAAAAAAAAATTAGCTTTTAAATGCTACTCTGTGAGGAACCGTTAGGGGTTACTTACTCTTTCAAGTTACTACGACAACATCTTCGACTGTCAATTACCATCAGGTGAGAGCAGTAAAGTACTAACTTGTAGTGTATAAAAAATGATTTTGCAATCTCTTACAAGCAAACATATTATAGTAAAAATTCTAGCTCGCTAGACGCTTGGTGTATAAGGTTTTCTGCCTGAAGTTAACCCAGTAGAAGTTAGCAGTGTTCTACTTATCACTTGCTAGCTTTTCCTACATTATTTTTACTTATCTTGCGCAGACAGAAATTTCCGTCAATATTATAATAATGTCCTCTACATTAACCCGACAATGTCGAGATTTTCCATCAGTGCAGGATTTATTATTATAGTGCACAAATGTGAGCACAAACACAGGTGCACTCTCTAGCACCTCCCTCTCATAATCCGATGAGGCAACAGCTCAGACACGACCAGAGAGACGTCACGTACAGGACGACTTAGCGCGCTCTTCGAGACACGGGGCTAAATTCTGAGACACTTAATTTCTAAACTCCAAGGTAATTAAGTGTTAAGAATTTCCCCATAGAAAACCCCAATACTAATATTTTATCTGTCGTGTCGAATAATCATCAAAGGTTTTCATAGATATATTTATTAAGTACCAATAAAATAAAAGGTATTTAAAAAAGTAGGTAAGAAAAGTAAGTATACGCTTAAGGATGCACTTATCTCCATTAGATATTTCTGACTGTGAACATAGTTAGTGGTAAAGATAATTGTTGATTTTCTTTGATGAAAGGTAATTTATGTGTTCATACAGGATAAAAGATCAGTTTATTAGTTCTGGGCTGTAACTGGTAATGTGATGGTAAGTAGCAAACATACAATATACAAACTTTAACATTATAATACTAATAGAATTTACTATGCATAGGTTTAAAAATGTACAGTGTTTCTTATTTCGGTAAAAAGGCCATTTAACTATTTGAACCTGTTTTAACTTTCGAAATATAGAAGGACAAAATAACGAAGGCTACAAAATACCAATATACATGTTAATGGAATATAACTGATACAATAAATAATTTAAATGATACACATTTAAAAATCACCTGCTTGTAAAATGGGAACTATTTCGTATTTACTATGCAAATAACTATGATTTGGGGTATTAATAGTAGGTCCCTTGTATTGGTAATTTTTCGTTCACATCTTGCCGTGTAATTTTTATATTTAAATTGTCAGGGTCGATTGAATAGAAATTGATGTCGAATTAATTAAGGTTAACTGTTCTAGTCACCTTTCGGTTATTGTTTGGTTCTATCAACGATACTAAATACTAATACTGATATGATGATTAGTATGATATGATACCCTTTAGTTTTTTAAACACCTTCTATAGTAGTGTTATTGTCTCGCTGCAGACTCGGTCATAAATCATTCGAGTCTTTCGCTTTTGTTGTTCTTTGTTGAGTTGTGCATTATCTCAATTGTGTCAATGTGGTGTTTCATGTGGGCAGTGTTCCTGCATATTGTACCATACAGAATCTTTTCAAGTAGCGGATTATAGCAAAACAAATTAATCTTTACTGCTAATTATGGATTTCCGCAAAATAACGCCTGCTTCCATTCAATATAAAATTATGTCTTCAAATCACGAGGAAAGCCTTAAATCATTAAATGAGATTTCCGCAAAATAACGCCTGCTTCCATTCAATATAAAATTATGTCTTCAAATCACGAGGAAAGCCTTAAATCATTAAATGACTGTTTATCGAAAGTACCTAGGTATGTTATTCGAATTTCGTCCCATCCCATCGTTAATTCAACGAACTTAATGACCCAATTCCACCAGTTTCCAACGCGAAATTTTAAAACCGACTCCGAACATTAATCACGCTAACATTAAATAAGCTCCGTTTCAAAATATATAACTAAATTTATTTCGTGCCAACTCGCGAACAGAACACAAAACGAACTCGACAAAAACGCCGTTCGAAACAATTCTTCGTATACTATTTTTTGGCGGAGCTATCCAAATTTTAAAGTCATAAATCCTTGCGCTATTCTCTATTTTGTGTGTTGCCTTTTTCCTTTCGATGCTCAAATGCAACATAAATCAGACTGCGAACCAAACTGGCTCAACACCTTTTAGTAATTTCGTTTTATCTACGGAAATAATAAATATATCGTGCGCAGTTGAAACCTAACAATTTCTAGTTGAAACGCAAAAACGATCGCGTTGAGTAGTAATTTATTGTGTATGGAATACCAGACAATGCTGTTTTATAATACAAGATTTTGGATTTATATACTTAAATATGCTTTATGTATTGTAGCATCGGGTGTTGGGTAAAGTAACTTAGTTCTGGTTGAAACGTCACACTTATATAGTGTTTCACACTTATTTTAATTTATATCACAAGAATATAAATTAGTGAAAACGACAAGGTGTCTTCTATCGTTCAGGCTAGCTCCATTCGAAATAATGGGCCTTTTGAAATTGGATTGAAATTACAACACACTCTGCTTAAGACTGAAAAATAATATGTATCAAAGTTATCATGTTGTAGTTGCTCCCGTAGCTCAGTTGGCAGAGCGCCCAGCTGCGTTAGGTGAGGGAAACGGGTTCAAGTCCCGTTGGCAACGATAATTTTGATACGCAATAAATAAGTTTACCCTTACAGATAAGTATGTTTTAGATAGGATCATATTTAACGATACCGACACTTTTGTTACACAAAACTTAGTATTATGTGTTTCTTGAGTGTTTCATCCTGAGGTTTCATCGAAGGCTGCCTTGGTGAATCCACGGTACGATTCAGGTAAAGAATCATAATTATGAGAATTCTAATGAAATTTCAAACTACCAATTAATGATGGTACGATGCAATTAAGTGAAAAATCGTTGTCACTGAGGCAGTTAACTTCATCTCGAGTAAACCAACACTGGATGTGATCACGTAATACTATAACGAAAACAGTAAAAAGCAACATGATCTGGCTAACTATAAACATCTAAGAGCTTTGACCTCTCAAATCGGTTGTAGGGTAAATGTTTCCATCGCAGAAATATTTTAATTTACAGTTTTTCTATTCGGATTATTATTACTCAGTCTGATTCGAAATTCTGACGATAAGTTTTACTGAGAGAAAGTAATTGAAAAAAAACTTCGTAATTTTAAAAGTGAAATCATCAGTGACAACAGTTGACAGCTGTAATTTCAAATTCAAAGAGAGATTCCAATTCCAACGTCATACTTTTGCTATTTAGAGATAGCAGAGGAGAACAAAGATTTAATTATTGATACAAAGTTGGCAACATAGCCATAAGGGAAATTAGATGAAAGTGATTGGCGTTATATTAATTAGCCAGCTGTAAGGGGCAAACGCGAAAGTCTATACAATATTAAGTCGCGGAATATCGGAACAAGTTTCAAAGTCAGACGAACTTTAAACTAAGCCACAGCTCTGGGTGAACGTTATTTCTATAATACCCCTTTATTGTACGGAATAATTACTCAATAGGAAAGTTCCTTTGAGGATCTTCAGTTGGCTAATTTAATTATCTGTTTTGGTAAGAATCGGTAACATTAAATAATAATTAATTATCATTTACTAATACCAGTTTCCGTCTTATTCCGCGTGGAATTTAGAACTGGGAAAATGGACGGCTAAATTCAGAGTTTACATTTTAACTGGTAAATATTTTATTTTTGTTATTTCATTGAAAAACGTATTCATCGCTATCGTAATCGTACACATATTCTGCCACCTGATTGGCTGTAAATGACAGATTTTACCAATCGGTGGGCAGAATTTGTTTATAACTTCGATAACTACGATTGACACCTATGATTTTTCCTTTACCCCCAGTTTTAAATGTCGTAATTTGTATTTACTGTATTCTGAATTTGTAATTGCACTGTAAAGCAAATTTAAACAATGCGCACACTAAAAACAATTCATAGATTAATTTTAATGATTTAATTTACTCACAAATAATAAAGGATAATCAAATATGAGGACTTTACCCTATAAACATATTTGACCTATTTCCCTGGTACGCCACATGTGTCGGATTACTGTGTGAATATGTGTGAAAGAAAATAGATAAAAACTGGGATAGGGAACACATTGTCGGCGATGGCGCCCCGGGCGTAAACAACGCCATAGCAACGAGCACGGGGCTTGGTCTGTTGACCCGACACACCCTCGCTAGTTCAGTGGTTAGATTGTAGGCTGCACACAACGAAGTCCGGGTTTCTTTTATAGCAGTAGAAAAAAGATATTATCTGGGATAGGGAACACATTGTCTCCGATGGCGCCCTGGGCGTAAACAACGCCATAGTAACGAAGACGGGACTTGGTCTGTTGACTCGCTAGTTCAGTGGTTAGATTGTAGGCAGGAGATAATGAAGTCTAGGTTTCTTTTTTTAACACACTACAAGATAGTACTTGACTGCGGTCTCATCTGATGGTAAGTGATGATATGCAGCAGAAGATGTTATCGTATTAACTTGGGCAACTCAGCCCTAACGGTTACTACACAGCATCGCGCTGAAATACTTAATCGCTTGCCAACGCGTCTTTGTTAGTAGCGTGGTAACTACCCACGGCCGAAGCCTCCCATCAGATCAGAACTGAGCTAAGTTAGGAATTATAAAATTCTGAAGTATTCGTAGAGGGAATCAAACCCGCAATCTCCCTCTTTGCACAAAGCAAGGTCATCAAAAGGGATTCAAGTGTCCATTTAGTTCCTTTTCAATTTGGAATTGACATTTTATAAAGAGTATATCAGTATACTGTGGGAGTATAATATAAAGCTGATCCAAGGGTGATGGTCCACTAGTGTGTCAAAACTGTCAAATGGCACCAATATAAGGCATTTATATCACTTGAATAATTAGAACACTTCTATTAGTACGTTTGACACAAAAGGTAGACTAGAAATACAAAACACACATCATGGCAAATGATTCTCACAAACAATGGCTTTAACGTGCTTTACTAGGCGCAGGGGTGAAACATCGTGAAACGTTGAAATTTCAAAACTCCTTTTACTCGTTTACTTGTAAGAATGTTTACCTGAATTTAACTTTATTATTATTTTTCGGTATCCCAGATATCAATGATCCGTAATCAAACATACTCACCATTGCACCAACGGGGCTTATAGAGTTGTAATAGATCAACCCAGTAGTTTACAGCTACATGTAATAACAATTTAATTTATTAATAACATTATTATTACCGCAGTTGCAACAGCAATAAATAATTATGCGCTCACTTCGCTCGTAGCGCTGTCGAGGTAATAAGGAGCGCCGCATGCAGGTACAGATAGCAGCAATGACTTACTACGTTGCGGTGCACCTCACTGCTACACAGGGTACTGTTGGCAAAAAAATGAAAACATTAAATTTTTTAATTCTGTGAACGATAGAAGACAACACAATCAGTCCTACAGGTTCTTATGGGTTCTTTAAATAGACTTTTAAATTAAACACGAACTGGTGAGACGCCATGATGCTTTATTACAAAATTGAATGACCTGGGATGCCATAGTTAAAATATAGAATACAGTGTTGCCAAAGACTAGACTACATAATAAATATTAGATCCATAGACTAATGACATAAGACCACTACTTCTAAAGGTACAAAAAAGGTAATGAGAAAATAGTAAATTATGTTAATGTTTAAACCTTAATTATTATTATTATAGTCTTAAAAACCATACGTTAAAGCTTAACAGGCCGATGATGCATAATTATGTTTTATTAATTCACTTGATTGATTCCACATTTGATTATTAATTTTGCAGATCCGACGGCATTTGGGCCAGACGCATTAAAATTCGTACCAAAACTTGTTCTAGGACTATGTCCAGCTGAGGATTAATGGATTTCCAGGAAGTAAACTTTATTGTTTTTGCTGTCCGTACGTCAGTATTATTGGTGACTTGATGCATGGCTTACAGTTCGGCTCGATTTATCTCTATTGAGTATTGGTTCTCTTCATATACCTGGTATTACTAGATACATACATACATACATACATACTGGCATATATTGCAGATATTATAATATTACTAGCTGACCCGGAAAACGCCGTTTAGGTATACATGTATTCGGGGCCATGGAAATAGTTTTTCATTCACCCCGACCGATTATAAAACCCTTACCGAAATCCCATGGGAAGAATCGAGACCTTATGATAAAACCAGGAGGTAGCTTTAAGCCTTCAGATAGACATACAATTTTTCAATTTTCAATTCAAAATAAACTCTCGAGTTGACATCATTTTGGTCTATATTTCTTTTTATTTTTTTTATTTTATACAGGTTACTACTTGACTGCGATCTCACCTGATGGTAACTGGTAAGTGATGATGCAGCCTAAGATGTTATCTTACTAACTTGGAAGGGTAAATGAATTTACCCCAACGGTTTTAACAAAGCATCACACCGGAACGCTAAATCGCTTGGCGGTGCGTCTTTGCTGGTAGGGTGGTAACTAGCCACGGCCAAAGTCTCTCACTAGATCAGACCTGAGCCAATTTAGGAATTATAAAATCCCAAAGTGGCCCGTGGAGGGAATCGAACCCACGGCCTCCCGCGGCCACGGCCGCCACTGCGCCAGGGAGGTCGATCTTTATTCTGATATCTTTGATTGTGAAACTCTTTAATAGATTCTATTAAATCACCCTTTGATTTGAGCTTATTTATTTATTTTAAGGTTTCAGCCGTCGGACTTCCACTGGAAAAATGCCTCCTATACTTATTATATAACCTATACGGTCCTGCGCCACTTTTATCCAACGACTTGCCGCGAATCTCTTAATGTCATCAGTCCATCTTGTTAGAGGGCTGCCAACACTGAGCTATCCTGTGCGGGATTGCCATTCCAGCACTTTGGGACTCCAACGTCCGTCGGTTCTGGGAGCTATGTGTCCCGCCCATTGTCACTTCAGCGATATGTTGAGCTATGTCGGTGACTCTGGTCTACGGGTCTTCGTTATCAAATAAGAAATGAGGAGATATATGGAGAAGACGAGAGTTGATGTTGATGTTGATGCGTCTTAGAAGTATATAATGCAACTTTTCAATGGCTTCTTGTCAACCCTTTCTTGTAGAATTAGTTGAATATTAAAACGCTGTTATATGTACATAGTTGAAATTTCAAAGCCTTGAACATCGTCGTAAGGTTGCCTGTCTGTCGGTATTCTATAGAATATATTTCGGAGAGTGTGCACAGGAACTTTTTAAATTGGTTCCCCCGTCACCTTTCTACCATAGAACAGCAAAGCATCGTAAAGGCTTCCCATACATAGTTGACGTACGAAAGACGCGTACGAAGCGGTTTGGTTCCTCGTTCCTGATACGCACTGCAAAGGCCTGGAATACACTCCCAGGCAGTGTCTTCCCTGTCACTTACAACCCGGGTGCCTTCAAATCAAGAGTGAATAGGCATCTTCTAGGCAAGCGCGTTCCACCTTAGACTGTATCATCACTTTCCATCAGGTGTAATCACAGTCAAGTCGCTAGCCTATATAGTATATAAAAAAGAATATTAAAGGACTTTTTTGTTGTATTAGTTGAATATTAAAGCGCATACTTATTTAGGATACTTTAATTAAACGAATGCCGTCATTTCGTAAAATACTGCAACTGATACCACTAATACTCGTATTTTCCGCATTGCGTGACACTCCGACGCGTTAAATGTTGCCGAAAATATATAAAAAAACATTACTTTTTAACAATAAATCCGCTTAATCTTGATCCGGTTGGAAATATGGCGGGTAACCCTTCAACAGTTCGGTAGTAAAAACTATTTCTCTTACACGCGACGCGACGCTGTCGACGAATAAATTACCACCGAAAAGTATTATAATACACGTGTTGTAATAGCCTAGTGTTTGTTTTGTAATCCGGATTATATATTTTGTTGTGAACACCATCAAAAGAAGCATTCGTCCCGTGGTTATGCATGGCCTATAGCCACTTAAGGGATGGCTCTACCAAGTAAAAAGATCTTAAAATAATAAAATAAAAAAACGTGTAAATAGGTGGAACTATTCATCTATAGCAGTATTTTCTCGGAATCATAATATACGAGAATATTTCAAGTGACAAATAAACAAACTCCTAAAAAAGAAGCAACTGAGTTTCACTGATTTCTTGTGATATAACAGACGTTATATAAATAGTACTAAAAATCTCCTTAAATAACTTTGGACTTCACACGACCATTTTCATATCAATAATGTGTGTGGTCAGTTAAAAAGATAAATGTCAGCAAGGAAACGATTTCGTGCATGCATTCCGATCAAATTACTCCACTATTTTAGTACCCAATACTAAATGGAAAGGAATTCAGCAGGTTTTGATCTGTATAGCCTATAAAATACCGAAGACCTCTTGCGGTAGACGTAAATATTTTTGCTATTACTCATAATCTGATTCATAGTTGAAGATTTTCATACGTTGCAAATGCACTCTATTCTGAGACATCAACAGGGAAATTTACAACATGTAACGAAGTAGATACGTTACATGAAACGAAATTGATAATAGCATCGAATGAGAATCAATGTCAGATCTTCACTATTTGAAAAAGCGCGCGAACTCCATTACGTAGTTGGTACCTATGAGTTTGCACACGCCGCGCGTGTCCTTGCGCTGCCCTTCAAAAACCGGCAACCACGGCACGCGGCTCGGCGATTGGCCCAAGCGCCCCGGATTCTGCTAGCCGCCTCTGAACGGTTTAGACAGGTAATCGTTCCAGTGACATTTTTCTTCAAAAGTGAAAAATATAAGTGTTATGTAAGCCCCGTGTACCTATATCGGGGTTCACCTTCAGGCTTCACCTTCAGGCTTCACCTTCAGGCTTCACCTGCTGGCTTCACTCTCGCTTATCTTCGAGCTACGTGCGCGGCCCGCGTGCGCGAACTACGGGCGCGTCCCCCGGCACGCGGCAGCCGGCCACCTTCGGCCTGCCACTACTGCTGGTCGAAGAAGTCGGAGCGCGCGTACGGCCTGCCACTTCTGCAGGCCACGCGTGCCGCGCCCTGCCTGCGTGCTGCCTGCGCGTGCGTCCTGCCACTTCTGCAGGCCACGCGCACCCCGCGCACCCGCGGCCCACCTGCTCGGCCGCTGGCCTTGCCTGCGCGGCCGGTCTCGCCTGCGCGACTCCTGCGCGGGCCGCCTGCTGGTCGCGGCGCCCCGCACGTGTCCGTTACCTGCCTGCGCGGCCGACGTCCTGCCTGCGCGGCCCACCTGCAAGCAGGGAAGTCTTGTCCCCGCCAACTGGGAAGCAATTTAATGACGGCCTTGACCCACGCCCTGTACCCCGCTCTCTTGAGTTAACTACTATAACCATGTTCCTTGAATTGATTTACTGTAAATAAAGTTGTTGACGTGTAGCAGTGTTCTCTTTTCTCTCTCCCTACTTGTACCGTCACACTGGCGCCATAACTTGGTAATCTGGGTCATTATTTTGCTTTCCCGGTTGGTAGTGGATCATTTGGTGCATGTGTTTTTTTTTGTAAAACGTTTTTTTTTTTTTTTTTTTTTTTAAACTTGGTTGCTAGCAACTGTTGTGTATTAACGTAGCCACACCTTTACAACTGATTATTTTTATAATTTATATGATTATTTATCGATTAATTATTTTATAATTTATTAATGAATTGTTAATTTTTTTATATTAATCTATAATTATTATTTCTTAGTGCCTAAGCCTATTTAAATACTAGGTACAGCACGAATTGTTATATAATTTAATTTTAATTTTATTTCTTTCGGCTCATATATACACAATAGTTGCAATTGATTTAATTTTATTTCAGCTTATTGTTTTTTTTTCATTACTGTGTCATTTTCATTATTCATCATCGACCTCATACCTTAAAGAAAGACAACCAGAACGTTAATTTCTTAATTTGTTGTAACAGACGGAGTGTTAGTTTTCTTATTATTTTATCGGAGTAATCAACACTTACCCTCGCGTTTTTTTTGTTAGTTTACCTTAATATTTTTTTTAATCGCGATGGCCTACGAAATAAAATTCATGTCACTGCAAAAACTGGAATTGGAGTATGAAGTAGCCATTCGTGGGGAGACTCCAGGATCTACCGTTCAGGAGTTGCGGAGGCAGATAGCTAAATGTGGTCCTTTATACCCTTCCGAGGATATTTTAACTAGTCCATTCGATCCTGCTAACGACCTTGAAGGCGTGGTCGACACTCTTGAAAAGGTTAATAATAATTTAATAATATCACCTCCTGACAGGAATACTTTATTACGAACGCAAAATGTACTAAACCATTTATATCATCGAATTCGCCGCATACCTTGCACTAGTAGCAATAAACAGGATTACGATCAATGTGTTAGTATCTATAAAGACTATGTCGCTAAACTTAACAAATTATTAGATATTGCAACCGATCCACTAGCCACTTCTGCTAGTAATGTTGCAAATATTGATAGTACCTCACCTGCACCTATTAATGTCAGCGTTACTTGTGAGGGTAATAATATTAACTTATTTTCTAAATTAAAATTTGACGGAAAATCTTGTGTGAGGGCATTTATTCAACGCGCTCAGGAGTTTTGCTTAGCAAAAAATATTAAATCTGATAAAATTCTTAAAAATACCACTGAAATATTTACAGGCGATGCACTTCATTGGTATCGAGGTATAAGGGACTCCGTACAGACTTGGGACGAACTCGCAATTCTCTTAAAGCGCGACTTCAGTCAGGCCGATTATGATTATAGATTGTTGTCAGAGATAAAAGCGCGCACTCAAGGCGAAAAGGAAAGCATAATTATATATCTATCAATAATGGCTGGTCTTTTCGCCCGACTATCTAAGGAACCATCAGAAGAGGATAAGTTAGAGATTCTATTACACAACATTAGGCCATGTTACGCCAACGCATTATCCGCAGTATCATCAATTAAAACTATCAGTGACTTAAGAAACTTGTGCAGGAATTACGAAAACATACAATCACGACTATCGCAATTTAGGGAACCTCCAAGAGCAAACAGTGAAACCTTAGCACCGGATCTCGCTTATTCCAGTAATTCAGGTAGTAAACAAAACTCTAACAATTATTCTCAAAAATATAGCAATAACAATTTTAAATTTAAAAACAATTACACTAATAATAATAACAATAACTTTAGTAAATCTTTTCCTAACAAAACTCAATATCCTAATAGCAAATCTTCACCTCAAGAAAATAGTAATTACGTTCATGCTCTTAATGCTACTCCAAATCGTGTTCCTAATAGACAACCTTCGTATTGCATTCGCTGCAAAACTAACTCCCACTCTACTAGACGTTGTACCGCTGATCGCAGCCAGATCTTTTGTTTTCGCTGCGGTTTAAAAAACGTTAAATCTCCTGACTGCCCCGAGTGTGCCAAAACTAAGCAGCCACAGTCAAAAAAACTAACAACTAAGAATGAAAATGAAAATGAAAATGAAAATGAAAATATTTATTTTTCACATAGGCCTAAATAACAGGCTCTTATGAAAAGTCAAAACTCTACCGCCAGGTTCGGAAAGCAGGTTTGCACCGAGAAGAACTGGCAAGAAACTCGGCACTTGCTCTTTTCAAAAATGTCATTGTTATAATACAAGATTTCTTATAGATTATGAAAAATTATAACATATTTTTAAGATATCTCGTGAGGAGATGGAAGCATATTTCTATCATTCCAAGAATCATTGTCGTTAAGAAATTCTTCAATGGTATAGTAACCATGATTAATTAAATGTTTCTTGACAGTGTCTTTAAACCTGTGCAAAGGTAAGTCCAAAACAGACTTCGGAATCATATTGTAGAAGCGTACACTCAACCCCACAAATGACCTCTGTACCTTACGCAAACGGTGTGGCACTATAACTAACTTATGTCCTCCATTTCTAATTGGACGATTACTTATATCTATCCGTTGCTTATAATTATTAATATTTTGACGAACAAATAGTAAGCAATTATAAATGTATTGAGATGCCACTGTAAGAATACCTATTTCTTTAAATTTTTGGCGAAGAGATTCGCGTGGCTTCATTTTGTATATGGCTCTAATTGCTCTCTTTTGTAATACAAATATGGTTTGAATATCAGCAGCTTTGCCCCACAATAGAATACCATAGGACATAACACTGTGGAAATAGGCATAATAAACAAGCTTGGCTGTATCAATGTCTGTAAATTGCCTAATTTTTCTCACAGCATAGGCAGCTGAACTAAGTTTACCTGCCAAAGTCTCAATATGAGCGCCCCATTGTAATTTATTGTCTAAGGTCACCCCCAGAAATACAGTAGAGTTTTCCATTTTTAGTATTTCTCCATTCACAATCACCTTTTTGTTGCTAACTATATTTCTTAGGTTTGGTAGTGCAAACTCAATGCACTTAGTCTTTTTTGAATTTAAAAGTAAATTGTTAACTGTGAACCAGTGCGATACGTGCGCAATAGCAGAATTTACATCGTCAAAATTGTCTTTACTTTTATCTGTTTTAAAAACGAGAGAAGTGTCATCAGCAAACAATACTATTTCGCAAATACCGTCTACATGGTGCGGTAAATCATTTATATACACTAAAAACAGAAAAGGGCCCAAAATTGAACCCTGTGGCACACCCATTTTGGGGGAACAACCCTGCGACTTTGTGTCATTTATGCATACCCTTTGTGTTCGATCACTCAGATAAGAGGCAACGAAATCAAGAGCTCTGTCTCTGATACCGTAGTGGCTAAGTTTAAATAGTAGCGTCTGATGTTCGACGCAATCAAAAGCTTTGGACAGGTCACAGAAGACTCCTATGGCATTCTGAGACTGTTCCCAGGCATCATAGATATGGCTTAAAAGCTTGGCACCAGCATCGGTGGTATTCCTACCTTTAGTAAAGCCATACTGCTCGGAGTGAAGAATTTTGTTGGAATTAAAATGACTTAGAAGTTGGTCAAGTATGATTTTTTCAAATATCTTACTAAGAGTTGGTAAAATTGAAATAGGCCTATAATTATTAACGTCCTGCCTATCTCCAGACTTAAATAGCGGTATCAGTTTACTATGTTTCATTAAATTTGGAAACGTTCCTAGGTCGACACATTGGTTGAATATTACAGCCATATAAGGGGCAATAGTGTCGATAATGTTGAAAATAACTTGCACAGACATTCCCCAAAGGTCGCCAGTTCTTTTAATTTTTATGAATCGGCAGGTTTTTTTAATGTCTGCTGCAGTGATATGTTCAAAATTAAATAAGACAGTGCATTCTTTTACGTTGTCTCTTAAGAGTTTTTGGGCTGTTGTTGGCGAGGACTTAAGAGAATCCGTCAACAAAACAGGAACATTCTGGAAATAGTTTTCAAAGGTATTCGCGATTTCTAAATCTGATGTTAATTTACTACCATTGGCAACTATTTCAATCTTTGGGTTACGCGATTTGGTTTTTCCTGCCTGTTTGTTAACTATATTCCATGTGGTTCTTATTTTGTTATCAGATTGGGTAATTTTTTCTTTAATATGTAGCGATTTTGCTTGAATGCAAACATTTTTGAAAATTTTTGAATAAGTTTTAACCCGTTCTAGAAAACTTGCAGTTTGATTAAATTGTCTTTCTTCATAAAGCTCATACAACTTTTTTCGACTTTTATGGATCCCAATAGTTGCCCAATCGCTGAATTTTAATTTATTATTCATAATGTCTATATTTTTCGTTTTAAAAATATTTTTAAATTCCGTATCTACAGATTTGAATAGGGTTCTGTAAATACTATCAGGATGTCCATGTTCAAAGACTAGGGCAGGAACTGTAGTAGAAATTTTATCTTTAAACCGCATTAATTTATCTTTTGTTATAGGTCTGCATTTAACTATTTGCTTGAGTTTAACAATACTATTCAAAACATAAATTTGTTGACCACAGTGATCAGACCTAAGCTTACTTATTATAGCCTTATCTAAAATCTCACAGTTGCAAAATATATTATCAATGCAGGAGGCTGAGGTTTGTGTTACTCTAGTGGGTTCCCTAAATACATGGTGTGCATGCTAAATTTGATCAAAATGAATGGAAGGAGTGGCTTAAAACTATTCATTTTTACTTCAACACCTATAAAACTCACACAATTCTGAACAAGGAGTATACTTCGGACAATAGGCCATACGCTCTCGTGCAAGTCGCCCATCTCACCTTATCAGGACTCCTCGATAGCGGATCCGACGTTACGATACTGGGGAACGATTTGTACTTAAAACTAGAAAAAATTGGTTTTCCTTTAATAACAGAAGGCTACATAAATATAAAATCGGCAGGAGGCCATTCCTTACAAAGCCTCGGCTATATTAATCTTCCGGTCAATTTTGAAGGTCAATTTCATATCTTAAAAGCTATTGTTGTTCCTGATATTAAACCGGATTTGATTCTAGGTGTCGATTTCTGGAGAAAATTTCAACTTTGTCCTAAATATGTCAACAGTGTTCGTATATCTGAAACTAAAAATGATATTAAGTCTAAGGATGACTCCGTTAGCACAACTTTTATTCAATCTTACACTAACTTAAATCAATCAGAAAAAGAAATTGCTAATAATGTCATCAAACTTTACAATGACATATCTTTTGAACAGAAGGGTCTCGGTCTGACTAACCTTATCACTCATAAGATCGATACGGAAGACGCAGAACCTATCCGTCAGCGCTACTACCGTATGTCACCTGAAAAACAACGCATACTAGGTGAAGAATTAGATTCTATGTTACAACTAGGAGTCGTTGAATCTTGCGAAAGCCCTTGGTCCTCACCCGTACTTCTCATACCTAAAAATGATGGCAAACTTAGATTCTGCCTAGACAGCCGCAAATTAAACTCTGTCACAAAAAAAGATGCATATAAGCTTCCATATGTATCCGAAATATTGGACAATCTGAAGAACGCTAAATATTTGTCTAGTATTGATCTATCTAAGGCTTTTTGGCAAATACCAATAGAATCTAAAGATCGGGACAAGACTGCGTTTTACGTTCCAGGCCGTGGTACCTTCCGCTTTGTCACCATGCCCTTCGGCTTAACCAATGCTCCTGCGACACAGCAGCGTTTAGTCGACATTTTATTTTATGGCCCAGAATTCGAAAATTCGGTATTCGTTTTTGTGGACGATATTATTATAGTTTCATCAGATTTTAACACTCATATCTCATTATTGATGAAGGTATATAGGAAATTGCAAATGGCTAACTTAACTATTAATTTATCAAAATCAGTTTTCTTCCGAAGTGAACTTAAATATTTGGGCTACGTGGTAAATTCTGAGGGATTGCATGTCGACCCAGGGAAGGTCGATGCAATTCTTAACTTCCCTACTCCTAAGAATAAAAAAGAAGTTAAAAGATTCCTTGGTACAGCATCTTGGTACCGTCGATTTGTGCCAAACTTCAGTACTATCGCGGCACCACTCAATCAATTAACTTCTACTAGTAAGAAGGCTAAACCCTTTAATTGGTCTAAGGAGGCTGAAGAATCTTTTAACAAACTTAAGGAATGCTTAATTTCTGCTCCTGTTTTATCATGCCCACGCTTCGATTTGCCTTTCGATGTCCACTGCGACGCGAGTGACGTAGGAATCGGAGGTCTGCTTACTCAGACTATTAACGGTACGGAACATCCTATAGCTTATATGAGTAGAGCACTCACAGCTCAAGAAAAGAACTTTAGTATTACAGAGCGCGAATGTCTCGCTGTTTTAGTAGCTTTAGAACATTGGCGTTGCTACATTGACAATGGACAACGATTTACGGTTTATACAGACCACTCTGCTCTTAAATGGTTCCTTAACCTTAGTAATCCTACAGGACGTTTAGCCCGCTGGGGTATTCGATTATCTTGCTTCAACTTCGAAATTAAACATCGTCGCGGTGTGGATAATGTTATACCCGACGCTCTTTCTCGTGCATGTCAAGTGTCAGCCTTGAACTCAAATGATACCTCATCTAGCAATTCTTGCGACGAGTGGTACCTAAACATTTACCACGGATGTCAAAATTCACCAACTTCATTCCCTAATTATATCGTTAAAAATAACCGTCTATATAGATATATGCAAAGTAAATGTGCCTTGCTAAAGGAGTTTGAATGGAAGGAAGTGATACCTAAAGAAAAGCGGAACAGCATATTAACTGAGTGTCATTCCGAACCCACCGCAGGTCACCTTGGTATATTCAAAACGTACAAACGCTTAACATTAAGATACTACTGGCCCGGAATGCATGCTGACGTAGTAAACTTTGTCTCAAAGTGCGATACCTGCCTTGCCTATAAGACACCAACGCACGGAACTATAGGTCAAATGGGTAGACCTAAAGAAGTCTCTCGTCCTTTTCAAGCTCTATCTATAGATTTTTTAGGTCCTTTACCTACAAGTCGCAAGCAGAATACTTATCTATTGGTTGTAGTATGTTGTTTCTCGAAGTATACTATGTTATTTCCACTTCGACGGGCTACCACGGAATCGGTCATACGAGTTCTTGAAGACAACATATGGCTAGTTCATGGAATTCCGCAGACTGTAATTCTCGATAATGCTACCTATTTTTGCAGCAAAGACTTAGATACGTTCTTCAAAAAGTACAAAATACCTAATGTATATTTCACACCAAAGTATACTCCACAAGTGAACACAGTTGAACGATACAATAAAACGGTTATCACTAGCATTGCTACATTTATAGAAAACGATCACAGATCCTGGGACACCAAGTTACCTAAAATCCAGTTTGCAATTAACAGCTCAGTCAACGAATCTACTGGGTATACTCCAAATTTCCTCGTACACGGACGAGAACTAGTTACTTGTGGTTCTCACTATGTAGATTCCGATGTAGGGGATGAATTTATTTTTCTTCCTAGGGATATATACTGTGAAAACTTAGGACATCTCGCAGGTATATTCAATGAGGTGCAAAAGGCATTATACCATGCACATGCAAAAAATACTTCAAACTATAATTCTAGAAGAAAACCATTCGAATTTCAAGTCGGAGATATAGTCTATAAAAGAACTTTTGTTTTATCAGATAAAGATAAGTATTTTAGCAAAAAACTAGCTCCAAAATTCATTAAGTGTCGCGTTATAGGAAAACGTTCGCCACTTGTATATGTATTAGAAGATATGACAGGAAATAATCTAGGCGTCTGGCATATCAAAGATCTTAAGCCTGTTTCTCCTCACTATAAAATTTAATTAATTCAGGTAGTATAGGTACTTCGTTTAATTCAATTAATTTGTTTTCACCCTATCGTCTTATATCATCTTTAAGCTAAGTTTGTACAAGAGTTTTTAGGTTGTTTCAGCTAATAACTCACATGTAAAAGAATGCGTCAGTAATGCTTAGACAATAGTTACTGTTGCTTTTATTGAATGCGTGATGTATGAAAGAATGTGTTAGATATTTGAAAGGGTAGATGTACTTACGCTTCAGAGCTTTTTACGAATTTTATTTTGTAGGAATAAAATTCTTTGCTGGGCGAGGGGGATATGTAACGAAGTAGATACGTTACATGAAACGAAATTGATAATAGCATCGAATGAGAATCAATGTCAGATCTTCACTATTTGAAAAAGCGCGCGAACTCCATTACGTAGTTGGTACCTATGAGTTTGCACACGCCGCGCGTGTCCTTGCGCTGCCCTTCAAAAACCGGCAACCACGGCACGCGGCTCGGCGATTGGCCCAAGCGCCCCGGATTCTGCTAGCCGCCTCTGAACGGTTTAGACAGGTAATCGTTCCAGTGACATTTTTCTTCAAAAGTGAAAAATATAAGTGTTATGTAAGCCCCGTGTACCTATATCGGGGTTCACCTTCAGGCTTCACCTTCAGGCTTCACCTTCAGGCTTCACCTGCTGGCTTCACTCTCGCTTATCTTCGAGCTACGTGCGCGGCCCGCGTGCGCGAACTACGGGCGCGTCCCCCGGCACGCGGCAGCCGGCCACCTTCGGCCTGCCACTACTGCTGGTCGAAGAAGTCGGAGCGCGCGTACGGCCTGCCACTTCTGCAGGCCACGCGTGCCGCGCCCTGCCTGCGTGCTGCCTGCGCGTGCGTCCTGCCACTTCTGCAGGCCACGCGCACCCCGCGCACCCGCGGCCCACCTGCTCGGCCGCTGGCCTTGCCTGCGCGGCCGGTCTCGCCTGCGGGACTCCTGCGCGGGCCGCCTGCTGGTCGCGGCGCCCCGCACGTGTCCGTTACCTGCCTGCGCGGCCGACGTCCTGCCTGCGCGGCCCACCTGCAAGCAGGGAAGTCTTGTCCCCGCCAACTGGGAAGCAATTTAATGACGGCCTTGACCCACGCCCTGTACCCCGCTCTCTTGAGTTAACTACTATAACCATGTTCCTTGAATTGATTTACTGTAAATAAAGTTGTTGACGTGTAGCAGTGTTCTCTTTTCTCTCTCCCTACTTGTACCGTCACAAACACTTACTGTCGAACATAGGCCTTCCCAAGTGAGTGCCACCACACCCTGTCCTCAGCCTTCCTCATCCAGCCGCTTCCCGCCACCCGCGCCATGTCGTCGGTCCAACGAGCTGGAGGGCGCCCCACGCTACGCTTACCTACTTCATACTTGTACGCGGTCTCCACTCCAGGACTTTTCGGCTCCACCGGCCATCGCCCCTGCGACACGCGTGACCTGGCCACTGCCACTTCAGCTTGCTAATGGTTTCGGACACTTAGATACCAATATCGATTCGATACGATTAAAGTACGAGTCACAGAAGTTAGTTGCAATTGTTACCATAGCTAATAACTTGCACGCTGTAGTCAAGAATTTGATTGATCGTTATTATGACCAACATCAAGTTTCACAGAAAACATTTGTGTAGACTTCAAAAAAGTAAAAAATAAGAGCGCCAACCAAAATGAACAATATTTTCACATCTGCTCATTTACAGGCTCTTATGAAAAGTCAAGTTTGGCAAACAGGTTTCCACCGAAAAGAGCTGGCAAGAAACTCAGCACTAGAACTTTTCAAAAATGTCATAATATTGAACTTTTCTTAAATAGTATGAAAGTTTATTTTATGCTTTTAATTATATCTCGTGAGTATGTCACGCGCAGACATATTAGATAATAGAATTGCTCTCTTAGATAATAGAAGGTTCTGAAAAGGAGAAGATCTATGCCACTGTCTGATCTATGACAGATCTGTCAACATTAGTACATTAGGCAGCAGTGTTTTACAAAACGAAACATAATAATAATTCATAACTATGTACTGCTTTATGGAAATCTGACATAGCAGTGATCGTAATTAGACTATTACTGCTATAACTCGATAAAAATGTCTGGATAGACTAGACTGTGATCCTGGTATTCAAGTAGAGAACGCTAGGTCTTTTAATTAATCCGATTCACAGAACGGATAGACATCAGAGAGTTAATTGCGCCTAACATTCACTACGTCCTCGACTAGACGACCATGATTGACAACAAAATGAAACAATTACATTAGAGTTTTAATCTATCTTATTAATTATGGCCAAGTCCTGGTTAAAATACTTAGATGTCCCCGCCCGTGCTACGCTCGAGCCATCTTGTGGTAATTTCGTATATTTGATTCTATTTCTTAAACCCATATATATTTTTTTTTATTGAAGATAGGCTTACGCTTGACGACAATCATGCCTGATGGAAAGCAATGATGAGGTCTAGGTTGGAGCGCGCTTGCCTAGAAAATGCCTATTCACTCTTCTCTTGAAGGCACCCAGATTGTATTTGGCTGGAAACACGGAGGCTGGAAGGGCGTTCCACACCTTAGCGATTCGTATCAGAAACGTGGAAGAAAAACGTTTCGTGCGAGTTTGTTGGACGTCAACCACATAAGGATGCCACCGCTCTCGGCGTCTTGCGGTCCTAAGGTAGAAAGGTGAAGGAGGCACAAGGTTATGCAGTTCCTGAGCACACTCACCAAAGTATATCCTGTAAAAAACCGCTAAACAGGCAACATTGCGTCGGTGTTGTAAGGTGAGCAGTTTTGCCCGCGTTAGCGATTCCTTGCCGATTATTCTGCGAGCGCGGCGATCAACCGAGTCCAAACCCATATTTACAGAGGTCGAAATACTTCTATGCTTTTTTTAGTTCATTGTACCTAAAAGCAGTTAAATACATTGACGTCATAGCTAATTAATAGAATAAAAATATGTAAATAAACTACCTAATTATTATCTAGAGATGCAAATATAATTTAACATTAAAATTCCCGGCGAATGATTTCAGATATATACAATGCGTCAGTATTTGAAATAATTATTCTGCTTAAGAGCTTCTTGCCATACTAAATTGGTTTTGCGTTGGCGCTTCCGCAATTTTGCGCTGATAATGCTATTACAAAAAAATTATAGTAAAATAAATATACTACTTATTAAAATAGTAAATAACCAGTGACACTGAATATTAATTGAATTAAATTACTATAATTCAGAAATAACAAAATTTCTTGGATTTTATCCTAAAATAATACGTTTAATTTATCGAAAAAAGCTAAAAATGACACTTTTCGGTTTATGGTTTTTGAATGAAAATCTAGGATTTTGAGACACTTTTTAGTTATTAATTTTCTAAATATGTCATTGTTATAAGTTTGTGATAAGAAACATGGCAAATATCTTGCATCTGCGTAGAGCGTCGACCGCTATTTTAGCAAACAGCCTATACAAAAACTGTTCTAGTGAGAAAGTTATACACATATTTTAAAATATTTTTGAGCCAGGTTCTAGATTATGAAATGCCAAATAATATGAATTCAATTATCTAATCTATAATTGAACACGTAACTATTTATGTTCCTTCGGAAATCGTAAGTTTTGACTCAAGCATAATACTAACGCATGAACCGCCTTAAGACGCAAAAACTCTATTTTAGGATTCCGTAGCCAAATAGCCATCAGAGATAACGATTCCGTCACATTTTCTGAAAGCTTAATAGGAGCGAGTCTTGCTAAACCTAAAAAAAAATTGGTTGTCTGTAAAGTCGGTTTACGGAGTACGGACGATAGATTTACGTGATAACGTCATAATTGGCCTCTCTATCGTTTGTTTTATCGTGCCTCTCTGTCGCTTGTTGCGCGCTCTCGCTTGCACGCACAGGCTCAGGTGGAACGTTATGCAGAACATTACTATTTTTCATGTGCGTTGCTGGTGTTCATCAATTTATTAAACGTTATCACGTCAAAAAATGTTACCTATTTTGATGCAATTTTTGTATTCATCAAAAGCATTAATCTAATTGGTAGACAGGGCATACAAAAACTAATTAGTAACTTTGGCGTAAAATTCATCTAGGAAAGGATATTTGAAAGTTAACCCCCTAAGGGCAACACGCAGGCAAACGCGATGCGCTTTAGCCTCTATAATAATCACCTTTCTTGTAATATCTTAATCGGTGCATTGGACATTTCTGAAATGGGAAACGACCACTGAACTCGCGATACCACACACTGTTCTGTAATTTAAACTCAAACTCAAAACTCAAACTCAAACTCAAAATATATTTATTTCACATAGGCCTAACTTACAAGGCACTTGTAAAACGTCAATATGATATATTTTACAAATTATGTATGGTGATAACTACAAGACGACTTAAAACTAAGTTTACGAGGGTTCAAACGCGCCCTGCACTGAGAAGAAGCCTACAACAAACTCAGCCGGGTTTTGTTTTCGGTTATCACCACTTCACAATGCTCTGAAAAACTAGTTGAGCTAGTATAATTAAAATTAAAGCAGGTCACTCCCAAGGATTCGATTCATTTAAATAATCCTTAACACTATAGTAAGCTTTATTAACAAGCTTTCGTTTTACAACGACTTTGAACTTTTTGAGGGATAAATTTAATATTTCACTAGGAAGTTTGTTGTAAAAGCGTATCCCGTTGCCTTTAAATGATTTATTTATTTTCTCTAGTCTTGTTTTATTCACTACTAGTTTGTTTTTACTTCTAAGATTAATTGCATGGAGATCGCTTTTTTTAACAAAATTATTAATATTTTAATGCACATATATCAAATTATCAAATATATACTGTGCATGCACCGTCATTATATTAAATTCTTTGAATTTTTCTCTTAAGATTCCCTTGGTCCCATTTTGTAAATGGCACGAACAGCCTTCTTCTGCAGCACGAAAATGGTATCAATGTTAGCAGCATTACCCCATAGCAAGAGACCATAGGACATAATGCTGTGAAAGTAACTAAAATATACCAGTCGAGCAGTCTGGACGTCTGTGAGCTGCCTAATTTTTTTAACCGCGTACGCAGCAGAACTAAGCCTGTTCGATAAATTATTTATATGAGGGTCCCACTGTAATTTAGCATCTAACGTTATTCCTAGAAATACGGTTGTATCTACAAGATCCAATTCCTCTACACCTAGTTTTACATTCGTTTGAACTTGCCTAACATTAGGTAAAGTGAATTTAATACATTTTGTTTTTTTTTACCCACGACGGAACGGAGTACGGGTATATGCGTTTAGGGTGAGAGACCGTTTGTACATTACTCTATAAAAAAGATTTTATGTTTGTTTGTATGTTAAATTGTTCACAAAAACCAATAATGCAAAAATATTTTTGTTTGTTTGTTTGTTTGTTTGTTTGTTGGTTTGTTTGTTTGTGTGTGCACATCAATGTTCCCATTTATTTCAAAAACGGCTTGATCGATTTAGATGCGGTTTAATGTATAATGTTTGGTGTTCAGCGGCAATGGTTCTTAGATAATTGTTACGAACATCGATCACCAGGGGGCGCCATAAAATACATTTATATTGCAAACGAATGTTACCATTTATTTCAAAAAAAACGCCTTGACCGATTTAGATGCAGTTTTCTGTATAATGTTTGGTATTCATTGGCGATGGTTCTTAGATAGTTGTTACGAACATCGATCACCAGGGGGCGCCATAAAAAACATTTACAGTGCAAACGAATATTCTCAATTATTACAAAAACGACTGAACCGATTTGGATAAAGTTTTGTATAAAATATTAGTGAGTCATTGGCAATGGTTCACAGATAATTGTTCTTGTGATTGAACAGCAGGGGGCGCCACAATAAACGTCTCATTATGACTTGCAAGGGATGATGCCTTTAAACGCTGCTTGAGGAGCTAATGGCTAGTTTGAAGATTAATTTTCATTTTTTTAAAATAATATAATTTAAATTACATTAATATATTAATCGAAAAACTATAAAACAAGGGGAAAATTAAAAAAATTTAAAACACCCACGACTTTTGCAGACTTGTAATTGAAAAAGGATTAAATAATTTTTTTGAAACTCCCCGACTAAGGGAAAGTAAGAACTAAGAACCTATCAGTATAATTACAAATCCAAGATAATCCGTCGGAGCTGCCATTGCTATTTTCGTTTCCAATATCAATTAATGTAATTAGTAAGTATTGATAAACTGCCGGTATATGAGAAGTATCAAGAAATTGAATTAGTCATCACCTGGTAAACAGCACCATCAACACCGTCATAGGCAAAACACAGCAGCTCCGGCGGATTTTCTTGGATTTGTAATTATACTGATAGGTTCTTAGTTCTTACTTTCCCTTAGTCGGGGAGTTTCAAAAAAATTATTTAATCCTTTTTCAATTACAAGTCTGCAAAAGTCGTGGGTGTTTTAAATTTTTTTAATTTTCCACTTGTGCTATTAAGCAGCTAATTTAGGTGAATACTACTTTAGGCGCGTTGGCGAATATTGAGATCGGTAAAACATTGTTTACCAACTCGTTACCGTAGGTTAACACTTCATACTGTTACCGTAACCGACACCTTTTATAGAAGTTTATTCTGAGTTTTCATGTGCTTTTTTATATATTAAACGTGATAGTGCTTTTAGCTAATTTCAGCTGGACGATAATTTACACTGGGAGTATAAAACAATAGTGCTAATTAGCAGTGTATGCGACAGACGTCCTCTGTCCACCTATTTAAAAAGGTTTAAAAAGGTTTTAATTAAGCGTCTAGTCGTATTCAGTGTGAAATGTTATTAACGCCGGGCTAGGGCTTCCTCGCTGAAGCGGCTGTTTGTTCATAAAGTACTCAGAATATTATACGTATACTAGCTGACCTGGAAATGTCGTTTTGCCATCAGGGATTTAAAAAATTGCTTACTTTACTTTAAGACCTACCAAACTTCTACAAAAAATTTCATAACAATCGGTCGAGCTTTGTAACAAACACTGTAAAACACGAGAATTTTAATTGTATGATTGTGCAAACATTGGCTACATTTATACTTTCGAAACTGATACAGTAGTGTTTTTAGGATGATACCTTTTACCAAATTACTTTTGTTTGTTTGTTAACTGCCGTTTTAACTTTTGCCAATGCACTTTAGTTATTCTGTCTAGATTTTATCCGTATTTAAAAGTAAATATAACGGGCAAACACTTTAAAGTTGGAAAATAGTGCATTTTCAACCCTTTGAAATCAAGTCATAAGCTCAAATACTGAATGGATTGGAATAAATAAATAAATAAATAAATAAATTGTTTATTTGTGAACAGAAAATTAATACAGTTATCTTAAAATTACCCTGGACCCCCAAACTAGGAAACCCGTGACTTGGGGGCCGGTTTCTAAACTTAAACTAAAAAACAATTTTTTGACACGGACGGACAACAGTAAATGTAACATAACCATTTATATTAGTGTGGTTGCGAGTGTATAGTCTGTGTGTATGCGTGCGTGTGATAGTGTGTGTGTGTGTGTGTGTGTTTGTGTGTGTGTGTGTGTGTGTGTGTGTGTGTGTGTGTGTGTGTGTGTGTGTGTGTGTGTGTGTGTATGTGTGTGTGTGTGTGCGTGTGCGTGCGTTAGAGTGTACATGTTTGATAATTATTACCGAATAAGCTTTTCAGTGTCATGGTAATTTAGATCACTTAAAATATTTCTTAGTTTACTTTTGAGCTTATATCTGTTAAGATGGGAGGTCTTGATCTTTTTGTTGATATTTTTATACAAATATAAGCTCATGTAGTTAAACTGTCTCTGTGCAAATGAACTGTGTGTGCGAGGGACGTGTATATCTAACCGACGCCGGTGAGGGTAAGTATGGACCGGTGGAGGTGCTGGGTGGATTTGATGATAACGAAGAACACTTCTTTCAATATACAGTTGCCGAACTGTAAGTAATTTTGCGGTTTTGTATAGTTCCTCTGTGGGGAATCTGCGGGGCTTACCAAGCATTACCTTTATGATGGCTCTTTGGGCTCGCTCAACCTCAATCATATGAGTAGTGGCTGCGCCTCCCCATACTGATATACAGTAAGTGATTAGGGAATGAAATAATATTGATTGATTTTACATTAATTCAGAACCAGCCAAATTCCCGGATGCAGCCGTGGGATAAAGCAAGTAGAGTTCTGATATTTATGTTATTAGTGTTAGTTGGGCCTAGTTTTCAATTGCCAAACTCAATAATAAATAATTGCTATGGTGCGCGAATCTGTTTTCACTGTTGAAATTGGAAATTGCGAAAAGGTCGTGGCCCTCCTGTTAGAGCTAATTTTCAATGTAATTTCATTCTATTGAAGGGAATTTCGTAAAATTCTTGCAAAGTCCAATCGATGCTGATTGGCCTATTGACAGTTTCTGTTTGAAGTCAAATAATCGAGTTGTTTCGTGATTGGCTTTTAAATGTGCGCTTATTGAAAGGTTTCTAAATACGACTTTAAACTAATAACTCTAAAGACGAGGTGTAATTAGAAATAGTGCTCAGATTTTTTTTATTTTTCCAGGATATAAAGTAACCTAGATTTTTCTTTATACAATCTTCTCCTTAGGTTCATGTAAAAGTAGGTATTTACAATCTTCAACTAATAGTGATAGTTTACCGATAGATAGATAGAAAGACAGACATACACATGGATATACAAAAACAATCAGAAAAGGACTGTTTGAGTTTTTAAATTCTTTTTGAAACGTCTACTTCTAAATAGTCGAATTGCTTAAACTAGATATCTATATATATAAAAGAATGAGGCATTTTGGTGATTTTGGTTGTTCCACGGATTCCGCCAAAACTATAGGTCGTAGAGATCTGAAATTTGGTACCTAGGTAGATATTAGGTCATGAATTCGTACTAAGACGGGGATTCCAGAAATTCCATGTTGAAGGCGTAAAAACCGTTGGTTTTCGGGATTTCTCCATACAAAAGTGTAATTTTTTTCGTTGTTCCAGGGATTCCCGAAAAACTACAAATCGTAGAGATCTGAAATTTGGTACCTGGGTTGATATTAGGTCATGAATTCGTACTAAGACGGGGATTCCAGAAATTTCATGTTTAAGGGGTAAAAACCGTTGGTTTTCGGGATTTCTCCATACAAAAGTGTAATTTTTTTCGTTGTTCCAGGGATTCCCGAAAAACTACAAATCGTAGAGATCTGAAATTTGGTACCTGGGTTGATATTAGGTCATGAATTCGTACTAAGACGGGGATTCCAGAAATTCCATGTTTAAGGGGTAAAAACCGTTGGTTTTAGGGATTTCTCCATACAAAAGTGTAATTTTTTTCGTTGTTCCAGGGATTCCCGAAAAACTACAAATCGTAGAGATCTGAAATTTGGTACCTAGGTTGATATTAGGTCATGAATTCGTACTAAGACGGGGATTCCAGAAATTCCATGTTTAAGGGGTAAAAACCGTTGGTTTTCGGGATTTCTCCATACAAAAGTGTAATTTTCTTCGTTGTTCCAGGGATTCCCGAAAAACTACAAATCGTAGAGATCTGAAATTTGGTACCTAGGTTGATATTAGGTCATGAATTCGTACTAAGACGGGGATTCCAGAAATTCAAATTTTAAGGGGTGAAAACCGTTGGTTTTAGGGATTTTCCAATACAAAATTGTCATTTTTCGATTCCGACAAAACTTTGATTCATACTAATCAGGGTACCTAGGTTGTTGAATTTGTACTGCGACGGGGATATTCGAATTTCAAATTTGATGATGGGAACATTTGCGAACTTCTTTGATTTTGGTATAAATTTTTTTTTTAATTCTTTTTCTCATATCAACAGCAAGCGTAGAAAAGGAATCTGTGGTGAAAATTTAAAAAATTGGACGCCATTTTGAACTTTTTCGTTATTGGACCGAATTCTTTCAAAATGGATATCTGACCATTGCAGCAAGCATAGAAAAAGAATATGAAGTCAAAAATTAAAAAATTGGCCGCCATTTTGAACTTTTTCGTTACTAGGCCGAATGATTGGAAAATCAATATGTGACTATAGAAGCAGGCATAGAGAAGGAATATGTGGTAAAAATTTAAAAAAGTGGCCGCCATTTTGAACTTTTTTGTTACTAGGCCGAATGATTTGAAAATCAATATGGGACTATAGAAGCAAGCATAGAGATGGAATTTGTGGTCAAAATTTAAAAAAGTGGCCGCCATTTTGAACTTTTTTGTTACTGGGCCAAATGATTTGAAAATCAATATGTGACTATAGAAGCAAGCATAGAAAAGGAATTTGTGGTCAAAATTGAAAAAAATGGCCTCCATTTTGAACTTATTTGTTATTGGATCGAATTCTTTCAAAATGGATATCTGACCATTGCAGCAAGCATAGAAAAAGAATATGTAGTCAAAAATTAAAAAAATTGGCCGCCATTTTGAACTTTTTTGTTACTGGGCAGAATGATTTGAAAATCAATGTGACTATAGAAACAGGCATAGAGAAGGAATTTGTGGTCAAAATTGAAAACAATGGCCACCATTTTGAACTTTTTTGTTACTGGGCCGAATGATTTGAAAATCAATATATGACTATAGAAGCAAGCATAGAGAAGGATTTTGTGGTCAAAATTGAAAAAAATTGCCGCCATTTTGAACTTTTTTGTTACTGGGCCGAATGATTTGAAAATCAATATGTGACTACAGAAGCAAGAATAGAAAAGGAATTTGTGGTCAAAATTGAAAAAAATGGCCGCCATTTTGAACTTTTTTGTTATTGGACTGAATTCTTTCAAAATTTGTATCTGACCATTGCATCAAGCATAGACTAAGAATCTGAGGTCAGAATTTAAAAAATTGGCCGCCATTTTGAATTTTTTTGTTATTGGATCGAATTCTTTCAAAATCGATATCTGACTATTGCAACAAGCATAGAAAAAGAATATGTAGTCAAAAATGAAAAAATTGGCCGCCATTTTGAACTTTTTTGTTACTGGGCCGAATGATTTGAAAATCTATATGGGACTATAGAAGCAAGCATAGAGATGGAATTTGTGGTCAAAATTAAAAAAAAATTGCCGCCATTTTGAACTTTTTTGTTACTGAGCCGAATGATTTGAAAATCAATATGGGACTATAGAAGCAAGCATAGAGATGGAATTTGTGGTCAAAATTGCAAAAAATGGCCGCCATTTTGAACTTTTTTTGTTACTGGGCCGAATGATTTGAAAATCAATATGGGACTATAGAAGCAAGCATAGAGATGGAATTTGTGGTCAAAATTTAAAAAAGTGGCCGCCATTTTGAACTTTTTTGTTACTGGGCCGAATGATTTGAAAATCAATATGTGACCATAGAAGCAGGCATAGAGAAGAAATTTGTGGTCAAAATTGAAAAAACTGCCCGCCATTTTGAACTTTTTGTTACTGGGCCGAATGATTTGAAAATCAATATGTGACTATAGAAGCAAGTATAGAAAAGGAATTTGTGGTCAAAATTGAACAAAATGGCCGCCATTTTGAACTTATTTGTTATTGGACCAAATTCGTTCAAAATGGATATCTGACCATTGCATCAAGCATAGACTAAGAATCTGAGGTCAGAATTTAAAAAATTGGCCGCCATTTTGAATTTTTTTGTTATTGGATCGAATTCTTTCAAAATGGATATCTGACTATTGCAGCAAGCATAGAAAAAGAATATGTAGTCAAAAATGAAAAAATTGGCCGCCATTTTGAACTTTTTTTGTTACTGGGCCGAATGATTTGAAAATCAATATGGAAGCAAGCAGATGGAATTTGTGGTCAAAATTGCAAAATATGGCCGCCATTTTGAACTTTTTTGTTACTGAGCCGAATGATTTGAAAATCTATATGGGACTATAGAAGCAAGCATGGAGATGGAATTTGTGGTCAAAATTGCAAAAAATGGCCGCCATTTCGAACTTTTTTTTTACTGGGCCGAATGATTTGAAAATCAATATGGGACTATAGAAGCAAGCATAGAGATGGAATTTGTGGTCAAAATTGCAAAAAAGGGCCGCCATTTCGAACTTTTTTGTTACTGGGCCGAATGATTTGAAAATCAATATGGGACTATAGAAGCAAGCATAGAGATGGAATTTTTGGTGAAAATTTAAAAAAATGGCCGCCATTTTGAACTTTTTTGTTACTGGGCCGAATGATTTGAAAATCAATATGTGACTATAGAAGCAGGCACAGAGAAGGAATTTGTGGTCAAAATTGAAAAAATGGCCGCCATTTTGAACTTTTTTGTTACTGGACCGAATGATTTGAAAATCAATATGAGACTATAGAAGCAAGCATAGAGATGGAATTTGTGGTCAAAATTGCAAAAAATGGCCGCCATTTCGAACTTTTTTGTTACTGGGCCGAATGATTTGAAAATCAATATGGGACTATAGAAGCAAGCATAGAGATGGAATTTTTGGTGAAAATTTAAAAAAAATGGCCGACATTTTCAACTTTTTTGTTACTGGGCCGAATGATTTGAAAATCAATATGTGACTATAGAAGCAGGCATAGAGAAGGAATTTGTGGTCAAAATTGCAAAAAATGGCCGCCATTTCGAACTTTTTTGTTACTGGGCCGAATGATTTGAAAATCAATATGGGACTATAGAAGCAAGCATAGAGATGGAATTTTTGGTGAAAATTTAAAAAAAATGGCCGACATTTTCAACTTTTTTTTTACTGGGCCGAATGATTTGAAAATCAATATGGGACTATAGAAGCAAGCATAGAGATGGAATTTGTGGTCAAAATTGCAAAAAAGGGCCGCCATTTCGAACTTTTTTGTTACTGGGCCGAATGATTTGAAAATCAATATGGGACTATAGAAGCAAGCATAGAGATGGAATTTTTGGTGAAAATTTAAAAAAATGGCCGCCATTTTGAACTTTTTTGTTACTGGGCCGAATGATTTGAAAATCAATATGTGACTATAGAAGCAGGCACAGAGAAGGAATTTGTGGTCAAAATTGAAAAAATGGCCGCCATTTTGAACTTTTTTGTTACTGGACCGAATGATTTGAAAATCAATATGAGACTATAGAAGCAAGCATAGAGATGGAATTTGTGGTCAAAATTGCAAAAAATGGCCGCCATTTCGAACTTTTTTGTTACTGGGCCGAATGATTTGAAAATCAATATGGGACTATAGAAGCAAGCATAGAGATGGAATTTTTGGTGAAAATTTAAAAAAAATGGCCGACATTTTCAACTTTTTTGTTACTGGGCCGAATGATTTGAAAATCAATATGTGACTATAGAAGCAGGCATAGAGAAGGAATTTGTGGTCAAAATTGAAAAAAATGGCCGCCATTTTGAACTTTTTTGTTACTGGACCGAATGATTTGAAAATCAATATATGACTATAGAAGCAAGCATAGAGATGGAATTTGTGGTCAAAATTGAAAGAAATGGCCGCCATTTTGAACTTTTTTGTTACTAGGGCGATTGTTTTGAAAATCGATATCTGACTATCGCAGCAAGCATAGAGAAGGAATTTGTGGTCAAAATTTAAAGAAGTGGCCGCCATTTTCTTTTTTTTTGGTTACTGGGCCGATGGGAAAATCGATATTCGACTATTATCAGCAAGGTAGTGAAAAATTTTGTAGTTCTTATCAAAATAAATGGCGACGACAGGAATTTTGGAAATTTAACGCTTGAGGGAGTCAAGCAGAAGTTCAACGTGAGCGAAGCCGCGGGCGTTTGCTAGTTTAAAAATAAAAATGCAAAATTCTTGCTTTGACATTAATTCTATGGATGCTTACTAGATGGCACTAGTAATTCCGTTACGAAGAAAATAGCACAAGTTACAAGTGGAAAATTAAAAAATTTTAAAACACCCACGACTTTAACAGACTTGTAATTGAAAAAGGATTAAATAATTTTTTTGAAACTCCCCGACTAAAGGAAAGTAAGAACTAAAAACCCATCAGTATAATTACAAATCCAAGAAAATCCGTCGGAGCTGCTGTGTTTTGCCTATGACGGTGTTGATGGTGCTGTTTACCAGTTGATGACTAATTCAATTTCTTGATACTTCTCATACACCGGCAGTTTATCAATACTTACTAATTACATTAATTGATATTGGAAACGAAAATAGCAATGGCAGCTCCGACGGATTTTCTTGGATTTGTAATTATACTGATGGGTTCTTAGTTCTTACTTTCCTTTAGTCGGGGAGTTTCAAAAAAATTATTTAATCCTTTTTCAATTACAAGTCTGTTAAAGTCGTGGGTGTTTTAAAATTTTTTAATTTTCCACTTGTTTTATAGTTTTTAGATTAATATATTAATGTAATTTAAATTATATTATTATTACAAAATGAAAATTAATCTTCAAACTAGCCATTAGCTCCTCTAGCAGCGTTTGAAGGCATCATCCCTTCCAAGTCATAAAGAGACGTTTATTGTGGCGCCCCCTGCTGTTCAATCACAAGAACAATTATCTACGAACCATTGCCAATGACTCACTAATATTTTATACAAAACTGTATCCAAATCGGTTCAGTCGTTTTTGTAATAATTGAGATCATTCGTTTGCACTGTAAATGTTTTTTATGGCGCCCCCTGGTGATCGATGTTCGTAACAACTATCTAAGAACCATCGCCAGTGAATACCAAACATTATACAGAAAACTGCATCTAAATCGGTCAAGCCGTTTTTGAAATAAATGGGAACATTCGTTTGCAATATAAATGTATTTTATGGCGCCCCCTGTTGATCGATGTTCGTAACAACTATCTAAGAACCATTGCCGCTGAACACCAAACATTATACAGAAAACCGCATCTAAATCGGTCAAACCGTTTTTGAAATAAATGGGAACATCGATGTGCACAAACAAACAAACAAACAAACAAACAAACAAACAAACAAACAAAAATATTTTTGCATTATTGGTTTTTGTGAACAATTTAACATACAAACAAACATAAAATCTTTTTAATAGAGTAATGTACAAACGGTCTCTCACCCTAAACGCATATACCCGTACTCCGTTCCGTCGTGGGTAAAAATTTAGTTAAAGTACCTATTTATGAATACTTACGTATTGTTTAATATATGTACCTACCTGATTGTGATTATGCATTCCTGTGACATTAAGATCAACTTGAGAAAGGAAACTTTATAACTTATTTCGACTATTTTAAGAACTTACGAAAGGAGATAAATGAGGAGGAAGGAGGAGGACCGTGTGTGGTGGCGCGCTCTCGGAAAGGCTTAGGTCCAGACTCCAGCTGTGGACGCCTTAAGGTTGATTTAGTTAAGTTAAGTAAGGAGGTTAATAAAAAAAAGTTTGAAGTTTGCTCTACACAATTTCTCAAAAGAACAACGTAAAGCCTACCAATCCGCACTAGGCTGGCATGGTGGGCTACGACAAAAAACACTCCCCTATAAAAACTTCCAACACAGGACAGGAGCGTTGACGCCTTGACGGGTCTAAGCGCATCGTATAATACGATTGCGTTAAAATCTGGATGGGTAACCATAATACGAACAAAGTTCTAATTTTTTCGATTTTCTGTAAATCATAAAACCAAATAATTTACTTAATAATGTAGTAAATTATCCTGTATATTGAGATAATGAACTTACCTAACCTGTGGTCTAGGAAGGCAAATTACCTGTTGTGTGTACTTAAAAAAAAACCGTTGAAGCCCATTGAGGTATGACCATAAGACACAATGTGGTACAGAAGTATCAGGTAGAGGCAGAGTATAGCATAACCACAGGTAGGCTTGCTTGAAAGGAAATCTGTACGGTCGGATATGACGATAAAGTATTCACACACGGTCTAAAATCAAATTGCCTGGCGTTTTTTTTCTTCAAAGAGTAAGGTAAGAGCAGATAGACACTCCAAGTTAAACGTGGTGTGTTTGTGCCTAACTTTGAGACGTGCTGTAGTACACATCAGACTTTTCATCACATTTGAACTTCGTCGTAAGTTTGCGCTTGTCTGTAGGCATTCCAAAAAATATATTTCTGCGATAGTGCTCTTTTAATTTAGTTTCCCCGACACCTTTTTTACAATACAACTGCAAGGTATCGCATAGTTGACTTACCAAAGACACACACGAAGCGGTTTTATTGCTCGTTCCTGATACGCACTGCAAAGGTCTGGAATACACTCGCGGCCTCCATCTTTCACACCACCTACAATCAAGAGGAAATACGCATTTCCTAGGCAAGCGCGCTCTACCTTAGACTGTATCATCACTTTCCATGAGGTGTGATCACAGTCAAGCGCTAGCCTATATAGACGGGTTTATGGACTTTTCAAGTAGGTCTATTTGTCACTTCATAAGTCACCTCCGAGAATGAAAGGAATATTATGACTATTGGCCATAGCCTCCTATCCAGGCCATATCTGTGCGCATTGGCAGGCTTCATACACCTTTGTAAACATGGAGACCTTACTAACGTGCAGGTTAAATCTGCAGTATGTTATAATTCACACCCCTAAGCACGTAATTCTAAGTTACCCAAACGTTTCTACAAAGGCACACAACTCCCAAAAATTAAAGATGTCTCGAGTAGGTAAAATACCTGGCAACAAAATAAAACTGTCGTGTCTGTGGAAACGAGTCCGAATCTATGTCCGTCGGATAGCATACCGAGCCTGTCGGACGAGTCCTTTTTTGCTCCTGTGGCCCACAACCACATGCTGTGTCTGTGAATACACGTGAGTGTGCGTAACCAGTCCAGTGCGTCAGTGTGCGTGATCAGCTGATGACAAAACATCATTATAACGCGACGTCGGCGTAGCGATGGAGATGTAGTTTTCAGCTCGAACGATAATAAATATGATATACTGCGATACGATAGATGAAATGGCAGGGAGAAATAGCGTACTCTAGTAAAGAAGATAACGTCTGCCTCAAGTAGATGACCACGACCGAAAGCGATGAGCGAAACGACGAAGAAGAAATACCTAAACAATTTATCCTTCTGCTGCAGACGACCTCCCTGGTGCAGTGGCACGCGATCTTGTTCAAGGAGGTTGTGGGTTCGATTATTATTTATCGCCACAAGCCTCTTTAGAATTTTAAAGCTAAATTGGTTCAGATTTGGTCTGGTGGGGCTTCGGCCGTGACTAGTTACCATTTGTCACCCTACAAAGACAAAGGCGCACCGCAAAACGTTTTAGCGTTCCGGCGCGATGCTGTGTAGAAACCGTTATAGACGAGTTTACTTACCCTTTTGAGTTAGTACGATGACGCTAACACTTCGGCTGCATTCATTCATCACTTACCATCAGGTGACATCGTTGTCAAGTAATTACTTGTACAGTATAAAAAGTCTCTACAGCCAATACTGACTAACTACTTTGTTAAGAGTCAAAGCAAGCGCAGTCTAAATTTTAGCAGAACTAGGTATTTTAATCGGTTTTCTTCTCAACCACAAATCTCAACTCTATAATCCTTCAAAAGGGCCCTAACATCGCTTCGACATCCCATAGTTAGGGCAGGATCCTACTTCTAAGTTCAAACGCGATCTGCACTGAGAAGACCCCACAAAGAACTCAGACAGATATAATGAGGGAGCATCGGTTCTCTTCTGACCTCTAGAATCCTTCAAAAGGGCCCTAACATCGCTTCGACATACCATGGTTAGGGCAGGATCCTATTTCTAAGTTCTAACGCGATCTGCACTGAGAAGACCCCACAAAGAACTCAGACAGGTATACTGAACGAGCATCGGTTCCCTTCTCAAGTCTAGAATCCTTCAAAAGGGCCCTAACATCGCTTCGACATCCCATAGTTAGGGCAGGATCCTACTTCTAAGTTCAAACGCGATCTGCACTGAGAAGACCCCACAAAGAACTCAGACAGGTATAATGAACGAGCATCGGTTCCCTTCTCAACTCTAGAATCCTTCAAAAGGGCCCTAACATCGCTTAGACTTCCACGATTGTGTGCGTCTATTTTTTGTTCCTTCGGTCGGCGTGTCTTAGTGTGTGTGTATGTATACGTACATAACAAGTTACCTGCGCGTGTGTGCGCGATCAGCTGATGCGACAGCTGTACAACGTTGGCATAGCAATGGAGATTTATGAGAATTAATAGTATTTTATTGCTTCAGAAACATAAGCACCGAGCTTCTAGGAACAAGCTAATACGGGTATATAAATAGTCTGAGGTTTTTGTATGTCGCTCATTGCTCTGTGATTTTATAAGAATTTCTTCGTCGATTATCTTGAATTACCTGCGAATAGAGTACTTAAATTATATTGTAATGCCAGTGGAAAATACCTGGTACTGCTGCTTTGGTATTTTTATCAGTTGATGACGGCGCTAACTGAAAATAAGTTAGCTAGGTATATTGCAAGTTCCCGGGTTTGATTTTATCTGCATGAGTCTGATCAAGATTATCGGAAGATTATCGGATTATCTCATGTGTTTGTAATAAAACTGTCCCGAAAAGGCTTGACCGATTTTTATGAATTTTTCGTGTAGGTACAGGTAATATTCGGTAAGTCTGAAAACAGGGCGTAAACTATTTTTCAACGAATATGAAAACGATATTGACTACACAATCTCGTATTGTGAAGTCAACACCTCTTGAGGATGTTCCGGTGTTGGGACTCGGAACGAAACGTGCGTCGAAAGTGTTCGCTTGGGAACATTGCTTTCGTGCTTGATCGGGAGGGTGCTTGGCTTATGGTTCCTGCTTGTTGAACCATCCATATTCAATTCATACAGATTTTCAGGTAGCGGATTATAGCAAAACCAATTACTTAAGTAATCTTTTTATTTTTAGACTACATTGGTGCTCTTACCAAGAAAATGCCTAGTAGCCCTATTTAAGTTTTGCTTAAAGGCACAAAGATTGTACTTAGCTGGAAACACGAAGGTTGAAGATTTTCCACACCTTAGCGGTTCGCATCAGAAACCTGAAAGAAAACCGTTTATTGCCAGATTGTAGGATGGTGCTGGATTTGAACCACAAGGATACCACCGCTCTCGATTCTATGGTAGGAAGATGATGTATAAGCTTACGGCTAATAATAATAAGGAGGTAGTCCTGCCTATATAAGGACCTAATAATACTAATTGAAATTTCCTCGCAGAGGGATATGGCTCGTATAGCTCAGCGGTCAGAGCACCCAGACGCGAAAGCTGGGGGACGCGGGTTCAAATCCCGCTGCGAGTGAAAAATTTTGATTCGTATTTAAATTTATAGGAATAAGGAGGTGTTTTCCATGCTCTTGAATACGATGCTCCAAATGGATGGATGGATCTTCGCATCGAAATAGCAATGCCCTTATAAAAAAATCTTAAACGTCACACATCAGTCAGGTCACAATTAAAAAAGCACCGCACCTTGCCTCCCAGCGAGCTTTTGAAAAAGGAACGCGTTGACGACGGAAAATAAAACATAGCCCTTCGCACTCACACCTACGCGCTTTGAACACATTTGACTATACCTATTCTGTTCACACTATTCTGAATGCAGTATAAATTCATACACCTTATGTACTAAACAACTACATTTAAAATTGAACCTTACTACAAAAGCGATAGGGTTGGGTGTTGAATGATGTGGTGTTTGTTTTGTGTGAAAGGGTTTCACAAGGGTCACCTCTTGTACTTTTTTGAAACCCTCTCATTACGTAGGGAACAGTCAACATCCTACACGCATATAGACTTACAAATATTTAGATAGGTATTTCTGTTCTAATAGTAGGTTTTTTTAACATAAAGCTCCATTCTGATATCCTATTTCGAGCTCCGAAATGAACTTGCATGTCGAGGTTTTGGACGTTATCATTATCGACACGTGAAACCAAAAATTACAATTACATCCATTGTAATTTCCGATAAATTTAAAAAGCTGAGATTTTGGAGCAACATTTGGGAGAACTTTCTATCGAGAAAATTTTATCCAATCGTGTTTCTGCTTCACAGCGTTTTAAAACTGCAAGTCACTAAAAATCGCTTAAATACGCCATCGACACTGTTAATTTCCTTTGAATTTTGTATGTTACTTCTATAGGTTTCTAAGTCTGCTTCTACCCACAAACACACCGTAGTCTCATATTGTTTATTCAAATACACTTGTGTGCGCAGTCAGCTGATCACCTGTGTGTGTGTGTGTGTATTTGAATACACACGTATGTGTATTGTGTAGATGTGTATGTGTGAAATAAGTTCAAGTTTGATGTATGCGAGGGACGTGAAGCGATTTTGAAATGGTTTTTAGTGTTTTTTTTGGAGTAATTTCATATTTAGGATTATGTTTTGTGGAGTTACGTTTAATTTATGTTCTCTTAGATTTTTCATTTAGATCTTTTAGTAGGTACAACTTAATGTTTAGTACCTACCTACTACTCGTAATTTTGTTATTTAGGTAGGTGGGTGTTATGAATTCCTACTACGTTTGATACGTAGAGTTTACAGATCCAATTCAATTATGTGGTTGATGTCCAGCGTACTCGGACGATACGCTTTTCTTCTACGTTTCTGATACGAACTGCTAAGGTGTGGAACACCCTTCCAGCTTCCGTGTTCCCAGCCAAATACAATCTGGGTGCCTTCAAGAGAAGAGTGAATAGGCATTTTCTAGGCAAGCGCGCTCCATCCTAGACCTCATCATTTCTGTTCATCAGACTTGATTGTAGTCAAGCGCAAGCCTATCAACATTAAAAAAAATAATTAATGATGCATCTATTTTTTATGTATTACATATTGGGTCATTTTAAGATATTATAACAGAAATTATAAACTCTACGTGTTCTATTATTATTATAGGTTCTATTATTGTTATAACTTTAACTTCAAGTAGGTATAAAGAAAATAATACAACCTCTTGATATTCGTGTTCATGATTTTAATTTTTTTTGATGGCGCAAGCTTATAATACCTATTAACTAATTTTATTTCTAAGAACATTCCAAAGGAAACACTAATAAGCCGTAATCACAAGGTAATGGTTGTCCCTACACTATCCCATAAATCCCATGGTACACTAAGTAAAATTTTTATTACCTAGGTAAGTAAGTAATTGGTGCATTAAGGTTTCTTATTTTCGATTCAGGTATGTTTTAAAGTCAAAATTTAATGAAGCACCTACCCGGGAAAGGCATTTACTTTTGTGTGCGTATGTATTTTCACCGGTCAAAAAAATTCCTTTTTAATTTTCGAACTTTAATTTCACGAAGAAGTCAACCAAGTTACGAAGTTATAAAAACTCACTCAATTTACATTTACAAGTAAAAATATGCAGTAACGAACTTTCTAAAAAAAAGTTAAAAAAAAAAACGCCGCCCGGCCTTGAAGTCATATGGGCCGTAACAGCTGATGCTACCTGACACTTACACACACACATACACATCCGAGATGCATACGCACACAATAAATATGGATACAGGGAGGCCTCAGACCAAAGCATTCCTGTTACAGAAAAAAACGTTTTTGCTGCTTCTGAGAACTTTTTACTTGCTTCCATTGGGAAGCAATTCAGCCCACTTAGACTTATGGACTTATTAAATGGAATGAAATTAAAAAAAAATGTATGCAAATGATTATATCTGATGGACTGAACGATCACGTGACTTATTTAAGCAAAACTGTAACTCTTACATTTTTTTGAATTTCGTTCCATAGTTATCTCCATCAGTCTATTAAATTAGCGGTCGACAGATTTCTATGATGATCGTAACTAAATCATTTATGGCTAAAGGTGGAAATTAATGACTAATCCGATCCGGATTCTGAGATAGAAATTTGACATATGCTCCATGCAAGTTATGTCAATTTTTTATCTCTGGTAGGAAAAATCCGAAAAGGATAGGTTATTAATTTCGGCCGTTAGGCAGCAAGAACCATAACAAAATCAGAGGATATTTTGTTGTTCAAGCTACATAATTATAACATAATTATTATGTATTTTATTAGGTACATACACCACAAAACATAAACTTCATTAGCTACACCACGTCTCTGTAGATAAAAGTTCAAAGATTTTATTAATCGTTTTCACGATTAACTACCACACTCTAATTCTTTCAGTTGTTTTTTATTATTCCGTTTTATTGATTTTGCTACGTAAGACATGCTCTGCCTCTCTAGAATTGTCAGGGGATAAAAATTTTGTCCCCCGATCACGTCCATTGACAGGTGATGAAATGATATAAAAGCGGCAAGCAGATTTTCATTTCGGTAGCTTATCATGCATGCATGGATAAAAACGAGTAAGAGGAGATAAACATTTTATCCTTTCTCCGTGGATAAATTGTCCCCACACATGGACATGCTATGCTGGTAGTATGATTTTGTTTTTCTTTTTTTCACTATTTTCATACATTATATCTATGCCTCAAAAAAATCTCTATTCTAGTAAGCAGTAATGCATTTACACACACACGCGTTTAATTTAAGCCACTACACACGTGATGTGCGCACACACAGCGTAGCGTTTTGGCTCCGCTGTTTAGCGTTAGGGTATTTTTATTATTTTTACATATGTTTTTCATTTGTCAAGACCACGTTGACGGCCGTGATTCCTGTTATTAGTTGTAACTCTAATTTTATAGACCGAGTTATGGGAGTTTTGAGTTATGTGGTGACAAACATAAAGTTCGATGCACTTTTTCTGTTTTTGAAATTTCGTCATAAAGGAATAGGTAACTACAACTGGACTGAGGAAACGACATGTGTAAAAAAGATTCAAAGTTAGTTCTGAAAATATTGATGTTTCAAATAGAAGAGGCATCAGGCAATTTGGCATTTTCTAATTTCAAAAAGAAAACTAATTTTAATTTCTACATGTTCCCACGTTCAATTTTTTCGTTAGTTTCTGAAAGATTATTCGCCTAATCGTTATAAATGATAAACTTTTTTACACTACAAGTTAGTACATACTTGACAAAGATTTCAACTGATGGTAAGTGACAATCGATCGAAACTGTTATCGTACTAACTTGGAAAGGGTAAGTTAAGCCTGACGAATTCTACACAACATCGCTCCGGACTCTAAATCGGCGTCTTTGCCAGTAAGGTTAGGTTAGATAGATAGATAAACACTTTATTGCACACCACAGAATAAAAATATAAAAAAGAAGAAATAATGAAAACACAAACTTAGGAGTACAACTTGGCGGCCTTATTGCTACATAGCGATTTCTTCCAGGTAACCAATGGCATAAAGGAATATTTTACATTAAGGTATTAAGGTTGTGATTAGCCATCATATAGCCAGACCAAACCTGAGCTTATTTCGAAATCACGTAGATAATTATAAACTTCCTAAAAAACGTTTAGCTGTAAGACTTTAACATACTGAGAGCATGAAAAGACGTTATATTTTTTCTCGCGCAACAAATGGGCCGTCAAATCTATGTTGAATGGTTATAATGTTAACAAAGCTGTCAGGGCCGATGATAATAAAGATTCCCGGGTAACAGCGCACAATAAATCACACTCGCCAATGCCCTGGAGCCTGATCAATCAGTCAGGGCGGAAACTTGGGTAACTGCCATGACTGGGCGCTATGCGTCCTTACTTCGCAATATGGCCGTGTCTGTAATGACAAATGTTGGGGCCACTTCATCATTAACTAATATAATAAAAGCGAATGTTTGTAGGTCTATGTTTATGTGTGTATGTTTGTTACTCTTTCGAGGGTAAACTGCTGAAAATTGGCCTCCTGAAATGACAGCAAAATACCACGAGTTTTTGACTCTTTTCATGTCATCCGTCCAACTGCCTACCAACAATTTCCGGTTTATCCGCGTCTTCAGCATCCATTGGTCCTTCGAGCTATGTGCACAATACTTTGTGACACATTGAGCTTTGTCGGTCACTTGGGTTACTTTACGGAACTTCTCGTTTCTGATTATACGTGAATTGACTGAAGTTCGGAACGGAAATATATTTTTAAAATGTTGAGATAATAATTTAAGGCTACTTTTACCTAGAATGAATTCATGGGTCCTATCGGATTGGAGAAAACACGAATTGTGTGCAGGCAAAGCTGCGGGCAACAATTATTATTGAAATATACGTGTAACTAGCTAACGTATACGGTTTAGATCACGATCCTCCAATTCTCCCAGGAAGCTTAAAAATCCTTTCATAGCAGATGTTTACATTATAAAACTCCAATATGTGGTTTGAGCTGTGCCTTGATAGATCAGTCAGTCAGTCAGCCAATCATCTTTTCCTTTTGTGTACAGATTTATGACAATCTGTTGCTCGTATCGAGAATTTGTCAGTGAAGATTCCCTTCTCTACAAAACTTCATACAGTTTAGTTTTCCAATCCAAGTGTAGAAGACACACCTTCTGTAGATAGACAGTACATCAGCTTATTACCAACTTTCACCCTCGATTTGAGCCCCCTCGGGGTAAAAATTCCAAAAACTCTATCCTACTCGATTAGAAAGTAAAAACTCAAAATCCGTAAGATAAAACCATTTATTTATTTTATTTTGGTGAATATGGTCGACTTAGGTTACCTTAATTTACTCAGTGGAATATACACGTTCCCCGAAACGACGAAGAAGAAACCAAATGTTTGCCCCAAATTATCAGCGCTTCCTGCACGCCCTTAGCTCAAACAGCTGATGCGTTATCACAAACATACCTTTCACCTCCACGCGATTATACCCCTTACTTTATTGCAGTTTAAGACCATTATCGCCTGGTCTAGTTTACAATTAGTCGTAAATTCTACTTGTGAGTTTATTTTTTTGCCTCAAGTTCAGGTATCGATGTGTGCGTTTGCGGTCCTACCCATCGAGTTACATGCTCAGAGAAGACATAGCCTTTTTATCTTTCTTAAAAAAATCTCTCACGCTGAGAGGAAGTGAAAGAAAAGTAATGAAGTCTCAAGCATTTATCTGCAACAAGCAGAGTTAAATTATTTTAAGGCTTAGTTCTTACTCAGAAAATAGTTTGCTCCTGTGTCCACAAATTTAAAAAATATTATAAGATTTAAAAATAGCCAAACAGGCCAAACGATTTGACTAGAATCAGAATAGGCTGGGGTAACGCAATGTGTATTATGTATAATTTTCTGCTTGTCTTGTTGATCCATCTTAAATTCCGAACGCGTGAAAGTATTAGACCATGTGGTCATGTGCAATGTAAGTAGGGAAGGAAACCAATTAATCTCCTTCCCTTAAAGATAAAAAGACGTTCTACTCCTACGGGTCCCACGGAAAGGGTCATTCTACAAATAGTACAACGAACGCTCAACTAACACAAGGTATTGTTTTGACCGTCTGTTCGTCACCGATCTATCTTCATTCTTTACGCTCGATGTCATCTATTCAATTATGATAAGGGACGGAGTTTTTGGAATTACGCTTCGTAATAGCACCGTCTTTTCTATAACTTCTTTATTGAATTGAATACGTAATTGGTGATGAAATTCTTTTCGGTTTTTTTCCTTGTTTTCGTTGTGGAATATATTTTCGGATGTAACATCGACAGACACACGAAATTCTGAACATAATTATTTGGATTAATCCACACCACATTTCGCTATCAAATCGGAAATAAGGAGAGGTAAGCGAACCAAAGTCGAAAAAGAATACGAAAGGTGTATAAAAGTAATGGTTCAGTATGAAGTTAGCTGCAGCTGGGGAGATTCCTGGCCATAGTGAGATTACTTAAGGCGCTTCATGCGTTAGTATTATGCTTGAGTCAAAATTTACGATTTCCGAAGGAACATAAAATAGTTATGTGTTCAATTATAGATTAGATAATTGAATTCATGTTATTTGGCATTTCATAATCTAGAACTTGTCTCAAAAATATTTTAAAATATGTGTATGACTTTCTCACTAGAACAGTTTTTGTATAGGCTGTTTGCTAAAATAGCGGTCGACGCTCTACGCAGATGCAAGATATTTGCCATGTTTCTTATACAAACTTATAACAATGACATATTTAGAAAATTAATAACATTTACTAAAAAGTGTCTCAAAAAAAAACACGATTTTCCTAGATTTTCATTCAAAAACCATAAACCGGAAAGTGTCATTTTTAGCTTTTTTCGATAAATTAAACGTATTATTTTAGGATAAAATCTAAGATATTTTGTTATTTCTGAATTATAGTAATTTAATTCAATTAATATTCAATGTCACTGGTTATTTACTATTTTAATAAGTAGTATATTTATTTTACTATAATTTTTTTTTAATAGCATTATCAGCGCAAAATTGCGTCAGTGTCAACGAAAACGTGCTCTAGTATGGCAAGAAACGCGATGCGCGCCGTTTTGCGTAAATTAGAAAACTAATATCTAATTTGTACTTTAGAACTACTATCTGAGAATTACATTATAGGTACCTAGACCCAAAATGCACTTCACATGGGGAAAACATATCACTTAACATCAGGCGGACACTGCAAACCAACTTTTCCTTTTTATTATAATTCTTTTTCATAAAAAAATATCTTGGTCGGCTTTTTAGTGACATGCGATTTTTTTTCATGTTACAACAGTAAATATAGATAAAGTAGTCGTACTCTATCTTTAACAAAAACGCAAACAATTCCATCACCGCCTCCACAAAGCTGTCACCCATAATCCCAATCTACAAAAAACTTTATTACAATTCACAGAGACAGTATAATCTCCTTTCGCGCAACTTTCATTCACTTCAACTTTTGTTTCTACGCTAAAATATAAATGTGTTTCGTGAAACTTCTAACAAGCTCGATTCCCGAGCGGTTCGCCTCTATTTCTTCAAGGATAAAGTTCTATTTTCAAAATACCGCAGTTACACAGTCAGTTAGTTCTCGGAACAAAAAACCCTCTACCTGTCTGTTACGTTTTGTCTTCAGCTTGTAAGAAGTTGCTTAACATTAATAATTAATTGAACGCGCCGAGCGGGCGATCCGATTTAATTCCTTTGGATTGTTTTACTTTTTTACCTCCTGGCGATTCGTGATAGCCTGGTAGTTGCGGCACGATTCGCAACAATTTTTTTCCATAATAATAATAAAGCATCTGGATGGGTCCACTAACGACTTAGGCCTTCCCAAGCAAGCGCCTAACACAATCGCCTAACACAATCGCCTTCAATCTACATCCATCCACATAGTAGTTTTTTGCCTTTAGGCCTTTATAGGTATATAATAACCAGCTGCAGTACTTAGTGTAAAACATCTTAGTGTACTTAGTGAAAAGTACTTAGTGAAAAGTACTTAGTGAAAGTCCCATCTCATTGTATTTGTAATTTAAACTGTTACGGAAATAAACACTTTTTGATTTTTTTTTAAACATTAAACGCCGATCGTATTTCTGTAACAGATATTTCTTTTTTCTGTCGAAGAATCTCTAGTCTCTTATATCGCTGAAGCTTTACGGATGAGTTTCCCTCCCTACTCCAAAGGACCGCGTCCTGCGCTTGTCTGTCCCGTCTTACTAATCACGATGTACGTCGTATTCGTCGGTAAAGCTTCTGTGAACGGGTTTAGTACGTACGCATAATAATGAGTAACTTATGCTTTACCGATATCGCTCTAAAACCACGAAGGCTGAGGTGAAAGAAGAAAAAAAGAAGAAGAATGGCGTGATAGAAGCCTATTTATATACTGTTTTATTGAAAGAAAAGATACATAATAAATTCGTTTCAATAAAAATTATAAATTGAAAATGCTACGATAAGTATTAAGTATACATTTTACTGTCGTATAGCGTGACTCTGAAGTGTTTGATACTTTTAAGAAACACAAATTATAGTAGTTGTATGAAATTAATCATTACCCGACTCGTACTTATATTGTGTGAATCTAATAATGGTTTTGAGTAGTGTACACAGATCACAAAATGGGTAGATCGAGCTTTGGTTAACTTAACTATATAAAAATGAAGCAATAGAGCTGATGATTTTTTTTTATAACAAAGATTGATGAGACGAGTAAGTAGGTACGTCTTGCGTACCTGATGATAAGTGATACGCATGCCCATTTCAAATGCTGTACGTCATATAATTTTGCATGCAATATCATACGATAGTGGCACTGCGCTTATCATCTCGAGACATCAGTTCTTAGCTCGAATTCTGCCCAGTAATCGCGTCGGCGAACAATGCCTTCAATCGGAACACCGTAATACATGACTACTTCATGGCAGGATAACTAACACTGCAGTGATACCTACCTGGATGATTACCACACAAAGAGTTCTGGCACCAAAAACTCCTTTTACCAAATTTTCCTTTTTCAAGTCATATAATTTATTAGCCACAAATGCTTGTCAAGCCGAATAGTCAAAGCATGAGACTCGAATCCTTAATCTCTTATGAGGACACATAAGTCTAAAGCTGAACCACAAGGCTAATTTCTCGATAGAGCTCTGATTTCGAAAAGCACAATAGTTTCGGCTCCTTACTTTTTCCGTCTATAATATCTGTTCACTCTTAGGTTTATGCATGAAGCATGGAATTTATATTTTATAGAGCGCTGCAGCTTTTGTTGAAACGAAACAAAAAAATTGTAACACGTGTATTAAATGTAATACAAGTTTTATTAATGGATATTTTGAAAGGCAGTGTTATTTTGAATGGTGGGTAATTGGATGTTTTATGTTTTTATTTAGCTTCAACATGGTTCGTGTTACAATTCATTCCATTATGACATACATATTTATAGTTTCAATGTTATTTTATTCATATTTTTATTCAAAAGTAGGTTTTGCACGCGTCTCCGCTCGCGTGGACTTCGGTTTTCAAAAATTCCACAGGAATCGTGGATTTTTATGGAATAATAAGAGTGCCCGTTCCCTTTCCCAACTTTAAGACCTAAGTACTTTCAAGGTCATTTGCTGCAAACCTACAGTTGTTAAAAATGTGCGTAAAATGTGGATTTTTTGGGATAAAAAGAGGCTGTTTTTATAGACCATACCCCTTCGTTTGAGGAAACGACGGGGTTATGTGGGGCTTGCACCCACTAAAAACTGTCTGTTCCTACGACAAACCTTCTGGCGGGAGTACGGGATTCACTATCGTATTCACCGCGCTCCCGTCAGAAATAAATAAAAAGAGGCCTATATGTATGTGTTAATCTAGGGTATGCACCAAATACCAAATTTTTGTAAAAAATTTGATATTTGGTTCATAACCTAGATTAACACCTACCTAGCAAATATATTATATAAACCCAAACATTGTCATTTCATATTATTACAAATGTATAATTGTGATTTGTGACGTCAATCAGAAAACATACAATGTAAAAGTCAAGTATACTTCTGACATGAATGACCACTATAGGTAGGTACTTACCTTTTATATTATTAATTAGTTTGAGTTACTAATAATTACTTAGCACAATCTAGAGGACCCAGCAGTTACTAATGTTTAACTTAATATTATTTAAAAAAAATCTATTCAATTACAAGTTATTACTTGACTACGATTACAACTGATGATTAGTGAAGATAAGTCGAAGGCGAAATCGCACCAGGTTGAAAAGAGTAAGGGTAATCTATTGGTAATTTGCTCTGTACACTGAGAAAAATTTCCTCTGCCGCACTACGTAAAATAAGGACAAAAATCGACCACAATGACGTGTGTAACCCGCTCCATAACGCGTACGTAGTCAGTCGTAGGTAGTCGGCATACTGACGCTCATCATGGAGCGGGTTACGTATTTACTCGTGGTCGATTTTTGTACGTACGTACGTAACCCGACATCCGGCTACGTATACGTAGTGCGCAAGTCGCACTGAATACTCCTGAAACTACGACTGCAACACCCGTATGCTATTGTTGCGGGCACAGTAGAACACGGTGAACCATACGTGTGTACCACGGCGCCTTACGTACAATACTGTAGCGGACACAATAAATAATGGTGAGCTATACGTATGCACCGCAGCGGCTTACATACGATACTGTAGCGGGCACAGTAAATAATGGTGAGCTATACGTATGCACCGCAGCGGCTTACAAACGATACTGTAGCGGGCACAGTAAATAATGGTGAGCTATACGTATGCACCGCAGCGGCTTACACTAGATCCGAGTCATTATGGTACTTGAGCTGCATATCTACATACGTAGGAAACACCATGTTGTACTAGATCGGAGTCATTATGGTACTTGAGTTACTTATGAGCTATACGTATGCACCGCAGCGGCTTACACTAGATCCGAGTCATTATGGTACTTGAACTGCATATCTACATACGTAGGAAACACCATGTTGTACTAGATCGGAGTCATTATGGTACTTAAGTTACTTATCTACATACATAGGAAGCACCATGCTGCACTAGATCTCACCCATTATGGTACTTGAGCTACACATCTACGTTACGTAGGAAGCACCATGTTGTACTAGATCTCACCCATTATGGTACTTGAGCTAATTATCTATATACGTAGGAAGCACCATGCTGTACTAGATCCGAGTCATTATGGTACTTGAGCTGCATATGTACTTACGTAGGAAGCACCATGCTGTACTAGATCCCAGCCATTATAGTACTTGAGCTACTTACCTACATACGTAGGAAACACCGTGTTGACTAGATCCCAGTCACTCGAACCACTGAGCCAATCGTACATTACTTTTAACCGTGAAAAATTTGTATCGTATGCACCATTTGTATGTGGGTTCGAATCCTGGTTGGGTTATTAATTTTTTCTTTTTTTTTAATTTATTATATTGTTTTATTTTTGTATTTTTTTTCTTTGCTTCGTCAGTTCGTTTCGTCGTCAGAATTAATGTTAAAAACTTTTTTTTAATAAGCAATGTGTGTATTTTGTTCGGGTCAGCATCTGTAATTTTTGTAAAAAAAATTGCTTTAATCACGGAAACTATTGAAGATGAACAAAACAATGTACAATATAAAGAAAATCATTGTTTTATAGTGTTTTATTTGCATGTGCAAAGTAGGTTAAATAATATGAACATATACAGTGCTCTGTTGCTTGCTTTCTACGTATGTACATATGCATCTCAAGTACCATAATGACGCGGTTCGAGTGCAGCATGGTGCTTCCTACGTATGTATACAGTGGCCAGGTATGTCCGGAAGGATAGTCAATAAGTACGTAAAATGACCCAGGATACGTATAGCTGATGAAGTAGGCGGAGACATTATTAATTAGCCAGTGTGCGTACGTAATGTATCGGCATATCCCCGACCTTGCTTGTACGTATGTACGTAACCGGGTACATTATTTAATGAGACGGAGTCAGTACGATGATTTGGAAAGCAAGCCTGGCAAGTTACTATTATAAATGTTAAGAATGCGCCACAGTAATTTAATGATGCGGCTGACGTCGTAAAGATGCTATGTACCGAACACAGTCTGTAAGTAAGCCGATTTCGTCTAATGTCCGAGGATACGTAAATGATTATGTAGGCGGAGACATTATTAACTATCCAGTGTCCGTAAAATGTTTCGGCATATCCCCGACCCTGCTCGTACATTATGTACGTAACCGGGTACATTATTTAATGAGACGGAGTCAGTACGATGATTTGGCAACCATTTACTGTTATAAAGAGCCTGGATACTGAAATAATGCGGCTGTATAACTTCGTACGTATAGCGCATACATATTTCATGTTACGGGTTAAATAAATTACGTAGCCTGCTCTGTTAATACATAAGCGGGATCATTAAACCGGATACGAAAATGTTACCAGTGCGGGCACAGCAATTTTTTGACGCGCTATACGTATTAAGGATACGGCCTAATTACAAGTAACTCGTTGACATTGTCTTTACAGAGCATTATGCCGCATACTTACCTAACATGGTGTCGTTCCATTATAAGGATGGCTCTTATAATTTACGTGTGAAAAGCACGTGCTACGTATCTGGCTGCCAGATCATTACAAATTTGCCCATCGTTAGTAGCCCGTTTTTCTCAGTGTAGTAAATGATTTAAGGTTACAAATTAGCCCCTAGATTGTGTAAGAAAAACGTATTCATCGTTATCGTAATCGTTTACAAATTCTGCCCGCTGATTGGCTCCCTGATTTAAATTAACTAAATGGCGGGCAGAATTACGATAACGATGCATAGGTTTTTCAGGCCCAACGATTTCTTTGCAAGCAGGATGATTACCACTTTACCAGGCATCTGACTAGATCCGAGCCAATTTTCAAAATCTTTAATCTTTTGGCCGATTTAGTTATTTAGTAGGGAATTCACTGCGCCAAGAAGGTCATTAACATGTAAAATAGTTGAAAGACGATGCGTAGAAAAGAAATCATTGCCTAAAAAGTTCCACGAAAATGCATACGAATTCCCAGAACTACCTGTGGCTGCCTTACAGATTTTTTTCTCATAAAAAAAGGTTCGTAAATCTTAGCCCTCAAGTGAAACAGTCGAATTAAATTTGAAACTCTACGGAAATAAATATTAAGTTCATTTTCGATTAACATAGTTTTTTTTTACCAAAGGGCTTTCGAACATTTGGAAAGAATCGGGTTCGAGTCATTACAATCATTAATTTTATCTGTAAACGCAGGGTTTGTTGATGACAATAAATCAATGCAGGTAGAAGGGAACACCCTTTCATAGTAAAATTTGTTGGCGTTTGAAAAAAATCTTTGGTCCGTATTTCTATGTCCGTGATTCCTACTTTGTTTACTTGGTACATAGATGTTATGATAAAGTATTAAGAAATTATAATGCATAATGATAAAAAAATGGATACAAAAGTTATAACTTCTTCTTTCTTCCTTGCCTTTTCCCACTTTATGTGGGGTCGGCACAACATGTCTTCTCCTTCCATTCGCTCCTATCAGCCGTCATCTCGCAATCCACTCCTTTCACACGCATATCTTCTTTCACGCAATCCATCCATCTCTTCTTCGGTCTTCCTCGACTTTTTCGTCCCTGCACATGCATACTCATCGTTCTTTTAGTGACATGACTTTCATCCCATACCATACCACGCTAACCTTTTACTCCTCATCTTTTCTGTTATTGGCGCAACTTTCAAACTTCCCCTTATGTACTCGTTCCTTATCCTATCCATTCTCGTCACACCACACATCCATCTCAACATTCGCATTTCGGTCGCATGCACTCTTCTTTCATCTGTCCCTTTTACTGCCCAACACTCTGATCCATACAACACGACAGGTCTAACGACCGTGTTATAAATTTCCCCCTTAACTTTAAGAGGCATTCCTGGATCGCATATGACACCTGAGACCGGTCGCCATTTCATCCATCCCGCAAACAAAACTTATAACTAATAATATGATTTTATTAAAGCCAATAAGTGGGCCAGCAACTAATCATACTTCCCTAAGCGAAACTTCAACAAAGTTTGGCAAACATTTGCCATATATCATCATCCACCAACTCCGTGTCAATAAATCTCAACTAGCCCCATCAGCCGACGCGCCGCGCCCATTGATACCCAAACTTGGGGATATTCAAAAAATGTTTGCCAAATAAAATTTCATCTCACGACCAATCGGCAACTGGCGAAGTTGTTTAGGTTAGGGTTACCATATCTTTACAAAATATTTTATGATTTTGCATTTGGAAGTGATTGTAAATCATATAAAATTCATGTAAATTTCAAAACATATTAAATACCTTATATAGATATTTCAATTCATGAAGACGCGGCACTCTGTCAAAATCGCTTATGTTACATTCGATTCGTGTGGAGTTTGACAGAGTGGGGCGCGTCACCGTGGAATGAAATATCTATACCTCAGATATCTATACCTACGAGGTACTTGTGGTCTAGCTGACAGAACATGCACCTGTTATAATTGCGACACATGGGTTCAAATCCCGCTGAGCACAACTGTTTTTATACCTACGTTTTAAAAAGTATATAAGCACAAAGATATTCCTTGATCGGGGGATGAAAATTTTTAACCCCTAAAGTGTATAAAACAGTTTTTTTAGTCTCTACAGTCTGTAAAATCTACATGTTAGTTCACTTGAGTCGCAGTCAAGTTAATACTTAACTACGATCTCACCTGAGTAAGTGAGTGTTAACTTGGAAAGCGTAAGTAAACTCTCCCCTATCGGTTTCTATACACCATCGTGCCGGAACGCTAAATCGCTTGGTGGTGCGTCTTTGCTGGTAAAAGTATATTTCTGATTTCGTTTATGAAGTGAAAAAAAGATTCATCCACAAACCTCAAGATGCACAGTCACTGTATCAGAACTTCTCCAACTCGTCTCGGAGTCTTCTACGAAGCGAGTGAAACATCTGTTGTTTGAACAACTAGCGAACTTTTTACTGCCGACTCAGCTCCTAGCTTCCAGACACAAGGCTGTGTTTCGTTTAGCCCCATCCCGCCTGTATCGGAGTTACTTTACCGATAGACTCGCTCGCTCATGAAAATAAAAGGGTTCAACAGAGGGACCGGGTAAAGTTGAATCATCACTTAATAAATAACAGTTTTGCAACTGCGTACATCGCTCCGTCTGAAGTAAATTGGAAACTTAACTTTTTCATGCCGATGATATGTGACGAGTATAAAGTTCACGTTGAGAGTGATACGCCTGCTCAGCAGATGCAATGCGTTCCAAGATTTTGCAAGTTTGATTTGATATACTAGTGCCAATTCTGTTGTACCAAATCTCTAAACTATTCAAGTTTAGTTTAGAGTTGTAGCACAACAGAAATGACACGATTATTATACGATGCATGGTTGTGCTCTTATAACATCGTTGTATTTGCATATTGAGCACTGATTCGTTTCGATGCTTGCATCAATCGAACCGCTTCGGCACTGATTGGTTAATGCTTGCATCGATTGTACAGCGTAGGCACCGATTGACTGTTGATGGATACATTGCTCTGGATACCGGCGATGTTTAGCTGATGTACGATTTCAATTAATGACAATCAACCTTGTGCCTGGTAATGGCGTCGGCTACAAGGCCCTTAAAACTTAACACTTCAGGGGTACCGATAGTGGTGAAAACTCAAGCCAATGTGTCAGTTATGGCAACAGCGTCGCGAGTTCAAAGTTTTTCCCCCATCTCAAACAGAGGTGTTCAGGTGTCGGTTACGGTAACAGCGAGTTCAATGGTTTTTCCCCATCTAAAAAAAGCCCATCGCCACTAAAGTAGTTTTCATCTCAAAATACAATCAAGCGTAAACCTAAACCTTATATCAAAATGGCGTTAATTGATGCGAATTTTCGTGAAAACTGAAAACCCTCATGCTTATAATATTCTGTTAGAGTGAATATGACAGTTGTACCTATCTTAATAGTAATTGAGTATACCCCTCCGCTAACTGTATGTTGTAAGTGCCTGCCTCAAGTGAAACGCTCTCGAGATTTCCAATTAACCCCAAACCATAAACTCTAAATAGGAGCCACTAACTGAGTTATCAAGAGCTGACGCGAGTTGAAAAACAAGTTTCGGAGTTTATCGCACAAAGACAAACACACGTCCAATTAAACCGCATGCACTTGTATGAGTTGGAAATAAATTAGGGTGGTTGAGCTAATACGGTTGAGCACTGTTCATATGTTGGGATAGATCTACTTTATGTGAGTGGCAGATGGGATAACGCGGCTGACAGGTGTCAATTAAATTGCCAATTGTCTTATTCGGTTATCGTCTCACTGTCATGTAAATTAAAAGGAATATGTCAATTATTGTCTTCAAGTTTACTCACACAAACCGCCGCGGTATGCTGAGATGAATAGAACTCATTTACAGCTATAGCTGTAATACATTATAGCTTTCATAGTGTGATGGCTTCAGATGGTAACTATCTCTCTCAATTCTTGGCGTAACTCTCTCAACATCGTTAATCATCATCTCTATCCCCATCATCAGTTTTTTTTAATTATTATTATCAAATTCGATGTATCACATCTGCCGGATGTCCCATGGCTTCCATTCGTTTTAACCGATTTCCAAATAGCAAAAGTTATTAATTTTGTCCATGTTGTAATCATTTAATCATTTCAACGATATCCGCCCCTAACGTGATCAATTCTTGACCTTGAAATTTTTGTTGAGTTGAGTAACGAAAAAAGGAAAGTTACTTCATCAAAAGGTTAAGCTTCTATAGTTGGTGCAATTTTAGTAAATTTATGATAGGGACCTTTAGAGATAGACGATGAAACTGTTCGTTAATTCTCACTCAATTTTCATATTATTTTTGGATGAAAGGCTCATTAGCGTCTTTTATGATTGCGAGGAAATGATTTATTTTCACATTACCCGCTCTAAGCTCCGTACGATGTCCCTGCGGGGAGTGTTCGTACGTAAACACGTACAAACGTACAGACGCGCTGAACAAGCTCGCTCGCAGTACAGTTTTACTCGAGACATGAGCTGCGAAGAGCTACGAAAAAAATGCTTTGTGTTTGGATACGGTATATATTTAACCGACTTACAAAAATAAAGGAGGTTATTATCAAAGTATTAACGGAGTTGGTGCACAACTTATTTTTATTTCACTAAGTTTTCATAATCTTCTTGTTTTGAAACAGTTTAGCTTAATAGCAAGAGGTCTCGGATTTAAGCTCCAAGACTTTGGGACGCTATAATTTCAAGACTGAGTTATATCTGCATATGGGAGCCCTGAAATTCAATAATGTACCTACTATCCAGCAACATAAATAAATGACACATTAAGTGGTAGGAGCCCTCGAAAATAAAAAAATAATCACCGAAATGGGTTGGCGCGATATTGTCCATTTATCGCGCAATTTAAGGGATATTGTTTTCTCATTGTCAGAACTGAACCAAATTGAAATGGGACTACACGGAAAGCGCCAGCATTTAATTAAAAAAGAATTATCAAAATCGGTTACCCAGTCAAAAGTTCTGAGGTAACGAACATGAAAAAATACCGTCTAATTGAGAACCTCCTCCTTTTTGAAGTCGATTGAAACATTGCTGCTATTAGAAGGCAATATCTGGGTGACCAAGCTTTGCTCGGTAGTATTACAGCTACTCACCAATAAATGGCAGCAGGAGTTTACTGTAATAGTTTTACTTTATCGTCAATAGACCAATTTATCGCCCCCAAAACCCCTTGTATTACATTTCATGAAAATCGTTCGAGCCGTTTCCGAGATTCAGAATATATATATATATATACAAGGACTGCTCGTTGAAAGATATAGGATATAATATGCACGATCAAACTTGAAATAATAATTATTTTAGCCGCGTCCATCGGTTCTGGCTCTTGGGCGCAACGACAGTAGTGTTGTCCCGGAAATTCCCGGCTCCCCAATTAATTACCCGGCCCGCTCCCCGTCGATTTAACTTGTAAACGAGTGCATACTTCTGCTGCGAATCGCGGCGCAACCGTACACTGTGCTGCTAGTAAGTACCAGTAAAGGCTGTATTCTAAGCGTGTGTATATGTGTGTGTGATCCCCGGACCGGCTCAATAAATGTGTGTGTGTGTGTGTGTACTGTGTGTGTTGCCTTTTTCAATAACATGACATCACAGGGGCAGATGGGAAAAATGTGTGAGGAAAATTTCCCATCCACCCCGGCAAACGATCTCACGGCGGTTACCGGGGCAGATGGGATTTTTTCCTCAACCACACCGGTACCGGGGTAAGGCACCGAGGTAAAAGGGATTAGCCCAATAAATAGTATGTAAATTGAGGTTTTCTATCTAGGAATTGGTGTTTCTAGCCCAGGCTTGAGATTTGGCAGTGATTCACCCTCATGCTTCGGAGAGAATGTGAAGTACTGTCATCTGCGCCTAAACTCGTGATTGTGTTAGTTACAGAAGAGAGTGCGTTGATAATAACTGAGTGCCGTGGAACACACGGTTGAAACATAGTTATGTCGTGTTGATGATTTTATCATACTAATTCATAAATAGCTGAAGCCTGGCTGTATAAACGCAATGGCGCAGCGGGAACTTTTTAAATGTGGGCATAATTGTCAATTAGTATGACGTGAAAACTGGGATTGTCGTAGATTTTCTTAATGTCGGGATGTTAGTGACGGAAATATTAATTTTGTTTTCCACCTAACCACCTATGCTGTATCTTCCGAAAATAAACTTAATTTCAATAATGAGTAAGTAAGAAAACATTCCTGAACTGACTCCGTAACCTGCGATCTTTCGGTTTTATGCATCATATCTAAAACTCACTTAAATTTCTAATTAACACTTGAAAGCTCAATGTTAGGGTTATCAGCTCAAGCTTTTACAATAATTGCATTTTATTTAGAACCAACCATGACGCACTGAAATTTTGATCGAGTTTGAATTGCATTATAAATGTTTCTGTGAAGTTCTATTTCAACCGAAATGACGTTGAAATGTACGTAACGAAGTAAAAAGAGGCCATTTGTGTCGGGCACGGACGGACTCATTAGCTTTGTTTGGTTATTAGTAGAATAGAGTGCACTGGCTAGGGGCACCAGTCTAGATTTGATTAGAAACTTCTGCAGATCTATGCTTCCCTGGTATTTTAGAAATAACAAATGCTATTTCTTATTTTGTACATTTTTTTATTTTTTATTATACTCTTAAAACATCGCCACTGTGAATATAGTGGCAGGCTTTACTCTAACAACTAGGTATAATGTTAATCTATTATTATTAAATTATATACAAATTAATCTATACAATTAGGCAACTATATAAATAAAAATATCTATACAAATAAAACTATCATTATACAAAAGAGCCGTTAGCTCTGGCAGCTTTTCGAACAACAGTTATCGCGAACTGAAGAAGCCCAGTACGACAGTCATCGTCATTGACTAGCTCCCTAATACTCTCAAGCTCTAACTCTCTATTCAGTCTGTGCTTGCAATCCAGTCTTAGAGCTGACAATCTCGGTCATTCTAACAATATATGCTCTATTGTTTCTGGAGTACTGTCATCACAAGCACAGAAAGGATTACTGGCAAGATTAATTGCTTTGAATCCACTGTGGCCTGTGAATAACTGAGCCTTTATGTTTTCTAGTTTAATATGTTTTGTACGCTTTTTGGATATCTGGGAAGAAGACTTTAGTGACAGCTCCAGTGCTGGCCGTAGAATAACGTTCCTGCCACGCCTTGAGTGTTCTGCCCCTGATGAGTCGCTTAGCCAGAGACAGCGGGAATCTATTGTAGTCTGAGTTCGTTGTTGGATTCAGGGCTGCCCACTTTGCCAACTCATCAGCACGCTCATTGCCTGGGATACCGTTATGTGCGCGTATCCAATGAAAGCTGATCTCACCTCCCAGTTCTTTTATCTTGCAGACTCTAGAGTGTATATCGGCAGCCAGGCTGTTCAAGTTGTTGGGGTTCGCTACAGTTTCCAACGCTGATCTTGAATCTGAGAAAATATGCGCCCTTTGTTCCATTCCAGACTCTGTGACTAATTTGAGTGCACCTTGTATTGCGACTAGTTCAGCTTGAAACACAGAGCAGTGATTGGCCAGGGAAAGAGTGAGATAATCCACTTCCGTATCTCTTTTCCATACTGTCACTGCCGCCCCGACACCTTCTTCTATTTTACTTCCATCGGTATACATTTTTATCCAGTCATCGTTTAAAGCGTCCAGTTCATCCTTGTTGTTGATGAAATCAAATTGTAGTCTTCTCCTGACGGCAGAGTGTGGCAGGGCAAATGGGCTGAGGTCTATAGCTAACTGCCGCCCTGGTAGCTGTTCTAGAGGCTTGCCTCTCTTTGTTTGATACAAAATACTTTGCTTTTAGATTTAGAGATCTATTTCAGGGTACAGTATTGATTAAATTAAACATAGAATGGCAATTCAGTAAGTCTGTACTTCAACGACAAATTTAAATAAGTAATTATATATTATAGTCCAGTCAATATATCCCAAAATTGATTTTGAAAGTTCACTATTTACACAACTGATTTAAAATAGAACATTACTGCAGCGGCCAGCAAAAGAGGCATTGAGTGACGAACGTGTAAATGTGGGCCGAGGCAGTGCCGAGGCACACATATTATAATGTGAGTTCATATGGGAGTGGTTGCTAGGGTAGAATAGTAGGCTCATAGACAAATTATTAATACGATTAGCTCAAATATCGATTTAGAAATTAAGTTTGGTCACCCCATAGCAAACTGAACGGGCAAGCAGTTGCTTAGGCTAATTGAAGACAACAAATCTCCTAAACTACTCACGGGCTAGTAACGATACAGACTGCAGTTGCAGCTTGCAGCTCCTAATTCACTATTAATGCACACTTTATACCGTTTAAGACGCGCCTTAAGTCTTTGAACAATGTAGCGGAAGTTTATTGGATTCACGTCTTAACTAAAAGTATTACTATTGTACTCGTATGTGGATTTTCCAGAGTTCTTGAAACAGTATAAAAGTAAAAACTAAGTTGATGCAATACTTTGGAAACGGATGCACCGTTTATTTTGTAAATCATGACTTTATTGTATACTCGATTGCTTGGCAGTGCATCTTTGCTAGACTAGACCTGACGCAATTTATAAATTATTTAAATGCTAAATTGCCCCGTGGCGGGATTCGAACCTGTGACCTTCCACCTGAATCCGAGCGCGCGCCACTGGGCCAGGGAGGGCTTGCTGAATAAGTATATATGACAGCTATAATTTTTTTTTAAATGTCAAATTTTTACTTAACACAACACCAATTTCTGGATCTTTTCGCATAAAATTAAATAATTCTTTGTAAAAGATGACAATCAAACGGCAAACAATTTGTTGGCTTTTTGTTGCTCGAATAAAAGACAATAATTGATTCATAGCGAAAAACCAGATAAATTATACAGATCAATCACTCTTAACAGCGTATCTTTTTCTATTCAGTGACAGATGTTTAGGGGTTGATGGTAAACAGGGGGAAGGTGGGAAAGGGGGTGGGAAAGAGGGGGTGCTGCTCAAATGAGGAGATAATAATGACAAACGATAAGGATTTAACAAAGTCACGGTTACTGGCGAAAATATAATCCATACGGAACTTAGAAGACTATAGAAAAGCTGTTAGTGATATTACCCAGTATGCTATGCTTCTATCTTTATCATCAGCCCATTATGTTAGATCTGAAACAACATCATTTTCCTAATTCTATATTGGTAAACTTCGGTTGACAGAAAATTTTCGGTTGTTCACAAAAAGTGGTACGAGTACTTACTTGTATGTCAAATGTATGGGATCTTGCGATTAAATTAGTTTAAAAGTACCACTAAAATTTTTGCAGGTAGATAAATTACCAGGTAAAGAAAATAAAAAGTACATAACAACTGTCACGTTACAGTAAGTCGCACATCAAATTGTAACTAAACGTAGAGACTTGCAATAATACCTAATTTCCCAAAACCCAGCCACCTGAGGGTGACAAACCGAGAAACTAGTCTCCAAGACATAACATCGCAATTTCCTCGTCAAATACAAAGTGTGCATACTAGTTATTTGACAGGTAAAGAAAACACTAAGGACATGAAAAACTGTCAGGATGTAATAAGTCAAGCCTCGGTCGTCAATCTTCATTACTGAAGGTCGTGTCCGCACTGCAGTTCCTTCGCTATGTTCTTTACCATGTTCCTCCATACATTTCGACTTTCGATCTTCGGCTTTTCTAATGCCTGTTGCGAAAGGAAGGCCCGTGAGTGATTTCACTTGGTCAGATCATCGGCTAGGTGATCGGCCGCGTGGTCTCTTCCCCTCCACTTTGCCCACAACTTTAAGTTTCTCCAAGTTATCTGGAAAGCGGCGGGCAATATGACCAAAAGAACTAAGAATTCTCTGCTAACAGATTGTCGAGAGCCTAGTACTAACGTGCAGTTGCTTAAGGATCGAGATGTTCTTTATTTTGGCAGTCCATGGTATGCGAAGCATACTCCTCCAGCATCACATCTCAAAGTCACACATCAAACTGTAAACTTTGACGACCGAATGGCGTAGTGGTAGCGAACCTGCCGTCTGCGCCGGAGGTCGTGGGTTCGATTCCCACTACTGGTAAATGTTTGTGTGATGAGCATTAATGTTTTCCAGTGTCTGGGTGTTTTTCAATATATTATATTTATGTATATTAGTATGTATGTATATTAATCAGTCATCTAGCACCCATAACACCCAGTTATCGCTTACTTTGGGGCTAGATTGCGATGTGTAAAATGTCCCGTACTTATATATATATTTATTTATTTATTTAAGAAAAAAATTGGTTGTCTGTAAAGTCGGTTTACTGACGATAGTTGAACGTGACAACTCTCGCTTGCACTTCAAGCCTTACATGGAACGCCTCAGAGCGAGGTAACGCGAGCGAGGTAACGCCGGTAACGCCGGATGAGTCATGTTTTTTTGTGCGTGCAGCCGGCTCTATCGATTTATAAGACGTTGTCACTTCAAAAACTAAACGTAGAGACCTGCAATAATAATACCCCAAAATCCAGCCACCTGAAGCTGACAAACCGAGAAACTAGTCTCCAAGACGTTGCAATTTCCTCGTGACGGCGCTGAATCCGTTCATTAATATCAAACCGGCAAGTGCAGCAGAAAGGCGCGTCAGGTGTAGCACGAGTATTAAATGCCGGCATTAAATTAAACAAAGCGCCCCAAACTGCTAATAAAGCGCGATACACACGGAGCATTACAGGCGTCGTAGCCACACAAATTAATCAAAGGGAAATATTCATGCCGACACATGCCATGAAATGATAATGAACCCGTATCGCTGGCTGCCTCGAGTCATGCGAGGTAGCGGCTTTTATTATTGAGGCCTATATTCTAATCAAACTCCATGCCTACTTGTATTTAAGAGGGCAGAAAGTTAAAGATTATGACCCTTGAGCTTTGAGCTTAATCACTATGTTATCATTTGGCAGTATATCTTTGGTTGTTTTGAAACAGAGTAACAAATTCAGATTTTTTTGCATGGATTTTTTGCATGGAAAAATACCAAAGGTTGAAGTTTTTTTTTAATTTATGGGGTAAAGAATTACATTTCCTCTAAAAGTTTGCAACTCTCAAGGCACTTCATCTGGGGCAATGGATCTAAATATCAGACCATTTACTATGTTCAAAGAAAACATCTCTAAAAACGCATAAAATTATCATCCATCAATAACTAAAGCGTCTCTTTAGAAGTTTGCTGGACTAAAACTCAATCAAACATAACATACGACTATTTTTTGCAATAAAGGCGGTAATGGAGAACTCTTCTATAATTTAAAGCTAACTGAACATTATTTATATTGACATGTTTCAGCTTGCACCACACTCACATGGGCTTTAGATACGGGACGCGCAAAACAATACGGTTCACGGCGGAATGCCTTTGTCTTTGAACAATTAGTGCGGAGGCATTGCTCTGACCCACTCGAAGCTAATAAATATGTTTAGCCGCTCGCATTCTCTGCTCCTTGTCAAATTAGCTGTCAAATTATTGATAAGCGGGATTAATAATTGTTATTTAGTGTTTAGTAGTCTTGTTAACTCTGCATCGATATAAAGTCCACATCAACTTACATCGACATTGCTGATGTTAAAATTCATATAAGTAAGTTAGAAGAGATATTCCGTGTAAATGTAATCAACACATAAAATGTTTATCTGTTCGCATTTTTGCTCCGTGTCAAAACTAGCTGCCTAATTATTGATAAGCGGGATTATAATTTATGTTTATCATATTTTGTAGGCTTGTGAACTTTGTATCGATATATCGTGAACTTCAATTTAACACATATTTTAAATTTAATTCATATAAGTTAGGTAGGATATTCCACTTTAAAATATATTGCTTACATTTATTTAGCCGCTTGCATTCGGAGCTCCTTGTCAAATTAGCTGTGAAACTATATAATACAAATATGACCAGGATTAATTGTTATTTGAAATGGATCGTATTTCCTAGGGTCGTGAATTCTGTATCGACTTAATATGTTCTTCAATATACATCAACATTGCCGATGTTAAAAGTCATAAATGGATTAGACAAGACATTCCGCGTGAATGTTGTAAATAACTTGCGTTCTCTGCTCCTTGTTGAATCAGCTGGGATTAATTATTATTTTCATTTGATGAGTATCGTATTTCGTAGGCACGTGAACTCTATATCGATATATCATGTATTTCAATATACCTAAGTCGAGTTAGCTAAAATTAGTAGGTAATCCAGGTGACGTAGGTAATACATGTAATATTTGGCCGATTGCTCTTCTAGTTGTCAAATTATTATTTAATTATTTAGTAAGCGGGATTATTATTTTTTTAATCTCATTATACCTTCTAGGAATATTTGTAAAGTCATTAATCTCTTGAAAACCTTCCTAAAAGTTTGCTAATTGTCATGATCATGAAAGTTCAAGAGTTTAATTTTCAATTCGGCTCAAATTAAAAGTTAAATTTAAGCATCACTAGTAAGTATCCTTTCGATTATCCTGGGATTTAGATGTCCATTTGGATAAATTATTGTATAATCCAGTACAGTGGAATGACAGGTCGACTTATCAACTATTCACAAACTTTTGATTTTGACAAGATAGGCCCTTGCCTTGTCAAACTAAAAGTTGGCTAAGTTATACGCAGTGATAGTCTATTTGAAATTCTGCCTCCCAATTGGGACTCACTTGGGAGTCACTCAGCAAGAGATTTATTTATTCAAAGCACCACCAACAGAAACATTATGTAATACATTGACATATAAATAAAACTTAGGTACTACATTCACAACATGCTTAGTAATTGGTAAAGTCGACGCTAAATAACGTATAGAAGCTATATTAGGTAAGCTAAAGTTGTCTAATAATACAAAAAAAGAAAAAGTAAAACAAAAAGCTAATTTCACAAACTTATACAAAAGAAAAAAAAATTAAAAATCGTTGACTATACTAATTTAACAAGAAGTGAAAGTAAAAAATAAAATATGTAACAAAATCAGACTAGCCAAGTATTTTTAGTAACTTGTTTTTGAAATTGGTTTTTGAAATTTGAAGATGGAAAGAGCTATGCTCGGTGTATCTCTATGTGATTAAATCAGCGATGAGGACATCCGTAGACTATACTCACTGACATAGCTCAACGTATCGTGAAGTTGTAAGTGGCAATAGGCCATAGAACTTTGGGGACCTAAAAGTGCTTCAATGCGACCCCATAAACTGCAATTTGGTAGGGAAAGTGCCTACCTATGTAATGGAGCTGGATTTACGTACACTTCCTATGCCGGAAAAATCCATGGTTCCAGCGGGATCAGAGAAAAACTGAATTAAGAAGCCGTGAGCAAATGCTATCACAGCCGCGAGCAAAGCCATCACGTCTAGCATTCTTCGTCCTGCCCTTTCGATGTTAACGTATTAATATTAACCCCCAAATACAAATAAAATCCAGTTCAAACAACCATTTATTCAGCTTTACTTAGCAACGTGTACACATTAAATTGAATCTATTTCGTGCCCCCGGGCTGCGAGTATTTGCGATCCGTCCTCAAATTGTGTTTAGTTAAGATAACTAGGGGTTCGTTTTTATACAAATGTCATTAACAACTCGGGCCAGCAGAAGAGGAATCTTTACGACCTTTTTTTTTATTCTATACAAGTTAGTAGGTACAGTACGATTCACAAAAGATGACCATGCGCAGAAGTCATATTTTAGGTCTCTTTGGACTTATCTAACTAATATTATGGTCTTATTTATTTTAACTTATATATATGGTCTTATTTAACTAATATTAAAATATTATTTTGGCTTAAGTCTTTTCTTCATAAGTGTACATGAAGAAAAACCCGCCATTTGTGGTCATCTTTCGTGAATCGTACTATACTTGACTGCGATCTCACCTGATGGTAAGTGATGATGCAGTCTAAGATCTAATCGTATTAACTTGGAAGGGTAAGTAAATTCACCCCCAACGGTTTCTACACAGCATCGCACCGGAACGCTAAATCGCTTGGCGGTGCGTCTTTGCTGGTAGGGTGGTAACTAGCCACGGCCGAAGCATCCCACCAGACCAGACCTGAGCCAATTTAGAAATTATAAAATCCTAAAATGGCCCATGGCGGGAATCGAACCCGCGACCTCCCACTCGAATCCGAGCGCGCCGCCACTGCGCCAGGGAGGTCGTCGAAACAAACAAACACCTGTCTCGAGGGTCCTTTTAACTAGTGGCGATGATCACCATTAACATAATCGTCTTTCCTCAGCGGTCATCTCACCGTTCAATATGAAAACAGCTACATAATCGTCTGATGACGTTGTCTTTCCGCCGGTGAATAAATTATTATCGGCGCACTCGCAGTCGCACACTTGCATTCCCTTTGATGCATCAAACCCCTCAAAAAACCTAGAATTTCTCGATCTTCCACGATCACTGACGATTAATGACGATAACCGGTGACTACATCGAATCAAACCCCAATACATCATCGTGCTCGCGCGTAATCGTCTATATTCGCCAACTATGTAGAGCTGCTATCAGAATAAGAGGGACTTAGCCTGAAGGCTGGTTTTCACTGGGCCAGTTCCTGACAGCCCAGTAGTCAGCAACTGTACAGTATTCACTCCGCTGTCTATGCTGTTACTGAAATTCCCAGTGTCTATAGCTACAGTGTTACTAATTTTGGCCTTCGTGTTTCTGACCCATTTAAGTTGCGTTTGCGGAAGGTCGGTGGACAGTTGAAACAAAAACGTTTGAAGTAGCTGATCGAAAATGACTGACTGTTTGGAGTTGACTTAACTTTGTTTTCCACTCCCTTTGTCTAAGTACTTAATGGTTACTCCTGAATTACGTTGTTACAGTTTATTTATCTTTTTCTAAAGGGTCTTTGAGAAAGGTTACTCTTACCATCCTACCGATAAAGTACCAAAGGCGCCAAGAGCGATTTGGCGTTCCGGTGCGATGCTGCGCTGCAACTGGTACATAGAATCACACCGGAACTAAAAGAGGAATATAAATAATTACCTAACCCCTGAATTTATGTTTCATAAAACACCTTCGTAAGTACATCATAAAACCACAACTATTTTTGGTTCAGTCCGGACATCGAACCCAGGATTTTAGTAACCACCATCTAGCATAAGCAAGGTAACCACAAAACCTACAAAACAGTTAAAAAAACGTACAACCAGCAATCATTGAGTTTTCTACTGTAATGCGAGACCGCATGACGTTTATTCGACCCGTCAACCATATAAACCTGAACCCCACAGCCACTTGTATCCCGCACTTTTCCAGTGAAAACTGTTTCAGCAAAACTACTATAGGGGTCCACTTAACCTGGTTATTCTCGGTTTGACGATTTACAGCATACTTTGATTTATTTTTAATGGCCCCACCTAAATTTACACGCGCGATAAATCAATATGGCTGCGCTTTTTAGGGCCGGTATACACTAGCGTTTTGATAGTGTCAGCTAGAACTGCATTTTTTTTGTGGCAGAATTTGACCATGGAAAATACATACCATCATATTATGACATGCCATGATCTTTTAGTACAGAGCCCAATTATATCTTCTTCTTCTTAGTGCAGTGCGCGTTCGAACCTTCGTAAACTTAGCTTTAAGTCAACTTGAGTTATCACCATAAATATGCGACAAATATCATATCGAATTGAAGTTTTACAAGAGCCTGTACGTTAGGCCTATGTGAAATAAATTTGAGTTTTATCTGTACTGAAGGGGATCAATAAATAAAAACTTCAGCGTGATCTTTTAGTGGACTGTATTCTTGTTCTAGTTCAGAGTTCTTCTCCGATCGGGAGATGGTTCCGGAAATGCGTTGTTCTTGATCAGAGCTCTTCTCCGGTCGGGAGATCGTACCGGAATGCGTTGTACTTGTTCAGAGTTCTTCTCCGGTCGGGAGATCGTACCGGAAATGCGTTGTTCTTGATCAGAGCTCTTCTCCGGTCGGGAGATCGTACCGGAATGCGTCAAACTTAAAAACTACGGCTTATTTATCTAAATCCTCCACTCGACACCCGCATGCGGTATTGTCAAGTGGGAGATGGGCGATCGCGGGGGTTGAGGGGTTAGCGGGGAGACGCGGCGCCGGCTGTCGACCAATCAGCGCCATTCACTGCTGACGCCACGCGACGCTCGTAGCTCCCGTCCGCAACATCTCTCCCCTCAGCGCAGCTCCGCGCAGCTTCCTCTTCCGTGGTCAGGACGGCGAGCTTCCTCGTAGGCCGATGAGAGAATCTGCTCATGTCGGGCAGGCTCGATACTACGCGGTTCTCGGTCGTAGTGATGTGCGCGACGAGTTCTTCCTGACTGTCTTCATTGTTCGGATCTTTGTCTTCTTTTGGCCAGGCATCTTCATAGCTTCGTAAGAATGGCGGGCCTGAGAACCAACGGTCTTCTTGTTTCATGGCTTCGTAGTTTGCCCGTGTAGCGTCGTCAGCTACATTGAGATCGGTTGGGATCCACCTCCATTGGTTCTCTTGAGTGAGTTCTGCGATCTCTCCGAGTCGATGTGCTACGTATGGTGTGTAGCGACGAGCACCGTTGCGGATCCACTGCAACGTGGTTTTGGAGTCCGACCAGTAGACAACCCGATCGATTGTCAATCGATGTTCTTCCAAGATTGTTCTTGCGAGTCTTGCTCCAATCAGTGCTGCTTGAAGTTCCATACGTGGGATGCTTTGTGCTCGCAGCGGTGCTACCTTGGCTTTCCCAGCAACTAGCACAAGATCGATGGTTCCATCGCGGCGTATAATTCGCCAGTAAGCTACCGCAGCGTAGGCCTGAGCACTGGCATCGCAGAATACATGAAGTTCTATGGCCTGCGCTCCCCTCGTATTGTAATAACGGGGAAGGCGAAGTTTCTTGATCTCTTCCAGGTTCTTAAGCCATGCGCTGAAGTCGTCGGCGATTTCGGCGAGCACTGGTTCATCCCATCCAATTTGCAGACGCCAAATGTTCTGAAGAAGGATCTTTGCTGTGATCGTGTAATGGCTCAGTAGCCCGAGCGGGTCGAAGATAGACATAACCGCGCTCAGAGCTTCTCTCTTGGTCGGTGCTCGGTTCTGTTCATAGACTTGTCTAGGAACTCGGTTCATCGCTGTATTGAAGGCGAGAGTGTCTTCTCTAGGAATCCATAGTAATCCAAGGGTCTTCTCCTGGCTGTGGGCTTCGACTCCCAGCTGAGTAGGTGCCGGAGCTCGAAGTTCTTCAGGGATCGTAGCTAGAACTTGGCAACTGTTCGAGTTCCATCCACGCAGAATGAAGCCAGCTTGTTCGTGCACGAAGTTTATTTCTTTTGCGGTTTCTATGGCTTCATCTTCTGTGTCGTAGCTGTCGACTAAGTCGTCCATGTAATGGCTTTCTGTGATGGCTTGTAGCGCTCTTGGGTGCGTCTCTGCGTAGTCGCATGCATTTGCGTTCCGCACGCTGTGAGCGATGAAGGGTGAGCTGCGCGCTCCAAAGATCAGCGACACCATTTTGTACTGCTTTGGTGGGCCGTGTCGGTCGTTACCACGCCAAAGAAATAGCTGCGCAGGTTGGTCTTCTTTTCTGATGCGAATTTGCAGGAACATCTCTTGAATATCTGCAGTCACGGCGATGGCACCTTCTCGGAATCGGTACAGGATGCCGGGTAGTGACTTCAGTTGATCCGGGCCATCCAAAAGATTGTCGTTCAGACTGGTTCCCTGGTGTGTTGCAGCCGCATCGAAGACCAGTCTCACTTTCCCTGGCTTATTAGGGTTCCGCACAGCGAAGTGAGGCAGAAACCAGCGGCACTGGCTGACTTCAGATCCGTCGCAAGGTTCGGCGTAACCTTTGTTCAAAAGGTTCGTAATTTGCCTGCTGTACTCTTCGTTAAATTGCTGATCACGATCCATCTTGCGTTCTATGTTTCGTAGACGATTGAAGGCTTCAGCGTAGTTACACGGCAGAATTATGTCTTCATTTTTCCAAGGCAAGCCAACTTCAAAACGGCCTCCAATTCTTCGAGCAGTTTCTTCGAAGATCGTGACTGCTCTTTCGTCTTCTTTTCGTATCTTCGTTTTGTGGGAGATGCCGATAGCGTCCAGTTTAAAATGAGAGCGGACTAAAGCGTCGAGTCTATCGTCGCTGTTTGGTTCTGTCCGCGTTCCTGTTCTTACATGAAGCACGTGATCTTCATCGCGGCTGAGCGTAACTTGCGGGGCTGAACCGTGTATCACCCAGCCTAGTTATGTTCTTGATGCTGCAGGTTCGCGTCGTCTTCCAGTTAGCAGCTGTTTGGAGACGATGAGCTCCCAGTTGTCGGAGCCGATGAGTACTCGTGGTTGCGCTTCTTGATAGCACACGCTGCTCGGTTCAAGGTTCTGGAGATGCGGGTACTGTAGTAGCTGAGTCGGTATCGTTTGACTCAACAGCTTGATGTCCCGTACGGTTCTGGCCCGAATGATATGAGAGGCCTTTGATCCTTTTCCCCTCAGCTTCAATCGGACGGTTCGACTGGCTCCTTCTCGTTTTGAAGAGTTGACTCCATGTATGTTAAGAGCCTTGGTAGGCCCTTCCAAGTTCAGTTCATCGGCGAGATCTTCATCGATGAGAGTGATTGTCGAGCCCTCGTCCAGCAAGGCGTACGTTTGGATCTCGACGCCCTCACGGTTCGAGACGATGATTGGGCACACCTTCAACATCACGTTGCTTCCAGGGTTCAGGTTTGTAGCAGTTGTTGTGACTATCGCTTCTGTTTGCTCCGCAGGTGAAGCATCGGTGTTTGTAGAGCTTCTTTGATGTAACAGTGGATGATGAGAATGAATGCAGCCGTCAATGCTGCACTGCTTCGCTTTGCATGCGGTGCGCCGGTGTTTCGAAGTAAGGCACTTAAAACAGATCCTGTTTGTTTTGGCCCACTCCCAGCGTGCGTTGACGGTCATCTCCTTGATCTTCTTGCATTGAGGTGGTTCGTGGTCACCACCACAACACAAACACTGCTTCATCTCGCTCGCATTATAGACGTTGGCGGTCTTCGTCGATCTTCTAGAAGCTCTTGTAGACTTCTGGTTCGGTTCATCCCGAGTTGACGTAGTTGAAGTGGCAGGCTTCGAATACGTAAACTCCAAGCTCATTGTTGCCTCGTGGTTCAAAAATCGAGACAGGATCACGATATGCGGTTCCCCAGGACGACGGTTCTCTGTTGCGTACCGGGCGAAACTTCTTCGGAGATCCGGTGGTAGCTTCTCTACAATGTCTCTGGTGAGCATTCGGTTCTGGAGACATCCTTGGAGACCTTCGACGTTCGAAATCGTTGACACGATGTTCCTCACTTTTACGGCGAACACATTTAATTCTGTCGCCGATGGTCCCAAGCGTGGTAGTAGCTTGATCTCGTCCAGTGCTTTGTCGATCAATGCTTCCGGACGACCAAAGCTTTGTTCTAAAGCCTCCATGATCTCTGCTGGGTCACTTGCAGTATAAAGAAGTGAGGCGACGGCGTCTCGGGCTGCTCCTTTCAGTGCGGTTCGCAGGCGTTGCATGTTTTCAATCGGCGAAAACTTGTGAAGCCGCGTTGAATCTCGCATCGATGCTTTGAACGCCATCCATTCGTTCTCAGAGCCACTAAAGCTAGGCAGCTCTGTTGATGATCGCGGCGGTGGCCGGTAGTGGCTTAGCCGTTCCAAAGTCTCGGCTAGGGCCTCGATGCTGCGGTTCCGCGAGCGGCTTGGCGTCGGCGAACGGGTTCGGCGATCTTCGTAGCCACGATGCTCTGTTCGGTGATCTTCGTGACCACGATGCACAGTTCGGTGGTCTTCGTAGTCCCTTAGCTCAGTTCGGCGATCTTCGTGGCTGCGATACACGATGCGGCGATCTTCGTATCCGCGATCATGTTCGGTCGGTGTCGGATCTCTTCGGGCGACAGTGGTTCTCGGTGTTGTTGCATCGTGAGAGGTTCGGGTCTCCCGTGCAGGTAGTAAACCGGAGGAATGCTCCCCCCGTGTGGGATCCGTTATCTGCTGTAGCCAATCTTCGGTGCGTAGGCTCGTGTTCGGCTCTTCTTGCCCACGTGTGCTGCCTTGGTCGTCGTCTTGTATGAACGCAACTTCAGCTTCCAATTTCTTCTGCACCAAATCGGCTTCAATTTGCATTTGCTGCTGTTCAAGTTGCAGCTGGCGCATTTTAATAGCAGCAAGTCGTTCCGCTGCTTCTAGTTCCGCTTGCTTGATGCGGGCAGTTGTGCTCGCTGTTGACCGTTGCGAACGGGTTGATCGCGTCGGTGAGGGAGGTCGAACGCGCTGTTCAACGGCGGAGGTTCGGAGTTCGGTGGCCAACTCTTGCCGAGGTTCGCCGACACTTGCCGATGTAGATGGCTCGGTGAAGCGAATCTGAACAGGGCGAGCTGGGTTCGGCGTGCGCGGGATCGGTTCGTGCGACGCTGTATGCTCGTCGTGTTCATCTTCCGGGATCTGGCTTCGGGTTCGTACCATCTTGATCGTCAAGCTTCGGGTCTTAGGGCTTCGGTTCTTGGGCCTTCGGTTCTTGAGGCTTCGGGTCTTGAGCCTTCGGTTCTTGAGGCTTCGGTTCTTGAGCCTTCGGTTCTTGAGGCTTCGGATCTTGAGCCTTCGGTTCTTGAGCCTTCGGTTCTTCAGGCTTCAGTTCTTCGGGCTTCAGTTCTTCGGGCTTACCGGAATGCGTTGTACTTGTTCAGAGTTCTTCTCCGGTCGGGAGATCGTACCGGAAATGCGTTGTTCTTGATCAGAGCTCTTCTCCGGTCGGGAGATCGTACCGGAATGCGTCAAACTTAAAAACTACGGCTTATTTATCTAAATCCTCCACTCGACACCCGCATGCGGTATTGTCAAGTGGGAGATGGGCGATCGCGGGGGTTGAGGGGTTAGCGGGGAGACGCGGCGCCGGCTGTCGACCAATCAGCGCCATTCACTGCTGACGCCACGCGACGCTCGTAGCTCCCGTCCGCAACATGTACCATAATACGAAACTGACTGACTGCTAATGATCAACGCACACTACAACCCATTTGAACCTTTTGACGGATTGGATTGTTTGGTATAGTTATTATGACCTAGGCATCGCTAAAAAAGAATTCTAGAAAATTCAACCCCTGAGGGGGTGAAATAGAGCTCACGCTAGCGAAGGTGTAGGCGTCTGCTTGCTGCAAGTATAAAATTAAGTTTTCAAAAAAATATATTTTGGTAACTCGATTTGATGCATTAGTTATTAAAAAAAAGTTATTTTTCATGAAAATAAAATTTCTCAGCTAAATGTAAGGATAATTCTAAGTTTACAAAATTTTTGGCAATTATAAAAATACTCGTATAATCAATAACTAAAATGGCTACATATTTAAAGACTAAAACGTAACGATAGTTTCAGTGATATGCACCTAGCTTAACATTTAGAATTTCCCCATATCACGTGACTGTTTTTTTTTGGTTTTTATGAAGTGCTTGTTTTACGTTCGCGGTGTTTTTGGGCCTCGCCATCAGTTTATCACGGTTTTATGGGTAATGTCAGTCGGGAATGGTGAATAATGGCGTTTAAACATGAGGCCATGATTTTATTATGTTACTTATTTGTTGTTTAGTGTGGAAGGGGCATAATTATGGGTTTTGTTTGCCATGCATTCCTTTGATGGATCCCTGAATATGGGTGATAATTTGATTTCTCTAAAAGTCTAAGCAGTTGTGTTTTGTAGTACTTAAATGTTTTTTTGTGTCGGAATTTTATTTCATTTGTGTTTATGTTTGTCCACGTATTTCTGAGAATCTATTTAAGCCAAACTCCAAAAATCTTTTGGTATTAGATTGACTGTCTCTGAAGTAACGATGCTATACTTGTCGGAATTTCTCGCTCCAAGGGGGAATTTAAATATGATTGCACGATTTATGGACTAGGTCTATGCCACCACGGGCAGTGTGATATTGCTACTAGTTTTTTATAGTTTCATCAAAATTGGTTTAGTATTATTTAAGGAGATTTATTTATGGATTTCAGTTTATTACTTAAGAGGTTATCAGTCACAACTTTTCATGCCTGATGGAAAACAATGGTGAATTTAACCATTCCGGTTATTAAGACAAAAGTGATAAACTTTGCTAAAAAATTGGTTGTTTGTAAAGTCGGTTTTATAGATTTACGTGTAAGTAACATTATTTTATGTAATACAAAAAATGTTTTATCGTGCCTCTCTATCTCTCGTTGCGCGCTCTCGCTTGCACGCACAGGCTCAAGTGGAAGTTACGCGGAACGTTACTATTTTCCATGTGTGTTGCTGGTGTTCATCAATTTATAAGACGTTTATCACGTCAACAATGGGGTGAAATAGGACCCCTCTGTTTTCCAACTTAAATTTGTCGCCATAAAAACGTAACAAACCCATCCGTCCAAAATTAAACCACGTTTGCATGCAAACTAGATCCAACTGGAGGATCTTAAAGGATGCCGTATCTATGCGCTTCAGAGGTCTTCAACCCTATAAAGGTCCTCTGTCTTACATTATTGGGGTGTACAAAATGCAAATTCAGTGTCACCCGCTTCACATTTTGTCTTGAATTGAATTAATAATACCCCACGACACTTGACAGCGCATTAAGAGAGTCGGAGTCTGCTTCTAATTGAAAACTGTTGTCGTGAGGTACCGGCATGTGGCATATACCATTACTACCTCGTATGGAGTGCTTTAGATCTAGCATTGTTATGTGTGTTTAGATATCTACAATTTTGCATTGTGAAGTACATCTCCTGAGGATGTCCCGGTGTTGGGCGAAACGTGCTGTTAGGTGCAGGTTTGGTCAGTAGCAGAGAAACACGAGCTTTTTACATGATGGTTTTATTGATGTTTCGGCGACACAGCAACATACTTGGATTTACTCAGTCCAGAATCCCAGATGGTGGTTAGATTCAGCCGGAGACAACATCTCGAGGTAGAATCCTCTCGAAAATGCTATCTAATCTTGGATAGAAAAAGTTGGTATATATACTTGCAATCTTGATGACTGCTAATTTTATTGGTGTCAGTAGATAGCGAAGCGAAAATTCAAACAGGTCCGGACTGAACGCTATACTAAATAACTCAATTCCGACAGGGATGTAGGTACTTGGGGATCTAACAGTGCGTCGAAGAAAGTGTTGGAAGAATTTTGTACGGTGTTTCATGTAAGTGGTCTTCCTGCATATTCGACATACAGATTCATTTCAAGTTTCAGGCGAGTTGTAGCAAAACCAATTAATCTGTCCTGCTTTTGATCTTATGAAATTACGTACATCATTTTTGAAAGAGTAGGTAATACCTACGAGGTTTTCAGTGTTCGCCGTTCGGTATCGGCTGAATCAATTTCTATAGATATCGCTAGCATTCTTAGAAGATTTGTTAATTGGAACCAATGACTTCTATGTATCCTACTAGACAAGCTATGTGGAACAAAAAATGTGCTCCAAACCTATATAACGCCATCTAGTCTGATGAGCGGGAACTTGCTTGCAAACGTATGACGTCACGTCGATGAGTGGTCTTATGGTCAAAGATTAAAAAATAGATATTGCAATCATTGCAATCGCTTGCAATACCTACACATCGTTTAACATTAATTTAAAGTTATGATAAATAACATTTTACGGATAAATTACCAGAATTAAAATAGTTTTTAATATTTGACATAATGAAACTTAAATAATAAATTAAAAACTGTTTTATTTCTGAGTCATTACGATTAAGACAAGAGAGTTTGCTTAGTTTTTATTGTGAATGTTATAGTTATTATGAACTTTGCAAAAAATCTTAAAAACATTTAATATTGTATGAATGTGTATGTGTTATGAAGGAAGGTTTAAATTAAAAAAAGATAATCTTGCATTGATTGTTTATACTTATTTTTATTCATACAAATATCTTAACATTTAATTTCTTAAGTCCATCCAATATGTATCTAAAACACAAAAATTATAATTAAGTACTTAATTATATACCAATCGAAATTATTTTCCTACTGGTATATACCCTTTGTCACTTAACATATCTGTTCAAACAATTCTCATAATCTTTGTCAACGTGTCGGTAGTACTTTTCGCTCTCGCGTATTTCTACTAACGAGTAAGCGTGATGGATAATCATGACAGGAGTTGTGTATTTATTTACGATAATATTTGTTTTTAGACAAAAACGACTAGACCTAACTGAAATAAACTTCAAAATACGTAGAAAAACATAAACAAAATACGTAGAATAACATAAATATATTCACTGTTTTATTGGTCACTCCCTGTAAAAACCACGTTCACGGCTCACATAACAGTGCACCAACACTGATCGCCTCGCTAGCTCGCAGTGGACTAAACGAACTTCTGAGCATGCACCACTGTTCAGTGAGCAATTATTTAGTACCACACAGCGCGTCTAGTATACATAGAAGTCATTGATTGGAACCACAAAATAACCGTTTTTTTTAAACTCAGTTTCAACTTTCATTTAAATGCATTCTTATTTGTCGTTTTTGGGTATTTTAGAGAAAATTAAAAAAAAAATACATATAAATATAACAGATGCAGTTGGTAATTCTATTCGTTATTATGTTACGCCTTGTATTATTTTATCTGTCTTACGGTGTTTCAAGCCGTCAGGTTGCACGATTGAGGATGGGTCCTCGTTCGGAATGAAAGTAAGGGAATGGAGAGAGCCACCGTTCCGTTAGTCCTTTCATCGGTTTATCAGTACGTGTAAAGATACTCCGACCTGAAGGACAAATACAAACAGTAAAACAGATGACGGACGCACGGACGGAATGAATGAATGAATGAATGAATGAATACTTTGTTGCACATTATAAGAAAGGAAAACATAACAAACAAGAAATCATACAAAACATAATGCGCAAAAGGCGGTCTTATTGTCATAGGCAATCTCTTCCAGACAACCTTTTCTTTTTGGTGAGAGTAAAGTGGGTTAGTGCAAAATGATAAAATGATGATGAGAGTTAATAATAATATCATGTTTTATAGAATTCTATAGATCCCCAACTGCTTAAGACTTAAGGCTTAAAATATCATGTCAAAGTAGGTATCAGCTGTGTTCAGTGCTTATGAACTAGAGACCTAGTTCGTAGTACCTACATCTAGTTATTTATCCTTACCGATTGTGTGAACAGAAATACAATACTGAAGTGAACCGCGCACGAGCGATGATCGATGTAACACCCAACGTTACCACTGAAACTCGTTTCAACTCGATTGTAAGTCGTTTGAATAGCATAACATTCGAGTTCGAGTATCGTTCAATAGCGGGACGTTTCTAAATCATCTACGTCCATCTTTTCCTCTAGAAGGAAGAGTAACAGAGACAAAATATATTATGATGAAATGGCTAGTGTTGGCAAAATATGTTGCTTTTGTTTGTAGGGTAACGTAGTCCCACGTAAGTAACGTGGAATTTACTATAATCGGCGCAAATACTCGCTGCTTACCGTGGAATAAAATTGAAAAACATGCCGCCTGCAGCGCTCTAAGTCACACTTATGGGGTTTACGGCTGGCCTGCTGACAGGCAACAGACGGGATACTATGCCTATTTTATTGCGCCTTGGGCAGCGAGATATTAGGCCAACTTATAACTGTTTTATTTCTACACTGCTAAGGTCTTAGCAATAAGATATCATGACTTCATAACAAGTCTAGTTATTAGAGGCTGGTACCACATCAGACACGAGCTAGTTTAAAGATCTGAAATTGAGATATTTCAGTACTACTAAAATATTCATCTAAAGTTTAAATTCTTAACGCACATGGACATTAACTATTACAGTATTTGTATTGAGCATAAGGCAAAACATAGGTAATATTCTGCTATAAATAATAATATCATCAAAATATTACGGTTTCAATTCCCATGGTAATTGAATCGTAAGTTTGGTTTCGTCAGATTATTCCCGAGTATTGATATAATTCGCTAACAATAATAATCCATTGTGCGAAGTTTGTTTGATTTACGTTTTTGCGCCGTAACTCGTAGTATTGACTCGGAGCGTAGTTTATATTATCTTAAGGCGCACTTCCATTTGTTTATGTTTGATGGGAAATTGGAAACACGCTTAAATTTTGCTATAACGTTTTGTGGGATCAATATCTCATGCCACGGGCAACTTTAGAACTATATAATCATGGCTAGTTAGGTACCTTACTAGCCAAGACGCACCACTAAGCGATTTAGGGTTCCAGCGCGATACTGTGTATAAACCCATTTCAAGTTGGTACGATAACATCTATGGCTTCATCATCACGTACCATCAGGTGAGATCAGAGTCAAGTAAGTATGTATTAACTTGTAATTTAAAATAAAATATTTTATTGATACGATAGTTATTAATCTTATATCGACTGTATATTCTAGCTTTAAATAAGTTTTTCATTGAAAACGTTATTAAACTACTGAAAACGCGTTCCAAATTAGAGCTAATCGTGATATATGATTCCTCTTTCCTGATACGCACTGCAAAGGCCTGGAATACCCTCCCAGGCACTGTCTTCCCCACCACTTACAACTTGGGCGCCTTAAAAAAACAAAAAAACAATCGACATGCATCACAACACCCGTAAAGTAACACCTGCTTTCATCCAATAAGTATTACGCTGACTGTACTCGCTAGTGCTAGTAAATCTGGTCTAGGAAATCTGGTCTAGGAAATCTAGGATTAGCGCGAGTGGAGTGCGGAACGTTAAGATCTGGGGCGACGTTCGTGTCGAAACTGATAAAGTTTCCATACGTGACGATAAACGAATCCGGCTTACTGTACCGTTAACCGCACAAGTTGTAAGCGACAGCGCGTGTTTATCTGCTTTTTTAATAGCCTAGTGCTCAAATAATAACGTTTTCCTAAAACACATCCCTCGATAGCTGAAGAGTTAAATAATTTACTATCTGTAATCTAGTATATTCAGGTCATGTCCATGAAAATGCTTGAGCCAATTTTTAGGATTCCATACCAAATTGGTAAAATGGAACCCTTATGGTGAGACTTTCTCCGTCCGTCTGTCACACTCGATTATTTCACTAATTACTAAAGCTATCAACCTGAAATTTAGGTAGTTATAGGTAATAGTTTAACTTTAATTACAATGTAAAAGATTCATTTTGGCCCTTTTTACGGTCTCCTATTCCAGACGGAGCTCCTTACAATTTGGTAAGTGGTATATGTTCAACATAGACCACCGCGTTAATCAAGTGCGGGTTGTCTGACTTTGCACACTTTTAATAAAAATTTGGGAACTCATACTCACATAAGTTGTCTTACGATGTTTTACTTAACGGCCTACAAGCCGTATTTAGGTGATTTTGAGTGAAGTTTTACGTAAAAACTATAAAGACAACAACTCTCAAATTTAAACGTCATGTATTTTGGGTCTTTAATCTAAAATCGCTAAGAAGCAGAAACACGATTGGATAAAATTTTTTCGATAGAAAGTTCTCCCAAAAGTTGCTCCAAAATCTCAATTTTTCTATATTTTATCGGAAACTACAATGGATGTAATTGTAATTTTTGTTCTAATGTATCGGTAATAATAATATCCTAAAACGCTTGGAACAGTTTTTTGATAACTGGCTTAGTATTTGAGTAATTAGGTCGTCGTAAAACGTCGTTTTTCTGCTATATTCTTCCGCGACGCTGCATGTCGCACCTACCAAATCTCCGTGAGAGTGAGAAAGACAAAAATAAATTCAATAAATCCCCTTAATCCTCTGCCACAATTTCATTACTCTCGCAAAATCTGAAGTGCGTGCCTGAATGTCAAAGCTGAGACCCCCATTATATTAGTCCGAAATCTAAGTCATCAAGCAATTATAGCAAACACGTTTAAAACATTCGTTTAAAACTGTGATATACCTACCGCTTCTGCTTATTGTCCATACCAAACAAGTTAAGTTACAGCCAATAATAAAATTAGGCATAAAGCCTTTCCAGTAATGGTTCTAGCCATTTCGCGTTAGGTCACAACTCACAACTCACCGAGGGAGTGACTAACTAACCCTTTGCGACACCGCTTTTTGTTATGACGAATTGAGTAGGTACTAAGGTACTGGGTAATCTAATTCCTATTTTTTACAGCTAATTAAAACCTTCATAATTGCATGAAAGGGTCAGTAATACAAAGAAGTGAAATCTACTTGACCTAAACCGATTCATAGAACAAATTCATTAACCCGGATTCAGTCAAGATTTTTATTTGAACCGAGGTACGGGAGTGAATCTTGACCAATTTCCAAACTCCTGGCTGGTACTACGAATTATATTGCTATACAAAAAAAATACAATTGATTGGCCCGACCCGGGTATCGAACGCAAAATCTCGTGATCTCACCTTGAGACGAAAGAGTTATAAAATTAGTTAGGCAGACAACATATAAATACTTTTCACTCCTCTTCTGTCGATACATACATAATACCAAAATAGTAATGTTCAGAAGATTGACACCGCAAAATGACTTAAATCGATGATTTAAATCAAAATGATTTACGTCGTTATGAAACTAAGCGTTGTGTTCTCTTTCTGTCGGGTTACTTTATCTCCTCTCTATCTCTCTTCAGCTCGCTACAGTCCTGATAAAACTGCAGAGCGATCGGCACTATCGCTCTGCACTTTTATCAGGTTATATATAATTGGAAAGGATGTTTTCTACAGCAGTTAGAAGAGTGTTGAAGTGAGTTTTTTTAACGTATATTATTTATTTCTTATATGAAGAAGGTTTACGTGAAATGTTCAGTGGCCTGATTCTGTATCGTTAGTTAGCAGCTCGCACTGGGTTATTAACTAAGAAAACGGAGGTTTTTGTACAAGTTATAGGCTAGGCTGGTATGATATTATCATGTCATCATACCATGCTAGTTGCTAACTTGTGCAAAAATAATACAAAAAATATGTTTTTGCCTCCGTTTCCTTAGTTCATAACTCAGTACGAGTTCCTAACTAACGATACAGAATCCACACACACACACACACACACGCACAGAAGCCACAGATGGGCTCATCCTTAGGTTCATAATAATCATATTTATGACATGCAGCCTTTTTACCTACAGTGTGAACTGTGAGTGAACCCCCCGGGAGTTGTCAGTAGGCAGTACGTACCCCCAGAAAACTGCCCTCGCGTGAAAAATCCGATCGCTTTGGATTAGGGGCGTCAGATTTTTATTTTTTTCTTGTTCCCCGCCGTAGGCACACGCAGCGGAATAGATTATGTGCGGGGATTTTGTAGGCTTATTTGGAAATTAATTAAGGCTCTATACAGATATATACTGTCGGTAATAAACTAAATTTAGAGTGGTTTAGCGTATATTGCGTTATTACCGCGGAATTTCCGCGAGGAATTTTCGCTTATCCCGTGACTGTATTTTATCCCGGTGAAAAGTTTTCATCAGACTGGAAGCGGAATCTACTATCTTTATTTTTGGCTCCCGTTTTAACAAGATCGTTTTATGTAATTTAAGTTAATGATACCTAACTTTATTGTGTAGAGCGAACTAGAGCGTAGGCTTTTAAGAAAAAACTACTTATTTGAATTAAGTTTGTTGCCTTTTAAAACCATATTAATTTTCAGTATAATTTTGTCTCTGTTTTTGATATTATAAGTGTAGTAGGGTGCAATTCTGCCAAAATCAACGTATATGATTCATTTATTTTGTCTTATTTAAACATCAATTGACCATGTGTCTGCGACGCATTCATTTTTGTCTTAAAGGTGCTCAAAATTGTTTTTCATAGTTACTTGATAAAAAAATTGGTAACGAGAAAAAATATCTTCTGCGCAGGTGAAATTGAAGGCAAAACTAGCACGTTATAAAATCAATAGCGTTAACTACGTGATCGGAAACCTTTTTAAACAATAGGTAATTAACTAAAAATAGAGAATAATATCGGCCAAGTGTGAGTCATACTCGCACACTGGGGGGTACCGTCATTGTGTGGTACAGTACAAACCATATTTTTTTGGTTTAAGTTTTAACCTCCGTATTTTTTAAATATTCTCTACCTCGCCGTGGACGAGATTGGGACGTGACTGTGACAATAATGCTACAAACTTATTATTTATTACGTTTGACAAATATCGACAAACCAGCTTTAGCTTCAGAGCAAAGTTCGAATTAAAAAGGTATCTGCCTACAGAGAATAACTGAGTGCGATACATAACTTTATCAAGCTTTATCATTTAGCAATATGTAGTACGTAAATGACCTAGATTAAGTCATATTATTTTTGTATGCTTGTTAACAAATAAATTTTCTTTCTTTCTTTCTTTTCTTTAGCATCCGGCTTACGTCTATTTCGGTGTTTTAACAAATCCCGCGGGAGTTATTACCTTTAAAATGCGTGGAATCTTGCTGAATTTCAAATGTCAGTAATTGTTATGAAGAGATTGAGCAACAAACATAATAGACACACAAACAGATTGGTACAAACTTTGGCATTATACTTTAGCGTAGAATTTATATTTTGTGTAGATTCTGTTTTACTTTTGTTAAAAAAAATAAGACGTATATTGATTATGTAACTATTCAAATTATATGCGCAGATCAGAACAACCTTTATCACCATTCAGTTACGGAACCCTAAAAGTGAGTCACCCTATAAAAGTGTCCGGGGTCACGCCGCACACGTGATGGCGTGTGACGGCGGACACTGAATATTTTAGTGACAACTGACACTTCCATGGTGACACGATAAATAATGCACCACCGTAAGTGTGTTGAAAAATTCCATAATTTTTAACTTCGATCTTTTTAATTGACATCTACCATACCTGTCGATGCTAACTAAATGTTGGATAGGTACTGCTTAGTTAGTTTAAGAAACCCTTAATAAAAAAAATATTAGTGGGCAGTGCTGTATCTCCTATTATAATGCTAAGACTACTGTAGTTTGTTGGTTTTAAACCGCCTTCAAAAAAAGGAGGAGGTTCTCAATTCGTCGGCATTATTTTTTCTTTATTTTATGTATGTTCACGGATTACTCGAAGACGCCTGGACCGATTTAGGTATTTTTTATAGTTACTAGTGTATTTGTTAATTGCCTATAATTTCGTCGTTTCTTCGCACATCAATTTGTATAATACGAAGGTCTCTTAGTCATTATATGAAACATTGCCCGACTTCGAATGGGTGTACATTAAAAATTATTTCACTCTTTGTAGTGCCATTTGAAGTTGGTTTTTTGGAAAGAATTTTCCATTTTATTAGGGTTTCATACCGAAAAGTTAAATCGGGATTCGGGACCCTAGAAGTAAGACTTCGTCATTCGTCACGAAGCCTGCCTGACCAGACTTGTAGTTTTAGCTAATTTCCAACCCATGTTATTTTAGCATCGCTGTCGATAGAAATTCAAAAAATGTATGGTAACCATCGCTAAATTAAAAAAAAAACTTTCTATCACAAATGTTGCTACAATATAGCCAAGTTGCAATTTGGACAGGTGCTTACGATTATTATCGACGCACAGATTATAAATATATCATAGCTAGCTCGCGGGACCTTTAAGTGGTATATTTGCGATCGCTAACCATAGACAATTATTGGTTATTTCCGGCCAAGCTATAGAATGAGCGATCTATGTTGCTACTGTGAAAATGAAATTGAAAATTAAGCTTTTCATAAGCCTTTAATAGAAGCTTTTATGAAAAGTCAAAACTCTACCTCCAGGTTTGGCAGGAGAAGAACTGGCAAGAAACTCCTACAGTCTACACCGATCGATGCTGGGACATAATATGGCTACCCACTGAGCTAATTTAGAAATTAAAACTGACCATTTTTAAAACTGACCTAAATGAGTCTATGACATCGGATAGGCCCGAAATTTTCTAGCTGTCATCAAAAAGTCTCAAACCTCAAACGGTGTGACGCAGGGCAAGAGTTGCACAACATAGGTACTGAACACTAGCAGATAGCGGTCAAAATGATTCAGAGGCGGATTGCATCGACGCCTACGCCGCACACCTGGGTCTTACTCACTGCAGTGCATCAACTATTGAAAGCTGTCGACGGTTTTATCCTAATCTTTACTAATTTTATAAAGATGAAGAGTTAGTTTGTTAAAACGCGATGATATCTGAAATTACTGGTTTGAATGTAAAAACTATTTTTGTCTCGGATAATCACTTTATTGAGGAAAGTATAAACTATAGTTATAATATCGAGCTATGACCAATGGTATCAATGAAAAATGTTGCAAAATCGGGAAAAATTTACCCTTTTGGAGAGCTTCCTTCGCATGTTGCGTAAACGAAAAAATCATGTATGACGAAATTGGACTCCTTTAAGAGTTAAAAAAGTCCGCGATACCACGTATGTCTAATATAAATGGATATGTAAAAACTGAAATTAATGCGGGCGAAGCCGCGCGCAACAGCTAGTGTGATAATAATTTTATTATTATTGATGTACTATTGTTTATTATTGATGTATTATTGTTGATACCGACCACTACGGCCACGGATCTCTGCGGAAATTTCATAGAAACACTGTAGTTGCACTATCTACTTCTCACGGATGCCATTTCTGACACGATCGCAGAGAGTCCAGGCGCAGGACGGCTTTACGTGGTCTCCGAGTCACAAAGTAGTAACAACGCCAATTCATATACTCGGTTATTGTACTAAAACTTTAGCCGCGGCTGGTTACCACCTTACCAGCAGAGACGCACCGCCAAGTTGGCCAAGTGATTGAGCGTTCCGGTGCGACGCTGTGTAGCCACCATTAGTTATTACTAACACCTTCCAAAATTTGTACGATATCTTCGGCTGCATCGTTGTGCACTTATCATCCAGGTAAGATTGCAGTCAAATACTAACCGGTAGTATATAAAAATGATAAAACTTCATTTAGTTTTAGATGCAAGGCTAAAAGTCTGATCCAGGGCGGACTCCGTATAATTACAGCCTCTTAGCCCCGCGGCAGAAACAAAGATACCCTATTAATAATTGAGGGCTAATTTATACGGGGTTACCCGGGGTAGACCCAAGTTTGCCTTGATATCTTTTTGAGCCAGTGATATTATTCGCATTCAAGACACACACTTGGCGAATTATTTTTTCAGTTTCATGTAAGTGAACTGCATAGGTACATCTTTATAAATGCAATGATGAAATAAATAAAGATGAATACGAATTAAATTGGCTGGGTTAAGTTTGTATAAACTTTAACTAGATGCTACATCAACTCGACATCATATAGAAGCCTTCTTGAAAAGCAACGCAGTCAAAAAGAAACTGGATGGGTCTTAGGGATGACCGATGCTGTCTCACTCTGAGTGCGTCACTGTAATGGAATCCGCCTGAATGGAATAATGAAACAGAGATAGAAATAGATTTTCATGAAAAAAAGCATCGGAAAGTAGTGCCTACAAATAGTAGTAATAGTAAACAAAAGCAGATGGCGTGCAACTGGAAAGAGATTCGTAAAGATGTAGACTGTACAAGTGTACAGTCTATAGTGTGTAGATGATGATAAATAGTTAATGAATTAGCACAATCACTGCTATAAGACAAGTGATTAGAGCTGTCTGTGTATCTTTGGTCTCCTAATATCATCGTTTTCGTCCAGAACAAATAGTTGGTTCGTTGGTAAACGTTAATTTAAGTCTGTGTTGAATTTAGTAAATTGAGTATTAAGCTGTTAACATATTCGTTCGCAATACACTTGTATTTAATGATTGTTAACTTTGAAACTTTTTGTGGTTAAAGAACTTTATTATTCTCAAAAGAAATTATATACATTTCACTTAATGAGAAATATTAACAAAAAGTACAAATGTGGTAATATTAAATGACAGCGATAGCAACACAGTCAGTGGAATTAGCGGTACATATTAAAAAAATGCAAAGCAGGGTAGGCATAACAAAAGATGTTCCGTGTTCGTTCATACAATAGCTGCTCGCCAGGGACGGACTCAAATGTTATCAATTACAAAAGTTTTTAATTTTTTCTTAAAAATGTTAAATTTATCTATTGTTTTGATATTATTAGGTAATTTATTGTACATAAGTGCTCCTTCAAAAGTTATGTTCTTATTACCGTAATATGCGGTTCGTGGTTTGTTTATTATAATGTTGTGAGCACTACGTAGTCGGGATCCATGCTCCATTTTCGTTATAAAGTTAAGATGTGACTGAATTTTTCCCGATTTGATTTTCTTAATTAAAATACAAGTATTGTAGTAATATGTCTGTTGAAGGTTCATTAATTTTGTTTCAGAGTAGACAAGTTTAGTTGGCATTAGAAAATCAAAGTTGAATAACATTTTTATAATTTTATTTTGAACGGTTTGAACGCATTGAAGATTGGTTTTGGCAGCACTGCCCCATACTTCTATGAGGTAGTCAAGGTGGGGTTTAACGAGCGAGTAATAAATGTTTAATCGGACTTTTCTTGGTAGACATTGAACAATACCATACAGCGATCCTAAAAGGGAGGACAAGGTTGATTTTACTTTACTTATATGAGATTTCCAGGTTAACTTATTATCGATTAATAATCCAAGATATTTTTCTTCAGTAGACTCGTTTATTTGGACATTATTTATAGTAAGTGGAATATGTGATGGGATATTTTTGTTCTTTGCTTTAAAAATAATGTAACTCGTTTTTAATGTATTGACAGTCAGTAAATTATATTGGAACCACTCATGTAATTTGATTAAATCCTCTTGTGCTAATTTGATTATATCATTAATTGAGCGCCCGTAGTAAAAAATGCACGTATCGTCAGCATAAAGACTTACTTCTCCATGCATAGATATAGAACTTATGTCATTGACATATATTAAAAACAGCAGAGGCCCAAGAATGGAGCCCTGCGGGACTCCACATGTAATTGATTGAGGAGTGCTTTGATACTTACCAATTTTAACAACTTGTGACCGATTTGATAAGTAAGATTCAAATATCTTATGTGCAGTGCTTGCTATACCTATATTAGCTAATTTCTGCAATAGGAGTGAATGACTTACAGTATCAAACGCCTTTTTTAGGTCAATAAATATACCAAGGGCAATATTTTTTGCGTCAATATTACTTTTAATTTTGGTTATTAGATCTATTGTGGCTTTTTCCATTAGCAACACGTTAAAATATTCAAAGGGTGATACTATATCACCCAGTAGTCACAATGAAAAAAAACTGGCAAGTTGGAATCAGATTTAATCAGAAGTGTTCTGTCCCAAAACTATTCAAAACTGATAATATCTTGGTTCAGTTATCCAAGCATCAACATTTGAACGCGTTGTCTCCAAATTTTTGAGTTTAATTTTTATCACCTTTTTATGCTTGATATGAAAACAAAGTCCTCGGTTTTCTGCATTTTTAAAGAGCACTAAGCTTTCCTTCTAATTGGATACTAGGTTTTACCAGCGGTTTTGGCCACGTTGATTCCGGTATATTATGCTTCGCATTGAAACTATGCACTTTTTTAGAGCAATAAAGACTATTTTCCTTTCAGAATTCTATCGCCAAATTTAGTAAATAAACAAACAAACGTTTGAAATTAGCAATTTGATACTAATCTTTAAACTAGGTAATTATTATCTACAACTAACATCCTGGAATAGCCTACATTGAAGGACCACAAATTGATTCTAAAATGATTCCGTTTTCCCAGCTGAGCTACGGACCTCTACAATTAATGTTAACAGATTGATATCATTAGCTTTTGTCCTCGGCTTGTCCCGTGGTTTTTCACTGTTCTATTCTTTACCACCGAATTGTGGTAACATTATTTTGTTGATGGTGTAACGTTACCAAATTTGATCTGAGTTTGGGTTGTAAATTAGTGGCTGTTGTGACCGCGACTAAGTATGTCAGTTATTTTATTTATTCTTTAATCCTCAACATTATCATCATATTTAATTTATTTTTGTTATTAATTTAGTCTATAATCTCACTTCTCTTTTAGCGGTACTTAGATATAACACACTCGGTAAGGTGATATTTTAAATTAGGTTTTTTGAATCTTTATTATTGTTGAATTTTATGGATTCTTGACCTATATAAATCAGTACCTATCCTTACTTAAATTTCAAAGACTCACATAGTTCTCTAATATCATTTCAATTATTTATTGTAAAAGCCTTGCCCGCGTAAAAATAGTGTCAAGAGTCTGTCCACGATTAACAGCTAGGCTGATTCGTTGCGCAAAAAATGAGCCCGCCCTTCTGTTACCAGATAAGGCTATTAGCCGTGGGAAAATATCTCGAAGGATTTTTGGAACGAAGTTCCTTATTGCGCGTTAAGAAAGGGGGCTAGACGAAAAAAATTCATACGAAAAGTGGTAACGACACTTTTTGCCTTAGTAAGCTATTGTAAGCCGTGCGGCGTACGCATGATTCTCTGTCTGCCTCTCTCTCTCTCTTATAGAAAGCAAGCCAGATATACCACATTCCTCTCAAATTTTTTTGCACTAAGACTTCCATGGGTCTCTATAGCAAACGGGAAAAATATATTATAACTCTCTTGTTAAAGAAGCATACTAACTTCCCTTCAACACAGAAATTAGGGGATAAGAAAGGATTTTTTGAAATTCCTACAGGAAACCCGAGCGCATCAGCAATCTTTAAGGTGTACCAGGATCGCAGAATGGTGTTGAAGCAAAACCGAGTCTAGTCAAATCGATCGTCGGTTATCGAGTTACGCGACGGACGGACGGACAGCGGAGTTATTAATGCGTTTAGCATTTTTCGCGATCCGAAAATGTTACTTCTTTAACACTTTTACAAGCATTATATTACATGCTTCATTTTTGTTTTTTTTTATTTTTTTTACATTTGGATGTTGTTTTTTTATGCCAAGTAAATGCACAAACATTTTCCAGTTGTGGGAATCAAACCCATGACGCAAAGGGCAGGACCACAACCGCTGCGTCATTCGGTTATCGATGAAATGACGGTAACTGAATGCAGTCAATGAAGCAATAATTTTAATTTGGTTATTAGTTTCAGCGTTCAGTCTTAAATAGCTGATTGAAAAGTATCAAATTATACATATATTTTTTAAATAAATATCAGGATATTACACACATCGCAATCTAGCCCCATAGTAAGTTATTGCTTGTGTTATGGTTACTAGATAACTGATAAATATACATACATACCAATATACATAAATATAATTAATACATTGAAACACCCAGACACTGGAAAATATTCAAGCTCATCACACAAATATTTACCAGCAGCGGGAATAAAACCCACGACCTCCGACGCAGACGGCAGGTTCGCTACCGGATACGTTGGTAGGTGCGACATGCAGCGTCGTGGAAGAATATAACAGAAAAATGACATTTACCTATTACTCAAAAACTAAGCCAGTTATCAAAAATCTGTTTCTAAGCGTTTTTGGATATTATTATTACAGATACATTAAAACAAAAATTACAATTACATTCCGATTCATCATTCATTGTAGATTCCGATAAAAATTAGAAAAACCGAGATTTTGGAGCAACTTTTGGGAGAACTTTCTATCGAGAAATTTTATCCAATCGTGTTTCTGCTTCGAAGCGATTATTTTTAAATCTATATTACTTTTAAATTAAAACGTAATTTAAAGTAGTTTTTAAGTAAAACTTCATTTAAAATCGCTTAAATACGGTTCTACGTCAAAACCCCGCTTGCCGCTCATGACGTGTGCTCCATTACGTAGTGTTACCCCGCTCGCCGCTCATGACGTGTGCTCCATTACGTAGTGTTACCCCGCTCGCTGCTCATGACGTGTGCTCCATTACGTAGTATTACCCCGCTCGCCACTCATGACGTGTGCTCCATTACGTAGTATTACCCCGCTCGCCGCTCATGACGTGTGCTCCATTACGTAGTATTACCCCGCACGCCGCTCATGACGTGTGCTCCATTACGTATTCTTGTCCAGCTGACCGCTCGTCGGCGTATCGCTGCCCGCAGTTGGTTTTGGGTGCATAATTAAATCCACTCCCTACTAATTGCTACTCCACGCCTACGGCTCAAGATAACGAAGTTTGATTCTCAAATCGTTTAGATAGCGACAGGTTAACGATTAACAAACCACCGGGTGCTAAAAAACTGGTCAAGTGCGAGTGGCGCTCACGGTTTAAGTGTTCCGTGCCAGCAATAAAACCATAAATCCTTCATTGTTTGTTGATACAGAGGTCATCGCTACTATTCTGTGAAAACTTGCAATACCTGTTTTTGTAATGATTCCCGCTCTCGAACTTATGAAAACTTAAGAAGACTAAAAAGCACTAACTCTTTAGAGTTATTATGAGTATTGAAAGTAAAGTACTGTCTTTCGTGCTAGTGTATCATCACAAGAACTAAGTGCCTATAATATAACAATACAGAGTAATATAAGTCAGTGGATATATATTTAGATATAAATTTTTATTATACTTTGAGTGAAAATTATCTTAATCATTAAACCACCTTTCACCTTCAAAAACTATATTGTAATGTGCCATTTGGGACTGCAGGCAAATAAAAATCATAACAGTGGGATTTAGTACCTACAAGTTGTTAGAATGCTGAGAATTCGATATCGTTATTCGGTTTTGACTAAGTACTCCCGCATATAGATTTTATGGCGAAAACCAAATCGATATTCGATTTTAAATTCACATTGTACTAACTCCGTTACTAATAGCTACACTTTCGGGATATTTCTTAACTTGAGCAATTCTTCTGCCTATTGGTAGGGATACCGTATGTTTTTACTTATCGAAAATTACTTATAAAGAATTATTATTAAAATGCCCGTAACTTTTTTATAGAGTCTACCAAATTAGGGCCTAAGAACTCCAGTTAATCATATTATTTAATCTGTGCTCTCAACCAAGGGCCTTCTTTGACCGCTTTATCCTATTTTAAGCTACCCTAAAAGCACAAAACTCTAAAAATATGCAAAACCTTAAATAAAAACTAAGTCTTTTAGGTATTACAGGCACTTTCATGTTTTGCGCTCGGCTAGTATAATAAGAATTTTAATATCTATTGTTATTAAAATCGCATTAATCTAATATCGCAATCAAGAGATAGATTATAATCTCCGTCCCGCAAAGTCAAAGGTCATGCTCATATTAAGTCTAAAGTTCACTCACCCGACGCAACTTATCTCCAACTTAACTCATCTTCATCATGGAAAATTCTACTTTACAGCCCTATTTTAAAGTTGAAAATCGGTTGAGTTGTTTTATTAGACATATTTGTAGGTATAAGAACCAGTGTCTATACTAATTTATCAATGTAACATGTGATTATGCTAGCATTAACTTGACAAGGGCAGGGTCGGCATTAATAACGGTAAAGTTTGTTCACACATTCTACAAATACCCTTCAGTTTCTGAAAGGTCGGCCAAATAAGCGTGAAATAATTGAAAATACAACAAACTTCTTGTCAAATGAACTATGTGCTGGACTTCTTAGCTTTCGTCCTCTTTATCTCAGAGAATATATTAGCCGGAGGAACAGATATGGCGAACAACGCAACTATAAAGATTTCTTATTTTTCTACGGAACCCAAAAAATGGCGGCGTAGCATCATTGCTCCCATAGATAGATATAAATGTTATCAGATTTTGGAGTTTTGATGAATTTGTATGGTAGGTTCAAAATGTCTTCCGAAATATTCGTTTCGTGCTTATATCGGAGCATCCTCAAGAGTCACCACAGAAATGTGATCTCAAATACGTTTTGTGCTTACAGCTTTTGTAGTTAGAAAGTTAGAATCATAATCTACTATGTTTACCATTTCATCCCTTTCCTTAAAATATAAAAACCTGTGTTAGCTCAATGAACTTTAACAATAGAGCAGACATTGGTTCTTGAAACCCCTCAAGGGTCTTTTTGAGCCTTTCAAGATAGAATTTCACGAAATCTTAGCTCCGCCCGAGACTCCGGGAAGCCTTGCGTAGTAAATGTAGCATTGTTGCCTGTATAATACCTAATGCTTAAGTTATTATGCTCCAGAAATCAGAATAGGATGTGGCTTTTTCAATAACAATACGGGACTTAAACCTTGAGCACTAGTCAATTTGCGTTTCTATTGAAATTTATCTACTCTCGTGCTATTAAGGTAGCTTAAAGTCGCTTAGCGTGCTATGGGGATAGCTATTACGGGTATTTCTTTGAAGGATAGATTAACGAGGCCCTGTGTAGGAGAACTAGAGTAACTGAAATACCCCAACGGTTAAGCAAGCTGAAGTGGCAGTGGGCGGGCCATATCTGTCGCAGAATCGACGGCCGTTGGGGCAAAACCTGTTCTGGAGTGGAGACCGCGTAGGTACCGATAAGCGCAGCGTAGGACGACCTCCTGCCCGCTGGCCCGATGACCTGACAAAGGTCGCTGGTGGCGGGTGGATGAGGAAGGCGGAGGACCGTGTGTGGTGGCGCGCTCTCGGAAAGGCTTATGTCCAGCAGTGGATTTCTATAGACAGATTAAGTTATGTTAAAGTTTTGGATTGATATTAGCAGGACACATGTATCCTTTTACAATGAGAGGGATTTGGCTATCATTTCTGATGGAAAGTAATGATGACGTCTAAGTTGGAGCTCGCTAGCCTAGACACATTTACAGTGTTCTCTGGAAGGCACCCAGATTGTATTTGGGAACACATAGGCTGGAAGGGCATTCCACACCTCTGATTGTCTATCAGAAACCTGGAAGAAAAACGTTTCGTGTAAATTTGTTGATAAACTAGAAATTAACACTACAATGATCCTTTTTTTACTTCAGTTTTTAAGACCATTACTTTTATTGTAATTTTATGAGAAAAAGTGAATTAAGATAAAACTTTGTTTTCGGTGCGATATCAAAACAAACAGCAACTGGTTCAGTAGTTTAAAATATTTCATTAAGCGACTCAAGTTTAATATTTTCAGCGAGTGAGCGCCTGCGTCGGCCGCACTAAAAATATGCAAATTGACTCGACGGATGATAGGTTTGCATCTTGCTAGTACGATATTTATACGAGCGTCGCATCGTATCGTATATAACGATAAAGTGACCGTCTTCACACTCTTTTTCAAGGTGTAAAAACTCCTGTCTGCAAAAAATATAAATTAAGTAATTTTGGTGCGACTAGCGGCCTACTAAACTATAGGGTACCTACTTCCCGTTTACTTTAACCATTAATTGGTTAGCAAGGTCTGATACAAGACAAAGAATACATTCGAAAATTCTGCAGTTTTTCTGTACCTATATTACAAGGATGTTTTGCCGTGAACTGAAACCAATTTCAATATTTTCACGTTTTTGAATTGCACAAATAATTTCTTTAGGATAAATCATTATTAAAAAAAAATCGTGACGTGTTGTGTAAAATCGTAGAGCCCGGGGAAGCAATTCCATTTAATTGTGCGACTCCGCTATAATATTAAAATCACGCGATTTCGCCCATTAGTGCCCGAGTGACATCGGCGCTATCACTGCAATTACAGTGCCCAAATACAGTGCCACTGCTCCCTTGCTAATGCCACAAAACAATCAGACGTTTTGAAAGTACAGTACACGGTACCCTTCATGCGACTCGCGCTATATACCGCCACAAGTGTAATGAGAAACTTTGCATACTTGTAATGTATTAAAACGTAACATGTCATATGGTAATGAAAATCATCTCATGACACGCGTATGCAAATTAGTCATTACACTCTTAACTCCCTTAGCACGTTAGCCTTCATGCGACTCGCACTTATAATACCGCCTCAATAATGAGTAACTTTGCATACTTGTAATGTATTAAAGCGTATACATGTCATATGGATATGTGATGAAAATCATCCCATGATACAAGTATGCAAATTAGTCATTACACTCTTGACTCCCATAGCACGTTTGCCTTCATGCGACTCGCGCTTATAGTAACGCCTCAAGTGTAATTTCTTACTTTGCATACTGGTAATGCATAGAAACGCAATATTGCTACGGCATGACTACGGTCGCAGATGGTAGGAAAAGTGTCGCATGATACGCGTATGCAAATTAGTCATTACACTCTTGACTCCCTTAGCGCGTAAGCCCTCAAGCGACTCGCCTCAACTGTAATGACTAACTTTGCATACATGCACCACAGCCCACTGTCAAAACAATGTCGTAATAGTTCTCTAGTGGTATCTAGTGTTCGGTAATGAATTGCATTAACAAAGTAGCGTTACAGATTATATGGCACGTGACATTTTAATGAGCTTTTTAAACATTTCACTTCACGAAATATAGCCGACGTGTTTCATGAATCGCCTACCAGTTTTCACTTATCTGCTCAGTTTCGACTCTATTCCACAACCCACCGTCAATAATGTGTCGCAATGGTTCTCTAGTGGTATCTAGCGTTCGGTAGTGAATTGCATTAACAAAGTAGCGTTACAGATTACGTGGCACGTAACATTTTAATTATCACAACAACAGCGCAACAATTAAAACGGAACGACTCATTGTTCGCGCTCGCTGTATATTTAGCGTATTGACGGAGGGACAACCCTAGCATGCCGTCACGCCAACTTTTGTGATGGAACAGCTTTAACTAAAACTATGAACCTTAAAATGTTTTCAAGCTTTTATTATAAGCTTTTGCTTTGGGTTTTCATTTGTATAATAACGTAAATTTACCCAATACGCGGGATATATTATGGTGCATAAGTATGTGTGCAAACGTAAGTGCATTCTCTATTTACTCACTTTCTTCATCCGTTTATCACATGACTGACTGACATCTATAAACGCACAGCGATAATATAAATTGGCAAAAAAGCTTCAAATTTCTTGGAGATACTTACTTACGCATTTACGAAATCAAATCGAAACAAATCAATTCTAAACGTTTATACTTTTACATAGGCCTAACTTACAGGCACTTGCGAAATGTTAGATTCTACGGCCATGTTCAGAAAGCAGTATTGCACTGAGAGCAACGGGCAGTAAACTCGGCACTTGCCCTTTTTCAAATACAGTTGTTTACAAATGGTGGTAAAACTCCTAACTCCTAACTAGCCGCAGCCGAAGCCTCGCATAAAACTAAACGTAAGTACATGATGATTCTCGTAAATAATATACATCGCCCAAACATCGCCGGTGCCCATAGCAACGCAACCATCACAAGCCAATCGGTGCCTTGGCTTCACAACCGATGCAATCATTGACCAATCGGTGCCTTCGCGGCTCGACCAATGCAAGCGAATCTGATTGGTTCGCTTGCAAGATATTGATTATTGATGCAATTAAATATCACTTAAATTTACAAATAAATTTAAGTGATATTTAATTGTCTCATAAGGATTTTTGTGATTCAAACCTCAAACCTGAACTACGAGACTGAAGTATTAAACACTGCGCAATCATTGCTATTTAATTAAAATCCATTATTTAATAAGCAATGGCTGTTAACTTCCTTTGGTTCGCTGTTTACATTTCCCGACTTTTAATAATAAAAGGGAAAAAGGAGGACGATAATAAAAATTCTCGTTTCCAAAGTTCACACAATGCGTAGTGTTATAAAGAAGTGACGTTAAAAAGTTTAATAGTTAATTTCGGGGTCGAACTGCCTTTCGTGAGGCTTTTGATGAGAAAATGGCTTTCCTTGGCAAAGTTGCGGGTTGTCTTCACCATTAAAACATGCTGTAAAGTGAAAGTGTATCGTAAGTATTAATTAATAAATAATTGTACAGAATATTATTTTAAGATTTTCAACTATGACTTCAAGGTACCTACTTAATTTTTCAGAGTTTTGTGCATTTGAGGCATCTTTTAGACCTCTTTGGCGCATTACGAGAATTAGCTCATAGGTTTACGAAAACGTCATACCTAAATTGCAATTATTTTGCATTAAGTTGACTAAGTCGAGGGATGAACGTTAATACCTTTAAGAGATTTCGAATTTGGCATCAAAAGCGAGATAAGTCTATTTACTTTTTATTTAAATGATGATGAATGTCAATTCGTAATGATGAATGTCGAGTGTCAAGTGTCAATGAAACGTCATTCATGACGGACAAATGATGAACGATTTTTGACGACCTCCCTGGTGCAGTGGCGCGCGCTCGAATTCGATTGGAAGGTCAAGGATTCGATTCCCACCACGGGCTTCTTTAGAATTTTATAATTTCTAAATTGGCTGAGGTCTGGTCTAGTGAGACGCTACGACCGTGGCTACCCTACCAGCATATCTGCACCGCCAAGCGATGTTGGGTGAAGACCGTTAGGGATGAGTTTAACCTTTCCAAGTTAGTACGAAAACATTTTCGGTTGCATCAACACTATGACCATCAAGTGAGATCGCAGTTAAGTAGGTACTTGCAGAGTGTATTCATGTATATATTTCCTTGTAAAATTTGTAAAAATATGATCCTATAAGAGGCTTCTGGTTTTTCATTCGAGGTACGAAACCCCAAAAAGGTATAACGCAAGTGTTTTTTATATATTCAAACAGATAGGTCCCAGAAGGCGGCGCGGGCAGGAGTCGGGTGGTGATTCGTGGGAGAGGGGTCAAGCTAATTGTGAACAGATGAGGGTTAGAACAATTAAGACCGAATTACGCATTCACGAAATAAAACCTTTCGCTTCACGCGCCCGCCGCGCATTAATGGAGAGCCTTTACGTGTTAGCGAGGAAAAAGATTCATCTAGATGGAGATAATAGGGTTTTTAATGGGCTTATATCGAGAACATCTATGTATCGGCAACATGGCATATCTTCTAATATAATATAAAGTTCTCGTGACAATTTTTGTTACCAAACCGAATCGGATCGATCGGCCTTGCTATGAAATTATCTGAGTATGTTCGATTGGTCTGAGAGAAGGTACTTTTTGATATCAATAAACGGCAAAACAATGTTTTCCGGGTCAGCTAGTCTCTAATATACAAAAATTCTCGTGTCAAAGTGTTTGTAACCGAACGCCTTCGAAACGGCTTCATCGATTTTTATGAATTTTTTATCTACATTTCATAGCTCTGAGAATAGGTCGTAAGATATTTTGGCAAACCAACGTTTGCTGCGTCAGCTAGATTTCCATATTTCTTAATTTTCTGGATTTGGACTTTAATGATGCCGTTGAGTTTCAAAATTGATTTCAAAAAAATACAAAAAAAAATGTAAACTGTGCATTCAAAATCAATAACACATAGAACAATATTAAATACACATTTAAATTTTACGTACAGAATGGCGATAGCGACGAAAAAAAAATGCCCATTGAAAGTGCCCGGTGGACATAAGAGAGGTCCAATTTAATTTGATACGCCCACTCGTGAAACGCTCGAACAAGTTTGTGTGTTTTCAAAGTGTGGAGGGGTCAGGGTAAACTGGTGATGGGTGGAGAGGTCGCAAGTTCCCGTGTATGCGATTGTTAAATATTTCCGATGAATAATTTTTTGCTTTTACATTATTTCGTAAAAAGAAAAAATATGTAGACCTTGTCATGGCTCTCGTGTCAAATATGTGAGTGCATTTCACGTTATAAATAAAATCGCAAAGTTTTATCCGCAATCTCACCTGCGGGGCTAGACGAAGTAACAGTCGTTTGGCGTTAACGACAGTAGACAAAAATGTATGGACAAACCACGTGACGAATGAAAACAAATGAAAGCGGAATCTACTTTATGCTTAGCGTTGTTCACTGTCGGCTGTCAATTGTCACGCGAAGTACGGTAAAGTTATCTACAAGGTCTGCGAGAACGCCAGGGAACGTTCAAATTGTCGTAGCCGAATTTAAAAAAAAGCGTGTTTCCCTCTATACGGTCACGTGGTTGGTGGTGACTGTAGTAAAGTCACTTGTTTTGTCCATACACTTTTGTCTACTGTCGTCAACGCTGAACGACTGTTACTTTGTCTAGCCCCGCTGATATTAAGTAAGAATGAGCCAAAGCCCTAAAACACTGAACATTTTCACTTATAACTTTTTTATTTATAGTTCTACGACAAAAAGTTACGGAACCAAAGTTGTAGAGAATTTAATTTGCAACAAAAAATGTTTACAATTTTTTTTTATCACATAAATAGTTTAAGAGATATATCGTAAAAACTATTTCAACCCCTATTTTCAAGATGGCAACCGTGGGACAAGGGTGGCGACCCCACAAACTTGGTTTTAGCTTTACACTGACCCCCCATACACATCAAAAAAATACAATTGCGTCCTCTATAAAACGCAAGGTAAGGCCTAAAAAATGGACTAATTTTTCACTGCAATGTCATGCGATGAAAAAAACCGCATGTGTCATCTTAAGACCTTGTCACATTAGTCATTAAAATAAAATTACATTAAGCAATTATGTCATTAGCGACAATTAGCGACCTATATTAGTATCAAGTATTTCTAAGGCCGTACTCAAATAATTCGGGATAAAGGCATTAATGTATTTAAAACACTGTGGAGATGCGCTTCGCAAAGAAAAAAGAGAATGTGCAACATTTCAATCAAATAATAAAACAACATACGCGACTTAATATAGGGTAATGGCCATTAAAATCCGTTAACGGCTCACTTTGAAATTCATAACTTTTGCATTTAAATAACACGCTGAATTTAGTATGGTGGGTCACAAAGTGAAATAGCTACAAGCGATTTTCGACCTTATTCCCTGCGGAACAAAAGTTATGGTGTAAACTTTTTATGTCGCCATACGTACGGTTTGAATATGCATAAAATTATCTCCACATATAATTTTATCTACAAGCTTAAACTGGGATTTATGTATTTCATTCAGTGCGTTTTCATATTTCGCGAGCGCTTTTTTAGGGTTCAGCGAGCAAACGAGGGATCCTTACAGTTCGGTTTCGTTTGTTTGTAAAGCGGCAACTTTATCTTTGTGACTAAACGCGAGATTTTTCAAATGAGCTAAAGTCAAGTCTCGTTATTTTATTTTCGCTTAAAACATTAATTGCAGTATATCAGGAGAATAGGTACTGTAATCTGTTTTTCATTTTTATATGACTGCTAGCTGACCAATGATGTTTTACCATAATATAGGTGTATGAAAGATAGCTTATGTTCTTTTCTCAGACCTGCCGAATATAGACAAAAAAAAATCATAAAAAGCTTGTCTAGCCGTTTCGGAGGAGTTTGGTTACAAACACTCTGATACGGGAATTTTATATATTAGAGAGTTTAAGATTTTAATATACTGTCAAAATCGTTACCCATTTTTTGCGCTCTTTTTATGTAATTTTATTCAAAATGTTGCAATAAAATTGCTCAATTGTAGTAATTACCTCAGATACATGTCTTGTCAAGTGCCAAGAATTCTGGCTCCAGCTGCGTTTCTGTGCTGAAAAGCTATGTTAATTCGTTGCACAAATCATGAGCTAGTGCTGTCACTGTTTGAGATATTTTCCACTAATAACAATGTTAGTATATTATGTAGCGAAAAGATTCAATTACGAATTTGTGCTATATTAAATTTAACTTAATTTAGTTGACTATATACGGAACATTATAGTTGTGATATGTTACACACTTGGCCGGCTTTATAGGCAAGTACTTTATGTATTTTTTTTGAAGTAATGTTATTAAATCTCTGGGAATAAAAACATTTCCGCTCATTAACGATTCCCTTTTATCTGTAACATTTTGTATTTTCGCTGAAAGCAATAAGTAATAAGCTTTTAACTGGAAAAGGATTAAGTTGATAGTGTACCTGAAATATTATTTACTATTATGTGGTTTTAATATATAGTTTGGCTAGGCTATAGGCCATATAAAGGCCATATTTTGACGTGAGCCTTTACACTATATGATTGGAGAAATTGGCCCAGGATTGGTCACTTTATCGAGCAGAGTTAGTGGGCTGATTCTGTATCGTTAGTTAACTACTCGCACTGGGTTATTAATTAAGAAAACGGAGGCAAAAATCCTATTTTTGTATCATTTTTCCACACGAGATCTCATCTCCTCACGTTCATAAAAAAACATGTTATTTACTTTCATACTATGCACGAAAAATTGTATATTTTTTTACATTATTGATTGGACACTTTTAAAAGTGCCGAGTTTCTTGCCAGATCTTTTCGGTGCTACACTGTTTTCCGAAATTGGTCGTAGAGTTTCGACTTTTCATAGGGCCTGAGGTTAGACTTATGTGAAAAGTAACGATTTTCTCCATTTCAACAAAAAATCCACACCAAAGTGCCATCAGCGTTCTCATTCCAATGCCTTTGTTATTATACTTTACAAGTTAATCCACTCAAGAGACGAAAAGCAATTACGTAGCAAAAAATATATTTCGCGAAGAATACTCAACGTCGTCGACGAATTTTAAATCAAGTCTCGCTAATTAAAAAGCAGGCTCTCAAAAGACATGGAAATATAAACAATTCAAAGCTACAACCCTTTATAAAGCGGCGATTTCCTTTTATACCATTCGATACGCGTACGACACGATGCTTTGTTCCCTTGTTTATTTTCTAGACCGTATCAAGCCATCAGCTCAAATTGCCATTAATTATACCCCCCACATTAGTACTACAACATCTTCTGCTTCATATTCACTTATCATTAAGTGATACTGTAGTCATGTAGGTACTTTAGATTATTAGGTACATTTTTTATTAATATTTAAAAAAATAACAAAAATACCCAATACATCCGGAGATATTTTAGAGCACATTCACCAGTTCCTTTATTCCAGTTAATGTCTCCTGAGGATGTTATGCTGCTGCAGTGAAACGTTCTAGCCGACGTTAACTTAAACATAGATGTCGAAAACGGTAACAGTTCAATGGTTTTGGCCCATTTCTAAAATGCCTAACGCGCCTAAATAAGTTTTTTATTTTAAAAACATCTCTTTTACACAGATACATGCTTTTCTCGTTAATCCAGTACTCAGTAGGTAATACTAATATGCACAGTCTCTCTCTACGATGGTCAAATGTGAATAAAAAGAATATCGTGTGCTCTAAAGAGTGGCGTAGTTTGGAGCGATATTAAAAAAAGGAGAAAGGATGGAGTGGAGATCACCTCTGCACTCTACACAAGTAGCCTTTGGAGCGAAAAAATACGTAAGTAATGCTAGAAAATACTACTTCGCGTTTTGATGTGCCTTTAAAAGAACCAATACATTTTTTTTACTTAAAAGCAGGAAAGAAAGTATAAATTAAAAAATATCATCCTGTTTTACTATTCTAGTATACTTAACCTACATTTATTGTGTAGGTAAACGACGGAACTTCAACTTTGTAGAAAATTAAACAGATAAATTACCAAAATTACATTTTATTTTAAATTTTCGTCAGCTAAACTTGTTTTTTTACACCATACGAGTTATTACTTGACTGCTATCTCATCTATGTGTATTATAATGCAGACAAATATGTTAACGGATAAGCACCCCAACGGTTTTTACACAGCATTGAGCTGGAACGTAAATCGCTTAGTGGTGTATCCTTGCTGGTAGGGTGGTGAAAGAAAGAAAGAAAACTTTATTTCACAAGAAAATGCCACATGTAACAAAACAATACACCTTACGTACTAAAACGATGCCTGGAGGTTTTTTTTTCTATACAAGTTAGTACTTGACTGCGATCTCACCTGATGGTAAGTGATATGGACGTGAGGTCGTCGAAAAATATAGTATGAGAAACAACGTAGACTAAAATATCTAAATGCAGATAACATTGTCAAGTATTGTACATAATAGAGGGTTTCAAAATGGCAGCAAAGAAGTTCCTGCTTCAGGCGAGTGGTTGTGGATGGTCGTTGAAGCGAGCGTCGCCGAGGCGAGTGGATTCAGCTTGCTGCACTGCTTATACCAATTGCCAGGCTGCCTGCATGCGGTAAGGGTACCTATGGACAGCTTTATAAAACAGAAGCACTGTATTATTTTAGAAATGAAATTAATGTATAATATACTAGCGGGCTCCGTTCCGCGTTAGAAATATTTTTGTCCCGGCCCGTTTATCCCGCGTAATATAAATACTTCAGTCACTTCCCCCACAGCGCTGTATTGGTGAAATAATTAACGTAACTTTCGATTGGTGAAATAATCTTGAAAATCGGTTCAGTAGATCCAGAGATTACCCCTTACAACGTCACAAACTCACAACCCCACATATTATACACATATTATAGTATAGATTACGGCAGTGGCCAGCAAAAGAGTCATTGATGGCGGAGCCGAGGCATACATACGTGAGTCCATCATTGTCTAGTTGTAGCCAAGGCTTGTTGGTATAGTATTTTTCTCAAATAATGCGCGGTTTATACTAAGTAGTACCTACACAGTAATTTTCAAAATCTATCACGAACAAAAAACAGCAGTTATTTATTCCAAGTCAAAAAGTTCATTTGTTATTATTTCAATAAACAGATTATAAATATTTGCAATCCAGTTCGAAAATCGAGTCGCGGGAAGGGCATGGATTCAAGTGGCGTAGAACTGTGTGTGGGCTGGAAATTATTGCAGGAACCCTTTGTCCAGCAGTGAACGTCTGTCGGCTGAAACGAACGAACGAAGGCTATACTTTGAATTCCGGGAAAATCCAGGAGTTTCAAGATTGTAAATAAATGACTTTAACAATTTTTATTTACAATAATAGATATTTTATTATTTACATACATACACTTACGACATAATTGCTTTTATACATAAAAGCTTATAATTTATACAATAGTTATTTGTTATGCAAGGCCGCAAAATGGATTTTTGGGCCGAGTGTCAAATTTGAATGCTGAGCGGCGAAGGATTCTAGGGTTGAACCCTGAGCGCAGCGAGGGGTTCAAAGAATAGAATCCTGAGCATAGCGAGGCATTCAAAGGACACGAGACCCAAAAAAATTTGCGGCCGTACATAACACAAAATTTTTCATCTCACCACAGCGAGGAAAATTAGGTACTTGAAGAACACTTGGATCGGCATTGCGAGTATGTAAGATGTTGTCTTTAGTAATACTCTGCAATAACTTCACTCACTTAATTAAATCCACCCTAAATCACCACTTATCTTATAACAAAAATGGTAATGAATAAAAACAAGATATTATTATTTATCACGATCAGAAAAAAAATGAGATAAGTACTTTTTTTTCTACTTTTTTTTTGAATGCGTTCAGAAATATCAATTTCTAAGAACCAACGATAATAGAAGATTAAGAAAAAAATAACAACAATTAGATAAACAATAAGTAAATATCATGGATTTAATAAGATTATAAAGGATAATTAATAAAACTAAATAGAAGTTATTATTTTTATTGATATTCTAAGAAAATGTAAAAACAAAAAGTTATGTACACCTATACAAACTCAAAGGTCGAACTTCGTTACTGACCGTATGCATTATTAAAAAAAAAAAAGAAGTCTTCAGTTTAATGGTGGCACCACACATGGCTATTTGTATTTGCCTATTTTTTATATTTGTCAAATAACTTCCATGTGTGGAGAGTATATTTGCCAAAATTATTGCCATATTTGCCTGTTTGGCAAATACAGCCAATAACATATTTGGCTCCATGAGGTCGAAAATTTTGGCAAATACGCGATCATCCAATCACAAATACAAATAGCCATGTGTGGTGTCACCATTAGACATTATTATAGACGCAATACGAGATTACGTCATGTTCGAATTTAGAAATGCTTTGCGGCCCTAGGGGGGGAAAGGAATTTCATACTACTTTCTCGCCCTAGGGCGGGAAAGGATTTTCATACTACTTTCTCGCCCTAGGGAATATAATAGCATTTCCCACCCGCATTTTGGGCATTAAAAATCTCCTTTCCGAGCGGGTGAGATGAAAACATACAAGTTATACGAACACATCCATAATTTCTGACGTACCTCACATCATAATATTTAGGTGCTTCCAACCACGCTTCAATATATCCATTCAGACAGACTGACTAACTACCTAATAGCAAAGCCAAAGAGCAAATACCGCATTAAATGTTTAACCCTACGTGAAATCAGGTGGTTTTAACCCTTGCGTTATATTCACGCGGGGTTGAAAAGACCCGCATGATTTATTTTATTTTGTCGTAAACCATAATATATTTGCAGACTTTGAGACAGAAGTAGCAGTAAACTTTTCTAAAACAAAAAATTAAGCATAGACTTTTTTTGTTTATCTGTTCATCAGACGCAAAGAAGAACTGTGAGGAAAAACAATGAGGAAGTAGTTGCACCCACAAGGGTGCCATTTTACCACTGAACTATAAAAAAGTAAGGTTTCAATGCAAAAGTGTAATTTGTAACTTGTTTTTAACATCGTTATTTAGGTGTAATTGTTTCACCTGAAGTTGCAACGCAATGCAGTAATAAGTACAATTCCTCTAGAATGCAATATAAATATTCCTTTAATGTTGATTGCGCTTTGATCGTTTACACATGAGATAACTCATAATTTCTTTGGATGAAATTTTATTTACAGATCAAAAGAAATATTTTACTTGCTTAAAGAAAGCGTTATACACAAAAATATTCTTAATTTAACCTACTAAAAACGCAAAACAATGCTAATTTGTTAGTTAATGAATATTTTTTCCAGTTTTCTGGCGTTTGAAGTGAGTTTCATTTTGACATCTTATTGCTTTATCTTAAGGACTAGTGTCCATCCAAAAAGCTTCAAAGCAGCCAAGACAGACGCAGACTGAATTAGTCCAGCTTCGAAACAATAAAATAAAAAAGTTTGAAAGGGTCAACGTGACCCACACCTGGTTAAATGAAGGTTAAGCTGCTATAACCGTACCTTTTATATTTAGCTCGAAATACGCTTCAAAGCCCAGTGGCGATGGTCGAAATAAAAAATTCCCTTTGATGAAAAAAGCCCATTCAATGGCAGCACTCGAGCGGCCATTGGGTTAAGCAGTATGGGCTAATGACTTCCATTTTGCGAGCAGGCTTCCAATGCACATGTTATATTTTAGTGTACAATTTTTTGCCCCGATATTGAATGAGCTGAGTTTTTTTTTATTTATTATGGAGAGTGTAGATAAGTATTTCATTGAGGTAATAAAATTCTGGATTATGGAGTGAGTTTTAATGAATTGGCGATGGTGATTATGCCCAGCATTGGGAATGAGCTGAGTAAAGATGATAAAGTAATAATGATGATGATGCTGATTAGAAATTCAAGTGAAAACTTAAGGGGTTTTTTGTGGTACCTTTACTGTTTAGTATTTCATAATTCCTTTACAGGTGAACTTTCTACACCTTCCATGATATTGTTGACTAAGTATTTCTAAGTATTTATTATTGTTGAATATACCCGGCTGAGTTTGTTGTGGGCTTCTACTCAGTGCAGGGCGCGTTGGAACCCTCGTAAAAATAGTTTTAAGTCGACTTGTAGTTATCACCGTACATTATGTAACAAATATTGTTGACGTTTTACAAGTGCTTTGTAAGTTAGGCCCTGAGGTTAGGCCTATGTGAAATAAATATATTTTGACTTTGACTTTGACTTTGACTATTCAAGAATTCATGTGATATCCCACTCAATATTTTTATCACATTTTGAAATTTCAACATCCCGGTTGTCCCCCCTTTTTAAATGAATACCTATGCAACAAGTTTCAATTTTTTATGATTGTAATGAAGTTGAGATACATCTATAAAATTATTCCAAATCTCAGCCCAATAGTCTTATAGTTACTGAAACAATCGTGTGTCACAGATGGACGGAAGGAGAAAGTCTCACCATAACGGTACCCTTTTTACCATTTCTGGTATGGAAGCCTATAAGGATATTTTGGGCTACAAAGTTGTTAGATATGCAATGGATTTTTCGAAGTCGGCTTCCTCACCGAATACGCCTTGTCGTCTTTGTGAATAGTATTGAGAACAACAAGAAAAGAACAAAGTTACGAACACTAGTTCATTTTGGGTATCATTTAAGCTATCACCAATTTAATTAGTTTTGTGTTTCTTAAATAATAGGGTTTGTCCTCAAAATAGTAGATCTGTCACCAAAATGTAGTCACCAAACAATGCAAAATCAGTTCCACAATAAATCACCTAAAAACCTGAGATATAAGGTCTAGTACCAAATAAATGTTTTTGTATGTATTATAATAGGTGTGTCCTAATAAGTATTTAAGCAAACTAATTTAAAAAGATCACCAATAAATCATATTATGTTTATTATTTTTTTTATTTTTTGAGGTTATGTGTTAACTTTATTTAAGAATTTACGACTATAGCCTAAGAAAAAGTGGGGGATCTAGGAAAACTCCTTAGCTGTCACCCTCTTCCCCTCCAAGAGCAAGTCGACGGAGCCCCGCTTCGCGGGGCTCCTATTTCTGGGTGGTCAATAAAATGGAAAATTCTTTCCAAAAAACCAACTTCAAATGCCACTACAAAGAGTGAAATAATTTACTGTATACCAATTCGAAGTCGGGCAATGTTTTGTTCAATCATTAATAGTCCTTCGTATTAAAAAACTTGATGTGCAAAGAAACGACACAATTATCGACAATACGAAGGACTATTAGTGATTGAACGAAACATTGCCCGACTTCGAATTGGTATACAGTAAATTATTTCACTCTTTGTAGTGGCATTTGAAGTTGGTTTTTTGGAAAGAATTTTCCATTTTATTTTTTACTTTTTAGTGGAGAACAACTAATGCGCAAGGCATTTGAAATAATGCCCAGATCGCTTGAAGTATGCTTCTTAAACTCTGAAGTGTTCCCTCAATTTCTCCAAGATCCCATCATCAGATCCTGACTTGATGAATACAGTCATTACTTGATGACTGCAAGGAAATGCAATAGTAACTATAAAAAATACCTAAATCGCTTCAAGTATACTTGCAAAATTTGAAGAGTTCCCTCGATTTTACCAAGATTCCATCATCAGATCCCGACCTGATGACTATAATACTACCTGGAAAAAATTACTCTTTCAAACAATACCCAAATCACTACAAGTGTTCTTGTAAAATTTGAAGAGTTCCCTCGATTTCTCCAGGATCTCATCATCAGATCCTGACTTGATGACTATGGGACCATCTGTGAGCTATACCCTTTCAAATAAAAAAAGAATTTTCGATATTGGTCCACGCATCTTAGAGTAATCGGGGAACATACATAAAAAAAAAAAAAAAAAAAAAAAAAAAAAGATTCCGACGAATTGAGAACCTCCTCCTTTTTTGAAGTCGGTTAAAAAAGGAAAATAACCTTAACCTATTTACCTATAGGTGCACATGGGACCTAGGAAAACTCCTTAGCCGTCACCCTCTTCCCCTCCAAGAGCATGTCGACGGAGTCGCAGTCAGGGATCGATAATCGATTTATTTGGTGACAGATCTACCATTCTGAGCACAGAGCTATTATTTAAGTACAAAACTGTTATTATAAGAACGAAGTTTATATTCATGTAATGCAATATAATTTTATTGGTTATCGATCTCTTATATTTTACACATATATTAACATTAATTTGATAATTCATACCTGGGAACAATTTTTGTTTATCTGAGAACGAAAATATTTCGTGGCGATACATCTATTTATTAGGTGATACAACTTGATGACAAATATAAATTTTGGTGATAGAAAATATAGTTCCCGTTCATTTTTAGGGTTCCGTAGCCGAATGGCAAAAAACGGAACCCTTATAAATTCGTCATGTCTGTCTGTCCGTCTGTCCGTCAGTCCGTCTGTCCGTCTGTCCGTCCGTATGTCACAGCCACTTTTTTCCGAAACTATAAGAGCTATACTGTTGAAATTTGGTATGTAGATGTATTCTGTAAACCGCATTAAGGTTTTCACACAAAATTTTAAAAAAATTTATAAATTTTGGGGTGCCCCATACTTAGACCTGAAACTCAAAAAATTTTTTTTCATCAAACCCATATGTGTGGGGTATCTATGGATAGGTCTTCAAAAATGATACTAAGGTTTCTAATATCATTTTTTTCTAAAATGAATAGCTTGCGCGAGAGACACTTCCAAAGTGGTAAAATGTGTGTCCCCCCCCGCCCCCCCCTGTAACTTCTAAAATAAGAGTATGATAAAACTAAAAAAAATATATGATGTACATTACCATGCAAACTTCCACCAAAAATTGGTTTGAACGAGATCTAATAAGTAGTTTTTTGATATATTACTATATATATAGCTACTCGTGCTGATTCACTGACTGACTCACTGATTGATCACCTCTCCTGAACAATTTTGTATGAAAAAATTTTTTTTCAAGGATGGTGTCGTATAAAAGAAAAAAATTCATTCGGAGGAAAAATACGGAGAGAGCTGATGATTGAGGATTTCGGAGACGGGTGAAGAGCACGGGGAGGGTATTTAAGATAGGTGGGAGGTGCTCGACCAAATGTCATTGAAAACGTCATCCAATTGGCAGTGAGCTGAAAAAAATTTCAAAATGGCGGATTCAAAATGGCCGCCAAAAGAATTTCGCCAATATCTCGAAGAGTATAAAAGGTGGAAGAACGGTTTCTTGACAAGAAGTGATCAGGACCCAAAGGTCTATTCGATGAATAGAAAAAAAATCAAAATGGCGGAATTTATTTTTTCATAGAAAATGTATGGGGAATTTTGAAGGGGCTTCTTTATGGGCGGGAAGACAGCACGCGGGCCACATGTGGCCCGCGCCCCCACGCACCCTACTAGTTTACAATAAAACCTCTAAAAACAAAGTTAGTTTTGCGGTTCGATAAGAAAAGTGGTTTTTATGGTTTTATTCCTCCGGTTGAAGTACGGAACCCTCAGTGCGCGAGTCCGACTCGCACTTGACAGGTTTTATTTTTGTTACAAACTAGACTGCAAAGCTCTATCCTTAAATCCCTAGTTGAAACTCGTACTCTTGTTACAGACATAAAATAAACCTTGAAATATGTTTATGCATCTATTACATGAATGGAAATTACAGAAATTAAATAAGCAAATGCCGAGTATCTTGCTCGTTCTTCCCTGTGCAAATCACCTTTTTGACCGTGGTGATACCTATAGTCTGAAGTTTCATTCATATTACCTGTTAGTTGGGGCTATGAGAATGGCATTTCATTTTAATTTTATTATGTAACGGCCACACAACACGATACAATATAGGGCAATTTTAGATTTAATTTTTTTTTACTGAGCGCAGTTTGTTTCACTCTACATGTCTAATCGAAAGTGAAGATGCAAGTAAGATAGCATCGGCCTTTTTAAGGTAGTTGAAGTCTTAGGCCCACTTGCGCCAACCCGAGGTAGTGTGTTAACTCAGAGTTAACATGCTAACCCAGCGTAAGTTGTCAAAATTGTCCAATGAGAGAAGTTGGTTCTACGGTTAAAATGTCAATATTTAACCCCCCTTTCGCGCAAGTGGGCCTTAGTAATAGTTGATAGAAAATTAAATGTAATTATTGCGAAGAAAACATTGTAGAAGAGTCAGCTCTAATGTACCTACTCATTGCTAGAGCTTCCCTTCCCAACACTGTTTTATGTTTGCAACAATGTTGCGAATGTGATTCTACACCTTACACGGATTTCAGCCTACATTATCAACTTGAAACTTATATATTCAGTAATAAAGGTGATTTTCTAACTGAAAGATTTTTTGGATTGTTTTAACAGCGGTTTATTATGTGCAAAAAGTGTTCTCGGTTACTTTGTTTACCACTTCCGATTTCGAAGCCGAGAATTTAATATGGATGACGATGTTTTAATGTATTTAGTTCAAGAAAAATGCCGCCTCAGCCAAACTCATACGATCTTATGCATATTCAAAGTCAGTTCCGAGGATGACAACCTTGTTAAAAAATCACTGAAGTGAGAGGGAACGCCTTGAGAGGGATATTTGGCGGCGTATCCCTCTCGGAGGAGACGCATACGTTGCTAGAGTGCGTTTAACTTCCTCCGGTGACCCTGAGTGGCGGCTTGCGGGTGACGGACGTAAGAGGCTTTGGCAACCATCTCCAGAATTCCATCGACAAGTCAAGAGGACCATAAGAGTCTGCTAGTTACAGTCAGGCTGCCGGCAATAGCGAAGAGGCGCAAACAAATCCCTTACTCCCGACGACTTAATCTTTTAAACGTCGGTTTCTTTGTTTCCTTTTTACCAAACCTCCATTTGATACTCGTATCATGGGAGTCAATAAGAGCAAGTGCAAAGTTTCTTACTCGTTCTTCTCGGACCAAAAAAGCTTTCCGAACATACGTGGCAGTGGAGTCTGACATTTCTTAAGTACTCACCTGGTAGTTAGGACTAGGTATGTGAAAGAATAACTATTTTGGTTGGGTGAAAAGAAAACTATGTATTTCACGTGAAAAAAACCGCGAGCCGCACTAGTATCACCCGTAGTATCAAATAAAGTTTATATTTTTTGCGCACACAGGCCGCCATTGCAACAGAATTGTAAATCAAGTTCAGAATTCGCGGAAATATTCAAGCGGGCGGTCCTGTATCGGCGATGTTACTCACAAAGGGTGGATTTTGTTTTCCGTATTGTACAGAAAACTGTTTTTCGTTTGTGGATTTTCTCGTTTTTTTTTCTTTTTTTTCTACTCTATTTTCTTTTTTTTTGTTTCAACGAGGCTTGCGCTTCGTACGCAAACGGAATAAGTATTAGGGATGTCGGTTTAGGATTAGCTTGGTTTTATCCATTTTTCGCTTTTATGCACCCTGTCTATCCATGGGTTTAGAGTTGTCCATCTTTTTTCCGCTTTACAGTCATGTCATATCATGATGTAAGAGAAAATAAATTATTGCAGAAATTTTGTTTAAAAGAGATTATTGTGTAAAAAAGTGGTCAGTAAAGTGTAAAATAGATGTAGGAAAAAATATCTCCGTGGTACTTAAATGGAAATTCCTCAGCTAGATTCTTGCTTAAGTTTCTTGCCTGATTTTTTCGGTGCAAAACAGCTTACTAAACGTGGCAGAATTTGACCTTAATGTGACTTTAAGATTGGCCTTTGTAAAAGAATTAATATTAAGATTTGAAGCTTTCTTAACTGTTTTTAACCGGCTTTTATGAGCTTGGTCTTTATCTATCTAGGTAGGTACGTAACGGAATCTTTGATCGTGATTTTAACCCATTGTTAAATCGCCAATCAAGCGTCTTCGGACCGATGATAATACAAAGCTATTAATATTATAACACCTAATTGGTCCATAGTTATTACAAATTAAAAAAATGTCAATTTGTTAGTATGTACTTGTTGTATTTATTGATGTTTGTTACTAAATCACAACAAAACAACTGAACTGATTTGGCTGAAAAGAATGTATAGAAATCTTATATCCTGGACTAACACATAAAATACTTTTTATCTCGCAGAAATCAAAGACCGAGACTGCATTCAAGAACTATAATAATTGTAATTTGGATAAAAAAATTGTATGTAACTTGTAAGCAACATTATTTGTCACAATCCCACAGGTAGAGGTCATGTTTTTCATATGAAAGGGTGGTGTAATAGATCCAGCAGGCTTCGACGAGAGGCAGGTTAGCAAACATAGTTGGTTATAGTCAAAATTGCTCAATAAAGTTTGCTGATATTAAGTAGTCGCCACTTTTCCTATACGATTTATCGCGTCATTTTAAAAACTTTTTTGAATGCATTTTTAATTGTTAGTCAATAGTGATTAGTTCAAGTACTTACCTATTTATTGGTAATAATAGCCCTAGGTGACTTTAAATAGGCCTGACATGGTCGAAAATATAAGAATTAAAAAAGTTTTCTACCCAGTTTTAATGAGCTTTCGTAAACAAGCAACAATTAAGCGACTTAAATTTTCTCAATGTATGGATCCAATGTGAACTTAGTTCATATTAATCCAAATTTCAAAAATATTATGGGTGTTAACTGTGTTAACAAGTGGAAAATTAAAAAATTTTAAAACACCCACGACTAAATATTGAATGGAATGGAGCTGCTGCGTTTTGCCTATGACGGTGTTGATGGTGATGTTTACCAGTTGATGACTAATTCAATTTCTTGATACTTCTCATATACCGGCAGTTTATCAATACTTACTAATTACATTAATTGATATTGGAAACGAAAATAGCAATGGCAGCTCCGACGGATTTTCTTGGATTTGTAATTATACTGATAGGTTCTTAGTTCTTACTTTCCTTTAGTCGGGGAGTTTCAAAAAAATTATTTAATCCTTTTTCAATTACAAGTCTGCAAAAGTCGTGGGTGTTTTAAATTTTTTTAATTTTCCACTTGTTTTATAGTTTTTCGATTAATATATTAATGTAATTTTTAATATTATTAAAAAATGAAAATTAATCTTCAAACTAGCCATTAGCTCCTCTAGCAGCGTTTGAAGGCATCATCCCTTCCAAGTCATAAAGAGACGTTTATTGTGGCGCCCCCTGCTGTTCAATCACAAGAACAATTATCTACGAACCATTGCCAATGATCTGCCTGCTCACGTGACCGTAAGTGCGCCTGCCCAGGAGATTGCCTCCGCACAAATATCCGCTCAAATGGATATCGATGTGCCCGCCCGTACGTCAGATAGTACGCCCGTTCGTACGCCCGCTCGTGCGCTCACCAGGGAACCCGCCCAGCAACCAACGCAACGACCAACCCAACAATACCCGATCTCATCGCAGCACCCAACCCAGCCGACTACATCTTCCACTGCATCTGCCCATGCCAACCAGGGGGAAGGACAGAACAACCCGGACATTATGTCCCTAGTCCGGGTTGTATTGGAGGCCGTGATGGCCGGCCTTGCGGCGTTCCTGCAGGGTCAGGGGGCACTGCCAGCGATCGCAGCCGGGATGGCTGTGCTCGCGCGCGCTCTCAACTAAAAGTGCTATACTGGAACCCTGGCGGCATCAGAGGACACATCCGAGAGCTGACCGCCCTCGCCCAGTCGCAGGATGTCCATGTTATCCTCCTGGGCGAGACAAAGCTCACGGATAGTGTGGAGCTCCGAGTCCCCAACTACTTCGTGTACCGGCGCGACGAGGTCTCGCCCAGGGGCTACGCCTACAGAGGCACGGCCGCCCTGGTGCGGCGAGACCTAGTGCACGAAGAGCTGGATCATGCACCATTTACATCCCTGCGAACGCAAGGCGTCTGTGTTCAAGCGGGCGATAAGGAACTCAAAATATTTGCCGCCTACAAACCACCGAACTGTGACTTCTACGGTACCGATGTCCAGCAACTCTTCGAGTGGAAAGGTCCTACACTAGTCGTTGGTGACCTCAACGCGAAACATCAAGCCTGGGGTTCGCGTATCAACACTACGACCGGAAGACAATTACTCGAGGACAGCGAGCGCTACGGTTATGGGATATTAGGCCCGGGCGCTCCAACCAATGTTCCGTCCAATCCCCGTTTCCAGCCCGACGTTTTGGACATCGTCCTGCACTACCGGATTGACCACCCCATCAATGTCGAGGTTTTATATGACCTCGACACTGAACACCTGCCTATCCTGGTCACGCTGAACCTCCAGCGCGACTTCACCATACCGCGTCCCCCTAGAACCCGAACTAACTGGGAGAAATACGCAATCGCGCTGTCGGAACTTGAGCTCGCAGGACCCATCTCCACTCCGGCCGACGTAGATAGAACAGTATGCAACATCACAGCGGCCATCCAACACGCAAAAACAGACGCCACGACCGTTCATCCACACGCTAGCCGAAAGGATCTGTTACCAAGTTCGCTCCGAAACATGCTTGAGAGAAAACGCGCTCTCCGCAAGCTTTGGGCGCGCTCTCGTTGTCCGAGGGTCAAGCGTGACCTCAACCGACTTGCACAGGAAGTGTCGCAAGCACTGGACGCCCGCAATGATCAAGACTGGGAGCGGACCATCGACGAGGCGTCCGAGTCCGAAACAACGCTATACCACCTATGCAAGGCACTAACTGGGACGACCACACCCGTCTACCCTCTGCTAGACAGCGATGGTAGGCGAAGATACTCCGCCAAGGATCGTGCAGAGATAATGGCGGAGTATATGCAGGGACAATTCACACCCAATCCGCCGGCCACTGATGACACGACGCACGGACACCACGCGGCGATTCACCAGCAGGTGGATAAGTTCCTGTCGGCCCCAACCCCTCCGCTCCGGGGTGAAGACTTTATCTCCCCGTCTGAGCTGAGGAAGGCCGTCTTCCGACTTCCTAGACGGAAGGCGCCAGGCCCCGATGGGATTACCATTGCTGCATTACAGCAGCTACCACGGAGAGGTCTCGTCGCACTGACGAGATTATTCAACGGTATACTCCGCACCGGCTATTTCCCGGAGGCTTGGACAGGGGAAGGTGATAACCATCCCCAAGCCGGGAAAGGACCGACGTCTGCCAGGTAGCTACCGCCCCATCACTCTCTTGCCGCACCTCGCGAAGCTGTTTGAGCGTCTGTTGCTGCGAAGGCTCGCACCCCACATCCAACTGCGCGACGAGCAGTTCGGGTTCCGCAGCAATCACTCAACGACTCTCCAGCTGGCAAGGGGCCTCCACCATATTGCCAGTGAGAAAAACAGGGGCCACTGCACCGTCGGGGTCTTCCTCGACATCGAGAAGGCCTTCGACCGTGTTTGGCACACTGGACTCCTGGCGAAACTCTTGCCCACCACCCTACCACCCGCGATGGTGCGGCTGGTAGCCTCTTTCCTGGACGGTCGGTCCTTTTATGTCTCCGTGGAGGGCGCCATCTCCCAGCCACGCCCCATACGTGCTGGAGTACCGCAAGGCAGCTGCTTGTCTCCGTGTCTGTACGCCGTGTACACGGATGACATCCCTACACTCGCCGGACACCTTCGCGAGGGAGAGGATGATGTGCTGCTGTCGTTGTATGCAGACGACAGCGCTTACTTCGCGTCATCGTACCATCAACTCGTCTCCATTAACCGAATGCAACGCCTGCTGGATCTGCTGCCGGAGTGGCTGGACAAATGGAGGATGGCTGTCAACGTGGGGAAGACGGCTGCCATCATTTTCGGCGTGCGGAAGCCGCTGCGTCAGCTACGCCTTCGGGGACAGGATATAGAGTGGCAGACTTCGGTGTGCTACTTGGGGTGCCGCATCGACCAAAGCCTGAACATGATTCCCACGGTCAACCATGCCGTGGACCATGCAAAGGCTGCCACGTCGATGCTGTTCCAAGTCCTGACCTCAAGATTAACTCCGAAGACCAAGCTCCGTATCTATGGAGCCTATATCCGTTCCCGCCTGACGTACGCGGCGCCCGCATGGTACGCCCTATGTTCGGCCACTCAGAAGCACCGGCTGCAGGTACAACAAAATAAGTGTCTGCGCCTGATCGTGGGAGCCCCGAGGTACGTCAGGAATGACGTTATCCATCGGGACACCAGGACGCCCACCGTGGAGGAGTTTGTCCGTAGTCTCGCGCAACGCCTGTTCGCTCGCGCGGATAACGGGCCATGTGCGCATCTCCACGGGATAGCACCATTACTAGACCGACCACCTCAAGGGCGTCCGCTACCTCGCGAACTCCTGCGGTCACCGTCCCCTGTGCGATTGCGTGCGGGAAGTGATGAAGACGACGAAGATGACGCGAGGTTCTACACCGGACACAACCTTCACCTCCCTTCAGTAGAACTCAATAATGACGCTGGCAGGATACCTACAACACAACTCCACCCTCAGGCCACAAGCCAAGATGGCGAGGCCTTAGCCCCTAACTAGGAGGCTTAAAGATCGACACCGAGGGCGCGCAGCGCCCTCGCGACATATCGCCCGGGTAGGGAGGTTTACCTCGAGGCCCGTACCCCCGGAGGGATATCACTCCCGACGGAGAAGACCACGCTGCTGCTGCTGCCAATGACTCACCAATATTTTATTCAAAACTGTATCCAAATCGGTTCAGTAGTTTTTGTAATAATCGAGAACATTCGTTTGCACTGTAAATGTTTTTTATGGCGCCCCCTGGTGATCGATGTTCGTAAAAACTATCTAAGAACCATCGCCAATGAATACCAAACATTATACAGAAAACTGCATCTAAATCGGTCAAGCCGTTTTTGAAATAAATGGGAACATTCGTTTGCAATATAAATGTATTTTATGGCGCCCCCTGGTGATCGATGTTCGTAACAACTATCTAAGAACCATTGCCGCTGAACACCAAACATTATACAGAAAACCGCATCTAAATCGGTCAAGCCGTTTTTGAAATAAATGGGAACATTAGTTTGCAATATAAATGTATTTTATGGCGCCCCCTGGTGATCGATGTTCGTAACAACTATCTAAGAACCATTGCCGCTGAACACCAAACATTATACAGAAAACCGCATCTAAATCGGTCAAGCCGTTTTTGAAATAAATGGGAACATTGATGTGCACACACAAACAAACAAACAAACAAAAATATTTTTGCATTATTGGTTTTTGTGAACAATTTAACATACAAACAAACATAACATATCATTAATAAAGTAATGTACAAACGGTCTCTCACCCTAAACGCATATACTTATAAACGCATATAATCATAATTGGCAACCAGTTCTATTCCCTGAAAATGTGAATAGCAAATTCAGCCAACCAGCCGCCATAATTTTAACATTTCTAGTAAGATCTAGATTGCTTTAGAAATCGTATCGTATGCACTAAACCTTTGCAGTGCCCTGTTCAACGAAAAAACGAACGTTTAGAAGTTCTCACGGGGAATATTTGAATAGTTCCACCGTTCGGCCCGGGGCTACGGACGGGGGGTTACGGGTGGGTTAGCGGGGGGTCGGGGGGGTTCAGGCGAGCGTTTTACTAGAAATATGTATTTCAAATTTCAATATACCGTCCACCCCTGCGGCGAGTATTTCGTATGAACTTTCATGGCTTTTCAGAATTGCAGCGGAGGACACACACTGGGTACAAACCGGCACAGGACTATTTCGGCATAGACTTTGCATACACATTTAGGTAGTAGTTGGCATGAACTTGAAGATATTTGACGTTAGTGTCAAGGTCAATGGATCTATGTTACTATGTAAGACACTGTTTTTTGACGTGATAACGTTTAATAAATTGATGAACACCAGCAACGCACATGAAAAAGTAACGCGGAAGCGTAACGTTCCACCTGAGCCTGTGCGTGCAGGCGAGAGCGCGCAACAAGCGATAGAGAGGCACCATAAAACAAGCGATAGAGAGGCCAATGATGACGTTATCACGTAAATCTATCGTCCGTAAACCGACTTTACAGATAAACAATTTTTTTTTTTATAAAATTACAGTCAATTTAACAGTAAAAGAGTAGATAATTGTAACTAAATAAAAACAACTGAGTGGGCTTCCTAAGTCGCTATTGTCCCGCTTTTAATATGAGACATTGCCACACTAAATAGTACACTAAATTTTAGGCGGTTGAATAACTCACTGCCCACACTCTGACACCAGGGATCACAGAAACCTGAAGTTTCAAGAACTCACTGTCCCCGGTGGGTCGATAAAATGGGGAAATATAACTGCCGTAAACCACAAACTGCAGTACAGTAAACAGGCAGCCTGTTTCGCCCTTTTAATGCATCGCGGGCATCGATTTGTTTCCTATACCACTACAACCACCACTAGTTAAAAACATAAGCTCAAAAACCACTCATTATCAGCAATGTGATAAAAAACGACAGTGCGTCCAATGTGCGCGCGGTATAACTGAAAGTTTTTCACCGCGCGCTGACCGAATATTTTTTCTTCATTAATTACTTAAGGGGATTTATTGAATTTATTTTTGTCTTTCTCACTCTCACGGAGATTTGGTAGGTGCGACATGCAGCGTCGCGGAAGAATATAGCAGAAAAACGACGTTTTACCTAATTACCCAAAAACTAAGCCAGTTATCAAAAATCTGTTCTAAGCGTTTTAGGATATTATTACTACCGATACATTAAAACAAAAATTACAATTACATCCATTGTAGTTTCCGATAAAACATAGAAAAACTGAGATTTTGGAGCAACTTTTGGGAGAACTTTCTATCGAGAAAATTTTATCCAATCGTGTTTCTGCTTCTAAGCGATTTTAGATTAAAGACCCAAAATACATGACGTGTAAATTTAAAAGTATCTGTCTTTATAGTTTTTGCATAAAACTTCATTCAAAATCACCTAAATAAGGCTTGTAGGCCGTTAATGAAGTTGGTTCGATTTTCCGTACGGCGGAACTATACGCGGGTCAAATGGCAATCACTGGTTTCACGCTTCAACTAGTTTTACTGGCTACTTTGTTCAGAACTAAAGTATGCGAATTTTTAACGCCAAACGCAAAAAGATGAATCTGAGTCTAGTTTTCGATTGCATATCTGTGGCGTGTATGATATAACTAGCTGTTGCGCGCGGCTTTGTCTTCATTAATTTCGGTTTTTACTTATATTCCGGTACCACGGATGACAAAATTCAGGATATGGGCATCCGAACAATTTACGTAAACCTTTTTCGTACAAGCAAACAGTAGCGCCATGTGTCAAAATTCTATAAAGTTGGTATCATTAGCACCGATAAACTGGCGACATATTTTGTCCGCCCTGTCCAGGGTATATGTCTATGGTGTCACGGACTTTGTTTTAGAACTTTTCACAACAATTCCGTGATATACGATCTTTCGTAGCTTTATCCCTTTACGCAGCGTAAGCAACGGAACCGTTTTTTCAACATTTTTCATTGATACTGCTGTTCTATTGGTTATAGCGTAATGCTATATAGCCTATAGCCTTCCTCGATAAATGGACTATAAAACGCAAAAATAATTTTTCAATTCGGACCAGTAGTTCCTGAGATTAGCGTGATCAAACAAACAAAAACACAAATAAACGAACAAACTGTTCAGCTTTATAATATTACTAGCTGACCCGACACACGTTGTTTTGCCATATAAATTTTTCATAACGATCGATCCAGCCGTTTCGAAGGAGTTTGGTAACAAAGAAAAGCGAGAGGATTTTATGTAGTAGAAGAGTACCTATAGATTAATAAATTATTTTTGTTACCTAATGCTTCATTATCATTATGATGAACTAGCTTCATCGATTTACTTATAAACAAGAAGAAAAATATGTAGACAATTATTGTTAGCGTTAGCAACAGCTTAGTTAGGAATATTTTAACAGGTCGTAAATTATAATACCTGAGTATCAGATAAGATCTAGACAGCCTGCGTTAGGCATACCTAAGGCCACGCTACATTAGCGAACTGCATACAATTTGTTATGCACGACGACATACGCACAGATTTGCCGAAATTTATTATAATATAAGGCTCGTTACAGACAGACGTTACTGTTTTCAATATATATTTTTTTACACCAATAGGTACTCTAGACACTTTAAATAGTAAATTTTTAATTAAAAACAAGTCTGCGGTGGGAACTTAGGGAAGAACCGATAAGCGTTTAAGCCCTCCGGTGCGATGCTGTGTACAATAGGGATCGTGTACCCTTTCGCAACACGACGATGAAGCCGATGATGTAAGCATATAATTAGTCCCTTAGCAAAGCATCACACCGGACGCTTAACGATTGTGTTGCATATTTACTGTCAGTGTGGTAACTAGCCACGGCCGAAACCTCCCACCAGACCTGCGTCAATTTAGAAATTAATATAAAAAATAAATGATAAAATTCTAATCTGTAAAGCTAGTAATCGTGCAGTCGTCGTAACGTACAAAAACTGACGTAGGTATCTTAACTCTTCATTGTCATTGTGAAGAAATACTTCGGGAAAAGATCTACATGGCTGAAGTTGTCCAATGTTCCAAAAAGTGTGTGAAGCCAATCATTTGTTATCATTAAGTCGGCGTGATAGACTTGGCCAAATCCTTCTTATTTTGAAAGATCTTTGCTCAGAATTATGCCGTTAAAAGGTGTTAGCGTGTAAATCGTCTGCAAGCGCCTTTAGAGTGACTTATTATAATAAAGTCACAAAATGTGACTTTGCCCGACCTTCGGAAGGTCAGAAGTTTTCCGCCTGAATGGGCTATGAATAAAAACGTTACAAATTGTAATCACGTAGGTGTGGGGTGCAAAAAACTATATTTCAGTTTCTTTTTGTGGCAATTGTATTTGAAATCGAATAAATACCTATTCTGAAGACCCCTGTGGGCTTGTGGCTGAATCGTTTTATTTATCATCTAATATTGGAGGTTGATTTAACTGATTACAAAAAATCTAGCATAATTCTTATGCTGCTATCGGAAAATTGTTGAAAAAAAATGTTTGGTCTTCTTTATAATTGGGTTTATTGCCTTTAAAAGTATCATTATTATTATTTAGTAATGAAGCAACATTAATTTTCCTTGCAGTGATTTATAATTTGCAATTCGGTATGATTCACGCATACTTCCAAAGTTAATGCGGGTATTTAGTTTAGGTTTTCAATTATAGTAGGTATTTATGTTAAACTGAAGTAGAGTTTATTTTGTTTTTAGGTAATTATCAATTTGTTTTTAATATTCATCTTGCTTCGGCCTTCTTAGTACATTACCTGTAACTTTATATAAATTGACATATTTGCATATTTTAGAGAGATATCGGTAACGGTAACAAATTATTTAAATCCTCTTCGACTGTAACGATAACGGCAACAGTGTCGGGCCAGTTCAATGGTTTTTTCCCCAAGTCAAAAAAAAACCCACGCGTTTAAAGAAGTTTTCACTTCCGAACATTTAAGCAAAAAAGAAAGCACTCATATCTCAAAACTAAATATCCAGTTTAGAGAGTTTGACTCACAGAATTTGATGAAAATATAACATGTTTCAAACATAAAACCTGGGCAATATTCTTTAGTAAAGATTCTGTACAATACTTACTTGTGTATTGTAAAGGCGTAATTGGGACCCACGATGTCTCCAAAATCCTTCAATTATTAGCAACCCAAACAATAGTCCCATGGCAACAATTCTACGTAACAGTAGCAAAACATAGGCGAATTAATTATTACTCATCTATACAATTCTATTGAATTTGGCACGACAATCGACTAGCAGAGCGTACGGGTCAAATTACAAGCGATCAGCGTTTTAATGACGGCTATTGGGTTAATAGGTTAGGAGTTTATGACTCATTGGAAGCCTGAATAGTGTTTTATCTATATTATACTAGATAAGACCGTGCGCGTTAAGGGGATTGATTGAATTTATTTTTGTCTTTCTCACTCTCACGTAGATTTGGTAGGTGCGACATGCAGCGTCGCGGAAGAATATAGCAGAAAAACGACGTTTTACCTAATTACTCAAAAACTAAGCTGGTTATCAAAAATCCGTTCTAAGCGTTTTAGGATATTATTATTACCGATACATTAAAACTAAAATTACGATTACATCCATTGTAGTTTCCGATAAAATATAGAAAAACTGAGATTTTGGAGCAACTTTTGGGAGAACTTTCTATCGAGAAAATTTTATCCAATCGTGTTTCTGTTTCTTAGCGATTTTAGATTAAAGACCCAAAATACATGACGTGTAAATTTGAAAGTAATTTTCTTTATAGTTTTTGCATAAAACTTCATTCAAAATCACCTAAATACGGCTTGTATGCCGTTAACAAGAAATGTTTAACAAGATTAAAACGTAAAATAACAATATTGAGTAATAAAGAAAGTCCTTAGTATTTTTTTTAAATAAAAATAACAATCAGAGACTTTTAATTAACTTGGATGACTGAGTCACCAGATTTGACAATGGCCATAGTAATTTTAATGTAACAAATACTATGGTTACTCTAAATAAAGCACTAAATTGTTCTTTCACGCAAGCCAAACTTACAAGCATTTAAGAAATGTCAGACCCTATCGCTGTCAAGAACCTATCGGTACTTGAACTTTTCAAATCTGCCAACTTTGATAACAGTAATGTATTTTATTTTCATTATCAAGAGTGTTAATATAATGTAATACTATAATTTAGTAAAAGGAAATTTTGGGTGGGCCGTCTCAAACCTAAAATTTGTCTTTGATCAGAAAAATAAATTGAATTTACCTAAGGTAATAATGATAATTAAAGAGCTTGGAACGCGCCCTGCCCTCATTCGGTAATTCTTTTGAAAATCACAATCGAAGAGTTCAAGGAAATTAAATCACTCATTGAAATTGACACAATCACTACATCTGACAGTATGTGGGTCAAATTACAAGCGATTAGCTTGAAAGATCTTAACACGTACAAGACTTTTGTTGTTTTTGTTGACCTCTCTGGAACTCTAGGTCTCTATGTTTCTGGCTACGGGATAGTTTGGGATTTATAATTTTTTAACTGGCGCACTAACAGTCTGCTGTTAGTGAGCCAGTTGTTGTCATTTTTGCTGGCAGTGTGCAGGTAACCAGTCCCAGATGAAGGATACCGTGTTGTCAATCGTACAACAGAAGCTCGATTAATCGGACTAATTGTTGCCGTTAGGCATTCACATAATCAAAAATCCGGATAATCATCAAGAAAAGCTGGTTCTGTGCATAATGTCATCATGTTATTCATATATATTATGTCATCTATATTATTCACAAAGCAAAGGACCAGATATCGGTAGCCCAGTGGATCGTTTCTGTAAAAACCAACGATACAGCTTCTAGCTGCTTCATATTAACGGCGTAGACGCCGTATTTAAGCGATTTTGAATGAAGTTTTATTTAAAAACTATAAAGAAAATTACTTTCAAAGGAGGTCGGCAAAAATGGGCCAAAGTGTTACTGGAACCCCATATATACCAAAAAATAGTAGATTTTTTTCTGATTATATATCACTATAAGTTTTAGTAACTTTCTATGGGAATGTGGTAAAATCATGATTCATAATCATTCGTACCATTGCATAAAATAAAACTAATTATTGCCATATTCTAAAGTATTTTTTGCCATTGGTTCGTGGCTCTGGGTTCTAGGCATTTTGAGAGTAATGAAAATAATTATTAAATAATTCAGTGTTTTTGCGATTACTGTGATATAATGTTTATAGGAATTTCATAAAAATATTATTTGTAATATAAATAACACAGATTAATAACGATTTTAGGCAATAACGACGATATTTTATGAATTATAGATTTTGCGTAGTGTCTATTCGATTTCGATCTTTAAAAAATAACTGTCAGTTGTCATTGTCATTTCTCAATTGTCATTCACATTTCATAATTCATACATCATTCGTTTTCGTACTCGTGTGCGTAACGGATGTGTTTTCATGATTTTTACTGTATTTTTAACGATTTTGGCTTTAGTTTTTGGACTCCGATTAGGTACCTTTTCTGTTGCGAACGACCTCTGCTTGTTTTCCTGGACACCTATATCGCTCAACGATAGGACGATGAATTGTGTTAATTGTGGTATCGCTACTAACCAGTTAAGTAACCAGAGAAAGATTTGTTTATCTGTGGAGACACTCCACAGATAAACAAATCTGTGGAGAAAGCCAATGTAGACATTTTCGTCTTAGTAATGGTTCTCAGAGTACATTATTTTCATCCTGACCTAAGTCTATCAAAATATTTTTTTCCTCCTGATTCCCATAGAATTATAAAAAAAATCTTCTTGTTACATAAATATAAGTTCTTGGCCTATTTAATAACACAAGAATCATTGCTGTAACGTTTTTGGTCCAGACATGTATGGTATTCTGCCGGCCTCCTTTAAACGTCATGTATTTTGGTTCTTTAATCTAAAATTGCTTAGAACCAGAAACACGATTAGATAAAATTTTCTCGATTTCGTTCACCCAAAAGTTGCTCCAAAATCTCAGTTTTTCTACTTGTTATCGAAAACTACACTGGATGTAATTGCAATCTTTAGAGTGAGAGTGAGAAAGACTAAAATAAATTCAATAAATCCTTAAAGGTTATTTTCGGTTTTATCATAATATTTCGATGATGAAACAGTATCACTATTTATACGGATTCGTTTTGTAGTACGGATAAACGCGAATCCGTAGCTGAGGCTGAGGGCCTGACAATCGAGTTTCTATTTTACTCATATGCACCGTGCCACAGAACACTAAATAGTACAAGTACAGAAGGCTTACTCCGCACGATGATTTAAAGAAATTGCGACTATAGCGCTGACACAAAAAGTGCAATTCAGTTCGCAATAGCGCCTGGCCCCGCCCTCAAAATCGACACGCAACAAACGCAATGTTGTGGTCTCTTTCTATCGCGTAACTTTATCTCTTACGACGTACTAGGGCTGCCGTAGTCAGACGGCGCGTAAAATAGACCGTACAGAACTAGCGCGTGTAACTCGGCCCGCGAGCGGCAACCATCTGAAATATTGAGGTCCGGACCCCTACTTGTAGCCGGGACGGTCACGTGATAGTGAGACAGTCCTGACCGTGCACGTACTATGTTCGATATTATGCAGCACTCTGTGTGTACGATGCTGCGTAGAATTTTTGATAAAGATGTTTTTATGAATAACACCTCTCGATCTATTACTATCTACTTCCGTGATGCGTTGCTGGCCGGTGCCCGCACTGAGGACGTTGGACGTGACAATCACACAGTTTCCGACGCGGCCAGGTGTTCGCTATCGCTGCCATCCGCTGCGCATGCGATTATGTTACTCATAATTAAATGTGCTGGATCAATCGAGCGTTTATCGTTTATACCTATTAAGTTAAATTATAATTATGTATACACGGCCAAAGTCTTTAAATTGAGGTATAGCCTAAAAAAAATTCCACTCAGAATACAATGACCTTGACAACCTCCCAGTCCCTGTCGTAGTCCTAGCGCGCTCGGATTTATTTATTTAGTGGTGGGAGGTCTCGAGTTCGATTCCCACTACGCGCCCCTTTAGAATTTTATAATTTCTAAATTGGCTCAAGTCTGATCTGGTGGAAGGCTTCGATTGTGGATAGTTAACAACCTACCGCAAAAGTCAAGCCATTTGCCGTTTCGATGCGATGCTGTGTAGCAACCTAACTTGGCAATACAGTTTGATCACGTCAAACAATAAACATTTTCGGCTGCATCGTCACTTATCATCAGGTGTAATTGCAGTCATGCATTAACTTGTAGTGTATGTTCTGGTTCTTTTACGTTTACGTTTTTGCGTACTCCACATTTTGTTTTTATTATGAAAAGGAAAAAGTACTCCGCCAATCAAATTTTAATTCAATTTATTAATTTCATCAGTAAAAAAACAATCCGGTTAGTTCGTCGTCGTCGTTTCAGCCGATGAACGTCCACTGCTGGACATAGGCCTCCTGAAATGACCGCCAAACACCACGATCTTGCGCCGCCTGGCGCCAGCGACTCCCCGCGACCCTCTTAATGTCGTCCGTCCACCTGGTGGTCGACCGACACTGCGCTTCCCGGTGCGTGGCCGCCATTTCAGCACCTTGGGTCCCTAACGTCCATCGGTCCTGCGAGCTATGTGCCCCGCCCATTGCCACTTCAGCTTTGCGACACGTTGAGCTATGTCGGTTACTTTGATTCTTTTGCGGATCTCCTCATCCGGTTAGTTACAACAAGAAATTAACACTAAGTATACAGTCCTCTTGCGGAGTTACTTCGCTTGTGGAGTGACCCCTTTCCACATTACTCATTACTTATTTTAGCATGCCACAAATTAAATAAAGCACTATAAACGATGACTTTGAAGTATACAATTTATAACTCTCCTATTATTTTCACGACAAGGAAAGTCGTTTGAAAACAGAGGGAAACTTTAAAAATGCCAAGTCCACACATTTCGTGATCGAAACGACATGGAACAACAATTATTTTTGTTGTACCGACGGGCACGAAAACTTCTTCGTGACCTCAAAGCTAAACAACTTTAAAATAAATAAACACCCCTATAACCTTAAACATAAGGTTTGTATTTGATTGAGTTAAACGTAAATCATAGGTAAAGGTTTGTTTGAAAGGCACTATAAGTTGGTTAGAAATGAGAATAAATATGACAGTCGTATTGGAGGTATTAAAAGACGAGTAGGTGGCTCGATAGATGCTAATGTAAATTCTGCAATTTATTTGTATGTTGGTAGACAGCTAAAAGAACAGATAGCATTGTGGTTAACATGTCTACCATCTAGCAGGGACTCAATAGTTGGACTCCCAAACAATATAAAAGTCATATCTACCTGCGTGGAATTGTTCCAAGAGTCAAGAGTTTACTGTCTTAACAACTTTTTTTCCTATTTCTTGCAACGGATTTCCTTTTAAAATGAGAGAGATTTCGTCGAAGTCCATCTGGTCAGTGGCAGGTTAGCAGTCTTCACACACTGAAAACATGATTATGAACCCTCAGGCAAATAGTTTTTATATCGAATGATATTTCATTTTCCACAAACGCACATGAATATGAAAAGTAAGAGAAATTCATGCCATGTTTTCATAAAATCTCCTGCGTAGTTGCTAAATCTCCGTAAGGATTAACGACAGTACTTACATTAATATTATGTGGGTCGAAAACTAAAGGAAATTAAACACTGTCCTAATTTCAAGTTCAAAACAAAGACATTTTAAATCGCTTTTCATGTAATTTAATGTGCCAATATATCACGGAATAAAAATAAAGAGCGGGAAATATTTACAATTGCCAATCCTTCCATATGGTGACACGATTCATCCAACTGTGTTTAAGAAAGATAACTAAAGGTGACAGTACATGAATATGAAAAGTAAGAGGAATTAAAGCCCCGTGTATTCATAACATCTCCTGCGTAGTTGCTAAATCTCCGTTAGGATTTACCACTGTACATTAATATTATGTGGGCCAAAACTAATGGAAATTAAATACTGCCCTTATTTCAATATAAAAACAAAGACATTTTAAATCGCTTTTCATGTAATTTAATGTGCCAATATATCACGGAATCAAAATAAAGGGCAGGAAAATATTTACAATTGCCAATCCTTCCATATGGTTCGATTCATCCAACTGTGTTTGAGGAAGATAACTAAAGGAGACAACACATTAAAAGTCCCACCAAACCAGCGAAAGAAAAATCATTACCTTATCCGTTAACCCTCCGTGCACCAGGTGGGGTTTAATAAACCCCAGCCCTGGAAATATCGCAATAACTTTAAAACTGTGAACCCGCCACCGCACGAATTCTCAGTAGCTGGAATTGCGACATTGCCGCTCCGATTCGCGTCGCCAAATCAGTCCGGCGACCACCGCCAAGCGAGCTACATGCTCTTAAAGTGCATGTGGGCGTCACACACCCCACCTCGTACGGCACGTTGACAAAAAAGTAAGCATTCTATTTGCTGTTTTTTTTGCCTTTATGAGTTTAATTTATGTATGTTCAGCATTTTAAATGGCTTTTTATTTATTACAGATTTATAGTTACATGAAAAATGACACACATGAAAGATGAAGATATTTTAAAAGCACTTTTGGAAGAAGAAGGTGACTTTGAACTAGAATCCGGGGGTTCAGAACCGGGCCAGAACCTCCGGCCAAAAGGTCCAATACCCAAAGAAGATGTTCAAATTGCCCCAGGAACAAAGATCGTAAAACTAAATATACCTGTAAAAAATGTTATACGTGCCAATATGTATGGAGCACATTGATTTTTTTTTGTCAAGACTGTGGTCGCTTGGACGACAATGATCTCAATTAAAATATACCTCCATTGTATTCAATTTATATTAAATTATAAGGAAATATACTCTAGTTTGTTAATTAAACATGATTCCAATAATTAAACGTGCCATTTAAAATTATTATATAAGAAAGTAACTGTTATAATAAGTGAATTACAGACGTTGTGTTTTTTGTTCTTTTATAAAAATAAATATTTTATTACATACTTTTTAACCGGTCTTTAACTTAAACCTAATCATTACAGTGTGTTTATAAATACCTAATAATAAAATTCACGAAAAACATAAAAAATATGTCAATTTTACCATATTTTTTTTGGGGTTTGTCACACCCCACCTAGTATGGGACGAGACTTTTAGTCACCTGGTGCACGGAAGGTTAACTGCGCGAAACTATAAATATAATCGAAGAATTATCGAATAGTTTTACACACCGCTTTGATATGGTGGATTTAATTCTATTGCAAACATCAAAAAAGCTGTACAAAGTTTGAACGAGTGTTTCATAATATTAGCTCTATTTTACGGACAAGGGTTTCCTCTCAGAATGTCAGTAATTCTTTAGGCTATTGCATTATTGCATATTAGCAAGTTTTAATACATTCGAGAACGTAAAGAATAACTTTGAGTTACACAAGTTTTCTCAAATCCATCGGTTAGTAAAATCGTATTGCGTTGCTACAAACTTACAAAAATGGAAAATTCTTTCCAAAAAACCAACTTCAAATGCCACTACAAAGAGTGAAATAATTTTTAATGTACACCAATTCGAAGTCGGGCAATGTTTTGTTGAATCATTAATAGTCCTTCGTATTATAAAACTTAATGTGCAAAGAAACGACAAAATTATCGACAATACGGAGGGCTATTAGTGAATGAACTTCTTTTTAGTGGAAAACAAGTAATGCGTGAGGCATTGGAAAAAATGCCCAAATCGCTGGAAGTATGCTTCTAAAATCTGAAGAGTTCCCTCAATTTCTCCAAGATCCCATCATCAGATTCTGACTTGATGACCATAAGACAACCTGGAAAAAATTACTCTTTTAAACAATACCCAAATCACTTTAAGTGTGCTTATAAAATTTGAAGAGTTCCCTCGATTTCTCCAGGATCCCATCATCAGATCCTGACTTGGTGACTATGGGATCATCTGTGAACTATACTCTTTTAAACAAAAAAAGAATTTTCTTAATTGGTCCACGCATCTTCGAGTAATCGGGGAACATACATAAAAAAAAAAAAAGATTCCGACGAATTAAGAACCTCCTCCTTTTTTTGAAGTCGGTTAATAAATCACTTTTTGTGGCCAGGTCTTGAATATCAGACCCCAGAGTAAAATGCCGCTAAAATAACCACTTCACTGTCACTCCTCACAGATCAGTAACCACCTTTAAATTGGTAACAACAGGGAAGTTACAGGGTGTTCCGAAAATCGGGTTTTACGAGAGACTTTAAAAAGATCAGTGCATATTTCATGCATAAGTCAAGTGCATATTGGCCATTGTGCTGTCGCTCTTTGTATTGCCGCATTTCGGGTAATTTACGGCCTTTTGGCGTTTATCGCTCTATGTCAAGTGGGGATACGAATTTTTGAGCTTTTATGAGCGATGTGATTCATTTTACCCGGCTCACAAACGTGATGCGATTTTCGTAATGTGTATTGGGTATATGTTGAATCTGTTTCTCATAGCTCAAAAATTTGCATATTTATTATTGATAGGATTGGACAGTATGTGCGTATGCCAGTTTTTAAACAGCTTAATGCTTTTAAAGTCCCCATAAGAATAATTTCCGATAAAAACGTGTATTATGAAGAATCTGTTTTGTAAATTACATAGGTGATATGTATTTTTCTACATTCTATCTTTGGCTGAAAACTAAATAAAATAAAAATATTTATTACACTCTGTAGGAGTGAAGTATTTAATGTATCAATACTTAAACGGGTTATCCATTTATACAAGTTGTTTTAAATTTTTATTTACTGAGCATCCTGTATAAATTTACATTATTAATTTAAATAGATAAACATAAACCTTCATGGAAGTACAGTTACAAACATAATAGAGAGCAATTTTTTACTCTAGCTTCTCTGAGAGTTAATTTGAGATGACATTACGATAATTTCATATGTCGTAGGTATTTGTTTTGTCTGTACATATATTGCGTTTGCTGTGTACGATTTTATCTGTATATGTCTTTTTGTTGTGTTTAGAAGACGAATTATGTTGTGTATAAATCTTTTTTATCGGCATCTATGAAATAATTCACTTTTGTTTGGTCGAATAGATCATCGTTAGAGTGAATTTCTTTATTGGGCTCAGCTCAGTAGGTATGAAAGAGAAATTTTATAGTCATAGATGAAGCGATAACAGACTGCCTATAGCAAACAGTTGCTGCCTGCGCGGTAATAAAATTGGAAGACCCCCTGTTTCTATCTCTGTCGTACTTACGGGCTTTACGGCAGGCCTGCAGGTAGGTATTTCCCCATGTGCAGCGTAATTAAAATTTTTATCCCCCGGGTAAGTGCTCCCGGTGCTCGGAAAGGGGATAAAATTATTTTCTCCACCGGCTAAAGCTCGGCAAATGGCGAAAGTAGAGCTATTTGTGCATTTTATCCACTACTAGCTGTTGCCCGCGGCTTCGCCCGCGTGAATTTCAGTATTTCATAAATTCCGTGGGAGTCGTTAATTGTACCGGAATTAAAAGTAGCATAATATGTCACTCTCCGCGCTTTCTATGTCTGTGCGAGATCACGTTAAGCCGTTGCTTCGTTACAGTGTGAACGACAAACAAACCAACAAACTCATTTTCACACAAAGATGCAGCCGAAGATGTTATCGTACTAACGCAAAGGCAAAAAACTCAAGGCAAACTCACCCCTTAAAGTGTCAACCCAGCATCGCGCTGGAACGTAAAATCACTGAATTACCATAAACATTCTTGACTATAAAAAATCGAACCCCGAATGTGCGAATATGAGGCCAAATTCTTAACGGCGTACAAGCCGTATCTATGTGATTTTGAATGAAGTTTTACGTAAAAACTATGAAGACTTTCAAATTTAAACGTCATGTATTTTGGGTCTTTAATCTAAAATCGCTTAGAAGCAGAAACACGATTGGATAAAATTTTCTCGATGGAAAGTTCTCCCAAAAGTTGCTCCAAAATCTCGGTTTTCCTGTTTTTTATCGGAAACTATAATGGATGTAATTGTATTTTTGTTTTAATGTGTCGGTAATAACAATATCCAAAACCTGTCAAGTGCGAGTCGGACTCGCGCACTGAGGGTTCCGTACTTCAACCGGAGGAATAAAACCATAAAAACCACTTTTCTTATCGAACCGCAAAACTAACTTTGTTTTTAGAGGTTTTATTGTAAATATCAAAAAACTACTTATTAGATCTCGTTCAAACCAATTTTCGATGGAAGTTTGCATGGTAATGTACATCATATATTTTTTTTAGTTTTATCATACTCTTATTTTAGAAGTTACAGGGGGGGGACACACATTTTACCACTTTGGAAGTGTCTCTCGCGCAAGCTATTCATTTTAGAAAAAAATGATATTAGAAACCTAAGTATCATTTTTGAAGACCTATCCATAGATACCCCACACATATGGGTTTGATGAAAAAAAATTTTTTGAGTTTCAGTTCTAAGTATGGGGCACCCCCAAAATTTATTACTTTTTTTAAAATTTTGTGTAAAAACCTTAATGCAGTTCACAGAATACATCTACTTACCAAGTTTCAACAATATAGCTCTTATAGTTTCGGAAAAAAGTGGCTGTGACATACGGACGGACAGACGGACAGACAGACATGACGAATTTATAAGGGTTCCGTTTTTTGCCATTCGGCTACGGAACCCTAAAAACGCTTGGAAACCGATTTTTGATAACTGGCTTAGTTTTTGAGTAATTAGGTAAAAGGTTGTTTTTCTGTTATATTCTTCCGCGACGCTGCATGTCGCACCTACCAACGTATCCTTGAGAGTGAGAAAGACAAAAATAAATTCAATAAATCCCCTTATCCACTACTCACTAACTGCTTGGTACACATTGTAGCTCCTACAATTATCTTAATCTCTATAACTACGAGTTAGGACCTCATACAAACTAAAGCCGCTGGTAGGTATGTTTTATTTATGGAATACAAAATCATAGTGATCTATTGACCCGCAGGTCAGATCGTGTGCGATCCCATTCAGTATCGAATATCGATCCCATTCAGTATGGCTTACAAAGATACCGACCTTGATGATGCATTCAGCTTACAGATAGATAAATGGGGGAGATTTCGGGTGTTGAGGTTACTAAAGGTCTAGAAAGTCAATTAATAAGATTTAGTTAAGAGTGTATTGATTTCTGAGAGGGCTCAGTGATTAGTAAACTAAAGTGAGAGTGAGTGATCGTAATATTATTGTTGCAAGATCGATGGTCGTTGAGACAGAAATAATCTCTGGAATAAAGTTCTAGATCACGCAAGATTAAGGACCTGTGCACACAGCGTATTTTAACGCGCCGATGACGCAGATTTTACAAACGCACTCTCACGGCGCTACCACATTTTGTGATACAGTCAAACCTGGTTAAGGGGATTTATTGAATTTATTTTTGTCTTTCTCACTCTCACGGAGATTTGGTAGGTGCGACATGCAGCGTCGCGGAAGAATATAGCAGAAAAACGACGTTTTACCTAATTACTCAAAAACTAAGCCAGTTATCAAAAATCTGTTCTAAGCGTTTTAGGATGTTATTATTACCGATACATTAAAACAAAAATTACAATTACATCCATTGTAGTTTCCGATAAAACATAGAAAAACTGAGATTTTGGAGCAACTTTTAGGATAACTTTCTATCGAGAAAATTTTATCCAATCGTGTTTCTGCTTCTAAGCGATTTTAGATTAAAGACCCAAAATACATGACGTGTAAATTTGAAAGTAATTGTCTTTATAGTTTTTGCTTAAAACTTAATTCAAAATCACCTAAATACGGCTTGTAGGCCGTTAAGTGAGAGCTCAAGGGTCCGAAATCTAAATATTTTTCCCTCATAGAGGTTTCTCACTAACTCAGGTTTCAGAGTTAGGACAGCAAAATGACGGAACCTGGCAAATACTCTCATTAATAGAGTTTTCTCGCCTACCCAGTTCTCACTTACTCAGGTTCGACTGTTTGAATATCATCAAAAAGGAGATTATAACATTTGTATCGATTCAATCGTACAAAGAAATATAAACGCATGCGAGAAAGCACGTCTGCATTACGTTTTTATTTATTTTTTAAACTGAAGAAAGGGTTGGGGAGAGGGGATTTTTAGTTAGTAATAAAGTCAGCGTAGCAGTGTTGTCTCAATTGATTCTATTTTACCACGGTTGACTCTGTAAACGCAGAAATTTTGTATTAAAGAGCGTTGATATCGATACAAATGTGCTTTGATGGCGTCACTATTTTTTTAAATGTGTGCAAAGGTTAACTGCCTGCGTTTGAATGTCGGTGTCTTAAAATTCTTGATATCGTTATTTTTTCCATCTCATCACTTTCCATCAGGTGGGATTGTGGTCAAGCGTAAGCCCATATCGAATAAAAAAAGATCTCAATCCTAAGCAAATTCTGCCATCAGATTGGCAAGCACATATTTTTGTAACTGATTCGGCCAATCAGCGGGCAGAATTAGTTTACAATAACAATTTTACAGTTTACGTTGCCGTCGGCCACACATAGATATTATTATTACTGTCGGTCAATTTATATGAGATTTAGAACACTGAAGAACAGTAAACATTTCAAGAACACTCTTTATAAAAGTCCCTAAGTACTTCGGAGAATTGGAAAACTAGAAGAAAGAAAAGGTACTACTTATTCACGGTCAAAAAAATCAGCAAAAGCGTTCATTAATTCAATTTGCCGTAATAAAGTATATGAGTGAATGGTTTTTGTGGTATAAGTGGATACTCTGAACCGTTGGCACTGGCCGAATAGAGGGTTCGTTTGGTTCAATTCTAATTTTTGGATAAGGAATGGTCTGCACTGAGCGATTTAAGAGCGTGCAGCAGGCATTCTAGTTTTCATATTAATAAAAATTACAGCCTTTTAATGTTTCTGGAAATGATGCTTCAGAACGTTTATCTTGAATTACGTGCATTAATATTTGTATTCGCAATAAATATTTTTATATTTTTTAATTCACATTGAGCAGTGCTCTGTTAATTTTATAGTTTATAGGGCTAGTTTTGCAGCTTAGTAAATGAAAAATGTATTTTTGCAAGTTTTTTTAATTTGCGTCACAACTCACCATTTTACAGTCAAAGAGGAAGAGAGCCATAGATTAGTTACTATATATGAAGAGAACAATACACTCTGTCCACAGACAATAAATTCGATTCACTTATGTTGTACAGATCTGTGTTATTTCATGCTATAATATTTAATGTTGAATTCAACACACATCATGCACACATCGTGTTATTTCTTTCGGATTTCAGTTTTATAAAGTTAAAATAGTCTTTAGCCTACTCTATACAGTCCATTTTTACGTCCCTATTCGGTCAAACTGTACCTACCTACCTATATACTATTATGAGACTTGAGGAATAATTCTCAGGATGATGAGCGCAATGCAGTGCGTCCTTTGTCGCATCACGCATCGCTTAACATCAGCTGGTCTTCGTGCTAGTTCCATAACACTTCGTCTTATGTCTACAGTGGGTCAGAGGCCTTAAATGCGGTTTTTTGGGTAATAGCGGCCAATGAAGCTAGGCGAGGCGCCGCAAAAACTCACATAATAAGGGGTATATGGTATGCCTCACGGGTAGATAAGTGCGGTCAACGTTGGACCTGGGTACGGTTAGAACAAAAATGGGTCAAATCTACATTATACTTACGCATAATATATTAAAACTAGCTTACGACCTACTCACAGAACTACCAAACATATACAAAAAATTTAATAACAATCGGTCCAGGCGTTTTGAGGAGTTTGGTAACAAAAATTGGCACAAGAATTTTATATAATACTAGCTGAATCCGGCAAACGTTGTTTTGACATTAGGGATATAAAAAATTACTTACGACCTACCGAAAATACACAGAAAATTTCATAACAATAGGTCCAGCCGTTTCAGTAAAATTTGGCATGATAATTTTATGTATTAGAAAGCGAATGTACCTATTAAGTATGTGGGACCCACGAATTTTCCAAAATACTCGCTGATGGTATGATACTCGAAAGTTGTCTGAAAAGGTTGTCTGAGTTTTGTTGGCTCTTTTCTGTCAGCACAGAGTGTGCTGGAAGTTCTGTAACCTTTTACGTCGAAAGATTTTTAACGACGTAATAATAATTCAGTCATGACAATTCAGTATAGCTGTGCCGTGCTCGAATTAACGAATATTTTGAATTTTTAATATTAATCGATAACTTTTTATGCTGACTGTACAAAATATACGGTCCCCATTGGGCCCCGGTGACCGCTGAAGTTGCGATCTAAAATAAGATATCTACCGGCGACCTGCGACCGGCGCTAATAAATCGACGGGATATGGCCCCGTATTATGCGTGCCCGCTCTCCCGTGCCCCGTACCGCCTTAAATTATGTCCCTAATATATTACGCATTGCCATTTTTTTGTTGACTGTATTTTGCCTATATTAGGTTTACAAATTTTTTCACGTAATATGGACTTAAATTATTTCTGTAATACACTACGCGTTGGTGTTTTTCTGTTGGCTGTATTTTTGCCTATGTTAGGTATATAGCTATTTATTAGCTAAAAAATTGGTTGTCTGTAAAGTCGGTTTACTGACGATAGTTGAACGTCACAACTCTCGCTTGCACTTCAAGCCTTACATGGAACGCCTCAGAGCGAGGTAACGCGAGCGAGGTAACGCCGGTAACGCCGGATGAGTCATGTTTTTTTGTGCGTGCAGCCGGCACTATCGATTTATAAGACGTTGTCACGTCAATAACGAGACAGTATAATATTATGTCAATGCATTCCTGGACTTTGAATTGCAATGTCGTAAGACGCACTGCAATGCTCGCATCCAGAGACTTCTATGTTCTACAGCTTTCGCCATTCTCGTATTCTAAATATGTAAGAAAATCACAGTAATGCCTGCGTGAAAGCCACGTGATTTATTTTGTAATCGGATATGTCATTCCTAAACATTTTTCGAATGTAGTTCTAAAGCGTTGCGATAGCTATCCTAGAAATCGAAGAGATGAGATTTGTGGCTACTGCTGCAGTAATGTCGTCAGCTTGTGTCCTTGGATCCGAAACGTAAAATTTCAGTAACTGCGTAATACGAAAGAATATTGTTATTTATCCAATAGCCGCTTCATACTCCTATGGTTGCCTGGAAAAGATCGCTGTGTAGCGATAAGGCCGCCATACTTGTACATTAGTTTAGATGTTTCATTTTATTAATAATCTTTTTGTTTGTTTTTATTGGTATACAAAAAAGAGAATTTTCTATCTATCTATCTAAAGAATACCTGACACAGCAGTAGCCGAGGGAACTGCAAGACGAGAGACAATATTAAAATAATAAAAATGTTTTTACACATAATTTGTAGGTACTCAGCCTTGTAATTAATAATCGTAAGTGCAGAAAAGGCTACAGGCAAGTTTAGAACTATTTTTCTGCCTCTCACATAATGGGCATAGACCTCACACCAGCTAGACCTTTTAATAGACGGGTGGTTCCTCTCTTAAATAAAACACCATAAATGATGGTTTGCTAAACGCTATTTCACGCCAAAACACAGGCTCCAACTTTTCAAAGTGGCTTCATAATATGGAGTATCCACTGCTCCTACCTCTGGGCTGGAGAACCTAGATGCCAACTACCACATTTGTCCGGATCCATAAGCGGACAGTTTGACTTGTTGACGACCCCAGTCTCAGTAACAAACTGGAACCCTTGGAACTTAGCTCTAATTGTATTCTATCAGTTGTACAATGGGGAGTGCTCTGAGGAACTGTTTGAAGTGATTCCACCTTCTGCTTTCTAACTGCTTCAACGTAGAAACATGTTCCATCCATGGCTTGCAGACATGATGGAACATGTCTTCAAGCATGTCTTCAGTCCTTGACCACCCAATAGTATATCACATGCCAGCAATTGCAGTTCCTTTGTCCTTTCCATTTGCGTCCGTCTGTTCACAAGATGCTAGTATTTTGCTGCATATTTGAAAACAAAATTCTTAACAATTATTTTTCTTAAAATTCCGAGTTTTTTGCTAGTTCTTCTCGGTGCAAAACAGATTGTAGAGTTTTATATTTCATAAGTACCTGTAAGTTAGGCTTATGTGCAAGAATAGGTAAACATTTTGATTTGATTTGATTGGTCTTTGATATTAATCAAAGATAGAGATTTAGTGCTCAGACGAGCTTAGGTATCTAGCGGGTGTACCATCTATGGAAATAATAAAATTACAAGCTAACAAGTAGGAAGTACTCGCTCTGTAGTAGCAACAATTTCCCTCTATTTACTCAGCCATTCAACTCTCATGGTGGTGCGTTTAATAAAAAGTTTCTCCACCGCAGATTAAACACGGCGAATGGCTATAAAACTATAGAGATAAGCTAACTGGCCGACATGTAAACGGGGCGTATATTGCTGAAACTACGGATTACTCTTGGTAGTATACTCTTTTGTTATAGACCACAGATCAGGGAAATAGACAATAAACCTCTAAAAACAAAGTTAGTTTTGCGGTAAGATGGATGGATATCATCTGGGCGCGAAATATTTATTTAGTTTTTCGCAAATAGTAGACTAATTATTATAAATCGTAGGCTTATAGCAAATCCAATAGGTACATGTTTTTCATAAAAACTTAGCTATAGGGAACCCATATTAAGTAAATACTTCATATTAGTTCCCTATAGCTCCAAATCTGGGAAACTGCAGAAACTAATCTTTAGGGAACCAATATGGGGTGAATGGGAATTCATGAGCAAAGTTTTGGTTAAAAACATGTCGATGTATAATATTATGGTTTTTATTTTTATTTTATTTTATAAATAAAATTTAAATTTCGCGGGCTACTTGGGTCGAAATGTTTATTTCTTCTGTAGTATGAAACCCTCGGTGTGCTAGTCTGATTCGCACTTGGCTGCTTTTTTCCAGGTGGTAGTAAATTTTGAACTGTCTTAACTTAAGCATTTTCAGTGACCTGCAGGTTTAAAACTAAAACGTCATATATTTTGGGTATTTAATCTGGAAGTACACACGATTGAAAGAAACTTTCTCGATAGAAATTTCACTGAAAAGTTGCACCGAAATGTCAATGTTTTCATTTTTATCGAAAACTTTCTAAAAACGTCGTTTTTCTGTGATACTTTCCTTGCCTGTGTGGGTGCGACACCCACACAGGCATTCTTAAGAGTATGGAGGACAAAAAAACGTATTGCGAATGAAACCATCAACCACTAATACGATAGACGTATACACAGACGGATCCAAAACAAACAACGGTACAGGAGCTGGTGTGTACTGTCCAGAACTGAACATAAACATAGCCCATCCACTCGGTAAGAACAATTCAGTCTTCCAAGCGGAGTGTGTTGGCATCGAAACCGCAGCAACTGCTATAGCAAACAGAAAGGTAACAAATTTCAACATAAACATTCACAGCGACAGCCAGGCAATCCTTAAGGCACTGGCAAAAAACACCGCAACCTCGAAGCTGTTATTGGGGTGCCATAAAAGACTCAAATATATATCAAAAACGAACAAAGTAACATTACGCTGGATTCGTGGTCACAGCGGTAATGTAGGGAATGACACGGCTGATGATCTAGCACGAAGGGCCGCAACGATGGCGGTAGCGGGACCAGAACCCATTGTCCCAATACCGTTCAGTGAGTACAAATCATGGCTACACAAAAACACCGCACAGATACATGCACAAATATGGGAACGCACTACAGACTGTAGGCAAGCAAGAACAGCTCTAACACACTTAGACAAACACCTAACAGATAAACTTCTACGACTTAGTAAAGACAAACTGAGACTAGTCGTAGGCATGATTACAGGGCATTGCTCACTAAATAAACATTTTTCCACCCTAGGAATCACGGACAGCCCTCTGTGCAGAGCCTGCATGGAGGAGGAGGAAACACCGGCACACGTGCTACTAAGCTGCACTGGAGTGTCGGACCAACGCGAGACCTACTTGGGGTCCTCAGCAACACTCCAAGATATCCTGTGCGACCTGGGAGGCCTCTTCGGATTCTGGAGTGAGCTCGGCTGGCTGGAGTGATCCGGCGAGGACCCGCATCAACGACTTCACGCGCAACGAGCGAAGTATCGCTTACTCGCGGAAAAGTCCCAGGATATGAAGATGAAGAAGATGAAGAAACCATCGAGAGGAAAATTTTGCCTAAAAGTTTTCCATAATATTGTTCAAGGTGTGTAATGCTGGCCAATTTATTAATACTCAATCAGCGGTAAGATGAGCTTCTACGAAAAGCCTTCTAATTTTGAAAAGGGATCGACGCCTTCTAGTAAAAGGGATTGAAAAAACAAATATTAGTTTTATATTATTTTCTTAGTATATCTACATAATGTGTGATTATTATTATTCTCAGATAACTTCAAACACAGGTCTAATATAATAGAACGTATATGGAAATGGTTAATAACAGTTATTGTTATAGCCAAAAGCTAAGCAATCTAATGCATATCGTATTAATGCTCCTGAAAAGCAACCGAAACACAACGCAGTCTCTCTAGAACAATACAGTTCAAACAATGCACGCTACGTCATTCCCGTGACGTCAGTTTGGTCTTAGTACACTAGAAAACGACCCTTGCGTTACGTAAAAAGATACCTTAAATTATTCAGATAGAGACGAAAATTGCATGGGTTGGAGTAGTATTGTGGATGTTTAGAATTCGGCCGATAGTAAGGAAATATAGGCAAATAGATACGTGAGCAATTTCAGATTACAATGGCCAGGAGTATAGAGAATGGAGTATAGACTATAGACCAATAGTCGATGGCTAAATGGTTGTGCTATTATAAATTATTTCTCAATAGCGTAGCGAGTGCTTTTAAGCAAACCGGGGGGAATGGATGAAAATTCAGCAGCCTTAACAGGGTTGGCATGAACAAGCGAGATATTCCATCGTATTTTATCGACTGAATATCGACAAATCATGTTATTTTCCAAAATAGCAATATAAATAATATAACAGATATTGCAGTGCTACTGAGATATTCCGTCCTATTTTATCGAATTCATATCGAATAATTAAAATAATTCATAAAAATTTAAGGTTTAAATTTCTAATAATAGCAAAATTAATTTAACAACTATACAATAGTGCTATTGAAATTAAACACGGTGTGAGGTAGAGAGTTAGAAAATTATTGTTTTTAATACGGTGCGGCAGTTTCAGTATAAATATTCCGATAAAACACAATAATATACAGCTTGTGTAGCTGTAGATACAATGCGTTACATAGTTATAATAGGCTTAGGACTACTCACGACAACTTTAAGTAATCTTTTTGTCATAGGTCACAACTTTAATACACAATCTTATCGATGTATCATAAGTCTTGACTCATGACATAACACTTGATGGTTAATTTGTCGATAGCAGCCTATGATACAGCTACGATACACGAGACAGTTGTCCTATGTTAGCGCTACCGCCGCGTAGAGTCGTATACAAATACGTGCCAAGATAGTTTTTGAGATAAACGCCTGGTTTATTTGTATTGTTTTCGACGAAGCAACAGTCGCGTTGTTGCCATTCAACCACGACCAATACCGTATCATAGCATAGTTAGACCTCCGTTGGAAATTCGCTTCGCACTCCAGCTCTATGGTACCTATTTCTTAGTTATATATCCCTCCCAAAATATATGAGGGTTATTCTCAGTACGCGACACGTTACGTTGAAGATTATGACATTGTAAAATGTTATACAAAATCGCTAACCCGCCTGTGCTTGGCTCCAGACTCAAGCCATTCTATATTTCCTTATTCCTAGTCTATATATATTTTAGCTGTTTAGCTAGGTTCAGGAAGTTTGGGCGCTGATGATTTAGTGAGTGAATTAGACACAATTATGATAAAACAAACAAAATAGCTACAAGTATATCTAGTGCCGTATACGCGTGCCAAGATAGTTTCTACTATGGAACAAATCACATATAAGAAAACGCTCAGTTTGACTTGCGTTATGGACTTTGGAAAACTATGTTAGTATGCGAAATTACTATAAATGGCTTAGGAAACATCAGTGGGGGTAAAAAATGGAAACATTATTGAAGCAATGGGGTCTAATTGAATACGATACGTGAACGGTAATGGATGGCTCGTTTCGGTTACATAAATCTGAATCAGCCGAGAAGCCGCGATTGTCGATAATCTGCGAAAGAGCTTACGTTTTTATCAAAAAGATCTCGTTTACACCTACCGATGTTCATATACGACACAATTTAAAAAGGCCATTTGAGAAAACTTTTTGAAGTACAAGTCTTCTTTCACATGACAGCGCTTACTAAGTACTGGTAAACATATTATCTCCACATAATTCTCAAACATGCAAGATTCCTCATGATGTTCTCATTCACTATCAAACCGATGATATTAATTAGTTGCCAGTTCTACGCAGTTCAGAAAAATGCACAAAGGTACGCTTTATGTTTTCAATCATCGTGGAAAACCATGGGACCCTTTTTATCAGCATTGTTATGTTTAAAGAACCAATTTTATTTTGTGTATTATAATATTATTAATCATATGAACCGCAATTACTAATTACCACCAGAGCATCTAATGGGATTATTGAATCCATAAAAAAATGTATATTATAATACGTAAAAGCTTTACACCGATTACGAACATGAGGATATGGTCATCAGAACATTTTACGTTAGCCTTCTTCATAGAAGAAAATAAAAGAACATTCTGTCAAAATTTCCCACGAACACGCCACAATATGGCGGAAACCATCTCCATGGAAACGTGGGTGCAGACTGTTGACAAGGTGTGGTGGGATCTGTGGCGGGGACGGTCTATAGAAAATACTGCTGTCGGCTTACTAGTGACTTCTATCGGTGTCAAAACAAACATCTTTGCCACTGGTAAACTGGCGAAACTTCTTCACGCAGTCCTTCGCGTCCAGGGTATAGGTTTATTACCTATGCCTTACAACTAAAGAGACCGATGACCAGCTGCCTTTGTCAATTAGCCCCTGGATTATGTAAGACAAACGTATTCATCGTAATCGTAATCGGAACCAAATTCTGCCCGTTAATTGGTTCCCTGATTTGCGTCAGCCAATCGCGGGGCAGAAATCGCTAACGATCACGATAAGGATGAATAAATGTTTTTCTTACCCCTGATGATAAATCCTCTCAGTCGTCGATAGTGTCGCATCGTGTAAACGCATAATTGTATTTTTAGTCATTTTTCTTCCTCAACGAGTAATAAATCACTATTCTATTCATCGGTACATTAGTTCGATTGAGTGATTCCATTAGGGTTTTTTGCATATCGATTATTATTATTTCATTATTATATTTAGGGTAGGCTTCCTCTATCCCCCAAAAACCTTTTCATCGAATCAAAAAGTTATTTACTTGTTCACTTAAATGTGATTGATTTGGTATTTTCCTTTATACTTTTTTATTTTATTTGGTATAATTTTTCGCTAAACTACATTAGGAATTTTTAAAATTATTTAAAGGTTTTCTATAAATTTCAAAATCATCTATCATTCCTAGTCATTATAATTTACTATATTTTCAAATCCTTCTTCTTATTTGAGAGACCACGGCACATGCAATGCCTAAATCTTTTTAGGGTTCCGTACCAAAATGGTAAAATGGAACCCTTATGGTGCGACTTTCTCCGTCTGTCTGTCCGTCTGTCCGTCTGTCCGTCTGTCTGTCTGTCCGTCACACTCGATTATTTCAGTAACTACCGGAGCTATCGATATGAAATTTGGAATAGTTGTGTATATGAGTGGCCCAATGACACTGGAATAAAAAAAAAAATGGAAATAATTTTTGTTCTTATTTAAAAAGGGGGGAAAATCGGAGGGTTGAAATTTAAAAGTGAGATAACTGTACTGTGTGGGGTATCATATGAAAGGGTTTACTTTGTACATTCCAAAACCGATTTTTAATTATTTTTAGTCATGATAGTTTTTGATTTATCGGGGAAAATATCTAAAAAAATACCGTTCCCCCCCCCCTTATCTCCGGAGTTTACCAATCGAAAAATCTCAAATAATTATGGTCAATAGGAATTTACGTATATTTTACAGGAAAACTATAGCCAATACTCTAACTAGCATAGTTTTTTTGATATTAACAATAAACCTCTACAAACAAAGTTAGTTTTGCGGTTCATAAACAAAGGTAATTATTACTGTTTTACATCTTTGGTCGTTACAGTTTTGGTCGTGTTACATCTACATTAGTATGCCTGATTGTTTTGCTTCAGTACTTCTTGAGTACGGAACCCTCGGTGCGCGAGTCCGACTCGCACTTGGCCGGTTTTTTTATTTTTGATGAGACCCGCACAATAACCAAAGTCCAAATCATTCTCATTATCAGTGAAGACAAGTCAAGACATATTTTGTTTATCTTTTTTCTCTTTTATAGGGAAACCCTGCGCTACGACCGGTGTAGAAGCCGTATTTTAGCGATTTTGAATGAAGTTTTATGCAAAAACTATAAAAACAATTACTTTCAAATTTACACGTCATGTATTTTGAGTATTTAATCTAAAATCGCTAAAAAGCAGAAACACGATTGGATAAAATTTTCTCGATATAAAGTTCTCCCAAAAGTTGCTCCAAAATTTCAGTTTTTCGAGTTTTTATCGGACACTACATTGGAAGTAATTGTAATTTTTGTTTTAAAGTGTCGGTAATAATAACATCCAAAAACGCTCAGATACAGATTTTTGATAACCAGCTTAGTTTTTGAGTAATTAGGTAAAACGTCATTTTTCTGTTATATTCTTCTGCGACGCTGCATGTCGCACCTACCAAATCTCCGTGAGAGTGAGAAAGACAAAAATAAATTCAATAAATCCCACTCATCAATCGGCAAAAAAGACCTACGCTATGACCAATTTCTTCTCATTAAGTATGGGAAGAGATTCGCGCTATAGAGTGTCGCTTTAACTATACACTCGAACTTATTAATTACTAGAGATTACTTGGACCCAGTACCCGGTGATGGGTTGATAATAGAGATGGTAATGATGAACCAATAACCATGGCAACGCGTTTCATCGCCGTGCTCGCATTGTGCGGACTCGATACGCATCTAACACGCGTGTGTTTGTATGTTAATGTAAATGCGCCCTATCTCTCGAGCGAACAATGAGTGTGTGACCTTAACATTGCTATTGTCGGAGCACAATGCCTTGCCCAAGCGCGCTCGCTCCAGATCCGTCATGCGTGAGCTTTATTTGTTTATTTTTAGGGTTCCGTAGATTATGAATGGTCGACCAACGGGCGTTAGGGAGCCTATAACGCGACCACTTAACTCGCGTATCGCCTGCGCGGTAGGAGGGGAGCGGGGGGGATGTTGGCGGGTGGGTGTGAGAGGTGTGCGCGGAGGATTTGACGTAAGCTCTCTGCTCCGCACACACCTCTCACCCACCCGCCAACATCTCCCCCCGCTCCCCTCCTACCGCGCAGGCGATACGCGAGTTAAGTGGTCGCGTTATAGGTATAGGGGTACTATAATGGCGACCTCTGGCCATATAGCATTTTGCTATACGTTAAAAAGCCAGAAATGGAACGAAATGCAAAAATGTACGAGTATGAAAATGATCGCTAGATTGGTCAAGTTACCTCCGCGTATTCTTATACATTTTTTGAATTTCGTTCGAAAGCAAGAACACAGGGATATAATATGGCTAGGGCTGCTGTTATTGAGAAATGTCAGCCTATCGAGGTGTTTTACGAGACTTGTCCTTTTGGATGGACTAGTTTAGCTTCTTGTGGCGTGAGATTGCCATAAAATTGGTGATACTTTCAGGATACTAATGTCCTGTTTAGGCGTACATTGGCTAAGACGACGTCTTCATAAAAAAACCTTTTTGACGCAGTGGCGGCGCGCTCGGATTCGAATGGGAGTCGCGGGTTCGATTCCCGCCACGGGCCACTTTGGAATTTTATAATTTCTAAATTTTTACCACCCTACTAGCAAAGACGCACTGCCAAGCGATTTAGCGTTCCGGTGCGATGCTTGTAGAAACCGTTGGGGTAAATTTACTTACCCTTCCAAGTTAGTACGATAACATCATCACTTACGTCGATCGCCCATCAACATGGGATTTCATTTGCCCATTTGAAAGAGTTACAAAGATTTTTACGACATCAGTTCATAACGGAACCCTTAACGCGATTCTTGCCTCGCACTTGGTCAATTTTTTATTCAGATTGTGTGGATTACTTATCTTAAACTATAAAACTGTTATTTTATTGACTTGTTGCAGCCATGTTATGTTATGCTATTTTAGTAGGAGCGTTATTCGCTTGAGCTATTTTTCTACAATCTACACTTATATACAAGTGTTAAATTGTTAAGTTTAACCGACTTCGCCAGTCATAAAATTTCTTTCTGTTTTGCATACAATCGTGACACTTTCAAGAGTAGTTTTACGATATTTATTATGGATTGTTTTTTACTGATGTAAAAATGGACTCTTTTTGGATACCGTATTACACTTACGTACTTAACAGTTAGGTGTTCTGTCGTGAAGCAGTAATGCAAACTGCGCTGATCATGTATGGGTTGGCAGGCTTCGTACCTTTGAGAATATTTTCGTGAACTCTCAGGCATGTGTTTGATGATTTTCCTAAAACACATATGTCTCTCAGAAGTCAGAGGCAAGCCCGGGCTTCGAAAAGGATCTCCAGTGGGCTGATTCTGTGTCGGTTATTAACTATCAAAACTGACCAAAAAATCTTATTGTTGCACAAGTTACGAATCTAGGTTGGTATGGTTTCATGTCTACATACCATGTTAGTAGCTAACTTGTGCAAAAAGAATACAAAAATAGGATTTTCGCCTCCATTTTCTTAGTTAACAACCCAGTGTGGGTTGCTAACTAACAAACTGAAAGATACAGAATAGCCCTGATGGTAGTTAAAGGTTGTTAGGTTGTAAGCAATCGATAAACATAAAATATAAAAACACATCACTATCAAATCGTGTCCACACATTTAGATTTCAAACCATTCATAGCTCAGTCCCTCATTGTACCAAGGATCTGTGCTTGACCACCGTTACTTGACCTCCCCCGCCCCCCGCATCGCAAACACAACGGACCACAAAATTGCATTACGCAACAAGCATGGAGATCACTACAAATTGGCCACGTACGTCCCTCGAATAAACATCAACCAGTATTACTAGACCCCTACCTCACACACACATCGTTTTCGGATAAAAGGCTGTGACGCGGTTCAATTTATAATGGGAGCGTCAATCAAATGAAGCCTGTATACGATTTACAAACTTTAAAGTTGTATTAGAGGTAAGGGGAAAGGGTTTAGGTATTTGAAATCGGGAGCTGAGGTGCATTAGAGGACTTTTATTCGCATTTATGATATTAATCTTGAAAATTTTGTTTGGATAAAGTACTGTTTAACTTTCTGTCGTAGTTGGCACTTGCTTAGATTTGAGCTTCTTGATTCTTCTTTCAGTGGACTTGAGTTCGATTCCCGACCCGGACGAGTTGGCTAAAGTTTGGTTTGAGCGACTTCGGTCGCGGCTGGTTGCTGATGTATAGATGCCTTCAGCGTACTAGTATGACGTTTAGAAACCTTTAGGAGTTTACTTACCTGCCTTCCAGTTCCAAGTCAATGATCATGATCATCATCACAGTCATCTTCGACTGCATCATCGCTTACTTTCAAGTGAGAAGGCAGTCAAGTGTTCATTAGTAGCACAGTTTAAATATATTCTACTACGATATTTTAACACTGTGTTAGTAGTGTGTGAAAAAGTATGGTAGCTCCTTAAATATTTATATTCTGTTTTTTTTTTGTATTTGTTGTTATAGTGGCAACAGAAATAACATCCTCCTTGAAAATCTCAGCCGTCTAATCGCGTTTCAAGAGATAGAGCCCGTTGACAGATGAACAGACGGATAAACCGACAGATAGACATACGGCCGGTAGAGTCTTGGTAATATAGTCCCGTTTTTTATTCTTTGGAACGGGTGGTTAAAAGCGGGTGCAGATTAAACCGAAAACGGCAATAAAATGCCTTTAAACTGAATATTCTCATAATTTAAACTAAACGAGGGCCAATGCAATATCAAACAATAGGCCATTACGCCACACCTGTATGTCTGTTTGTTTTGCTACTATTGAAATACTAGAATACGAATACACTTCATCCCTATCTATATTATTGATATTATAAAGCTGAAGAGTTTGTTAGTTTGTTTGTTTGAACGCGCTAATCTCCGGAACCATACTGGTCCGAATTAAAAAAATATTTTTGCGTTGGAAGTCTAGTTATTGAGAAAAGTTTATGCTATATAAAATCACGCTGTAATCAATACGAGCGGAGCATCAGTTAAAAATGTTACAAAAACGGGAGAAATTGTTCCTTTTGGCATTCCGTTGCGTGCTAAAGTTACGCAAAAATCATGTATGACGGGATTGTTATTTGTTCTCCTTTAAAAGTTCTAAAAAAAAGTTCGTGACACTACATGTCTATCTTTTAAGATTAACTCATTATAACGGGATATGTAAAAAAAACCTGTCAAGTGCGAGTCGGACTCGCGCACTGAGGGTTCCGTACTACAACCGGAGGAATAAAACCATAAAAACCACTTTTCTTATCGAACCGCAAAACTAACTTTGTTTTTAGAGGTTTATTGTAAATATCAAAAAAACTACTCTCGTTCAAACCAATTTTCGGTGGAAGTTTGCATAGTAATGTACATCATATATTTTTTTTTAGTTTTATCATACTCTTATTTAATGCCGGCTCTACACTCGCGCCGCGAAGGCCCGCGAAGGCCGCGAACCGCTAGTGTGGATGGTTTCGCGACATCGCGTTCGCGCTTCGCGGCGTTCCCCGTCCGGTGGCGGTTTTTTGGTCCGCTTTAAAGGGTTTGCGAAGCGCGAACAAAGCGCGAACGCGAACGCATCCAAACTCGCGCTGTGTTCACAGTTGTGTGCGAGACGCAGTAGCAAGCGGACGTCAAAATGAGCACCCAGTGGAGCAACGATCACGAATTAGTGTTCCTGGAGTGCTATCAAGCAGAACCCGTGCTTTGGCAAGCACAACATGAAGGACATAATGCCAGAGCAGCAGCAACTTCCACGTCCATTTTAGTCAAATGCACGAACGTTAATGCGAAAGGTTGCGAGTGTAGAGGGCTATATTTACCGCGGCCGTGCTTCACGGCCGCGGTTCGCGGGCGAGTGTAGAGCCGGCTTTAGAAGTTACAGGGGGGGCGGGACACATATTTTACCACTTTGGAAGTGTCTCTCGCGCAAGCTATTCATTTTAGAAAAAAATGATATTAGAAACCTTAGTATCATTTTTGAAGACCTATCCATAGATACCCCACACATATGGGTTTGATGAAAAAAAAAATTTGAGTTTCAGTTCTAAGTATGGGGCACCCCCAAAATTTATTACTTTTTTAAAATTTTGTGTGAAAACCTTAATGCGGTTCACAGAATACATCTAATTACCAAGTTTCAACAGTATAGCTCTTATAGTTTCGGAAAAAAGTGGCTGTGACATACGGACGGACAGACGGACAGACGGACAGACAGACATGACGAATTTATAAGGGTTCCGTTTTTTGCCATTCGGCTACGGAACCCTAAAAACCGAAAATTATGCAGGCGAGCCAGGGGCAACTGCTAGTTTTATAATAATGCTTTCAAGGATTTCCGTTCAAACCCAGACAAGCATAAATGAAAGCCTTTCAATAACAACAAAAAACTGCATAAAACGAATTCCGAGCCCTCTCGAAATATTTTGTGTATTTCATACAATGCATTGTGCGATCCGAATTACATAATTCACTCGCGTATTATGCCGGTCGATGCGTTCCTCGAATATTTCATTTAAAATTCCACAAAAATTATTATTAACAGTACAAAAGCTTCCAAATTCGGTATATTGTTCTATATGAGGTTATTGGAATTAATAAAACCAGAAAGAAAAAATACACACATCCACACCTGATGTGAAATGAATATGCAACCCAAATGTTATTTTAATTGTTCCTAACGGTTGATACACAGCATCGCACCGGAACGCTAAATTGCTTACCGGTCCATCTTTACTATTTCCTATCTATCTTTTCTATGAGGATGATACTTTTCACCGAATATAATATTTTGTGTTTTAGAATCTTTGCTTCCTCTCCAGTAATTAATTTTCAATGGCAATCCATTAAACGCAGATTTAATTTAACATTGATATTTTTTGAGAAGCCCATAACCATAATGGTAACCCGAGCACAATACTTAAATCCTTTATTAATTCATCCCAAACCATACATTACGGCGAAACCAATTTCATAACACCTATACTTCATAACCAAAAGTTGGGTCATTCATTTGTTTACGACCCTGAAATTACTGTAACGGATATTTTGATGTGGAATTATGAGTTTTATTACGAATGTATTAAAAGCGTAATTCGTATGACATCAGTTTTGTATAGTAGGTATACCTAGTTGGACAGAGGTTTATAACCCATTCCACGAAACATGGTGCACTGACTATAATATCAGATTTTTCAGTTTTCTTTTCAATCAGAGTTTCTCACCATTCGTTTTCAATGGGTTATAGAAAAATGAGTACTTTTAAAAATTTTGTGTTTTTACCCACAGGCCAAATTTATTAATTTTATATGAGAACATTTGATTCTGTAATATATAGAGTCTTGGGTAGTTTACTTATCAGAACTTTAGGTGGATCAAAATGTTTGTAAGCATTTAATTGTAATAGTTCGAAAAGCCTATTCGGCTTTTAGATTAACACATAGGATTTAATTGAAAAATTTCAACGACTTTGGCAGGAAAATAGAAAACATACAAACCTCCGATACATGTCGGAGTATAACACTGACGTCTCCAGAAATAAAAAATGGAGACAAAAAAAGAAAAACACATAGGATTTCATCCTGGAAAAATTCATGGATAATGCGGGATTAGTGAAAATTGAAAAACCGAAATTCACGCGGGCAGAGCCGCGGGCGTCTGCTAGTATTTAATAAATCACTCATACAAACCACGTTTAGTCACTATACACGATCATTCGTGAGGTATTAATGACGTTCTTGCGTTTGTGATTAATGAATCGCACCATATTGAGTGGAACGTGCCATAAGTATAGCTCCGGTATATGATAACAACAGTTCATTATAATAACAGGTGCAACTGAAGCCCGTAGTCCGAACTGCCCGCGGCTGTGGCCGAATCGACCACGTTCCACCGTTCAGTACTCCGCCCACTGGAGAGGAATCCTCCCACCTATAGGTACACGGATGGGAAAAAATAATTTTGATACGCATACTTATAAAAAATGGTCAAGCGCGAGTCGGGCTCGCGCACTGACGGTTCCGCACTATCAACACTAATTCTCATAAGTAGGTAAACATTCTCAACAGTATTTAAATAAATTAAACACCCCTGCCGAAAAAATTCAAAAACAAGCTAAAAAATCACGTTTGTTGTATGGGAGCTTAAATATTTACTTTATTCTATTTTTTTAGTATTTGTTGTTATAGCGGCAAGAGAAATACATCATCTGTGAAAATTTCAAGTCTGTAGCTATCACGGTCCAAGAGATACAGCCTGGTGACAGACAGACGGACGGACAACAAAGTCTCCGTAACTGGGTTCCTTTTTTACTCTTCGGGTACGGAACCCTAAATGCTATTACAGCATTCTCAAAATAATATCCACATATAAGTATGTTTATCACTAGCAGACGCTTCGTACTCATGTTAGTTACAGTGTTACTAGCTGATCCGGCAAACGTCGTTTTGCCACATTAATTATTTCTGATTAAGGAGGTCAGATAGAGGTTTATAGTTTACGTCCTATTCTTATTACCAACCGAATAAACACAAAAAAAAATCACAAAATCGGTCAAGCTGTTTTGGAGGAGTTTTTTTACAAACACAGTGACACAATAATGGATCTCGAGTTTCGGCCAAGGACTATTTTCCTACTCCTGTTACTTAACTAAGTACTTAGTGTTCGACTGCCTCCGGGCGAGGTCCGAACGAAGATATTATATTTCTAGAGACAAAACCAAACGATGTTAAATGTTATTTTGAATTATGCAGTACATTATGTACCAGTCCATTTGACCTTCTGTACTGAAGATCTGCGCTTCACACGGGGTAATAGTAGTATCGCAAATCTCAGAAATATATATGTTAATGACAACTATAGTACAGAGGAAACATGCATAGAAAGATTTTCTAAATGTTCTCTGACGTGTGTGAAGCTTCCCAACTCGCACTGAAGTTGGTTAAGATCATCATCATTATATGAGTCATCATTACATCAACCTTCTAACTTAGAAACTTGGAGTGGTAACAGAGCGCCATTTTACACCAAAACACAGGCTTTAACTTTACAAAGCGCAAGTGCGGTCAAACATGGATTATAGTCTATTCGCTTAGAAGTTGTTTAATGTCCCTCGAAAATACCGACGCCGCAATTGGCCGCGCGACAAAATGAAAGCGAATGGACTATACTGCTTGCATCTCTGTGCTGGAGTTCCTCTTTACCAACTACCTTCGTTTTGAACCGAATCCAAAAGCGGGCAGTTGGACTTGTTGACGACCACAGTTTTATAAACAAACTGGAACCTTTGGAACAAACGTTAGCTCTCTATGTGTGTTCCATCGGTTGTTCAATGGGGAGTGCTCTTAGGAACTGTTTGAGGTGATTGCACCTTCCACTTTCTATGAGCATACACTTCGGCGCAGAAATTCGTTCCATCCCTACTATCTGGATGGCTGGCAATCCTCGACCACCCGGGTTGTAAGTGGCAGAAAAGACAGTGCCTGGGAGGATATTCCAGGCCATTGCAGTGCGTATCAAGAACTTAGTATCTTAAAGTGGCTCAACGGCCATTGCTCCTACGACAAGCGTGATCTGCCCAATGCCACATAATATAAGAGTGAATAAAGAACTAAAATTTTCCGCAATTAAACATATAATCTCAACGATCATCAGATTAATTCGAGGAATCGTACACTTCCGGTATCAGTACCAAATTGCCCAAAAAACCGAATCCCTCTTAAACACAACCGAGATAATTTCTGCACAAAGCACCCGCTTCCTCGACAGACTATCAATTTAAATTCGTACAACTTTTTCATTTGCCCGGACGTGATTTGAGTCTGTTACGTTTTTATTGGCCGCCGGTGTAATTATGCCGTTTTAAATGCTCCAGCCTTATTTTAATGCACGTGAGTTGAGCCCAATGATTAATAAGTATTCTTAAGTTACCAAGTTTCCGACACGATACATTGGACTCGTTTTTGTGTTGTAGCAATAGACCTTAACCCTGGACAAAACGGGCGGCGCGAAAAAATGTCACCAGTTCACCGGTGCCAAAAATGCTTGTTTTGTCACCAGCAGTAGGGCCGTGATGTACTTAGTTCGCTCAGCAGCCACCTATAGAATTTTGACAGATGGTGCTACTTCTTGCTTGTAGGTACGAAAAAGGTTTACCTACGTAAATTGTTCGGATGCCCATATCTTCAGGTTACTTATCAGGTTTACGTAAATCGTTCGAATGCCCATATCCTCAGGTTTCTTATCAATGGTTGTATACTACACCACACGATTGCTTCATAGTCCAATGGGACGCCAACTCTGATATGACCAGAGAGAGATCTAACGTGCTCTTTGAGGCACATTGATTGGACACCGCCAATATAGGAACTCCGGGCTGGCACTAAAATATTTATTAATAGAGAACACCCAATACTATTTATTGGCCCGACTCGGGAATCAAACCCATAACCTTGTAGTCTTTGTAGACGTAGTTTACTTTGCAACGCAAATAAAGGAAGGGCGGGGCACAGTAGCTATCGAAGCTACGTTCCATTTCCAAAAGGAATACATGCAAATTACTTTTATAGCCGATATAATTACTTTCTTAGTGCAGATCCATTACTAAAACTAATAAAGCTAAACTCGCACAACTTCGTAACGACGCACAAACTAAAGTGCGGTACTCAAAAGCAATAACAACGAAACAAACAAAATAATTCAAATCAACATAAACAGAGCAATTCGGCGGGGAACTTAAAACAAATCCCACTCGCATAAACACTGTTAACCATCAGATACACGCGATTGTTTCTATGACAAAATATCTCGCATCGGTCTCTTAGATCTATCATTTCAGGTGTTAATATGGTGATTGTTCATAAGGTATTCGAGAGCAATGCCTTTCAATCTCAATAGAGGCCAGTACGTAATAGTTATTCAATATATTATATTAAGATAAGATGCAATAGCCTCGGCTTTCTTGCCAAACAAATATTTGCCAAGAAATTAATTGTCGCAATTTTAAAACTCAATAGTCAATTGAAGAATTATAGTTTGTTAATAGTTATGTGATTAACTATTTCAGCGAGTTAAATGATCAAACATAATACAATAATACTTATACTAATAGTTATTAGTATTGCATTTGGTCACTTATATCTTTTTTTGGCATTGTGATGTTATCAGTTATCACCCAGTTTGCACATTTGCACATTACGTAATTTCAGAAAAGTGTGAATTAAATCATTTTTTACCCACGACGGAACGGAGTACGGGTATATGCGTTTAGGGTGAGAGACCGTTTGTACATTACTTTATTATTGAGATGTTATGTTTGTTTGTATGTTAAATTGTTCACAAAAACCAATAATGGAAAAATATTTTTGTTTGTTTGTTTGTTTGTTGGTTTGTTTGTTTGTGTGTGCACATCAATGTTCCCATTTATTTCAAAAACGGCTTGACCGATTTAGATGCGGTTTTCTGTATAATGTTTGGTGTTCAGCGGCAATGGTTCTTAGATAGTTGTTACGAACATCGATCACCAGGGGGCGCCATAAAATACATTTTTATTGCAAACAAATGTTCCCATTTATTTCAAAAACGGCTTGACCGATTTAGATGCAGTTTTCTATATAATGTTTGGTATTCATTGGCGATGGTTATTAGATAGTTGTTACGAACATCGATCACCAGGGGGCGCCATAAAAAACATTTACAGTGCAAAGGAATGTTCTCAATTATTACAAAAACGACTGAACCGATTTGGATACAGTTTTGTATAAAATATTAGTGAGTCATTGGCAATGGTTCGTAGATAATTGTTCTTGTGATTGAACAGCAGGGGGCGCCACAATAAACGTCTCTTTATGACTTGGAAGGGATGATACCTTCAAACGCTGCTAGAGGAGCTAATGGCTAGTTTGAAGATTAATTTTCATTTTTTAATAATAATATAATTTAAATTACATTAATATATTAATCGAAAAACTATTAAACAAGTGGAAAATTAAAAAATTTTAAAACACCCACGACTTTTGCAGACTTGTAATTGAAAAAGGATTAAATAATTTTTTTGAAACTCCCCGACTAAAGAAAAGTAAGAACTAAGAACCTATCAGTATAATTACAAATCCAAGAAAATCCGTCGGAGCTGCCATTGCTATTTTATATATTTTCGAATCAAATATCAATTAATGTATCAATAATAGTAAGATATCAATTAGTAAGTATTGATAAACTGCCGGTATATGAGAAGTATGAAGAAATTGAATTAGTCATCAACTAGTAAACAGCGCCATCAACACCGTCATAGGCAAAACACAGCAGCTCCGACGGATTTTCTTGGATTTGTAATTATACTGATAGGTTCTTAGTTCTTACTTTTCTTTAGTCGGGGAGTTTCAAAAAAATTATTTAATCCTTTTTCAATTACAAGTCTGCAAAAGTCGTGGGTGTTTTAAAATTTTTTAATTTTCCACTTGTGTGCTACTACGTCCAGTTTTAAGAGGCAATAACCGCTTGTCACAATAGATCGCAATTGGAGGTAAACTTTTTTACAAGTAACACTCTGTTATAAACTGCACTTACCATCAAGTAACTCCGTTGTCGAGTGATAAGCAATGAAGTAAAGACGCGAGCGGGGTCTTTAAGACCAGCACTATCTCAAAACGGGTTAACTCTACACTTCTCACACTCACCGAATCCGCTCTCAGACATGCAAAATGCTGCAATAAATTCGAATACACCTCAGATGTGGTGGGGAATATAAACCATATTTTTGAATTACCACAGCACTAGAATCAGCCTTGTATGGGCGTTTATTCGAACGTGGTGTAATTTTGCTATCATTTGCCGTAGTTAGCTGGGATTGTACGAGCTGATGTAACTTTCACTTTGGCAAATAAGCTACGATCGCACTTTTTACTTTTTAGGGTTCAGTAGTTCGTACTCTGTATCCAAAGCGTAAAGCGGACCCTGTTACTATAAAGGCATTCCTTGCTCTGTGCTGTTACTACAGTCGTCTACAGAAGACATTTTGCTATTATTGAGACTCCGCTGTCCGCCCGTCTGTGTCTCATGAACCGTAAAAGACAGTTGAAATTTTCTCAATTAATTATGTATCTACTTCTGTTGTCACAATTTCAACTATTACTTATAAACAGAATAAAATAAATGTTTAAGAGGTCTCCCGTACAAATGATTGATTAGATTATTTATTTGCTCGTGTTTTAATTGGGCGGGCAGAGGTGTTTAGTTTAGCGAGTCGCGACAAATATCATATTGACGTTTTACAAGAGCTTGTATGTTAGGCCTTTGTGAAATAAAGGTATTTATTTATTTAATTATATAGCTTTATTGTATACACATACAGAAAAACACAGATAGAGAAACTAAATACAACGGAACACAATGAGCGCAAAGTCGGCCTTATTGCTAGAGCAATCTCTTCCAGGCAACCTTTGGTAAGAGGATTAGTGGCATGAAGATATTTTGAGTTTGAGTTTAATATTGAGCATTGGCCGTGACATTACGGAACCCTCAGTGCGCGTGATCGACTCGAACTTGACCGATTTTTCGTTGTAACACGGGAAAACGTAGCTCTGAATATACCTACTTGTTAGTAACGGTGCAATATTCAAGATTCTACATTTTGTTCCGTTTACACGTATTTTTTCTTAGATCTTTACCAACAAACTTTTGCAATATTATCACAGATTTTTTTCAAATAAAAGATGAGCTTGCGCTTGACGAAAATCATATCTGATGGTAAGTAGTGATGCTGAATAAGAAGTAGATTGAAGCGCGCTTGCCGGGGAAAATATACCTATACTTACACTCCTATTTCAAAGGCCTACATATAGATAGGCCTTAGTAGATAGATAGATAGATCAATTTCATAATTCATGCTCTATGCATCTTGCCGTTTCGTGGTAGAACAACCGAATAAAAACCTTGGTTGTAGAGTAAAATGACCATTAATGTGCCCCAGCTGGGCCAAAGACTTAAAAAATATGTCCATAAATATATATTAATAAAGAAAAGAAAGTTATTGAAGCAATAGAAGCGGGGAAAAATTAGGGAGAAAAGCGCTGCATGAAAAGAATCGGCGCCTTGTTAAGTCAAAATTTTTTCAATATGTCCCGGTGTTGGGGCGAAACGTTTTGTGCGGTGTTGCATGGTGCTGGTGGCATTGCTTGCTTTGGAGCTTGGTTTTCGTGCTTGAGTGGGAGGGTAGGCGGTGCTTGGCTTGTTACTTCATGTTGGACCATTACATATTATCATATACACATTGATTCTTTTCAAATAAGCAGATTGGAGCAAAATAAATAATTGATTACTAGGTATTTGTTGCTAATTACACATTAACTATAAAGTCTAGACGAAAACGTAAAGTAAAAATTCGCGCCGTTAATCTAGGTCTTAGCTCGGCACTAAGCATTTAGACAAATTCGAGGTAATAAAAGTGGGCCGCAATTAAACCTAGCCGTCCTTCCGATACCAGCTGTTGGGTCACGCGAGCTTAATTGCCTTTTTAAGCCTTTTTTAATCCAGCCTTTTTATTCCGTAGAGGCTTATATTTGTAGGCAAATAAAAGAGTGACAAATTGGTAAGGTGACATGCATTTAAATTAATAAAATTTTCTCTACAAAGAACTCTTTGTCACTTGTTGACTCAGGCATCTGGTCTGGTCTGGTGACAGGCTTCGGCTGACAGCATATACCACACCGCCAAGTGATTTGGCGTTCCCGCGCAATGCTGTGTAGAAACCGTTGCGGGATGAATTTACTTCCCCTTTCCAAGTTTATACGATGACATCTTCGGCTGCATCATCCCTAACTATCAGGTGAGATCGCAGTCAAGTATTAACGTGTAGAGTATAAAAAATAACCTGATATTGAAGGCCTTTAGGATGGGATGCGACTTGTGTTGACACCTTTGCACCGTCCCATCTTCCTGGAACCAAAATTTAGCTGGGGCAGCGGCTGAATCCGCTGAAAACCTCAAAAGGCGCAAATATGTAACCCTCGACAGTGGGTACATATTTAAGCCTGTTGGGGTTGAAGCTATGGGACCGTGAGGACCGGGAGCAAAGAAATTTTTTAAAGAAATTTCTTCACGCCTGGTCGATGCAACGCGTGACCGCGTGACCAAAATGCTTGCCTCTACTTTGCCCAAAAAATTAGTATCGCGATACAACGAGGCAATGGGGCCTGCATTTTGGGAACAATTCCCTCTGACAGATTAATTAATTTTAATATTTTAGTTTAATATTTAGTTTTTAATTTAGATATAGTTAAATTTTATAGCTAGTTTTAATTTTTAGTTAGTTTTATGTACCATTATATATTATGTCCTTTAATAAAAACCTGATATTCGTATTTAGATAAAAACCCATTAAAATCTACCGGTTGCAGACTAACTCGTAGATGCGGGCAAAAGCTGGTTATTTTTTATAACAAAGTAAAAGTTATTTCAAGGTCGCCAGGGTATTTGCATTTGTATCGGCCATGGGGGGCAGGTGCGCAGTGGAATTGCACCAGATCATTATCGGGAGGGTAGGCGGTTCAGTCACATTGCGCCTTGCGTAATCTCCGGTATGCGCCTCTTTTTATCACCGCCGGGTTATTTTAATGGCTTGATATTCAACTGTTAACTTTTAACAAGCAAGTTAGTAATTGTGTTAGTTTTATCTATCGTGCTGTTGCAATGCCATCCTTTCGAAAGTGGTTAACAATTTTTCATTAAAATTTCAGTTAACGGCCTACAAGCCGTATTTAGGTGATTTTGAATGAAGTTTTATATTTTGGGTCTTTAATCTAAAATCGCTAAGAAGCAGAAACACGATTGGATAAAATTTTCTCGATAGAAAGTTCTCCCAAAAGTTGCTCCAAAATCTCAGTTTTTCTATGTTTTATCGGAAACTACAATGGATGTAATTGTAATTTTTGTTTTAATGTATCGGTAATAATAATATCCTAAAACGCTTAGAACAGATTTTTGATAACTGGCTTAGTTTTTGAGTAATTAGGTAAAACGTAGTTTTTCTGCTATTTTCTTCCGTGACGCTGCATGTCGCACCTACCAAATCTTCGTGAGAGTGAGAAAGACAAAAATAAATTCAATAAATCCCCTTAATAAGGCTTATAGCAGGTATTTCATCTTAAGTAGACTTTTGCCATGACTTCGCCTGTAAATAATTGATTTTCAATCTAATATTATAATATCTATCTGTTCTGTCACAGAATAGGAGACTCAACTCACCATAAAATATGTTTTGGAATATTGCATTAAGTAATATGTACAAAGTCAACTCTGTCATGTTATCTTGATTGTGACCAATCACCAATGTTATCTAAAATAGTTACAAATAGATGGTACACCGAGTCAATCTAAATAACTGGCCGGACTGCCAATACGAAGCTATGTTGTTAATGGGAGGGGCATTTGTAAGGTCTAATTAATGGAGGTAAATGTACAACCATTAGTTTTGTACCGTCCCATTGCAAGATGTCTTTAGAAGGGGCAATCACTTTAGACGTTAGAACAGGGGTAAAAGAATGGGTGAATGTTTCCGTCATCAAAATCCCAACATGAAGAAAATCCACGAAAATCAGCTATAAGTATGATTTGATAGAAACAACAGTCTATGTTGGAATGTGCTTACCTAGGAGATTCCTGTTTACTCTAGACTTGAAGTCACCCAAGTTATAAATGGTGGGGAAGTTGGAGGCTGGAACTTGGAAGGGTATTCCAGAACTTTGCGGTGCGTATCAGGAATGAGGAGGAAATTTGTATGTCTGCGAATTTTCTCAAAGACATACAAAGCTCGCCAACCCTTACTTGGCCAGCGTATTGAGTTGGCCAAACTTATCTTGTTCTGAGAGGATTCCCATGACCAGAAATGGAACATATTAAGGAATAGAGAATCATTTAGTCATTTATTGTCAGCTTTTATGTACAATATCCTTAATTACTAATACATGAGAGCCTGTGAGGGCGTTGCTTTTCTTATTAATCGGGGGGTCGATTTTAATTGTTTCGTCTTTTATATATTAGGTGGTCATTTAGCCATTAAAACAGCGTGGTTTCTTTATTCTCATTCCTTATATAATCGGGTAGATGATTGTACACTTTGATAGACATTTTACAGGGGCTCGAAATAGTGTTAAGTTGAGACGATTCGATTTTTTACCCTCAAAACCCAATAGCCATCTTTCAAGTCCATTAAAAACGATTGCCTCTTTCGCTAACGCTATATTTTCCCCTCGTTTACTCGCTCCGGGCGGCTACTGGCCATACATCAAGCTCTGGAGTTCTGCCAGCCTGCTATCTGATCAGCTGATCGTTGGATCGAGGGTATTTTTCTCTTATCTATCAAATTGTTAATGGTTCGCTTGACTGGATATTATTAGATGGCAATCATTTAAATTTAATGGAGCAATTTTTTAATAAAATATAATCAATTAATTCATCATCTCAGGACATGAATCTTCTCTCAGAATGAAAGGGCCAACACGATGGCACAGTAAAGGGCTTCGTATACCTTTGAGAACATTAAGGTAAGCTCATGAATGTAGTCTTCAATAAATTTTCCTTTTTTTTACTGTATACAAGATAAGACTTGACTGGAAAGCGCGGGAAACTTCTGATATGGTGGACGTGTTTTTTGGTTTATTGATTTTAATTGTTTTATAAAGTGGATCAGTGGAGGTTTTTTTGTGTAAAATAGTAGTTAGTTAATAGTTTTTACATATTTTTATTGATATTTCATATAAATAGTGTATATAGGTACTACTTATCTGGTAAGCGTATAGTTTTCTACTATGGGCCCGGGGGTTGACCCACCCCCGGATAACCCCGGACTGGGGGGTCCAGGGCCAGACACTGGCCCTCCTAGTCCTGTAGCTTATAATGTAGTTATTGACGACTCATCGATGGACACTGAGGATGGTCTTATTCCTCTCTCAGAACGGAAAAGAGTCAAACCACAAAAAAGGTGCCGAATTTGCAAAACAAAGAGAAGTAGAAGTAGGAACGGTAAACAGATTACTCATGAATGCCAATGTGACGATTCAGACGAGAAGTTGGTCCCTGTTGTGAATAATGCTCAAGGCGAAAAAACTGTGCCTGTTGAAACTCATGTCCCTCCTTTCAATAATAGTGTCTCTGCTACACAACCCACTGGTGCAGGTCCCTCACAACCGCAGTTAGTAAGGAAATATGTAAGCACAGATTCAGGGCCGTTCACTGTTCACGTTCAAAGGATAACCACATCTCCGAATGATCCTGTTACGCTGCATCCTATTCAATTTGGTAAAGATTTAAAAAAATATAATATCAATAATATAGTTAATGGTAGCTTAAAACGTATTGGCAGAAATAGAGTTTCTATGGCATTTACCAACTACGAAGATGCTAATTTGTTCACAGATAATCCACTAATTGCTAATCTCTCATACAAGGTTTTCATACCTAGTTTTATTGTCACAAGAGTAGGTATCGTAAAGGGTGTACCCCAAGACTGGTCTGAGGACGAGATTCAGGAAAACATTACTGTTCCTATGGGTTGTGGAAAAATTATAAAGGTTAGGCGTATTAAAAGAAAAACACCGAAAGATGATGGTACTAGTTTATTTATTAATACCAACATGGTTGTATTGACGTTCGATGGTCAAATATTACCAAAAAGAGTTTACATGTGCTATACAGCGCTCCCTGTTGAATTGTACATATTTCCAACTATACAGTGCTACAACTGCTGCAAATTTGGTCATACTAAATTGCAGTGCAGGTCAAAGCCTCGTTGTTTTAAATGCGGGGACGAACATGTCTCAGACACTTGTAACATTATCTTGGAAAATGCTTATTGTCTCCATTGCACTGGTCGCCACTTTGCCACTAGCAAACTTTGTCCCGAGTTCTCGAGACAACAAAAAATTAAAATTTCTATGGCCCAGAGCTGTATATCTTACGCAGAGGCAGCCAAAATCCATCCCCCTTCTTCAAAACCTTATACCGATGTTGCAGCTTCGTCGCCTCAGTTCGAAAATAAAAATATTACACTAACAAGACCATCTTCGCCCAATAAAAATTCTCATAAAAAAACAGTGTATATTCAGCGCCGTGTACCCCCAAAACAAACTGGAGGTTACGACCGCACCATACATGACGAAATTATAAAGGAATACAATAATAATAATTCTCAAACACCTAATGGAAATGTACTAAAACATAAATCAAATACGACAATACCTCAACAATCTATAGGTCAATTAATTTTGGAACTTATTAAATTACTTTCAAATACCAAATAATCTATTTCCGAGCGATAGCTCTTCACCGTCCAACGCCGCCGAATCATTATTGACAGCTTTAAACAATTTTTTTAAGTATGGATCACAACATACTTCAATGGAATTGTAGAAGTGCAATAAGCAAAAAAACTGATATTATTTACTTATTAAATAAATATAAGCCCATGGCTATGTGTCTCTCTGAGACATGGTTAAAACCAGAGTTTTCCTTCAGGATCTCTGGTTTCGTTACTGTGAGAAGTGATAGACATGATGGGTATGGTGGAGTGGCCATACTCATTAATAAAGCCTTCTCACATAAGATTATTTCACTCCCTCCCCTCAGTGATGGTATTAATGCCATTGCTGTAATAGTAAATAAAATTTGTATAATTTCTGTGTATATACCTCATCCTTCTTCTTCCTTATACAATGAATTTAGTCAGTTGCTTACTACCTTGCCTAGCCCATTTTTAGTACTTGGGGACTTTAACTGCCAAAATCGATCATGGGGTAGTGTTAGCACTAATTGTTATGGTGAAATGATGGCAGATATATTAGACTATCAAAATGTATGTATATTGAACAACGGCACTCCAACTCGACGTACTGGTCCCACTGAAATTCTTAGTGCTCCTGACTTGTCCCTTTGCTCCCCAAGTCTGGCATCTCTGATATCCTGGAGTGTACTTGATAATTCTTTTGGCAGTGATCATATTCCAATTCTTCTTTCATTACCGATATCCTGCCCTCCTCGTAACCTACAACACAAACCTAGATTAAAACATAAATTGCCAGATGACTGGAGTACATTTAAACATTATGTGGAAAAAAAACTATCTAGCCTTCCTATTGCTAACAGTGGTAATGAAACAGTATGTGCCGATGAGTTTACTAAAGTCTTGATTGATGCCGCTAACGCTTTATTTCCATTAAAAGGCAATAGATCTAGTAAAATACCATTTCCTCCCTGGTGGGATAGTGAGTGCACTAAAGCTATAAAGCAGCGGAAGGAGGCAGAGAAAAGGTATTGTTCCATGATGACTACAGAGAATTTTGAAATTTATACCCAAACAGCGCATTCCACTCGCAAGCTACTTAAAAAGAAAAAATTCGAGGGTTGGAGACGATTTTGTGAGTCCTTGAATCCAGATATATGCCCATCGATAGTTTGGAAAAATATTAGAAGATTTAAATCAGCTTTCTGTTCATCTTCATCAAGTACATTACCTATTGAGCTAGCTGACCAATTTATGGATAAGTTGGCTCCTTCATCTGCTCCCAATTTCATAAATACCCAGTGTTGTATTCCCTTCTCTATAGCCTGTAGCTATACAGACCTTAATGCCCCTTTTTCTTTGTCTGAACTAAAAGGAGTACTCTCTTATGTAAAAGACTCATCACCAGGCGAAGACGGCATCACATACTCTTTCATGATAAACTGCAGTGACTCTACCTTGAACTATTACTTGAGTATTTTAAATGCTATCATGTTGTCTGGAAATATACCTTCTTCTTGGAAAGCCCAAGACGTAATTCCCATATTAAAACCAAACAAACCAGCTTCTGATGTTTCTTCTTTTCGTCCAATAGCCTTATCATCTGTTCTTGCCAAAATAGCTGAGCATCTTGTTAAAAACAGGTTAGAATTTTTCGTTGAAAATAATAATATTTTGACAGCTAATCAGTTGGGATTCAGAAGGGGCCGTAGCACCATAGACAATATAAGTATTCTTACTTTGGACATTCGGTTAGCTTTCTCAAAAAATAAGTCGGTTATTGCGGCTTTTCTTGATATTAGCTCAGCGTATGATAATGTGCTGATCTCAGTATTACATAAAAAATTACATGATTTACATGTACCACAATTATTGATTACGTTTATCATAAATATGCTTTCTGAAAGATGTATTAAATTAGACCTAAACAATGGTACTCAACTATCAAGGCTAGTATGGAGAGGCTTGCCCCAGGGGTCAGTCCTTAGTCCATTACTGTACAACGTTTATACCTATGATTTAGAAACATCCTTAAACTCAGATATAAATATTCTGCAATATGCTGATGATCTGCTTATATACAACTCAGACAATTCTATAGAAAATGCTAGTAACCGCTTATCTAATACTCTTAATAAGCTAAATGACTGGTTAGATGTAAATGGACTAGAATTGTCTGTTAGTAAAAGCACTGTGGTTGTATTCTCTAGACGAAGAAGGATTCCGGATTTCAATGTACTTTACAGGGATAAACCTATACCTGTAAAGTCTGAAGTTAAATTTTTAGGAGTAGTTCTAGATTCAAAACTTACTGGAATACCTCATTGTGAATATATTGTAAATAAATGTGGAAAAAATTTAAATATGATGAGGTGTTTAACCGGCGTCTGGTGGGGTGCCCACTCTTTTTGTTTGCGTCTTATTTATAACGCTCTCATCCGTAGCTTACTAGATTATGCTACTTTTATTATAGAGCCCTGTAGTGCCATTGCTCTTAGCAAATTAGATTGCGTGCAAGCCAAAGCTTTAAGGATCATCCTTGGAGCTATGAAATCTAGCCCTATCAATGCTATGCAAATAGAGTGCGTTGAACCACCTTTACGTTTAAGACGTCAATATTTATCTGATAGGTATCTATTCAAAGCTATGCAATTTTCTCATCATCCTCTTCGTGATAAACTTCATCTTCTTTCGGAATGTATAGATACCTGTTCTTACTGGTCCCATAAATCACCGCCCCGTCTTATCAAGAGTTATCGAATATTTTGCTCCATACAAGCGCCGATGTATAGTACATATTGTTACCCAACGTTTAATTCTAAATATAAGGCACTGACAATCATTCCGGATGTTAGGATCAATCCAGATATTCCAAGAAATCAATTGGAAGCTCCTCGGTATGTGAACATATTAAAAGCAAATGAATTTTTGGATTTTCATTATATATATAGTGATGCTTCGAAACATTCATCAGATGGCATAGTTGGAGTGGGAGTTTTCCATTTCCAGTATAATATTGTCCAGAAAACAAAACTTCCGCCTGAATCATCTGTATTTACTGGAGAATGTCTTGGCCTGTTTAAATCTGTTGAATATATTCTTCTTGCTAAACTTAAGAAATCCGTTATATTTACTGACTCTATGAGTGCTCTGCAAGCTTTATCTAGGTTCCCATTCAAATCTAAGTCTGGTCAGATCAACCATGTTATTATTAAAATCAGAAACCTACTAGTTACATGTAATGAAAAAGGCTATACAGTGGTGTTTTCCTGGGTACCAGGTCACTCCGGCATTTCGGGAAATGAACGCGCTGATCAGCTTGCCAATGAGGCTATTTTATGCGGAGATATGGCAGACTATTGCAATGATGCCCATGATTTGTGTACATTGCCAAAGAATTCACTTCAAGAATCTTGGAGAGTGACTTGGTCGATTTCCAGCCAGTCAAAAGGCAAAAAATTTGCTAGGATTCAAAGCTCTATTCCATCGAAGCCATGGTTCTCAAGTTTGAAGTTGAGCAGGAGAGTGACGTGTATCTTGACGCGTATGCGTCTGGGCCACGTTTGCTCTCCAGTTCATCTGGCTAGATTTCGTATTGTGAACAGTGATTTGTGCGAGTGTGGTGAGGTGGGTGACCTGAATCATATATTTTTATCTTGCCCAAAATATAACCGGGATCCATTTTACCAGGGTCTTATTCAGTGTAATATACCACTTCCTACTTCTGTTGACATCCTCTTGTCCTCCGATATATCCTGTGTATATAAACTGTTTTCTTCATTCATTCTATTAAATGATATTAAGTTGTAAATATGTAGTATAAGTCTTAAATAAGTATTCCATTATATTTTTTATCTTTATTCCATTATATCCTTTTCTGATCCTTTTCTAAATTCCGTTGTATATTTCAAAATTTTGGTTTAAATTTATAAACAAGTTTCCTCGTTTTATTAATCAAAAAAAAAAAAAAGAAAGAAAATAACAAAAATTTGACAATGGCTCAATCGCTCAACGCGCGGAGCCAATTCCTCAAAAAGAAGAAGAAGACTTGACTGCGATCTCACCTGATGGTAAGTGATGATGCAGCCTAAGATGTTATCGTCCTAACTTGGAAGAGTAAGCAAATTTACCCCAACGGTTTCTACCAGCATCGCATCGGAACGCTAAATCGCTTGGCGGTGCGTCTTTTCTCGTAGGGTGGTAACTAGCCACGGCCAAAGCCTCCCATCAGACCAGACCTGAGCCAATTTCGAAATTATAAAATTCCAAAGTGGCCCATGGCGGGAATCGAACCCGCGACCTACCACTCGAATCCGAACGCGCCGCCACTGCGCCAGGGAGGTCGTCAAAGCTTCCTTCACTGCTAAGCAAGTGAAATTTAGGTTCCACAAACGCAATCCCCAAACCAATGATGAGCTAGAAATCTGAAGTTCTGAACTTGTGGGCTATCATGCTTTTTAGGGTTCCGTAGCCGAATGGCAAAAAACGGAACCCTTATAGATTTGTCATGTCTGTCTGTCCGTCTGTCCGTCCGTATGTCACAGCCACTTTTTTCCGAAACTATAAGAGCTATACTGTTGAAACTTGGTAAGTAGATGTATTCTGTGAACCGCATTAAGGTTTTCAAACAAAATTTAAAAAAAGTAATAAATTTTGGGGGTACCATACTTAGAACTGAAACTCAAAAATTTTTTTTTCATTAAACCCATATGTGTGGGGGATATCTATGGATAGGTCTTCAAAAATGATACTAAGGTTTCTTATATCATTTTTTTCTAAAATGAATAGCTTGCGCGAGAGACACTTCCAAAGTGGTAAAATGTGTGTCCCCCCCCCTGTAACTCCTAAAATAAGAGTATGATAAAACTAGAAAAAATATATGATGTACACTACCATGCAAACTTCCACCGAAAATTGGTTTGAACGAGATCTAGTGAGTAGTTTTTTTAATACGTGTTGAATTGATATTCAACAAGTCTAATATTTTGTTTAACTTTGATGACGACAGATGGCGTTGCACGTATTTAACTCGCGATCAAGTTGTTTAATGTTGAATAAGTTGGTTATGCTGTTCAAGTTAAGTGGTTTTTATGGTTTTATTCCTCCGGTAGTAGTAGGTACGGAACCCTCAGTGCGCGAGTCCGACTCGCACTTGTCCGGTTTTTATACATGCCTAACATGAATTAGATAATGTTTCGAAATCATAAGATCAGAAACAACTAACAAATCTAAGGTGGGCTTAGATGGTGACTGGTTTCTTTTATTTAAGATTAAAAGTTAGAGCCTTTAAAAAAAATAAAACTAACATTAAGTATTATGAAGAGTTTATTGAATTTTGTGATTTTTTAGCCAGCGAGTACTAAGATATACTATTTGCATTGAGAACACCAAAAAATTATCGTCCTTATTTGTTACACCAGCAGTTACTGCATCGTTTTCTGATAAGGAAGCGAATTCAAAATTGCGTACACATTTTATATTTATTTCCTTGCATTAGGTATTTCTCGTCACAGTAAAGGGTCAACTAGGCTCTCACAAAAAGAATCACGTGGAGCATTATGGAGTATGACAATTACCATGCTTCAGTATCAAGGGCACACATCAAACGAGGGAACTACTTCTCAAAAACCATCCCACCAACTTATATTTACCATCGCCTTCATATACTAGCAACTCTATTATTAGAGCGATAAGGATTTAGTGCTGTGAATTATGGACTGACTCAGTTTTTTGGATATAAAACTGCGTTTAAATTTAAACTTTATTGTGAAGAATTAAGATCGAATATGAAATCATTTCTGGAAGTTCAATACTCCGACTATAATATTTATAGTGTCGTTCGTTCTGGTTCGTCATTTTGATATTTGGATAACTTTGTAGTGTTCTATAATATTTTTATAAAAATATACTTAAATTTATTTTGAATACATAGTTAACCATATTTTTTTAGCATTTTATAAAATGCAACCTACATCGCACATGTCTCATACAGAAGTCATGTAACTAAGTATCTCGTTATTTGAAAATATAATGGTAACAATATCCTAGGCTCCCCAATATCAAACCAACTTAGTTTAACGAGTTCAATTTTATTACAAAAATTTATCTCTTTATAATTTATAAAACAAAACATTCACATATTTATTCATTTAATGTTTTCAAACATTGAGTTTTCTCACACTTTTTTGTCACTTTCTATATTATATCTAAGACTCTTTCTGTATCTTCCAGGTGTCTCTCGTGCGCATTGCGGAAGACCAGCGCTGTCCCTTAAAGGGCACGGCTGATGCTGTGTAGGCCAATTTGGAGATGTAACATTTTATATAAATAAAATTTTTTATAAAAGTGGGCTTTTATAGAGTTTTGCCAGTTGATAGGGCAATAGGGAAATTTCCCTCCAGGCAGGTGTTATGCCTGGGGACCGCTTGTGATCCGAGTGTGTGACGTCAGAACTTCTATATAATTATAGCACGCTCGTTGAAAGCTCCGTCAGCGTGTGCTAGGGTACTGGTTACGCCATCTGTCGTCAGCTATCGAAGACCGATACAGAGTATAAGCGTGGAGCACAAATAAAAAGTACCGAAACAAAAAGACCCCTATCAACCCTAAAAACAGGGCGGTCAGATTTACAACGATTTCCACGCGAGCGAATTGAAAAAAAAATACATAAAAACTCAAGTGACGTCACAGACAATGGGAATAAACGAATGCACAGATGCACGCATTGTGTGTGCTTTTTTGTTATTCACACAACATATTATTCTAATGGGCCTTATCTCGGCATGGGTCGAAATTGGGACAAGTTTGTGTCTTTAATGGGTCACGACTGGTACCTAGTTGAGTTAAATTGACAATAACTAGTATGCGTTCACATGTGAAACGCGGATAATTTAATTAACATTTTAAAGTCGTTTTGTTAGAAATATTACGGTAAGAATGTTACTAACTCAGCGGCCCACATAAGTTCTGTGATATCTTTCTAAACGACTCAGAATAAAAGGAAAAAACCACACAAAGGAGTCTGATGTTTGACTCTGAATTTTTAGAAAAGGATTTGAACCTCGTAGGCAGGCAGTGGGCAGGTAGGATTGCACCCCGGTGCCGGGGAAGGCACCGGGCCAGATGGGACCAACCCGTCACTTCTTAAAAATATTCATCTAAATACCACCTCATGCTTCCCATAAGTCAGTTTCAAATAATTTTAAGGCTTTGAACAAATTATTTTTTTAGAGAACTTTCCTGGGCCCATTATTGGGCCGTCAAAAGGGTTAATATGATGATGAATGAAATTATGAATATTATTGGGATAGACCTGCATTGCCAATTTTGCCACTACGGCCAATTTCATTAGAGTCGTGGGTTCGAATCCCACAACTGGGAAATTTTTGAGTGATGAACATGAATGTTTACGAGTGGTTGGGTGTTTTTTTTTATTTTTCTTATTTATATGTAAATATATTATGTACTTATAATAATACAGTTATATACATAGTACCCGTAACAGAAAGCTGTCGCTTACTTTGGGGCTAGATAGCGATGTGTGTAATATAAAAAAAAATATGAACACAAAAATAATATAATATAAGTAGTACCAATAGTAGGTACTATGGAAGGTATTTAAAATTAAACAGAGAAGGAAATAAATGTTTACCTAAATATGGGGTACCAAAGACCATTACCTTTTATGTAATGTAACCTTTTATTATCTGGCGGTCGTAATTCAAAAATTAGTGTTATAACAAAACTTCAGTCACCCCGCATTGGCCAGTTTGACGAGAGAGCTTGATAAGATCTCAAGCAGCCAGACATATAACCAGCAAAGCTAGAATTGTACAACAAAATCTATAGGTGCAGCTTTTGAAAGAAAAAGAAATAAGGTTATGAAAAGAAAATTGACTCTATATCTGATTGTTTCTATTGAAAAATCAGTAATATTGTTTTCTTATCTTTGCTAAAATTACCTACTGTTTGTTTTCACAGTTGACGATTAAGGAAAAAACCAACTTTTCCAACACTAACTTTTATTCAATTAAGAACTACCTACACTTTCTTGGTACCCTTGCAGAGCAGAATAGTACCTACCCTCAGAGTTTCCTTGCTGCATGTCCAACCTGGCAGGCATAGTACTATAGGTCCAGAATTGGTTTTGAAATACGAACTGATTTGAGATGATTCTTTCGGTTATAGGTACCTGTTACAATATGTATCTATTGTTGATACGAGTATATAATTAAAATAATGGCTGTCCAAGGACACTAAAATTTGAGACAGGGCCGTACTTCTCGATATATAGCCGTAACAGTAGGTAGTACGTCTGGTAGACCCAGGATCCAGGGGCATTTAATTTATATTTTGCTCTCCGGCCAGCCCCGGTCGCCCGGGGTCGTAAATACTTAGCATTTGCATAAGAAACGTCGGCATCACATACTGAGTACCGAGTTGCTGAATACATTACGAGGAGTTTTTATTACGAGCTATGAAGGAGGATCTGTGGTGTGGTTGGACTTAAAATGACTGTGGCCTTTTTTGGAAGAGTCCTTTACTGCTTATAAGCAACTGAAAATTCATGGCAAACGGGCCACTAGCCACAACCACTAGATGCCGACACGAAACGCCTCTCAAGCGATTCACGGAATTAAACCTTCTTCGTTAGAGTCCATTATGGTACTGCATACATGGGTTAACAAAACCCGACGACCTCCCTGGCGCAGTAGCGGCATGCTCGGATTCGAGTGGGAGGTCGCGGGTTCAATTCCTGCCACGGGCAACTTTGGAATTTTATAATATCTAAATTGGCTCAGGTCTGGTCTGGTGGGAGGCTTTGGCCGTGGCTAGTTACCACCCTACCAGCAAAGACGCACCGCCAAACGACTTAGCGTTCCGGTGCGATGCTTGTAGAAACTGTTGGGGTAAATTTACTTACCCTCCCAAATTAGTACGATAGTCGATAACATCTTAGGCTGCATCATTCAGGTGACATCGCAGTCAAGTACTCATTTTTATAGAGTAAAAAAACCGGCCAAGTGCGAGTTGGACTCGTACACGAAGGGTACCATACCATTATCTATAATATAATATCGTAGCGAGATGATGATGCAGAAGGCCCATTTACTTGCTACTACTACTTACTATACAAGTAAAGTAATAATGGGTCTAATGGATCAACGACCGAAACGAGCAAAAAATCACATTTGTTGTATGGGAGCCCCACAAACCAGGGAACTTCCCTGGTCTGTGGGGAGCCCCCTTTAATCTTCATTTTATAAAATTTTTGTGATAACTTTAATAGCGTACTAAGAAATTGAAGACTAGTAGTCTTTGATTTTATCAGCCCAAGAGAGTCCTGCCATATTAAAGGAATTACAATGTACAGAGCGATGTGATTAAGAAAGTGAATCCCGTATTCCTGCCAACGGGTCCGTCGTGGAAACAGTTAGTAGGTTCAAGCACTGCAAGCCTTACTAGTACATAACCCTATGTGACCCTACATAACTGATAAGAGTGTACGTTACGTATTTTCTATGTCAAAAAACTAGGTATATGGTTTTGCAACGGTTGTTCATCAGCTGTGTCGAATACATCGATAACAAAATAAGCTCGTTATTTCTGTCGTGGTAGTACAGGCCTTAACTAGGTATTATCAGAAGTCTGAAACTGCTTAGGCGTCGTAAAACTAGGCAAAAACCAATAAAATCACAAGCGCGTAGTAAAAAACTATGAAAGTAAACAAACCGTAACAAAGCGGTCAAGTTGACTCAGCGCAGACCGATAGCGACGCGTGCGCCGATGAGTAATGGCTGCCTGTGACTCATGGTTTGTTGTTATGCGACTTCATTGGATGGTGGTTAAAGGTTATGGTTCTGAGAGATAGGTCTGCGGTCACGTACCTACCTCGCAGCCAAGCTACGCAGGAATCCAGGATGATAATAGGGACAACCCTCCACCACCCATGGCCCAATCAACCTCGCGGTTATGGGGGCCGAAACGCGGGAGGGCGCCCGTTCGGTACTTGCTCTTGGCGTGTTCCCGGGGCGCCTTTTTGACTCCCTACAAGTTGTTTCCTCTTGCTCCTTGTCCCTATGAACTCACTCTCCCCATTCTGGGGCAGGACGATACAAAAGACGGACTCGCCGCGCCGTCGCTGTCCACAGCATAAATTATGATAAAAGGGAGGATGATAAAAGGGAGTCCTCAATGCCTGAAAACGAAAGCATTTAACCAGTGCGTCCCGCCGGTCTTCACCTATGGCGTTGAAACGTGGACAAGGGGCCTGGGGCGGTACTACAATTTCTTCCATATTATCTTATAGCATTATTATTGTAATATTGTTTTGACATTTTCACACAATGTAGATAGAGCCCTACCTAATAACGACATCTCCGTGAGAGTGGCAACTTTTTCTTGTAGTATGAGTGTGTCAATTTCAAATGTGTAAGGTGTGCGGATGCTAGTGTGCGTGAAAAATTGTGTAGCGACGGCTCGGATTTGCCAATTTGGGAAAAGTATTTTTTGCCGCACTTTTGAAGTCGGGGGCTCTCTCTTGGATAGAATCAGAAATGAGGAGATCCGCAGGAGAACCAAAGTCAGTGACTGCCAAAATCCTTAGCAAGCCGAAATGACAGTGGACGGACGGAAGGACCGAAGTAAGTGGTCATACTAAAAGGTTTTATTTTTATCAATTTGGTATAGAACCCTAAAAGGGAACTTATTTTTCAAAAAGTGACTGTAAAACTAAAGCTCATGGATAAAGCTTACTATAGTATTAAGATTACTTAGGTACATGAGTCAAATCCTTGGGAGTGTATGAACTGCTGTAATTAGTTTTTAAGAACCTTTGTGAGGTGGTGATAACAGAAAACAAAACCCGACTGAGTTTGTTGTGGGCTTCTTCTCAGTGCTGGGCGCGTTCGAACCCTCGTAAACGTAGTTTTAAGTCAACTTGTAGTAATCACCATACTTACGAGTATGTGACAAATATCATATTGACGTTTTACAGGAGCCTGTCCGTTAGGCCTATGTGAAATAAAGATGTTTTGACTTTTGACTTTGACTTTGGAACCTCTTCATCTCTACTGTAGCGAGGCAGGGTACCAAGAATGCTGGCTGAGAAAACCTCGGTTTCTAATCAATGAGTCAACGCAAAGACGTGGAAAAGACAGTTTTCGACATGCTTCATGTTTATGTCCCGTCAGTGGAAGCTCACGGTTACATAGACAAACCGAAACATAGAGAAACACGTACGAGATTTTTAATTAAGATAAAAGTAGGAACACAGATGAGATCGCGTGCGTGTAACTCCGCTTCTACGACGGATCTCCAGATAAAGGAGTTAGGTACAGTTGTTCGGTGCTTCTATGCTACATTCAGTACTGAGCCAACGGGTGGGAAAAAGACGAATTTCAAATTATTTTAAAGGGCCGTGTTGGCCATTAACACAGTTATCGAAAATAACGCGATTTTGAGAAAAGAGCAAAATCACTTTTTGATTATGTATTTTTCTATATTATCCAGTGTGTACGACGGATTGTCTTATTTTCGATGGGACTAAATAGAATTCACGAACAATAAATCAAACAACATGTTTTCTTCTAAAACACATTTTATTTAACTAAAATCCAGTTATTGCATACGTCACATTTGATGAACCTGTCAGTTATTTTATTTTCTGTTTTCTATAAAATCTGCAGGAAACGTGGATTTTTCCGGGGCAGAAAGCAATATTTCACGTCAATAATAGTGAACAGGTTTTGATAAAACTTTATAGATATTTCAAACCACGATGACGGAAAGTACGGCTACTCTGTCAAACTCCATGCGAATCGAATGAAACATAAGCGATTTTGACAGAGTGGGGCGCGTCTTCGTGGATTGAAATATCTAAACTAATAAGCCTTATAGGTAAGGCCACTTTCTAAATAAAAAAACATGCTTCCCGCGGGACTACGTAACCTACGTTGCCGTGTCAGTGACCGCAGTGAAATTGATAACAGGTTTTTTTCAAAAAAAAAGTGATAACCGTGGTTTGCCCTTCCCTGTATTGTTTGTACTTAATGGTTGATGCCGGCGATAACAAGTTTAGTTTTCGGCTGGCAATGAGAAAAGTTGTGATTGTTAAAGTATTCACAAAAACGTCCTGTGTAAACTTTTTTGTTTATATATTGGGTACTAGTATTTGCTTTATTGAGCCTTACTTTACTTCGTCCATTTGGAATTCGTTTTCAATTCTACCTGCCCGCAGGAGTATTTTTAGGATTTCACTTTTCTTAACTAAGGTTTGTTTGGAATCCGAAAAAGTGAGACATCTTGAAAAATATAATAAAGTAGTTTAGAAGAATCAAAATATTGTTTTAGTACCTACATTTTCGAAACTATGTTTTTTAGTGATACATTTTTGAAATGTTAAACTACTATAATATTTCCGATTAGACAGAGATAACCTCATAGTACCTAATGTGCTATCTTCGTGTTTGTAACGGCATATAGTAGCTCCCAGATTTTTCGCTTTGCGAGAAAGAGAGAGATAATTCCAAAAATATAAATGTTTATAACTTTGTTTCCTTGACGGATTAGAATTTCATTTTCAATGTACGTCACTATTTGTAACCTAGTTCACAATAAATCCTATAAATTTTAATACGAATCAAAATTTTTCACTCGCAGCGGGATTATTCGTATTATTTAGTCCTGCCTAAGGACCAAATAATACGAATCAAAAATTTCATCGCAGAGGGACAAGGCTCGCATGGCTCAGCGGTCAGAGCACCCAGCCGCGAGAGATGGGAGACGCGGGTTCGAATCCCGCTGCGAGTGAAAAATTTTGATTCGTATTGTTGTGTTTAAAACGGGTACATACCACGATATGAAACGATGATTTTGTGCCGATATTTCGACCCAGTTACATGGATCGTGGTCACGACAGGACTGATTACTGACTACGTCATGGATCCATGTAACTGGGTCGAAATATTGGCAAAAATCATCGTTTCATATCGTGGTATGTACCCGTTTTAAACACAACAATATGTTTTCGAACCACGAAATAAGTCTTAAATCATTAATTTTGATTCGTATTTAAATTTATAGGAATTATTTCCTAAGTGTGTAAAACACTAATCAAAAAGATAATTAGAGTTAGTTCACGATAAAGTTTAATTCATAATTCAGTTAAATACGGTATTATATTGATAGTCACACGTGTTAGATTTATTGTGTAAATAAGAAATCGTTAGAATATTTAAATCTTGAAAAAAAAAACAGCTAGTTACGATGTTATAAATTTTTATTGCCTACTTATTTTTAATGAAATTCGTATTTCAACAAATACGAAAGGAGATTAATGTGGTAGTCGGATGATAGAACGGCTTCTGATTTCGTTGGGTCTTGTCGGTGTCTCCCACGGTGTCAAACTTGTTGCATCCAGTGACTAATGAGCAATACATTATAACAGATACACTACATAGATGGTGTTTCTTTTTTTTATTCTTTATTTTATAAGGGGTGTAGTCAATGTTGACTATGTCACCCCCGTAAGTTAACCACCATTTTTCTACAGTATATTACATTAAATAACGTCAACTAATAATTATTTAACATTTCGATGAGTGACCGTGCCTCCCTGGACAGGGGCTTTGCTAATATGCAGTTGCATAAGCCCACTCTGAAATTGTTTTTAAGGAGAAGCGGCCGCTCTGCTTCGTTACGGACACATTCCATCAAGATATGGTAAACATCCTCAATCTTAGTGTCCCCGCAGTCTATGCAATTTGGTGTAAAAAATAGATGGTGTTTCAAAATCAGTTATTAAAATATTGTCTTGACATAGATGTATTAGATGGCTAATGCCAGTAACTTCATTTGCAATTGTAGATTTTCAATTTTTGCCGAGAAAGCTTAGGTGTGTATTCGTGTTGATGGGGGTTTTGTTTGTTTCAAAACTTTTGGGTTCGCGTCTCCGTTATATTAGTATACTTACAATATATTATTTTTTCCCCTTCTGTAGGTAGTCAGCAGTTCAATTTCATTTTTTGAGCCCTCGAACTGTTCAAGTGCATTTTCTCCTCCAGTTCATTTACTTTTTGACGTGATAACGTTTAATAAATTGATCAGCAACGCACATGAAAAATAGTAACGTTCCACCTGAGCCTGTGCGTGCAAGCGAGAGCACGCAACAAGCGATAGAGAGGCACGATAAACAAACGATAGAGAGGCCAATTATGACGTTATCACGTAAATCTATCGTCCGTAAACCGACTTTACAGACAACCAATTTTTAGTCTTGCACTTACTCTTTTACTCTAGTTAATTATTATTGTTCCAGTTTAGAAGTTGTCTTCCAGCACTAGAGACCTAGGACTGACTTTGTTATAACTGACTGACTAAATACAAAAACAAACCCTGAGATACCTATATAAAAAATCTTTTTTAAATAGCGCAGTCTAAAATACGAATGCCAAAAGATAGTGTGAATTTATTTCTCATAGATTCCATATTATACAGATGTTTAAAATCCTCTATTTATTTATCTAATATTATTTATCTAATATTATGTTAGCACATACAAATGGACCAAAATATCTGCGCATAACACTAGCTTACACACACACACACACACACACACACACACACACACACACACACACACACACACACACACACACACACACACACACACACATCACAAACACACATGCACACACATATCTATAAATGTACTTACATACGCACAGACATTCATGAATGCACATAATATACACATGACACAACTATGTTTTTTATAATTATAAGTTGGCACATTATTGTATGCAAACAATGCCTTTAGATGCAAAATAAATAAAACAACTATATGTAATTGGGAAGTCACTAACTCCCATACCACAGTTTATACTTTTTTGGGAGTTAGAGGCCATAATAATTTTTTGTAATCAAGTATGTAATTTTTGCAAATAAAGAGATTAATATAATAATTAATATAATATAATAATAATAATTTCACAATCCTGTGGGCTATACCTAGAGAAGGTGCCAATGCTAGAATACTAATAGGTACTAGGGAATTTCAACAACTTTTTTCATCGGAAAAAATGAATAAAAATCCTTAACGTATTTTCTGCGATGACTATGAACAAACACAAACTCAGCACAGCAAGGGATATTATAAAACATGTAGTATCATATTGCCAAAATTCCGGTTATCGTGATGGTTAAAAAAGAAGGTTTTAAATCATCCTGCATAATATGGACGATACGGGTCAAGATAAGCTGCAGTATCCAGTAGCACTGACTCAGCGATTGTATCGCAAACTTTCGTTTCACAAAATTAACGCGAACATTATAATATTATTATTATGTATATCGAGTCGGTGTATACAATTTCCTGCCAAATCTTATCTATACAATGATGTTCACATACATAATAAGTTATAAATATATATATCAGGACATTACTAGGGCATGCAGAACCGGTTCCGGTTCTTAATTTTGAATTCCCGGTTCTGCACCGAGCTCAGAACCGGGTACCCGGGATTTCCCGGTTCTTGGTAAAAAAGTTTTAAAATTTTAATTAAAAGCATAATTTTTAATATTCCTACAAAAGGAGCTATTACGATTTGTAGTAAACATGGAATAGAAAATTATTTCCAAAAAACCGACTTCAAATGCCACTACAAAGAGTGAAATAATTTTTAATGTATACCAATTTGACGTCAGGTGATTGTTTATAATATTATCGTCTTTTCTTCGCACATGGAGTAGATATTAGGAAGGACTATGATTGTACGAAACATTCAAGTGTTCTTATAAAATTTGAAGAGTTCCCTCGATTTCTCCAGGATACCAACATCAGATCCTGACTTGATGACTATGAAACCATCTAGAAAGTATACTCTTTCAAACAAAAAAATAATTTTCGGTAAAATACGTAATAATTGGATTTTTTTAAAGAACCGGGAGAACCGGGAAGTCATATTCAGAAAAAATCCCAGGAATTCCCGGGATTTTAAGAACCGGGAATTCCCGGGTGCATGCCCTAGACATTACACACATCGCAATCTAGCCCCAAAGTAAGCGATAGCTTGTGTTATGGGTACTAGACAACTGATTAATATACTTACATATTAATATATATAAATATAATTGAAAAACACCCAGACTCTGGAAAGCATTTATACTCATCACACAAATATGTAGCAGTAGTGGGAATTGAACCCACGACCTCCGACGCAGACGGCACGCAGGTTCGCTACCGCTACGCCATTCGGTCGTCGTCGGTCATAAGTTATCATTTAAAAACATGGTTTTTTAAATAAGTTTTTATATGCCAATTTCTTCGTATTCTGTAATTTGATATCCATATCATGGGAATGTTGATAACTAGGTCCACCATCTTGGGGCGCCCGCCATTTTGGATTTAGAATGTTTCGAACCCTAAATCTCTACCACTGAAATAGCTTCTTGAATTTTGAGTAAAAAACCAGTAGCGGGACAGAAGGTTACGTTTTTCTTTTGAAATGTGGAACCCAAATGTCGTTAATAATGACTATACGAACTAAAACTGTTATTGACTTATTTGGAAGTCAGTGAAACTAATTTTTTTAATGAAATATTAATAAAACTGATGATGAAATTCCATGATTTTGTTATTAACTTAATGAAGTTAAAATAAAACACCTGGTTATAAATTGCAGGATAAATTCACAGGCAACAATATTAGACACTTTGCAAGTAGGTAATCGTACATACAGCGTACCTCCATTAGTTTAATTTAAAATTATATATTTGTCATATTTAAGCTTTAATATAGAGCAGAATGTTAATTTAGCTGGATATATTTACACAAACTAAACGTATATGTTATTGTGCATATAAACGGGTTGTAGTTACAGCAAATTGAGTGAACATCCCATTTTGGGTATACGATACGATATCTGTAAAATTAGCGGCCTATGAAAACTTTTTATTAAGTTACGACTTTTGTAGTTATATTAATTACATGCGTATCAAGACTTCACAACTTTCCCAGGATAAAACAGCAACTTTGAAAGCATCCCACATCGTAAATTTTTATGTGAAAAATACAAAAAATATGTAATTTTGTATAGTCTTAAAAAGTTGTTTTCAATGTCACCTCACTACCTTGTTTCAAAGTAAATAAATATTTTTGCTCCCCATAATATTTAATTTTTCTGTAATTATGCAAGATAGAAAAATATACAATACCCCATGCACGTAAAGACAACAACATCCTCGTCTGCGTCGTCACTTACTTGTAGGTGCACGATCAGACATTACTTTGTAAATTAATAAAGCTACTATATAGATATTTAAATCCAGGAAGACGCGCCCCACTCTATCAAAATCGCTAATGTTTCATTCGATTCGTATCTCCCATCGCACACGAATCGTAAACGTAAGCGTAGCGTAATCTGCGCGTAAGACGAGAGCAGTACGAGCACAAATATGTTCAAACATGTCCACAGACTAGCTGTTATTGCAGCGAATCGTAGAAAGCGTAATTATCATATTGTTACGCGTAGCATCATAACGATACGCTTACGCTACGCCTACGCTTACGAGCCGTATGCGTAATGCGTGGATTGAAATATCTATACTCCCCTTTGCATACCATAATTTTATCTGTATTTGAACAATTATGTTTTTGTATGCGTGGGTCAATAAACTTTTTCTTCGTTTTCTTCTTCCCACGACAAACTAATATCGTAGAGTGTAAAGGTATCTTGGACCGGTTTTTATTAGCACACAGCGGAGGGCACGATACTCTGGTCCATAGACAAAGTTCGTGACTGAGGTTTCCAATTTTGTTCCTGTATACTGCTCTATACATTAACACGACCCTATACGTTAATGTTAAGGTTAGAGCTATGATTACAGTAACTCTATAAGTTTGAGGAATAGTCTTTCTAATATTTAAAATTCTCATATCACAGTGTTTGTAATAAAACTCTTTTGAAACCAGATAGACCGAATTTTATGATTTTTTGTTTATTTTGGTAAGTCTGAGATTAGGATATAACTAGCGAAAAAATGTATATGTTAAAACAATGATTGCCGGGTCAGCTAGCATTATATTTTAAAGTTATTTATCACATAAAAGATACTCTAAAAAAATTTTGATGTTGCGTCATCAGTCATCACCTACAACAAACCCTAGGTCTTGGAAAGTTGAATTTTTTTGCGATTTTTCCTTTAATGAAGTAGACAAGGGATAAATGAAAATGAATCCCGGGAAGCAGAGGCAACTTATCGAGTACACAATATAAATCTAGAAATAGAACCCATTTACCATATTTTAGGTGCCGTTTAGGAGTGTTTTCCTCACAAAAACCGCCCAATAAAGGCTACAAGTAAGTAATATTCGGAGGCTTTGAAGCGGTATTATTTTAGAGGCTTTCCATTCAATTTCCGGGACGAAACTCGTTTGTTGTCGAGGCCGGGACTCGGGACGGGTTCTCACTTGATTTAAATCGATCTTTGATACAGACATTCGTTATTCATACGTACCACAGAGCGGATTTTAAAGAATACCTATCCTAAGGCGTATGCTTTGAATTCCATGGACTAAGTTTCGCACGACATCTCTATACGTACTCCAAAAATTCGGCTCTAAACATTCGGTTTATCGATGTTGGTTCAACGTCGCATCCTCAAGTTCTTTGGTCATGTCTGGTGAGGGAACGACTCTTTTCCAGTGTTGGAGACTAAAGGGAGATTTCCCTCCAGGAAGGTAGTTTTGTTTGGTCGCTTGTGGTCCGTGCGTGTAGAGTCAGAAGTTTTATTCGTAGAAGGCTCGTCGAGAACTTCGTTAGTGTCTGCTAAGAGACTGGTTACGTCTATCGAAGACCGCTATAACTCTATCTAACGACTTGTGCTGACTAAAGTATACGGTCACTCATGCCATGGACTGATCAAGTAAAGGCTGTTGGTGGTCCGTTGCATGAGACGTGATGATCAGAAAGAAGTGGCGTATACTTACTCGTGATGCAAAAATACCATTTGCCTTAGCCAGTGTTTCCTAATCAGATAACCACGACCGCTCTGTCCAGAATGAAACATCGACAAAGGAGAAGAGATGTTTGTGAGTTTATGGCTTTAACTTGTTACTGTTTCAACTAGGTCCTACTTATAAAATACCCTATACTTCCTTAATGCATCAAAATATTGATCTTTCTCAGGTTGGCACGTGATTATCTAACGGTAGGACCCTTTTATACGTTGTGTTCATAGTAGTATCCCAAAATCTTTTAGAGCGTCAGAAGTCATGAGTCCACTAGTCCCAAAGCAATCATAATTTATTAAGTGATAAAAATAGGACCAGACGCAATGTCTGATCCTTATAACAGGTTCTTGCTTTATAATAATGTTATTATGATGTATGGCCCTACTAGCAGCCCGGCGTACTTCAACTATTATAAGCTTCCATACTCCAAGCACTGCGTTCGGTAAGCGTTCGATAAGACCCTACTAACAGCCCGGCGTACTTCGACTATATGCCTCCATACACCTAGCACTGCGTTCGGTAAGCGTTCGATAAGACCCTACTAACAGCCCGGCGTGCTTCGACTATATGCCTCCATACACCTAGCACTGCGTTCGGTAAGCGTTCGATAAGACCCTACTAACAGCCCGGCGTACTTCGACTATATGCCTCCATACACCTAGCACTGCGTTCGGTAAGCGTTCGATAAGACCCTACTAACAGCCCGGCGTACTTCGACTATATGCCTCCATACACCTAGCACTGCGTTCGGTAAGCGTTCGATAGTGGCATCTTTATGAAAAAGATGATCCAGAGCCCCGCACTCGCCCAGGATGGTGAGCTCCCGCATCCGCCCCGAACCCAAAGGCGCCCCGAAGGGTGAGCTCTCCCCCTCATCTCTCATAAGAGATGTAAGTCCGGCCGCATTAAGGTGGCGGTTTTCACCTATGTTCACATCCTCGTAAGGATATGAGATAAAGAGCCTCATTAAGGTGGAGGTTACACCTATGTGATAAGGTGGGGCACTCTCTTACAAGAGCGCCCCTAACGGTTGTACCGCCCCAGATATATTATGTTATATTCTTATCCCGGTGAGGATAAGAGATCAGCACCTTAAGCGTGGTGTTACGCATACTAGAAACCAAGAGACAATCTGCAAACATCGAGGCCTGAAGGCGCAGCCTACCGTATTAACTTATAGTGCAACAGCCAGCTGCGACACATCAATACACTCGACGTCATACAGACAAGATGCGCCACTTAGGACGTCTTCCCATAGTACCATAGTACGGGCATTCGCTGTGTTAGCCATCTCAGAAGGGTCTCACTAGACTCTGCTAATATTCATATTTATTATTCATAAGATACGTCATGACCACAAACATGACGCACAAGCCATCAGAAGTCTTTATCCCATCAAAACATAAAATATGTGAAAGGAGAGCCAAGTACATACCATAGAATATTATGATAATATGTATATGCCTTGGTTGTTGACTTCAACTACAAAAGAAGTGATATCTTAATGGGTGCCAAGTTCAATGGTCAATCCTGAAATTTATTTATAACAACATAAAATACCATGTCTTCTTATAAATTAGGCTAATATATTGAAGCCTCAGGTCTGACTTGGCTAGTTCTCATATACGAATTATTAAGTTCGATGGCTAGTTTCTACCAGCAGGCCAAATTTTCGGATTATTAAAATAAAAACCGACAAGTAACAGGTTTAAAACTTGTGAAGGCTATATATATATAATTCATATATGAAAACTAGCCAAGTCAGACCTGAGGCTTCAATATATTAGCCTAATTTATAAGAAGACATGGTATTTTATGTTGTTATAAATAAATTTCAGGATTGACCATTGAACTTGGCACCCATTAAGATATCACTTCTTTTGTAGTTGAAGTCAACAACCAAGGCATATACATATTATCATAATATTCTATGGTATGTACTTGGCTCTCCTTTCACATATTTTATGTTTTGATGGGATATCATTACTTTTTGTACATAAATTATTAGTAGGTACTTAATATTTCAGGATGCGCTTGTTTGTAACGCCGATTAGCATCACGTCGTTGTTCCGCACGGGATTTCTCAGACGTTTTAGGTCGACCTGGTTTACGCTTTTGTGGACGGCCCCTTTGTGACGAAAGTTCATTTTCCTTCAAGGACTCGTTTTCTTGAATTGTATCGGGAGAAATAGACACATTATTGATGTCATGTTTCACTGGAATACACACGTCATAATGGCCCGAAGAGAGATTTCCTGTAAAGAGCAAGCGTTTTGTAGGATAACCCTCTTCGCCGAACAAACCTAGCAGAACACCATCCTGATTATACACTTCGATCATAATATTATACAAATTTACGGCAGCCTTTAATTTGGAAGCAGCTCCATAAGTTGTTGAACAAAGCATGCTTGATCTATACTCTTCTACAGAGCAGTAAGGATCCCCGTTTGGAGCGCTAGTGTACAGACTTAAATCATCCCAGTTACGACAAACATACTCTACTATAGTCTCACGCAACCTGTTTGTTTGTTGTATATTACTATACTCAAACAAAGAATAGGCAATCGAATGGAATAGGCAGCTTCCATCGGGAGGCATTGGAATAATTCGGTGTAAGGTAAGTGTGTCACCCACTCGTAATTCTATACATATACGACTCATTGTATAATATACGTAATAAAAAGATAATTATTTAAGAAAATTACGTAACAAATTACCAGTATTTTTTTTTTGTAATTTTTACCAATATTACCAATAGTAATAATATAACCACAAATATATAGGTATTATTTAAGAAAACCTAATATAACCTACTTATAATAGCATTATAATTAAACTAAAATTCTTCTCAATTTTTATTTCAACTATTGCCTATACCATACGTACTTACTAAAAGAATTATAGCTAGTAATAATATAACCACAAATACATAAGAATTATTTAAGAAAATCTATTGATTGAATGAAAGAAAAACCTATGAATTTCGTGGCATAAATCGCAACCTTATAGGTCAGATATCGAGAGACAACCGGACAGTAAGACGCCGCGCGCGCTTATGAGCGCGGCTGCCGAGTGCCGCCTGCCTCTCGCTCGAACAACCCGCACCGCGCACCGCGCGCCGCGCGCCGTGTAGGTACCGAAATCTTCCCCGCTTTAGGGATAGAATCAATTTATTGAAAAAGTATAAAATGATAAAAATTTACCAGTTTCTGATTTATTCCTTTAAATTCACGTAATTACTCACCTGTATGCCAAATTGAACTTTCTAGGTCATCTGGAACAGGCAGGCACTAAGTATAAGTTAAGTGTTCCTAACAGAATCAATTAAGTGAAAAAGTATTATAAAATGATAAAAATTTACCAGTTTCTGATTTATTCCTTTGTATTCACGCAATTACCTATCTGCATACCAAATTTGAACTTTCTAGGTCATCTGGAACTAGGTTATAGTTTTGATCTATAGGTCAGTGATAAAAATGACGATTTTTGGACGTTAATATCTAAATAACTGCTTGAGATGTGTTTATGAAATTTGGAGCATATATGTATCTTGCAAGTCTCAATATATGAGCCAAATTTGACACGTTAATGTCAAATAGTTTTTGAGATATGAGGGTGTCAAAAGTGGCTCCAAATGGTTCGTGTAAAATTACACACGGTGCGCTTGCCAGTACTGTATACTTTGTCCTTGGCTTGACACGCTGACCGCGTGTCTTGATGTCTTTCGCTCATACCATCTCGGACACAGGCGCTCTCGGCGACCCACGTCCCCTTATATATGTCGCGCGGCGATCTTGATCGACTGCGCGATTATGGTGAAAACCATGTAGGTATCTCTACATCATTGAATGAATATTGCCATGCGATAATACTTCGTTTACCTTATCGATTACGCCCATTTCCATAGGTCATTAGAATTTTCCAATACACTAACACGCTCTGCTCCTATACACGAACAAGTAGTCAAATTATGACTTTGTCTAAGTTTGATTATTTATCTTTGTGTTGCTTCGGGTTATCACCTCGTTACTCAGACAGTTTGCCAAGCTATATGTTTGTATTGTTCTTACGTATCAAGAGTCAAGAGCGGTTCTTTTTCATGAACATAGGTAGGTATAGGGTAGTTACAAACTGTATAAAAATGAAAATGAAAATGAATATCTTTATTTTTGACATAGGCCCGAATAGGCTCTTATGAAAAGTCAAAACACTACCGCCAGGTTCGGAAAGCAGGTTTGCATCGAGAAGAACTAGCAAGAAACTCGGCACTTGCTCTTTTCAAAAAATATCATAACAATTTCATAAATAATATCAAAAATTATTACATAATTTTTAAGATATCTCGTGAGGAGATGGAAATGTGGAAATATATCCCTATCATTCCAAGAATTCTTATATATTCGAGTAGACCACAATAATGTACAGTGTATAGGCTCAGAAAAATCTTGTGAGTTATTTTGGTAAGTGTCATGTGATCCTTTCATTCTTTGGATTATCCTCTCTGATGTTATAGTGAAGTTTAAATATCGCTAACCTTTACGAAAACCCTCTCGCTATTTGACGTTTCTTTTGTACATTATTATCAAAGGGTTGGATGTTTGATAATTTAAGCTAAGGGATTGTATGAATTCCTTTTTCATGTTGTTATTTTTACAAATTGAAATGAAAATGTGTGAATAATTGTATGGTTACCTACTCATATAATATTATATAAATACAATTTTATTATAGTTTTGCTTGCACATAGGGCATGAAAAATAGTTAACCATGCATGTTCTCAGACCTACTGCATGTAGGCAAAAAATACATAAAAAACGGTCAAGTCGTTTGGGAAGAGTTTATTTTCAAGCACTGTGACACGAGTTTTATTATAGTTATATATATAAGACTTTAGAAAGAAGATGTATGTGTTCAAAGTGATTTCCAACAGTCTGAAAAAATAATCAGTGATGGTTCAGATGATTCTGTCTGTCCTCAAGAGGTTGGGAGTTCGATTCCCGGGCACGCACCAGGACTTTTCGAAATTATACGCGTTTGAGGAAACTAAATATGACTTGTTTGACGGTGAGCGAAAATTTCGAGAAAAACCCATGTATGAGAGTACACCATAATGTTTTCAAAGTTATGTGAAGCCCGCCAATCCTTACTTGGCCAGCGAGGTGGGATTAACTGAATCCCGCTTATGATGTGCCCAGCAGTGGGACATGAAAAGGGGTTAAGACGACAAAAGAAAATAGTCCCGAATTACCACTTCCCAAATCCCATCCCAGCACATAAACAAACTTTTGGCAAAGCTTTAACCTAGAAGAGTACGTAAAGCCGTCGTTCCTGCGCCTTATTTTTCGCTTCTGTATAGTGCTCCCACAGATTAGTGCTCTTTTCATAATATAAAAGGAAAAGTTAGTGCCTGACTGACTGACTAATCTATCAACGTTCAGCGCAAATCACAACACACGCTAAAAAGATTTTTGAAAATTACACACCCCGTGGAAAAAGTAATTTATTTGAGAGTGAAGGAATAGTGAGTTATTCTAAGTGTGATGACTGAATTGAAGTAACGCAAACTTATTACCAACAACAAGATGTTTGTTGTACAAACAGACGCAGTCACTGGCAAAAGCTAGCACTCGACAGTTCATGGCTCAACACCTATACAAATATACTTGGAATATTATTCTATAGGAACTTACCTGGTCCAATCCACAAGTAGTTCGGCCCCTTGCCTCATTGGCGAGAAGACGTACTTCACGTTACCCTCAGGCAAAATACCAGACCACCTGGCCTAGAAGTTATAGCGTAGGCATGTGAATTATTTAAAGGAACTTACCTGGTCCAATCCACAAGTAGTTCGGCCCCTTGCGTCATTGGCGAGAAGACGTACTTCACGTTACCCTCAGGCAAAATACCAGACCACCTGGCCTAGAAGTTATAGCGTAGGCATGTGAATTATTTAAAGGAACTTACCTGGTCCAATCCACAAGTAGTTCGGCCCCTTGCCTCATTGGCGAGAAGACGTACTCCACGTTTCCCTCAGACAAAATACCAGACCACCTGGCCTAGAAGTTATAGCGTAGGCATGTGAATTATTTACTGTGTAATTTTAGGATTAAGAATTTAGAACAACTTATACTTATACTTAACTTAGAACTACCAATTTAATTGCAGACTAACTTTTATATGTTCTTATTTATTACCCTGCCATAAAATACACAATCAATTGTTTACGTCACTTTAATTTATGAGCTTTCCAAAAATCTTCTTAATGTTTTATTTTATTGAAAAGCTCCTAAATGTAAAGAAGTGATCTCTTTATCTGCTCTGTTCTGTTTCTACTTGCAGAAATAATGTTCATAAAACACATTTTAAGAATCAATAATGCAGAATAATCCAGATTTCCAGCTTGAAATCTTCTCTTCAACTAGCAACTTAGTAGGTACGTACAATGCTTTGCGTAGTTCGGTAGTGGGAAAGACGGGCTTACTAAACCTGTTACCAATTTAAAGTCCAACTTTTGCATTTCAGTTGAACCTTATCTCCAGGGATTAAAGGAGTTTTTTCTTGGATTGAACAGCATGGACGTTGGCAGTGGATCATCTCAAAAGGGCATAGGGACTTAGATGGCCGGTTTTGTAGATTTATTTCGAAGATACAAGTGCTGGTTCGTGACTTCGTTCGGTTGTAGCGTGAAATGATTCGTAAGGGCTTGCTTCGCTCTGAGATAATGTTTTTGAATAAACTAAAAAAATAAATAGTTGTATATGGTTCTCCATCAACTTAAATTTAAACGAAAGCTTTGTTCGTGCGTTTTCTTTGAAAAAAATCATCCATATTTCGTGATTAATGATTTTTTTCACATCTCAATAGGCTTGTTATTTCAGAGAAGTTCACTATCACTCCCAAGGGCTGGTGTTGCTAATATAGTCCTTTATACTGTAAGCCTTAGTATTTATTTAGGCTTGAGTTTATCAAGTGACATTTCAGATACAAAATGTGGCAACTTGTCATAAAATCTCATATACAGTTGTATGCAAAAGATTTGCTAATAATTTTAGTTATTTTTGTGCTCTTTAACTCTTTAACGGCGCAGACGGCGTATTTAAGTAATTTATTAGTGACCTGCAATATAAAAACTATAAAGATAATTACTTAGTTTCAGATTTAAACGTCCATGTATTTTTGGTCTTTATTCTAAAAGGTGAAGCAGAAACACGATTGGATTAAACTTCCTTCATAGAAAGTTCTCCCAAATGTTGCTCCATAATCTCAATTATTCTAATTTTTATCGGAAACTGAATATCCAAATCGGAAAATATCCAAAAACGCTCAGAACGGACTTTTGACAACTGGCTTAGTTATTTAGTATGTAGGCAAAACGTCGTCTTTCCTCAACACGTTGCATGTTGATCGTGACCAACGTGTTTGTAAGAGTGAGAAGGTCAAAAATAAATCCAGTGAATACTCATAACACGATAATATGTAAGTACGTAATGACTTGACAAGTGAAAAGCACGGTTATATTAGTAGCTAAACTATCTGAGAGCTGACGGAGTCTCTCGGAAGAGTAATATCGCCGATATATTGTGAACCGGCCAATTTCCGGCGCGTCGGCGCAATGACAGATTATTTCCTACGCCGCGGCAGACGCTCCATTTGAGCTGTGTTAATCTATCCGAGACATGGTACCTCCGCAACTGTTAGGTGCAGGCAAATTATTTCAGAGATCCGTACCTTAAACGGTGAAAATCCTTGCCTCGCAAGTGCAGCTACAAGAGCTGTCTTTAATATAAAATGTCCATAAAACTATGAAAAAATATTTGTACCACAAGGCTTTAACTTACCGGCGCTTTAAAAAAGTCAATAAAATATTTGACCAGTATTCTAAATTTAAAAAGGGTTTGAAATCACCCTTCACTAAGAAGAAACGTACAACCAAATTATAGCCTACAAAGCTTAGAAAGCTGTAGCTAAGCTAAAGTAGCACTCATGTAGCATAAATTATGTACTTTTAAACGACATGACAAACATATCACTTAGACTGAAGACTAACTTTATTATTCTTCTGTCTGTCCACCTATCTGTGTGTATGCAGAATAAAGCTATATTGCTTATAAGTTGTAACACTATATTTAATACATACTATTACTGCAGTCCCGTGGGGTTCGAAAATTTCAAGTTTCTAAAATCAATACGTCAATAGCACAGAACCTGATAGTTCGAAAGTTATAGACATTCATATCCCATATTTTAATTCTCCCAACTAATTTAAACCTAAATGGTACTTTCTACTAGTTTTAGAGTCCTGAAATTGAATAATTAGTAAGAATAAAAAGCCTCATGACCTAAAAACGGAAAACTTAAAATCGCTGTTGCAGATTGGTGGTTATACTGAACCAATTTGGTGCGCGAATGGCTCGCACTTGGCCATGGTTTTACGTATACGCCGGATTGTATTGGTTTTACATCCCGGATGCACTTTTCTTCTTTGAAGAAATTGCGATACTAATAACTTATTTGCTTATTTTTATTTATTGCCTACTCTCACAAATATTTTTTACCCGACTGTAGGAAGGGGAAGGTTTTTCGCGCGTATCTTGTATGTGTGTTATAGTTTGTTTTCTTTTTACTTCGTATCTTTCAAACCCGCTGAATGGATTTTCACGATTAAGGTTAGTTAGATTTGTCTCTGAAACTGTTTATAAATAGGTTTCTTTAAAAAAAATTGTAATGGCGCTAAATATATAGATCGTTATTTAAAAAAAAATAACCAAACTTTTCGCTCGGTATCAAAAAGAAGGAAATTAAAAGGAGATTTAAAAAATATTTATGTATGTTATATGTTTAAATGTAATAATTATACTTTATATGTAACTTAAGTTTTTGCAGTCGGTTTTTTTTAAATTAAGCTGGTATGTACCAAGATTTTTATATACCTAGACAGTAAATGCCTTACGTATATCCTTTTAAAGCGAAACAGAAAGGAAACTCTAAGAACTATCTGATCTGTTAGCGGGAGTATGGGATTCCTCATTTATGATGATGTAAATTATTTAGGGAGCAATTTAATTTATTGCTCAAACTTTGATCCAAATCGGTAGGTGCACCTGAGATAACTCTTGATACGAATTTTAAACGGGTTTAGCAAAAGTTAGTTATAATATTGTGTAAAAACATTTAAGTTGTAGGAAACTAAACATTAAACAGACCGAGGTTAACATCACTTAGTACTCTGAAAACAGAAGTGGAAATGGCTTTAATCTCTGACAAATAGATAGGAGTGATATTTATTCTCGTTACATAGAACATTTGCTTGTGTGTAGTGTTTATTAAGTAGCACAAATCCATTTGAATGCAGCAGAATGTATGGAAAAATAAAATCCACTACTGTTGTATATATACTTAATGGTCTACATTATAACCATATTAAGCCACTTGCTGTTAATTCGCAAACCGGTACAACAAAAGTTCACAGTTCCTAGCGACCGGTCCATTTCCTAAGCTAATACAACTGTATGGGAAGTTGGCGTTTGTTGCAGTTATTGAAGTTAAAAAGGTTTTTTCAAACAATGCCCATAATAATAGAGCATTTGCTTACGATCACAGTCTTGGGTATGTTGTTCGAAAAATGAAAGGACTGGAAATTCCATATTGCAATGTGTTTAAATGCATATTATAGTAGCGATTCTGTATTCTTTGAGTGTCTAAATTTATCTTGTTTATAGGTTCACTTTTTATCTATTTAAAAATTGTTTCTCACACTTATTCCTATAAACTATTGAATAGATACGTTCCAAAATAATCGCAATCGGCGGGATTTGAACCCGCGTCTCCCATGCTATAGAGGCTGAACTACGAGAGCTCATTCGCTGAGATGATAATCTCGATACGTACCTATCAGTCCTTAGATAGATCTGTGGTAGCATCTATTATTTACTTTCAATCTAAGTAATTTTCAAAGCATTCATAATAGAGATTTGAACCTTGCCGTTTCTACTAATTTGGACTAACTATAAAATGAAAAGGGATTACAAGAGTTTTCATAGATAAATATTCTATGAAGTAGGTACTTATTGGTCTGTTCCGCTTTCAGCGAGTGTACACGCCATGCTAATTATTAGTTTCTGCCTGAAAATGAGCTGATAGGTACGTTAATACCCGGATCGAATACTCTGAAACGCACTTGTGTGGAATTAGTTCAAAGTTTTGGTTAACTAGCAGGTGTTCATGGCGTTATTCGGGCTTTTCCAATTCGTGATATTCGGTGTCAGAATTGCCATTTCATAGTCCGGAATCTGCTAAGCGATTCACGTATTTTTTGACACTTTGAGTGTGATGACTCACTCCACTTCACCACAGACTTCAAGTAGGCGTGACGTAGTAGTCGTGAGCGGGGGAGTGGCAGGGGTGAGATGTGGGTTCACGTGTAATATGAGTAAAGATGCCGCAGCGCTTTTTAAACATTTCACTTCACGAAATGTAGCCGATGCGTTATGTGAATACTAGCTATTCATGTGTTTCTGAATAAATACCAGAAATACGCATTACCGAAGATTAATTTCGGTTGTACGGGTTTTGCATTTACTGTACTCGGAATATTTCGAAAACAGACCGTGTCGTCTGTGAGCTCAGTTTGCAGAAATTTCTCAATGCGTCCGATAAAAGGACGGGTCCGTTCCGCCGCCAGCAAGCGTCGTGTACATGTGATTCCAATTAATGATTCCAATTCCGCCATGAAAATCTGATCGGTTCAACTACAGAGGACAGATTACAGATATACGTTTATTACTCTGCGTAATTTGAGAAACATTTATGTAGACTGGTAGACTAGCTGATATGCGTTGTTCTGTCCTTTCCAAAAGGTCGTCTGCACCACAGCGCACACAAATCATCAGGTTATTCATAAGTTTTGACGTGACAACGTCTTATAAATCGATAGAGCCGGCTGCACGCACAAAAAAACATGACTCATCCGGCGTTACCGGCGTTACCTCGCTCTGAGGCGTTCCATGTAAGTCTTGAAGTGCAAGCGGGAGTTGTCGCGTTCAACTATCGTCAGTAAACCGACTTTACAGACAACCAATTTTTTGACGTGACAACGTCTTATAAATCGATAGAGCCGGTTGCACGCTCGAAAAAACATGACTCATCTGGCGTTACCTCGCTCATGCGGCGTTACCGGCGTTACCTCGCGAGCGCGGTACGAGCGACAAAGAAGACGTTGTCACGTTCAACTATCGTCAGTAAACCGACTTTACAGGCAACCAATTTTTTTTTGTAAGAATTAATACTCAATTTTTTACTATCTTATTTTATTCCATTATTCTCTTTCCCGCTTTAAAAATAAACGTTTATAGTACTTGTACTATAAACGTTTATTTTTAAAGCGTAGTAGAGTACGTATTATAATTCTTGGAGTTTAATGGGGTATTGAACAGACGACTTTTACAATTGAATCCTGCCTTTTCACTCTTTTCGCCTTTGATTTAGGCACAGTGATCGAATAAAAAAAACTGTTGCGGTTAAAATTGAAATACCGGAATAATGAAATATGTCCAATAAAAGGTGTCGCATCCACCAGCCCTCGGGTGCGACCGCGGGGCCGGTGTCGCTACGCGTCCCTACACGCGTTTCCAATTATTGATGGCGCTGTGGACGTGTAAGCTGATATGCATTATTATTGCGCGCCCCGAGGCGGTCGGACAAAGGACTCGTCTGTATTTTGACGAGAGTGCGTGCGTTACATCTAGACTGAGAAACTTACTTCTACTAACTAGTTTACTTCTAGCGGGAAATATCGTTAAGGCACTATCATTTAGGAACTTGACGACACATATGATACACAAAAAAAACGCTATACCGCACTAAACTCCAGATTAGAAAAGAATATTAAAGTTAATTATTTGTTATTTATTTATATTGTTAGCAATACGTATCACAAATAAAATTGCGCAAGTAAAATTTTAACGAATTTATTACTATTGCATTGTAACCAAAATTGTGTCATATCCTTATAATTGTAAAGATAATAGTTTGAATATGCGTATTTGTGAGTCCTTATTGCCGCAACTGCAAAAAATTCATGACCGAAAACAGATATTGATATAGATAGGAACAACTGGTGAAAATCTGAATTTTACGTTGGCAGAGCTGAGGGCATAAGCTAGTCGTAACTTTTACAACGTATTTCATACGGTTTCATACCACATGAGTTGTTATAACCAACATGCTGTCGTACTAATAATGTCATACAGTATGTTTACACAATAATATTATTTGGAGTATGCAAGTACACCCAATTATTACTGATGGCGTGTAAGCCGATATTATGCATTATAATAGCGCGGCCCGAGGCGGGCGGACAAAGGACTTGTCTGTATTTTGACGAGAGGACGTACGTTACAAGCAGGCAGAGATCTAGTGGGAAATATTGAGGAGGAAATCAGAGACAAGGGGGCAGAAGATAACTTGACTGCAAATTGACGGTTTATTGAGATGGGCTTACGCCATAGATCCCTTCACGTTGGCCAAAAGTGAATTTTGGCTGAATGGAGAAAGATCATTTCCTACATTGTCACGTCTAGATTGACACCGAAAAATGCATGGTTGCATGGGATTTTAAAGAATTTAAAAATTTGCTTCAAATATCTACTGCAGGTGTACTAACTGCAGGTCAGGACTTGCTATCACAACAGTCTACTTTAAACTATGTAAAAAGGTTGAGCAAGGAATGGGACCACATCTTATCCCGAGCAATATCCACGATTCTTGGGATTTGTGGAAAACCAATAAAATTTAGTTGGTGCTAATACTAATAAATACAAGACCTTAGATTATGCTCTAAACTACTCGTACCTCAAAATTATCCGTCTGCTCTTGGTCAAATACGCTTTTGTGCGCCGTCGTCGTAGCGTCGCCTTCGAAACCAGACATATCACGGATTGAATTATTGTGCGGGCTCGCTGCAGCATTATTGGATTTTATGAAATTGTATCTATTAATACGTGTTTTTGGTTTGTTATATTTTGCGCTTGTTTATATAATAATTTTGTTAACATAACTTTTTTGGTACTTTTACGAAGTTCTGTAAATTAATTAAAATAAATCGGATTAATTCAATTTTATAAATAAGTTAGCGTAATTTATTAGTTTTAGCTCTTTGAATTCTTGGTATAAATGCAAAATCCGTGCATACTGAGCCAATGCCCACCAAGCCGACGCGTGGGTTAGCAGACTTCACATACTTTTGTGAAAATAATGAAGAATTCTCAAAAATGCAGATTTTCTCACGATGTTTTTCTGTATGGCATTCTACTATGCATTTAGTTTTTACGAACGGTCTAAAAAGTCAAAGGTGCATGCCATTTGAGTCGAACCCAGGCCCCTCGATATTGAAATCCAAGTTCGGGATTGCACTATCCCGCACCGGAGGTCTACAGTCTACAAGATGTAATCTTTGCTTCATCTCAACTCAACATTAATTTTAACGTCAACTTGTATTGAAAATATAATCGCCACGCAAAGGAAGTGAAATAAAAAACATGTTTTTTCAAATTGGCAGTAACAAATGACCTTCTTAATTCTTAATTTGATTCGTAATAAAATTTAGCAAATGTGTAAGTGGAAATCATATTTTTTTATAATGGGCATGGTGTTATAACATCTACATTCTACATCTTATAAATCATGTTTTATGATTGTTTATTTATAAATTAAAATGTTCTTATTTATCGCACAACGGGTTTACAGTTTGGTTCTAATCAAGATTTTTAATTGATTTTGTTTGAATCAAAATGCCTATCAATTAATTAATGTTATGCTTCACTTAAAGATATTGACGAAAGTAATAGATAGGATAAAATAACCTTTTTGTGTTTAGATATTTTTCTTGCCTTCGTGCCAAAAACCTATAATCTCATTGTCGCCTTTCAAAGTAGGAAGGGTTTGGCCCACCACTCTGGCAGATTGCTTGGTTTCATATACGTTTGAATAAATTACAAAAAAAATCTAATGGATTTTGCCACTAACATGCAATGGCAACCCAAAATCAGTAAAGCCTCTCACGATGGAGACATTGATTGACATAATAATATGCCCTTAGATATGTCAGTTTCATTACAGTGCTTTTTTATAGTTAATGGATGTGTAATATAAGTATAGTTATACGAGCTAGAGATTTTAAAGCCGAAACCAGACGTAACTGCTAGATAATTTTACTGTACATTGTAAAGTGAAGATTTATTAAAATTTGAAATATTATACACAACGACTCGTTTTTTTTGTCCCATCTAACCCAATCACGAATCTTTCGAATATCCTTGCAATTGGATTTATTAGGAACGTCCGTCTAACTGATGGCGAATATTAGCATGTGTCTACGTGCCATAAATTATTATTAATTATCGTGATGGTGTTTCCGCTTCCTCCTCAATTAATACAAAATATGTGAAAAAATAGATAGTACTTAAATATAGGTAAATTTAATTTAGGAAGTTAAACACTGACCATAATTGATTGTTATTTACAGACTTTGGAGGTGTTTCTAACTATAATATACATACATACATACATTACTGCAGCGGCCAGCAAAAGAGGCTTTACCTATAGTTACAGCCAGTCAAGGCTTGTATAGTACTTTTCTCAAGCAATGCGCAGAAATTTAACTAAATAATACCTAGGCAGAAATTTTCAAAACCAATAACAATAATTTTTGAGATATGCTGGCAGAAGATTTACTTTTAAATACTTAAATAGCGACTCTAGCACTGACACAATAAAGCGCAATCCAGTTCGCAATTGCCTACGTCGTTATTAACCTAAACATTGTGGTCTCTTTTTGTCGCGTTACTTTACCTCCCCTCTATCTCTTTTCGGCTCGCTACAGGGTCCTGATAAAACCTCTGAGCGGTCGGCACTATGTACTTGTAGTCTTAGTACCTACAGCGCGGTTGAACCCTCCTGAAGGGTTAGTACAGGATTTAGGAGGGGTTAGGCACGTCGCACAAACGAATAGAATTCCTCCATACATTTACATCTAACGCCATCTATGGACAGTCGCTGACATTCGGCTGTGAATAGATGGCGCTGGCTGTATACGTATGGAGGAATTCGATTCGTTTGTGCGATTCGAGTCGATTCGAAATTCGTAAAAAACCTGTAGTAACCTCTCTGCTTTATCTGAAAAGGGAAATCATAATGTAAAATCTCACATGCACAGATCAATAGAACAAGTCCAGCTGAAGGATAAGTTCGTATTCAGAAACAGAAGCGCACAACTTGTACTAACTTGTTCCAGCACACGTTCCATCTTGTTCACATCTTGTTGCGCCATGTTTCAAAGTTTAAACTTGTTTTTGTAGGTTGGAGATCTAAAATAGAAATTTTGTAGTATATGTGCACTTAAATTATTTTTTGGCTACGAATGTGGTGGAATGGAAAGTTGTTAATCGATTGTGCTTGCTTGCAAACTTGTTTTTCGCACATAAAGGGTTCGTAAAATAAACCTAAAAAAAATGTTGTTGTATATAACGCGGTCTTCAAGCCAGAAGGGCGTATATATCCTTACTTTTCAGAAGACAAAGAAAACTTAATAATTCCTATTTATACTTGCTCAATAATACCCTTACTTTACCGAAAACAAAAAAAACTTAATAATTCCTATTTAAATTTATACTTGCTCAATAAATACCCTTACTTTTCAGAATACAAAGAAAACTTAATAATTCCTATTCAATGGGATCTCTTCAACTGAAAATTTGGACGCGTCTCATGAGACGCACATGTCTATAGACACGTCTTAAGCAAATAATTTCAGGTAAAGAAATCCATTGAATAAAAATTTATTAAGTTTTTTGTCTCCTGTAAAGCAAGGGTAATTGTTGATACGCCCTTTTGACTTGAAGCACGCGAATTAGTATAATTTATCAAAATTGTAAAATGTTGCGACGGAAAATATTATGCGACTTTCTTCGTTTGTCAGCTTGTCCAATTACTTTGTTTTCAAAGCACATTTCCTGTTATATAGATTTTATTGAGAAGTAGGAAGAACTTGTTTATTTGCCTATAACTTCGGAATCCGGATATTAATTAAAAAATAAATCATTTTAAAATTTGGAGTTGAATCAGCTTGGTACGGGATTTTATACATCCATGATCATTATCCTTCAAAATTAAGAAAAAAAGAAATATACTGTTTGAGGAAACATGCATATAAAAGGGTTTTGTATCTCTACATTTCATAGTCTAAAACAGATCGTATAAAATCTCTAAAAATAATTTATAAATCTCTACTATAGCAGCTTAAAAAATTAAAATATATAAATAAATAATAAAGGTGTGTCCCTAGTCCCCACTAGTTGTAATATAATGGAAGTAAAATGGCGTATCAGTTAAAATCTACTCAGAGGGAACACGTGTTCATTAAACCGCAGCCGTAAATCATTTCCATAGTTAAAGCTACAGTTAAACCGACTAATGTGTGGTCTGCACTACACCCTACACACTACACTACGACACACACGTTAGAATATTATTACGCCACTAATGTGACCATCTTATCTATTTAAACGAGCAATTCTTTATGTGTGAATTATGTAGTTTTGTTTATTATTATGATAAGTGATATTTTTTGTTCTCGATGGGACTGGCATACCTTGATAGGTAAAAGTCCTTTATAATAATAAAGATTAAAAAAAAAAACGAGCAATTCTTCTAAGCGCCGATTTTTCAATCGCCAGATAAACTATCTGAGGAATAAATTTCAAACACATGCCGTACAAAATCTGTCAAAACTTCATATTTATTCCTTAGCTAACGTTTATCTGGCGATTGAAAAATCGGCCCTTATTCATATATTTATTTCGCTGATCTAGGAAATGGCTTTAAGAGGGTTTATGCAGCGCGGCATACCTAGCGTTTCGGTCCATACAAAACAGGAATTCGTCCCCACAGACGCAATTTTGCGCGGAAAATGGTATTACAAAAAAATTTATAGTAAAATAAATATACAACTTATTAAAATAGTAAATAACCAGTGACATTGAATATTAATTGAATTAAATTACTATAATTCAGAAATAACAAAATATCTTGGATTTAATCCTAAAATAATACGTTTAATTTATCGAAAAATGCTAAAAATGGCACTTTTCGGTTTATGGTTTTTGAATAAAAATCTAGGAAAATCGTGTTTTTTTTTGAGACACTTTTTAGTAAATGTTATTAATTTTCTATATATGTCATTGTTATAAGTTTTTGTTAAGAAACATGGCAAATATCTTGCATCTGCGTAGAGCGTCGACCGCTATTTTAGCAAACAGCCTATACAAAAACTGTTCTAGTGAGAAAGTTATACACATATTTTCAAATATTTTTGAGACAAAAACTAGATTATGAAATGCCAAATAATATGAATTCAATTATCTAATCTATAATTGAACACATAACTATTTTATGTTCCTTCGGAAATCGTAAATTTTGACTCAAGCATAATACTAACGCATGAACCGCCTTAACAATTTAAATGAAGTTTTATATGTGGTTTATTTTTTTATAACTTTATCTATATAGTTTATATTCCCTTCGAAGTGCGATTTCTTTCATTGTTGTAATTTGTTATCAAGTAATCAACTGTTGCCTCAAGTGTTTGCGGTGGCGTTGATAAGGATCGAATATTTGTTTTCCATCCAAAGTTGTAAATGACCAAAGCTTGATCACAAAGGTTCATAAAATTATCAGTTTTTTTAATATGCAGGGCACGCTACGGCTATGTTAAATGGAATTATATTGATTGATGATGATTATATGGGTGATGTATTGTAGATGGAAAATTTTACTGAATTAAATTTCAGTTTGTTAACGGCGTACAAGCCGTATTTAAGTGATTTTGAATGCAGTTTTACGTTAAAACTATACAGACAATTACTTTCAAATTTGAACTTCATGTATTTTGGGTCGAAAATATACACGATTGGATAAAATTTTCTCGATAGAAAGTTCTCCCAAAAGTTGCTCCAAAATCTCAGTTTTCCTGTTTTTTATCGGAAACCACAATGGATGTAATTTTAATTTTTGTTTCAATGTGTCAGTAATAACAATATCTAAAAACACTTAGAAACCGATTTTTGATAACTGGCCTAGTTTTTGAGTAATTAGGTAAAAGGTGGTTTTTCTGTTACATTCTACCGCGACGCTGCATGTCGCACTTATCTCAACGTATCCGTAAGAGTGAGAAAGACAAAAATAAACTCAATAAATCCCCTTAAGAAGTCAGTTTACAGTATTCAGCAACATAAGCAGGAAATCCTGAGGCTTCGTAACTATGTGGTGTCCCTACTAACATCCGACTATACACAACGTTAAAAGAAAGCATTAAAATTAAATTACAAACCTTTCAAATGTCTTTGATGCACATTTTTATTGACTTATTTTATTGCATAGTAAAAAACTTGTAAAAAATCCAACGTATACACGCGAATGGTTATTTTTAAATTTTATCGTTTGTAAATAAGTAGATATACATATTGAAATCACGCAATAAATAAGTTACGACATTTTGTAAAAAAATATAAATCCACGTAGAATGGTTATGGAATCTTATGGTTGCTACATCTGAAATTGAAACTATCAAATTTCCGAGATAAAAAGTATAAGCCTATGTTTTAATCCAGGGTTTACATATGACGACGCGCCCCACTCTGTCAAACTCCGTACGAATCGAAAGAAACTTAAGCGATTTTGACAGAGTGGGGCGCTTTGTCATGGATCGAAATATCTACCTATCTAGCTTATCTTCATTCAAAATAACAGCGAAATCGGTTACTTAATTGCGGCGTGAAGTAGTAACAAACACACAGACTTCACTCAAACTTGCGTCTTTTTTTTTTACTCTTTACAAGTTAATACTTGACTGCGATCTCACCTGATGGTAAGTGATGATGCAGCCTAATATGTTATCGTACTTACTTGGGAGGGTAAGTAAATTTACCCCAACGGTTTCTACAAGCATCGCACCGGAACGCTAAACCGCTTGGCGGTGCGTCTTTGCTTGTAGGGTGGTAACTAGCCACGGCCAAAGCCTCCCACCAGACCAGACCTGAGCCAATTTAGAAATTATAAAATTCCAAAGTGGCCCGTGGCGGGAATCGAACCCGCGACCTCCCACTCGATTCCGAGCGCGCCGTCACTGCGCCAGGGAGGTTGTCTTTATAATTTTAGAGTGATTTCTGGACAGGGGTCCAGAAATCACTCTCTAGCGTTGTTCACTCTCTAGGTCTAGCGTTGAGCAACGCATGAGAGCCGTGAAAGCGTGATATAAATTATCAATTTGTCATCGAAAGCTCAGCTTAGCTTCTGTTACAGATAAAGCCAGCTATTAAACACTGCGTCGGTGACGTAGCTTCTTAATTTGTTGGCATAGATTAATCTTTGAGCCATTAAAGGTAGATGCGACATAGAAACATTGTAACTTAGAATTAGAGAGAGGTTTTTGGTGTTACGAGGTAGGTATCGTAATTTGTACAGGTCTAAAACTATTAGTATTTGGACTGCTGTTACCTTTTTATTTTTGTACTCCATATTATGTAAAGTAATGCATAATAGCACATTGTTTTTCCATCAGTACTATTATCTGCTGGCTGCTTTATCGCTTGCCTGTACATCATTGAACTGTGATATTATCTTTTTCTACCAGAACAAGTTTAGCACAGTTCATTGTAAATATTAGTCACATATGGCATCGTAAGGCTCCAAGATGGTTATCATATCACTAATTGATAGATGTTTATTGAATTTACTGAGCCATCCATCTATATGAATAAGCACACAATATTTTAATGTAGGTTTAAAATATTATCTTAATAATATTGTAACCTACATGATTGTTTATTTTGGCGCTTCTGTAATCATACTCTTTGCTCACCAAGGTATCAGTTTTAAACAAACTATAAGACTTGAGTTTCGGCGTTAAAATGCCTATTAACCTATTTTATTTGAAAGTGACTCGGTTTACGTCCCATCGATATTCAACAACAAGGGATTCAATCCCCTAATGATATTTGCATAAAGGTTATATTGGATTGATTTGAAGCAAGGAGTTAAGCACGTAATAACCGACGTAACGGAAAGCGGTGAGTGGTTTTTATTGTATTCACTTTGTACTAAAATACGGGAGTCACACAAATTGGTGATAAGTACCTACTTGTAGGCATTAAACGTGTCATAATTATTTTGTTTTATCTAAGTACTTAAACGTGAGATTTTTATAATGACAGCTTTTCGCGTGAGTAAGAAAAATCCAACGTTCATGCTTGACTTGATTCTGATTTTACCAAACAGTTTCATGTGTCATCCAAATTAGCGTTTGGTATTAAAATATAGTCTCAAAATCCAACAAATTTCATAAGAGCAGTGTGAGGTATTTGTTAGGGTAACAGTGTGAGATGTTTGTTAGAGTAACAGTGTGAGGTGTTTGTTAGGGTAACAGTGTGAGATGTTTGTTAGAGTAACAGTGTGAGGTGTTTGTTAGGGTAACAGTGTGAGATGTTTGTTTGAGTAACAGTGTGCGGTGTTTGTTAGGGTAACAGTGTGAGGTGTCGGTAATGGTAACAGTGTGAGGTGACGGTTACGGTAACAGTGTGCTCGGTGTTAATTACAGTAACATTACGGGGTGTCAGTTACGGTAGCAGTGTGAGGCGTCGGTTATAGTAACAGGGTGAGGTGTCGGTTACAGTAACATTACGGGGTGTCGGTTACGGTAGCAGTGTGAGGCGTCGGTTATAGTAACAGTGTGAGGTGTCGGTTACGGTAACAGTGTGAGATGTTTGTGGGTAACAGTGTGAGGTGTCGGTAATGGTAACAGTGAAACATGTCGGTTACGGTAACAGTGTGCTGGGTGTTGGTGAAAGTAACATTGCAGGGTGTCGGTTACGGTAACAGTGTGAGGTGTCGATTATAGTAACAGTGTGAGGTGTCGGTAATTGTAACAGTGAGAGGTGACGGTTACGGTAACAGTGTGCTAGGTGTTGATTACAGTAACATTGCGAGGTGTCGGTTACGGTAGCAGTGTGAGGCGTCAGTTATAGTAACAGTGTGAGGTGTCGGTTACATTAACAGTGTAAGGTGTCGGTTACGGTAACAGTGTGAGGTGTTTGTTAGGGCAACAGTGTGAGGTGTCGGTAAAGGTAACAGTGAGAGGTGACGGTTACAGTAACATTGCTGGGTGTCAGTTACGGTAGCAGTGTGAGGTGTCGGTTATAGTAACAGTGTGAGGTGTCGGTTACAGTAACAGTGTGAGGTGTCGGTTACGGCAACAGTGTCGCGAGTTCAATGATTTTTCCCAGCTCCAAAAATGCCTAATGTCTAAAGAAGTTTCCACTTTAAAAAAATTGGTGACGTTTTTAACGATGATTTTAAATATCATATTTCCCCATGAGTCAATAGTTCGAGGGTTTTCCCCAAACGATATCTATCTGTCCTTGGCAACCCGGGGAAGCATCGCCAGGGGAATAGCACTAGCGATAGTACACCCCCTAATAGGAGTAGTCTATTTTCACAACCCCTTCCGTTTAACCCGTTAATTGGCTAGACGCAATACGGGCTGATAAGTTAGTTAAGGGTGAGACCGTTAAGGAAAAATGGGTTCCGCATCTTTTTTATTGTAAAAATAGATTATTTATAATATAAATTAGGTCCAACGGAAAAACATGCCCGTTAGAAAAATGCTTTGGAAATTTAAATGGGATCTTTTTTTTCTGTTTTTATTTTATGCGTTCTGTTGATTTGCAGTTTATGTCAAACTGCTCTATCGCTTTGTAGAGTAGGCTACAAAAGCAGATAGATACGATGAAGAAAAATGAAATATATATGATGAATACTGATAAAAAAGAATGATAAAACTCTGAAATACGCTAATAATAAGAGGTTGGTCTGCAGGGCTAGACAAAGTAACAGTCGTTTGGCGTTAACGACAGTAGACAAAAATGTATGGACAAACCACGTGACGAATGAAAACAAATGAAAGCAGAATGCTTAGCGTTGTTCACTGTCGGCTGTCAATTGTCATGCGAAGTACGCTAAAGTTATCTACAAGGTCTGCGAGAACGCCAGGGAGCGTTCAAATTGTCGTAGTCGAATTTCAAAAAGCGTGTTTTCCTCTATACGGTCACGTGGTTTTTTGACAGTCACTTGTTTTGTCCATACATTTTTATCTACTGTCGTCAACGCTAAACGACTGTTACTTTGTCTAGCCCCGCAGAAACTACTAACAGCATCGTGCCGGAATACTTTATCATTGGATAATGCGTGTTTGCCGAATTTAGTTTTAGAATTGGAACTATCAGAACACAAGGATGATTTTTAAGTTTTACTACGGAACCCTAACTAGGCTTATTATTATGCAAACGAACAATGTTTTTGAGTTACGCAGGTGGTCAGTATAATAATGAATAAACCTAATTTATGAAAACCAATTTCATAAAAGCATACGCTCTATATTAAAACTTACACGCTTAGATTTACAGGTTACAATCGCATGGAATATTAAGCATGTTGATAACAGATTTGAATGATGGTCGGGGGTAATAAATTTTTCAATGTAATTCATTTGTAATGGTTTTTTAACGCCCTTGTCACTGGGCGGTATTTCGGTTCAGTTCTCAGGTGACACATATTTTTTTAAACCAATGAAAAACTAGACAATATATTCCGTCTGGTGTTTATAATGTTTAGTGACGCTTGTCCGTGCCAGGTGTTGTATTGTCGCCCATTTGCATTGCAATGTCGTACGACGCACTGCAGTGCGCTCGTCATTCCGAGACGTTATTTCTTATGTTTCTTTATGCCTAATATCACTACTCACTGGTTACAGTGCCCTTTAAGACGAAATACTATAATGCTTCACAATAACTATTTTACGGCAGAATATATCTGGACTGACTGACTATAGTAGTGTTATTATCTCGCTGCAGACTTGGTTATAAATCATTAAAGTGTTTCGCTTTTGTTTCGTTTTTGTTGTTCTGCAGTAATGCACAACTCAACAAAGAACAACAAAACCAAAACACTCGAATGATTTATGACCGAGTCTGCAGCGAGATAATATCACTACTATAAATATACTGACTGGACTTTGAGGTCTATAATTTTTTTTTGTTTTGTTTTGTTTGTGATATTCCATCAAAGCATACAAACATTAAAATAAAGCAATTAATATTATTATAAGCTTTTAATAAAAAGAGCAATCAGCGAACCCACTTCTAATAAACGAGTATAACTATTTCAAATTGCAATCCAAAAGTTAAAGTTATTAGTTAAATTTAATTACCGGACCCTTGGGCCCTTTCGGTACATGAAAGGCTCAAATTCCATTTCGTCCCGGATAGGTTTTCCAATTATGGTCACCGAAATGTTTGCACTTAAAACTGATAAAACAAATTATCGCTCCGAAATTTCGTACTCGATTAGTATAATTTACAGTGAGTTTTCGCTCTTCATCGCATTTTGTAATTGGAAAAAATGGCTAACTTTGTGTCGGGTAAAGTTTAAAAATATATTTTTTAATACATTTGCTCAAAAAGTTGACATTTCCATGTGTGTTTAGCTTAGTTAAGTTATTCTTTTCCGCACTAGTGCTTTTGTGTTTTCCTCCTACGCGGCACCGGAGCGGGCATACCAGGAGCGCATGAACACGAACACGGCATGCAAACACGGAGCAGGCAAACACGTAAAACCAATATTTTTTTTTCGCAAATGTATTAAAAAACGTCGTTCAATGCACGTGCGGAATTGTCATTTTTACTCGTCCTTATAGTTGACCCTCGCCTTCGGCTTGGGTTAACAAACCGGGACTCGTAAAGAAATGACAAACTTTCCGCACTTATATTGAAATGTACTATTACACGTTTTATCCGTATTATTTTAAGCATCAGACCCTGGTTACCTCTAGCAACAAACTACTCGTCAAGATGGATCAAAGGAGTCCAAACTCGATCGGGTAGTGTTGTTTAACTATCGAGTTCCTATGGCCACCTTCCAATTCTATCATCAGATCATCTCCATGTCATAATCATAATGCATTGTCATCCGGTTTACACATGCATGCAAAATTTCAGCTCAATCGGTAACCGATAAGTGGGTTAAACTTAGCTTGCAAAATTTAATTATAGGCAAACAAACAAACAAACAGGACTGGTTAATTTGTTTTGCTATAATACGCTACTTGGAAAGATTCTGTATTGTACAATATGCAGGAACACTGGCCTCATGAAACACCACACCCAATTTTCCAACACTGTCTTCGACGCACGTTTCGTCCCGACCCCGTGGCGAGGAGGAGTAGATGTTGACTTCACAATGCGAAATCGACCAAACAAACAGGTAAAATTAAATAAAGGCTTATTAAATTTTCTCTCACGTCATCTTAGCATCAATAATCTCTTGAGTCCAATAGACGACACAGGAAACAAAAAAGTTATTCCTTGCTCTGTAAATAGACGAGCAGAAATTATAAGGGTTTGTTGAAATATGGCATGAAATTCGGCCAAAATTTGGCAGTTTAGCTTGTTGACAAATGCAGGCTGGCAATTTGTTTCCAAAGGGACTCCAATGCACATAATGTCAGGGCCACAAAGCACATGCAACACACAATACACATGGCTCCACAAAGCCAATGCTGCGTATCCGGTGGTTTATTGAAGGCCGGACATTCCGAAAAGGTCTTAAAACCTAACCAGAGGGGTTCTCAAAGATTTTCTACGGGCTACTTCTCAAACTAAGAAATGTTTGACTTTTACAAGTGAGAAACACACCTCAATCAGGGGAGGAAAACTAAACAAATTACACGCGACTAAGTGAGTTAAAAAGAAAACAAAAGTCGGCTAATCAAAGAGAATAGCGGGCTCGAAGATAAATTTATTATTATCAGCTTAGTTTCCTACTAGAGAATTCCGCTCCTTACAATTAGTATTCAGTTAACAGTAGAGGAATGGAGCACATTTCTTAATTTTCAAACGTAAAAAGTACACTACTGATGTATGTAATTAAGTATTATTCAATGACTGAAAAATGTTGTAGATCATACATTTGGCGTGACTATTAAAATCACTCAGTCATTTGGGAGTGGAAGACACAACATATCAGTGCATAATCATTGATATATCACAAACCTCAATAAGCTGTTGTTTTCCGATTTCAATCATACAGCATTCATAAAGCTGAAAGAATGATGAAAAAGAAAGATTCCTGATGATGAAAGAGCGAGATGTTCACCTAAAGTTAAGATGTAAGATGCTGTGCGTTCCATTTTGCATTGCAATGTCAAAAGACACACTGCACTGCGCTCATCACCCTGAGACATCAGTTCTTAAATCTCATTTGGCCCCAATAATCACGTCGGCCTAAAGTACCCTTCAAACCCAAAGACAGTAATGTATTACTACTCGAAGGAACTCCGCAAGAAAAGTTTTACCACCAGTAAGTTATTGGCTACAGGTTACAAACTCTATTGGAACAATTCTGTCACCGAGAGGTACTAGCTTTTATCAGTTTTAACGAGTGTTGTGCCACAAACTTTTCCTGTCCAGTGAGGATGTCGTTTTTAGTTCCAGTTTTGGCCACTGGACAAGAAAAATTTGTGGCACTATATAGGATTGCTTGGCTTCCACAATATCGGCCGATAGGTACGGGTACACTCATATTTTCACTCCCGTTGGCAGAGTATTCAATGGCTCCTTGGTACAGGATTTCTCCCTAGAATTTCTCTCTGCAATTACACCGGGCCGGGAATTTCATCGCCAAATATTTTCCTTTTCCCCGTTACTATGCGGTCCAAAGGGAAATAGATATCAGACCTTCGTTGTCTGCTTTTCAAATCTTTTACTTGAATATCTTTACATTTTCTTTTTTTCTTCGGCTACGCAATGGGACAGTTTGGAATTTTCGTACTCTTGATATCTAAATGTTTTATCCGTAACACAGGAAAAAACAGCAGATGGTTCAGAAAAATAATATCAGATCTTAACGCTTTGTAAATATTGTAAATGTATCTTGGCGTCCTGATCAACTGAACCTAATAAACCTTCGTTTCGCTTTATTTCCACCTTTGAAAAATGATATTGAGTACTCAACTCAAATTCAAAATGCTCGAAGTTTGAACCCCATACTTCGAATAGAGTCTTGGCTATCACTTCCAATCCAATGGTACCTTTACCTGTATTATTATGAAAATAAAAGATGACTGATTGACTGAACTGATCTGTCAACGCCCAGGGATCCATCAACGTACCTAGACAATCAGGCTGTAAGTCATTCAAGTACCTGCGACATATTAGTAGCATTCGCTTAGGATTTTTGAAAATTCAAACCCTAAGGGGGTAAAATGAGTCACTAAGCTTTTTTGTATGTTTCTTCTAAGTGCAAGGTGCATAGAAAACCTCGTAACCTTAAAACTATCACCGTCAAATAGGTCAAATTCTTTCTGACTACATTTAAATGGCCTGTAAGTTAGGGCTATTTTTGAGCCCGCGAGCGCCGTCTAGTTAATTTATACAACCCAAAATCTTGGGCTGTATCATTAAAGATTCTACCAGTTCAGTGGCCAAACGACAACTGTGTATAATTAAAGGGCCCAGCAGCCTATTCCTTGCACGGCCGAGCCGAAGTCCCCAACCGTCATTATTGGACGTCGCAATATCTCCGCCCAGGACGCGTCGCCTTAATTAGTACATCTGCGAAGATATTACGCCAAAAAGGTGTATATAGGCTGACGGGAAATGCTACTGGATAAAGTAAGAAGCGATCTAGAATAAAAAGGAAACTTATATACATAGATATATAATACTAAGGGTGACGGGTCAGCGCTAAAAAGTGTCCGAACCGAAAGAGAGATAAAAGGGAGAGATTCGCATTATAGCTAGTTGCAAGTAAAATTAGGCTGTATAATAATAACTCCGCCCCTGGACACCACCGCTCACTCAGAGTCTTGAGCCCCGGCTACTGGACTTGGTGGTGGATTCGTTGTTTCCAAATAGAGCCGAGCATGTACCACCTCAAATGGGTCTGCCCTCCGGCGAAGAGGATGTGTATGTCCCAGGAGCACCTGAACTCACCGAAGGTGAATTGAGGGCGGCCTTGCTACGACTTCGTAGCAAAAATACTGCTCCCGGACCCGATGGAATACACGGGCGAGTATTAGCGCTTGCTTTGGGCCCACTAGAGCCCTGGCTAAGACGACTATTTAGCGCTTACTTCGAGCAGGGCCAGTTTCCGCGTCTTTGGAAGACGGGAAAACTGGTCCTGATTCGTAAAGAAGGACGTCCGGTTGAGTCGCCATCTGCATACCGGCCTATCGTTTTACTGGATGAGGTGGGCAAGTTGTTCGAAAGGGTGGTTGCAGATCGCGTTGTTCACCATCTGGAAGAGAGAGGACCGAATCTCAGCGAATATCAGTTCGGCTTCCGTCGGGGCAGGTCCACTATTGATGCTATTGCCCGGGTGAGGGCCCTGACGGAAGAAGCGGTGTCTCAGGGTGAGATGGTGCTGGCGGTGTCTCTTGACATTGCCAACGCATTTAACACCTTACCCTGGAGTAGCATCAGGGAGGCGCTGAGATTCCATGCAATTCCCCAATACCTAAGGCGAATCGTAGCGGCTTACCTGTCGGAACGAGGCGTTACCTACCCAGTAAATGGCGGGGCATGGACACAACGCGGAGTGTCGTGCGGTGTCCCACAGGGATCAGTTCTTGGGCCGCTTCTGTGGAACATTGGATACGACTGGGTGCTGCGGGGGGTTAACATGCAGGATGTCGGCGTTATATGTTACGCGGACGACACTCTCGTTTTGGCCCGCGGCAGCACCTTTAGAGAGACGCGCATACTGGCGACGGCGGGTGTGGCCCAAGTAGTGAGTAGAATACGGCGGTTGGGGCTTAAGGTTGCCCTTGATAAATCTGAGGCTCTGTGTTTCCATGGCCCCAGAAGGGCACCTCCAGCTGGAGAAAATCTTGTGGTGGCTGGAATTTCCATCGCTGTCAAGTCGACCATGAAATACCTAGGACTGGTCCTCGACAGTAGATGGAAATTCGAGGAACATTTTAGGCGCCTAGCCCCAAAACTCATTGGAGCTGCCGGGGCCCTAAGTCGTCTCCTTCCAAATGTGGGAGGGCCGCGCACTGCTTGTCGTCGATTATACACGGGAGTGGTGCGGTCAATGGCCCTTTATGGAGCTCCCATCTGGGCGGACGATTTGATCACCCGTAATCAGATATTGCTGCGGAGACCACAGCGGGTAATGGCGATCAGGTCGATCAGGGGCTACCGCACCATTTCCTGCGAGGCAGCGTGTGCCCTAGCCGGCACTCCTCCCTGGGACCTAGATGCGGAGATGCTGGCATACATATACCAGCGAAAGATGGATGCCGGGTTACGGGGAGAGCCCACAACCTCTGCGGAGATCGCTGGGTGGCGGCGACTTGCGCAGGCCGCGCTCTTCCGCTTATGGAGGGAGCGACTCGCGCTGCCCAGTGCAGGTCATACCACCGTGGCGGCTATACAACCCGTTCTCCAGCAATGGGTAGAGAGGGAACATGGAACACTCACCTTCCATCTTGCACAGGTCCTTTCAGGACACGGTTGCTTCGGGAGGTACCTGTGCAAGATTGCGGGCAGAGAGCCAACCGAGGAGTGCCATGAGTGTGGGGCCGCCGTGGACACGGCGCAGCACACTCTGGCTGAGTGCGCAGCCTGGACCTTGCCCCGGGAGGCACTGGTGGCAATTGTAGGTCAAGACCTCTCCCTGTCAGCTGTGGTTAAGGCCATGGTAGAGAGTGACAGGTCTTGGAAGGCGATGGAATACTTCTGTGAGGAGGTAATGACGCAGAAGGAGGCTGCGGAGCGGATAAGAGAGGATGACGTGGCCTCTCATCCCCTCCGCCGCAGAAGGGCTGGGCGCAGGCGTGCTGCCCATGACCGCCGCCTGCCCCCCTAAGAAGGGTCCCCGGGCGATAGACACGGGGAGTTTGTCGCCCGATGGAGAGTGGCCCTCGAGCCGGGAGGTGCATCTCTGTGTTCACGATGCACCTCTGTCAGGGAATTTAGACGTAGATCAAGAAGGACGGAGGGTCTGCTTCGGCAGACATCGTTGGCTGGGTAACGCGAGTGCTTCCGGTCCCGTTGCTCATCCACCAGGCGACGAGGTGAACACCGTGGGGTTTTAGTCGGTGCGACTCCGACATAACCGCAGTGCCTCCCCGTGGTACACCGGTATCCATAACGGATTTCCCCACGTATAAAAAAAAAAAAAAAAAGGCTGTATAATAATGATTTAAGACATAAATTACAATGTTTTAGTTTGTTTATAAAAATACACATAATATCCTCGTTTATATATAGGTTTTCTCGGAAGACTTATTTCGTGAATTTTGTATTACACCCGGTGTCCTTAGATAGGAAGTCAAAGCTTAAATATGATACTTTTTTATAGACAGAAAATACCTAAAGCATGTCCCTCCGTCAAGGGCTATGTGCTATGTGTGGCTTGGACCCCCTAAAAAAACAGTTTGTTTCCACGACGAACCCGCTGGTGGGAGTACGGAATTCATTATCATGATGATCATCGACCAGCCACTTCAGCAGCGGGCGCCATCATCGTTGGCAGCTGCCGAAATCATCTAAAAAGCGCACCCGTATTTTGGATGACGAAATGACCCTAACGTCCGTCACCCTCAGATCCGAAATTCATGAAGACGAGTTTAAAGTCCCTGCGGCGCCCTTTTGAGTCTCCTATGTACTCGTATGACAATGTATACACGTTAAATTTACATTTTGCTATTCGTTCCATTAAAGCGTCTACATGAAATTGCATGTTGTGTCATATTCTAAATCCAACATGGCGGAACACCCAAGATGGCGATCTAATTATTTTTAATAAAATCCTCCTACAATATGGGTATCAATTCAAAGGGTTTGCTTAAAATAGTATGAATAAAACGTATAATTTTTAAATGATTACTTATACACGTGTAGCTTGGTACACGTGGTAAAAGATGATTTCTTTTAAAAAAAATTCTTGTACTTTTAACGAATCAATTTCAATGAAATACCTAGTGTCTTATATTATTTTTCTTTCTTGGGAATATAATATTCTCATCAACTGACTTTGAAAAACGAAAGTTGGAAAAGGTGGCTCAGTTCGGAGTTTGTTTTATTTTATTGGATTAATTCGAATAAAGACGGAGCTGTAGAAAAAATAATTCAATGAATCTTTATTTAGTCACTAGCTTCAGTGGTCAAACCATACCCGATATTGTTTCCTGCGAGGCTGTATAATGAAATATCTGTTAATTTGCTCAGATTTTTTGCTGATAGGCTATAATAAATAATTGGTCCCCTACGAATTCTTGCCATTATATATTGCGTTGTCTTAGTATTTATATTATGAGAATGAAATAATAATCTGTTTACCTAAAATGAGTTTAGGTATGCTTTTACAGTGCTCTCTTCAACATGTTCACTCTAATATTATAATCGCTAAGGTTGTATCTGTGTGTGTATTTTCCTATTTACGCTAAAACTACTGAACCTGTTTGGTTATTGGAAAAGGATAAATACCTTGCATATAAGTTTACTTAATATTGCGGTAAAATCCATACGTGAATGACAGCTTAACGTACTCACACGAGGCACGAGGGTGAAACACCGCCAATTTCAAAATTTCGAAGACCCAATTTTTTGGAACTAATAAGTATTTCCAGATTGAAAAACACAAAAATAGACATATAACTATCCTGGACGAGGCGGACGGCGGGAAGAAATGTCACCAGGATACCGGTGCTCAAAATGCTTGTTTTGTCATCCAGTAAGGCTACGATGTAGTTCGCTCAGCAGCCACCTATAGAATTTTGACAGACGGCGCTACTGTTTGCTTGTACGAAAAAGGTTTACGTATAAATCGTTTCTTATCGGTAAACACAATTCTATATTTTACTGTCCCGACCCGGGAATCGAAGCCAGGACCTTGTAATCTACAGTAGTAGTATGATATAGTTCAACTAACGCTATCGTACTGTAGCTACTTTTGAAAATACAACTGAAACCACTCAGACGAAGACCAACAAACTACGTGTGGATACTAAGTAATAACGTGACAAACTGAAAAATATTTATTCACACACAAACTCTGAAACTGTCCGTCCGTACACAGTACATAATCCCTGTGGTCCGGGTCTCAAACTTTCCCGTTCCGGAGCTAAACTCCGGACAGAGGTGGTCTCATGCCATTTGCATTAAAGTTGAAAATCGTCCGGGGCGGATTTTTATAATTCGCACCAACAATAGTGTTGTGTCTAGGAAACAGGAGGAATTGATATCGATAGTGTTAATTTTGTGTAACGATGTACCTACCTATCAATATATATGTTAGGTATGTTAGAAAGAGTTTATCAAAATAGATATATAAAATCCGCTTTGAAGTGGATTTAAAAAGAAATCACAGTGCATCAGCTGTTCTTAATTTTTTTTTTTTTTTTTTTTATAATTGATAGGCTTGCGCTTGACTACAATCAAGTCCGATGTACAGAAATGATGAGGTCTAGGATGGAGCGCGCTTGCCTAGAAAATGCCTATTCACTCTTCTCTTGAAGGCACCCAGATTGTATTTGGCTGGGAACACGGAAGCTGGAAGGGTGTTCCACACCTTAGCGGTTCGAATCAGAAACGTAGAAGAAAAGCGTTTCGTCCGAGTACGCTGGACATCAACCACATAAGGATGCCAATTCTCTCGACGTCTCGCGGTTCTATGGTAGAAAGGTGAAGGTGGCACAAGGTTGTGGAGTTCTTGAGCACACTCTCCAAAATATATCCTGTAAAAAACCGCTAAACAGGCAACACTGCGTCGGTGTTCTAAACTGAGCAGTTTCGCCCGTGTTAGCGATTCCTTGTCGATTATTCTGCGTGCGCGGCGATCAACCGAGTCCAATGCATCGAGCTGGTATTTGGCAGATCCATCCCATAGGTGACTGCAGTACTCCATGCCGGAGCGAACTTGAGCTTCATATAGCGTCAAAAGCTGTTCGGGCTTGAAGTACCGCTTAACCTTGTTCAGGATGCCAAGTTTTTTGGCCGCTGTTTTTGCCTTTTCCTCGATGCATTTCCCAAAATTGAGATTGGGTGAGATGTTAATACCCAGGAGGTCGATATGATCGCTAATCGGAACGGATACATTTTGAAAAGTGGGAGCCAAGGTGAAGGGGCTCTTTTTTGCGGTGAATAAGCACGCTTGCGTTTTGGTAGCGTTAAACTTGACTAGATTAGCGTCACCCCACTCAGACACTTCTTTTAGAGTCAAGTTAACGCGATCTACCAATGCCTCTCTTAGCTCTAGTATCTCAGCACCGCTGGCCTTTGGACTAGACATGTATCTCTCCGAAACAGTGCTGTCATCAGCGTAACCAAATAAACCTGGTTTAAGCAAATCGTTGATGTGCAGCAGGAATAATGTCGCGGATAGAACAGATCCCTGAGGTACACCGGCATTGACAGCCATTAGGTCTGAAGAGTGACCGTCAACGACCACTCGAAAAGACCGTTCTCTCAGGAAATCAGATATCCAGTTACAAAAGCCAGCGGGTATTCCATAAGCTGGGAGTTTGCTGAGTAGGCTGCCGTGCCAGACTCGGTCAAAAGCCTTAGAGATGTCGAGTGAGACGGCGAGCGCCTCACCGTATTTCTCTATGGCTTCGCCCCATGTATGCGTGGCATACACAAGAAGATCGCCAGTGCTCCGGTTGGAACGGAAGCCATACTGACGGTCCGACAAAAGGTCATTTTCTTCAAGGTATGCTAGGAGCTTGTGATTGAGTACACGTTCCATACTTTTACAAAGGATGGACGTGATGGCAATCGGTCTATAGTTGGCCGGGTCGGCACGACAACCCTTCTTGGGCACCGGCTGCACGTTGGCAACCTTCCAAGAAAGTGGGATTCGAGCGGTGGAGAGAGAGAGGCGGAACAAGCGTGTTAGTACAGGAGACAACTCGGGAGCACAATTACGCAGGACAATTGCAGGTATGCCGTCTGGGCCACTGGCCTTGCTCACGTCTAGGTCACGAAGAGTTTTAAGGACCTCGTGCTGGTGAATGCGGATCTCCGGCATAACAGAGCCGCATGGTGTGAGGGTAGGAGGTGTAGCACTACCAGCGTCGAGACGGGAGTTTTCTGCAAACAGAGACGCCAATAGGTTTGCTTTGTCCGTTGCAGACATTGCCAGTGATCCATCGGGCTTCTGCAGAGGCGGCAACGAAGGGCGGCAGAAATTCATTTCAACCGACTTTGCAAGGGACCAGAATGCTTTACTGCCACTGGGGTAGGTGGCTAGCTTACGCCCAAAGAGGTTGGTACGGTTGAACTGAGCCCTTTTTAATACCCTCTTGTAGGACTTGGCGGCAATGTTGAACTCTCTTTTCTTCTGCTTGACGTTCGGAGCTTTGAGAGCACGAGCATCCGCCCAGGTCACAAACGCATCTTGTTTGCGGGCTTCCGCGTCTGCACATTCGGCGTTGTACCATGGGGGAGTCTTGCCGTTAGAAGTCACGTCAGAAAATGGTATATAGTATTCCATTGCCTGACGTATAACATCCGATATGGCAGCCTCGCAGCTCGACGGGTCATTAAAAGAGAAACAAACTTGCCGCCAAGGATAAGATGCAAAGAAATGCCGCATCTCGTCCCAATCTGCTGACTTGTATCGCCACACCCTCCTCTTAACACTGGGTTCAGAGGCGGGAGGGTAGTAATTGGACACAGACTTCACCAGACAGTGATCGGACGTGCCCAAAGGTGGTGCGACTGACACGGAAAAACTGTCCGGATCATTTGTCAGCAGAAGGTCCAAACAATTGGGCGTGTGTCCGTCGACATCCGGTATCCGTGTGGCTTCCTGAACTAACTGAGAGAGATCTAACGAAAGTGCAAATTTGCGCGCCTCTCTCCCAGCGTGATCAGTTTTCTGGTATGGGAACAGCCATTCTTGATGGTGAGCATTGAAGTCCCCCAGAAATACCAGCCGAGCGGACGGATATCGGCGTTGAACAGTATCAGCCGTTTCACTGAGATAATTGAACAATCGAGTCGTCTCCTGGTCACCGCTGTGCGAACGGTAAACGCACGCATAGATGGTTTGCTCAAGACCAGTATCTACCAAGCACCACAAGACGGAGAGAGAAGATACCTCCAAATTACGGAGACGCTGGCAGCAGATGTTGTCACGAGCGTACAAACAGACCCCAGCGCGAGGTTTAAAGTTATGCTCAAGCGAATACCCGGGGTACTGTAGATACGCTACGTCTGCTGGACTCACAATTTGCGTCTCCGTAAGGAAGAGCAAGTGCGGCTTAGCGGTTTCAAGGTGGTGATGGACCGCAAAGAGGTTTGAGTGCAAACCCCGTATGTTAGTGAGGTGCACCGAGAGTGAGAGGTCGTGCAGCCGCTGTGGTACCTTCTTCCTTTTCTTATTTTTCATGTTGTGTAAGAGTGAATAGTTATGGGGTAGTGGTAGTTGTACGAGGTGCTGCATTCTGGACACCGTAACCTTCGTCACATCGACGCAAATGGTAGACTCAGCTGGAGACCGCGGGGACGCCCGAACCCCCCTGGAAATCGCCACCGGGACCTCTCTCTGGTCGCCAACCAGCACGGTGGATGCCATCCCAGGATTTTTCGCTAGTTGGCGGGGCAGCCTTTCATAGATGGCTGGTCTACTACTTGGGCCCCCTACTAACTGCGGTCGGCCAGCGGCGCACCGTGCTTCGGATCCCGCTGGCCTCCAAACTGAGCCGCCCGGCGCCGAAGCCACTACGGTCAGAACCCGTCACCAAATGCAGCACAACTGTACAGACCCAATCCCCCATTGGTCGGCTACTGCGCATCGCACCGGAACACGACCCGCCGTGTGACGTGATAAAATCAGTCGCACGACAACTCATTTGGCGGCGCGGCTTTGTTCGCAGGGTGGTGTATTTGCCGGCGGCCGAAGCCTACCACCATGAATAGGTTGCTCATTTAGCACCACCCAGGGGCCACGTGTAGGGTAACGAGGAATGAAACCTGCCTTTGGTGAGCCCTACGGACGTGAGCAACATTGGCCCCCAGAATTCTTAATGCTGAAATTTGAAAAATTACAGTGTTAGAAACTGAACTGACACTCAAAATTCAAAGAGAAAAGAATATATTAATTTCGATGTATGTTCATCTTAAAAAACTGGCTCCTTTAATTTGATTTAACGTTTTGAACAACTAATACAAGTTGTACAAGTAAATAGTACTTTTGAAATGCTACAACAACTAATACAAATTCATATTATGATGTTCTGTTTGTAGTACGTAAATATCTTCGTTGGTTAATTATTATGGACTTTCGTAAATTAACACCTGTTCTTTCTACCCAAAATTATCCTTTTAGCAAAAAAGATAAAAAAAAAATATCTAGGACCGTAACATAAAAACAGAAAAAACTTTCCATCGATAATATCAATATATCCCATTCCTAAACCCAAGGAATGAGGTGAGCTCTTTAAATATTGACGCAAGACTTAGGGAGACGACACAGAAATGTATCCAAACAGTGAGGTGTCGGTGTTTATTTGTGTAGCAATACAGATCGCAATAATGTGAGGGCCACCTGCCGCTGCGGCGAAGGCGCGAGGACTCGAGTAGGCGAGGTGTTTAAACACATCTCGGAACATCATCCTTAACTGTGTCCTTAACAATTTTGATACCGCGAGTTACGTCGCAGATTTATTGTAAGTACATTTTACAACAATTTCGAGACAGAGGTGAACCGTCGAATCCAGCTCGTTTGGGCAGCGTTCGGGAAGCTTCGTGATGTCTTCTCGTCCAATATCCCTCAGTGCCTGAAGACTCAGGTCTTCGAACAGTGCGTGTAACCAGTGATTTCATATGGATCTGAGACTTGGTCTTTTACTATGGGCCTTATAAAAGGGCTCAGAGTCACTCAGCGAGCGATGGAGAGAGCTATGCTCGGAGTTTCTCTGCGTGATCAAATCAGAAATGAGGAGATCCGCAGACGAAACAGAGTCACCGACATAGCTCAACCTATCGCGAAGCTAAAGTGGCAGTGGGTGGCGCACATAGCTCGTAGAACCGACGGACGTTGGGGACCCAATGTGCTGGAATGGCGACCCCGCACGGGAAAGCGCAGTGTTGGCAGACCTCCGACCAGATGGACTGACGACATTAAAAGAGTCGCGAGAAGGCGCTGGACACAAATGGCGCAGGACCGTGCGGGCTGGAAAGCATTGCAGAAGGCCTTTGTCCAGCTGTAGACGACCGTCGGCTGAAACGAACGAACGAACGAACATTTTACAACATCATGAGGTAGCCTGCATGACTGAGTGTTCACTAAAAGTTCTCAGAGATACACTCGTGAAGTCCACCAACCCGCACTTTCCCAGAGTGATGGGTGTTTAAACTTTTAACACATCTTGGAACATCATCCTTAACTGTATCTTTAACAATTTCGATAGCGCGTGTTACGTTTCAGTTTTACTGTAGGTACATTTTATCATGAAGAAGGCTGCATACTTGAGTGTTACCTACAAGTTGTGGAAGGTACGTGGACCCAACGAATCCGTGTCGTATGCTATAAACGTGCTATAAACAAATCTCTTTCATTCTGAAAGGGGAGCTATGCCCAGCGGCGAATTAAGACGAGCATATTCAGGCATCGGTCGTTTTCATCTAAAGGAGAAGGAGAAAAAGATCACAATAACCTGCGGAGACTTGAGTGGGTACCATGTTAAAACACATCTCAGAATGTCATCCTTAACTGTGTCCATAACAATTTACATCGCGTGAGTTGCATCTCAGATTTATTTTATTTACGTTTTAAATGACCGGTGAATCTTGTGTATTTTTACGACTAATTAGGTTTTTGGTTCTAAAAAAATAATTATTGTTTATCTATAAAGCCTGTATTAAGAAATAAGCTGTGTCGCATTCTCATGTCATAACTCATGCAAAGAGCTATGAGTAAGTAGCATATGTATTATAGGCAATTCACCTCCTACTATTTTTACAATATAAGTAATATTGTAAAAATAGTAGGAGGTGAATTGCCTAAATTCTGAATAAAATTTAATCTCACAATTGAGACCTGCCATTTTATTAGCACAGCTTAGAGTCTACGGCACAGTAGCCATTGACTCGAAACAAGAAGAAAGCGAAACTCGTCAAGTTCAGAAATACGCTTTGATCAAGGGTTGAAAAGGGTTGAAGGTGATTCATCAAATATTCTGCTGTCTTCTGCGCCTTTCCTTTTATTTAGTACAATTAACAAGGAAACAATTTAAAGACTTTTAAAGTAGGGAATCGCTCCAGCCATTTCCATTTGTCAATTTACTTGTTTCAGCCAACATTTTCGATTAAACACTCATTCATTTCGGAGCGCTCGTAATTATACGTTGAGTTACATGTTTGAGAGTTGACTTTGTGCTTCTTTTTATCTGCGTTTATTCTTTCCAGTGTTGCATAGTCATCCGCAAACTGTTACTTACAATTTTGTCGTACACGAGAAGAATGTAAAGAACAATTTTAATCTTTTAGGAGGATACATTGGATACACAGGGTATAATATAAATAAATAAGACTGTACTTTACTGACAAAAAATGAGACTGAAAAAGATGATCGACCCTTCAATGCAGCTCTTTATAGAGCCTTTATAGAGACTTGCATTTTCTAACGTCAATGATTAAATACCTACTTAATGGCTTCAGTAAAGTAGAAAAAGGTCATAAACGAGCAGGAAAAGATAGGACATCAATGAAGTGGGCTTATATTTTGTTAAAATTAATGCATTTTATTCACAAGAACATCAGAGAAGATTCAAAGGAATCAACCGTGTTGCTTTCTGATGATTATACATCAAGAACAAAGTCGAAAATTGTTTTAATCGCACCGAATATTTCTTGATGGGCGAAATAATAATTAACGTGCGCCCGTCTCAAAGGAATCGGTAATTCGGGATTTGGTAATTTAAAAAGGGGGGAGGGTTTGAGTCGCCTCACAAAATTTTAATGGAGCGGAACACGGACGAATGTATTTGATTTATAAATTATTATATACTATAGTTTTCTTTACTTCATCAGATTTATCTGCTATACTTGCAGAAACCTATCGATTGTTTAAATTGAACGAAATGCAAAAAATGTATTGCAATGACATATTCGATGGCTTAATTGGTCACGAGACTTATGGGAGGACAACTGTCATTCTCATAATTTTTTTCTAAGATACAAAGTTTAAAAGAAGGTCTATTGGTGTGCACTCAGATCATTCAAACACGGGGTGTGCATATCGCAATAATTCGACACTGGCCTGTGCGATTTTGATAAAACTTTATGTGCGAACACGGGATAAAACAACTTCTTTTGTAATAGACGTCCAATTAACAAAAACTCCGACGGAGCTGAATTTTTCTACAGACTTTGGCTTAGATCAGTAGATCCCATGGGCGCTGTAAAAAATATTCAAGGCCAAAAATCTAAATTTTTAGTTTTTTGGACTGTTCTCAAAAACGGTAAGTTTTATCAAAAATTAGCCCAAACAAACTTGTAAAAAATAACAATATTTAAAAATACAAATTAGTTCCTTATACTTTTTTACTAATCCTAAAAAGCTATTTTATTATATTAATAGGATAAAAAATTTAATAGCTTGATTCACAACAGATATTTTACAAGAAAGACGTATCGTCGTCGTCGCTCGTCGCTTCAGCCGATGGACGTCCACTGCTGGACATAGGCCTCCTGAAATGACCGCCAAACACCACGATCTTGCGCCGCCTGGCGCCAGCGACTCCCCGCGACCCTCTTAATGTCGTCCGTCCACCTGGTGGGGGGTCGACCGACACTGCGCTTCCCGGTGCGTGGCCGCCATTCCAGCACCTTGGGTCCCCAACGTCCATCGGTCCTGCGAGCTATGTGCCCCGCCCATTGCCACTTCAGCTTTGCGACACGTTGAGCTATGTCAGTTGCTTTGGTTCTTTTGCGGATCTCCTCATTTCTGATTCGATCGCGCAAAGATACTCCGAGCATAGCTCTCATAGAAAGACGTATGTATACTACGAACAGTTGTAGTACGCCCGCGGTATAACAGGATATTTATGTAGATTAGGTTACGAATAATGTCTCGGGCTGCGAGATAAACCGATTTATCCGTCAAAGCCTTCGCTCTGATGTAAATCTTTGGTCATGCATGCTCAGATGCAAATCTTTGGTCATGCATCGATATTCAGGACCCAAGATAATATACGGAACACTGATTTAAGATTTTATTTGGAAGGCTTTTCAATCAAAGCACCGAATACTAGTAATGTACTAATAGTCACCCTTTTGGTATCCTACTTCTGAGCCCGTGGCTTTCGCTTAGAAATAACAGAGCTTTGGCCACAAACCACACCGTTAATAAAGTGCGGATTGGTAGGCTCCACACACCTTTAAAGACAAGCAGGTTTTTTACAATGCACTATATTGCTGTTTCTTGTTTTAATTCGAACCCCAGACTGCTCAACGGAATGGACTATCGTGCATATTTAAATGTAGTTAAAGGTTTGTAAGATATATTTCAGAGGGAGTTCTGAAGAACTATTGAAAGTTCTTCCGTCAACTTTTTATTAGAACCACGCTACCAATTCTGTTTTTTTTTTATTGTAGTAGGGTTAGTACAGGTTTTTGTAGGAGTAACGGCTTATCGCTTCGAATATGTTCTTCGGGTCGGAATCAAAGCTGGGCGCCGACTGAGCTACAAACGCCGTGAAAAGGTAAGCCCCAACGCACCCGGCTCGTAAGCGTAAGCGTATCGTAATCCACTCGTACGACGTCAGCAGTACGAGCACGAACATGTTCGAACATGTCCGTAGACGAAGCGGTGTTGCAGCAAATCGTAGGAGGTGTAATTGTCATATTATCGTTATGAGTAGCATCATAACGATACGCTTACGAGCCGTGTGCGTAGTAACTACTAGCCGTAGCGTTCTGGTGAATAAAAAAAATCTTATAAATGAACACAATAGTGGCAACTCGGTCGTGTAATGTAATTATTCGGCTATTATTCGAGTACAGATCGGATCTCGCTTCCGTTCGGGCGGCTCAGTTGAAATGTCATTGAACGACAGCCCGTTATTAGGCGGCGCGATTCGGTTCTTATTTCCAACTAGCTTAAAAACCCGCAGCTTTGCTCGCGTGGATTTTTGTTCTTCACCAAACCTGCGGGAAACCTTGATTTACAGGAGGCTCGTGTCACTGAGGGACAAATTCTTCATAGTAATGAAGTAAACTAAACAGCCCGCCAAATTCAAAAAACAAGCAAAAAAATCGAAAACACCTCTGCCCACCAAAATAAAAAAGCAAAGAATCACGTTTTTGGTATGAGAGCCCTACCAAAATATTTTTTATTTTAATGATCTTAAAAATTTATTTTTAAAGTGAATATATATACCTAAATAATCTTTGGATATATTAAGCCTCGACCAGTTGCCTTTATCAATATCGAGCAAAAACAAGCAAAAAAATTACGTTTATAGTATGGGAGCCCCCTTCAATATTCTTTTTATTTAATTCTTTAGTATTTGTTGTTGTTATATCGGCAAAAGAAAGACACCTCCCGTGAAGATTTCAAATATCTAACTACCACGGTGCATGAGATACAGCCTGATGGCAGTCCCTGTCCGACAGATGGACAGCGGAGTCTTAGTAATAGGGCGTTTTCCTTTGGGTACAGAACCCTAATAAGTCATCATCACATTGAATCGAATTACGTGATCAATCTATTGAATTTGATCATTGCTATATTTCTTTAATTTCTAGATAATATTTTACCACCCACTTCTATCGAACTGCTTTACCTGCTACTCGTGAGCAAAAAAATAACGCTGTACAAACCCACAAGCACTCTCCTTTTATATATATGTCATGATGATTAGTTTGTATGATGTTTTAGTTTTTTCCAAAGGTTAGCTTACAAGTAGTGTTTGGGCGAAATTGGCCCTTTTTCTGGTCACGATTTTCGTATTATGTCCGATAATAATTTTTGACGAGCGGTTTTTAGGGTAATTTAGGGGAAATTAGCCGTTTGTAAGAGTAGGCGTGGTTACACAAATCAAGACTTTACGTTTGGAAAGATGAAAAATACGAAAAAAGAAAGCTGTTCACAAGCTGTTTGATATTACTAGTGGACGCCCGTGGTTTCGCTTCTTCTCTTTCAAATATCCATTCTTAGCGAATGGTTTGCTCAGTATATATGTACCTATCTATGCTAAATTTTAGGTCATTACTGTGTGCTGCGTATTAAAGTAAGTCAATTAGTCACAATATTTTCGTTTTTAATTAACTCTTAAGCGACTACAGTACGCGCGGCGAGAGTTTGGCTTTGACCTTCGGGTGGAGGGAATTACTGCGCATGGGTACCCAAATTCTGATTGGTTGATACCCAATTTCTGATTTCTCTGATTGGTTGATACCCAATTTATGATTTCTGCGCAATAACGGTCAAAGCCAAACTTTCGCCGCGCGTACTGTACGCGTAATCAGGAAATTACATATTCCCCCATATTGTTGATCTTTCGTGAATCCAAAAATATTCGAAGTTCTTATGATTCTATTATACGTGGTTTCTAGAAAGATGTTAATTAAAATGGGTTGGGGCTTTAAGAGCTGGCAAACTGGCTCTTTTTTACGATGTTTAAGGCATTTTGTTTAAAGAACTGATCATCGAATCCTTACAGATAAAATATGTAACGGAAAATTAGGGTTTTATGAACAATCGGTATTGACAAGAAAATGAATTTTCTCAAACCCTGTTTCAGAAAAAAAATTCCCAAAAAGCATCTAATTTTGTCATACTTTGAAAATTGTCTGTAAAACGGCACAAGCTATATTTTAATTAATTCTTGCACACAAAAAAAGTACATAAAAATTACAACAACTTTGATTGACAATTTTATTTTAGGCCTTCTAACAATCATGTAAAGTAATAATTTCTCCGAAATTTGAGTAAATCAGTGTGAACGCGGCTGCTCCGTCCCCCTGTAAACTGTCATTCGGCATTCTTAAAGCCTTAATTAGAGTGCCTACCTATAGTCGTTTAAACTTATACTGACAGTGTGGTCGATTCTGTTGTGCAAAATCTCTACCTAACCTAATTTAAAATAGTGCTACCCTTTTCCATAGGAAACACTTTGAAAAGGATAGCACTATTTTAAATTAGTTTAGTTTAGAGATTTCGTACAACAGAATTAGCATTAGTGTTTTCTTACACAATATCGATTTCAAGGGCTACTTGAACCAAAACAAACAAAACGCGCTGCGCTCGCGTGGCACGAACAATTAATTCCGAAATGCCGACAAGCGACGGCTATCTAAATTGTAAATAAGCCTTCCTAACGATGTATTAAAATGTGCAGCAGCGTAAAAATCCTACGAGTGATACACTTCGCCCGGTGTGGTATGCTCAATTTAACATTTTCACACCTGTCAAGTTCCGCCTTCCATATTTTTGTGGACAGGAGACGAGCAAGTGACGGGTATGCTGTCGGTTCCTATGAGCTAATCCCTTTGATATGAATCAGCTTTCTGAGCATTGTGGAGTAACTCTTAAAATACAATTACAAATATGCTAGGGTATTTATGCTGCGTAAAAGCAGACGCGTCAAAACGGTAGGATTAATTTCGATTATAAAACTTAAACTTATTAATGTCAAATATAAGAATCTATAAGGTGGTTTTGGAAAATCTCCACTAGTGACCAGATGAATGCATTAAACAGTTGGGGAAGAAAACTGGCTTCAGGCAACGCAAAGTTGTAATGACTTGTCATCTCTCAAGGCTTATGTCCAACTACGGTTTGATTATTAGCTACGTCTAGCTGCTGTGGATGAAAATCGGTTGAGATAACCATAAACTATACTCTTTCCATTCGTTTAATTTCTCTTTCACACATGAAACAGATAAAGCAATAGCGAGGGGCCAGAAAGAGACTACTTTACCTTTACCTCTCTCTGGTCCGTCGCTATTGCTATAACATCTATTTCATGTGTCAAAGGGAAAATAAACGAATGGAAAAAGTATAGTATATTTCGACACGCACACTGCGTAAGGATTCTTAGACAATCTGGTAAATACAGTGTCATATTATGGCTGGTGTATATTAATTAGGGCACAGGAGTAGGCGTCACGCCACTGTATCTCCGATCAAACGAGTTGCCCTAATATTAATTCATTTTCCGCAGATCAAGTGCCTAATATACATAATTAACACGTAATTAATACGTTTATTGAGTGTGTGGTTTTGGGGTTCCGTGCCAAATTTTGTAAGTGAAACTCTTGTTGTGTAGCTGACTAAACGTATATGAAGTGTCATCACATAAACGGGATGAGACCTATTGAGCTGAAATTTTATTTACCTATATTATTGTAAAGAAAAAAAATTATGTTTTAAACTAAAGAAGAAGCAAGCTTCGTAATATTATAATATTTGTTACAGACTGAAATCTAAACGGATTAGGAGAATATTACTCCATTTTGGAAGATTTTTATAATTTATTAAATGCATAGTGTTATGCTAAATGATAAATACACGATGGCATCTAGCAAATAAATGTTGTCATAAAAGCAAAATGTATTTTTTTTTTCATAATACAATTTTCAAATGGTGACAACACACATTGGTTTTGAGGTTTTATTCGCTATCCATATAATACTAGTTACGAAATTCGTATAGCTTACAACATCTGTATAACCAAAGTACGAGTATAGGAAAAACAAAAACAAAAATGAAGTTTGAATTCGCTGCATTATTGACAGTACAGAACCCGCGATATGCGAGTTCGGCTCGCACTTGGCCGTTGGTTACCGTTTAAACAGCTTTGTAAAACATCGTTACCTCACCGTTTACCGTTAACGTGAATCTTCGTGAGAAAGTACGTGTTTTGTAGTAGTTACAGATTTTATTAAAACCTGTGTCATTAACATGCAAATAGTCATCGTCCTCAGTTTTGGACTTGCCATTGCCTTTTTTGTTTTGATTCTGATTACCTGGAAAAAAATATAAATAAGAAATTCAGTCAATCAGTGGGCAGAATTAGTTTACGATTATGATAGCGATGAAAACCTCTTTCCTACGCATTTACCTCCCAGGAGTAGTCTGATGGGAGGCTTTGGCCGCGACTAGTTATCAATATATCAGCAAAGACGCACCACTAGGCGATTTTGCGTTCCGGCGCGATGCTGCGTAGAAACCATTTAGCCTTAGCCTTCCAATTAAGTACAATAATACCTTTGGCTGTTATTTCGCAGTTAAGACTAAGTTACCTACTAACTTGAAGAGTGTAAAAACAAACTTAGGTTACGTTTTCTCTCAGAAAAATCGACTGTTCCTGCAAAATTTGTAAAGAAATGTCCAGGTCTTGGTAGAATTAAGGGTTGTGCAATGTGCACATGACATAAAGAAAGAAAGAAGACAATTTGAACCTGGGTTACCAGTTACCACTTAACTCTGAGTTAACAAGCTACTAGGAGTTTACTGACCATTTGACCCCGTTTAGATACGGTTAATTTCAAGTTAAAAAATCACCTGTCCCTTCCCCGTTGAAAATTGATAAAAGATGAGTGCAATCCATTTCCAAACCTAACGCAGTGAATTAGACAGTAGATTTTTAGACGCGCTAAATTTAGAAACTCTATAAAAGCTTCGATAGGTATAATTTTCAACCCAGTTTCTACGGTAAAATAAACACTTATTCCTACCTCACACCGAACTTTACAAGTAAGTATCCACCGTTAAACAATAAAAGTGCTCATCATAAATCCCGTTCCCCTGAGGTTCCGGGATAATTTATGTTGGAACTTTTAGGGGATTCAATCCCCGCCTAAAATACCTATTGTGATAACAGATTAGTGGAGTAAATTGTTTTTTCTGTTCCATTCTTTCAGTCCCATTGTTTTTCCTACGGTTGAACTTAATTATTTGTAAAATATTAAGATTTACTGCCTGTCATGGTTGCATTTACAAATTATGATATAGTTGGATCGGATCGCACCAAAAATTATTTGTAGGTTTTGACGACCTCTCTGGTGCAGTGGCGCGGCATTCGAGTGGGATATCGCAGGTTCGATTCCCGCCACGGGTCTCTAGAATTTTATAATTTTTACATTGGCTCTGGGGCGGTACCACCGTCTCTTAAAGTAGAATGATTTAATATTTTCGTACAAACATAGTATGCAAATAAAGTATGCAAGAAAACATAGTATGCAAGGAAAATAAATAAACTAAAGGCACCCTACCAATTAAAAAATATTGTATACAGTTACTGTATAAAATTATTTACAGAAATAAAGTTGTTCCCTACAAAGCTTTGCCTTAGATAGTTGCTAGGTGAAATTCTATTAAATCTTTTCATACCGAAAATAATTTACCCTTATAAAACGTCAAACTATCAACCCCCAAGAAAAATGGACGGCGCAAAACAAAGTTACCTTTTCGATAAGCAATGTTCAATCTGTAATACACCTTGCGGTGTTAATAATAAAGTAGAAAATGATATTATAAACTTTTAAAAGTTTGCAATTATGTAACGACTAACTTACAAAACCACATTTATGCCACTACAAAGTAAACCCTCGACTAAAAACTACGAAAAAGTCCATTCAAATTGCAGCAAAAATGTTGTAAATAATTTTGATAAGCAGCGCAGTGGTGAGCGGATAGTAGTGGTAAGTAATAGGTTTGATTCCCGCTACTTTAGAATATTACTATTTCTAAATTGGCTCATGTCTAGTCTAGTGGGAGGCTACGGTCGTGGCTAGCTAGGTACCTTTCCACCAGATGCAAAGATTCACCCGAGAAATATATTTACCGTTCTAGCACGTTGTTATGTAGAAACCGTTAGGGGTAAGTTTACTTACCCCTTCCAGATTAGTACGATAACATATTCTGCATCATCACTTACCATCAGGTGAGATTAAAATACATAAATGTATTTTTTGCCATCAGTTTTTGCTTTGGATAGAATATGTTATCCATATTGAGTTATGCTTAGGAAGTAACTATAGAACACAGATTTATCATGTAAAGGTAACCTAGGTTCATAATTAAAGTAAGGCTATTTCAATAAAATTCAGTTCAAAAATTTTCGTTTTCGAGGCTTCACACAGGTATTTCATGGTACAATTTAACATTCGAAACATTATATTTCATATCTTTCTCTTCCTGAAAGGCTATTTAAATAAATAAAATATATTTTATGCGTCAGATTACCGCGAAATAAAATTAAATAAGCTATATTTCAACTCTCATTATTTAATTCTTTCATTGTTTTGTGGTGATCTCATTAATGTGGCGCTGCGTGCAATTTGCACGATTCGTCATTACGAGCAATACCTGGACGGATAATTGTAGGGGATTTGTTCCTCAAAAGGAAGAAAATGTACTGATTACTCGTATATTGAAACTTTGGTACGCATAATTATGCATATGAAGTGACCCATAATACAGATATTTTATGTAAATTTTGAAGTATATACTTCTGGAGGAAAAAGTATAAATTTATAAGGCCCACTCATGTAATTTTTAATTTTATCATATTTAAAGTTAGCAGAACCGATTAAATTGTTTTGGTATAATCCGCTAATTGAAAAGATTCTAAATGGTCTAATATGCGAGAACAACGCCAACATGAAACACCACACAAAATCCTTTCAACTATTTTGTCGACGTACGTTTCGTCCCGACACCGGGACATATCCTCAAGAGATGTTGACTTCACAATACGAACTGTGCGTATTGAACCATACATATTCTTTTCAAGTAGCGGATTATAACAAAACAATTTAACTGATTGCATGCTTCCACGATGCATTGGCGCAAACTTTTTGTAGTGAGAGTTTTAATTCGTGTGTGAATCTTTTACTTTGAAGTCTACATTTTAGACTATGGGACTTAAGTGGATTTTTATCATATTGGGGTTTTCGTGACGTAAAAAAATGATATAATAGTAGTTTATGTAACGGTTACATAATGGGGGGTATTAAAATACGAGTGTGAGTTTAAAAAACGAGCCGCAGGCGAGTTTTTTAAAAGTATCACACGAGTGTTTTAATACCTAATTATGTTGAGTTTCATACACTACTTTATCTACGCTCATATTATTATCATAAATCAAAATCATAAAATCTTGCTAACTTTTGTCGTAAATCATTGCAACTACTAAGATGTCAGGTGCAGTGAAATTTTCTTTAGTAGGTTTCACTACTAGACATTATTCAGCGCAAAGTTTTGACTAAGTAACAAAAAAATTGGTTGTCTGTAAAGTCGGTTTACGGACGATAGATTTACGAGATAACGTCATAATCGTAATCGTTATCGTAATCGTTATCGTAATCGTAATCGTAGTCGTAATCGTAATCATAATCATAATCACAGGCCCAGGTGGAACGTTACGCGGAACGTTAGACATTGTGTTGTTGTCTATGGTCAATCATGGCCCATCTATACTCTCGGTAATGACTACCAACTATATGTTGTCTGTGGATTCACTTTAAAAAATATTACATAAAAAATATTACCTACCCCAGATAATAATTGTAACCGCTAACCGTTGTATTGCCGATAGCGGTACTGTAATCAATTCCTTCAAAACCCCAGATACAAATACCGGAGTCCAGAGCCGTGTATCGTTATGGATTTTATACAACTTTCTTTAAATATTTCCATAGTAGAGCGATGTTATTATGAATAACTTTTTAATAATTATAGAAGTCTGTGAATAAAGTAGGTAATTATTTGACACATTTCGATTTTATAATTCGAACTTTAAGCAATGAGCGTAGATAAAATACATGAATCTCTTCGTTCGTTTCAGCCAACAGACGTCCACTGCTGGACAAAGGCCTCCTGCAATGCTTTCCAGCCCACACGGTCCTGCGCCATTTGTATCCAGCGCCTTCCCGCGACTCTTTTAATGTCTTCAGTCCATCTGGTCGGAGGTCTGCCCACACTGCGCTTTCCCGTGCGGGGTCACCATTCCAGCACTTTAGGTCCCCAACGTCCGTCGGTTCTACGAGCTATGTGCCCCGCCCATTGCCACTTCAGTTTCGCGATACGTTGAGCTCTGTCGGTGACTCTGGTTCGTCATGAATCTCTTACTTCGGAATCTGATTAAAAAAAAAATACCAGAAAAATTATGAACAAAAAATACACAGAATACAGATTCAATTCCCGGCGATATCACATTATGTCATTTCCTCGCAACTCACCGCGGCGTCGCGTGATTTTAGCCCAAACAATCACATTATTTGCATATAACATACTTCAGATGAGTTCCTAGTAATGCTATCAGTTCGGATTCCTCGCGCGGTTGGGGCGCGAATCTGATGATAGGCATGTAGGAGTCAATCATGTCTGTTATCAGATGATGTGTTGTTAAAGGCATTTTTACTCATGGCTCGTCTACACTTGTCCTGTTCGACATACATGTAATAGCAGTTTTCCGGCTATTATTTAGACTATTAACCAGTTAACGTCATTTTTAAAGCAAAGAATGCTTGATGGTTATTTTATACGTCTGCCCAAGTAAGACGCAGTGTATTCCACAACTTTGCATTACTACCCGTTCGCAAAAGCTTTGCTTTGTTTTGAAAATGAAAATCTTTATTTATCAAACAGGCCTGAATAAAAGGGGCTTATGAAAAGTCAAAACTCTACCACCAGGTTCGGAAAGTAGGTTTGCACCGAGAAGAACTCGCAAGAATTTCGACACTTGCTTTTTTCATCCAAGGCAATGGCATGACAATCCTTGTCATTAAAAAAATATTTAATAGTACCTATAGTAACCCTGATTTATTAAATGTTTTTTGACAGTGACCTTAAACCTGTGCAAAGGTAATCTTTTATTTACGAAAGACTAAATAAAATTTCAATTATACTGGCATTATTTACCAATACACATTAAAATCCTTTTCACTTGTGCGAGAAACAATACAACATTTAGGTATGTCCATTTCTTGACAATTGGCTTCAATGACAACATTGGAATAAAGCCTCTCTGTTCACGATATCTCTACGTACTTCACCTACGTGAAATATATTAGGACCAATAGGACTGACAACAATCGTTCTATTCTATTATTGTAATATCGTTTGAAATGATAATAGAGGATTCAAATGTCTAGTAATTATTGTAGTTATCGAATACTAATAGTGCCCTATCAATAGTGGGTCAGAGCACGTGGCTCACGTTTTTGATAAGTTTCTGTACTTTATAGTTATTTACACGTGAATTAGGCTAGCGTAAAGGCTGGATGGATTTTTCTTGAGAGCATAAAATGACGGATTTAGCGCTCAAACACTAAATTGTGGGGTATCAAAATGAAGGAAATTAAAACGAGATTACAAAAAATATTAGTCCTAATCTTTTTGTTTTTTTTATTTACAATAAAACTTATCACTAGCTTATTCTAATTACTATACAAGTCTTGCCCGCGTGGAATGATGGCAAGAATACTGGCTGCATTTCCGCATTGAACAGCTAGGCTGATATTTATATTGTCCTAATCTTTTAGAGCATTGTCTGTAACTGTAAATTCACACTTTTGAGGTCTGGGTTTTTTTTCAAGACTCCTGATTTAAAGTGATAATCTGCCCATGACATGATGCAGTGCGTCTAAAAACTTTGCATTGCAATTTGTAAAGCAAATGACAGTCTTTATAATTATTTTCTCCAAGGTGTATACAGCTTATGTATTGTAGTTGAATAAAGAATAACTTCAATAAAGCTACTGGGCAGAATAATTTATAAATAAAGTAGTAAATTATTTCATTGTACAACATAATGTATTGTTTATTATAAGCTACAATAACTTTGCTACCCGAAACTTACACTGCAGGCTACGAATTTTAATACGCGCAGAGAAATTCAGTCCTTGCGTACTCACGAAATAGTAGTCGTTTTTGAGTGGAATAATTTGTATGATTGTTGATAATAATGCGTAATAGGGCTGCCAAACGAGGGCTTTGCATAAAGAGGACTGTTTGTTAACAAATCGGTCAGTCAGTCAAATTTTCCTACTATACATAATATTTGCTACATGGACATACAGTACGTGGTCGCTACAACCATTTGCAAGGACGGACGACATAATATATTTAATACCGATTTATGTATGTATTCTCTTTGATATAAATGGCAGTGCCAATAGAAATTAAAATTTGAATAATATCATGAGGTGTCGGTTACAGTTACAGCGTCGCGAGTTTAATGTTTTTCCAACTCAAAAACTGCCAAACATCAGCCAGTATGTCTAGGTAGCATGCTTGTATAACCGACGACTTTTTGTAGGTGTACACTGAAGGTTAGGGGAATTGACAACCCTATGCGATAAGTTATAAATTCGAGTCCCTCAAGTGTTCAGATATAGTCGGTATGTTGATTCAATGGAGTGATTTGTGGTTGTTATATTTCGATACATATTATAATCAAACGTTTTGTTAGGCAAGTACTTACCTACATACGAGTGGGTACTCCAGTGAAATTGTATGCTATAGGAGGTACTGTTCGGCCATTGATAGAACGACAACCTCTATGGTGTTTTTTGACGACCTCCCTGGCGCAGTGGCGGCGCGCTCGGATTCGAGTGGGAGGTCGCGGGTTCGATTCCCGCCACGTGTTACTTTGGAATTTCATAATTTCTGAATTGGCCCAGGTCTGGCCTGGTGAGAGGCTTCGGCCGTGCCTAGTTACCACCCTACCAGCAAAGAGCAGACAAAGTTCCGGTGCGATGCTTGTAGAAACCGTTGGGGGAAATTTTCTTACCCTTCCAAGTTAGTACGATAACATCTTAGGCTGCATCATCAGGTGAGATCGCAGTCAAGTACTAACTTGTATAATATAGAGTAGGTAAATTAAAAAAAAAAACCTCGGATCTCTTTGATATACAGTGATATATCATACTAGCTTTTGCCCGCGGCTTCGTCCGCGTGAAATTCGGTTTTACACAAATCCCGATAAAAATGTGAATTTCCCGTTCCCGTTTCCACTCCCTATTCCGACTTTTATACTTACTTTCAAAGATGTTTGCTAAAAATATCTTCCTATACGTAGGTACCTGTCATACTAAAGATTACTTTAGAGAAATTCGAGTTTTTAAATATCCCACGGGAAGAATGGTTTTTTTCGGGATAAAAAATGGCATACGTCGTTTCTTGAGCTGGAGTCTATCTCTGTGCCAAATCCTATCAAAATCGATTGAGACGTTTAGGCGTGAAAGCGTAACAAACAAAACATTTTCATTTATAATTATAACCATAGATTTATATAGGTCGTCGCTCGCACTCCGATCATAACATTAGTTTAGTGTTGTGGTTAACGTTGTCTTATGCGGCTTGAAAATTGCGTGTCTCTCTGCTGATATTTTTAAGGAACACGATCGTTTAAAAAGTGTTTAAATAGACATATCCTTATGCATGTAACTTTCATAATATTTAATTAAAAATCATGTCTTAAATTATGTCTCTCACGAAGGTTTTTCTTCTGTGATTTTATGGGGCTGATAGATAGTCACTTTAATTTTTTGAAAGATCCTGTGGCCTCAGAAAATAAACAAAAATGCAGCCAACCAAGTTGAAGGGTGATTCACCCAAATTAATTTTATTGGGCTATAGAAATAATAACTTACCTACCTAACATAAGTTTTGATCCCTACCCACTGATCCAAATGACTCACGGATCCACAAAAAAGCAAAAAAAAACCTATACAAAAGCTCGCCTAGCTCGATATACTCGTACCTATAGCACGGTTCTACAAAAAGTTCAACATAAAAACACCGTATCACCTCTAATCTTACAAGCTTCCACTTTCCAACAAACGTGCCCGAAAGGACCGTTTAGGTGTGCGAGCGAGACCAGAACATAACAACCCTTACGTGTGAGAGAGATGTAAAACCAACAGGGACCGCAACACAAACACGCTTGCAAGAGATAAACTATCTAATATTCCTTCTTGGATCTGCATTTATTTGCTACAACCAAATTTAGACCCTGAACATTTACAGCAAGATTGAGTTTTCAGTGGTTCTAACGAGGATATAGGATCTTCCAGAGAGGGCAAATAGGCTTGCTAACACGAGCTGGTCAATTCAATTCTATCAGGGTTTTCGTGTCTTGAAGTAGGTAGGGTATTTTGGATGTTTTTTTTCTATTTCTGCTATTGAATTTTCTGAGTAAGAATTGCTGCAAGGTCAGGGTAATTAAAGTTTAAGCTAAGCCGTAAAGTCAAGAACTAAAATTACACTTAGTCATGGCGAAAATATCATGAGAAATCATTAATTATAGGCAATTTCAGCTCTTCGCTTGATGGTAGGGCGTTCCACACCTTTGCGATTCGTATCTGAATCAGAGAATCATGTTTTATACGAAAGATCAATGAGACGATCAAGATGTTTACGTGATGTCAAGAGATATAAGTACTTCTATCCATTTCAGAGTGCTGTGCATCCCACAAATTTGCATTGCAATGTCATATACGCGTTGCACTGCCACTAAACATCCTGAGAAATCAGTTTTTAGGTCTCATTTTGCCCCGTGATCTACTCGGCTACAATCCCCTTCAAATAGAAAAACTGCCGAATAGAAAACCTACTGCTTCAAGGAAGAGTACACTGATAAAGCAGTGGTGCCTGTCTACCCCGACAGTCCTAGTCATCAGGAAAAAGTCTCGAATAGTTCGAGTTTGTTGGATGTCAACCACGTAAGAATGCCTTTCTCGCTGTATTGCTGTTCTGCGATAGAAACGCTGACCTTCTGTGTATAGAGGGTTATTGGTAGTTCCTAAGGAAAGTCTCTAAAGGTGAGGTTCAGCTTTTATTTTACCAATTTTGTCTTCATTCTTACTTTCTTCAATGTAATCGTACAAGGAGGTTGTAATAATAAAATGTAATGAAGGTATTTTCATCTGCCCTTGTAGATATTTAACTGTTTGCTTGAAATACTTACTACCTCAGTACAGCACTATTCATCCAGTAATAGTCCTATAAAGTTGCTAAGTCGGCGTAGAACTTGATTACAGTTACAGTAATGGTTTTGAGCAAATTAAAACGGCATATAATGTGCCGCTCTAAGTTTTTGTATCTGGAAATACTCTTGCTTAAGACCACTGCACAACGACGTATGTACGTTAGAACGGGAAAACAGGCAATTTGTAGCTTAGATCACGCTACTATTATTTTAACGGCGATGTTTGTTTGCGTTTGTTACTATTTCACCCCTCAATTGTATTTAATTTGGAATAGAGATACATCGGCTACTTTTTATTCTTAAGAAAATCTACGGTTCCCGCGTGTTTACAAACGTTTGGTGAAAACCAAATTCTACGATAGAGCCGCGGACAAAAGCGAGAATAATTATGTATTTAAACATAATAAAGATCAAAATACACGCACAGTTAAAAAAACTGGTCCAGTGCGTGCAGTGATTACTTAAGGATCCGAGACATGGTCATTGACTATGGGCCTCATAAGCTATGGGATAAGCTTGAAGTATCTCTTCGTAATCAAATCAAAAATAAGGAGATCCGTAGACTAACCAGAGTCACCGACATAGCTCAACGTATCACGAAGTCGAAGGGCCCATGTGGCGTACATAGCTCGTAGAACCGACGGACTTTGCGGACCCAAAGTGCTGGAACGGCGACCCCGCACGGAAAAGGGCAGTGTTGACAGACCTTGGCCCAGATGGACTGACGACATTAAAGAGTCGCGAGAAGTCGTTGGATCCAAGCGGCGCAGGACCCTGCCGTTTGGAAATCATTGCAGAAGGACTTTGTCCAGCAGTAGACTCTAGACATCCGTTGAAATGAACTAACGAACTGATACAAAAACTAAACCTTGCACCTCTATAGTCGAATATAACGTGAATGAAATAAAAAGCTAACTAGACAGTTTGCATGACTCTGTAATAACTATTCCTTTTGAATTAAAGCAATTTGATACGAAATCGATTATTGACACCAGACATGAGCTATCGACATGATTATATGGCGTACTGAATCATCCAATCATTTGGGTCAAGGGTGACATCATGTCATTTGAAGCCTTCAACTGAATTAGCAGTTTCATGACACTAAACATTTTACCTGGGTTTTGTCTTATTTTATAATTCACTAGTAAAAAAATAATCAATCAGCAATTCTTTAACGCCTTTTGCTGCCTTCTAGACCACTGTGTTAGCAAAGTATGAGTTTAATCTAAGCATCTCACAACTTTGAAAATATTTTAGGGATTTCTTAAGGATTTTACTTCGGAGATTTCTTCAAGATGTTTTGCTTTTTAATTAGACTATGGCGCAGTGACACCACTATATTAATAGATTAGAAAATACTTACGAGATACTTACGAGTTACGTCATCATCGCTCCGCCAGCCGTCGTCCAGCATATTACCTTACCGTATTAGAATAACCACCGTACCAGACATGATTACCTGATCACGGGACACCAGGAATAGGAAGGAACAAGGAAAATAAAACAACACCATAATATTTTATTGAAGAACATCAGAGATAAATGAAACTACGCACCGAGAACAGAATATTTATTTTCCTACCTTACTGGTTGTTGTTTCGATAGCTATATGGTTGGTTGCACTGATTATTGGTATCGTTACGATAGCATTACGAGCAATTTGATGGTTGCCTGATACTGATATCGCAATACGAGGATGCACTTGAACACTGAAAAGAAAGAGCACTGCAGCCACACCGAGTCGGAGATCTTCTACACCACAACGTATTTCTCACTGCACGTCCGTTCACCACCGCGCGCGCGTCGACTGAAACCGAGCTCAGACGTTCCAGCGAGTTTTATCAACAGCGCGGATACGCCGCGTCGCCGTGGGCCACGCCTCTCGTCCAGAACTTGCGCACGCGCACTGCAATCGAACTTTGTCATCTCTTTCTTGCAAACACTCTTAATTCTATTGTATCTTTCTTACATTCTATTGGCTGTTACTAACTTTTCACTCGTTTCAATTTACTAACACATATGATATGAATTGTAAATAAATCAGGCTAAGGTAATTGCAATAAACGAGTAGCGAATAGCTACAAAATGTAAAACCGAGAGTTTCACTCTAAACAGCTCCCACTACAGCTAGCAACCCGCTACAGTGGTGACCGCCGACAAAAGAACACGCGAAACCTGCAAGACCTAAGCGAAGACATGGCAACGCCTTCGGCCACAACTACCACCTGCGACGGGAATCATTCCGCACTCATAGCAATGCTAGATAAACTCACGCGTGAAATAGCTGAGCTACGGGAACGTGGTCGACCTTCATATAATGGCTACCGAGATTCATCACGCGCACGATTCCGCTCTCGCTCACAATCGCGCAGAACAACGTACAACGGGCAATGCTACTACCACCACAAGTTCGGAGACAACGCGCGAAGATGCAACTCACCGTGTTCGAGACGAAACAAGACTTCGGGAAACTAACTCCGACACCGACCGTGGCGGACGTCGGTGTCACTAAAACCAGCAATCGCCTCTGCATACACGATCGCAACAACAACGAGCGTCTCTTAGTCGATACGGGTGCCGAGATCTCCGTCTGGGCTGCCACCCCAAAGATGAAGAGGAACGCTGCCAGCACCTACAAACTATACGCAGCAAACAACTCACCGATACAAACCTACGGCGAGAAAACCGTCAAGCTCGACCTAGGGCTTCGGCGCAGTTTCCCGTGGACTTTCGTCATCGCCGATGTTAAGACATCAATCCTGGGGGCAGATTTTCTACGGCACTACCACCTACTAGTCGACCTTCACAAGAAGAAACTGATAGACGACGTGACCAAACTAGCCGTCAACGCAGTTCAAGTCACAACATCCGTCGAATCCATCCGCGTCATAGCCACCGATCAAGATTATCACGACATCCTGAAACAATACCCCGACGTCCTACGACCAATGTCACTGAAGGAACCAGCCAAACACGACGTAGTGCATCACATCGAAACCACCGGCCCGCCTATCTACGCCCGCGCTCGCCCTCTGCCACCAGACAAATACCGCGCCGCAAAAGCCGAATTTGATCGCATGGTGGAGTTGGGCATTTGCCGACCATCGAAGAGCCCATGGGCAAGTCCATTACACGTGGTCAAGAAGAAAGACGGCGGACTACGCGTATGCGGCGACTACAGGAGACTAAATGCCGTAACACAACCCGATCGCTACCCGATACCTCGAATTCAAGATTTCAACTACGCGCTGCACAAGAAAACTATCTTCTCCAAACTCGATCTAAAGATGGCGTACTACTGGATTCCGATGGCCAGCCCGGAAGACGCACAAAAGACTGCTATTATCACACCGTTCGGCTTGTATGAATTCACATGCATGACGTTCGGACTCCGGAACGCAAGCCAAACGTTTCAACGCTTCATGCATCAAGTTCTCCGAGGTATAGAAGACTGCTTCTGCTTCGTTGATGACATTCTTCTATTTTCTGAAGACGAAGAGCAGCATCGAAAACTGCTACATCAAGTCCTAGAACGCCTAGACAAATACGGTGTAACTCTCAACGTCGAAAAATGCCAGTTCGGAGTCAAGACAATCAACTTTCTGGGTTACGAAGTCTCAGCCAGCGGTATCAAACCAACGGAGGAACGCATCGAAGTCATCGCTAAATATCCAAAGCCTAAGACAGTCGTCGAATTACGTCGTTTCCTAGGCATGTTAAACTTTTACCGAGACTGCCTACCTCATCAAGCGGATCATCAATACGAGCTCAATAAGTTCCTGCACAACAAAAAGAAAAACGACAAGACGCCGATCGAATGGACTCCTGAGGCTAACGAAGCTTTTGAGAAATGCCGACAAAGCATCACAGAAGCTACAACATTAAGCCATCCAGTCCCAGGGTCACAGCTAGCAATCATGACCGACGCATCAGAACATAGTTTGGGTGCTTCAGTTCAACAATGGGTGCAAAACGCATGGAAGCCACTAGCATTTTTCTCCAAGTCCATGAGCCCTACACAACGTCGCTACAGCGTGTACGATCGCGAGTTACTTGCTATGTACGCAGCTGTGAAACACTTCAGGAGGCTCATCGAAGGTTGTGAAGTCACAATATACACTGACCACAAGCCTTTGTCATTCGCGCTAAGCAAAACGGCTAGCAGCAGCGACACTCCACGTCGAGAACGCCAACTACATTTCATCAGCCAGTTTTGCACAAACATCAAGTACGTCAAAGGCGAAGAAAACCCAGTGGCTGACGCCCTATCTCGCATTGAAGAAATTGAAGGTCCTAACGTGATTGATTACAAGCAGCTAGCTATCGACCAAGCCGAAGACCGAGAATTAGCACAGCTGAAAAAACAAGCCAACCTGAAGTTCAGTGAAGTCACACTACCGGGACTCAACCGACCAATCACGTGCGAGCTCTCAACGTCATCACCTCGCCCATACTTACCCACTGCATACCGTTACGCCGCCTTCAAAGCGCAACACGGCCTATGTCACCCCAGCATCAGAACGACTCGAAAGCAAATGACCTCAAAATTCTTCTGGCCAAACATCAACCAAGACGTCACCAACTGGAGTAGAGCATGCATCGAGTGTCAGCGGAGCAAAGTGCATAGACACGTCGTCACTCCACTGGCTGACTTTCCACCATCACAACGTTTCGAACATATTCATCTTGACATAGTCGGACCGATGAAGCTGTCAAGAGACTGCAAATATTGTGTCACAATAATCGACCGATGCACCAAGTGGCCGGAAGCAATTCCAGTGCAAGACACAACAGCAGAGACCGTCGCAAAAGCGCTGTACGACAACTGGATCACCAGATTTGGGCTACCTCTTCGAATAACTACGGACAGAGCTAAAAACTTTGAATCGTCGTTATTCAACGCTCTTATGAAGAGGCTAGGAGTAACAAGAATTCGCACAACAGCTTATCACCCTCAAGCGAACGGCCAGGTCGAGAGACTTCATCGCACGATGAAATCCGCTCTCATGGCTAGGGGCGCGTCTACGAATTGGACAGACGAGCTGCCAACCGTCCTACTTGGCCTACGGACAGCACTGCGCGAGGACTACAACCTCAGTCCGGCTCTAATGACGTACGGAACCACACTCCGCGTACCTTCAGACTTCCTTATCCCCACAGAAGCAAAAATCGAAGACGCGGACTACGTGCGACAGCTCACCGAAACCATGGCATCGCTGACACCTACAACGCGCACTCCAGCTACGCGTTCGACATTTGTGCATAAGGACCTGGCAACCTGCACTCATGTTTTTGTACGCAACGACACCGTACGAGCGCCGTTGACACCACCTTACGATGGCCCGTACCGAGTTCTAAAGCGTCACGACAAGTACTTCAAGATCCAACTACCACTTCGTACTACTGTCGTATCATTGGATAGACTCAAGCCCGCTTACATACTCAATGAAGAGGACCTGAGTACCAACGACGCAGATAAGAAATCGACGCCGACATCGACGAGTTCCAGACCGAAAACTACAACGGCAAAGAACACGCCGATACCTACGCCGGCATCTGAACCAGCGCCTGCGCCCGTTCCCCACGTCACGAGAAGCGGCCGTGTCGTAAAAAAAGTGGTACGCTTCGCTTGAAGGGGGGTACTATGGCGCAGTGACACCACTATATTAATAGATTAGAAAATACTTACGAGATACTTACGAGTTACGTCATCATCGCTCCGCCAGCCGTCGTCCAGCATATTACCTTACCGTATTAGAATAACCACCGTACCAGACATGATTACCTGATCACGGGACACCAGGAATAGGAAGGAACAAGGAAAATAAAACAACACCATAATATTTTATTGAAGAACATCAGAGATAAATGAAACTACGCACCGAGAACAGAATATTTATTTTCCTACCTTACTGGTTGTTGTTTCGATAGCTATATGGTTGGTTGCACTGATTATTGGTATCGTTACGATAGCATTACGAGCAATTTGATGGTTGCCTGATACTGATATCGCAATACGAGGATGCACTTGAACACTGAAAAGAAAGAGCACTGCAGCCACACCGAGTCGGAGATCTTCTACACCACAACGTATTTCTCACTGCACGTCCGTTCACCACCGCGCGCGCGTCGACTGAAACCGAGCTCAGACGTTCCAGCGAGTTTTATCAACAGCGCGGATACGCCGCGTCGCCGTGGGCCACGCCTCTCGTCCAGAACTTGCGCACGCGCACTGCAATCGAACTTTGTCATCTCTTTCTTGCAAACACTCTTAATTCTATTGTATCTTTCTTACATTCTATTGGCTGTTACTAACTTTTCACTCGTTTCAATTTACTAACACATATGATATGAATTGTAAATAAATCAGGCTAAGGTAATTGCAATAAACGAGTAGCGAATAGCTACAAAATGTAAAACCGAGAGTTTCACTCTAAACAGCTCCCACTACAGCTAGCAACCCGCTACAAGATCAAGTAATCATTGTGAGTTTCCCTTGTCACTAACAGCAAAACTTATGTTTAGTTGTTAAAACTTCTAGATATAAGAAGTCTACATTTCATACACCTGAAAATGCTGCGTACATGATATTATTATCCTGATTATTATCATATTAGCACGATCGATTGGCGCAATAATTGATAGTGCTCCTGCTTTCTGCATTGGAGGTCGTGGGTTTGATTTCCACAACTGAAACAATATGGTTGTTTGATGAGCACTTTGATAAGGGTAGGTATAGCGTAGCGTATTTCGTCATTAGATGAGCATCAATGTTTTTGCACAAACAAAAACACAAGCTAGCGCTTACTTTGGGGCTAGATTGTTATGTGTGTAACGTTGTAGATGTACATTTAAAAAAACCCATTTGTATAATAAAGGCAAATAGCTACTTCTTTATGCCATATCCGAAGGGAAAGAAGAAATCTTCTGTTGTTGTTAACAATTTTAAGCTTGAAAAAATTTTAAGAAGTTTAGGGACAAAACTAGTTGACTAATGTAATGTTAATATCGTGACATAAAATGATGATCGCATGAAGTAGGTCAGGCGTCAAATTGCTAAGTAAGCGTCCGTACATCGATATGACTCAATACCAAGATAATATTATTGAGTACCTATGGACTTCCTCTTATGATGAATCAATTAATTTCCTGTATCTTGATGAGATAATAATTTGAATATCATCTTCGATCCATAAAGAGATCGTTTTTTTTAATTGAAAGTAATGATTGGTAAATGGACACAACTATACATAATAATAATCAACAGTAGTTTGTTTATTATTGAGTATGAATCTACTTAACAGATACTAAAAATGTTTTTGTTCATAGAAATTTACATTTTCTTTACCTTACCCAGGAAAAGTAACCGGTGCCTGGTGTTGTTGTCAATAATGAAGTTAAAGAGAAATTAATAATTATTATTATTATAAACCTTACTCCTAGTCCGTTAAATAAAATCTTTATTTTTTACATGCATATAGGCCTAATTTACAGACTCTTATGGGAAGTCAAAACTCTACTGCCAAATTCGGAGAGTAGCTGTTATGAATATGCAAGAAACTTTGCACTTCCTCCAGTCAAAATGTCATCCAATGTAAGTATATCCAAATCATTCCAAGAATCCTTGTAGCGTTAAGTTATGCTTCCAAGTTCCAATATGTAACTTATGTACTAATACAGGTATACCTAAAACAGTAGATTCAGTATGCGTTCAATATTGGAAAACGGTTCAAATATTTTTTTATTTCCAAAAGCCGATCGTCAATTGAGCGTATCCATGGAATTTTTTATTTCACGTTTCATTTTGTTTTCATTACATGTATGAAGAGAAATTCTTCATCGGAAAAACTCTGAATAACGATGTGTAATATTTCGCTTACTACGTCATCTGCTCGGATCTATTGAATCACCATCATTATTACTAACATCAAATTTCTCAAATCTTCGTAGTTCTTAACCTAAATACGGTAGGATTCTTCTGCCACAAAGGAGTAATTACAGAGCTTTTTTTTAAATAAATATATACGGGAAATTTTTACACATCGCAATCTAGCCACAAAGTAAGCGATAGCTTGTGTTATGGGTGCTAAATGACTGATAAATATACATACATACTAATATACATGAATATAATATAACGAAAAACACCCAGACACTGGAAAACATTCATGCTCATCACACAAACATTTACCAGTAGTGGGAATCGAACCCACGACCTCCAGCGCAGACGGCAGGTTCGCTACCACTACGCCATTCGGTCGTCAACTTAACTGTGTTAATGTCGCCGCACACGGGCCACGCGTCTCAGCCACAAACTCCGCCACTAGATCCTATAAGCGGCCACAAAGGTAGCCGAAACGCGCAACAGCTACAAGTACTTGTGGCCGTCGTCATAAGTCATAAGTTCTTTATTCTGCTAAATTGTAGGTTACCTATTATAAGATGTTATAATTAGGTACATACAGAGTCTTTCCACAATCTACCAATACATGGCAATACATACTGGATATAGACTGTAACGAAGGTTTTATTGTTAAAACCGTGTGCGGTGTGAGTGGCATTTTATGTTGGCGTTTCGTGGCCGGTGCTGGCCACAAGAAGTGAGCAGCGACGATTTGCAGCGTATGGCGGCCACCAGCGTTACTGTGTGTGTGTGTGTGTGTCCACATAAAATCGTATGAAAAGTACTACTAGGAAATATGCTAGTGGCGGAGTTTTGTGGTTGTGACTAGTGGCCCGTGTGCGGAGACACTTACGGTTTGGGGAGCACTTTTATATCATCCGAAATTATGAGCCATAATGAGCTCAGTGCAGTGAAACCTGTGACATTGCAATGCAGCGTCAATTGCAATGCTGGGCAATTGCAGTGTCAATTGCAATTTGTAATCACTGCAATTACTTTTTACATTGATTTGTATACTAATTGATGTGTTGGAAATCTATCGAAATTAAAACATTGTATAAGAATAACCACAGATCAGAAAAGAAAGTTTGTGTTGACAATATCCGTTCGATAGGTTAGTCACGTGACTTATCGATAACTATCGCCATTCTTATAATCATACATTTTTTTAGTTTTCGACGCGTTAGCCTATTGTTGATAGAGAATCGATTTGAAACAAGGCTAGAGCAAGCGATTTCAAAATATCACAGAGCTGATTTCCAATGATTTAATTAAAGAATACATAAAATAACATATTAACTTCTTTAAACTTTACATCAAAGATTCAAAACGGAATTTAAAGCTCTGCACATATTAATGTATCGGAAAATATTTCGATAACCATTACTCTGGAATATTAATAACATTGAATATTTCATCATACTTATAGCTTGATCGTTTACTGTGATTATATTTAATTAACCTGTATGCGTGTGTACATTTTTAACAATGTTAACGTGTAATTAATTTTATACGAATTTCTCATTACTCTCGCGTAGCATACCTATTTTAAATACGGTAAGAATGTTCCTTGATTCGATGTATGCGTTAAATTAAAGGGCTTCGGCCCAAGTAGCCCGCGAAATTCCAATATTTTTCAATTTTTCACAAATAAAATACCTAGGCTAATAATTATACATCGTAGGCTTATAGAAAGGAATTTTCTAGCATAACGTTTATGCATCTACATGTAAAAATTTGCTCATAAATTCACCCCATATTGTTGTTCCCCCACAGATTACCCCCTGTTCCCCTAAACCTTTTTGACGACCTCCCTGGCGCAATGGCGGCGCGCTCAGCTTCGAGTGGGAGGTCGCGGATTCGATTCCCGCCACGGAATTTTTTATAATTTCTCCGGTGGGAGGCTTCGGCCGTGGCTATACTTACCCTACCAGCAAAGACGCACCGCCAAGCGATTAAGCGTTCCGGTGCGATGCTGTGTAGATACCGTTGGAGTAAATTTACTTATACCCCTTCCAAGTTACTACGATAATATCTTTGGCTGCATCATCACTTACCATCAGGTGAGATCGCAGTCAAGTACTAACTTGTGTAGAATAAAAAGAAATGGAAAATTCTTTCCAAAAAACCAACTTCAAATGCCACTACAAAGAATGAAATAATTTTTAATGTACACCAATTCGAAGTCGGGCAATGTTTTGTTCAATCATTAATAGTCCTTCTTATTATAAAACTTGATGTGCAAAGAAACGACAAAATTATCGACAATACCAAGGACTATTATTGAATGAACGAAACATTGCCCGACTTCGAATTGGTGTACATTAAAAATTATTTCATTCTTTGTAGTGGCATTTGAAGTTGGTTTTTTGGAAAGAATTTTCCATTTTATTTTATACTTTTTAGTGGAAAACAACTAATGCGCAAGGCATTGGAAAAAATGCCCACATCGCTTGAAGTATGCTTCTAAAATCTGAAGAGTTCCCTCAATTTCTCCAAGATCCCATCATCAGATCCTGACTTGATGAATACAGTCATTACTTGATGACTGCAAGGAAATGCAATCGTAACTATAAAATATACCTAAATCGCTTCAAGTATACTAGCAAAATTTGAAGAGTTCCCTCGATTTTACCAAGATCCCATCATCAGATCCCGACCTGATGACCATAAGACTACCTGGAAAAAATTACTCTTTCAAATAATACCCAAATCACTTCAAGTGTGCTTATAAAATTTGAAGAGTTCCCTCGATTTCTCCAGGATCCCATCATCAGATCCTGACTTGATGACTATGGGACCATCTGTGAACTATACCCTATCAAACAAAAAAAAAAATTTCGAAATTGGTCCAAGCATCTTCGAGTAATCGGGGAACATACATAAAAAATAAAAAAAATAAAAAAAAAAAAGATTCCGACGAATTGAGAACCTCCTCCTTTTTTTTGAAGTCGGTTAAAAAACATTATTTTTTGCAGTTTCTCAGATTTAGAGCTAGTTTTTATGAAAAACATGTAGATGCATACACGTTATGTTCGCAAATCTCATTGCCATAAACCTACGATCTATAATAAGTCCACTATTTGCGAAAAACGAAATAAAAAGCCACCACATTTACAACCCACCCACTTGAGGGCTAAAGTCTTCACTTACCATACAATATGGGTTTGGTCTTAGTATAACAAACAATTTTATTTAGGAAAACTATACACGTTGTAAATCCTATTAAATTACTTAATGTAAAGTTAGTAACTTGAATTCACGATTTCATACGGGAAATTTGAATTCACAATTACTTATTCTACAGTTAGAAGCTATGAGATCTGTGGGTTGATTCTATATATCGTTCAGTTTGTTAGTTAGCAACCCTCATTGGGTTATAAGGCAAAAAACCTATTTTCGTATTATTTTGCACAAGTTAGCAACTAGCTAGTATGTTGACATGATACCATACTAACCTAGGTTAATAACTTGTGCAAAAATAATGCAAAAATAGGATTTTTGCCTCCGTTTTCTTAGCTAATAACCCATACTTACTAACAAACTAAACGATGCACAAACAGCCCACTGATAACATTTTGACAGTGCGAGTAATATTATTAAAAAAAATTACAGTGTAGATTTACATACTTTATTGATTTTACAGAAAATATTTCTTTTATTTCATTAATCAAAATGAGTTTCATACCACGTTCCGATTTATTTTCATTACATCCGCTAGTAAAAAGGGAGTTTTTTTTTGTAAAAGCTGCAGCTATTTTCAGAATTCAGCCACTTATAACTCTTACTACTTTTCTGTCAATGTAGGACTTCATTTATTGTCAGCTGATACGAAATGTCTTTTTGTCTAATACCTATTATTACGTAACGCAATCTCTTTATTCGAGTTTTATATTTATTGTTGATGGTGCCTGTTCTGATTTAGAAATTTCAACATTAAAACACACAAACATCACAATAGGTGATAGTTAATCCACTCTCCGTTGCTCTAGGAACAGATCAGCATGGCTGTCATGCAGCCATGTTATAAATCGATTCTCTTTATGCAACCGCTAACTCTTAAGCCACATAATATACCCGATGTAGTTAAAACACGTGACTTGTCGAAAAGTGTCGTCATTTCCACACTTTTTTGTTTTTTGGGCCTAAATGCAAAAAGGGAATATATCAATTTTAAAATGAAACATGGCTAGAAGAGTTGTATCATAGAGCACCGTGCACTTAATTTTTCACAAAATTTGCTGAATATATAGTTAACTTTCATTCAATCTCTTGAGTATAAAAAAAACTTATTTCATTGACTTTATATTTGACTAGCTATTGTCTATGGCTCCATCCCTGTGAAATAAGGTTTTTCACTAATCCAGTGGAAACTATGGATTATTTGTGGATAAAAAGTAGATGCATTATTTCAAGGTACAATAATACGTCTCGATATCTCTAAGTAACAAACATCCATACATCAGTAGCAAGGATAAGGAAGTAAAGATTCCTCGTCGTATTCAAGAATATTTAACATCTACCAGATAGCGTCTAACAAGAATCTCTTTGTAAAAGCTGTTATTGAATATTACCTAGCCACACCTAAAAATGGCACAATTTCGGCCATTGACTGTAACATATAAAAAAACACCTCTTTGAATTCACCGCTGAATATTTCAATAACCGCAATCAATATTAATTTGATCGAATATTTTAGTTTACACGAGTGAAATATTGATGAACTTGTTTTGTAAATTGAAAATTTGTGGTTACATTTCGCGAGGCTTCCTGTTTGTTATGCCGTTTTCGCATAACTTCGTAATGATAATATGGACAGGCGTATAAGATATTTTTCGGTTGACACTTGATACCTAACTCAACAGATGTGGCTTAGTTGCGACAACTATTACTAAGGATTTATTGGTTAACCTATTATAGATGACTAGCTAAAAATAATTTTATTTCGTAATAAAATCCCTCAGTTGGGTACCGGATCTCCCCTTTGAACTGGAGGGGCTTGCCCATAAGCACATTATATTTGCTTTTTGCATTTTATACAAAAAAAAACACATTGTTTATGGCATTAGTAATTTAGTACCGTCAGCGTCATCTCACATGTTTTTGTTAAAAAAGTAAAAATGTGACTATTATTTTTGTCATAAATCATGAAATCAAACCCGAACCAATTGAGAATACCTATATAAAATCCAAAACGTGCCTGATGGGAATTGAACCCGGGATCTCCGATTTCAATACCCATCGCTAAATCCAGGGAGGTCGCCTAAACTTTAACAAAGTCATCACCGTCGACGTACCAAAACCTTGACCGAATACCACGAATACGGACAAAATAACGAGATGAAAGCGAAACACCTAATTACTGCGTAGCGAGGATAAAATATTCTTTGTTTACGGCCAATCACGTACGCTATCTGGCTACACGTGATCCCTGAGAAAACAATCTCGCAGATTACCGGGAAGTGGGCACCGGAAGCCGCCCCAATTTCGTATTACTCCTCGCCTTAGCCCAGTTCCTGTTTACGCAAAAATCCCGGCGCCTGCCAAGCAAATTGGTATGGGATTTAGATTAGCGTTAGTAACATCATGTCTTTACAATCTGGGTGCCTTCTAAAGAAAAGTGAATAGGCATTTTCTAGGCAAGCGCGCTCCATCCTAGACCTCATCATTTCTGTTCATCAGACTTGATTGTAGTCAAGCGCCAGCCTATCAATTATAAAAAAAAAAAAAAATTACAGATGATTTGGCCTGATTTTAAGACTTCTAAAGATGATTTATAATTTATAGGAATTCCAAAGATGAGGTAACGAATTTTATTGCAGTCAAACCTGAGTACCTAAGTGAGAACTGGGTAAGCGAGAAAGCTCTATTGATGAGAGTATTTGCCAGGTCCCATCATTGTGCCTTCCTAACCCTGAAACTCGGGCTCGAGAAACCTCTATAAGAGCAAAAGGGATCTCGGTCCCTTGAGCTCTCACTTAACCAGGTTTAACTGTACCTAAATGCTTTGTGCTAGGGAATCATGGAATCATTTATTTATTTGCGTAAAATATGGTAACACTAAATGCACATTTTCCAATCATGTTTTGCCACAGCATGAGAGTACAAACCTTTTAATAAAAACAATCATTCCAGCATAATATCATTATCATCATATTATGGTCATTTCGTAAAATTATAGTGTATCTAATTTTAAATGTCTAAGTTCTGTTTTTACGACGTTACTAGTGCAGTTCCTTGTAAGTACATAAGCGGGTACAATCCCTGGCTGATGCTAGCTATAGTTTTAGTTATTTTAAGTTGTTCTAGTCTCGGTCTAGATTGTTGGTCTAGGCCGTCAATCTAGAGTATAGGCCAGCATTGAAACAGTTTAATGTTGAAGCATTTAACTATTTTACCGTTTTTCCCACCCTGAGTAACATGGCCTGCATATTACCCTGAGCGAGGAAGTATGTGACATGAATGGATGTAAGTAATCGAAGGTTTATCGACGACTGTTTGAAAAAATCGGCCACATTTTATCCGATCCTGAAAATCTCACACAAAATTTTTGCAGCCACGTTAAAAAAAATTCAATATTTAACGTGCTCTAGATTAGGTAAAAAAAAATATATAAAGGGTGGTTTATTGTGAACGTAGGTATAGTAGAAGTCAGCCATTATGCAGTGAACATGTCGACGACGTAATGTATTCCATAGGGAACCCTAATAATAGTTGTCAATTGACCCATATCATTTGCGAACTGCGATGGATATCTGCACACCTGACGTTTTTGTACACGATTTCCAACAATAACGATATTGAAATAAAGATCAATGTGCAATGAGTATTTTATTCCATTTTTCTAGTGCTTAAGCACTTTATAAAAAAAAGTGCGTCGATAATAATGCGGGTAGTTAGCAGATGGCTTAAGAATTAAAAAATAAAATGTTCTTTGTCGGAGTTTTTTAACCGTTCTTCTCGGTGCAAAACTGTAAACCTGCGTTACGAACGGTAGACAAGTGGTAGAGCGTTGATATTTCATAAAAGTCTGTAAGTTAACCTAAAAGCCTATGTTAAAAATGAAGATTTTCATAAATGTTGTTATGAAAATCTTTATTTATGTAGTATGTTATTCCTAGTTTTTATATAATACTCCCCATAAAAAATGACCATAATAATTATCAGGTTCAATGAATAGATCTATGTAAGTTCCTATTCTAGTTTCAAGTAATAAGGATTTCAAAAATCGAACATCGAATTTTTTTATATGAAACAGAAGAGCAGAAAACCAAAAGTACCTACTTACGAATTTTGATCTACGGGCATAACCACTGTGGATTTACAGATATTATTTCCTTTTGTTCATACAACTACATATAAATTAACGGAATAAAATTAATATATATTTCGGAATCGTTATCAACTGTATAATATTTCAACAGTTCAACGTACTTAATTAGCCGTAATATGAAATGATTTACTTTAGCTACCTACATAAACTAAATTAATACTGAGTATTCAAAATATTTCAATATTTCATCGTATTCAAATAATATCCCAGAGGGAATGTAAACAAAACCAATAATTATTATTCAAATAATTTGTTTCACATAAAACATTAAAATTATTTGAATAATATCGAGTTACATATTTTATTCCGCGAAAACAAAACTTTGGAATATAAAATTGATAAAATATTTCATATTTCACAATAATTACAATTAATGTGTGCGCATATCAGTTTCATAGAAAAGTTCGCAGTTCAAATTGTTTGTTATTCAGAAATTATTATGTACTGTAAAAAGTATTTTATTTGTTACAAGTTACAACCCAACCATGAGACTGAGACATGAGAATGAGACTCCTACCATGCCTGACTGAGTTTGTTGTAGGCTCTTCTTAGTGAAAGATGCGTTAGACCTCTCGAAGCCTGGGAAAATACTTATGCTCACATAATCAATTATATTAATTACCACTATAAATTGATCATGGTTTTTAATTTTTTTTTGATAAAAGTGAAAGATTGTAATTCTGTTTGATTCTGAATAAAAACAATTTTCTATTTTTATTATATGGGAGACCCTGGGTAGGAAGAGAATACTTCAATGCAGGGAAAATTCGCGATTCCGATTAGGGTTTGTGAAAAACTGAAATTCACGCGGGCGGAGCCGAGGGCCAAACCGTGCGTATTTTTACTTATTTAATCATATTTGACTGAGGGCCGATTTTTCAATCGCCAGATAATCGTTAACTAAGGAATAAAAATGACGTTTTGACAGTTTTTGTATGGCATTATTATGCTTCAAATTTATTCCTCAGATAGTGCTCAGATAGTTTTTTCTGGCGATTGAAAAATCGGCCCCGAGTGAAGTAATCTTGTGGTTAAAACCAGAGTGATATTTATTGTATTGTAGAGTGCTGGGTTCAAATCCCAGACCTTCATTTATTAAATTGTTAATCGTAGCTAAGTATAATATTTCCTAATAATAATCATATGCGGAAAACATCGCCAGGAAACATAGTATTTGACGCCTGACAATCCGCACTTGGTCAGTGTAGTGAACTGTGGCCAAGAACACCGCGTAGGTTATTTTGATTATTGCTCTAAGTATTTTTTTATTTAGCAGTATTACCATGTTACTGCCAATGTTCGAAACCAGTAAATCCTAGGAACCACTGGTGTAAATAAAAGCAACTGGTGTAAAGATGCGTTTATCCGAAATTTTAGTTAGATATGATGTTACACATCATTCGGATAACTATTTCGGATTATCATTTCGGATAAATTTCGGATAGTTATATAAATTCTGTAATTTATCTGAAATATTTATTAATGGTTACATGGTCATTTTAAGTTAGATAACCCAGTGTTGCTTGTGATTGTCCGAATTATCCTAGTCTAGTTAATCAAGTGATAGCCTAAGTATCCTAACTAATGAAGAATATAACTAAATCTCATAAAAGTACCTTATGGTAATCAAAACGACAGAATGAAGCGTGCATTTTGTACATGCAATTTATAAATCGGGAGCCGTAAACACAAGCGACAAGCAGAGCACATGCAGTCGCGGGCGCGGGCCTCGCGAGAGTGAGGCGCGGGGGGCGGGCGCGTGCGCGCGGAAGGGGTGAACAGCTGAGCGGGTATATTGACAGCAGTCCGCGACTCCGCACGTTGCCGACCAGTTAGTAGGCCCTCTGACATCGCGGAGTGCAGACGCGCGGAGTGTAGCCGCCACGATATGCCACACTTTGACAACTGAGCGGTCGCGACCCGCAGAAATTATGAGTTATGGACCGCCAGCCGGGAAAGATAGCGGCAGATTTATAATTCTAGAGCGAAAATTAAGAATAGTGTCCAGATACTGGGAGGTCCTCGGCGATACGTCCGCCGTGAGGCTCCCGCGTCCCAAGGAACTACTGTAAACTTTTCATCTGACTTTTATTACTTTGGTGTTCAGTGTATTATAGGTGAACTGTGTTATTTTTTGTGTTGAGTTCTTTCGGGGTTTTATTTTGCACGATGGTACCTCAGCAAATTTCGGATGTGCGTTCACTGACGCCCACCTCCAGCGTTCCAGTGTTTGGATCGCAACTAGTGGACAAAAACTCTTCCACGCCCTACACGGATGCGACACAGGTAAGCTCGCTAGGATTACCTGCTTAGGGTTTGGCTAGGTGTGAATTTTGAAAGTGTGGAAAAAAATACTAAGTGAAAATAATAAAAATACAGTGACCAAAATTAATTGTCTAAATTAAAAAATAAATTATATCATAAATCATAATAAAACAATATAATCAAATATAAAAATTAAATCAAAACGATTTTAACGCAAACTAAAAAAGAAGAGGCTGATAATTCTGAGAATAATAAAAATATTTATAAGTATACAAGAATTAAGAGTTAAGTAAAACAATAAAATTCATTAAAATAGAATAGGAATATTAAAAAATCAAAAATAATCTAAATAAATAAACAAAAATATTAGTTGTAATTATTTATAGACAAATAATTACTCAAAACATACATGAGATACCAAAGACCAACAAAAAGAAGAAAATCAAACTAAATAGGTAGGCAAAATTAAAATACTATTTTGAGATTGATAAACTCAAAATGATACTGTAAATTACGATCTTTACAGGCTTTAAATTTTTAACCGTTTTAAACATCGCCGAAACGTCTAAAAGGCAAGAAAACCGTACCCTCAAAAATAAAGTAGCTACGCTAAGAACTTCCGAACGTTAGCAAACTTCCGTAAACGCTACCTCCCGATTAAATTACCGTTGAAAATTCAATTCCCAACTTTCGAATAAGGAAATTGAACCATTTTAATTTTCTAAAACATCAGAGCTAGTTCAATAACAACGTTGTAAAACAATAATAAATAAAATATAGTTATTAGCGTTATCTGAAAAGTTTACGACAAGCAGAAAATTATTAAAATGTTTTTCAAGATAATTTGGACCAATGTTTAATTTTACCTATATTTATGTTACTCCATGTAATTACTCATTAAAATATTTAATTCAAACGAATCGTCCTTTAACAGAATATAGAAGTAGAATTAGGTGTAACGATTTTCTAAATTCTAAAACGTTATATTGCCTTGCCAGTTAATACGTACTAGGTAACTACGTTTTAGAAAAAAAAACACTGCGAAATGCGTAGGTATGTAGTGTTATTGAAAAAAATTACGACGCGTTTTGAAACATATTTTTTGGAGATATAAGTTATGCACTTAGTAAAAACAAAAATTCTACAAGACTTAATAAAAAAATGATTATGGAAGAAGAGTTATGATATGAAGTTATACTTCTATTTATCCATAAATCCAACGACAGACTAGATCTAGTTCATTAAATTAACGAGGTAAATATTATTAATAGATATAATAAAGTGTGTCAAACGACGCAATTAAAATACGATTACAATAATGTTTGTTTAAACATCATTAATAAAGGTAATGACAGCCAAAATTACCAAAATGTTTGTTCAGTTATTGTTACTACATTGAATTACTACTACTTTACTTTGTTTTGATTGTTACTAATTTTGTGATTGAATTCTGTCGTTAATTTTATTAGTTCTGTTAATAACGATAATATTATGCCTTAGATACAAAATTTGAGAACTGCAACAATTAGGTAGTTATATACCTATTTTATTTAATAATAGTATCAGAACATTATTTAAGTATCAAAATTCTGAAATACACATCAAAGTATACCACAAAACATAACCAAGAGGCATAAATTGTATTAATGTGTTTAAAAAGTAAAGACCATAAAAGTAGCTACGGGTACCTACACTCCATTAAATAAAAGTGTCGGTCGTTAATAAAACGTGAAATTTCACCATAAGTTCGCAAGTAAAATAATTTTTCGCAGCTTACGTGGTTATTACCCCTACATAAATTAAATTTGCTAAGCGACTTTGCTAACGAAGAAAAATTATTATAAAACATGCGAGCTTTAAGGGGAAATGCGGGAATCCCGTGTTGATAAAAATGATTCATATTAAACAATATTCCAGCCAATCATTACTAAAATTAGTAAGCACAATAAGAATTTTTTTAGGAACATAATTTCAAATAATTATATTTTTTTTCCAATTAGCAGTATTAATTGAAAAGGTGGATTGTTTAGAGATTAATCTTTATAAAAACAAAAAATAGTTATCAAACTGAATTGCTTGAATTTAAAAAGACCATTAACAAAATTTAAACTATAAAAATGAGTTCAATGAAATTTAATGAATAAAATTATTGATTTAGAATTCTGTTTAAAAAAATATTGACTTTTAAAAAGGTACTAAGTGAGAAGTGATTAGTCAATGTTAAAAGTTAAATACGTCTTCAAGACCTAGGCAAAGTGTTTGTTAGCTGCGTGAGTAAACGTATTAAAGATATAAAATCTGAACTTTAAAAAACACTCCGTATTGAGTCGTGCGTGTCGAGCTAATCAATGTTATGTTTATTTAAATTTCAGTGCTGGTAGTTTAGGTGCCTACAAAATAGAACTAGGAAACGTTATATAATATAATTTTATTTTTTGTTCATTTATTTAATTTCAATTGTTAATTTAAGTTGTAATGATGTTATTGCCATAAAAACAATAAATTTACATTTTTGCAGGGACCTAAAAATAATTTTAAGGCACTAGTGTCAATTCTTTTGTACAAAATCTCAAAAAGAAACTAATTTGAATCGTCTAAAAATAGGACTATCCTTTTTTATGAGGAGCATTTTGAAAAGGATACCCCTATTTTTAGATGCGTCATATTAGTTTACCTAATAAATTAGATACCTAATGCACAACAGAATCAAAAAAAAAATCAAAAAAAAAGTTGAGAGCGTTTCACAATTTTTTTTTTTAATTTTGAGTTAGTGTTAAAAATTACAAAAAAGAAACATTTCCATAACTAACAAGTTTCGAAACATGATAATATTCTCGAAATGACTCATTAGACACGTTTTAACATGACACTGAATCTAATTTGATTGACGTTATATTATATGAAATTTGAAATTTTAGAGATATTGCGCAACCCGTACATGGTCCTAGTCACGTAGACTAACTTACTGGAAACACTAATCTAAAACCTACCTCTCTAAGAGTAAAACGATTTACGACGTAAATCCAATTTTATTATTCACCGATATAAAAAGAGGTGTAACGAATTCAGTGCTCGTAAAATAGAAGGATCAAGCTTAAAGACTTAAAGCATAAAAGCGGAAGGTGGGTTTTTTGTGAGAGTTTGCTTACCTGAGCACCGTGAATGCTGGCAAATGGCTATGACGGACCATAATAGTTTTCTTTTCACAAAAAGATCAAATCAATACTTTATATAGCAAAATCTGGGTTCTACATAAACCCTAATACAGTTTAAGTTTTAGTTGAATTTAAGCACAAACACAAATTTAAGTTTTTTGTTTTACTAAAAACATTAAGGGGAATTTTAAAACTAAGGTAAAGCCAGCTATAGAAATGATATTTTTTTTGGAAGTCTCCAGTTGTTCCGACAATTAATGCTGTGCTGTCAAATCCCTAAGTAACTCATATTGTGTAAGACTTAGTAAATCCATTACTACTAACTAAACTACTCGGGATGAGGCTGTAGTGTGGAGTTTGACACATCCATTAGTTTTAGGTGAAAATAATAATTAAATTGAATTATTTAATTATTATCTTAATGTAGTGAAAAAGGTTACAAAGTAACATTAAAAAAAGAGAAAATTCATAAAACTGATAGGGAGTAATAAGGAATTCTACATTTATTATTTCAATATAGTCCATAGATTAGAACTGAAGAGGATATAGACTAGTGAAATAGAATAAACAATATCAAGACGATATAATAATCAAAAATGGATAAGTAAGTAGATAGCAACAGCATTATGACTCTATAGCGAGTGGGTAAAGTTTCAACGTCAAAAAAGAGGTTAAATGAATAAATGAAGTGGACTGACTGCAGTAGAATGACGCAAGCCTTAAGTCTACGTAAAGCATTATGAGGAGCGTCAGTCCCGTATGTATTACTAACTATATTTTTTGCCTAGCTACGGAAAGCGTCATAACTATTTTCTCTTTCACAAACCACATTTCCCTTTATATTATTTTAAACTAAGCTGATTAATATAATACGATACTGATCAAACCATTTCAGTTTATTATTCCAATAAAGGAAACAAACAAGTGGATTTTGTTTTGAATATTCATAATAACTTATCACATACGTTATCAATCACGCGATACGATGAAGCTATGGCAGTCAAAACAAGCGATAATGCATTACAAAAATGCGTATCCAATTTTATTGCCTATGTTAATGTAGGATCGATCGAAATATCCGTAAAATGCGCCGGCGAACCCCGAGAGTGCATTAACATTTTCAATGTCAACTCGTAATATTTTTAGTCATCCGCCGAGCAAGTGTGTGTGGCCTTTCACGTACAGGAGTTCATGCGCGTACAGATCGCGTCCATGTGTGTGTGGTGCGTTCGATACTAGGAAATGTAAACCTACAAAAACAATAATATTATTATTGGTATAAATGCAAAAAGATCTAATTCTGAATATAATTATTGTCAGGAACTAGCAAAATGATTCAAAATTAATTCTATTGAATAAATGTACTTACCTATTGATGAAACGTTCAATATAGTTTCCATTACAAGGTGTCAATTTCAAGGTGTGGCAGCGAGTTTGATACAAAAAGCAGATCCTCCGTTCATCCCATCGAAAATAATAATGAGCCGTTTAAACAAAATAATGACCAAGCAAAGTGTTTCACCCATTTAAAGTACTAAGATGGAAATCAATGTCAACTCGTAATATTTTTAGTCATCCGTTGAGCGTGTGTGCGTGGCCTTTCACGTACAGGGGTTCACGGGCGTGTGTGTGAGTGCGATGCGTCGCAACTGCCTACTAGGAAATGTTAATCTCAGGTCATTCGCGCCAGCAATAATTTTACAGAGAACATTATGGGGAAATGAATTTTCGTACCATTCTTCTACGCTTTTTTATAATATGTACTCGTGTAATAATAGAGGATTATACAGTCATACTAGATCGTATTAAATCCTACTTATTATTTATTATTTAAATATGAAATACATGTAATGAACTGGATTGGTTTTTATTCTCTTGCATAATAATTATTAATTATTACCTCAACATAATTATAATTTTAGTCTACCGATCTTGAGAATTATGCGATAAAAATGTCGATAAAATAATTTCGGTCAAAATTGGTGAATTCAAATTCACTTGCTTTTTTTTCAATATTTTTCGCATTGCATTTTTTAATTTGTAATATGCTTGCTATTTATATCATAATTGTTTGTAAGTTCATAAAAATGTGATATATATAAGGTACAAGCGATCTTCATTTTTACAACATTATAAATTAATATAATAAACTGTGCCTCCTGTCAAAATCAAGACGCCGGTCAAACTTGAAATCCATAAATTTCTTACTTTCACAGTAACATAAATTTATACTTAGACAGAGCGAATTTTGGAAGTTAATTTTGTGGGTTATCTTGTGATCTATTAAACCGATTTCGAATATTCTTTCTTTAATAATTGGTGATGGACATAGCCTAGTGACTGTATCGAACCCGGGACTTCCCCGCTTCTATCTGAGAGCGTTCCCAACTGTGCCAGAGAGGTCAAAATTAATGATGATGCCTTAATTTCTGGTCACGTTTTTTTTCTATTTATCGTCAATTTGCTATCAAACGTAGGTACCGTTGCCTGATTGAACGATAGTACTGTTTGTTATTATCGGCCATTTGTCATCGTATAAAACAATTCGTAGAGGCCTTTGACCCCAGTAATGTAATGTCAGAACAAATTCAATGGCGTATTAAATATTTTGAAGGAGGCACCTGAATCGTGATTGTAACATAAGGAAACGATTAATTATGATTGGATAACATTGTAATTTGTATTGTACATGAGAGTTTGTACAATGGGGTGGATACATAATAATTATATTAATACTGTTTCATTAGTTATGAATATAGATTATTATATTATTAATATAAGCTTTTGTTAAGTTTACATACTTTACCAAGTCAACACCTGGTGATGCTCATGTGTCGGAGCGAAACATATAGTTTTTGGAATAATTGTGCGACACTTTGTGTTTTATCGGACAGTTTGGGAGCGTCAACGAAGGTAACACACTTTTAGCGATTATTAAATAGGTTTTTCATTATAATATATTGCATGATGATTCGAAACGATTTATGCCACGTCCGTCGAGTAGATTTTTTTTCCACATCGAGAGAAAAACCGAGCGTCACGAATGTTAATAATTTAGTTCGCACCGGCCATTCGTTTACATTAGCTCTGAAATATTACGATGTGAATTGTTCTTTTTTTCTGTTTTTTTTTAATACGGAATACGGACGGAATTCGCTCAAAATTTCCCGGTTTGTACAGCAGAATGGTCCGAAATTGCGCCGTTAAAAACAAAATATAGAGAAAAACTTCGGTATTTTGCATTTCGAGAAACGACGGGATAATCGACTTGTGAAAGAACGAAAAACAAATAGACACGTTTTAATCTTTTTTTGCTACAGACAGCGTTTGTAGTCGATATTTAGGAAATATTGTAATTTTCGCCTAAATTCACTAAACGATTAAAATCTAGGACGAAACTTAGTTTTAACGTTTGTATTGAATACTTTCATAAGAATTTGGTACTGGTAATTCAATAAAGGAAACGAAGAGATTTGGATGAAAATAATAATTATTAAGGTGACTGTTTACCTACTATAGAGCCTGGCTAACAATATAGGTGCCTGAAAAAAAAAATGGAGAATCTCCACAACTTCAAAAGTGGTTAAAAAGTTTCGGGCGGGTATAAATTATAATCCGATCGGCGAATGGACTTGTGTCTTGTCGGTTTTTGTCGTATTTTTTGTCGGTCATGTAGCGCAGGCGAGTACCTATGGCGACCCGGCAACAGATCTATTTCCAAGGTTACAGCGCTGCGCCTCGGCTTAATTTATAACTGGAATTGTGTTTGCTACGTTCTCCTAACCGATTGTTAGCTGATTAGACAACGTCTGAAAAACTCTCCTTGCTTGCTTTCGATTTGCCTCAAACACTTCCTTGAAATAAAAGGCTCTACATTGCTAAGTCCACTTTTTCTACTTGTATGTCTGATGTAAAGAATGATTTACACGACGCAAGTAAAGGAACCCAGTCTAGCGCTTACTTAGCAAGTACCATTTACACTAGTTTGTTCAGTGTAATAGAAAGGACTATTTGATACAATTTAAACATCTCGGTCATGTTCAATTACTTTGTTGAAATTGAATAAGTAAAATTGGTTTCCTTTCATGTTTTCATTTGTGTATCGGCTATTCATCTATTTTTTTAAGTTATAATAATCAGTCTTGTGTGACTGCCAGTGTCGAAACTATCCAGAATATTACATGCTTAGTCATTTTCTCTACGTTTACCCACCCTTAATGTACTAACAAGTAACATGGTACCTAGACTTCGCTGAATATTCCAGTCGCTGGTTCCAGTCACTGCCATCATGTGAATTAAGCTTAATTTTCTAGTCTGTATACAACTTAGAATCACGAAAGCCTAGGTTTTGGTATTTGAGGAATTCTAATTACCCATGCTTCAGGTTATTTTATTTCTACTCAATTTTCGCGATAACATCTTTGCGGCCATTTTAATAGATTAAAACGATTTTTTTGTACTCCATTTCACAATAAGAATAATTAAAATTTCACATACCTACTTAGGCCAATTTACAAGCTGCTAAGCAGTTATGAATTATTTGGTGATAACTATTAAAACCAAGTTAACGAGGGCTCTAAACTTCTAATCCGCTCTGCGTTGAGAAGAAGCTCACAACAAACGCAGCCATATTTTGTTTTTGACGTGATAACGTTTAATAAATTGATGAACACCAGCAACGCACATGAAAAATAGTAACGTTCCGCGTAACGTTCCACCTGAGCCTGTGCGTGCAAGCGAGAGCGCGCAACAAGCGATAGAGAGGCACGATAAAACAAACGATAGAGAGGCCAATTATGACGTTATCACGTAAATCTATCGTCCGTAAACCGACTTTACAGACAAACAATTTTTTTTGACGTGATAACGTTTAATAAATTGATGAACACCAGCAACGCACATGAAAAATAGTAACGTTCCGCGTAACTACCGTTCCACCTGAGCCTGTGCGTGCAAGCGAGAGCGCGCAACAAGCGATAGAGAGGCACGATAAAACAAACGATAGAGAGGCCAATTATGACGTTATCACTTAAATCTATCGTCCGTAAACCGACTTTTTTTTTATTGCCATAAGCTACTGATGATGACTGATCCTCATCTGGTTGATGCTTCAATCCAATAATACAAGGAGTAAGTACCGTCTGGACGCGTGGCGAAACAATAAATTAAACTGCCCGCTTTCAGAATCAATTTCGTGTGAATCCTCCTTCAGTTTATCGTTTAAGTAAGCAAATTTATGTACCCTAACCACCGATATAAATATGAGGATGAGTCCATCTGAGCATTTTACGTAAACTTTGGTTCATACAAGAAAAAAAAATAATTAAAAAAAAATAAAAAAAACACGACTGCCTTAAGAAACAAGTTATTTACTTGATATAGCAGTCGAAGGGCCGTTCTGTGGGAACACCTTTGATCCCTAAAACCATTACACTCCTTTTTTGGGCAGTCGTGTAAAAAGTAGTGTCAACTGTCAAAATTCCCCAATTTGTCGGAAACCGTCCCTGTGACGAGAGTGCGGCGTGTGGACATAAATAGTGATCTGTGGCGTGGACCGCGGTCCAAAGAAAGTACTGCGGTTGGCCTACAACTGACGCCGTTGGTGTCAAAACAAATATTTTTGACACCAATAAACGAGACATTTTTTCGCGCCTAGTGTACCTACTGCTGCCATTGGTGTCAAAAAAAAATTGACACCAACAACCTGGCGACATTTTTTCCACGCAGTTCGCCGGGTCCTGTGTATATGTCTATCACCCTAATGCGCCGTAGCCTGGTGGTAGCTGGGAATCAAGGTTTGATTGTAAAATACGCGACCATGCCGGCGAGCGCAATTTGCTTCGCACTTGTGGGTGGTGGTTTAATGGTGCCATTACATTACGAGAGAACGGCGTTCGTTGCTTAAGAGTCACCTTCTAGTGCAGTACTACAGGCATTACCTACCTGGAAGTTTGTTTAGTGTATCGAGAATTTAATGCGTGTAAAATGTAAATGTTGACATTAATTTCTGGTTACTTTATTTCACCGGCGTATTGACTAAAAGACATCTTAATCCGTTGAAGGAATTAAATTGTGTATTTTAAATTTTTTTACAGTTCACAACCTTTTGCTTACGTTCTTCTGTAGAACGGCAGGATCCTGAATCCTGATTGCTTTGGCATTCTTTAGTCACTGAAGAAACTTTTTTTTTTCTACGTTTCTTCAAAAAGTGAAAACTTGAACAATTACGTCAGGTGTCGGCTACGGTAACAGTATGGGGAGTCAGTAGCGGTGTCGCGAGTTCAATGGTTTTTTCCCATCTTAAAAAATGCCTGTCACGCCAAAAGAAGACGAAAAGTTTTCACTTCAAACATCGTTCTGTTTTGTTGTGCATACAAACTTGGAACATTTTAGCTTTTCTGATTAATTCTCATAAGATAATTTAGGTGCCTCGTATGGCCGTAAAAAGAGGTCGAGACGAACACTAAAACATAAAACCTATAAAAGAGTAGGTATACCTATACAGAATAACTAGCCGTAGTAAATTGTACCGAATATCGAATTCGGAATGTTGCACTAAAGTACCAAACATTGAAATTTCGAGCGTGCGACATTCGAAAACATAAAGTCCGACGAAAAGCAATAAATCCAGCGCGTTGACACGCGGCTGGATATCTCCGACCAACTTCTCGGCGAAACACCAAAACTCGGCCATATATCTTTCAATTCCGCATAAGCTTTGGTCCGCTGTTTGATTGTAAACATCGGACTCTCGCAAATTAAGTTCAAATACATCCCGACTATTTGTTTTTGCCAAACGCCCGACTTTACATTACAGACAAAAGTCAAGGTTAAGCGATTTTAGGGCATCGTAAAAAAATACAAACAGTCTTCGTTTCTGCACTCAGTAAGAAAGAAAGAAGAAAGAAAGTAAAATAATTTTATTTCAAATCATTATTCTACACATAAAAAATGTACACACTTACGTACTAAAACGATGACTGAAGCTTCCACCACCTTGGCAACAAATACCAGATTTGCCCAAGTGACGGAAGCACCAGACACCGCTTGTCATGTGTGGCACAACCCAGAAATGGGCCCCAACTCAGCATGAAGTATGCCCCATGTAAGCATGTTAATACCTAACTCATTATTACAAAAGTCGTATGTAAGTACCTATCGTGAAATAGACAACCATAAATTGTTAGGGCGTAAAAAAATTCAAACTTAATTTTTAAGACCCGAATTCCGATTTCCTTATCGCAAAAAGTTTCCACTCATAACTTCACTCGGAGATAATAAGTAAATTAAAACACGTATTCTTTACGATTTTTAATTCGCAAACTACGCACATCAATTAATTTTGGAATAGCAATAAACTTTTGTTTTACAATTACACGACATTTAAACCGCGTTAGTCGGTAACTATACAAACATTTAAAAATTATAATTAACGATAAAAACGTAGACCTAATGGCAACATAAAAGTTAAACATACAATTACCATACAGACGTGAGAGATTATGAAAATTTCGCTCGAAGCTTACTCAAGTTTAGTGGACATAAAAAATGGCGGACGCAGCGGGGCACATAAGAGAATTAATTACGCCGTAAACTGAGCGCAGCTGATAAGGAAGGGGTCGTAAACCCGAGTGGAGCGGAGAGAAATCTAGTTTTAAAGAAATTTTTTGAAAGTACCCACCGAAGTGCCGACTGAAGCGGGGAAGAGCGTCCTGCAATAATTCGAGCCGTCGTAAACTTTATGATTTTCGATGAACCGTCGCGTGGAATTAAATGAAAAAGAGCCAATTACCCCTGATTGACCGTCCCTGTTAATTGCGAAATGTAAAACGGAGATTTTCTTAAGCGTAAACAAGGATTTTTGGCTTACGAGTATTTCGTTTACAGAGAGAAGTTTTACGAGGCGAAATTGCTAGCAATTTTTCGTATTTTGATGAATATACTCAAAAAATTGATGATATCCATCATTTTAAAAAATGGATTTTTATTTTAAAGTTTTTAAGGTTTTTAGATTTGTTAGAGTTTGAAATACAATATGAATGAATTAATATAAATACAACGGTATAGATTGTTAAAGATAATACCATTTAATTTCCAGAGATTCTCTCTTCTTAAAACTTGATACATATAAAAGTAGGCAATCCTTTTCAAAATTTGGACATACGCAAATTTTGAAAAGGGTTGCCTATTTTAATAGGTAAACAGCTTTATAGTGCAATCTTTTTAGGATTAAAAAAGTACCATTAGCAAGTGCATGCGAAAAGAAACAAGTTTTAAATTACTTTAGAAACCTATCACTTACTCAATGACCTAATGAGGCCAGGTAATTATAATCTTAGGAGTGAATTACAAAATTTGTAACCTCTTTAGTCAACGAAACTTTTAGCAAGCAGTGGCATTTCACGACTTGGACAAAACACGATTGTTTTAAGATCGCGCCTCTGGATAAAGATTTCTTTAGCACATTATAAAAATATAAAAATAAAAGTTTACAATACGTGTTTTATTTCAACCTTCAAGTTTTATAGTGAGTACGACATTTCATTTTGAAAAGTTCAAAGCGAGTTTAATGACACTACAAAACATCGGGGCGCGACTTTTTAATATCCTCGCAATGATATCGTCGGCGATGCGAGAATAATTTAAAATACGCTTTATATTGTAACTAAAGAAATATGCTATAAAATAAATTAAACATAAAACTTAACATCATCAATTTTTTAAAATGTTAATATAAATTATCGTCCTGAAATATAAAAAAACGAGTACGATAACTGCGTTAAAAATGAAAACAGAATCTTATTGATTACAATAACGCAAATAATAAAAAGCAAAATAAGTTAGTATAAGTTTTATTTGCTGTTATTATAAATATGATAGTGCTGACTTGGATATATAATAATTTCCCACATACTCAGTGATTTCTTGGAGTTGATACTCGAAAAGTTCATAGTCAGCAAAGACGATCAAAATACGCTTACTATGCTCAATATTTAATTAGGAAGTTTAATATTCCCACCTAATCTCATATAATATGTTTACCAGACAGATTTCGACGAATTTTGCAAAAAATAAAGTTCGTAAACACTCATTATTGTAAAGGTCCACAGGTGCAAATAGAACCATTTGCACTGTGCATTCCTTATTCCATCTCTCTCGTACTCTATACACATCAATTTTCCGATATGTTCCTTAAATAGGGAGAAATCACTGGGATTAAAAAAATGTTGGAGATGTGCACGAAAATATTTCTATAGACAAGTGGTTATGTGATAGGTATTAATAACTGCAAATCTGTCTAGTTTTGATGCTATCGCCTACGTATAATCGGCAATGACCTTTAGAACTCTTAATTCGTCGGGTTCAAACCGGCTCTTGATCTAAGCCGAGACTTGTTCTTGCGTTGCCATACCGACCGAACTGTGCCTCGTGTTTGTGAACTAACCTTATTATTCAATTTAACTGGACACGATTCAGATTAGTTAACTAAAATATTGGTACTTGGATCGGATAAATAAAGTTCCTGATCGGAGTTTCTGTTGAGACCTGTATTTTTGTTAAATTATAAAGTCATTAGTTTCGTTGGTAGGTACGTCTTTAACAGTGCTTTTAAGAGCTAATTACATTACTTCTTTTAAAGTTCTTCGACTAGTATTTGTGGGAAATTAGATTAGAAATATAAAGTTCATAAATACTGTATAACTATTGAAAATTAAACATCCTTTCAACGACATTCGTGATTTTTTTTATTTCCCGGTTAGGTACATGACCTATTTTACTATCATTGTAGTGTTTTCTCTGACATTATAAAGTTTATAAATCAATTTGTTGATGGTAGGTACCCCGTAACATACTGATTACTGATAGATAAACAAAAGATCAGGATAAAACAACATAAGCGATAGTACTTTTAGCCGTATTGTAAGAATGATTTCCACGACTACCTCTGCAACTAAGTGAATTCGCCGGAAGAAAATTTTCTAAACTCTCTTGTCCAAGAAACTTTTTCAGATTCACTCGGTCCGGTAATCTAGTTACGGCCGTTTAAATTGTGGACAGCTTCTTTTATACAATTAACTTCATATTGAATTGAAAAAAACTTGCGCTCTTTCTCAGACCATGCAAAGAGGTAGACCAAATCTAGAATTGCTAGATTTTGACAGCATTGCCATGTTATGAGAAAATACTCGTAAAACATATTCATTGAAAAACACTTACCTACCTATTCAGATATTATTAGAATTTTATAATCATTAGGCCCTATTTCACCACATTCTGATAAGTGTTAAATAAGTTATTCGCTAAGTTTTATCCTTGTCAGTTCGTTGAAGAACGTACGATTTTATTTATTACTCTATTAGATTCTTCACTTATTTTAATTTAGCGGAAGTCCCTGATAAGTCTCATTTGTTGTAGGGATCAATACCTCGAACAAATTGTATGTTATGTCTCGTGTCATTTTTTAGAATAAAACTGGTTGACTGAAAATGACGCCATTTTTCCATATGACAGTGAGAATGACTCGACGTCGGTCCACATTTTTCTAGGTTCATGCGCTTACTCAAGTGTGTCTGGCGAAAGGTTTAGTCTGAAAGTTTTTTTCCATTTTCCACAAGTAATTGGATTAAAGGATCAACGGATTATCGTGACGTCTCTAGAGCTGTCCGTTGTGTTTGAAATCTTATTACTGGAATGTTTCTTTATTCGCGATGCTACTTCTGTATTCTGTTTAATATAGGAATCGCTTTTTGATGTGCCAAGTGTTTAGCGTGGATGATGGATTAAGCTGTAATGGATGCTCTTGAGTTCCTCCTTTTTATTATTTCTCTTTTTTAGAGTTCCGTACCGAAAGGTTAAAAACGGGACCCTATTACTAAGATTTCGCTGTCCGTCCGTTTGTCACCAGGCTGTATAATATCTTGAACCGTGATAGACACTTGAAATTTTCACAGATAGTGTATTTATGTTGCCGCTAAAAAAATAAAAAAAAAATTGAGAGGCTCCCATACAATGAACGAGATTTTTTGCTTGTTTTTGCCCGATATTGATAACGGAAACAGGTAGACGCTTAAAATATTCACAAAATATTTAGTTATATTATATTCACTTTAAAAACAAAGCTGATTTTTTGGCAGTACTTATTTGAATTTGGTAAGCAGTGTTTTCGTCTTGATAGTAGGGAACCTTTATTGCGTCCTGACTTGGCCCGTTTTATTTTCTCTTATGTACACTGTTGTGATATTTCAAATTTCAGAGTAACAAACCTTTGATGGACTCTTGCTTACAGAAAAACTAAGGTTTGAAAATACGGCGAAACACTTTTTTTTTTATAATTGATAGGCTTGCGCTTGACTACAATCAAGTCTGATGAACAGAAATGATGAGGTCTAGGATGGAGCGCGCTTGACTAGAAAATGCCTATTCACTCTTCTTTTGAAGGCACCCAAATTGTATTTGGCTGGGAACACGGAAGCTGGAAGGGTGTTCCACACCTTAGCGGTTCGTATCAGAAACGTAGAAGAAAAGCGTTTCGTACGAGTACGCTGGACATCAACCACATAAGGATGCCACTTCTCTCGACGTCTCGCGGTTCTATGGTAGAAAGGTGAAGGAGGCACAAGGTTGTGGAGTTCTTGAGAACACTCTCCAAAATATATCCTGTAAAAAACCGCTAAACAGGCAACACTGCGTCGGTGTTCTAAACTGAGCAGTTTTGCCCGTGTTAGCGATTCCTTGACGATTATTCTGCGTGCGCGGCGATCAACCGAGTCTAATGCATCGAGCTGGTATTTGGCAGATCCATCCCATAGGTGACTGCAGTACTCCATGCCGGAACGAACTTGAGCTTCATACAGCGTCAAAAGCTGTTCGGGCTTGAAGTACCGCTTAACCTTGTTCAGGATGCCAAGTTTTTTGGCGGCTGTTTTTGCCTTCTTCGAGAAAAGATAGGTAGTGCCCTCGCGCTTTGCTTGGCTCGTCTTGGCGGGGACACTACCGTGCCCCCAGATAAATCAGTATTATAACAGTTTTTCGTTACAATTTCCTAAACGCAGCTCTTAGTATATATATTTTTAACTCCAATAAAATCAACATTAATAATTTCAGTATGCTAAGTGTAATTCAAAAGAAAATGTTTTGAATGGTAGAAAAGCAGTAAAAAGGAATAAAGTCAATACAAAATTCTTTGCGCCCAGCTGCAATGGCGTGTTGGGAACTAAGCATTCCTGCTTAACTTAAATGTAAAACGCATTCTAACTGCAAAAAACTGGCTAAGTGCCTGTCAATCTCATGCAACGTGGGTTCTGTATCAACATACATGAAATTTCGTTGTCATGAGAATTTTACCTTAGAATGATAAAATATTTTCGGTGTAAAACAGCTTTCTGAACCTAGTCATAGAGTCTGACCTCATAAGTGACTATAATTTAGGCCTATTTAAAGAATAAACATTTTGCTCTCCATTTTAATTAATTCTATGTGAAAGCTTGTGTTTTGTTTTTGCATGTTCGGTTCTTTTATTTGGTGTAATGGTCCTGCAGATACTTAAACCTTGTTTTATTTCCTCTAGAATAACTTGACCTTTTTTTGTTAGATTTGAAATTCGTTCAGGGAAAACAATATCATCTGCTACCTTTTATCGCTAAAATTTAGAACATAGTGCCATCTTATGGCATAAATAGGCAGATTATTCTCCTGGCTACCCTCTTGGCACCATTTGGCTTGTTTGCGGAACCCTAAAAGCCGATTTTTTTCGTTAGAGATTTTAAAATTCGTTCAGGCAAAACAATATCTGCTACCTTTTATGGTTCAAATTTAGAAGATAGTGCCGTGCCATCTTATGGCATAAATAGGCAGATTATTCTCCTGGCTACCCTCTTGGCACTATTTGGGTTGTTTACGGAACCCTAAAAGCCGAAGAGAATCCACAGCAGTCTGGGCCCGTATCCCGTACATATTTCACTAACTTTGAAATTACTTCTCGCCATCCTCAGAGTCATTTATTTATTGCTTCGGAAGATAATTTCCAGTTCGTTTTGCACAGAAATCCAGTAGGTATTCTGTTCCGATCGTTTGCTTTAGAATTATTTCTATCATCTGTTTTCCCCTTTTTAACTCTAATCTCGAGCTTTAAATCATTTACAATTTAAATGCCGTTTTGTTTTAGAGATTTCTGCTACTCCGAACATTTATTCGTGTTGTTTTTAAAAGCTTTTTATTGATTACTTTTCACTACATCTATTAATCGCTAGTGTTGTTAGAGCCAAATCATTAAATCTTAGTTTGAGTCACGTCGTCTTGATTTAAGATATGTTTTCACTTATTCTGTTCCTACCGTATTATCTGATTCATGGGATATGAACGTCTACAAATAACGGAACTATTATTATTATCTAGACTCTCTTCTCTCCACGACTCTCTTCACTCCACGACTAGGTATTTGAACCCAGATTTTTCAGGCGAATTATCCTAAATTTTAGTCCGAAATTTATATTAACATACCTAATAGAAGCTACAGGATTGATGAAAGACAGGCCAAAGTCTAGTATCTGATGTAAATGAAATTAATTTCTAGCGTAAAGAATGTAACATTGATTCTAACATTTATTCCTTTGAAAACTTTTACTGCATTGTTTTGTACAGAAGTTTACCAGTAATTAGAGGTTACTCGTTAGAAACTTCAAACGATAAGTGAATCAGACAGCCCAGCGTACTCGAGGCGCACGCAGGCGAAGTTATGGTCTAATTATGTATCAGCAATCTAATCATCCATCTCGTTTCCGACTTGAATCAATAGTTTGACTAGCTAACTAACCAAGCCATTTACAGGAAAACTAGAACGAACTACTTATGCTCATAAAAGTCCATATTTGCTGATTGATGCTATAATTCAGTTTTGCAGTAACTTCGAAAATCCTTTCACATATTACAAATGTGAAAGTTTGGATGTTTAATAATAACAAATACAGTCAAACCTTGTTAAGTGGGAGCTCAAGAGACCGAGATCTCTTTTTCTCTTATAGTTTTTAACTAACGCGAGTTTCAAGAGTTAGGAGGACAAAATAATGGGACCTGGCAAATACTCTCATCAATAGAGTTTTCTCGCTTACCCAGTTCTCTCTTATTCAGGTTTGACTCTAATTTTTGTTCCTTCACAGTTCAAATCATAGCCAGACCCGATTCTGCTAAAACGTTAACTGTAGCCTAGATTGTATCCCCGAATTGACTTACGGGTTACTGGAAAATTAATGACTCTCGTAAGTAGTATGTGCATTAAATATTTACATATACAATAGTATTCATATATTACTTCGGAATATACCCAATTTGATGTCCACATAGCCATGCTAAATGCTGATGCTGTTAGTGAATACTTACGTTAGTAATATTGAAATAATATTCGGTGATAAAACCAAGAATTTCGTGACTCAATAAAATCAAAAAAATTGACCCAACACTAGAATCGAACAGAACCTTAAGATTAAAAATCCAACATTATAATCACGATACCAACGTAGTATTACAGAGATTAGAATTACCTAATACCTAAAACTGGAATCCAAGATATGAAAAAGTTCATAGAACGAGGGAACTTATTGTATTAAAACGCTTCGTTAAAGGGATGTTCTCTTGAACCCTGGGAGAGGTTAAGGGGGGTTCAAGGCGGGTGATTAATTCCCCTGGCATCCAGGGGATTTGCCTCCTCCTGGCAGTCACGCTACAAGCGATGTAAATCATCTGAATGTTTTACTCGATGCCGATTTTGGGGTTTCGTGAGGAATTTTTTGTTTTGTTTAATTAAATTTGCTACTAACAAACGCTGGCGGGCTATTCTGCGTTCTCTGTTCATGAAATTTCCTCTCGCCGGAGCAATATTAAATGTCGACTCGCACTATAAAATTCTTGCCTTCCTCAAAACTCCAAACGCAGTTCTTTAGAAAACTTCATTTAATTACGCGAATGTTTCAACTTAATACAATATTATGTTTGGTAGGTGCTATTGTCAAAGGACTTCGAGTTTCTGTATAATATTTTGAGGAGCTCCAAACTTCGTTGTTTTCTTTGATTCCGTGTTATAAATACCCTTTTGGCATATTAATTGCAAAAAGTTCCATGTACGGTTATGTAAGGTAAGTTTGGAGCGTTTTGTTATTCACGATTTACGAAAATACATATAAGAGTTTAATAACTCTACAGTCTTATCAAAGTTAATATTATTGAAATAAATAAAATAACCATTAAGTAAAATAAAGAAGGACACATCTAAATTAATCAATAAATAATCTTCCAGACCAGTTTTCGCTGCTGTGACCAATGTCAATAGATATCAATATTATATAATTCAATCAAATAGGATAAGTCTAGCACTATTTTATCCTCTGCCATAATATTTCGACAAAATAGCAGATTCCGTAGAAGTTTTAGGATCGACGGCTTCACGTGCTCAACAAGGTACGAATAACGACTCCGCTGCGTCACAGTTCCGTGTAAATGCTTCCCAAATTGTATATAATTAATTAATTCTTAGCTACCGCCGGCTGTATCGTAAACTCGGAGGGTTTAATCTAAATTTGAATCGTAAACTTGTAATTATTTCGGCCGAAGCCTAATCTTTGTTGATATAAATTTACTACTTTAATTTAACTATAACTTTTTGATTAGCCTAATTATTTATGACTGATAAATGGATAATTTGGGTGATTTAGAAGAATGGAATGGTTGGAATATAATGACTTGTGGAATCTGAGAAGGTTGTTAAGTATTTGTTTTCAGCAAGAGTCAGTTTCATCTTAACCCATCACTTAAGTACCAAACTGATCACGAAAAAATCACAATGCAATGTGCAAAAAAACTCAGTTAATGTCAAAACAGTCAATTATGGTATGACAAGCTAAAGCAAGTGTCTAAAACAATAATTGCTTTAAAAATCTACGTCAAAGATATAATTACGTAATTGGGTGATCCAATATGCCTGGGATTTGATCACGCAAATATACGCTGGGGCTTTATTATCAGGTCTGCCGATTAAAGAATTAGGCCACTGTTGGTATTATAATATAGCGTAAAAAAACAGTAAAATAAAACAGAACTAAATCCACGCTACGATAACGTTATCCTTGGGTTCAACTAAAAGTTCAGCGCGGTTCAAAGGTTAATATCTGTTATCGGTATAAAATTGACATTAATTGAATGTGGAGTGGCCCAATTTGACACCGTCATAGTATCCTCAGCCATCTGATTCTGTAGTTTCGGTAGATTGAGGCTTATGATTTAAGAATTACTTAATGCTATTAATTTTTTAGTAGGTACGTTTTTCTTCTACTTTTTTGATACGAACCGCTAAGGCCCTTCTAACTTCCGTGTTCTCTTTTTTTCTTCTTCAGTTAGTTAGCAATAAGCTCCCTAAACCTATCGTTGTCCATTTCTAAACGGAATAATTCTCTGGCCCTCTTTGTTCCATTACATATCCGTATTTATTGCGTAGCCACGACTTCTTACTCCTTCCGAGTTCTGACGCCTCTTTTCCAGCTTTTTTGCCTATTATATCTGTTCCCACTTTCCCAGCCAAGTAGGTACAATCTGGGTGTCTTGAAGAGGAAAAACCGATATTGTGATAAGTGGTCAACCTAAACTTCATAATTATTATCGATTAGGTTTGATTGTAGTCAAGTGCAAGCGTATATATGCTTAATAAAAAACATTACTTATTCGGTTAAGTGTTAAGACCAATAGGTATAGTTTGAAACAAGCAGGCACTAAACCGCCTAGGGCAGTATACGATATACCGGTCTGAGAACAGGCGACCAGTACAACATTTTTATTTTAAGTTCATGGTCTCACAATAATTAATTGTATTTATTACACATGTCGACGCTTCCTCTACCTGTTCGCAATATAGCGTTGTTTTTTTACTTAGTAACAATTTAGTACTTGAGTGCTATCTCACCTGATGATGAGAATTAAGACGAAAGAAAAGATGATATTTTACGTCTCTAAAACTTGGAACAGTCCTGCTCGCTTGGCTGTCGGTGATTGATAATTATCGGCAGAAGTTTGTACACCTTATCAACATCGGAAAATACGTTGAGTACGACAGAAATCGATACGATATCGGTCATTGTGTACGTTCCGACATTGGACGGACAACATTATCGGTCCGATCTAGCGACACCACCGACGCAGCTAAATCATCGGTGGGCGTAAATCGGTTGATTGGCTGTCATTTGTCATGTGGACAGATGACTATTTAAATGCTCATCATCGGACTGTCTTGTTGGTCGTGGGTTAGGTCAGTGGACAGTGGACACACGGCCCAACTAGCTACTGTCGGGATCGAACTTGGGAAATCACACGCCAAAATATGCGCCAGTGAGTTACAGTAGTGCTATTATCTCGCTGCAGACTTGGTCATAGATCATTCGAGTGTTTCGCTTTTGTTGTTCTTTGTTGAGTTGTGCATTACTGCAGAACAACAAAAGCGAAACACTCGAATGATTTATGACCGAGTCTGCAGCGAGATAATAACACTACTATATTCACATTCTCGAGTTCACGTTCTCAAAGTTGTATTTATTGCAATGTAGAAACTTCCTTGTATACCGGTGTGCAACGAGCACTTAATGTTGTTTATGATGCTGGGTTCTCAATTCGGCATTCATTGCTTTGGCATAGCGCCCGACTACGTGGAGTAATATATGGGTTATCATTTTCACTGTTCGTGTTTGTTTTAATTAGTTTGATTCCGTAGTTCTTTAGCTGCTAAAAGCTTATGCCACGCATTCCCAATGCAGGTTAGTGGGCTGTCTTTTAGTTATTGCTTATTTTTTTTTAATGTGAAAACTTCATTAGGATGCGCTGCCGTTACCGTAACCGACACGACAAGTGTTACCGTAACCGACACCTCAGATAATTGTTCCAGTTTTCACTGCTGTCGAGTGTTTTGGACTTACCTTTACACAGGTTTAAAGTCACTGTCAAAAAACATCTAATAAGTCGGGGTTACTATAGATACTATTGAAGAATTTTTCAATGACAAGAATTGTTGGAATGATATGGATATATTTCCATCTCTTCACGAGATATCTTAAAAATTATGTACCTAATAATTATTGATATTATTTAAGAAATTGTATATAATGAAATTTTTTTTGAAAAGAGCAAGTGCCGAGTTTCTTGCCAGTTCTTCTCGGTGCAAACCTGCTTTCCGAACCTGGCGGTAGAGTTTTGACTTTTCATAAGAGCCTTTTAATTGGGCCTATGTGAAAATAAAGAATTTTCATTTTTCATTTTTTTTCAGTGCCACGTTATTTTTTATACGTAAGAGATATTTAAGCCGTTCCTGATCTTAAATGAAAAGCCTGTCCATGTCTGATGCATGTCTCATTTTCCCCAATAATCACTTTTAAAAATATAATCTAGTAGGTAGGTAATTTAAAAGATGTGTCATGATTTGCAGAAACTCAGAAGATCTGTATCTGTAGATATGTATGAAGATTATTCACGTCATTAATTGAGTTTCCTAGGAATAAGACATTGGTAGAATAGAATTGGATTTGGAAGAAATAGAAACAATTTAACCTAGGAATGGTTTAGGATTGTGAGTAGTCCTTTGAACATGAAAACCCTATAGTAAATATGAAATGGACATAATATCACTTTGGAACATGTATTTGGTACAGATTTCAGTTTACTTTTGCAAACCTTTTAATCTAATATATAGCATTCTCGTATCAGTGTGGGAAATAATTTGTGTGGCAAAACAACTATTGCCGGGTCAGCTAGTATCTATGTAAAATGGCCTTCGTTTTTAAATTGGTACAAGTACTCATTACTAATTATTGTCTTTACATTGTTGTAATTATACAATATCACGGTCTGAAATATCATAAAGTTAAGGTGCTCACAAAATGCGAAGAATTGTCTTTAAATTTTATCGTACATATAGACTGTTCCTAACATTATTGATAAACATAGATGCATGAGACATCAAATTAGTGTGTAAATCATTCTATATCCAGAGTTATTTGCTTCGGCATTTCTAACTTACGACGTAGGAACATCGTAAATAACTATACTTAGTTACAAATACATAAACATTTTACACGTGCCGGTTAGTTTTTACGTATTCGAGGAAATTAAACGTTTGGATGGAAATGTGATTCATCATACGGACTCATCCAAATTGCGCTTTGTATGATCGTAGAATACACAATTAGGCTCCTACGCGGTACAAAATTACCCTTTACGTAAATATAACTTTATTACCTACGTGTATTTTATCTTCATTGTAGCTAAAATATAAAATTATTCGTATCGACCATTATTAGTCAATCTTCCTTAATCTACGCGGAGTAGTTTTCTTTCAAGTAATTTCAAAAGAAAAGGTGGTTTTAGGGATATTTGAAATAGGTATCAAGTGTTTACAAATATATTCCCGGGGAAAACCAAATTACTTTTATGCCTAACATATCCTTGGCTCCGTGATATGTCGGGAATCGAAATCGGTTACGTTACTTATTATTATAAAACTTGTAAGTAATAAAATTATGCTTATTGACAGAAATGTAATTATTATACAACATTTTAATTTTTCTTACTATACTTAATGCGGGCTCGAAAATAGCGACCTAATTAGCGTTTGACGACCTCCCTGGCGGCGCGATCGGATTCGAGTCGGAGTTCGCGGGTTCGATTCCCGCCATGGGCCACTTTGGAATTTTATTATTTCTAAATTGGCTCAGGTCTGGTCTGGTGGGAGGCTCCGGCCGTGGCTAGTTACCACCCTACCAGCAAAGACGCACCGCCAAGCGATTTAGCGTTCCGGTGCGATGCTTGTACAAACCGTTGGGGTAAATTTACTTACCCCTACAAGTTAGTACGATAACATCTTAGCGTGCATCATCACTTACCAGCAAGTCAGATCGCAGTCAAGTACTAACTTGTATAGAATAAAGAAAAAAGTGTAGAGCTAGATTAAAACCGTAGATAATGGACACGATATCGGAAAGGTTAATGATACAGATCCATGCTAGACGTGATAATAATTCAGAACTACCCGCTCCTACTTTTACGGCTCTTGTAAAACTAATGAGGCTATCTAAAATATTAATCACCGCACCAATTAATCTCTTCGAATATAGCGACACATTAAAAACAATCCGAATAAAATATTCAAAATAAATGACACTTTTAAAAGTGTTATAAATCATTGTGCTAAATTTGAAATAAAATATAACAGAAAAGTGCATCTTAATATGAATTCATCTGCATCAAAGTTGTTAAACCTGTTGAACCGGTCTTTTTGTTGTTTAGGTCTTTGATATTCATTTAATAGGTGCGATTATACTTCAAATTGATTAAGGTGACATTATGCTTTTTATACGAACTCATAAATGTATAATATTTTAAAATATTCTGTTTCTATTGCTCATATAAAATTTTATTTGTAAACTCTTGAGTAACTTAGAACAGTTTATGAATTTTTAAGATTGAATCGGAAAAATATATAATCTGGTGGAAGGCTTCGGCTGCAGCAGTTTAGCGTTCCGATGCGATGCTGTTTAGCAAGCGTTAACGGATACTAAACCTTACATGTAAGGTACAACTTCGGCTGCATCGTCGCTTAAAATGAGGGTGTAGAAAATGTAGAAGATAACAGCTAGATTGAGTACCTAAATGTTAGCATGGCTTATTTAAACTGTAACTCGAACTAAATTACCTACTGACAGTTAACTAGCTATTAAGATCTATAATGTAACTTTATAAATATCCGGTCATCTTCCGAGAGCCTGTGATCATAGAACGGCTTAAAATTAAGAAATAAAGATACGTAAACCATAAAATATTTGAAAATAATCTTTAAAATAAAAATGTGACCACTCAGGATGTGAACTATGAATAACAACTCATAGTTCACTCCTACACGAAATCATCATCAGAAGATATTAACTCCAAAATTGCATGTTACCCTAAATTCACATGTAATAATTCCCGGTGTCAGATTTAAAATTAATGCAAAGAGAAAATGTAGATTTCTTTTATTTATTCAAAAACTAACGTAGAAGACGAGTTATCACTTGTACATGACTAGAATAGTGGAATAATAAATAAAATATAAACACACTCAACGACTGTAGATAATTCATATTATTGCAAGCAATTTATATGGAGATCAATAGATATAAATCAAATGAACCGAGCATAAAACTCCAGTGTATTCGATTTGGCAAATAAAACGTTGGAAAGTTCGCAAAGCGTCAAGACTTGAGGCAAATCGACGGAGTTTTATTGATACGATCTCGCAATACTACTCGCCGCTTCTGTTGGCTTATTGTCTGTAATATAAATATACTCATTACTGAGTGCTCATCCACTTTTTACAGTTCTAGGAATAACTGTTTTGGAAGTTATTATCTATGGAAGACCGGCAAAAGGATGCGTTCTTTAAAACCTTGGTGGTGCAATTTTTTGACTTTTCATAAAAACCTGTAAGTTATGTCTATCTGTATGAAAATATAAGATTTTAATATTCATTCCTAAAATTTCAAACATTCACATTTTTAGTACGTATGATTTATATGGGTCGCAAATCAAGTAACTTAGAAATCTGGAAGTTGTTTCTTCGCTTAACTTAATTTACTGAGTAATACTTTAAAAGTTTTGAAAAAACTAATCCTTTCAAGTATTTGCAATTCGCAGACTATACTCTTTAAATCGACGAAACTACTGTACAAAATTTAATCTGAAAGAATTGAGCAGATTGAAAATTAGACAACAAACGATCAGGAGAAAAAGTTTATTGGTTAAATGAAAGATCGACGCAAACGAGGAGAAAAGCTAGGAAGTTGGAAACAAAAGATGCAACCAACTAAAATATCAACCCGAGCACAGTTCAGAAGCGGTTCAGAAGTTACATTCAGTTACAGTTTGTAATACACCGCCAATATTTGTCCCAATGTTTGCTCTGCGAGTCCCCGAGGAACGGTCGGGACGTTTCCCCGTGTAAACAGTATCCCTCTGTCTTTGGAAACGCTCCGTTCCGCCGACCAACTGCGTTGATAATACCTATTTGTGTGTTGTATTCGCTTAGAAATGATAAAATGTTTAACAGTAGTTTTCATATTGTTTTAGGCAGTCCTATTTAGCCCGGTGACGGGAAGAGGTACCTCGGGGTATATAGTTATCGCTGATGCATTTATTCTCATCTAGCCCGGTACCTCTCCCCTGTTAGCGGGGCAGATGGGAATAACCTCGCGTATATAACGTCAACGGGACAGATGGAATCAGGCACATATTGTAATTAGTGACAAATAAAGAATATCGCACCAGTCTCTTATGAACTATTTGTGTACAATGCTGTTTTTGAAAGATGTTGAATATAGAAGGCTACTGACATCTTCTGAAGAGGTTGATTCTACAGACAATTTACGACACGTTGTATTGAAAAATGACTCAACTCAAACTCAATTCAAAATATCTTAATTTCACTTAAGCCTAACGCACAGATTCTTGTAAAACGTCAATATGATATATGTCGCACATGTATGGTGATAACTACAAGTCGTCTTAAAACTAAGTTTACGAGGGTTCAAACGCGCCCTGCACTGAGAAGAAGCCCACAACAAACTCAGCCGGGTTTTGTTTTCTGTTATCACCACTTCGCAAAGGCTTTTAATACTAAACGAGCTGGTATAATTACAGCAGTTCATGCACTCCCAAGGATTTAATTAACTTTAGTATTATGTAAATTTCCAGTTTATTTGGATATTCTTCTGGCTTTTTATACAAAATTATTTTACACTAGAAAATGATTTCTGAAAATTCATCCCTCAGAAGCTATAAAATCTATTTTGTTCATTTTCGTATGTATTAAAAATCATGAAATACAGAAATCAAGTTACCAACCTAAATAAATTTTATTTCGAATTTAGTATCAATAGGAATTTTCTAAGCGACTAGATCGCACGCACGTTCCCGACCAGGCTATCTCAGAAAGAGTTGCGTTTATACTTATCATAGTTAATAAGCTAATTATAGCTCGTTGCAACAGATCTCTTTATCTGCGCGTTGAAGCGCTAATTGTGGTTTATTGCTGCTCGCCTCTGTGCGTCCATTATACTGTGGCATAACAGATGTACTAATTACTTTACGCGTGTAAAAGACACGATCTAGGTATCTAGTTCTAAACGAATCCAGCTTTTGTACTAACTTGTCTGTGATAGAGCAAAAAATGAATAAACGCTAATGTCAAATTGATCGAAGTTACAGTCAAGTACCTAATTTAGGTGTTAGAAAAATAGTTGTTAGTGACTTTTTGACGTGACAACGTCTTATAAATCGATAGAGCCGGCTGCACGCACAAAAAAACATGACTCATCCGGCGTTACCTCGCTCATGCGGCGTTACCTCGCTCGCGTTACCTCGCTCTGAGGCGTTCGATGTAAGGCTTGAAGTGCAAGCGAGATTTGTCACGTTCAACTATCGTCAGTAAACTGACTTTACAGACAACCAATTTTTTTTGACGTGACAACGTCTTATAAATCGTTAGAGCCGGTTGCACGCACGAAAAAACATGACTCATCCGGCGTTACCGGCGTTACCTCGCTCATGCGGCGTTACCTCGCGAGCGCGGAACGAGCGACGAAGAAGACGTTGTTACGTTCAACTATCGTCAGTAAACCGACTTTACAGGCAACCACTTTTTTTAACATCCTTTTCTTCGTAATGTAGGTACATAATATTCTTTTTCTAGCTATAATCCGGCAAATGTTGTTTTGCCATATAAATTATTTTTCTCACTTAGAGGCATGAATTCCTCACGAGAATTTTATACATTACAAAATATTATTTGATACCTTTAGATTTGGACGAAGTAAATCAATTTTCGGAAATGTGTTCGGTATTGTTTATTATAATTTAATTTTATTCGTATTTTGCAGGCAGTTATTTAATATCTTAAATGCTTAAAAAGCTTGACTAAAATCTAAGTTCCATACATTGCACACTGCAAAGAGTACTCGTTCTTAAATGGTATCAACGTTTTTTCTTTTGACCGACTCCATATTCCGTATGTCGCATTACGAAAAGAATAGAGTACGTGATACAGTAGGCTCTTAACCTAATGCGTTTATAATTACTAATGTACAGTCGCGGAATGAAAAGGTTCGTCACCTTAGTGTCGATATTCGTTTGCACTAGTACTCTAGTACTGCAAGAGTCCATTATGCCAACATTCCAGTGCAAGAAACAGCGCTGCTAACATTTGAATAAATATGACGTTTGCTATCGAATAAGGTTTTGCTTGTTTTTTCTATCCCGTCAATGTATTAAACCAAATATAATACCAAAATGTATTAAAATCTCACTAAAACCTTAGTTATTTAGGAGAAATTATGATATTTTGAAATTATGACATTGACTGATTGACAATAGTTTTAACAGAAATAATAATGTCAGGTTGAATTAACAAGAAGGTTGCAGTTCATCCATAATAATCTTGTTGACAAGATAAATAGTCTAAAAAATAGATCTGAACAATTTTGAACTTTACTAACGAACAGTTAAACTTTATTTTCTCTAACTCGAGTCTATTCTGTAACACAGTTTCAAAACGTAATATGTGCTCGTGATTCGTTGAACGAATCAATTTGAAAATCGACGAACCTTTTCGTTCCGCGACTGTACCTACGAATACAAAATGTACGTGTTTTGTCGCTTGTAACAAAGTAGCATGAATGTTGCGCTGACTTAGAATGGTGTATTTCAGTGGATATAATTCTAGTTTCATACGTAGGTTCTTAAGAACATTTCCTTCCTTGGAAATTTTCATTTACAGCTCCTCTTACTGACATTTCTAAACATCTACGACCACACGTTGTTATCATGTTTCGTTTCAGCCGACGGACGTCCACTGCTGGACAAAGGCCTCCTTCAATAATTTCCAGCCCACAAGGTCCTGTATTCAGCAACTTCCCGAGATTCTCTTAATGTCGTCAGTCCAATATGTCGGAGGTCTGCCTTCACTGCGCTTTCCCTTTCGGGGTTACCATTCCAGCACTTTAGGTCCCCAACGTCCGTCGGTTTTACGAGCTATGTGCCCCGCCCATTGCCACTTCAGCATCGCGATGTATTGAGCTACGTCGGTGACTCTGGTTCGTCTACGGATCTCCTCATTTCTGATTTGATCACGTAGAGATACTCCGACTAGCTTTTTCCATCTCCTGCTGAGTGACTGAGCTTATGTCGCCCATACTCTATGAAGACCTTGCTTACGCTAGTTAAAAAAGATAGGTACTGAAGACTGTAGAGTTCACGGTTTATCAAAGTATAAAAGGCTAAAGGCTTCTACCCATACATAGTCGACGTACCAATGACACGTACGAAGCGGTTTGATTCCTCGTTCCTGATACGCACTGCAAAGGCCTGGAATACCCTCCCAGGCAGTGTCTTTCCTGCCACTTACAACCAGGGTGCCTTCAAATCAAGAGTGAATAGGCATCTTCTAGGCAAGCGCGTTCCACCTTAGACTGTATCATCACTTTCCATCAGGTGTGATCACAGTCAAGCGCTAGCCTATATAGTATAAAAAAAAAAGAAAATCCGTTCCCTAACGACTATAGCGCGGATCGATATCAGAGACGTCAAAACGGTATTATACAAAGTTGATTCCGAACTTTGCCGCCTCTAGACAGTCAGTTTACAGCCACTCAGGTTATTCCCCCCCACCCCGCTCGTATTGCTGAGACGTACGACATAAGCTTACAGACTATAGTGTAACCGTCCCAGACAGATCCCAGATGCAGCGTTTAAAAAGTCTCATCTATGTTTCTAACCTTTTCAAGCTCAAATTTTCCGTACCAACCATAATAAAAATGTTTCTTAGACAGATATTGTCCACGGTGGTTAATCTCCACAGACATTTACCAAGAACGTGGGAGAAATTTTAGTTCGCAAGTGTGTGCGCAATCACAAGTGTACTTTCTGTTCCATCAACCTCTCAGTCCGATGGTATGGCATTTCGACAATTTTGGAAAGAGATCAGGTTCAGGACTAACTGTTTAACGTGTTTTCCAAAGCACAAAGGATGGGTTAACTATACTCGTACTTTGGGTAGGTAATATTCCGGATCGATATCAAACTGAAATGTGCTAGAAATGGAAGTAGGACTTATATCCTGGATTAACACGTTGACTCCTTTTTCCCACTCTTCTACATTTTTTTTTAATTCGGTATCTTTGCGAAAAATATAAAACAGGAAAAAATGCAAAAAATAGTTAGCGAAACAGTTCACACCAATGTCGCCTCTTTGACCAAGAAAAATGATTTAATATAACCTTATCATTATATCATTAACTATATCCATGTAAGCTTTGATCTCAAACAAACGCTATTGTATCTATACTGTACTTCATAATATAATACGAGTATAATGATAGTTTAATTAATCTATGTTACACAAGAGGTAGACTATTCATATAATATCTACCTACATAACATAAACATGATATAAACGACTACCTTTACTCAGAAGCGTATGGTTACAGCTGATATAATTATGTAATGACATACGATCAACAACAGGCATCTCTGCCGCAGAGCAAAGGATAAAATAGACGCTAATAGATCACCCATTCAATCGGCTTCTAAAGCCGTAGCCGAGCAAATTTAAAAAATTAAATATTTTCATAACTACATTATCAAAACCACTCTCGTGAAAAATTATGCCTCTCGAGTGGGTACTTTTAACCGAGCATTATTTGATAATAATCAGTCAATGTTAAAGATTAAGATTTATATAAGAATGGTTCTTAAAAAACACCTATTTCGCCCTCTCATATAATCTTTGAACCACATTTGTATATCTAACAATACCTTTATCATATACAACTTGATATAGATAGATAGACATTTTCCTAGGCACGAACACCTTAAATTTTAGAAATCCACTTGACATTTCCATCCATAACTCACCCACCGTTCATCGCTGTTTTACGTGATAACGTTGAACAAAAAATTGGTACCTTTTGAGTCAAAACATTTAATGTTCAATTTATTTCCTTCTTTTTATGTTTCGATTTTCGATGTTGTGTATATGGAAGCCAGAATGTTGCAAAAAGTATCGTCTACCATTTTACTATAGTCTGAGAAGTGCATGGGAAAAAAGTGCTCGCCGTAGATACAACAGTAATTTTCCGTATATTGCTCGGATAATTCTAGACCGACGCACTGTACTCGTCCTAACGGGGCTGCAGCCTGTATGTGTGTAATAGACTATAGTGTATCTCCATGGGAACGCGGCAAATAGCGACGCGGTTTAGCAACACTTCAGTTGGAGCAGTTAGAACCGAAATTTGTTATTGGATCAATGTTCGAGTCAGGCGACGTCTAACATCTCCACATTCTCCAACTGTCCTGTATGATTCGCTGATATTGCATTCGACGATAAAACCATTTTCCATCAACTAGAAACATTAAGCTTACAACTTTTGACACTGAGAAAAGGCGATTATTCTTGAATATTTTATAATTTTTTTAGGTTATTTTTCTCTTAGGATTATGATTGCATAGAAGAAGCAGTGCTACAGTCAGTACGTCTTTACTTAAATAGGCTTTAACACGACAAGTTCTGTCATTGCAAAATAATAAAATTACTCAAATATTTTCAAATGACGCTACAATTAATATTTGGGCATAGTCATGGCATTCGACATTCGCCAAGCTCTTTGGTATCTTTCGAAACCAGGTATTAACAATGGTTAAATTGTTGAAGTGAAATATATTGGGCATTTTTTGAGATGTGAAAAAACAATTGAACTCCTGACACTGTTACCGTAGCCAAAATTGGTTGTCTGTAAAGTCGGCTTACGGACGATAGATTTACGTGATAACGTCATAATCGTGCCTCTCTATCGCTTGTTGCGCACTCTCGCTTGCACGCACAGGCTCAGGTGGAACGTTACGCGGAACGTTACTATTTTTCATGTGTGTTGCTGGTGTTAATCAATTTATTAAACGTTATCACTTCAAAAACTTTTTGTCGCCACTCCCGGAGTGCCACGTAATTTTCTTCCGTACTGTTTAGTTGATGAACCATGTTCCCATCGACTGCTTATTAAATGCTGAGCCAGTGTCGCCGTTTAACACCCACCGGGGATTCAATTACAAATAGAGGTTCACATGTTATAACACGCTTTATGTCGTGCACTAGTTGCATCGTACAATAAAGGTTCAGGTTCGGTTCCCATTTAGGGTCAGTTGAGAGTTTATATTGCCCCTTGACCTTTTCTAAAATTATCATCAAAAAAGCAATGAAATAGTTCAAAATATGGCTCACAGTTTAATTATCTTATTTTTGATTGTTGCGTAGTTATGTGGAAAAATGTAAGTTTTAATTTCTTAGATAAATGTCTCGCGAGATTCTGACAATAGGTACTGTAATTAATTGGATACCTTAACCTAAAATCCCACATCTAGGCCAGCGTGGAAAATTTTAGCTGTCTATACCTATTCCTTTAATACAAAATCTTACTTCAAACAGCCACTCTAATATTATGAAGGCAAAATTTTGTATATGTGTGTATAGCATATGTTTGTTACTCCTTCACGCCGCAACTACTGAACCGATATAACAAAAATTTGTAATCAATATAGATTTTACTCCAGTCCCCCAATTTATGGTAAAAGTGAAAAACCGAATTGTCGCGGCCAAAAGCTAAAAAACTTAACATTTAAATAAAAACAGTATATTCGTAAGCCTATTAAACGATGATAATATTAAATACGCCTAATTATAATAACGTAATTAATTATTCATTAAAATAAACAAATTGTTATTGCCAAAGCCAATTTATTCATGTTGTTTAGATTAAACCTACTAATACACTTGTATTCGATGCAATCAGCTTAACTGTCATTAGTCGAAATTAGATTACGCTATTACTTATACAAGTAGATTTCAGCGCGTTTGGCATTCGTTCTTTGCCGTAAGCGTGTCTTGATTCACGTGTTACGTCACAGGCTCTCAAACTGTGGCGCTGTGAACCCCTTGCGTCATGTAACCCCTTGGTTATTTTTTTTTTATAATTGATAGGCTTGCGCTTGACCACAATCAAGTCTGATGAACAGAAATGATGAGGTCTAGGATGGAGCGCGCTTGCCTAGAAAATGCCTATTCACTCTTCTCTTGAAGGCACCCAGATTGTACTTGGCTGGGAACACGGAAGCTGGAAGGGTGTTCCACACCTTAGCGGTTCGTATCAGAAACGTAGAAGAAAAGCGTTTCGTCCGAGTACGCTGGACATCAACCACATAAGGATGCCAATTCTCTCGACGTCTCGCGGTTCTATGTCATTTATATAGCAGTTCTACCTAATGACAATAGTGAAATCAGGAATTTGGAAAGGGGTTTATTTTGCATAAGTCTTAGTACTTATATCTATTTTTTTTTTCAGGTAATAACTATTCCCGAAAAATAAACATAATTCGCTTGCCGATTTCACCGTTTGCTACACAAATACATCAGTTCGGAATGGTAAGTATACATTCGCAGTCGCCATTGAGTTTTTGATTAAATTAAGTATAAAAAACTTGTAACCACAAATCGAACCCCTAGCTTCCAACATAGTTGACTTGTACTAAAACTGGAGTGAGGGTCAAGCATGGAAAACTTTGAACATCACTGTCCGACACGTATATGTATAATGACATAATGATCATTAGCACGGCAATGTGATCTGTCAGTAAACTGTCACGAACTGACGTGACAAAATTACACGATAACATTACGATGACAAGCTGTGGTTCCCGTCTCTACTCGCGCTTCGAAGCAACCGTTTGTTTTCCGGATATAAAAACTATTGAGAATGTAGTGTCATATGAAATAGCCTGTAACCTTTCTCAAGAAATATAATAAAAGGAAAATGTGACTGAAGAGATATCAACATACTATTCAACTGAACAGATGGAGCTAAAATCTGGATACAGACAGTTATTATGACGTCACTGTCCGTCAATAGAGAATTTTGCAATCTAAAATCGGAGATATATCACGCTGCCCACGATGCAATAAAATGGGAAAAAGACTGGCTTCATTGTACCTGTCGCGTTTACGGGCTTTACTTACTACTACTAGAACAAACTCCAGAGATTATTGCGTTCAAACAGAACTCTTCAGATTTATTATATTCGTTTATAGATAAATACGCAATACAATGTGCGTAGTTAAGTGGCGCGATGAGAATGCGCGCCCCGTATCTACGTACACGTGTCCGAGCGATCTATTTCCGTAATGTACGCTTTAAGAACTTTCTGAGGATATCCCAACGTGCGTGGAGATTTCGAGATGGAATTTCGTACACGATTTTTAGAACTTTCTGCGTTTCTGGACTTTATATACTTTGGTAGCTTTTTTTGGATTGCATTTCAGGCAAGCAGGCAGAAAGTGTTGGTTAATTGCTACACAGCATCGCACCGGAACTTAGTACGGTCATAGGCATAACAGTTGTTTGTTGCTATATATAATACATGTTTCGGAAATCAAATCCTGTTGAAATATCGTTGTTGCAAACTGTGCCAGAAGCTCTTACTCTTAATACTATTGTTGATATTTGTTTAGTTATGAGGTAGTTCCGATATGAAAATATTAGAAGCTCTAAAAATCAAACTATTAATCCACGCAATCTCTTGTAACATATTTTTAAAATAGTTCAAGAAAACACTAAAATCTTATCGAGGCCAAAACGCTTTTAGGGATTTCCGAGTTCGTCTTTTAAACCAAGTTTAGGGGCAATTAGATTTGGAGTGAAGACAGACGTTTGATAGATGGCTGGTATTAGTGCAGATAATCTTAATGTCTGTGTTTACAGTTGACTGAGTTGGCTACAGATCAGAAGTGTATACAACGGACTGACAGACTGATGGACGCCAAAACATCTATTGACGTCCGAAATATCTGCGCCTGAAAGTGTTGAGGTAAGCAGAAGATAGATCGTTCTTGTAGCGAGAGCCATTTGAAAAATGCATTTTGATATAATTTCTATGTACCGTCGGTATTTTGATTGGTCAAGTGCGAGCGTCTTTGACTACAGCTGCACGATAGTAGTTACCTAGGAAGTAGATGTGTATAGTTTGTCAAGGTTAGGAATAAGAGCGCTAACCTGCCAACAAACTGTTAATCAGTTTGGCGGGATATTAATTTAAAGATAACAATATTTGTGAATCAGATCAAAAATTATGAGTTTTGCCTTTACCAGCCTGTAGTTGTGAAGTTTCTTTTTAATTTTCGGTGTTTCGTCCCTGTGGCTCGTAGAACACGTTAACCCATCGATGCTGCGCCTCACTCCCCTTCGGTCGTGTTGAATTTGAAGCTGAAATATATAAGTAGTTACGTCGGATGAAAGCGGGGAATAAAATAAATAAATATATACGAGCCATTTTACACATCGCATTCTAGCCCCAAAGTAAGCGATAGCTTGTGTTATGGGTACTAGATAGGTATAACTGATAAATATACATACATACTAATATACATAAATATAATATATTGAAAATAATAATAAAGAGTAATAAGAATAAGAAATGAATAAGAATGCATGCTATGCATCCGTGTTTGTTCAGTAAAAAAAATTTCTGAAAAAGACTGAGTCGGTTCGGAATTATTTTGACTATCCGATGGTCCATAGACTTCTTTGGTCTGGACAACGTGTTTAAGCACTGGGCAAACCTTTTAAAAAAATACCGACTACAAATTAGTTGGTTAGACTTGTTCTGGAGTAGAGATTACCAGATAAGATACCAATAAGCTTAGTAATCTTCTGGGATCCTCTTGAATATTATAATACTTATGTCATATTTTTTCATAAAAAATGCAAAGTTTGAGATGGTGATATCAAAAAAAAAAAAACACCACGCTTTGTTATCAGTGAATAAATCAGAAATAGATGTAGCAGTCACGTTATCTTTAAAGCAGTTACCCTTTTCCCGATCTCATAGAAAAATGCCACGCTTCGAAAGTCACCCGATCACCGTTACGTTTGGCTCATTAAACACCAGTCACAGTCGTGGAACCTTAAAATGGCCTTCTAAAATCCTCCGTCTAGCCACCCCAGTATTCTTGATATCTCCGCAAAGAATTGGACGATACGTTAAACCTCGTACAGATGTGGCAACTTGACATTCGTAGTTCAGAAGTTGTTTCGTAAATATGTACCTTGAAAATTTTTGTCAGGATTTTCGTAAGAAGAATGGCTAATAAATATATGGCTATTTCCCTTTTCCAAATCTCCCCAGTTAAAGTCAACCTCTTCGCTACGGTAAGGTAAAACACCTCAATTTGTGGGGATCTAACCTGCGACCTTTCAGCTCCAGTTCGTTTTATAACTGTTTATCTATTGAGGCTTTCAAATTTCATGCCTAATACACCAAATCGATCAGGGCAAAATTTGTCACGGTTAGGGTTCTTGCCGTGGTAAAATATTTTACTTGAATGATGGGTAATTGATAAAATTTATCACGATGCGATAGCAAAGTCACGGTCCCTAAACCGTGAAAAATTAATTAATCAGACGCTGATAGGGTCAACTAGCCAGCTAACCTACAAAATTTATAAACTCCAAATATTTTTATTCACTTAAATACTTGCCATATTTATAAATCATTGACCATTTTGGTTGTACATAATTCTGTACTTAGCTTTTATAGTGCTTTTCACATCCGGTGTATGATTTTTTGCGAACATTTTTATATGACAACTCAGTTTATTCTAAGCTTAAAGAGATACGTTGTATTATCTAAAATTATGAGGCTATATTATCTAAGTTACGAGGGAGCCCATAAGTTTAGCTGTACAAATACTTAGATTTGATTTGACTGCCAATTGCCGACTTCAGCCATACCAATAGAGTAGACGGCAGTGTCCGAAAATTTAAAGTTAAGTTGGCATTAAAAGTTGGAACGTCGGTGAACGGTGAATGAACTGTACGATACGTTAGAGGAGAATAGTAACATTCGTCGATAAGACTCTCCGGAGCGTGCCAAAACTTGAATTTATTATGTTCGGTTCGGAAATCAAAAGTTAATGTTACGTAGTTACGGATGTGCCTTTTGTACAGCAACAGGGTGAAATGTGAAGTACCTACAAATACTTAATATATGATTTCTATTTCCGAAACAGATGAAATATATTCAGATATCAAGGTGAAATCTCTACATAAAGAAAACTTGAATCATTGACTTATCATCTAGGCGATGAGAAATAAAGCTAAAAAAATTCACCGAGGTTCCCCTCATAATAAAGACAAGGGATAAGAAAGGGTTTTTCGAAATTCCATAAGATTGACCCAAGAGAAGCAGGGGTTTTAAAAATATTTATAAAGTATGATATTATTTTTATTGAAAATGTTCGATTAACGATATCGTTAACTTATACTGTAACCGTAAAAGTTCAAGATATCAGAGAATGGATTGCGTCTCCACGCATAACAGCCATGTTAATTCGTTGCGCAAAAATTTACCCTGTCCTTCTGTTGTTCCTGCAGTGTAATGGTAAACAGGATTCCTGGGTTCAAACCCTAGGTTTGCACCATTTCGGAGTATTGTGCACACGATGTAAACAGTCCTTTGACACGTAAACAATAACAAACAACTGTCTCTTCTCTAATAGAACAAGAGCATTATGCGGCACACCACAACTATAAACTGCAGTACAAAATCCATCATAACAATCGCTAGTCATCATTTAGGGCTGTCCATTACTTACTCTTAAGTTAATAGTCAGTCTCCGATTTCTTTTAACTAAACATATTTTGACCAACAATTTTACCATTAAAATTGAAGTCATGTGAAAGTTATGAGAACTTTAAAACTAAGTAATATTTGGCTATTCCTACTACGCGATATCGGACGAATCTTCTAAAGACCTAAGATACGGACCACAGACAATAATATGATCTTCTAAAAACTTGTGTTTTTTTCATATTTTACAAATATAATTAAGTCTATATAGGTACTTATTATATCAAGTCAACACCTTGTTGTTGTAAAGATACTTCGGTATTTAGGCACAAATATTTCATGATGCCTACAATTCAGCAATTCTTACAGCAAGCCTTTTGATGTTGTCTGTTGGTCTGGCAACAATGCGTTTCTACATTAAGCGTTCTTAAAGCTATGCTAGCTACGAACTTGTGTTGAGAGAGTAGAAAACTAGTAAATGACGATTATTACTTGCGAAAGAATTCACCAACCCTATCGCCACGTTACATCATTACACGCGCTCTCCTGCGCCGAGTTATTATTAAACAAACCACGTGTGCGATATACGTGCGCATGCGCACTGCGCCGCGGACAGACGCGCTAACGGGCGCGGATACACGGGGCTCTAGCAGTCTATTTGGAAATATAGATCGGAATAAAGATTGGCGCTAAGGGACCACCCAGAAGCACCCACCCAAAACTAGCTGCCGCTTATATAATGCCAACTGTAGCTTTCAGTTTAACTAGCTTTCTTCTCACTAAAATTAATATAGATTGAGCTTTACTTAAGAATAAATAAAATGTGCATAGATTTTTAAATTTTTTATTTATAGTTGTGTTAATTGGTTTATGGTGTTTATAGTTATGTTAATTGGTATATACTTATTTGCTGAATTCATTTTCGTGTTTTGCTGAACAAATAATTGGAAAACTAAGCAAAAGATTAACCAGATTGTATACGGAAGCTAAGCTTAGTATCAGAAATTCATTAACTTTGGTAATAAATGTAGATTTTGAGCGAGTTGATACAGGCGATATAGTATCAAAGATGCATAAAGATACTGAAGTGATTTTAAACAGCCCATCAAATACTAACAATGTCATAAACAACTGAGTTGGTAACTGGTTCTAATTAAACCATAATAATTATGGAAACTAATTAAAATTAATATACCGACAATAGAGTAAATAAATAATAAATAAGTGTACACGTATAGTACGTCGTAATAACTAATCAGATTTCACGTAAACATTTTCTGCAACACAAACAATGTTCGATGCAAGCCACAACTAACTAGACAACATCGTTAATGAATTTAATTATTCATGTAAATCTAAACCGCTAATCGATGGGCAACTTGAACTAACCCGTGTATATTATATTATATCTACAGTCTAGCGCATGTCAGATAGTGTGCACTTACCTACTGTAATACTATCGCTATACTGTGGTCATGTGCATTATAAACTATGTTTACGCCAGATTACAAAGTAAACGTATGACAAAACTATTTAATTGGTCATGAACTCTTCGTTTTGTTATATGATGCTATTTCACACGAAGATGTTCCTTTTTTAGATGGAAGAGTTACATTTAATTGACGGTTATCAAAAGAAGTTTGTTCTGTGAATTTTGTCTGGGAAAATTGAATCTTTAAAGAAAAACAAGAAACTAACACAGTATATGATTTAATATCTCCTGAAAACGATTGCAAAACGTATTTTCCTACGTATGTAATTGAAAGATTTTTGTGGTGCTGTGGGTAAAATATTGTATTCATGCAATGGTTTAGTATTTGTTTCAATTCAACATACCGGATCCCGTTTAAAGGTATCACTCCAGCGAAATTTCTGTGTGGTCGTATACCTACTGCTTATAGTAGTATCTAAAGACTATAGTTAGCTTATCGCCGTCAATACGTTGTTTGTTTTATCTGCAGTAATGGCCCTTTACTGTCCCTCGGGAGAGCAAAGGCCTGTCCGTACTTGCTATATTGCGATGGGCGATAAATTTTATTGGAAATGTCATTACTCCCGTATCCTTGTCAGCTGACAATATCGCTCCCAGTCGTATAGAGGGGCGATTAATTTACACAACAGGAACTATAAAACTGGTCTCTAATGGATACTTATTCTTGTGAGATCTCAACTATACAGTGTAAGAGTCGTTTAATTTTTGATCTATTCACGTAGAATAACTTCTTATCTTGCTTGATCTTAATAATTTATTAAAAAAAACTTTTTTGCGTTAACATTTTAATGATTAAAGCTTGAAAGGGACTTAAATTATATCGTTTTAAGAACTTTGTGCATGTCAATTTAACTATCATTGTTTACAACTTAGTGATAAAAACGAGTTTACTCTCAAATAGTATTTGTCTTTCGTCCAAAATGGATTTAAATTCAAGATCAAAGTTGAAACCTTTAAGAATTTAATGTAGATATTCAGTATAATATGTAATAAATAAAATATCTATACAGTTTCATTTTGAACTTAATAATATTACTCAAACGCTACGGAATTCGTTCCGATATTTAACTTTAACTTAAGATTAGACATGGTTAAGTTATAATCGGTGTGGATAACTTATAAAACACTTTGAGACAACCAGAAGTGGACTTTTGGCCTTGAGTCAACTGAAAGGAAGCCTAATCAATTTTCTCATCATTTGCAGAACATATTACCAGTCAGTATCTATCGTATATTTCGATGAGGATTTCGATACAATAACCCATCATACCGATACGCAAGTTTGACACATTTTTGAGACAATTATGGAGAGATACAAAAAAGTTTCCTTGAGAGTTTTAATAACAAAAAGTGGTCGCTCCAGTTCATCGTAATTCAACTGTAATGATATTTTGTCTGCACTCCTTCCTACTAGGGACAGTTCTAGTAAAGCTTTATTGAAATTAGCTAATGTCAGAAACTCAACTAGAAGAACGTTCAAATTCGATTAGCACCATCAAGTGTTAGAATGCAATAAACATGCATTTAGTATAACAAACGTTTATAAAGTGGGTATACTCATAATATGACGCAAGCCATTTATCTCGTAGAAATGTACATTGTACACGTGTTAGTTTTTCGGTCCCGTCGAAACACTTGGCTTGCTGAAACGTAGTATGTTATCAATATCGCATAATATGCGTCGTAGGTACTCACTACTTACATTACACGAATGCACGCCGCGTGTTTACGACAATGTTGCTTGTTTGTATAAGTGGTATTTAAGGCCATCGCCGAGGGTGCAGCTACGTTTAGTTCTTTTTTTCTTTTTCCTGGACCAAAACTGCGTTTGAAATCTTAGTCTGTTCTGCATCGGAACCCCGATATGACTTCTTTTGGATCATTTGAGCCAGCTCCCTATAGAAGCTCTATCCAAATCGCTTAGCCGTCGTCCAAGAAGCAACTACGTTTAGATTTTCTTTTTTTATGGACCAAAACTGCGTTTGATATCGTAGTCTGTTGTGCGTGGGGTCCCCAATATGGCTTCTTCTGGATCATTTGAGCCAGATCCCTCTAGAAGCCAAAGAGTTCATCCAATCGCTTAGACCATCGTCAAGGAAACAACTACGTTTAGTTCTTCCTTTCTTTTTCCTGAAACAAAACAGCGCTTGAAATCTTCGTCTGTTGTGCGTGGGGAGTGGGGACTCTGATTTGGCTCACTGCTGGATCATTCGAGCTAAGCCAGCACCCTCTAACAACCAAAAGGCCAAACCGCTTAGGTTTAAGGATAGGAGCAAACGCTGGTGGAGAGAGGGATGCCACTATAAAGTTTCTCATGGAGAAGAGGATAGGAGCAAATGCTGTTGGAGAGAGGGATGCCACTATAAAGTTTCTCACGGAGAAGAGGAAAGGAGCAAACGCTGGTGAAGAGAGGGATGCCACTATAAAGTTTCTCATGGAGAAGAGGGTAGGAGCAAACGCTGGTGGAGAGAGGGATGCCACTATAAAGTTTCTCATGGAGAAGAGGATAGAAGCAAACGCTGGTGAAGAGAGGGATGCCACTATAAAGTTTCTCATGGAGAAGAGGATAGAAGCAAACGCTGGTGGAGAGAGGGATACCAGTATAATGCTTCAAAATCGTGATGCTGAAATAGGTGTTTGCTGCTGCGCCTAAATATCTTCTTGTGCCTATCACGCGGTATTCGAAGAATGCAAGAGTTCATTAAGTACACACATTAATATAAAACACACATTCGTTTCCAAAGCACAGCCCCACTACGAATTCTCACAACATTTACAGCTTCAACAATAATAAAACTTATTCCCAATTCTGCGGGCGCATTTCCATTTAGTGCGACTTATCCGAACGTGGGTAAGTAAAATATCTCGTCTCGGGAGCCGCGCGAAGATTAAGAAGTTCCTGCAAATAATCCCGGACAGATTTAGACCCTGAGCCGTGGTGTTTTCGTTGCGAAATTGGAACATTTTTCCCCGGCCAATTAGAAAACTTTTGTAAATTACAATAATATAGAGGATTTCAGGTATTCAGGTCGTATTATATAGACCTATTGGTATTTCTTGACCGACTTTAAAATGGGTATCAATTCGACTGTTTTGTACATATTGAATTACCCAATATCCGTTACTGAAATGCGTCTAAAAATTTAGAATCTCCATACTGAAACTACCTCTTTTTACCTTAGTATAAGTTGATCCTGAAATATGTTAAAAAGAACTATGCAGACATTTAACCATTGACCAAGTTACACAATTATGTCAATGAAACATTAAATACGTGTATTATGTAAATAATTTCCAATTGATAAATAATAATTTCCGACGCAGTGACCTACTGGCCCAAATAAACGTGTTTTTCATAAATTACCATTGAATGACCCGAAGGAACAACGGTTAGGGATAATAATTTCCAGAACGCGTTAGTACGTGACTCACGCAGTTCATGTTCATTATAAATTATGATTATTTATATTCACATACGTAGACGGACGACATCAATATCACTTCAGAATCTATTGCTAATTCGGTTAGCATCAGGAATAGTTTTTAAGTTGATCCAACTTATAGTTCCATACGATATATGGCGTTATTATCGAGTTTATTATAATATTAAGTTAACGTTCTCATCACTACTGCCCTAAACTGGACGAGTGCAGTTTGTCAGGCTTCACACACCTTTGAAAACATGGAGCCTCCTATAAATGCAGGTTTCCTCAAGACCGTACAATATATATATCATACACTATATTACATTCCACCTAATCTTCTTACGAATAATCGGATCAGCAACATCGACAACTTCCAGTAACTATTCCCCCATCCGCGGACTTATCAATAGTTACCAACAACATCCTTGAGCCATTGTCAACACGCACTGACTCGACATTAGCTCCACGAGAGATTATATCGAGTGCCGCTTGACGCTTCATATCGATCGGTTAACTAACCGTTTTGTTTATACCACATAACTCATAATTCATGAGCGGTTAGCGAGTAAACTTTAGCATAAAAGAATTTTGGAAGTCATGTTTATCCATTAAACTAATTTCACTAGCCGTTCCCCCATCGACAAACTTTTCAATTGTTACTAAAAACGTCCTTGAGCTTGGCTTCATTATATGACCTGAGTTATAAAATATAAGGCTTTTTCTTCGAACCTACTTAAAGTACTATTTAGTGTTCTGTGCTTAAAGGAAGTTGATAACCTCAAACCCATAAAAAATAAAAGTCTTGTTTGAAACGTAATTACCTCTATCCTAGGTATAAAAATATCGTTATCCTTTGAGCAATATCGTTTTGGATTTGATGTTGAAAAATCTTGATTTTACACATTAACATGAATTAACCTAATTATACTGAATTGATCAATCAAATGGCAACTAACTATTACAATAAAAATGATCTATCAGAACACAAACTACTAGACGGATTGGGCATATTAACATACAAATACCAAACTGCATGACGTAGGATAAAAAAGGACTTTTGAAAATTCAAAACCTAAGGGGGAAAATAAGTAGTCAAGTGGGAGAAACCACAGTCATTTCCCAGTCTCTACGATCTGATAATAGCAACTAACATATAGAAATAGTAAAGTAAAACACAGCGGGACATAGGCTGGAAGTTGAAAACAATGAAGGCACTCACAAAATAAATAAGCACTCTAAATAATATTTGTCCCCCGCACCAAATTCAGTAAAGTTCCACGATAAAACATTAGTAAGTATAATTTATATTATCCCAAGTCCGTAACAAGTTTCATTTGCTGTGGCAAACCAACTTCGTAAAGCTAAAGCCAAGTTGTGAAATACAATAATAGCATTTCCTTACTGGGTTATCATAATAAAGTTAGTACATTTATCACGAGATATATCATTTGCCGCTTTTGCTCAAACTCTTGCGCCAACCGGTTTCACCACTAAGTAGTATTTGCACGAAGATAAGCAGAGCTCGCGAGGCTCTAAGGCTGAACGCAAATGTTTGTTTAAACAATATTTTCTTTCGTGCCCCCACTCGATGTCGACATCAAATTAAACAAGTTTTAAAACCGAGACCGCTTTCAGAGTCGTCCTGATAAAAGTTAACGGAGAATAATAAAAGAGAAAATAATAATCAGCTGCTTTGAGATGCGGATAATATAATAAAATACTTCGTCCGCTCCGAGAAAATAATATTATTGCGTTGAGAAACATCAGGAAAGTGACGATTAAAACATTGCATCGAGATCTTCAGTTCGTATTGCGATGATTAAAATCAGCTTGAGAAATTAATGGCATGAGAGCAAAATTTTGAATGTGAGAAAAAACAAAATTAATAATATATAAAACTAAACTAACTATTGGTGTACTCCGTGACTAAATAAAAACTTCAATAGCTCAAAGGAGTCGATTAGCTTAGGAGTAAATCTTATAAACATTCTAATCAGGTTATTGAGTCAACATAATTAAAAGTTACCTATAATTAACATCACCAGAATTATAGGATAAGTGAATGTGACTACTCAGCACTTCAAAACATACAATTCTTCATAATCCTTAAGGGAAAAACAAAATGACGACTAAAAATAGTTTTTGACAATAATGGATGCAAAGTGGAAGCGCTAAATTGCTGGCGAACCTCCCAAAAGTAAAAATGCAGGTACTCAAAATGAAGGTAACAAAAGAAATTTCGGCTGACAATTACCGGATCACTTCAAAGCATGACTGCGGTAGAGAAAGAAACAAAATTACAGGTTGCAAATTGAAACAGCTGACTACTCAAAAAGCATATTTTTTCACGAAACATCTGTCGAATACTTAACACGTTATGTGTGGTTTGCAACCATCTGAATAAATACTTTCCACATGTGAGCAAATGCATGCGAATAATTTATGTATTTAGTCATAATTTTTTAAAGTAAAATAGAGTACCTAACTATTAAGATTTACAAACATTACCAATAGCCCACCATTGTAAGAAGCTTAGATATCGATGCCCCTGTGCCCAATAGTAGGAACATGATGAGCTGATAATGCAGATAGAAATATGATGGACAACACCTTATTATTTACTGGAAAATAATATTATGTGCTCGAATCTTTCAAAAATAAAAAAATAGATGCAAAACAATTTCAATTTCCATCAAGACATGATTCAAAGAGCCCAAGACATCAACCTGTAAAAATTATGGATTCAACGGTTAAAAACTTTCATTTAAAAGTTACGAATTTCATAAGATGTTCATAATTTTATTGATGGGTAAAAGTTGATAGCGGTATTATTCTATCTAGATTCTACGCTGAATAAAATCTAGCATCCCCTGTCAGTAAATGGTAACACGTTTGTGATACGCTCACAAAAGAACTAACATGGAAAGACAAAAGGTCCATTCTTTATTCAGCTACGGTTCAAACTGCACTGGGACTCTATTCTCTAAAACACAAGTAAAAAAGGTTACTTTACAATGAAGACGCATCGCAGACCATGAGGGCCGTATACTGCGGTAGCGTATAATAAAAAAAATGATGCAACGAAAAATGGTTTTTAAACGAAAACATAGTAAAGGAGATAAGGTTGTTTTATTGTAGCACAACATGGGGGCGGACGGCGAAACGTAAAAAAGGACCGAATACAGGCTGCTCCAGTATCTGGTTACTTCAAAACTCAGTACAACCAACGTAAAAATAAGATTATTCATTGCTCTAGTAGTTGTGTTAGTAATTGTGTTGATTATGGCTAAAGTGTTCCACTGAATGCTTATTATCACGTTGCCCATGGATATATCCGATATATCCATGGACAACAAATCGATATATTATATCGATTTGTTATAAATCCCCAAAATTTAAATTAAATAAAAATGAGACTAACCAGAAGAGAACTAACGAGACTATTATCAAGTTAAGTTCCATTGGGTTAAGTGCTCACATGACAATATAAATACAAAAATGTAAAATTGAAATAGAAATGAAACAAACAGTTAAATTGGCTCAAAATCAAGGACGCATGAAGTAACCTATATGGTTAGTTTTTATGGTTTTGGAGACATTTTAGAGTCACCTTTATATCTATCCAAAGAAGCTTTCAAGGAATAATGTGACTGTACAGGCTGATGATAATGATGATGAATATGAGACAAAAACAACAGAAGGAAAGCAAATTCATTTTTAAAAGACGAATAAAAACAATACTTTGAAATTGTTTTTAGCATAGAGTCGTTAAATATTCATCGGAAAAGTGTTTCACGGTAAACTGTCAAGCTTTCATAAAAACTCGCAATGTACCAACTTGTAATACAGACAGAACGACAAGATATCTAAAATGCTGAACATACATTTCAATCGTTGTATTGAATTGTCGCGGAGCCGTTTCATACCAATTTTCTTTTTCGAATTTCATATTCGCTGCTCCATTTTTATTTGCACAATCTCGAATGTGCATTGGACGTTTGGAGAAAATGTTTTTGTTCTCATAAATTATTATATTCGTGTGTTGTATTGGAAAACACGTTATGGTATCGATTATTTTAATTGCTTCTGTGACTTTTTTCTTTCAGTTCTTTTCACGTGACTAGGATGATTTTGTAAAGTAACTAATTCTGGTTTTCACAAAGCCAGCGGGAACCATCGATTTTTCTGGAAAAAAAAGTATGCTATGTTGTAATTCTGGGGTCTATAGGTCTATTCCAGATTTCAGAAAAATCTGATCAGTAAGTATTTAAGGCCTGAAAGAATCACAAACTTTCACCTTTATAATATTAGTGTGATTAATAAACGTAATTTTATTACAGATAACAAATGAATATTAAAACCGTGGCTGCATAAAATTTGACATACCTATGACCAATTCAAATTACTTACCATAGTTTATTAATAAAACAAGGCGTTAGGCAATCGGAGATTAATTATCAATACAATAGGATAATGCGTAACAGCGGAAATTGTTAATGTATTAATAAGCATTTAAAAAATGCAAATAGGCAATCAGGTCTGGCCTAGAATAATTAGCAGACCGTGGTTAAATGCCGGGAAAACGACTAGATCCAAGACAGACTATCACTTATAGCTCTTTGCGGTAAAAACTAGGCATTTACGCTTTTTCGTTTCGTTTCTAGTTAAGTGAGGTGTAAGTGATAAATTATACATACAGCACATAACGATTATCTTATGCAGTTCCCGTGGCATATTCGTATGAGCCGTACGTATACATTTTATTGATAATATACCACAAGGTTCTATGTACAGGGCATACAGCTATAGAGTAAAGTTAGAAACTCGATATTGCTAGAAGAAACGAGAGTCAAAAGTCACACAGGGGGACAAAAATCATATCTCAAAAATTGTGATGAAATCATATTTTAAAAAGAAAAAGGAATAAGTAGAAAACCAAAGAAAGAAAAAGGCTATGGATTTAAAAAAGTCATAAGCGAGTAACGGTCGATAAAAGTAATTCGAAGAAGAAAATATATCGTACTTTATCTTATACAGGGTTATTTTAAAAATACCAAATCTCTCTCGGCCTGTAGTTGTTTACATTAAAACTAACAACTTTTGTTCTACGACTTTTCAAAATTCAGTATTAATTTATTTCATACAAAAAAATGTTATTTCTGTAAAGTGACATTACGCTGTTGCGGTTTCGCGCCGCGACTTCGCGCACCGGCCGCCGCGTCGCGCGCCGCGCCCTTGTTACATTACAGAGTAAGCGTAAGTGGAGTATCTCTGTAAAACATTGAATATTTGATATTTCTCCAAATATCGAGTTTAAAAAAAAGTCGTAGAACAAAAGTTGTTAGTTTTAATGTAAACAACTACAGGCCAAGAGAGATTTGGTATTTTTAAAATAACCCTGTATAGTAAATAGAAGTGAGGGATATAAAGCTCTTACCTTCAAACTACTCCAATGCAGACTGGCATGCGACTAATCGACTAATGTGATCTGATAAAGACGTATATTTTAATCTGCTGCAAAGAACTTTTTTTTTACTTTTGGAATAAAATATTTGGTAGCCACCCTGTATAAAATGTGTCTGATATACAACGTTCTACCTGTCTTCATCAATAATATTTTTTATAAAGTATCTCTTGAGTCTCTAACGTTGTCTAACGGCTGTCAGATTTGATTGATGCTCTTAAACACTCCCGGGTTTAATTCCCTGGAGTCCTTGTCAAGTTTATAAAGAGTTATCTAAAAGAAGGATATTATTTTTTAAAGCGTTTAGGTTTTTTATGAAGCCCCCTCTATCTTTGGACATGGGGGATAAAGATTAGACGGCCTAAATCTACAACTCGTGATAATTTAAACTCAGGTATATAGCTCATAATTTCTTTAGAGATAATTATATTAGTTCATTTTTATTTGTACATACAGACAAAAAATTAATTCAAAGTATTTTCTGTTTACGGTATAGTGGAAAATTTAATGATAGGTAGAAACTGAATACAATGAATGAAAAATAAGCACAGTGAATACATACGAAATCGAAAACATAAATTAATTTTAAAGTAAACTGCGAGAGGCAATAAGAAAACAAAAATTACTCTTACAAATACGAGATTTAAAAGGGAATAATTTACGAACGTTTTTAATCTCAAATGATCTTTCGAAAGAGATAAAAGGAAAAAGCAGAAGCGCATAATCTCCGAATCGATCCTAACATTGTAAATGCACATAAAAGTACTAATTAAAAGCGGGACATTGGAAAATCCGTGCAGAATCGTACTGAGCAACGAAAAACAAAGAAGACTCGAATCAAAGAGATTTAGTAAAACCGTGAACCGAATGTTGGAAGCATTTTCAAACTTGATTTTAATCTTAAGGTTTTTATGGCACTTTTTTCTATCATTATCATTGACGCTAGTATTTAAAACAACAGGATTCAGGTTTTTTAAAAATGAACACTTATACCTTATTTGAGTTGCTAAGACATGGTTCGGTAGATATGGGAAGCACATAAATATGTAAAAAATAATCTGTATGAAACAACAGCAATACTATGTCAATAGAGTAAAAAGGTTAGATTAATTGGGTTTGGCTGCAAATTAAATTGATAACAGAACTTGCTTATTTGATATGATATTACAGCAAAGATTAAATTTTTTTTTGGACTTTTATACCACTTATACTAAAACGATAAACCTCTTTGCATAGTTACGGCTTTGATGTTCAATTGACAATAACCAGGCAACTCGCCTCTTCTTTGACTCGTGAATTTGCGAATTTATCCCCTCTGTCATTTATATAACATTCAAATATCTGGAGCCCACTCCCATCCGGGCAATCTCGATAAAATTGTATAAGAGGATTAAAAGATTTATTGTATAAACCTCCTCAAAGGGTTTTTTCGGATGCTCTCCTCTATTTTATTTTGTCTGTCTGTTTCTTGTAGCCGTCGTGCGTGCTCGCGCATAACTTAACCGAAAATGCTTAAACTTGTTCGTTTATTTGACTCGTTCACGCTGAGGGGACGGAAATATCGCGATGAAAAATTTACTTCACAAACACTTTTTAATTCAAGACGGGCCTGCGCTTGACGACAATCTCACCTAATCGTAAAGCAATGAAGAAGTCTTGCTTGAAGCACCCTTGTCTGTATTTAACTTTTTATGGGAACAATTAAAGAACATTAATCAATAAGTAAACTACGTAGTTCAATAAGAAAGACACAAAAAATAGATAACAACACAAGTTAATACATAATGACAAGTTTAATGTTTGAGTAGATACCAAGAAATGTAAGATAAGAAGATACAACATTTTCTTGCCCTAACGTTCTGAAGAAACAATATTGGAAATGTCGACTCATTAAGAACAGACAACGGTACGTCGATGATTAAAAGGAATTGGAAAAATAAAATAAAAGATACGAAGAAGAAGGCATTTCTATGATTCTTTTATGAATCAGTCAAGAAAACTTAACAGGCGTGGCTTTGTAATTAAAAAATAGCGAGCCATTTTCATAATAGACGCCTGTTACTGTAATATACAATAACTAACCCTCGTGCTTAATATTATTGTTTCGTGATATTCTGACAGAGAAATGGAAATAATCAATGTTTGTAATATAAAAACAGAAAAGATTATAGACATACAGAGTCAATTCAATTACGAAGACATACTAGGTACCACTCCCAAGATATTCTCCGATAATGGAACAAAATTGAAACGGAATCACGAACTGAAATCACCCTGGGCAGAATTCGTGATCCGGGCGCATGCTACATCCAAAATGAAAATCGAAACACGAGGTGGAGTGGAGTGCTATTGCCAGAAATTAGTGTACTTTCTCGAGCTGCTAGAGCCGAATCCATTAGTGGCCCGGAAAAAACAGCTTCGGCGCTTCGGCACTGCCAAAAAGGATTTACAAACTCAAAACGAGTGTAAATTAAGTCTTAATCTACTAGTGCCTAAGTCTTTCATGTTTGCGATTTATCACGGGATTAAGGACTTAGATACTAGCATTTAATTCAGCTTGTTTTATTGTTTTGATGGCTCGGCTGTAATAGTGAGAGTTCTCGTGTTTGATTCCCGTCATGGATTAATTTAGAATTTTATCATTTTCAAATTGGTTCAATGGGCCAATGCCCTCCATGAATAATCAACAAACGTAGCAAATGGAGAACCTTTATTTAAAAAGTAAGATTTATAACATCTCGCTCAATAGTCCACAGAGCAATGTTGCGCCAGAGCGGTCGTCACAGCTATACCTTCAAATGTCCCGTCTTCAGAGCAGACGTGTTAATTGCAGACGTCTGGCGTATCTATCTTGTAGTTTATGTTGCTACTATTGTCTGTGGCTACATTCCCTTGAGCACGATTATCGGATCAATATCATTCAATTTTCTTTTAGATTACTTCTATATATAAGTGTTTATCGTCGTTATTGATCGTAAACCTGAGCTAGGTACCTACATCTTAAAGATAAATACACAAAAGTTATTTAATTTCATATAGATTACCTATAAAAAATAAAGTTTACAATGTTTCCGATGCATTAAGTGGCAACCCACAACAAACTTAACGGAGTATCTTTTCGCTGTCGCCTTTTTACAAAACATTACTCGAACTATTAAAATAAAAGTAATTTTCTATGACTGTATCAAAAGTCATTTAATTATTTTTGCTCAATTATGAAATCCCAGAATGACTTGCAACGGTTAGAAATCCTAACAGCAAAACATAAGTAAATAGTATAACTATTTATCCAAGAGCATTTTTCCGTAACCAAATAATTAATTATATCTTGCAACGCGATGCTGATAAATATTTTAGCTCCTAACTACGTCGTCTAAAAACTCAATTAGAGGGTTTATTAAAATGAAATTAACTGGAGCCTAACTTGATTATGAGTGACGATGCAGTATAAGATGAAAGCAAGCTGAATTGGAAGGGGTAAGGCAGTTTGTTGAAACTTAAGCCCATTACCAAAATGTTCCTTGCCAAAATAAGCTTATATTTATTTTCTATTAAGTAAAAAGCGTTGACTTTGGCTCGCGATTTACGATGTTATTATTTAAGTACGGATTTATGTGAATCGTAAAAATGCATTAGTTTGACGTTTATTCTTCTGTATGGTTTTTGCTGGAAAAGATTGGTATTAAGATCGTTCAGAGGTCATATTATGAAATGGTTTTGGCAGAAACGCTATTAATTTTTATTAGGGCTATATTTATCTAAGAGTCCTTGTTTTTTTCTCTCTTGTATTTGTATATTATCATTGCGAGTTCTTTTATTATTTGTGACATAATTTTTTTCTTAAAATTATTTTTCTCTGTTGCAGGTACATTTAAATAAATATTCATAAAACTGCATGGTGTTGGTAAATAGGTAAATATATACTTCAAATCATGTTTCACGCTTACTACTAAAGTAATAAAACTAAATACTTACACAAGACATATTATTGTTACTTTATAAATATGAAGAGATAGGTAAAGCCAAACTGAGATGTATCAAACTCAAACTCAAAATATCTTTATTTCACATAGGCTTAACGTACAGGCTCTTGTAAAACGTCAATATGATATTTGTCGCATCTGTATAGTGATAACTATAAGTCGACTTAAAACTAAGTGTACGAGGGTTCAAACGCGCCCTGCACTGAGAAGATCCGTCTTTAAAGGAGTTCAGCCATTTAACGCTATTACATTACGGTGTTTGACTCTATTGGTTTAACAAAACCAGCAATTCCTTGAATTTGAGTGGTATAAATTAGTAGTGCACTTAATAGTTTGACTTCCTTTATAAAGGTTAAAAAGTTCAATTCTTCAAATAAATTGCGTTTCCTGTCTAGTATTAAAAATTAACTCCATACTAGTCATCTTCAAAATTAGCAAAAGCAAACTTCCTCTTGGCCCTTGCAACCTCTTAAGTAGAATTAGTGATACTTCCTTTAATTTGTGAACTTCAATAGAATGATAAACTATCTCATTTAAATTTTCTTTTTGTAGCACACCTCCTAGTTACTCGTCACTAGGCAGCAAGGATAAAATTCATAATATATATAAGTACCTACACCATACTTTTCTTTATGCATGATCAAAATCGTTTCATAACTTACGGCACAAAAATTTTATAATACTTATTGACTTTCTGAGAACTACGAGAGATTCTTCTTTATATTTCAAGGAACTAACTACTGACTCATCTATAAACGTACAATTTACGACACTAGACGGATGGGACTGAAATAAATTAATCGAGAAGTGGTTCAGTTTCCACTTAAACATAATAAACATCAACAAAAATAAAGACAAGTACTTGGTAAATAAATTATTATGATGAATTTTTTGTACTATACTAATAGAAAGACAGTATATTAAACGTTTTAACCCATCCCAGTCCGCTAATTAAAAGTAACCTCGTCCGATTTTATTAATAGGCACAAAGTGATTACAATCTACCTAATGACTAGTGCCAATCTAGGTTTAGCGTTAAAACATTCGTTTCCTGTTCTGTTAGTGACATATTAATTCGTTCGTTCACTTAAGTAACTACATCCTCATTAACTGTTTTGTTATTATTTAGTCTGTCTCGACCATTTGTCTGTGTCTCTGCCTTTATACATGCTACCTTAATGATTTAATTGTCTTTACTATATTTGTAGGCGATCTGTTAGTTTAAGATTTCGGGCTCGAAATCGAAAATCTAGTATTCGCACGCATTACTGTTTGAAGAGATTTTACGTTATTTGAACAAACTATAACTTAAGAGTTCTCAATGATCTTAATTAGAAAGTTAATTAATTATTAATTTGTGGGAAATCTACCATCCGCACTTTGTGTCTGTAATACTTTTCAAAAAGCTAAATATAACAAGATGATTTCGCTTCGTATAACTTGGTGATGACTTCCTTAATGTTGACTTTAGGAATTGGCCTTCTAACATTCTAATTTATTTAAGATCTCAATTAAAGTTACGATATCCCAACAAAGTTTCAATATCGGCATTGAATTCCTCTGATGGAATACTTCGTTCTATTACGAAGTTAAAATAAGTTCGAGCGCAATGTCTGTTTTTGAACAACATCTTAAACCCGGAGGAGCTAAATGTTTGACTGATTTAATTCGAGTTCTTACAGTGAATTAATGGATTCTTGCCCCTTGTTTGAAGTCTGTTACGGAAAGAAACCAATCCCCTCCCTCGATGGGGGTGATACGCATCTTTCCTTCTATCAAAGTACCGGCCCACTCGGTCGAAAAATTATAATGAGGTAGATTTCACTGGAGTGTGCATAACGTAACGTACATAACTAGATACGCCGTCCTTTTTTCTGTGGTTTATTTTTTCTTTTTACCCTATCTTAGCAGTCAGCAGTCATCATTTTATAATCACCGATGCTTCTCTTCCTTCCTTTGATATAAATAAGACATAGCAAAAATTACATATAGGACAATTTTTATTATTATAAGATTTGTGTACCAAAAGTGATACTATTACATATCAGCATTATTCTAACAGCTGAATAATACATTATCTGCAACAAAGCACACGAATTTAAAGCTGGGGAGAGTATTTTGGTATTATTGAACTAGAATATCGCCCTATCGTCTGGTTCACGTGTGAGTCGATGAGTCAGTTACGAACTTCATAGCCAAAAGTTTCCAGTTTGTTTCAATTTGTCAGGACCGATAGAAATTCAATGGGTATGACAGAGGAGTCTTTGTGTCCCAAACAAAAGATGTCCCATTTCGTCCCCCCCTCCCGGCCGTGTCATTATCCCTTCTGTACATTTTGATCGACGTCGATTGGTTACGCCCACTTTTATACCATTTGCGATCGGTATTGTTGGTGACGGGAATTAATTAGGAGTGAGATGGCAAATACAATTCGAAAAGCCGTAGTTCGATCGACATCCGTTGGAGTATTTGCACCGTACCTATTCACACTTTGCAATAATAATTAGTCGTAGGTTAAATCGGGCTAAGAAGTCATAAATAGAATAATAATTAGGGGTCGAATTTTGTTAAAAAATACGTTAAACAGCTTTTAATGTTCTTAGAAATGTATGTTCTATAAAGATTCTAAATGAATTTCGTCGCAAATCGCTCGAGATTTTTAGAATACCAATTTTGTTTCAATTTAGTTCGTAAATTAATTTTCTTAGGCACTGCGATTTAATGTTCGTGGGCTTTCTTTTTAAGCCATATTTTTCAATCTCTCTTCAGTTTATTATTAGAATCTTAAAATTGCTAAAATAATTGCAGAATTAAGAGATTATCATTTATCATCATTATCAGCTACATCTGTTCTCTTAAATCCGTTTTCTCTTGTAAATCGAAGTGTAAATAGTTAATCCACCAAGCTACACAATTATGTACTTTTGTTTTACCGAAAGAATTATGAACTCCAGTACCAAATCCCCATGGAGCTTATGGATATTTGGGGCGTAATAAAAATAATATTTAGTTGCGAACTTTTTTTACCCATTTCCTCTCCCCAAGGGTGAAAAAGAATATAGCATATTTTTCTCGGTTCAATAAAACGCTAAGTTGCGAACAAGGGTAACAAATATAAGGAAATAGACTGTCACTGGCAGGACTGTGAGCCAATTTGCTTTGGGGAAGTTCGTAAATTCTTATTTTTATTTAACTTTGAATACTTCTCCATATGAAATACTAATTTTCGAGGTTGGTGTAGACTTGAAGAGCTACTGAATCATAAGTACTGTTAATGTTTTCCCATTGTGTTATTTTTGACGTGACAACGTCTTATAATTCGATAAAGCCGGTTGCACGCACGAAAAACATGACTCATCCGGCGTTACCGGCGTTACCTCGCTCATGCGGCGTTACCGGCGTTACCTCGCGAGCGCGGAACGAGCGACAAAGAAGACGTTGTCACGTTCAACTATCGTCAGTAAACCGACTTTACAGACAACCAATTTTTTGGGTTTATTTCATAAACCAACGATATTTTGAGTAAGTATATGTGAGATATTTATTGAAGGATAGCTGACCGAGCAGACGTTGTCCTGTCTACTCAGCTTAATCTATGGGACTACCAAAATAAGTTCAAAATGTATTTAATCAGAATCAGTCAAGCTGTTTTCGACAGTTGAATTTTAATACATTACTTATTTGAGATTATTTTAAGTCTACCATTTTGTATTTGTAGATTTTAATTTAGAGATAGCTTAATTTTATTACTAGTTTTTGTTAATTTTATAGTTCAAGTTTAGTTTTTGTTTGTATACTTGTAGTGCTATGCATAAATTTCTATTATTCTAACACTACATACAATGTCTACCGTACCTACTGAGTTGTAGCAGCATGTTGGGTTGAAGTTGATTTAAATGTACATCTTCTACGAAAGACTTTTTTTCCTAGCTGTGGGACAATCTTGATTAATATAGGTAAGATCTCTAGTGAAAAACGCAAAATTTTGACGCTTTAACTTCAGCACAGCTCAGGGACAAAGCCACATAAGAAACCAAGGCGAGTCAGTGGTCTATAAATTAAAATAAAGCATAAAAGACAACCCTTTAAGATCAAATTTTTCTCGTCTCCTCGACATTATGTAGTATAATGAACCGGCGGGAAGTAAGTTAGCATTAAGGATTCGCATTTGCGGCGCTGTCTCTATCGAGACAGTTAAAATTTCACTTGGCTAAGCAAAATTCTCTGTCCGCTGCAAAAATTTTCCCCTTTTACAATCTATGTGGACGTGGCAACTATCTACTCCAACTTAGATCGGCAGCTATCCTCGGCTTATGATAATATTTTAAAGAATTATTTCTCTTTCACTATAATTGATAATTATTATTTACATCGTGAAAATGTTTATAATGTATATTTAGAAAGCTTTCTTAGCTTTATATTCACTTATTTTAGTTTAATTATTACATCATTAATTCATTCACTTACTGGTTAGTGGTTCATCATCGCCTTCAGTTCAGACCAAACCCTTAAACCTAGAAGTCTGGAAATTTTCAGAAGTTTCCTTCAGAATGTACCTTTGTGTTTATAAGGAAAAAATTAAAATGATATTCAATATTCAGCCGAAAAGTTAATCAATAAAATTTCAAACGACAGATTGTCGGTAGACTACGTGTCGGAACGTCTGTTGAAAGCTTAAGGGCGAGGGAGTTTGCCGAGCGAATTCTTGCATAAAATTTACATCGAGTGGTCCATACAAATTACCATTTCACTTTTTGCGCTGATTAAATGTTGTAGAAAAAATATTGCTCACTAAATGGAACAGAAAATTCCTGGTTTTTCGGACTCATTAATATTTATGTTTTGTATTTATGATACACAAAACACAAGATTGGTTGTTGTTAATTAAGGGGATTTATTAAATTCATTTTTGTCTTTCTCACTCTCACGGATACGTAGGTAGGTGCGGAATAATACAACAGAAAACGACCTTTTGCCTAATTACTCAAAAACTAAGCCAGTTATCAAAAATCGGTATCTATATTGTAAATACCGACACATTAAAACAAAAATTATAATTACATCCATTGTAGTTTCCGATAAAAAATAGAAAAACTGAGATTTTGGAGCAACTTTTTGAAGAGCTTTCTATCGAGAAAATTTTATCTAATCGTGTTTCTGCTTCTAAGCGATTTTAGAAAAGACCCAAAATACATGACGTTTACATTTGAAAGTAATTGTCTTTATAGTTTTTAAATAAAACTTCATTCAAAATCGCTTGAATACGGCTTCTACGCCATTAGAGAATAACAAAATTTACACTTATGTTATAGGCAGCATTTGGGAGAACACCTACTGTCTTCTATCATGCTTTTTGTCCCGAGAAAATGCAGTTCCCCATAATATATGAATCGTTGTCTTTAACAAAACGCGTAGCGATTTAGAATTCTGGTGTGATGCTGTGTATCAACCGTTGAAGGTTTGAGTACTTCTTCGGCTGCATCTACACTTACCAGTATAGATCGCAATCATTTAATTACCTACTTAACTTTTAGTGTGTAAAAATATGACAAATGTCCTTTATGGAAAGAAGTACCTATCCTATTATTCTATGTCAATGGTTTTCCACTCATTAAAATTGATGTTTTTTTTCTCCGCGAGCGGACGCCTAAGCGTGATTTCCTCAGTTCGCAATTTTCTTTTTTTCGTACTCAAGGCTGTAGCGTTTTTCTTTTTGTCATAAAGTAAGTGTTTAATTTGTTCTCATGTAATTGATTTGGGACGAAATGTACTTACTGCGATTTTAATTAATTTCGCTTTCGAAAAGACGTAAAATGAAAAAAAAAAACATCAAAAGAAAAATAAATAAACAACTTTAATAATAATGTATCTTGTTATTTTATATGGCAACACAATCGCTTTGTTTTTCAAATAAATTTGTAACTGAACTTAATGAAAAATAAAGAATATAAACAAAAGTACTTTCTCTACACTCGGTGTTAGAAACAAGGTTTTGAATAATAGTACCTACCTAAAACTAAAACTCCATTACATATTTTCATGTGTAATAAATAGATGGCGCAGTCTTCATTTAGTTTACACTTCAGCTCATGCTAACGATTGAAACAATAAAGCTAGATTTACGAAGATTTTCGTAGACTTTCTTCGTGATGGGATTTTCGCCACGCATAAATCCATTTTCTTTCTAGTAGCCCCTGCACGTATCGTCCAAAAAGAAACTTTGTTTTAAAACCATTAATAAAACCAGTGCATAATATAATCATGAAGAATTCGTATCGTGGATAACGATAAAAAAAGATGATTGCAAATTCATCTCCAAAAGGGCAGAAATCATGGATGAACATAATTAATTATTCATCGTGTGATCCCCAAGTAGAACTTTTATAATTCACTTACATTATATATTTATTTTGTTTCATCAAAAAGACAGTATGTTAAAAGTTTTGATCAATATCTTAGGGCTGAAGCTTTTTAAGTCACATATTCTTTGTAACTAAAGAGTATATAATATTTTTGGAATCGCTCCAGTAGTTATTACAAAGTTTGTTTCTTACATAATAACAAGCTAGCACGTCTTCGCTTTGCAATGTGTGACTGAAAATACACATTGAAATAAAAGGTTTAAAAAATAACCACTAAGATTTGACGGCAAAAACAAAACATCCCTTAATGGCCCAAAAGAAGTGTGAAATTTCGCCAAACTTGGCAATTTCCTTGTGGATTCCTTCCAAAAAAAACCGGCCAAGTGTCAGTCGGGATCGCTTACGAAAGGTTCTGTAGCATCAAGCTAAAATTAAAGTTTTTAGATTGGCATAAATATAAAAAAATAGCGCTTATATCTATTTGTCGAAACAATTTCACACTTATCTATTTAAGAATTCAGTTATTCTTTTATGATATACTTAACTACAAATTATTCCGATTTTTAAATTTCATGATTTCTGGACTACGAAAGTAGTTACTCCATAGGCTTTGAGATTTCAAAAACCATAAATGAAATGCTTTACTTATTTCATGCAGGCCTTAGGTACTTGCTGGCTCTTATGAATAGTTAGTAAATAATTGTAAAAAAAAAAACTATTAACAAAAAGATCAAGTCTCGAATTCATCCATCATTAACTTTTTTATTTTTTTTCCTCCAAAGAGCCATAGACAAATAGAAAGTAATTTGGGATCAATTTCAACTTTACACCTTTACTCCTTCCTGAAAAAAAAGGCCATAAGTAGCAAACTGGCAGTCAGCAAAGTAACCCTACTCGTTTTTCTCATTTGAGTTACGGAACCCAAAAAAAGGTGTATGTAACAACATCTTCGGCGCGTAAGGGCGAGAATGTACTGAGAGTGGGGCGAAGGATATTTGGCAGGCATCTACAAGCTAATGATCCTGCTGATTGCGGTAAGCGTCGCTATAAAGCGGGCGGGAGCTGCCAACTTTGAAAAAACATCTGCCTCCAGAAGTGGAGTATTTTTGCTGGCACCCGACCGATATTATGAGACAATTGCCTTTAGTGGGCGACAATTGAGCTCCCTCCCTTGTTCTACAAACTAGCTTAATGTTAAGTGAATTTTCAAACTGCATTAATGCACGTTGGTATGTTTATTGCAGTGGTTCTCGGTTCGATTTCCGAGACCAAAAAGAAAACTGCGCACTTTAAATCGCTAGCCCAAATCTTTGTGTTAATCCAGGGTATAAAATATCTACCTTCACACATTAAAGTCGATTAAGTAGTTGTGTATTCGTAACAAACATCCAGACACTAACTTTCAGTTGAGGATAAAAATAAATTAATGATTTTTATCAGTTAATTTCAGAAGAACTGTACCGATTCGGCTGTTCTTAAACTTCGTAACAATCCAAAGAATTAGAAAAATATTGAACTGCCAACGTAAAAATGCTATGAAAAATGGAAACACTATTGTATTCGAGATGACGTAAAGGAGGTGGGTCTATATAATATAGAAGACGATGTAAACAGAGATACTTTAACGGAATTTCAATTTCGTTTTCTGTTTGCAACGGGTAGTAAAGGATCTGCCCTAAGGAGGTCGTCACAAACAATTTATTTCACGGGTACGCTCAGCGAAATTAAATTATGATTTCAGAATTGATGAGGCGTTTTGAGGGGCACTTAAATAAGAACTGACAACGGCAGAAGATTGTTTATTTGCTATACGAACGCTGTGGTGTACCTAAATATTGTATTCGGGTCGTATTCGATACGAGTTCTGCGGGGCTAGACTACGTCACAAGCGTTTGGCGTTAACGCTAGTCGACAAAAATGTATGGACAAAACAAATGACTGTAGAAAAACCACGATAATAATTACTAAACACGCTGTGTTTGAATAATTAACTACGCTAACTTGAACGCTCGCTGGCGTTCTCGCGGACCCTGTAGATAACTTTAGCGTACTTCGCTTGACAATTGACAGCCGACAGTATCTAACACAGCGTGTTTAGTAATTATTATCGTGGTTTTTCTACAGTCATTTGTTTTGTCCATACATTTTTGTCGACTAGCGTTAACGCCAAACGCTTGTGACTTTGTCTAGCCCCGCTGTTTACTCTTGTTCGTGGAAAATTTACTGGAGTCCCATTTGGAAAGTGACTATATTGTACTTTATCAATATAGCACTTTTGTTACTTGAAAAAAAGAAAGTGTATTGATCAGTGAAATAGACATTATTTAGCAGTGGCAACTAATGTAATATAGTATATAGTTATCATCGGCCGTTAATGAGGTCCCTAATATCCTTAAGTTTTGGGTCATTATTCTGCTTTTTGAAACAGTAGTATATTCTTAAACCTTTATTATAATACTAGCGGCTTCGATCGCGTGAATTTTGGTTTTTGCATATCCTGTTATAATGAGGCAATGTTAAAACATAGATATGTGGCCTCGGGGACCATTTTTTGAACTTTTAAAGAAGAACAATTCCGTCATACATGATTTTTGCGTAACCGCTTACGCAGCGCACCCAAAGGACGTTCTCAAAAAGGAATAATTTTTCGATTTCCCGTATTTGCAATATTTTTCATTGATAGTCCGCTCTGAAAATTATTTATTCCAGGAGTTCCTGAGATGAGCGTTTTCAAACAAACAAACTCTTTAGCATTATAATATTACTCGTAGTATAGATTACGACGGTTCTCCTAATTATCTCCTCATGAATGTTTTAGAATTTCGTTATAAATACATAGGCTATGTATTATAATATAATGTATGACAAGTTTTCACGGGAGGCGAAATGAGGATGCGCAAAAAATCTTTTTAAAAATTTAAAGTCTCGCAATTTGGCGAAACTTTTAAATATTAATTTTTAATAATGTTTTAAGGCCGCGAAACCGCGCGAGCTGTCGGCGCCGCGGCGTAATTTTTGGCTCGACTTTATTAAAAGTTGATACCGGGCCACAGTGGTGGAGTCAGCCGGTGAATAAGAGGGGGTTTTAGAGCCTAAACTGGGGACTGTATCCCGAATTCTTTTAAGGTGGTTCTTCATGAATTACGAAAATAATTAACCTACTTTTAGATACAAACTAAGTACCTACTGAGGGGCCTATGATTGTAGTCAAGATTGCCTTTTGAGTGTCGTTCTACCCACCCATTTTTATTTTTCTAAATTATAATTGTATAAGAAGAAGATACTAATTTACAGAAGTTCATAATACCCACCTTTGCATAATAAACATTTTTGTAATGCTTTTTTCAACTAGTAGTATCTCAATAAATTAGTTAGGATAACTAATTAACTACTTATAATTCAAATTTTTTTCACGAAATTACTTAGAGTTTTCTTAAAAGTCAACACCCAAAAAATATTTAAAATTGAGCGCTCTAATATTTACACTAAACGAGTCCATAACAAATACACCCACCTTTTTTGCAACTAAAACAAGTTTTAGAAAGCAATTTTCTTAGGCTCAGAGGGGTCACGACCCGCGTGAACCCTCCTGAACTCACTGATCCGGCCCTGCCAGGGAGGCAGCCGCCGCGCCACTTCACCAAGTAATATAATACTTTTGCGTTGGTCAAATCAACGTTTCAATATTCAGAGGGTTCATTAATCACAGTAAATTGACAGGGAGGGGACTTGCGACGCTGTCAGACCCCCCCAGCAGGCTCATTCACTTGTTACGTTTTCGTGTTTTATTTTGCAACTGTACTGACATTACTGCGTCTATTTGACAAGTGTTAATGTATGGGAAATGTGGGGGATTATTCCATATTTAATTTTGAAATATTAGTTACCGACCAGCTCTTAAGTCAGTGCATATATTATACGTAATTGTGTTGTACTTTATGCTAAAAAAATTGGTAATCCGTTTCTCGTCACTTTTATACTCTATCTTTCACCAGCTCATAAGTTTCCTCTTATGAAGACGATGCTAGTGGTTGATATTGGTTGTTCATGTTAATTTGTCGTATATAAAGTATTGTCAGCAAGTCAGGGGTCTTTCAACTCGATTGATCATTTTCTTATCCGTTGAAGATTTATTACAAATGTATTTAATTTACTCAGTGAACCGGCAATATATAGTGAATTTTATACTTTGGAACTGAGTGGCTTTCATTTATTTCATGATCGCTGAAACCTTACGCATTGTACCTGAACCTATCATTAATATCATCCGTGTATCATACTTGTATTTAAAGCTTGTAAAAAAAAACAACAGCACTAACTCTTAATCAATATAAATATATATTGTATATAAAATTGAACGAGAGGCCGTAAAAGAGCACGACGTAAAGTTAAACGGGCAAAAGGCGAAAACTTCCGAGTTCTAAAGCCTTGAAAGTTAATAAAAATCGCTCCCGAACGACTCCGGGAAAGTTCCCGGTAAACAGACCGATGCCTTGCCGATACCAGGATAATACACGACAAGTTCCAGACGACAACTTGCTTCGAGAGTTCCGTAGATATACTTATGCTGTTCTTTCTTTGCTTTTTGTTTGAATATTGCACTTTATGATTCTGAACGGTTGTTTGTAAGTATGCGAAAATATTAACGAGGGGGCAATGATCGTCGATATTTCGTTTTCCGAAAGTAAAAATAATATTAATACGTAAGTATTTAAGTTGGTAAAAATTTCGGATTTTGCAAATCAACCAATCCCAAGATTCCCATTGACTACAACTATGTAAACAGTTTATAAAAAAATTGGGCTAGACAGTAATTTACTTACATTATGAAAATAGTGTGCCATTTTTTAAGGACTACGTATACGAAGCAATGTGGGATTAGGCTAGATTGAGAAGGAGGGCAAAAACCTTTTGAATACTACAACGTAAGGTATTTTACCAGAAAAAAAGTTAATATTTAATGTCATATAATATTATTAAAATGTGAAATTTTAGAAATGTAACTCTGACTTAATTCATTGACTAAAGAAAGACAAAATTAAATAAACATTATAATATCTTACGAGTACATCACACTATTGATACGGAACCCCAAAAGGTAAACACAGCTCCCCTCTTATAAACAAGGGAAAGAGGGAAAAGTAATTTGTCAAGCAAATCCTTAAGGTCTCAACGATAGAGATAGATACCTCTTACACGTATAAACGAAAGAGACGGACGATGGATGGTGTTCTGATTTATGATGAATGCTCCATTAATGATAAATGGATGCTTTTGCACTGAGATTACATCGCTAAGAGGCGATAATATCTTCTTATACTGCATGAGAGGTAACTAGATGTGCAGGGTTATAGATATAGGTATACATACTTCAATTATTTATTGCGCTTAGCGCTGTGCTATTGTGTATAAGTTTGTATCTTTTTCACTTTTTAGTATGAACTTTGGCGCCCCTCTGAAACTGCCGCCCCGGGTGTTGTCTTGGTTTGCCCCCCTCTAGTTCCGGAGCTGCGAACATGAGCATGATAGGCAGGGAGTGTTTCATATCATGAAATAGAATCATTTCATTAATGGTCATTATTAATTGGTCAAACCCGACTGAGTTTGTTGTGGGCTTCTTCTCAGTGCGGGCGCGTTTGAACCCTCGTAAACTTAGTTTTGAGTCGACTTGTAGTTATAAATATACATATGCGACAAATATCATATTGACATAATATCATATCATAGGTTAGGCTATGTGAAATAAAGATATTTTGAATTTTGAAGACTCCTACCAGTAACAAACGTGATAGAACCAGCTTTGTGTGTCAACGGTATAAGGCAATAGATTGTTTCAATTAACGAAGACACGCGTGCTCTCAACTAACTCAATCAGCGGCGCAGGCAGCAGTCAGCAGCCGTTACTGAGACGGTAATCGTTAAATTACATCTACATTGTGCTTGTAAATCGGTACAAGAGCGAACTAGCTCTGGTCTAGTAGTCTAAGAGCTAAATTACTGAACGGTCGCACTAAATTTATTTAGAGACGAAAGTTTTTGGTATGTGTTTCTTTGTTCATGATTTTAATATAATTCTAATACAAAAATATAAAGCAGGTTTTCAAAATGATGCAATATGTGTCAAGTGTCCCAAAAATTGGTTTAAGGCCCTTATCCCACTGGCGTTATACGAGCGTTAGCGTTTCTTTAACTGCGCAGCGACGCGATGTCGTCGTCCCGTTAACGCGAAATCACCGTTGAGAGCCTATATCTGTGGTTGAGAGTCTCTAATGGCGTTGAGAAACAGACGTTGGAAAAACGCCGACGCTCGCATAACGACCATACTGCGGTAGAGGCCTAAGCGTCTGGCAACCTAAGAGCTGCGCTTTTTCAAATCAACGGCTAAGTTTAGCTAAACAGAGGCACCACAGACATAATAGAACCGGCGTCTTGGGCTTTTTTTGATAACGTTTGTTACCTGCAGGCTACATTTGTGTTTTTAATATCGTTTAAATTTAAAATAAAATGACATAATAAATTGTTTGGTGATAATGATATAAAATCCACTACTCTTTAATTCACCCGCTCTCGGCCTAGCAATAATATAATAATAGGCCTAACTTTAAATCAAATACACGGATTTAGGCAATTTCAGTTCTAATCAGTCATGTTTAGGATTCAATATCGAGTGAACGGGTGTGTCGGAGACCTCGCTTGGGACTGAGTGGGTGGTTGGTTCGAGGTTCGTTTCGAAAGCGCTTGCGCAGTTTAAGGACATTTCAGTGGGGTTAGTACCGGTTTTTACGAATTTCGAGTCGACTCGCATCGCACAAACGAATCGAATTCCTCCATACATTTACAGTCAACGCCATCTATGGACAGTCACTGACATGCGGCTGTCAATAGATGGCGCTGGCTGTAAATATATGGAGGCATTCGAATCGTTTGTGCGATTCGAGCCGACTCGAAATTCGTACAAAAACCTTACTAACCCATCTGATAAGTTCCATACTTAGGTATACTGTGATTAATAACATTTTACTTAATAGCCCATTTCAGAAAACGCTTTATTTTATTATCCTTGACGTGCGTGACGACCTCCCAAGCGCAGTAGTAGTCCGAGCAGGCCAGGCTTCGGCCGGGAGGTGTCAGGTTCGATTTTCATCTCGGGCCATTTTATGATTTTTTAATTGGCTTATTAAAAAATCATAAAATGTTACTAACCTTTTCGATTTAAATACGATAACATTGATTGTAGTTTACTCATGCCTTTTTTAAATTCACCAAAAAGATCTCACAATGAGACTTGCTTTTTTAACAATTAAACACAATTTATGTACATATCAATTTTTCTCATATTTTTTTTTCACATAAAATATGTTAAAATTCTATGCATTTGTTGATCAGTTTTTAGTAGGTACATATTCAAGTCAAAACATAAAATTGTACTGAAAATAGATTTTAAGAAAGTTTACGAATATCTTGATTCGTTTAAGAATATGGTAAACATGGGGAGTTATTATTTAAAATACGGAAGCCACGGCATTCCTCTAGCTACCGAGATAATTTTTCATTTAGAAATTTATTAATATTATAGTAGTGTAAAATTGCAAAATGTCCATTTTAATACGTGTTTGATAATATTGTTATGACGCTAATATGCTAATTAATTATATTTTTATACGCGAGCCAAGGTTTCTCGATTGATTACTAATAGCTGGCCGGTCGATTAATATTTATGAGAAACTGAATTACTTATAAGTTATAACATACACATATACTGCGGTACTTTGGGATGTTTGTTTGTACAAAAATTTCAGAACATACCTTTGCAGACTTAAAATGGTTTGTAATTCTTTATTGTAGTGAAAGTTCCGGAGTCGATTTTGGTCTTAGATTAGAGAGAATTTTGTTTATAAAAATACTAGCTCACCCGGCAAACCATGTTTTGCTATATATATAAATTATTTCTCAATAGTTTACGTATTCTCAGACCAACCAATATTTAGTAGGTATATTGGGCACACAAAAAAGATTGGTATTTGGTTGCCTGTAAAGTCGGTTTACGGACGATAGATTTACGTGATAACGTCATAATTGGCCTCTCTATCGTTTGTTTTATCGTGCCTCTCTATCGCTTGTTGCGCGCTCTCGCTTGCACGCACAGGCTCAGGTGGAACGTTACGCGGAACGTTACTATTTTTCATGTGCGTTGCTGGTGTTCATCAATTTATTAAACGTAAACGTTATCACGTCAAAAAATATTAAAATCGATCGAGCGGTTTCGGAAGAGTTTTGTTATATTATACACTGTGTAACAAGAATTTTATACATTAGATTTCCATTTTATAGCAAAATTCAATGCATTTACATCAAAACGAGGCAATAAATTAGTAAAAATCTACCAAAAATTAGCAAAAATTACCACACAGAGAAGAAATCAGTAAAAAAAACATTTTGAAGACGAGTAAAGCCGTGTTACTAGCTAGTTCGTAGTTTAGTGTTGGCGCCACCTGGCCCATTAACAGAGGCACTAGTTTATTTTATCGATTGATAAAAATTTAGAGATCGAATTTAATCGATAGTTCGTTAACTTCCACGTTTGCGTTTGATTGACGAATGTATACTTCACACTGAGAATATTCATTGATAAAAAAATATTTATTACACGTTTAGAGTTAAGTAAGTTAATATATATACTAGCTGATGCCCGCGACTTCGTCCACGTGGGATAAAAACTATTCTATCTTTTAAGTTGGACCAAATGACAGATATTCACGAAGTTTGAACTAAATCGGTTCAGTACTTTAGGAGTCCATCGCGGACAAACATCGTGACACGAGATTTATATATATATTATTAAGAAGATTGTGTGTGTACTTTTTTCAAGTTTAGTACTAACCAAAAATAACGCACAAAACATAAGTGTATTTTATTATGTTTACGTGCCTCGAATCGAAATTTCTTTGCATAACTCGTTAAGTATATTATTAATATATGATTATTATTATTTACCGTACCTATCCTATGCAAGTGTTGTCATAACTCTGCTGCGGCAATTTATCGATGTTTTGTAGTTCAATCAAAAGATCTATAGCAATTGATGATAATTATATTCATTAGATCATCATAATAAAAACTCACAACAATGGTCAGGAATGTTGTTGCTAAGTAATGTTGTAAGGTCTGCAAAAAAAAAACAAACAATACAAATAGTAATCCAGTATTTAAGGTCAAGTTTCTTTACATCATTGGCCGTGATAATGGTACTAGTGGTAGTAAAGCCGGCGTTACGTACTCAATAGTACAATAATAACGTAATACGCTCATGCGAACGGTTTCGCAATTCTGAATCGAGGTTGGGTGTGAAAAAACTAACTGACTCGAACAATTCAAGAATTATGTGTTAAGGCCAATTGAATTCACAATAATCGAAATTAAAATTTTGATGGCATTTGAAAGTAATAGATCTTGAACAAATATACATAAGTACTATTCAAGTCCTATGATACCTCGACAATAATTTAATAGAATTATTTTAGGACTCGAGATCCCACTTCTGAAACAAAAAAAATGACACGAAAGTGGACGAACGAAGAGAGAAAGCGTAAACTCCCGTAAGAACAAAGTTGAACTTTGCTTTCACCATCCTCTGCAGTTAGCTATTAATTAGAACTATGGTCTGAAAATAGTCTGGTATATGATGATATAAATACAGTAGGTATAGTGTACGATTTTAGTTGTAATCGTACTGTTTAATACAAATGCAAATGAAGACATTAGCTACACGGAGCACTCCCTTATATCAGCGATGCCTTTACAAGTATGACGACATTCGCCGAGTCAATCCTTGAGAATCAAATATCACCGCTCCTTTCTAATTCACTGAATTTCTATTCACGGATGGAGGCAATCTCAATTTTGAGGGCGCGATCTCTCAAATGAAAGGGCGTCGCCGACTTGTGATGCAATCAAATTACGATCATGATCTCTATCAAAGAACGCCGCTTATTCTTCGGCCATTCAAATTCTTATTGACGAAATTAGTGGTTGAAAAGATGAAATGGGTAGATCTTTCAATGGCTAAAATTAAATTAAATGAAGTCACTGTTTTCATGTTATGTAAGTTGGTGATTGGTGATAATCAAACCCATAACTAACTCAAGTATTCTAATGAATACTTGAGTTAGTTATGGGTTCTTCTCTGTACAAAATGCGTCTATTGGTTCCCCAAGTATGGCATGAGATCCGACAGAATGTAGTTAAATTCGATAGGAAATTAGGTCTAATTTTTACATACAGGCTTATAATTTTTATCAGGCGACAAATAGATCCCACGAGGGAGCAAAATTAACTTACTAATTTTACGTAAATGTACTAAATGATAGGATACTTTATGCTGAGTCAGTATGGTCGGGTACCACTGAAGTCTTAGCAAGCAATGATCTGTCGTGAGGGCAGGTGTTTGACTTATCAGGTACCTATACGTTGTTTTTTGCTAAAACAAAAAAAAATAATGCTGGCAGGTAACGAGGACCTATAAAAGACGAAAATGAGCTGCTTACCTACAATTTTCAGGTAGATGGTAAATCAAGGTGGATTTACCTTTAGCAAATACTAATATTCGTATAATAAAATCTACATAAGATGCAAGAGTACAAAGTGTAACGTGTATGTTATGCAGCGACGGGGAATTCAATAAAATGATTGAACCGGACACAGGTGCAGTGCGTTGCCATGGAAACGGAATCAAAGGCTGCTCATGGTTTTACAAGCGTTGTGTTGTTGACGTCCATAGCGCAGCGACGCGCTCTCGGATTCGAGTGCGAGGCCACGGGTTCGATTCCCGACACGCGCTATTTTATTTGGAATTTCGAATTTGGCTCAGGTTTTAGATGGCTATGGTTGCGACTGGTTATCATCCAATTGGCAAAGACCGACAAGTGATTTAGCATTCCGGTGCGATGCTGTGTAGCAACCGTTACAATTAAGCATTTCCAAAATATCTCCGGAATTCGAATGCATCTTCACAGGTGAGATAACAGACTGCAGTAAAGTAGTAACTAACGTTATTCAATACTTGAGTGCACACAATTAGCTTTAAGCACTCCTTATTTTTTTTCTCCCATTGGTTTAAGATCGACAGTTGTTCACTCATTTTAGCTTTCTGCACTTCTCTATACCCACTCGACTTGCACGTACCTAATATCCTCAAAAAGGCATATACATACTGCGTTCCCTTCACGTATCAATATTGGAACGCTTACTCTTGAGTTATTGAGGCTGTATTATAAACTCTCTCTCGAAATAGCCCACACGCTCTCGGTGCATCACGGCTTTTTCCCAATATCGGTTTAACGGCCAATAAAAGTCAAGAGAGTTTGCACAAATTGTACTTACGTGTGTTGTAAGTGCTTAAATTGGATTTTTAGAAGTATCTTGGCACCATGCTTCGGGATTAATGCTGATACGTGTGTACCAGTGTGGCTAGGCATGTGACTGCCTCGATAGAAGCGTTTATCGATAGTCGATCAACCTCAACACTCTTTACGCCTAACAAATAAAATATAATTTTATTTTTACTTGTTGTATTTTTATTTAGGAGTAAAAAAGACAAAACGGAGTATAAGAATTCCACCTCTATTCCACTTTTATTTCGCAATATCGAAATGTTACATGAATCTGTATTACTATTCACAATGTCACACCATTCCTTCAAAAACTTTCTCTCTATGTTTCGCTAGGAACATCGTCAAGAATTATCACTTGTTGAGGTTTGTTTGTAAGAATTTATGGTGATGATGACTGATTGAAATCTGAAATCGTGATTCAAATCAGTGTCTCAAACCAGTTACTCTTGCTGTAGTATCGACATATTATATTTTATCGATATTCGCTACTCTTTTACACTCACAGCCCTTTTTGCAACGGGCTTGTGTTCAAGCTTAATAGGTAATCATTTAGCATGATAACATAACTTTGTACGGATTTCACAAACTTTTGCCAAATATATCAGACGCTACATTTGGTCTTAACTTTTTGATGTTATTTATACTTGTTCCGTTTATACGTTCAGATAAGTCTTAAACTTACACGTGAAATTTAACTTAGGCTTTACTTGACATAAGTTAATTTTAAGTTTTCTTATCATTATCTTCTCAGTCTAACCAAGTTTAATTGTGGGGTGTAAGTCTACTCTTTGATACTGTGGTTTTTGATTTAGGGTTAAAATTGCTATTGTACTATTTGTTGCTCTGTATGGGGCTAGATACTTTACAATTCAATACGTCTTATGTTTTACTATGTATTATTCAATCAAATCAAAAAATATATGTTATTATTTATTAAATGGATATCACGATGCTAACATAAAAGCTGTGAATTGATTTTTTCGCTTCACTTGCGCAGTGGAAGCGTGCTGGGCCCATAACCTGTTAAACCTATTAGTGGATAGGTTGTTGAAATAAGCAGAGAGAACGTAAATATTAACTTGCTTTAATACTTTAAGGGGATTGATTGAATTTATTTTTGTCTTGCTCACTCTCACGGAGATTTGGTAGGTGCGACATGCAGCGTCGCGGAAGAATATAGCAGAAAAACGACGTTTTACCTAATTACTCAAAAACTAAGCTGGTTATCAAAAATCAGTTCTAAGCGTTTTAGGATATTATTATTACCGATACATTAAAAAAAAAATTACAATTACATCCATTGTAGTTTCCGATAAAATATAGAAAAAATGAGATTTTGGAGCAACTTTTGGGAGAACTTTCTATCGAGAAAATTTTATCCAATCGTGTTTCTGCTTCTTAGCGATTTTAGATTAAAGACCCAAAATACATGACGTGTAAATTTGAAAGTAATTTTCTTTATAGTTTTTGCATAAAACTTCATTCAAAATCACCTAAATACGCATTGTAGGCCGTTAACTAAAGATTACAATGGCGGTTATAAGTAACACTGAATGACACTAGCAACGGCTTATAACGTAGCAAGACGGAACGCAGAGAAAAAGGAACGAACAGTAATGTGACGCGTCTTTTATAGCCAGCTGATTTTGACAGTACAACATGGCGTCGGACACAGATTGATAATACAAACTTTACACAGATTAAACAGCGTTTATGGTTTATAAACGACATACTTTCCAACAGTACTTACTGCAATTGGAAACCAATTTTTTTAACACAACTGTAAAAAAATCTTTGCAGAAAAAATGCAACTTAAAGTCAAATTAACTTGTGAAGACTAAAGAGGTATCTTTATGACTCAAATCTCGAGCAAGAAATCTCGTCTTAACGCGATTGTAAGTACGCCCTTAATGGTCATAATGAAGAGGCAATTTAAGTGTAAGGAATAACAAAAGTGATAATGCTTTTGTTAATTGCTTTGCCGGAACAAAAGGTTTAAACGATTTTGAATTAGGGATGTGCTTAAAATGTAGCAAAAATTATATCGATAACTTTTACATCGGTAATACCGACACTAATGCAATTTTAAAAACAACGGTCTGTGAAACACTAGATATTTTACGTAAAGTTATAAACTCTTGTATATATATCTTATAGCTATAAGAATGATATTGGTTTTCTATTAGTGTTACAATTTTCTTAATAGGCTCAATTAATTGTTAGCGTACAAAATAATACCTTGTATATATTTTTTTGTAGTAAGTAGGGTAATATTTGCAACATAAATATTTACTTATAGTTTAGAGATAGTATAAACGTTTCATCTATGCTCGTTTTATTCTAATTTTTATTTGTATTTGTTACAGGTAATTAATTCATGCCAACTCTATGTACCTAACTACTGAACACAACTGAAATTGATACCAGTAAGTAAAAACATTTTTAGTAATAAAACTGTTGACACCTATTTATTTTCTAGGAGAATCATTTCTCAACCTCACGTTTATTGCAGTAGTATCCATAATATATTTGTGTCATGGTTATGTATCGATTTCTCGATATAACTCCCCCAACACTATAAATAATCAACGCTTAATATAATCCGTGTTGAAATTTCAACGTCTCATTTGAACAATCTTGACGATAAATCGGTTGGGCGTAGTTATTAAGTCGGCTATTGTTTAACAAATTATAACCCTGCCAAATATAAGGGGCCGGAAGTTTCGTATAAGAACCTTAACAGCTGACAGGCTCTCGTATTTAACTGGCACATAATTAGCACTAAAGCATAAACACACAGAGTTTGGAGTGGATACGGACCGGGGCATACATAGATTCGAATTGAATTTCAAGGATTCCTTTTGTTTGATTAATTAATTCCATTTTTCGTAACACTAGCTGTCCCCGGAAGTGCCATTACCGATTTTACTTTTTACAAAGGGGAAAAACAGAAGCCGTAGATTTCATTACACTTTCAAAAAAGTATCTTTAAGATGCCAGTTTCATTTGGTTTACTTTTAAATTTAATGAGCATAGAAAATAGTTGCAGCTTTATTAACAAAAGAAACTTTCACATGTGATCCCGTTCCAGGCCCTTTACGGTCTAAATCTATCTCAATGTGAATCCACTAATATTATAAAGTGATTGTTAAATCTAAATTAATATCCCAGATTTACACATACACAGGCTACTTTTTTTTCTAGATAATCAAACGATTTCCACAAGAATTGTTCTCGTACCAAGTCCCGGGAGACAGTTTGTGTTTAATTAATAATAATAATTGTGCAAAATCTAACGGTCTGACCATATCAATAGCTTCTGTTGTCGTCCAAACGCGCCTGATTTATGAATAGTTTACCCCGGTACATTTCCGCCATGGTCTGTGTATATTTCAAGCTTAGCATCCAACACGTTCTGGTATTAAAGCAGTACATAATCCCCCTAAAACTTGGAAGTGGTTACACGCGAAGTAGTTTTAATTCGAGATTTTTATCTGTTCAATGGATGGGTGTGTACTTGTATAGTTAGGTAATGGTTTTAGAATAAAAAACACGAACTTATGAAGGTTAGATCTGACTGATGAGTGATTGGGTGTAATTCTATTAATAAGATTTATCAGTACAATGTGTAAGATGGGAATACAAGTTAAACAAAATGTTTGCGTTACTGAAGCAAAATACATTTTATAGTTATTTTTAGTACCTAACTACGTTAATTGAATTACGCTAAAACCTCGGGAACTACTTGCTTATTTTAGACCCGTGTTGACTAAAAATAGTATAATTATATAATGTATTGATTGTGATAAATGGATATCTTCTATATTTGATTCTGTATATAAATGCCTCACCAGAAGTTTTGTTCTATCACCCCAAGTCACGTAAATTCTATCGATCAATTATAACAACTAAGATCCTAGTTGGCACTTACTATTTAATCATGCTAAGTTTGACAATCGTATCTCTCTTTTTTACAAATTGCTTATATCATCTGCCATCATAATGATTAACTAAACATCGGTTAAGTGCTTTTACTTAACTAAGTATGACAATTAGATGAACGCTTTAATATTTTGCAGTTCTGCATCATGTAATTTTATATTTAACATTGTTACATTCCGAAAGACAGGGTAATTTTTAAATGTCCCACAATTTTAATATCCCTTTACGTGCCAGATTTTTTAAAGCTACGTATTAATTCAAGAGATTTCTGCGTGACTTCATTGCCACAGTTAACGTCCAAATTGACAGAGTATTTTCGTGACACGGTCTTTAATGTACCGAACTCTTAAGTTTGTCTTTTCAAATGTGTATATCTTTTTTTATCCCTTTTCTGTCACTTTAATGTGATCGAATCCGGCAAATTGCTGCGTATTTTGATTTTGTTTATTTTATTAGCGATTTTAATAAGTTTTTGCGCGTAATTTTTTTACAGGTCAACCAATTATTTAGTATTTATTTAGTGAGCGATTTTAGCACTTTTACCTCAAAACACTGAAACAGTTATCGGTTTACTTTTGGATATGTCAAAAAAAGAATCTTTATTATTCAAAATTACTTTTTTTTTCTCATCATTTATCAAAATTTCTCATATTTTTACTTTAGCATTTACTAAAATGCTAAAGTGAAAATATGAGAAAAATAGAATGTCTGAGAATCTCCTTAATGTTCTCAAAGGTGACATTTGACTATAGTAGAGGGATAGAGCCCTCTCTTTGCGAGAGGAGAACCGTGCCCAGTTGTGGGACAGAAAGGCGATTAACCAATTAACCATTTCCCATGTTTTGACGACCTCCCTGGTACAGTAGCTTGCGCTCGGATTTGAGGGAGAGGTCTTGGGTTCGATTCCCGCCACAGGTTACTTAAGAATTTTATACTAATTTGGTTCAGGTCTAGTCTAGCTAGAGGCTTCGGCTTTGGCTATTTACCATCCTACCAGCGAAGTCGCAGCGTCAAGCGATTTAGCGTTCCGGAGCGATGCTATGTAGCTTTCTACACAGAAACAAAGCGAATAACACCTAAAACAAAACTCTATTTTATATTTTCAGAGGTGATTTTACCCATTGCTCGATAGATGGCGAGGTCTTCAGTTAGCTCGCACTAACGAGTTCGTCATACCATCTCTATACGTGATTACATGCGGTTGAGTAGTAAGAGAAATTTTCATTCGACATTTTCGAAGATTAATTCATAGATCTTCTTAGTAATGGGATTTAGGTCACGCAAAAAAAACATATTTTGTTTCGCCCTTTGTTTGAAACAACGTTGGGATGTCTAGGTATAGATATTTCAATCCACGATGACGCGCCCCACTCTGTCAAACTCCAAAAGATTTTGACAGAGTGGGGCGCGTCTTCGTGGATTGAAATATCTATAAGCTTTTCGATGGTAAATTTTCGTATTATAGTCTAGTATATTATAGTTAAGTCGGAGTACGATGGCAGCCAGCGTGTCTATCGCATGTGTATCGAACTATCGATACGTGAAGCCCGGTGATGTGGAAGAAACGATTAGTGTACGCGCCCCCGGCTCACATTTCAACGAGTATCGTTATGTCGTTCGGTGATATTATATCTCTCTATGTTACGGTTACAATGATCGAGTCAGACCCGAGTTCATCAATCAATTAACCGCGGGTTAGTGAACCATTCCTTGCATCACTCCTTTTAAAAAAAGGGGCAGCATTACAAATCTTTATTAAACAGGGGGCTGATTCTGTATCGTTCAGTTTGTTAGTTAGTAACCCTTACTGGGTTATTAACTAAGAAAATGTAGGCAAAAATCCTATGTTTGCATACTTTTGCACAAGTTAGCAACTAGGATGGTATGTTGACATGATATCATACCAACCTAGGTTGGTAAATTGTGCAAAAAGAATGCAAAAAATATGGTTTTTGCCTCCGTTTTTTAGTTAACAATCCACACTTACTTGCTAACTAACAAACTGAACGGTATAGAATCAGCCTATACGGCTAAATGCTTGGAGGAATTAGAGGTAAGTAATGAACCATGAATTAATGAAAAAAAATTCTGCCATCCTTACTTTTTCAAAATCGCATTTTGTCATCTGCAAAAGAAGAGAATTCCAATGACTGTTAATCTTAAACTAAGGTTTAAAGATCTTGGTGAAATTGGAGCCACCAAAATTCACCAAGGAATTACCCGAGTTTTAGTAATACATTGCTTGCATCTCTCCTTTTCTCCCGAAAAGGGATAGCATTGATGGCATCGATACTAACTAGCGATCGCACACAAATTAGTACGTCTTGATGCTAAACTGAATCTATTCGATAATCGTAAAAAAACTATGCAATTTTTTTTTTGTTAATTATTTGTAGATCAATTCTTTCACACAATATCTAGAGTGTAAGAACTTCTCTGGGCTTGAGAAAACTTTACTAAATTATAAGCGAAGGGCCGAAATGGTCGCGTAGATATAGAAAAACCAAAGAACTAACTGTCCATTAACGCGAAGTCATGAAAATAAACCTCATAAATTGTAATCAAGAATTTTCTTATTAAGGTCAAGATTAGATTGTAATTTGTAACCTTCATTTACATTTGGACGTTCACTTGGATCGGTCGCTGTCATTGATATACTGCACTCGAGATATTCCTCAACACATAATCCAATCTCTTATTTGTATAATAATAATTACAAACCAGCAATTATGTATAATAATGTTCAAGTACTTGCTACTTGTGCTATAACGCTTTACAGAAAAACTATATATTTCCATAATCAGTATCATAGATACAGATATTTCGCGATTCATTCTGCGAATAGGACCTCAGCCAATTTTTATGTAGTTTTGAAACCTTCGTAGCACAGTGGCGCGCGCTTGGATTCCACTCACACTTTTAAAATTCATAATTTCTTAATTAGTTCAGGTCTTTTCTGGTCGGAGGCTTCAGCCGTGCCTTTTTTACTGCCAGCAAAGACGTGCCGCCAAGTGAATTAGCGTGCCGGCGCGATGCGGTGTAGAAACCGATAGGGATGAGTTTACTTACCCCTTCCAGTTAGTACGATAACATCTTCAGGTACATCATCCCTTACCATCAGATGAAATCACAGTCAAAAGTAGGTACGTAGTTGTAGCTGTAGTGTAAAAAAAAAATTTATCATGGGTTAACCTTGTATCCAAGATTTACATTTTGTATCGTGAAGAAACTTTCGCTCCGGCTCATCCGGAAATACTTGAGGTACCTATGCGATACTTAAGGAGCTTCAAGGATCTGCGTATCTTTATCTCGACTATATCAATGTACGAACGGGTACACAGACACCCACGGCATATCAGCCTTATATAGATATTGACGTCTCCGAGACACGAGGGTCGGGTTACAAAAGCCATAGTCATTATCACCGTTCCGTTGAAATTATCTTTAATCTGTGGAGACTTGAGACGCGATGGCCTAGTTTGAACGCGTGGATGTTCACCAAGGGTAGCGGGTTCGAATTACGAGTGGGCAATGCACATCGTTAATTTTCAATCAAAATTCAATTACTAGTTTTCATGTCAAGTTTGTTACATACAAATGGCTCATGAAATGGCTCTACTACCGCGTTTGTTGAAGCTAAACCTTACTAAGAAGAGCCAGAAAAACTCAACATTTACTCTTGCTTCAATACATATTAAATCAATTTATTACTTAGCAAATTCTAAATTCAATATACGAGTATTTCGAATGACTTATTTTGGGTAGAACAAGCAAAGTACTCAGCAATTAAACTTAATTAACAAAAGAATAAGTAAATAATTCGTATCGATTTCCACTTTTGGCCTAACCCTAAAAAAGGGGCACTGCCTTAATTATTCCATTTGAAATATACTACATCGTTAAACAAAAAGCAAAGTACGCACAAAACGATAGTATTAAAATACAAAAGCAGTAAAAAAATGACAATGGAGATTTTCCAAATAAAGAAGACAGGGAACCAGCGTGTCCCTTTATCAAACCCGTCGCTCAGTCTCTGGAAATCTGGAATGGCTTCCCCCTTTTGTTATTATGTATATTTTTGAGGGAAATTGTCGTAAATTCTTTAAACGTTTCCTTTCGCCGTCTCGGTTGAGACGTTTTCGTGAGATCGGTAAGAGAAAAACTCTATACGGGATCCTTTTTATTGCCCATTCTGTGCTCACAGGAAACGTGATTTTGAGTTAGGTACGAACCAAAGTACGAACAAACACTTTTTATTCGAATCGATAGAATAATTTGGTTTGTGTCTATTTTATCGAGGTGATAAGCCTTCTTTTGAGAATAGTATCTACTAATATTGAATGGCAGGTTTATTTTGCGGAAATCCATAATTAGTAGGAATGATTATAGTAGTGTTATTATCTCGCTGCAAACTCGGTCATAAATCATTCGAGTGTTTCGCTTTTGTTGTTCTTTGTTGAGTTGTGCATAATAGTCTGCAGCGAGATAATAACACTACTATAATTCGCTTCTTGAAAAGATTCTGTATGGTACAATATGCAGGAACACTGCCCACAAGAAACACCACACACAATTTTCCAACACTTTCTTCGACGTACGTTTCGCCCCGACACCGGGGCATCGTCGGGAGATGTTGACTCCACAATGTGAAATCGTAGTCGTCCGATAGTCATCAGAGTCGTAGTCATCAATGATCTCTACTAATATCTCGCTGCCGGTGGTTCATTATGTGAAGAAATAACGATACTGGTTGCCAAAGCTCCGTTCGCGTGAATTTTGAGTTTACTTATATCTTATACAGAACTTATAAAGAAGAAAAATTCCCTCATACATGATGTTTGCATAACTTTCAACGATAACGCAGCGCACGCAACGTAAGCTGTGGAAATGTATCATTTTTTCAGTGAAACTCCGCTCCTTATAGCCTTTCTCGATAAATGGACTATCGAACACAAAAATAATTTTTCAATTCAGATCTGTAGTTCCTGAGATTAGCTCGTTCAAACAAACAAACTCTTCACCTTCTATTAGTATCTAAGATTAAACTACGCTCGCATGTCAATATGTATGTATAATTCTTAAATTCTTAAATAACAGACGTGAAAGATACCAAATTTTCTTTTTCACATTTCCCCCAAATGTTAATATCGGGTATAATATTCTGTTATATATGGGTTCCTTCCCCTTTATTACCGAGGTTCGAAGTTGCCAAAGTTAAATATGATGTTGCCACGCTATAATACCTAGCGCGTCACGGTTATTGGCTAATATTGTTTTATATACAGTGCCTATAAACAAAAACTGCCTTTTACGTGAAATAACATGAAAAACGCGTCGATTTATATGTAAAATTAAACAAAATATGACGCTCGAATATTTCTGATTGCACGCGTTTCAATTTAACTGTGCAGCGTGATTTGGTTTTTTATTTCAAATTCGTTTGAATAAACATAAAAGAACGTTCGTTTTTCTATTATTTATGGTGTTGCTTTATTGTTAATTAATACTTCATTGTCGGCTCTTCTTAGTGCAGGGTGCGTTGGAGCTTATACGAAGCTTTAGTTTTAAAGGACAATAACATTAAAGTAGTAGTATAGAAATTGATACAAGTGCCATAAATTGTAGAGGTGCGCTATAACACTATTTGTTTTTATACTTTTATAATTAATCGCTTTTTAAAAATAATTATAGGTAAACAAACTTACAAAAATACACCAAATATAGTAATAGAATAGAATAGAAATAATAATAAAATAGAAAATTTATCAAAATCTTGGTGCCGTTTCAGATATCCGCCAAATAAAATATAAAGGAATTGCTCGTTTCAGTACATCGATATACCAATTAGATTTCAGTAGATAAAAATAAGATAACTATTATTGGGACTTATAGTATATTAAGAATTCTTAAGTTTTTGTAGTAGTCGAAGATATTTTAAGTTAATAGGGTGATAAATCATAACCGTATCTAAAATATAAATGTAATTACTAATTGATTTTATTTGCAGTAATTACCTTCTTTGTAATTGGTTACGATGTCATAATTCAAATACGTCGAATGTACTTTTCTGGCAATTTCCTTCGATTTTCTCAAAAATTGCAGTGTAAGGAGAAAAGCTTCTAGTCTGTTTTCAAACATGATTAGTACAATGTTCTCTTCGGTGTCTACAATAACGAGAAATTCGCAAAGTGCCCGGGTAAGGGGTAGGGAAGGGGGGTAACCGCGACCCCAGTGGGGGGTAACCACGGCCCGGGAAGGGGGGAACGCGACCAAGCACAGAATGGGTAATACAACCATATCGTCCTCTCACACGCTGCCAACAGTTTACCATAAACTTTAATAATACGCATTCTTTATACGCCACAGGCGAGTATAATCAAAATTTAAACAACTAGATCGGATATACATAATATAAAGAATACATGAATGGTTTCCGAGTGAAAAGTAGACGTAAACCACCCATATGGACGGTAAACTATGAATAATGCATGCCAATATGGTGCATTACCATTTTTTCTCCTTCGAATCTGGGTGGAGATTTTATAAAAATTTTGCCGGTCATTCAACTTTTGCTCGCTCGAGACAGATGCAAATCATGTTACGTCATGATTTCATGCGATTTGTGTGTGCCTTAATGAATAATATGTTAAATGGATTCCCGGCCATACATAAATATGATTGTGAAAACAGTGGAGCTTCGTTCAGAAATCTGTAGGACCTACATGCTTACGGTTTCCATACGTTGTATCGATGGAAAAAGTAATCATATTATTTCAATGATTTTATTGTTAATACATAGTACATACCTATGTATTATTTTCATTATCGACGTTTAGTGATATATCATTTTCACCATCCTCGTTTCGTCGTTTACCATTTTCACCATCCATGTTTCATCGTGTACCAATTTCATCGTCGGCTTTTATCATCATCGCGTCTCATTTCACTATTGGCGTTTAAACCGGTACCACTTTCATTATCAACGTTTTATCATGTACCATTTTCATCATCGGCCTATATTTTGAAACTTTCATATCTACTCTTTTCTCATGTTTGCTCTGACTCACCATAAAGATTGCATGAAAGATGTTAGCTTCTTTTTTAACGACACCCTAGCCTTTATTATGACACTTACTACCTTACCACAAATTTTATTAACAAGCATCCCACTCATGATAAATTTTGGTTACGGCACAAAATTAATTAATTTGCCTTTGAATGTTTTATCCCAATACACATTTAAACAAAAAAAAACGTTTTAGTTAACTCCATTATTTATGGCAGACACCTTCAAATCAAAATTGAATACCCATTTTGTAGACAACTGCGTCTCATCTAAAAAAAACTCTACTGAACCAAAATACTTTCGCTATCCACGCTAACATGGCGTGAATAAAAAACATCGAGACATTATCACACACCTATTTGTCTGACGCCTCGAAAAATCTTACGTACGCGACGCATATGCTCCAATCGTGTATAAACATTGTATAAACATATACACACGCAGTTCAATAACCTCATTATCAGCTCGCTAGCGAATAATATATAGGACATTTTCGCGCGACATTTCGTCATTTTGTCGTCACGCCGATCGCTTATCTGAATCGCAATTTTCATACATTGACAGTATATAGATGGATTTTTTTTGCGCAACATTCTCTCGATTGACTAACAACTTCGAGATTTGAAGGCAAAATAGGTATTGGCAACAAAATTGTTTTCTCATTTCAAAAATCATATTCTTAGCCCCAATTCCATCAAGCATTCAATTTCAACCCTTATTTAGTTGATTATTGTAATGCTGTATCTTTTTGGCGGATCACATATGCGATTTTCATTAAGGAGAGAAAGAATGTTCAAGTAAACTTTATGCCTGGTAGAATTAAAAAATAAATAGATATAAGGGACATTTTACACATCGCAATCTAACCCAAAGTAAGCGATAGCTTGTGTTATGGGTACTAGATAACTGATAATTATACATAACTTTAACTGATTATAAGGTACCGAAACGAAAATATAGGGGAATGAAATTTGGTATTGATTTACGTGATAAATTTGTGCAATATATCCAATAGACAAATTTTCATTCATTCCATAAGCGTACCAAAAGCAATCTTAGAAATAGAAGTAATTGATGAAGATGAGACTTTACGACACCACAAACAAATAATAGATATGACAGAAGAAAATAAATGATCTCATCCAGTCACAAAATAATGATGTGTCTAATACACAAACACTTCTGGCCGACCTTTGTCATAATTTGACCACGTAAAAACCGACAGTTAAACACAATTTAACGGGCAGTTTTAACGTGGCCGAATGATGAGCTGTCAATGAAAGGTTACGGGTTAATAAACTTATGGAGACGTTCGTTCACTTTTCGTTCGGTCGAACCTACGCTCGTTCGCTTTGGGACGAATATTAGCATAATTAAAATTGTTATTGCTCGCCATTAAAATTTTGTCGTTTGCAACTAATTTTTTATCGACAATAATTGCTAACGAGCGTTTAAGGCGAATTGTTTTATGTTTTGCGTAGTTATGCAGCTATTTTTGTGGTGTGGGTTTTTTGCAAGAATTTTATTAGTTTGAAACAAGAACGTATTGTATTGAAGCAAGAAAGATATCATCACCTCTTAATCGAAAACTTAGGGATTGAATAAGTTGGTATCATTAGGTAAAATAGAACTTAGTTGAAAAAAAGAGAATTTTGAATTAGAATGGAATACATCAACTTATTCTTAAACATTAGATGATACAAAAGGTTATTCATATGTCAACAATTATCAGCGTGGCGAACCGCGGACGTGAAGTGAAACATTTTTTTTTAATCCAACGCTAGTTAGGCCGCACTTCTATGCACGACTAGTAGGGTTGTCTGTTTTAAGATCTAGACGTAGTAAGTCACTCAGCTGTGATTTAATGATATGAAATAAAACTTCTTAACTGTCTATGTTCATTAAAATTATTAACTAATCATAAAATAATTGAAAAGTTTTCGATTATAGTTTCTTTTCACTTTATGGAGTTTACACACACACACACATCACACATCAAGCATCAATATTAGACTTTCGATTCTTATATTAATAACAAATACAAAATATTAAGGGCCTGAAACTTGACATTTTGACAGATTCCCAATACAAAAATTGTCAAAACATCAAATAAATTCGCCAGATAAAGTTTATCTGGTGATTGTGAAACTGGCCCTTACTTTTATAAGTAACTTTATTCTCTGGAACTGTTGTTATTACTCATATTAGCGGCTTTCGAGAAAAACTCAGTGTCTATGTACTTAATACAATTATTCTCAACTAACCTCACATTTTACAAGCAAGCGTGCGTGTCGTATATTACTATTATTATGTCCGTAACCCTACTCTTAATACACGATAACTATAAGGTTCAACAGTCTTCGTGAGATGGAACAATAATTTTAGTACGCAATAATTTTCTAGTAAGTATCAGTGGCAACCCTAATTCACACGTATTGCGTAGCCGCACGAAATGAGTGCGTCGACCTTGTTATTTATGTCGCAGCGATGAATAGACCCGAGTTACGGCTATTCAGCTAACGTCATTTTTTGTAATGGCTCATCGTACGCCTTCCACTTGTGGGTAGTGTCTCTACAATCTAGATTAATACCGTCGAGCTCTATATTATCTATGTTACGCTCAAAGACCGAACCGAACACTGGTAAACCATATACATCGTGAAATTCATAGTTCATACAAAAATACTCACGTCGGGTTGGACTGAAGTAATTATAGAAGCATAATGTGGTCGTGTCTTTTTTTTTCAATAAAAAAATAACAGGGTTAAGGTAGACATGTCGGGGCGTCAAAGTGTGTGCTTCCGCGGTCCTTTTTGCCCCATAGAGGACGCAAGTGGCTCCGCTAAGTCTTGGTGGGTAATCAGCAAGTCACACCTTCGGAGATCGCCCACCACTCGGAACCAACAGGTTACACCACTCGGTTTGGTGTATTAAAAAAAAGAGGCATGTTAAAATATAAGGCCGCGAAACTGCTTTATTACTCATTGAGCTTTTTTGGTTTTTGACTGAACATCTACATTAAGGGGATTTATTGAATTTATTTTTGTCTTTCTCACTCTCACGGAGATTTGGTAGGTGCGACATGCAGCGTCGCGGAAGAATATAGCAGAAAAACGACGTTTTACCTAATTACTCAAAAACTAAGCCAGGTATCAAAAATCCGTTCTAAGCGTTTTAGGATATTATTATTACCGATACATTAAAACAAAAATTACAATTACATCCATTGTAGTTTCCGATAAAACATAGAAAAACTGAGATTTTGGAGCAACTTTTGGGAGAACTTTCTATCGAGAAAATTTTATCCAATCGTGTTTCTGCTTCTAAGCGATTTTAGATTAAAGACCCAAAATACATGACGTGTAAATTTAAAAGTAATTGTCTTTATAGTTTTTGCATAAAACTTCATTCAAAATCACCTAAATACGGCTTGTAGGCCGTTAATGATACCCCTTGAGAGCCCTGTGTTTACAGCCCTTAATTTAGAATACTTTTCCAGCATCCTTGCTTTCTGCTTCGTTTTTAAGAAAAGAGAAGCGATACACACTGCCCTTGGCAAAACTCACAATAAAAATTTTACTTTAAAAGGGACCTAATTTTTATTTACCCATTTAACCCTTTATCAATTGAGAGCAAATTTCGATCATAGTTATAACTCAAGAAATACCAATTTATTTTTAATAGTCTAATCTAAATCTATCATCGTCTAATTCTCCCTAAATCTCACGTTTATCACAAACCAAAATCCCTGTCTACATTCAATAAAAAAATCGCAGCGGCGATTCGGAAATCGGGGAACGTATTAAAAATACCCGATCAAGTCGGACGCGGGATTACGGTACGTCGAGCCCGGTTTAATCTACGTTTATCGTCGCGCAACAGCCGCGCACGGTCAATAGTGACGCTGGAGGACGGCTTAATCCGTGTGCTCTATGCTTTATATCGGAAAATCTGGGGAAATTCGACGGGATTCGGGGAAATCGGGAATTTACAGGTTTTTTGCGACGACCCCGGCTTATGTTTGTTCTTGATACCCAATGCGATCAGAATGACGAGTCTTATGGGAGCTTTTTACCCCACTGTCCTAAGCGCAGGGTTATGTTTGAAGTGAGCTATTTGTTATTCGTATTTCTAATCAAAATAATGTTATAAAGTGACTAGTTCTTACCGGCGACAATGAACAGAAATTGTTATAAAAACTACATTTACTAAAACTACAACACTACAATCACTAGTATTTTAAAGGCGAAAGATAGATGTGTATTCTTGTATAGTATTTCCATTTGTTTATTTTCTCTTTGACACATGAAACAGATATATATATAGCAATGGCGATGGACCACAGAAAGAGACACACTACCTTTTCTCTCTTGTCCCTCGCTATTGCTATATCTGTTTCATGTGTTTTTATGTGTCTAAGAGAAAATAAACGAATGGAAATAGTATAGCCACTTTACGCCGCAACTCTATACTTAACCAATTTGGCTGTTTGGAATGGATTATATTAAAATACTGGGAATAAATACGTCCTCGTAGGATAACTTATTTACTTTGATAAATCGATTGTTCCCGCGGGATTCGTGAAAAACCGAATTTCAAAGTGAGCAATAGATACTCGTGGGTAGATATCGTTACTGAAGTATTTTAGACGAAAATACGTGTATTTTTTAGTGTCCTTTGAAGTCGTTTTATGAAACAAATTGCTATAATCGAATTATGTAGGTACCTCTTTAAGGGTAAATGGAATCAATTAACTTTGCTCTGTTGGGTTGAAAAAAAGATCTTTCGTCCCCAAATATTTTTATATGCAAGCTTTGGTGTACCGATTCGCTGCGTAAACGACATCAAACAAATTTAATTTAACATCAAAGAAATAAGATTAGATACAATATTTTTTAATAACATTTATATACTTATAATTTCGGTTACTGTAGCCCATTGGTTCAAATCTCTTGTTTGGGGGTACATGGGTTTGAATCTCGGACAGGCAGCTTTGTATCTCAGGAGTTATGTGCGTTTGTGAAAATTAAATATATTTATAGTAGTAAAGCGAAGAGAATCATCTTGAGCGGTGAACGTTTTCAAAGGTGTGTGAGGCCCGCTAACCCGCACTTAGCTATCGTGATGGGCTATATTTTAACCCCTGTCATTCTGAAAGGTAAACCGTACTTATCAATGAGGTTTAAAAATGGACTTTTCGATTAAATGTTGATGGTTAGATAAATTACACTTGATAAAAATATTAAATTACATTTTTATGGATAGCAAGTTTTAACAAAATTCATAGCAATCATGTTAGGTACTTATTAATTTAATGTACGACCTAATTGCGTTTAGTTCTATTATTGCTGACACTGATAACCTAGAAGAGACCTGGATATCGTCTAGATTGCACTCACTTTCGAGTTTACTATAGTCAATACACACATATACATACATAATTTTATCATTACGTATGAGTCAGTTAGGTACTTGATACTTCCCTGCCCTGATAGTTAATAATTTAAATAGAGAAAGGGTGCAGAAAATCTAAAATAACAGTTACCAGTCTATTACATTTATTTTTTTATCTTTGTAATTAGCGCACAAAAATTGTTATTGCGAAATTAACTTTCTATCAGCAAAAAGATTTAATCGTTTTGCTATAGTTCGCTACCTGACTTTCTTTTATTGAAGTCGTTAGGACAAAATTGTTACAACCGAGCATATGATTGGGTTGCTATTCATGCAGAGATTCTCAAATCTCCTTACCTCTTTATCGCGTAGGTTAATAGAACACTATTACGTACTATCTATGTATATAGGTGTTTTGACGACCTCCCTGGCGCAGTGGCGGCGCGCTCGGATTCGAGTGGGAGGTCGCGGGTTCGATTCCCGCCACGGGCCACTTTGGAATTTATAATTTCTAAATTGGCTCAGGTCTGGTCTGGTGGGAGGCTTTGGCCGTGGCTAGTTACCACCCTACCAGCAAAGACGCACCGCCAAGCGATTTAGCGTTCCGGTGCGATGCTTGTAGAAACCGTTGGGGTAAATTTACTTTCCCTTCCAAGTTAGTACGATAACATGGCTGCATCATCACTTACCATCAGGTGAGATCGCAGTCAAGTACTAACTTGTATGAAGTAAAAAAAAAAAAACTGAGAATTGATCCAATATTTTCGCATTCGCACACACACATAGCTACAGCTGTATGCATCATCACTTACCATCAGGTGAGATCGCAGTCAAGTAGGTACTAACTTGTATGAAGTAAAAAAAAAAAAAAAAAACTGAGAATTGATCCAATATTTTCGCATTCGCACACACGCATAGCTACAGCTATAGGGATACCTACGTGAGGAAATAGCAATATTTTGTCGACACCGATCCCCGAAAAGCCCATTTACGGCAGGTATCGTAGCGGCCGGAGTTTTTATGTGTGTGTTTTGTGTTATTTCTGTGAAATTGGACGCTGCACATCTGGTGCACGGTGCAGGTTGAGGCGGCCTGCGGGGCTTTATTGCGATGTTATGACTGCAATTCGAACGGGCCCCGTGGTGCGGGCGGCATTTTTTGTGCTAATTTCGTTTATTAACGCGCCATGTTTCTTTTTCGGTAAATTAAATTTCGAACGCGGTTTGTTTTCGGTCGCTCGGATTGGTCGGTTGATGGGAGAGCTCTTATTGAGTAACATTAGTTTTTAATAAGCCTACTCGTATCTATCCTCGGTTCGCTCCACAGAGCAAGGAATGACTTTTATATGTGGTTCGCTCTATTTGATTACATAGGCTCCATACAAATTTGGAAGCTGAATTTAAATATTTGTCGCCATAATAATAATATTAGTTTATCATATATTATTATCTTGCGAAGAGGTCGTAGGTTCGAGTCCTACATAATTATAGGTAAATTATAAAAGGTAAATTATATTGTGTGATGAGCATGAATGTTTTCCAGTGTCTGGGTGTTTTTCTATACATATACTAACTGTTTTTATGTTACATATTATTAATTATGTGTAATCCATCATGACTAAAGTACCGATACGATGGCAGACGATACGACGATATAAAGATAAGGCTTTACGTGCTTTCGAGGCACGGGGGTGAAGCACGTGATCTACAGTGGTACATGCTAAATAAAGTCTCCATTAAACTAATGAGGCTGTTATCTAAGAGTTACCTTAATTCCATGTCCCCATTAGATATTATTACTTCTCTGGTAGTTTCGCTCCTCTACGCTTCTACAATATGGATTGAAAGGTTATAACTTCTTAATTTTAACTACTAGTTAATAACTCTCGTAACTTAAAAGTACTAACAAGTCAAAAATAGTGAAAATATAAAAACTTGTATCAATTTAGGATACCATACCATATTATGGCTGTCATATACTAAGGAAAATATACTATTTCAATAAACTTTGCTAAGTCTAAATTATTGTCTTATGTAATGTCTTCCTGGATAATAAAAATGTATAAAAACTTGTATATTATTCAAGTCAAAAACTATAAAAAAATATAAATTGCAATGCATTATAATCTGAACAATAGACAGAAATATAACGTTGTATGAAAAAATACTAAAATTATACGCAAATATTGTTATTCTAGTCTTCAAATATAGTAATAAGAAATAATTCATTACCAACATGTATTTAAAAATAATGAGTATTTATTTTTAATGTTACTTATTATTCTACAATACAAATTACCATTCTAGATTCAAGAACATCATTAAAATAGAATTAAGATATATTTTTTTTATATTAAAAGAATTTTGAGTCTAAAAGATCATATCGCTAAACTTCGTTTTTACGTTTAAAAATGAGAATTCAACACTTAGCGAGATAAAATCTTTAGGTGCTATTGCTCCTAAGTTAAGTTCTCTGAACTCCCGCAAAGAAAAAAACATATCAACTCTTAATCACTTTTCATACCTACTATTTATAAGAACTTTGTGTTTTTTGTATGTATGTTTAATATTATTATATATTTTTTTTGGAAATTAGGGAATTCAATATTATATGTAAGAAAAAAATTGAGTATAATGAAAAGCTTTAGTTAATTCTTCTTTACAAAAGAACATAACATTTATAAGTAGTTTATTTTCATCAGAATTTGATCAGTAAAAAAATTGTGTATGTAAACTTTTGGTACATTTAAAACTGTTTGTTAATTTGCTCCTTGCATAATATTATGGTTGGGGGAATACTGCTGCTTCTGATTTTCCAAAGTTTGCATTTGCATTGGAGGAACCATTCGGCATACTGGGTTGTCGTAGACTGCCAGTCATCCAGGTGGTAGGGATGGAAAATGTTTCTAGACCGAAGTGTACATTTCGAGAATGTGTAAAGCCGAATTATCTCAAAAATCTCCTGCGCGATGATTCACGTAAATAAATTGTACGTCATCCAAACATCGCCGGTAATCACCAGCCAATCGATGCCTTATCTACACAACCGATGCAAATATTAACCAATCAAAGCCTACGCGGGTCGATCGATACAAATATTAACCAATCAAGGCCTACGCGGGTCGACCGATGCAAGAATACCAATCACTGCCCAAGACGTATTTTCGTCGATGCTCTATGAGTTTTTGCAGTATCACACAGTTGAATACTTTCCATTGCAGAGATCATAGAGTATGTTGTGTTCTAAGTTTCATTTTGTTACTGTACCCTGGCTACAGTCGCGCGCAATCACTAGTCGTTCACACGCGGTGCCGGCAACATTAATAATTCAAACACAAAGGTCGTTCCACTCAACCTTGGTGTTATCACGGTTTTTGCGGTAACTGTACCTACAATTTATTTCTGTGCGCAGCAAAAACTTCGTGAAAACCGCGCGTTTTCGTCATACCTAACATAATTTTTTGGCGATATCGCTCGAGGCGGTTGCCAACCAATTTTAATAAACAACGTTTAATGTCGGGTCGTGTGGCTAGGCTTTACCTAGTGTTTTACTATTTTCGCATTGATTTATCGTCACTGTGTTCTTATTTTTGGCATGGTTTCGCGATAATTTTCTATGTCACGGAAATAATCTGATATTCTTAATAATAAAATCACAAATCAAAATCTTTGTTCCGCATAGGCACTTTCGAAAAAAGAGTGAATAGGCATCGTCTAGGTATAGATATTTCAATCCATGATGACGCGCCCCACTCCTCAAACTCCATACCAATCGAATCAAACATAAGCGATTTTGACAGAGTAGGGCGCATCTTACGGATTGAAATATCTACAAGCGCACTCTATTTTCGATTACAAAGATTTTTTTAATCACTGCGCAGGCGCACAACCACTGGTAACAAATACTTTCCTGAAAACCGCATCAAAACCGCGAAATAATCGCGGACAAACATACATACGAACATTCGGGGTCAAATACAGAACATCCTTTTGAAATCGGTTAAAAATAAACCCCTCCGTCCCCTCTTACTGAAGTAAGACGTAAGTATAACTGAAAAGGTAACTTTTACCAATATTAGAAATCCATTTGGTTAAAATTCAATAAAGCGTAGTGCATAAAGAGCGCGGGGTAGCTCCGACGAGCCGCCCCAAGCCGGCACGTCCTTACAAAGTTACTTTGAAAAATGAAATCGCCCGCGCGGCGTCGTCAAAAAGCCTTCCGCCCAATCATTTTAGGCGGTCCCAGAAATATTATAGACGAAGAAAGAGGTAACCCGAACTTCAAAGGTATTTGACAGGATTTCCTTCTACTATGTGATTTGATATAGTTTGTGTTTGCGTCATAAATGATGTTTTACTATTATTATGAGTAAAGAAACAAGGCCACATTTAAGGCGCAGATTCAAAACCTAATTATTTCAAGTCGCATAGTACTAACAGAGGCTTAATTATTCTATTTACTTCAAACATTTCGACTTCAAATAATATTCGTTGTACTATTGAGTCTAAAGTTAGTGCAATATCTTTGCATGTAACTAAGCATTAAGTAACTAAGCAAAATAACTGACGATTGTGACTTGTGGGATAATAGATTGACATAGGAAATGAGGAACCAATAAACAGTACATGCCCGAACACCGGTGTTTCATTAAACTTTACATGGCGCAGTCAAGATTTAAAGTTAAAATAGTGGTTTTAGTTTTGATTACAAGTGATATATCTGGTTTCTGGTTTAAGAAATTTAAATATATGGAAAGTATATTGTCCCCGCCATCATCATTTTGCTTCGACAAGAACGCAGCCGATGCGTGGAGCCTTGTCAGTGAGTGAATGAATGAATGAGTCAGGACTTTTTAACAGGATCTACCAAATGTCCCACTGCATCTTAGATAACCACGCGGTCCCTGAAATATTACCGCTTTTAAACATTGAAAATAGATACTCCGTTGTTGGAGGATGGAAAGTAGCGTATTTGAAAATTGGAAGATTGGAAATTGTTGGAAATATACCGTCGGTATTGGGTACTGGCGCATTTCCTATTTCTATACTAATGGAGAAGGCGCTGCGGGAATTTAAATAGATACTAGAATTCTTTATTTTAAGTTAGAATTTCTAAAATATTATTTTTGGGACTTATTATTAGCTGTTCATTCAGTTTTATTCTTGACAAGCTCTCGGTTTCTAAGCCCGCTGTGGGCCAAAATTGGGGATGACGTCTCAAATTATTACCGACCGATTTTGATATATATTTTTTTGTCTATAAGTATTCGATGGATCTGAGAGAAGGACGTAAACTATTTTATATGGCAGAACAACGTTTGCCAGGTCAGCTAGTAATTTCTTTTGGAAGCTTCAGCCGCAGCTACGCCAAAAACCGGCAATGATGAACCGTTCCAGTGCGATGCTGTGTAACTGTGTAACAACCGTTATGGGTGCTAACCCCTTGTGAGTTACGCCCTAATATTGTTGCTAATCATCACAAATCATGTAATCATGAACCTAAATCGCATCCAGATAGCAATGTTAGTTTAACAATTAAGCCGTTCCAATAAATTCCCGCGTTCGAATCGCGGACATAACTCAGGGTGTGGGACATAAAACTGATAAATCACGGGATATGACACGCGGGATGCGTTTGTGCGAGTCCTACAAACCGACGCCCATAATATATATGGGATGGGATATATGGGACTGCGGCAAATGCGATATGTTGAATTCTGAGTTGCGCAACCGTAATTTCGGACTCAGAATTCACTGTACGCTTTATTCTGGACCTATATTAGCGGAAATTGGTAACTCGAATTACAAAGGAAATGCCAGTTTTCAGGAATTTTGAGATTCAAAGAATTCAATTGTTAAAAGATTTTTTTTTTGAGTTGTTGCGTTGTAAACAAACTTCAGAAAGATAAACGGAGATTTGTATGGAAAATTTTCTCGTCCTAAAGAGGAATTAATACTTTACGAGATTCGAATTATCGAGTTTTTTTTTATAGACAAAAAATGCCCCTCCCACGCATACCCCTCCGGCAGGGGAAATGGAAGGGTTATGTGGAGCTTGCACCCACTAAAAACTGTCTGTTTCCACGACGGACCCGCTGGCGGAAGTACGGGATTCACTCTCGTATTCACCGCGCTATCGAGTTTCCACCATACCTACTCGTAATATATTATGTTCAACCATGTTCTTACCATGTTCTTTATAAAAAACTGCTTCCATGTAAAACAACCTTTTTTTGCATTGTGTTTCCTGCTCACGTATTGCAGTCTGGGTGCATTTAAGAAAACAGCAAATGAGTTCTTTGTGCATTCTATGTAAGATGAAAATTGCGAGCAGAGACGCTTGACGGGTTAACCAGTCCTCTGCCCAGGAGGTCGAGTATCTCATTAGAGAATTTTCGCCCAGTAACCAAAAAAGGTTGGAAATTCTGTTTGACTATTCTAAGTTCGTCTTGGAATATGAAGGTTGGGAAGATCTAAGCGGTCGGTATTAAAGATCAGCAACATTAGCTGTATGACTTATCTACACTCGTCAAAGAAGAATAAAAGGATTTCGTTCGAATTAGATATGGAATGAGCGATCAACAGGGTTCAGTGACGGTTATAGGTAAGTCATAATATGGCCAAGAGCGCAGTTTTCCTAAAAGTCCAGTTCCGGAGCAGGAACAGTTCCGTACATTGACCTCTTTGCCTACTGATAGTGGTAACAAACATTTTTTTATACAAAATATTTGAAGAAAAAATAACTTACTTATTATAAATTATTTATTTTGATTTTTGAGTTTATAAAAACCGAGTTACAATTCTCTCATAGAGTCCCAGATAGAAGGTTACAGTCCCTGAGGACAGTCATTGCATCTGTGCTAGTGAGATGCATTATAATTACGCGAGAATGGCACAAACTGGCAATAACTGCTCAAATTATGAAATTATTTCTGTTTTGCATCCGGACTATAATACAAACAATAGACATAGTATAATACAAACGTGGACATGGCGGACGGCGCGAAAAAATGTCACCAGTTTATCGGTTCCAAAAATGCTTGTTTTGCTACCAACAGTAAGGCCACGCTGTGTTTCGCTAAGCAGCCTCCCATTGAATTTTGACAGATGGCGCTACTGTTTGCTTGTACGAAAAAGGTTTACGTAAATCGTTCAGATGCCCATATCCTGAGGTTTCCAAACACATCGGAACATCTATCGGATCGGACTGTGTAGAGAATCGTTTTCCTGCGGTCGGAACAGACGTGAATTGTATCAGTATAATGGCCCTCTTGTCAATTGCGCTCCTTACAGAGTATTACGTTGTTACGAAACTTATTACGCTCATAGAAATAACTTTGATTCAATCACAATTCTGCGGTAAACGGGCTTTGAATCGTATTATAGGTAGTAGCTGGTTAGTTTTGAAATTGTTGAGGTTTTGAATGGATTCGGAGCTTCCATTGTTTCTATTTTATACGATATACCTACTAAATGTTCAATTGATTGGCTGACTGATTGTATTGCATCTTTTTCATAATTGTAGCACAACCACAAAATACGTGATCCGTAGGTTTAGAAATTTTGAAAAAGATATATTCACTTTTGTATGGATTGAGTTAGACCTTGGTATGGGCAACATATCCGTTTTTCTTATTTGAGGAACTTTAAAAATTTTGGTTTCTTGAGCCACGTCATTTCAGGTAGGCTCACCAACCTATAAAGACGCACCACCAACCTATTTAACGTTCCGGCGCGATGCTGCGTAGAAATCTTTAGGGTTATTAGTCTAAAATCTATTAGAATCTAAAAGGCGCCTCGGGAACACGCCAAGAACAAAAAGTACTGAACAGGTGTCCTCCACCGATTCTGCGTCGTGTCGATTTCGTTTCGTTGATTAAGTTGATTAAGTCTTAGGTGGTAGAGTTTTGTCTGTACCCCTTCCAAGTTAGGACTATAACATCTTCGGCTATATTATAACCATCAAGTGCGATCGTTGTTAAGTATGAACTTCGCAACGATAGCGTGCTGTGTAAAAAAACCTAGTGGTATAAGTAACTGTAAGAAGTTAATGGTTTAACTATGATTATGAAGTTTGGCCCGAGGTATAAAGTTAGGGGGGGGCCTACTACCTTCTCCATATCCGGGTTAGAACACGCAGACACGGGTGGGGATTTTGAAATATGAGCCGGGCTCAGCGTGTCACGGGCAACGCCGGGAAGAATTTATCACTGCACGACGCCGGGGCCTTACACCCTGCCTGTTATGGTATTCCCCTATATTTTTTTATAGTAAGGATGACGAGACAAGACGTCATGCGAGATGATTATAAGTATACGCCACAGGTATACGCCTACCCATGACAGATGTACAGTCCGACAAGGATCTCTTGGCACTTGAATGACATTGTCAGGAGGGCGTAGTTGTAGAACAAATGTATAGAACTATAGCAGCCAGGTGATAAATTTTTCTCAATTTTAGTTAACTTAACCAAAACCACACAAAATACTTGCAACATACTGACAAATATGCCGACGGAGCGAACTATCGAACAGTGTCACAAGATAGCGGTGTTAGTTCCGATTTTGACCACGCGTTCAGACCACCCTCGTTCAGTTGGATTGGCTTTATGACAATATACCATGTTAGTTGCTAATTTGTGTAAAAAATGGTAAAAAGAATACAAAACTAAGATTTTTGTTTCAGTTATGTACAACAATTGAATTATTTACAAAAATCTAATAAATTAAGGCAATCAGTAATCGTGAAGTTTTATAAAAGAATTACTTGTATCAACCATTATTGTAGGAACTAACAAATTAACAAATAACCACACTGTTATTATAACAATCATAATTTTGTAGGCAATTTTCAAGTACCTACATTTGGCAGTTGCATGTACTATTAATTTCTCGGGAAAATTCAGTAGTGCATCATAAGCGATTATTATTTAAACGGCATCTAATTGAAACAATGGAGCAAATGGGCTCTATTTATGAACACCCTGACAATACTTACAGCTGGATACAATTTTCCGTTTCGAAATATCTTTATAGTTTAAGAGATGGTGGTAAAAGTGTGATATTTTTGTTATTTGGAACTACTTTGAGAAAAAATTTCCAAATATATTATATTCTCTATAATACAAAGCTTCAGTGCTTTTTTATATTTTCTTACTGCATTTATGTTTTGCTTCATTAACTATTGATTATCCTGTTGTAGTGTTTCTTCCAGCCAAAAAGTCATTCACTATTTCATAGATATACTATATCGTGATTATTTCTCAGTCCTACTTTAGTTCTATTCATTTAAACAAAAACTTTTTCTAGTGTCTCTTTGTTAGGATTGTATTTTCTTTATAAATGATTGAACGTAATAGGTACAAGTGTACAACATACCATCCTAGTGTCAGTTATTCTGCAAAGTATCAAGTATTACTGTTTCGGTTTAATGAACCGTCAAAATTACTACTCTTAGTTAGGAATTGATTCCTCAAGATGACGAGTTCATCAATATATCTTACATGGTCCTCAGTTGAACCATCTTCATCAACCTCGGAACCATAAAAAATAAAACGCCCATTATTTTCGCATTTTTCAATGTTAGTATGATTTCTGCCACCGGCTCTCCGACTTCAAGTTGGGCTACTATAATTTAATATTGCACGATCGCTGCAGAAGCGGTGGCGGGCTTTGCTTGTGATTACACAAGAGAATAATTTGACTGTGGAGTTTATTCGTCTCGGGCCGCTATGCCTCAGCAACCATTGTAGGACCAGCCCCTAGATTGTCTAATAAAAACGTATTCATCGTTATCGTAATCGTTTACTAATTCTGCCTACTGATTGGGTCAGTCAATCGCGGGGCAGAATTCGCTAGCGATTACGATAACGATAAATACGTTTTTCTTACGCAATCAGATCCCTGACCAGGGATGCTATTCACGTAACGCATCGCCTACATTTTATGAAGTGAAACGTTTAAAAAGGTCATGGCATTTATGCATTTGACATTGAAATCTAAAGATTTTTTGCGAACACTGAAAAATTAATTTTATGTCTATTGACATAGAGCGTAAAATTGAATGCTGTTCAAATCGCAACATGGTCCACAATTGTGAAATTAAATTTACTTAGCGCGATAAACTTGAAAGATTGTATTACTATGTTCAATTTCATTCTGTTTTACACTCTAAACCAATAGACGTAAAGTTAATTTTTAGTGTTTATAGCCCCCCAGGCTATAGATATTGTAGGACTCTTCTTGCGGAGTTAGTCCGAGGACCGAGATACAACTGCAGTGACAGCTTTATTCTACCGTGAAGCAGTAGTGTATTGCTGTGTTTCGGTTTGAAGAGCGATGTGCTGTTTTTTTTACGTTTCAGTGTGATATACATAATATGTTCTAGAATTTCGTATAACGTGGAATTTTATTGTGGACTGTATTAAATCCCCGTACCTCAATGAATATTATGACTTATTCATTCTATTTCTACGATTGCTAATGGAACGAAATTCAAAACATGTATGGGAATGACATATCCGATCCGGATAGTTTGATTGTGTGACTTATCGATGACAACTGACATTCTTTTACATTTGAATTTTTAAGTTTAGTTGTAGTAGTACCTAATAAGAAAAATAGAATATTAAAGCTGTCAGGTCTAGTGTGATCATTATCATTAAACACCATAACAGCCTCATTTTATGGAAATCTCGCAAAAAGACAGTGCACAAAAACATTAAACAACGGTCCAAGAATCCTCAGTTTTAATTTATTCTCTTCTCGCCGCTTCGGAAGCTGGGCGTCATTTCATTTCTGCGTCAAACAAGTTAAGTCAACACGTTTATGCTTTTATTCCTCTGACGGGAGTTTGGAAAACATACTCTCTATTCATTAAAAGGCGAGGATGCGGTTTCGAGCTCTTTTTTAGGGTTCCGTACCTCAAAATAGAAAACGGAACCGTTATACAATGATTTTGTTCGTCTAGCCGTCTGTTCGTCTGTCGGTTTATCTGCCACTTATAGATTTTTTTGTTTTTTTTTTAAGAATTGGTACCAAATAGTAAAATGATCGTACCTATCTTCGTGTAAGGCGTTTGATAGGAGTTGGAATGACTATAACTGTTCAACAGTTCAACGGGTGAAGACACCAGTTGGTTCCGTTGAACTTTACGAACAAAACGGTTGGACACTGAAGATAGGACTTATGACATTTTCTATTCTTTTTAATGGTGTGCCAGTTATTTGTTTACCCTTTGAAATTAATGAATTATGGCAGGAAATTATTTGCTACTCTCAAGAAAAACCATAAGGTGAAAAAGGTCTATACCTTATTTTATTACTTACTTATTTAATAAACTATTTCGTACAGTACAGTCCTAAGGCCGCGAGTAAAAGAGTTCCGTCTCAGTGTTAAGATCCTAAATATCTTTAAACTGTGGTTCCGTGTAGGAAAATAATAGGTTGACAGTAATTTAGATGATGACTTATTTTTCTAATTCTGTTTCAGGTAATTATCACTTGATAAGTTGGAGATTTTGGCGGATACAACCATCAGTGAGTAAAAATCCTAAATAATAAAAACTAGTAAAAGGTAAGTATAGGCGTATTTGAAAAATATGGTATTACGCTCATTTCAATGGAGCTAATTGAAAATCATTCCGAATTCTACAGAACTGCACTTTTCGAAATTCTTTTTTTTTACTTTACACAGGTTAGTACTTGACTGCGATCTCACCTGATAGTACCTAAGTGATGATGCAGCCTAAGATGTTATCGTACTAACTTGGAAGGGTAAGTTTTACTCCAACGGTGTAAGTTTTTCTACAAGCAACACACCGAAACGCTAAATCGCTTGGCGGTGCGTCTTTGCTGGTAGGGTGGTAACTAGCCACGGCCGAGCCTCCCACCAGACAAAACACTTAGTTAAGTGTACACTTGTTTATTGTGTAGTTTTTTCTAAGTAAAGTTAACTTCTGTCTAGGTATTAGAAGTCTACATCTAGACTAACATACGCGAATTTGAAGTCAGTTAAAAATAATGTGGGATTCCTCGGAACACTCCCAACTTATTTAAGGCATCCTTTAAACAAGTTGATCCTTAAATTTGTTTGGCTTTCTTTAACAGTTAGTTATTTGTTTAAACTTTCGGACGGCGGGTCTGCACAGATAAGCGCCTCCAGTTGTCTCGTTAGCTCCGAATTTAAGTGAATTACGGACTTATATTTATTACCAAGAGTACCCCTACCTATTTCAGAAGGAGTCAAAGTTTTTAAGGTGATACTTTGTTATGAAATTCTAAAGTATAAATGCTTTCATCAATGCTTCTTTAAAAAGAAGGGTTTCTTGATGGCTTTCCTGGGGAAGCGGTCCTGTATTTTGAGAGACTGGCAATTTATATCACTCAATATTTTACTATAAGAAACTATGATATAGTAATTACCCATGAAATGCTGAGTTTTTTGTGGGTCCCTCACTGCAGAGGACATATTTTCATCCTTATCATTTTAGGTATTTACCAGCATTTCTATGTTTTTTTCAGAAATCAATACTAAATTGGGACTAAGTTTTTAGTTACTATCAATGACAATAACAAAACTTACTATATACACAGTATATGTATTATTTGCACTTATGTAGTATTTGTATGTAAAAAAACATACGCCATTGCCATTATGCCAGTTAGGGAGTTCTGTTAACTACCTAAGATAGAATCAAAGTTTTTAAAGTGATAGTATACTTAGTACTTCTTTTGTGAGAATCTAAAGTTTTCGAGCTTAAAACTTAAAACTTGGGAATATAATACGAAATTTCGTCGCCGTAATAAAGGCTGCTTGTTGTTTATGCTTGCCATCAAGTGAAGATAGCGTCGGGGTACCCGAACGCGTATGAGCAAAATCTGCCAATTAGGCCGTTCAGAAAGAGAGGTTCAGGAGAGAACTTCCGTAGGGTTATCACCTATTTTTTAAATATTTTTAGACTAGTGAAATACACTTATCATGGCACATTGTACCTATTGGTGAAATAAAAGAAAAATAGCATACCCGACCTTAACATCAAAGAATGACTGTATTGGTATTATTTTATTTTTGAGAATAGCAAGCCAAGATGGACAAGCCATTAACCTGATAATATAATATTAAGTAAAACGCAGTTGCCCATACTATGTACAATATGTCTAATGATATTTTGCATTGTATAATATGAACAGTTTTTTCTAACAAATAAAAACAGTTTTTACACATCAAGTTTTTACTCTGCCGGGCGTACTTATGTATACTCATACATATTATTTAGGACCAAGGCCCTATTCATCAAAAGTTACAAGCCTTGTATTACAAGCGATTCTCTTGTAAATTTACAAGAGAATCGCTTGTAATACAAGGCTTGTAACTTTTGATACATAGGGCCCAGCCCAGAGATTAATCGAAATCGAGACTGGGTTTGCAAATAAGATGAATTTTGCTAGTACGCTACCCGTACAACCCGGGTTTAAGTTAGTGTCATTGTTTTACTTACAAGAGTTACAAGTCCAAGGGCCATTACAGAACACAGAGTCTTTAACGTTTATGAATATAATTAAATTTCAGCTTCTAAATATTTTCAAGCTTTCTAAAGTTCTACTTACCTAATTTCTACCAACATAGAGAAAAGCGATATTTTTGTAAGTGGTGCCATCCTTATGTGGTTAACATCCAATAAACTTTTTCAACCTGCTAAGATGTGGAACTTTCTTCCAGCCAAGTATACAATCTGGGTGCCTTCAAGAGAAGAGTGAATACGCATTTTCTTGACCATCGCGCTCTAACCTAGAACCTCATCATTGCTTTAATTTGGAATGATTGACGCCAAGCGCAAGTCTATCTACAATTAAAAAAATACTTTGCTCCAATCTCACAATCGTGTCGATGCAATCCATGATGTATGATGTTATCATACTAACTTTGAATACGTAACTACTATCGATTGCTTACGCTTGGCAGTTGCACTATTGCTGGTGGGGTGAATGGTCTATATTTTGGCGTAGAAATTAGAAAGATAGTAGAAAATAAATCGAATCCATTCCCACATTTGCCTGCATTTTCGGTCCGCATCAAACTCGCACTAATCTTTTTTTAGGGGCCACTTTTTATTCGTCTCAACGTCCATTACAACATTCGCAAATACACAACACGCGCTTTTCCCGCGGGACGAAGTTAAAAGAACAATTCGAAGGCAATAAGCTTCTATTTGCGGGCGTCCCGAACGGTTTGCTCTTAAAACACAACCCCTATTGTGCGAGACATGTAAAGCGTCCCGTTTAAAAAGAACGGAAGGAATAAAATGTCTGTAAGCAAACAAGAAGTTGCTTGCCGGTCGTTCTTCAAGTCGAATGAAACTAGTTTCTTCCCGTGTCAATGTTGCGGGGAAAATTGGACGCGTGGGTAGAGTAGATACTGCTCGGGATGAGAATTTTTACACGACTGCTCAAAAAAAGACGTGTAATGTTTTTAGGATTCTTAAGGTATGTATGCACGTGAGTTTTTTTATTCCACTATAACTTCTGAACGACTGAAAAGGTTTGACATTTGGGGTGTCTTTAGAATCTTTTTTGGAAAAAGTCGTTTTGCCACAGGGCAGTCGTGTTTTTTAATAATTGTTTATTTGCACATACAGTATAAACTCGAGTATATAAGACTTTTTGATCTCTTATATTAGAACTTGAATAATTTGTGTATTTTAATAGCTTCAGAGTTATTTATGAGTATTGCTCTTAAAAATAAGCTCCTGTAACGTAATGAATGTGTGTTATTACTTTTCTGTAACACAGTTAGTTTCGATTACATTGACTCTATTTTCATAGTGTTTCGGCTAACAAACAAACTTCAGCATAGCTGAAACGATTTTTTTGTAAGAAGACGAAAATTTTGACACAAAAATACAGACAATTACTTAAAACTTACGTTCACGTTTCAATGCCATAGTTCAAAGCGTCATTTGGTATTGATTCGTTGATGTTAACTTATTGGAAAAGTTTATATGGGATCTCAGAAAAATAGCCTCAACCCGGTAATTGTTAGGTTTGCACATCCATCAAACTTTTCCCGTAACATACATACATTATTAAGTTGTGCCTGGAGCGGGCACAGTATTAAACGTATCCGAGTTTTTAAAGTCGGCCGTCGATACTGCCGAGTTGGTAGACCGCGAAACAGCCGCAACGGAAACAGAAGAAATAGAAATAGAAACAGAAACAGTTGGCAGGCGATGTCGATTCGAGAAATAAAATGCAGGCAACAGTTTGTTGTATCGGGAGTGGGTTCGTGCAACTGAAAATAATTATAAGGCACACATTGTGGGAAGGAAAGATTTTACTGTTTGCATTTCTAGTTCGATTTTAAATAAAGTTTTACTATTGATATAAAATTCTCTCGATTTTCTTTGTAACCAAACTCCTCCGAGACGGCTGGACGGATCGTTATGAAATTTTTAGGGTGTGATCTCTGGGTCGGGGAGCGGGTTGTTATCTATATTTGATGGCCCTAAACGGCAAAACGAAGTTTGCCCGGTCAGCTAGTTATCATTGTAAAATAGTTTATTATTTACGGGCGTGGGTCGCGTTTTGAATTTAGAATTAGGTTTGTATTAACAATTTGACTGGTGCTAAGACCTTATATCTCAGTGCTGCCCCCTAGGTAACGTCATTTCAGAAAACATTCATTAAAACGATGCCTTAGCATAGAACTGAATGTCCTTCGTTTAACGACCGAATGGTGTAGTGGTAGCGAACCTGCCGTCTGCGTCGGAGGTCGTGGGTTCGATTCCCACTACTGGTAAATGTTTGTGTGATGAGCATGAATATTTTCCAGTGTCTGGTTTCAATATATCATATTCATGTATATTAGTATGTATGTATATTTATCAGTCATCTAGCACCCATAACACAAGCTATCGCTTACTTTGGGGCTAGATTGCGACGTGTAAAATGCCACGTATACATTTATAAAACAAAAAAAAACTGTAAATGGATAGCCTTTTTAAACATTTCACTTCACGAAATGTAGCCGTTACGCGAATCACCTACCAGTTCAGAGATTTTGCACATCAGAATTGGTACCATTAGATATTCCAGTAAACAAGCTTCAAAAATTTCGCAATGTGACCATGGAAACATACTTTTTAATTGAAAAGTTTCCCTCACAGAGCCCTGGCGCATATTTCAAGGGCCCAAACAACCGGGGGTCCTTTAAAACAAATTGGCAGTTTCAACTCGATATTTGCGAAATTCCCCCAACCCTCCGGGTGCTTCGGGGGACAATTTTGACAAATAGTTGTTCGACTAATAAATTCTCATTGAAACCCCCGGATAACTTTCCGTCAGTCAAACTCCAAATTGGGACATTTTAGAGAGTTTAGCTATAACTTAATTATAAGTTGACTTACACTTAAGCAAATACGAATAAGTACCTACTACTTAAGAAATTTAATACTCATTTAACAGAAGTGAACTCAATCTCTATTTTATTATAAAAAAATCGTTATATTTTATCTGGTGCAAGTGTGGGTAACTGATGTAGAATGCGCAGCAAACAGTGTATGAAAACCAATGTTATTCATTTGTCAGAGGTGTAGCTATACGTAATTCTTACTACTGTTTACTGAATATTTAACGTCTTAAGATGTTCCTTTGAACTGCGATACTATTTGTTCGTCAAAATATTAATAATTATAAGCACCGGATAGATATAAGTAATCGTCCAATTAGAAATGGAGGACATAAGTTGGTTATAGTGCCACACCGTTTGCGTAAGGTACAGAGGTCATTTGTGGGGTTGAGTGTACGCTTCTACAATATGATCCCGAAGTCTGTTTTTGACTAACCTTTGCACAGGTTTAAAGACACTGTCAAGAAACATTTAATTAATCATGGTTACTATACCATTGAAGAATTTCTTAACGACAATGATTCTTGGAATGATAGAAATATGCTTCCATCTCCTCACGAGATATCTTAAAAATATGTTATAATTTTTCATAATCTATAAGAAATCTTGTATTATAACAATGACATTTTTGAAAAGAGCAAGTGCCGAGTTTCTTGCCAGTTCTTCTCGGTGCAAACCTGCTTTCCGAACCTGGCGGTAGAGTTTTGACTTTTCATAAGAGCCTGTTATTTAGGCCTATGTGAAAAATAAATATTTTCATTTTCATTTTAATTTTATCTGCCACATTGAACCTACACTGTACAGATTAATTTAATTTGTTACAAGCTTTGGAGTGTTAGTTGCTGTTAGATGTTATAGGAGTCTTATATACCACTTGAACTAGAGAGCTAGGATCATCATCACTACTGTACTTGAGTATTAGGACTGCCAATCCGTTCTGGGCTTGTTCAATTTTTCGTTCTAGGAATGTCTCCTCCATTTTATATTTTCGTGTGTAATTTCACCCATCGCTTGATAAATGGTGTTGTCTTCAGTTCGCTGATGAGTTTAATACCAAATCTGTATACGTGATTGCATGCGTGCCCATTCTATTGACTAGTAAGAGAAACATTCTTGTAGATTTTCTTTGTGACGGGATTTCGACACGCAAAAAAACCATTTTTATCATTCTTAATACTTTATATTATCAAGAAATCTGTTGGATTTGTAAATTATATTAGTCTCTCATCGCATTTAAACTCAAGATATGCTTCCATTCTCCGTTGCCGTAGATACACCCTTTTACGAAACCCAAATGGGGAGCTTGAAATTTTTAGAGTGGAAAATTTAATATTTTATATAAAACGGACGACGGAGCGACGCGACGTACGGCTGGGTATGATGAAATTGGGAACGCTGATTAACCAATTTTTCCGGAGCAGATGCGAAAACTGGAAGATCGGAAAGATTTAGCTAAGCTTATTAAATTGGAGATGAAACGACCTTCCTTCTATCCTTTTAGCGTGAAAACGTCTAAGGATTCCATAGTCAAATGTTATTTAGAAATTGTAATGAGAACTGATTCGGGGGTTGCAATTTGATGTAAGGTACAGTTCTAAAACTGACATCTTCAATTACTTCTTTGGAGTAGAAGAAGTACCTACTTGTAAAGTCATAGACCAATCAGACACGAAGGACATAGACTAATTTAACTTCCGCACCGCACTCGCGAAATCTACAAAAATCTTACAAAAACAAATGTACCTACTTTTAAGTTTAAAACTTACCTTTTCATAGGTAGTATGTAACTTGTCAAATGGCATCTTCAGTCAAGGCACGGAACACTAAATAGTACAAGTAGTTGTCAAGGTTACTATACAATAAATGAATTTTAAATGTGAAAGACTCTTGGAAGTAAGTGTATGTTCCGAGTTCTCACAAGATGCTATCATAATTTTAATTCTTAAAAACTGAATTGTAAATACAATTATTTTTTAAACAGAGGTAGTTTCGAGTTTCTTGCCCGTTCTTCTCGATATAAAACAGTTTTCCGAACGTGATGGTAGAGTTTGTCATTTTATAAGTCCTACAGTTAGGCCTATGTGAAGGAATAAGTACTTTGATTTTGATTAGGGTAAAAATTAATAATATAAGTAGGTATGGTTGCCAATCCTTATGTGCAAAATATATAAACTAATTTGACGCGCCTAAAAATAGTGTATCCTTTTCAAAATTATCCCCATGGATTAAGACAGCACTATTTTTTGACGAGTCACATATAATTACTTTGGTCTAAAGATTTTGCTTTAAATTGGCACCATTAACTGATTTATTGATACCATCCATGCAAAGCCAGTTGACTCAACAATATAATAAAATCAGGTTTTATTCACTCCACTAAAACCACAACACACTTAGCATTTTTTGATACAATATTCATAAGTAACGACTTATTAATGATATATTTCCCTCAAACAAACATGATAAACGACTGCAGCGCTCGCCTAGCTTTCACGGGCGTTTATGTGTAAAAACACCCGCTTTTCGTTGATTTTATTAATAGGTTTCGCTGCTAAACTATTAGGCTGCTTACAAAAAAAAAAAAGAAAAATGACGAAGCGAAAAATATTGGACGTTTCATGTTTTTAACTGGTGATACATTCTGAACATTTTCGGTGTATATTTCGCATCAGAAATTTTGACTTTTTATTCAATAAGAAATAAGCTGCAATTTCACATGATTTTTGTAAAGGCATCCGAAAGATGCAGCCGACCTTAATGTCGTAATCAATAATCATGTACTTATCTATTTATTTTACACTTCTAACCTTGGTTACATACTAATTGGAAGGGATAAGTATACCCCTAATGGTTTCTACACAGCATCGCACCGGAACGCTAAATCGCTTGGCAGTGCGTCGTTGCTAGTAGGGTGGCAACAAGGCACGACCAAAGCCTTCCACCAAACTAGACCTGAGCCAATTTAGAAATTGTAAAATTATAAAGTGTCTAACCGATGGTACGGAACCCCTCGTGCTTGAGACCTGCTCGCACTTGGCCGGTTTTCATGCAAATCGTTTCTCGTACCATCTATTTATCGCAGGTAATAACCTTTATTAGCAATTAACACAGTGTGAAATCTGTATTTATTTACTTGAACGTTGCAACATTTTATAACATCTTTTGATTTATATTTCTGACGTGACTTTTCAAATACCCTTCTAATGATGCTTCTCATGGCTTCTAATAAAAAAAACGTTAGTTCATCTTACTTTCAATGGCATGATGGCAAAGCTATTCTGTTTTAGGCTCTCTAAATTAAGCGCATTTAAAAATCTTATGATAATGTTTCGAATTTTTGCTTCCTAATTCAAGTTTCGAATACCAAGCGTTCAGTACCGGATTTTTGTGGTTACCTACGTGCATTTCGGGCAAATAAATATCACTTGTGCTCGAAGTTGTCCAGTGTGAAACCTTCTAACCCATACTGGTTGTTTTAAAAGTTCTGAATCCTTTCAAAAGAATGAAAAGCCTGTGTCCAGTAGCGGTACATTAATAATAATATATGTGTGGAAAGCGATTAAATGATGCATATCCCATTCCTTCTTTAACTTAAAGTATATACTTTAATAGCCACTAAAAGCCCACAGCTGGGCAAACTACTACTGTTTTACAAAAAGACGAACATAAAATTAAATATTTTACAAGTATCAAGGCCTCATTAAATCAATGAATTTATTACAAAACAGAAACCATCAAACATTGCGATCGTAATTCGAGAAGCATATCTCGAATATGCACAATGCACATGCACATGCAACGCTCCCTAATGACGGCGATATCGAACTCCTCGACTGTGTTTATGATTACGTACCAATGTGCTGTGCCCTTAAAGTCTGAGATTTCAGAACATGCAACGTATGCCAGACTTATGACATTGCAGCTAAACTGAGACTTTTACAAGATGATTTTTTTGGTTTCATAATTAGGAGGGTATTCCTAAAATCTCTCAGTGTTCATAATTCTGATTTATTTCAGAGTGTTTTCTTAACATTCAGTAAGAATTCGAGAAATACGAATTACAATGAACAACCAAAATATAAACCAGTTTTTCCCAAAATATAAATATTTTTATTGTATTTTAATACTGTTTTTTTTTTAAATTAAAGAAAAAAATTAGGTACTGTAGTGTTAAGTAGGTATGACATTTAATACCACTAAAATTACCTCATAAAAAAACTAGAAAATAGACGTAGGTCTGGCGTTACTGCCAAATCCGGGCTCTTGGTCCATTAGCGCAGGAAAAAAATTACCACAACATGATATAATCGCAACACGCAAGGAGCGAGTCTGAGTACGAACACGTGAACTGCGCTAATTATGTAAAACTTGAATAAATCCTTGAACTTATTGTAATCGACTGTTTTACATTTTAACACGGCAAAAAACGCGACTGTAGAGTGTTTTTAGGGTTCCGTTGCCGAATGGCAAAAAACGGAACCCTTATAAATTCGTCATGTCTGTCCGTCCGTCTGTCCGTCTGTCCGTCTGTCCGTCCGTATGTCACAGCCACTTTTTTCCGAAACTATAAGAGCTATACTGTTGAAACTTGGTAAGTAGATGTATTCTGTGAACCGCATTAAGGTTTTCACACAAAATTTTAAAAAAAGTAATAAATTTTGGGGGTGCCCCATTCTTAGAACTGAAACTCAAAAAAATTTTTTTCATCAAACCCATATGTGTGGGGTATCTATGGATAGGTCTTCAAAAATGATACTAAGGTTTCTAATATCATTTTTTTCTAAAATGAATAGCTTGCGCGAGAGACGCTTCCAAAGTGGTAAAATGTGTGTCCCCCCCCTGTAACTTCTAAAATAAGAGTATGATAAAACTAAAAAAAATATATGATGTACATTACCATGCAAACTTTCACCGAAAATTGGTTTGAACGAGATCTAATAAGTAGTTTTTTGATATTTACAATAAAACCTCTAAAAACAAAGTTAGTTTTGCGGTTCGATAAGAAAAGTGGTTTTTATGGTTTTATTCCTCCGGTTGAAGTACGGAACCCTCAGTGCGCGAGTCCGACTCGCACTTGACAGGTTATTTTTTATTCTACAACGTGTACAGGGTGATTCGTTAACAAGTACACATATGTACCCTTCAATATTATTTCAACTTTTCGTTATATGTTGTATATAGGTTTACGCTTGACCACAATCTCAGAAAGTGATGATTTTATCAAAGACGGAACGCGCTTACCTAGAAAATGGTTATGCACTAGTTTCATAAATGTACCCAAGTCGTATAAAGCGGGAAACACAGATTTCGGGAGAGCAATTCCAAACCTTAGACATGCGCAGTAACAAATGAAGAAGCGAACCGCTTTGTGCGTACTGACACAGAAACACAGAACACTAAATGGTACTGGTAGCGACGACATAGGAAAGATGGGATGAAAGCCCGCCCGGTGGAATACCATATACGACATAGGGTGCCTTGCGGTGAGGTGGAAAAATGGAGAGGAAGGAAGAAGAGTACGATCTAAGACCGGGTAATTTAGACCTTTTGGGGCAATAGAATTTCACCTGGGCAGAGCCGCATAAAATAATCGGCCAAGCACAAGTCAGACTCACGCACGAAGGGTTCCGTACTATAAAGTATCTAGTAAAATGGCAAAAAAAAATCACGTCTGTTGTATGGGCGCCCCCCTAAAATACTAACTATAACTTGTAAACTTCAATTTTTTAAAAAAGAGGGTTCTTTATACAGTAATGGTTCATTTTACAATGAAATAATATGAGACTTAGTTTAATATAAGACCAAATACCAGTAGTTTAACAGAGTTTCAGTCTTTTTTTAACGGGATTGATTAAAACTCGGACATCTTTGGTTAAAACAATACTGTTTCCTCGGGATCTTATCAAAACAAAGAAAACAAGGGAGGTACAAATGAAAACCCGAACTCAAGATGGGTAATCCAATAAGCGCAATGTGGTTAGAGAGCAAATCCCAAAGAAGCAACAAATATTTTCCTGCACGCCTTAATCTCTCGGAGAGGTAATTTAGTTACCATTCAGTTCCCTTAGCGTGATTAGTGCAGCTCCGAGACGAAACTCGATGTCGAATCCTCAATCAGAGCTATTGGGTAATTCTAATAAACTCAGTCTGACCAAATAAATACATGCCGAGAAAAGACCTACAAATAAGGAACCATAGATATAAGATATGCTAACAATTACGACTGTTATTAGAGTAGTAAAATGCAATATCAATGATATACCTAGATATCAAGATCAGAGAGCAAGATTGGATATTAATTAAAAACTTTGAATTGAAAATTCTTTTAAAAAGCTGTATTAAGTGAAACAAATCAAATTTGTAAAAAAATAGATCGCCAAAGAAAGCTCAACTTTGAAGGAGTGCTAACTTTTGTCAGCCTTCTATTTTACTAATAACTGCTTTTGCTTATTCAATACTTATTAAAACAATACTAGAACAAGCCAGATAAATCTTTGCCGGCTCTAATAATTTCAGATATTATGATTTAATTGCAACTTAAATAGCTTAGAACGATAAAAGTTTTCGAAGTGTACAGATTCATTCTAGGGGTAAGGCTAGGTAGTTGGTAAACTAAATTAACGTGTGAAGTTCGTACACGGCTACAAACTGACGAAATCGCTAACTTCAAGTCATATACACACCTATTTCTGTTTATATTTTGTAATTTGTCAATTTGCGTCTCCAACTTCCAAGTAATATGTGAGATCTTGCTTAATTGAAGTTTCTTTAGACGCGAGTATTTCGGAATTTACTTCGGACTGGCCCGGCAGACGATATTTTGTCATTTTCAAGCAGAGCATTGGTTATAAATTGACCGTAAGTTACCTTCATTCTATCTCTATGGTTTCTCAAAAGAAACCTAAATGTCCATACTTAAAACAGATTGTATATCACATCATCAAGAAAAGCTAACAAATCTGCCTGAAGCCAAAGCAAAAAACAATGACGAATAAGTTTAATCTAAAGAACGGCAAATGGAAAATAAATCTATCATAGTTTTAAAACATAGGAGTCATTAAAAATACATCAAGGTACCCTAGACGATGTAGCTTACGGACTACAGTTACTTTATTTGTGAGATACCTATTACAATCTAAAGGCCAAGTGTGAGTTGGTTTTTCCATACTCAGGTTCGGTACTTTTATTGATTTATTAGGTGGTGAAATCGAAAACTAAACCATAATTTAAAAATTATGTGTAATAAGTAATCATGTATAATTTTCTTGTAGTTCAGGGATTTACGTACGATTTATGAGGGGAAGGTTTGAGAAAACTTAGATTTATGAATTAAGTCGATAAAAATTGAAATATGAATTTCCATTTTCCTGTGTTTTTAAAATACCTATTATAAACATATATCATTCAAACGTTGAACATTTTTTTATCAACATGACAAGATATACCTAACTCGTAATACATAATAAAAATAAGTAATATTATCACTTTTGAAGTCGTATTCAAAATTACCCCAGTGTGCAGTTCCGTTTTTGCCATTTGGCTACGGTACTCTAATATACATGTGCAGAATATCTTGACCTTACATTTACCTTCGAAGTTCCAACGCGATCGCAAGGAGAATGGTAGTTTTATAGTATTTTTCTCACTTGGTTCCCAGTTTTACGGTGCAATGTTGACGAAAAACATTGTAAGATAATATTAACCGTATAAAGAATGGGAGTATATGAAAATATTTTATTTTACGACGCATAAAACGGTAAAACGGTGCGATATGAGTTTTCATATCAACGTAGAACACATCTTGATTACTATGTATTATGGAATAGCTACGATGCTTTGAAGGAAGTAGCCGAATTTGGAACTTCATAGGTACAGCAGCCTGGCTAATGCCTAACTACATAGGTAGAGCATAGAAGATGCTTAATATTGTATCAAATAAGGTCTTTTTTATTGGCATTCGTGACATCAACGATAGGGATCATCCGGAAATAGCTTTTAGGAAAATAAGCTTTACTATTTAAAATCCAGAAGACACTAGGAAACAAATTGCAGCACACAAATGATTCTCACAATTTTTTTAAATTCCGGGAGCATAAAAATTAGAGTGTAATCACCACCGCGCTGGGATATGAATGCATATTTTTTTGAAAAGCGTCTAGCCCATAGTTGCAGTAACTCGCAAAGTGGGTATTTACACAGACGGTAGGATCAACAAAGTCTTACTGCTTTATGGGGTGGAAAATTTTAACTTCGTTCTCATACTTTGCTCTATGATAATAAACCCATTTATTACGCATGTAAAACTCATGAAAGTGTAGCTCGTGCAAGCGCCGAGTTCGGAGCCAAGTTTTATTCGGAATCAACTAGAAAGTAGTTTTTGAAGTGCATCTAATGACTCCGTAAATATAGTCTGTTCAACATCTTCGAACCTCTGAAGTTATTCATAATATTCCGTCTGAAGTGGAGATTAAGTAAACTGCGGTCTTGCTGAGGTGCTGGGAGAATTTTAATACTTTGTTTTTTGTAGATAAAAATGTACATTTATAAAGTTATATTTTCTTGTGCAAAAACAGAGCTTCAATACCATAATTGTGGGAAATCTTCTTTGAAGCGACATTTTTATTAAAAAATATTTACGCCTAATTGTAGGCATAAATGGTAACAAATTTCAGGAGAAATCTGTTACTTTTGGTTTTATATTAAGGTAAGGAATCTAACCTTTAACTACTGCCAACTCAAGAATAGAGAACAATTCTGATCACAGAGCACATAATAACTAGGTTAGAGGCGGCCTCGTGCAAATTTTGTACCGGAACCGCTGTCGCCGTGATGATCCCCACCATTCTTCACTACTACTAATCTAACAAATGCGCACGAGAGTTCCGATGTGTGCGTGAGGCTGAAAAAAGCGCTACGATTGGCCAAGCTTACTCACACCAACACAACATCCACTTGGATGTGTTACGAGTAAAATAGCACTTTACGCTAGGGTTTGAAAACAATATTTTTTTATCGATGTTTATTTTTTATGCAGTCGACGGCAATTCGATATTATTTTATTATACCTAATCTTATAGTATTGTTAATTCGAGTTGTACCTATTCTATGTTTTAAATGTTTACGGTTCAAAAAATCATAATTGAAAAAGGCATATAACCTGTGAATTTACTAATTTAATTTTAACATAAAAGATATATGTAGACATAATATTAATTATGATTATAATTGTTATCTCTTTATAAGATATAAATAAAAGAAACATCTATAAACCATATGTATTTATATATAGTTTTATTTAAATAAATCAATAACATATACCCAATACATACTATACAACAATAGGTGTTACAATAATCCTTTACGAGCCGCGAGCGGCCATGAGCACCATCGTATTCAAGGACAATGTAGCTATTTATGCAACTGCATCGTAATGATGACGACGATAGTGGGACATCATTCAAATATGCAGCTAAAATAGTTTAAATTTACTAAAAAAACATCCTGTGTTAACGGTACTATCATTAAAACTCACAATTAAAATAATAATAAACTTAGAAACAAATACACTAATTTTATCGATTCGATAGAAAATGCTAGCAAACCCTATCGATAAGTTACTCATATTACGTAAAACCGGTAACATTGGGGATTGATCGTTCGTTCGCACCACATATTACATTGTTGCTTGCGTACTCAACTTGTTGATTCGTATAGGTACATCAGCAGCAATGGTTATCAGCAGTGATCCATTCACACTTTTGCAAGAAAACATAATGTTTTAAATGTTTTCATTAAAATAATTAAAAATCAAGGCTTAATGAACTTACTAGTGAAAAGAAATCCTTTCATTAGTGATACTGGCTGTCCCGCTTCTTGCTCTGCATGTAATTATCGCGCATATCAGCATTATACACGGTTTTTTGCACTAAGTATTTGCAAGGCAGTCCGCTGCCGACTGAGGTCTGTTTTTGGTGGTTTTTGTGCATTTGCTCACAACTGTGGCGCGCTTGGCCCGCCCACTTCGCACTTCTACCCCTTTTTTATTTGTTCTGTGATTCTGATACTTCCTCGACTACTATGTCTTACTCGCAAATGTAAGGAATGTCTTCTGAATTTTGAATAGTAAAGCTTCTTTTTCTTAACGCTATTTTCTGATGATTTATATCGTTATAATGCTTCAATCCTTAACAGGATGCCGATGCTAGTAAACAAGGTCCAATTTGATATAATATTAAGCATTTTCTATGCTATATTTTTGAAGGGTATGAAAAGTTCTTTATCTTTTCCCTAAGTCAGCTCAAATGAACATGTCTTTTATGTTTCATATGTCATATAAGGCTTCACATCTCACGTACGTGTAACCCAAAAAGTAATATCACAATTGTCACCGACTTTTAGTGTCGCAATTTCAAGGAATATGAAATGTAACTGATATACGTACTACAAAACACGTCCCTGCCACAAGCTCATATTCCCCTGAGCGTGGAATTGCAGAAACTTGGACCTGTCTCCGACATTACAGGCGTCTACGATATAATGACAATGCAAATTGCAATGCTGCACCGCCGCGTCATGGCTCCCTTTATGTCGAACGAAGAAAACTTTCAAAACTAAGTGCTAAACTACTGTATTGTTTGAAATGTTGATTTGTCTACGTATTTTCTTTACGGAATCTTAAGTCTCTGAGATGCCCTTTAGTTTTTCTCTTTTTCTCATTTGTGTTTGTGTTAGTTTTGTGACATGGACTTAGGAATAAACAATAATATAAAATCACATACACTAACTCTTGTTTCTTACTGTAACTTCTTGGAGTTCAGTTCTCTTTTTCAGTTGGCTCTTTATCTTCCTTTAACATACCTACATGTATATCAATTTGCATAATATATTTAGACCTATAAAATTCTCATATTGTCTAATTTCTATTTATATAAAGGAGTCCAAAGAAGATTGTATAATATGGAGTTTTTCAACTAAACGCTTTATTTATTTATTAGTAATAGAAAAAACTACTAAAATAGACATTTAAAATTTACAAGCAAAAATGTTGTTCATGATAATGAATCAAAATTAATTTTGTTATGACACAAGAACCAAGATCCTTTTGAGTAATTGATACTCAAGTTTCCTAAAGCAAATGAATTAGAAACTAGTGGAGTATCTAAATTCTAAAATAACTTCACAGTGGCTACTATAAAGGATGTCAAAGTTTAAGGGGACAACTCGTGGGAATACTCGAAAATAGTCGAGCTTAGAATTTATGCATAGAGATGAAACAGAATATTCTACGGATTTTAGTATTACTAACTATAGGAAATGATGTTCCAGTAAAGTACTCGTAGGTATAGCAATGTTTTTACTAGTTCCCTCGTCAACAATCTTTTATGAACATCACATCAATTCCCTTTAACGACACCCTTCTATATTTAGGCGACTCTTGCGTTCTAAAAGTGCGAATTAATTTTTTTAAATGTAAATTAGCTTCAAATCTTAGTGGACAAGAATAAAAATTTATTAATAAAAAAGCTTGCAAAGTCTGGAGCATGAAAACAAGTTACAAATTCATGAACAACTATGATGAATTAATTAAAAACAACTACAACTTTGATCGGAAATTTCGAACAAACGAAACTCTCTAAGTCCAATATGTGCAATCACTTCGAATCTTGTTAGCTAAAGTAAATTTAAAGCGAGTACCAATAAAGTTTATTCAGAAACATCGACTCTTGTTTGACCTCTCGGAGCCTTGAGTAATTGTAATGGATTGGGGGATATCGGTCCGAGTTAATAGAAACAAGCTGATCATCGAACTTCCATTGTTTGTATACGGTTCTGAGTAAATTAATGCGACCCCACCCAATATCTGTAGATTTGGACTTCTGAAAGGTTACCTTTCTAAAAGACAACTTAATTGAAATGCGGTAAATTAGAGAAACATAGAAATCCAAAGCAGTACTGTCGTAATGAAATGTTTAATAGGAAATGAATTCTATAGAAACAAGAACTATTAGCTTAAACTGAGTAGAGATATTATTGTGTGTTAGAAGAAGTGTGTAATTTTTGTTTTTTCATAATGAAATATAATAAAATGTTACATTGAAAAGACGCAGTTTTAACAGAGTCCTTACAATTTGTCTAAAATCCACAAATCATAACAAACTGAAGGACAAGCAAATTCTTACGACAAATAGGTACTCTTAAATCGAATATATGAACAACAAAATAAGAAAAATTTACTGCGGACGATCGGCAAAATGCTAAAATAACATGCCGAACGCGGGATTAATCCACATATAGCGGATGCAAAATATCATTACACTAAATTTATGAATTTAGAAGATAAATTGAATACTAGACTGGCTCGTGATTTCCTGCATTATAATATATTCGAGTCAAGCGGTCGAGTCAGCTCGCTGTGTTCGAAGGTTGTCATAGTTCATGGAACGCAATGTAGAGCAGACAAGTAAGAGAAACATGTTTGGATACAGTCGTAAAATAACAATAATAAAATATTCGTAAATCATAACATGAAAATAGAGCTTGAAAATTTTATTGAGAACGTTAAACTGAAAACACATTAACTTTATGGCAGGTAGCAGATCTATATTTTATTATTATTATTTATAATATCAAACACCATATTATATCAAAACATAATATAAACAAACAATCATCCTAAGCATGAGATATAAATAACACAATTAAGGTATGACATTACTTGTAAGCATCGTGTTTCAGCTTTCTAAATAAGGCGAAATTGATGTTAACAGTAGTAAATGCAAGGTTTATTCCAAGGTAACTAATAAAATGCGCACATAAAAACAGCTTCCTCACTACCATTAGATAAAGTAATTGAATTACATAAAAACGGAGTGAACTTCAACAGTAAAATTGTTAATGAGAAAACTGATGTGAACAAACAATTCGGAAGATTACACGTTACAGACGTAAAACTTACGTATAAACTCTGTGAGGCGGATAACGCGTAGGCATCGAACGGTCGTTAAAATAAAGCTTCTGAACATAATCTATTCGGCATACGCATCACGTAGTTGCGGCTATGTGTGCGGATTACAGATACGCAGTTTTTTATGCCTCACCACACAGTGTTTATTGAATCCTGTATCGGGTTGCGTAGATCAACCGTTGCGACTTGACTTGCACAAATGATGACCTATAATGTGAGGGAAAAGTTATTATTGTTTTGAATAGAACTGACTCAGATTTAGGAGTAGATACGTCTAAAGGAAGATTATCAAGGAGAAATTAAAGAAAATTCTGACAAACTTCTAATAAAGATTAGTGACAAGGATAAATCGAACTTTGATCTAATCACTGAACTTTGATATTTTACTAGTGCTCGTATTGTATACAGATGATGTGTTTTATTAATATTTGTATGCTTTAATCCTTGTTTCAAATGTTACATTCTGACATACTTTATTTTATGAAAGTTGAAAGTTAAGTAAAATTGTGAAATTTAAAGAACTGGACTACAGACCACATTTCTATATTTATAATATAATGTTGGATATATTTTGTAAGAAATATAAAAATAACATAAACAAGAAGATCCAATATACAACAGTTTACTGTGAATGATCAAAGTTATGACAAAGTTTATTCACATAGAAAGACTCTTCGTTCAATAGACCATTTGAATTGAGATGCTATTGGTCGTATATCGAAGTATGTACTCTTCTTTTCAATTTTATGTCCATGTAAAAGATAAAAAGCGTCTACGCTTTATGAGAGCGTCCACCTCCGATGTCATTTGAGTCTGTACAGATTTTATTTCGAGTCGTAAATTATTTTGTTTACATTCAGTTATCTAGATATTGCTGTGGGTAAAACTTGAAGTGTGTAAATACGATAGTAAATCAAGGATACGTCGCGTCTGTTTCTGGAGTGACTGCTTGAGATTTATTAATTTTTGATATCAATTTTATTATGAACGTTATTATAACATGCTTTAGCCTTGATAGTCTTGAAGTAGTAATAGCATTACTACTGCGTTTCGGTATAAACGGAATAAGAAGCCGGCAAAATAACAGGGAATAATAAGAATAAAGAACTTATGTCTCAGGGTGAGGAATCCAATAAATCAAAAACTATTAGGCATAGAAATAAGTAAAACCTGTCAAGTGCGAGTCGGACTCGCGCACTGAGGGTTCCGCACTTCAACCGGAGGAATAAAACCATAAAAAACACTTTTCTTATCGAACCGCAAAACTAACTTTGTTTTTAGAGGTTTTATTGTAAATATCAAAAAACTACTTATTAGATCTCGTTCAAACCAATTTTCGGTAGAAGTTTGCATGGTAATGTACATCATATATTTTTTTTAGTTTTATCATACTCTTATTTTAGAAGTTACAGGGGGGGGGGGGACACACATTTTACCACTTTGGAAGTGTCTCTCGCGCAAGCTATTCATTTTAGAAAAAAATTATATTAGAAACCTTTGTATCATTTTTGAAGACCTATCCATAGATACCCCACACATATGGGTTTGATGAAAAAAAATTTTTGAGTTTCAGTTCTAAGTATGGGGCACTCCCAAAATTTATTACTTTTTTTTTTAAATTTTGTGTGAAAACCTTAATGCGGTTCACACAATACATCTACTTACCAAGTTTCAACAGTATAGCTCTTATAGTTTCGTGAAAAAAGTCGCTGTGACATACGGACGGACAGACGGACAGACAGACATGACGAATTTATAAGGGTTCCGTTTTTTGCCATTCGGCTACGGAACCCAAAAAATCTGTTTTAGAATACACAAGTAACGCCCTTCCATATGATACCCAACTCAATATTTTTATCTCATTTTAAAATTTTGTCGACTCAGTGTTCCCTCCCTTACTCAAAAAAAGACGGACCCTAAAAACGCTTGTTTGACACATGTGCAAACAATTATTATAATATCTAGCCATAAATGTTGCTCATTTATGGCTAGATGCGAACAAAATCACGAGGAGTGTAGTAGCTGTTGTTATCTTTATGCATACAACTTTAATTATACTCTTCTAACGTTATATTTTGCTATTAAAGGGAAAGGCCCGGTCTGGTTAGCATTAAGAAGTTTCACCTCGAACTAAGTGGTTAATATAATCGATAATTGTCATGTCGGCCGTTCGATTCCTGTTCTGCGCCAGTTTCTAACTTGACCTAGTGAAACTGTGCTTTAATACTTAAACTTAATACTTGGGAATTACTTACTAAGGATGTGAGAATAAAATTTGTTTTCATTGATTACCTACTTACCGTGTGACAGCAATCTTAGGTAATTTTAAACTTAAAGAAGTTTTCTTATGAAACAAAACCTAAATATTCTAGGAAAATAAAATGGTGTTTTTAAGAACCATTGGCAATAGGAATTGGTTTATCACATCCGGATTTTAATATTGCATACAAAAACTTACTTTCTTGTCAATACTCATTTCCTAACATACAGATTTTATTGAGAAGTAGAAATTTTTTATTTGCCTATGACTTTGGAATCTGGATATTAATTTAAAATAACAATTGTTAGACTTAATAAAAAATATGTGGATTCGAATCATGTTGATACGTGATTTCATGCATCCATGGTCATTATCCTTTAATTATTATTTTAACAACGAGAGATAGCATCACACCTACCTGCACTTACCATCAAGTGGCACGAACTATTTTCGACATAAAAGTGTCCCTTAATTATAACCTAAGGTTCCATAATCCATACATTCGTTACTTTAATGTTACCAAATGGCAGTGTATTTTACGTGTGACCCAGAAATTACAGGCAATAAGAGATAATTTTGTGTTACAGAAATATAAATCAAATGAGTTTAGTTTTGGGACCTTCATTTCACCTTCCACGGCTATAGAGTTACTTACAAGCAGATACAAGCTATTATGTGCGACTTTTAACGCAAAAAACAAGAGTGATTACCTTACAAAACGTGATTAGGTTGTACGGTCAGAAGAAAAAAGATTACTGATGAGTGTTAACAGTAGTGTTAACGTTTCGAAGAATTGTCGAACTCTATTTTAAATTATTAACTTATATAAAAATAGCTATATTGCAAAAAATATTACTTTACAAAACGCCCTAAAGGATACTTTTACTGATGAAAATACATTACATATCTATTTTTAGTTTTTTTTAAGTTATGTACACCACTATATTGTAATTGGCAGATTAAAGTTTAAGTTAGCCCGGCGATTAATTCGAATAAATATAAAATGTGTTTTTTCATAAGTACCTAATGAAGAGCTTGATTCTTGGGGTTGCTGGAATAATTCATAATTTTTTTGAATTTCATTCCATATACTTAGTTATATCTAAGGCGCTGCAAAAGGTTTCTTTGCTGACCCTACTAAGACTTAAGAGTATCAAAAATAAAATAAAGTGGTTAAAATTTAGAGTACTATACATAGATACCCAATATAATTTATATTCGGCTCTTGAAAACGGCTCGAGGCACAACTCTGACCTTGGCTGTATAATGATCGTAGTAACAACCTACAAAACTGGTATATGCCTCCTATAGTTATATTTAGCCTAATGGTTATTGTTGTAACCAGTTATTTTGATAATGCAGCCGCCCGTAAGAATTATGATTATGACGTTAAATGTACTCCAGTTATTTTTTATGGCTGTCTGTTGGTCTAGCGGTTAGAAGTTATAATAAGAATAATTAATTAGACAAAACTTACAAATGTGGCTTACAATTTAAGGTCACAAAGTTAGATCGCAATGACTTGTATACACTGAACGCGCAGACTCTGCACTAAGATTAAACTTACCAATCACGCGAAGCAATATTTAGAAAAAAAAAATTATTTAAGTATATACATATTTCTATTTTACACGTGTGGTATGAATAAAACTGTAGATCTAGAGGTATGAGATTCGAGTCCCGTTTAAGATCAGAAAAATTGTCAGAAAGCTATGTACATAATTATAGAACGTTTTCTATGAATTTTTGAGCTAAACCAAAAACGTCTCAAAAAGCTTAAAAATCTGGGTAGATACTACAATGATGATGAATAATGACAGTGTTAGTTATTATATCGTAATACGTGAAGCAAAAGGTTTGGTTTGAAAGACACTGACGAAATTCTAGGCAAAATGAGACTTAAGAAAATTAGTCTTAGGATGATGAGTATAGTACAATGCTTCTATACGATCAAGATACTATATTGCAATGCAAAGCCGTGGGACACACTGCATCTAACATGAGCTGGCATATCACTTATCATCGAATAAACGTTTAGCTCGTCTCATAATTTAAAAGGGTATAAAATGACAGTTATGCGTTGAACAGTTAAGTTCCTGTCTCCAGTTGGTCTAATCTAAAGCAATCACATCCGGTACACGTTTCGAGGTTTGGAATTCGGGAAAAGTTTTCCGTTTTGCGCTATCAAGTTCAGGATATATTGTCGGGATTCTGGACACGTGTCGAGTGAAGTCATGCGAACGGGGCGGCGAGCAGTTCCCTTTTGTTTCCGTATATATAACTACCTATCCACCACTTTCTTGTTTGCTTTAAAATCGGTAATCTATATACAAATAAACATTAACACAAATGTTTTCTTGTTTGGTTTACTAACATCCCACTCTTTTTCAGAGCTCTAAAATTCATGCTTTTTAAATTTCGATTGGGTTTTTGTAAATTTGTCCTTGGATATAAATGTTACAAATTTTACGATTAAGATTCTATAGATTATTAGTTCAAACTCGTTGAACTGTTGAAATTGTAATATTACTATTATTAGGTACTTTTTCCTTTAAATAGGATCTTTTTCATCGTTCTATTATATTTGATTTTTGTGTGATCAAGTAAGTATTACTAATAAGCTGCTTAAATTGAGCATCAAGAGGTTTTTTTTATATATTTCATCTAAACAATCCTGTCTACAATTCTTTATATCATTTTGGTGTAGTAGTAGTATTAGAGTATAATCCAAAGTTTACAGCTCACCTTTAAAATCACTAAGCGAAACATACGGGCCAAGGTTTATAGCATTGTAATATATTATGGCATCACGTACTAGCTCTCGTTCTAAGGCGTTTTTTAGTCGATCTCAGCAATAAATCTTATACCGTTTCGGTGTGGGTACATTGAAATTCTAAAGCGGTTCATTTTCAATAACGGATGCTGATTGAATTTCTTGTTCTCATCCCGGCACGTGAGGAGGGTCGCTGTTTGTTCTTTATTAACGTTTATTATTCTTCGATAATAATGTTATTTACTTCTTCTACTTCAGCCGCGTTGTTTTGAAGTGAATACGCCCTTAAATATACTTCCATGTTGGAAAGAATTTCAAAAAACTGATGATCATTATTGAATTGGGGGATAATGTTTGATATTGCAGTTATACTGTTTATTTACCTAAAACTAAATCTAGGGTGGTTTAGTTTTAGATGCATAAACTGAAAGTCGATAGTGTAAAGGATCACAAAATTCCATATTCATATAAAAAGTATAGTATGTACGTAGTAACAATCAAAATACTTATTTAACTTACTTTTTTGGGCTCATTATAATATTTTGTTACTATTATTATAACATAACTATTTTGCTATCACAAAATATGTAAACATATAGAAGTAAATGCAAATATATCGCTGCTCATTCCAATAATAATGTATTGATAAGAAAAGGTTCTAAATTGATGCAGTAATAGACCAGAGATTAATATATGTAACAAACGTCTCACAAGGAGTTTTATTAGCTCCACAATACTTTCATGTATTCATTGTTGTTATAAGAAAATAAACTACGTATTTTACATAACATTCAAGTCACACATGCGCAAGCAAATGCAAACGTATCGTTTCTAAGCACAAACGTGATGTCTAATACCATTACGCTGGCTCTATTCAAGCTAATGAACTGACAAGCTTATCACGGTTCAGTCGGTAAGCCTAGAGGCGATAAACACGAATGGTTTCGAATTCAATACCCGGTGTCTGACGTCTGCTTGACGTATGGACTTGGGGTTAAATACGTATAGGCATTGTTGTCAAGTAATCCAAGTAACAGACATTGATGCTGAATCTGATATTCCGATGAAATATAATTTGAATGCATTTAGTTCAGATAACACAAAGCTTAGTTTTTACTCAGCGGGGTGTTTGTACCCGCCAAACTGAACTGTAGCTGCAAGAAGGGTCTAAGTCGTAAATAAAGTGTAAGTAACCTTGTGCCTCCTTCACCTTTCTACCATAGAACCGCGAGACGTCGAGAGAAGTGGCATCCTTATGTGGTTGATGTCCAGCGTGCTCGTACGAAACGCTTTTCTTCTACGTTTCTGATACGAACCGCTAAGGTGTGGAACATCCTTCCAGCTTCCGTGCTCCCAGCCAAATACAATCTGGGTGCCTTCAAAAGAAGAGTGAATAGGCATTTTCTAGGCAAGCGCGCTCCATCCTAGACCTCATCATTTCTGTTCATCAGACTTGATTGTAGTCAAGCGCAAGCCTATCAATTATAATAAAAAAAAGTAAATAAGTGACATAAAAGCCACCTATAAATAATAATATGCCCGTAATGTTAACTTCATATAATAAAACTTAAAACCAACCACTGAACATAGTTCTGGCTTTTTGTAAAACTTTCTTCTCTCTGATATTTTATCAAAATTTTTGTTAAGATGTAATGCAGATATCTTATTTAATATTTCGTCCTAAAATTGCATAGATATTATTGGAGCCACTAGTATTTTAGTTATAATGTCTTTACAAATTACATACACCAAATTATGCACCGTTATTTAATCTTCATCCAATTACTTATTTCTTCACGGTGGTACATAACTAGTAAACCAAATTGACAGTATTTCTGAAACAATCATTTTTTATTTAATTTAATACAAAAGTGCACCATTAAATCCAAACCGCAGACGGCGAATCACTTGTAATAAATTAACGCTCAAACAATATCCAGCTAGTAACTACGAGTAGTCACAAAAACCCTAAGTTATTGCCTCCAAGAGAGAAATGTACGTGCAATTCTGCTCCGTACCACGGGTGTAATAAAGCATTAAATGGTGTACATAAAATTGATGTACGACCGCGAATTTGTTTCGGTGCGGTGCAATGAAACAATAATAATCTTCTTCTATATATGGAATGGACACTCCAAATTGGTAAACACGAAAATGGTCTGCGACATACATTTACGTGACACTAGTATTTAAGGATGACTCTGTTTCGCCTGTGGTTTATTGTTCGTAAGGTTTAAGGCCACTTAACCTATTTTAGATAAAAATAAATGTCTTTTACTACTTCAATGCATTAGCATTTATCTTTAGTTACTATGATTATCTCTACAGTATAAATCAATAAGTAGGGTTGTCGGACGTTTAGGTTATTCTGGTTCGTGTAATCTAGATTCCAGTTTATCTTTTAGATTATAGAACATTTTATCTTACCGTGTTTTGCTTATCTTACTCTATCAAGCTAAGCCAAACTATTTACAATGAATAAGTAACCTAAAATTCACAACTGATCTAGATTTTCATCTTCTATCATCTAGACTTCAAGCGAGATTCTGGATTTAGCAGTTCTAATCAACGCTATATAGATAGCAACCAGTAGAAGTTATAAAATTTACTACGATGATCTTGTGATTCAAATACTTAATTACATCTTAAAAAGTAAAAATCTTTCGAACAATTATGTGAGAGTTCTATCATATTAAAGTAATATGAATGAAGGTTACAGTTACAAACAGATCGACGATGAAACATACAGGCACCAAAATTCCCTGGCATGCTACGAAAAAACGTGCACAGATAATCTACATGCGCGTACTCGCCTAGTTAAGATTCGAGGCATGCTCGTGTGAATAGACGATTATGGTGGAAAGGGGTCGAACCGACGTATCTTTCGAGGACGGCCGAGTTCACTGCTGTTGACACATGTTAGGCCAGGTCGAGATTTGTCGCTAATGCGGGCTACGGGGAAAAAGTGTCGCTGCAAATTGCTTTGGAAAAATGTTACATTTAGATTGTAGAAGACTGATTTACAAACATAAAGTACAAAACCCTTCCTGCAGTCGGATGAAAAGCAGTAATAGTTCATTGGTTCGAAGCTCTACCTTTCATAAACCTATAGAACGTAATTTTTGGAGAGTGCGCTTAGAAAATATTCAATTTGGTTCTTCCGTCACCTTGTTATGGTAAAGGCTTATACACATAATTATACACATACTTGATGTACTAAAAACACGTACGAAGCGGTTTGATTCCTCGATACTGATATGTACAGCAAAGGTCTGGAATACGCTCCTAGGTATTGTCTTCCCCACCACCTACAATTTGGGTACCTTTAATTCAAATAGTGTCTTGTTTCAAAGAAATAATTTGCAGTATAACTATGAAGACAGCATTAAGAAATAATATCAACAATAGTTCACAGTGATTATAGCCATTGTAATCGTTAATACTCGTATAACGTGATATAACCCTGGAATTACAAAACATGATGGATAGCCGAAACGCCTACTACACTGCTATAGAATTGAATTCAAATGATAATTGCATCAGTATCAAATATTCAATGCATTGTAATTTGTAATACTTACGGCTTTATATTCCTATGTTGCTAGTGACCAAGAATATGCTTTTATGCTATGGTGCCTTTTCAACTCTTATCAAATTGCTTGTTAAAGTTAATCTGGCGCTGTGATGTTGGTCAACACTTTACGATGGGTTGATTTTAGTCTGATTTAACCTTGCAATATTACTGGTACCACAAAATTGACCGTGCATTTTTCTGAGGATTTATAAAACCCGAATTTTATATGGATGAACTCACCGTCATAACAACTGTTTATTTTCCCATTATTATCCCAAGATAATAGGGATTTCAGCCATAATAAGATACCATATGACATAATGCTGTGAAAATTACTATCCATCTAACTAGGAATGTAGGTATTGTCATATCCGATCGACAAATGCTTCACATGACCTATCGACGACAAGTATCATTCTCATGCATTATTTGAATTTTGTTCTATATATGGAATGAGCGATTGACAAGTTTCTATGACGCGCGTAGATTATGCCTAATGGCGCTGATGTCTCATAAGAGAGCAGAGTTCTAAGACGCACTGAGTTCTAAGACGCAAGACATTTGAATTAGTCAGGTGATCCGTACCTATCACTAACATCATGACTAAGTCTTCCATATCTCGGCATTATTTAAACAAATAAAAAACATCCATATATCTCTTTTAAAGATGACCTCTGACACTATAAACGCTAATAGACAAGTTAGTTTACTCAAAATAGTGTCATCAAGATGGATGACACTATTTTCACACCTTGTCGCATGGATTTTGGTTTTTATGATTTTGTGCCAAAAACGTGGGTATGAAATGACCTTATTACGCTTACTAACCTAAAACTTGGAGTATTTTTCTTTCTCTACTTCTACTGGCTTCTTCATGCGGCACTTGACGTTCGTCTAAGCTTAAGACCATAGATTGAAAGAACTATCAAAACAATATCCTTTGAGTCCACTGCCCACATGGCGATAATCTCATAAGCAAGGTTAACTTGGTTTAAAGCTCCCAATACATTATTTTATAATCCAGCTGTTATACCCGTCTGCGTGTTTAAGTTTAAAATAATGTAGACCAGAGTAAAGTGATAAAAATGGTCCACAAACAACGTATTCGTGACTTATACTCGATTTATCCTCGCTTCCTAGAACAGCGGTATCTCAGCATTTTCTGTAGTCCTTGCTTAACATATATCGTCTCGACAATGCTCCTAAGAGACGGTGATATTTAAATTTAAAACAATTCAAAAGAATTCTCTAGTATTTTCTTTCGTATTTAGAGGGCTTTTGTCAAGCGCTTTCTTTTTCTTTTAAATCTCTCAATTTGCCTCGTTGCGAATCTTTTTAAGTATTGCAGTTTATTTTAAAGTAGCTACGGGCTTTTTGGTTCTATTGTGGGCATTTTTATCGCATTATTTTCTTCGATGTTTGTAATGCATATTTTATTAGTTGAGATTTCTTAAAAGGGATGATTCAGTTAGGAATGTATAGTTTCACTTACGATTTTAAATCAATTAATATGACTAAAGCATGTGGATAGCTTCTTTAACTTTAGTGACTAGAAGTACCTAACGCCAAGTGATTCAGCATTCCAGTACGATGCTACGTTACAATTTTTGCATGTTTTTTTTATCCCTTCCAAGTTAGTATAATGGCTTAAGAAGCTTATAAAATCCTAGAACGGTGAAATAAAACACAGTGGTTTCCTTATGATATAGAGTATAGACAATGGATAACGATGGATTTCCGAAACACCCAACGAATTATCACAGTAAAGTATTGGCGGGTCAACTGAACTAGTAAGTATTAAACACACCCTAATAATAATTTCAATGTGACTCGAAATTTTTCTCAATAAAGCTCAAGATGTCGTCGCCTGAGAAATTCCATTCTTTGTTCTCAAACGATCCCGATCAAATTGTTTCAGTAATAAGGGTCTGCCTTAATAAAATGATCGGCGAAGCGTGAATTTGATATAATATTTCGGGGGGTCCCATTTATTTCGAGCGTCGAATTATTTATGTCTGAGTTACCTTTCACCTCTACGGTCAAATAATGGCTGTTAGAAGACTAGAACACGAGTTCTTGGGTTCGTTTCGGATACAAAACCAGCCCGAAAACTCAGAGGCCAGTGGTTATTAAGTACCTAAATTATTTCGAGTTTAATTTTATTTTTAAAAGCGTTAAGAATCGTTGGAATGAAAATGATAATAACAGATGATTTATTCGCATTCAAATCCGTTCAAATCTTAGGTAAGTGTATGTTTTTTTATAAACCGTTTTAAAGCTTTTATACTGGCTAATCAACTTTTTATTCACAAATCGTGATCTACTTTTGGCCGCACCTTTATCTTTAGATTTAAATTAGTATACGCACTAGGAAGTTATTAATCTGTATAATTTTAATAGGATCTATTGAATAATTATTGTTGGTTACTTCAAGAACAGGATTAGGTTTATAAACTAGAAGCAGTCTTACTAATAACAACTCTAAAGCAGTTTATGTCTTTGTAATGTTTGTGTTAATTACTTAATAATCTGAATGGGTCGATAGTTTGCTAATTTTTTTAACAATATCAGACAATAATTATTATCACCCGCAGTATTTTCTGAAAATCACTCTCAGAAGAAAAAAGAGTTCTTAATACCAAGCATGGTGTCCTTTTATATGAGATGGATCTGGGCGAAGCTCACCAGGTTGATGAGCAATGGCAGTCTTCACACGCCTTTGAGAAAGTATGGAGATTTTCCAGCCCTTCGGGTTTTTTCGATACTAAGTGGCATCACATACAACATGCAACCCTATACAAAAATTCCTCACTCCACTTAGCATATGTTTTGCTATGTCTTTTTGTCTGGACACTAAAGAATCCTCAGAAGATGGTCACTTTAAAATTCAATGCGTAGTGGTTTTTATTTTAATCCGCCCGCTTTCATGTAACACAGAACTACAATATGAATGATCGCGTCAAACGACTGGGGCCTTGAAAACATCATTTATACCCGCTTCATAATGTCCCGGGCTTTCCAATTCAAAGGGGTCCCCAAAAAGTTTCATTTCTACTATTGTAACTCATTATCAGGGAGCACAAAAGGCCTCATCTGGTGGGCCTCACAATGAGGCCGTCCTAATCGCCTGCTCAGTGCTTTTGTTCGCCGGTAAAGGACCGGGGATTGTCAACATCTTCATTAATATTTTCCCGTGCCTCGCATTACTCGCTAATACTCTTAACGGCTTAAGCCCTTCGACTGAAGTGTCGGGTTTAGCTGCTTCTACGTTTATTACTATCGCGCTGACGATTCGGGGTCTTACGAACGGATTAACATCGGCAACGTTTTCATACCGAGTCCTATTGCTTGAGCAATGTTTGAGATGGACACAAGATTGCGCTTGAGGTTATTCTATAGAAACCAAGTATATGTATATTCCTGTAAACAAAATTAAAAAAAAAACTTTTACTAATATTTTTACCTGATAGTATAAATATCTTCAGTGCCCAGATATTCTGGCTTGAAGTAGTGTTGCAACGACTTCTCTGACCGGTTTACCGGTGCCAAAGATGCTACAGAGAAATAGATAGATAGATAGAAAATTCTTTATTGTACACCAATAAAACATGAGAAAACAATGATAAATACACAAAAGTTATACTAATGTACATATGGCGGCCTTATCGCTACACAGCGATCTCTTCCAGGCAACCATCGGGGTATGAAGCGGTGATTGGAATATAATGAGGTAGGTGGTACAATAGAAACAATTAAAACTGAAGAAAATATCACATAACACTATATAAATAAATACGTCTCTATATATATATATATATATATATATATATATATATATATATATATATATATATATACATATATATTTATTATTATGTATATATATATATATATATGTTACGGCCCCTTGCCTGTCCAGACGAGGGCTGAGTTCCCGGGCCCATAGAGGAACGAGCCCGGACAGGTCGAGGGGGGACCGACTAGTGAGACTACAGTGATCAGTACGGATGACGGTATCCAATCCGAGTCGGATAGTAATATCCGAGTCTCACTAGCCGATCAGTGGAAATAACAGGCGGCTTTTACTAGCACTACTACGGCAATCGTCAACTCGGGCAGCGACAGCCTTCGACATAGACAAGGAAAATAGAAGGCCACTAACCTGGTTGATGCATGCGACGATACTCGATGCGACGCCCCCTGTAGTGGATGTGGGACAGTATGTGACGTGAAAGTGTAAAGGGGTGTAGGTGTGTGTGTGGGGCTTGCAACCGTAGGTCCTCTGCAGCAATCAGCTCCCAGACACGTCAAACACGAACACAGCTCCAATCGTTCGTTCGCCTCCCAACTGTCGCGGTCCCAAGACGTACGTTTCTTGGGGTACAAACCGCCGGGGCAAAAGGGCGCCGCAAAAAACCCAGCCGCACGCACGGCTGTTGCTAGCTGACTCCGATTCGTACTGTGCGCGCCCCGCAATCGCCGCGTCATTGCAGGCACAAAAAAAAACTCTCGTAACCGAGGCGTGAGCGGGACACGCAGATAAGCGCCTCTGCGGGTTAGCGAGGGAGCGCACTATTCAATGCAAACAAAAGACTCGGCGCGCGCGCCAGCTACCCTGGCGTAAACAATCCCCCGCTCCGAATCTAAGAATGTAGATTCGCTAATCAATAGGCCGTTGGGACAACGTGGCCACGGCACGTTGCAATACTGAGTCCCCTACAAATACCTTGGCCACCCGCGGAACGCCATCCGATCCAAATAACAGTTTAACAATGCGTCCACGACGCAAATAGTGGGAGTAGATTAGATTCTTTAAGCATAACAAGATCTCCCATTCTAGACATGACGGTGCCTACACAGTGCTTGCTCTTAACAATGAGGTCGACGACCTCCTTCAAATAACGATTGGTTCCCTTATAATTAGTCCCGCAGTCGGTCCGAACCAAATCGGGTAGGCCGCGACGGCTCACGAGGCGGCCCAGAGTGGCCACGAACGCCTCCGTGCTGAGGGCACTGACAAGTCCCAAGTGAACTGCCTTGGTTGCAAGGCAAACAAGACGCACAAGTAGGCCTCAAAAACCGAGCATTCTTAAGGTTAGAGCTCTTAACTAGAAAAGGACCGGCAAAATCGGTTCCAACACCGGCGAAAGGTCGAGCAGCCCTTACGCGGTCCGCAGGCAGGTCACCCATCACAGGCTGTGCAATGGATGCCTCCAAACGATAGCAAGCAATACAGTTGAAGATCACGCTTCGAATGGTTCGTCGGCCTGCCAAAATCCAAACTCACGCTGCAAAATGGCTTAGAGGGTATTGCAACCCGCATGAGTATTTAAAAATGCCAAGATTATGGACCGAAGTCCGGAGCCAACACAGGACAATCTCACTGTCCGACCACGCAAAAACGTCCACCATGTTTACCAGAGACTTCCAAGAAGCGCGGACGTGGTTTAGTAACCGGGTCAATAGTTCGGCTCCACAAGTGCAACTTAGGAATTGTTAGACGAGACCTGATAGATGCAACCTTGCACTTAGCTAGGACAAGGTGCAATGAGACTTGCCCCGAAGCGCTCACCCACCACAACGACGCAATCCAGCGCTGTGATCCGAGATCTAGCAGCGCGCGTACCATAAGCCACTCACCCTTCGGGTTGTACACCCTGACCAAAGCCGTTGGTAAAAGTACAGTCTGGCAGACCGGCTTATGGTCGTTCAAATTGTCAGGTGAGGTGGCGGTGGTGGGAGCCAAGGCAGCAGCAAGTCAACGGGAGTTGCCCCTTTCGGGCAACTCCTCTAGCCTTGGGCGCTCGTAAGGGCCTTCTTGGGGAACTTCGACCACACCAAGAGGTGGGGTTCCCCCAGGGTACACCCAAGCGTCTCTCCCGGTCTGAGGGGGTCTGGCCATGTACGACAGCCGCGGGGCGACGTAGTGCGGAAGGGGGTGTCCAGGCCATCGAGGAAGGTGTCGCTGCAACCTGGGGTATTCAGCCAGAGGAGGGGAGTATCTCCTTGGATCAGGCTGAGCGACGGCAAAACCTCCCTCAGGGTTGACAGAGGGCGGAACGCCCCCGCCCCTGGAGGGCTGCACCCCCGCCCGAGGGGGGGGTGAAGCCCTATCAAAACCAGGGGCCGCACTAACAGTGTCACCGCGCCTTCTATCGGCTGGGCCTGTGACCGGTGAGGAGACTCCACTCCTGCCGGGTGTCCGCTCAACCACCTCCTGCCTACCGACGCCATTGCGGTCGAGGCAAAGAATAGGAAGGTGGTTGCCCTGACAATGGGGACAAGGCCGTTGGTGCTGGCAATTTCGTTGTAAGTGCCGACCTAAGCAAGAGTAGCACCAACGGCGCTCCCTAGCGATGGCCCTACGGGACTTGGGCGGTCTCTCCAAGAATTTAGGGCAGTCGGTCGTCGAGTGCGTGGAAGCACGGCAATAGTGACAGGGGGTCACCTCGGTCGCAGCAAGACCACTAAAGTTTAGAATTGGGCGGCGTCCAGTCTCCTGCGCTAATTCTGGCTGCTTGGAACCCCTGGTGGAAGTCGTGGGTTTAGAAGGTGGCGTCGGTCGCGCCGGCTCCTTTGCCGGTGTTCCCGAGGCCACGGCATTCTCCACCTGGCGGCTCTGTTCCTCAAGGAACTTTAAGAGGTCACTGAACGGGGGTATATAATTAGCCCCGTCCCCGCCGTACCTCTCTTCAAATCGGATCCGCAGATCGAGAGGCAGGCGGGACAGAACCAGGTGAAGAAGCCAGAAGGACCACTGATCCACCGGTAAGTCAAGTTGTCGAAGGGCGTTGCAAGCAACCACGACTGGGTCAATGATCACCTCCCGGAGACGTGCTAGGTCTTCCAAAACCGGGAGGGATATTAACTCCATCATGTGCGCGTCAGCAAGGCGGCGCACATTGGCGTAGCGCCTCTCGAGGAGTTCTCTGGCCGTGGAGTAGCTGGCGTCAGACAACTTCAAATGGCAGACTACCCCAAGTGCCTCCCCTTGAAGGGAGGTCCGCAAATAGGCCATTTTTTGGCCTGGGGATAGGTCGCGGCGGGTATGGACTAGACTGTCGAAGATGGAGATGAACCCCATCCAGTCTTGAAGCCGCCCACCAAAGTGTGGAAGGTCCAAAGTAGGCAGCCGACCCAATAGGGCGGGCTGCGGCTGCGGGCGAGGCGACTCGCACAGCATGCTCTGTCGAGCCTCGCGCTTCATTTTGGCCCCAGCCTCGAGCACATCGTCTGTGAACTCGAAGAACTGTTCGTAGTCCTTCTGGGCCGATTCTTGCGCCTCGTCGTCCTCCACTGTAGCAAGGAATTCCGAATAGGCCTCTTCAAAATGGGCTCGTCTGGCTGGGAGCTGCTCAAGGCGGTGGAGCAAGCTAGCCGTCCTGTCTGGACGAGTAATAAGCGCATGCGCGCTAGCTGCCCACCGCAGCTCATCCTGCATACGGCGCACCGGAGGCTTAGGCGAAGGCATGGCGAGACTGCGCGAGAATAATTACAAGGAAGCACGAAACCAAAAAATAAAACAACAAGGAAGTAGAACAAGCACAGATGCAAACACCAACACGTGCAGAACGCTAATCAAGGTCGCGGTTAACAAACGCGCGGCACGCGGTAAATAAACGCGGCGTTGCTACAAAAACGCGTGGTGTAGCGGTACAATAATCTGTGGCCGTTAACGCGGCGTATCGGTCCGACACGTGGCGTACCGCGCCTACAAACGTGTGACCGACAGAGATACGCGACGAATTAAATACGCGCAACAAATATCGATATCGACGCGCCGAACGTGTAAAAGCCGCTTAACCAAAAGGCGCGAAACCACGCTCTGCTACCAACTGTTACGGCCCCTTGCCTGTCCAGACGAGGGCTGAGTTCCCGGGCCCATAGAGGAACGAGCCCGGACAGGTCGAGGGGGGACCGACTAGTGAGACTACAGTGATCAGTACGGATGACGGTATCCAATCCGAGTCGGATAGTAATATCCGAGTCTCACTAGCCGATCAGTGGAAATAACAGGCGGCTTTTACTAGCACTACTACGGCAATCGTCAACTCGGGCAGCGACAGCCTTCGACATAGACAAGGAAAATAGAAGGCCACTAACCTGGTTGATGCATGCGACGATACTCGATGCGACGCCCCCTGTAGTGGATGTGGGACAGTATGTGACGTGAAAGTGTAAAGGGGTGTAGGTGTGTGTGTGGGGCTTGCAACCGTAGGTCCTCTGCAGCAATCAGCTCCCAGACACGTCAAACACGAACACAGCTCCAATCGTTCGTTCGCCTCCTATGAGTGGAGTGCTCAATGCAGCAGCACAGTGGGTCGCAACCCGCAACAATGAACGCGACGGTCAAAATATGTCGAACGTTCAGGCTGGCTTCAACTCCCACAAACACTCAAGCGAATAAAATAAAGTACGTGGTTCACGACACACAAGGTCAGCGGTCAATGACAGCGCGGTCTACAATTACTAACTACCGCGAACTTTATCGCCGCTAAACGCAGCTGGGCACGCGTGTTACTAGGTAGATCCGGCGAGCGTAGCGAACTCACAAAGGCCGGCACAACAACTAGTCAATGTCCCAAACACGCGTGCAATGTCCAAAAAACCCAGCGATATCACAGCGCAAGTCGAAGCGGTCCCCAAACAATCAGGTCCGGGGAAAACAAACCGCAGCACAAAAACGACTCCGGCGCTTCCAAACGAGCGACTCGTTGCGCAGTTATTCGGTGACTACTCACCCGCGCAAATATAAACGTGGCTACTCAAACGTAGTAATTTACGTCTCGCGACTACGCGTTTCAAGGACGACACGTGATCAAAATTACGTCAGCCACGCGCGGGGACCGCTAAGTTTGTCGGTCGACAGCAGACTCGCTCCACAAGATGAGTTCACGAATACGCACAAAAGGTCGCGCCCCCACATAAAACTGTCGCGGTCCCAAGACGTACGTTTCTTGGGGTACAAACCGCCGGGGCAAAAGGGCGCCGCAAAAAACCCAGCCGCACGCACGGCTGTTGCTAGCTGACTCCGATTCGTACTGTGCGCGCCCCGCAATCGCCGCGTCATTGCAGGCACAAAAAAAAACTCTCGTAACCGAGGCGTGAGCGGGACACGCAGATAAGCGCCTCTGCGGGTTAGCGAGGGAGCGCACTATTCAATGCAAACAAAAGACTCGGCGCGCGCGCCAGCTACCCTGGCGTAAACAATATATATACATAATAATATAATATATAAATATATATGTATATAATAAATTCTAATGAATAATTACAAAACCCTCAAATAGAATAATAAATGTTTCAAATTAAAATAAATACTTACAAAATACTTAATGAGTGACAAAATATAACATATATAATATAAGTAACATAGAGATCAGCTGCCACTGACTCCAGGAAGTTGAGACAAAAAGTGATCCTTTAAACGTTTCTTGAAGATATTAACAGAATTGGCCTCCCTGATATCAAGCGGAAGGACGTTCCAGAGCTTTATGGCCTTTACCGTAAAAGACTTACCAAAGAAAGTCGAACTATGCGTGGGCACCCTTAGAGTTAGTTTTCTTGCAGAACGAAGAACCTCGTCAGGCTGTCCCACGAAGTTGAACTTTTCTTTTAAGTATGGGGGCGCAGAAGGATGAAAAAGAACACAGTACAGAACAGAAAAGATGTGCATATTCCGGCGAAGTCGAATGGGTAACCAATTAAGACGAGAACGAAAATGTGAGATGTGGTCATATTTACGTAACCCAAATATGAACCGAATCATTGCATTTTGAAGTCTCTCAAGCTTATTCTATTGGTCTTCGGTTAAGTCAACAATGCTTGCGTCAGCATAATCTAAAATAGGGAGGAGTAAGGTCTGTGCGAGCATAATTTTGGTAGGAATTGGAAGAAAATTTCGAAGGCGACGCAACGAACCCAAAGCCGCAAACACTCTCCTGCTGATTTCGCTAACATGCCGAGTCCAGCTCAGTGTACTATCTAAATAAATTCCCAAATTTTTAACATCATCACAGTAAGGAATCACAATGTTATCAAATAAAATAGGCGGTAAGGATAATCTGTCAACTTTACACATCTGTTTCCGACTGCCAATGATAATCGCTTGAGATTTTCTTGGGTTGACACTGAGGCCAAATGTTTTACTCTAATATAGTGCAAAATAATATAGAAATAATGCAAAAATCTAATATAGAAATAGTGCAAAACACAACCTGTAGCACCTTACAAGGTACCTTATTGACAAGGTGCTACAGATCACTACCGTGTCAATAGTCTGCACGCACGTTTCCATGGAGACGTTTTCCGCCATATAAGCGTGTTAGTGGGAAATTTTGACAGACGGCGCTACTATTTTCTTGTATGAAGAAGGCTTGACTGATGACCATACCCTTAGTTTCCTTATCGTTGATGACTTCACACCAGTTACGTCTTATCGTCTAGTCATTCTTTGCTAAAGACATTTTTTTTGTAATCTATCAAGTTGACCTTTGGATTTGCAAAATTAATTTTAGTTTGGCGTCGTCAGAGGTCATCGCCGTGTTTGCTTCTTAATTATATTCGTAGGAACCGGTCCCCAAGTGGGCCCAAAGAATTCGCATCTAAGGAAGTAGTTGTAAATCATCTTTAAGAGCATTAATCGCTGGCGCTGATGTGGCCTCCATTCGAGTCGCGAAAACCCCGGAATTAAATACGAATACGTGCTTGAAACACGGAAATCTAATGGCCAATACTTACCGGACACAGCGCAGCAAGCGTACAGTCGTCGGTAAAATTTAGAACATGCTCTGATAATAAATAAATAAATATATACGGGACATTTTACACATCGCAATCTAGCCCCAAAGTAAGCGATAGCTTGTGTTATGGGTGCTAAATGACTGATAAATATACATACATACTAATATAAATATAAATATAATATATCGAAAAACACCCACGAAAACATTCATGCTCATCACTCAAACATTTACCGGTAGTAGGAATCGAATCCACGACCTCCGGCGCAGACAGCAGGTTCGCTACCACTACGCCATTCGGTCGTCAAATAATTTGCAAGAGTCCCAGTCATGAAGGGGTCATTCATGACATTTCCAAACGCTGTTTATCAATCGAATAGTATGTTATGAACCAATTTTGAACGATACAGCTGGGGGCTATAGGCGAAAGAAAATGGGGTTCTTCTGCCACGAACATCTCAACACGAAGAAAATCCCAAAATCTTAGTAACAATCGTATATATTGTATCTACGTAAAAAACATGCCATCAGCTATAATGTGGTCATTCGTTAGCGAGAGCTATCAGCTAACTCTATAAAGTGCCATCTACCGATCGGTGGGTGAACATTCGTTCCGACCAATCGTGCCATAAGCACTCTATGCATTCTTTTTTATTTTTTTAATGGCCTGGCAACACTTGGGCACCTATTTGTTCACTCTCAACATCACACCTGGGCCTTGCGCCGCAAACATCCATTTTTTGAACCCGGCGCGCCATTTCGATGGGTAAACAAACAATTAGTCTCGCAAACGCTATTAATAAAACATGAGCATTTCGCTGATTTAATTGCGGATCCGTTGATACTGAGCCCGGGCCGTATACGGTCGTATTGTGTCCGATGAAATATTAAAATGGTTTATAACAGATAAGCGAGATACGATCATTGGTTGAATGAAAGTTGTATTGATGACTTTGCTGATCAAGTTATGCTGATCTGTTTTTCTTAATCACTCTGAATTATTCTTGGACGTTCTCTAAATGACACATAAGTGTAATAACAACTGTAGATTGTCTAAACGGACGAATGGATAAGTAGGCACACACACACACACACACACAAACATACACACAAACACACACACACCCATATAACCGCTATAAATCGATTTACTAACTACAGAAACAAATACATGCATACACATTAGAATTTAGTAGTCAAAGCCCATAGCTATAGGTATAAGTACATGTAATAGAATCATTTAAAACATATTCGTGTCTTGTTCACTGTTCAGGAAGAGAACTGGCCGCCCTTGTAATATGTCAGTACGTCAAACGACGAGCCGACATAACTCCAAATAGAAGGTTGCTTCGCCCGTATATAGTTGGTACTCGACAGCCTGTGTTGTTTAGTACAGGTTTTTATACGAATTTCGAGTCGACTCGCATCGCACAAACGAATCGAATTCCTCCATACATTTACAGCCAGCGCCATCTATTGACAGCCGCATGTCAGTGACTTTCCATAGATGAACGGGTGTGTCGGAAACCTCGCTTGGGACTGAGTTGGTAGTTGGTTCGAGGTTCGTTTCGAAAGCGCCTGAGCAGTTTAAGGACATTTCAGTGGGTTTAGGACAGGTTTTTTACGAAATTCGTTTGTGCGATGCGAGTCGACTCGAAATTCGTATAAAAACCTGTACTAACCCCAGGTATACACTTGAGCCTATTTGCTTTTGGTTCCGTAACATATATTTTTCCTTTTTAGGAACAACCAATGTGGAATAAATTTCGTCCGAACTTGTTTGTACGATCATGTGGGAGTTTGTTATAAGTTATGGTAGTATTGGATTATTTTGCTGTTTGTCTGTGTTATGTACTGCTATTGCTTCTGTCTGTCTGTTTGTATATCCTATGTAAATCCCAAATTCGCCAATTGGTTAAATCGTTTAGTTAATCATTATAAGGCTAAGAGCTCAAATTGACAAAAATATCCTATGACGACGTTAGGACTGGTTTAAAATGTTATTTTTTTACGCTCTATAAGTTGGTACTGACTGCGATCTCACCTGATGGTAAGGTACACAACCGAAGATAGTGTACTAACATAGGAGGCGCAAGTAAAAAAGGATGAGTGCAATGCTGTGTGCCGTTTGGAGTGAGTTTACTTACCCCTTCCAAATGAGATTGCAGTTAATCTGTAGCAGTCAAGTATAAACTTAACAAAATCTACATCACACCTGCACGATCAATGGCATGTCAAATAATAGTGACCAGCTGTGACATATACCTTTTAACAGTTTTTTTTTTGTTTAGAAGAACCATGGCAATAGGTGCTAACTACCAACATTTGGTACATTCATATACTACTCTGTGTAAAAAGTATCGGGAATATGTCAATAAAAAGACCCGTGTAAAAGAGGTCGTTCTAATTTTTTTACTGCATGTTGGTAGCACTGTACTGATTTAGCGCGCAAAGTTTGAGCGGGATCTGTCATTTAATTTGTTTTAAACTACACTTTTTGTTGGTCATAGTTTTGAGTTCTCGGCGATTTTTACAATGGAAAATATTGTTACAAATGAACCCTATGCTAAGCGCCATAAGGTTCATTATCGCACTGCCGAAATATCACTCGTAAGTTGTAAACAACTTGAGGGGTCAGTGACCTTTCTATAAACAATGGATTTCTGGGAGTTACGACTTCTCGAACGATCGACCCTTCCAATACATAATGAGGGTGGAATGTTCGAGACTCGTTCAGCTGTATATAAAAAGCGAGCAGCGCGCGACGCAGTCAGTCTGACTGAGGGACGAGAAAGGTGAACAAGCGAAGCAAGCGATCAAGAGCGAAGAGGAAGCGAACTACGAGGAAGACCAGGGATATTGGATACTGGAAGTACCGAATAAAGTCTCATCAAGGATCAGGAGGTGTTTTATTCCAAATTGTCGAACCCAGCACGTAACAATTGGTGTCAGAAGTGCGATTTGGAAGAGATGCCATTGACTCCAAGAGACGACTCCAGCAGTGAGGGTGTCAAGACCAGGGCCCAGCGTGCTGCGGAATCCAGCCGTCCACCTGCAGTGGAGCACCTGGAAGAGCCGGCGCTCGTTGGGTCCCGCCACCATGAGCCACCCACGGGCTCCGCCCATCAGGCCACGCCCCCTCAGGCCACGCCTACCTCATCGGAAGCTCCGCCCACTGGCCCCGCCCACCAGGCCACGCCCCCTGAGGCCACGCCCACCTCATCGGGAGCTCCGCCCACTGGCCCCGCCCACCATGCCCCGCCTTCTAAACAAGCCACGCCCAACATCGACTTATCCAGTTTGCTACGGATGATGCAACTGCATTTTGCAGCTCAGGACAGCAAGTTTGCGGCGCTTCAAGAAAATCAGGACAGCAAGTTTGCGGCGATTCAAGAAAATCAGGACGGCAAGTTTGCAGAGGTTCAGCAGACCGTCTTGTCTGCAGTGAACGAAGTTGGCGGCATGGTGGCCAACATACGGAAAGATTTGGATCTAATGGAGGAACGGGTCACTTGTCTGGGAACCGACGTTGAAAACATGAAGTGTGGCTTCACCGAACTGCAGAAGAAGTTTGTACGTTTGGAAGCCACAAGGGGGACATCAGGTGGAGCAGTGAGTGCAGTCCAGGGACCGCATGTGAAGGTACCCCCATACGAAGGCAGCACCTCCTGGTCCGCATACCGGCACCAGTTCCAGACGGTCGCTGCTGCCAACGGATGGACTGATGAACAGTGCCTGACTGCCCTCACTGTCGCGCTCAGAGGGCAGGCTCTAACCGTTCTGGAGGCCCTGCCTAGTTCGGGTTGTGGATATAAAGAGCTGTTGGATGCACTCGAATCTAGGTACGGGGAACGACATCTGGAGCATGTTTTCCGCGCCCAGCTGCGCGACAGAGTTCAACGAGCAGGAGAAGGGCTCCAGCAATGGGCGTTGGAAATCGAAAAGCTCGTGCGGAAAGCGTATCCATCGGCCGATGACAAGATGACAACTGCAAATACCGTGCAAGCATTTGTTGATGGAATCAGAGACCTGGAGGTAAGAGCTGCCGTGAGGCTTCGCCATCATGCCTCATTAAAGGAAGCGTTGGCGCATGCCTTGGAAGTCGAGGCAGTGCGACACGACATTCGGCAGACACCTGTTCACAAGCTACGGGAAGTATCGGAGGAGGTGAAAGAGGTCAAGACCTCATTCAAGAAGAACCTTGGTGTTGTGTGCTATAAATGCGGCGAACGAGGACATCTGCAGCTGAATTGCCCACAGAAAGAGTCACAGATGTCTAGATTAAAGAAAGTGGAGGAATATTTGGAGGAGCTGAAGAAGAAGAGTGGGGATACAGGTTCTCCTAAAAATCAGGGAAACGAGTAACAGCCAGAACTAAGGGGCGAGTACTGGCTGGCACGGAGGAAGCCCCAGCAACGGTGATCTCTCAGGCATGCAACGGGAATAATTTAGTTATAGCTGGCACCATAAACGGGACCGACTGCAGGATGACGTTAGATACTGGTGCCTCCAGGACAATAGTTCGGCCGGGCCTCCTGAAATCTGTAATGGGGAACAAGAAGCAAATCAACTGTCGACTTCTTTCAGCCTCCGGCCAGCCGATACCCGTCCTGGGTGAAATATCCGTGAGGATGTACATAGGGGAGACATCTTATACGCACAACGTCATCGTGGCTGAAATTTTGGATGACTGTATCTTGGGTTTGGATTTTATGAAGGCACACAACTGTAGAATCAATGTTGCTGACGGAGTTTTTAAATGTGGTGGAGAAGAAATCTTCATACTTGGTGGCGCCAATGGAAAGGTAACATGTCTTAAGGAAATCATCATTCCTAGTCGATCGGAGGCTCATGTGTTGGTAAAGCTGCCAAGTACTAATACCACCAAGGGGGACAGATGCGTGTTAATTGAGGACAACCCCCAGAAGTCGGTGTCTCGGAGATTTATGACAGCAAGAACTCTTGTCAATGGTAGCAATAAAGCTATTGTAAGAGTTCTGAATCTGAAAGATCACGAGATCAACTTTAATAAGGGAGACATCATCGGGAAGTGCGAGGAAGTTGTGTGGCTGAAGAAATGCACGTCAATGCCAAGCTCGGATAAAGCAGGTTCCTGGAATGATTCTACAGTCAATGATCTCCTTAAAGACTGCAAAAGTAACCTGACTTATTCGCAAAGCATCAAGGCTAAGAAGTTTCTTTTACGTTACGCGGACATCTTTTCTAGTCAGGAAGGAAACCCGGGAAGAACGTCGTTAGTGCAGCATAGAATTGATACCGGCAACGAGAGACCCATCCGTCAGCGGGCAAGACGGATACCGATAGCGAAAGAGAAAGAAGTCAAGGATATGCTGCAAGAGATGGAAAGGAACAAAATCATTGAACCATCCTCAAGTCCATGGTGTTCGCCTGTTGTGCTAGTAAAGAAGAAAGATGGAAGCACACGGTTCTGTGTGGACTATAGGCGACTCAATGACATCACAAAGAAGGACAGTTATCCGCTACCCAGAATAGATGACACTCTGGACACCTTGAGTGGTATGAAATGGTTTTCGACTCTAGACCTGAAATCTGGATACTGGCAGGTGGAAATCCATCCAAAAGACAAGGAGAAGACAGCGTTCTCAACAGGAAAAGGATTATGGCAGTTCAATGTCATGCCATTTGGTTTGTGCAACGCGCCTGCCACCTTTGAACGACTCATGGAGTGTGTGCTAGCAGGGTTAGTAGGAGACGCCTGCTTGGTATATCTGGATGACGTCGTTGTCATGGGTCGGGACTTCGAAGACCATTTGCGAAACTTGGAACGCGTCTTCGCAAAAATATATGGAGCAAACTTAAAACTGAACCCGAAGAAGTGTCAGTTATTCAGGAATGAAGTGAATTATCTCGGCCATGTCATCACTAGTGAGGGCATACAAACTGACCCAGCGAAAGTTGAAGCGGTTAAAAAATGGCCCACCCCCAAAGACAAGACAGAGGTAAGGGCATTTTTGGGCTTGTGTTCCTACTACAGGCGTTTTGTCAAGGGGTTTTCGGAGATCGCCAAACCATTACACAAACTAACAGAAGAGAAACGACAGTTTTGTTGGGATGAAGCCTGCGAGAATTCCTTTCAAAATCTGAAGAAATGCTTATGTGAAACACCAATTTTGGGTTACCCACAACCAGAGGGCCAATTTATCGTCGATTCAGATGCAAGTAATACGGCGATTGGAGGAGTGCTTTCTCAAAAACAGGGCGATAGAGAAGTTGTGATTGGGTATTTCAGCAAATCACTATCGAGACCGGAACGGAACTACTGTGTGACAAGAAGAGAGCTTTTGGCCGTGGTAAAGACGTTACAGCACTTCAGCAAATACCTCATAGGTCGACAGTTTTTACTACGCACCGATCATGCAGCACTGAAATGGCTACTGCAATTTAAGAATCCTGAAGGTCAGGTCGCTCGATGGATCGAACAACTCCAGGAATATGACTTCAAGACTCAACATCGCAGTGGGAAGTCTCACGGAAATGCAGATGCACTTTCAAGAAGACCGTGCCCGGAAGACTGCAGACATTGCATGAAACAGGAGTCCATGGAAGTGACCTTGAAACTTACCAGGACGAGTTCCTTAGGACCCTGGGAGGATGATGCAATGAAGATGGCTCAAGAGGGCGATGATGATCTGCGGCATATCATCGTGTGGAAGAAAAGGGGGGACGCTAGACCAACATGGAGTGAGGTTGCACCTACGAGTGTTGTCACTAAGGCGTATTGGGCTCAGTGGAACAGTCTTATTCTACAGAATGGAATACTTTACCGGAAATGGGAGAAGACTAACGGCAGGGAGTTCCATCTTCAGATAATTGTTCCGAGGTCCAAAGTACCCGATGTCCTTCGTGAAGTGCATGACGGTGTTTCAGGAGGCCATCTTGGCGTCAAGAAAACACTAACGAAGGTACGAGAGAGGTTCTACTGGCTTCATTGTCGGGAAGATGTGCAGGCTTGGTGCCGTAAATGTACCACTTGCGCTGCTGTGAAGGGACCACAGACAAGGAGTAGGGGTAACCTGCAACTGTACAACGTTGGTGCACCTTGGGAGCGTATAGCTGTGGATGTAGCGGGGCCATTTCCTGTGACGGAATCGGGGAACAAATACTTCATGGTTGTTATGGACTACTTCACTAAGTGGCCAGAAGTGTTTGCCATACCTAACCAGGAAGCTACAACCGTTGCAACTAAGCTAGTCGAGGAGGTCATATGTCGTTTTGGTGTACCGCTGGAGATCCACTCCGATCAAGGGAGGAACTTTGAGTCACAAGTGTTTCAGGAAGTATGCAGAACTTTAGGTCTGCATAAAACGCGCACAACTGCATACCACCCGCAGTCGGATGGAATGGTGGAAAGGTTTAACCAGACTCTTGAAAGACATTTGGCTAAACTGGTGGACACCCATCAGAGAGACTGGGACAAGTACATCCCACTGTTCCTCCTCGCCTACAGGACAGCAGAGCATGAGAGCATTAAGGCAACTCCGGCGTTTGTCAACTATGGCAGGGAACTCCGGTTGCCAATAGACTTATTGACGGGAGGATCACCGGACGAACCTTGCACCATTCAGGATTACGTTGCCAACCTGAAGGAGAAAATGCGGGAGATACATGCCTCAGTTCGGGAAAACGGATTGCAATCGAGCGAGAACATGAAAACCAGGTACGACCGGAAATCGAACACGAGCGGATTCGAAGAAGGCGCCTTAGTATGGCTGCATAATCCGACTCGTCGGAAAGGGAAGTCTCCAAAATTGCAAACCAGATGGGAGGGTCCATACAAAGTGGTCACCCGTATGAATGATGTCACGTACAGGATTCAACGTCAACCCAGAGGTACATTTAAGGTGGTACACATCGATCGCCTGGCGAGACATCACGGGAGCAACAGTGATACTCGGGACGAGCATCGCTAAGAGGAGGGCAGTGTTACAAATGAACCCTATGCTAAGCGCCATAAGGTTCATTATCGCACTGCCGAAATATCACTCGTAAGTTGTAAACAACTTGAGGGGTCAGTGACCTTTCTATAAACAATGGATTTCTGGGAGTTACGACTTCTCGAACGATCGACCCTTCCAATACATAATGAGGGTGGAATGTTCGAGACTCGTTCAGCTGTATATAAAAAGCGAGCAGCGCGCGACGCAGTCAGTCTGACTGAGGGACGAGAAAGGTGAACAAGCGAAGCAAGCGATCAAGAGCGAAGAGGAAGCGAACTACGAGGAAGACCAGGGATATTGGATACTGGAAGTACCGAATAAAGTCTCATCAAGGATCAGGAGGTGTTTTATTCCAAATTGTCGAACCCAGCACGTAACAATATTGTTGAACAAAGAGTGTGCCTTAAATTTTGTGTTTCGAATTATATTTAATGTGGCGAATCACTAAAAATGTTGCGAAATACCTACGGCGAATCGTGTATATCGAAAACAAGGACTTATGAATGGTATAAAGCTTTTAAAGAAGGCCGAGAATTAGTAGTAGACTTGCCTCGTTCTGGTAGACCTTCAACCGCTACGACCAAAGAAAACATCGACAGAATCAAGAAGCTAGTGCTCGAAAATCGACGTATGAGTCTGAGAGAGTTGGCTAGTGAGGTGAACATATCTTTTAAGTCCGTCCACAACATTCTCATTGACATTTTAGGCATGAAACGCGTCGCCGCTCGACTATAGTTCCAAAAGAGCTCAATTTTGTTCAAAAAGCGCAGCGAAAGCATGTCGCTGAAGACATGGTTTCCCGAGCTTCTATGGATCCGACCTTTATGAAACGTATAATAACTGGCGACGAGACATGGGTTTATGAGTACGACATGCAAACAAGCCAACAGTCTTCAGAATGGCGTCTCGAAAACGAGCCGAAACCCAAAAAACCGCGGCAAAGTCGCTCCAAAATCAAGGTGATGCTGACAGTTTTTTTTGACTACCGTGGTGTGGTTCACTCCGAATTCCTTCCAGAGGGAGAAACAGTGAATAAAGAATATTATTTAGGCGTCATGAAGCGTTTGCGTGAGAGTATCCGCCGAAAACGTCCAGATTTGTGGCAACACAACTCATGGATGCTGCACCATGATAATGCACCATCACACATAGCCATTATAGTGAAAGAGTTTTTAGCGAAAAATTCAACAAAAGTTCTCGACCAAGCACCGTATTCACCTGATATGGCTCCGTCTGACTTTTTTTTATTTCCCAAGTTAAAATTACCACTTCGAGGAAAACGTTTTGAGTCGATAGAAGCCATAAAAGAAAATTCGCTGAATGAGCTAAAGGCCATACCGCAAATAGCCTATGAAAAATGTATGGAAGACTGGGTGAAGCGTTGGAGATGTTGTATTGCAAGCGATGGGGCCTACTTTGAAGGCGATAAAATAAATTTAGATGAATAATTTGTTTTTTTTGTTTTATTGACAAATTCCCGATATTTAGTACACTGAATGTACATGTGTTTCGGTATCAGATTTATATAATTTAGAATAACAACTTAGTTAAAATCTAAAAAATTCTTCCGAAAAACACAAACACAAGAATCAGCTTGAGCAGTATAAAGACCTATTATATTCTCATCCAAACCCGAAGTATAATAAAGAGCAGGCCTCCGAAATTACCAGTCTCTTGTTAGCAGTAAAATTTTGGAGCGGTAAAAACTTGGGTGGTTGGAAAAATTAAATTATTTCAACAAATCCTGTGTCAGTCACTCCGCGAATACGTAATAAGACGTTTAACAAAGTAAACCCCGCCGAGCAATGGGAGGAGACATAAAACGAATATTATACAGCTTTTGTGGAGCATGAAAAATGGAGTTCTAACAACGAGCGACACGTATATCAGCTGACATATTTAACGCCAACATATTCGAATAGATAACTATATACATACAGTTTTGAATTGTTTGAAATATTTATATGAGTAAGAAGGAAAAACGGCTTCAAGAAGGACGGCTTCTTGAAGAAGGACCCCGGACGGGTCCGAAACTAGTTGCGTGAGATGAAGGCTTTTTTCCTTTTTATAATGTCCACTCACGGAAGTCTTAATTTTTACAATTAAGACTTCCGTGAGTGGACATTATAAAAAGGATGTTATCTCTACGAGTGTTAATATTTGTGGACTTATAAGCTCTTTGTGGAAAGTTTTTTGCATGAAGAATGTAACTCTGACTCGTTTGTAGCTTTAATTTTTTGAGGACATGAACGTGGATAAGGAATAAAGTTTAATAACTTATTGAATAAAGCTGTAATAAAAATCTTCAAAACATCTATATTCATTTGGAAAGTACCAAATTGTGATAACTAATTATTCATAGTAGCTTGATTCGTTAGGCAGTTTTCACAAAAGAAAGAAGCGTTTCTTTGAGACTTTTAAGACCCACTGGTCCGATATTTTGTAGAACTTTATGTGCCCACCACCCCAGTTCGTTTAATTGCTTTTCGTTTTTAAATACGCAGCACCTTGGACAAATTATACAGTGGATTAAAATTGAGCAATTATTCCTTTGTAGTTAGAAATAACTAGCTTTTTCTCTCAACTTTGTTCGTTTTAAATACTTACCTTTCATTTTATCTAGCTTAGATAGCAACGCTTTATTTGAAATTAACAACATTAAAAGTTTACGAATAATTATTGTTTTAATTTACATAATAACTAATCACCCAGCTGTCTTTACCATATCGATTGATATTTGATTGAAGTGGACAATTAAACACAAAAAATACGGTTCTTAAATATTTAACAATTCTGATCAACCTTAACAACAATTTTATTGAATGTAACTTTTAAGTATCAGAAAAACTAAAAAATAATTCCTTTTCAACACATTTTTGCCGTGTTATAATCCGTACAAACAGACAAAGTTATTTCGCTTTTCATAACAGCTTAGATGAAGGACAATTCAGCGGCGAATGCTTTTTAATCGTCGTATAAATGTAGGTCTGTGTATACATGTATATTTTGATGTTTTAATGATAGTTCTTGCTCTAACTGTCAGTGTCGGTATATCAAAGCGGTCTGTTTAGTGTTAATTAAGGTTTTCGTGTAATAATAGAGTACTTAGTAAGAATTTGGAAATCTTTAATTGACCTAGCAACTTGTCAATTAATAATTTGTGAAAGCACTAAGCTGCTAAGACAAGTCTATTTTACTACATAATTTTACATTTAAGAAAATCAAAACCTACGCAATCAACTGTACTTATTATATTAGGTCTGTGATATTAGGTATATTAATTTAAAATACTTTTTCAAAAGGGTGCTAGTAGAAGCCTATATGCTATAATTAATTAGCGTTCAGCACCTTAAAGACAATGTAGGTTATAGAAATACGATACATTAAGAAATAATCTTTTAAAACGCAATTAAGAGTACCTATGTGATATTTGGTTTAGTTTAACTATGCCAACAGACATACAATATTCATGGAGAAGGAGTGCGGAAAGTCAAAACTATAGAGCTGGGTACCTACGGTAGATTTTTGACCAATGTGCGCGACCAAGACCATATTAGCTAAGTCCACTGTGTCTTGTAGTCAGTTGTGTCTAAGTGATTTTCTTTTATTTCATAAACTGAATTATATTGAAACAAGTTAAATATAAAACCAGGCCCCTTGATTCTGTATCGTTCACTTTGTTAGTAAGCAACCGTCATTGGGTTGTTAACTAACAAAACGGAGGCAAAAATTCATTTTTTGGCTTGTTTTTGCACAAGTTACCAACCTAGGGTGGTATGGTTTCATGTCAACATACCAAGCTAGTTGCTGGCTTGTGCAAAAAGAATGCAAAAATAGGATTTTTGCCTCCGTTTTGTTAGTTAACAACCCAGTGATGGTTGCTAACTAACAAACTGAACGATACAGAATCAGGCCACTGATCATACAAAATATAGTAACCAAATGTTAGATAGAATTTCCAGCTGCCCAGCAAAGTGGCAGCAAAGGTATCCTAATACTAGTATTAGCATCGGTAACCTGATTCCGTTTGACGTTCGAGTGGTTGCAAAAAACTTCCTACCTCAGTAGACTTCACCTTGAGAGCCGGAGTGGGCGTACCGAACTTGATTAAACGTGAACGCACATCTGTTCGTGACGAACATGCCGAGAATTCGCCTAGAAGTCGAAAAAAATAATCTTAATTCCTTGAAATCTTACTTAGGTAGTAGGTACTTAATGCCATATCGGTGGAAAAAAGAAATTGCCAAAAAAATTAACAAGCACCGAAATTCCTTGATAAGTTTGGGCGTTGATGTCATGAGCGCTTGATGTTTCTGGGCGCAGTGTGTATGATTACTAATTAAGTAATTACAAAATGTGACTACTACTTAAAAATAATAATTTATATGGTCTAATAATGATGCAGGAAAGGGCCATACAGATTCTATTCGAGTAACGGCAAAACAAATTGAATCTGTCCTGGTAATTATGGATTTCCGCAAAAGATTTGCTCCCATTCAATTTACAAAATGTGTCTCAACCCTCAAGCACTTAAACCTTTTAAATTTACATCTGTATTTTCTTTAGTATTGTATTATTCATTGTATTTAATCTAAAAACAAATGATGTTGATATGCTGCTTAAAATAAATTGGCTGACCAAACTACATTTACTGGTTTCAACTCTTAGTTACAGAAAGCTCACAGCAAACCAATATTTAAGTGACGGTCTTGGCCGAATTAAGCGCTGTAGATTCTTCGTCATACACAAATGTGCGTTCTCCTTAACCCGCCATCTGACAAACCCTTTTTTGCCCTGAATATGAATAAGACGGGCAAAAAATATAAAGTCGAGTGAGATTTTTTTCGCCTTCGCTGTTACCAATGGCAGTGGTGCCTGAACCGAGTTTAGCGAAAGTAGCATTTGAATAATAAAACACATATTCGCGTATAGTGCCTCGGTGGTATGTTCTTTTATTATATCACTTCGTCGGAGGCAACATATTGACGTAACTTTTCCCTATTTTACCCCCTTGGGGGATAAATTACTTGAATAAATCACAGTAAAGCCACAATCGACCTTCCTAGGACTACTTCTCTGATGTATTCAAGAGGCAGGTCTTGGTAAAGGATAAAAGTTTGTTTGCTTGACTTTTATTTCTTTGTTTGTTTCTTATTTATGCCAAAAGTAGATACCTGCTGATTACCTGTATTGAATTTGATTTTTAATAAAATTATATTGTCACCGCCTTTACGAGATTTGTAAGAAACTGAAATTCACGTGGGCAAAAATATTGAAACTACAAACCCTACCACTGCGCTAATGCGGTGTTATTGAGGAATTTCGATGTCAGGAAAATATAAACTAAGTATCGACTCGTCGTCAACTCTTCCTTCACGATTCGATAACAACTTCCTGTGTCCTTCTCTATCAATGCTTTACAACATTCGAATCAAATTATAGCTATTCTGTAAAGGACGGTGTAACTCGACACTGAGAGTTTCGAATTTGCCTTCGTTTCGCTCTTTCTGTCACTTCAGCTGAATTTTGATTTTGCCGATATTACCTACTACGTCATAGAGGAAATCTAAAGTCCAAATTCCTTGAATATTATTGGATAATATTATTATTTCAGTACAATTTTACTTAGTCAAAATATAACGCAAAAAATAATCTTCAGGATCCCAAAATTGTTCTTTGTCTATTTCATCGAATTAGAACATTGATTATTTTTACTTAGGAAGGATATGACTAAATTGAGTCCGATTTTGCCCCTATCTAATATATAAGATTTACAAGACATGACAACTTAGACCACATTATAGTTTTATACAGTAGAATCGAAAAGTATCCATCTGACACGACACGCAGTGATGAATTCGAAATTCATGTTTTCGAGTCCACTAACAAAATAGGTCTACAGATGAGGAAATCGAGCGCTCCAACGCTTCATATATCTGCCTATTAAACGCGCCAGATAATTTGAAATAGATTAAAATTAGGTCACAAGTAACATGAACCAAACGCAACGCATTCGTACTATCAGTCAATTATATTTACTGCCCCACTGGCATAGTGGTTAGCATGTTTGATTGCATCATGAAGTTTTGGATTCAATTTTTTCAATGATCGTCATGCTATTTCTTAGATGGGATTTTAAAAGTGTTCCCCGTTGTCTTGGAAAGTCTAATTTATCTATAGTCATATCGAAATGACCTGCTATTTTACCTTAACTTAGACCTCTTTAATATGGAGATGAGTTACTGCCTTCGTCTTCCGGACCCACCGGGCTATTAGTGTGAGAAACATAGAGTGCATCCTTATTTGCGAACACACTTGTAACATCCGTGTAAGTAGCTGTTTCGTTAGTGGCTGGCTGCCATAATAGAAATTCAGATGGTTTCATTATTATCAGGTCAATTACAGATTCGGATAGCGTAGGCATTGTAAAATTTTCCTCGCACTATTAGAATCGATTAAATTTATTCTTGTTTGTAATAACAGTAATAATTCCTATGATAACAATATCATTAATAGTGAGGACGCGGCTTAATGGCGTGAGGCCATGCATACTAATGGTCGAAGGCAGCTCTTTGCCAGAGCTCAGAACGTCGGGCATGACTGAAATAATAATTAAGCTCCCATGTTCAACTGATAACGCTGATTTCCTGTTTGAACTTAAATTTCAACACAGATTTTCCTCGTTTATATATCTCAATATTTTTAAAAGCATTATTTGAACCCATTGCTGGGCCAAATACAAATCGAACCTGGACCATCAAATACGTGGCCGAAGTCTTAACCACCAGACTATCACTGTTTCAAGGTCGTGATCACCCTAAAACGCTTGCATACAACAAATACCTACTTCTTGATGCAAAATTTTTTGGTTTATCTCTACATCCACAAGAAAAACCAAAAAAATTACAGGCGTCTTTTATTGTACGAGTACTTTTAAGAATTTATGTTAAAGGAATGATTACGGGGATTAGCTAACGATTTTTATTTCCTTGTCCACAGACGAAAAAGAACAACCCGAACCACATCAAGAGGCCGATGAACGCCTTCATGGTCTGGTCGCAGATCGAGCGCAGAAAAATATGCGAGCAAACACCAGACATGCACAACGCGGAGATCTCCAAGAACCTCGGCCGCGTGTGGAAGACCTTGAACGACGAAGAGAGGCAGCCCTTCATCGACGAGGCGGAGAGGCTGAGGCAGCTTCACATGCGCGAGTACCCCGACTACAAGTACAGGCCTCGCAAGAAGACGGCCAAGCCGACGCAGCGGACCGGCGCCGTCACGAAACAGAAGCGCAAACAACGGGCAGACAGCAACAACAACAGAGGGGCGACCAGACGACGAAGTCGACCCGCTCCTACCGTCCCCAGCGTCCCGGTGGAAACCCCCGCACCGCCCGCATTACCAGCGTCTCCCGCCGGCTCCCCCGACTCCCCGGAATCCGCCTGCTTCTACGACGACAGCACGCGGCGCGAGCAGACGGACCTCACGGATCTGTACTCCATCACGGATCTCCTCCCGTTGCCCGCGGACTGTGAGGTGGATCTCGACGCGCTGACGGACATGGAGTCCTTCGAAACCGCCTCGTCGTCGTCCGGCTCCCACTTCGAGTTCTCGTGCACGCCGGACGTGTCAGACATGCTGAGCGAGATCGGCGTGGCGGGCGACTGGGACGACCACACGTTCTCCTCGTACCTCACGTCGTCTTAGAGCGGTGCCGGGTCGCCACGGCCGCTGGCCGCCACAACTGATCTCATTTCGAGCCGCCACACGGGGGCCGACGACGCGGCGACCGCTCGCCGCCCCGCCTAGAGAGTGCCTACATCCAATTGACGTGTCGACATTTGGATTCAATGTACAAAGTTATTTAATAAGATTCGAGGGTGAAATTTGATTTCTAACCGCACCGGCCGCGTGGTCGTCGTCTTCATTTTTCTCGGTTCCTTTGTGTTGAACGCGAACTGTTTGGAACGGCTCCCGGCGCAGCGTCGGGTATCATACATACGTAGGCTGTGAGTTTGTTCTCGTTAAAACGTGTTGCTTTTCTTTGTGGTTTTGTTGTGAACAAAGACATTTTGGGATGATTTCCAAACGGCACGTCTCAGACGCATCTCGATAAATAAATCCGTCTTACTCTCCGTCGCCTGATAGCAAACGGTCCGGTCAGGTCGCTGCCATGCACCGCGTTGTCGCGTCCGTATTCTGTACAAGTACTCGACTTGGCTTCTATATACTAAGTTCGCAATTCCTATGCCGCTCTTAATTTTACGTTATTAACACTTACTGTAAGAACGGTCGTTTATTTGGATTTATAACAGTCTTAGTGTTGTATCGATCGAGTAATAGAAACATAGGACTAGGTTATATAGTAATGTTCGTCTTACGTTGTTCACTGTTTGTGAGTTCACTTTATATACTTTTATGCACACATAGTTGTAACAACATTATAATTTTACGTTCGGAAGCTAATCGGTATGTCGGAAGAATTTCGGAGTGCGGGTTTTTCGAGTGGGAGTTCTTGGAGGGAGTCCCTCAGTCGTCGTTTGTTTCGTGTTTTCATTGGAACAAGCCACGCGTATATTTCGGTCGGCAGGCCACCCTTTTTATTCGTCGCGCGTGACTTTTTCCGAATTCTACGGCGAGACGGCGAGGGATCAATGTAGGTGTGTAAAGTTGATACGTCTTGCTATAGTGTATGTTGTTAGGTCGTTTAAGGTAAGGTAATTTCCGTTCAATGGTAAGGTACGAACAAATGTATATTGCGAAGAAACGAAGGCACCTCAGGATCGATGCGTAGGGACACTGTTCGACTTTCTTCTTTCTTTCTAACATTCTTCACGCTTCAATTTGTAAAAAAAACGTCTATAGAAAGATACATATCAATGAAGGGAGTGTATTAATTCGCGGGATGGATAAAACTTATCGTACGAACAAAACACTAGTTCGGTTCCAGACAAAATGTTTTGCTGTTTCAACTTCTGTGATTTCCTTTGTGGATTTTCTAAATTATAAGGATCTAGTGGAGACTGATATCGCATAGATTAGTTTTAGCAGCGCTAGCTTCTCTAACTTTTTTTTTAATTTCTAGAACTGGGCATAATTTTAGTGAGGGGAAAAACATAACGTACCTATTTTTGATAATTTGCCTTTCTATGGAGATCGGGTTCCGAATTCCGATCTTGGTTCTAACATGTATTGATTGCAGAGTTTGTTTCTGAAGCTAAGGTAACGTTATTACGATTTTGCAGTAGGCACGTGTTTCAAATGTTAGCAAGTTGTTGGACCCGATGTCCAGAGTAAAGCACGACGAAACCAATTTGTATAAAATTTGCAGAAACTGTCAATTCATTGAAAATGGAGTCACTTAGTTAGCGGGGTAATGTTTCTGAAACGAATATTGCCTCAGTCATTCTAAGATATAATTATAAATCTTCTAAAATATAATATACTTTTTCAGATAAACGAACAATATTTGTAGATAATCTGTGTCCCTAAGATATATTTCATTATAGTAAGGGATCCGTTGTGCTGATTGATAAATAAAAAAAAGAAAAATGCTTTACTATATTATTATTATATTCTTATAAATATATTGTGTAAAAATGACTTCGTGTATTAACTTAGTGAGTGTCTACGAAATCCAATTATTTTTAAAGAAAAAAAAAATGCATAAAAATACCATATGTTATCTATACATTATTATCGTAATGTAAATCTGTAAGTCTTGTGTGTCGTAGGACGTCGGTATTATTATATACTTTATATGGATAATAAAAGTAAAAAATAAATTTGTGCCTAATGATTGAATAAACTTGAGAATTTTTCATGATGTATATTTTAGTGATGCTCAAGAATAACTTTATAAGCGCGTAGTGGTTTTTAGATGCTGAAATATGTACATTGTAAAATTAAGGTTTTATTTTGGACGCCAGACATGCATTTTGAGTTTATTTTGCTTTTCTATAAGTTTGCTATTTCCTCACATTTATGATAACTTAATTCAACACGTGCGTATTCATCACTCTTAAGATATGTGATCGTTCAACCAGATAAGCCATTCGAACTTGCTTGTATAATATATTCTACATTGAACTTGTATGAATATGTCCGTGCGTGAAGAACTATTTTAAGAATCAGCATTTCTTACTGCACCATGTCCCGAATCTTTCTTAAATTTAAATCTCGTCCTTACAAATAATTTGTAAAAAATACTATTCGGATATTGGAGTAGTAGTGAATGTTGCCCTTTAAAACTTATATCACACCGAGATATATATTTACCTTTAATGAATAAGTAAGCTTTGTATTAGCCATAAACCTCAGAGCTTTTTAAAAACTTTACATGTTTTACGTTATGCTGATGAAAAATATCAGGCTCATTATAATTATACATAATCGATATACTATTACAATTAATAAGTAATCATTATGTAGTAAAAATTAGTTGTGATTCTAATCTTTATTCACCATTAACATTGTGGGTGATTCTGTTGTGCAAAGTCTCTAAACTAAACTAATTTAAAATAGTGCTATCCTTTTCCATAAGGAACTGTATGAAAAGAATAGCACCATTTTAAATTAGTTTAGTTTAGACATTTTGTACAACTGAATTAGCACCAATTGTCTACTATTTTTGTTTTGGCTTAACACGTGCAAGTTTTTTTTCTCCCTACATCTTCTAATCCTTGATGACTTTTTTTATTCTTCGCTTAAACTAAAAATGATCACTCAAAAAAATTAAAGCAATATACTATAGTGACACAAACGCTCAAATTAGATTAATATCTCGCCTAATGTTATGTATTTTGTCCTTGGATCTGTTTTAACAAAATTGCTGTCATAATTTCATGAATGTCAGTTACAACCATTTTGGATATTATTTTCACTACGGCGTTGAAAGTAACATTGTTTTTTTCGTTATTTTCGTTTTCAATTTCACTCAAAATTTTGGTAGCGAGGAATGTATTAGATATTATTATAACCCCAAAGTATTGGTAAAGCAACATCGAATTTATTGCTGTATTAGCGCTTCTTGTTGTGGTTCTTCAATAATTGGAATTATCAGGGTTTCGATGTTTCTTTTAAATTAATAAGGATTGTAAAAAAACCTTTTGTAAAAATTGTCTCTCTGAATCCCTGGCGTGATCTTTTCTAATGATGTTTCCGAATTCTTTGCTTCAATCGATAGGCTTTTTCCTTCGTAGCTTTTTTAAAATCTACCAAGGTATTTTAGAATGTATGTAAATAAATAAGTATTGAAAACTGTTTATAATAAATGTAAAAGTCAAAATAAAGCGATACTGTGAGAAAAATTAGAGGGTATTATTAATACGCGTCTCAAATAAAATAAATATCACAGAAGACGTAGTTAGTTGTTGTAGGTTATAATGATTATGTGTAATTAATATAAAATTGTTGTATACTTCGTTGTAACTAAACTTTTCCAACTTCATCTTTGAATATCTGATTGTAATATTTCTTTGAAGACAATATTATAATTAGATGATCAAAGATGTTAGTTTCCTGTAAAGGTCTTCAATTCTTACAACGTCTTTAAAGTATAACAGCTCCTCAACAATAACTCAAGTCAATATTGAAACACCTCAGATAATAACACTTTGACATGGTCTTGAGATAAAATCTCTTTTTAAAATAATAAATATGGACCCATAAGTTGAAAAGCAGAATTGAAGATCCCAAAACTTTGCCTGAGTCTATGCTTAATAAAGTCGCTTGTCATACAAGTAGATCGGTGTTTTCTTACTGAAACAATATTAGTAGGGTAAAAATTATGTATGTTTAACATTATTATACATTAAATAAGTCATAAATGCGATTCGATGAAAAAAATGTTAGTGATTCATTCACAGAACTGAAAACGTTAAAAATATTCTCGTTATGTTGTTTGAAAAAAAATTGATGGTAATAATTATTATATCTCTGTATTATATGTATGTATCACTGTTGTTGATTTATTTAATGTAAGCGTCTTCTATCGTAAGATTTAATTGATTTACATTTCAATACTTTGAGACACAACGAAGGAAAATCTGTTCCCCTCTACGTTCTTCAATATCACATTACTATAATTAATTAGTGGTTATATAACTGATATTATATAATTGGTGTCTATAAGATGATTAAATTTAAACAATAATTAAACATAATTATATTGTATGTCAACTTCAACAAGTAGTGAATGCATATTATTAATAATATAAAATATCTGATTCGTTGTTGGCGTAGATGTGTCATTAATAATAATTATTATTGGTACGAAGATAAAGTTATTGATAATTATAAAACAAAACAAAAAACTTCGCACAATCTGAGTCAAGGAATTAACATAGGAATAGTAGAATAGGAATTAATCGTACTAAATACTACTGATAAATAATTTTACAGAATTAAGTGTGATAGTAATTTTTACGTTCCATACCTACTGTAAACTCAAGAGAAACGTCTAACATTCTTTCGATTTGTTTGGAACTTTTTTGCTTTAATTCGTGTTCTTCATTATTTTTATACGTGAACCACACCATTTAAGTAGGTTACTTGTATATTTTTGTATAATGTTTTTTACTATTTTACTTTCTTGACTTTTATTATTCATTTTACGAGTAAGTTGTGCTATGTAGGATTTTCGATCAAATTTTATAAGGAACAAAAATTATTAAAAAAAATGGTCCATTAAATTCTATCGAGTAATATTAAGGTTTTATTATGAGTAGCTGCAAATGTATACTTAAAATGTGTGCTTACGATTTGTATTAACTGGAAGAAGTACGTTACATGCCAAACGAATTCGAACTTTTGAAGCTATAAAGCGTAGCTTTAAACGTAAAAGTGGGACTGAAGTTTCATTGTCATTTCTTTTGTTTTGTTCTTTTACCATTGGACATTGTAAATACCTTGTTAATAAACTACTTAAGGCCACATTATTTTAAGTTCTTCTTTTTTTTTAATTAACCACACAGCGACCGTGTGTTCCGAACTATTCTAGTCTTGGAAGATTTTGAGCAGGTTTCAATTCCACATCCAGTAGAGTCCTCACTGTCTTAGACTTCTTGGCTTTGTTTACTTTCTCTGGAGGACAGTCGTGGCCTTTTCGTGATTGATACCTGATTTTTTTTATAATTTTTTTTTCAATTGATACCAAAAAATGATGATGCTGTTAGACACCGTTACCGATGGATCTCTCTCTTAGCACTAAACAGTTTATGGTCTTTTGGCTTACCAAATAGTGGTAACACGTCTGTGTTACCAACTTTGTAATTGGTTCTAAAATGTTGTACATATACATTATAGACGATCGTTGATTTAAGTCATTTAAACGCACGGTTCTCTCATTTTTTTGAATCTACCCTCTATACGTTATTGGGTTGTTTCAATGAAATCTTATTATCGGGCAAAAACTTTTAGAATTATTTTTTTAATGATAAGTTAATTTCAAGCGAGGGTGGAGTCCTGAACTGTCCCTCGAAAGTTGTATAAATTATATTGAATCGTATCTTATAAGGTACATACTGTAACTGCATATATGTACGTAGTTTTTTAAACTGTTAAGTATGAAATAACATTACTGTAGTTATGGAATTAAGGAAAACGTGTACATTTTGTATCGTACTTTGTTTCAATAATGAATATATATTATTATATGGTAAAAATAAATCATCCAGTTTTTAAAAAATAACCAGATTTTCAATTACCTATCCCTACTAACATCCTTATCAACATTAATCTTAAGAGAGAATGATAACTCATAGGAGTATACTATCATATGGAAATCATTATTGAATATAGGCACTTAGGTATAGCATTTCAAAACTACTACTTCTATGACAATATCATAGTAAAAGAAAGTACGTAAGTATAAAAATCTATGACCACGAAGTAAATAATACGAAAAAAATAAACTTGTACAAGGAATGTAGGTACGTGTAGGTAAGATCATGGAGAAAAAGATAAAATATTTTTTTAATTTTTAATAATTTATTAAATTGATCGAAAGATATTATCACAATCAGTCCAACAAGCCAAGATATTAACTTGTATGTTTCCAAAGATAAGTGAGTTATAGCATTAGTAGAGGACTAAAGTGAGATCTGAAGCAGAAGGCAAAAAATGATAATTGCACCGTCTAAAAGATAGACTTTAATTGTTCGAAAAAAAAATTACTATACTCCGACTTTTAATTCGATGCAGAAATTAAAGACTTCTCTTTTTTCACTACACTTTCTCCTGTATTTCGCCAAATTGACTTCAAATATTTTAAAATAAGAGAAGTTACCTACAAAGCAAAATAATATTTATGTGTAATACTTTGATATTACCTATATAATTTTTTTTTATTTAATTTACCCAGTGATAATTAATTATTAAAACAGTTAAATCATTCTAATGTATCAAATTAAAAGTCGGAGTAGAGTAAAACAGGGATAACCTCTGGTGATTGACAATGCAATTGTATATCTAACTGGTACCTACTCTACTTTTGGATACTTGACCTAGGGCCTTGGTCAATGACCAAGGTCCAAACCCAGGTTTGCGGTTCACCCGCCAGGCGGTTCCAGTTGCCTGCTGTCTTCGTCATTGGTGCGGGCGGGAAGAAGTTCTTTTTACGAGGTCTGATGATTGATGAAGACTGCCTTCATGGTCTCTGGGGCCTGAGCCCTATGACATATTTCAATTGGATGGATGGAACAAAATTCAATGATTTGATGAAAATGACATAGTATCCATCGCTAAATTTAACGCGTGACTTCCTCGCTGTCATGCTCATACATTTTTCGAATCACGTCCCATTCCATTCAATCCATCGAAATATGTCATATGGATACAGCTACTCTTGTACAATAACCTTTTTAAATATTACAAGTTTATTAGTACTTAACTGCAATCTCACCTAATGGTAAATGACGATGTAGTCAAAGATGTTATCGTACTAACTTGAATAGGTACTTACCTACTCTTATCAGTGAGTGCACAGCATCGCACTGAATGACAACACTTCACGTACAGTCAAGTCTTGCCATTCAGTGCGATGTCTTTGCAGATACGGTGGTAGCTAGCCATAGCCGAGGCGCATACCAGACCAGACCTAAGCCAGTTCAGAATTATGGAAAATATCCTGATCTTGGTCTGGTTAAAATGGTCTTAGGGGTTAAGAAATTACCCCCTTTTTAAAAAATCTCAGTATACTTATTGAAATTTATCGAACACAAGTTAAGTGTCCTCGAGATTTTTTTTAAGAACTCTTGAAATTTCAATATAGTAAATAATATTATCTTAATAACAAAGACACGAACAAAACAGCACCAACCCACTTCATAAGATAGGGTATCTAAATTGGGAAGATCAGGATGAAATTAAAGTCAAGTATTTTAACAGAATAAAAAAACATTTAACAATCAGCGGTAAGTTGGTGAATAATAATATTGTTAACACAATCGTGGTTTCCGTCTGTTAATTTCAATCAGAAAGTATAACGGAGAACTCCACGACTTGAGTCGCGTTTTCTTTTATCACGACCAATAACTGCGACCGCCTTGGCTGCATACTAATGTCGATGTTTCTGCCAAAGTTAGTAACGCAGCAAAATCTTAAATTTCCGGAAAACCTTTAGATTTCATGGAGCATCAATAGAGATTTAATTTTTGAAACTCAAAAAATTAACATCCTCTTTACCTAGTAACTTTTACTACTAAAAATCATTTTTATACCAAGAGACAATTTTCACTCAGCAATATTTACTTGTCTGAGAAATCTCAGGATTGACCTAAACTGGAAAAACGATTGGAAAAGGTGAGAGAGGTGCTACGCAAGGAAGAAGGAACTGCACTTCCCACAGCGCCGGAGACGTCACAGATCCTAAATGGTACCTATTTTGAATCTGTCATACATCTGATTTGTACACTTCTGCTGTCGTCGTTTACACACTTGCCGGCAGCACATTTGATATTGTATAAAATATCTAGGCCAATTATAAAATAAATAATATTATACTTGGCCTGAGCGTTTTAGGCATTGTGCGCATTGCCTAGGTATTTATAAAATACCGGATTTTACAGATTGTGGGTAACTTAAATAAACAGGTAGATAAGTACTAATTATTTTCCTTGATTAATGTTCACACACTTTAGGATTATAATTCCTATAAATTTTGATTCGTAAAAATTTATAGGTAGGTAAGTATTTGATATCGAAGAGTATTTCCGACTTCTACCGACGAGGTAATCTTAAGTTTTACCATCTCTTGATCTTTCACTGCAGCATGGGACTTGCTATTCCGCACCCCGTCTGATGTCTTCTGGCTGTGACGTCGCAGATCTAAGCGTACATACCTAATAGGATTATGAAGTGACTAGGTTGAGTAAGTACCTAATCAATCTTTTTTTATATAGGTATTAAAAAATACAGCGCGTCCCAGGCATTTGCATTGCACTGCACTTACGCACGTTATCCTCACCTGAGACCTCAGTTATTTAAGTCCCTACCTATTAATAAGCATGTTGGACGGCAGATCGCGAGGTCCTGGGTTCGATTCCAGTGTCGAGCCAATGAAACGTTGTATTGGGTTTTTCTATGGGGAAATTTTTAGACTTATATCCCGGACAGGGCAGACGGCGCGTGAGTGTCGCTAGTTTATCGGTGCTAAAAATGCTTGTTTTGCCACCAACGTAAAGCAACGCTGTAGTTCGCTCAGCAGCCACCTTTAGAATTTTGACACATGGCGTTACTGTTTGCTTCCACGAAAAAGGTTTCCGTAAAACGTTCGGATGCCCACATATCCTGAGTTTTCTTATCAGAGGACCTAGACCTAGAAATCGGGAATAGTCCAACCCCGTACCTTGGAGAGAACGTTAAGTCCTGAGTCTGATCTCTGTCCGATCGTGTCAGAGCTTTTTAGATTACGGGAGTCCTGATTAATTCGCTTTCATGTTATTCATTTTTTCTTCGATTGTTTTTCACAGAATTTTCCCGCTTCTCCCAATAATGTCTATACACTAAAAGGCATTATTAAGAAGATGTTCTAAATGTAGGCTTGCGTTGAGATTTGATTTCTTGATTTTTTCTAGCCTATTTCGTTTCAGAGTATCCTGCTGGTAAGTATTAATTTATCAGTGAGTATTAATTGTGAGAAACGAAAATGCATTTCGTCTTTCTTCCCAAATTCCCTCACAACCAATTTTTTATGAACAGAAAATGCCTCAACGCATGCCACTCTGGCAAGATAAACAATGGGGTTATGTGGGGTCTGCACCCACTAAAAACTGTGTGTTTTCGCGACCTATTCCGCGACCTATTCACAGCGCTTAACTCCTTTACAGCCTGAAATTAGTAATTTTACCTATTCGGTAGGTATTAGTATTTAGTAGGTACGTACTCGTACATACAAGTGCATAGTTTAACCATACCTAACAAAACAACGCGCGCCCTTCTCATGAGCGCAAACCGCCACTAGATTTTGGTTTCACTCGCAGCACACCGTAATCTGACCACCAACTATTTCCTATTTAGTGCCAGTAAATTCTGAAACCGGGCCATTTTAGCCGGGGAGCTATTGGGGAGCTCTGTACGGCACTTGATCGTGTTTAAAGTACCTAATTTCTTGCATATATTACTTGTGTATAACAGAAGCTCATCAATAAAATTCACGACAGCCTTAAGGATTATTTACATGAATCAAATCTATTTTTATAATTATATCTGGTCGCATGGAGGGCAAGCGAAGTAGGGTCAGAGCGCCAACCTGGTGGCGGTGGCCAATAGACAGCATCTGCAAAGCCACCGGCGTGAACATCCAAGGTTCTTTCCACAAGGCTCAAGATCGCACCACCTGGCGAGCCTTGATCAACAAGCTGGTCTCGTAGACGGTCACGACCCTCAGTCATGAGGCTGCGACTAAGAAGAAGACATGAATCAAATCCTTGGGAGTTATAGTGAACTCCTCACCTTATACTAGGCAGAGGTTTGATCATGCATGGAGTACTGCAGCCATTTATGGAATGGAATAATTTATGGGATGGAACCAAGTACCAACTTGATACTTTGGGTTTAGCGGATCGCCGTGCTAGAAGACTCATCGGCAACCAGACACTGGTCAGCAAAAAAATACAAACCCTGAAACATCGTCGTAAGGCTATATTATCGTATACCTATCGGTATTCTATAGAATATATTTTGGAAGGTGTGCCTCAGGAACTATTTAATTTTGTTCTCCCGTCACCTATTTAACCATAGACTTGCAACTTGCAAGACATCGTAAAGACTTCCACCTCTACATAATTGATGTACCAAAGACACGTATGAAGCGATTTGATTCCTCGTTCCTGATACCACCACCTCCACTAAGCGTACGGAGCGACTTTTTTATTTAAAAATTTTTCTTAAATTTTTCCACCAGCTCTACATCTATTTGACCTTCTGTGACCTTCTAAAGAGGCTTTAATTAATCAAACTCACAAATAAGATTCGAGCACGCCCCGGGCGCCCGGGCCGGACTATTATTCAAATTTATTACTTTAATTTTATATGCTCCTTCATTCCTTACATTGGACTTTTCATTATTCATTTTTGATGACGTCATCAAACCTCCAAAATTCTTAATGATCTCATAACTTGAACGGGGCTTAGGATACATACTAATGAAATGGAAGAAATTGTTTTTCATCACACATATTCCGAAGAAGGGAATTGGATTAGAGTATAAAATAAAATAAAAATAAAAAAGCCTTTTATTTATCCTTCTATGTGTGATTACATTATTCATATAGCATGATCTATATATATAATAATTGTATTTTTAAATTAAATAAAATTAGATTAGAGGATTAGAGTATAGTGAGAACAAAATGCTTTTATTCATCTTTTTACGTTTTTTTTCTTAGAATTTTCTCGTATGATGTCTGTACTCTATATATACGAATTTCGAGAAGGTCCTCTTATTTCACAGATATGAAAAATAGTATTGATAATTTTGCTACACTAAGGATTTAGAGTCCTTTGCTTCCCTATGGCGGGCGTTATTTACTCAAAATAACGCCCTCCAGACAAAAAATACTCCTTGAATGAAAATACTACTAGGTATTTTAACTTTAATCTATTTATTATTTTAAATATCTTTTTCCATCTAAAACCTACCGATACCAAAGGCCTGTGATCAATGAATCTTCCCTATAAAGCCTAATAATTGCCAAGCCTAGGCCAAATACTACGTGACTCTCATTTAACGAATTTCGTTATATACTTGGAGCTTGCAAGTACAGTCGTGGAATGAAAAGGTTCGTCAATTTTCAAAGTGATTCCTTAATGCAAGTACAGCGAAAGTAAAGTGGGGAATGTAGAGTGCTTGAATTCGATGGAACACTGGGGCACGGTACGTATTAGGTACAGTCACGGTATGAAAAGGTTCACCAATTTTCAAATAGATTCGTTTGCACTAGTCGATTGTTTTAGTATGTTGACATTATGGACTCTTGCAGTACTAGTGCAAGGGAAAATCGACACTAAGGTGGCGAACCTTTTCATTCCGCGACTGTACCTACTAACGAAGCTAATTCTCCCGAAACAAAAACGAAAATCATTTAAATACAGCTATGAACAACAATAGACAAGCGAAGAAATTGAAATTATACACTTCGTTATATTAGAAATTGTAATTCATACTCATTTCACTACTAATGAAAGGCTTCCGGTTGTTAACAAGCGCTGTCTTAAGTCAGGTCATCCATAATTTTGATGAAATTTCAATTAAAATTTTATTACGTCTTCTTTTATTTCACTTAAAAAGAATAAACATAATGTAAATTATTTTAAGCAGTTTAATTCATAATAATATCGGTTACATTATCTATATATATAAAAGAGTGAGGTATTTTGGTTGTTCCACGGATTCCGCCAAAACTATAGGTCGTAGAGATCTGAAATTTGGTACTTAGGTAGATATTAGGTCATGAATTCATACTAAGACGGGGATTCCAGAAATTCTATGTTTAAGGGGTAAAAATCATACATTTAAGGGTATTTCCCATACAAAAGTAAATTTTTTTCGTTGTTCCAGGCATTCCAGCACGTCGTTGATAGTGAGGAGTATCCGTATGTTGGGCCTGAGGATCTCACCTGCCAAAACGGAGGTTCTCCTTTTTCATGGTCCACGTAGGGGTCCTCCTCGGGGTGCGTCCATTACCATCCAGGGTGTAGATATCCAGGTTAAGCCCCAGATGAAATATCTGGGCCTAATCCTGGACGGTAGATGGACATTTAGGAGACATTTTGAGCTGCTTGCTCCGAGGCTAGTCGGGGCAGCTGCCGCTCTCGGGAGGCTTTTGCCAAATATCGGGGGGCCGGCATCAGCTTGCAGGCGACTTTATACGGGTGTCATCAGGAGCATGGCACTTTATGGAGCTCCCATATGGATACATGCACTGTCTCCGCAGAATGTGTCTCTCCTGCGGAGACCACAACGGGTCATCTCAGTGCGTGCTATTCGAGGGTACCGTACGGTGTCGTGGACGGCGGCCACTCTCCTATCAGGTGACCCGCCTTGGGAATTGCAGGCCGAAGTACTCGCCCAGGTGTACCAGTACCGGTCGAGCATGAGAGCTCAAGGTGAAAGACCAGGGCCGGAGGAGATAGGTCGGCTGCGATCCTGTGGAAATGAGGCCCTGGTACAAAGGTGGAAAGAGGACCTCGAGTCTCCGACGGCTGGTACCTGGACTGTCGAAGGAGTCCGGCCCCATTTAGAGCGGTGGCTGAATCGGCGTCATGGCATGCTGACGTATCGTCTCGTGCAGGTCCTCACCGGACACGGATGCTTCGGTGGGTACTTGCACGGTATTGCTAAAAGGGAGGCGTCTCCAGCCTGCCATGAATGCGGTGCGCCACAAGACACGGCGCGCCACACCCTCGCAGAATGCGCGTCATGGGCGCCACAAAGACACTCGCTGGTGTCGACACTTAACGGGGATCTCTCGCTGTCAAGCGTCATCAACTACATGCTCGACAGCGAGGACGGATGGTCACACGTCACCTCCTACTGCGAGGAGGTGATGAACATTAAGGAGGCTTTGGAGCGGGAGAGAGAGCAGGCGGCTGATGCTCTCCCGCTCCGCAGAAGAAGACCAGGCAGAAGGAGGCGCCGATATGCGCACCTTCTGCAACCCCCGTAGAAACCAGTGACCAGTGGTACGGTGAGCGCGTCGGGGCGTCAAAGTGCATGCTTTCGCGATCCTTTGGTGCCCCATCTGGGACGCAGGCGGCTCCGCTGGGTTTTAGTGGGTATTCTGACTCAGTCAGCGAGTCCCACATACCCGGCCGGAGACTGCGCGGTTTTGACCCGCTCAGTCTACGGACGGGATGCGTAAACGCATTTCCCAGCGACAAAAAAAAAAAAAAAAAAAAAAGGCATTCCAGAAAAACTAAAAGTCGTAGAGATCTGAAATTTGGTATCTAGGTAGATATTAGGTCATGAATTTGTACTAAGACGGGGATTCCAGAAATTCCATGTTTAAGGGGTAGAAATAGTACATTAAAGGGATTTCTCCATACAAAATTGTAATTTTTTCGTTGTTCCAGGCATTCCAGAAAAACTAAAAGTCGTAAAGATCTGAAATTTGGTATCTAGGTAGATATTAGGTCATGAATTCGTACTAAGACGGGGATTCCAGAAATTCCATGTTTAAGGGGTAAAAATCATACATTTAAGGGTATTTCCCATACAAAAGTAAAATTTTTTCGTTGTTCCAGGAATTCCCGAAAAACTGAAAGTCGTAGAGATCTCAACTATTACCAGGAAGCAAGAGAAAATTTTGTGGGCAAAATGGTGTGTAATGCAGGAATTTTGGAAATTAAACCACCATAGTAAAGCATAACTCAGAAGTTAACGTGAGCGAAGCCGCGGGCGTTTGCTAGTATATGTATAAAACTTAAAATAAAATCTTAACTAATATACATAAACTAATTCTAGAAAAGAGGTGACACAAAAAGAAGGAATTTTAAGCGTCAAAGTATTCCTCCGAATCGGTGTCAACTGGAAAAGTGCCCAGAAGGCTGGCGGCACTGCCACGTTGGATGGCAATGCTTATCCTCTGACCTAAAAATAGGCCAGCCCTCTGGTCACGAGAGGCGTCGATTAAGCGCTTTGAAATTTCTCTGAAAAAGAAGCGCGTACTTGGACCCCACGGACCCAGCGTCTCGACTCCAAACGGTTCAAATACGTAATCTCCAACGAGATTACTGTATTTGCGCCGCTTGAGAGTCTCCGCTGATGCAGCAGCGGCGCCCGCACAACCCATCGTGCTAGGAAGATGAGAAGGCGCAAGGGTGTCCACACAAGTTGCGTCCCACACCAAAGGCCTACCCATCTTCCATGGCATCAATGACATGCCGTCCGGTCTCTTTCCATCGTCGCGCGCCAAGCCATTTGGTTCTAAAACGGCTGGCACTCCGGCGGTGGCAAGAGCGCGACGGATGATGCCATTGATGCTAGCGTGGCGCGGTATACGGCCGGCACTCCTACTGCAAGAAAGACCGTGGTGTCCAAGCTTATCGACTGCCTCTCCACAGATACACCGATGCGGAGAAACACAAGGAGCGCCTAAGCGAAGGCAGGTGGCAATGCGGAATGTGGTGTCGTCTAACAAGGTACCAACGCTAGACGAAGGAATGGCTTGAAGCCAAAGGCCGAATGCCCATTCTCCCACAGCCAGCAAACGGGCGCGCTCCGCAGCGTTGACGGAGGTACTAATTAGTTCCTCTCTAACCAGACTACAGAGCGGTTCGTCCCACTGTCTCTGGGAAAATAAATTTTTTGGGAAGTCTGTACTCGGACAAGCTATTCTCCAAGCATTCAAAGCCTCAGTCTTATATGACACTTTAAAATTAACCAGTGTAGAAGCTAAAATTTTCCTGGTTAATTTTTCCGTGGCATGGACCGAGGATAAGAACGCTGGTAAACTAACATCAGAAATTTTGCGAATACCGAGGCCGCCCAGACGATAAGTTAAGCAGTTGATACAACTTGTTATTGGCCTCATAAGAAGGCTCCGATTAGATGGACTAACGACATTAAGAGAGTCGCGGGAAGTAGCTGGATACAATTGGCGTAGGACCGTGGAGGTTGGAAATTATTTTTGTTGAGTGAAATCAATTGAGTGTACGCTTCTACAATATGATCCCGAAGTCTGTTTTGGACTTACCTTTGCACAGGTTTAAAGACACTGTCAAAAAACATTTAATTAAACATGGTTACTATACCTTTGAAGAATTTCTTAACGACAAAGATTCTTGGAATGATAGAAGTATGCTTTCATCTCCTCACGATCTTAATAATCTAAATATATAAAAGAAGATACTGACTGACTCACTGACATATCAACGCACAGCCCAAACCGCTGGGTCTAGAGACTTCAAATTTGGCACACAGGTTCCTTATGAGGTCTAGGGGTGCACTAAGAAAGGATTTTTCAAAATTCTCCCCCTAAAGGGGTGAAACGGGGCTCCAAAGTTCGTATTTTACCAAGATTCAATACTCCTTCACGCCGCAACTACAGAACCGATTTGGCTTAAATTTGGAATGGCGATAAATTGCATTTTGGGTTAACACAAAAGCTACTATTCATCCCGGGAAAATCCATGGTTCCCGTGGGATTAGTTAAAAACCGAAATTCTAACGGAAAAAAATCTTCACGCCGCAAGTACAAGACCGGTTTGGCTGAATTTTGGAATGGAGATAGATGATATCCTGGGTTAGTAAAAAAGCTACTTTTTATCCCGGTAAAATCCATAGTTTTCGCGGGAAAACTGAAAAATTGATATTCAAGCGCGAAAAATACTACTTTACGCTGCACTTATTGACCTGATATGACTGAAATTCGGAAGGGAGATAGATTTTATCCTGGATTAATACATAGGCTACTTTTCATCCCGGAAAATTTCATGGTATATCAAAGAAGATACTGACTCACTCACTCACTGACATATCAACGCACAGCCCAAACCGCTAAATCTAGAGACTTCAAATTTGGCAAACAGGTTCCTTATGAGGTCTAAGGGTGCACTAAGAAAGAATTTTTCAAAATTCCCCCCCTAAAGGGGCGAAACGGGGCTCCAAAGTTCGTATTTTACCAAGCTTCGATACTCCTTCACGCCGCAACTACTGAACCGATTTAGCTCAAATTTGGAAAAGCGATAAATTACATCTTCGGTTAACACATAAGCTACTTTTCATCCCGGGAAAATCCATGGTTTCCATGGGATTAGTTAAAAACCGAAATTCTTACGGAAAATAATCTTCACGCCGCAAGAACAAGACTGATTTGGCTAATATTTGGAATGGAGATAGATGATATCCTGGGTTAGTAAAAAAGCTACTTTTTATCCTGGAAAAATCCATGGTTTTCGCGGGAAATCTGAAAAATTGTTATTCACGCGCGAAAAATACTACTTTACGCTGCACTTACTGAACTGATATCACTGAAATCCGGAAAGGAGATAGATTTTATCCTGGATTAATACATAGGCTACTTTTCATCCCGGAAAATCTCATGGTTTCCATGATAATAGTGATAGATAATATGCCTTCATGCCGTAATTACTGAACTGATTTGGAATAGAGATAGATTATATCCTGGATTAACACTAAGGCTACTTTTTATCCCGGAAAAATCCATGGTTAATTCGGGACCAGTGAAAAACAGATATCCACGCGTGAAAAATATTCTTTCAGGCCGTAATTGCTGAACTGATTTGGGTGAAAATTAGATCAGAGAAGGCTATTTTTTATCCCGGGAAAATCAATGGTTATTTCTCTCGCCTGAATATTTGTTTTTCACTATTCCAACGGGAGAAATACTCATTCACGCTGCAACTATTGAAAATTTTTGGCTGAAAGTTAAAATGGAGATAGATTTCGCTCTAAATTAACACAAAGGTTACTTTTTATTCCTGAAAAATCGATGGTTCCCCTGAGAATAGGAAAACTAAAATTTACGCGGGCGAAGCCGCGGGTATCTGCTAGTATGTTATAATTAAAAAAAAAAAAAAAAAAAAAAAACTTTATAAGAAATCTTGTATTATAACAATGACATTTTTGAAAAGAGCAAGTGCCGGGTTTCTTGCCAGTTCTTCTCGGTGCAAACCTGCTTTCCGAACCTGGCGGTAGAGTTTTGACTTTTCATAAGAGCCCGTTATTTAGGCCTATGTGAAAATGAATATTTTCATTTTCGGAGGCCTTTGTCAAACAGTGGACGTCCGTCGGCTGAAACGAACGAACGGCAATACTTACTCGTAGTGAGTAGAAAAATAATTTTTTCGTGTCCGGAGTCTAAGCCAAATCAGACCTAAGAAATCTCAAGTCATTTTTTAGTGACAGAAAATGCCTACAACATATCCCTCTGTCAGGGGAGACAGGCAACGTTCGATGCTGTCTCGCTCTGAACCATCGACTGAACGATGTTTGGGAGCGAGAGGCCACCAACTCTTGCATCAAGAACACGGCACTGCTGGGCCTAAGAGGTATGCTGCACTCCTTCAGCGTGTGCTGCGCTGCAGTATCCTCGAGGCAGTTCCCATGGTGATATTATGCGCAACTACTGAATCAAAACCTAATGGCGACCGAATGACGACCGAATGGCGTAGTGGTAGCGAACCTGCCATCTGCGCCGGAGTTCGTGGGTTCGATTCCCACTACTGGTAAATGTTTGTGTGATGAACATGAATGTTTTCCAGTGTCTGGGTGTTTTTCAATATATTATTATATTTATGTATATTAGTATGTATGTATATTTATCAGTTATCTAGTACCCATAACACAAGCTGTCGCTTACTTTGGGGCTAGATTGCGATGAAAAAAAAATACTCTGCCAAGAATCTCTAGCCTGGTAAAAATTTGTGAAGTGTACATAAGTATTTAAGTACATTACAATGTACGAAAAATACACTTAAAACACCATAAAAGAACGCTTTAACAATAACCAGATAAGAATCAGTGATTTAATTTTTTACAATACACATTTAGGTTTGAGATATTCATCGTTTAATGTATAAACTGATAACAATCGTTTTAGCAACAGACCAGCAACATATTGAGTTTTTTTAGAAACTAAAGGTGGGGTTTAGTGGGATACTACAACGTCACACACCGATTCACATGAACTTTAAATGATATATCAGCACTGCAGCTGTAGCCATGTTACCACTCCAGTTAATAATAATAATCACATATTCTATTATTGGTTAAAAAAATTATGAGAATGACAATTGTTATCGATAAGTCACGTGATTGAATTGTCGATCGGATATACTATTCCCATAATTTTTTTGTAATTTCATTAAAAATCAGCAACCGTAGAAATAGAATAATTTATAAGGGACCATGGCTGCATCTGCTGATTTTATGACTGTACATTAGTTATTGTTAATAATAAATGTCAGCCCTGTCCCCTGTCAGCTCTGAAATTCTGGTTAATGCTAACGGTCGAGCCGCGTAGCCGCTGGTTGGTTGTTCGTGTCGGTTGTGCAGCCTAGGGCGCGAACTTACCGACGATGGTTACGATGCTGGAACCGGCGATGTTTGCGCGATTTACGATTTTAATTAGAATCACCCCCTGGTTGTCAAAACTGGTATCTTCGATAAGCATTTACCAAACTGTACCTTAAGCACCATATTAGGCTGAAACACGTACCAATGTCGGCAATGAAGACTTTATCGGGCAGCACTGATTAATTCAGTTGGCACGCATTATAACAACTGCTACTAGGGGCCCGCCGTGCAAGCATAAAAGGACAAAAGTATCACATCATACTGTCAATAGAAATATATCACATGTTGTCATCAAATGACTTTTTGTGAGCGAAATCATTCAAGACGGTTTTACCGGTTGAATTAGAAGCTCAATATTTAGGGACTTAGGCAACCGTTCTGTTAATATTATTGTAATCCTATAGCCTCATAAATAAACGTAGAATAGATGTGGAATAGTTATTCCCTGGTTTGTCCTTCTCTGTCATCTGTAATTTGCCATTTGAAGTGAAAAGACAAAACAGACAGTATTATATTGTACTAGCAAACGCCCGCGGCTTCGCTCACGTTAACTTCTGAGTTATGCTTTACTATGGTGGTTTAATTTCCAAAATTCCTGCATTAACACCATTTTGCCCACAAAATTTTCTCTTGCTTCCTGGTAATGGTCACATATTGATTTTGAATAATTCGATCGTCACAAAAAAGTTAAATATGGTGGCCATTTTTAGGGTTCCGTACCCAAAGGGTAAAAGCTCTTACTAAGACTCCACCGTCCGTTCGTCCATCCGGCCGTGGTTGCTTGCTACCATGGTAAGACATATAAGTACAAAATTGTGGCCAATTCTTTTAAATTTTTACCAAAAATTCCTTTTCTATGCTCGCTGCGATAATCAGATATCAATTTTGAAAACAATCGGCCCAGTAACAAAAAAGTTCAAAATAGCGGCCACTTTTTAAAATGTTGACTACAAATTCTTTCTCTATGCTTGCTGCCATAGTCAAATATCGATTTTCAAAGCAATCGGCCCAGTAACAAAAAAGTTCAAAATGGCGGCCACTTTTTTTTAATTTTGACCACAAATTCCTTCTCTATGCTTGCTGCCATAGTCAAATATCGATTTTCAAAGCAATCGGCCCAGTAACAAAAAAGTTCAAAATGGCGGCCACTTTTTTAAATTTTGACCACAAATTCCTTCTCTATGGTTGCTGCCATAGTCAAATATCGATTTTCAAAGCAATCTGCCCAGTAACAAAAAAGTTCAAAATGGCGGCCACTTTTTTAAATTTTGACCACAAATTCCTTCTCTATGCTTGCTGCCATAGTCAAATATCGATTTTCAAAGCAATCGGCCCAGTAACAAAAAAGTTCAAAATGGCGGCCACTTTTTTAAATTTTGACCACAAATTCCTTCTCTATGCTTGCTGCCATAGTCAAATATCGATTTTCAAAGCAATCGGCCTCGTAACAAAAGTTCAAAATGGCGGTCTATTTTTTAAATTTTGACCACAAATTCCGTCTCTATGCTTGCTGCCATAGTCAAATATCAATTTTCAAAGCAATCGGCCCAGTAACAAAAAAGTTCAAAATGGCGGCCTATTTTTTAAATTTTGACCACAAACTCTTTCTCTATGCTTGCTGCCACTGTAAAATATCGATTTTCAAAGCAATCGGCCCAGTAACAAAAAAGTTCAAAATGGCGGCCACTTTTTTAAATTTCGACCACAAATTCCTTCTCTAGGCTTGCTGCCATAGTCAAATATCGATTTTCAAAGCAATCGGCCCAGTAACAAAAAAGTTCAAAATGGCGGCCACTTTTTTAAATTTTGACCACAAATTCCTTCTCTATGCTTGCTGCCATAGTCAAATATTGATTTTCAAAGCAATCGGCCCAGTAACTAAAATGTTCAAAATGGCGACCACTTTTTTAAATATTGACCACAAATTCCTTCTCTATGCTTGCTGCCATAGTCAAATATCGATTTTCAAAGCAATCGGCCCAGTAACAAAAAAGTTTAAAATGGCGGCCTATTTTTTAAATTTTGACCACAAATTCCGTCTCTATGCTTGCTGCCATAGTCAAATATCGATTTTCAAAGCAATCGGCCCAGTAACAAAAAAGTTCAAAATGGCGGCCAAAAAATTCAAAATTGTTCCTCCTCAAAATTTGAATCTCGAAAATCCCTTTCTGAATACGAATTCATGATATACCTAATACCAACCTAGGTACCAAATTTCAGATCTCTACGACTTTTAATTTCGCTGGAATCCCTGGAACAACGCAAAAATTACACGTTTGTATGGGAAAATCCCTTAAAAGTAGGATTTTTATCCCTTCCAATTTGAATTTCTGGAATCCCCGTCTTAGTACGAATTCATGACCTAATGTCAATGTAGGTACCAAATTTCAGATCTCTACGACTTGTAGTTTTTCGGGAATTCCTGGAACAACAAAAAAATTACAATTTTGTATGGAGAAATCCATATAATGTACTATTTCTACCCCTTAAACATGGAATTTCTGGAATCCCCGTCTTAGTACGAATTCATGACCTAATATCTTCCTAGGTACCAAATTTGAGATCTCTACGACTTTTAGTTTTTCGGGAATTCCTGGAACAACGAAAAAATCTTACTTTTGTATGGGAAATACCCTTAAATGTATGATTTTTACCCCTTAAACATGGAATTTCTGGAATCCCCGTCTTAGTACGAATTCATGACCTAATATCTACCTAGATACCAAATTTCAGATCTCTACGACTTTTAGTTTTTCTGGAATGCCTGGAACAACGAAAAAATTACAATTTTGTATGGAGAAATCCCTTTAATGTACTATTTCTACCCCTTAAACATGGAATTTCTGGAATCCCCGTCTTAGTACGAATTCATGACCTAATATCTACCTAGATACCAAATTTCAGATCTCTACGACTTTTAGTTTTTCTGGAATGCCTGGAACAACGAAAAAAATTACAATTTTGTATGGAGAAATCCCTTTAATGTACTATTTCTACCCCTTAAACATGGAATTTCTGGAATCCCCGTCTTAGTACGAATTCATGACCTAATATCTTCCTAGGTACCAAATTTAAGATCTCTACGACTTTTAGTTTTTCGGGAATTCCTGGAACAACGAAAAAATTTTACTTTTGTATGGGAAATACCCTTAAATGTATGATTTTTACCCCTTAAACATGGAATTTCTGGAATCCCCGTCTTAGTACGAATTCATGACCTGATATCTACCTAAGTACCAAATTTCAGATCTCTACGACCTATAGTTTTGGCGGAATCCGTGGAACAACCAAAATACCTCATTCTTTTATATATATAGATATCTATCAAATAACATAATTGATATTCTATAGACTATTTTCTGTCTAATTGTTATTGACGTTAACGCGCGATATATTCTCGATATAGATTTATAACTCAGGTTTACAGTAGGCCTTCCGTTTGGACTTAATGAATTCTAAACAGTGGAGACCAAATTAATTCGACCAGTTCTTGCTGAAGGTTTTATAAGGACCACCTCCGTATCAGGAGGCTCATGTATAATACCGATTGTTAATCGTATGTTTTAACGCTCTGGCTTCCTAGTGGTTATTTAATTAATAAGTAATTCTTATTCTTGTTTGAAAAACGCCGGTATAAGAGGAACATTCTAGGTGATCTAATTACAAAAAAATTGTATCTACTGTGGTTTAAAAGCTACTTGCTGTAAGAAGTGTGGGGCATTTTTGTGATGGGAAAATAATTGAATCGCGAGTTTAACCATTGTTACCGTAACTGACACCTCAACAACCAATCATGAGATGAACAAGACGATGATAATCAAAAGACGAACTAGACATCTGATGCTAAGAACCAAAGCGGTTTTTAATTTGTCTCTCTCGCTCCTACAAGTCGGTACGATGGTTGGTGCAACAGGCAGCGTTGGGGGAAAATTTCGCAGTAAAACGACGTTTGTACCTTATTACTAAAAAACTAAGTTAATCGTAGAAAAATGTGAGCGTTTTTAGAACTCATTTCTGCCGTAACAAATTAGAAAAAAAACACGTGCATCCATTGAATTTTCCGATAATTTAAAGAAGATATTTTTGATTTTTATAGCCATCAACCTGTGGGTTTTTTTTTACTTTTGATAGGCTTGCGCTTGACTATAATCATGCATGTCTGATGGATAGAAATGATGAGGTCTAGGTTGGAGCGCGCCGCTTGCCTAGATTCCTATTCACTCATCTCTTGAAGGCACCCAGATTGTACTTGGCTGGGAACACAGAAGCTGGTTCCTAAAAATAGCTTTTAAACCGTTTATGTCTTTAAATAAAAAGAGTTGTTTATTTTTACTATTATTACATATTCTGCGATCTAAATAATATGTAAGTTACATGTAAGTGTAATATGTAAGTAACATCAGTAACTCCCCGCGCGCCCTTATCAGCAACACTCGTTGTTATCAGCAACACGAGCGGCAGACAATCTGACGCTGTGATAAGGATGTACATGACGTAGTCATCGCTATAAATATACTTTGTTTGATAATATTCTCTATCGTCATGCTGTACCATCTTCGAAACGAAGTGACCCGTGCCTAGATTTAGGCCGATGGTCAGCAGAAGTTAGATTTTTTTAGGGCACGGGTTTAATAGGGTTCTACTATCTGTCTGTCTGTCTGTCTGTCCACCACGCTGTATCTCAAGAACCGTGATAGTTAAACAGTTGCAATTTTAGAGATATATTTCTGTTGTGAAAGTGAATAAAATTAATATTTAAGTTTATTATTTTGTTTTTAATTTGGCGAGCATTTACTATACTTTAATACTTTGTATGTCTTGATCTGTGGTCTTGATAGTACAGAACCATCAGAGCTCGAGTCAGACTTGACCAATTTTTTTTCTTGATAGGTACAAGTAGGTATATTTGTTTTAACAGTGAAAGTAAATATATCGGATACCTGCAAATATAACTCAAGCAGCGTTACTTACGAGTGTAAAAATCGTATTTCCATTTTTCAGGGCTGTGTAAATTAAAAACTGGCGATGATTTGGCCTCGTACATCATTATGGAGTATTTCACATTATATGTATATTATTATATACCCTTCTACATAGAAGAGACATACTCAATAGCGGGTATATGTCTGTTCTCTCGATATTATAGGATATAAAATGTTAGGTTCAAAAATAAATACAAAGACTAAGTACTCAAGGTCTGGTAACCATATTTAAGTACGTAGGGAGGACCTAAACATCACAACACGATTCTGTCTATAAGTATAGTGTAATAACTTTAGCACGTTTATTCATAAGCGACCAGTTATAATCATTATTGAGTACTCAGCCACCGAGAAGAGAATCCAGTGCGAATTTCTTTAAAAAAAACTATGCCATGTGCCAAGTTTTAACGAATCGAAACGATGAAATTTACCTAGTGGCCTCTGATCACGACTGTTGGTCGAAATTTTACCGTAATTTGTTGTCTGCACTTCTTCTCTAGATTTACTTCACTACTTTAGATCAATACAATATACGTAGGTTATGAATTATGACGAATCTTATATTTTCAATTATGACGATAGGTTTAAACCAACGATACTGTAAAGATACGTTACGTTCATACTAAGCGACGGTGAGTTCTGTTGCGCGCTGACACACGCCAGACACGCGTAACCTCATTCTCCGTTGCTCGCGGACTGTAAGAAAATTACACCAATTAGGGTAATTTGTCAGCAACAGATACCGAGAGTATGTGCGATATCTACCTCTTTTTTGCATAGATATCTTTGATCTAAACACAAAATTTTCCACGCCTTATGACTGACTGAGTACTAAATGCTGACCAGTTATAATGACCGACCGATGCGTAATTAAGGCTAAACCGGCGGTCATTACATCGCTCCCCAGTGCAAACAAGTAATTTATCATCGGCGATGGAATAATAACTGGGTAACACCTGTAGATAGTAGATACTTGAAGATAACACGGCGGAAATCCTGCCGAGACTGGCTTTCCACTACTCTGGAGCAAATTCGTATTTTTTTCTGTAGAGCAAAGAATTATGAAACGAGCAAAACATTCGCCTATCATATATTAGTGAAAAAGTATGTAGTGACGAAAAATTGACACCCTAGAAATGTGCTGGAAAATGGTAATGTCTTTTATGTAGGAATCATCAGCAAGGAATAAAAAAAATACCAGAGACTTTCATCGCTTGAACAATTTATTTATTTATAAGGCAACTGAAACAAGTTGTGCATTATAATTGCACACTACTTTATACAATTGCGAATTCTCAAGTTTTTGGGCCATATATCAAGAAGGGCTGATACCATCGAATATACCTAAGTATATGCGGAGAATAACTGAATGCGTGTAACAAATTCTTTATTTGCTTAAAATACACCTTATACTTAATAAGATCCTATTAAATTAAGTTATTGTTAAAAATATAACTCTATCGAATTTTTAAGTGCTAGGTAATGTATAACTACTACTAGTCCTGCACTTGCCGCGGGACGCAAGCAAAGTCACAGGCAACAGCTAGTGACTAATAGTTTCGAGAAAGATCATCATGACATGCACTATATATTATTTAAAAAGTTACATTTTATCAATCATATTGCAAAGAAAGTGATCGAAAGTTGTTTTCCTCACCGAACCCGATTACGAATCTGATAAGAGAGGATAAAGTGCTTATCACGTGACGACACGACCTTGGCTCGTCAGCGAATAGGTTGTTGACACGAACATGCGGTTTGGAGCTCACGAAAATATTTAGCGAGCGGACGTGTATGACGTCACTCAGTCAATCACAATATTTTGCATTATTGTTAATACCTAGACAATTTAGTAGCTAATGAGTTTGCGCGAGAGGGAACATCAGGTGGCGCATCCCTCTCGCAGGTGACGCACCGGGCGCCGGAGGGTAGATGACCTCCGGCCTCCATGAGTTGCCGGCCTGCGGGTGATGGACGTTAGGGGCCGTCCGTCACTCAAATATAGACAGGCCAGGAGGTGGTGGCAATACAGGCGCGCCCTTCAGACGGTTCCAGCAGCGGCCAGGCTGCCGACAATGATGGGACTTGCTGCTGAGGTGGCTGGTCGAGACCTGGCGGGAGCGCGGTGAATACGATAGTGAATCCCGTACTCCCGCCAGAAGGTTTGTCGTAGGAACAGACAGTTTTTAGTGGGTGCAAGCCCCACATTACCTCTTCGTTTCCCCTGTCGAAGGAGTATGCGTTAGGCATTTTCTGTCTATAAAAAAAAAATAAAAAAAAAAGCTAATGAGTTTTCTAGCGAATGTAAAATCTTCCCAGTGTGCTAATTCCACCGATGTGAACCTGAGGATGTGCCCGTCGGAACATTTTACGTCAACCTTCGTTATACTATAAAAAAGTGGCGCCGTTTGTCAAAATTTCCGCTAATACGCCGCAACATGGCGGAAATCGTACCTGCAGTGGAAACTCGGACTGCGGAAAAATAACAAGTACCTATAGTAATATAATCGGTGGCGTGGACCGCAGCCTATAGACAATACTGCGCTCAGCTTACAAATGACGCTGTTGGTGTCAAAACAAACATTTTTCGAATCGAATCGATCGAATAAGTAAACAATTGTTAAAAAACTTGGAATCAGCACACTGTTCCCCAAATTCATTTATTTATTTAATCAAATTAAAATACAATAATATTTACTCATTGTTTGCTTGGCAACCTTAAGATGTTATTCTTAAAATGTTATACTAAATACTAATATACATAAGTAGAACTTATAATATATGTTTTGGTCAAATAAAATGAAGATAATGAAATTTATTTATTCGTCGGAAACATTGTAAAAAAATAGATTACAATTACAAAAAAAAACTATGTTGCCGAAACAAATGAACCCAAAAACAGATACATCGGTTTGTAGAATTTAGGATTTGTAGACATTTTGCGATCTTTTCCTACGTTGTTTGTTGTTAACGCATGTTCACTAATAAATAATTACCTAGGTATAGCCACAGATTTGTTTGTGCCTATAGCAGAAGAGAATTTGCAGGATACGTCAATATCCAGATAAACGGGTGTATACAGTGTTAATGACACCAAAAGCAATGCACTAAAATGTGACTGACCCTAATGTGAAAACTTGCCAAGAACGTTCTGAAATATAGGTAACTAACTTGTGTGTGTGAAAATATTATTTTCATTTGGGTGCGAATCTCGATTCAATGACCAACCTACAATCTTAAGACATGTTTTTGAGGAATTTGCGCTATGGACAATTTGTTTTAAAATATTGTTTTTTGGTTAAGGGTTTGTTTGTTTATCAAACGCACCAATAAAATTGCTCGTTTTTTACGAGTTTTCAAATGAAATTATTTTGGTCTTTTGGTGCGTTTGACATTATAGACGTATATAAATTACGTCTTAATCGATGCCATCACGGTGTTAAATCTCTGCCGAGATTTTCCAGCTACGCAGGACAGACATGCAAGTGCACTCTCTATTCCTCTCTCTGGGAGAGACATTAGGCGCAGGACCAATGGCTTACTGTACTCTCCGAGGCACTTAAGGTTGGACACAGCGAACTCCGGGCAAATTTTCAAATTAAGAATTCATTGACAGAAAAACCCAGAATATTTGATTGGCCCGTCTTGTGGGCCCGACCCGGGAATCGATCTTTGTACCTCGTGATCTGCGGTAACCCGCTCACCACTAGTAGGCAAGCACCCTAACCAAACAACAAATAGGCATTCATTTTATTTTTAACATTATAATTATATTATAATACCATGTTAAAATCTGTGTTGGCTTCGAAATAATTAGCACCTACAAACCAATTACAAACATTATTTTTATTGACCAATCAGGTCAAGTTTGTAACCATGACACTATATCAACAGAAACTAGCGTGTGTGTACATGAGTACGAAATCCTTAAGAACCTTCAAGTTCAAAACTATTATAGTTATTTTATACGTGCACGCGATTAGGGCAAGCACGCACGATTTTTGAATCGAGCAATTTTCTGACGATGAAAACGGACGAGGAATAGACTTTTAATACATAGAAAATCACCCACAAACATTTTCCATTTATAGAGATCGAACCGACGACCTCTGACACAGAAGTTAGAACCACTACCAACTGCGCCAATCGGTATCGATCGGTTGTTTGAAAGGACAGCCAACCTAACTGGACTACCTCTTCTTACGGGATAGGATAAAGCCAGGTATGTAACATACATGAAAGGTTTCAAAGTAACCAATGAATAAAATAAAATGTTAACTTTTTGTGAATGTCGAGAGTCAACTGACAAGTAAGTAAGGGTTTTTTTTTCAGTACGAGCAAGGCACTATTATGGTATTGATTAGAAGTAGGCGTTATTTTGCGAAAATCCATAATTAGCAGGACAGATTAATTTGTTTTGCTATAATCCGCTACTTGAAAGGATGTCTCTGTATCTGTATGGTCCAATATACAGGGAAACCGCCCACATGAAACACCATACACAATTCTTCCAACAATTTCTTCGACGCATGTTTTGTCCCGACACCTGGACATCCTCAGAAGTTGTTGACTTCACAATGACTCTACGACTTCGCATTGTGAAGTCAACATCTCCTGAGTACATCCAGTATTACCTTAATACCGTCTTGTATTTAGTCCGTCCACTTAAGAAGATTTAGGCCCGATTTTTCAATCACCAGATAAACGTTAACTAAGGAATAAATATGAAGTTTTGACAGATTTTGTATGGCATATATTTCAAATTAATTCCTCGGATAGTCTATCTGGCGATTGACAATTCGGCCCTTAGCCGATAGAAAATGCAGACTTTTTTTGCAACCTCCTATGTCGACCCTCGTTCATTCCCTAGAAAAAAAGAAAATAATAAATAAAATTTAGCTTACAACTGAATAATAAGAATATAATTTATGTAAAAATATAAGTTTCTAGGTCTGACCCGGTTAGGGCGCCCTATTTGGCGGTAATTAAATATTTAACCAGCACTCGCACGATACACGAAGGGCGTAGGACTAGATACATCTGCACGAGCAAGGCTGACTCACATGCAGATAGTACACAAGGCTGCATGCAGCGAGCGTGTTTAGTATGAACTTGTACCTAAAATTAGCAAAAGACGCACCGCCAAGCGATTTAGCGTTCCAGTGCGATGCTTGTAGAAACCGTTGGGGTAAATTTACTTACCCTTCCAAGTTAGTACGATAACATTTTAGGCTGCATATCACTTACCATCAGGTGAGATCGTAGTCAAGTACTAACTTGTATGGAGTTAGAAAAAAAGTTATGGAGTTAGTTGCTTCGCACCGTTGTCATTGCGGAGTGGCTGTCGACAGTTTCGGACACCATGGCCTATCGTGCTGTAAAAGCGCGGGCCGCATAGCCAGGCACGCCACTATCAATGACATCATCCGCCGTGCTCTTTCTACTGCCGGCGTACCAGCCGTATTGGAGCCCAATGGTCTGGTGCGTGACGATGGGAAGAGACCGGACGGTATGTCGTTGCTGCCCTGGAAGTTGGGTAGGCCTTTGGTATGGGATGCAACCTGCGTCGATACCCTTGCGCCATCCCACCTTCCAGACACGGCAGGCTGTGCCGGCGCAGCTGCTGCAGCAGCGGAGACCCTCAAGCGGCGCAAATATACCAACCTTATAGGTAACTATGAGTTTGTGCCGTTTGGGGTCGAAACGCTGGGGCCATGGGGTCCGAATGCACATATTCTATTCAGAGAAATTTCTAAAAAGCTAGTCGACGCTACACGTGACCAGAGGTCTGGCCTATTCCTTGGTCAGAGGTTAAGCATTGCCATCCAGCGTGGCAATGCTGCCAGCCTTCTGGGCACTTTGCCCGATGACGACGGTGCGGAGGAATTCTTTGATGCATATTAGCACAATTTTCTTTTTATACTTTTTATGTTTGATTTTATATTTCATAGAATAGATTGGTAATGTTAAATAGAAAAAAAATGTATTCGTCAATATTTAAAATGTGAAAGTTATAAGAGTAGATCATATATATGTAGTTGAGGGACGTTCATTCATAATATAACGATGTCTACATATAATATTATGTTTGTAATATCAGTTAGGTGATATCTAATCATGCCCCGAGTATTAAACGGCTGTTTGGAATGTACATAACCTGGGATAATAGAAACCTACCTACCTAGGCTACTTTTTATCGCAAAAAAAATCATATTTCCCATGAGGTTTGTGTAAATAACACATTTCAGACATAGAATACTTATTATCGCTGAAATATTCAAGGTTTTCACGAGATTTGTGAAAAACTGAATTTACGCGGATGGAGTGGCGAAAATAGTTAGTAAATATATTTTGTCTTTGACAATAGTATTTAAAAATATTGCAAACGTAGTGAGTTGTTCTATTTTTTAGATGAAACCTGTGCTTATTTGGGCTGAGATAGATTATTATGGCCATACTTTTACTGACCCGCGATACAGTTAAATATAGTAACAATCATAAACAGTGCCCAGTCTGTGCCATACTATGGTAGCGAATAGCCATGGGCAATGGCAAAAAAGATTCCCACGAATTGAGAACCTCCTCCTTTTTATGAAGTCGGTTAAAATATACTGAAATTTACGTAGCTTCACAGTGTCAGTGGTCGCGCTATCCAGTGTACACGCGAATCTGAATCACATAGTATAACAGTACTTCCTACATAATTTATAATTTCATGGAGCGATCGCAGTGCGGTGGGTATCTGGGCTAATTGTTGTATGATTCACGGCCACTGCTTTGTTTTGGTCGATTAACATCGATTATTAGTATTTAAATGTATGGTGAATCGCTGGTTGATTCAGGTATGAACTGAGGTTGTTCGTTCATTATTTTTTAGTCAAGGCGAGCAAACCCCCTTGAATAACGCCATGTTATAGTTTTAAGGGAACACTGTTGCTGGTAGCTGGTTCCATAGTTTGCATGTGCGTGGAAAGAAAGGTCTGGCATACCGAGTGGTCGTGGATTACCAGCCATCCAGCTGGAATGGATGGTGGATACATGTTTCTACGCCGGAATGTGTGTACAGAGAAAATGGAAGCAGGAATCACTTCAAACCGCTCTTTAGAGCACTCCCCATTGAACAACCGATAGAACACATACAGAGCGCTGACGTCTCTTCGGTTTTTTTTAAATTGTATCGCACTCATTTGTTCTCTGCTATAGGCAGAGACCTTTTTCATGCGAGCTTTGCTCTGAAGAAGATGACGCAAGTGATGGTCGTGACTTGGTTTTTAACATTTTTTTTGTATCTTTGGCGAATGTGAGCAACACTCTTCCAGAGCATTTGAGTGCTCCGTCAAAATTCTCGGTGTTGCGTCTCTACGGTGCTCTAAAGGTTCCAGCTTGATACTGAAACTGGGGTCGTCAACAAGTCATATAGCTCGCCTTTGGATCTTAGCTGACGGAGGTCCACAGCTGGACAAAGGCCTCCTGGATTTCTAGCCTTACGGTCCTGCGCTACTTTTATCCAGCGCCTTCCTGCGACTCTTTTACAGTCGTCAGTCCATCTGGTTGGGGGTCTGCCAACACTGCGCTTTCCCGTGCGGTGTCGCCATTCCAGCACTTTGGGTCACCAACGTCCGTCGGTTCTTCGAGCTAAGTGCCCCGCCCATTGCCACTTCAGCTTTGCAATACGTTGAGCTGTATAGAGCTAGATAGCTTACGAGGAAGCTCAAATGATACTGGTAAATAAAATAAAATAAGTAATTATGTACTTTCAAACTCGAACTCAGTTTTAGGCACAACTAAAAATCTCAAAAGCATTATAAAATTATTATACAACTATACTTTTACACAAACATGAATATATAAGTTTTCGAGTACCTACCTACTTCAATTCGATATTATTAGTATGAAAAGATAAAAGTTCATTGACTCACCGATTTATAGATTAGAACGTTTTGTTAGATAAATAATTATTATGCAATTTGTTGCAAAAATTTGCAAATATGTACCTAAAAATATAGCGGTTGAGTTGAATTGAGCTTAGGTATAAGTAGCCTGTATGCAATATTTTTGTAGTTTTTCCCATAAGCAAGTGAAAATATCATAAGCTTATATACAAAACCGTTAAAATCTGAACTTGAAATCTGAGAAAATTTCGTGAGCGTTTGATGTTTGGATCCCGGATTCCTCTTTGATAAATCGTTTAACAACTGCGTTATCTATGCTCGACTTCGAATTAAATAAAATCAAACGAATATAATAGGTAGTTGGATATTTATTTTGCTAATTATCTTTTTGATTAGTGTTTTACACTCTTAGGAAATAATTCCTATAAATTTAAATACGAATCAAAATTTTTCACTTGCAGCGGGATTCGAACCCGCGTCTCCCATCTCTCGCGGCTGGGTGCTCTGACCGCTGAGCTATACGAGTCTCATCTGTGTGGGATATGACTCATATAGCTCGTAATGGGAGTTGGGAGACGCGGGTTCGAATCCCGCTGCGAGTGAAAAATTTTGATTCGTATTTAAATTTATAGGAATTTGTTTTGCTGTTGGCGATTATTGTTATATGTATGATTGTCTATCATCGACCGTGATTGCAACGATCTTTGTATGAGTATCTACATAAACGGCGCAGTCACACTCACACCAGACGCGCACGCGCTTTTGATGCGTGCTCCAAAAAGCGCGAAGTCCCCAATCTTCCAGAATCTGTGACGATTATAGTAGATCATCTTCGACTACAACGAGTCAAAGCCTATAATATAGTCTGTTAAGTAAGATAGTTTACTTGGATAAATTAAAAGGTAGTTGAAAAGTGGTATAGAGCAACACTGTAAAATAGTTATCGATGGATCGAATAATTTTGATACTTTGCATAAAAAATTTACTTGCTAATTTTTCTTACAAAATACACTCAAAAATCAAAATTTCTTACTTTTCCCTCATCATATTTTTTATGCAAATTTTCCTTTTCTTTTAACTCCAAATTAGATTTATGGCGCCCGTGACTCGCAAAGTTTCTCGTTTCGTTAATTCATAAAACCACACAATATCAGTTTTATTTTTATTGTTTACTTATTTATATACATTCAATTCAATAATATTTTTATAACTTTTAACATACTATTCATAATATTATTAATATGTATTATGTACTGACAAAAACAGAAATGAAGTAATGATCAAGTATCAAACAAGGTTCGACGTTCTACAGAAACAGGAAGTAAATGTTGCCTGATTGCGATTTATGAATTTTCTTAAAATTATCAAAGTAAACTGACTTATTTAACAGACTATACCATCGTGTTGGTAAGTTATCTCTATATTTGCCGACTATGGAGAGGACATATTACATTTAATTGCAAAGCAGTATTTGTCAGGATTTTGTATGTTTTTGTTTGAAGGGCATGGGCAAGGAAGGGGCTAGGAATAGATGTCTCTGATTCTGAGTACAGTACAGTACGTCGTGTGGACATTGCAATGTAGTCCCGGAACGCACTGTACTGCAAGTCCTACTACTTATCATCAGGTGAATGTTTCGCTCGTCCCGTCATTATTTGCTACAAAAAATAATGTATTTCAGTACGGTACGTAAACAAAGTGTCAGTATCCTTCCCAACGGCATCAGTCATTTGTCATTATTTCTATCGCATATTGTAGGTACCTATTGTGTCATTGTCCTTATTATCGACGCCCTCAATATCACCGATAGATACCCGCTATCAAATCTCGCGAACTTCGTATCGTTCATGAAAGTGCAATTGCTAGAGTTTTTGACCGATTTAATTTTTTTTATAATGCTTATAAATTAAAGTGAGGCCTTTTATTGACATGGTGCCAACGGGTGGTGCGAATTTTTGTCATTTTTATACAATTTCAGTATGAAAATTTAAAAACAATATAAATTACAATGATACTGTTGATGATATAAATTACAATTACAATGATACTGATTCTTAGATGATAGTACGGCCTCAGAATTAAAAAAAAATTAAGAAAGAAATAAAAAAAAACTGCCTTGCGTCAAGCATTGAACCTGGGATCTCTTGTTCAAATCCACGCTTGCAATAGACAAGAAACGTAACGTAATAGTCTTGCTTAACGATTAGCGTAGGTAGGTACCTACTTAAGGAAATTTCTCACCTCATTTCTCTTTTTTACAAAAGAATAATGGATTTTCTTAAATAACAAAAACAAAATAACATTTGATCTTGTCTGACATCTACCATTCCTACCTTTTGCAACTTGTAAAGCAGAACGCGTTTCAGCGCTTAAGTGTCGGGGCATACCGGCGTAATAATTTACGTTGCTAAAATTTAGCTTTGAATGCTCTTCGAGTATCCATATCACATCAGTCAAAACTACGTCGCTTGGCTAAGCGATCTGTGAAGTGAATTTTTACAAAACTATGAGATTTGAAAAACTTTGGGACTGTGCCTCGCAATATAGCAATGTTGTTATAAAGGAGAGAAGCAAATACCATTTTGTTTTACATTTCGCATAGCAAGCTACTTATCGTACGACACTCTACGCGACTTGTAGTTGACTGAGTTACCAGTCACCTAAATCTCGAATAACCGATCTTTCTGTGCGTATACTTTCGATAGGTATGTATGTCCGATATTAACGGCCTTTTGCAATACGCTATATTTTGCCTACCAAAGATTATTACTTGTCATAACGAGTATGAGCCTTATGTCAAATTTTAATCTTTAGTAGCCTAAATCGTGGTTAGATAGCTTATTGAAAAGGACTGCAAGTAGGCAGTGTACATGTATGTTTGAACACTAAGGATCTCTAGGACATAAATTCGTCAAAAATTTTGATTCTAATTTAGAAAATCTTTTGTATGAATATCTATCCATACATTTAATAGGTTTAATATAAAAACTGAAATAATATTTCGCTATCAGCAGACTTAGATAATGCGTATCTAATAACATTCTATTTCGTGAACGATAACAAACCTTTCGGGTTGTCGACCGGCGGTAGAGTTTTGTGACCTTTGCGGCGACCGATAGCGCCTTGACCCCACGTGGTCGTCTGCGAAATAATGATAAACAACAAACTCTAATACCAAATTAGGAATCAGAATAGAATCCACTTTTAATATTATTAAGGCAAAAGTTTGTATGCTCCTCAATTATTTCATGATTTAATTTTTATACGTTGACGGATATAAGGTCGTAGATGAATTTATTTTTGTCTTTCTCACTCTTACAAATACCAACGTACTTTTTTATAATTTTACCTAAGCCAGTCAAAATTTATTTGTCACTATGTGTTAATTTGTAAATTATTATTACCGGCACAAATGAAAAACTATAACATAAAAATCCTTTAACATTTACGAATAAAAAAATGTAGATTTTCGAGAAACTTTGGGGAACACCATTGATTTTTTTTGCAATCTTGTCGGCCTCGGAGCGAATTTAAGTGCAAGTAATTGTCCTTAAAGTTTTTAACCTGCAGGTAACTAAAATTCTCTTGAGTCTTATTAACCTTTTATTTGTCGTATGGCGGATACGTAAACGTTCGAACCTCACATTTTATTCCGATATTGCGCCGGCCGAAATGAGAAAATAACCCAATAACGATCATCAAAACAATTTCTCAAGGCATCAAACATGACAAACAAATTGTTTGTCAGTAATGCTGCTTACTCATCCATTAGAGCGCACCGCGCAATACTAAGAAATTTAGCCACAAACTAAAAAAAAAACACGAAAACTTCAACACTTGAAAAATATGTCCCGTAATGTTAGTATATATACAAAAGATATAGATACAAATAATTTAATTTTCTGTATAATATAAGGATAAGACCAAGTGTCTCGAAATAGTAGTTTAATAGTAGTTAATCGTTATCGTAATCGTAATCATAATCATAATCATAATCACAGGCCCAGGTGGAACGTTACGCGGAACGTTAGACATTGTGTTGTTGTCTATGGTCAATCATGGCCCATCCATACTCTCGGCAATGACTACCAACTATATGTTGTCTGTGGATTCACTTAAAAAAATATTACATAAAAAATATTAATCCAGATACAAATACAGGAACCGAGAGCCGTGTATCGTTATGGAAATTAAACAACTTTCTTTAAATATTTTCATAGTAGAGCGATGTTATTATGAATAACTTTTTAATAATTATAGAAGTCTGTGAATAAAGTGACACATTTTGATTTCATAATTCGAAGTTTAAGCAAAGTGCGTAGATAAAGTATGTTAAAAACATTGGTCCATATCATAATCCTATTAATAATATGAACTGTGTTTACTGTAGTAAAAAGTATCATTACCGTGGAGATTCATAATCGATTTCAATAAATGATCCCTCTTTTCCATAAAACAGCATATTTAGTCAGTCAAGAGAAGCGATTTTGCATTCTCCTGCGATGCTGCGTTTGTAACATATGGCTGGATCGTCACTTATTTAGCTGAACTCATTTATTTCTATTTCCTATTTCATTAATATTAGGTGAGGCTGCAATCAAGTAAGTGTACAAAAAGATATAGTTGTAATTACGCACCGTGCCCAAAATACATTGCATTCGGTGCGCGCGAAGCGGAAGCGTGAATAAATGTGCGATCACTTTTACACGAGCTCCAGAATTTTAATCTCCAAACAATGTTCTGGAAGTTTCAATATCTTCGGAGATTGTATTAAATTTTTAAGCTCAGTAAGTCTTTGTCCAGGAACCAAGGGCGGGGACATCGAGGCACGATTGAGACAACATGTCAGAGTGTTTTCTATTAGAAAATAGACGAGTTTAATATTGTTTTATTATGGGAAAGAAAGCAATTAATTACATTCGTGTGTATGTTAATATGTGGAATTGCACTATCTTCTACACCGCATCGCGCCGAAACGTTTACGCTTGGTGGCGTTTTGCTGGAAGAGTAGAAACTAGCCACGGCCGAAGCTTTCCCACCAAACCAGACCTGAGCCAATTTATAAAATTATATATGTAGGGAATATGAATGAAGGATTGGACCGTCGTTGTTTTCCAAATGTTTGTATTAGTTCGAAATGAAGCGCATTAGTTCTCTCGCAAGCCCCCACTCTTGCAGTTTCGATGCAGCGCGATAATATTTTAGCTTTATCTCGGATGCTGTAACTGGAGATTCTCTCTCCCACGTGCTCACAGGGCAGAGAGATCAGCTGGATAAGATTTTTTTATGCGCAATTGTTTAGCAGTATTGTGTTTTTTTTTATTATATTACTGACAGATTTTTAACGCACTGGATTTCAAACCACTGGACGGATCAAGCTAAAGTTTTATATATATACTAGCTGACCCAGCAGACGTTGTTTTGCCATTAGGGATATAAAAAAAGAGATAACAACCTACTCTCAGACCCTGACACTGACATAACAATCGGTCGAGCCGTTTTGGAGGAGTTTGGTAACAAAGATTGGCGAGAGAAATTTATAGCAATTATGTAAATGCTCGCTTTTTTTTTAAAAAAAAGAAAGGTTTTTTTAAAATTCAACCCTTACTAGGGAAAATAAGGGATCTTAATATTGTGGCCGAAGCCGCAAACATCATCTAGTCATAACGAAAGTATGTAATGATAGAGAAGTTTTATTTAAATAATTGGCCTACCGCAGTTCAGGATTAGTCGTTACACTGTGCGACATTCGCGTCGTCGACACACGACATGTTTATTCTGGCTGGAAGTGCACAAAAACTGCAATGTCCCGAGCTCTTTAACATAATAATAGATTTCGGCTGCCGGGGATTTATATTTAACTCCGGGCGATATTTGAAGGGTCCGCTGAATACGAATAACCATAAAAATGCCGTTCGTATTCCGAAGTACCTACTCGCTCGTAAATAGTTTTCATTATGCGAATTTTTCGCTCTGCTGGGGTTAGTATAGGTTTGTGTATAATAAATATAATAAATACACTTTATTTGCACCACACAAGAAATTGTACAAAACAGAAATACATAATAGCAGCAGCGTGGTCTTCTCCGTCGGGAGTGATATCCCTCCGGGGGTACGGGCCTCGAGGTAAACCTCCCTACCCGGGCGATATGTCGCGACGTGTCGATCTTTAAGCCTCCTAGTTAGGGGCTAAGGCCTCGCCATCGTGGCTTGTGGCCTGAGGGTGGAGTTGTGTTGTAGGTATCCTGCCAGCGTCATTATTGAGTTCTACTGAAGGGAGGTGAAGGTTGTGTCCGGTGTAGAACCTCGCGTCATCTTCGTCGTCTCCATCACTTCCCGCACGCAATCGCACAGGGGACGGTGACCGCAGGAGTTCGCGAGGTAGCGGACGCCCTTGAGGTGGTCGGTCGAGTAATGGTGCGTGGAGATGCGCACATGGCCCGTTATCCGCGCGAGCGAACAGGCGTTGCGCGAGAGTACGGACAAACTCCTCCACGGTGGGCGTCCTGGTGTCCCGATGGATAACGTCATTCCTGACGTACCTCGGGGCCCCCACGATCAGGCGCAGACACTTATTTTGTTGTACCTGCAGCCGTTGCTTCTGAGTGGCCGAACATAGGGCGTACCATGCGGGCGCCGCGTACGTCAGGCGAGAACGGATATAGGCTCCATAGATACGGAGCTTGGTCTTCGGAGTTAATCTTGAGGTCAGGACTTGGAACAGCATTGACGTGGCAGCCTTTGCATGGTCCATGGCATGGTTGACCGTGGGAATCATGTTCAGGCTTTGGTCGATGCGGCACCCCAAGTAGCACACCGAAGTCTGCCACTCTATATACTGTCCCCGAAGGCGTAGCTGACGCACCGGCTTCCGCACGCCGAAAATGATGGCGGCCGTCTTCCCCACGTTGACAGCCATCCTCCATTACAACCAGCGCTATCTATAGACAGTCATTGGCATGGGGCTGGTAATAGATGGCGCTGGCTGTAAATTTATGGAGCAATTCGATTCGTTTGTGCGATGCGAGTCGACTCGAAATTTGTACAAAAACCTGTACTAACCCTACAGAATAAAAATTTTGGAGACGGATTTCGAGTTAACGCGGTCTACTGAATTTAGTCATTTGAAGCCATTAGACTTCGTTATGGTGAAATATGAAAACTAGACGAAGACGAAGACGAGAAAACTATCCCTGATTTGTTTTTCGGAATTTGCTAAAATTCGAACTTTCAATACGTTCAGAAGTTTAAGATAGGCATTGATATACCTATCAAATCAAATTTAAATTTAACTAAAAGTAGATTAAAGGTATCTACACATAACAAAAAATTAAGGCTCCGCCATTTACGATGAGCAAATGACTGCAACAAAATGAGGTATCTCCAAGGTATCTCGAAACTGCCATCATGATGTAAGGTCGTAAAGCCTAAAGTCCTACAACTATAGCCTCGAGGCTGATATTCTTTGAGATATTTGGTGCGAACATCTCGGAGAGAGCTTCTTTTAAATTGCTCGTAAAACGTTGTCAGGAAATTGTTTTGACGTTGTCAACTGTAATAAAGATAGGTGCACATTTCGCGTCGTCGCTAGAATAAGCAGCAACACCGCATTGGAAGGTGTCACGTACTAAAAACCCGTTTTTGGTTATTAAAAGAAAAAATATAACGTTTTGATTATCATGTCTCATAATTATTTGATTAAAAGCTCTAATTTCTAAATGTATAAAAATATATGAAAACAATCTTACTGGTGACTGACTGACTGACATGTCAACTCGCAGCCAAAACCGCGTTTAGAGATTCCAAATTTGGAACATAAAAAGGTTCCTTATAAGGTGTGGTCTAAGGTACACTACATTTGTAAATTAGTGATGGGAAAAACATTAAACTCGTGACAGTATGTGACATAAGGTTAAAAGTTTTCACTTCTGTCAACACTCCCTGAGTTCCACTGATTTTTGAAGTCAAAACTTCTATACGCGCGTTAGGATTTTTTTGAGGTGGGAAAAACTATTGAACGCTGACACCTCACACTGTTAACGCAACCCTCACGTAACTGTACATTTTTTTGCTCTTTTTTTAGAGTATCCACCCATACATAGTTGACGTACCTACCAAAGACAAGTACGAAGCGGTTTGATTCCTCGTTCCTGATACGCACTGCAAAGGCCTGGAATACCCTCCCAGGCACTAGCAACCTAAGCGCCTTCAAATCAAAAGTGAATAAGCATCTCCCGTAGGCAAGCGCGTTCCACCTTAGACTGTATCATCACTTTTCATCACAGTTATCGCTACCTACTTATAGTTAAAAAAACCTGCACCTTCCGTAAGTAGCCACGTTGAGTCCGTCATTTCGCATTTTTACGACACGCCCGAAAAGTGCGAGTTAATCAAGCGGACGGCGGAAGCTCGAAATGCTTTTAATTAAGCTTCATTACACGTTCCTTTCCACTGTTGAGAGATTTTATTATCAACGCGACGGCACTTCAACGGACATCTGCTGCGAATTGACAGATTTGCAAATTAGCTCCGCATATTGTTATTTGTTGCATGGATATTAATTTTTAAATATTTTCAAAGTAGAAGTATATTCATACGACGTTATAATGGATGTGTCAGAAAAGATGAAATGCCAAGAACCTGAAGACAGTTGAAAAATAGATAATCCTGCTTCAAACCACACTAAAAATTTTCATCAAAATCAGATACAAGTTTTTTTAGATTTGGAAGTTTACCAACCACAGTCAAACCTGAGTAAGTGAGAACTGGGTATAAGCCAGAAAACTCTATTAGTATGAGTATTTGGCAGATCTTGTCATTTTGCCCTCCTAACTTTGAAACTCGGGTTAGTGAGAAACCTCTATAAGAGGTCCTTAGAGGTATCAGTTCCTTGAGCTTAACCAGGTTTGATTAAGTGAGAGTTCAAGGAACTGATGTCTCTTACCTAATTTCGTCATCCTTCTCCAAAATGTTCATCACAATCCTCACTTAAATGGAACCAATTATAACAGTCGCTAGCAAACAAGCAGGAGGGTCACCTGATGTTAAGCGATCACCGCCGATGGACATTTGCAACACCAGATGAACTGCGTTGCCAGAATTTGTTTAACTGCCCCTTGAATAACTTTGAGGGAACACTGCTCTTAGTAGCTGGTTCCATAGTTTGCATGTAAGTGGAAAAAGGATATTGCATGATGCATGCCCAGCTATCCATATAGTTTGCAGGGGCGCGGAAAAAAGGGCCTTACCGGTTGGTAGATTGCTAGCCATCCCAGTGGTGGTAGGATAGTTGTTTTTTGGAGGTCAGTAAAAAAGTTATGAGCTCGCCCGAACCGATTCTTGAGTTAGGGTTAAGATCACTCAAGGGTGAACAATAATAATTTTAATTACGATTTCCCTACACACGAGGCGATTCAGAGAGCGATCTAGGGTGCTCCCCACCACTCTCCCGATATTACCTCAGATTTTAGGGATGTGTTCAGTCCCTTTTAACTACGTTCTCACGTGAATCGGCCACGTGAGAACGTCGTTATATTTTTGCACCCAGTCTCCATCGAAAGTACCTACCAATAATAATATTGTTCGAATTTCAATAGCAAAGTTTCCAACACATTTGCGGGTCCCTTTCAATCTATCTATAGCCCCATGTTTCGAGGGGATTCGCTTATAAGGCGACAGTCACGTGCCGGGTGGGCGTTGTGAATAATTTAAACTTTATCTACAAGGGAATAAGTTCTAGGGTTTTGTGGGTCGCCTTACAAACTCGGTTCGTTTACACGTGCCGTGTGGTTCTAGTACCTACAAAGCTTATATTATGCAATAATAATTATTGTAAAGGTGAATTATGCATACGGCTTCGTTGGTCTAATAGTTTTAACGACCTTCCTAGCGGAATGGCTCCCACTCTAATGGGAGATCACAGGTTCGATTCCCGTTACGGACCTTTTCAGAATTTTATAATTTCTAAATTGACTGCACCAGGAAAGTCGCATCGCAAAGCATTCCGGCGCGATGCTGTGTTAAAACCGTTAGGGGTGAGTTTACTTATCCCTTCCAAGTCCGTACGATAACATCTTCGGCTGCATCATCACTTACCATCAGGTGAGGTCGCATACAAGATTATATGTAGAGTCACTACGATAATGGATCAATAAACAAAATATTTAGTCTTAGATTTTTACACGGTAAGAGGCCGAAAGACGGGTTTTCCACGTATTTGAGAAATCGGGGAACTTCTTATTAATTCATATGTATATTATATATTAACTAAGTTATAATTAATATATTTACAAATAAATTATATAAATTTAGTTTTCACAAATGCACGAACTGTGGATTTTCTCTGTAGGTATAATTAAATACATTGAAAACTAAACACTATTTCTGCTTTCATATTTACAATAAACATGATACGAATACAAACTTTTCTTGTGATTACTGTTAATCTATCTAGATCTTAGGTATCCCAGCGCATGCATATTATGCCTGGTTCACATCAGACGGGTTTAGCAGAGAAAGGTCAGTCTGAACTGGCTTAGTGCAATCTATTTGCGGTTGCAAACGTTTAGTTAACGAATATAATAATACATTACGGACATAAGAATATTACAGGCAGTAGGTACTATAGTTTACAATAATTGCAATGCATTTACAATCATTCATTGCCAATTAAACGATGATTACCAATACCACTTCAATAAAACATTGCTAGCGTAATAAATAATTGTAATTATGCTAATAGCAAAATTAAACATTGCGTGTGATGATTCTTTTATTTCAATAATAATTAATTATGTTCTATTTCAACTGCAATATTAACTTACTTACTGCAAAATTTTGAGTTTGTAGAATTTCATCGTGTTTAAATTATAAGACGAAATCGAAGTCGAAATTCGAATGGAAATTTATCCAAAAACTTGTACTAACCTTGCTGATTGAATAAAAAAATAAAACAAAACACCATTTTATATTTTCATGTGTGATTTCATCCATTGCTCGATAGATAGCGTTGTCTTCAGTTAGCTCGCGCTAACGAGTTTGTCTTACCAAATGATCACGTGATTGCATGCACTTTCATTTTAGATTTTCGAAGGTTTTCTTCGTGAAGGGATATTTGTAACGCATTATATTCATTTTCATTCGCCAAGTCCCCTGCGAAAAGAAACTTTGTTTCAAAAATTCTCGTCATTTCTAATTTAAAGACTAGATTTAGACCGTACCGAATTTTCAGTTGAAAATATGAACGCAGCTATAAAACAGTTGACTTTAAAATCATCCGTTTTCGAGTCCACTAATAACAAGTTCCGGCGGGTCTGCATTTTAATAAAGCCCAGAGAGCAGTGCAGAGAGGCGGATCACAAAATTAGACGCGGCACTTTCCGACGCCGCTTGCTACAAGTACTAACTTATCCCGAAATTCCTGCTCCATATTCATTCGAAATTCGTTCATATAATTATTTTCCTTGTCTTTATACACTCCACAGGTCGCGGGTTTGATTCCCCACAGGGTTACTTCAGAAAATTATAATTTCAGGTCTGGTCTGGTCTGGTGGGAGACTTTGGCTGTAGCTAGTAAAACCAGCATTTAGCGATCCGAGAGATGCTGTGTAGAGACTGCCAGGAGTGAGTTTACATAGCCCTATTAAGTTAGTACCTAAGTGACGAAAACATCTTCTTCGTCACTTACCATCAAGTGATATCACTGTGAAGTACTAACTTGTAAAATGAAAAAAAGAAGAATATGAGAGGAAGAATGACACTGCGGTGATACTGGCGGATTAACAAAACAAGTTCAATAGGTACTTCAAAAATTCAAAAATCGGACGCATTTATTAAAATTACTACTAGCAAATCACTAGAAAAACTTATTTCTCAAAAATAAAACTTGAGATTTTCACGTTTATTTTTTTAATGTCCTTTTAATTTTCTTTATTTTGATACCTCACTATCGAGTGATATCGGTGCGGTAATTTTTTTTACCAACGACTTACATTTTAATCCACCATGTTGATTGATTTTTTTCCAAAAACCTACTTAAGGACACTCAAAGTGTTTTGGACGAATCTAAAGCCTTAGATCCTCAGATATCTTAACTATCAAAATTCGTCCAGCTGTTTGAAAGATACGATGTGATAAGAACCTACAAGATACGCACGAAAAACAGAAAGAACACCTCCCGCCATAGTTAAGTAAATAAGTCCTGTAAACTGGTAAATTGTGTACCTCATTGAGTGAGACGTTTGTTTGAAACAAGAATGAATTGCAATATAAATACTTGCCGCGACAAAACAGTTGACTACAAAATTACCAGACCACTAATAGCGAGTGCCAGTGAGTCTGAAATTTACTTGAATTTTAATAAACCCACTCCGAGCGCGGACGGATCGAGAATTCGCTCTGTGTTGCTTTTGTATTAAGTTATCCAGGATTGCCGGGTGTTATTCATTCAAGTTTAAAATAATATTTGCGGTGCTTGTTTACTTTAATTAAAGCCTGTCACCTTGTTTACGACTTAGCTACGGGTTACGTACTGTAATGGAATTGTGTGATAGTACAAAGACTGCTAAAAGCTCTGGAATAATATGAAATTGAACCTTTGGTATATGTATTTAAATTAGAATTTTTCGAAAAGAAAAAAGTAGGTACTACTTACTGATTCCATCTTATATTGTATCATCACTTTCCATCAGGTGTGATAAGAGTCAAGCGCTTCATCAAAAAAAGAGTTAATTTTTTTAACTATGTATATCTGTTTCGCGCTCTCGCTTGCATGCTCAGCTCAGGCTGTATGTGACATAAAATTATACATTTTCGTGCGTGCAGCTGGCGTTTATCGATTCATTAGGCGTTATCACGTCAAAAACTATACAAACATGAAGATAAACAACAATAAGTTATTCCTTTCAAATTAACAATACTTAAAATGGTACTTAAAACACTGACGTACTCTGGACACTGATTGGTTAATGTTTGCATCGGTTGTGCAGCCAAGGCATCGATTGGCTAGTATTGGTTGGTTTGGGCGATGCAAAATTTTGTTAACAAGAACCATTATAACGTGATTATTGAAATAAATCTAGCGACAATCTTAATCCAACTTCTCAAAATTTCGCGACGAAAATTCCTAAACTTGCCAGTTTCCAAGTATCTATGAACCGTAAAAATAGCTAGGATTATTATCCTTGAATGCTTAAATTCTTGAAAAAGACCGTCCACTTGATCGCTGCAGCAATGTCAAGCAAGAAGGGGGGATTTTCTGAATTGTTACCAGAAACTTTTGCCCGGGAAAAAATTCCGACCATCGCGTCGTTATTTTAGGCATTTTCAATTATGCGCTGCGCTTTCCAGGGTTCCGTAATGCTATTTAGAAATGAAAATTTTCGCACCGATAATTAATTAATAGACGGCAAATGGTAATATATTGATAGATCCCTAACCTGCCCAGATAGACCTCCAGCCAGATGGACTACCAACATTAAAAGAGTTGCGGGAAGTCGCTGGATACAAGTGGTGTAAGACCGTCTGTAAGTAGTTGTAGTGGTGTAAGAGTGGGCTGGAAATCATTGTATTAAGGCCTTTGTCCAGCTGTGGACGCTTGTCGGCTGAAACGGACGTATGAACGAAATGGTAACAAAGCTACAGTCGTCATTTTAGCCGATGCCGATCTGAACATAATATAGCTTACAGTAGCAAAAGTCATAATATAATATGACATATCGTTTCCGTTACCACGATTGCTTTATGTATAAACGTTTTTGGAACGAAATCCAATATGGAAATAACATATCTGTTTGACAGTTGTCACTCAATAACTTTTTTAAATTCTGTTTCAAAAGCGTACCAAAAATCGTAGAAATAAAATAAATTAAATCTGTTACGGCTGAAGATAAATCAAGCGATAGTTTTCTAGTGAGTAGTGGCAAATAATGCTATGTCGCTACATGAACATTATTAATATTATATTAGAAAATAAAATTGATGCATAATTTTTGGAACCACTGCCGTGTATCTTCCTTTGTGAAGGATGTAGCGTGTGAAAATTTTTCAACGACAAAATTAGTTATAATAGATAATGTTTTTTTCAAATCACATATTACTTGTGTTATTCTGTGTTACCATAAAATGACGGTACGGAACCCTCAGTGCGCGAGTACAACGACTCGCGCTTAGCCAAATCATTTTTTAGTTTCGTTCTCTCTCCGTCTGAGGACAACTATGTGGTAGATTTGTTACACTTTTTTTGAGTCTGTTAACGTTTTGTTTTTACGTTTTTTATCTATCAACGTATACATATTATAAAGAAGCACTACTTAATAGTCTTTTAGTTAAAACTTCATAGTCCGGGATTCAATCAAGTGCTGCCATTACGTAAGAAAGATGTATTCATCGCAATCATAAATATTTGTAAAGAAATTCTTGCCGCTGATTGGCCGAATTTATGAATTTTTTTCTAGGCGCAGAACTTGTTTACGATTACGATAGCAATGAATACGTACTTTTCTTTTCTTACACAATCGCCTAGCTGGCAATTAGTCTTCAATTGTTATTAACACATCTAATGAACTAAATAGTATACTACAATATAATAATATGTAATTGGTATACATCTTGATAGCTGTACCTGTTCCTGAGGAGAAGGGCCATAAGTAGCGGACACATAGACATACAGACATACACACTATGAATTGATAATATAAGGATTCCATTTCACTCATATAATGTATATTACTTCCAGAATCCAAGCGAGTAAAGCAGCGGGAAAAAGTTAGTCGAAAATAAAGAGTCTAAGGGAGCAAAGAATATAATTTAGAACAGATTAATATCACCTCGAAAAGCGCATAGTGGTTTATTGCAGAAGTGCCGCGACCGGAGAAGTGCAACGCACAAGTTTCTACAGAGTAATTCTGTTCATACGATTTTGTAACTCGAATGTACGAGTTTCGAATGCATCTCGGTTTCTATTCGCTCCTCTGTGTATGTCTCAAGTACACATGTATGTGTAGTATGTGTAACATTCCATTAGTTTTATCTAATGAAACCACAACATTATTTTCCTATCTTCCTTCCTATTAATTATTGTTGTTCAAGTGTGACATTTCAGTAGTATACAAATATTAAAAAAAAATCTCCGGAAGTTTGCAATGATATTGGTGCAGTTTAATAAAAATACATTTCAATATTTTATTTCAATAATGATGTTCAAAAATGTCATGCACTCATTTACATTGATATTTTGTATTTTGCTTTGATGGCTAAGGAAAGCATCATGAGGAAGCTCAATAATATTCTTATAGATGTGTAAAACCAATCTACTTAACGTCATCTATCTCGGTATTAGATCAGGGGCCTTTCCACCACTTCTTAAAGAAGTAATAATTTAATGTTGTTTTGTATTTCTATTTTAAGAGGTGGTGATAAACTTGATAAAGTTACCAAGTGTTATTAATAGTGAGCCATCAGCTATTAACTGAGCTAGAAACTGAGATGAGTTAAAAACTCCCAGTATCGAGTTACAAAAACGCTTTAACAGAATAGCCCGGCTGATCCGAGCCGAGCGCGGACGGAGCTTTATTAAAATTCAGACGGAATAACTAGAGAAACTTTTTATTGGCGGTTTCGTTTCAGTTATTTCAAAGTTAACTGTTTCACCGCTGCTGGTTTAGGGAATTATAAAAGTTGTTTTAATATTTGAATACCGATATACCAAATAGGGGACATATTTTGCCGTTAAAAATTGTAAATGAAAATTCGCACGGTAATTTTTTATTCCACGTTTTTGATATTAAACGCTAAGGTGTGAAACGCTCTCGATTCAAGCCAAGTACAATTAAGATGTCGTCAGGAGAAGAGTGAATAGGCATTTTCTAGACAAGCTCGCTCCAATCTAGAATTCATAATTTGCTTTCCATCGGACACGATGTTAGTTAAGTGCAAGCAATTCTACATTAAAATAGTTACAAACTGGCTTAATATAACTCAGGGAACTTCTTCTTTATTGCTTGTACATTATAAATAAACCGCTGTATTTCTTTTGAGGTTTTCTTTTTGATTTTATAGATGGAAGTGGTAGTTTGTCGTTGTTGTTGACTTTCGCCTCCTTAAACTTGCTTAGCGGTGATGGAAAATATGATTGTGAAGTGGTGTGTATAGTCGACAAAGCCGCCCTTGTTCAGGGTAATGGGCTTGTCAAAAATATTTTCATTCTTAGATGAAACTTGTGCTCTCAAAAATTATGTTATTTCAGATATTAAGCATAGATAGAAGTGAAAGCTCAAAAATTAAATTATGTACAGTAATGTCGGTCACAGTTACAGTGTGAGGTGTCGGTTACGTTACGGGAGCGAGTTCGATGGTTTTTATCCATCTCAAAAATGCCCTAAAGGTGCATAACGTAAAAAAATTTTGACTTCAAGGTAGTATAACAATACTGGGTGTGTAGCAACAGGTTACATAACATAATAGAGTGTGTGGTAACACCGTCGCGAGTTCAATTGTCTTTCCCATCCCAAAAATATCCAACGTGTTGAACGAAGTTTTCACTTCAAAAATCGTCTTTTATTTTGACACTTATGTTTGTACAGTTGACTACAATAGATGGTTTTATAAACTTTGTCTGAAAATGTGATAAATGTGTGCCTAAGACCACGTCAAAGAAAGTTGAAGTAGGCCTATTCTGACTTGGTTTTGGTTGAATAACAAAACGCGAGTTTGTAGATAACAAACTCGTGTTTTGTTAACAAACACAATGCGGCGCTAAACTGTTTTGACAGGTCGAGAGTCAAACGTATTCTGCTCAATTGCCAAGTTGTCAAGCATGGCGAAACGATTTTCGGCTGAGATATCTAAAAAATAGAGCGGCGATGAGGTTATGGAAAGTTCAATAAGTGGGCGGGGACAATTTAGGGCCATTTGTGGCACAGCAAGCATTTAGTATGTGACCAATCGTTGAATTTTCTTAAAAAATATTTTGACGTGATAACGTCTTGTAAATTGATGAACACCAGCAACACACATGAAAAATAGTAACGTTCCGCGTAACGTTCCACCTGAGCCTGTGTGTGCAAGCGAGAGCGCGCATCAAGCGATAGAGAGGCACGATAAAACAAACGATAGAGAGGCCAATTATGAATGTTATCACGTAAATCTATCATCCGTAAACCGACTTTACAGACAAAGAATTTTTTAATGAAATCATTGTAATTTATTTACAACCTCGTTCGTTCGGTTTGTTTCAAAAATCAATATTTTTATTGTAAAGATTCAAAAATATAATTCGGTTCAAAACATAATACAAAATGAAACCAGTTATACCTCCTGAGTATACATTTTATAGCCTAATCTACCACGTGTGTACTGGTAGTTTCTTTATAGCTGCAAATGATTAATATTATACTCATATTCAATTTCATATTTCTATATAAGTCTTTGAGCTAAGACTGACAGGCAGACGGACAATGGTCATGTCGAAACTATCAGGTTCCTTGTTTATTACGGAACCCTAAAAAAGCAATAACTTCCATCCATTGTAGGTGTCACAAATTATTATTAGTCGCATTGGTAGGAATTTACCTTTTTTGTAGTCATTTAATTCATTTGGGCTGAATTTTTCTCTCTGTTGTCAATAAAACATTTAAATATCACCGCCTTCATTGCCCCGCGGCTTTGCCTGGTATAAGAATCGCGTAAGTAATTTTTCCATTTTCGCATGTAAAACAAAATTTTCTCGCATTTTCGTTTGAATTCACACCGAGTCGCTGGCCGTGACGGCATTCCAGTAGGGTGGCAACGTTTTGATTTATCGCCGGGAATAATTCACGAATTTTACAAAATTAAAATTTATATTTTCTCGGGGAATAAGTTTTAATTAGGTAGCAAGAAGCTGGCCGAGAGAAATCTTTATAAACCCCTTTCATTAAATATCACTTGCTTTAAAAATTGTGAGGAAACTTAAAGCATAATATTTTCAAAAGTGTACGTTTCTCCCATTCGAACTTCGTTCGGGTTAGTTAGGTTATCAATCATTATTCTCATTTTGGGAAAAGAAGCAATCCTGATAACTATAATACAAAACATATTTTATCTATCTATCTATCTATCTATATATATATAAAAGAATGAGGCATTTTGGTTGTTCCACGGATTCCGCCAAAACTATAGGTCGTAGAGATCTGAAATTTGGTACCTAGGTAGATATTAGGTCATGAATTCGTACTAAGACGGGGATTCCAGGAATTCAAATTAGAAGGGGTAAAAATCGTACATTTAAGGGATTTCTCCATACAAAAGTGTAATTTTTGTCGTTGTTCCAGGAATTCCCGAAAAACTACAAGTCGTAGAGATCTGAAATTTGGTACCTACATTGACATTAGGTCATGAATTCGTACTAAGACGGGGATTCCAGAAATTAAAATTGGAAGGGGTAAAAATCATACATTTTAGGGATTTCTCCATACAAAAGTGTAATTTATTCGTTGTTCCAGGAATTCCCGAAAAACTACAAGTCGTAGAGATCTGAAATTTGGTACCTACGTTGACATTAGATCATGAATTCGTACTAAGACGGGGATTCCAGAAATTCAAATTGGAAGGGGTAAAAATCGTACATTTAAGGGATTTCTCCATACAAAAGTGTAATTTTTTTCGTTGTTCCAGGAATTCCCGAAAAACTACAAGTCGTAGAGATCTGAAATTTGGTACCTACGTTGACATTAGGTCATGAATTTGTACTAAGACGGGGATTCCAGAAATTCAAATTGGAAGGGGTAAAAATCGTACATTTAAGGGATTTCTCCATACAAAAGTGTATTTTTTTCGTTGTTCCAGGAATTCCCGAAAAACTTCAAGTCGTAGAGATCTGAAATTTGGCACCTAGGTAGATATTTGGTCATGAATTCGTACTAAGACGGGGATTCCAGAATTTCATATTGGAAGGGGTAAAAATCGTACATTTAAGGGATTTCTCCATACAAAAGTGTAATTTATTCGTTGTTCCAGGGATTCCGGCGAAATTAAGAGTCGTATAGATCTGAAATTTGGTACCTAGGTTGGTATTAGGTATATCATGAATTCGTATTCAGAAAGGGATTTTCGAGATTCAAATTTTGAGGAGGAAAATTTTGAATTTTTTGGCCGCCATTTTGAACTTTTTTGTTACTGGGCCGATTACTTTGAAAATCAATATTTGACTATGGCAGCAAGCATAGAGAAGGAATTTGTGGTCAAAATTTAAAAAGTGGCCGCAATTTTGAACTTTTTTGTTACTGGGCCGATTGCTTTAAAAATCGATATTTGACTACGGCAGCAAGCATAGAGAAGGAATTTGTGGTCAAAATTTAAAAAAGTGGCCGCCATTTTGAACTTTTTTGTTACTGGGCCGATTGCTTTGAAAATCGATATTTGACTATGGCAGCAAGCATAGAGAAGGAATTTGTGGGCAAAATTTAAAAAGTGGCCGCCATTTTGAACTTTTTTGTTACTGGGCCGATTGCTTTAAAAATCGATATTTGACTACGGCAGCAAGCATAGAGAAGGAATTTGTGGTCAAAATTTAAAAAAGTGGCCACCATTTTGAACTCTTTTGTTACTGGGCCGATTGCTTTAGAAATCGATATTTGACTATGGCAGCTAGCATAGAGAAGAAATTTGTGGTCAAAATTTAAAAAAAGTGGCCGCCATTTTGAACTTTTTTCTTACTGAGCCGATTGCTTTGAAAATCGATATTTGACTATGGCAGCAAGCATAGAGAAGGAATTTGTGGTCAAAATTTAAAAAAGTGGCCGCCATTTTGAATTTTTTTGTTACTGGGCCGATTGCTTTGAAAATCGATATTTGACTATGGCAGCAAGCATAGAGAAGAAATTTGTGGTCAAAATTTAAAAAAGTGGCCGCCATTTTGAACTTTTTTGTTACTGGGCCGATTGTTTTCAAAATCGATATCTGACAATCGCAGCGAGCATAGAAAAAGAATTTCTGGTCAAAATTTAAAATAAGTGACCACAATTTTGTACTTTTATGTCTGACGGCTGACCATGGTAGCAAGCAAGCACGGCCGGATGGACGAACGGACGGTGGAGTCTTAGTAAGAGCTTTTACCCTTTGGGTACGGAACCCTAAAAATGGCCACCATATTTAACTTTTTTGTGACGCTCGAATTTTTCAAAATCAATATGTGACTATTACCAGGAAGCAAGAGAAAATTTTGTGGGCAAAATGTTGTGTAATGCAGGAATTTTGGAAAACCACCACAGTAAAGCATAACTCAGAAGTTCAACGTGAGCGAAGCCGCGGGCGTTTGCTAGTACATAATATAAGTCAACCATACTTTTGCCTTGTCATAAGAAAGCCTGTAAGTTGAAGCCTATGTAAAAATCAAGAACGTTTAACCTTATTTGCAGAAAATACAAAGTTTTTGCCGACTTAAACTAAAGTTCTAACACACTATGTAGTTGTACTGATAGGAGTCCACAAAAAACTCTGCCTATTTCTAAAAACATGTCCATGTCCAACCATCACTCTGGGATTACGCGTTTATATTAAACAGCGGTATTGTTTGTGTCTCCCGCACACAAAAGGCCTTTTCAGTTTTCAGGGCCACAGAACTTTTATAACCATTCTGCCCCTGTTTTCACACATAAGTGGTCACCCCAGAGTCGTCGTTGAATAGTTTCGCGGCTGTCAGACAGCTTTGGGGGGGATTTATTATTTTTATTATTGTTTCTCGAAATGCCGGCTCTGACTTCCCTTAGCTTGAGTTGTGACGGGCGAAAATAAGGCGTTATTGGACGCGAGCTATTAGACTTCTGTTGCTACGGTTGCTACGTCTTACGTACCCTTTGCTACGTCTTTTGATTGACATGACTTTCCCTGACTTACCCTTCCTCCTTCCTCCTCCTACATGTTTACGATTGTGGCTACTTGTAATTATTTATTTCCTTGTTTCTTTATTTTGTTTAGATATGTAATAAGGAGTAAGCAGAGTAACTATTATATAATCTTACCGTAACCTTCGGTCTTAGTCTTGCTAAGTCTTGCTGCGATATCCTACCCAGTCTCATTACCCTATGTAGATAACATAGTCTAATATGACATTCACAACTGACCTCCACTGTACCGTCCGAAAAGAAACTTGGTTTCAAAAAAGCTCTATCACTACGAGCTTTTTTGAAACCAAGTTTCTTATATGACAAAATGGTGCCCTTTGCGCTCTCCTATAAAACTCCTTCCATTTTCTTTGAAGGCCTGACCGTATAATATCTCAATTCGCTAACAATATGGGTCCATTTGCAGGTCCGTAATGTGAAATTTTACGACGCCGGTCCGGTATTTTTAATTCCGTATAATAACGTTAAATAAATTCTAATGAAACGAGCTTAAAAGCCCACGACCTTTAGAGCCGGGGGTATTTGAATGGCACTCCAGAATAGACACTTCAAGTCATCTTTGCGCGCGGTGGTATGACGTGTGATGAGTGAGAAATGAGAATACGACACAATCATGCACTCATTGCCTGCTCAATAATAATATTACGGAAAGAGACAACTTTGGTTAAAAACAACCACCAGCACAGATTGGAAGCTTTACAGACCGTTGGAAACATTACAGGGGAAATTTCACAATCAAAGAATGCTAGGAAGTCCCTTCACCGCATACGATAAGAGATAATTATCCAAAAAGTCAAGGTTTCATCAACAACTACCACGGTACAATATGCTTTAGTGACACAAGCCCTTGGGGGTGATAGTAAATTACTCTGATTATACTAGCCTGTTACTACTATTATATTTTTTGTTAAATGGTGGTCGTTAAAGAATACCCGGTTGAGATTTTTGTGGACTTTTTCTCAGTGGCAGCATTTAGTTAGTTATCACCATTTTAGAGGTGTTGAAAAATGAAATGACTCATTAGTGCCTGTTCATTAGGCCTATAATATAAATTAAGGTATTAGCACAGTGTTAAAAGATACTACAACTATCTTTAAACTGTGGTATTAGTTTGCCTTAGCTTGAGACATAAGAGTATATTTACATGTAAATAGCATCACGCGCAAAGATGAGCTGAATATGGTAAAAGTAATTTAGCTTTACGACACCGCCCTTCGTAATCTCATTGGTAATTTAACGCCCCGTTTCAAATCATTCATCTTGGGGCACATAAGTAGGTCTGTACGCTTTACGGTGACGCCGTTTTAATTTAGATAAAAACACGGATATACGGGTTTTATTACGTAGAAGAGGAGTTTTAAATAAAATGAACATTAAACGCCACTGCTAGGATTTATTTTATTTTGAAGTAATAATAAAATGCAACTAGCTATAGGCGGACTTAGGTCTTGTCCCAAATATCCTGGATCCGCCCTTGTAAATCAAATTTCCGTAAAGTGTAGGTTATTTTTTGTATCGTAGGTTTGGTCTTAAAACAAGATACACTCAGTTAGAGTTACTCCATATTTTTCGTCCTATGACGCCTCATCCTAACAGATTAATATTTTTTACTCATCAATAACTTTACCTCTATGTATTAACCATTTCAGAAAACCTTATAAATAAAAAATATTATAATAATACTAAGTAACAAACGCAAAACAATATCGTTATCGTTCAGGGCTCTAGAAGTAATCTACGAACATGTGAAAAACATGAATAGTACAACACAACAACACGGGTCAAAAATAACTATACCCTACGTCCTTCATACATTGGGTCATTGGACGATACCTCCGCAGACAGTTGTAAGCCATAAGCGGATAGCGTGCAGGATATTATGAATCCAAAATTGTCAATAAGAAATCTCAAACATACTCGTGGAAGAGTTGTACAGTTTGCAACATTGCCGTATTAAAGACGTAGTTTGTTTATTGCAGTTGCCGCAATATCGTGTTACCCGCACTGGAATAATATGAGGGAAATCCGTCCATAGAGCCCGTAAGTATGAAAGACAGTGAGTGCTACAGGCGATTTGTTTCCCGACTTTATTGCCTCGCGTGCAGTGTGATATTGTGGCAGTATATAAAATTGTAATGACTGTACACTTGATATAAAGCTGATGAAGTTGAAAGGGCCTTGACAAAAAATAATACAAACAAGTATATAGTGTAGAGCAGTATTTTTGTTTGTTATGTGCATGTACTGCACTCAGTTCTCTGTTAAAGACAGAGACCTTTTTAATGCGAACTTTGCTCTGAAAAAGTGCTAACTACCGATGGTCGAGATCTGATCACTGATACCTGATTACCTGGTTTGTGCGTAACAGAGCATCTCAGAGAAATGTTGCTGTACAAATATGTCATACAACCGATGTCAGTTATATTCTCAAAGGATATTTGTAGCTGGCTCGCTTGCGCTTATAGCCTGGAACATATTTCTGTACAGAGATAACTCGAGATATAGTATCTCGATCTATACTGTCAAGGTGCGAGCTAGCAGACTCGGCGACGATGAATGCAAGATAGCGGTGTTAGGTTGACTCTGATATACGTGAGTTTGTGTACAATTACAGATTGTTACTGCTACATCTCGCTGCACGCGGGGCAATAAAATGAGAAAACAGACTGCGCATTGCGCTTCTTGTGGCACTTGCGGGTGATTTTATGACCCAAATTATGATACCAAACCGATATCAGTAAACAGACACAGAGTACAGAGGAAATTTGTCGCTGGCTCGCTTGCTCTTATACCTTGGAACATATTTCCGTACAGAGATAACTCGAGATAGTAGTATCTCGATCTATACTGTCAAGGTGCGAGCTAGCAGACTCGGCGACGACGAATGCACGATAGCGGTGTTTGGTTTACACTGATACACGCGTGTGTTTGTGTGTGTGTGTGTGTACTTACAGGTTTGTGTATGTGTGTGTGTGTGTGTGTGTACATACATGCGGTCTGGGCTAAGATCAGTGTAAACTTGAATAAGGATTATGAGGTCTGGAAAGTTGGTGCTAGTTTCGTAGTTTAGTTACTCGTACTAAAGATGTCCCAGATGGTCTGGTGGTTACTTTATACGATAATATCATGTATAATGTCATCATCTTCAACCATTTTTTATCACTTACCATCAGGTGAGATCGCAGTCAAGTAGGTACTAACTTGTAGTGTAAAAAAAATATTCATTATCAACTTCTTTTTGAATGGTAGGGAGTTAAGCCATAGTCCACAACGCTGAGGACGCTAGAACCACGCTAGACGCCAAGAGCGGAATGGTAGGCTTCGCATACCTTTGAGAGCATTAAACCGTGAAGTCTCATATCGTATGGTATGCAAGTTTGGTCACAATATTTTCCTTCATCGCTAAGCAAGTTAGATAACAGATTAAAATTACTCTACTAAGGGCCGATTTGTCAATCGCCAGATAATCGTTAACTAGCGAATAAATATGACGTTGTGACAGATTTTGTATGGAATATGTTTCGAATTTATTCCTCAGTTAGTTCCTAGACTTCCGAACAGAAAACTGAAATAATTATTAATATACGTTATTACTCAGACGGTAAAAGTGCTAAAATTTGTTAAAAATGTATATAAAAATAAATAGAGCGAAATCAAATTTGAGACCACCCATTGCATAACATAACATTTTCAATAGAATTTTTGTTACTTTATTGATAACAGCTTATCCAACAACATTTGCTTATGGAAATAGTGGCCGAATCAACAGTGCAAATATGAATAGCAAGCTCAGCTATCGGCTGCGTGCAGCAATATTGCTGCGTTGCTGATTTTACAGCTTGCTGACGTTTGCTGATTTCCAGCAAGCTAATGCTGCTGATTTTCACGCTGATCCATACTAAAATAAACGCTTTAGTGTATAAAACAATAATTGTTTGCTCGTTTATTTTGACCATATTATGAAAATGAAAATCAAACTCACGGGTACTACCGATTATGTATTCCGTGCTACTACTAAGGCTCATATGAAAAATTAAAACATCACCACGTTCGGAAAGCAGGTTTTCACCGAGAAGAACGGATGAGAAACTCATTAACTCAGTCATCCAAACATAGCAATAAGCAAAAGTCTTTTTGGATATTGCTTGATTGGTAAAATCTCTTCTGTATGTTATTTCACATAAATTATCCAAGAAAAACTCAATATTCTTCACATTTTACACAAACACCGGAGCATTAATTGGACAAATTGCATTTATGAAGTAAAAAACACACTTCGTTTATGATCATGGATTTCCGTAAAACATCTGATTGAATCTAGCAGCCGCGATGCTGAGTCAATTTGTCTACCACCCGGATTTAGCCTGTAACATCTACATTTGAACGAAGAATATGAAATTTTCTATCCGATTCCATTTTCTACCGCAGAATAATCGAGAATACCACTTCATACTAAAAGAAGTGACGTTAATCCGAAGATGGCCGCGCGAGGACTTTCAACGAGCCAGTGCTAGAGCGCGATTCGAATAAATTGAACTAGAATATTCCAGAACATCATAAATCGAGCCAGATAGAAAACCCATTAGGCGAAGATGTCGAGATAGGTAGGCTTTTAAAAATTCTATTAGTCTCACGAAAATAGGGCTTTGATAGATAAAATCGAGCGAATCCAGAGGCGCCCTTAATCCCTCCATCTGACTCGGCCAATAAATATTTATTGCGAGCTCGAGATTGGTCCATTTGTTGAGCGAAGAGCTAATGGTTTGGTATTCTAATTTAAATGGTGTAGAATTCATGATGGTCACTGGTACATATAACATGACATCTATACTTCTGTGAGTTTTACTATAACTGAAGTAAAAGATTCTGTATCATATTAAAGTTGAGTTAATGAGGTTAAAAAACGGTGACTGCCTAGTGGTTAATTGTACATCAGCCTGCTTTTCGAGCTGTCATTGCTGGGATGTCATTGTTTGAAATTCTCAAACGGACTTTTTATCAGCGCTGCTACCGTACCGCTTCCGCTCCCGCTTAGGCCTGCAACTTACAATTCGTAACGCGATCTATGTATGTAAATTTTTGTTAGGTACAATAAATATAAGGTGCTATCATATACTTAAAACGGTCAGGTTGTGACAGCGATCGTTCCAGCTTATAAAGTTACTGATGAGACTGAATCTGTCATCACCGCTGTCTTAAACACCTCTTCCGCTCTCGCTGGCGCTTGCAACTTGGCACACGCGGCGAGATATAAAATCTATATGTGCTATATGTTAATCTGTCTCTGTACAGCAATTTTAAGATGCTTTCACAAAATTAAAACGATCGGGTTGTTACATCGATCGTTGCAGCTTATAAAGTTGTTGATGAGACTGAATCAGTCATCACCTCTTCCGCTCTCGCTGGCGCTTGCAACTTGGCACAGACAGCGAGATATAAAATCTATTTGTGCTACATGTTAATCTGTCTCGGACAGCAATTTTAAGATGCTATCACAAAATTCAAACGATCGGGTTGTTACAGCGATCGTTGCAACTTATAAAGTTGTTGATGAGACTGAATCTGTCATCACCTCTCCCGCTCTCGCTGGCGCCTGCAACTTGGCACACGCGGCGAGATATAAAATCTATTTGTGCTACATGTTGATCTGTCTCTGTACAACAATTATAAGATGCTATCTCATAATTAAAACGATCGGGTTGTTACAGCGATCGTTGCAGTTGTTGATCATCATCTCTTCCGCTCTCGCTGGCGCCTACAACTTGGCACACGCGGCGAGATATCAAATCTAATGTCTCTGTACAGCAATTTTAAGATGATATCACAAAATTCAAACGATCGGGTTGTTACATCGATCGTTGCAGCTTATAAAGTTGTTGATGAGACTGAATCTGTCATCACCTCTCCCGCTCTCGCTGGCGCCTGCAACTTGGCACACGCGGCGAGATATAAAATCTATTTGTGCTACATGTCGCTGTACAGCAATTGTTCGATGCTATCTCGTGATTGCGGCGGCCGATCGTCACGGTGATCGCTGCAGCTTATACAGCTATTAATTTGTTTGCTGAGACTCATTATTGGCTATTTGTCATACGTTCTGTCCGAGGCGGCTGTTTGCGGAACCGGAATGAGGGGTTTAATCAGATTTAATGCCCTCATTGCGATTGGTCGTCTATTGCTGCAGCGCAGCGGTGACTATGTGGAACTAGAACCTGTGTTCTACTAATATACATATATCTGTTGACTGCGGCTTCACCCGCAAGAATTTCGGTTTCCATATATTTTTATGAGTCAATCCAAATGGGTATGGGGTAACGCGGACTTTTTTAAGAACTTTTAAAGGAGGATAATTCCGTTTTCATATATTTATAATAATAATATATTTATAATAATAAGTCGTCGCTCGCACTTCGACTAGATAGAGCCCAACCTAACAACGACAGCTCGTGAGGTGCGGCAACTTTTTCTGGTAGTGTGAGCGTGTCATTTTGAAATTTGTATGGTGCGTGGATGCTAGTGTGCGTGAAAAACTGCGTAGCAACGGCTCGGGTATGGGAACTTCTACAGAGTATTTATTGGACCTCTATCACAGAACACTGCCTCTATGTCCATTTTACATGATATTTTGCGTAACTAACCGTATTCTCCAAAAAGGACAATTTTTCCCGTTTTTGCAAAATTTTTCATTAATGGTCCGCTTCTGTTGATCATAGTTTCATGTTATGTAATAGCCTATAGCCTTCCTTGATAAATGGACTATTCAACACAAAAATAGAACAAACAAAAAAACAAACTCTTCAGCTTTATAAAATTAGTATAGAAGTTTATCTGTGGAAGTTTCTGGTCTAATGGTGATGATATAGTATAAACCGGTGTTGATGATAATTTCTAAAGCCCTGACGAAAAAAATCTGTCACACTGTCTTTCTTTTCACGTCCAATTAATTAGGCTCTTATGAAAAGTTAAAACTCTACCGCCAGCTTCGGAAAGCAGGTTTGCACCGAGAAGAACTGGCAAGAAACTCGGCACTTACTCTTTTCAAAAAAATGTCATTATATACCTCCGTCTGCTCGGAGGTCGTGGGTTCGATTCCCACTACTGGTTTGTTTGATGAGCATGAATATTTTACAGTATAGTATGCGTTAACTGAAACATAGCAATGCTCCGCCATTTCTGTTTCATGGTAGGATATCTGACTCTGTGGACCCATCCTGAATCATACAGATTTTCTCTTTTAACTGGGTCACGGATATATAATTATACTCTAAGCATAACAAATCACTGTATTATAAATATCAAGTTTATAATGATGAAAGATCGCTGGTAGTTAAGGTTAAATGAGGAACTTAGGAAAATAACCATCGCCAATCGTTATGACAGTAATTAAGATTATCTTTCTAAGCCTACAAAGCTAATTTGTTTGCGTAGAACGTGATTGCCTCTTTGATTTTTTTACGTTATGAGCTATGTCGGTCATTAGTTTATGCCATGAGTGGAAATAATACCCCAAATTAAAGATAATAATTTATGTAGAAACGCATTCGTTCCGAGAATTCTGTACGGTTTGTTGGAACCTAACATTTCGATTCGAACTTTGTTAATCTGGATTACTAGAAAATCAGTTGCCAGATTAAACCTTCACTCAACAGAGTTGGTAGAGGTATTAAAGGTTAATTTGGAATACCTATTTTGCTTTGAAAATAATTATTGAAAATTATTTTCCTTTATTAATTAATATAAACAAACTGAACTGCATTACGTAGGTACTTAAAATGGATGGATACTAAGTACCTATCTATTAACTGAAAAACATAAATTAGTTATTATCAACTCTTGCGTCATTGAAATGTTTTAATTTAGGTGGACGGGTAAAATGTGCCCGACAATATCAAAGTTAAGTTTTTTGGAAACAGTTTGCTTGGCAATGAGTTTTTCGCAACTAATAGAATTTACCTATACTTACATCTTCATATTATCATCATATTTTTATAAAAAAACAAATCTCAAAAATAGTAATATTTTATAGGTTTTTGAAATCTGAGAGGTCCATTTATAATGGCACATATTCCCGTTCAATGCACTCTGTCGCATTCAACCTAAGTAAGAGTGAGGAGATCAGCTCCTCGGGTCAATAAACACCCTTAAACCTCATGCAAAAACAATCATAACATCATACTTAATATCGCTTATCCGTGATGAGTGTGCGCGTTTCCATAATCACCCGTCTAGACGTTGTCGGCATACGATGACATTCAGCCAATTCCACGGGTTCACACACAGTTCGACGACCTACCGGTGGTCATTAGGCTGCCTATATAGGTACTATGATGTTATATGTGTCGGTGTTATCAAATGCTGTAATCTGCTCATTAATTTAGTCATTTTAAAGGGAGGCAGGTGGTATGGATTGTCAGAGTAGTATATGGATTGTGACGACCTCCCTGGCGCAGTGGCGGCGTGCTCGGATTCGAGTGGGAGGTCGCGGGTTCGATTCCGCCACGGGCCACTTTGGGATTTTATAATTTCTAAATTGGCTCAGGTCTGGTCTGGTGGGAGGCTTTGACCGTGGCTAGTTACCACCCTATCAGCAAAGACGCACTGCCAAGCGATTTAGCGTTCCGGTGTGATGCTGTGTTATTGCCTTCCAAGTTAGTACGACAACATCTTAGACTGCATCATCACTTACCATCAGATGAGATCGCAGTCAAGTACTTGTATAGAATAAAAAAATAAAAGCTATAATTCACAAGTATAGTATGTATTGCTGATATTGACGACCGAATGGCGTAGTGGTAGCGAACCTGCCGTCTGCTCGGAGGTCGTGGGTTCGATTCCCACTACTGGTAAATGGATATTTTCCAGTGACTGCGTGTTTTTCAATACATTATATTTATGTATATTAATACGTATTTATATTTAACAGTTATCTAGTAGTCATAACACAAGCTATCGCTTACTTTGGGGCTAGATTGCGATGTATGTAATGTCCTGATATATATTTATTTATTTACATGTTTTTACAAGTTTATTGCAAATTGAAGGATGGATACCAACTATGTCATGCTTAGACTATATGTTACATAGTTGACAAGCCAATATTTTCCAGATGATGGGACTTTTCTAATACAGTCCGTGTCGGTTAGCCTAAACGAAAGCTTCGTCAGTTTCTTACTTTATGTCAAGTCACAAATATAGAAATTGTGAATATGAATAAGCTATCAAAACTCAGGATATGGTCATCCGAACAATTTACGTAAACCTTTTTCGTACAAACAAACAGTAGCGCTATCTGTCAAAATTCTATAGGTGGCTAAGCGAACTACAGCGTGGCCATACTGTTGGTATTATTTTCACACCGTCCGCCCTGTCTAGGGTAGATGTCAATTTATCAAACATTTATTAAAAGATATCCTTTGCCTTAAGAATTGCAAACACACATCCAAAGATGCCCATGTCAGATTCACTGCGTCCAATAATTTTTCATTGCAATATCATACGGCACTGCAGTGCGCTCATCATCCTGAGACATCAGTTCGCGGGTCTCATTTTGTCCAGTAATTACGTAGGCATTAAGTGCCATGGGGGGCTCGCCAAGCAACCTCCACGAGTGCCCGAGTGCTACGGTGACTCCCTGTAGCGCACGGGCCAATGCTCCCTGGTAACGTCGGTTAATTACCGACGGCTAATAGCTTGGCCCGGTGGATAGGTGACGTTTCTTCGCGTGCCCCTCTGGGTCCCAGCAGAGGGCACAATGTCGAAACGTCTACACCTACCCTGGAGGAGGAAGAAAACCTCATTAAAACTACAGGCGGGGGCGGAAACGCCCACAAGTCCCTTCGGGGCACTACGAGGAAGACAACCTCGTAAAATCACCGAAGTGGGCGGGAACGCTCTTCGAGAGGGATAGTTACGGTGTCACATCCCTCTCGCAGGAGACGCGCCGGTTGCTGGGGTGCGAACACCTTCCTTCAGCGACCGGTGCCGGCCTGCGGGTGACGTACGTAAGGGGTTCTGGCGTCTGTCACCCGAATTCCACCGACAGGCCGAGGTGGTGGCGCGACCTGTTCGGGACACGCCTCCCAGGAGGGCCGGCAGCAGCGACGGGACCTGCGGCTTTGACCTGCCTGCCTGGCCGCGTGGTGGGTCGAGGCCTGGCGGGAGCGCGGTGAATACGCAAGTGAATCCCGTACTCCCGCCTACATGGTCCGTCGTGGCAAAGCACAGGTTTTAGTGGGTGCAAGCCCCACATAACGCCTCCGTGTCCCCTGACGGAGGAGTATGCGTCAGGCATTTCCTGTGGGTAAAAAAAAGGCGTACAGTGCCTTTCAATTAATTCACACATTACCTAGCTTCACGGTAGAATAATAACTGACACCGTGGTGGTACCTACCTACCCAGACGAACTGCGCAAGAAGAATTCTACCGCCAGTATCTAAAACTCAATACGCATTATCATTCTCATTTTGACGACCTCCCTGGCGCAGTGGCGGCGCGTTCAGATTCGAGTGGGGGGTCGCGGGTTCGATTCCCGCCACGGGCCTCTTTGGAATTTTATAATTTCTAAATTGGCTCAGGTCTGTCTGGTAGGAGGTTCGACCGTGGCTAGTTACCACCCTATCAGCAAAGACGCACCGCCAAGCGATTAAGCGTTCCGGTGCGATGCTGGTAGAAACCGTTGGGGTAAATTTACTTACCCTTCCAAGTTAGTATGATAACTTAGACTGCATCATCACTTACCATCAGGTGAGATCGTAGTCAAGTACTAACTTGTATAGAAAAAAAAAACGCATTACACACGGCTTATGATCCACAGTTTTCCGTAATTCTTTGAATTCGTTACGCATTATAAACCGTTGAACTAACTGTAATGTAATAACGTCTTAATATTTTAGAAGACTGGTATTTGAGGAATTTTTGATTGCGAGCAGAATATAATAAACCTAATTAGATACTTATTTGAAAAAAATTCAAACGACGCAACGGGAAATGCAAAAGTACCGATCACAAAAACATAGTGGTATAATAAATTATATAATTGAATGGAAGTGCTAATTAAAAGCACTTTTCTAATAAAATGTTTCGTCTCAAAAAATTTGCGTTTCCCTCTGAATTATTAAGTTAGCTATAATTAATGCTAGTCTAAAAATATTATTGCCTTAACTACTGCGAAATTATATGTTTGAACCTATATTAACTTAATAATTTTTAACCACACAATAAAGCAAAGAAGTGACTATTTGGATGCAAAATGCATTTTAATATTATTATGATTAGGTATGGCCTAATTTTTATGTTGAAAAGTGCCATAAAAAGGTATAGCGGATGAACTAACAGACAGTAAACAAAAATAATTTACCAGAAAACTCTAAACAAAAACGTCCCCCATAATATCCGAAAGTAGGTACTTAGGATAGCATTGAAACCCCATAATCGCATCGCTAAGTGTTTATAAAGTCCCATAGTGATGTATTTAATATTCCGGTTATTCCATAAATTGTCTCATTTCTAGATACACAAACGCCAACTACCTATTGTCTCTCAGGGAATTTCAGCTGGCAATGCATAGCCTATTACCTATCTGCAGACAAAACTCAAATCTAACACTAACATACAGAGCTTAAATTCATTTGCGGAAAAATTTTGTTACCCAGTAATTTCACGTGAACAAATCTGTACCTTATTACGAGATTCATGGGGTTTATATTTTTGTGTGAGTTGTGTGGGAGTTAAGCTGTTTTTTGCTGGGTATAGGTTTTCGACATTGGATAAAGGGTCTATCATTAATCTGACGATAATATCGGTTTGGTAATCATGGATTGCTAAATGATAGGCTAACGTGCTCGGTGTCGACGGCCCTTTGTCCGATAAGGGCCTTTGCGGAAAGTACTGCCTTGAAATACCTATTAGGGCCGGAAATGTTCTATTAACCAATTTTTTCGGCTGAGTATTTTTTATTTAACCCTGGACACTGAATAGGCAATAAAGAGATTTGATGAATATCAAAGTATTCGCAGGTATTAGTTGCTTCCATTAAAACTGTTATTTTTTGTTAAACAAGATTTACCTGTGTTGTCACCTGATGGTAAGTGACGATGCAGCCGTACATGTTATTGCACTAACGTGGAAGGAGTAGGTAATTAATCAAATTACACTAATATTTTAAACGTGTAAAAATAAGTTTGTGTGTAAGTGTTTGAATGTGTGAATATCAGGGTACTCCTTCACACCGCAACTACATAATCGATTTGGCTGTAATTTTGAATACAGATAGATGGTAAACTAGATTAAAACATAGTTTACTTTTTATCCCGAATAAATCAATGGTTCCCGCAGGATTAGTAAAAACCGAAATTCACGTCCGCTAGTAAACAAATACTGCACAAAATTCTCAAATATAAAAAATCTTAGAACGACAGTAGTATAATAGTCCTAGAGATAATAATATTGTTATATACTACATCTACTCTTAAATAAAATTTAAGAGCGTTCATGCAAAACAGCGCGCATCGCGTTTCTTGCCATACTAAATTGGTTTTCGTTGGCGCTGACGCAATTTTGCGCTGATAATGCTATTACAAAAAAATTTATAGTAAAATAAATATACTACTTATTAAAATAGTAAATAACCAGTGACATTGAATATGCAATTAATATTCAATGTCACTGGTTATTTACTATTTTAATAAGTATTAAGTAGTATATTTATTTTACTTTAAATTTTTTTAAATTACTATAATTCAGAAATAACAAAATATCTTGGCCTAAAATGTTATTAATTTTCTAAATATGACATTGTTATAAGTTTGTGTTATAAAACATGGCAAATATCGTGCATCAAAATAGAGCTTCCACCGCTAAGTGAGTAATTAGCCTTTCTAATGAGAAAGTTATACACATATTTTCAAATATTTTTGAGACAAAAACTAGATTATGAAATGCCAAATAATATGATGGCAATTATCTAATCAATAATTGAACACATGACACTCTTATGTTACGTCGAAAATTGTCAATTTTGACTCAAGCATAATTCCAACGCATGAATGGTCTTAATAATTACTTACTGACGACCGCCTAGTTAAATTTCGGTTTTTCATTACTCCTGTGGGATATATATATTTCCGGTTAGCCTTTTTGATATTATCTATGATATTATCTATTTCTATTCCAAATTTCAGCCAAATCGCTTCACTAGTTGCGGGGAAATGTAGCGTCAAACATACACACTCTCTCACCCACAAACTTTCGTCCTTATAACATTAGTGGGATAAAATCCCAAACTGGATAGGGTCAGGAATCGAACTCGGGAATTCCCGTTAGACAGCGCACCACTGCACAAGGAAGGTCACCAATAACTCATTCCGAATTTCAATTTTAAAATTTTGGGACATTATAAATTCGAAGGCGAACGCCATCGGAGACTTAAGCCCCTTAAAAGTTTCCACGGAACTTCGCAATCAAATTTCAGTAAACCTAAGCTAATTGAACTCTCGGAGACTGAAAAAGCTCCGAACATTTAAGCCTAGTTAATAAGTTTCACTTGCGACTGTACTTCAAAGGCGAGCGGGAAATATGTATGCTCTTCTGGGATTACTGTTCGGAAACACTTTCATACGCGGGCTTTTACATAAAATTATTATATACCTAAACATGAAAACTAAGGTGTTATGGTGCTGAAATAAACAGTTCTCAAGTAATATTTTGCTAGGTCCAAAGGTATCGAAACTATACAGGAAAATTTTGTCGACAAACGAACGGCAGTCATCTGTGTGGATGACACGTGCTCAATTTAGCGATCAGATATTATGTCATTCGCGTATATTATTTTTTAATTTCATTCTATTTGAGCGATCAACAACTATCTGTGACAATCGAAAACATGGCTTATGGCTACAACTGCAAGACTTTATAATTTTTATTAACTATAAAATCACTAAACTATATAAACTGTAAGTTATCTGTATAGGTATTTTGATGTGTATTGGTATAGGTATTTTAGTCACTTTAACTTATTATTTGTATTTTTTTTAAGAAGCAATTTACAAAATTAAAAAATTAAACTAATAACTACGTTATAACGCCTCCACAATTTAGTAGCACTTTTGTGGCACTTACTATTTTTATAAGTAATATACTTTTTTATAATAATTTGTCATCAATTGTTGCTTAAATTTTTTGAGATGGCACTGTTGAGGTTCTTATATTCATATTTCCATTTTAAATGTTAACCTAGTAAACCTCGGTTCTAGTCCTATAACGTAACCTAGAAATCCTAATCGCTTCCGTTTTTAAAACTTTGTGAATGTATAACAAGTATTTCATTCATTCATATTTTAATCATCACTAAGAGTGGGCCATTTTTTGTACCTAGATTTTATTTGTAGTGCGAGGAACTAACCGCCAGTGCCATTTTTCAAAAGGCTTCACACACAAAAGTCAGCCTTTACCACTCGGATAATACTCCAAATTTTCATTTCGTAAAAGCTATAAACCCATATTTTTATTAAAAATACCTGAAAAGTGTAATCCCAAACGGAAAAACGGACGCCGTGGCGAGCTCCAATTTTGTTCACATTTTTAGGGTTCCGTACTCCATAAAACGCTACAAACTCTTAAATTAAGTGGAAATTATAAATGTTATTTTGTAGCTCATTTCGTCTTTCCGACACATTTTATATTTCCGACATAATAATGTTAAGTTTCTTAAAGTTTTTTATTCTTCGCTAAGGCTCGGTTGCTTGACTTGACTTTACGTTAGTGTTAGTTAGTTAAACGTAGTTAAATATGGCCTGACTCTTAGGTCTCGAAATAAGGGTCAGATCACCATATTTAACTATAACATTTCGGTTAAAGTCAAGTCAAGTAACCGGGCAAGATAAGTCGAAAGATACTTAGGTATTACGTACTCCAATAAAAATATTTACTGCAATTCAACAATGCTAACAGCTTTTCCTGTGGCTCCGCCCGCGTCAATTTAGGTTCAATACAGAATCTATGGGAACCATGGATTTTTCCGGGATAAAACGTAGGCGAAGCCTAGAAGATAATTCAAGGTACTATCAATTTTCTTTCAGCCAAATCGCAGATTCACATTTGAAACAGGATTAATAGGTTACGAAGAAACTAAATACCCTTAAAAAAGTTCACATGGCATTAACAGATATAGGTACGAATATTGTGTAATTCCAACATCAAATTCAAAGGTAAAGCCGCATTTACACAATGGCGTATGCTGGACCCCTGCAGGCCACGCACAACTGTAGGCCACGATCACTTGGTGTTCATACAATGGCGCATGACTCATTGCTGCCCGGTGAGGCACTTGCGATGGACGTGGAAGTAGTTTAAGGCGAAATCAACGACTCTGCGCGCGAAATTCAAAATTTTCGTGGTTTTTTGCAATTTGTATGCTAGTTACAAGCAGAGATTTTTATATAAATAAACACGTGAAGACGACTGGAATTCCCGCAATTTGACTGCCATGAGCCTACTATGTCTTATTAGCTTACACACAACGCTTACAAACACAGGTTTCCCACCTAGCTCAAGCACCAGTTCCCCTCACTTTTTTACGGTTTTAATACTTATATAATATTAAAATGTAATGTAATTATATGTGATTGGGAAAATAAATAAATTGATTGATTCATTGATTGATTGAGCTTAAAAATTGCGAAAACCACAAAAAATTTGAATTTCGCGGGCACACCCGTGGCATGCTCCTTACGTACATGACTAAGTAATTTTTTATCATTTTTAGGCAAACCATGAACGATCTGCTGAGCGAAATGCTTGCAGAACCATCAGGAGAATTCGATAATTCGAATTTATCAATAATTTAATAATTATTAATTTGAATTTAGTAATTTAATTTTGTTGGAAGTAGTCGCAACAAAAGAATACACTGTTCAGCGGTCGGTGGCGAACTGAGCAATGGGCCATTGTGTGAACACTACAGACCACGCAACGCCACGATTCCTTTGAAGTGTGCGTCAAAAACCGACAACTTCCCGATCGCGCGCCATCGTCGACCATTGTCCGCCATTGCATTTGGGCCAGCATACGCCATTGTGTAAACGCTACTTAAGATTCCAGTTATGGGTAAGCTCTCTTTTTTATTTTATTAATTTATACAGAACCTACATTATCCGAGTCCAAGTCGCACTCTACCATCTTTATTCTTTAAAATACAGCGTGATCCTTTTTCACAGGTGGTAATAATGCGATTTCGGTGTACGAACTAATTGCGACCGGGCCGTATACGGTCCCAATAACATTTATTTTTCATATACGGGTGATTATGTTTTTTTTTCTCGCACTGTACTGCGGTTTGATTGCCGCCCCAGTATTTACGACCCGTTGAGGGGTGGATGTGACATATTAATTTCAAATTTTTGCCGGCCATAAATAACAAGAACTCATCCCGAATATTTTTTAATCTGTTTCTATTTTTTTTTGCTCTACGTAGATGTAATAGGTATGATTTCTTATCTCTACCTATATGGTGTTTGGTGCGCACCGGAACGCAAAACCTTTGCTGGTAGGGTGATAAGTGATAACTAGCTATAGTTGAAGCGAGACAAGATCTTATTTTTTTAATTGATAGGCTTGCGCTTGTCTACAATTGTGTTGGATGGATAGAATTGATGAAGTCTAGGATGGAATGAACTTGCCTAGAAAATGCTTATTCACTCTTTACTTGAAGGCATCCAAATTTGAAATTATGCATGGCTGGGAACACAGAACCAATTTAGAACTCGTACTGTGGGGGGAATCGAAGCTACGACCTCCCATTTGAATCCGAGCCACTGCGCCAAAAATTTACATTTCAACTCTCGAAGAACATTTATTTCTTGTGTCAGCAAACTTGTATCTGAAAATTGTAAAACGATTATTAATTAATGCATTTTGTTTATGAATAATAACAAATAATCATTTGTTCACAAAGAAAAAAAATTATATAAACGTATCCAACGTTTCATTAATGTCCCACAAGAATAAACAAAAATTCATGTTTTTTTTCATTATAAGACAGAATGTTCGTGTGAAACTAAATGAGTCGGCATAATATAGAAGAATTACCGAGTCGGAAAATGATCGGAAAATTATGTTGGTCGACAACAGTAGATGCCATTGCATCGGGACAGTATACACGGCAGGGCAAAGACCTGCTTGGATAAGAACAATCACCTTCTGAATTATTACTGTCTTGTTTACAGTTTAATTTACCTGGTCGCGTGACTCGGGAAATGCTTAATTACTTTACACAAGGGGCGGACATCTCAAAATACAGCGTTTCCATATTAATGTGATAGGTATTTTTGGGAGTTTGCTGGTAGGACTCTAGCAAGTTGGTCGGAAAATTTGGATGTTGTTGTAAAACTATAAAGCTGTTGTGAAAGCTTACTGAGTTTCGGTTTGAAGGGCAGTATAACCGACAGAATACAAGGTTTTAATACCCATTAGGGTTCAAGAATTAGAATATAATAGACAGTGCATTCGTAATAATTATTTTATCGGCGTAATATGTCTTGTTACTCTTTTTACTAAACAACGAATAAAGCTCGAGCTTCCTTTAATATTCTAAATAGTATTATAGTAAACTAAACACCCCTGCCCAGCAAATTCAAAAACGACAAAAATCACGTCTGTAATCTATTTATTTTTAAAGTGAATATTCAGTGAATATTTTAAGCGTTTTTAGTATTTGTTGATATAGCGGCAACAGAAATACATCATCTGTGAAAGTTTCAAGTTTCTAACTATCACGGTTCGAGAGATACATCCTGGTGACAGACGGACGGACGGAAGTCTTATTATTAGGATCCCAATTTCACCCTTTGGGTACGGAACCCTAAAAACCTAATAAAACTTTAACTCGGCGGGCGGACCGACGCATTGAACCTTGACGGAGAAAATAGCAGGCCGCGTGAATCGCTTGCGTCTGCTAATTTCATTTTAAAATAATCCAAAGAAAAGATGCAGCGATTGTTATAAAATAATTAATCAATAAAACAAAAGCGCTATAAGATTCAATTATAAAATTTTTATGCAAATCAAAACCGCCGTCGGGTCAATACCTTACCCGCGTCTGTTGAACTTTAGGTTTAAATGATTTTATTGGCCGAGATCGCAAGTTGATAAGCAGCGGGAAGCTATCCGTATATTTCTGTAATTACCTACTTGTAAAATATATTCGCTATTATTTTATGCAATAAAATAAATATGGTGATTGACCGCTTTTATGGAAGGCAGTGACGTGGTGATTTGTGCCTGTCTGCGTGTCCTGGGTACGCTGCTCGTTTCCTGCTACTTCGTATGGATGAAATTTATGTTCTCCTGTCGAGTGAAAATACTTATGCGACAAGCTCAAAATATGTATATAGGTTTTGTTAGGTTTTGTATAGGTTCAGTTTGGGTGGTAGAAGTATTTAACTTTTAAGGTTCTTATTCGTGGAAGTATAAGATGCAATTAATGTTTATTACTACGTTTATGTCTAATACTTATAATTGAACTCGTTTAAAAGAGAGTTTGCATTCGTTGTCATAGGTTTACTTATGAATATCTGGGTTTTTGAATAGAGATTTGTCTGGTTTAGTATTGGATCGTTTGTGGTACTCCTTAGGAATTCCATATAAAATTACCAATTTTATAATATCATATAAGTGCCAATCCGTTGGCACCGGTACCGGTAAGCGCAGCGTAGGACGACCTCCTGCCCGCTGGACCGATGACCTAAAGAAGGTCGCTGGTAGCGGGTGGATGAGGAAGGCGGAGGACCGTGTGTGGTGGCGCGCTCTCGGAAAGGCCTATGTCCAGCAGTGGATATCAATAGGCTGATTAAGTGATTAAGTATATAAGTGCCTATTTAAATGGTTTGTTACTTTATTATTTATTACTATTTCTTTTGAGGTTGATTAATGAAAATGGAGAAATACCTACTCCGTTTTCAAAGTTTTGTTAGCTATTTGGTTTTATCAAAATGTCGAGATCTAGTAGAAAAGAAAAGTAAATAGGATATTACGTAGATTTAACCCTCGCTTAAAATAAGAAGATACCTACTTACTAAACACGACGAGATACGAAATCCAAAGCTGGTAAAATTATACAATTAGTAGAGATCTCTGTCTTAACAATACATGAAACAAGCCGGCCTTTTCCTCGTAAATGTGATGAAAAATGTCGTATGATACGCGTATGCAATTTAATCTTGACACTCTCATCTTCCTTATCAAGCTTGCGTACAGCTCGCTCTTTTAATACCGACTCAAGTGTTATGACCGACTTTGCACACTTGTGGTATAATGTATTCTTTCAAAATATTAGTCAAATTAAGACTACCTAGATCACTAGATCTAATTATCTAGTAATTGTAAATCATTTAATGAGAATTTATGTAAGGGCAGCCTTATTGCTTCAAGCAACAATTGTTTCTTACATACAACTGGCGTTTGGTAGGAACGACTAAGTATGTACCTTTTGTAGGGCAAAGAACCTCATAACGACGTTGGCCTTCGCTCAAAATGTCAGAGAAAAGCCCTCGAGCCGCGAGCGGAGTATAGAAATAATAAAAATAGGAGCAACAAGAGCTCCGCGCCCGCGCAGGTCACGACTGGCTTGTGTCGACGAACCGAACTGGACTGGACATGTTTTAATGAGGCCTTGGAGACTGGGGCTGACTGGTGCGGCTTTATAGACCCCAACACTGCGATATACAGTGGGGTTAGTACAGGTTTTTGTACGAATTTCGTGTCGACTCGCATCGTACAAACGAATCGAATTCCTATAAATATTTACAGCCAACGCCATTTATGGACAGTCATTGACATGCGGCTGTCAACAGATGGCACTGGCTGTAAATGTATCGAGGAATTCGATTCGTTTGTGCGATGCGAGTCGACTCGAAATTCGTACAAAAACTTGTACTAAGCCCTCAGCTTTGACGTGTGATTCGAGACACACACAAAAATCCAGCTGTGCTATTCTGCAAAAATACTTATTGCAGCGACGAGCTATGTGCTGATTGGTTAATGCTTCCGTCAGTTATGCAGCCAAGGCGACAATTGGCTGCTGATGGCTGCGTTGCTATGGTTACCGTCGATGGTGGGCCGCTGTACAATTTAATTTTTTCGTGAATAACACCCCTGTCAATCGTCATGTCTAGTTGACAAAATTAACTTTATTTCAAATTTAGATAAAAAAATTCGACGACCGAATGGCGTAGTGGTAGTGAACCTGCTGTCTGCGCCGGAGGTCGTGGGTTCGATTCCCACTACTGGTAAATGTTTGTGTGATGAGCATGAATGTTTTCCAGTGTCTGGATGTTTTTCAATATATTATATTCATGTATATTAATATGTATGTATATTTATCAGTTATCTAGCACCCATAACACACCTATCGCTTACTTTGGGGCTAGATTGCGATGTGTAAAAATTTCCCGTGTATAAAAAAAACAGGCATGTGACTGTTAAATATGGCGGTCTGATTATCTTTAGTCATCATAAAGAGTCGTTTAGACGTTTACTTACGACTTTTAGACCCAAGATCACCGAAATAAATGACTTTTTTCAAAATTTAATTTAGTTTTTCGCTGTTTGCAGGAATGCAGTAGTTCTACACAGCACAATTGAGACTTTGATGTACCAATCCCGATGGTACGGGGTGCCTGCAGTCAGGCGAACTGTAAAAGGTGAAAAAGTAAGAATTTTTCAGAGCCTTTCAGCCAGAAAGACGTGAAGTCGTTCGTTCTAGATTTCGTCCTTCGCCCGATCTGTACCCTTACATCCAGAAGTAGCAAGATTTATCACACGCCTAATCCGAACCATATTTCACATTAGTCCGTGCACATTTTAAAGCCGATGCACCTTGCGCCCAGAGGATATTGATACCATAAATCTATATGAAGTGTTTTATACACCCAGCTCTAAAAGATTTTCCCTGCCCGCTACACTTTTGCCGGGTTTACGACCGTCGCTACGTATAGAAAATGCTACCGACTGAATTTTGTCCAGAGAAACTCCGAGTTCGATTACCGACCAAGACTTAAAAGGCTGAATTTGTTGTTGGTTCTTCTAAAGGGTGGGTGCGTTTGAACTTTACCCAGCCCAACTTTACTTTTAAGTCCACGGAAACATTTATTTTTTATAATTAGTTAATGGTTATCTCTTCTCAAATCTTCTCTATCCGTTCAAAGTCCAAACAGACTTCGCTGCGTCCTATCTATACCCTGTTCAAAACATCGACTTACAAAGCTGAACATTTTAAAGTCTTAAAAAGAGGTACCTAATTTTTTTAAGCTGAATTCACAAAAATTGTTAATTTTGTACCTAATCTTCAGAGTTATTTTCTACGAATCTTGCGATATTCGGTTAAACTGTACATTTGGCAATTTGCTTCATCAAATGGCATGAGTGCCTTCATTAAATATAATTGTTGATAATTTTTGCAATTGCCGATTTTAGGCTCACCACTCTTACCAAATGTGGATTAGCTAGCGGGGTGGTCTATAAAATCATACACATGTAGAATAGAATTGAATTAGTTATTCTTTAATCCACGTAGGCCTGTAGGCCTAGCATAGAGGCTCTTAAGACAAGTCATTTCATTTTACACTGTCTCTATAATGCTGATAAATATTCCAAGACTTAAAGATAAGTTTATAAGGGTTCACAAACGCGCCCTGACGCCTTAATCCACCACAAACTCAGACGGATATTCTCTTATGTTTAAATCACCATTTAACAACAATAAGTATATATAAAAATTACTAAATAGGATGGAAACAATGGAGCAATTCATTATCAATCACTCCCAAGGGCTTGGGGGGTAATCTGTGCTTGTGTCGCTAATAATATAGTCCTTAATATTATAGTATGCTTTATTAATGAGTTAAGGCTTGACTTGAACGTAAAGCTTAATGTAACTATTGAACTAAAGTATAGTATGGGTTTTAGATCCGTAAGCAGAACTTACTCAGTATATAAAAACGGTAAACACAATCCATGTACCCAAGTAGGCATGAATGTATGTCATAATTTATTTTTAATCGTAATTATTTTGCAATGCTTCCGTGAGTAAATACAATATGTAATCTAATAAGGCGATACTACGCATTACGACGAAGGTTATATGCCTAGGAGCTCATTACTAGCGTATTTTATATGACTGTGCGTGTAATAAACGCGATTTAGTAGCTTTTTATTCTACATCTTTATTAGGATTAGGTATCCTATGTTTTATGTGTGCATTACTGCATAGTTATCTATGAAATAAAAAAAAATCCCACAAATAATACAGAATAGAGAAAAGAGAGTGAATAAAACTAAATAACGGCGACCTCCCTGGCGCGCGCTCGGATTCGAGTGGGAGGTCGCGGGTTCGATTCCCGCGACGGGCCACTTTGGAGCTTTATAGTTTCTAAATTTTTTTTAAATATAATCACAGGTACTAAACAATGTATTTAATTAATAAGAATAATAAGAATAAGAATAATTTATTATACAAAACTTACAACTGTGGCTTAATATCTAATGTTACAAAGTGAGATTGCAATGGCTTGTATTTTATACACAGATTTTTAACACGCAGACTCTGCACTAAGATTGAACTTGTACTGCAGAGGTCTGCATACCCTTCGGGGGATCTCGTGAAGCCAATATTAAGAAAATAAAAATAAAATAAAAAAAAACTATATATAAAAATTACATATTAATTTCTATTTTACACATGTGGTATGAATAGATGTATGTGTGTGCATGTGTATGTGTGTTGTGAATGTGGTTTGTGTGTGTGTGTGTGTGTGTGTGTGTGTGTGTGTGTGTGTGTGTGTGTGTGTGTGTGTGTGTGTGTGTGTGCGTATGTGTGTGTGTTTGTGAGTATGTGTGAGTGTGACTGAGTATGAGCATGTTTGTAAGTTAGTGAATACTTTTAAGTATTTTTTCAGTTTCGTCATAGTTCAGTGATTTTAGGAAATCCGTAACAGCAATTTTGAAATCCCTATTTGTAAGTGATTTTAGGTTTTTGACATAGGTACTTACTGACTTTGTTGTAAATAAACGGACATAAATACTTTGATTGATGTTGAGCTAATCTAGTTTTTACCATAGGGATGTCAAAACATTTATCTTGTCTTCGCTTTGTTTTTATGTTAGATTCAACTAATTGGGATACTTTTGCGTGTTGAGCCAAGATTAAGTTCAGAATAAATAGCTGTCGTACAGTTAGTACCTTACATTCTCTATATAGATCAGCAGTTGGGTATCTAAAGGGCTTAAACGTGGCAACTTTTAAAATTATCAATGAACAAATTCAAATGAGACTCTGGGGGCAAAATGTTGTCGGATAGATTGCTCAAGGACACTCAAGTCATAAATAAGCATCAAAGCGACTTGATTGATAAATAAATAATTGCTAAGTGGCTCGTTTTCCGAAATGGGTCGCCTCAAAACCTTGGCTGCGCTGAAAATGAGTCAGACGCGAGATTGTGAACAAAATGATTGAGATAATAAGCGGATACGTACGTTTTGGTCACGATCCAATTGACAATGATCGGTGCTGGATCAGTCGAGGGATGTCGCGTCGACGAAACGAGGGATTTTTTATATCGATGTAATTTTTTTATCATCTTTGTCAACCTGTGATAGTTTCAGCTGAGGTTTCTATCAATGCTTAACTTGGCAATCGTTTTTTTTAAATAATCCACTTGACTTGAAGAAAAAATTGGTCGCTTTTAAATTTTGGGTAAGCTGTCTAAACTACGGAGTTGTTATTAATTATTCACAAGCTTTTTTATGTTAGATTTACTACTTAAATATCACTTAAGTATGATTATAAGAAAAATATGATTCTTACTAAATTAATCAAAATATTCCATCCATTATTATCTAAATATATTACATTGACTTGTTAATTTTACTAATTGACACTACAAGATCTGCGAGAGATAATTTAAAAACAGCGATAAATCCATCTAATCCCTTCACTACGGCTAACCTTTACTCGGCCGTTTTGCTTTTGCAAGTTTAATCATGCTTCGTGGCCGTTCGTGACGCAACGTTTCGCAAGCCTAATCATTATTTTATCTTACAAATTGTATTCATGTTGGGACTGACGACTGTCGATAGCTGTAATGCCTCGACCACACTTACGACGACTCTACCTCAACAACTAAGCAAAAGTTTCACGCGTATCTTAATTTTTTAAAATTTTGTGCGTCGCACAGAGCCACATCGACTTATTTTTTAATTTTTTTTAAGCGCTTACTTATGTATTTTATCTCCCGAAGATACAAGAAGTCACTTGCTAATTATAAGTTTTTTTAATGGATTTTTAATCACCACGGTTCACTGGATCCTCTCGCAGTCCATCTGATGATCGTTTATATCGCCTATATAAACGCCTGTTGTGAAGATCGATCTCTTTCATTGTCAAGTTGTGTTGCAAGTGCAACAACTTAATAGAAAGAGAATTTGTTTGTACGTTGAATACTATAGACAGTCTAAAAGCGTCGATACAACATGGATCAACACCAATACACGTGGAAAATGAAATAGATGCAAAGCGATGAATGCTTTAAGGTTTTGTCGCTAGTGTAATCGAGCCTTAACAGGGTATCTCGATTGTTGTCAAGCGTGCGTCGTATCGATAACTGCCGTAATAAATTGTTTGTCATCACTAAAGTTATAGCGGTTGAGGTGTGCTGCAAGGGCTTTCTAAATGATTCTTTGATGCGAAATTAATTTTAAGGACTTGACGGATCATTACTCCTGTTTTTTGCTTGCCTCAAAAGTCTTATAATATCCTTGATGAATGTGGTGTTTGGGTGAAAGGTCATGGGTTCATTTCCCAGCATGCATCAGTTTGGCTTTAGAGTTTATGTTTTCTTAATGGTTCAGGTTTGCTCACATAAATAGGGCCAAGAGGCTTTGGCTTAACTGTGATTAAGCTTTTAGGTGAGATTTATGAAGGGTTATAATTAATTATACCAATTCCAAGCCCTATTCCACATTTCTGATATGAACTTCTTGGGTTTGAAAGAAAGATTCTTCCGGTTTCTGTGTTTTTTGATATCTTCCTAAAATTTAGGTGATTTAAAATAAAGAAAAAATATGCATTTTCTGTCATTCACGGCCTAGCCTAGAATTCCTAGTACTTATTCATTACTTCCGACCGGCTAAGATTATCACTTAAAAATCTGATGCAATATCCAGTTTAGTCAAAGTGTTGCAAATGTATTCGTTGTTCTCTTCTAAATAAGACTTATTGTGTTAGTCAGCTGCATCATCATCACTTAACACCTGCAAATGAGATCACTTAAAATTATTCACTTTCCAATTAAAGAAATCAATTAAATATTCATTAAGCTTTAGAGATTGACCCCCGTTTTACGAGGATTTGTAAGGGTTCTGTACCCAAAGGGTGAAAACGGAACCCTATTACTAAGACTTTATCCGTCAGTTACCAGGCTGTATCTATTGAACCGTAATAGTAACACACTTGAAATTTTCACAGTGATGTATTTCTGTTGCCGCTCAACAAATACAACAATGTAGACAAAAATAAATTTTGGGGGGGGGGGGGGGGGGCGGTTATACAACAAGCGTGGTGTTTTGCTTCTTTTTAGAATTTTGCGCGCCAGAGGTGTTTTGGTTAGCACGGAACTCTCAGTGCGTGAACCCGACTCGCACTTGACTAATTATTTTAAAAAATTGTGTAGTTTTTCTTCATGTAGAGAGAGGCATGATATAAATAAATAAATAAATAAATTTTTATTTCAGAGCAAAACTCCATAAAATTTTGTTAGTAACAGTAATCTTAAACCCATGTTAGTTCCTAATCTTAAAAAACTAAACTCTATTGTTAGTATACACATGCTCTTAAACCTATGTTAGTTCCTAATGATAAAAACTAAACTATAATTGTTAGTATACACATGCACTTAAACCTATGTTAGTACTAATTCTAATTCCTACCTATCTTCGCCCCCCACCCCTGGCATGTGCACCGTCCCAGGACCTCCAGATAATAAAAAAGCCTAAGCTCATTATAATTTATTGAATATACAATTACTTACAAAACACCCACGTGAATTTCGGTAGGAAATTAGGGTTTTTTTAATATCCCATGGGAAGTATGGATTTTTCCGGGATAAAAAGTAGCCTGTCACACACACATACACACACACACTTACACACAAACTTTCGCCCTTGTAATATTAGTGTGAAGTGTGATATAGCTATCGAATTTTAAAAAGCTTAGTCCTTTCCTATCTACAGATGATAGATTCCCATTTGTTAAAAAAAAACTGTAAAGGAACGAAGGGAATGATCTACACAGACATAAATATGAATGTCCTTTCACAATAAAATAATATATTGCAATCAATAAAAATAATTACGCAACCATTACTCAGGGAGCAAACGACGCGTGCTATCATACGATTACAATATTATTATTTTTTATTTGCACTCCTATAGCAATGCGAAAATTACTGGAACTCCTCAAAATTTAACATCCATTGAAGTTTACACACCGACTGACATCAATAGAGCAGATTAAAAGAAGCATTGGATTTGAAATAGTCACAATTGTAATGCATTAAAATATCAGCAACGATATAATAGTAGAAGATGATTTTATACTTGTCTCGACTTGTTAATGGCTCGGAGTCAAAGTAGTCATGCATGATGACCAATAGGTCCGGATTTTGCACGAAGGAGTTAAAAATAATTAGGCGATTTGAAAGCTGGTGAATAGTAACGAGGTAATGGCAAACATCATAGGCTTAGAGTAACACAACGAGCGATGGAAAGAGCTATGCTTGGAGTATGTTTGTACAATCGAATTATAAACGAGGAGATTAGCAAAAAAAAACCGAAGCGACCGTTAATGACAGCCACGCACTAGGAAATGCAGAGTTTGGCACATCCCCCATATTAGGTGGACGGTCGACTTCAAAAGAGTAGCAGTGAAACTGGCTTCAGGTGATACAAATTCGTGTTGTTTGGCGATCTCTTCAGGAGGCGTGGTCTTCAATCGGCTGACAAGGCAACGACAAAGTATATGACCTACTCTATAGTCTGTAGAAGTAGGAAAATACAAATGTATTTTTTAACCGTTCTTTAATTTATTCACTAAAGGAAAAGATAAATGCGGTCAAATCGTCTCCCGCCGAGACGGCAATTCTAATTAATGAATCACAATTTGTTTTGATTCTCTCTAATGTATTTCCTCTGCGTTAATTTGTACGGTTCATTGCTGATTCTTTTAGCTAGAAACAACATTGTGTCGATAATAAATTCGATACTAACGGTCAACCTTTTAAAGTTTAAAATAAAAGCTTGTAAATAATTAAAAGTTGCTTGTAAAATAATTTGTCTTGAGTAAGTTGTAAAAAGTCTGGTATAGTCATTACCTAGCATACCTACTTAATTAGCATAGATAGTAGAAAGATATCTAGTGGTTTTTATCGGCTGAACAGTAAATATGTTGTGCACTTAGTTTTTAGTGGACAATTAATAAATATATCAAAATAGAGCTATTAGACGGAATTATTTTATAATTATTATTCAACTGGTGGTAGCGCTCTTATTGCGAAGTATCAACGTGGTGTCAGTTAATTTATCGTAAAGCAGTATTCATGTTTTTCGGTTGAATTTATTTCTGTCTTTCTCAGTCTTACGGATACGTAGGTAGGTGCGACATGCAGCGTCGCGGAAGAATATAACAGAAAAACGACCTTTTACCTAATTACTCAAAAACTAAGCCACTTATCAAAAATCTGTTTCTAAGCGTTTTTGGATATTATTATTACCGACACTTTAAAACAAAAATTATAATTACATCTAATGTAGTTTCCGTTAAAAATTAGAATAACTGAGACTTTTAGGAGAACTTTCTATCGAGAAAATTTTAGCCAATCGTGTTTCTGCTTCTAAGCGATTTTAATTATAATAAATAATAATACATTTTAATAATTAATGACAATAAAGGCCCAAATTGGTAAGTAACAATTTATAATTTTAGATTAAAGACCCAAAATACATGACGTGTAAATTTGTCTTTATAGTTTTTAAATAAAACTTCATTCAAAATCGCTTAAATACGGCTTCTATACGCGGTTAAAAGAGTAGGTAGGTACTGTATTCCAACGTGATTACTGGGCAGAATGACGCTTACAGGAACTGATGTTACAGTGCAAATAGCATATTATATATTACTAGCTGACCCGGCTAAAGTTTTTTTTGCCATTCATAATAATCAGTCGAACTGTTTCGGAGGAGTAACAAACACGGTGACATAAGAATTTTGGATATTAGATAATACCTGCAGCACATCACTTATCATCAGTATAATTCCCATACTTTTTTTAATTTTTGAAGCGATGACGGTCGCAGACTAAGAATTAATATGTCACATGGCTAGAAGCATTGCTCTGATTTTTTTGAATATTCAGTACAATGTAATTAGTTGTCGGTTATTCGGCCAACGTATAAAATAAAAACCACGCAACATTTCCGTACACCCGATTTCCCCGTATCCAATATCGACACCCGAATAGAATGTACCTTTCCGAAATTCGCGGGATCATGCGGTTTTTTGTGCGAAACCCATCTGACCACAAACCACCTAAAAAGACCACCGTTCATGCACACAATACCGCCGCGTCCTGTACTCAATGTCAATGACCAAAACTGACTCAGCCACGTCCGTTACCAATGAGTAAGAATTAATTAAACTCCGAGAACACGATAAAAATTAATACTCAGGTACTCGCCGCTCGGTCGATAAGACCCTTTAGGTAAATAATAATGCAAACTTTTTTTTACACGCGACGATGAAAGTTTTATCGCACTAACCTAGTACACACAGCATCGCGACGAAACGCTAAATCGCTTGGTGGTGCGTCTTTGCTGTTAAGGTGGTATAAGATGCGGCCGAAGCCTCCCACGGCCCACCAGACACCTGAGCCAAAATATAAATTATTTAGCAGGACAGATTACTTTGTTTTGCTATAATCCGCTACTTGAAAATATTCTGTATGGTGCAATATGCAGGAACACTGCCCACATGAAACACCACACACAAATTTTCCAACACTTTCTTCGACGCACGTTTCGTCCCGACACCGGGACATTCTCAGGAGATGTTGATTTCACAATTCGAAATCGTAGAGATCTCTACGATTCATTCCATTCAATAGAAATTATTTTTCAAAGTGGCCCGTGGCAGGAATCAAACCAGTGAACTCCCTCCCAAACGAATACTAATAATTTATTGTTTGCATTGTAACTAGCCATGATCTACTGCAGATCAGGAAGTTCTTAACTTTAAGAATAAAATAAAGGACTAGAAAGACCCGCTAAAATGTTAATAAATAATTAGGTGTTTGAAACAAAAGCAAGAAAAAAAAACTTTATTTAAGATACACATTACGAAGGTTACATAATATGGAGGAAAAGAAACAAGAAAAACTTATATTGGAAGAGATGATTCTATGCTCTAAATACAGTTAGATTTTATGAGTTGTAATAATTAAAAGTTTAACAATAATATCATTTATTAGGATAAACGTAAAAATCTTACTTGTGAATTTTAGTGTTAATCGTTAAAATTATAATGGTCAATCTGACCTTAACAACAGAGTTGAAAATGAACTTCCAGTATTAGGTTACCGTTAGGTTCAGGACGCTTCGGCGAAAATCGACGATTTAGGATTTGTCTTAGTCATCGAGCAGCAAACTTGGGAGAAGAATGAAATAATCTTGTCTCATAACACCACTTAAACCGTTTCTAGTGGCTAATCTCAAATTTTTTAACAAGTATGAGGGGGTTTTATTGTATGTTGTTTCACTCACTTACTAAGTATACTTATACGTATCTTTCATAGTCGTAGGGGTCGACAATAATAGTACATTGCCGGCTGGTATATAATATGCTCAGCCTGCCAAAATTAGATGACTGCACGAGTCCTGTACCTGTGTGTGTTGATACAAGTTGGCACAAGCCTATGATACTGGAAACATTCTGACATTGCTATAATTAAATTAACACGCACTTAAGTGGCTGGCCACTGGCATTGCATAACAATAATACTGCTGTAAGGAAACAAATTGCAAATAATGCTATAATTGAATAATAGGTGTTGTTATGAAAAAAAATCAAGTTTGATTCAAATATAATAATAGTATTATTTGACCCACTGGTCTTGTTATTTGCTAGAACAGTAAATTATGAAAACGACACGCCTTACAGGTTCTCGAGGGGAAGGACCGAGCTGCTTTTTGTTTTTAGCTGATGATAACTGTAATTTGGAATTATGGTAAGGACAGGTCCGTAAAGATGCGCACGTCAGGACTCCGAGATAAAAGATTTGATACGTTATTTATGGAGGTGTGTGATTGAAAATAATTGGGTTTGGTTGTAGCTGATACTTAGAAAAATTATTTTTAACTTCGACCGTTCGATGGGTAGGCGAGATAATTTAGACATTTTTATGGCTTTATACCTACTAGGTAGTGATATTAAATTTATTTGAAACAAGTGGAAAATTAAAAAATTTTAAAACACCCACGACTTTTGCAGACTTGTAATTGAAAAAGGATTAAATAATTTTTTTGAAACTCCCCGACTAAAGGCAAGTAAGAACTAAGAACCTATCAGTATAATTACAAATCCAAGAAAATCCTCCGGAGCTGCTGTGTTTTGCCTATGACGGTTTGATGGTGCTGTTTACCAGTTGATGACTAATTCAATTTCTTGATACTTCTCATATACCGGCAGTTTATCAATACTTACTAATTACATTAATTGATATTGGAAACGAAAATAGCAGCTCCGACGGATTTTCTTGGATTTGTAATTATACTGATAGGTTCTTCGTTCTTACTTGCCTTTAGTCGGGGAGTTTCAAAAAAATTATTTAATCCTTTTTCAATTACAAGTCTGCAAAAGTCGTGGGTGTTTTAAAATTTTTTAATTTTCCACTTGTTTTATAGTTTTTCGATTAATATATTAATGTGATTTAAATTATATTATTATTAAGAAATGAAAATTAATCTTCAAACTGATAACTTAAATTTCTTTACGCCTGGTCGATGCAACGCGTGACCAAAATGCTGGCCTCTATTTTGCCCAGAGAATAAGTATCGCGATACTACGAGGCAATGGGGCTAGCATTTTGGGAACAATTCCCTCTGACAGCGGTCTACTAGATTAATTTTTTTTTTTTTTTTTTTTTTTTTTTTTTTTTTTTTTTTTTTTTTTTTAACATTTTAGATTAATATGTAGTTTTTATTTTAGATAAGTATGTAGTTTTTAATTTAGATATAGTTTAATTTTATACCTAGTTTTAATTTATAACTTTTAATTTAAGCTTATTTTAGTTAATCTTCAAACTAGCCATTAGCTTCTCTAGCAGCGTTTGAAGGCATCATCCCTTCCACGTCATAAAGAGACGTTTATTGTGGCGCCCCCTGCTGTTCAATCACAAGAACAATTATCTACGAACCATTTCCAATGACTCACTAATATTTGAAACAAAACTGTATCCAAATCGGTTCAGTCGTTTTCGTAATAATTGAGAACATTCGTTTGCATTGTAAATGTTTTTTATGGCGCCCCCTGGTGATCGATGTTCGTAACAACTATCTAAGAACCATCGCCAATGAATACCAAACATTATACAGAAAACCACATCTTAATCGGTCAAGCCGTTTTTGAAATAAATGGGAACATTCGTTTGCAATATAAATGTATTTTATGGCGCCCCCTGGTAATCGATGTTCGTAACAACTGTCTAAGAACTATTGCCGCTGAACACCAAACATTGTACAGAAAACCGCATCTAAATCGGTCAAGCCGTTTTTGAAATAAATGGGAACATCGATGTGCACACACAAACAAACCAACAAACAAACAAACAAACAAACAAAAATATTTTTGCATTATTGGTTTTTGTGAACAATTTAACATACAAACAAACATAAAATCTTTTTAATAGAGTAATGTACAAACGGTCTCTCACCCTAAACGCATATACCCGTACTCCGTTCCGTCGTGGGTAAAAATATACTTCAAACGCACCGATGAAGGTAAATTTAGTCTTTGTACACACGTTTACATTTTGAGCCGTGTGATAAGTTTTACAATCTACATCAGCTGTTATAATATGTACTTTAACCATGTGTGTATTTTATTTTTTGAGTGCTTTGTGATGTACTAATAAAGAGACTTGCATTTCATTCATTTCATCTCACTACAATAAAAATGTGGTCTTTAAAGCAATCTGTCTTTTTTGTGCAAAAAAGCTGATTTTTTCTGCATTATGAAAATTGTTAAAATCTAAATTCTATACCGATTTTGATAATGATACCGATGAAATCATATCCTTGCACACCATAGTATCAAGTATGGCAATACACGGTGACCATTTGTGTGCTTAGCAAATAAAAACCTATGTATTATATTCTTCTTGAAATTCTGCCTTATTTTTCTATGAAATCTCACGAAAAAAGTTTAAAAGACCTTTTTAGGGTTCCGTACCAAAATGGTAAAATGGAACCCTTATGGTGCGACTTTCTCCGTCTGTCTGTCCGTCTGTCTGTCTGTCCGTCACACTCGATTATTTCAGTAACTACCGAAGCTATCGATATGAAATTTGGAATAGTTGTGTATATTAGTGGCCCAATGACACTGGAATAAAAAAAAATGGAAATTATTTTTGTTCTTATTTAAAAAGGGGGGAAAATCGGAGGCTTGAAATTTAAAAGTGAGATAACTGTACTGTGTGGGGTATCATATGAAAGGGTTTACTTTGTACTTTCCAAAACCAATTTTTAATTATTTTTAGTCGTGATAGTTTTTGATTTATCGGGGAAAATGTCTAAAAAAATACCGTTCCCCCCCCCTTATCTCCGGAGTTTACCAATCGAAAAATCTCAAATAATTATGGTCAATAGGAATTTACGTATATTTTACAGGAAAACTATAGCAAATGCTCTAACTAGCATAGTTTTTTTGATATTAATAACAATAAACCTCTACAAACAAAGTTAGTTTTGAGGTTCATAAACAAAGGTAATTATTACTGTTTTACATCTTTGGTCGTTACAGTTTTGGTCGTGTTACATCTACATTAGTATGCCAGATTGTTTTGCTTCAGTACTTCTTGAGTACGGAACCCTCGGTGCGCGAGTCCGACTCGCACTTGGCCGGTTTTTTTTACTTCGAAGAGAACCTTAGACTGTAAGGGGCGGAGTAGCATGATAGCGGGGATCCTCCCAAAGTTATCTAAATTTCATGATTTTTGGACAACAACATGTACCCCAAAGGTTTTTCAGTTTTTGTGTAGTTATTTCAATCCATAAACTTCATACTGTTACGTGCTGGGTTCGACAATTTGGAATAAAACACCTGCTGATCCTTGATGAGACTTTATTCGGTACTTCCAGTATCCAATATCCCTGGTCTTCCTCGTAGTTCGCTTCCTCTTCGCTCTTGATCGCTTGCTTCGCTTGTTCACCTTTCTCGTCCCTCAGTCAGACTGACTCGTCGGTGCGCGGCCCGCTTTTTATATGCATCTGAACGAGTCTCGAAGCTTCCACCCTCATTATTTATTGGTAGGGTCGATCGTTCGAGACGTGGGAATTACCAGAAACCCATTGTTTATAGAGGTCACTGACCCCTTAAGTTGTTTACAACTTACGAGTGGTATTTCGGCAGTGCGATTATAAACCTTATGGCGCTTGTCATAGGGTTCACTTGTAACACTGCCCTCCTCTTAGCGATGCTCGTCCCGAGCATCACTGTTGCTCCCGTGATGTCTCGCCAGGCGATCGATGTGTACCACCTTAAATGCACCTCTTGGTTGACGTTGAATCCTATACGTGACATCATTCATACGGGTGACCACTTTGTACGGACCCTCCCATCTGGTTTGCAATTTTGGAGACTTCCCTTTCCGACGAGTCGGATTATGCAGCCATACTAAGGCTCCTTCCTCGAATCCGCTCGTGTTCGATTTACGGTCGTATCTGGTTTTCATTTTCTCGCTCGATTGCAATCCGTTTTCCCGTACTGAGGCATGTATCTCCCGCATTTTTTCCTTCAGGTTGGCAACGTAATCCTGAATGGTGCAAGGTTCGTCCGGTGATCCTCCCGTCAATAAGTCTATTGGCAACCGGAGTTCCCTGCCATAGTTGACAAACGCCGGAGTTGCCTTAATGCTCTCATGCTCTGCTGTCCTGTAGGCGAGGAGGAACAGTGGGATGTACTTGTCCCAGTCTCTCTGATGGGTGTCCACCAGTTTAGCCAAATGTCTTTCAAGAGTCTGATTAAATCTTTCCACCATCCCATCCGACTGCGGGTGGTATGCAGTTGTGCGCGTTTTATGCAGACCTAAAGTTCTGCATACTTCCTGAAACACTTGTGACTCAAAGTTCCTCCCCTGATCGGAGTGGATCTCCAGCGGTACACCAAAACGACATATGACCTCCTCGACTAGCTTAGTTGCAACGGTTGTAGCTTCCTGGTTAGGTATGGCAAACACTTCTGGCCACTTAGTGAAGTAGTCCATAACAACCATGAAGTATTTGTTCCCCGATTCCGTCACAGGAAATGGCCCGGCTACATCCACAGCTATACGTTCCCAAGGTGCACCAACGTTGTACAGTTGCAGGTTACCCCTACTCCTTGTCTGTGGTCCCTTCACAGCAGCGCAAGTGGTACATTTACGGCACCAAGCCTGCACATCTTCCCGACAATGAAGCCAGTAGAACCTCTCTCGTACCTTCGTTAGTGTCTTCTTGACGCCAAGATGGCCTCCCGAAACACCGTCGTGCACTTCACGAAGGACATCGGGTACTTTGGACCTCGGAACAATTATCTGAAGATGGAACTCCCTGCCGTTAGTCTTCTCCCATTTCCGGTAAAGTATTCCATTCTGTAGAATAAGACTGTTCCACTGAGCCCAATAAGCCTTAGTGACAACACTCGTAGGTGCAACCTCACTCCATGTTGGTCTAGCGTCCCCCCTTTTCTTCCACCCGATTATATGCCTCAGATCATCATCATCCTCTTGAGCCATCTTCATTGCATTATCCTCCCAGGGTCCTAAGGGACTCGTCGTGGTAAGTTTCAACGTCGCTTCCATGGACTCCTGTTTGATGCAATGTCTACAGTCATCCGGGCATGGTCTTCGTGAAAGTGCATCTGCATTTCCGTGAGACTTCCCACTGCGATGTTGAGTCTCGAAGTCATATTCCTGGAGTTGTTCGATCCATCGAGCGACCTGACCTTCAGGATTCTTAAATTGCAGTAGCCATTTCAGTGCTGCATGATCGGTGCGTAGTAAAAACCGTCGACCTATAAGGTATTTGCTGAAGTGCTGTAACGTTTTTACCACGGCCAAAAGCTCTCTTCTTGTCACACAGTAGTTCCGTTCCGGTCTCGATAGTGATTTGCTGAAATATCCAATCACCACTTCTCTATCGCCCTGTTTTTGAGAAAGCACTCCTCCAATCGCCGTATTACTTGCATCTGAATCGACGATAAACTGGCCCTCTGGTCGTGGGTAACCCAAAATTGGTGTTTCACATAAGCATTTCTTCAGATTTTTAAAGGAATTCTCGCAGGCTTCATCCCAACAAAACTGTCGTTTCTCTTCTGTTAGTTTGTGTAATGGTTTTGCGATCTCCGAAAACCCTTTAACAAAACGCCTGTAGTAGGAACACAAGCCCAAAAATGCCCTTACCTCTGTCTTGTCTTTGGGGGTGGGCCATTTTTTAACCGCTTCAACTTTCGCTGGGTCGGTTTGTATGCCCTCACTAGTGATGACATGGCCGAGATAATTCACTTCATTTCTGAATAACTGACACTTCTTCGGGTTCAGTTTTAAGTTTGCTCCATATATTTTTGCGAAGACGCGTTCCAAGTTTCGCAAATGGTCCTCGAAGTCCCGACCCATGACAACGACGTCATCCAGATATACCAAGCAGGCGTCTCCTACTAACCCTGCTAGCACACACTCCATGAGTCGTTCAAAGGTGGCAGGCGCGTTGCACAAACCAAATGGCATGACATTGAACTGCCATAATCCCTTTCCTGTTGAGAACGCTGTCTTCTCCTTGTCTTTTGGATGGATTTCCACCTGCCAGTAACCAGATTTCAGGTCTAGAGTGGAAAACCATTTCATGCCACTCAAGGTGTCCAGAGTGTCATCTATTCTGGGTAGAGGGTAACTGTCCTTCTTTGTGATGTCATTGAGTCGCCTATAGTCCACACAGAACCGTGTGCTTCCATCTTTCTTTTTCACTAGCACAACAGGCGAACACCATGGACTTGAGGATGGTTCAATGATTTTGTTCTTTTCCATCTCTTGCAGCATATCCTTGACTTCTTTCTCTTTCGCTATCGGTATCCGTCTTGCCCGCTGACGGATGGGTCTCTCGTTGCCGGTATCAATTCTATGCTGCACTAACGACGTTCTTCCCGGGTTTCCTTCCTGACTAGAAAAGATGTCCGCGTAGCGTAAAAGAAACTTCTTAGCCTTGATGCTTTGCGAATAAGTCAGGTTACTTTTGCAGTCTTTAAGGAGTTCATTGACTGTAGAATCATTCCAAATGCCCGATTTATCCGTCTTTGCTTGCGAGATAACAGGTGCTGGGGCTTCCTCCGTGCCAGCCAGTACTCGCCCCTTAGTTCTGGCTGTTACTCGTTTCCCTGATTTTTAGGGGAACCTGTATCCCCACTCTTCTTCTTCAGCTCCTCCAAATATTCCTCCACTTTCTTTAACCTAGACATCTGTGACTCTTTTTGTGGGCAATTCAGCTGCAGATGCCCTCGTTCGCCGCATTTATAGCACACAACACCAAGGTTCTTGAATGAGGTCTTGACCTCTTTCACCTCCTCCGATACTTCACGTAGCTTGTGAACAGGTGCCTGCCGAATGTCGTGTCGCACTGCCTCGACTTCCAAGGCATGCGCCAACGCTTCCTTTAATGAGGCATGATGGCGAAGCCTCACGGCAGCTCTTACCTCCAGGTCTCTGATTCCATCAACAAATGCTTGCACGGTATTTGCAGTTGTCATTTTGTCATCGGCCGATGGATACGCTTTCCGCACGAGCTTTTCGATTTCCAACGCCCATTGCTGGAGCCCTTCTCCAGCTCGTTGAACTCTGTCGCGCAGCTGGGCGCGGAAAACATGCTCCAGATGTCGTTCCCCGTACCTAGATTCGAGTGCATCCAACAGCTCTTTATATCCACAACCCGAACTAGGCAGGGCCTCCAGAACGGTTAGAGCCTGCCCTCTGAGCGCGACAGTGAGGGCAGTCAGGCACTGTTCATCAGTCCATCCGTTGGCAGCAGCGACCGTCTGGAACTGGTGCCGGTATGCGGACCAGGAGGTGCTGCCTTCGTATGGGGGTACCTTCACATGCGGTCCCTGGACTGCACTCACTGCTCCACCTGATGTCCCCCTTGTGGCTTCCAAACGTACAAACTTCTTCTGCAGTTCGGTGAAGCCACACTTCATGTTTTCAACGTCGGTTCCCAGACAAGTGACCCGTTCCTCCATTAGATCCAAATCTTTCCGTATGTTGGCCACCATGCCGCCAACTTCGTTCACTGCAGACAAGACGGTCTGCTGAACCTCTGCAAACTTGCCGTCCTGATTTTCTTGAATCGCCGCAAACTTGCTGTCCTGATTTTCTTGAAGCGCCGCAAACTTGCTGTCCTGAGCTGCAAAATGCAGTTGCATCATCCGTAGCAAACTGGATAAGTCGATGTTGGGCGTGGCTTGTTTAGAAGGCGGGGCATGGTGGGCGGGGCCAGTGGGCGGAGCTCCCGATGAGGTGGGCGTGGCCTCAGGGGGCGGGGCCTGGTGGGCGGGGCCAATGGGCGGAGCCTCAGGGGGTGTGGCCTGGTGGGCGGGGCCAGTGGGCGGAGCTTCCGATGAGGTAGGCGTGGCCTGAGGGGGCGTGGCCTGATGGGCGGAGCCCGTGGGTGGCTCATGGTGGCGGGACCCAACGAGCGCCGGCTCTTCCAGGTGCTCCACTGCAGGTGGACGGCTGGATTCCGCAGCACGCTGGGCCCTGGTCTTGACACCCTCACTGCTGGAGTCCTCTCTTGGAGTCAATGGCATCTCTTCCAAATCGCACTTCTGACACCAATTGTTACGTGCTGGGTTCGACAATTTGGAATAAAACACCTGCTGATCCTTGATGAGACTTTATTCGGTACTTCCAGTATCCAATATCCCTGGTCTTCCTCGTAGTTCGCTTCCTCTTCGCTCTTGATCGCTTGCTTCGCTTGTTCACCTTTCTCGTCCCTCAGTCAGACTGACTCGTCGGTGCGCGGCCCGCTTTTTATATGCATCTGAACGAGTCTCGAAGCTTCCACCCTCATTATTTATTGGTAGGGTCGATCGTTCGAGACGTGGGAATTACCAGAAACCCATTGTTTATAGAGGTCACTGACCCCTTAAGTTGTTTACAACTTACGAGTGGTATTTCGGCAGTGCGATTATAAACCTTATGGCGCTTGTCATAGGGTTCACTTGTAACAATACGAATCGAATGAAACAATAGCGATTTTGACAGAGTGGGGCGCGTCTTCGTGGATTGAAATGTCTGTAAATGGCATAAATGCTGTCATTCAAGGCTTCAAGGAATCATAAATCGCAATATTTTGTATGAATTTAATTTTGGTTGTTTTACAGTTTCAGGGAAAAAGGCTCATAAGTTAGAGACATGATCAGACTGACAAAATATTCCTAGAAATGTTAAATTTGTCTCACCTGCTATAAAGTATGGTGCCTAAAAACAACTGATAAACAGGTACAAAACATTATAAAATGTATCAAGCGTGGAAATAGGTGTTGCGCTTCTCAGGCCCGGTGGCTTCAACAAACTTAACAGGCATTAAATTTGTAATCGTTAATCATGACGCTATAGCACAAAATGTCATATGGAGCGCGAAGAAGCTTTCACGCGTTGGGCATTTTTGAAATAGAAAAAAAACCATTTGTTTTTGCAACACTGTTACCGTAACCAACACGTATGTTTAATTTCACTTCTGCCGGACTCCTGTGCTATCTCTTGTTTTGTACGCAACGCACTTTTGAGTTAACGTGACTTGTCAACTGTCGTGTGTAGAAAAATAAAGAAATTGTAAATAAAAAAATACTTGCAAAACCATGATGGTACCTTTCCCAAGGTAACGGTGATGATGACTCATCGCTACATAACCTCTTTCCTCTGGAAAAGCGCCATGTTTAACGGTCAAGTGTCCATTAAGGTACAAGTTGGTAGCCGACTGCACGCAGCAGCAGCAGACGACGTGTCGCGGCGACACTACTGGTTTCTATGTATTTCTATGAAATTCCTTCCGTAGTGAGCGACATGAAGCCAGCGACGTGTCGTCGAGCGGCAGACGCCAGTGTCGTCCGACCGCAGATCAGTAGTGCCGCTGACGCTGGAGCAACGACCGCGTTCGAGCCAATCCAATCAACTGGATGCCATCTGCTGTTGCCGTGTGCAGTCGGGTTCGAAATCATGACTGCAGCGACATGACGCGACGACGTGTCGCGACGACATGAAGCGACGACACGTCGTCTGCTGCTGCTGTCTGCAGTCGGCTACCAACTTGTACCTTTACAGGTTAATCTTTGTTGGAGCAACCGGGCCTAAGTCCATGTTATTACACACTCACGTTCCACCATTATATGCCAAGGGCGGGCGATGCGATCTGTCTTATGTCAGCTAATAACACGGTACAGCGTAGACCCTTTCAAAAGTCGAGATTACCGATCTTGTTCCACACCAAACTAAAATATACTCGTACTTTGTAAATAATACGTTGTTTAGAAAATTCCTACTAATATAAAATTAGTAAACTTGGAATACATAAAAATGTTGCACTCAGCGTGAAACGCCCGTAGTTTCTCTATTGTCTCTAATCTCTATGTGTATAAACGAGAGAAAACACTTTATCATCTGAAAATAAAATGAAAACGTCCTACTATTATAGATATTTCCACTTAGACGGGCCCCACTCTGTCAAAATCGCTTATGTTGAAATCGATTTGTATAGAGTTTGACAGAAAGGGGCGCGTCTTCGTGGATTAAAATATCTATACCAATCGTATATGCTCCTCAATAATTAATTAGAGACAAAAGAATTAATGTCGTAGTCAAAATTAATAATTGTGTCTGTAATTATGTAGTACCTACATTATAACTATGATATCACAGTAACCCCATCGAGGTATAAACTAACAAAAATCTCGATAAAAGTTTTTAGCATTTTATTTTATTGTTAAAATATGCCAATGTACTGGTAGAAGTCATTCGTCTCTTATGTAAGCCTCCTTTAGCTCCATTACGTCCTTCATTTTCTTTTTTGGCTTTTCCTGATCCATATTGGTCTATTGACGCATCTGAACAAGTTAGCCCATAGTCTTTTTGACCTTCCTCCTTTCCTTTTACCTTTCCCTGGTATCCATTCCGTCAATTTTCTTATCCATTTAGATTTATTTTCCCTACAGATGTAGCTTGTCCATTTCCACTTCAGCATTCTGTTTAACATATTTTGTGTGTCATCAATATCCTATCTTATAAATAAAATTCTCGTGTCACAGTGTTTGTAACCAGCTCCGAGTTTCTTGCCCGCTCTTCTCGGTGCAAAACTAGATCATCGAATTTGGCGGTAGAGTGCGACCTTTTTTAAGTGCCTGTAAGTTAGGTAATAAACATTTTCATTTTGATAAATAAAAATAAATAATTAAAAAATTAAAAAACACTACTGCCCTGTTTTAAAACGAACTAAAAAGTAAAAAACAAGTTATTTTAGTTCATCTGCATATTGACAAAGGGAAAAGTGGTCAAATTTCTCATTAATTAAAACAGATAAACATATTATGGCAGTCGGAGGACCTCTTAGAATAGAAGGTGATCCTCAGAACGGTCCCCCGACTGCCATAATATGAGTTTATCTGTTTTAATTAATGAGAAATTTGACCACTTTTCCCTTTGTCAATATGCAGATGAACTAAAATAACTTGTTTTTTACTTTTTAGTTCGTTTTAAAACAGGGCAGTCGTGTTTTTTAATTTTTTAATTATTTATTTTTATTTTATACTTTTTTTAAATATATATATATATTTCTACTCTCTAATACCTTCATTTTGATACCCATATTGTGATAATTGAAGAAAACATTTTGATTTCCACTTTTGAAATTGGCGCCTCACGGTCGCCATATTAACTTTTTCCAAAAAAAATATAGCCTATGTTACCCGGAATAATGTAAGGATTCTAACGATACCCCATTTGTCCAAATCGGTTCAGCCATTCAAAAGTTATGGTGGAATAAAGAAACTCACATACATACATACATACATACATACATGAACCCTAAAAACATTACACTCCTTTTTTTGGGCAGTCGTGTAATAATTCAGAAGTTATATAAAACTCAGACAGATGGGCAGACAGACGTACAAGAGCAAATCTCGGTTAGGGAACTAATTAAAACCTAGATCTCATTGCGAATTGTAACGCAATACAGTGTGCGTATTGTCGCTATCAGTCACCGCTCGCTTCCGCGATGCAGCTCTGTACCTACCCACACTATCTTATCTACAAGGTCGCCCGCATCGCACATGTGCTCATCGCTTGCATTTCTTTCCTATACCTACTTATAATGTGCTACAACTTTATTGTGCGTAGTTCTATTTTTCTCATTACAAGTTTATACATATTAATTTTTTCACAAAGAGCTAAATTACAGGCACTCTTGAAATGTCAAAGTCACGTTCGGAAAGCAGTATTGCACCGAAAAGAACGGACAACAAAACTCGGTACTTGTTTTTTTAAATAATACAGATTATAATAGCATCTTGTGAGCACAAGGAATATATTATGCTTACTTCCAAAGAGGTGGTGTACCTTTTATTATGACTTAACTACTTAATTATTTATATTGTGTTTGTAGTCACTGTTTAATTTACATTAGTGTGAAGTCAAATAAATAAACTATATTGCTTAGATATAGGTTTTTTCACTCAGTAGGTTTCACCCTTAACGGTTTCTACACAACATCGCGCCGGAACGCTTAGCATTGCCATTACCCAAGTAACGTTTTCGTTACTTCCATTCCAGTTAGACGAAGAGATGCCGGTACTTAGAAAGGATCCATAGAGTTATTTATTTATTTGAGTAAAATATCGTTACACCCGACGTCTATATAATGACATAAATTTTTTCATCAATTCATTAAAAAATATGTGTAATGTCATAATTAGTTTATTTTGTTTGTTCATTCAACACTTCAGTGTTTGAGTTAAACTAATGTCAAGTGTACGCACTTATTTTAGATGTTTTGAGTGGTATTTAATGCTGATTTTAGTTGTTGTTGCATTGTTTAGTGAACTGACTTTTTGCTTTTCTGGGAGGATTACGTCGCGTATTATAAATTGACTGTATTAGCACATACTTAAAATATGTTTAACCACAGGAAATGCCGTCAGGGGACACAGAGGGGCTATGTAGGGCTTGCACCCAGTGCTTTGCCACGCCCACGACGGACCACGTTGGCGGGAGTACGGGATTCACTTGCGTATTCACCGCACTCCCGCCAGGCCTCGACCCGCCACCAAAGCGGCAGGTCCCGTCGCTGCTGCCAGCAACCTGGCCGCTGCTGACCCTCCTGGGAGGCGCGTCCCGAACAGGTCGCGCCACCACCTCGGCCTGTCGGTGGAATTTGGGTGACGGACGCCAGAACCGCTTACGTACGTCACCCGCAGGCCGGCACCGGTCGCCGAAGCAAGGTGTTTGCACCCCAGGAACCGGCGCGTCTCCTGCGAGAGGGATCATGTGCCGCCGTAATTATCCCTCTCGACGAGCGTTCCCGCCCACTTCGGTGATTTTTAACGAGGTTGTGCCTCTTGGACTATTGTGTACTATAGGCAGGTATATTGAATATATCCACCTCTAAAATTTTAATGGTGTATATAATCCGCCAAAGATCGTATCGATCTAATGTAACGGGTGTGCAATAAAACGTAATGGTTAGTGTATTATCCGTGTAGTATTGTCTGAATGCTAGACAATTACGAGCCAATTATGTGGCCATTGTGTTCTCTAGATTATGGTTCGGGCGATTCGGGGTAATAACATAAACATACAGGCCACGCCTCGTTGCCTTTATTATCATTATGGATATGATTATTTGTTATAAAACACTTTATTTATTGTTCGCGATGTTTGAACAGTTGTTGTTTTATGGTAGGTGTGTCTTGGACTATGAATTTAGCTTTCGTTGTACGTAAAAATATTGTATGATGTCATATCATATTTTGTTTTCGGTTAAAATAAAGGATACTTTTTATAATGATTATTTGTACTTTCGATCATTGTTTTAAAAATAAATCCAGTAATAAAGAATTTCTATTCGGGAATTCCATCAACATTAATCCATTATAATATTTGACTTTGGACTGACATCTCCCGTATGGTCTAGTGGCTAGGATACCTGGCTTTCACCCAGGAGGCTCGGGTTCGGGGGGATTAATAAGAACATATCTAAGATTTAATTAAATGAACATATGGCATAAAGATGGAGTAGTTAAACTCCGTTTTGTCTTCTGTCTTCTGCCTTCAAATATCAATTTTCTTGTGACAGATAAAGACAAAACAGAGTTCAACTACTCCATCTTCCAAGTTTATTATTAAGGGGTTAAGGGAGGTCATCCCAGGTCATAAGAAGTTTTCATAAGAACGATAATATAGGAAAATAAGAGTCGGGAAACATTTATTGTATGTTACCGGAAATTGGTGAAATCTAGGAATTTTATACATAGAAATCCCTAGGAAATCTATATAATTCCAGACTTATTTAGGAAATATGTGAAATGAGAATTCTAACATCAATTAATAAACATATTTTAGGAATTGTATAGAATTCCTAGGAAAGGGTAAAATATAATTTATTACTTTGTATTATAAGTAACTTATAGTTAGATCTAGGACTAAAGTTTCTTTATCAATTCAATACAAAGCTTATAACCAAAAATTAGAGGGCGTTTGTGATTTTACCTTCATAAGGGTTGAATTTGCAAATTCCTATATCATAATAGAGCCTATCTCCAATATATAAAATTCTCGTGTCAAAGTATTTGTAACAAAACTCCTCCAAAACGGCTAGACCAATTTTTATGAAGTTATTATCTCCCTATCGAACAGGTTTGAAAATCTTTACATAGTTAATTTATCTAACTTAACTATTTATTACTTACATTTCCGACAGATTTAAGGATTTCTAGGCAATGCATAGAATTCCTGATTTCATACATTTCCTGTGACATGCATAAACTACAAAACATAAGAGACGTTTGGGATATCCCAAAGATTAACTCTCTCTAAGGGATTGCAAAACTGACGGCAAAAGAAAAATATTTTAAAATAAATGCATAAATCATAAAAAGTATTCCCGTACCGGGAATCGAACCCGAGCCTCCTGGGTGAAAGCCAGGTATCCTAGCCACTAGACCATACGGGAGATGTCAGTCCAAAGTCAAATATTATAATGGATTAATGTTGATGGAATTCCCGAATAGAAATTCTTTATTACTGGATTTATTTTTAAAACAATGATCGAAAGTACAAATAATCATTATAAAAAGTATCCTTTATTTTAACCGAAAACAAAATATGATATGACATCATACAATATTTTTACGTACAACGAAAGCTAAATTCATAGTCCAAGACACACCTACCATAAAACAACAACTGTTCAAACATCGCGAACAATAAATAAAGTGTTTTATAACAAATAATCATATCCATAATGATAATAAAGGCAACGAGGCGTGGCCTGTATGTTTATGTTATTACCCCGAATCGCCCGAACCATAATCTAGAGAACACAATGGCCACATAATTGGCTCGTAATTGTCTAGCATTCAGACAATACTACACGGATAATACACTAACCATTACGTTTTATTGCACACCCGTTACATTAGATCGATACGATCTTTGGCGGATTATATACACCATTAAAATTTTAGAGGTGGATATATTCAATATACCTGCCTATAGTACACAATAGTCCAAGAGGCACAACCTCGTTAAAAATCACCGAAGTGGGCGGGAACGCTCGTCGAGAGGGATAATTACGGCGGCACATGATCCCTCTCGCAGGAGACGCGCCGGTTCCTGGGGTGCAAACACCTTGCTTCGGCGACCGGTGCCGGCCTGCGGGTGACGTACGTAAGCGGTTCTGGCGTCCGTCACCCAAATTCCACCGACAGGCCGAGGTGGTGGCGCGACCTGTTCGGGACGCGCCTCCCAGGAGGGTCAGCAGCGGCCAGGTTGCTGGCAGCAGCGACGGGACCTGCCGCTTTGGTGGCGGGTCGAGGCCTGGCGGGAGTGCGGTGAATACGCAAGTGAATCCCGTACTCCCGCCAACGTGGTCCGTCGTGGGCGTGGCAAAGCACTGGGTGCAAGCCCTACATAGCCCCTCTGTGTCCCCTGACGGCATTTCCTGTGGTTAAACATATTTTAAGTATGTGCTAATACAGTCAATTTATAATACGCGACGTAATCCTCCCAGAAAAGCAAAAAGTCAGTTCACTAAACAATGCAACAACAACTAAAATCAGCATTAAATACCACTCAAAACATCTAAAATAAGTGCGTACACTTGACATTAGTTTAACTCAAACACTGAAGTGTTGAATGAACAAACAAAATAAACTAATTATGACATTACACATATTTTTTAATGAATTGATGAAAAAATTTATGTCATTATATAGACGTCGGGTGTAACGATATTTTACTCAAATAAATAAATAACTCTATGGATCCTTTCTAAGTACCGGCATCTCTTCGTCTAACTGGAATGGAAGTAACGAAAACGTTACTTGGGTAATGGCAATGCTAAGCGTTCCGGCGCGATGTTGTGTAGAAACCGTTAAGGGTGAAACCTACTGAGTGAAAAAACCTATATCTAAGCAATATACTTTATTTATTTGACTTCACACTAATGTAAATTAAACAGTGACTACAAACACAATATAAATAATTAAGTAGTTAAGTCATAATAAAAGGTACACCACCTCTTTGGAAGTAAGCATAATATATTCCTTGTGCTCACAAGATGCTATTATAATCTGTATTATTTAAAAAAACAAGTACCGAGTTTTGTTGTCCGTTCTTTTCGGTGCAATACTGCTTTCCGAACGTGACTTTGACATTTCAAGAGTGCCTGTAATTTAGCTCTTTGTGAAAAAATTAATATGTATAAACTTGTAATGAGAAAAATAGAACTACGCACAATAAAGTTGTAGCACATTATTTGGCATACCAACAGCTTGAAAACATGACGTTACCAACCAAGAGAGGATTTTTGAAAATTCAATCCCTAAGACGTTTAAATAGGGGGTAACATGAGGGAAGTCGTGACCATCCTCTCGTAACATAATAAGACAAACGTCTGTAGTAGAAAATTAGTACGAAATTTCATCACAATTATTTTTTCCTCGTTTTTTCTCCAATTTGGCAAAGTGGGCGAATACGTTTTTTGTGCAGTGTAGTTATTATTACGTTAGATACTCTAATGGCAGCGTTGACCTTGACAGTTTGAAAGGTCAGTGACGCTGGAGCTAATACCTATTTTCAATCAAAGTTAGGTGGATTTGTTTCTTTGTACCTAATCACATGTTATTTGTGGTATTCAGAACGAGCATTTGATGAGTTTAGTTCACTTGAGGTTTTAGTTCATTTTATTTAAATAAGTAATAGATTTAATGGTAATCACCCCATACTCAAGGTTCAGAGATTCAAACTCTCGTAAATTAACCCTTTTTTATGTCCTACAGTTGACTCTTTAGAATGAGTAAGGTTTAGTTAGCCATCGCCCACCACACTGACTAAGAACGGGTTAGATATCATCATCATCGTGTGCCCATTGAATTCATTTTTGTCTTTCTCACTCTCACGGAGGTTTGGTAGGTGCGACATGCAGCGTCGCGGAAGAATATAACAAAAAAACTACCTTTTACCTAATTACTCAAAAACTAAGCTGGTTATCAAAAATCTGTTTCTTAGCGTTTTTGGATATTATTATTATCGACACTTTAAAACAAAAATTACAATTACATCCAATGTAGAGTCCCATAAAAACTCGAAAAACTGAGATTTTTGAGCAACTTTTGGTAGAACTTCTATCGAGAAAATTTTATCCAATCGTGTTTCTGCTTCTTAGCGATTAAAGATAGATTAAAGACCCAAAATACATGACGTGTAAAATTGAAAGTAATAATTGTCTTTATAGTTTTTGAATAAAACTTCATTCAAAATCGCTTAAGTACGGCTTCTACACCGTTAAGTGACGCTTTCTTTAAATCTGTGTAAGTATGTCCGGTCCACCCCTTTAAATCTTTCAACCATTTGCGTCTCTGGCGCCCTGGAGACCTCTTCCCAGCAATTTTCCCTCTAACACAAGTCTCGGGAAGGAAAACTGCTGTCTTCTTTGCAGGTGGTTAAAGAAAGTAATTTTTCTGCGCATACTGGTAGACATCATCTAGGTTTTTCCCTACTAGTTCTAGTACTTACTAATTAGATTTTATTAGGATTGGATATATACGCATAGATTACATGATACTTATGTCAGATCCAGTGATTAGAGAACTTTGTATTGCAATGTCATCCGATACAATGCAATGCGCTCGTCATCCTCAGACACCAGTTATTTTTCATTGGAATCAGAATCATTTATTTGCTTCAGACATGGTAATAATTATAAAATTGATATAATATAATTATCACAAAAATTAAAGAAATTACAATGTAAATAAAAAAGTAATTAATATCAGTTACTAATGAATCCAGCATCTCTTATTCTTGACTCTCTTTATTGACCCTCACTTATTATGCACTACAATTTCAATATCTTTTTTATTATGTAAAATTCTAACTGACGAATAGCAACACAGTTTGAAAATATCGAAATTCGGGAGCACTTTGGCATCGTATTGGAAGCAAAAAAATAACGGAATTTTCAGTAAAGATTAATCAAAAATTTTGTTTCAGTGTGAATATTTAGAAACACTTTGTAGTTTTTTGCCGATTTGGCAGAGTGTTGAGTTTTTCTTTCCTCCTCATATTCTAGGTATCGTTGCGTCAACTAATTTGATGGGTGTGGTTGAGCTAGCCTTGGCAGTGGCGTTCGTTTTTGGTCACCTTAACCTTGTTAGAAAGGTCATTGATTTTCTCTGAAGAAAAGTTTTAACTGAATTTTTTGCTAGGAACCGTGGAAATGTACGAAACCTAATCCTGACTATAGCGAAATTCAAAAACGAGCAATCAATTTGTTGTTTGAGAGCCTCTTTAAATTGTTTTTGTAACTATTATAGCGGTAATTGCACAATACATCATCTATGAAAATTTCACCTGTTTACTATCACGGTTTATGAGTTACAGCCTAGTGACAGACAGCCAGCATGACAGAAAGATAGACAGACAGCGGAGTCTGTAGTATTAGGATCCCGTTTTACTCTTTGGGTACGGAACCTTAAAAACCCAGAGACATACAGCAAAGTCTAAGTAAGAGGGTCCCGTTTTACCCCTTAGGTTCGGAACCCTACAAACCGTCCGACAAGCACTTAGCAATATTTAAATTATAATTCGCTAGTTTCATAGTTTTGATAAATCTATATTATATCGACTGATTAGAGTATTAGAAATATTTTTTTTACATTATACAAGTTAGTACTTGACTGCGATCTCACCTGATGGTAAGTGATGATGCAGCCTAAGATGTTATCGTTCTAACTTGGAAGAGTAAGTAAACCCCAACGGTTTCTACAAGCATCGCACCGGAACGCTAAATACCTTGGCGGTGCGTCTTTGCTGGTAGGGTGGTAACTAGCCACGGCCGAAGCCTCCCACCAGACCAGACTTGAGCTAATTTAGAAATTATAAAATTCCAAAGTCCGTGGCGGGAATCGAACCCGCGACCTCCCACTCGGATCCGAGCGCGCCGCCACTGCGCCAGGGAGGTCGTCAAACATCAGTTGCAGTTAGAATGGGTAGCATGAGTTGCCGTCACCTCAGCAAGGAAAGTTCAACGGCTTTTTGGGGGGTAATGAACGGTAATTGAGGTTGCATAAGGGGTAACCACGGGTCATTTTAACAAGTTTTATTTGAACTTTACTTGTCCAGTAGTATCAACACACTCCCGAATAACTCAAGGGCCAAATCATACGACGTTAACAGGTAAAATCTTGTAAGTTTTTGATCAAAAGTTGAATGGGATATAATGGTTTTTATATCCCATTATGTTTTGTTCCAAGAAGCTCTATGCTTTTTCAGATGCATTGTTTTAAGGATATTTTTATGGTTTCGTACCCTAGGGGTAAAACGGGACCCTGTCTGTTTCCAGGCTGTATATATCTCTTGAGCTGTGATAGGCAACTGAAATTTTCGGAAATGATAGTTTCCAGTTGCCGCTGTAACAACAAATACCGACTTAAAACAGAATAAAATAAATATTAAAGGAGGCTCCCATACAATAAACGTGATTTTTTGGCGTTTTTATGGATACGGAACCCTTCTTGCTTGAGTCCGACCCGTACTTGGACCTCTACTTAAAGCAAGAAAAAAAGAGGTAAAGTGCCGAATTACGTCACTGATGCCTGACGTTTCAGTTCACACATTAGATTGCCTTAGCTCTGAAAATCGAGTCACCTTCCTCTTGCAGGGCGATGTGTGATGGTGTATGTGAGAGGGCGTCGTTTATTATCTGAGATAAGTCTAAAACTCTAGACGCTAGAGTGATTAAAATGTCACTGGTAATTGATGTATCGGTTCACACATATAACATAGGTTTGTCTTTACACCCTGAGTTAAGTTCACAAGTTGTTTAATGTTTATACTTCGAAATCTAGGGATTAGTGGATTAATAGTTCAAACTGCTTGACGTGCTGGTTTTGCACTTACGATCGTATTAGCTCTGTATGCCAAGTCACATTCCAGCTTTACCTGTTCTGGGATACACTGTTCTGCGACATCTGGGATAGGTTTAGATGATAGATTAATAAAAATAAATAAATAAATAACGTCAATTTTGTTGATGTGTCGGTTTACACTTGAGATGACCTAGCATGTCCAGTCACCTTTGCTTTGCAGGGTAATGTGTTATGGAGAGTATGAGAGGGTTTTGCTACTTATCTATAAGATAGACCTAGATTAACAACGTCACTGCCATATTAAGTTGATGTGTCAGTTCACACTTGAGATCGCCCTGCATGCCAGATCACCTTTGCTTTGCAGGGTACTGTGTATGTACGAGAAAGAGTGGTTAGTTGTCTTAGATAGGTCTACCTATTAGATTAATTACGTCACACCTGCTAGTTGACGTCTCAGTTCATAGATGACACAGCCTTGGCTCCGCAAGTCACTTGCACCTTGCAGGGACATATGCGGTGAGAACGATCGATGCTATAATATTGTTAGTTTTCTGGGGTGGGTCTAGACGGTAGATTAACAACGTCACAAGTTGACGTGTCGGTTCACACATGGCACAGCCTTGGCTCCGCGAGTCACTTGCACCTTGCAGGGACATAATATGCGGTGAGAACGATCGATGCTATAATATTGTTAGTTTTCTGGGATGGGTCTAGACGGTAGATTAACAACGTCACTGTCAGTTGACGTATTGCTTCACACATGACAGTCTCGACTCTACGAGACACTTGCACCTTGCTGGGCCGTGTGCGGTGAGAACGATCGATGATATTATAATATTGTTTGTTTTCTGGGATAGGTCTAGACGGTAGATTAACCACGTCACTAGTTGACGTGTCGGTTCACACATGACACAGTCTCGGCTCTACGAGTCACTTGCACCTTGCAGGGACATATTTATTTATTTAAATTAAGGGACAGACAAACAATCATGCACTACAAAATTGACTTAAATATATATCTAACTCTAATTACAAACTAATCAGTGCATGACCCACACCGTCGTCCTCAGGTTATCTGAAACGTATGCACATGGTGAGTGCAATGCAAATCAATTAGAATAAAGAAGTATCTATTTTTAATTTGAGGTTGCGTATGACCGACCTCTTGAAACCACCCACTCGAGTTGCAAAGATGTCTATATTTTCAAAGTGTTCGTTGTACGTCTGCGTCATCCTAAGCAGAGGCGACCGCTTGCCTGCATTCGTGCGGCATTTTGTGGTAGCGTAGAGTTGGTGTGTTGGTGTGTTGGTGTTATAATATTGTTTGCTTTCTGGGATAGGTCTAGACGGTAGATTAACAACGTCACTAGTTGATGTGTCGGTTCACACATGACACAGCCTTGGCTCCGCGAGTCACCTTCACCTTGCAGTGCGGTGCGCGAGGTCAGTGACGTTTGGGGGGAACGCTCGTTCGGCGCCCCGCCGAGGCGGGCGCTAGCTGCTAGAAACTAGGTTTAGGACTCAAATTAAATTTATTATTTGTGTTAAATTCGTTGCCGCTTGTTCGAGCAAACACAAGTGACAAAAAGCATTAATTCGATACACTTGTGTGTATGTTTGAAATTCCTTCATTCGTCAACTACTGAACTAATTTTGCTGAAATGTAAATGTAGATCGATAGCCTGCTATGGTTGAGTACACTAATTTTTATCCCGAAAAGATATTGTTTTAGTGGGATTGGGGAAAACCTGAGTTTTCGCCAATTTTGCTGGAAGAAAAAACTCTTTGCGGAAAGTATTAAGTATTTAATTGTGCGGATCGTGGAAAATTTCCGCATTTTCACTGAAATCCCTGCTCAAAGATACCACAAAAGCCTGACAGCTCAGAAAACTCTAATCATCCGAAAGCCCTTATCAATATTAGTACAAAGGGGCCGGTTAATTGAAATTGGACCTTACCTTGTTTTTCTTGCCTTGAATCAATCATTGTTAACGTGATCGTGAAAGACCGCTTGCCACTTCAAAAGATCAAGTAAGAACATTGATATCGAAACACGAGATATACCTATTTACTGTAATATACTTATGCGGTAGCAACATAGTTATTACCAGACCTGTAATGGCATTTCGTAGGGCCAATTGCCGGCGGAGCCGAAAAGTCCTGGAGTGGAGACCGCGTACAAGTAAGCGTAGAGTGTGACACCCTCTTGCTAGGTTGAATGACGTCGTGCAGGTGGCGTGAAGTGGCTGGATGAGGAAGCTGAAGACAGGTAAAGCTCGCTTGGGAAGGCCTATGTTGGACAGTGTACGTCTGCAGGCTGATGTGATGATGATTATGAAGACCCCAATTATTTGTGCGGTGCGGTGAATATAGCTGGTACTATTCCTCAAAACTGAAATTAAAAAAAGTTTCCTTTATAATTGACAAGTCTTAAAGATATTATATATACATGTAGTATAGAGCTTAAAGATTATTATTGATTGAGGAAAGTGAGATTTCTGTATTTTTAATTTAATTACTTTTTATTAACTTTTCCTTTAAGCATACCTAGAGGTCTATCGTGTATTTTAGTATATCATTGGGCAGGGTACTAGGTAGGAACCGTATCGTTGGCAGGTGAAATAAGAAAAATCATTCAGAAAATTCCCGGAAAACTTCCGAGCACTTCTAAACTTACTGAAGACGAATTTGAATGTTAAAATGAAGGGGATAAGGTCCAAAATATCTGAAGCCACCGAAGCATCTAATAGTAAACTGTTTCTAAGGACAAGATCACACTAACGGTTCTTGCGACTTGTTAAATTTTGATGTGTCTGGCAGGGCTAGGATGCGTGCGTAGAGATGTCTCTCTACTTTTGTCGCTCTCTTTTCTCTTTCTGATCCATATTGATAGACAGAGAAAAGAGAGTGACAAAATTACAGAGCCATATCTCTACGTGCGCATGCTGCATAGGCTGGAGATCTAGCGACATGATATTGTGATCTTATAGATAGAAACGAAAGTGACAAAAAATAATGAAAATGCGCGTAAGTCACGTGATCAATTTAGTGATTATTTTCATACATATTTTTGATTTTTATTCCTTTTCCATTCCATCTATCGTATCGCATATATGTAATAAGGCTCGATGCTAATTAGAGCTCCTGTAGTCTGTACTTTAGCATTTGACCAGGTGGGTTGCCACTTGGTTTATTTTAGTAAAGTTGATGTGGCTTTAGAACCTGGCTGTCTTCAGGATTGGCTGTCTATAAAATAGGTCAGCTGCTTTTATGGCATTCTCATTTCCCTTTTTGATAGCAGATTTATTATAATATGAATTATTTATACATATTTTTATAAATGTGAAAGAGTTTTTGTGACAAAACAATGAGACGCTGCCTTTTTTTCTCTGTTAGAAAACATTTGTGCTTGTATTATTTTTCTCTGTAATCGAGCCATTCAAAAATATCGTTGCAGCCTAAGTTAGACACCCAATGACCTATTTATAAATAAATGTAATACCGAGACAAGTAAAATAATTTCTGCGACATTCCTGTCGTCAGCATCGCAGTCGCGTCGCTAGTCGCGACCTAACATGCGGTGAGCAAGTTTCTAAAGAACATGTTGTAACATCAAAGGGATGCGTTACAAAGGCCGTCAACAGTAATTTGTCATTCCACTTTGTAGTTTTACTCCATTTTTACTTAATTTTACTCCGTTTTTATTCAAACATGTTACAGCTTCGATTATTTTTCCAAGTAACCGATTAACAGAATGAATATATAATTTTTGAAATAACACATCATTACTAGTAACACGTTACGATTATGTCGCGTTCTTTTAGGTATCCATAGGTCACAGACTGTTATTAGATCTTTAGTCGTCTTTAGTCGTCTTCTTGAAGACCCGGTCAAGGACTCCCACTGAAAAAGAGCGCTGTGTGCTCCCATGCTTTCATGGGGTGATGGGGCACACAGCACTATACTGAGTTGGGGCCCATTTCTGTGTGTCACACGTGACAAGCGGTATTGGGTGCTTCTATCACTTGGGCAATAATCTGGTATTTGTTTCCCAGGTGGTGGAAGCTTCAGGCATAGTTTTAGTACATAAGTGTGTACATTGTTTTACTATGTGTGATAGAATGTTGTGAAGTAAAATATTTTTCTTTCTTTCTTTCAGATGTCCGTCAACAACGAAGCAATAACTACGAAGCATAACTGTTCAGTTTGAAGAGCACTTGTAGCTGGCTAAATTACTGGGAGTTATCTCCTGAGATATATAAAGTTCTCGCAGCGTTTGTAACAAAACTCCTCATTTGTAAAGTATTTTTATACACCTAAATTAGAAATAATTTATTAAGAAAAACAAGGTTTGCCGGGTCAGTTAGTCTAATAATTAAAATTCTTATATCACATTGTTTGTAACATAACACCTCCACCAGAAAGACATAACATAGAAAACATAGAAGTATATTATGAAGATGTGACGACTGACGCATTAGATAAGTAGAGAGCTATAGCAGTTCACGCATTGACTCATGACGGCTAACATTATTAAGTGCAGCCATTAAATAATTCCCTGTACCGTATTAATATGAATTTAATATAGTAATAGGTTGCCAAAGCAGCTTATTATTATTTTATTCGTGTGTTACAAGTCACAAGCGGCTATGATTATGTTGCGTATGTTGCAAGTTCTGAAAAAAAAGAAGAGATTTTTCCATGAAAGCACGAACTTATAGCGGAATAGAAAATATATGGAATATCAAAACCTCTTCACAAGAATTACAGTTTACAAAAGATAAAACTTTAATCTGCAACAAAATCAAATTTAACCCTTATGAACCATTTTGACCCTTATGAACCATTTTGAATGTTTTTATAAATTCTTAATGTACTCAAAACTAAGGTGTTAATGAGATAAAAACCAAATCGCAGAGTTGTTTAGTTGCGATCAATTGGCATTCAATCTATTCAAACAAAAAATAATTAAAAAGATATATAGATAGGGTGAGGGGAGGGTGCTCAAATCAAAAATCTAATTGCCACGATGGAGTCACGATAATGGTCATTCATATTTCATTGGTGTCTGTCTCAGAGAGTATAAGGCCGCTTCAAAGGATACGAAGTCGAGAATACAGCAAAACCACCTTGCCTTGTTAAGCTCCGCGAAAAGCATCCATCCATCCTTATCCGGTGAAGCATCTTTTAGGCTTGTAGCGGAATTCGATAGCTGACGATAGATGGCATAACCAGTCCCCTAGCACACGCTGACGAAGCATTCGACAAGCGTTCTATAAATACAACTTCTGACGTCATATGCCCGGATCACAAGCGGTGAAAAAACTGCTTCATCATTATGTTGGCATCATCATTTGTCAATAATGCCAACACAAACAACACCATATACCATCGACTCAATGGAATAGAGTATGGCAACCATAGAGTAGATATAGCTTTAAAATTATGTGTCTTTCTCACTAGTTTAATCGTGATAAACCAACGAGCATTGGCTACATGATAGTCCTAGTTGGTAAATCCCGCGTCAGCTTATGCTTTGATGCTCATAATATATTGACTAATAGGCTTACTGTACGCCGGATCGATGTAACTATGTAGGTTTGCGAGTCGCCATTAATGATTGCAACGTAATAAGCGATAAAATCGATTTTGGGATACCTATTCAATTGGCGAATGTCTAGATTCCCATTTCGCCACATATTACAATATACTTATTATAAGTACTTAGAAGGTTTTTTAGGAAAACTTTTATTGTATTCCTACACGGTATTAAACCAGAACGGCCTCAGACAAAAAACCACGCTTTTTTATACAATATTTATATTTTTTTTATGTTTTGTTACTCTGAATAAAGAAAATTCCAATATGTTTTATGAAGCTAAAACCTCGTTAACTAATTGAACGCTCGATCATAAAAATTGGTTGTCTGTAAAGTCGGTTTACTGACGATAGTTGAACGTGACAACGTCTTCTTTGTCGCTCGTTCCGCGCTCGCGAGGTAACGCCGGTAACGCCGCATGAGCGAGGTAACGCCGGTAACGCCGGATGACTCATGTTTTTTCGTGCGTGCAACCGGCTCTATCGAATTATAAGACGTTGTCACGTCAAAAAAACTCCCGCTAAACCAAGCAGCTCAAAAACATATTTTATAAGCAGACATATTAAAGCAATACAAAAATAATATAATGGCAATACATACAAATACTTCGGAACAAAACAAAATAATGAAGCCTGAACGATATAATTTCTGTGAAGCACACTCCATCCCGTCTACGTTACAGACGCGCGTGATGTTGTAGAATTTGGCCAATTAACAAACAAACACATACGTCAGTCATACCTCCACCGGCCCCGAAGCCTGGTAAGAGCTGAGTTCGGTTTTTTAAATCTTCTACGTTCACTTCATGTTTTCCTGGTATAACAGCTTTGGGTCTCGCACGTAGTGCCAATGAAAATTTTCTATATGACCAAGTAATTTAGCATCTCTTTCAAGTTAGTATTCGTTTTTCGGATGTTGACTACAAACCAATTTTGTACTGACATTTTTTTTTTGATTTTTTTTTATTATATACTAAATTGAGATTATAATTACTGTACTCTCAAACATTATCGTATCTACCACACAAGAATATATCAATCGTACCCACACAGGCTCTCAAGGCTCAAACAAGACAGTGTCTCTTACTCGTAAGATCTGGGGTAGGTTTTTGAAATACGTAAATGTTTATTTAGTAGCAACTCTATCCATTCTTCAGCATTCTTTAGATTTCACAATCAATAAAATTCCACACAAATATTTATCATAACTACACAGCACTTAAATGAGTAAAAACTGAGCTCGATTACAAAAATCTGTAAATATTAGTGTATTTATTTTTTGCCTATAAGGAGCTCGTTCTACTGTAATGCTAAAGAAACATTGCTATTTCACATTTTTTTTTAATTGAAAACTTGCTTGCGCATGACGACAATCACGCCTGATGTAAAGCAATGTGGAGGTCTAGGTTGGAGGCGATTACCTAGAAAATGCCTATTCACTCTTCTCTTGAAGTCACCCAGATTGTACTTGGCTGGGAACACGAAAGCTGGAAGTGCGTAAATCCTAAAACAATCTACTTCTCAATCCTAGCAGTATATTATGTTTACACTTGGTCCTATATGTAAAGTAGACTTACAAATTCTCGATTTTTTTTCTATATTTTATGTTATTGTTTACTTTAATTTCCACATCTTCTTCCTTCAGATTTCATTTTCCGGGAATCAAATCTAGGCCCTCATGTATCAACCCCAACAGTTCTGGAATGAAGCGGTTCAAGTAGTGCAGTAACAGTGTATTCGGGGCGTCGTAAACAGGCGGTGTTTATTTTATTTGCAATTTCGTTTACATTACGCGAGCATGCGATTTCAAAATCACCTTGCGTCGGTCGGTCGTACTCAACAACGGGTTCATGCTCCTTAAGAACGTTGTTTTTGGTGTTTGGATTCATGCAAGAAAAAATATTCATCTAGCTATCCATATAACTAACCAAAAAAATTCTCTATGTCACTTCCTCGTGGCTAAATGCGTCATTTTAGTGATTTGGCCTAATTTTTTGCTTGGTTGTTTACAGCCTGGCCACGGGAAATTCGCCGATGCGAATATTCGCGCGGTGCGAACGGCGAAGCGTCTAGCGACTGAAATAAACGCATAGCAATGTACTAATCAAGCCACGCGCAACGGCGACCGGCGAAGCGACCGGCGAAATGTACCGAGCGAACCGCGCCGGCGACTTGTGGCGCGGCGGGCGAACGAAACAAAGGCATGAATAAGTACGGCGCGAGCCACGGAGTTGAGCGGTAGTCGCGGCGAATAGTGCAGTGAACAAACGAGTTTAGTTATTTTCGCCGCGAAAAATGAACGCCGAGACTTTTATTGCCGAAATACTAGCTAGACCAGCTATTTGGAAGTCTGGCCATCCACAGCACAAGTTTAAACATGTAGTGAAGAGTATGTGGGAAGAATATTCATAAGTATATAATCGAGGGTTTCAATACTCATTCTGGTAAACTCAACAAATTTTTCTGGATATATTCTGTATTTCTCATACTTCTTGTGGAACTCTCCATCTATACTCCGATTCTTATTCAAATCATGTATTTCACAATCTCTTCCAAATATTAGGTCTTGAAATATTGAGATAATTTCGATAAAGACATTTTGCTGTCGGACTTCCTTACTGGTCGCGGCGGCGAACGTGACTGCCCGTGGCCTGTAAACGGTGCCGCGCGAATGGTCGCCTCGCCCCTCGCTTCGACGTTCGCACCGCCGATCCCCGTGGCCAGGCCGTTAGCGCGGAAATGTAGTGGTCTTGGTTCCATTTGACGTAGACATGTTTCGTATTTTAGTATAATTTAACGATAATTTTAAAGCATTCAAGATCACAATGGAGTTCTCTTAAAATGTTCTTCCTTGTAAAAATACACGAGCTCATTTAATTCTAAGCGACTGAAATATAACAACAAAATTCGCATTTAAGAGGATCTAGACTATAGCTATTACCACAGACTGAAGGACAGACGAATGAACGGACAGCGAATGCTCAGCAATAGGATTCCCGTTTCCACACTACAGAAACAGAATCCTAAAAATTACCCCAATAAAGAAAAAGTTCTGACCATCTACAAAAATACTACACATTTCAACATTTTATTTTATCCACGACTAGATTTCCACGAAATATTCTTTGAAATATCTCCACGGACACCTTTTCAAAAACAATGTCAATTTGTCAGAGGAACTTGCCATCTAAATCCCTACAAACGACTGCACTATATCTCAGTCTAGCCTTAACGAAATCAAACACATCTTCAAAATTCAGACGTTTCATCTCTAATCCTTTAGGTTGGCGTGAAGCGCGTCCGACGCAAATATTTACGGGGATGCCACAGCTGAGGTCAATTTTCCCAGACCTCAAACCCAAAACGTCTGAAATCAATAGATAAATCCAACTAAAATTCGACTTTAGCACCCTGACATAAAGTTTACATTGGAAGGATAAAGTTAAAGCTATAAAATTGAGCAGGATATCGTGATATCGTCGAAAAATGTGATTTATTTAGACGCAATAAGGTACATTCCAGAATATGATCACCGATACCTTTTCCAATATCCAAACGTCATTAATGTTTTTTTACCGACAAGTTATTTCACACTTTGTTATGATATTTTCTAGGTTGAATTTCGTTTGTAGTTTTGAGGTTTAAGTGCAGTGCACTTTGCCCGCGGTACAGCGATGCACCTTTGAGCATGTAGACCGATTTATGGTTATAATAAATGTATGGGTGTTTAATGTTCTAGATTATCTATACTTGTGTGCGACGACTGTTTCATGTCGGACTGTTCTCGGTTGAACAGCGCCAGCATAAAGAACCCTTTCTGTTTGCTAGATTGATTTGAATATGGCGAAACGTGTGCCCTAGTTACTAGCATAGATAGTTTTCTCACGCTTTGCAGTAAGGACTTTTAGTAATTATATATTTATAGAATGATATCAAATGCCCATGTCCATCCCATAATTATGCATTGCAATATCATACGATTCACCACACTCGCTCATCTTCCTAAGAAATTAGTTCATCATCTTCAGGGTCTCATTTTGCCGAGTTATCATGTAGTCTTACAGTGCCCTCCAAATCGAAATAAAGAATTAGATAACTGCGTTATGGTAGAATAACTGACCCTACAGCGTTACCTACCCGGACAAACTCTGCAAGAAGAGTCCTACCACCAATAAATTAGTTTTGAAAGACGCAAATGAATTTTTACAGATAATGCCTGGAATACCCTCCCAGGCACTGTCTTTCCTGTCACTTACAACCCGGGCACCTTCAAATCAAGAGTGAATAGGCATCTCCAAGGCAAGGGCGTTCCACTTTAGACTGTATCATCACTTTCTGTCAGGTGTGATCGCAGTCAAGCGTAGCCTTTATATTTAAAAAAAAAGTCTCTTTTAGCAGACTGTTACATAGCAGTGCTTCCTTAACGTGTTTATTTTGTACATCTTAGAAAACAAAGGAAAAGTTTATCGAATAAAAAAAAATAGTATAATAACTGACACTGCAGCGGTACCTACCTACCAATAAATTAGTTTTGAAAGACGCCAATGAATTTTCACAAATTATCTCTTTTAGCAGACTGTTGTATAGCAGTGCTTCCAACGTGTATAATTTGTTCATTTTAGAAAATACAGAAATTTACACTTTCCCAGTTTATCAAATAAAAAAAAACACAGTCGGTCAGACTGGCTTCATTTCAACGGAAAATAATTTCCAGCAAAAACTGTCAACGCATTTATCTCTTCCAGCTACGCTCGTCGGTGATTCATGGATGGAACGGCTCGCTGCGAGCGTATTTTATACGTTTATATGAGTTTCAACTCTTAAATTAACTGCAGTTCGTTTGGATAGGTATAGGTTTTGACGACCTCCCTGGCACATACGATGGACCCCCGTATACGAGTCATATACAGTGGACCCCGGTAATCCGACAAACGTTTTGCAAAGTAGTGTCGAACTATCTAATTTGTCGGATTATAGTACTATCTATTTATGTATGTCGAATGTAGAAGTACAGATTGCAACCTACTTAATCGTGCAATATTTGTAGAAATTTATTGCTAATACCAAAAAAATCTTCTAAGAGATAGATAAACATTTTGATTTTAATTTGACTATTCTTACTCAACAATCTAGCTCTATATAAAGACCCTCTATCGTTTATCTCTACCATCGATGTGGTAAACTCAGTCTGAGGCAACATCGAGCTGGTCTAGCTTGCGGCTGCGTTTCCACGTGATCGGTTTGCGGTGGAGCCAATCGTTCGGAAGATAGCTAGTTAGGCGTGCGGTGGAATAGCCTACCGGGTTTGGTGGATCGGGTTACACTGTATTGCTAGTTGATTAGGTTTAATTATAGTTTAATTGTTTGATTGGCATTTAGTTTGATTATATCGTAAATCGTCGCGTACCAATTTTGACTTGTCGACAAAATTTCGTGTAAAGCATAATACAAAATTTCGCTATAGAAGTAGGTATTACGTAGTTCTTTGGTACAGAGACGAACTAGCCTATACAAATTCTTTATTAATTTTTAGGATGCCGTACCCAAAAGGTAAAAACGGGGTACGAAATCTCAACCTCAGAAGAACCTCATTCTTTGCGGTCAGTTAAAAATGGGTAAATAATAGTTGTCAATAGGAATAATTTATAATCAAACTTTTTTATAAATATGTTTTTCCTGTTATTATGGTAGGCAAGTCATGATTGAAGTTACATTGTAATCAAGTATTGAATTCTAGGAAATAAAATAATAAGGATCAGACTCGCATTTACAGCAATGATAGGTACCGACCGGGCTTCATAATAAAATCTGACATTCGCAGAATTGAGTTATCTTCGTAAATAATTCTGATGATAGTACATACGTATTAAATTAGTTCCATTTTAAACTAAAATAACATGATTTGAAAATAGGTTTTTCTCTTCTTATGCTCGTAAATGTATTGTTTATTGCTGTAAGCTACATAAAACTGCATTTAATCAGAATGTGTTATTACTAATCCATGATACCTAAGACTTTCATCTGATAGTAAGTGATACGCCCGCCTATGTCAGATTCAGAGCGTCTTTGAATTTAGGATACTTTTTGGCAAGGCAACTCATGACCTCTTCAAAGCAAATATCTATTTCGATAATAACTATACCTATTTTACCAGGTGTTAGAACTATTTGCAGACTCGGAATGTCACTTTTCTCTCGGTGACACCCAGTTTATACTTGGTTAGGAACGCGGAAGATGAAAGAGCCTTACCATTTCATTTTAGAAACGTGGAAGAAAATCGTTCCGTAATGTTCCATGAGATATCAACCATACGGATGTCATGATATCGTAAACGTGAAATCGTTTGTCACCGACCGGAAGCTGGTCATTAGCTGACAGCTCCGCCGCTGGTCGGCGTCCAAGTTCACGGCTAGCGAGCAATGATACAAAATAATACGCGTGGAATTTAGCTCAGGAAGTAGTCAAATCCACAGCTTTGGTATAGGGCTACTACGAAGTTTGGTGATGAAAAATACTAAGATACTTACTGGGAATGTTTTCTGTAATTTCACAAGTTTTACAAGGTACTACACCGTAGTTTCATACTCGGCTTTTACTCCAAATAGTGCTGGAATAACACTTCAGTCTAGTGGTCAAGTTCACAGCCAAAGATAAATGACACAAAATAATAATAATAAAAAATAATTATAAAAAAAATCCTATTTAAAACACATTCTTTCTTTTTTTTAAAAAAGGGAACCGCCTTCAAAAAACCAACCCACTGAAAAGCAAAAAAAAAAATTTTCTAATAAATCTGGGTTTACTTACCTACCTGAAGTCGGTGCCATTAGCCATACTCAAAATGAATTGCGAATTTTGATTTGGCACCGACTTCATAAACTAAGTAGGTAGGTAAGTAAACCCAGATTTATTAGAAAATTATTTTTTTGCTTTTCAGTGGGTTGGTTTTTTGAAGGCGGTTCCCTTTTTTTAAAAAAAGAAAGAATTATCATGTGTTTTAAATAGGATTTTTTTTATAATTATTTTTTATTTCATACTTTTTAGTGATAAGTAGGTTTTGGGCTAATTAATACTACCTTATCAATTTATTCTAGTGATAGGTTTTTTTAGTGATAATTATTCTTACCACTAAAAACATATCCTATCATATGTAATACTGACTTTGACGTATCTACTATTATATATTTTAATATGCTGTATGCCTAATGACGAGGAATGTTGTTTCGCGATAGATCAAATAAATCGGTCCAGCCAAACGTGAGATAATCACGGACAAACCTAAATACCAATATAGGGGTTAAAGAGAGAACCTCTTTTTTTGAAGTCGGTCAATTAAAAACATGTTTTTTAGTCAACTTGAGAATCACTATCTCTTTTGAAGTCTGTTAATTTTTAGTCAACTTGAGAATCACTATCTCTTTTGAAGTCTGTTAAAATCTACACTGTAAACTAATTATACCGATCGCAAGCGATTTTCCGTTGAGGAGTTCCGCTCTCCATCTCCGAAGATATTCATTAAATCTCAACCAAATTGAAATGAGTCTACCTGTGATGTATGGCCTACCTATTGAAAAAAGAATCATCAAAATCGGTTTCGCCGAACTCGAGATAATCACGAACAAACTTAAATACAAATATATCTATCAAAATAAGAACCTCTTATTTTTTTAAGTCGGTTAATACACTAAAACCTTCTCCAGAATGTAACAAACACTTTCCCGAAAACCGCATCAAAATCGGTTCAGCCAAACGCGAAATAATCGCGGACAAACATACATACATACATACATACATACATACAAACATACATACAAACATACGGGTCGAATACAGAACCTCCTTTTTTTGAAGTCGGTTAAAAATATTATGATACTCGTTATCATTTATCATAGGCTACGAAACGATAGTTCGATATTCGGATTTTACTCCCAAGTGCTAAGGACACATTGGTCTAGCGGCCAAGTTCAGGGTTAGCGAGCAATGATACAAAATAATACGAGTAGGATTCAGCTCGGGAAGTAGTCAAATCCAGAGCTTTTATACAGGGCTACTACAAAGTTTGGTGATGAAAAATACTAAGATACTCACTGGGAATGTTTTCTGTAATTTCACAAGTTTTACAAGGTACTACACCGTAGTTTCATACTCGGCTTTTATTCCAAAGTGCTGGAATAACACTTCAGTCTAGTGGTTAAGTTTACAGCCAAATATCAATGACACAAAATAATAATAAAAATATTATGATACTCGTTATCATTTAACATAGGTTACGAAACGATAGTTCGATATTCGGCTTTTACTCCAAAGTGCTAAGGACACATTGGTCTAGCGACCAAGTTCAGGGGTAGCGAGTAATACGCGTGTTTTTATTTAGCTCGGGAGTAGCCAAATCTAGAGCCGCTTTGACACAGGGCTTCTACGAAGTTGAAAAGTATTGAAATACTCATTGGGATTTTTTAGTAATTTCATAAGTTTCTAATACCATAGTTTGATACTTCACTTTTACCCAAAGGTGCTGTTATGATACATCGGTGTAGCGATGAAGCTCACGGCAAGAAAGCGAAGACACAAAATAATATTCCTAGTAGTAAATTCCCCTTAAAAAGATTCCTAGTAGTAGAATATAAAAGTAAAGTTTAGAGGTGACAGCTCTAACTGGACTTGGCATGGTGACCAGACTTCAAGGTCCTCTTCCGAGCCAAATTGTTCATCAGTTGCGATTGCAATTTCGAATTTATGATATTATTATAATTTCACGATAATAAACTTATGGTTTGTAAAATATTAGTTTATGTAAAGGTGTTATTACAGCATCTGGCTGGAAGCTGCTGTATTTCCCTGATTCTATCGATATTATTATATTATGTTCGCGTTTTATTACTTTTCCGTAATCTTACGTAACAGCATCAAACAGACTAGTCTGAGTTTCAAATTTTTTTCATTGATGAGACATAATATATTTTTTTAATTTGCTTGATTTTTCCCGTGGTTCCTTCCGCATTAAACAGAAATCACAGTTTTTTTTTCAGTATAGGTATGGCCTGTGTGCTAATCCATGGTGCAATCTATATCCATAACCAGTACAGTATCCATAACCATCGTGAAGGAGTAACAAATACTACCCGTTCGCAGATGCTTTGCCGATGAATTCCCCCCCACTCCACACTACCGTGATCCGGGTTCGTCTGACAACAGATAGTTTAGTATATTCATCAGTCCTGTACGGTCGCGGAGCACGAAGAATTTCGTACATTAACCTGTTACTATCTGTCTCTGTCACTCCCGCGTCAAAATAATGCGGTCACGCTCGCACAGGACGGGGTCATTGCATCTGTGCGAGCGTGACCGCATTATTTTGACGCGGGAGTGACAGAGACAGGTAGTAACAGGTTAATGTACGAAATTCTTCGTGTTCCGTGACCGTGCTATAGTAATTATAACAACGTCCGAATGACGTAGCGGTTGCGAACCTGCCGTCTGCGTCGGAGGTCGTGGGTTCGTTTCCCACTATTGGTAAATGTTTGTGTGATGAGCATGAATGTTTTCCAGTGTCTGGGTGTTTGTCAGTTATCTAGTACCCATAACACAAGCTATCTCTTACTTATCTCTTGATTGAAATTTGTGCATTATCCTGATATATTTATACTTGTACATAGAGAAATTATTCTCGTAAGTATCAGTGCTCGTAGTTCAATAAATCCTTGACCGAGTTTAAAGAGGCATCGACCTCTATTATGAAATCGTGCGCATCGTTTTGCTCCCGTTTTGCAAGCTCCCGATCGTGTTCGATCTATGTACTATTTTTGTTTATTATAAAAATCATAATTTTCTGGTAGAGACGTCCGACCGAGGGTTCCCGTGAGAAACTTTCCGTACTTTTTACAAGGCATTTACAAAGGGTCAACCTACTCTGAACTACGTGCCCCGGCTATGGTCTGTGGTCTAATAGTGGCATAGAGAATCGTACCGTAACGCTAAATCGCTTGGCAAACACTCTGCCGGAAAAATCGTTGTCATGTCCGAAAACTCTCCCTAGATCAGGGGCCGTACGTACCACCATGTCTTAAAGCAGTAATGCTGTAGTACTGTTTTAATATTTCCATACAAACATAGTATGAAAATGTCAAAACAATACTGCAACATTACTGCTTTAAAAGATGGTGGTACGAGCCAAGTTGTAGCTAATAGCTGTGCAATTTTTTTTTTCCAATTCTCCAGTCATAATTTCAACCAGATGGGTTCAGTAGTTATGGCGTAAAGGAGTTACGAACATACAGACACATACAAACTGTTGTTTTATTAATTTACGAGAAACCTATATCAATATTAGCGTACTCCAGATATATACAAACTGTTGTTTCTTTAATTTCAGATAAATATATATATCACTGTTAATCGAACATAGATCCTATGGACCCCTACACCACTGCACTAGAGGTCGACAAATCCTAATAGAACTAGAAAAATTAAATTACGTATGAATAAAACTTATGTACAGGCTTATGTACTTAAACTACAGGCTCTCGACAATCTGTTACCAGAAAGTTCTTAGTTATTTCGATCATATTGCCCGCCCCCTTCCAGATAATCTGGAGAAACTTATAGTTGTGGGCAAAGTGGAGGGGAATAGACCACGCGGCCGATCACCTAGCCGCTGGTCTGACCAGGTGAAATCACTCGCAGGCCTTCCTTTCGCAACAGCCATCAGAAAAGCCGAAGATCGAAACGTATGGAGAGACATAGTGAAGAACATAATATTGAAGGAACTGCAGTGCGGACACGACCTTCAGTAATGAAGATGACGACCGAGGAGGGAAAACTTATGTAGGTACTTATGCCATTACATTGTCACTCAAAGGTACTATAAAAATAAAAATACTAGCAATACAAATACGAATTATAATGTTTACAATACCCACTTAGTATTTACGATGTTTTTGAATCCGGGCCGACGAGGTCATTGACCGGACTATCGACAGCTATGCGTTACGTCACGGATTTGTCAGTTAAATTATACCCGTCATATAATTTGTACTGCAGCGAAAGCCCAGTAGTTAATGAAATGAAATGAAATTTATTGTCACTCTTCCTTAGACTAGAAGGTAGACCACAACCTTCTAGTCTTTGATTCTCCTTGATAGTCCTTGAGCATTGATAGCCCTTGAGCATTGAAAATTCACCATTTTTAAACATCTTTTATGTTTATTTTGCATAATATTACAGTTATACCAAAGACTAGAAGAGGCCTTCGCCTCGTTAAGGCGTCCTGAAGTCTTTATAGTTTAGTATACATAGATTACCTAACTTTAATTTGATTTTAACTAACAGTTTCAGAATTAGGTATTGTAGCATGATAAACACTAATAAAAACTAAAATAATGTGTAAACAAAAAATAATTAACAGATATACTAACGAAATTGTTAACATTAAGAAGAACTTCAGAAACTACTTATTTATAATGATAATAATTAAAAGCGGTTACTTTTAATTATATGATGTGCGGTGAAAACATTTAACTTACCTATACCTACATACAATTAATGTATTAATGTAATATTTCTAATGTATATGTGTAATGTAATTACGCACTTTCATATTTTGTAAAACTCGCCAAAACGAAAGTCATACTTTGTGGTTAAAACTATTATAAAGTTCAATGTTTAACACTAAGGATGTATGTAATTTTCAAAGGCATGTGTATTACTAGTCCATTCATAAGTGTTAAGTACCTACCTAAGTATATTATTGATTGTAATAAAAAAAATTATATATATAGTATATAGGTATAGGTTTATGATAAATATTACTATATTAAAGAAATATTTTGTATAAAAATTGATTGCAATATGTTATATGACAAATTAATAGATAATATGAAAATGTTTTCAGTAGGTACGTACCAATTCTTGAAAATAATATTAAGTATCTACTTACTAGTAAATCAAACCAAATCACAAGATCAAGAAACTGGACTTATCACTTAAGCCTAACCTAATGTAAAAACCATAAAAATATTTATTCTGTTGCCTACTAAATCATAACCAAAATTATGTACCTACCTATACTTAAACATTTTGTTGTGCTTAGTAAAGCCTAACCTATGTAACCTATCATATTTCATATAGTGTTTGCCTAATACTTTAATCCCTTACTTACCTAATTTAAAAAGAACACTAATATTTTTGTCTAGTAAATCATAATCAAAATTACGTATAAATCATAACAATATTTTGTTTTTTTGCCAAGTACCTAACTTATGTAACCTATAAATTATAACTTAGGTAATTTTTTGTTTTAGTTTTTAAAGAATGAAAAACTGTGTACTAGAAATAATATATAAAATAAGGTATATTAATTGTAAACTTCAGTGAAATAAAGGCTTATTTATTTATTTTTTTTTCTTCCTTAGACTAAGTACAATTAGTTACATTAATTAAACTTATTTTGAATTTTGACGACCGAATGGCGTAGCGGTAGCGAACCTGCCGTCTGCGCCGGAGGTTGTGGGTTCGATTCCCACTACTGGTAAATGTTTGTGTGATGAGCATGAATGTTTTCCAGTGTCTGGGTGTTTTTCAATATATTATATTCATGTATATTAGTATGTATGTATATTTATCAGTCATCTAGCACCCATAAACACAAGCTATCGCTTACTTTGGGGCTAGATTGCGATGTGTAAAAATGTCCCGTATATTTATTTATTTATTTTATATTTTAATACTATACCTATATACCTTGAATTAAGTCACCTTAATTTCATAAAACTCTGTGTTTTTACTTAGGTATTATACAGTACATTGATTTAAGTAATATAAAACTATACTAAAAAAACATAAAAAAAACTCTATCTCCCGCAACCAAGCCAAGCGCATAAGCTAACAAGGCTGGCTATAAGGTAGAATTTTGCGGAAGTTCTTTGTATTAGTTAAGAGGATATATTGAATTTATTTTTGTCATTCTCGCTCTTACGATTACGTTGATGGATGCGATATGCAGCGTTGCGGAAGAATATGACAACAAAACAACGTTTTACCTACCTAATTACTAAAAAACTAAGCAAGTTATCAAAAATCCGATCTGAGCGTTACTTCCATTGTATTTCCGATAAATATTAGACAAATGGAGATTTTAAATAAACTTTTGAGAAGTTTTCCCAAAATTTGCTTAAAACTTAAAAAGTTTACCCAATCGTGTTTCTGTTTAAAACGAAGACCAAAAATAAATGACGTTTAAATTTCAAAGTAATTGTCTATTATAGTTTTTAAATTGGTCACTAAAAATCGCTTAAATAGCTGTTTACGCTGTTAAAACCTTTGCATGGTATTAGAAAGTTCAGGGGTTTGAACCCCGGGTACTTCAGTATTTACAGATCTGTATACATGTGGCAAGAGAACGTCTGAGGAAATCTGTGGACCAAAAAGTTCTTTATAATGTTTTAAAAGGAGTGTGAAGCCTGCAATTCACTTTTGACCAGCATAGTTAACTAGCTAAGACGTATCTCGTATCTCTTTAAGACTGATCGATGCTTTAACTTTATTACAATAGTTTTTTTAACTAGCCCTTGAGTAGGTAAAGGGAAGCCTCATAATATTATTTAGTAAGCAGCACGGGCATCCAGTACATCTGCAACTAAGTTATGACTTCTACAAGTTGGATACAAGTTACAAAGTTCACAAAAAACCTAAACTATTAATAATTAATATTGCTATCAGCTTAAAGTAATTCTAAGGCTTAACACGAACGACCGATTATAATGTCGCAGATTTATGTCAGACAATTTATCGACCGCAGTTTCAGTGGTCCGTATCCGATTAATCGTTTACTCAAATACACTATCAAGGAAACAAACCTTGAGGCCCTAGGCGAGAAACTCTCCGTATAAGTATGTATAATTGTATAATGAATTTTTAGTGTTTCATTAAAATTAAATATGATATCTCATAAACACATAAAGCAGCGTCTCTTGTTAATATCAACACTTATATAAACGATGTTTTATGTTCACGGTAGGCACAGTTCGTGCCGTTTACGAAGCATGAACGAGATAATTTTAAACTTTACAAACATTTTATACGATAGTTCATGCTATACCATGGTCCGCGTGAATCCCGGCATTTATGCTCCCATATATTTTTCCATCGACTCGGACACATGTCGTGCATGGTCTAGCATAAATCATCCTTAATGCAGGATTGCATATATTCATGTGATAGCCCAGTGTATAAACGATGGTGTAGGTATTGATAGCTCAGCGATTCAGACCTCTAAAAGTGTGATATAGGAGTTTGTACACCGAATATCACTTGCTGTACGCCTAAGAGTCCTTCATTAATTTTCAAAGGGGTGGGAAGCTGCAACTATACTATTTCCATTTGTTTATTTTCTCTTTGACGCATGAAATCACATGAAACAGATATAGCAATAGCGAGGGACCAGGGAGAGACAAAGGTAAAGTTATCTCTTTCTGATCCCTTGCTATTGCTATACCTGTTTCATGTGTCAAAGAGAAAATAAACGAATGGAAATAGTATAGCAGCTAAGTAGCTTATGGTCTGACCGCTCTCATTCTGAGAGTGAACTTTTGTCCAGTTGTGGGCCATCAAACGGTTTAGGTATACGGCATAGAGGTCCAAGAGAGAGCCCTCGACTTCAAAAGTGCGGCAAAAAATAGTTTTCCCAAATTGGCAAACCCAAGCCATCGCTAAACAATTTTTCACGCATACTAGCATTCGCACACCATACAAATTTCAAATTGACACACTCACACTACAAGAAAAAGTTGCCGCACTCACAGAGCTGTCGTTGTTAGGTTGGGCTCTATCTAGTCGGAGCGCGAGACATTACCTATTATAAATCTATGGTATACGGTATAGCAACCGGTTTTAGTCCACGTTAATGCAAATTAACAATTTGTTATCGTACTATATAGCATCATGTTAGGTGAATTATCTCCTATTTTCGTACGACTAATTTTATGCAAAGGTTTAACATTTTAGCTTTAAAAGTCCGATAAGAGTATGCGGTTTGCGCTAGACCTTATAAGTTTTTCATAATATCTATCTCGACTTGTTCCTAGTGCCATTTATGGTGACAACTTTATATGGAAGATGCTATAAAAAGTCACAACTTGTCAATTATGTATTGTCAATTATAACGATAAGATTTACTGGTTACTCGTAAAGGCTAAAACGTAGTGATTATATACTCTTTGGTAAAGGCCTTGACTTTAGATGTAAACGTTAGTTTGTTCCATATTATTATAATTTTGTACTCTATTTTCTGTAAGGTAAAATAACAGTTATTGAAGAAACAAGGAAAACATTGCTTATTTTAATTTTGTTAATATTAGGTATATATCCGTTTTGAACTCGGAATAGAGTCAGTGGAAATGACAATCAAGCGTGTGCATTGAACGACGATTTTAGGGTTCCGTACCAAAATGGTAAAAATGGAACCCTTATGGTGAGACTTTCTCCGTCCGTCCGTCCGTCTCTCACACTCAATTAATACATTTACTAAAAAAAATATATTAAAAATTAAGTTATTTCATAAGAATTATTAATTTGTTAATAATATTTAAAATAGCTATTTGAGACAAACATTTTGAAGAGAAAATAGTTTATTAAAAACTTCCTATGCATTTGGTTAAGTAGGAGGAAAACAAAAAGCAATAGCTAGGTAACATACAAACGTTAAGCTCATGGAAAACTCTTCTTTTTGGCCAACGTATTAAAAAAATACTTAATATAATTTATAGTTATTTCACCGTAAGTAGAATAACTATAAATTATCGTGAATTTATATAACAATAGTAGAAATTTTAAAAGCTTTAACTAAACCGCAGTTCATGTTTTATTTAACGAATAGTCTGGCAACGCGTGCTTGCGATTCGATGACCATTCAACGTACGTGATTTTTGTGTTCAAGTCATATTTAACTATTGTCTATATTATAAACTGTAGTATAAGTAGTTAACTGTGTACCTAGATATTTAACTTGACTGCAAACTAACCTTGGTAAGTGGCGAAGCAAGCTTGAATTTGGATTTCAGATTCTATTGTAAACTTACGAATAGTTTTAAGGTGTTACATATCTAGTTATTACGATTTTATGATGAATCAAATACTTTATTGCCTTAGAATTTTGAATTTTATCGTACCTACTAACTTTGAAAAAATATCACCTATCGGTGTATACTTAGCAATCAGGATCGGAAATCCTGGGTAAACATTAAGTGACTGTAATAGGCGGTATGATGATGTGGACACGCGGAGAAAATCACAACAAAAGTCATAAATTACCAACTTGGTACGGAACACTAAAAATTAAATTTGCTGTAATAAGTTGTAAATCTATAGATATAAGTAGATTGCTATAGCTAACTTCCTTCAAATATGGGATAAAGGTTGGGCAAGGGAGGGCAAAACGATTTTTAGTCCGGAATACACCGTTCCCGCGGGATTAGAAATATTTTGAATTTGGCTCAGGTTTGGTCAGGTTGGAGACTTCATTTCATTTCATTTATTTCATTTCATTTATTTATTTAGTTACATGTCCATTAAAATAACGGAACCCTGTAAGGGCGCTGTAACCAGGGAGGCGGACTTGTGTCAAATAACAATAATTAATTAACAAATGCTTTCATTTTTTATCTAAAAATTCATTAACATGATAATACGCTTTTTTTGCAGGAAGTCTTTTAAATCGTTTATGAATATATATTCGTATTCTCTTCTGCTTTCAGTACTTTCGGGAGCTGATTGTAAAGTTTAGTACACATTGGAATGGGACCGGTGCTGTGGATATTTAAATTAGATTTGGGATAAACTAAATTATACTTTCACGCACGCCGTAATTTATCTGGTCGTGGCATATTCTGGAGTTTTTTTAAAAATTCCGGATATTTTCTTACAAATTTACATGATTGACTTCGGCCGCGGCTAGTGCCTTTTTACCATTCTGGCGAAGACACGCCACCTCGCGATTTAGCGTTCTGATGCGATACTGTGTAGTCAGCGTTAGGGATAACTTATCCCCTTCTAAGTCAGTACGATAACAACAAATAAAAAATCGAATATTTACGTGGGCGGAGCAGGGGCAAACTAGTCTAATATTATTTATCACATTATATTGAAAATATCACGAATCCCATATTCCCGTAAGCCACGTTCTGAATTCAACACCCGGAAGCCCACGCCGCCGCGCAGATAGGACGGTAAGCGGAAACAAATCCGTTAAATAAATAGGAATATTTTCATATCTGTCAATATATTCCCGACGCACAGACATATTGGCCCGCTGTATCGATATATCGCATTTGAATTTCAAAGCTCAAAGCAAAACTAAGTTTTTATGCATCGCTCTAACCGAGCTTACGGTGGTCGGTCGGCGTGCCTACGTGACATGACTGACGGATGGACGGACACAGATTAATTATGGGGAGATAATTGCAGATGCGACATTTGTGTGTAGGCTTTTAACCAATGTGACACTTTTTGAATGAGTTTTTTGGGCAATATCTATGTGACACATTTTATTTTATTTCATGTGACACAATTAATTTTTCAATCAAACTGTTTGTAAAGAAACGCATAGGTACTTGAAAGTTCCATAACATTCTCAAACGTGCGTAAAAATGAAAACACTTAGAGACTATGAAAACTTAATGGCCACATTGTATTTTTTACCTAAAATGAGGCACCTACGACAAAGAAACTCCTTTCTTCTAATGTGAGTGTTATAGGAAATTCGCCCCTGTAATATTTGTTAATAGTGAGCTTTGGTTTGAACAGTTTGGTACAGAACTTTATGAGCAATGTGATACTTTGTGAATGAACTTCTTGAGAGAAATGACGCTTTGTGAATAAACGTTTTAAATCTTTTAGATTTAAGTTCATAGTTCAACCAAGCTATCCCGTGTGAGGCTTCCTAGATTCTACTTTTAAATTACTTGTTAGAATTTATTATCATTATAAGATTCACCTTATATTTTTTATTTAACCAGAAAATCAAGGCGTAAGTACATTAGTTTTCAGAAAAGTTCTTTATAAAAACAATAATAACATTATGAGTGTATGCATTATCACGATAAATTAATCATCACGAACCGTCCACAAAGGTTAATTTATAGCACTTTAACAATTAGTTCCCGATAATTAATCGCACATAACCCAATCACGATTGTATTACTGTACACTTTGATTCCAATGATAATAATATAACTGATCAAATATGAACTCACTAAGTTACGACTGGTTCAACATTAGCTCTGTGATCTAAGGTTTTAAATCATATCCTATACCTTTAACCCATATTTGCCCATTGATTCGAAAACGATATGTACCCCTTAATGCCCAGAACTATTTTGGACTTCCGATTCTTGTAAATTTTGGATATGTTTGTGCTAATAGGTTGTTATTAACGTAATAACTAATTTTATAAAGATCTGTATATGATAAGTACCTTTTTTTTAACTGTTCGAAAACGAAACATTGGGCACTTACCCTACATATACTGTGAGTAAATAAACAACGGCATTTTTCTAATTATTTATTTTTGGATGACATAATATTACTTTAAAAAAAAACTAACCTCTGGACAGTCAGTTGCACAGACAGATATACAGTTGGACAGTTATACCTACGTGAAATATAATTAAATACTTAGGAATGGAATGCAATAAAACATTTGGCATGTAAATTAACCTGACACTTTTGACACGAAGTGACCGTCAGGCTTTTGCAGTGAGCACAACGGAGTCGACTTGGTGCTCTGCCGATCATGTGCTCAGCATTACATTTTCGCACTGAAGGAGGAACAGTGCTCAAAACTCTTTTAGAAGGACCTGGCCGCCGCTTATCAAAGCCCTACTTTTGGAGTAAAGTTCGGGCAATACTACGCCGAAATGCCAGCGTGTCTACATCATTGCGAACTTCACGTGCAATGAGTGTTGCATTGTTAACAGCCACACCAATAAGCCAGAAAATTATTGGAATGTACCATTTTTTGCCTCTTATTGCAATTCTGTAAGTGCCGACATTAGCATCCAAACGATCCACACCGCCCATGAAGCAATTATATTGATAAACAACGTCAGGTTGAGGAATTTCCACTCTTGCTTTCTGTGCAGCTGAGTACCTTCTTGCTGTACGCAGAGGTGCCACCCCATACTCACTAGATAACAACGTCACGACACTGTTGTCATGCCAGCGTACAGCACAAATACCGTTGTTATGATCCAGACGCCAGTCGCAATAGCCTCTCTCTTCTTTTTTGCATGACTTGACATCTTTCAAAGGACACTTCTCAGTTCTGTTGTCTCGTACTGTTCCCGTCACTAGAACATTTTATTCCTTCATTTCAGTAATCAGGGGTAACCCTGTGAAAAAATTGTCAATATAAACAGAGAAATTTATATCTTCGTAGACAGCTTTGATCTCAGCCATAAGTTTGTGTACAACGTGTTGGCCTAAACCAGTTCTGACTCTTTCAGATTTACCTTGGTAAAGATCAACATGTAAGCAGTATCCAAGTCTCAAAGCTGCTACCCATGCTTTGAAACCAAACCGGATAGGTTTTCCTCTGATGTGCTGTTTACAGCCATGCCTGCCATAATAAGGGATCATGGATTCGCTATACTTATATCTTTTTCAATGATTGCATATTGTAAAAACTTCTTATTGAGCATATCAAACAAAGGGCGTACTTTGGCCATCTTGTCACCAGGAACTAAATTTGAGTTATCAGCCACATGGAAATATCGCAGAATTTCTTCAAACCGGTTTCGGCGCATTGATTTAAATACAAAATACATATTTAGTACATACATGCAATAAATGTCGTATATTTGCCCAATGTTTCGTTTTCGAAACGCTGTTTATTTATTCACTTTTTAGGTATCCAAATATTATATTTAATTTGAAACAATAACGCAAACATATTCTGCACTTATCTTACTTTGATATAAAATACACAAAACCTGCAAACTTTATGTTCTGCCTCAATAGAAAGATCCACAGACATATAGATAAAGCTTTTGGAAGAATGGTGTGATACTGAGCGATCATACATAATATGATAATATCAAGATAGCGGATTTTAAGATTGCGGAAAAAACAGATGCTTGCGAATTTCCATGAAATGTAACACCTATTCTAAACCGAAATTTCACACTCAAGGAAGCTCCAAAATCGTGCAGGTTGTCACTGGCCATACAGTCATCTTGTCTAATCTCCTGTAGGTAAAAAACTAAAGCAAGACATGTCTACAAATCTCCGTGACTCTTTGCCAAACGGACCCATATCGACTACAAATTGTGCGGACTGCCTCCGATGCCGAGCGAAAATAATATTGTTTCTTTGGCAAATATTTACTTTTCCCTTATTTCGTGAGTCGTTGCTTGGCGTCCATATACGACGGGTCCTATGTAGTCGTTCCAGCATGTGTATTGCGTCCGTTAAAAAAAGAGATCTATGATTTCATTTTTGTATTCCAATGTAAAAATTTGTTCCCTAGTGGTAGGTGAACGAAACAAAGAGTCCAGACAGACATTCATAATCTTGTTAATTACATCACACGTATTATAGAGGCGATAGTTTAGTTGGTACTGGGAAAGTGTGTATATTTGTTACTCCTTTACTCCACAAGTACTGAACCTCTTATCTTGATCTTGAGGTATCTTTGGGTACGCAGATGACAGCACTGTGTCAGAGAGATATATATCCAGTCCGCGGGCTAGTGGTGCTGAAACTCTTGAGCGTAGAGAGGCCTTGGTAGTTAGCATTAATTTGGCTTTAGATAGGGTGTCTAATTGGGGCGACGCCAACTTGGTCAAATTTAATGCTACCAAGACACAAGCGTGTTTGTTCACCGCCAAAAGGAATCCATTCCCCCTGACTCCGACTTTTCGAAATGTTTCTATACCGATTACCGACAGTATTGAGCTTCTAGGTTTCACTCTGTCTTCTAAACTTAACTTCGGCCGGTGCATCGAATCCAAAGCAAAGACAGCTGGTAAAAAACTCGGCATTCTAAATAAAGTTAAACAGTACTTCACCTCAGAACAGCTCCTAACCTTATACCAGGCACAGGATCGCTCATGCATGGAGTACTGTAGCCACTTGTGGGATGGCTCTGCCAAGTACCAGCTTGATGCTTTGGATTCGGTGGATCGCCGTGCTAGAAGACTCATCGGCAACCCGACATTGGTCCTCAAAAACTCCAAAGCCTTGAACATCGTCGTAAGGTTGCCTGTCTGTCGGTATTCTATAGAATATATTTCGGAGAGTGTGCTCAGGAACTTTTTAATTTGGTTCCCCCATCACCTTTCTACCATAGAACGGCAAGGCATCGTAAAGGCTTCCACCCATACATAGTCGACGTACCAATGACGCGTACGAAGCGGTTTGATTCCTCGTTCCTGATACGCACTGCAAAGGCCTGGAATACCCTCCCAGGCAGTGTCTTTCCTGCCACTTACAACCCGGGTGCCTTCAAATCAAGAGTGAATAGGCATCTCCTAGGCAAGCGCGTTCCACCTTAGACTGTATCATCACTTTCCATCAGGTGTGATCACAGTCAAGCGCTAGCCTATATAGTATAAAAAAAACCGATTTGGCAAACAATTTGGAATGGAGATAGATTATACCTTCCCTGTTTAACATGCAATAGGGAGATAGTTCTCGCGGGATTTGTGAAAACCAAAATTCAAGCGGGCGGGGCCGCGGGAAAATAAATCGACGCATTGTTCCACTAGGGCTTTCTGATGGTTTTCATTATTCGCCATACTTAGGACTTATATTCCCCTTTGCCCTTTACTATGATTAGATGCGTAATTATCCTTCCTAGGTAATACCTACAACCTACATGTTACCACTATAGTTTGGTGGTAGGGCGTAGGTAGGGATAGTGAAAATTAGTGACTTTATAATATCATCATGTAACGATCAATTAACCCGTGAAATTTCGTTTTCTATTTAATACATTTTAGGCAAAGATTTTGTAAAAGTCGTGCTCTATTATTAGTGAAAATAGTTTCCTACAAAATAAACATATTTTTTTCGTTGTTACGATGCCCAATGGACGCCTAACCTTACGTCGCGGGTATACAGCACTAGCTCCTGAATTATGCACTCCGTGTAATGCAATAATAACTTACTTTATCGCTTCATCCATGCATTTTGTATGTATGGAAAATAATAAACGTCTGGACTTGTCATCGTCTATTCAGTTTGGTCGATGCAATCTGATATGCTTGTGTTTTTGGTTGATATAGTTTTCGGTTTGTAACATCGCTTGGAATTTCGTATTCTGTTAAATTATTATGGATAACCAAAATAAAATATTTTAATTTAGATGCAAAACAAAATAGTTCACACCTACTGAACGCAAGGAGGACCAAAATCTTTATTTCGTTACAAAAACAGGTTTGCACCGAGAAGCTAATAAGCTTTGAGTCAGTACTTTCTATTTTCAAAATATTATTCAGATTTCTTTCACAAGTAAATAAATTGTACAGCGAGGAGACGGAGTATTTTCTTCAAGAATCTTTGTCAACAGAAATTCATCAATTTAAAGTAACCCTGACTTATTACATGTTAGTACATATTCTCTTTAACGTAAGCCAAAGCACTTCGACATCGAGATCTTAAAAGAACATACATTACAAACATTTAAACATGCGAATGTTATGCAGTACGTTACAAACACGCTATCAAAACGGTGTATATTAAAAATGCACACGAAAATTTGTACCCGGCATCGAGTATCTATTTTATAAATACAGTCTGACCGATCCATACACGCCGGCCGTATACTATACCTACGGGAAAATGCACACTTGCTGTCTTTCTGTTGCAATTATCCGTGAAATGGTCCGGCTATTTTATAAACTACCACCCAGATATGGTAACAACAACCCTATGAGTTACTCCATAGAGATGCTGAGTACTGCAAATGTAACTCGGCACTGAAATACGGTAAAGAAATGTATGTTTCAGTTCCAGTTGCCATGCGAAAAAGATATTCAATATGTATAAGCCGGGGACTGATTGAAAACTCCTTCATTAGCATTGCATCGGATTTTAGTAATTACGGGTGAAATTTAATTGGACGCCATTTTTGATGTTTAAAAGCTTTCGCATATGGCGGGGTTTTATTTTCGTACGCTACAAATGGATTTCTTGTGAATACGACCTGTTTATGTTTTATCCTTTTACCTGATTGAATGATGAACTGGAAGTAGGTACTTGTATACTAGCTGTTATCCTTACTTACATAACTAACTCAATCAGTCTATGGACGTCTTCTGTTGGACATAGGCCTTTCCGAGAGCGCGCCACCACACACGGTCCTCCGCCTTCCTCATCCACCCGCTACCAGCGACCTTCTTTAGGTCATCGGTCCAGCGGGCAGGAGGTCGTCCTACGCTGCGCTTACCGGTACGCGGTCTCCACTCCAGAACAACTCTGCTGCAACGGCCGTCGGTTCTGCGACAGATATACCCTCTGCCACTTCAGCTTGCTAATCAGTTGGGCTGTGTCGGTTACCATGATTCTCTTACGGATGTCCTCATTGCGGATTTTATCCCTCTGAGAAACACCCAACTTAGCTATGTCCATCGTCCATATGAACAGGTATTTTTAGAAGTACATTACAATGTTTGCTATTTCTCTAATATTTCAAATTCCACCTGAACATACTAAAATCTAAACATAACCAATATATTATATAGATATTTCAATCCACGACGTCGCGCCCCACTCTGTCAAAATAGCTTATTCTCAAAATAGTCTATTCCTCTCTTATTTACTGTTGTATTTTCATTTATATATATATATATATATATATATATATATATATATATATATATATATTTTATTTTATTTTATTTATTAGGCAACTACAACAAGTTATAAATATTACAAACAATTAAGTTCTTAAATACTAAGTTTTAATTCTAATTATAACTCTAATATAATCGCACATATAAAATACAAGTTTTGAAAAACATAAGCAAAAATGCGTGACGCTAAAAACAACGCAAAAAACACTAAAGAAAAAGAAAGAAAAATTAATACGTACTTAATTCTATTGTGAAAAGAATATGTTAGTAAAATAATAAAAGAAAATCATGGAAAACATGATTCTATTTTATTACTTCAACCATCTTTCTATAAAACGTTGAGTACTTGTGATCAAACACATCAACTGAGCTTGAGATCTCATTGTATAAGCGACACATTCTTGTCAGAGGATTGTAGTATGAGGTATTATTTTTACAAATACCAAGTATGAAGGTCTTATTAGCTCTGCGACTTTTAAATCGAATATTTAAGTTTAACTGAGATAGCAGGGTGGGGGAGTCCATGTTCGAATGCATTATTTTATGCAGGGTGAGTAAGTCTTGTCGTTTGCGGCGAATATGCAGAGGGGTCATATTAAACTTTATTAGACGACCAGTGTAGGATGGGATTTGTCTGGAGAGCCCGCATCGGTAGGAGAGTATCCTAAGACATTTCCTTTGAACAGCCTCGATATTGTCCGAGTGCACAGCATAACTGGGAGACCAGATCACTGCGCAGTATTCCAGCACCGTTCGCACTAATGTTTTATACAGTAAAATATAGCTCTGTGGGTTTTTAAACGATTTTGTGGTTCTCGCGATGAAACCTAGATTTTTAGATGATTTGTTTATGATTCTATTGTAATGATCACGAAAACTGAGCTGATCGTCAAACAAAACGCCGAGATCCTTTACGACAGTCTTTCTTTCTAGTAGATGATCATTAATTTTATAGTCATGAGTAATTTTCAATCGTTTTTTTTATATATATATATATATATATATATATATATATATATATATATAAAAATATATACATACGTATATTATGTGTATTTTGACGACCGAATGGCGTAGCGGTAGCGAACCTGCCGTCTGCGCCGGAGGTCGTGGGTTCGATTCCCACTACTGGTAAATGTTTGTGTGATGAGCATGAATGTTTTCCAGTGTCTGGGTGTTTTTCAATATATTATATTCATGTATAAGTATTAGTATGTATGTATATTTATCAGTCATCTAGCACCCATAACACAAGCTATCGCTTACTTTGGGGCTAGATTGCGACGTGTAAAATGTCCCGTATATATTTATTTATTATTATTTTTTTTTTATTTATTTACTTTATTTAATTAGTACACCCCTTCCGCGTTCTTTAATCTTTATAATATCCTCTACCCTAAGGTTGCCTGGAAGAGATCGCTATTTTAGCGATAAGGCCGCCTATTGTACATGCTGTATTTACTATATGTCTATTGTTTTTGTTTTGGTGTACAATAAAGCATATTTTACTTTACTTTACTTACTTATGTTTCATTCGATTTATATGGAGTTTCACAGAGTGGGGCGCGCCGTCGTGGATTGAAATCTATACTTAATGCTTGGAAAGGATCACTTTCTAAGAAATGCCTTTCATCGATACAGGGAAAAATGTCATTCCTAATGAGCATGTCATAATACATTTGTATACCATTCTATGCTAGATTAAAAGACAAGCAGCTGAATATTTAAGCTGAGAGCCCACGGTCTTCTATTAAATACGAGTGGTTTTGATGAACGTAACTACTTAATGCTAGCCGCTGTACTGACCAAGCCATGGAATGCAGCGGTTCTGCAAAGTTAAATTGTTGTTTTTTTTTTTGGTTGCCAATTCTACTCGTTGAGATTTTTGTTGCCTATAGCACAAGATGTTCGCAGATCCTTTGCCGATACCCCATACCCCTCTCACCTCAGGCGACCGCGTCCCCCGCTCAATCGTAATCGCCCGTTAGGAAGGTAATTTGTGTCGTGTGTCTTAACTTTTCGTAATATTTAGTTGTCACTTGTCCACATTTTTTAATTTAAATTATTGATTCTTATGCAATATTTCTACGCAGATGACTTGTTTTAGTTTAAACAGCTATAAGCGAATTTGTTTTATAATATAATTCACATTCAATTAATAAACTCCTTGTCAGATCAACAGGACATTACGACCGATAATATATTTTTTATTTATTTACAGTAAGTTGTTGCTAACTCAATATGGAATGGACATAATATAATAATTAAGTTACAATTTTAAAAGTTATATTGTCAAATACCGTACTGTGAAGACTCCTAAACAGTTATCCTGTGGTAAGGAAATCTTACTTTCACCGCGCTCTGCCTCAAATTGTATGTAAGTGCCTACTAAAAATCTACTTAATATTAAAACACACCAATCAAAAGTAGATTAAATCTATACCAGTTAGTAAAATAGCTTAGTTATATACAGAATTATAACTTGCCACTATAGCATAACAGTTCCTAGATTTTCTAACAAAAACGTAATCATTGTAATCGTAATCGGTAACCAATTTAGCCCACCGATTTGTTCGTTGATTTACGTCGGCCAATCGGAGGGTAGAATTCGCAGACGATTACGATAACGATAAATAAGTTTTTCTTACGCAATCAGACCCCTGTTCTTTTCAGGTGATTTAATAAAATATACCCGCGGGAATCTTTTACCTTGCGCCGTGCACGTGGCGTGTTAAGAAGCAGCGTTTAATTGAGGTTTGCGCCGTGCACTTATTTATTAATCAATAGTCCACGTCCATTAGAGACTGGACTGATGAATAAGATATATAAACATACGTACGATGTATTAACGACTTCCTGCACTAATTGCAACAGCCTGTTTATTTATTTAGGCCAGCTCTTTACATCGCAACTTTGTTCGCGTATGTCATCATGTCATATTGAGTAAGTAGACACTTTTCTAATAATACGAGTGAAAGAGATATGATCCCGAAGGCAGTTTGGACTTACCTTTGAATAAGTTCAAACAATACAGCAATAAATTACTGAACGACTAAAAACCTTGGAAACGACTAATAATATGGATTCGCTCCCATCTTAACGAGAGACACTTCTATAATTATCTTGCCAATTCTTCTGCTTTCCAAACTTGATGGTAGAGTGACATTTCATTCCTGTAAGTTAGACTTATTAAAAATAATAAACCTTTTACTTTGGTCATGGTTGGCAGGTTTAGGCTTTTATTAATGTAGTCTGCGGGTTTAGGTACCAGCTCCAATTTAAATGTAGTTCACCGAACTTTGAGTTAATGACGTGGAACGATTAGTGATGACAAAAGTGCAACTCACTCTCGGAGGCTTAAATAAACCAATAGACTTAAAGCTCAGCTTAAACTTTCAATTGCATCTGGCAATATTGGATACACCACTATCCAATTTAGTTATATAGTATCCACGTCCTCATCTAGGATGCCTAAAAGAGAAATTTGAACACATTGATAATTAATTCTACAAACATACAATCGTAATTGCAGAAATAAATCGCTATCGCTACCGCCCATAACTTGCACGTTCCATTGCGTGTTTAAAAAGAAGCATTTCCTCAAGGTATGCAGTGCACTTATTTATTTATCGATTGTCTAGGACGATTAAAGAGCGATTGGAACTAATTGATGGATGAGGGACCTTAATCACCCATTCTTGAATAGGCTCCAAGGGAGATAGTGTTATTGTGTTTCTATGGGGCCCACCTGTGCGGTTGCCTTTGATATTCTATACTTAGATTACTTTCAATGGTTTCTTTATCTGTTGATAGAAGATTGTAATAAGAAAATATCTTGGTGTATACCATTATATGCACCGACTGGAAAATTACGATTTTTGAAACAAAATTCCATTTCACAGGGAATCGCGCAGTGGGATAGACGATAGAAAATGGATTTTGCGTGACTTAAACCACGACACGAAAAAATCTAAGAAAATCTTCAAAAATCTAGAATAAAAGTTTCTTTTACTAGTCAACAGAATGCGCAGGGGAACGCATACAATCACGCTCTTTCCCTGGTCTGTGCAATCACGTATATAGATTTGGTATCAAAAATGTTAGCGCAAGTTAACTGAAGACAGCGCAATCACACATAAAATAAAGATTTGTTTTAGGTGTTATTCCAAACTTTGTTTCTTCCACCTGCCACAATCTTTGTTACTACCGACTGTCCCACGACACGTCTTTTTCAGTCATCTTTTTTTTTCTTAGAGTGCCATCTCCTGTTGAAGGATATCATTGTAATTTGTAACTTGGACATCACTCCCTGTGATCACTCCATTGAATACTGGTGCTCTTTCCAAACCTTTAGGCGTACCTAAGTTTCAAAGCCAAGATATCCTTTTGCGGACAGGTCTCCTCCTACCTGCCATCTTCTCTTAAATGCAGTTCATACTGCTGGATGTTAGGTAAGCTTCACATGTCAGTGTTTCTTCAACACTCAGTTCAAATTCAGTCAAACAGTTTCCTCTTCTTTACGCTACTAAGAACTTCCAGATATCATATTATTTTGATATCGATTAAAGATTTTATGAAATTGAGATGATTTACGTAGGTACATCATTGATGAAGACTAAATAACATTGAGACGTAAAAAAGTACCTTGGCCTACCTACCTCATTATTTCAAGACCAATATTGCATACAGCATTATTTCATGTAGGTTTTAGTCCGCACGCACATTAATCTGGACTATCCTTAAATTGATACAAGGATGTTTTACATAAGCGTGGGTCAAGGATAGGTATTTATTTCATACAATAAATATGTTTTCTTTGTAAAAATATATTATTGTATGTCGGCAGATTATAACCTTTGAAATATCTTGTACTCTTAATTTCGATTAAGTTTCTTTATTATGACAATGATAATTTGTTTTTCTGAAATTTTTATTACATGCTATTATTTAACTTACAATGTTTTATGTTTTTACTTTTGGCATACAACTGATTCTTTACTTGATTATTTTTCGACGACGATTTATTTATCACTTAGCTTCCAATAAATTCGTTATTCCATTGTTTTTTTTTTATTTTAGCTAACAAGATAAAAAACTTCATAAAAAACTTCGTCGACCGATTTTGATTGTTCTTTTTCGTTGATTTCCCGAAGTAAACATAGGTGGCAGATGGTATAATTGACAGATGTGTGAATTTCAACCGTTTGGGTTTGAAAACGTTGGCTACCTACGTCGGATACACTCCTTGTCTACTCCCTCTCGAGTTGTTCTATGATAAAAACCGCCTTGTCAACCGCATGCATTGTGCAAACTATCGCGCCCAGAAATGGCAACCGGAAGGCGAAGGTACGTGGACAAATAAGGACATTAGTGTTAAAATGGCGGTGTCACTGCGTGTGTATTGGCGTGTCCGAGGCTCCGATACCGACGGAACTGTTTGCTGGGACAATATTTATTGATGTTTTATGTGAACACATCTTTGGTGAGCCAAGGCGAGGACATATGCCCGTTTGCACTAAACTTAGGAATCGCCTAATTTCTTGCCCAACTACTTTAGGCTTGCCCTAGCGAAAAATAAGGTTGCACTAACTAACGTAAGCCATTCCTAAATCCACTTAAGAGATGCCTAACTTTAGGAGCCCGATTTTTCAGCGCCCAAGCGTATACAGGCGATACTTAAATTGAATTTTTTATTGTATGTGGAAATCTGTGGACCATATTGTTGTCATGTGGTTGTAGTGTCACCTCAGATTTCAGAATAAAGTCTGACGAATCTCTTTCTGTGTGTGCAACTTGAGTTTAGTGCAAACGGGCAATAATGTCTCGCGAATTAAGCCGTGCTAGCCTATTGATTCGAAACTGTGCTTCTGGTCAGTGGGTCGAAACTCGAAATCGAATCCCGAGTACGCAACTTCAACTTTTTGCAGCTAATGACATAGTTTTGTTAATTACTTTACGATGAAGAAAACATCATGAGAAAATAAAGAGAAATCTGCATGCCTGAGAGTGCAACATTTTGCGAAAGCGAATTCCGTTTCCACGCACTTGACATTTTCCTTCAGGACACTTCGCGGGTACTCTCTACATAACAACTAGGTTTACAAATAAACCTTTGTAAAGGGTTAAATGAAAATTACCAAATTGCCTGCAGTTAACTAACATTTTTTTTTTCGCGATTTCTCACATGTTGTTTTAATAAAATCAAAATATGTATTTTATTTATTTATTTATTTTATTTATTATTCTTGTAGATTGATGTCTCGACCGAACCATTACCTATAAAATAAGCGCGAGTAGGTCAGTTCAATATAGTTTACCGCTGCGGATAATGGACACGCTTACATCTATGAATACTTAAAATATGTATTAATTTTGTAATTACACATAATAACAAAAGTTCTTTGAAAGACTATGGGCGGACAGCATTTTGATATTTTTATTTAACCCTGTAAAGTGCCAGGCCTCTAAAGTGATGACGTAGACACAATTTGCGAGTACTTCGCAATTATTATGCGCATAAATTACACTGCATAGATAATGCGCGCTTAGCCTGCGATGCTTGTTATTTTTTTTAGTTACTGCCCGCGGCTTTGAATTTTATATTTTCTGGAGATACCTTTTTTGCCAGACGTTTGGGCATTAAGTAGAGAATTTAAGGTGAAGGGATTTGCGGTTACCTGGATGACAGTTGCGATTTAACACCATTGCAAGTGGACCGACGACATCAAATGACGTCTGAGGCAACGTTATGGTCTCTTTTTGAAACGGAATCTTCTGGAATCAATTTGCTTTTCCTAACTTAATAACCGTTATTAATAAGTGTAATGAATTCATATTAACAAGCTCGATATAATAAAGGTATAGAAGACAAATAAACAAATTAACAAAACTTTGTTATTGTTCATTACAGGGGAATTTTACCTAACTCTCAAAATAATTAATATTGTTCATCTTACAAGCAAGATTGGTGTTGACACTTCCTCCTTCCTTGAATCTTTCATACAATTATATGAACATTTCACATCGTACGCACAGACAGAGGCGACATGTTTATTATTAGAGATGGCATTGGCAATGCTCAAAGACATGCGGGCTGGAATTCCGCGTATGTGGGGCGACCAGAGCTTCGTGAGATGATGGATAAACATTAGAATGTTTATCCATCATCTCACCAAAGACATGAATGATACGGTTACTGATACGCGCCGCAAAGTTCCTCCCGCCTTCCCCACCGCCGTATCTTAAGTGCGTTCAATCCAAGAGTGAATAGGCATCTCCTAGGCAAGCTTGGTCAAACTACGTGCTACCCTATATACGTGTGATAATAACTAAGTGCTACCCTATATACTTACAAAAAAGACTATAAGTATAGTGAAACAAAGAATGACTCTACGTATGCATATACCTCCGTATTGGAAGCCAGGGGTTTGAATAACACCTCTAATTTAAGTGCATTTGTAGCAACTACATAACTTGCCTAAGTTATATGTGAAGCAGACATTGTGCGTTTTCCTGTGTGGAACAATGTGAGTGTGAAGCCTGCTAATCACTTGACCAGTGTGGTAGGCTATGGCTAAAGTCTTGGCGATTTGAGAAGAGGCCCATGCCCTTAAATAAGACTTAAGACAAAAAAAATTGTGAGACTCCGAGTGTAACAACAGAAGTGGAATCTTGTACACTACATGTACTTAAGGGATGAAACAGCAAGTTACGCGTTATAAGCTGCTACCATCTGCTGGGCTGCAAATATGATAGTGGCAATGTCTCGTCGTTTTAGCATGGAAACAAAACCCTAGAGCGAAGAGTCATGGCTGCCAAAGAAAGTGCTAGCTTGGCTTTCAAAGTCGGACTCAAAGAAGTCGCCTTGGGGAATATTGGGCAATTATTTACCTAGTACTATAGGAAAACCTTACTTTGCACGTGCATCGTCTCTCTTCACCGTCGTTTCACTATTGATAGAGTAGTCTTGGTCATCAAGTTGGGAAACCCTGTCTAAGGCTAACCTGTTTAATAGTCGGAATATTACAGCGTAGTAAATAGTAATAGATTGTCCAGTAAAATTAGAAACCATGGCAGCCCTACGCGAGTCGGTAATGAAAAAATCCGGAAGACTCCCAAGTGAATGTTTTAGCATGTTTTATGTTAATTTTATAGGCATGCCAGAAAGCATTTCTTTGTTTCATCCTTGCCTTGCAAATGGGCGCAAATGGGCGTAAACTGGTGTTTGTTAATTGGCTATTTAGTGTAATTGTTTCTCTAGGTTTTTATTTGACGGTCTTACTTCAATGGGTATGTGTAAAGTGGTTTCAACTTTCAGGGTCTCAATTAGCATCAAAGTCAAAGGATTAAGAAGTAAGAAGAAGAAATATGGTAGAAGGAGGAGAACTTGTACCTGAAATTATTTTACATGTACGAAATTTGCATTTCTAGGGTTCTTAAACCTTAAAAGAAGATTTTATTGTAGGATCCATGAGTCTGCCAAATTAGCATATTTTTTCAAAACAATAATATGCTAAAGAGTCGATTTAAAATTGATACCAAGTCTATGATGGTATTTTGAAAGTGTATAAAATTCAAACCTTTGTTTACACAGTTAAAAGTTATGGTTATTTGTCACAAACTTATCCCTATAGGATAATTATTATTAGGATAGTTATTATTATTATTTTCATTAATCAATCATAGGCAAGAAGTAATTTAGAGGTGAATTAGTCGTGACTAATATTAGGGGTACCGAAAAAAAAACTAATATAACATGCAAAAAAATAATGCAGTTTCTTTACTTTCAATTACCTTCCGCATCCGCTTAACGTGTTCTCTAAGGGCTTGTTATAATCCAACGATGATTTTCTCTTTTTTTAGCTCATCCCAGAAATCGAACTTAGGACCTCAATTGCTAACCACTAGACTTTTACGTCAGCCAACGAAGTCACGGGTAAAAGGGCATGCAACAGACAGACATCAGCTTTATCTATGTATATGAAAGCGTGTTTGATCGATGCGCCGCGCAGGAAGCACCGCAGACTACTGCGGTGAAAAAAACTTGCCAAGAACTCGCGGATATGAGGAAGGGTTCCGTAACTTTATTACTGATGTCTGGTGGAGTGATTACGGTAGCCACGGGCAATTTCGAGTGAGACCAGCCAACTGTACAGGGTTCGCAGTTAAGTTCAGTTACAACATTAACATAATTCATTTTGATAAAATTTGCATTGTTTTTAAGTAAAAAAAATATTTAAAAAACTAAAAAAAACCCGCTCTATATCTCTCTTACTCGCATGCAAAGGATGCGGAAAGAAATAAATTAATCCTGGCGAATCTAATTAAGATAATTGAATATTTTAATCGAATTATTGCGTTGTCATCGGCCTTTGACGGGTGTGCAAAGTTTGAATTAAATCTGATCGTTCAAAGTAGGACAAAATCGAGCTCAAAGGAGTCGGTTACAAACATACAGGTAAAGCTAATAAAAGCGTGTTAAAACCACCAATAAAGTTACTTTCTTCTATTATAGGTTCCAATAAATACGTCGACATTTCTGTCTCGCTCTATAAAACTTTAACTGTAATGTATATTGTAGGTACGTATACGAGTCGAATTAATGATAAATACCTTTTTTGAAGTAGGTTGATTATCAAAAAATATAAATATAAAAAAAGTTTTCCGATACCGGGAATCGAACCCGAGCCTCCTGGGTGAGAGCCAGGTATCCTAGCCACTAGACCATATCGGATGCTGATGTCACAACCAAAATTATTTACTGTGTATTTCAAAGAGTTTTACACAAGTTTTCCATAACCTTTTTCACTACTTGCGTTTCGCCCCTACACTATTAATAATTAATGTTAACCTGTAAAGGCTCCGACATTGCGGACTTAAACTTTACTGGTATTAAGCCCATCTTACGAAGTTCATGTCAGTTAATCTACCATGTCTATACCCTCGAATCTCGATCGCGAGAAAAATTGTGTCTTCAGTTTACTGGTGCCAAAGACGTTTATTTTGACACCAATAGCGTCAGTAATAAGCCGACAGCAGTATTGTCTATAGACCGCGGTCCTCGCCACAGATCCTAGACACTACCTTCTCAAGAGTCTGCACGCACGTTTCTATGGAGACGGTTTACGCCATATTGTGGTGTATAAGTGCCTTTCTTGAATGAAGGCTTGCGTAAAATGTTTTAATGACCAAACCGTGTTTCGGTTTGAAAAAATATTCAAATAATTATTATATTGACAAATATTCAATTAAGGTTCATCGACTGTGAAGCACTGTTTTTGGACTGAAAAAGGTTTAAAAGTAGAACTTTTCAAAGCATTACTTAAAAGCAATGCAGATCCCTAAAAAGTGATTCCAACTTATTATCGCGACCGCGTAAATTGCTGCAAGTGAAATGGCCTCGAGACAAACTGACAAACACACATTTGTGTGTGTTCTCCGCCTGTGTGACTGACGAGGGTGCTGACCTTACTGTTGAATCGGGAGACAGGTATCACTTCACTCACTTATATGGAAATTATATTATACAAGCTGATTCAGCAAACGTTGTTTTGCCCCATAAATTGTCTCTTTTAGGGGGTATGAAAAAAGTTAACTTCCTATTCTCAGACCTACCGCATACTTATACACAAAAGCTGCGTGTTCTTCTCCATAGGAAACGAGTAGGTACCTTTATCCACATAAAAACTTGGTAGGAAGAAAAGAAGAAAGTCCTATAGCTCGATAGATGGCGCTGCCTTCACTTAGCTCGCGCTAACGAGTACAATACCTTAATAGGATTGAAGTGATTGCATGGGTACCCAATGCCCATTCTGTTGAGTAAAATACCTATGAGATTTCATTTTAGAACTTCGAAGATTTTCGTTTCTTTTTCCATTTCTTCGTGACGGGATTTTCGTCGCGCTATAAAGTAGCGCTTTAACCTTCGAAAAGAAACTTTGTCAAAAAAATTGGTTGTCTTTAAAGTCGGTTTACGGACGATAGATTTACGTGATAACGTCCTATTGGCATCTCTATCGTTTGTTTTATCGTGCCTCTCTATCACTTGTTGCGCGCTCTCGCTTGCACGCACAGGCTCAGGTGTAACGTTACGCGGAACGTTACTATTTTTGATGTGCGTTGCTGGTGTTCATCAATTTATTAAACACAAAAACATTCACTTAAACACTAACTTCAGAATTTACTGTGATAGTATACGTATATGTGCATACAGTGCGCAGACGCATCCCGCGAGAGTGCAAGCATTAAATTTGGATCGTAACGTAAACGTTGCCAAGGTTTTCTACAAATGGACACGAACGGAACGAGTGTTTATAATGAAAACTCCTGTTTCATATTATGCTTTAAATATACAATATATCATCATCATCAACTCCTTTTTCAGGGTCCCGAACCCAAAGGATAAGAAACGGAACCTTATTACTGACTTCACCATCCGTCCGTCAGTCCGTCTGTCACCAGGCTGTATCTCTTGAACCGTGATAGCTACGGACTTCAAATTTTTACAGATGATGTATTTCCGTTGCCGCTGTAACAACAATTAATTCGTTCGTTCGTTCGTTTCAGCCGACGGACGTCCACTGCTGGACAAAGGCCTCCTGCAATGCTTTCCAGCCCGCACGGTCCTGCGCCATTTGTATCCAGCGCCTTCCCGCGACTCTTTTAATGTCGTCGCTCCACCTGGTCGGAGGTCTGCCAACACTGCGCTTTCCCGTGCGGGGTCGCCATTCCAGCACTTTGGGTCCCCAACGTCCGTCGGTTCTACGAGCTATGTGCCCCGCCCATTGCCACTTCAGCTTCGCGATACGTTGAGCTATGCCGGTGACTCTGGTTCAACAACACTTAACAACAATTAATTATAATACTAAAAACAGAATAAAATTAAAATTAAAGGGGCTGTCATACAACAAACGTGATTTTTTGGTCGTTGATCCAGTACACTCATTTTTACTCTCCTTGTATAGTAGTAGTTTAATAGGTTTTCTGGCTTCTGCATCAACATCTCGTTACGTTATATAAATAATGGTACGGAACCCTTCCAGTGCGAGACCGACTCGCACTTGGCCGATTATTATATGTCCCACAACTGGGCAAAGGCTATCCTCTCAGAATGAAAAGGGTTTGACCTAAGCACACACATGCTAGCAAATGTGGCTTAGCGGGCCTCACATACCCTTGAGAATAATATCGAGAACTTCCAGACTCTCTACCGCTACGTTCAGAAAGCTATTTTGCACCGAGAAGAACGGTCAAAAAGCTCACCACTTGCTCTTTTTCTTAATTGTGTTTACAATTTGGTTTTAAACATTATTAGCATATTATGAGATCAGATCGAAAGGTCATTTAAAAAATCGCAATTTTCTGTATCGTGATTGGTCTACTGATTGAAATAACAATAAACACACCTTCAAAAACATAATATACTCGTGAATATAGTATGACTTCAAAACATTAAAATGTTATGCAAAATAACATTTAACAAACATGGTCTAAATTTCCAAAAGCAAACAGTTAAATATTTGCACTCTACGCTTCCATAAAACTAAAGCTGCTGAGATACTTAAAGGTACATTAGGAGACAGAGAGGATAAACTACAAAAATCTGTTTCGTAACTTTTGAATGTTTATCAAGAAGTTCGTTTTTCTAATAATTATATTTCGATTTAAAAAAAAAGTTCGATAGTCGAATCTAAAATATATTGCTCTTCTAAATTGTTACTTTAAGCTAGTTGAGCGAATAAGCGTATTGGCGGTTTGTATAGCTCTTAAGAACATTATGGGAAACGTTTCCTTACGATATTTTCCTTCATCGAAAAATTAAGTTGTGTTTATTAGTTGCCCCAAAAGTTATTATAACTTTGAAAAATTAGGCAAAATGCTTGGGGTTTAAATTACGGCAAACAAGACTGCCAGACTAGTAACGAGTATTTATAAAGGTTACTCCATTAGCATTATTAATTTCAAAAATGAAAAATTAAAATTTAACTTTTTTATAGGCTACTTTCAGCACTAAAATTTTCAAGCTGCTCTTTATTACATTGTTGGTCTCAAATATCCGGTCGGTTAGATCATCTTTTTAGTATAGTCGTTCACACACTTTATTCTTATCAGACGTTTAAAACTTATCGTACTCGATGACGGTGACGGATAACTACGAATTGGACTACGAGTCGAGTACCTGACCGAAGACTTACAAAAATATGTATACCTATTATCCACTCTGTCTGTCAGTAGAATCTCCACGGGAAGAGTGCCGGAATATTTGCAGCGATGGAATCCAAGCCACTGCTAATGCTGACTCGGTCTTGCTAACGTTTTTGGCAAACTGTCAAACGTCGCACGCCCCGACCGGCGGAGCGGTGACACACCACCGACAGAGCGAAGCGTTAGTATGTTTTTTTTTATTGCTTGACTGTAATCACACCTGATGGACAGTGATGATACAGTATAAGGTGGAACGCGCTTGCCTAGAAGATGCCTATTCACTCTTGATTTGAAGGCACCCGGGTTGTAAGTGGCAGGAAAGACACTGCCTGGGAGGGTATTCCAGGCCTTTGCAGTGCGTAGAACGAGGAATCAAACCGCTTCGTACGCGTCTTTGGTACGTCGACTATGTATGGGTGGAAGCCTTTTCGATGCCTTGCCGTTTTATGGTAGAAAGGTGACGGGGGAACAAAATTAAAAAGTTCCTGAGCACACTCTCCGAAATATATTCTATAGAATACCGACAGACAGGCAACCTTATGACGATGTTATAAAATATACAAGGTTATATAAAAAATACCAAATCGTTCTTGGCCTGTAGTTCTTTACATCAACAACTTTTTAAAACGAACTTTTTGTTTTAAAATTCCGTATTAATTTATTTCATACAAAAAAATGACATTTCTGTCGTTGACTTTGGGGACCCAATAAGATAGGCAGTCAAGCACCGAAAAGCGTAGTTTTGGCAGACCCCCCCACTAGGTAGGCGGACGACATAAAGAGAGTCTAGGGGAGTCGCTAGCTTCAGGCGGTACAAGATCTGGTGCTCATTCCAAGAGGCCTACGTCCAGCTACGAAGGAACGCAAATTCATCAAGAGTACGAAAATTTTGTGATAAGTAATCAAAGAGATGATAAAGATGAGATCAAAGAGAAGACTTGAATTTATTTGTACAGTGAAAGGTAAATTAGAAAACTAATGATTTCTAATTTACCTTTCAAAATCGGAAGATATAATTTGGCATTGTATCGAAAAAATTATCATCTTCATTCTGACCTTAATTACAATCACTCAGTTTTTCTGATATAACACTCAATGAAACTGTCAATTTTCTTACGTTTTGAAATGGTAGATGCAAAATTATTTGAATTTCAATCAACTTCGTGTAGGATACTTTGTGCCGCATTATTGATGTATATTATAGCTAAGGCTAAGCTTTCGCTCTGCTCTGTGCTCCTACTTTAGGCGCGTGTAAAGGGAAGTCTCATTCCGAGCGGCTCATATTAATCTCTTTCACATTGCAACGCTTATTTCGCTCATTTCACTTATTCACTTGACGGCCGATAGGTAAGTCTTGAAGTTTTAATATTACAGAAAATATTTGAAATAATATACTTACGTTAATTAATTAACCTTCAACCTTCAACTTTCCTTCAAGTTTCAACCTCTATAAGACTATTTTCCCTCAAAATAATAATTGTGTCGCCAAAGCTGATCACGCCGGCTTAGTGCGGGTTGGCAGCTTCACACACCTAGAAGAAATCTCAGGCATGCTACACAATCTAAGTTAAAAGTACACTACTTACAATATTATATGTTTCAAATGTAATGGTTTGCGGAGAAAAAATACGGATATTAGGCGAATATAAGTTTATGTATAGGGCTGATTTTTCAATAGCCAGATAATTGTTAACCATAAATATGACATTTTGACAGATTTTGTATGGCATATGTTTCAAATTTATTCCTCAGATAGTCTATGGCGATTGAAAAATCGACCCTAAATGTAGATCTAATCCTTCCAAATCTCGGCTTTGTAAAAATATTCATAGGAAGCTTACAAACCCTACGGTAGATGGCGCTGCTCTGATTTAAATCGAGCCTATAGTGGCGTTTCAATTTGCAAGAATACAAACATTCAGTCAGGTAACTTCAGTGTTATTTTTATATTCTTCAGGAATTTTTAGAAAGAGCACTAATATTTGTTAAATATTAGAAGCATTTAGAAGAGTGACTGCATGACTGACAACGTAAAGCCATAACAGTTACAGCTAAACGTCGTTGAAATTTTTAGCATTATTCTTTGAGTTTCTCTATACTCTACTGAACTAAGAAGGATTTAAAAAATTATATCCCGTTACAAAAGGTTTGATGATTACATTTGTTAATTATTAATGTAATTTATATTTTTATTTTATGACTAAAATCTTTTTTTTGGGTTCCGTACCCAAATGTTAGAAATTACTATGATTTCGCCGTCCGTCCGTCTGTCTGTCTCTTGAACCGTGATAGTAAGACACTTCATGTATTTCTGTTGCCATTGTAATAAAAAATAATAAACAGAAGAATAAAATCGTGATTTTTTTGGCTTATTTTTGTTCGATATTGATAACGGCAACAAACAAACAAACAAAGCAAACGCTTAAAAATATTCACAGAATATTAATTTGGTTATATATTCACTTCAAAAATAAATAGTTAAATTAAAATAAAATAAAAAATATTAAACTGACTCCTATACAACAAATGTGAATTTTTGCTTGGTTTGAATTTGGTGTTTTGGTTGAAATTGGTCTTTATAGTAGGTACGGAACCCTCAGTCCGCCACCCTGACTCGCACTTGACCATTATTACTTGACTGCGATCTCCCTTCACGGTAAGTTGTCGTACTTGCTTGGGAAGGGGTAAGCACCCTTTAACGGTTTCTACACAGCATCGCCGGAACTCTAAACCATCCGGCGGTGCGTCATTGCTGGAAGGGTGGTAACTAGCCACGACCAAAGCCTCCCATCAGACCAGACCTGAGCCAATTAAGAAATCATAAAATTCTAATGTGGCACATGGCGGGAATCGACCCCTGACCTCTCATTCTAATCCTGCCGCGCGCCACTGCACCAGGAAGGTCATCGAAAGCTGGAAATTAGTAATTATACTAATTAAAGTTTAAAGTTTCCCGTACATCTACAGAGAACCTCTTTACATTTCCTCATTTTTACGCCTCTTTACATTAAAATAACCCTTTAATTTGGCCATCGCTGTCATCTTCTCAGAAATCCCTGTTTAAAACACAGTGGGGCACCACACTTTTTGTGCGCACAAAAAATGACATGCAAAAAAAAGTTAGCAATCATTTGCCCATCAAGCACAATAGCCACCGTTAACTCTGTCATGACGCACACACAGACGTAAGGGATAGTGTAGATGGAACCGCGGAAAAGAAGCCAGATTTGTATTATGTCATTTTTTATACAAAAGTATCAAAAATGCTCTAATTTTTTTTTGACAAAGTTATCATAGGACAAGGCTTCACAGTAAACATCGAATTTAATTTCAAAAATTTAACCCGGGACTTCTTTTCAGGTGCGCGAGGCGGTGCGGTGGCCGGGTGACGCCACCTAAATGTTCAATGGCTTTGACCATTGAACATTTAGGTGGCGTCACCCGGTCAACTCCAACTGAAAATTAGCGCTATCTGCTCCCATGCTTACATGGGGCACACAACATCATGCTGAGTTGCCCATTTCTGGACTGTACCACAAATGACAGGCGGTGTCTGGTGCTTCCGTCACCAGACACCGCCGTTCCGTATTCAGTCATCGTTTAGTACATAAGTGTGTGTATAAGTGTGTAATGTTTGGATGCAATAAAGTGTTTCTTCTTTTTCTACTTAAATACAAGGATGCGAAAGGGTTCGTACCTCTTTCTATCTTTTCTGTGAGTCTTCGGACGCAGGATGCGAAATAATTATACATTCCCATTCAAACGCGCAACGGTATTGTAAACGGCACACTTTTTGATGATTGCGTGTAATTTTTCCGAACTGTATGTACCGAGCGATCTGTTTGTGTTTAGTGCAATGACATTTAATCACTTTTAGTTCAAATGCCTTTTGGTCTCAATATCGAGATAATTTTGAAGTGGTTTTAAAAGGGCCAAAAACTCAACCTTTTTAGACTGCCTAAGTTGTATACTTAGTTTAAATTTCAATTCTTAGGTCTGATAAACTATCTGAGGAATAAATTTGAAACATTTGCCATAAAAAATCTATCAAAACGTCATATTTATTCCTTAGTTAACGGTTATGTGGCGATAGAAAAATCAGCACTTATTAGAAAAATAAATAGTATATTTTACGCTGTAAGTAAAAGATTCATTTCATAAAAAATACCGGACAGAAAATTTTTGATTAAAAACCTCTTTCTCGCGTTAAGATTGATTTAGATATTGTACGCAGGATGAAAACAAAAAGGACTAGTGCGGAAAATAGTAACTTGCCGCACGCTAAATATTATAAGTACACTTAAATGACGTCTAGTTTTTCTGAAAATATATTTTAAAGTTTATTCCATAATACAAAAAATAACAAGCAGAAACTATTTTTAAATAAAAGAAAAATGTAATGAAATACCCAAGTACTTAAGACTTTTTTGTCGCGGCTCGCTCTTTTACTTGGTCGTGAGTTTTTTGTTCTTTTTCCTCCACCCCGAACACAATGCTAACTTTTGTACTTTTCTTTTACTTTTTCTTGTCAGAGCCGCGGTCACTTAACAAAAATACATTCTTAAAAATAGTTTTAACTTTGAAACGAAAATTTAAAATGGTCTTCTATTAGAGAAATAAGAAAACTCTGACCTGAGTCCGAGGTGAAAAGTGGATTCTTTATAATTTTAATGCATATATTTCAATTTATTTTTGTTTAGTTATATGTATATTCCCTATTTACCGCTCCATATTCCCGACCTTTATACCTGCTTTCAAAAAAGTTTGCTAAAACAATCTATCCTATAGCTGTAGCCATAGAAAATTCTTTTTTCCAGTATAAAGAGTAGCCAAAGTCATTTCCCAAGCTTCAGCCTATATTTGTGATAAATTTCATCAAAAATAGTTCAGTAGTTTAGGCGAGAAGGCGTACCAAACAAACTTTCATTTATAATAATAATAGGGATATTCAAGGGATAATACAATTATTATAATATATATTTTAATACGTATTTACGTATATTTTAATCACCTTATGAGCTGCTGCACTTCTTCAATGTTTCCGACTCTACGTAAACTGGTACTTTACATAAAAGTTCCCTTTTTGCTATTTCACCGGGGAACTCTAAAAGTACATCAAAGCGCTCCCGGATCCAGGCAGTTTAATATTAAAAATTAAATACTGACATAAAATTGAGCACTACCCGACGCGCTTTGACGTCAGAAACATGCAAAATACGTAAAAGGGTGCCCGACAGGGTATATGCATTGATTTAACTCAATTTTGTGCATTGAAAAGGCCATGTTAAATATGATATCATATTACTTTCCTTATATTATTTTTTTAAATTTTAATGCTCTACTGTTGTCAAACATCTCCTTTTTTACACGAATGCCCAAAAAAGGAGTGTAATGTTTTTAGGGTTCATGTATGTATGTGTGTTTCTTTTTTCCACCATAACTTTTGAACGGCTGAAGAGATGTGGACATATGGGGTATCGTTAAAATCCTTACATCATTCCGAGTAACATCGGCTATATTTTTTGGAAAAAAATCGCATTACCACAGGGCAGTCGTGTTTTTTAAGGAAAAATAAGATGCTTCTTTTTTGCTTCTTTTAAATCTGATTAAAGTTCAGGGTATGCATTTCAAACGGAGATTACTGTAACCTAGATAATAAATTATGACAAGTTAACAGTACATTCTAGATTCATGAATTTATCACAGAGTAATTGAAATAAAATTGGTCAGATCACGAATAATAGAAAGCCTGTTTGGAATTTCTCACGACTTAAGGACAATAGCAATTTACAGTAGTTTGCATGCTTTAACTTGAGGACGGCGTATACGGGCAGCAAGACCGTCGCAAAATAGCCGTTTTCTCAGACTCTGCTTATTTCTTTTACTATTAGGAAAATACCACAAAGAAACTCCATTGGGTCCCCACCATATCTATTGAGATATTTTTTTTTTTTTATAATTGATAGGCTTGCGCTTGACCACAACCAAGTCTGATGAACAGAAATGATGAGGTCTAGGATGGAGCGCGCTTGCCTAGAAAATGCCTATTCACTCTTCTGTTGAAGGCACCCAGATTGTATTTGGCTGGGAACACGGAAGCTGTAAGGGTGTTCCACACCTTAGCGGTTCGTATCAGAAACGTAGAAGAAAAGCGTTTCGTCCGAGTACGCTGGACATCAACCACATAAGGATGCCAATTCTCTCGACGTCTCGCGGTTCTATGGTAGAAAGGTGAAGGAGGCACAAGGTGAAGGAGGATAAATGATCTATTTACCTTATTATCAGATTGATTAGGCATTTGTTCTTTTCTATTCAATTAATTTTAACAATTTTGAAAAATTAACCTGTTGAGAAGTTAATAAATAATTATGACTAAAGAAGTGAATATACCGTTTTTCATTAAATAATCTAACTTTTTGTATGCGCTATCATACGATGCACTGCGTTCGTTCATTCTAAGATTCTTAATTCTCACTATGTCATGTAATTCGGATGGCTTAAGTGCCTTTTTTTTACTCTATACAAGTTAGTACTTCACTGCGATCTCACCTGATGGTAAGTGATGATGCAGCCTAAGATGTTATCGTACTAACTTGGAAGGGGTAAGTTACCCCAACGGTTTCTACAAGCATCGCATCGGAACGCTAAAATCGCTTGGCGGTGCGTCTTTGCTTGTAGGGTGGTAACTAGCCACGGTCGAAGCCTCACACCAGACCTTTAAACACAGTATAGACTACTTTACCTCAAAATAACTATTCGAGCGACCTCCGTAATAAGTCTCAGCATCTGGGAGCATCAAACGGCCGTCTCAAGTCTACACCTACCGTCGTAAGGAGGTACGAGTACATGTAGATTGTAGGCATCGTTTGTATATCTACAAGGTATTTGTCCGGGCAAACATCGGTAATTGGACACATAATGTTTAATTCTGTTGACATAGGGAAATTATGTTTAACTTGCTAACAACACTTCACTTATCATGTACTGGTTCAACAAATTCATTATAATATACTGTATTATTCAAGGAATCGACTTCAACTGCAAACGAATCTATTATGTGCACGCGACTTTGCTTGCGTCGACGTTTTACTTTTGGACTTGCGATTGCTAGTTTTCGCTGTTATTAAAGTTAAATTTACTTTCGACTTTTAATTAAATCTGCTCTATAAGCAATTCATTTGAATTTCAATTAGCATGAATGGATCTATTACCTAATTACAGACTTATAAGAATAAAATTTTGCTCTCTTTATCCCAAAATCATGATTGTTTTAAATTTTGTTTCAAGTGTGGTTTTTGTTGTTGTGTTTAATGTTTGATTTCCGCGTTTGGGCCACTTTTGTGTTTCTCTAGATCTAACACTTCTGTCCAACAAAGATGCAACGCCAAGCGATTCAGCGTTTCAGTGCGATGCTGTGTAGAAACCTTTAGGAGTGAGTTACTTATGCCTTCCAAGTTAGTACCTAAGATACGATAACATCAGTTGTCTCATCACTTACCATAAGGTGAGAATCCAGTCCCGTGGGTAATAACTTGTAGAGCAAAAGCAAATCGCAATTATTTGTGACTTTTGGACATAATATTCATATTATGTATAAGCTTAACTTTTATGTTTCTGTTACCAGATAGGCATCGCAAATAACAGTCAAGCGCCTAGCTAGCATGTTAGTTCATGTTAAAGAATACAATCACGCTTCCTTTTGAGGATCAATCTCTTGTACCTACTTACATATTTAATTAGGGTATGCTTTTTTGGTATTACAGAAAAAATCTAAATCTCTGAATTTTTTAGCTCAGATTTAGATTCATGATTTACGTGTTGGGGCTTGTAAAAGTAGTATTTTAAAATGAATTTCAATGCTTTCTATGAAACTATTGATTACACCGAGAGATATATCCTTGTCTGACGCATTCACTAATTTGAAGTAAGCCGTAACTCACACCCGTCAAGTCCGGCCGCACACCGGTGACAATTCTAGGAAGCGCACGCAGTGCCTCGACACGCGATGATGCATTAAGTCCTTGCGGCTAATCAAATGTAACAACAAACATTAACGAGCCACCATTTGAGTTACACTACTACAATCAACTACGGCACTACAGTCAATTTGTCCGCAGTTCAGCGACCTCCAACACCTATTGCGCGAGAGAATCAACTTGTATTACTGTAAGGATGGCCGCAAACGCTCCGGGTACTGTGACAGTGTGTGTTACAGTCTGTGTGACTCTGTTGTGATACAATGTGTGTGTGACAGTAGTATGATTCAGATACTGAGATAACGAACTTGTATTACTGTAGCATGGGCATAAACTCTATTGTGTGACTCTATCTGTGATGTGATACCACGTGTGTGTAACATTAGTGTGGGTTAGACACTGACTGAGTAAACTTGTATTACTGTAGCATGGGCCCAAGCGTCCCATTCATTATGACAGTGTGTGTGAGACACTACAAGCATGTCACAGTCAATGTTACTCTAATGTGATACCACGTGTATGTAATACTAGAGCGTAGGTTAGACACTGAGAGAATCAACTTGTAATACTATTGCATGGGCATACACACTCCTATTATTGTTATACCGCGTGTGTAATTCTAGTTTGATCCACTAAACGTGATGGCATGTGATATAATGAGATACTCGTGTCCTTGTCATCAAAATGTAACAACAAACACTAATTCTTTTAAGCTACTATTCTTCAATAAAGTAAGATATCTCAGTTTGTGTTCAGTATCAGGATTTTTGAACAAAAAACATCGGTTAGTTTGTCATTGTTTGAAGTTGGAAATTACCATTCAACTCGCGATACCATTACTGACACCTCTGTATCTGTATACTGAACAAGTGCCGGGAGTGCCGACTGAAGTGAACTTCAGTCGGCACTCCCGGAGTATCACTGCATTTATTTTCAAGTCTGGAGTTATCAACATTGTGGATGAATACAAAAAAGCACCGGTGCGTGTGCGGCCGCGCTAACACAAATTATCTAATAATAAGAGTAACTCGACGCCCTCGCTGCTCTGGCGCATCTCGCTGCGCAGTTAATCTGAGCAGCAATACTGTTGCAAAACAAAAAAAATACAACCAACGTTGACTCACACGGACTTTGAGCCTTTAATTATTAATATCATTATTTCATCTTACCCTTTTATTTGCAGAAGGGCTCGCGGATAACTACTGCGCAGTAGTTGAGAAATGCCGATATTATTTACGCAGTAAAGTTTATGAGAGCGTAACTCTAGAAAAACCACTGTCATGCCGACCTCCCTAGCGTAGTGGCGCGCACTCGGATTTGAGTAGGCAGTTTGAGTCGCAGGTTCGATTCCCGCCACGGGCTACTGAAGAATTTTATCACATTACACTTTACACTAATATTATAAAGGCGAAAGTTTGTGTGTAAGTGTGTGTGTGTGTATGTTTGTTACTCCTTCACGCCGCAACTACTGAACCGATTTGGCTAAAATTTGGAACATAGATAGCTTATAACCCGGATTAAAACATAGGCTACTTTTTATCTCGGGAAAATCCATAGTTCCCATGGGATATTTAAAAAACCCTAATTTTCAATAGTAATCTATAGCTACAGCTATAGGTAGATTACTTTGACAATCTTTCCTGAAAGTAGGTGTAAATAAAGGTCATTGAAACGGAAATTCAATTTTTTTTCGGGATTAGTAAAAAAATCAAATTTAACGCGGGCGGAGCCGCGGGCAAAAGCAAGTAATTTCTAATTTGGCTCAGGACTGGTCTGGTGGGAGGCTTCGGCCGTGACTATAGTTACCACTCTGCCGGCAAAGACGGGCTGAAAAGCGATTAAGCATTCCGGTGCAATGCTGTGTAAAACAGGAATGAGTTTTTGTACGCCTTCCAAGTTAGTACGATCAAGTTACCTAGTAATCTTTATCTTACTAGGTAACTTGATCGTAGGTACTTTATCGTTCACCATCTTAATTCTTACCATCAAACCATCCAACCTATCTGGATATGGATATCTGGATAGATGATGGTGAAAATAGGACGTAAACTAAATATTTTACCACTAAGTGAGAAATAATTATCATGGCAAAACATCGTTTGCCGGGTCAGCTAATACCCACGTACCGGTATGAAGTTTTTATATTATGCTTAGGAATAAATCGGTTTTAGTCTGTCGTCTCTGGGCCTCATAAGAAGGCTCAGAGTCACTCAGCGAGCGATGGAGAGAGCTATGCTCGGAGTTTCTCTGCGTGATCAAATCAGGAATGAGGAGATCCGTAGACGAACCAGAGTCACCGACATAGTTCAACGTATCGCGAAGCTGAAGTGGCAATGGGCGGGGCAACAACCGACGGACGTTGGGGACCCCTAGCGACCCCGCACGGGAAAGCGCAGTGTTGGCAGACCTCCGACCAGGTGGAGTGACGACATTAAAAGAGTCGCGGGAAGGCGCTGGATACAGATGGCTCAGGACCGTGTGGGCTGGAAAGCATTGCAGGAGGCCTTTGTCCAGCAGTGGACGTCCGTCGGCTGAAACGAACGAGTCTGTCGTTGTTAATAAAAATATCCAGCGTTTACTCTAATCAAGCAATCCAGGATTCAGCCAGTTAATTAATACGTATACACGCTGCAAGGGAGTCTAGTTTATTTTTGACTGTTACTATACGATTTGCAGGAATTTAATTTGGGCGTGCGCCGGGCTCAAATGATCCCCCCCTCCAGCCCCCCCCCCCCCTCCCCCCGCCTAATGAGATTTTCGTCTGCACTGCAAACGTTGTTTTGGATGTCGGAATCATCTTCTGTGTCGGTGCAGTAATACTGTAATGTTTAGAGTGCACGTCGTCTGTACACGCTTAAATGCACTGCAGTTTTTTTATCATCCCTCAATTACACAAAAATAAATAAATAAATAAATATATACGGGACATTTTACACATCGCAATCTAGCCCCAAAGTAAGCGATAGCTTGTGTTATGGGTACTAGATATCTACAATATATTGAAAAACACCCAGACACTGGAAAACATTCATGCTCATCACACAAACATTTACCAGTAGTGGTAATCGAACCCACGACCTCCGGCGCAGACAGCAGGTTCGCTACCACTACGCCATTCGGTCGTCAAATAACATAACGCAGAGAGAGAGAGAGGGAGAGTTTCTCAGACATGCTTGGAAAGGGCATTATTTTAATCAACCTTCTTCGAGATAAATCGAAATTGCTGTACTGCACACGTGTTCTGTAACACGGTGCCTATCAAATAATACCACTGGCATAATATATTCTTTATCCATTGAAGGTTTGCTACGAAAATTTTATTTTATTTCATAGAAAACCTCCTATGAATAAAAAATATATATAAGTGGCTATAATTCTTTTTTTTTTATTATATATAGGCTAGCGATTGACTGTTATCACACCTGATGGAAAGTGATGATACAGTCTAAGGTGGAACGCGCTTGCCTAGAAGATGCCTATTCACTCTTGATTTGAAGGCCCCCGGGTTGTAAGTGGCAGGAAAGACACTGCCTGGGAGGGTATTCCAGGCCTTTGCAGTGTACGCACTACAATTTCCTTGATAGGCACCTAGTTACAGAATAAGTGCGCTGGTGGTCGTAAAGTCTGGCCAAATAATATGCGAGCAGCGGCCAGCAAAAGTTGTGTGAAAACCTATATCTGTCGTGGTTTATGGGCCAAATACTAACATAGTAGCTAAAGTAAGTTAAACTGCCCTACACGCACCGATAAGAAACCTCACGATATGGGCCCGAACGATTTACGTAAACCTTTTTCGCACAAGCAAACATTTGTCAAAATTCTATAACAAGGCCCTACTGTTGGTGGCAAAACAAGCATTTTTGGCACCGATAAACTAGCGAAATTTTTCCGCCCTGTCGAGGCTATATAATTATGTCTATTCCCACAAGTCTTCCACAAACATCCTCAAATACAACGAAGTAAAGTGGCAAACATTTAGGGAAAATTTGGCAAGTGACAGATGTCACGTAAAAATCTCGACACGGGCTGTTTTCGTGACACACGACACGCGTTATGGGCTCGAGTCGAGTTTTACACGCGAGCTGTCAAATATATCTTGTCTTATCCCCGAGTTGTCTTGTGTTTAGTTTATGGGGCTTCAGATCGCGGATATAAACCATCCGATCTGAATTGATATCAGTTTGTGATAAAAAATAATCTCATTTCGAAGTGGGAGGCTGTTCCAAAAGTAATGATAACAAAATTGGGGAAATACACGAAATAAAAACTTGAGAGGTGTCAAGGGACACCCGGATGGAACGAAGTTCCTTTCGATTAATTAATGAAGGAATATAAGAGAGAGAGACAGACAGAGAAACATGCGCACGCGGCACGACTTACAATAGCTTACTATACTCGTAGCAAAAAGTGTCGTTACAACTTTTCGTCTTAATTTTTTCCGTCTAGCCCTCTTTCGGAACGCGCTATAAGGAACTTCGTTCCAAAAATAAAAATAGGTACACTAAATGCCTACAACTCCGTCTCCCAGCCAAGTACAATCTGGGTGCCTTCAAGAGAAGAGTGAATAGGCATTTTCTAGGCAAGCGCGCTCCAACCTAGAACTCATCATTTTTGTCCATCAGACTTGATTGTAGTCAAGCGCAAGCCTTTCAATTATAAAAAAAACACTTGGTGCTTCCGTCACGTTGGCAATACTTAATCTGTTGTTGCCCAGGTGGTGGAAGCTTCAGTTATAGTTTTAGTTCATAAGTGTGTACCTACATTGTTTTAATGTGTGAAAATGATGAAAGTGTGTAATGTTAAAATTGTGTAAAAGTGGATAATGTTATGAAATATAATTATTTTTCTTTCTTTATTTATTTTTTTTCGACACAATATCCGTGCCTATAGTAGTGTTATTATCTCGCTGCAGACTCGGCCATAAATCATTCGAGTGTTTCGCTTTTGTTGTTCACTAAAATAGCAGCAGTGAAGCTCAGCAGTGAAATAGAAAAGCGAAACACTCGGATGATTTATGACCGAGTCTGTAGCGAGATAATAACACTACTATAGTTGTACGTTATGAAAAGGCGTTGAGTTGAGACAAAATTTACGATTCCTCAACAATTATTTCACCGAGAAACGCAAATTTCAATGAACCGAGTCACAGCGTTTCACAGATCGCCCGGATTATTTCGAGAGTGCAAAACAAATGCTAAGCCGAAAATGACAAAACGTCGACCGTTGCAGTTTCGCGCCACGTGTGCGATGCGTCGTAAATTCGCGGGCGTTTTGCTCGTGTTCTATAATTTTCGCCACTTGTTTTGCGGAAAACACTGTTTGCTGCAAGGGAATGAAACGCATTTGCGATTATATTTTACGGGTATCGGTGTTACTTACATGCTCCGTTTTAACGAATTTATACTTGGTACGTACGGTGTTCGCCGATTTATTTGGATCTTAAAATACAGTAGCGTCGTTTCGTTATTTCAACTTTTCCTTTTTTTTCAATAAAAATAAAAACGATTTTCAATTTGTTATGATTGGCAATGCCGTTGGGCGACTATTACCTATAACTATACCAAATTTCAGGACGATAACTTTAATAGTTATTGAAATAATCGAGCGTGACAGACGGACGGATGGACAGACGGATGGATGGGCGGAGAAAGTAGCACGATGAGGGTTCCATTTCTTAATATAAAATGGCCGGGGGTTCCGACAGAAGTGAAAACTTGAACAATAACGTGAGGTGTCGGTTAGGTTACGGTAACAGATATTTCACTTTACTCTCGCAACTTAACTGCCATAAGCCTATCATGTCGTATATGCTAACAAATTGCTAAAACCAAATAAAATTGACGACCGAATGGCGTAGCGGTAGCGAACCTGCCGTCTGCGTCGGAGGTCGTGGGTTCGATTCCCACTGCTGGTAAATGTTTGTGTGATGAGCATGAATGTTTTCCAGTGTCTGGGTGTTTTCAATGTATTATATTTATGTATATTAGTATGTATGTATATTTACCAGTTATCCAGTACCCATAACACAAGCTATCGCTTAGTTTGGGGCTAGATTGCGATGTGTGTAATGTCCATTGAAAAAAAAATTTGACAGAATCAAAGCCGGGAGCCGCAGCTGAAACTGCTGAAGCAGGTCGTCGTCGTCGTCGTCGTCGTTTCAGCCGATGGACGTCCACTGCTGGACATAGGCCTCCTGAAATGACCGCCAAACACCACGATCTTGCGCCGCCTGGCGCCAGCGACTCCCCGCGACCCTCTTAATGTCGTCCGTCCACCTGGTGGGGGGTCGACCGACACTGCGCTTTCACTGAAGCAGGTAAGCGTCGCAAATATGCCTCTCTATTAGAGAGTTACATATATTTTGTCCCATTTGCCGTGGAGCCCCTGGGGCCACGGAGTCATAGTGCCAAAAATTTCATTCGAGAGCTTTCCCCGCGTTTAATAACCTCAACTGGTGACAGAAGGGCTGGCTCATTTTTTGCGCAACGTATCAGCCTAGCTGTTCAACGCGGAAATGCAGCCAGTATTCTTGCCACCATTCCACGCGGGCAAGACTTGTATAGTAATTAGAATAAGCTAGTGATAAGTTTTATTGTAAATATATAATAAATAAAAAAAATTGTATATGGCGTGTAGAAGCGTTCAGTTCACCTTAAGATACGTCAAGTCTGTCTGTTTGCAGTATTTTTTTTTGCAGTTGTAAGCTTGTAACCCATCCGTTGTATGTCTCGGATGCAATACCGCAACGGAAATTCCTTGGGGTGACGCGTCCGTGTTCAAGGAAGGAAGGGCCGTGGGAGACTTTGGTGTCGCTTACCACTGCACTCGTTCTTATAGCTGACATTTTTTAGTCTCTCCTGAAGGTAAGTGGTAATGCAGCCGACCATGTGAAATGTATAATTAGTTTACTATTTGCGGAAAAGTAAATAAAATTTTTTAGCGGGTGAACTTTTCCTTTTAGCTACCTCGTTCATTTATAGAATCGGGATTGATTGATTATTATGTCATCATTCCACCGACATGAACCTCAATATGAGCCATCTGATACGCAAACCTTTTTTATACAAGAAATAAAAACCGGCCAAGTGCGAGTCGGACTCGCGCACCGAGGGTTCCGTACTCAAGAAGTACTGAAGCAAAATAGGCTTAGGTAGTTATAGCTAGGTACTTTTAAGATTCGTTCGTACTAATGTAGATGTAGCACGACCAAAACTGTAACGACCAAAGATGTAAAACGGTAATAATTACCTTTGTTAATGAACCGCAAAACTAACTTTGTTTGTAGAGGTTTATTGTTAATATCAAAAAAACTATGCTAGTTAGAGCATTGGCTATAGTTTTCCTGTAAAATATACGTAATCCTATAGACCATAATTATTTGAGATTTTTCGATTGGTAAACTCCGGAGATAAGGTGGGGGAACCGTATTTTTTTAGACATTTTCCCCGATAAATCAAAATCTATCATGACTAAAAATAATTAAAAATCGGTTTTAGAATGTACAAAGTAAACCCTTTCATATGATACCCCACACAGTACAGTTATCTCACTTTTAAATTTCAACCCTCCGATTTTCCCCCCTTTTTAAATAAGAACAAAAATAATTTCCATTTTTTTTTATTCCAGTGTTATTGGGCCACTAATATACACAACTATTCCAAATTTCATATCGATAGCTCTGGTAGTTACTGAAATAATCGAGTGTGACGGACAGACAGACAGACAGACAGACGGACAGACAGACGGAGGAAGTCGCACCATAAGGGTTCCATTTTACCATTTAGGTACGGAACCCTAAAAAGTAATGCAATCTGACAAAATTTCTGATAATGCCACAATATGGCGGAAACTATCCCTGTGGAAATCTGCGCGCGGACTAGTAACATATACCTTTAAATTGTGCTACTATAGAAGTGTTATTATCTCGCTGCAGACTCGGTCATAAATCATTCGAGTGTTTCGCTTTTGTTGTTCTTTGTTGAGTTGTGCATTACTGCAGAACAAAAGCGAAATCGAATGATTCATGACCGATTCTACAGCGAGATAATAACACTACTATAGTATAAATAGTGACTCGTAGCGTGGACCGCGGTCCATAGACATTACTGCGGTTGGTTATTTATAACGCCGTTGGTGTCAAAACGAACATTTCTGACACCAGTACTTACATTGGCGACATTTTGCCACGCGGTAAGCTGGGTTTCATTTCTTTCCTGTGAAATGAAAGGAAATCTATGTAAAGCTGCCTAAATGAGACGGGCTCAGCCATAGCCCAACTCGCTGGCTAAGTAAAGGTTTTCAGGCTTCACACACTTCAAAGAACTCACAGGTATTTGTACAAAGTGAAATCACGATCAGCTGTCAAGCGCCAAGCTGTCATAAAAGAAATCATAACCATAACCTGTGCGGCAAAAATAAAGACATAACAATAACCACGTCTTGTACTAAAATGAATTTATCGTGGCATTGGCTTGAGAATAAAAATTCAAATGAGATGTCATTTAAGCTCTGTCCGCACACTGCGTCTTTCCTGCGCTTATAACACGTCCTACGGGGCTAGACAAAGTAACAGTCGTTTGACGTTAACGACAGTAGACAAAAATGTATGAACAAAACAAGTGACTGTAGAAAAACCACGTGACCGAAAAGTGGAAAACACGCTATGTTTGAAAATCGACTACGACTATTTGATCGCTCCCTGGCGTTCTCGCAGACCTTGTAGATAACTTTAGCGTACTTCGCATGACAATTGACAGTCGACAGTAAACAACGCTAAGAATAAGGTAGATTCTGTTTTCATTTGTTTTCATTTGTCACGTGGTTTGTCCATACATTTTTGTCTACTGTCGTTAACGCCAAACGACTGTTAGGTACTTTGTCTAGCCCCGCTGTTCATATTAAAAATGTAAAAGTTTGTGTACATATTTATATTTTTGGATGTTTGTTACTCAAGCGCGCCACAACTGCTCAACCTATTTAACATTTTACGAATCTCCCGGTATGGACATAATCCCAATTTGTTGAACACAGAAATTCACGCAGGCGGCTGTGGAAAAACGAAGCGAAGTGGTCATCAATATTGATTGCTATGCTTATTAAAAAAAAATGAAAATATTTGTTTTTTAAAAAGGCCTCATTTACAGGCTCTTATGAAAAGTCAAAACTAAGGCCGAGTTCGGAAAACAGGTTTGCACCGAAAAATACTGGCAAGAAACTCTTTCAAATTGAAAAACTTGCTCTTTTAAAACTGTGTTAACAACTGAAAGAAGAGATGGCAGCATATCCAAAATTTTACTGAAAACGTATTTAAATTTTACGTTTACTATATGAATAACATCCCCATTGTACAACATTGTAACAAAGACATGATTAGATATTTTGATAAAATTCAGCGACGCGTACAAAACGCAGCGTGTGTCCACGGCCTAAAAATTAAAACGAGCTGTCATTTTAAACGCGCCTTTGACAATAAACCGCTTGACAAAGAGACGGGCGACGAGTTCCGACGAATAATGCAACGTTACCGTTAAATTACGGAAAAGCAACTGATTTGGGTTATCCGAACAATAAATTCGGAGACAAGGGGCTTTGACGTCCTTTCGAGTGTCATATAACAAGGGTTTTGGTAATCATCTCGATTTGGATTTGTTAATGATCTGGTTGATTACATTTTAAAAATGGTAATTGGTTTTTTAAAGTGGGAAACACTTGGCTTTTTTGAGATGGGTAAAGCTTTGAACTCGTTACCGGTAAACGACACCTCACACTGTTACCGTAACCGACACCTCTGGATATAATATTTTTCTTTTGCGGTTTTCTGTAGGTATATAATTTTTTGACGTGATAACGTATAATAAATCGATGAACACCAGCAACGCACATTAAAAATAGTAACGTTCCGCGTAACGTTCCACCTGAGCCTGTGCGTGCAAGCGTGAGCGCGCAACAAGCGATAGAGAGGCACGATAAGACAAACGATAGAGAGGCCAATTATGACTTTATCACGTAAATCTATCGTCCGTAAACCGACTTTACAGACAACCAATTTTTTTTCATGTTTTCACTTCTGTAGGCCCTCCCAGAGTGCTACGTCTTTTATGTGCTAAAGAAAATGTTGTTCAAAGACGATGCAAATAATTGCAATCTTGGGAAGAGATGTTATAAGAAAGCTGCCAAGTGCGAGTTGGACTCAGACACGAAGGGTCCCGTACCATTATCTATAAAACACGGCAAAAATCATATTTGTACACCACTACATAAAAAACTTACCAACACCACCTTCCGTTTCACCCAGACACCGTCACATACTCAGGAGACGTTGACTTCACAACTTGAAATTGTATAGCGTTGATTATTGCAAAATCATTTAATCCTCCTTGCTAATTATGCACTTCCGCAAAGTAACACCTGCTTGTATTCAATATGCTCGGTATGCAAAAAAGAGTATGCATCAAAATGTAGCGATATGCAATATGCAGTGCGCAGGCCATGGGAAGTATTAGTAACGCATGCGCGCCCGTGTCGACTTCCTACAAGCGCAGTGCATCGCGCCCCATATCTGTGAATACATTACTAAACATACACATAGTTTACAGTAGTAGAAGAATATATTACAGTAGGTAAATGATATCATAGTATGCATGTATAGTATTTTTTTTATAATTTATTAAAGTCAAAGAATACAAGCACAAATCACACTACAAAATGTCGCTAAACTGGGCTACCAGTTTGTTGGCTGACTGAGTATGCATAACTAGCTTTTTACACTTAACAATTTATATTTGACTGCGATCTCACCTGATGGTAAGCGATGATGCAGCCGAAGATGTTTTCGTACTGACTTGGAAGGGATAAGTATACCCACAGTTTCTACACAGCATCACTCCAGAATGCTTAATTGCTTAGCGGTGCATCTTTGGCAGTATTATTTGGCAGTATTGTCTATGAAAACTGAAAAAAATAGGTTTTTGTAGTATTTGTTGTTATAGCGGTAACAGAATCACATGATCTGTAAAAAAAATCAACTGCTCATCATTGTTTAAGAGATACAATCTGGTGGGGCAGATGAACAGACGGACAGGCGGACAGCGGCAAAGTCTTATAATTAGGGTCCTGTTTTTTGCACATTCGGTACGGAACCCTAAAAAGTAATAAAATTACAATAAAGAAGTTCCTTCTAACCGAAACATTTTCCAATCTATCATACCGATCTATATCGATCGAAATAATAACTATCCATTGAATGTCGGTATAGCTAAAGCTAATGGGATACAAATATGGTACATGTTTGAGGAACATAAAAATACCGTGGAGCCGCTCGAATTGTTTAAAATTATTTAAACTCAAAGCGGCACTTGTGAAGTTTACGAATTTGTTTTTGGTTTATCGACCATAAATGCGGTATGGAGTGTTGGTTTGTTCCTATTGGTGCTGTAAAATATACTTTCACAATAATTTGAATTAGCAGGATCCATACGTAACTATGTTGATTTTGTACAAAAACTATCTCCTAGACACTTAACACAGTTAAATGATTTTTGCTAGTTTTTTTTTTTTCACCTCCTCGGCCTGTTGATGGAATTCGGAAAACGGACGCCATAGCCCCTTACGTCCGTCACCCGCAGGCCGGCGCACACGGAAACCGAAGAAAGATGTTCGTCCTCCAGCAACCGGTGCGTCTCCTGCGAGAGGGATGTGCCGCCGTAATTATCCCTCTCGACGGGCGTTCCCGCCCACTTCGGTGATTTTTTTACGAGGTTGTCTTCCTCGTAGTGCCGCGAAGGGACTTGTGGGCGTTTCCGCCCCCGCCTGTAATTTTTTAGTGAGGTTTTCTTCCTCCTCCGGTTCAGGTGTTGACGTTTCGACACTGTGCCCTCCGCTGGGACCCAGAGGGACACGCGAAGAAACGTCACCTATCCACCGGGCCAAGCTATTAGCCGTCGTTATCAACCGACGTTACCAGGGAGCATCGGCCCGTGCGCTACAGAGGGGCACCGTAGCACTCGGGCACTCTAGGAGGTTGCTTGGCCAGCCCCCCATTTTTGCTAGCTTACCACGCGCAGTTTGGCTTCACATATGTCTGAGACAACTCTAAGGCATCAGGCTTTTAGGCTCTTAGGCTTAGATATTATCATCACCATTCTGTGAGTTATAAATAATATATAATTTCAATCGCAAGTGGAGAACCAGACAAATTGACAACCACGGGTGGCGCAGTTGTAACAAGTGCGAGGGTCCTGGGTTGGATTCCATGCATTACCTATTATTAGCCAGTTTAGAATTTTATAATTTCTTAATAAGCATTCCAGGACGATGCTGTAAGGCAGGTGAATGAATTTATTCCTTCCAAGTTAGTGCAATAACATCTCCACTTAAGTACGAACTTGTTATACCTAAATAAAAAAATATATATGACACTCCGGTGGTGCCGACAGAAGTGAAAACATAAACAACGAGGTCAGGTGTCAGTTACGGTTACAGTGTGAAGTGTCGGTTACGGTAACAGTGTCACGAGTTACAACCACACAGTTTTTTTCCCCAAAAAATGCCCAAAATGCCAAAAGAGGTTTCACTTCAAAATTTGGAACCCCGAATATGGTGGTCGACCATCGAAATATTTCTGTCGGTATTCTATTATTACTATATATATAGCTACTCGTGCTGATTCACTGACTGACTCACTGATTGATCACCTCTCCTGAACAATTTTGTATGAAAAAAATTTTTTTCAAGGATGGTGTCGTATAAAAGAAAAAAAATCATTCGGAGGAAAAATACGGAGAGAGCTGATGAGTGAGGATTTCGAAGACGGGTGAAGAGCACAGCCAAGGGTATTGCAGATAGGTGGGGGGTGCTCGACCAAATGTCATTCGAAACGTCATCCAATTGGCAGTGAGCTGAAAAAATTTTCAAAATGGCGGATTCAAAATGGCCGCCAAACGAATTTCGTCAATATCTCGAAGAGTATAAAAGATGGAAGAACGGTTTCTTGACAAGAAGTGATCAGGACACGAAGGTCTATTTTATGGATAGAAAAAAAATCCAATATGGCGGATTTTTTTTATTCCATAGAAAATGTATGGGGAATTTTGAAGGGATTTTTTATAGGCGGGAAGGCAACACGCGGGCCACATGTGGCCCGCGCCCCCACGCGACCTACTAGTTACTATATATATAGCTACTCGTGCTGATTGGCCACTGACTGACTCACTGACTGATTGATCACCTCTCCTGAACAATTTTGTATGAAAAATTTTTTTTTCACGGATGGGGTCGTATAGAAGAGAAAAATTCATTCGGAGGAAAAATACGGAGAGAGCTGGTGATTGAGGATTTCGGAGACGGGTGAAGAGCACGGCCAGGGTATCGAAGATAGGTGGGGGGTGCTCGACCAAATGTCATTTGAAACATCATCCAATTGGCAGCGAGCTGAAAAAAAATTCAAAATGGCGGATTCAAAATGGCCGCCATGCGGATTTCGTCGATATCTCGGAAAGTATAAAAGATGGAAGAACGGTTTCTTGACAAGAAGTGATTAGGTCCCGACGGTCCATCGAATGGACAGAAAAAAATTCAAAATGGCGGAAAAATTTTTTACCGTAGAAAATGTATGGCTAATGTTGAAGAGACTATTGAAAAGTTGTGAAACATGTAGTACTTTGATACGGTTTTTTGGAGGACTCTCAGAGAAAAATATGGAATGAGATGATGATTGAGGGTTTTGAAGAGTGTCGAGTAGCACGGGCAAGGTATTATAGTTAGGTGGGGACTGCTCAAACAAAAAATACTCAGAACTTCATGCAATTTACAGTGAGCTGAAAAAAAAATTCAAAATGGCGGATTCAAGATGGCCGCTATACAAATTTCGTGTTGTTCTATCTCGGAAAGTATAAAAGATAAGAGAGTGGTTTCTTAGCAAGAGGTGATCAGGACCTCAAGGTTTACGGGATGAATGGAAAAAATTCAAAGTGACGGAATTTATTTTTCGATGGAAAATGTACATGCCACAATAAGTAGGGAACTATGCAAGTCATTTACGCAGTTCTACGGAGAACTGCCAGAGATAAATATGAGAAAAGATGATGATCTAGGATTGGGATGATGATTGAGGAGCACGGTCGTGGTTTTAAAGATAGTTAAGGGCTGCTCGAACAAAAATACGCTGAACCTCATCCGATGAGGTTCAGCGGTATTTTTTGTTGGAACAGCCCTTAACTATCTTTGAAACCATGAACGTGCTACTAGGTAAATTTTTCAGCCCACTGCCAATCGGATTCCAATTGGCGATGGAGATGACGGCGATACTTTTATGGGCGGGAAGACTGCACGCGGGCCACATGTGGCCCGCGCACTCACGCGCCCTACTAGTTAATATATATATAGCTACTCGTACTGATTCACTGATTGACTGACTCACTGATTGATCACCTCTCCTGAACAATTTTGTATGAAAAATTTTTTTTTCAAGTATGTCGTCGTATAAAAGAAAAAAATTCATTCGGAGGAAAAATACGGAGAGAGCTGATGAGTGAGGATTTCGGAGACGGGTGAAGAGCTCAGCCAGGGTATCAAAGATAGGTGGGGGGTGCTCGACCAAATGTCATTTGAAACGTCATCCAATTGGCAGCGAGCTGAAAAAATTTTCAAAATGGCGGATTCAAAATGGCCGCCAAACGAATTTCGCCAATATCTCGAAGAGTATAAAAGATGGAAGAACGGTTTCTTGACAAGAAGTAATCTGGACCCAAAGGTCTATTCGACGGACAGAAAAAAATTCAAAATGGCGGAATTTATTTTTTCATAGAAAATGAAACGGGAATTTTAAAGGGATTTTTTATAGGCGGGAAGACAGCACGCGGGCCACATGTGGCCCGCGCTCCCACGCACCCTACTAGTTACTATATATATAGCTACTCGTACTGATTCACTGATTGACTGACTCACTGATTGATCACCTCTCCTGAACAATTTTGTATGAAAAAATTTTTTTTCGTGAATGAGGTCGTATAGAAGAAAAAAATTCATTCGGAGGAAAAATACGGAGAGAGCTGATGATTGAGGATTTCGAAGACGGGTGAAGAGCACGGCTAGGGTATCAAAGCTAGGTAGGAGGTGCTCGACCAAATGTCATTTAAAACGTCATCCAATTGGCAGTTAGCTGGAAAAAATTTCAAAATGGCGGATTCAAAATGGCCGCCGTTCGAATTTTGTCGATATCTCGGAAAGTATAAAAGATGGAAGATTGGTTTCTCGACAATAGTTGATCAAGATCCGAAGGTCTATACGATGAATAGAAAAAAAATTCAAAATGGCGGACTTTATTTTTTTTTCATAGAAAATGTATGGGGAATTTTGAATTGATTTTTTATGGGCGGGAAGACAGCACGCGGGCCACATGTGGCCCGCGCCTCCACGCGCCCTGAACAATTTTGTATGAAAAATTTTTTTTTCAATAACCGTTTCGTATAAAAGGGAAAAATTCATTCGGAGGCAAAATACGGAGAGAGCTGATGAGTGAGGATTTCGAAGACGGGTGAAGAGCACAGCCAGGGTATCAAAGATAGGTGGGGTGTGCTCGACCAAATGTCATTTGAAACGTCATTCAATTGACAGTGAGCTGAAAAAAATTTCAAAATGGCGGATTCAAAATGGCCGCCAAAAGAATTTCGCCGATATCTCGGAAAGTATAAAAGATGCAAGAACGGTTTCTTGGAAAGAAGTGACCAGGACCCGAAGGTCTATTGGATGGATAGGAAAGAAATTCAAAATGGCGGAATTTATTTTTTTCATACAAAATGTATGGGGAATTTTTTATAGGCGGGAAGACAACACGCGGGCCACATGTGGCCCGCGCCCCCACGCACCCTACTAGTTAATATATATAGCTGCTTGTGCTGATTCACTGACTGATTGATCACCTCTCCTGAACAATTTTGTATGAAAATTTTTTTTTTCAATGACCATTTCGTATATAAGGAATAAATTCATTCGGAGGAAAAATACGGAGAGAGCTGATGATTGAGGATTTCGAAGACGAGTGAAGAGCACAGCCAAGAGTATCGCAGATAGGTGGAGGGTGCTCGACCAAATGTCATTCGAAACGTCATCCAATTGGCAGTGAGCTGAAAAAAAATTCAAAATGGCGAATTAAAAATGGCCGCCATTTGAATTTCGTCGATATCTCGGAAAGTATAAAAGATGGAAGAACGGTTTCTTGACAAGAGTTGATCAGGATCCGAAGGTCTATACGATGGATAGAAAAAAAATTCAAAATGGCGGACTTTAATTTTTTTTCATAAAAAATGTAAGGGGAATTTTAAAGGGTTTTTTATAGGCGGGAAGACAGCACGCGGGCCACATGTGGCCCGCGCCCCCACGCGCCCTACTAGTAGAATATATTTCGGAGAGTGTGCACAGGAACTTTTTAATTTGGTTCCCCCGTCACCTTTCTACCATAGAACGGCAAGGCATCGTAAAGGCTTCCACCCATACATAGTTGACGTACCAAAGACGAAGCGGTTTGGTTCCTCGTTCCTGATTCGCACTGCAAAGGCCTGGAATACACTCCCAGGCAGTGTCTTTCCTGCCACTTACAACCCGGGTGCTTTTAAATCAAGAGTGAATAGGCATCTTCTAGGCAAGCGCGCTCCATCTTAGACTGTACATCTTAGACTTTCCATCAGGTGTGATCACAGTCAAGCGCTAGCCTATATAGTATTAAAAAAAAACTGTGTAAATATTAATCAGGCACCAATCGGAACAAAGCATCGGAGTCATCCGTTACGTTTCTTCCCTATAACCAAGTTTTATTTGCAATAAACAATTTTTGGCTTCTGTAGAAGTCGTACGATAATAACGCCTTTTTGATGTTTCGGCGCGAGCTCGGTGCAACGCTCGCGAAATTAAATACACGTGCGTTTAGTTTAGCGCTCACACGTGTTAGACTGTCACGTTGACAGAATAGAAATGCCGTGGAGTAGTCATGTAATAAATAAATAAATATATCAGGACATTACACACATCGCAATCTAGCCCCAAATGAAAATGAAAATACTTATTTTCACATAGGCCTAAATAATAGGCTCTTATGAAAAGTCAAAACTCTACCGCCAGGTTCGGAAAGCAGGTTTGCAACGAGAAGAACTGGCAAGAAACTCGGCACTTGCTCTTTTCAAAAATGTTATTGTTATATTACAAGATTTCTTACAAAGTAAGCGATAGCTTGTGTTATCGGTACTAGATAACTGATAAATATATAAACATACTAATATACTTAAATTTTATATATTGAAAAACACCCAGACACTGGATAACATTCATGCTCATCACACAAACATTTACCAGTAGTGGGAATCGAACCCACGACCTCCGACACTGACGGCAAATTCGCTACCGCTACGCCATTCGGTCGTCAATATTAGGTGAACAAGTTTCCAACGTTTCGTAATCTACATTGGATAAGTATTTAAAATGGAAGGTATTTCAGATGCTGCTTATCTATAAGACTAAACTAGTAGGGTGCGTGGGGGCGCGGGCCACATGTGGCCCGCGTGCTGTCTTCCCGCCTATAAAAATCCGTTCAAAGTTCCCCATACATTTTCTATGGAAAAATAATTTCCGCCATTTTGATTTTTTTTTCTATCCATTGGATAGACCTCTAGGTCCTGATCACTTCTTGTCAAGAAACCGTTGTTCCATCTTTTATACTTTCCGAGATATCGGCGAAATTCTTTTGGCGGCCATTTTGAATCCGCCATTTTGAAATTTTTTTTGGCTCATTGCCAATTGGATGACGTCTCAAATGACATTTGGTCGAGCACCCCATACCTAACTTCAATGCCCTGGCTGTGCTCTTCACCCGTCTCCGAAATCCTCAATCATCAGCTCTCTCCGTATTTTTCCTCGTCATGAATTTTTCCCCTCTATACGACATCATCCTTGAAAAAAAAATTTTTCATACAAAATTGTTCAGGAGAGGTGATCAATGACCCAATCAGCACAAGCAGCTATATATATATACTAGTAGGTCGCGTGGAGCCGCGCGGGCCAATGTGGCCCGCGTGCTGTCTTCCCGCCTATAAAAAATCCCTTTAAAATTCCCCTTACATTTTCTATGAAAAAAATTAAAGTCCGCCATTTTGAATTTTTTTTCTATCTATCGTATAGACCTTCGGATCCTGATCAACTCTTGTCAAGAAACCGTTCTTTCATCTTTTATACTTTCCGAGATATTGACGAAATTCGAATGGCGGCCATTTTGAATCCGCCATTTTGAAATTTTTTTCAGCTCACTGCCAATTGGATGACGTTTCGAATGACATTTGGTCGAGCACCCCCCACCTATCTTTGATACCCTGGCTGTGCTCTTCACCCGTCTCCGAAGTCCTCAATCATCAGCTCTCTCCGTATTTTTCTTCCTCATGAATTTTTTCCCTCTATACGACATCATCCTTGAAAAAAAATTTTTCATACAAAATTGTTCAGGAGAGGTGATCAATTAGTGAATCAGCACGAGTAGCTATATATATAGTAACTAGTAGGGTGCGTGGGTGCGCGGGCCACATGTGGCCCGCGTGCTGTCTTCCCGCCCATGAAACTAACGCCGTCATCACCATCGCCAATTATTGGAATCCGATTGGCAGTGGGCTGAAAAAATTACCTAGGAGCACGGTCATGGTTTTAAAGATAGTTAAGGGCTGTTCCAACAAAAAATACCGCTGAACCTCATCGGATGAGGTTCAGCGTATTTTTGTTCGAGCAGCCCTTAACTATCTTTAAAACCACGACCGTGCTCCTCAATCATCATCCAAATCCTAGATCATCATCTTTTCTCATATTTTTCTCTGGCGGTTCTCCGTAGAACTGCGTCAATGACTGGCATAGTTCCCTACTTATTGTGGCATGTACATTTTCCATCGAAAAGTAAATTCCGCCACTTTGTTTTTTTTTCATTAATCCCGTAAACCTTGAGATCCTGATCACCTCTTGCTAAGAAACCACTCTCTTATCTTTTATACTTTCCGACATAGAACAACACGAAAAATGTATGGCGGCCATTTTGAATCCGCCATTTTGGATTTTTTTTCAGCTCACTGCCAATTGCATGAGATTTCGAGTGACATTTGGTCGAGCACCCCCTACCTATCTTCGATACCCTGGCTGTGCTCTTCACCTGTCTCCGAAATCCTCAATCATCACCTCATTCCATATTTTTTCTGATAGTCCTTAGAAAAGCCGCATCAAAATACTGCATGTTTCACAACTTGTGGTCTCTTCAAAATTCGCCATACATTTTCTATGAAAAAATAAATTTCGCCATTTTGAATTTTTTTTCTATCCATCTAATAGAGCTTCGGGTCCTGATCACTTCTTGTCAAGAAACCGTTCTTTCATCTTTTATACTTTCCGAGATATCGACGAAATTCGTTTGGCGGCCATTTTGAATCCGCCATTTTGAATTTTTTTTCAGCTCACTGCCAATTGGATGACGTTTCAAATGACATTTGGTCGAGCACCCCCCACCTATCTGCAATACCCTTGGCTGTGCTCTTCACCCGTCTCCGAAATCCTCAATCATCAGCTCTCTCCGTATTTTTCCTCCGAATGAATTTTTTTCTTGTATACGAAACGCATAGTGAAAAAAATTTTTTTCATACAAAATTGTTCAGGAGAGGTGATCAATGAGTCAGTCAGTGAATCAGCACGAGTAGCTATATATATATTAATTAATAAATAACAAAGGTCGTCGGCAAAGCTTCTGTGAATGGGTAGTAGTTTAGCTGTTTTATATTACTTATGTTTTTTCACGATTTGGTGTACAATAAAGAATTTTCTATCTATCTATCTAAACAAAGGTAAAATGTTACGAGCTGTCATCCACTCGAATAATGAAAGTGAGAAAAGAGAGTGAGAGAGAGAGTGTGCATCTTGGTTTGGAATGATAGGGAAATGCTTCCGTCTCATAATGAGATATCATAATAATCATGTAATTTACTTTCATACTATGAAAAAAAAACTTGTAAGAATAGGTACAATGAATAGATAAAAAATTAAATTTTGAAGAGAGCGAGTGCTAAGTTTCTTGCCGGTTCTTATCGGTGAAAACTTGCTCGCTCAACTAAATAAGAAAGAAAAGAATATTATACCTACTTAAAAAGTATCTACAACAGAAAAAAACCTTTGCCAAGGCAGCCTAAGGCAGCCTTATCGCTAACCGCTTACCGCTTTAAGAAAAAAATTACACCAATAAAAGTTAAGTTTCAATTATTTCTCTATATGAGTCACCAGACAGTTGGAATTCCCGAGTATTTTCAGTTAAAATCTGAACAGGAAAATATAACTAACTTTCTTAGAATAAAAGTTGATTAGCGTACAATGTGAGGAAAACCGCATGTAAATAGCTAACGTAATCTTGATCTTGACTTGACTTGACCGACATTGCTCCAAGTTTCTTAGTACTTTAATTAATAAGAAAATTGGTAAAAACCAGGAATATTCTGTAACAAAGAGGTACGCAGTATTTTTTTTTTGGTGAATCAAACAATCAAAATTAATTAATTAATCCTTGATTGTAATTTCATCTGATGGTAAACTTATAGAATGCAGTCAAACATATTATCATATACAAACCTGGAAGAGGTGAATAACCAAAACGGTTACTACACAGCATCGCACCGGAGTACTAAATCACTTGGCGGTACGGGTAAGATGTCTTTGTAAATGCCTTAGACGGCAGAGTGCAGGTAACCAGGCGTACCCGAAGCCTCCCACTGGACAAGAAAATATAAGCAATTTAGATATTAAAAGTCCCAAACTAGATAAAAAAATTAAACTCTACATATTATTCATTAAGAATATTAAGCTAAGGTACATAGGCAAAAGAGTTTAAATCGATTTTATCGGTCCCTCCCGGGAATTTCAAACCTGCAGAGCTTTATCAAAACTAAATAAAAAAGAATCTAGGTAAAAATGCATGCTATTGTGATTTCTTTCAAAGAAAAGCGACAAATATTTTATTGCATAAGATTTTCTAATAACAATACGTGCAATTAGAGTGCACACTGCACAGTGGCGCAAATGTCATGTCTGCAACCCGACATGACAGCTTTAGAGGGAACAGTGGGCCTGTGAGGAAATTCCTGGAAAAAATATTACTTATTTGTCATGTGACGGAAAATATGGGCTTTCAACTTTCAGGTAAAACAACAACTTTATTAGTCTCAATCAGTTGCATAATGTTTTCTACTATACATACTCATATTTATGTAAATATAAATAAATATTTTTGACTAACGTATTTTTATAGGACGTTTTCTTAATAATTCGTACTGTAAAATTTTGTCTACGAAAACGCTTCGTATTCTTTCTGCTAGTAATTTATTAATTAGTTATTTATTTTTTTCCTATATGTACGCAATATTTATCTCCTAATAAGAACTCTAAAGTGTGTTTATTCAAAAAAATTCAGAAGAACGCACTATTATATTAATGCATATTATGTTGCTTTAGTAAGCGTTGTAAATAACAGAAGTAGGTTCGTGCATTTCATCAAAACATATAAATGCATGTTGTCTTCCTCCCTTCTTCATGTCCCAATGCTGGCCCAATAGGTCTTCTCTCAGAATAAGAGCGGTATTACTATGACATTTATGCATATAAAAAAACAAGAAGTTTGTAAGAGCGATTCGTACACAACGCAATTCATAGAAACTAGAAATAACATACCAAAAAAGTAAACGAATTTACAGAATGTTATATATTTTGTCCACATTTCAACTATTTGTACAGTGTGCGGTCTCAAAAGACGACTTACGTTGTAATCTGTCCCGGCATGCAGCCTCGAGCGGCGCTCTCGAGATGCGATGAAAAGGACCGCCGCCTAGGGATTTACAGATTCTTATTGCTTTTAGAAATAAATCGTATTATTGGCCAAATAAGTTGAATTATTTCTATTTTTACTTGCGGGGACGTACCGTACCGCTGAGAGATTTAGCGTAGCTAGATCTAGCTACCTAGATCCTTCGTAACCTCCTGTGTAATTTTGTTTTTTGCTAGTGAATACGCCTAGGCATTTCTTCTTCGCTCACGTTCTAGACCATGTAGACGATTCACGTAACTATGCTATATTTCGTGAAGTGAAGTGTTTAAAAAGGTCATGACATTTACACGTATAAACAGACAATATTGAAATTCAAACATTTTTTGCGAAAATTTAAAAAGGGTCTGTACATAATAAAAACTTCAAGAAAAGTCAACCTTGCTTCCCAAGTGTTGAGAATATAGCTTTTATTAACTAAGGTAGTAATTTTATTAATTAGTTCTAACCCAAAGGGAGTAGGGTAGGGAGGGGGAATGGCGCCCACTGGGTAATGGCGCTCACCTGTATAACTCTGTCAAAATGCGACATAGCAACACGCCATGCCGCGTGAAGCATGCGGGGAGGGATCCTCTAACAGACAGCGATGCAAACGGGCAGTCTGCTCGCGTCATGCGACCGTGAAATGCATTTCTTTGTTTGCGGCCGCGCTGATCTAATTTTTGGTTACGTGTTTCTTGCGGGTAAGTCCAAAACTTTAATGGTTATTTAGCTTTTAGTTTTACTTTTTGACAGTAAAACTATTCAGATTTGTAATATTGCAACCAATTTGCAGTAAATGTGCATGATATTTTTTTTAATTTTAAATTAATTACCAAACGACCGTTTGGGGTTATACCGCTCAGCTGAACGTCATTACCCCGTAGTGTATTATTTTTTTATTGTCGTAGATATGCCAAGAAATCGTTAAAGGACCACCGCTAACGCGGCTTGGACCGAAGAAGACCTTCTGTCTGCTAAAACTGCGATTGAAGGAGGTATGTGCAAAAGGAAAGACGCAAAGGAATATGACATTCTATTTACTACCTAGAGATACCGACTAAAAATGAAAACATGAACCACCCAAGACTTGTTCGCAAGCCCGTTTTCACCCAACAGCAAGAAACTGGAATTGCTGCATAAGTTAAGTTGCTGGGTTCGCTATACTATGGACTTAATGTCGCAGATTTGGAAAAAATAACGAGATGTGGTATTGCTGCACCATCTGCGGATTGTGGGCTCATGCTATATCTTCAGGGTGTTCGAAAATAAAATATTTCTATTTCTAACTTGTCTTATCCCTTAATAGTTTATTGTCTTATATTATGTTGTGATAATTGAAGTTGTTTGACATCTAAGACTTTATTGTGTTTATTAAATTGAAAAAGGCTAATCGTACATACAAAAGATAGATGCTAATTTATGATTAGACTCTATTTATATTGTTTAAGGTTGATCTCAGTAATATTTCTTATTTAAATGCATCTTACTTGTTATATTCGAAAAAAAAAAGCTAAAGCGTCACTACCCGGACCCTGAGCGCCATTACCCAATGTCAGGGGCAATGCCGCTCAAACATGTTTTTTTATAACGTTGTTCTACTACTAGTATGTCAAAGATATATGCCTATTTTGATAAATCGTTGATTACTGGATAGTTAAAGACTATGTTACTTTTCTTAATTTTGCTTTATATTAAATAATTTGAAAAATACACCATGTTTGCCTTAAGTGAACGCCATTCCCCCTTCCTACCCTACGGACAAACTGAAACAATTTTATAATTGCCGAGTTCACCTCTAAAATATAGGAGTAATTCTATATTAATCTGCCACGTGGCAGCGTTTATAAGGCAAAACGGCTGGTGACAAAATTGCCTTAACTAGCCTCCGTGCTATAAACGCTTGGTATCCAGCCTTAACGGAGTTCCGCAGTCCATTGAAAATGCACAGACTACAATTATACGAGGAATAGACGGAAAATTTGTTAAGAAGCCGATTTTTGAAGCTGATTATTTATTTACGCAGCCTATGACTATGAAGTACTTTATAAGTAAGAAACGCTTCTTTGTTGTTACTTGTGAACCGTGAACACCCTTTCTTCCGTCACTTTGTGGCAATCAGAACAACCTATTCCAAGTTTTAGTACAACCATAAATTTAAAACCTCACAAGATAAAATCATATGTATCGTTGTGTAAACCTTGCTAAAAACAGTTTACTTAAATCGATGCTAAATTTTGATGGCTCTCGTGAAATGATTATGAAGCTAATGCTCATTTTATGTCGTAAAATACGTCAGCTGACCGTATACAATACATAACCTACCACATAATAATAAAGTCGGGATAAATGAAAAGTAAATTACCACCTTTGTTGTTCTGAAATATGGTGTTCGCAAATGAAAATGGCAACACTACGAGCGCAATAATAATGGTCATTGGCGCTACTGGTAACCTTTTTCAGCTCTTTATATAGATTCGATTTTTTATGGTACATGCTCCATCCAAGTTTTTTTAGTCTGCGTCTAAATACTTTGCTGCATAGCTTCTAAATATAATTAGCTATTCCAAGATTCAGCTACCTACGGCGACATACTTATTTATTTACTAACATAATATTCTTGCTACTTTGTAAAGTAACGTACGCAGTAGTTTTTAATAAAGTCTTCCGACAATCAAAAAGTAGGAGATCCGTAAGAGAGTAACTTACCGATATAGCCCTAACCATTAGCAAGCTGAAGTGGTAGTGGGAAGGTCACGCTTGTCGTAGGGGTGATGACCGGTGGAGCCGAAAAGTCCTGGAGTGGAGACCGCGTACAAGTAAGTGGGGGGGGGCGACCCCCAGCTCATTGGATCGACGACATTAAGCGGGTGGCGGGAAGCGGCTGGATGAGGAAGGCTGAGGACAGGGTGTGGTGCCGCGCGCTTGGCAAGGCCTATGTTCAACAGTGGATGTTCACAGGTTGAGATGATGATTGGTTTTTGAAACAGTTTCGCAACTAGATGGTTCCTTTATGAAAAAAATCTTCGGAGATGTCGAAACTACTTGGTGCTCATCCAAAACTTCGTTCATTGTTACTTTTTAAATTCCTTAGGTTCCTTTTAGGAGAAGACTAGGTGAAGAAAATCCATTAAAATCCCGTGATTTATGCATTTTATCCTTTTCTGTGTAGGTCAGCACGTTAAATTTCGAAAATTACATTCATATGTCATTTTAAAGATATTAATTTGTTTCTCGGTAAGAATTGAATCAAGATATATGTACATGTACCTAGGCGCTACAAAACGCAGTGTACTGTTGAAAGCTACGAATTTTGTCTAATGAACAACTTTTTAAATCGCATGTCACTCCTCTTTGTTTTAACAGAATGTTTTACGAAATTCGCTTTTGTGCTCAGATTCTGAAGTCCCGATAGACATGTACCCTGGACAAGGCGGACGGCGCGAAAAATGGTGTCAAAAAATCGTATCGGTGTCAAAAATGCTTGTTTTGCCACCAACGGTAAGGCCACGGTGTACTTCGCTCAGCAGCCACCTATAGAATTTTGACAGACGGCGCTACTGTTTGCTTGTACGAAAAAGGTTTACGTTGGATGCCCGTATCGTAAGATTTCTTATCGGTGGAAGTCCCTTTTCACTTTACTTATGTTAAACTCATATTAATGTGTTAATACTCAATTAAGTTCTACTTCCGTAGACATAAGGCTGCCAAGGTAACAAAACTTTTCAACTTAGTTCGTCATATATTATACCTTATAACAATTAATAATTTATCAGTGTTTGTTTGAGACAAGTATAAGGTACGTATATGAGCATTGAAACCGCAAAGTCAAGTATGAATAAAACATAATAAATATTATCCGGCATGTGTATTGAGTTTGTATTATCAAAGTTTTCCGAGTCAACGTAGTAAATGTGTTGTGAGTACGAGTGTCGTAAAATATAATAGGTATGCACAATGCAGGTAAGTAAAGAATCACCTGCTTCCTTGTTTTAACACAATTTATTAAATGTCATACGAAACTGAACATAAATTATTTATTTTTTTACATAATATGGTTCTATTGAAATGTTAAAACTCTATTGCTAAATTCCGAAATCACCAATGCAGCGAAAAGTGTCAAGAAACTCCGCACTCATGAGAAATAGGTTAAAGGCTTAATCTATATGTATTACAGATATTTTTGGAAAGTCATCTATGTACTGGTGTTTGGTTTCTACAACCCTATTATTGCCACGTGGGCAATATGTTGCTGTTGCATTTATTGTTGTTTTCAAAACTAATGCTAAATTCGGAAATCAAGTATGCAGCGAGAAGTTTCAAGAAACTCCGCACTCATAAGAAATAGGTTCCAGGTTTAATATATAGGTATTACGGATATATTTAGAAAATCATCTAGATACTAGTCACTGGTTTCCACAACCCTATTATTGCCCCATCGTGGGCTTAATTATGTTGCAGCCATTTCTTGTTGTTTTCGAAATTTAAAAAGGAAGGAGTAACAAACATCCTACCATTAAATACTAGCTTTTACTTTAATTTTCGTTCTCAGCGGGATTTGAATCCGAAACTCTGCAGCCAAGTGCAGCAGTGTTTACCAATTAAACCATGAGCATTCACCTCCCAGAGACGAGACATCGCCTCTAGCAGCTAAGCTCACCCATAAAATGTTGTTTTGCCATATATATAAATCATTTCTCATTTAGGATTATGAAAAATATTTTAGATATTTTCAAACCTACCGAATATATCTAAAAAAATCATAAATATCGGTCATGTCGTTTCGGAGAACTTTTGTAATATCCATGGTGGGGTGGCAGTTAAAATAGAGAAGGAGTTAAAATAGAGGTAGAGAAAATTAGAATATTTCGGCCATGTGATGCGTAATACCAAGAAATATGAGCTCCTTCAATTAATCATGCAAGGGAAGGTGGCAGGTAGGAGGACGCCTGGCCGCAGAAGAATATCTTGGCTTCGAAACTTACGCCAATGGTTTGGGAAGAGCACCCGTAGCCTATTCAGAGCAGCGGTATCCAAGGTTCAAATCGCTATGATGGTTGCCAACCTTCGATAGGAGACGGCACTATAAGAAGAAGATGGCAGTTAAGCCTAAATAGTAAAAAAAATCATCCATATCAAAGTGTGGTACAGCAGTATCCACACTGCATAGGCGCATAAGATAGTACACAATACAGTACACAGCGCAAGTGTACTATAACTTATATATAAAGTACACCGGCGCACGCGCCGAGTGCCATGACCTCGCTCAATGCTACGATGTGAACAACACTCTGTTTGTACGAGCGCACACACGCAAGCCTTGTTTACATTCACACTAGCGCACGTGTTGCCAGACTGTGTGGTTTTGATACGTGATTTGTAACTGCAGTGTGTTTGGACGCATTTCTTGTACTGGATATGTTTGTTTCGCTGAGTATGCACCTCATAAGAAGGCTCAAGATCACTCAGGGAGCGATGGAGAGAGCTATCGATCGCGATCGAATCAGAAATAAGGAGATCTGAAAGAACCAAAGTGACCAACATAGCTCAACGTGTCGCAAAACTGAAGTGGCAATGGGCGGGGCACATAGCTCGTAGGACCTATGGACGTTGAGGACCCAAGGTGCTGGAATGTCGGCTACACAACAGGAAGCGCAGTGTCGGCAGACTCCTCACCAGGTCACCACCACGGGAAAACGTCATTCTATGCTATAAGAAAAAATACAACCAACTTTATGATCCTCTATTGGGCACCGAGCACTATCCATAATCTGAGTTTGTAGGATTCATACACTTTGGGGATGATTATGATTGGACACTGAAAGCTACACTGAGATTAGTTTTTTTTTTTATAATTGATAGGCTTGCGCTTGACTACAATAAAGTCTGATGAACAGAAATGATGAGGTCTAGGATGGAGCGCGCTTGCCTAGAAAATGCCTATTCACTCTTCTCTTGAAGGCACCCAGATTGTATTTGGCTGGGGACACGGAAGCTGGAAGGGTGTTCCACACCTTAGCGGTTCGTATCAGAAACGTAGAAGAAAAGCGTTTTGTCCGATTACGCTGAACATCAACCACATAAGGATCTTGAGACTCGATCGGGTATGAGGGCTAAGTCTTAACATTAATGCTGTTGACAACAAAATCATTTATATTCTATCAAGTGCATCATCAAGTATCAAAACCGTTCGATGCGCTATTTGAATAAAATTGGACGAGCACGATTACTCACACATGCGCGCAGTGTTTACAGATAATAAAATATTCGCGAGTGTTCAACTCGTGCGCAGTATATCATGGCCGGCGACTCCGCCCGCGTTCTCTTCGTTTTATAATCATTGCTCGTTACTGTTAATGCGTTTTAACAGAAACAGCGTATGCATCGTGTCCTTTAGATTTTTGTATGACTGTCAAACCATGTTTCAGTTTCATCTGCAAGGAGTCCTCCAGACGGTCAATCGTGATTTTCAGTTGACAGGTACAGTCTCTATTGACGATCAGCTCTCTCATATACGACAGCTGCGACACGATCGGAGAGAGAACAGGCGCAGGAACAACGACTCAACGTAGTCTCCGAGGCACAGGGGTGGAACACCGTTCTAGTACCTATTAAAAGTCTCGCAGCGGGCTAGGATGACCTGCGTCCCGTTTTACGAACGACCTGAATCAAGTGAGGGTGGAAAATAATAGTTGGTAGACTTCACATACAAATCAGAATGTTTCTTATGTCATAAGGCTGTAAAAGCGCGTGCCTAGGACTCAAATCCCCGATTGCATAAAAAAATACGACGACTGACTGACTGACTCACTGATCTATCAACGCATAGCGCAATCAAACCACCAGTTGGACCGGCTGGGAACACAGACTATTGGTACCAATTCTGTTTTAGAGTATCTAAATTTATCATATCTAAAAGTCTAATATCACCTTTCACTAAATTAAACGGTGGGAAATGGTTTATGCCTATATATAAACTCGCCGGCATATTTAGCGGAACATAAAAAAAAGGTCCATAATTAAAAAAATATGGTTTTATTTTAAAATCTACTTACACATACACACTTCTTTTGTTATTTAAAGTTTCATTTGTTTTTACTTAAAATGAGATCACATTAAGAACAGATTTTGCGAGTAAAGGCTATTTGTGAAAAATGGTACATTTTTGAACTTTTCATGTAACCTGGAAAAGTGAAATTTAATATTAAAATTACAATTAATTAAATTAGAAAACTGGTGATTAATATCGCGTATTTCCTCCACGTGCTCTTATTAAAGTTTCTACCCGTCTAGGCATACTGAGAATGATGTTATCGATGGTCTCCTGGGATAGTCTCCGCCATTCCTCAACTACGGCGATTCGCAGTTCTCCCACGTTGGCAGGAGCTGGAATTCTGGACTTAACTTTTCTTTTCAGCAAGTCCCAAACGTGCTCTATTGGGTTCATATCCGGTGATCTCGCCGGCCACTCCATAACAGTGATATTCATATCATTAAGATAAGCTTGAGTTACCCGAGCGGTATGCGGCAGAGCATTATCCTGCATAAAAACAAAATCGTCACCGATATATGGGGCAAACGGTACGACATTTTCTTCTAAAACTTCTCTGATATAGCGGTCTGCAGTCAGACTCCCTCTGTCAATCACTACCAAGTCTGTGCGAGCTCCCAAACAAATGCCCGCCCAAACCATTATTGATCCACCACCGTATGCAACTGTAGTTTCAAAATTTGTCTGAATGTATCGTTCTCCTTTGCGTCTGTATATTCTTTGCCTGCCGTCAATTTGATTTAAGAGAATTCTGCACTCATCACTAAACAATACCTTACTCCATTGGTCCGCGTTCCAAAGTCGATGTTCCTGAGCAAAAGTTAACCTGTTTTTACGATGATTTACCTCGAGCCTTGGAGCCTTGGCGGGCACAAATGAACCCAAACCAGCTTCTTCGAGCCTTCTTCGTACCGTACGCTCACTTACGGTTACACCCCGCACTGCTTCTAACTCATGTCGTGCTTGGACGGCCGTCAAACGGGGGTTCCTACGTACACGAAGCCGAATGAAACGATCATCCCTACTCGAAGTGCGTCTTTTTCTGCCTTGTCCTGCTCTTCTCACATAAGTACCGGTCTCCCTGAACCGTTGGATACTGCGATGGATCGTTGAAACTGGTCGACGAAGATCTCTGTAGGTTTGACCATTTCTTCGCATTTCGAGTGCCCTGGCAATCTCCGTTGGGGCTAAGTCAGGCATAATTCAGTCATCAACTCCAGAAAGATACGCGATTAAAAAAAACTTACAAAAAACAGTATTTCAATGAAATTTTAAATCAAAGTCAGAAGGAAGAAATACTCGAAGTTCGCTCCAGATAAGGTGTATTTGAATAAAATAAAACCATTGCATAAAATGTGATGTTCAGTTGTTTTCTTAATTTGAAAATATTTCTTTTTAAATTAAATAACGTATAAACCAGCCAGCAACTTTATATGATACTGATATCAAACCTTTTTTTTATGTTCCGCTAAATATGCCGGCGAGTTTAGTTATAGTTCTATCTATTTCCAACCATATCGTATTGAAAGGGATAGTAGATTTTTAAAGGTGCCAAATCAGACTAAAATGGTACCATCGTAATAGATTTTTAAAATTCAACCCTTATTGGGTAATAGGGAGTAACGTAAGCAAACCGTGGGCGCCCTCTAGTAGTATAACAAATGCATTTATGCAATCGAGTCAGGTAGCCTATATACCGCGCAATAGTCTAAGTCCATTGCATCGTTATCACGGGCTACATGGAAATTGAGAAACAGGCCAGTTACTATCGCGGCAAACTCGCTTGCTCAAGGCCTAATGTTTATACATGAAGCACATGCCGTCCGGAGTGGAGGCGGCTCGGGGCAAAAGATAAAAAATTGTTCTGGTTTTCCGATGGTTTCAAGTAATGTGATCTATGATGTGATTTTCCATGAAGTAATCGTGTAACATTGTTAAGCACTAAGCAAGTAAGCTGGTTTGTTGGTTTAACTTGTAGTAGGTAATCATGAACCATGGTATTAATTAGGTTATTGTTATGTAAGATTTAACAACATTTTACTCGTAGACCTTAATCGCAACGTTATATAATTGAATACATGGAAATTGTGACTCGTTCGCTATGAAAGGAACTCACTTGCTCAAAGTTATCCCTAATATATAAAATTCCCATGTCATAGTGTTCATAACGAAAGTCCTCCGAAACGGCTTGACCGATATTTTGTTGTGTATATTCGGTAGGTCTGAGAATAGAACATAAACAACTTTTCAAGTGAGAAATTATGTATAGGTATGGCCAAATATGTTTACCGCGTTAACTGGTATTAACATAATATACGCACAATAAGGAGTGGGAATCAATTACACTTTGGCGTTACAAAAGGCTAATTTTTATCTGATCAAAATAACAGTTATTATATTATTTTTAATAAACTAAAATTTCATGACAGTAAACTACTCAGCGTTCCATTTACGCCCCGATATGCTCCCGCTTTGATAAAATAATATATTGTGTGTTTAATTATTACTCCACAAACGTTCGGAAACTACAAAGATAGGACCAGCCTTCTGTTATATTAATCATGCACACTTGTGACCTATTACTAGTTTGTTTGCACATACCTACATTATATCTATATACGTTTCTATACCGATATTAAACAATACAATAATTAATAATGCCTATTCTAGAACACGGAATTGTGACTAATATCTATGCACTAGTTTCCGCCTCCAACTAAGTCCGTGATTCTCGCAATAAAATTATTACCAACTAGCGGATGCCTACAGCTTCGCTCATGTTCCTAGTTTCCCTTACATAGGCTAGTATCGTTCGTTCGTTCGTTCGTTTCAGTCAACCGACGTCCACTGGTGGACAATGGCTTCCTGAAATGATTTCCAGCCCGCACGGTCCTGCGCCTCTTGTATCCAGCGCCTTCCCGCGACTCTTTAACGTCGTCAGTCCATCTGTTCGGAGGTCTGCCAACACTGCGCTTTCCCGTGCGGGGTCGCTATTCCGGCACTTTGGGTCCCCAACGTCCGTCGGTTCTACGAGCTATGTGCCCCGCCCATTGTCACTTCAGGTTCGCGATACGTTGAACTATGTCGGTGACTCATGTTCGTCTGCGGATCTCCTCATTTCTGATTAGATCACGTAGAGAAACTCTGAGCTTAGCTCTCTCTATCTCCCGCCGAGTGACTCAGAGCATGAGGCCCATAGGAAACTACTATGGGTCTCATACTAGGCTAGTATGGGCCGGAAGAATTACTCTACAGGGAAAAGATAAAACTTTTATCTCCTCATAGAGTCTTAATCTCCCTCTGCTGTGCTATTCACATCATAAGCAGAAGCGCATGGGTGAAGAGGCATGGGTGACATGCCGCCATTTTCTAAACTCCGAAGAATTTTTAAATAGAAAAACTCAATACTATATTTTATTAGTCCGACCCGGGAATCCAACCTTGATCCTCGTGATCTGCAGTCATGTGGTATCTAATAAATGGACTGTCTATGAACCTAGAGTGTGGAGATGTCTGTTTAATGGACAGGGTCCTGGGAACGTTTGTTGTATGGGAGAAATATTTATTTTATTCTATTTTTCAGTTTTTGTTGTTACAGCGGCAACAGAAATACATCATCTGTGAACATTTCAAGCCTGTAACTATCACGGTTCAAGAGATACAGCCTGGTGACAGATGGACGGACGGACAGCGAAGTCTTAGTAATTGGGTCCCTTTTTTATTCATTGTACATACGGAACCATAAATATGCAGAAGTCACGCAATTAATATCGAGACAATTTTCGCTTTTTTCTTTTGAATTTCGTTCCCATTTCCATTCCATCTACGGTGTCGTAATATTATGTAATAGTAGAGCTGCTGTTATAATGCCTACGGGTATATTCTAGTAACATTTAAATTACGCACTGTTAACTGTGATACCCCACAAACACGAGATTACATTATTGAAGCTAGTCGACCTCAGTGCGTTTGTTTCCTTATGGGCAAAATTCGCACTTCCCCCGGCCTTCCGCGTACTCATCAGCGCTTATGCAAATTAATGCGACACTACACTGTCTCTCAAGGCCACCTGTTTAACATTTACGGACGCGCCGACTCGCAACTCCAATGTACGTCGTTCCAACTTCGCTGATTAATAAAATTGGCGGCTGTACTGCAAGCGGATTGGCCAACTTCAAAGTTATGCACATGACTTATATTACCTCGCAAGTACTTAGTTGATAATTTGATCGGTGGATGAGTTAGAATTTCATACTACGAAACAAGACAGCCTGGAGTGTCTTGAAGATGAACAGGCAAAATGACAGGCCAATTTATGTCAAAAAGCGGAGGCTTTATATCGTGAAACATTTACATGACTAGAAGGTTTCAACTCTAAAACGATTTTTAATATTATCATAGAAACAAATTGTAATAAAAGAAAAAAAATTAAACTTTCATGCAGGCTTCACAAAAGACCACCTATGTGCCTTGCACACACCATTTAACTTCTTATTGTTATGTGGAGATCCATTTTGGGACTACATATAATATTTATTTTTCTCTTCCATTATTTTGTATAGTAATGTGCAATGTGTTATAAATCCAGAATAAAAATATCTTATAGTTTGTGTTATACAACCAACAAACATCTGTACTTTCTCAAAATAACATTACTGATTAATATTCTCTGATAAGAAAGTTGGCACGTCTGTAAACGCTTAAAGCCATTTGCTTACGGACAATAAATAATCACAAAGGGCTATGAATACGCCAGAATACGTCCTTTTGTTATGTAAATATACATTCTGTTTAATTTTCATTTTAAAAGACGTTTTCAGACAATGTCGCTTTCTTTGCCAATGTCGTGTCTTTTAAAGTTCGTTCCGGTATGGATTCCTTGTAGCAACAGCTTACGAGCGATAAAATCTTTCACGACTCTCTTTTTGTATCAGTCAACTTGTGTTTATTATTTATGTCAATCATTGATCATCACTAAATTAAGTCAACAAGTTTGTTCGATATACATTGCTGCTTTACTGTGTCCGAAAAAATGACAAATTAAAAAAAAATAGCTTTTGACTATAGATATGAGTGGGAGGTCTCGGGTTCCATTCCCGGCACAGATCAGTATATATAAAATGTAATATATTGAGTACTTATATATAAAATGTAAAGACATACCATTTTGTACTATTCGCTGTTATACTTACTTTATAAAATTGACTCAGATCGGTACGTGGGAAGTAAACCAAACCATAATTTAACTGATAAAACTAATTTTGTGAAAAAAAATCAACAAAATAAACGATTACAGTTGGTATTTTCCTGTATTTATTGCATCTGAAACAGTTTTCTCGGTAATAGCTCTAGTCAGAATTGAAGAATAATAATTGGCACATAACATCATCCGAGTCATGATGGTCGGATCGTTTCTGTGATTAGGTAAACGGGAAATTATGCCACTTGTACGCAATAATAATGATAGTGTGCGAGAGATTAGGTGACCAATACTGTGCTGGAATGATAAAAGATCGCAAAGTCACTGATTATAACAACTCTCTTGGAAAGTTGCAATTACTTGGGGCTTGTATATTCGCATTCGGATTGTTTTACTTCTAGCGATGGCCCATAAATAAATTGAGCACGGATATTTTTTTTGTACGGATTGAGCATCCAATCCAGGATATGTCAAGTGAGCTAGTAAAGTATGAAAATTTTCAGTTTCAATCTGCTTTCTAAAGGCCCTTCCTATTGAATTAGAGAAGATACCTTGCTTTTTTAGGGATTCATAACCGAAGGGTAAAATGGGGACCCATTTCTAAGGTTCCGCCGTCCGTCTATCCGTCCATACGTCTGTCACCAGGCTGTATCCCTTGAACCATGACAATTAGACCATACTATTGAGACCACATAAGAGCCGATTTAAATATTTATTTTATTCTGTTTTCAACTTTCACGATTCAAGAGATACAGGTGACAAACGGACGGCGAAGTAAGTAATAGTTTCCCGTTTTTTACTCTTTGAGTACGGAACCCTAAAAACGGTGAGGAAATCTGAACATCTAAGAATTCTCCAACACGTTTTCAAACGTGATAAGCGTGTTTTCCATTCTGAGAGAAGACTTCTCTTTTTTCATACTAGTCCTATAATTGTAAACGATAATTATTGACAATATTAAATGATCTATGGGGATTCCTGCCGCCAGGCGATCGCCGTCGCAAAAAAGTAACAATGCGATAAAATGTACGATTACTTCGCAGAATCATAATTAATTACAAGTTACGTTGCATTCGACGACCGAAGACTTGGCGTTATCGGAATGATTTTCTTGTTGCACGTGGGTATCTTACGAGTATTAATTAGTTAATTACGCCATCTGTGAGCCGCTGAGAAAATAAAACTAATTGTTATCTTAGTGTTTATTTTACACCAACTAATAACTTCAAGCTATTAATTTTTTGATACTAAACGCGAGCAAATGAGCAGGCAGGCGGGTCAGTTGGTGTTAAGAGATCACCGCCGCCTATTGACATTTGACACCTGCACCAGAGGAACTGCAAATACGTTGGTGGCTCTTAATAATAATAATAAATTTCTTTATTTATGACAACAATGGCCCAAATTGGTTAGTAACAATTTAACTTAAAAACTATGTTAGTAAAATACATTTCATTAATAGAAATTGATTAATTAACGAGCACCTTTACGGCATGTGCTAGAAACGGAGAGTCCAACTTTACCACTAACATTTTCAAGATACCATTGGAGCTCGAACGCAGTCTTGCCAGGACGGATGAGGTCTTACGAAGTTTGTTTATCCGACGTGAATAGCCCCATGAGATAAATTTGAGGGAACACTGCTGCTTGTAGGTTCCGAAGTTTGCATGTCGGAAAGGTCGTGGATTGCCAGCCATCCAGGTGGTAGGGGTGGAAAATCTTTCTACGTCGAAGTGTACGCACAGAGAATTAGGAAGATGGAATCACTTCAAACAGCTTCTCAGATCACTCCCCATTGAACAACCGATAGAACACACGTAATGAGCTAATGTCTATACTGTGCTCCAGAAGATGCATGTCCATTGTCCAATGTGTGCGTGTGACCTAAATACGTCTCTTTTTGTCCTTTTTGTCCCAATGCTTGACAAGTGTCTTCTCTTAAATGAGAATAAAACTCTTTGCTAGTTTCATTGGCTTAAAATAGAGATTGGCAGGCTTTACACACCATTGACAACTCTCAGGAATAGCAGTTTACTCACGATGTCATCACTATCATCACTACATAGTATAAAACAAAGTCGCCTTTTCTGTCCCTATATCCCTATGTGCGCTTAAATCTTTAAAACTACGCAACGGATTTTGATGCGGTTTTTTCCAATAGATAGAGTAATTCAAGAGGAAGGTTTATATGTATAATACATGCATCATATACTAAGGCAACATTGCTAATTTTAGAGGTTTCTAACGTGATGTCGTAAATTAACCTATTTTTTTGGGCTTATTTAGCAATTTAGCAAAAACGCTGCCTAAACCCTACGAGTAAGATCAAATTAATGTACTACAGTATTGTACACCATAAAAAGGTCTACAAAAAAGTCCGCGATGGTATATGTTTATATTTTAGGGATAACCCACATTAACCATTTTTATTGTTTACTTTTTACGTGAAAAAATGGCTTATTTACGAAGCTATTTTAAGCAATACGGCATTAATCCTTATCGAATTAAGTACCTTAAATACAGTGTGCAATTAATATAGATCAATATGGTTCCTTACAGCATGTAAATTAAACAAATATTTTCGGAGATATTACAAATTTAAAATTTGCGTTTGCGGCGGGCGGTACCGGTCGGACGGGGCAGTGCGGGGAGGCATGCCTATAACCTCAAGAGAAAACATGTTTGTATTGTCTAATGACAAGAAAGCTGTGAACGTTGTGTATAAAAACATCCTGTTGTTGTAAACATAAAATAAATACCTAGGTAAAAATGTAAAAAGTAAATAAAAATGTGTAATGTAATAAAAATTGTATGAATTTAGATATTCCAAAGATAGCAGGAAATCTTCATAGTAAGTATAGGGAAAGAGGAATTGTTTTACTCCAAATTTAATGCATGCAGGCCAAGGGCAGTAATGAATGAATCAAAAATACTGGATCGATTTTAATCATGTTTTCATTGAGTGACATAGGCATATATATTTTATGCCCGTGCAAAGTCGGAGCGGGCCGCTATGTTTTTATATACAACGTTCATAGTTTTTCTGTAGTGTATTTAATTTAGTATCAGCATTGCACCCGTGCGAAGCCGGGGCGGGTCGCTAGTAAAATATAAATGTTTTTTCTTTCGCATAGGCTTAACCAGACACTCCACGTTAAACTGGCAGAAATTTCGTAAATTGCTCAATAATTACCTTCAATTGTGACCTTAACCTTAAAAGAATTGATTATTTAGTTGACACAAAAGCACGTAAATCCCAAAAGTAACTAAAAGTTTTTAGACTCCTGAAATTCAAACTCCAGCCCATTAAAAAGGGAGACAACATTTTGCCTACTAGAGTTTTGCGCTTACGTATCTCAACTTTATTTTTATTTGCGTATCTTATCTGTACATAGGTATCGAATAACCGGTACGCAAAAAAGCCGGCATTACAACCATATGCAGAAATGTCATCATTGACCGACCGCTTGGCGCAAAAGTATTATCTTTACGACACGAGCAAAACGAGTTGAAAACCAGTCGTCCTAACCTTGGCAGCATGAGCATTAATCTATCGGAGCAATTAATTTTATAGCCCAATTCTAGATAAAAGTTACAATGTCAAGCGCAAGGTTTTTCGGAGGCCTAATAACACACATTTCGCATTTGGCAGATGATAGCAAAACAACGGAAGTGAAGTCTTTATTGCCGCCCTTGGTGACTTTATCTATAAGACTACGGAGCAAAAAATTGGCAAGGAATCGGTAGCACGGCCAAAATTGCTCAGTTTACAACACCGATGCAATGTTGCCTGTGAAGCTAAAATCCACAAAGTTATGCCTCCAAAAGTGATGGCATCGAAACTCGCAAGAAATATTTTTCTTCACGATTCTATTACAAACCCCTTAACGCTCTTCCAACCTCCGTGTTTCCAGTCAAGAATCTACAATCTGGGTTCCTTCAAGAGAAGAGTGAATAGGCATTTCCTAAGTAAGCTTTAATACTTCTTTATGCCTTAATGGTCAAGTTTTAGAACGGGTCTCCAGTTTCAGATATTTAGGCACAATCCATGTAGAAGAATCCATGTAGAAGAAGTTAGAAGCTTTTGAGATGTGGGGTATACCGCCGTATGCTCAAAGTTTTTTTGGACAGACCGCGTTCGAAACAGCGCTGTGCTCCAGAGAATTGGGAAATGTCTGGAAGTGCTTTGTACTATAAAGAAGAGAAAATTAGAATATTTCGGCCATGTCATGCGTAATATCAAGAAAAATGAGCTCCTTCAATTCATCATGCAAGGAAAGGTGGCAGGTAGGAGGAGGCCTGGCCGCAGAAGAATATCTTGGCTTCGAAACTTACGCCAATGGTTTGGAAAGAGCACCCGTAGCCTATTCAGAGCAGCAGTATCCAAGTTTCAAATCGCTATTATGGTTGCCAACCTTCGATAGGAGATGGCACTATAAGAAGAAGTAAGCGCCAACTTAGACATCATCATTGCTTTGAATAAGGCATAATGGTCGTCTAGCTCTAGCGCAAGCCTATCTAAAATTAATACATATATGTATACACAAGCATTTCCAAAGCATTTTATACGAATTAACTAAAGTTGCTACAGTGCATACCGATCAGTTTCTGTGTTTATGGACAACAGCTATATCCTGGGAATAGATTTTTATAATCCTGGGTATCTTTTAAAAGTATCAATTAATTTGAGTGATTTTAATAGGTACTGAGGATTCAGGACTAACTACTCCAGAAGTAATATAACTAAAAATAACCAGTTTCTTAATGTATTGCAAGATTAAACTTGTTTGTGGAGGTATATCGCTGGTTCTTTTTTTTTATTTATTATTTTATTGTAGATAGGCTTGCGCTTGACGACAGTCATGCCTGACGGAAAGCAATGATGAGGTCTAGGATGGAGCGCGCTTGCATAGAAAATGCTTATTCACTCTTCTCTTGAAGGCACCCAGATTGTACTTGGCTGGGAACACGGAAGCTGGAAGGGTGTTCCACACCTTAGCGGTTCGTATCAGAAACTTGAAAGAAAAACGATTCGTGCGAGTGAAAGCTGAAGTTCGTGGTATTGTCGACGCGTCGCCAAAGGTCTTGGGTTTGGTTTCCCGGCTTGGATCACTTTGGGCTTTCATATTCGCTCACTCAGCTCAGGCCTACGGTCTGGTAGGAGATTTCGGCCGTGGATAATTACCGTCATGATTGCAACCGATAAGAATATAGATATCAAAAATATCAAGTTTTTTCAATACATAGTATTAAAGGTATATCAATACAATATAATATGTGCAGAGTTATTTTCCATTGTTTGTTATCATTCGGAAGCAGTCAAGTTTTTCCGGTTGTGTCAGTAGTAAGTAAGTTAGTCATTGGTCATAATTATTGGTAAAGCCATCCATTAGCGGTAATAAGCAAGGCCTTGTGGGATGTAATGACATGTTTTAATGTATATTGTATTGTTTTACTTTCCGAATGTCAATTGTTCACCAGTAATTGGTACCTATGTATTTGCTACGTGTTTTTATCTTAACAAATAGTAGTTTTTTTCAGGGTTCCATATAAACATGGTAAAATAGAACCTTATGGTGGTTTGGTGTAAATTCATATGTCCGTCTTTCTGGCTGTCAAAGTCGATAATTTCAGTAAATGTCGAAGCTATCATCGACAAAGAAATATTTGCACAGAGTAAAAGCTCGTCATTGAAACAACAAAAATCATATTTTTAATTTTATTTAACAAGGAGGGAATTCGGGAGTATGAAATTTTAAAGTCAGATACTGAATTGGATATCTATTAAAAAGTGTTAAACCATGAAAATCGCTGTAAAGACTCTTAATATTGGAAACTAAAGACCACAGCTATAATTATTATTAATAAAAATGATTATTATTATGAAAAAAGGTTGAGTAAGTTAGTAGGTAATAGGTATACCTAATAATATTTAAATGTTTATTTAAAAGGCAATAAAATTAATGATGTGGTACATTGCTAAAATCAGCGATGACTCATCACACGAGTGTATACATATAAAACAGTTAAAATGTCCTTAATTCGAAAATATATTTACTTATTAAAGAAAAAAAGTCATGCGCAGGTTGATTTTTTTAGTCTAAAGCTGAGATCTCACAAGGCTTTATTTACTTCGTCCGACTTTATAGTATAATCAATTAAAATACACAATTCTAATTCGCAAGTCTACCAGTTACCTTTATATATCAGCAATTTTGCAAGGATTTGAGAAGTTTTCTTTTAACCGAACCTAATTTCATATCGATTGGTATAGTTTTATGTTGTGTTCTCCATTTCTTTAAGTTTCAATTAAATCTATTTTCTTCCTTGATTTCTTTCTTACAACATTAGGATAGCATTTTTACTATTAAAATACGAATACTAAAGTGTGAGCTCTTCTCAACATAATTACTTATTTAACATTTAACAGATTATTATAGGTACCTATTCTACACATCTCTAAGGTCACAGCAAACAAATCGACACCACTTCAAGTCTTACACTTCCTAATATAGACAGCGTGGGTGGCATCCACATATGGATGTTGAAAAAATTAGGATAATATTATTAGTTAATTTATTTATACACCAAAAAAGATGTATATAAGTACCTACCGACCTATAATTAGTATAGTATTTGAATATTAATTTATTGGGGTCCTTAATTGATTTTCCAATGTATCTTACCTACATTTTAAAACCCACAAAAAGTACCTACTAATAATAATACAACTTCTTGATATTCTTGTTTGTATTTAATTAAACTAAATGGAGAAGGATGGAGGAGTCCTTTGCCCAAAAATGTGCGTCCAATAAATTGTTTGACGAGATTATATAACACAAGAAACTCTCCACATTTGACATTAAAATAATCAATCTGTTCAATATTACTATGACAAAGCATATATCAACTTACATTGCGTACTATTAATAACTTATTATTGTTTTGTAATAATATTAATCCAAAGAACAATCTACAATAATCACAAAGTTTTTATTTGTCTCTGAAAAGTCTCATATAATTCTGACACTAATTCCGCACTTTTCTTCTTGCAGTTTTCTTTTTTCGAATACAAAATGCCAAAACGGGAAGGATTACTTGGTTTTCCGCCCGTCCGTTTGTCTGCAAATATACTTTGGAGGAGAAAAAAAATTCAAGCCACAAAAATATACGACGAGTATGTTGTCATTTATAAATTAGGTATCATGCATGATGCAACGTTATATACAACAAGCAGTCTTTCTGAATGCTCACTGCAAAACCCTTATGGAGTTCCTCAGGGAAGAGTCCCAGGACCACTTTTATTTCCTCTTTACATAAATGACGTGCCAAACTCCATTACTCATGCGCCTAACAATGTTGTAACCTACACCCCCATTCCTTGCAAAATTTGTCCTAGCGCAAGTTTTTACATACAATGCGATCTCTAAAACAAACAGCATAGTCAAACATTGCAGCGATGGATTTCACACTGTGACAACAGATTTGTGCAAAGTTCGACGGCCCCAAGGTCTTTTGAAATTTTTAATGCACTCAAGATAAATGTCTATAAAAAGGTTTATACCTACCCGTCATTAAGATTGCGGTTATCGGTGACTAAGAGTATGTGTTTGTTTGTCAGTACATATTTATAAAACGCTCGAGTTGCATTGTAAATTAATAAGTGATAAATCATGTTACACTTGAGAAATCTTTTTTATTTTACATCATAATAAAAGTAAGTATAGTACGATTCACGAAAGATGACCACAAATGGCGGGCCTATTTTAGGTCTCTTTGGACTTATCTAACTAATATTATGGTCTTATTTATTTTAACTAATATATATGGTCTTATTTAACTAATATATGGTAATTATTTTGGTTTAAGTCTTTTCTTCATGAGTGTACATGAAGAAAAGACCCGCCATTTGTGGTCATCTTTCGTGAATCGTACTATACATTGTAGATAACAAACAAGCAAGAAAGTTTTTCTTTAATAAAATATTACAAATTTTAAATGAGGCACTGCATTTGTCATGGGCATGCGTATCACTTAACGTCTTGCTCGTCTAATCATTCTTTGTTTTAATAAAATAAGGTTTCTTTGGTGATTGTAAATAAGCTGTACATAGATTCAGTCTGTCACTGCGTAATTTTTGAAAACGATATGTAAAAAACTAGTTGTATTTCGTCAGAAGAACAAGCGATCTCTGACCTAACGTTTAAATTGGTGTGGTATATAATAATAATTATTTAACACACAATGACGAAAAAATGTCAATGTCTAAAACATAACAAATATTGTGACACGATTTTTTGGCATCATGTTATTTCTTTTCATTCTGAAAAATATAATTGTTTGAGTAATGATATAGTACAGTAAGAGTACTATAATAACAAGTTGTATAGATACAGCCCGATGTGTTTTATTTTTAAACTATTTTCTTGGCTGGCATGGCTCGGATTCAATTCCAGCATTCGTCTGGTCTGGTGCGAGACTTCGGCCTTGGCTAGTTACACTCTACCGCAGTAAAGACGTCCAAGCGACACCAAGCGATATAAGGTTCCGCCGTGATCCTGTGTAGAAACCGTTACGAGCTACTTACCTCTCCACGGTACGCCAGCTGCATCGTAACTTACCATCAGGTGAAGCCGTAGTCAAGTAACATGTAATGTAAAGTGCAAAAATACTTCTACAAAAATGTGAGTACCCATAACTGCCCTCCTATCCACAGAATTATATCACTTACCATATAATATTACAACTATCCTAATTCCTACCTGTTTGTAGATAATGAAGATTGATATGCGACTGTCCTCAGCTAATATTATTATGTAGATTCGCATACCGTGTGTAATAAGTTAGGAGAATGTAGTTAATTAATTTAATAAATATTAATCTTGCGTCGGAGCTGTAAGCACGCGATGCGATCACGCGAGCGGGCGTTTTGAAAAATTGTCGCTGGAACACCGGCTTTATATATCATCATTATGTTTAATGGTTATGCACTTATTATAACTAGTGGTCGCTCCCATTGCTCGAAATTCACGTGGCAGGATTTTTATACAAAGTCCGCTCAGCGGGGCTAGACAAAGTAAAAGTCGTTTAGCGTTGACGACAATAGATAAAAATGTATGGACAAAACAAGTGACTGAAGAAAAACCACGTGACCGCATAGAGGAAAACACGCTTTTTTTGAAAATTGACTACGACAATTTAAACGCTCCCTGGCGTTCTCGTAGACCTTGTAGATAACTTTTAGCGTACAATCGACTCATGACAATTGACAGCCGACAGTGAACAACGCTAAGCATAAAGCAGATTCTGCTTTCATTTGTTTTCATTCGGTCACGTGGTTTTTCTACAGTCACTTGTTTTGTCCATACATTTTTAACTACTGTCGTCAACGCTAAACGACTGTTACGTTAGCAGGACAGATTAATGCGAAATCGTAGAGTCAGTCATTGTGAAGTCAACATCTCCTGAGGATGTCCCGGTTCGGGACGAAACGTGCGTCGAAGAAAGTGTTGGAAAATTGTGTGTGGTGTTTCATGTGGGCAGTGTTCCTGCATATTGTACCATACAGAATCTTTTCAAGTAGCGGATTACAGCAAAACAAATTAATCTGTCCTGCTAATTATGGATTTCCGCAAAATAACGCCTGCTTCCATTCGACTGTTACGTTGTCTAGCCCCGCAGAGGTACCCATACTATCGCGATGCTAAGTCAAAACTCAGCTGTGGTGGAACTTTTTTCAAAGTCCGACCGTATTATGTAGGCCTATCCATACCACTACACTGCAGTATTCAGTTAAAATCATTGAAATTCAATTAAATACTCAACAGGGCATAATTAGACCAACGAATTTATCTGGAAGAGCGCAGTGCATTGCGTCGTATAACACAAACTAAACTTCGTACTCGTCTCGTCATACTTTGATATAAATAAAAAACCATATATATTTCTTTAAACACCATATTACAACGATAAAACAACGTTAAACACAAATCACCCCTATCGCGATCCCTCACGTACCCGCTACATTTTTTAGGGGTGAAGGCACCTATCACTCAGGGTCCCGAGAGAAATCTACAGAGAGCTGCATCCAGCCTCACGATCTAACAATATCATAAGAATTACAAACATTGTTACGTATACATTCTTGTTAAGGTTAGCTTTTTTCTCCGGACTTAAGACTTATATAGGGTTTTTCAGGTCTCGTGAGATTAAACCTTTTTTTACCAATCGTTAATGTCTATCTGAGAAGTGTCTTTAAAAATGGGGAATAGTGTTTTGATTGTAACACATTACTTTTTATTAAAGACGCATCTTATTCATATTTATGACTTATCTCGTAGTTTTCCAAAAAACGTATGATTCTTCCCCAACACCGGAGCATCATTAAGACGTCCAAGTCAGATAAAGACTCAGAAACCTTTCTGAATGTGCGTAATACCCAAAGATGAATATTTATTAAAAATGGTACTAGGCCGTTTTTCGTTTAGGATTTCGGATTTTAACAAAAATCCCGTGGGAACTATGAGTTTTTCCTGGATTAAAAGTAGCCTATGTGCTAATTCAATGTATACTCCATCTCCATTTCAAATTCCAACCAAATCGGTTCAGTAGTTGCGATGTATTTCTTATACACCGCAACTACTGAACCGATTTGCTTACTGAACACACATACCTACACACTATACTTACGATAACAAACATACACACTACACACTGTTGAAGATAATATACTCTTAGCACACATTATAAATGCAAAGGAAAAATTAAAGTCATAATATTACATTGAAAAAAGTGCTGGTGCAATGTGCATAGCAAAAAACCTCGAGAGCTTTTGATCTGTGCTTATTCAAAAGGGCTCGAACCAAAGTGGGTACTGGCTGCTTAAACTTTCCAAGGAAGAAAGTCTAGTCTTAAGTGGCTGCGAGCAAAACAAGTGATATTGGAAAGTCTAGGATAAAATACTTAAGGACTTACATGAGCTTTTACCATGGTCGCTTACTTTAAGAGGTCTATATAAGCACTTATGTTAATACATTACAGCAGAAACTCGATTAAACTCGAATAATCGAAAATCCGGATGATCGAATGAATGAAGAAAAGCAGGTTTTGTGCATAAATGTAGTACATAATGTTATATGTCGCCACCTAATTTATTTAACTGTATGCTTGTTCATATAGTAAAGGACCAGAAATTGGTTGCCCAGTTATTTTTGTTAAAACTAACAATGCTTAAAAGTTTAATTTTCGGTTTCTTCATCCTTTAAACCAGTTAAATAAACCAAAAATAATGGTCGTTGACCATGGGCTTCATGGCAAGACTGATGGATATTAGCGGCCCAAGTTGCTTGGGCACACACCCTCCATCAGGTGGTCGGACGACATCAAACAATCACGGGGAGTCACTGAAGGCTTTAGTTCCAAAAAATTCGTGGTCTTTAGAAATCATTTCAGAATTTCCCTACAAATGTCCACATGCTGGTCATCAGGCAATCCACCTGCTCGTTTGCTTGTAAACCATAAAAACCGGCTAAGTGTGAGTCGGTCTCGTGAACAGAAAAATCACATTTGTACTATGAGAGCCCCCTTTAATGTGTATTTATTTTATTCTGTTTTTTAGTATTTACTGGCATAATAGCGGCAGCAGATATTCTGTTAAATTTCAACTGTCTATAATTAACTGTTCTAAAATTTCATGGTTTAAAAGACACAGCCTGGTGACAGACATACAGACGATCGACGGACGGTGGAGTCTTAATAACAGGGTCCTGTTTTTTACGTTTAGGGTACAAAACCTTAAAAAACTGTACTAGGCATCTATCAACCACACCACTAAATATGTCACAACGATAAATAAACTGTCAACGATATTATTACTTAGGTTATTACCTACGAGATATTACCTACCTGTTTAAAGTGCAGAGTAGTCATGACATTATAATTATTATAATCTACCTACACATATGATTACCTCGGGCATAGATCAACGACGACATTACAGACGTCATTGTAGGTAATTAATAAGTTTTGAACAGGCGTCTCTATGTCTACCGTCACGTATGCTACTCGTAGAGCCAGCTATTCAAATAACGACAGTTCCTTAAATCATATGCAACTGTGAGGACAAATGTTATTTGACTAGCTGTTGCGTGCGGATTCGTCCGCATGATTTTCGGGTTCTAGATATCCCTTTATAATGAGTTAAGTTTAAAAGATAGACATACTTGTTGTGTCGCAGTTTTTTTTTTGTAATTGTAAAATTTCGTCATATTTTGGGATGTTATTTCATATTTTAATCTGAAACAGGCACTTGGTTACGTCGTTTACTTAGACTTCCCAACTTATTTATTTTACGATTGTACAATGCAGCCGCTCTTAATATCTAGGTGCTCAAGTATAAGTACGTCAGAATTAATAATAAGTTCGTAATTGAATGTTAAAACCCAATAAAAAAAACATGTTTACCGTAAAATACAGTTTTTAGCATTTTTGAAGATAATAGTAAACCTGAAAATTCTCAATGATTTATAATGCTTGCCAATCCACGCATATCCAATATTTTGGTCTATAAATAAATAAATAAATAAGCCTTTTATTTCCCAAAAACCTAATTACAACATTTTTTCTTACAGTAAAATTAAACTAATTAGTGTCTATTTTTCTTACTACAATTTGATTTTAGAACAACAAATTATTTATAATTTACTTCTGGTGTGTTCTTGGGACACCCATTTATGGGCGTAGGCCTCCTCCATCATTTGCCACTTAGTTCTTTCTCTAGTTAGTCTGGTCCATGTGGTGCCGATGAGTTCTATGAAGTCGTCACTCCAACGTCGCCGTGGTCGCCCTCGTTTCCTCTTCGCGTTGCGCGGCCACCAATGGAGGACACGCTCGCTCCATCTTCCATCTGTTGTCCGGGATATATGTCCCGCCCATTTCCATTTGAGACGGCAAGCCATCTCCCCTGCGTCTATGACCTTCGTTCTTTTCCGTATTTCCTTGTTTCTTACTCTGTCTTGTAGTTTTAACCCCAACATACTACGTTCAGCTGCTCTTTGATATACCTGTATTCTGTCAATGATCTCTTTAGTAAAAGGCCAAGTTTGACAACCATAGAGAAGAGTTGGCAATATGACTGAGTCCATTACTTTCTTCTTTAGACGTACGGGAAGTGTCGATTTTTTTGGTCTATAGTAACATTATATTCATGCTCAGAAAAATTTAAGTTGCAGGTGCAAAAATGTCGTTAAAAAAGTCTTATTCAACAATCTTAATTTTAATAGTGATAGCGAGTAGTCATCTTTATCTAAAATTACATGTAATTTTTCCTATATTTTTATTCAGCATTATAAATTAAACGACAAACGCAGTTGCGAGGAAAACCTGATAACGTATTATTATGAACTTTAACCCGACTCAAACTTACAATCACTTAATTATATTATTTGTAATAAAATCACGTCCGCCTTCTGTAAAAGGATGAATAATAAATTGATAATAATTTATCGACGTTGCCTACCTGAGTCCGGTCACGTGTGACTTCCTTTCGTGAGAATTATTTTGACCTCTAATAAAGATTACCGGGTACTAGTCTTTAACCGGGAGGTTTTTAACCATTCAATGCTATGCAATGCAAGTTGGAAGGCTTTACATACCTTGAGAACAAACTGGAGCTTCCCTATCAAACGCTTCTCTAATTAAAGATTTTTTTGCATCAAGAAAAATTTTGCATGAAGAAAAAACTTATTTACTTGTAATATAAAACCTTACTTAGATTTTAAAATTGTGCATAATACTTTTAGGACCGATTTTTCAATAGCCACATAAACTATCTGAGGATTAAATTTGAAACATTGCCATACAAAATCTGTCAAAACGTCATATTTATTCCTTAGTTAACGATTATTTTACGATTGAAAAATCAGCCCTAAATTGATTAGATTAACAGTTCTCAAAGTGATACCATATTAATTTTACTATCTTTATAATTCTATCAAACTTGAATACTTACCTATATAAAGCCTTAGAAAAGTTAATGAGTAAGTAAAGATTTAAGAAAAAAAATGTTTTACTAAAAAGTCTACTTCGAACACCAGAAAGCTTCATAGTTTTTGTAAACGATTTTCATACCTTTTATAATATTCGGGCTCCGAGATTAATGAAGGGTTTTCTTCACAATCCGTCCATAGACCTTTTAGCTGATCTCTGAGACCGATAAGACCTTTAGCGGGCGCAAAACAAAAGCAAAAAGCGCATCTTTTAGCGGTTACCGCACTAATTGCACGTTGAAACTGCGATCTCACTGATTATTACCAAAACATTAAAATATAATTAAATATAACAAAGCATCTTTCATCAAGACATCCATCTATTAGCGTCATTTAAGGACTCTTCGTCCCTCAGCCCAAATAATAGAAGCTAACATTAGACCCAGGAAGCTAACATTTTGCAGACATGTTATTTAATGCAAACAAAAAATAAGCAAGGAAATCGCCCAATTATTACGAGGTATCCCAAGCAAGCAGAGGTGGATAAGCAAGGTGTGACCTATATTAAGAGTCATAGAGATCTAATACTTGGTATCTACTTGTTTTGGTTTCAGTGACTCAGTCTCTCTGGTCTCTCGATTAAAGAAAAAGTTTTTTATTTTCAAATTTCAAAAAGTTGATACTCTAGGACTTTTTCCAAACCCTTAAATCATATAGAGGTTTATTGACACTAAGGCTTATTGTTTCAGACCCTAAGAGGCACTCTACTCTCTAGTTCTCTACACTGCCAAATCTGTGTCGTATGAAAACGCAGCGTTGGAAAGGTGCATAGGACTATTAGGTATCCAAATAAAAAGAGGTTGAAACCCAAAATTAAAAACAGCAAAGATTTCTAAGAAAATAGTTTATGTGTAGGTATATGTAGACGAAAACAACTAAAGCTATGTTGTTATATTTATTTTAATACACACCAGTTATAGATAAACACAGGTGCCAGAGGCGTACATTGTACAAAGTCCGTAATTACGTGCTAATGATAAAGAGCTAAATTGTTTTTCCATTGCATTTGCAATGCAATTGGAACGACTGCAAACACATCCCCGTCATTACGGCTCGCATAAATTAGGCACAAAAGAAATACGAGGGCAGAAGTGGCTTTGTCTGGAAAAGAGACGTCATCTTTGCCACAGAGTAATAAACATGCTAATTTTTTTAAACTAAATGGTCTGTATGGTGCGCCCTGTCCGGGGTTTATGACTAACGGGGGGTCGCCAGTTTACCGATGCTCAAAAATGCTTGTTTTGTCACCAGCAGTAAGGCTACAATGTAATTCGCGCAGCGGCCACTTATATAATTTTGACAGATGGGTTTACGGAAATCATTCCGGTCACCGGTGCCCACATCCTCAGGATTCTTATCGATGTATGTGTATTATATTTTGTGTGTGTGTTTTTTTTTCAATTTGTCACTTGGGCATAGTTGTAATTTACTTTGAGACAAATCTAGCCAATATGTTAAGCAAGAAAAAAAAACAAAGTCAAAAAGTAGTTGTTATAATTAAAACTATAATTATTAATGTTGCTGTCCATCTGTTTGCCCACAGATATCCAAATGACTGTACTTATAAGAAACTGTTAAAGATGATATATGGCAATTTGAAATGAACAATAAATACTTAGGCAAGGTTACAAAAATCAATTATAATTAATTTCAGGTACTAAATGCAGACTGCGTTGCTTTGTGCTGTGACAATGCTCTGTGGCACACTTAACCTGTGTCGGTTGCAAAATGGTTTTCCGGCTAATAATTAAAAACTAATTCCCTTTTAAGTTCTTTTAACACAGGCCCATTAATAATCCTTGATTGTTACATGCGGTGGAAGACAAAGAACTTGATATGATACACTTGCTTGAACTACACGTTGCTTCAGTGGTTAACATGTCTGCGAACCACCAGATCCTAGGTACAATTCCTGGGTTAGATAGAAAAAATACATTTTGTTGTTTTTGTAATATTATAGTTTTTAACAAGCACACCTACATAATTTTTTATTATTAATTAAATAATAATGTTTAAAACAATGTTTTGTTGTCATAAAGCTAAAATTGACTCTTCTTATTTTATTATTTCAAAAGGTCAGTAGTACAAAGTTATTCTGTAATTGTCTCTGAAATATCTCATAAGTCTATAGCAAAATTTTAATAGTTTGCTGTATTTATTACGAAAAAAGGATTTGAAATATTATGTATGTCATTTGCACTATATTTCATAGGTGCTTATGATCCGTTAGTGCCAGAAGAATCGTCTCCACGAATAACCAATACGAAACTAACTAAAAAGTAAACAGTTTTATTTTGTCCTATTTGTAACTTATTTGTTCGTATACAAAAATATTTACGACAAGACAAAAAAATACCGTAAATCCGTACCGTAATAAGGTGCCAATTATTCTCTATAAAGTATGTCCTTCCTTGACTTTATCATAAAGTGTCATATTTTTCTCTTAAAATTATAGTCCAGTCAATTTAGACATTTGAGGTTACATAAATTCCCACCATGCTGAAACTCGGTAAAGTTGTTTAGAACATCATTAAAAACAAAATGTGAAAGTTCCCCATCTTTCCCCTGTAAGGAAAATTTTTTATTCAACTTTTTGAATCGTTATATCTCAGAAACGGTGGCTCGTAGAAAAAAAAGTATTAATAAATTTTTTATAGATAATTTTATGATTTACAATTTTGGTCTGAGGTATTTTTATGATAAAACTAACCGTTTTGCTGAAAATTGCGAAAAACTCATTTTTTTGACCTTTGACCTTGAATAAATTTTTTTCCTTAGAGGGGAAAGATGGGAAACTTTCAAATTATGTTTTTAATGATGTTTTAAACAATCTTACCGATTTTCAGCTTGGTGGGAATTAATGTAACCTTACTGTTATTTTTTCGTCTAACTTGACGGGACTATTAAGACATTCTTATGATGATATGTCAATTAATTAAGCACGTTAAGTTTGATTGCGGTAATTAATCTTTTCGAAGCAATGAGCATGTATGGCTTGGGATTTTTGTATATTTTGCACAATTGTCTAGAGGTCGCCCGCGGCTTCGCTCATGTGACCACGGTTTTGGCCTGTAAAACGGTTATTTAAGCGATTTTTGGTAAGTAAGGTTAAGAAAAATAACGATTTCCAAAAACGCACAAAGTAAAATTTGAAAACTAGCTTTGCTTAGCTTAGGGTACAGAACCCTCAGGGATGAGGGTTGAGGGTTGAGGGTACAGGGTTGAGGGTTGATCAGGTGGACTAACGACATCATGAGAGTTGCGAGGTGCCGCTAGATCCTAAACTGTGCAAGTTGGAGATACTTACTTGGAGGCTGATATCCAGCAATGGAAGTCTGTTGGCTGAAACGAGGTATTTTGGTCACTATATCGAAGTAATTAGAGAGGTGACGTATCACTTTTGTTAAAATTCCTATATTCAATACATAGTTATCATTAGGGCTGCATCTAAAAATTTACTAAGTACTAAGGCTTTAGCCTTTCGCACTCTCATTTAAATTTTTAAACCTGTGCATTTATTTCATTACAAAAAACCTCGGTCCATTTCATTTCCTATTTACTTTCGTTTGAAAAACTCCATTAAAATGGTGATTACGCTGTACATTTAAAACCTTTTAAACTTGAGTGTAATGCACGATAAATCGCTCACTAAATCTCGCTAAACGAAGCTATAAAATATTATGAAAAAAAATCCGACGCGAATTTCAAACTGGCAAGGCCGACTTTAAAATAGGGCTGCGAAAATACTGCGCTCAAGTTATTTTCATTGAAATAAATAATTTTGCAAACAACAAAAACCAATGTCATGAAAAATAGTTGCTATGGAGAAAAAAGAGTACCTACCTAGTTGTTTTACCTACAATGCAACTGAGATAAAGTTTGATCGGTAATTAAAGTTGTCCTCTCTTCTTTTTCTTCTGAACACTTTTTTCTGTGTTAAAGATGTGACAGTTGTTGTTTGAAGTTAAGTCTTAAGTGAAATTTCATTCAAATATTGACTATCATTCCTATGTATTTTTTTCGCCAAAGAAAACTGGCAACCCTACAGCAGCCAGTATGTTATCAATTTCAGCGAAACTTCAGGAGTTACGAAGAAGTTTCCTAACTTTATGCTAATAAGAAATATCTGAGTAGACTTAACCCCGGCTTAAGTAATACAGAGTGCCTTTGACTTCGCTCCACTCGCCCGGAGTTGGGGTGAAAAAGTTGGGATATATTTACTAATGGTCCGGTTATTTCTCGAGGGCTGATATTCATGCCGAATGCGCTTTCAACGGCTTCTCGGCATCTCAGATAAACAACACGCTAGGTACTCTCTGAGCTTCTTTATTAGGAACATGATAAGTTGCGTTTAAATTTAAATACGAATCAAAATTTCACTCGCGGCTGGGTGCTCTTACCACTGAGCTACATGGGCCATATCCCTCCATGATGAAATTCAGATTCGTAATGTCGAAGTTCTTAGGCAGAACGTTACTAGTGATAGTAAGAATATTGTTACGTGCTGGGTTCGACGATTTGGAATAAAACACCTGCTGATCCTTGATGAAACTTTATTCGGTACTTCCAGTATCCAATATCCCTGGTCTTCCTCGTAGTTCACTTCCTCTTCGCTCTTGATCGCTTGCTTCGCTTGTTTACTTCTCTCGTCCCTCAGTCGTCGCGCGCTGCTCGCTTTTTATATACAGCTGAACGAGTCTCGAACATTCCATCCTCATTATTTATTGGAAGGGTCGATCGTTCGAGAAGTCGTAACTCCCAGAAATCCATTGTTTATAGAAAGGTCACTGACCCCTCAAGTTGTTTACAACTTACGAGTGGTATTTCGGCAGTGCGATAATAAACCTTATGGCGCTTATCATAGGGTTCATTTGTAACACTGCCCTCCTCTTAGCGATGCTCGTCCCGAGTATCACTGTTGCTCCCGTGATGTCTCGCCAGGCGATCGATGTGTACCACCTTAAATGTACCTCTGGGTTGACGTTGAATCCTGTACGTGACATCATTCATACGGGTGACCACTTTGTATGGACCCTCCCATCTGGTTTGCAATTTTGGAGACTTCCCTTTCCGACGAGTCGGATTATGCAGCCATACTAAGGCGCCTTCTTCGAATCCGCTCGTGTTCGATTTCCGGTCGTACCTGGTTTTCATGTTCTCGCTCGATTGCAATCCGTTTTCCCGAACTGAGGCATGTATCTCCCGCATTTTCTCCTTCAGGTTGGCAACGTAATCCTGAATGGTGCAAGGTTCGTCCGGTGATCCTCCCGTCAATAAGTCTATTGGCAACCGGAGTTCCCTGCCATAGTTGACAAACGCCGGAGTTGCCTTAATGCTCTCATGCTCTGCTGTCCTGTAGGCGAGGAGGAACAGTGGGATGTACTTGTCCCAGTCTCTCTGATGGGTGTCCACCAGTTTAGCCAAATGTCTTTCAAGAGTCTGATTAAATCTTTCCACCATTCCATCCGACTGCGGGTGGTATGCAGTTGTGCGCGTTTTATGCAGACCTAAAGTTCTGCATACTTCCTGAAACACTTGTGACTCAAAGTTCCTCCCCTGATCGGAGTGGATTTCCAGTGGTACACCAAAACGACATATGACCTCCTCGACTAGCTTAGTTGCAACGGTTGTAGCTTCCTGGTTAGGTATGGCAAACACTTCTGGCCACTTAGTGAAGTAGTCCATAACAACCATGAAGTATTTGTTCCCCGATTCCGTCACAGGAAATGGCCCGGCTACATCCACAGCTATACGTTCCCAAGGTGCACCAACGTTGTACCGTTGCAGGTTACCCCTACTCCTTGTCTGTGGTCCCTTCACAGCAGCGCAAGTGGTACATTTACGGCACCAAGCCTGCACATCTTCCCGACAATGAAGCCAGTAGAACCTCTCTCGTACCTTCGTTAGTGTCTTCTTGACGCCAAGATGGCCTCCCGAAACACCGTCATGCACTTCACGAAGGACATCGGGTACTTTGGACCTCGGAACAATTATCTGAAGATGGAACTCCCTGCCGTTAGTCTTCTCCCATTTCCGGTAAAGTATTCCATTCTGTAGAATAAGACTGTTCCACTGAGCCCAATACGCCTTAGTGACAACACTCGTAGGTGCAACCTCACTCCATGTTGGTCTAGCGTCCCCCCTTTTCTTCCACACGATGATATGCCGCAGATCATCATCGCCCTCTTGAGCCATCTTCATTGCATCATCCTCCCAGGGTCCTAAGGAACTCGTCCTGGTAAGTTTCAATGTCACTTCCATGGACTCCTGTTTCATGCAATGTCTGCAGTCTTCCGGGCACGGTCTTCGTGAAAGTGCATCTGCATTTCCGTGAGACTTCCCACTGCGATGTTGAGTCTCGAAGTCATATTCCTGGAGTTGTTCGATCCATCGAGCGACCTGACCTTCAGGATTCTTAAATTGCAGTAGCCATTTCAGTGCTGCATGATCGGTGCGTAGTAAAAACCGTCGACCTATGAGGTATTTGCTGAAGTGCTGTAACGTTTTTACCACGGCCAAAAGCTCTCTTCTTGTCACACAGTAATTCCGTTCCGGTCTCGATAGTGATTTGCTGAAATACCCAATCACAACTTCTCTATCGCCCTGTTTTTGAGAAAGCACTCCTCCAATTGCCGTATTACTTGCATCTGAATCGACGATAAATTGGCCCTCTGGTCGTGGGTAACCCAAAATTGGTGTTTCGCATAAGCATTTCTTCAGATTTTGAAAGGAATCCTCGCAGGCTTCATCCCAACAAAACTGTCGTTTCTCTTCCGTTAGTTTGTGTAATGGTTTTGCGATCTCCGAAAACCCCTTGACAAAACGCCTGTAGTAGGAACACAAGCCCAAAAATGCCCTTACCTCTGTCTTGTCTTTGGGGGTGGGCCATTTTTTAACCGCTTCAACTTTCGCTGGGTCAGTTTGTATGCCCTCACTAGTGATGACATGGCCGAGATAATTCACTTCATTTCTGAATAACTGACACTTCTTCGGGTTCAGTTTTAAGTTTGCTCCATATATTTTTGCGAAGACGCGTTCCAAGTTTCGCAAATGATCCTCGAAGTCCCGACCCATGACAACGACGTCATCCAGATATACCAAGCAGGCGTCTCCTACTAACCCTGCTAGCACACACTCCATGAGTCGTTCAAAGGTGGCAGGCGCGTTGCACAAACCAAATGGCATGACATTGAACTGCCATAATCCTTTTCCTGTTGAGAACGCTGTCTTTTCCTTGTCTTTTGGATGAATTTCCACCTGCCAGTATCCAGATTTCAGGTCTAGAGTCGAAAACCATTTCATACCACTCAAGGTGTCCAGAGTGTCATCTATTCTGGGTAGCGGGTAACTGTCCTTCTTTGTGATGTCATTGAGTCGCCTATAGTCCACACAGAACCGTGTGCTTCCATCTTTCTTTTTTACTAGCACAACAGGCGAACACCATGGACTTGAGGATGGTTCAATGATTTTGTTCCTTTCCATCTCTTGCAGCATATCCTTGACTTCTTTCTCTTTCGCTATCGGTATCCTTCTTGCCCGCTGACGGATGGGTCTCTCGTTGCCGGTATCAATTCTATGCTGCACTAACGACGTTCTTCCAGGGTTTCCTTCCTGACTAGAAAAGATGTCCGCGTAACGTAAAAGAAACTTCTTAGCCTTGATGCTTTGTGAATAAGTCAGGTTACTTTTGCAGTCTTTAAGGAGATCATTGACTGTAGAATCATTCCAGGAACCTGCTTTATCCGAGCTTGGCATTGATGTGCATTTCTTCAGCCACACAACTTCCTCGCACTTCCCGATGATGTCTCCCTTATTAAAGTTGATCTCGTGATCTTCCAGATTCAGAACTCTTACAACAGCTTTATTGCTACCATTGACAAGAGTTCTTGCTGTCATGAATCTCCGAGACACCGACTTCTGGGGGTTGTCCTCAACTAACACGCATCTATCCTCCTTGGTGGTATTAGTACTTGGCAGCTTTACCAACACATGAGCCTCCGATCGGCTAGGAATTATGATTTCCTTAAGACATGTTACCTTTCCATTGGCGCCACCCAGTATGAAGATTTCTTCTCCACCACATTTAAAAACTCCGTCAGTAACATTAATTCTACAGTTGTGTGCCTTCATAAAGTCTAAACCCAAGATACAGTCATCCATAATTTCAGCCACGATGACGTTGTGCGTATAAGATGTCTCCCCTATGTACATCCTCACTGATATTTCACCCAGGACGGGTATCGGCTGGCCGGAGGCTGAAAGAAGTCGACAGTTGATTTGCTTCTTGTTCCCCATTACAGATTTCAGGAGGTCCGGCCGTACTGTTGTCCTGGAGGCACCAGTATCTAACGTCATCCTGCAGTCGGTCCCGTTTATGGTGCCAGCTATTACTAAATTATTCCCGTTGCATGCCTGAGAGATCACCGTTGCTGGGGCTTCCTCCGTGCCAGCCAGTACTCGCCCCTTAGTTCTGGCTGTTACTCGTTTCCCTGATTTTTAGGAGAAGCTGTATCCCCACTCTTCTTCTTCAGCTCCTCCAAATATTCCTCCACTTTCTTTAATCTAGACATCTGTGACTCTTTCTGTGGGCAATTCAGCTGCAGATGCCCTCGTTCGCCGCATTTATAGCACACAACACCAAGGTTCTTCTTGAATGAGGTTTTGACCTCTTTCACCTCCTCCGATACTTCACGTAGCCTGTGGACAGGTGTCTGCCGAATGTCGTGTCGCACTGCCTCGACTTCCAAGGCATGCGCCAACGCTTCCTTTAATGAGGCATGATGGCGAAGCCTCACGGCAGCTCTTACCTCCAGGTCTCTGATTCCATCAACAAATGCTTGCACGGTATTTGCAGTTGTCATCTTGTCATCGGCTGATGGATACGCTTTCCGCACGAGCTTTTCGATCTCCAACGCCCATTGCTGGAGCCCTTCTCCTGCTCGTTGAACTCTGTCGCGCAGCTGGGCGCGGAAAACATGCTCTAGATGTCGTTCCCCGTACCTAGATTCGAGTGCATCCAACAGCTCTTTATATCCACAACCCGAACTAGGCAGGGTCTCCAGAACGGTAAGAGCCTGCCCTCTGAGCGCGACAGTGAGGGCAGTCAGGCACTGTTCATCAGTCCATCCGTTGGCAGCAGCGACCGTCTGGAACTGGTGCCGGTATGCGGACCAGGAGGTGCTGCCTTCGTATGGGGGTACCTTCACATGCGGTCCCTGGACTGCACTCACTGCTCCACCTGATGTCCCCCTTGTGGCTTCCAAACGTACAAACTTCTTCTGCAGTTCGGTGAAGCCACACTTCATGTTTTCCACGTCGGTTCCCAGACAAGTGACCCGTTCCTCCATTAGATCCAAATCTTTCCGTATTTTGGTCACCATGCCGCCAACTTCGTTCACTGCAGTCAAGACGGTCTGCTGAACCTCTGCAAACTTGCTGTCCTGATTTTCTTGAATCGCCGCAAACTTGCTGTCCTGATTTTCTTGAATCGCCGCAAACTTGCTGTCCTGAGCTGCAAAATGTAGTTGCATTATCCGTAGCAAACTGGATAAGTCGATGCTGGGCGTGGTTTGTTTGGAAGGCGGGGCATGGTGGGCAGGGCCAGTGGGCGGAGTTTCCGATGAGGTAGGCGTGGCCTCAGGGGGAGCGGCCTGGTGGGCGGGGCCAATGGGCGGAGCCTCGGGGGGCGTGGCCTGGTGGGCGGGGCTAGTGGGCGGAGCTTCCGAAGCGGTAGGCGTGGCCTCAGGGGGCGTGGCCTGGTCGGCGGGGCCAGTGGGTGGCTCATGGTGGATGGACCCAACGAGCGCCGGGTCTTCCAGGTGCTCCACTGCAGGTGGACGGCTGGATTCCGCAGCACGCTGGGCCCTGGTCTTGACACCCTCGCTGCTGGAGTCGTCTCTCGGAGTCAATGGCATCTCTTCCAAATCGCACTTCTGACACCAATTGTTACGTGCTGGGTTCGACGATTTGGAATAAAACACCTGCTGATCCTTGATGAAACTTTATTCGGTACTTCCAGTATCCAATATCCCTGGTCTTCCTCGTAGTTCACTTCCTCTTCGCTCTTGATCGCTTGCTTCGCTTGTTTACTTCTCTCGTCCCTCAGTCGTCGCGCGCTGCTCGCTTTTTATATACAGCTGAACGAGTCTCGAACATTCCATCCTCATTATTCATTGGAAGGGTCGATCGTTCGAGAAGTCGTAACTCCCAGAAATCCATTGTTTATAGAAAGGTCACTGACCCCTCAAGTTGTTTACAACTTACGAGTGGTATTTCGGCAGTGCGATAATAAACCTTATGGCGCTTATCATAGGGTTCATTTGTAACAATATGTATTGATAAAATAAGGAACCCGTTACACAAATTGAATAAAATATTATATTATGTTCCTAATTACTATTTCGCTACATTTTTCTATTAACGTGGTTACATTACTGAATCGTAATCATATCACAATTAAATTATAGTCATTATGCCTCCTTCACTCTTCTAGCATAGAACCGCTAAACGCCGAGAGCGGTGGCATCCTTTTGTGGTTGAAATCCAACAAACTCATATACGAAACGTTTTTCTTCCACGTTTCTGATACGAACCGCTAAGGTGTGGAACGCCCTTCTAGCCTCCGTGTTCCCAGCCAAGTACTATCTGAGTGCCTTGGAGAGAAGAGTGTATAGGCATTTTCTATGCAAGCGCGCCCCAACCTAGACCTCATCATTGCTTTCCATCAGGCATGATTGTCGTCAAGTGCAAGCCTATCTTCAATTAAAAAAAATGAGTATATCACGGCTATAACGACATACAGTTCTCTGAACGAGGCAGTAGAGTCCGACATTTCAGTGCCTATGTGAAAAAATTTACCTACATTTTGATTTCGTATACAATATATTATACAGAATATACTTATCTAGGTTTATTTGCATTGAACACAAATTCAATTCACAATTTCTGGCGTACAAATGTACCATAACTATTTAATACAATTTCAGGAATTTTACAAAACTAAGCAATCATTCATTATAATAAAAAACCTGACAAGTGCGAGTCGGACTCGCGCACTGAGGGTTCCGTACTACAACCGGTGGAATAAAACCATAAAAACCACTTTTCTTATCGAACCGCAAAACTAACTTTGTTTTTAGAGGTTTTATTGTAAATATCAAAAAACTACTTATTAGATCTCGTTCAAACCAATTTTCGGTGGAAGTTTGCATAGTAATGTACATCATATATTTTTTTTAGTTTTATCATACTCTTATTTTAGAAGTTACAGGGGGGGGGGGGACACATTTTACCACTTTGGAAGTGTCTCTCGCGCAAGCTATTCATTTTAGAAAAAAATGATATTACAAACCCTAGTATCATTTTTGAAGACCTATCCATAGATACCCCACACATATGGGTTTGATGAAAAAAAAATTTTTGAGTTTCAGTTCTAAGTATGGGGCACCCCCAAAATTTATTACTTCTTTTAAAATTTTGTGTAAAAACCTTAATGCGGTTCACAGAATACATCTACTTACCAAGTTTCAACAGTATAGCTCTTATAGTTTCGGAAAAAAGTGGCTGTGACATACGGACGGACAGACGGACAGACGGACATTCAGACATGACGAATTTATAAGGGTTCCGTTTTTTGCCATTCGGCTACGGAACCCTAAAAAGGCCATTCATTAATTTAGTCTTTTATGTATGAGGAACTCTTTCACTGAGTAAATACATAGACATTAACTCGAGTGTAGTATAAAAAAAATTGTCGAAAACTGTCCAATATACAACTTAAAATTTTAATCGTGCCTCATTAAATAGCTTTCGGAAAATATAAAAGCGATAAAGGAGAGGGGGAAAAAAATAATTCCTTTTAACAGTAAACACCATCTCTCCCCAATTACAAAGGAGCATAATAAAAATAACGAACGCTACAAACCGGATGTGGCGTCGGAAACTACTATTGTTGTTGTAGGAGCGTCTAGCATCATATTCAAGAAAATATGGCTCCACTTCCGGTGCACATAAGCCTTTGTAATAATATTAGCTACTTTGAAAACGCAGCTTTAACCGCGTGAAATTCAAAATTCAGAAATTTTGCGGAGGACTAGCATTAACAGGCAGCTAGTTTAATTATAGCAATTAACAGTTATTTTGGTACTAGCTGACTCGGCAAACGTTTTTGTGCCATATAGGTTATTTCTCACTTAGGGCTATAAAAATTGTTTACGTCCTATTCTCGAATGTAGACACACACACACAAAAAAAAAAACATAAAAGTTAAACCGTTTCAGAGAAATTTTGTTAAAAATACTGTGACACGAGTTTATTATAATAATATACTGCATACAATTATCTATTTAAATTATTATGTTCATAGATTTATTCCAAGCATTTCACATGCAAGCAAGTAATATTTTTGTGATGGTATTTTGCATTAATCTGTTATACACTGGTAGGTACAATGTAAATCATTTAAAAGCCTTTCATTTTATCAGTTGCAATCTCGCCAACAAAAACATGTAGTGAAATAGCTGGTGAGATATTTTGCGGGGGTGCTTTATAATTTAGCTCTATATTCATCTCTTTTTATAATAGAAAACGCTTTAGCCAGTTTTTATGGCAAAAGTTCAGCAGCGAAAGATTAATAATTAAGCCCAGTCATGTCCTGCATGATGTTATTATGATAGTTCATTGAACCATCTATTCGCATTCCAAAGTGGGTGTGGCTTCCAGGTCATGTTTAAGAGGTTGCTAACTTTTTGAACCGACAACCACTTCATTTTACATAGCAAAGTGGAAATCGAGATTCATAATAATCGGTTAGAAGTCAACGAAATGTTCAATGAAAACTGAGAAGTGCCTTTTCTCTGTAATTCATATTTTGTCATATCCTCACCAAATTTAAACTAGACGAAAAAATATAAAGCTTTATCGAAATCGGTCCATAATTGACACAGCTACATACAAACACCGTAGAAACGATTATTTACAGTGGAATAAAAAGACTCCAGTTTCCGTGTCTTTAGGCATAAAAGATCAATGATGATCCTGGTTTCTTAGATACCGAACAAGCATGGTCTAAATTAAAAACTTCACTACTCGATACCAGTGAAAATATTTTGGTGTCGACACCACGTATAAAGAAAACTAAATGGATCACGGATGAAATCTTGGACCTTATGGATAAAAGACGGGAAAATAAAGATAATAAAGAGAAGTATAAAAGTCTACAGCTGGAGATACGGTGTAAGATCAGACAAGCAAAGGAAAAATGGTATGGTGACTTGTGTTCAGAAGTGGAGAACTATGATAAAAAGTTTGACTATTTCAATTTGCATAAAAAGGTAAAAGAGCTCATAGCCCCTAAATATCAAGGACGGATTCACCCCACACTTCTCAGGTCAGATGGCAGTTATACAACATGTACGGATGACATGTTACTCACATGGGAACAATATGTAAGAGAACTTTTCCAAGACACACGGTTCGATTCTGCAGGTTTTGTTTGCAGTGACGTTGGACCGGTAATAACAAAAAGTGAGGTCTGGCATGCTATCAAAACTGCTAAAACAAAGAAAGCGTGTGGGCCTGATGAACTACCTGTCGAATTAATTAAAGAAATTGAGGTGTTTAATTTGGAATATATAGTGAAACTTTTTAATGCTATTTACGACTCAGGCATGATCCCACTAGACTGGCTCAAGTCAACATTTATTACCTTGCCAAAAATTAAAAATCCCAAGAAATGTAGTGACTATCGAACTATTTCACTCATGAGCCACGTTTTGAAGTTGTTTTTGAAGGTAGTTTACAATAGGATTTACTCAAAATGTGAGCCTTTATTATCGAATACCCAGTTTGGTTTTAGAAGCGGGCTGGGTACTAGGGACGCACTCTTTGGCTATCAAGTGCTGGTACAGAGATGCTGGGATATGAATAGAGATTTGTTTGTCTGTTTTATTGATTATGAGAAGGCCTTCGACAGAGTACGTCATGTGAAATTGATGGAAGTGCTTCAGAAAAGTGGTCTAGATTTTAAGGATTGTCAATTTATAAAAAATCTTTATTGGAAACAGCATGCGAATATAAGGGTAGATCGCGAACTATCATCTTACATCGAGATAGAAAGGGGCGTAAGACAGGGCTGCATTTTGTCGCCCTTATTATTTAATTTATATGCTGAGGCTATTTTTTCGGAAGCATTAGAAGATTGTCCAGATGGAATTTCAATGAATGGAAAATTGTTAAATAACATCAGGTACGCGGATGATACAATACTAATCGCGGATAGTATTGAAGGCCTTCAGAATTTACTAACGTCAGTGGCTTCAGCTAGTGCTGACTATGGTATTAACATCAATACCAAGAAGACTAAATACATGGTTATAAGTCGAACATCTGTGCTTAATACTTCTTTATGCCTTAATGGTCAAGTGTTAGAACGGGTCTCCAGATTCAGATATCTAGGCACATTGGTTGACGACAAAGGCGACCACAGTTTAGAAATACGCTGCAGGATAGAGCAAGCACGCAACGCCTTTTCTAAAATGAAAAAAGTACTTTGTGACAGAAAGCTAAGTATACCCCTTCGAACTCGCTTAGTACGGTGCTATGTTTTTTCGGTCCTCCTCTACGGTGTGGAAGCATGGACCCTAACAGAATCCATGTCGAAGAAGTTAGAAGCTTTTGAGATGTGGGTATACCGCCGTATGCTCAAAATTTCTTGGACAGACCGCATTCGAAACAGCGCTGTGCTCCAGAGAGTGGGGAAAAGTCTAGAAGTGCTTAATACTATAAAGAGGAGAAAACTAGAATATTTCGGTCATGTGATGCGTAATACCAAGAAATATGAGCTCTTTCAATTAATCATGCAAGGGAAGGTGGCAGGTAGGAGGAGGCCTGGCCGCAGAAGAATATCTTGGCTTCGAAACTTACGCCAATGGTTTGGGAAGAGCACCCGTAGCCTATTCAGAGCAGCGGTATCCAAGGTTCAAATCGCTATGATGGTTGCCAACCTTCGATAGGAGACGGCACTATAAGAAGAAGAAGGCATAAAAGCATAAACACCCCCTCAAAACTAACCAACGGCTCTTGCATCTCCATAAATTGCATAAAATACATTTTATATTCGTAGTTTTGTTTACGAGGTGCTAGATTGGGGTGTTGATTAATTTGGGTGTTGCGTGCCGGCCTTCCATTATGCACCCGGACCCGGTATGTAATAAGGCTTGCTAGTTTAAACCCAAATGCACTTACGTGAGTATGTTCGTAACTTTAGAAAATTTGTTTGTATGTAGGTATGTTGTTTTACATAGTACACTTCAAGTTATTACCTATTTGACTTCAATCTCAACTATTTATGGGTAAGTGACGATGCAGCTAAGATTTTGTCGCTGTAACTTGGAATGGATAAGTAACCACAAATGTTTGATACTCAGTATCGCACCGGAATCTAAATCTATGGCGCTGACGGTCTTTCCTAATGAGTGACAACCAGCCGAGGCTAAAGCCTCTGTCCAATCCTGACCAGACCATAGTCAATTTAGACATAGAGAAATTACAAACTTCCAAACGGGGCCGTATCGGAAATCGAACCCCTGACCTCCCACTCTAATTACAGCGCGTTGTTAACTGCGGCAGGGTGGTCATCAAATGATCGCCTTCCCATTTGTATAGCAATGAAGCTATGAATAGGTTGGATGAGAGTGACCCAAACTACTCTATCTCAAGTGTGAGGCATAGTTACAACTTTTCTCTAAAATATACCAAAGAAGAGAAAATATGAAGGAGGTTCCATTATCAAATACACGCGCAGAATTCTGGTTTCTTTTCATTTCTGAAGTAAAATTTCAAACCGCCTCATCCAATCACAGAGTCTTGTCCCCAAACGTAACTTTCCAACTTTTCACAGTACATCAAGATAATCAGGCATTCTACCAACAATATAATAGAGTGGTACTAAAATATACATCGCGTCCAAAGTATCAAAATCAAGGAACAAATCACTATAAAATCCAGCTGCGAATATCGTAGAAAGACCATAAGGATATTATATCGCGAATTATATCGACTTTGCAACGATAAAGCTGCAATATGATTTATAAAACTAAGATAGTTGATGTGATATTAATGTCAGTTTTATTACTCAACTATTTAAAACGACGAAAGCTTTTTGAGTTCAGTTAAAGAATGAGCTGTTCATTTGAATCAGACATTAATACTGGGAGTTTATTGATTGTCAACATATTTGACATGCTTGCTTCACTATATTGATTCCATAATCAAAAAGAAACTACCAGCGAATTAGACGCCGTATGATGTTGGTATAGCCTTTTCCTTTTTGCCTTTTCCCATTCGTACAAAAAAGACAGTTTGAAACTTTTATCGAGACTCTATGTTAAAATTCGTGCTTCTTATGCTCGCGGCAGTAACGCAAAGATGGAACTCTTTGAGATAACAAGGACTTTGAATAAAGGAGAAAAGTGAGTAAGTTACATCACTCGTAAAATCTGAACCCCCGAATTTACATTAGAGGGTCGACAAGCGGAATTGACTCTTATGTAGGGGTTGAAATAAATAACAAAGTCGTGTGTATGTGTCTGATGTATTAAAGAGTGATAGAGGGTGCATTTGTTGGAAACTACAGCTTTCGACTAAAAACCTAATATTATTAGCATAGGAATTGACTCAGAGCACTCGGTTCTTCGGAATACGCCATCATCGCTTAATCCATTTGCGCTGGACAGTTTTGAAACTCGATAGCTTAGAGATAAGGGTGGAAACAGACTCAACTTTACAACACAGGAAACAAATGTTCACAATACAATATGGAAATAAACAACATATTAGGTTGATTTTTATAAATAAAATGCTTACCATTCAATAATTGAGATGAAAACCATTCAATAAACCATTCAAACCATTCAATAATTGAGATGAAAACCATTCAATATTTGAAATGAAATTAGGTTGATTTTTATAAATAAAATTCTTATCTTTCAAATGAGATAAAACAAAAATACGTTTGATAGACATGATAATTGAAACAATTTTTAAATATTGAACTATACGATTTCGCATTGTGAAGTCAACATTTTCTGAGGATGTCCCGGTGTCGGGCCGAAACGAGCGATGAAGAAATTGTTGGAAGAATTATTGTGTGTGGTGTTTCCTGCATATTGGATCATACTATTGCATATTTTCAATTAGGTACTTTAAATTAAATCTGTACTGCTAACGAATTTTTATTCATTGACATTGACTGACTACAAAAAGAAATACTCCAGAAACTGACTGATTTGAAAAGGAATCAGCCCAGAAAAAAATGTCCAAAAGTAATTTCGTGAGTGTATGCCTCCATGTACCCAAATTGTGACATGGGACCTAAATCCTGGGCTGGACCAGAAAGTGTAGTCTTGTTAGACTCAGCCAGGTGGACTGACGACATTAAGCGAGAATTTATTAACCTATTTACCTGCAGAATATAAGTGGCGGAAAACCGTGCAGGTTGGAGTTTCGTCTTCCTGATATTTTCCTTCAGGAGACCCATGTCAAATAGTGGACGTGCAACGACTGAAACGAACCCATATTCTATCTGGGACTAAAAAATGCTTCACTAGCTAAGCGATTATGTAAGAAAAACGTATTCTTCGCTATGGTAATCGTAAACAAATTATGTCCGCTGATTGACTGGAAAAACTGTAAACAACGGCACATCAACGGGGACAATTCGTTTACGATTACGATAGCGGTTAATACTTTTTTCTCACACAACTGCCCACTTGATGTGCTTAGCCTTTTATAAGCAGAGTTTTTTACTGTTACTGAATATAATCTAACCTAAGATGGAAAAGCATTCGCAGTTTTCTGAAATGTTTATCGGTGTCAAAAATGCTTGTTTTGCCACCAACAGTAAGGCCACGCTGTAGTTCGCTCAGCAGCCACCTATAGAATTTTGACTGTTTGCTTGTACGAAAAGTAAAATTACAAATTTTAAAAACCCCCGACACAAAAAATAAAATATAAAAAGTAACAAATAATATTTTAAACCTATTATAATAATTATTATCGTCACAATATAATATTAAGTACGTTCTAATATTTTTTTATTCAAGCGTCGTGGCATCGTCGGGGGACATAATGGACACGTTAAACTTATAACACCCCTTTTGCTTCTCTCTAACGGTCCCCCGACGATGCGACGACGCTTGAATTAAAAAATATTTGAACGTACTTAATATTATATTGTGACGATAATAATTATTATAATAGGTTAAAAATATTATTTGTTACTTTTTATATTTTATTTTTTGTGTCGGGGGTTTTTAAAATTTGTAATTTTACTTTTATTTTGTCCTTTTTAAAGTAGGTAATAAGGTATTAAATATAGGGAAGGTATTAATAGTGATAAGTAAATAACTTAGTTAATTACTAGGTATAATATTAGTTTTCATTTACTAGATTAAGTTTTACCTTCCTACTCGTAAGTTTAGGTTAAATATTAGGTAGGTATTTGTTTTTTGTATTAGTTTAAGCAATAATATGTATGCCTATGGGAACGATAGGACATATGGAAGGTAGTCAGATCCCCTCATCAACTATTGAAGAGCTGATCTTCTTCAAACGGCTGATCAGGTCATGATTACCTTACCATACGCTTTAAATATCATTGAAATAACACGGTACCAAGTTTCGAAACGATAGGACATATTATGGAAGGTAGTCAGATCCCCTCATCAACTATTAAAGAGCTGATGATCTTCAAACGGCAAATCAGGACATGGTAACCTTACCATATACTTTCAATATTATTGAAGTAACACGGTACCAAACTTCGAATCGATAGGATACCTATATGGAAGGTAGTCAGATCCCTTCATCGATATCTATGCCCTTCATCAACTATTAAAGAGCTGATCTTCGTCAAACGGCTGATTAGGTCATGATTACCTTACCATACGCTTTAAATATCATTGAAATGACACAGTACCAAGTTTCGAAACGATAGGACATATGGAAGGTAGTCAGATCCCCTCATCAATTACTAAAGAGCTGATGATCTTTAAACGGCAAATCAGGTCATGGTTACCATACTATAAACTTTCAATGTCATTGAAGCTACACGGTACCAAATTTCGAATCGATCTGACATAAAGAAGTTAGTCAGATCCCCTCATCAACTAGAAAATAGCTGATAATCTTCAAACGGCTGAACAGATTTTCATGAAACATGGCTAAGAACACTCGGGATAAAATTATCTATGACACAAAATAAATTTCATGAAAATCGGTCCATCCGTTTGGGAGCTACGATACCACAGACAGAAACACAGATACACAGATACACAGACACGTTAAACTTATAACACCCCTTTTGCGTCGGGGGTTAAAAAAGGTTTACATAATTCGTTCGCATGTTCATATTCTGTGGTTTCTTATCGTTGACTATTTCCCATTTTTCTCCCACCCGTTTCATATTATAAAACTCAGTACATAATATACGAATAATATCACGTAACCCCGAGTACTGCAAACATTTTACCGCACAGAGTGTGTTTAGAGATACTTTTTAAAAGGGTCTGAAAGGAGAAATACGTAAATAAGCAAAAAATATAAAAAAAGCAAACAGAGATGTAAACGTTCGCCGCATTACCATACAAATGAACCCCGCTCGCAACGACTGACGGCAGACGAAAAACAGGTTAAGAGCGGACCACAAATATCATAGTGGTTCCGTTATCTTAAAAAGTATTTTATACAATGCTTTGATATCATTTATTATACCCATTATACCAAAAATATCATCAACTATAGCATATTTTATTAAATATTTTTTTCTGGGCATTGACTTTTTTTATTTAAACGATAGACAGATATTTAAAGAACACAGAGCCCATTTTCACTGATTTCATATCATGATTTATTATAATTTTTTGACGTGATAACGTTTAATAAATTGATGAACACCAGCAACGCACATGAAAAATAGTAACGTTCCACCTGAGCCTGTGCGTGCGCGCTATAGAGAGGCGAATTATGACGTTATCACGTAAATCTATCGTCCGTAAACCGACTTTACAGACAACCAATTTTTTTTCGGAAATTATCTATGATAAAAATTAATAACTGTTTCTTACTATAATAAGTATATTTTTAGACGTAACGTTGAAAGAAAACCTGAATTCCGAAATTTTTAAATTAGGAATCGCTGGACCAAGCATGCTGGACTTTTGTTAACACCTTTTTTCTTCACATAGGAAACTATTATACTGCTCAATGATCCAGCGATTGGTCAAGCCAAACAAGTAAGGTGGAATCGTGATGTCGTGGGTTAATGCAATAATTTATTTTGATGCAGAAAGCACTAAACTTGATTTACACTAACAAGAAACCAAAACATTATGACTGTAATTATTATTTACCGAACAAATTATGACTCGAATCCAGAGCGGCCTCGTAAAAGCGCCGTAAACCCGCGCAGCAATAAATCAGGCCGTTTTCTAATCTCACCGCGGAACCGCGAAACCTATGCTTCTTTTTCACAGGCCATTTGGCTGGCGCGGTCAGTGCGATGTTTTCATTTGGGTTCCGCATGCCGTACTCCATTTTATCGGTGCGAATCGAATACAGAAACTGATGTGGACAATATTAAATTTAACTGCGCCTCACTTGGCAATAGTTTTACTCAAACAAGCGACGTTTCGGTCGACAAAATGTTTTAAAGCAGACGTTAAATGGAAGGTCCTAGGTTTGATTTTTGGCTCAGGTCTTGTCTGGAAGATTTGGGCCGACGCAGCATGGTTACTGCCTTTCTGGATAAGATGTACACTGATAAACGATTTAACATTACAACTATACATCTATATCCCTCAATTCGTCCACTCATCCAATATCCCTCAATGCCTGAAGACTAAGTGCGTATTGCTAGTGATGGCATGCAGATCCGAGACATGGTAATTTATGGGCTTCATAAGAAAATTCAGAGTCACTCAGATGGCGATGGAGAGAGCTATGCTCGGAGTATCTCTACTCGACATAGCTCATCGTATCGCAAAACTGAAGTGGCAATACGCGGGATACATATCTCGAAGACGTTAGAACTGACATTTAAGGGCGATAACAGCAGTGAAGTGTGTCGTAAGATATTGCAAATTACAATGCAAAGTCGTCGGACGCACTGCATCCGAAATGGGTAGACATATCACTTATCATCAGGTGAATGTCTTGCTTGTCTCATCATTATTTCATTTTAGTTTTAGTTAAATAGGTAATACTTATTATTGGCAAAAAAAGTGAATTGTCTCTAGTGTGAACTTGTGGTAAAGCAAAACATTGTTTTAAAATCCTACATTGTTTGTTTAGGCCGTTTTGAATTTGAATGGCGGCCTATTTTTAGACCAATGGGATGCAAATTTAGTTTTGTTATATTTGTTAGATTACATTTTTATACGACGTGGAATCAAAAGCTTTGTCTGGTTATTATAACACCAAGAAAGAAAAACATAATATGTAATAGGAATTTAAATGAGTTAAGTGAGATTATTTTTTTACAACTAGGAGAGCCCTATAGGTACTTACATACCCTATCTCGCATCACGGAACCTCCTAAATTTCGAAAATTATTTGCGAGTATAAAATCAACCTACTGTAACTCTTCCGTAAAATAAGAAATTACGAAAATTAGGTCAAATCAGGTAAAAATATTTAAATATAAGATGACGTTATTAAAGATTTTTATTCTAACCCTTTTTCAGTTAATCTCGCGGACCCACCCTTTTTATAATGACCAATTAATTAAATTTACCCCTTTAAGAGGGTATTAAAAAGGTATGAAAGGATTAGATGAAAGAAAATGGTAATGAAAAGTGTTGCCAAAAGAAAAGTTGTGATTTAAGTCTGTCCTTTTTTTAGCCGATCTCGTCGTTTTTAAAGATTTTTAGAAAAAAATACTTACAAAAAATCATTATTTTATTTTATGAAAGTAAGTTTGTGCCTTGTGTTGTGCACGGAAAATTTGTTTCTCGTTGAAAAGTTTACGACAAAGACTTTGTTATTTTAATTTATTACTTACTTTACTTTTTATTTGTTAGTTTATTCAGATATTAAAACTCTCAGATAATGTAAAGACTACCAATTTCTTTATTTATTTCCCTCTGTCCGCAAACATTAGTCATGTGTAAAATAAAGCCTTAGTATAATTATAAAACCTTTTTAAAATCCCAAATTATAGGCATTGGAAGTCCAAAATAAATTACTTCCTCGCATAATAATACACTGTTGAATGGACCCTGTATCTTAAACCCTGATGAAGGATTTCCTGTTTGCTCATCATTTTATACCTGCCTGGGATTTTATGTTCTCCTGGTATTTTTAGGTATAAGACGCAAAGGGTCAGTGACTTATTTCTTGATCTACAATTCTAACTTTATCCGTCTTAAACTTTTTTTTTATGTCCCACGGCTGGGACTCTCTCGGAATCAGAGGATTTTGGTTGTAACCCACCACGCTGGCCAAATTTGGATTGGCAGACCTCGCACACTCATCCAGAACATTGTGGTGAACTCTCCGGCATTCTGGTTTCCGCGCGATGCTTTTCTACATCATTGAAGAGTAAATTAGGACATTTTGGCACAAAATATGAACTCAATTTTTATTATTATTTAATACTAGCTAAGTCCGAAAACATTGTTTGGCACAAAGGATTTAAAATAGCTTACGAACTACTCTTAGAACTATCGAACAAACACAGAAAATTTCATAACAATTAATCAAGCCGTTTCGGAGGAGTTTGGTAACAAACACGAACCACGAGATAATTTATATGTTTTAAAAAAGATAGAACAGCCCTAAACTAAAGAAGTGGTGGCGCTGCGGTGCAACAGTATAGTGACAGCTCCGTATTTTTTCGAGTTTTTTAATTATTAAAGTGATTAAAAGTGTGTAAAAAGAAGCCAAATATAATAAAAAACAATAAATATACACGATTCAACATTTTCCTAATAGAAAATAAAGTCAAACTACGTAAAAACGAGTCAGCTAAAAGAAGCGTCCCCGGTTGACATTTGAAATTTGAACATCTTGAACATCAACAGTTTTAGTTTTAAAAACCTTTAAACTATTATAACTTGGAAGTGAACAGTGTTTTGGACTTATTGAAGAAAACATACAAAGACTATCACGAATCAAAGCAAAAAAAAAAAAAAAATTAGTGAAATCATAACCTACGCGACGGCGTCAGCGAACAAAGGATTTTTGAATTTAGAACGGACGAAGCTCGCGTCAGCTAAGTGACCTTGATTTATACTACATATTATAAATATCTAAATTGTACTTTACTGTTTACACATCCTTATATGACAAACACACTGGTAATTAGTGAAGAACCAGCGACAGGAGTTTCACACCAGCGATCGTTGGTATTCAAATTTTGTTGAAGAAGTACAAGTATAAAGTAAGTTGAAAACCAGTATAGAACTGTAAATTAAGTTCTGTCAAAGTGATAAACGACAAGCAAGAACGAGCACATGCCTACAATACAATAACATTATCATATCAATCAATACAAAGTGAAGAAAAACATTCATTTACAAGTGGTAACAACAAAAATACCTTCCAACTGACGAGCATATGTTATAGTACTTATCTTCGAACATACAAACCAGCTCCAGCTGCCTTTCATAAACCATACACCAACTACACCTGTTGAGCTAACTCAAGGTCCAACCGACAAACATCTGGTACTTATCTATGAACATACAAACCAGCTCCAGCCGTTCTTCACAAACCATACACCCACTACAATCGCCGAGCTAACTCAAGGTCCGACCGTCAAGCGCCTGTTACTTACCAAGGAGGATACAAACCAGCTCCAGCTGTTCTTCGTAAACCATACACCCACTACAACCACCGAGCTAACTCAAAGGGATGTTTTAACTACATAATAAGAAGATTTAAAGTTTTATTAGTAACAGTGCTTATTTAAACCAGACAATTAATAAATAAGTCATAAATGCAAGTTTGTTGTGAGTGTACTACGCTTTGGATCCTAATGTGTAATGCCTCCCTATGTCCTATTATAAAAAAGTAACAGACTTGTAACACTCTGTGCCACGGTCTTACTGTACCACAACCCAAGAACATTGACAAATTGGAACAGTACAAATAAAGTTTTTGATAGGAATCAAGCTAAGACACACTTATAGAATCTTTTCCATTTCTTTCTGAACTTTTGCTTATTTAATGACTAAAGGAAATAGGTATTTATTGTAGATATAATTTAATGAATTATTTTACTTTACTTTTAAGTGTGTAAGTCAGTATCCAGTTGGAAATTTTAAACTACAAGGTATTTATTTTTACTTACTAGACAAGACATGAAATAATTGTTAATAAGTTAACTGTAAGCTTGGAACAAGTGTAAGTGCTTTAGGTCCCAATGTGTAAAATCTACCTATTAAAAAAGAAACAGACTTGTAACATTTTGTGCCACGGATTCACTGTGTCACGACCCATGAACATTGGACAAATTGGAATAATACAAGTATAGTTTTGTATTAACCAAGCTAAGACAAGCTTATATAATTACATAACAGGCTGATTCAGAGTAATACAATAGTTACTTTTTACTTTGTTTTGAACTTTCTTTCAATGACTAAATGAAATACTTATTGAAAATACAACTTAATGCATGATTTATTTTATTTATATGTTAATTTTAAAAGTCAGCGTCAGTTAGAATAATTATATGGGAATATTTACTTCCTACTAGACAAGTTAAAATCAATAAGTAAAAGTTACTTCTTAATTGGTAAAGTCAGAGAAGATTATTTTTCTTTTTACCAATTTATTGCAAAAGATTTTGCCAAACTATAGACATTAATTAAATCAGGGACTTCAGAGTATAATAATATCATATCCATTGACCATTTACTTATCTTATATGCCAAATAAATAACTTGCAAATTTAACTCTTAGAAAATTCAGCCCGTAAATACCTACCATATTAGTCAAAAAATCATACCTACTATAAGGCTTAACTTTGGGTCGACTTTGTTCTGACAAAGACTAGTAAAACTAAAAGGACCAAAAAAAAAGCGAAATTAATTAGCCTAACTATAACATATGTAAGTGTATAAATTACATGCATGCAAATTATAGATACTGTATAACAAATAGTGTAAGTACTTAATATTACTGAGTGTGGGTTGTTTGTTAATGTGTTTGACTGAATTATACTGAGAAAATTCAATTAGTTAATTTATATGACTTTAATTAAATTTGATTTGTGGTTACAGTGATGAGGATGAATTGACATTATAAAGTTATACAATTTAATTGACATTAAGGAAAACTTTTAAGAATTTATTAACTAGATACCTTTTGAATTTATTTTAATTGTATTCTGTACCCAATATACTCTAATTTCTAATGCATAAATTATCACACTGAAGCTCATTTTAGTAGTTTATGAGGTAAACTAACTTAAATGCAAATTGAATTACTTATTTAATTTTTGAATATTGTATTAACATTATAAATTCCTCAATTAAAATACTGTATGAGTTAGCTAACTTAAGGGTGTAAACAATTGATTTATATATTATTATTTATATGATATTTTTTTTTACTTACTAGGCAACATAATATGAAATAATTTTAATTGTAAGTTGTTATGAAGGTAGATTGCTTTGGGTCCTAAGGTGTTATACCAACATACTATAAAAAGAAACAGACTTACTTTGTAACATTCTGCGCCAACGACTTACTGTGTTATGAATTACAAACATTGACGAAGTGAAGCAATAAGAACATAATTTTTTTAACACATTGCTTACAGAATCTTTGACTTGTTACTGAACTTTTTGTTTTTATCCAATGATTAAAATAAATATTTATAAATAATATAATTAAATACAGGAATTTTAATTAATATTTTTAATTGTAACGAAGTCATTTTAAGTCTGATTGTTTTTCATTGTATACTACTTTTACATAGGTACTAGACAAATTCATATCAATGAGATAAAAACTGAGAGAAGACTTTTTTGAATAACTGCTGTCGACATTAAACATTATATTAGTGACTTAGAGTATAACAATATCTTGCCCTTTAAACACTGGAAGTGATTATGAGAAGCCCTCTTTTTCTAGGCAAAATAAATTAAAATATTTATACTAATATCAAACAATAATTACTAAAAAAAGATACGAATAATTCAACATTCTTTTGAGATAATATAACTTGAGGAAAATGGATGAATTAAAGATTATGCTTATGAAAATCCAAATGGACATAGATGAACAGAAAAAGGAAATTAAACAGTTATCAGAAAATATTAATCAAAAGTTTCAAAAATTGGAAGATGACTATACAAAATCACAAGCCCAAATAGAAATACAAGAAAAAAGACTAGATGCATTAGAGAAAGAAGCTAGGAAAAGGAACATAGTATTTTTTGGAATACAAGAAAAAGAAAAAAACTATGCTGCACTAGAAAAAAATATTTTGGAAATAATAAATGAAACCATGAATGTAACATGTGAGAGAAATGAGATAGAAAGTCTGTCTCGGAAAGGGAAGTGGAGTGAAGGAAAAGTACGACCAGTCGTTGTAACTCTAGCTACTCTAGGCAAAAAAATAGACATCATGAAAAATAAGAACAACTTACAAAAAACAGACTATTACATCAAACAAGACTATCCGCTAAAGGTGATCGAGAAAAGAAAGCTTTTGCAAAAGGAGTTAGAGCAAGAAAAGCAAAAAGGTAACAAAGCAATAATTAAATACGATAAGCTGATAATTTTGAGCCCATCAAGAAAAAACAACACACAAGAGAACACCAGCATGAACAGGAAAAGGAACCACTCTCGCTCACCACCCAACCAAGATAAAAATAAGAACTTTGGGGCAGTGTCAGCCACCAAAAAGAATAAAGTGTCCCTCCACGAATTCTTAAAAACTAAACAAAACGATATTAAATAGCAATCAGAAGATGGGAACCCTCTCCCACCACGGCTGGTCACCGAGGGAGAGAAGATAGACCAAAACCCTCCAAAACAACAAAAAAAGAAAAATAACCTATTCGTAGGTACTTTCAATGTTAGAACCCTTGCAACTACAGAAAAATTACTAGAACTTATTAATGCTTTGGAACAAATAAAATTTGATGTACTAGGCCTCTCAGAAACTAGGAGACAAGGCTGCAACATAGAAGAGTACGATGATCATATACTGTGCTATTCAGGGGAAAAACAGGGACAATATGGGGTAGGTTTTTTAATAAATAAGAAACATAAACAGCATATACGTAGTTTTCAAGGCTATTCAGACAGAGTGGCAATGCTTCAATTACAAATTAATAGTACTCCAATAGCTCTCATACAAGCATATGCGCCAACCACAGATGCAGACGATCTAGAAGTGGATACTTTCTATAATACTCTTAAAACAGCATATAAAGAAGCTGGGAAAAAATGTATTATTATGGGAGACTTTAACTCAAAGATTGGGGTCCCAAAAACCCTAGAACGGCGCATAATGGGCAGTTACGGTCAAGGCATAAGGAATAAAAGAGGTGAAACTCTCATTAACTATGCACAGGAAAATAATTTATCTATAATGAATTCTTTTTTCAAAATGAGATCAAATTCTAGATGGACTTGGCAATCCCCTGATGGGAGAACAAAGAATGAAATCGACTTTATTCTATCAAACAATCCTAGAATGGTACATAATGTTGAGATTCTGAACAAAGTGCCATATCCAACAGACCATAGACTTGTAAGAGCAACAATCTCACTCGATTCCTGTAAAATAAGTAGAACTGGCTTTTCATGCGGCAGTAAAGTGCTAAAAGATTCTGATGAAAGAGAGGCATATAGGAAATATTTAAATGAACATAGCATAGAAGTAGAGCTTGAAAATGAAGATACTGTACAGAACTACTACGATAAATTGGAGAACTACATAAAAAATGGCTTAAAAACATCAAAAAGAACTAACAATGTAACCCGCAGAAACATTATGTCGGTAGAGACAAAAAGTCTGATAAACAAACGTCTGGAACTCCAAAATGAACAACCCAGAACACCAGATATAAGAAAAGAATTGTCAGCAATTTACAGGAAAATAAATAAGAGCATAAAACAAGACTATAAAAACTTCAGATATTCTGCCATCGAAAAATCACTTCTAGAGAAACGCGGTATGAAGCGAGCAAAAAGAGAACTTACGATGTACAAGACTTGGATACCGAGCTTGCAGAATAAACAAACCACATCTACCAATAGAAAAGATATTCTAGAGACAGCATCAAAATTCTATAAAGATCTCTATGACAGTAAAAACGGACGTATGTCTCAATCAAGATACAACACAAAAAATGCTGACCAATCTACAAGCGAGGACTGGAACGAACTAGAAATATTGAATGCAATCAAACGCCTGAAGGATGAAAAGAGTACTGGCCCAGACGGCATACCAAATGAAGCCATAAAATACGCAGCGGATCTCTTAGTAAGCCCACTTCATAATTTATTCAACTTAATAAAATCTAAAGAGACAGTTCCTCAACAATGGGTGGAATCACATATTACTCTACTATACAAAAAAGGTGACCCCAAAAATGTGCAAAATTACCGCCCAATAAGTTTGATGTGCTGTCTGTACAAACTTTTTTCTTCCTGCCTGCTAGGGAAAATTAGTAATCAAATTGACTCTAAGCAGCCAATAGAACAAGCTGGTTTCCGCAAAGGATTTTCTACAATGGACCATATACAAACAGTAGAGCAAATAATTGAAAAATACAAGGAAAAAAGAGCTGTCCTATATGTAGCATTTATCGACTACAAAAAGGCATTCGATACAATTTTCCACAACTGCATATGGGACGCCCTCAAAGACTGTGACGTTAATTATAATTATATAAATATAATCAAGGACATTTATAATAGAAGTAGAAGCAGAGTTAAATTAGAAACAATAGGACCCCCATTCGAAATAAAAAGAGGCGTAAAACAAGGTGACCCTCTTTCTCCGAAATTATTTATAGCAGTATTGGAATCAATATTTAAAACCTTACATTGGAAAAATTTAGGCATCAAAGTAAAAGGATGCTCACTAACACACTTAAGATTCGCAGATGACCTGGTTCTATTTGCTGAAAATAGTAAAGACATGCAATACATGATATCAACTTTACAACTAGCAAGCTTAAAGTTTGGATTGGAAATGAATGAAGAAAAAACAAAACTTATGACAAACGCCCAGCCATACCCCATTTATGTAGAAAACAACACCTTAGAGTATGTGGAGAGATATATATATCTGGGGAAACAAATCTCGTTTAAACCAAATTGTAATGCAGAAGAGATAGATAGACGAATAACTATGGCCTGGAATAGATACTGGTCACTAAAAGAAGTTTTTAAAAGTCGACTGCCAATCAACCTAAAGAAAATAGCTATGGATTCTTGTGTACTTCCATGCCTTACATACGGCGCACAAACATGGATTTTTACCAAAGATATAAAAAATAAAATAAAAGTGTGCCAAAGAGCTATGGAACGGAGTCTCTTAAATATCAGGAAAATTCAAAAAATAAAAGCTTCAAATATAAGAGCAGAAACAAATATGATAGATTTCCTAAAACACGCTCTTTCATTGAAATGGAAATGGGCTGGACATGTAGTAAGACTTCAGGACAACCGATGGACCAAAAAAATCACCATGTGGGCTGGACCCCAAGGTAAAAGGAGGCGCGGTAGACCAAACTCAAGATGGGCAGATGATATCAAATTGATTGCTGGAGAAAATTGGAAGGAGTCAGCAAACACAAGGAAAACCTGGTCAGTTTTGGAGGAGGCCTTCACCCGAGAGGGTTTCTCATCTTCACAACAAAATTCGTGTTAACATACTTAAAACGCAGTAAGATATTGTTTGACTAGAAATACAACATAGTATTAATATTAATTTTAATGTTATAAAAATAATTATTATAAACAGTTAATACATGCAATTTATATTTATAATTACTTATTTGACTAGAAATACATCATATTACTAATATTAATTTTAATGTTATCTAATAAGAATAATTAAAAACAGTTATTACATGCAATTTATATTTATAATTATAAGACTAGTTTTAATATGAAAATAATAATGTAATGTAGATGAGGATAATAAAAAGGCTTATTTATTTATTTATTTTATTTAATTCATAGGGAACGAACCATTCAAAATAAATACAGGTATCTAAAATCAGTAAATAAATGACCGCGCTCCACGAAATAGCAGCGCGAAATCGACGTAACTGAAAAAAGTGCAAAAATTTGCCCCTTATACCAAAAAAATCTGTTTTCGAATACAATTTAGGGGTTGCGATTGCCAAATCCGAGGTGGCGGGACGTCGTAAAAAATAATGGCTCGATTTTAACTGCATTTGATGGTAAGCGACGGGATCCAGTTTAACGTTCGTGCCGGGTTTTGCGATGAAAAATTTCAATGCATTCGGAGTCAGCGATAATCTTGTTTGTTTATGTGCTATGGAAATGCAATGGAAAGTTGAAAAATATAGGGTCACCACGATTTTTCCATGAAGTTTGATTCTTTTTTTAATGATAAAGGAAGCTGTCACCCTGACAACTGAGAAGATATTAGTCACATGTACGAAAGATAGGACCTGCATTGTATAGATATTTTAATCCACGACGACGTGCCCCACTCTGTCAAACTTCATACTAATCGAATGAAACATTTTGACAGAGTGGGGGTTGAAATATCTATACCTACACTATTATATTAAACAAGAGCATGCAAAAACACATAATATGCACACTCTATTCTATCGATAGTTTAGAAACATGTAAATCGTGACCAGCAGATGATCGCATAAAACTTTTTTTTAATTACAGCCACAATAGTTCACAATATATCCGTTTGTGGCGCTGGCTGTAGATGTATGGAGAAATCTGTCCCGTTTATACGAATCGATTCGATTCTAAAGTTGTAAATAAACCTGTACTGGGCACCAGCGATCCTACTGGATGTATAGACTTCCGCTAAAATAGTTATTTGTTATGCAAGGCCGCAAAATGTATTTTTGGGCCGAGTGTCAAAGGACACGAGACCCAAAAAAATTTGCGGCTATACAAGACATTATTATAGACGCAATACGAGTTTACGTCATGTTCGAATTTAGAAATGCTTTGCGGCCCTAGGGCGAGAAGGGATTTTCATACTGCTTTCTCGCCCTAGGGAGAAATGAAAATTTTTTTGGGCCCTAGGGAATATAATAGCATTTCCCGCCCGCATAAGTCTCCTTTTCGAGCGGGTGAAATGAAAAGGGAATTTTGAAAATTCAAACTTAAGGAGGGAAAATAGGAGGTCACATGATCGTCTCCTAGTTTCACATGAGCACCTGGACAAAAAACTAAAAACCGTGGTTAAAGAATGAACTACAAGTTAAAAATGGTGTTACAAAGTGAACAAGTTCTCGTCGTTATAAAAGAACATAATTACACGCGTTAGGTGGAATGGCGTAAGTTTCAGTCTGGAGGTGCATGCAGTTGGGGTAATGCGTTAACTTTGAGAGTCGCTGGTTACAGACGCCTAGTGGTGTACCATTACATACTCATTTTTATTAGTATCGATATAATTCCTGTGTGTAAACTGATCATTGAAAACTGATTTGTTGAAGAGCTTTTCTGGTTATTTTTGTCCCTACTTGAGGCATCTAATACCTACACCAAAATCGTGTATATTCAGTCAAGTAATTCTAGTTAACGAGGGATCGATAGCAATAGAGATTGATAGTCCGATTGACATGCAAAAGGATTATAACCCTGAGTCGTAATTAACTTTGTTCCACTCAGCTAAAAAAATAAGTTAATTAGATACAATATCAGTTTTCTGGAATTGTAGAATGGAGAACTCTAATACAAACAAATCCACTTCAGGGGTCGCACCACCAACTCTTATGGCAGTATTATTGTAATATTGTTTTGAGATTTTCATAAAATGTCAGTATGAATATTTTAAAACAATATTACAATAATACTGCTATAAGAGATGGTGGTACGGCCTCAGGTTTAAAATCTGTTTAGTCGTAATTACATTGTTTTTTTTTTACGAATCTACACAATCATTCGATCACGTACACTCTACAAGATGATACTCTTAATATTAATTACTCTTAAATACTACTTTTTATCTAGAAATTACTTTTATTATTATTATTACCGACAATTCGATATGCTACTTTTACAAAGCTGTACACCACTAGTATTTAATAGTGACTCGTCGCCAGTGCCTGTTCTCTTAAGACAATTTTCTTAAGTACAGACTTTTGTATTCACTAAAGAATATTCTTAAGACTCATTTTGAAGGGGTATATTAATATTTTTCTTAGAGTTTGTATTGTTAAAACTTTGAAGACTTGATATAATAAATAAATGTGCAGAGACATTTTTCTCAAAATGGCAATTTTTTTGGAAATAGAAAAATAATAAGTGAAAAAACACAAGGAATTTCTTTGTTACAGTGTTATCTAGTGTTTTTAGTTTTACCTAAGGACTGAAGATACTTATCAAATTAATCGCCGCGTGATAGTCTCCCAAGGCTCAGTAGCAGAGCACTCGCGTTAGCTGGGGGATGCGGGTTAAAATCTCGTCGGGTGCGATAATTTTGATACGTATTCAATAATTTATAAAAATCCGCTTTTCCAGAGCGATTTAAAGAAAATCTAAATCCAGACAAATGCAGACGAATTCGCGGTCAAAAGAAAGTTTGTTATAAATTATTCACTGGTCGACAGATTACGTTACATAGAGGTCCGAAGTTCGATTTCATGCTAAAATTATCATAATATATTATTCACAAACAGTCATAAAGAATAAGGATCTCCATTCACAGTAAGTTTATTGCGACAAATGGCGTGGAATATGAATTTGGGCGTCAGTGTACATTTCAATTTAACAATTTTATAACTATAGCACGGTCGCGGAGCATGAAGAGTTTCGTACATTAACCTGTTACTACCTGTCTCTGTCACTCCCGCGTCAAAATAATGCGGTCACGCTCGCACAGGACGGGGTCATTGCATCTGTGCGAGCGTGACCGCATTATTTTGGCGCGGGAGTGACAGAGACAGGTAGTAACAGGTTAATGTACGAAATTCTTCGTGCTTCGCGACCGTGCTATAGTCTCATGTTTGACGTATTTTCATTTGACCATAATAGCGAAATCCGTGCACGATAATTAGAGATCATAATACAAACATGCGTAAAGCGGTCACTTTGGGACTCAAAAATGGCTGCTTAAGAGTCACAAAGTGCCATCAAAGGAATGAAAAGCTTTGAAATGCTTACTTACTTCGAAATAATCCTGCGCGATGGAAAGCAGTGATGACACGTAGGTTATCGAGCGGCCTCATCTGTAAAATGTTTCTTCGAGGCATCCAGAATATACTTGGAAGGAAACACGAATCCGTGAAAGGCCATGCGTGAATACCCAAGCGGTTCGTATCAAAGACGTGGAAGAAAAATGTTTCTTCTTGTTCTTCAACACTTCTTGTTATTCAAGATGATGGATGATGATGCACTAGAATTAAATAACATTTAACATTATTATTAGTATTATATATGGATTTATTCTTTTTTTTCTCCTGTATAGTCTATAAACGTACTTACTTTGTATGTTAAGTTATATTGTACCTATGACTTGTAAAAACATTTACCAATACAATGATTATGATTATGATTATGATTATGATATCCTCCAACGAAAAGGCGCGAAACAAAGAATGAAGAAGCGTAATCAGTCGGATTGGTTCAATAATAGAAGCCACGCTAAATGACTGTCCGTGAATGGCCGCTCTAAGACCACTTCATCGTTAGCACACCCAGAGATGCCTATCTTCCTTCACGGCCTGTGACGCGATAATTTACCAGCACAAATACAATGGTCTAAGTTAATATTAAAAAAATTCAAACAAGTTTTTGTCTGTCGTTTTTTTTACAAAGTTCGCAATATACCAGGCACAGGTTCGCTCATGCGTGGAGTACTGTAGCCACTTATGGGATGGCTCTGCCAAGTACCAGCTTGATGCTTTGGATTCGGTGGATCGACGTGCTAGAAGACTCATTGGTAACCTGACACTGGTCCACGAAAAACTCCAAGGCCTTGAACATCGTCGTAAAGTTGCCTGTCTGTCAGTATTCTGTAGAATATATTTCGGGGAGTGTGCTCAGGAACTTTTTAATTTGGTTCCCCCGTCACTTTTCTATTATAGAACGGCAAGGCATCGTAAAGGCTTCCACCCATACATAGTCGACGTACCAAAGACGCGTTCGAAGCGGTTTGATTCCTCGTTCTTGATACGGACTGCAAAGGCCTGGAATACCCTCCCAGGCAGTGTCTTTCCCGCCACTTACAACCCGGGTGCCTTCAAATCAAGAGTGAAAAGGCATCTTCTAGACAAGCGCGTTCCACCTTAGACTGTATCATCACTTTCCATCAGGTGTGATCACAGTCAAGCGCTAAAAAAAATGTAAAGTAAATTTTAAAGTTTTAAGGAAATGCCCCAGAGATTCCTTATCGAGTGCACGTACTGTTCAATATTGTTCCATCATTTCATTTTTTTTTAAATTTTGTTCGATTTGAGCGATCTAAAAACTGTGCAAGTCTGGTCTGATGGGTCGTGAGTGGCTTCGGCAGTGTCAGTACCCTACCGGCAAAGAAGCACCGCCAAGTGATTCCAGCGCGATGCTGTGTAGCAACCATTAAGAGTATCCCTTCCACGCACTAACATCACTTACCATTGCACCCATATACCTACTAACGAGTAGTGTATAGTCATGGAATGAAAAGGTTCGTCACCTTAGTGTCGGTTTTCGCTTGCTAGTGCAACCAGAGTCCAATAGGTCAACATACCTGCTATCGACCAGTGCAAACTAATCAATTTGAATCGACGAACCTTTTCATTCCGTGACTGTACATGTTTTTTTCTTAGAGCATTTTGTTTTGCGGTACGATCACTCAAGTAGGAATCAGACCGCCACTTGTGACTTGTCCCGTACATAATGCGATATTAATTGTGGTTACATGAAACCATGACTAAACACCGCTTTTTGCTGCTTGCGCGCCCACTGCCCGCCGCTCGCCGCCCGGTAATGATTTAACGGAAAACTACACAAATTATCATACTTATTACCTACTAATATAATTCTACAGACTTGCCAGGATTTGCCCATTGCGTCGCCCAAACCTAATTATTAAAAGGCAAAACCTCTTAAAAGCAAAAGGCCTCTTATGAAAAAAGGCCTCCTAAACGACCGAATGGCGTAGTGGTAGCGAACCTGCCGTCTGCGCTGGAGGTCGTGGGTTCAATTCCCACTACTGGTAAGTGTTTGTGCATGATAGTTATCTAGTACCCATAACACAAGCTATCGCTTACTTTGGGGCTAGAATGCAATGTGTAAATGTCCCGTATATTTATTTATCAGTTATCTAGTACCCATAACACAAGCTTTCGCTTACTTTGGGGCTAGAATGCAATGTATAAATGTCCCGTATATTTATTTATTTTTGAAAAGGCAAAACTCTGCCGCCAAGAAGAAGAATTGGCACTTGCTCTTTTCAAAATATCATTATATTATACAACTTTCTTATACATAGTATGAAGGGGGGCTCGCCAAGCAACCTCCACGAGTGCCCGAGTGCTACGGTGCCCCTCTGTAGCGCACGGGCCGGTGCTCCCTGGTAACGTCGGTTGAAAACCGACGGCGAATAGCTTGGCCCGGCGGATAGGTGACGTTTCTTCGCGTGTCCCTCTGAACCCCAGCAGAGGGCACAGTGTCGAAACGCACCAACCCCGGAGGAGGAAGAAAACCTCATTAAAAAATTACAGGCGGGGGCGGAAACGCCCACAAGTCCCTTCGGGGCACTACGAGGAAGACAACCTCGTAAAAAAATCACCGAAGTGGGCGGGAACGCTCGTCGAGAGGGATATTTACGGCGGCACATCCCTCTCGCAGGAGACGCGCCGGTTGCTGGGGTGCGAACACCTTCTTTCGGCGACCGGTGCCGGCCTGCGGGTGACGTACGTAAGGGGTTCTGGCGTCCGTCACCCGAATTCCACCGACAGGCCAAGGTAGTGGCGCGACCTGTTCGGGACGCGCCTCCCGGGAGGGTCGGCAGCGGCCAGGCTGCCGGCAGCAGCGGCGGGACCTGCCGCTTCGGTGGCGGGTCGAGGCCTGGCGGGAGCGCGGTGAATACGCAAGTGAATCCCGTACTCCCGCCAACGAGGTCCGTCGTGGCAAAGCACAGGTTTTAGTGGGTGCAAGCCCCACATAACCCCTTCGTGTCCCCTGACGGAGGGGTATGCGTCAGGCATTTCCTGTGGGTAAAAAAAAAAAAATACATAGTATGAAAGTAAATTACATAATTTTATGATGTCTTGTGAGGAAACGGAAGTACACTATCCCTTTCATGCCATCCTTGTCATCAAGAAATTCTTCAATGGTATAGTAATAACCCTAATTTACCATATTTGAGACGGTTATACTGTATTGAATAGGTACCATAATATTATATGAAAGGGCCTCTTCGACTACGCTCTGAAACAAATTTTTAAGATGGAGAATTGTGGGAGAATACACCAAAAATATTTTCAATGGTTCTTGTGGGATGGCAAAACATAGTATTTAACTATTTATTATAAATAATATTATCGAAACGATAAAAAAGCCGATCTCTGCGAAGTTGAAACCAATACGCGATAGATTTCATCATTTGACATATTAACAGCTAAGATGCACAATTGCACAGTGCATCGATATTTCTGACATATGCAAATATGCTGTCGATACTAGGCATCATCTGCTCCAAACGACTAATGGAACATTGGCGTATTCAGACCATGATATGGGCCACAGATTACAAGCACTAAATAGACCGAGCTTTAAATTAAACGCGTACTTTAATTTGCTTGATAAAATGGAGCCAGTTTTGTGCCTTTATCGAAGGGCTTATACTTTTATTTTCACTTTGTTGAAATTGAATTTTTTTTAAACTTTTTCCTTAACCACTCATCCCCTCATCCTCTGATTCTTAACAATTTTGACATTTAATCGCCAGTGCACCTGTATGACAGCGCTGTCTGGTGGATTTTGCACACCAGCCCACCATTATCAGTCTACTACGCATTTAGGATTTCTTAAGTTGTCTATACCCCAACACCGGAACACCATAAAACTGCAGTGTGTTCGTACGTAGTAAAAAGAAATTGGTATATAATATTTGTGTAAGTCATCCGATTGATGTTAATTATTAAGGTCGCAAAATAATGCTCAAACCAATAGTTCGTACGAAGCCTTTCTGACAAATGGTTTTGTAACCATGGTTGGTGTATGGTCAGAATTAGTGGACACTTATTCTTGGCAAGCATATTGATTTTGAATAACAAAAATTATCGCAGCGTAGTCGCCGCCTACAAGTGGCTGCTTTAAACAAATATTGATCTGAATTTATTATTGTTTATTTTTTAATTAGTCTGTGATAGAGACTCGTCGAGGCAAGCATATCGCAGACGGGCGTCAGATCGATCCATTATGTTATCTTCATCTCTATTAACAACTGCATTTCTGTTGTATGGCACACTAATATAAGTATGAACATATTATAATGTAGCATATATTTAATTCAGTGGTATTAGTACGTATTTTGCCTCTATTTCTATCTAGAAGTGTTTATTGCCTGCGTTTACGATATTCCTTTTTACATAAGAAAAAGAACAAAAAAGAAATTTGTAAATTAAACCCCTGAGTGTAAGAAGACCAGGAAGTTGGAGCTGGCCTGTTTTTTTTTACTCTAAACAAGTTAGTACTTGACTGCGATCTCACCTAACGGTAAGTGATGATGCAGCTTAAGATGTTATCGTACTAACTTGGAAGGGTAAGTAAATTTACCCTAACGGTTTCTACAAGCATCGCACCGGAACGCTAAATCGCTTGGCTGCGGCTTTGCTGGTAGGGTAGTAACTAGCCACGGCCGAAGCCTCCCACCAGACCAGACCTGAGCCAATTTAGAAATTATAAAATTCCGAAGTGGCCCATGGCGGGAATCGAACCCCCGACCTCCCACTCAAATCCGAGCGCGCCGCCACTGCGCCAGGGAGGTCGTCAAAACTTACTTACTTTCTGGCGTTTAGATAATAAACCCCACAAATGGGTAGTCCAATCCACAAAGACGCGCCCCACTACTTCCTAACTCATTAAGAATTGCAAAAAACAGAAGTGGGGCGCGCATTCGTGGATTGAATTATCTTTAACACAATAAGCCAGATCTGTTGACATTATTCGTAGATTGATTGAGACAAATTATTAATAATATTTTTAATTTGAAAAGGCGTCTTTAATGATTTCTCATATTATTACGTACAATCATGATTAATAAAAGAAATACGTACAAAAAGCTATGCTGATCATCTCTATATCGAGTCATGTATTTATATGACTCAATAAAAATATTCTTTTACATACTAATATTATTCCAAACCGGGAAATATATTATTACGAGTTGTCTCACCATAATAAGTGTTAGCCATTTTGGTCATGAGTATAATTTAAAATGGTTATAGTTGACATTATTTTAATAAACTAAATATCACCATATTTAGTTTATAAGTATTATCACTATTAAATGTTTAGAATTTTATCATATTGAAAATTTTTGAACTAAGTATACCTCCTTATAAGTTCTTTACTGGAATTAAGTAATGACAAACGGATCAATACTATAGCAAGCCATAGCAATAGAACGCTATGTAACTTTCTAACTTCTAGTTCTGATGAACTTGCAAGCCGATAAAGGTTGAAACCAGCCACTACTGAAGCCCCTCATTTATTGATGCAATTAAAACTTATTTTCCTTTTTGGTGTTAATAATAATCAAAGCAGTTATAGGTACCATAGAAGTTTTAATTTTTTGAGTTCAAATATCAATATAAGAATTACAAATATGTATTATAAAATTATTACCTTTTCCGAATTATATTTTGTGTTTGAGGTTCAATACATACAATTATATTAATGTTGAACGAAAACATCATAAGGAAACCTTATATCATCACGGGAACGAGTTTATTGAGTTACATATAAAGTTAGAATTTAATAGTTTATATAATTTATGAAATTCTAACTCTATAATTTTATAAATTTTGGTTTAAAAAAATAAAATCCTATATACCTTCATCTTAGACAGTTCCTATTTATAATTTCAAATGTATGTGCGGCCTGCCAATATACTTTGATGAATATATTGATAATGTACCGAATGATGAAACCGGCCAACTATTTTACGTATGCCTTTTTTAACCCATTCATCACCCGTAAAAGGCAAGACTCCATAGACCGCGTGTCGGCCGTGGGGCGTGAGTGTCTCACATAAAGCCTATAGGGAAATAACAGTGTGAGAAAATACTTGAACACTGCAGTTGACATAATTGAATACACAAGTTTTTTTAATTGACACTAATTTATTGGGAATGATGGATGACTTTATTTCAATTTTAATATGGTTAGGTTAAACTGGTTGGAAAAAAGGCGTAGTCTTGTCTGAGTACTAGGACATTTTTTTTAAAATACTATATAGGCTAGTACTTGACTGTGTAAGTGGCAGTTAAGACACTGCCTGGGAGGGTATTCCAGGCCTTTGCAGTGCGTATCAGGAACGAGGAATCAAACCGCTTCGTACGTGCCTTGCCGTTCTATGGTAGGAAGGTGACGCGGGAAGGACATTTTTCTAGGGTTCCGTACCTCAAAAGACTAAACGGAACCTTAAGGTACCTTAAGACCTTAAGGTCTGAGTAGTCCATAATTTGTATGGAAAAGTTCATCTTCACGCCGCAACTAAGAAACCGATTGGCTAAAAGGAGAAAGACCAAAGGTGGTATCAAGTTTTCTCAACAGTTAAAATCAAATTTTTGTAGGAAAAACTAACGTATTTTTACCCCAGGCCACTAAGAATTTGTTTTTCTAAATTTGGAATTTAAAGTACAAAACGTTAATTTCTTTTCATTTCCTGTTATTAAAAAGAAACTGATATTTTGTGATATTATTGAAAAGTCCAACTTGTTTATTTTTGAATCCGTATTTTCATTAAAAAATAGAAATTGTAGAAGTTAGTTTAATAATAATGTGGGGTCCGTATAGATACTTACTATTTAAAATAAAGTTTGGATTTAATTCAACCTCGTACCTGATTCCATACACCTGTACTCTGTAGTCATTATATTTTGGAATGGACAAAGATTATAATCAGAATCAAGATATAGGCTACTTTTAATCCCGGAAAAAGCCATGATTCCGGGATTAGTAAAAAAAACAGCAATTCACACAGGTAGAGCCACGGGCGTGATATTACAATATAATTTAAGGAAAAACACGGCAAAAAAGTACCTATAGGTACTTATTTAAAAACGTGTGCATTTAACAGAACTACATAATTTCACAATGTTTTAAAATAACCGCTAGAAAGAGTATGTACTTACCAACATAAAAGTAATATCGTATTGGTTCTCGATTGATAACCTCTTGATCCGAGTTGTAATAGCTTTTATAAGGTATGCGAAATAATGAGGTAACAGTAAAGGCATTCGCTCACTTTACAGGTTAGAATGTCTGAATCTGCTGTAAGAAAAGATGTGGCTCTTCAAGAATGTCGACAGAAGTGAAAAAGAATTAAATACAGAAATGTCAGTTACGGTTACAGTATATAGCCGTCTAAATAATAGGACGCCTTTAGAAGGTTTCACTTCAAGGTTGCAACTTGCAATATAACAGGTTACATAACATAACAATGCGGTTATAACGTAACGTTACGGTAGTTAGTTCAATGGTTTTTTTCCCATCTCAAAAATGTCTGAAACGAACTAGATTGACTGGTCTTAATCTTTAGTAAGCTCACCCCTAACGGTTTCTACGAGTACATCGCACCGGAACGCTAAATCGCTTGGCGGTGTGTCTTTGCTATTTGAGTTGTAATTAGCCACAGCCGAAGCCACCAGAACAAACCTGAGCCAATTATGACATTATAAAATTCTAAAGTGGCCAGTCACAGTCGAATTCGAGCGCGTATAATATAAAAGTCATAAAAATATTGGTTGTCTGTAAAGTCGGTTTACTGACGATAGTTGAACGTGACAACTCTCGTTTGCACTTCAAGCCTTACATGGAACGCCTCAGAGCGAGGTAGGTAACGGCAGCGAGGTTACGGCAACGAGGTAACGGCACATGAGTCATGTTTTTTTGTGCGTGCAGCCGGCTCCATCGATTTATAAGACGTTGTTACGTCAAAAGAAAGAAAAGTATGTAGTATAAAAAAGACTTGAGTGTCGTATGTCACTCGGTAGAAACAAAGTCTCAACGATCACATAGTTGGCGCTGCATTCAGTTAGCCCGAGCTAAAATTTCAGCATCACACACGTGTTTGCTTGCGTGCCCATTCTGTTGATTAGTAAGAGAAACTTTCATTCTTGATATACGAAGATTTTCTTATATTTCCTTTGTAGCGGGATTGTCGTCACGTAAATATCCATTTTCTTTCGCCTAGCCCCCTGATACCCTCCAAAAAGAAACTTTTTAACACATTTGCTCAAATCGTGGACTTTTCCGTGTATGTTTAGCGTGCGCAAAGTTATTCTTTTCCGCACTAGTACTTTTTATTTTCCTTCTGCACGGAGGTTTTAATCAAAAAGTTTGTAGTACAAAATGTTTGTATTAAATGACTATTTTATAGCGTAAACACTATTAATACTTGAATTAAAGGACGTAACTTTTAAAACTGTTAAATCTGAAATCGTCGTCGTCGTCGTCGTTTCAGCCGATGGACGTCCACTGCTGGACATAGGCCTCCTGAAATGACCGCCAAACACCACGATCTTGCGCCGCCTGGCGCCAGCGACTCCCCGCGTGTCGTCCGTCCACCTGGTGGGGGGTCGACCGACACTGCGCTTTCCGGTGCGTGGCCGCCATTCCAGCACCTTGGGTCCCCAACGTCCATCGGTCCTGCGAGCTATGTGCCCCGCCCATTGCCACTTCAGCTTTGCGACACGTTGAGCTATGTCGGTTGCTCTGGTTCTTTTGCGGATCTCCTCATTTCTGATTCGATCGCGCAAAGATACTCCGAGCATAGCTCTCTCCATCGCTCGCTGAGTGACCCTGAGCCTTCTTCTCCATTAAAATATCTATATAAAATATATAAAAAACTTCTTCTATTTAAATCTGAAATAAAAATATAATTTTTCAACAAAGTTTCATTGTTATTTGTTTCAGAGTTACTTTTTTGTAAATTATTAGGACTTTCTTAACTTCCGGATTCTGAACCCAGGTCGCAGAGTGCATCAGTTGACCATAGACAATTCTTGTCCACTTTTTTGTTTATTTTTTTTGTGCTTGAGTGGTCTGTATTCATGGTAAATTGGCCTTGGCCCCAACTTTATGTATTTTCGCAAATGTGTTAAAAAATGTCGTTCAATGCACGTGCGGAATTGTCATTTCCACTCGTTTCTATTGTTGACACGCGCATACGGCTTGTGTCAACAAACCGAGACTCGTAAAGAAATGACATACTTTCCGCACTTATATTGAAATGTACTATTGTTTCAATAATGTATGTGCAGTGGACGGCGAACAGTCGACGCGATCCAGTAGACGCGAGTATTTTTATAATAACATTAGTGTAAATGGGTTAAAACGTCTTATCGTTACTACGCAGCGCATTTATCGTCTACGCTGACAGATAATGTGGTCGGCTTCATGCGACACTTCTTTGGACATAAGAAATAAGTATTGAATCGAAACAGGCATAACTTAGCAAGAAAGATTAACTTATTTTGCTTTTATCTGTTATCTGAAAAGATCTTATGATCCTGATCATCTATAGCTTTAGAGGAGTTTTTGTTACAATCTCTGTGACACGATATTTTATATTTTAGAGATTGTAACATTTGGGCATATGTGATTTTTTAAATAAAGAAGTACAAAGTGTGCAAACAAAACCATTGGTTTTTTTAGTGAAATCGGAGCTTAGTTGTTTTTTCAATTCCTCAGTATCTAATGAACATAAGTACAATCTGTTATACTTAGATTGTCATAAACTTACAACTATCAGGTACATACACTGATTATATTAGGGGTAGCGTACCACTCTCGATTTGTGTTAAATATATCGCTTGGTTTATGTTCCCAATAGCTCCAATGTTCAACCATACGAATTTAGTCCATTGCTTCGCAAACAAACTTAAAACAAAAATTGGTCAAGACTAAAAAATACAATAATATATGTTATCTATGGCATAACAACGTTTCTCGAGTAGCTCTACGCGCATGGTTTATCTTTGTTTCACATTTAATTACTATTTGAACTTCTACACGAGTAATTAAAATTATATTATGTATAATGTATATATTTTACTATTTATATGTAGTAACTCTGTATCTATAACAATTTGTATCACCAAACTATACCTAAGTTTTTAAATCAACGACGGTAGGTAATTGAATTATAGCTTAAAAGGATTCTCTGGCTATAAGCTTTCATACAAAATGCGATCACGTTTTCCTACCCATAAATGTAATCCGATTTTAGAAATTTTTTGAAATGTTGCAGATACAATGAAGAATTATGCTCGTACGTTTTACTTTTTTAAAAATATTAACGTTAAAATTCTTTCCAAAAAACCAACTTCAAATGCCACTACAAAGAATGAAATAATTTTTAATGTACACCAATTCGAAGTCGGGCAATGTTTTGTTCAATCATTAATAGTCCTTCTTATTATAAAACTTGATGTGCAAAGAAACGACAAAATTATCGACAATACCAAGGACTATTATTGAATGAACGAAACATTGCCCGACTTCGAATTGGTGTACATTAAAAATTATTTCATTCTTTGTAGTGGCATTTGAAGTTGGTTTTTTGGAAAGAATTTTCCATTTTATTTTATACTTTTTAGTGGAAAACAACTAATGCGCAAGGCATTGGGAAAAATGCCCACATCGCTTGAAGTATGCTTCTAAAATCTGAAGAGTTCCCTCAATTTCTCCAAGATCCTATCATCAGATCCTGACTTGATGAATACAGTAATTACTTGATGACTGCAAGGAAATGCAATCGTAACTATAAAAAATACCTAAATCGCTTCAAGTATACTAGCAAAATTTGAAGAGTTCCCTCGATTTTACCAACATCCCATCATCAGATCCCGACGTGATGACCATAAGACTACCTGGAAAAAATTACTCTTTCAAACAATACCCAAATCACTTCAAGTGTGCCTATAAAATTTGAAGAGTTCCCTCGATTTCTCCAGGATCCCATCATCAGATCCTGACTTGATGACAATGGGACCATCTGTGAACTATACCCTATCAAACAAAAAAAAAATTTTCGAAATTGGTCCACGCATCTTCGAGTAATCGGGGAACATACATAAAAAATAAAAAAAATAAAAAAAAAAAAAGATTCCGACGAATTGAGAACCTCCTCCTTTTTTTGAAGTCGGTTAAAAAGTAATAAGTCTAAATATATACCATGCCATTCCCACTAGGAACGTACTACTTTGGAACGTTCGAGTGTGGAAAGTATGGCATTTCTTTAAGAATATCAGTTATGTTGGTCATTTAATACAAAAATTTTTGTACAGCAAACTTTGTGGGTGAAAACCTCCATTGTGCATATGCAAATGCATTTAAGAAGATTTAAGATTTGGAAGTAATATGTAGCAGGATACCACAATGCTCCAGTGCGGAAATGAATAACTTTCCTCACACTTTACCTGCACAAGCGGAAGAGCCTACTTTTAAAGCAAATGTATTAAAAAATTCATAATATATTTTCTCAGTTTGAGCCATAAAAAATACGAAGATGTTGAACAAAGTACGTTATTATAATATTATATTTATTACTCAAATGAGGTAATAGGTAGGTATAAGTACATCGATCGTACCGCGTTACAGTTCATTGCAAATGTCAGCAGTAAATTAGATTAGTGCGTTGTAGTATTAGCAATTAGTTGTAGTTGTAGTTGTAAATAATGTAAATAGTGGTAGTTAGGTACAGCTGCGCAGGTCGCGGCTTGGGGCATCGATAGCCGACGAGGAATCTATCAATCATGAGATAACCCGGTGTCAATGTCTTACACGAGGTACTAATGGCCGGGGTTCGCAAAAACGGTACGTGGATACTATAGTTAATTTATAATAGGTACTTTTCAATGCTAGTGCGGAAAGTACTAAGTTTGACTTAGGTACTTTCCACACTAGTATTAACTATAGTAGTGTTATTATCTCGCTGCAGACTCGGTCATAAATCATTCGAGTGTTTCGCTTTTGTTGTTCTTTGTTGAGTTGTGCATTACTGCAGAAAAACAAAAGCGAAACACTCGAATGATTTATGACCGAGTCTGCAGCGAGATAATAACACTACTATAGTACGGGTCAACAATAGAGACGAGTGGAAATGACAATCCCGCGCATGCATTGAACGATGTTTTTATACATTTGCGAAAAATTAAAAAAACGACAGGAAATCATTGAAAGTACAATTATTTTAAATTTTATTCCTAATAAATATATGCAAAATATTTTCATTATTTTCGCTGTAGAATAGCAATTTCTTTTAATTAAACTTCCTTCATCTATTTAGATGGTATATGCGGGAGGAAAAGAAAAAAGGACTAGTGCGGAAAAAATGACTTTCCGATACAAGAATTTCAGTAATATTTTTTTTTTTGTAGCGGCATGATGTTTCCATATAGTTATTAGAAGACTGAAATGCATGATTTGAAATGTATTTTGTAGACCATATATTAAAGATATCAAACTCAAACCTCAAACTCAAAATATCTTTATTTCACATAGGCCTAACGTACAGGCTTTTGTAAAACGTCAATATGATATTTGTCGTATAAAATTCTCGTATATGGTGATAACTACAAGTCGACTTAAAGCTAAGTTTACTCCCTCACTTGTTACCAACCTAGATTGGTTTGGCATCATGTCAATATACCATGCTAGATGCTAACTGCAAAGAAAACTGCATCTAAATCGGTCGAGCCGTTTTTGAAATAAATGGGAACATTGATGTGCACAAACAAACAAACAAACAAACAAACAAACAAACAAAAATATTTTTGCATTATTGGTTTTTGTGAACAATTTAACATACAAACAAACATAAAATATTTTTAATAGAGTAATGTACAAACGGTCTCTCACCCTAAACTCATATACCCGTACTCCGTTCCGTCGTGGGTAAAAAGAATACAAAAATAGGATTTTTGCCTTCTATTTCTTATTTAATAACCCACAGAGGGTTACTAACTAACAAAGTCAACGATACAGCATCAGCCCACTGATCGCAGTCTCCCTCGCGGGCATCTGCGATAATATCTCATTAGCGCATTTAATTACGACACGCAGCTGCGGTGATAACTGATAACTGATAGCGATACGCATCATAATAACTCGCAGATCAGTGTCACATCGCAGATGTACTAACTACGTGATGTTGTAATTTACTCTTATCTGCGTTGTAAGCCGTTGGATAAAATAGAGTTTCTTTATTGCACGTATACTATGCAAAAGAAACACATGCACGATATACATATAATTTTGTACCTATACCTTACAAATGCTCATATTGGAATGTAACATAGTTTACAGAGAGGGAGTGCAGAAAATCTTTATAATATTAATAGACAATGTAACTCTACATGATAACTTAATTAAGTTAAGAAAACAGTAACCAAACTTATGGAACAATTTTTGCACGGAGAAAGCATAAAAATGCTAACCGCCTCTTACTCTTAAATAGATTTATTCAATCTCCGAGACTTGGAGATATTTAAAACTTAAATTAATTATATTAAAATAGCAAAATTGTATATAGGTATATAATAGAGCTGACCGGGTAAACTTTGTTTTGCCGTTCGGGGTATGAATGAAAATGTATACCTAACTTATACTTACCGAAAGTAGGCAAAAAAAATTATAAGTTTCGGTCAAGACGTTTCGGAGGAGTTTGGTTATAAACACTTACAAACACACCGACAGAAGAATTTTATATATACTAGAATTTGGGTCATTATTTTTAATACCTAAAAAGAATATCAAACATTTATATCAATATCTTAAATCTTACAAATCTCCAGTTCATATATAAAGAACCTATCATCATGTCTTCACAACGTATTCGTAAAAGTGAGTAAAACTTTTTTCTTTACGATACCACCTCACGCATAAAATAAGCCTTAAAACAAACCTCAATACACCACGTAACAACATAACTTAGGTCTAAACCGTTCAACCATTCACCGAAACCGATTTGGCTTCCCCCAAAGCGATGTTAAGTTTTTATTCGCCTGTTGATCCCCAAACTGTGCTTTATAGCCCATTATCTCTGGAATACATCATATTATTTGAACGCCATATTCGCATGTGGGATGGGATCTCTTTAATTTTAGTGGCATTTGTCAATTTTATGGCACAGACATAATGTGATTTGGAATGGCGTGCGAAAGTTATTCTGGGCAATGATATCTTATAGACTCGAGTGTCTATGGGTTGGTTTTAATGTTTAATTTATTGTTTTCCTTCAGAATGGTAGCCACTAGGCAGGTATATGAACTTTCTTTATGACTCTACTATTTTGCATTTCTTCTTTTTTTGTCCTTTGTATCGTCCTACCCCAGAATGGGGAGAGTGAGCCCATAGGGACAAGGAGCGAGGGGAAACAACTTGTAGGGAGTCAAGAAGGCGCCCCGGGAACACGCCAAGAGCAAGTACCGAACGGGCGCCCTCCCGCATTTCGGCCTCTATAACCGCGAGGTTGATTAGGCCATGGGTGGTGGAGGGTTGTCTACTATTTTGCATTGTGAAGTCAACATCTCCTTAGGATGTCCCGATGTCGGGACGAAACGTGCGTCGAAGAAAGTGTTGGAAGAATTGTGTGTGGTGTTTCATGTAGGCGGTGTTCCTGCATATTCAACCATACAGCTTCTTTTCAAGTAGCAAAACAAATTAATGTGTCTGTTAATTATATATTTTCGCAAAATAACGCCTGCTTCCATTTAATATTATGAGCTTTTTGCCTATATCCACTTCTAGCTATGTTGAGTTATATCGGTTACTCTAGTTTCCAGGCTAATAGGTGCTAGAAAGGCAATCCCTCAACGGGACACGAAAGTTAAATCCTATGAAGTAACTAGTTGCTCAAACAATTCAGACCACGAGTACTTTTAAGCAAATCCTGAAAATTCCTTCTGTATCTTATTCAGTATATTTGATGAATTTTTAGCTAATTGAATCCTTGTGCAATTATTAATAATTAGGTACATTTCGCCCATTTCGTAAAAATCTTTTGCTTTAAAGTTTGTTGGTTCTTTCTTCAATTACGTATATCTATAGACTCTTTAATTAATAATAGTTTACTGTCTCCTAATGACGAGAATTCGTAACAATAGTTTAAAAATGTTTACTACGTGTAACCGTAACTTAAGATTACAATATAATTTGACGTTTACATCTCAACGTTAAAGATGCCGCCTCTAATTAGTGGAGAAGCTCCAATTTAATTACAACTTGCAAGTTTATTGCAGTAAATTTAATTTATGTCTCGATATTTGGAAACATCTGTTTTTGTAATAGAGGTTGTTAAATAGTAATTAGATTGTTATATAGTTAGTAGGTCATTGGTAAGTTAACCTACTAGTTGAGCTAAGGCTAAGGCCAAAGTTTATTGGTCTTAACCTATATTTTACAGGAACAATTAAACCAAGTAGTATACTTTTTTTTGATATTAACAATAAATTTAAAAAAACAAAGTAAGAATCGCGGTACGTTTACAAAATACTTGTAAATTATTGTTCAATGAACAAAAGTTTTTTTTTAGTTTTACATGTTTTGTAATAAATGTAACCTTCATAATATGTAACCTTCAGTGCACGAGTTTGACTCACACTTGGCTAGTTTTATTGTCAAAACCTCACAAAAAGACGCTGTTGCCCTATAAGGCAATAGAAAGAGAGAGAAAAGAGATAAGCGTATCCTAGCACAGACACTTTACTTACTAACCTCAGACTACACTGTGTTACTAACATGTTCTGTTACTAAATAAATAAGACACTTCTTTTGACAGTGTAGCCGATATTACTTTTTACAGCGAAAGATCTATAACTACTTGATTTACCTACTTGTATCTGACGCTCTGATGAAATCAACCTAGTAAGCTTTTGCCTATAAGAGTACCTCACTTATTTCTCAGTGACAGCCATCGCAGGACCTTGGATCCCAAATATCAATCGTTCCATGAAACATTTTTTTTATATACTATATAGGCTAGCGCTTGACTGTGATCACACCTGATGGAAAGTGATGATACAGTCTAAGGTGGAACGCGCTTGCCTAGAAGATGCCTGCCTATTCACTCTTGATTTGAAGGCACCCGGGTTGTAAGTGGCAGGAAAGACACTGCCTGGGAGTGTATTCCAGGATTTTGCAGTGCGTATCAGGAACGAGGAATCCAACCGCTTCGTACGCGTCTTTGGTACGTCGACTATGTATGGGTGGAAGCCTTTACATCAGTCACATTTCTCACCCTGTATCATATAAGCTCCACAATAAGAAGAATGAAGTAAATAACGAAAGCTAAAAAACTTCCATTAGGGATGACATAATATTATTGGATACATTAATATTAACAGACTCAGACAACAGGGCATTACATATATCAAACGTTTTTGTAGTCACGTCACACGGACGGATGGACAAAAAAATATGATTTATAGCTGTAAATAATAACGCTAGAAATGTGTATGAAGGACATGCTTAAGAAAATAAATTGTATCATGTTCGTTTTCCTTTAAGAACTGATAAATAATTTGTGTATTAGTGTGAAACCACTAGTTGGAAGCCGTCGTTAGTTCATTATCTCACCTGATGGTAAGTGATGATGCAGCTGAAAATGTTATCACACAAACATGGAAGTGGTATGTACGAGTACACAGAACCGCGCCAGAACGCTGAATTCTTGGGGTGCGTCTTTGCTGGTAAGGTGGTAACTAGCCACTGCAGGCCTTACGGGTAACCTTCTGTTACCGAATCTGATTGTTGGGAGTTGATTGAAAAGCTACCTGACAGACTGTATGACGTATAATAGCACTTACAGTAGTCGCGATATCTCGCTGCACGCGTTGCATTAAAATGGGAAGCAGTGGCGCCTGTAAGGTTAATACAACCTTGGAGCCACAGAAGGGTTAGTACTGGTTTTTTGTACAAATTTCTAGTCGACTCGATTCGAATAAGTGGATCGGATTTCCAGATACATTTCCAGGCAGCACGACGGCGAAAGCTTAGTCGACAATATTTCCACTTGGGACGGTTGTAGATGTTTGGAGAAATTCGATCCGCTTATTCGAAGCCAGTTGACTCGAAATTTGTACAAAAACCTGTACTAACCCTTCTGTGGCTCCAAGGTTGTATTAACCTTACAGGCGCCACTGCTTCCCATTTTATTGCAACGCGTGCAGCGAGATATCGTGGCTGCTATAAGTGCTATTATACGTCATACAGTCTGTCAGGTAGCTTTTCAATCAACTCCCAACAATCGGATTCGAAATGAGATTGCAACCGAATTCCGCATACCATTCCCGGATGCCAAATGGAATATTTCCTAAAACGAACGGTATTAAAATTTAAATGAAAGCGCATCAGTTAGTTACAAAGCGTTGTTTAGTACCTGCGTATTTAATTCGAATTCCAGCCTTTATCCCGTTTTTAGTTCGAACGCGTTTTTTCATGCTGCACGATACGACATCAGTGAAATTACCTGAAATAGGCCTTATATAGGTCGTAAAGGTAAGTGAAATCAATATTATTGAATAAAATGTTGTGGAGTAGGTATGTTAGATAGGTAAAAGTATCTGGTTAATCAGGGAAGTCACTTAACATCTGTTGAAAGTTGCTCATAAATTTACTAAAGTATCACCAGATTCGCTTAGTAAGTACCTAGTAGCGTTTGATAACATACAACCGCCACTTTATTTGCCAGTACTTTAAACAAAGTCATTTTTGTAATATTGGTACCATTCAGCTGATTTTAAATGTCAATTCTGCTGTAATAAAATATTCATAATCTGGATTATATGGAGTCTTGATTTTATTATATTATCTGTGTGTTATGTAGTTTCGATTTCAATGCATTTGATAAAGTTGCTCACACCGGTGATTTTTACTCTATTGACTCTGTATACTAGTGCATCTAGTGTAAAAATCACGTCAGCCACTCAATATGAAAACGACTATATGCTGTCGCACTGTATCTACCAGGTAACGTCGTATCGGAGTCGTCGAGTAAAACGACTCTTTCAGTCATTTTACACAATGGATAGTATTTCGTGGAATGCCAATGAAACATTTAATTAAAAAGGGACGCAGAATCGAGTGCTAATTTGAAACGCAAATCGGGAGTGTTTTGTTTTTAAAAATCGCTCCTCTGCAATAAATTAAAAAGTTTCCATTGAATAGACTGATGTAAATGAAAATACTGTTCAGATACTCAAATTACGAGCAGTATTATATTGCTACTATGAGTTTAGAGCTGAAGTTTTTATTTCTCTTTCATCTTTTTATGATTTTAAAGCCAATTAGCAAAGGAGAGTAAATAATTAAGTTAATGTTAAGTCTGTCCGTGTGTCACAGTTATTTCAGTCGTTTTTTTACTCTTCTTTTGGTTAGGATACTCAAATTCCAATCAAAGGATCTTGGTGTTGGATAGGTACAGTACGCGCGGCGAGAGTTTGGCTTTGACCTTCGGGTGGAGGGGATTACTGCGCATGGGTACCCAAATTCTGATTGGTTGATACCCAATTTCTGATTTCTGCGCAATAACGGTCAAAGCCAAACTTTCGCCGCGCGTACTGTACTTGGTTGGACTAAAGAAAATTATCTCCGACCTAGACTATATACTAATAATACAGAAACGTACTATAATAATATAGGAAGGAAGGTTGGCAATTTAATTTTTTATAGCCCGACCTTTTTAATCTAAAAAATTTCAGTATTCACCGTAGATTCTTTTATAGTTTACATTTAAATACAAAACTACAATTTTAAATATAATGAAAATAAACTCATGCTCTTTTCATCATATTCATATAGAAAAATAACATTTTAAAGAGATAGTTAAACTATGTAGAACGTGAGTGGTGCATCAGTTAATTTGCAAATTAATTCGCAGTGAAATTTAAAATTATTATCATGAACCGAGGAAAAAAGCGGACCGATTCTTACTAAAAAAACAAAACCGACGTTGTTCTATTTTTTCTCAGCCTAAAGTATGATGTGGATGTTCGCAGAAGTGTGAACAGATAATGAGTTTGACGCCATGTGGCGTGATGAAACCGCCTTGCTGCTAAGCAGGGTCCGTGGAAGCAGCAAAGGTATCCTGCACATGATTGCCGGAGAAAAGGATCTTCTGATATATATATACTTCTTAAGAGAACTAAATTCATACTAGTTTTAAGGTACTATTAACATGGATATCAAGTTTTATTATTAACAACCTACTTAAGTACTAACATGATACCATGTTCTTGTTGTTACTTTCTCAAGTAACTTAATTATTGTATGTATGCACAAATTGCAATTGAATTTATAATACAAGTTTTGTCACAGTAAAAATCTTGCGTTGCCTCAGGTAATTGTTTCGCGTACTTGGCGCTATTTTCAGTGCAATCATTTGTTAGCGGGAGCTGGGCCTGTTATAGACAAAATGATATTCTATTAGGTCCTTACATATGAAATTGGCGTTTTGTATGGAAGGAACATAAAGTCGATTTTTTTTAAATATAATATATATATTTAATCAAAGTATGTACCATTGCTATCTATGCACTTTTGCCACCTTATGGGTAGTTCATTAGTCCCTTTGCTAAAAAAGCCATTCGGACGGGAATCAATAAAATCTTTGAAAGCGCTTTGGACTGCCTCATCGGAGTTAAATTTTTTCCCTTGTAAGAAGTTATCCAAATTTCGAAATAAATGGTAATCTGTTGGAGCAAGGTCCGGGGAGTAAGATCTTAGGCATTACTATTGAAGCTCCTCTAATTTGGTAGCCGTCTGTTGTGCAGTGTGTGGTCTAGCGTTGTCCTGAAGCAGCAGTGGCCTAGAACGATTGACCAGCCTCGGTTATTTAGCAGCTAGCTTTTCCATCATGGATTGCAGTTGCTGACAATAGATATCCGCCGTAATCGTCTGGCCAGATTTAAGAAAGCTGTATTGAACGACGCCGGCGCTAGTCCACCAAACGCTCACAAGTAATTTTTTTTGAGTCAATTTTCGTTTGGGGCAGGATTTGGCTGGTTCGCCAGGGTTCAACCATTGCGATGAGCGTTTCCGATTATCATACAGGATCCATTTTTCATCACAGGTAATGATTCGATTTAAAATCCCTTCATTACTGTACCGGTTGAGTAATGTAACACAGCAGTCTACGCGCGTTTGTCGGTTTGCTGCACTCAATTCATGAGGTACCCACCTTTCAAGCTTTTTCACCTTCCGAATTTGCTTCAAGTGAACTAAAACAGTTTTATCACTAACACCGCAGCCTGCAGCTAGCTCGGACGTGGTTTGCGATGGATCCGCTTCCACAATAACCTTCAATTCTTCATTGTCAACTTTGGTTTCCGGCCGTCCACGGGACTTGTTCTGCAGGTCGAAATTTCCAGAACGAAAACGTTGGAACCAAAAACGCACTGTGTTTTCTTTTGCGACACTCTCGCCGTACACATCATTAATCCTTCGAGCCGTTTCTGCAGCACTGGTGCCACGATGGAACTCGTACTCGTAAATAACGCGATATTTCAAGTTTTCCATTTTGTAAACAGAGTTGCGCAAAAAAAAAAAACCAAAAGAGAAAAAAACAAATGAATTACGATTTTCAAAACACAAAAGCATGAGTAAATAGCTGTATAAATTTGAAATTGGAATTTCTAACCAAAGAAGAGATATTTGAGATCAAAGTGGCCAGTACGACAAAACGCCAATTTCATATGTAAGGACCTAATATTAGCAATGTTGCTAATCGAAAAGTCCAAAATGTAAACGTAACGTAGCAGTCTAAAGTGAAATAGCGTTCGCTAATGGCAATTCCATACCTTTTTTGGCATTATATTAGCGATATCGCTCATAGAATGTCATTTCAAGAAATGCCAGAATGCCCTCTGGTCCGCATTTTTTTCTTGGTCAGTGTATATAATATCATTAAGTGAGCGGATTTTGTATGAAATTAACCGTTACGCGGTCTCTGCGGCCTTACGGATTCATATTTATTTGCTCATTATATTAATTTTCAATTCCCAACCCCTTATACCTAAAAAGGGGAGGAAGGAGAACGAAATGGTTTGTGGTGGTTCAAATGCGGGTTGGCGGGATTCGCACACTTTAAGAGAAGTTTATGGTGGACTCTTAGCCATGCAGTTTAAGGTTTTTTCACATGTTCTAATTTATAGTTAAGTTAGTAATATTTAGTTTCCAAAAAAGCACATAACTCCGAAAATTCCAATTTTTTTTACATTCTACAAGTTAGTACTTGACTGCGATCTCACCTGATGTCAATTAATGATGCAGAGATGAATTACTCACCCCTGAAGATTTCTACACAGCATCGCGCCGGAACGCTTTGCTGGTAGAATGGCAAATAGCCACGTTTTATTGCCAGACCAGATCTGAGCTAATTTAGAAATTTTAAAATTCTTGATGAAAGGTAGATATTTGAACTATCACACCTACTAAGTACTTAAATACCAAGGTAAAGATTATCACCACTTTTCCACTGTCCACTATTGAAACAAAAAAGTCTTATTCAAGTCAAAATATCCTTAAACTTATTAATAAAAAAACTTTTTAACCAAGGTAGTAACTTGTGAAGGTACATAGGACCAAGTGATGAGGTACGCGCGAACAAACTCATAAACATGCGCCCGATAAAGTGAACTTGTTTTCATGAAAGCAGTTTTTGTGAGCTAAACGTTTCAACATAATATTTTAATGGTCGCATAGCTGGGCCGTAAAGCTCTTTGATTTATTTTATGACCATCCATTCTTTGAGGGTGCCGACTGCTAGAGACTTTGCAAACTTAATAGTTTTTCGAATTCAATAAAATTATAACGTGTCCTTTGAAACAAATAAATACAATACAGTTATAATTTGGGTTCTTAGTTAAATAATATGAAAGTTTGTAAGCTTCTTTAACTAAAGTTCTAAACCGAATTGGATGAAATTTGGTAAAATCTTAGGTAGGTATGTCCTTCACATATAAAATGCTTTTTTATACTTAAAGCATCCACGATTACCCACGATATATTTTTGACGTGACAACGTCTTATAATTCGATAGAGCTGGTTGCACGCACGAAAAAACATGACTCATCCGGCGTTACCTCGCTCATGCGGCGTTACCGGCGTTACCTCGCGAGCGCGGAACGAGCGACAAAGAAGACGTTGTCACGTTCAACTATCGTCAGTAAACCGACTTTACAGACAACCAATTTTTTTACACTGAAATCCACAAACAAAACGAATTTGAATTCTTCTCACAAAATCAACGAATCAGATCATAGCTTCATTTATTTATGCATCCAACAACCACGTTTACAAAACAACATATTAAGTATAGCACTTACATAGCTTTCAATTATGTTCAACAATAAATAATTTATTTCAAATCGAATAAGTATAGATTTTCATCAGTGAAGTTAGTAGTAAAAGTTGTTATCGGATAGCGATTCGGTTTACATTACATTGTTATGTACAGAATTTATATTTCATTTATTATATTTATATTTTTATATTTATTGCGAAACTTGGTGTACATAGATCTTAAGTAGATTTTTTAAGTTCAGACAACTTCTACCTTATGGCACGCAATAATAGGTTACAATAATATTAATCTTATAACACCTTACAACTATTTATTATATTATTTAATTATAGGAGAAACAATATGCAGTGACCTTTTAATTAATACAGAAAGGAGAAAAGTAAAATCAATCTTATACTTAAATAATTATTAACAAAATCAGCTTATGACGCCTTCTCGTCACAATAATTATAATATTAATCAAATGTCCAAAAAAAAGTCAATAACATAACTAGAAACAATTAGTACCTAGATTATAATCATTAGTATGTCAAATAACTGTGAAATTCTAATAATAAAATGTCATAAATAATTCAATAATATTATTTAAAATATACCCTGATTATAATAATTAGTATGTCAAATAACTGAAATTCGTACATAATTGGTGCCTATTTATTTCTGTCATCAAAATATTCCTTTATTGAGTAATAACTTTTATTAATAAGAAACAATTTAAGAGATTTTTAAAATTTAACTAGATCCTCAATTTTTATATGCAGGCACTAACCGAAAACTTTTATCGATAATCGATATCCAATTCTTAGCATTATTTTCAATATGCCTATGGAGGTGTTTTCTTTTATTGAACAGCATTTGGCACAGTGTTCGTGAAGAATTTAGCTTGCAAAAAATTTATGGTGAGAAAAATATTTCAATGCATTTTCGTAACCTCTGGCACTGGGGCCACACCACACTTCAGCTGGAGGGTTGCCATGCGGGTAGATTAACGAAAAAGTTGAAGTGTCACGTAACAATCAGATAATGGGAGGCATTTAGTAACTATGAACCGCGATGGTTGAAATGCGTAGTTGCTTCTCGGGCTGTCCTAGGTTCGGGGCCCTGCAACTGTAGCCATGTTACTGAATGCTGGCTACAGGATAGTCTAGAATACAGGGTGTGTTCTCTTTTTTTTATTGCCAAACTTTGGAATCGATAAGGTATGACCGTAGGTACCTTAAGACCCTTATTTGAGCCTTAATATTTTTAAACTGGATACCTATTACATTACTATGACCTCCCTGACTCAGTGAATTCGAGTGGGAGGTCGCAGGATCGAATCCTGTCATGCGTCTCTTTAACATTCTATGATTTCTGAATGAAGGTTTGTCTGGTGAGACGCTTCGGCCGTGGCTAGTTACCACCCTACCAGCAAAGCGATTTAGCATTTTTTTAATCAATATAGGTTTACACTTGACCACAATCTCACCTGATGGAAAGTGACGATGTTGTCGAAGATGGAGCGCGCTTACCTAGAAGATGCCTATTCACTCTTTTTTAAAGCTTACCCAGGTCGTAAGATGCGGGAAACAAAGATTTCGGGAGAGCATTTCAGTGCAATGTAGCTAATATAAAAAAAGACGTGTGGCACTCAGAGACTGCCGCGGTAAAGATATTGCAAAGCTGTTTTTATCAACTTAAGTAATTTTAATTATACAACCAAAGCCACCCAGAGACGAGTTGCTGAACTAAAGAGACAAACGTGATATTTCAAAAAGTCATTAAAAGTTCTGCTATTCATCGATATAATATGGCAAAACTAAAAAGTGTTAGGTTATTTTCGTTACGGAATTTCTGGATTCGGTCTCCACGCTCAAGGCCCGCGATAGAAGCTTAATAATCTTCACTTATAGTTAGGTAGAATAGGCTTCTATTGAACTCTAGCTTTAAGATAATTTTCATGGTACGATTGTGGTAGGTACTGCTATACGAATCTTTGTGTCGAAAAGCCGAAAGTTTAATTAATCTGGGTATGTAATTGTGCTTTTAATACAAAATTTTCGGGGCCCATATTGAGTCGTTCTATGTTTATTTTAATGTTAGTACGATAAAGTTAAACCTCAAAAGCATTATAATGAGGTAGAGAGGATTATTAAAATTTAAAACTGATTCATTTTGAGTCCTCATCCGTTAAATACATTAAAACAGTCATTCGTCGACCGCAAGCCGACCCAGCTCGTCAATCCGACTGTCCTTCCAGTTTATACCCATAGCTACTAAATTGTGGTGGATTCATAGATATTTATTTTTTAAATATAGAGCGGCTAATATTTCAAAAGCCCGACACCGCCTCTTGTGGTCGGCGGGGTTTTTCGTAATCCTGAGTCAAGCTAACTTTCGTTTCCAATGGATTTTAATACCAAACAATCCATGTGTAACCTGTTACATATGGATCACGAGCAGAGGTGGTTTTGGGGTCACGTGAACCGCGTATGAAGCCTGCCAACCCGTATTTAAAAAGCTTGGTGAGCTTTGGCCAAACCCTTCTGTTGCCCGTTCCTATAATAGTAGTGGGCCGTCTTGGGAGTGTTATTATACCAAATTCAATAGAAATGATGATGTAAAGTAAGCTAAGTAAGATAAGACATTTTATGCAAGAGCGGAGAATGTTGGACAACTAATCCTATTATTGTACAGACTTAAGCATATTATTTTTAATAACTTTTTTTATTTTTTATTATATATTTACAATAAAATTTATCACTAGCTTATTCTAATTACTATACAAGTCTTGCCCGCGTGGAATGGTGGCAAGAATACTGGCTGCATTTCCGCGTTGAACAGCTAGGCTGATACGTTGCGCAAAAAATGAGCCAGCCCTTCTGTCACCAGTTGAGGTTATTAAACGCGGGGAAAGCTCTCGAATGAATTTTTTGGCACTATGACTCCATGGCCATATTGTTATTATTATATTATTGTTATTATTATATTATATTATATAAGCCATATATTTAATAACTTATATCCATATTGTTTCATGGCAAAAATTAAGGTAGTATTCAGATTAAAAAAAAATGTATTTTGAAAGCACAACAGGAGACAAAATGGCTAATTCTACATGACAAATACAACTGTTTCATTGTAATATTTTCCTATCTGTTTCTGTTTAAATTTCAATACTCTGGCATACCTTTAGCAAACTCACTATATAAGTACCTAAATGGTAAAATTAATTTACCTAGTTTTCGGGACCCTAACTTTATTTTCTGTTAATGGCCATTCCAAAAATGTTTTAAACGGTTTGTGGGGACTAGTTTAACAAATTAAATTAATTGTATATGACATCGATTATATAATCGAGCTTCGCCACGACAAACAATTTCAATAGAGAAAAGTCAGTTATGATATAGGTGGGGATGATATTTATACAATTTTGTTTAAGACCTATTTAAGACTGTAAAATCGCGTTTTCACAAGTTTTTCATTCTAGCTCTTTGGATCCTAATATACCTATATTGTTATTCATCTTTCTTCGAGCTACTCTTTAATAAATAGAGACTCGTCTAAAATTTCAGATATCAATCACAATTTAACTTATCACTTTTCTTTTAAAATTTTCATCGAGCCTTTATTAATAATTAATGTCCATTTCAATTAGGATATTTTTGAACTTAGAGGAAAATTAGGCAAAATGAAAATTGACGAACTTTGATGCTTTACCATTAGCATGCACTCCATTCTTACTTACCTAATATTTTAAATAAATCTCCGAATTTTTAAACAACATAGGGTTTAAACAATATTTTAATCCCCTTCGTTTTATCGATTTAATTTTTATCAAACCACATGTAAACAAAACCCAATTACGATAGAAATTCAAGAGTTAGGAATCTGACCCGGTGACTCATAATTTAAAACTATGCTCGTGAGGTTGACAAAGAAGTACGAGTATTTAAAGTAAAAAGTAAGTGGTACGAATAGAATTTTCCATTCCTCAAGAATGGAGCTCATTTTAAAACTTAAATTATTTAAAGTCGGATTACTATTCAAATTAGGAATTCCTGTAATAAGCTTAAGTAAAATTATGGCGCGCCACCAAACGCTCTCGCACAAACGTCGCGTCGGTCGGCGAGCCAGCGACGGTAACAAAGCGGGCTCATTAGCTCCTACATGCTGCCGACTTTCCGACTCAGAACAGCTACTTCACAGATCTGTCTAGTCACTTATGGCGCGCCACCAAGCGCTCTCGCACGAACGTCGCGCTGCTCGGCGAGCCAGCGACGGTAACAAAGCGGGCTCATTAACTCCTACATGCTGTCGACTTTCCGACTCAGAACAGCTACTTCACAGATCTGTCTAGTCACTTATGACGCGCCACCAAGCGCTCTCGCACGAACATCACGTCGCTCGGCGAGCCAGCGACGGTAACAAAGCAGGCTCATTATTACTCCTATATGCTGTCGACTTTCCGACTCAGAACAGCTACTTCACAGATTTGTCTACTCACTTATGGCGCGCCACCAAGCGCTCTTGCACGAACGTTGTGTCGCTCGGCGAGCCAGCGACGGTAACAAAGCGGGCTCATTAACTCCTACATGCTGTCGACTTTCCGACTCAGAACAGCTACTTCACAGATCTGTCTAGACACTTATGGCGCGCCACCAAGCGCTCTCGCACGAACGTCGCGTCGCTCGGTGAGCCAGCGACGACGGTAACAAAGCAGGCTCATTAACTCTTACATGCTGTCGACTTTCCGACTCAGAACAGCTACTTCACAGATCTACCTAGTCACTTATGGCGCGCCACCTAGCGCTCTCGCACGAACGTCGCGTCGGTCGGCGAGCCAGCGACGGTAACAAAGCGGGCTCATTAACTCCTACATGCTGTCGACTTTCCGACTCAGAACAGCTACTTCACAGATCTACCTAGTCACTTATGGCGCGCCACCTAGCGCTCTCGCACGAACGTCGCGTCGGTCGGCGAGCCAGCGACGGTAACAAAGCGGGCTCATTAACTCCTACATGATGTCGACTTTCCGACTCAGAACAGCTACTTTACAGATTTGTCTACTCACTTATGACGAGCCAACAAGTGCTCTCGCACGAACGTCGCACCGCTCGGCGAGCCAGCGACGGTAACAAAGCGGGCTCATTAACTTCTACATGCTGTCGACTTTCCGACTCAGAACAGCTACTTCACAGATCTGTCTAGTCACTTATGACGCGCCACCAAGCGCTCTTGCAAGAACGTCGCGCCGCTCGGCGAGCCAGCGACGGTAACAAAGCAGGCTCATTAACTCCTAAGTACATGCTGTCGACTTTCCGACTCAGAACAGCTACTTCACAGATCTGTCTAGTCACTTATGACGCGCCACCAAGCGCTCTCGCACAAACGTCGCGTCGGTCGGCGAGCCACTGTCGACTTTACGACTGAGAACAGCTACTTCACAGATCTGTCTTGTCACTTATGACGCGCCACCAAGCGCTCTTGCAAGAACGTCGCGCCGCTCGGCGAGCCAGCGACGGTAACAAAGCAGGCTCATTAACTCCTAAGTACATGCTGTCGACTTTCCGACTCAGAACAGCTACTTCACAGATCTGTCTTGATACTTATGACGCGCCACCAAGCGCTCTCGCACGAACGTCGCGTCGCTCGGCGAGCCAGCGACGGTAACAAAGCAGGCTCATTAACTCCTACATGCTGTCGACTTTCCGACTCAGAACAGCTACTTCACAGATCTGTCTAGTCACTTATGACACGCCACCTAGCGCTCTCGCACGGACGTCGCGTCGCTCGGCGAGCCAGCGACGGTAACAAAGCAGGCTCATTAACTCCTACATGCTGTCGACTTTCCGACTCAGAACAGCTACTTCACAGATCTGTCTAGACACTTATGGCGCGCCACCAAGCGCTCTCGCACGAACGTCGCGTCGCTCGGCGAGCCAGCGATGGTATCAAAGCGGGCTCATAAACTCCTACATGCAGTCGACTTTCCGACTCAGAACAGCTACTTCACAGATCTGTCTAGTCACTTATGACGCGCCACCAAGCGCTCTTGCAAGAACGTCGCGCCGCTCGGCGAGCCAGCGACGGTAACAAAGCAGGCTCATTAACTCCTAAGTACATGCTGTCGACTTTCCGACTCAGAACAGCTACTTCACAGATCTGTCTAGTCACTTATGACGCGCCACCAAGCGCTCTCGCACAAACGTCGCGTCGGTCGGCGAGCCACTGTCGACTTTACGACTGAGAACAGCTACTTCACAGATCTGTCTTGTCACTTATGACGCGCCACCAAGCGCTCTTGCAAGAACGTCGCGCCGCTCGGCGAGCCAGCGACGGTAACAAAGCAGGCTCATTAACTCCTAAGTACATGCTGTCGACTTTCCGACTCAGAACAGCTACTTCACAGATCTGTCTTGATACTTATGACGCTTCACCAAGCGCTCTCGCACGAACGTCGCGTCGGTCGGCGAGCCAGCGACGCGACGGTAACAAAGCGGGCTCATTAACTCACGCTGAAGACTTTCCGACTCAGAACAACTACTTCACAGATCTGTCTATTCACTTATGACGAGCCACCAAGCGCTCTCGCACGAACGTCGCGTCGGTCGGCGAGCCAGCGACGGTAACAAAGCGGGCTCATTAACCCCTACATGCTGTCGACTTTCCGACTCAGAACAGCTACTACACAGATCTGTCTAGTCACTTATGACGCGCCACCAAGCGCTCTCGCACGAACGTCGCGTCGCTCGGCGAGCCAGCGACGGTACAAAGCGGGCTCATTAACTCCTACATGCTGTCGACTTTCCGACTCAGAACAGCTACTTCACAGATCTGTCTAGTCACTTATGACGCGCCACCAAGCGCTCTCGCACGAACGTCGCGTCGCTCGGCGAGCCAGCGACGGTAACAAAGCGGGCTCATGAACTCCTACATGCTGTCGACTTTCCGACTCAGAACAGCTACTTCACAGATCTGTCTATTCACTTATAGCGCGCCACCAAACACTCTCGCACGAACGTCGCGTCGCTCGGCGAGCCAGCGACGGTAACAAAGCGGGCTCATGAACTCCTACATGCTGTCGACTTTCCGACTCAGAACAGCTACTTCACAGATCTGTCTATTCACTTATAGCGCGCCACCAAACACTCTCGCACGAACGTCGCGTCGCTCGGCGAGCCAGCGACGGTAACAAAGCGGGCTCATGAACTCCTACATGCTGTCGACTTTCCGACTCAGAACAGCTACTTCACAGATCTGTCTATTCACTTATAGCGCGCCACCAAGCGCTCTCGCACGAACGTCGCGTCGCTCGGCGAGCCAGCGACGGTACAAAGCGGGCTCATTAACTCCTACATGCTGTCGACTTTCCGACTCAGAACAGCTACTTAAACAGATCTGTCTAGTTAGATAGATAGATAGATACTTCATGGATATGACTGTAGTGCCTTCGGTCACTGAAAAGATATCAATACAGCTAGTTAAAAAGGTTCATTATAATCTATAAGGTCATTTTACACAAAAAAGAGAGACAACCATAAAACATTATCTTTGTCGAAGCAAAATTCCAAGACTCTTTACTCGGAAAACTCAACCTTTTCACGGGAAAAATATACCCACTGACATTTAACTACTCTTTGCCACTGTTTGAACATAACCGGGGAGATGGAAAATTTTAATAAAATATGTTTCCCGCATAAACTGGCATCTTCTACGTCACGTCCCTTACGAATCCTTTAAACAGTAGCAATGTTTTCCCGTGAATTATCGTCCCTATATCTCAGCAGATAAGAACTAGATTAGCTTGCGTTACGAGCAAAGGAAAATTTGTAACGATAAACTATGCCACCGCTATAAGGAAAAGATGTGCCAAGATTATGAAGTAGTTTTAAAATATGCCCACTTGTTATAATTTATTGTAATGCTTTTTGCTTTTCCGTTTACGTAATTGTAACTATGTTTTGATGAGACTGGTCCTTTCAGTTATATCAGCTAAAAAGGCAATTTTAGCGTCATAAAAATATTTATATTAGAAGTACTTACTTGTTCCTGACAATGTGTGTTATTGGTACCTTTTTAGTTATTGTGAATTAATATATATATAGCTACTCGTGCTGATTGGCCACTGACTGACTGATTGATCACCTCTCCTGAACAATTTTGTATGAAAAAATTTTTTTTCATGGATGGAATCGTATAGAGGGGAAAAATTCATGAGGAGGAAAAATACGGAGAAAGCTGATGATTGAGGATTTCGGAGACGGGTGAAGAGCACGGCCACGGTATCGAAGATAGGTGGGGGGTGCTCGACCAAATGTCATTTGAAACATCATCCAATTGGCAGTGAGCTGAAAAAAAATTCAAAATGGCGGATTCAAAATGGCCGCTATTCGAATTTCGTCGATATCTCGGAAAGTATAAAAGATGGAAGAACGGTTTCTTGACAAGAGTTGATCAGGATCCGAAGGTCTATACGATGGATAGAAAAAAAATTCAAAATGGCGGAATTTCATAGAAAATGTATGGGGAATTTTGAAGGGGTTTTTATGGGCGGGAAGACAGCACGCGGGCCACATGTGGCCCGCGCCCCCACGCGCCCTACTAGTTTAGTATATTGTTTTTTTAGGGTACCCTATTAAGGATCTGTACAATGTACATTCTGAAACAATATTTGATTTATCTCACTGGCATAGTTTTTCAGGAATATAATAGCATTTCCCGCCGCATTTTGGGCATTAAAGATCTCTTTTCCGAGCAGGTGAGATGAAAATAAAGTTTTGCGGTTCTTCAACAAAAGTGATTGTTGCCATTTTAGTCCTTTTGTAGTACGGAACCCTTGGTGGTGATACATTTCACTGATTTTTCACTTTTATTACGGATCCCTAAAATGAGTTTCAGTGCACCTAAAAACTTCCAAATATGCGTGCCACGTTCAACAAATAACTAATTGTGAAAACATGCCTTTACTACGGAAAAACTACAATGTAAAGTGAGTTAAAACCGGGTGCATTAAATAAATTAGTTAAATACAACATTTTTCTCGTATTTACCCAGTAATTAAATAACTATTGTTTGTCACATTAATTATTTAGTTATTATGAAGATGATAGAATGTATGTGTGTATGTTTGTTTTTCCCACACGTCGCTACCTTAAATAGATTTGGCTGTGAAATGAAGATAGACAATATTCTAGAGACTAGATTAACACTAGATATTAATGAATTAGTCAGGAAAAATCTATGATTTTCGTGGAATTTGTGGGAAATCGAAATTCACGCGGGCGAAGCCGCAGGCAACAGCTAGTTTGAAAATAAAGTATAAGTAGTAAACCAGTTTTTAAGACAACCTGTTTTTACACGTGTAACTTATTAAAGCCTAGATTTTTGCCTAGATTAGGTACTATAGTATCGCGTAATACAAAGCCTGCGTGCCGCGTCTGTTGCACTATAACTATACACGATGTCCAGGGTTCGATGTCTAAATTAGGAAAAACAACTTTTAGTTATTATGGTATCTGTAACATTCTTTTGTCATGTCAGAATAGGTAAGTTACTGGTTGCATGTTCCTTATGCAAAGAATCAACAAGGCTGTATAGCCTACAAATGCTGATATTATTATTGCATTATAATTGATGGCGTTTAAACCAATCTCAAAATGTGGCTAAGTAAAATCTTGAATTATAAGTATAAATACAAACAAAAGGCCAGACTAACATTATTACTTATATTGGGTATTTAAAAAAAGAATAAATATGGACTTGAATTTTAAAAATAAAATTAACAAATTAGTTTTTACTTCGAAATTGTTTCGGTGAAAAAATATTAATGTAATCTAACTAAATAACAGAACAATGGCATTTCATAAAACTAACGGTTTTATTTTGTACTTTTAATTAATAATCCGAATTCTTACTAATTTCACGAAATCACACTTAGATCAAAGGTTAAGATAAGATAAACGGATTACATTTAGAAATTAACTACCGGAGTTGCCAGTTTTTAATTCTTTCTTTATCAATTTAAGGTATATTCGACGAAATTAAATTAATTTTGTGTTTTTTTTTCAAGATGTGAAATTATTATTATAACATATTATTGTATTCGTAGGTATCTTTACTACACCACTAGGTAAGTATAGTTCTTATAGAAGTCCCAATGGCATGCACAAGATATTAAATCTCGCCATTCTAGTAATTTTTTTTCAAGTTATTGACCATTTGATGGTAAGTGATGATGCAGAGCTGAAGATTTTCGTAATAACTTAAAAGGAGTGTAGGTACTTTACCCGGAACCCAATCAGTTCGAACCCTAACTTTGCTTCGGGATGGTAATTCACAGTTTGGTTTTCTCATCAAACTAGACTTTAGTAAATTTAGAAATTATAGCATTCCAAAAAATTGTGACTCATTCGGGGTATCTAACTCGGGACCGTCCGCATAAGGCCCAGTATCCATCAAAGTGGAGAGGAGAGGAGAAGAGAGATTTTTTTACAACCAATCAGAGTTCGTTATTTCTGTATCTCTTCGTTTAGCTTCAATACAAATTAATCAAGCGAAGAGAACATAATATGTCTTTTTTTTAGCCGACTTCAAAAAAAGGAGAACGGTCTACAATTCGTCGGAATCTTTATTTTTTTTTTTATGTGTTTCCCCATTTACTCGAAGATGCTTGGACCAATTTAGATAATTCTTTTTCTATAGATTTTTGTGACGCAAGCGAGCAAGCGGCGTGGGAGAGCGAAGAGGTCTGTACTTTCCCGCTGCCTTATGCCTTTTGTAGTTTTCCAGTTTATTGTAGGGCTTATAGTACAGGTTTATGTACACAATTCGATTCAAATCCTCCATACACTTACAGCCAGCGCCATCTATGGATGTCAGCATGTAAGTGGCTGTCCAACTTGTACTAACATGTAATATGATATGTACGTAGCGTATTCCTATTCCGTTTTCTATAAGTACCTAATTACCTACTTACTATAAATTTGCATCGGCGTTCGAGTATGTGCGTGCGCGCCGCTGCATCGATTTATTGTACTACCTACTACCATTTTACATTCAGTAATAAACGAGCCGTTTGAAGTGATGGGTGTTTCATTTTTAGTCACATATTCATCACTTGTACTAACCTTACTGACACCTCATATCTCCGCTACGCACAGCACATATCTTCTCCGCTTTGGTGGTTACGGGGCCTAATACCTCAACGTAAGAAACTGCAGTTGGTAGGTTATAAGTCTGAGATACTACAACGTCATTACCAATAATCTAGATAAGTCTAGAAAAAATAAGCAATGCGTAGCGATAACATCACTTTCCCTCGTGCGCCGGCGCAGAGCGCGCAGTCAGTGAGCCGCGTGCGCAGATAATTTCTGAGATAAAGTCTCATATCGAATTACACTTATAGACCTAACATCTCGGTGAATGCGAATTTATTTTACGCTGAACCTCATCGGATGAGGTTCAGCGTATTTTTTGTTCAAACAGTCCTTAACTATCTTAAAACCATGACTCTATTTGCCTTCCATCTTCCAGCCTCTTCAATATTTCCATACATTTTCTAATTAATGCAAATAAATTTCATTCTATGAAAAAAAAAATCCGCCATTTTGAATTTTTTTTTCTATCCATCGAATAGACCTTCGAGTGCTGATCAACTCTTGTCAAGAAACCGTTCTTCCATCTTTTATACTCTTCGAGATATTGGCGAAATTCGTTTGGCGGCCATTTTTAATCCGCCATTTTGAAAAGTTTTCTAGCTCACTGCCAATTGGATGACGTTTCAAATGACATTTGGTCGAGCACCCCCACCTATCTGCGATACCCTTGGCTGTGCTTTTCACCCGTCTCCGAAATCCTCACTCATCAGCTCTCTCCGTATTTTTCCTCCGAACGAATTTTTCTCATCTATACGAAACGCATAGTGAAAAAAAAAATTTTCATACAAAATTGTTCAGGAGAGGTGATCAATCAGTGAGTGAGTCAGTGAATCAGCACAAGTAGCTATATATATAGTAACTAGTAGGGCGCGTGGAGGCGCGGGCCACATGTGGCCCGCGTGCTGTCTTCCCGCCTATAAAAATATCATCACCGACAGCCTTTAATTTTCACCATAGATTTTCTATGAAAATATAAAGTCCGCCATTTTGAATTTTTTTTCTATCCATCGCATCGTGTAGAACTTTGAGTCTTGATCAACTCTTGTCAAGAAACCACTCTGCCATCTTTTATACTCTTCAAGGTATTGGCGAAATTCGTTTGGCGGCCATCTTGAATCCGCCATTTTGGATTTTTTTCAGCTCACTGCCAATTGCATGAGGTTCCGAGTATTTTTTGTTTGCGCAGTCCCCACCTAACTATAATACCTTGCCCGTGCTCCTCGACCGTCTTAGAAACCCTCAATCATCATCACATTCCATATTATTATTCTCTGGAAGTTCTCTGAAGAAGCCCATCAAACACTTGCAAAGTTTTCAACTTTTCGTCTCTTCAACATTCGTCATACATTTTCTATGAAAAAAATAAAGTCCGCCATTTTGAATTTTTTTTCTATCCATCGTATAAACCTTTGGATCCTGATCAACTCTTGTCAAGAAACCGTTCTTCCAACTTTTATACTTTCCGAGATATCGACGAAATTCGAATGGCGGCCATTTTGAATCCGCCATTTTGAATTTTTTTTCAGCTCACTGCCAATTGGATGAAGTTTTAAATGACATTTGGTCGAGCACCCCCCACCTATCTTCGATACCCTGGCCGTGCTCTTCACCCGTCTCCGAAACCCTCAATTTTTTTCTTCTATACGACCTCATTCACGAAAAAAAAATTTTTCATACAAAATTGTTCAGGAGAGGTGATCAATCAGTGAGTGAGTGAGTGAGTCAGTGGCCAATCAGCACGAGTAGCTATATATATATAGTAATGTACAATGTACATTTATGTAAAATATGTATATTTCCAGCCAAATTGGTCAAATCAGAAAAATCAAAGTCGGCGTATCAGGATTTACCTTAAGTCAAAATTACTTCTCAAGGATACAAACCTTGGACCCCCAAAAAAGAGGCTGGACTTAATAAACATCTTCGTAAAAAATAATAATCTCAAAAAATATTTTTATCCGTAAGAATTCGAACAAAAAAACTCTCCCTCCGATATAATTTCGGCTGTAATATAATAAATCACATTCCTATAAATATTTAAGTGTCTCCGATGCTAATAAGATTATCTTCATTGTATTACATTTTTCCATTCTTCTCAGATATTGAGAGGACATCCACTTTCGGGATTTGATGCTTTGACTCTTATTTCGTGAGTGCCGAAAAATATAATATTCAATCACTTTTTATCTGATATTGTTATGATCACACATAATTATCACAGTATCACATCACACTAATATTATAAAGGCGAAAGTTTGTGTGTGTATGTTTCCTACACCTTCACGCCGTAGCTACTTAAGTGATCAGGCTAAACTCTAGATTATAATTAATTTCGATACTTTTCATCCCGATTCCATCCTAGGACACTTTTTCATTCCAAAAAATAAGTTTTTTTTTCAGATACAGATTTTTCAGATATTAGATTTCCATGACAATAATAAATTTTCGTTAGGTGTCTAGGATCGGGATTTGTTGGTCACCCTGCACCTCAGAAATAACGCTTAGCAATAAACTATCTAGATAAATGTATTGCAAATAAAAAATCTAGGTAACATAAACTGTTAACGTGAAGTTGACTCTATTTAGTATTATATAGTTTAGGTTAAGAATAAGTAGGTACAGGAATAAATAATCGTTACTTACAACAAAGATAGCATTATGTCCGAAACAAACGTTTTATTATCATTGTTTACATCTGGATAGAAAAATTGCATGTATTTACAAATATTTTATTGGCCTTAATAATGAATCAATAAGTAAACATAATTTTAAATTAACTAGCTTTTTTGCGTGTATTTCATGATTTTTGTACCATGCAAGAGTACCGTGGTTCTTGTTACAGGATAAGAGCTATATTCTCTCAAAATATCACTTTTATAGTTCCAGTACTGCTGTTAAACTTTAGTATAAAACAGAACTTTAAAACCAATATTAATCCCCCAAATTCCAGACTTTAACGTTGTACGTACGCGAAATGTTCCGAAATTTCTTCATAAATATTAACTAGGCCTTTTGAGAAGCAAATTGTCCTTAAATGAGCCGTTTTAAGTTGGAGCACAACTTTTCGGACGAGAGTTGAAAGTTCCGTACAAATTTGCATACGGATCTCTGGAGCGCTTTGACGGCGTACCCGGCTCGAGTTAAATGTAACTTTAGTTTCATTTGCATTCATATTATTATAATTATTTGTTATGAATTTGCATTACTACACACACACCTAAATTGATTAAGAAATAACTACAGCTTTAAAACCTGGTTCAAGACCTATATTCAATAGGCACTTCCTAGGCAAGCGCGCTCTACCTTAGGACTGTATCATCACTAAATATTTCCTGTCTTAAAAAATGATTGTATCCTTTGAATCGTCAAACTATAACAACATACTAAAGTTGCTTATTTAGAGAGGTATCGAATACGGTAACAGGTTGGAGCGAGTTCAATGGTTTCTCATCTCAAATACCCAAACAAATTTTCACTTTAAAAAAAACGTGGCACTCCGGGAGTGCCAATAGAAATTAACTAGAACAATCACGAGGTGTCGATTACAGTAACGGTGTCGCGTTTTCAATGGGTTTTTCCATCTCAAAAAAAGTCTTACGACGTGAACCTTGACGTGCACCTTGACGGTCTTGTCGGTGACCGCACTCACCTAGGCTCCACTGAAAACCAGCGCTGCAGCTTGCTGCAGCTTTATGCTGAGTGGGGACCTATGTTTGGTCACTTAGAATCATAAATAACTAGATAAGTATTTTTTGCTATAATTATTTTCATTAATTGTTAGTGTTAAATATGTGTGTTTTGTGACCAAATAAAAACCTTTTCTTTCTTTTCTTTCTTTCTTACGTGCCTACAGAAATTTTCACTTTATAAAAAGATTTACTAACATTGTTTCGCGCTAGGCAAGTTCACACCCCCTTTTGGATGATGGCCGAAATTGACGCGTCTAACGCGCTTAAAGAAATTTTCACTTAAAAAACACTTGCCACACCAGAAGTTGCGATGGAAAGGAAATAAGGACAATCACGTGAGGTTACGATTACGGTACAGTGTCGCTTGTTCAATGGTTTTTTTTCATCTCAAAAAATGGCTAGCGTGGCTAAAGAAAATTTCACTTTAAAAATGTTAGGTACTAAAATTGTTTCGCACTAGGCAAGTTCAAGGCCCAGCCTGTAACCTCGTATATTTAGAGTTTACGAGGCACAGGAAGTGCAGCAAGACGCGCGACGAGGCATGTTTATAAATACAGCACTCTCACCTTCGGCTGTTGGCCGAAATTATCACGTCGGCGCGTGTGAGACAAGTCGTGAGCGACAGCGAGTTTTATTAGGGTTTGAGGAAAAATACCTCCCCGAATGCCGTAGCGGTAGTGGTACAGTTTAAAGATGATCTTTTAACATTGTGGTCTTGACTTCTGCGTAGGAGGTCGTGAGTTTTATTCCTACAGAAATGTATGTATTAGGAGCACGAATCTAGTTTTATTCTTTGGTTATTTTATCAAGCTATGTTATTATCTAGTACCCATAACACAAGCTATCGCTTTCTTTGAGGCTAGTTTACGATATGTGTGTAATGCTCTGATATTTTTGTTATTTATCTTTGAAACCCTTGGAGTTTCGTAAAGACCCTCGTTCTCTTTAATATTATGTAATCTAGGGTTTTTACAACGAATAAAGTTTTTAAGTTTTGTTTAAGTTGAATCTACTCTTCGAATTCTTTGATTACACATTCCAGTGTGATGTGAAAGTAAATTGTTTTTATTCAATATTTATAATTGCCCCTATAATATCTATAAATAAATAAATATATACGGGACATTTTACACATCGCAATCTAGCCCCAAAGTAAGCAATAGCTTGTGTTATGGGTGCTAGATGACTGATCAATATACATACCTACATACTAATATACATAAATATAATTTATTGAAAAACACCCAGACGCTGGAAAACATGCATGCTCATCACACAAACATTTACCAATAGTGGGAATCGAACCCACGACTTCCAGCGCAGACGGCAGATTCGCTACCACTACGCCATTTGGTCTTCTATATCTGCGATTAGCATGTCTTATGGTAACTAAAGTCGTTTTAAACGTTAAATCATTTAAGTAACACGCTGTCGCCCATGACTTAGACCCGCGTAGAGTGCAACACACTGAGGCATCATGGCCCTGGCTGGGCCAGTCGCCTTAGCCCAGACGCTTTGTCATATTCGCGAGAAGATCAATCTTTCACACCTACATCTCCGCGATACTTACTGAGGGCTGAATCACGTCAGTTTATCTCTCAAGTGATAATGGAACTCGACTCTATCAAATGCCTCGTTGCAAATATTATAGTCATCTAGAGGTTTTTTTGTATAGTAAAGAATGATGAGATGAGAAAGACGTTCACCTGATGTTAAGTGATATAAATGCCCATGTCAGATTGCAGTGCGTCTTAAAATTTTGCATTGCAATATCTTACGACACACTGCACTACGCTAATCATTCTAAGACATCAGTTGTTAGGTCTCATTTTTACCCACGACGGAACGGAGTACGGGTATATGCGTTTAGGGTGAGAGACCGTTTGTACATTACTCTATTTAAAAGATTTTATGTTTGTTTGTATGTTAAATTGTTCACAAAAACCAATAATGCAAAAATATTTTTGTTTGTTTGTTTGTTTGTTTGTTGGTTTGTTTGTTTGTTTGTTTGTTTGTGTGTTCGTTTGTGCACATCGATGTTCCCATTTATTTCAAGAACGGCTTGACCGATTTAGATGCAGTTTTCTGAATAATGTTTGGTGTTCAGCGGCAATGGTTCTTAGATAGTTGTTACGAACATCGATCACCAGGGGGCGCCATAAAATACATTTATATTGCAAACGAATGTTCCCATTTATTTCAAAAACGGCTTGACCGATTTAAATGCAGTTTCCTGTATAATGTTTGGTATTCATTGGCGATGGTTCTTTGATAGTTGTTACGAACATCGATCACCAGGGGGCGCCATAAAAAACATTTACAGAGCAAACGAATGTTCTCAATTATTACAAAAACGACTGAACCGATTTGGATACAGTTTTGTATAAAATATTAGTGAGTCATTGGCAATGGTTCGTAGATAATTGTTCTTGTGATTGAACATCAGGGGGCGCCACAATAAACGTCTCTTTATGACTTGGAAGAGATGATGCCTTCAAACGCTGCTAGAGGAGCTAATGGCTAGTTTGAAGATTAATTTTCATTTTTTAATAATAATATAATTTAAATTACATTAATATATTAATCGGAAAACTATAAAACAAGTGGAAAATTAAAAAATTTTAAAACACCCACGACTTTTGCAGACTTGTAATTGAAAAAGGATTAAATAATTTTTTTGAAACTCCCCGACTAAAGGAAAGTAAGAACTAAGAACCTATCAGTATAATTACAAATCCAAGAAAATCCGTCGGAGCTGCCATTGCTATTTTCGTTTCCAATATCAATTAATGTAATTAAAAAAAAAACTGGTAAACAGCACCATCAACACCGTCATAGGCAAAACACAGCAGCTCCGGCGGATTTTCTTGGATTTGTAATTATACTGATAGGTTCTTAGTTCTTACTTTCCTTTAGTCGGGGAGTTTCAAAAAAATTATTTAATCCTTTTTCAATTACAAGTCTGCAAAAGTCGTGGGTGTTTTAAAATTTTTTAATTTTCCACTTGTTCCCTGTAATTACATCGGCGTATACCGATATCTCTTTAAACCGATATACATAGTAAATACATTATACTGCTTCTCGGTAATATCACGGCAGAATAACTGCGGGGCTAGACAAAGTCACAGTCGTTTGGCGTTAACGCTAGTCGACAAAAATGTATGGACAAAACAAATGACGGAAGAAAAACCACGATAATAACAGCGTGTTTAGTATTATTATTATTATCGTGGTTTTTCTACAGTCATTTGTTTTGTCCATACATTTTTGTCGACTAGCGTTAACGCCAAACGACTGTGACTTTGTCTAGCCCCGCTAACATTGCGGTGGTACCTTCCCGGACGAATTCCACAAGAAGAGTCCTATTAGTGTTTAGAACCGATTATTATGATTTTTTGCGTAGGACTGACAACGGTGTTTATCAAACCTCTTACTTAGTGAGAAATATGGCAAAACAACGTTGTCCTGGTCAGCTAGCAAAAGGCGAAAGATACGATTTGAAGGGAAACCAGAGTAAGTGGTCAGCTATAGTAGTGTTATTATCTCGCTGCAGACTCGGCCATAAATCATTGGAGTGTTTCGCTTTTGTTGTTCACTAAAATACAAAAGCAGCAGTGAAGCTCAGCAGTGAAATACAAAAGCGAAACACTCGGATGATTTATGACCGAGTCTGCAGCGAGATAATATCACTACTATAGTAGGTATAATATAATATTTTACAGCTAAAAAGAAACTACGTCAACCAAATTATCATAAACTTGTCAAGTTTTAAGTAATTTGCTAATTAGCTAATACAAAAGCTTATAAATTGCAGCAAAATTCAGCATTACCATACTGCACTGTGTCGCCCTATGGGAAAATAAACAGCATGGAAAGGAGTGGCAATGCATTACCATCATTCATATTTTACTAATTTTATTGCTCGAGATTACAATTTATGGCCATTGTAGTCCGGAAGGGAGTGGGAAGTTTTACAGAGGTATTTGATAAAGGTTAACACTGTATAAAAGTTAAAGCATATTTTTGATAATCAGAAAAAAGTAGCACAAATTGACTTTGTTTATAATGCGCTATTTGAAGAACACGCTTTTTTAAATAGAATTAAGGGCCATCTCTAGTGAAAGATTTATATCCGATGATTGAGCTGGAATTTTGCCAATTATTTTATAAGGTTTTGGTTGGTTTGCGTCATACTACCTTACTTGTCAAGGTTTATAGTTATACCAATTCATTTTGTATTGTGGTCATTAAAATTAATTTTATGGTTATGAATTTCTGCAAAGTACTGCTCACATCAATTGATAATAATTCTTCTACATTTTTTCAGAGGTATGTGAAGCCTTCCAAAAAAAACTTTTTGTTGTCCTTGGCCAGTGGTGGACCTTAAAAAGGTTTTAGTTCACGACCCCAACGAATAGTACCATTTATTTATTTTATTTTTTTATAACATTTTATTATAACATAAACAATACAATTGTCTTATATGCTAATTCTCAGCTAGTGCAGCAAAAACCACCGTCGGTTTTTCTGTGCACTGCCGTACACTCATACTACATACATACCATACACTCATACTACATACATACCATACACTCATACTACATACATATCATACATACCATAGACATACCTATTAAATTTTCAGTTTTCTCAAACACCCCCTTTAAATTTGCAAACGCTCTTTAGGTTCATTCGTGGTGTGCTGACCAATGAAATTAATATGAAGTCACCTTTATTTTGTTTGTATAGAGTAGACTTGTAGAGGACGAGGAAAAATTGTTATTAATAATACTCCTGATACTATCTTGACACCTCGGTCGTAACAATAGGTAAGAAATTAAGTATTGTCAGCTAAAAAAGGATATAATAACTATAGTTATTATCTAGTTGTTGTTGTAAAAACGAAAAACCTAGCTTTCTGGAATAATACAATTTCCTAATAGTCAAAGAGTTTTAAAAATATAGTTAGAACCGGTATTTTCTATATTATCTCGCCTAACCATTACATTAAGAAATTAACCATTTTCAATATGAATCACATGTGACTCATTTTCAATAAATGACTCATATTTAACGTAAGTATACGTATCTACCCACTACTGGATGCAAATAATGAGTTATTTGGCAATAACTACAGTCAGTTGGGGGTTGTTCAGGATTCACACACAAGCAAGTTTTTATGGAGAATAGTGCTAGTCGACCACCTCTCGGGCTACTTTTTAATCAATGTGTATGACCATTAATAGCTGTAGTTAGGGCAAATTTCGCTGCCCACGGTGCAATGAAATGGGATAAAAAGGAAAGCACTTGCAGCCCGCATGGCTGCATATGTTAATCCCGTAAGTGCGACAAAGAGCGCAATAGGCGGCCGTTTTCCTATTTTATTGCACCACTTTAATAGAGTGTAAACTAAAAATTTCTTAAAATATCTGTACGATAAAATTGTCATAAGGTACTGCCAGAAGGAAATTACGTCGCATGTCTAGAAGGAAATACGGCAATAATCTTAAGGACGTTCAAAAGAAAGCTTTAACAACGTACTGTTAAAATAAACTCATCAACAAAAATGTATAAACGCGTAATTATCGTTTAAAAGTAATGCTTTCATTTCCTAACGCTAGACTGTCCGACATTTCTTTGAAGATGCTGAAAAAATGCGCAAGACTGTTCAGATAGTCTGTGCCAATAGTAGTTCCTTTTTGACAAATTGGCCTTAATCTTTGACAGCAACGGTGCACGGTGGAAATAATTGTAGACGAATTAATTTTCCTTTCGAACTTGTGGTCATTACCCATTTCGAATTTCATGTGGTCGTATCTATTAAAATTAAACCTTAATTCATTAATATAGCTTTCTCCACCCTTCCTAAACAACAGTAAATAAAATTATGTCATAAACTCACAGTCCTCTGTACAAGCAATATGCTTACAGTCACAGATTCCAGTTTTCATATAAGTGCCTGTAAATTGGGTCTGTCTGAAAGAATAAACTATTTGATTTATATGTTTTAGTAGGAAAGATTAAGTTGTTTTGCTATTGAAATATCCGCTTCTTGAAAAGATTCTGTATAGTACAATATGCGGGAACACTGCCCACATGAAAGATCACACACAATTTTCCAACCCTTTCGTCGACGTACGTTTCGTCCCGATACCGGTATATCCTCAGGAGATGTTGACTTCACAATGCGGAATCGTAGAGTCACTCTACGATGGACACAAAAGAATGAAAATCAAACACATTGTCGTGATTCAATTTGTGACTATGGTCCGTTTTCGTTGGTTCGTCTCTTGAATATCTGTAAAATAGTTAATGTTAAAGCGGCCGGAGTATAGTCATAGCGTCAAGGAAACGTCGTTTTCATTTGAATGGATCAAATGAGGTGGTAACTGCAACGAAACGGGACGGCGGCGCGAAACAATAGAGTTTTATGTGCCCAATTAAACTTAACGGCTAGGAAATTAAGTCGGTATCGCGGGACGAGCGTCCGCCATTTTCTTTTTGCGGCGGCGTCCGTTCGCGCGCTTTTCAACGTCAATTGACTTTTTATGCCCCGGGGTTTATTAAAACTAGCGTAGTCCTTACTTACCTAGTGTAGCGGTCTTATCGCCTCTAGTTTTATATTAGATCGCTGACTTTTATTGCTTTTTATTATAATGTAGAAATAATTTAGATTTTAACCGCAGCTCATGACTTTTATTTGACTCAAAAGATACTATAACTAAGTAAAGATTATAATAAAGGCGAAAGTTTGTAAGTGTACAATTATTATGTGTATGTTTGTTACTCCTTCATCCCGCAACTACAGAACCGATTTAATTGTGGAGTGGAGTGGAGATAGATTTAACCCCGAATAAACAATAAGGCTACTTTTTACCTCTTGGCTAGCTACCACCGTATCAGCTATACGCACCTCCGAGCGATCAAGCGTTACGGCGCGAAGCTGTGTAAAAAGAAACCGTTCGGGGTGCATTACTTAACCCTACCGAGCTAGTCCGATAAAGTTTCGGCTGCATCACACTTACCAACGACGATCGATGAGATAGCAAACACGTGTTTAACTTTTAGCCATTTGTCAAAATTCTATAATACTGAGCGAAGTACATGGTGTCCTAACTACTGGGGTCAAAACAAGCATTTTTGGCACCGGTAAACTGGCGACCTTTTTCGGGTGGTCCGCCCTGTCCAGAGTATATGTCTATCAAAACGTAAGTCAAGGAAGTTTATGCATCCTATAACCGAAGCGAACCGAAATAAATCGCATAAACGTGGACATTAGCCCGCGTTTACATCCAGGCGTTGCAGATCTTGCAGCAGGTACACTGCGTCGTAAATCCGGGCACAAACACCAAACATACCGCTAATTTGCCCACCAGACCTTGAGTGTACGTAAATAATGTACACGTGTACACAGTACATGCATCATACAGTGCATGCATTGCATCGCATCCGATATTGGCAGTCGAAGACGAAGACGAAGTCTCTACACATATAAAACTGCTCAGTCATTTACTTGTATTGTTCCTGTACTGCACGCTCTAACTTATATACAATTACTTAACTTATAACGTTCCGTTAGAAAAAATATTCCTCTCTTTGGCCAGTAGTGTGATTATAAGATGTAATATAAATACCGCACAGAACAACGAAAATAACATTCATCTGATCTGATCCGTGAAATAGCGTCTGCATATTTCTTTGTTACAGGATTTACACTTGGTTCAACCGGTGAACCTATCACGAAATGTGTCTCAAAAATCAGCACTTAAAATACTAGAACGTAAACCTAAATGCTTAAAGTTAACAGTCTGCTACGATTGTTCTAAAGGAGGATGGTCAGATTGCATGCATTATGAGACCCAGTGATAGAGGTAACGTACATCATGAAAACTTATCAATATTTGTAGAACGGGATATAACCAACAAAAAAGCTAATGGTAAGTAAGCCTAATTCAGTGGGAGAAAAAAGTTATATGACTATAACTAGAAGATAACCTCCAATAATTTAATTAAATCATGAACTACTTTTACCCCGTTTTTACCTTAGTTTACTGTTCAAGTCTATCAGAATCTTATAATATGTAGGTACCTACCTACATATCTAGCTAATATAACGTTCCATCTCTACCTATTTAGAAAGTACCTACCTTTCAGGTTATAGGAAGCATAGGCGAAGGGAGGCTAAAAAGCCACGCACTCTATGCCACGCAGAGTTACAAGTCGCAGACGCACAATAGCCCCTTTCAAGTGTCAACTGTCAATTGTCAGAATCAAAATGGCGCGGGGCACATAACGTTCCATTTTATTACTGAATATTCATATTATTAGTTAAAGCTGTTGTTATACACGCATTTTGATAAATATATTTTTTGTAATGTAATAAATATTGATTAAAAAAGTATGTCATAGATAAAATATCATACCTTTTTTTATAAAAATAAATCGATGGCCTAGAAAAACAATCTAATTACATATTTTTGCTTAGTGAAAAGTAACGTAAGCCGGACTCGAACTGCATCTGACACAAGTTGCGTTTTGTTACTGCAAAACGACTTGGTTTACTAAATAATTGGAATAATTTCTATCTTTTGTCTCCCGCTGCGTACATCGCGAATAATTTTTCTTTAAATATTGTTTAAACTTCTAAATATAATAAATATAAACTTGAGGCTGTTCGGTCATTTGTTAATTTTAAAAAGGTGTGGGGTAGTCGTGACCAACCTCCTTTAAGGGCTAGTTTTTGAGACATAGTTAAATCAACCAAATGGTTAAAATTGGGAACAAATATTAACCATTGGGTGATTACCAATTTAAAATATATATTGATTTAATTATGTCTCAAAAAACCAGCCCTACGTCAAGTCCATGTGAGGACAATTAGTATTTATCTGTGGCGAGGGTTATCATGATGACGTCACATTACCTCACGTTGATAGAATTAATTCAGAACTGTACGCTAGTTGTGCTGTGGCGTACCCGTGTGTGCAGTCAAGGGCGAACCTTGCACTTTTAGCGATAATGCGTGTTAATTGTACTATAACGACTCACTCTTCATGCTTTCGCATATCATTTACTTTTGGGTTTTTTTATAGATATTCTTGTCATAATTATAAAATTAAAATAATCTTAACATTATAAAAATTAAAATTATAAAAGTAGTGCCAATAAATTCCCCCGTATCACCCCGTCAGGCGTCATCACTCGTTCCCGTCAACACTCGTTCCCGTCATCATCAGCCCTCCGATTAAGAATATTTCGATAACATATTTTTATCGAATGATTCGATAAGTTATCGTACGATAAGATGAATTTTCAATTCAGATTAACCGTAATCCAGAGAGAAATTCTTGAAATCGAAACTAAATCTAACTGAAGTAGATAGAGAGAGCTATATCATTATTTGCGCATAGAATCAGCCTAGCCGTTCACTTTTTGAATTCCATGAAAAAATCATCTAGGTTTGAATAGGTTATTTTCCCTTACAATCACGCCATATTTATCCAATCAGATCATTAAATTAAAGCCAAGGAAGGAGTGCCGAGTGCAAATATCTTTTTCCACGCGCTAGCTGAATAGCAGAGGCGAGTAGAACTCTGCTTCATTGTGGCGGAGGTATCCCCCCACTCGGCACATCCGCTTGACATGTGGAGGGGGAATTATAATATTGGAGCGTGCGCCCGCATAAAGTTCAAATAGCGCTTTTTTCTTACAAATGCACAAGCTTTTATGTGTTTGCATAGAAAGGGGTTGGTATTGAGCGCTCGGCAAAGAGCGTTTTATTTTACAGATATACCAAATAGGCACATACTGCTAATTGAATTATTTATTATTATAATAGAATAGAATACATTTATTTATCAACACCACACATAAAGTTACTTAACACCATATTTATAACTATTCAAGTATCCAATTAATTGAATGTAATTCAATCTTCCTGATTATCGTGGAGGGACCTGCACCCTCTACGTGTTACGCTTAAAGATGAAAGAATTATGTATCACACAGGTGTTCTTTTTTAAATTAGACGATCTATACTTACCTAGGGCCTCGACGACCACGTTTGCTACTGCGGGACATTGTACCATATCATCGGCGGCCGCCGGATATCAGAGATCTGCCACGAGACCAGCGGGGCTAGACAAAGTAACAGTCGTTTAGCGTTGACGACAGTAGATAAAAATGTATGGACAAACCACGTGACGAATGAAAACAAATTAAAGCAGAATCTACTTTATGCTTAACGTTGCTCACTGTCGACTGTCAATTGTCATGCGAAGTACGCTAAAGTTATCTACAAGGTCTGCGAGAACGCCAGGGAGCGTTCAAATTGTCATAGTCGATTTTAAAAAAAAAGCGTGTTTTCCTCTATCGGTCACGTGGTCTGAAAAGTTGGTGAAGGAAGATCTCCCAAGTTACAACGAAGCTGGGAAGGTCCTTATAAGGTGATTACTAAAATCAACGATGTTACCTTTAATTAATCGTTTAGTATTAACGTAACGTATCTTTAGAACATCTTTGGTCCTGCCATATTTAAATGTTTCGATTGGCTTTTTCTCAGGTTGATATAGGTGTTTGGTGGTATACAAAGTATCTACTTTATGCATAAAGTAGATTCTGCTTTCATTTGTTTTCATTCGGTCACGTGGTTTTTCTACAGTCACATGGTTTGTCCATACATTATTATCTACTGTCGTCAACGCTAAACGACTGTTACTTTGTCTAGCCCCGCTGACGTTAGCATTACTACACCGCTTCCTCGCCGCTGAGGGGCACCCACCGGGACACCAAGTGCGGGCACGACCTTGCTGAGCAGCGGGTGCAAGCCACGCCACATTGACCTACCTCCACTCCGCTGCGTTAACTATTGGGATGGGCCATATCCCCGATCAGCCACAACGATGGCGGTAGCGGGACCAGAACCCATTGTCCCAATACCGTTCAGTGAGTACAAATCATGGCTACTGCACAAAAACACCGCACAGATACATGCACAAATATGGGAACTCACTGCAGACTGTAGGCAAGCAAGAACAGCTCTAACACACTTAGACAAACACCTAACAGATAAACTTCTACGACTTAGTAAAGACAAACTAAGACTAGTCGTTGGCATGATTACAGGGCACTGCTCATTAAACAAACATTTTTCCACCCTAGGAATCACGGACAGCCCTCTGTGCAGAGCCTGTATGGAGGAGGACGCGAAACACCGGCACACGTGCTACTAAGATGCACTGGAGTGTCGGACCAACGCGAGACCTACTTGGGGTCCTCAGCAACACTCCAAGACATCCTGTGCGACCTGGGAGGCCTCTTCGGATTCTGGAGTGAGCTCGGCTGGCTGGAGTGATCCGGCGAGGACCCACATCAACGACTTCACGCGCAACGAGCGAAACATCGCTTAATCGCGGAAAAGTCCCAGGAACAACAAGGACAAGGACATCCCCGATCAATTACCATCGGAAGTGAAAGATCCAACGACCGATATATCTCATTTTCCAGTAATCACGTCGGCGTGTAGTGATCTGCAAACCGAAACACAGTAATAAATTACTAGTATCACGGTGGAATTAGTGACAACGCGGTTGGTACCTATCCGGACGGACTCCACAATAAGAGTCGTATACCGTATGAAGGTATTTTTTGAATGTTTATGCCTAAAGTTTAGTCTTTGGTGGTAACCGTTTTATGCGCTCGCTAATCTATTATTTAGAGGAGGTCCGTCACGCGACCGCAATATTTCACTACTGAAATTACTTTACACGTTTTGTTAATACAAAACACTCTTTTTTTAAAGCAGGGTAGCCCTCTTTCGTGCCTGTGTAATGTGTATAAATGTAAGCAATATGGTAATTATTGTATTGTGCGATTTGAAAACTTTAGTGTTATGAAAAACTAGTACAGTACATCTAATTTAAAAACGAACACTCCTCCACGTGTTTACGTCACAGGTTGAACGAAAAATGTAGTGGAGGGGCGTTCATTTTAATTGGAACATTTCTGCCTCTTATTTATGAAAAAAAAGATGTGGCACAAGGTGTCGGTTACGGTAACAGTGTCGAGAGTTCAATGATTTTTTCCCATCTCAAAAATGGCCTAAAGTTTTCATACAAGTTGTGGCTAAGATACTGTTGGTATTATTGGCACCGATAAACTAGCGGCATTTTTTCAACCCGTCTGCCCTATACAAATAACGCTACTTTTGCTTGTATAACGAAGGTTGACGTAATGGCTTATTATCAGATTCATATATCTTTGTCTTTGTATACAATATCATATTGAAAACAAAAAACAGAGAGCATTTTAGCTTGCGTCCATTCAAAGCAAACACGCAACAAAAATATTTCAGTAATTTTAGATGCAAACTTAATTATAATGCAAAAAAGAAAATGGAGATTTTCCAAATCTTGATTATAATCATAAATATTATGTTAAAAATGAGTTTTTACAGTTGTAATCGTATTTAAAACTTATTATACATTCCCGGTGTAAATTAATTGCAAGTTGAATTATTTAAATTAAGTAGGCACCCACCTCACTTACTATGTAATGATTTGAAATGTTATAAAGTTCCGTATCACACAAATATTATATTATTATAGTGAAAGTTGTTATAATATTTGTGTATTTCTAGGTAATGTTTTTTTTACTATATGCAAGTTAGTACTTGACTGCGATCTCACCTGATGGTAAGTGATGATACAGCCTAAGATGTTATCGTACTAACTTGGAAGGGTAAGTAAATTCACCCTAACGGTTTCTACAAGCATCGCACTGGAACGCTAAATCGCTTGGCGATGGGTCTTTGCTGGTAGGGTGATAACTAGCCACGGCCGAAGCCACCCACCAGACCAGACCAGAGCCAATTTAGAAATTATCCAAAGTGGCCCGTGGTGGGAATCGAAACCGCGACCTCCCACTCGAATCCAAGCAGCGCGTGCCACTGCGCCAGGGAGATCGTGTTTGTTGTAATTTAGACAAAATCTAATCAAATTATATTACCTTTCCTATCTATTGGTAAAAACGACATGAAAACCCACTCAGTACTTTTTGGGTTTATCCCGAACTAGCTGTTGCCAGCGGCTCCACCGCGTGAATTTTGTTTTTTTTGTTTATCCCATTATAATAAACCTTACAACCACGGACTTTTTTTTAGAATTTTCATAAAAAAACAATTTCGTCATACATGGTTTTTGCCGTTTGCGTAAGTTAACCTTTTACTCAGCGCACGCAAAGGAACCTCTTTTTTTATTGAAGATAGGCTTGCGCTTGACGACAAACATGCCTGATGGGAAGCAATGATGAGGTCTAGGTTGGAGCGCGCTTGCATAGAAAATGCCTATTCATTCTTCTCTTGAAGGCACCCAGATTGTACTTGGCTGGAAACACGGAGGCTGGAAGGGCGTTCCACACCTTAGCGGACTCGGACACAAAGGAACAATTTTGTCCGTTTAAGTAATATTTTTCATTGATGATTCGTTCTTAATGGTAGCGTGATGTTGTATTTAAGCTTATAACAAACTTCTAGTTGTACCAGAGAGGTCCTCGTCAATGCCACATTAGACACGATTTAAACTAAAGCATATTGTGAAAAAATAAAGCCTTTGATTTTTGCGTTGCTATCCGGAAGTGGGCGACGGTTTACGGATCCCTAATTCGGCGTTATTATGCAGTTTTCGGAACCCGCCTGTGTAATTTACATCAAGGGCCGCGTGTCGCGGTTCGGTGCACAGATTGCAGCGCTTTTTTTTTGAATCACATTGTTCTGTGTGACTCGCGTGACGGCAACTTCACAATGATTTTTTTTCCTATATAATAAACAATTTTAGTTTTTTTTTGCTCGGAATATTACTGAAAATATTGTGTGATAGCTGCAGGTGGAAAACCATCGTATATAAATAATGAAGATCAAAGCTATTTTACCATATTCTACTATGTTATTTGTATGGTACGACAAAAACAATTTCAAATCTGCCATAAACCTTTAGTTAACGCGTAAAATCATACCTAATTTATGTACTAGTGGAGATGCAGCCAAAAAGATGTTTTCGTAAATTTCGTAGATTCCAGTGCTACTTAGTATCGCACTAGAATGCTAAAGCGATCAAATCAGAAATGAGGAGATCCGTAGATGAACCAAAGTTACCGACATAGCTCAACGTACCGACATAAATTTGACGACATGAATGGCGTAGCGGTTAGCGAACCTGCCGTCTGCGTCGGAGGTCGTGGGTTCGATTCCCACTACTGGCAAATGTTTGTGTGATGAGCATGAATGTTTTCCATTATCAGTTATCTAGCCATAACACAAACTGTCGCTTACTTTGGGGCTAGGTTGCGATGTGTGCAATGTCCGATATATTTATTTACTAGCTTTTACCCGCGGCTTCGCCCGCGTGAATTTCAGGGTTTTTACAAATACCGTAGGAGCCAAGGATTTTCTGGGATAAAAAGTAGCATACGCGATAGATAAACAGTCAACTACTACAACAACTAAAACAAACATCGGCTTGGTAGTTTTACTGCTCTTCCCGCTTCCGTCCTTAATCAGTATAGGTTCAACTACGGGGCTCAACTAAAACACACATTGTTAGCGGCGTAAGCGTTAGTTTTCAGTGACCTGCAGTTTAAAAACTATAAATACTTTCAAATTTATTTTGGGCCTTTAGTACAAATTCGCTCTGAAGCAGGAATATGATTGTTCTCCCAAAAACTGCTCCAACATCTACATTTTTCAAATTTTTATCGAAAACTATAATAGATGTAATTGTAATTTTTGTTTTAATGTGTGGTGATAATAATATCCAAAAAACCGCAGAACGAATTTTTGATACCTAGTTTAGTTTTTTAGGGCCGATGTTTCAATCGCCAGATAAACGTTTACTAAGGAATAAATATGACGTTTTAACAGATTTTGTATGGCAATCTTTCAAATTCATTTCTCAGGTAGTCTATCTGGCGATTGAAAAATCGGTCCTTAGAAATTAGATAAAATGTCGTTTTTCGGTAATATTCTGCCGCAACGCTGCATACTAATCTAACCTTACCTAACCTAACCTGGAGCTCTTCCAATTTGCAAACCTATGTAGGTACCCATTTTGACATTTATAGCATTACTATCCCATATCCCATTGCTCATCTAAAACACATAATAGCAAAACAGTAATTAGTTCAGAACCAATATTAGGCACCCATTTTCACGTTTATAGCATTATACTAACTTTTGCTCGCGGCTTCGCTCGCGTGAATTTCGGGCTTTTACAAATACCGTGGGAGCCAAGGATTAACTGGGATAAAAAGTAGCATAATTAAATTGTGTTCAGGACTAATGCTAGGCACCCATATTCACGTTTATAGCATTATAAATGTTACATATTCTATTGCTCAACTAAAACACGCATTGTTAATAGCGAAACAGTTCTAATTTCAGTATCTATATAGGTATCTACCCATTTTCACATTTACAGCATTACTATCCCATATCACATTGCTCATCTAAAACACATATTCAGAACGAATTGTTAATAACTGGCTTAGTTTTTTAGTATTAAGTAAAACGTCGTTTTTCTGATATATTCTTCCGCAACGCTGCATACAAACCTATCCTAACCTAACCTAACCTGGAGTTCTTGCAATTTCAGAAGCGATGTACCCATTTTCACACTTATCGTTATACTTTCCCATATCCCTATTATTCCCATATTAGCTTAACTAAAACGAAAATTTTCAATAGCAAAACAGTTATTAGTTTAAAACCTATGTCATATAGGTACCCGTTTTCACAGTCATAATATTATTAACCTGTTGTATATTATTGACTTATCTAAACTCATCTATCTCAACTAAAACAAAAAAGCTTATAGTGAAACAATGGTAAGTCAGAATTTATATATAGTATAGGTATTAAATATTACAGTTACATTATTACTAACCCAAAATCACATAGCGAAACAGTGATAAGTTCAAAACCTATTTAGGTACCCATTTTCACATTTATAGCATTATAATCCCATATCCCATTTTTCAACTAAAACACACATTGTTAAAAGCGTACAGTGCTAAGTTCAGAATCTATATGGTGCCTATTTTCACATCTGTAGTGATCAGTAGGTAGTAGTAATATCAGATCTGTAGTATCATTAGCTTTTGCCCACCGCCCTGCCTGTGTCGAATTCGCTTTTAACATCCTGAGGGAAACATGAATTTCCCGTTCCCATTCAATATTTCAACCTTATACCTACTTTCAAAGAAGTTTGCTTTAGCTATCTACCTATAGATGTAGCTATAGATTGCTGTAAAAATTAAGGTTTTTGAATATCCCACGGGAACTATGGATTTTCCCGGGATAAAAAGTACCCTATTATTTAATCCGGACTTCTAACTTTACGTCTGCAAAATTTCAAAGCAATCGGTTCAGTAGTTACGGCGTGAAAGCGGAACAAACATACAAACAAACTCACTTTCCCATTTATAATATTAGTAAGGATTATTTATTATCGCGAATCTGAAGTGGCAAAAATAGCTCGTAGAACCGACGGTCGTTGGGGACCCAAACTGTTGGAATGGAGACACCCACGGGAAAGCGCAGTTTTGGCAAACCTCCGACTAGATGGACTGATGACATTAAAAAGGCGCTGGATACAAGTGGCGTAAGACCTTGAGGCCTGGAAATCATTGAATGTGCAGCACCCCGACAAGCCGCCGAGGCTTAAGGGTGCCAAGCTAACAACTTGTAAATATAATGTATTTTTATTTGATTAAATAAATAAATAAAATTGCAGGAGGCCTTTGTCCAGTTGTGGACGACCGTCGTAGGCTGAAACAAACGAAAGTGTCTGTTAAAGTTAGTCGAATCAACTGAGCCTAATAATTTTTGCCGCAACAAAAAGACCACCATTGTGAACGCGGCTGTACCCAAATTGAAGATGTACAAAAATCTGCACGCTCCGGCGCGTGCTTATCGCGTGTGACGACGCCTTTATACGCGTCTTCGGTAATATTTGTATATTATTACACACCACAATATATGCAATAAAACGATGTGAGTAATTGTTTTATCACATGCGTATTTTTTAAAATACCGCAAAATGTAGCTAAATTGAAGAAAAACTCGACTGATTAATAAAGTTACCTACCCTAAGTACCTACGAGTTTACAAACATCTGTCTTCGTCATCTGGGTGACGGTGTGAAAAAATTTCGTCAATTTATCGGTGCCAAAAATGCTTGTTTTGCCACCAACAGTAAGGCCACGCTGTAGTACGCTCAACAGCCACCTATAGAATTTTGACCCATGGCGCTACTGTTTGATTTTACGAAAAAGGTTTACGTAAATCATTCGGATGCCATATCCTGAATTTTCTTATCAGTGATTGCGATCATACCATATGTTATCCGTGATAGGAGAAGCTGTAACAACGTCCCCTTTTAAATCGTTTTTGTACGATTGCTAATGGAACGAAATTAAAAGAAATATGATGATGATAGACAAATTGATCACGTGACTTACCAATGACAACTGTCATTCTCGTATTGTTTTTAATTTCGTTCCACTAGCGATCGCAAAAATATCAATAGAATCGATAAATCATTAGTGCTACTACTATAGTATTGCGGCGTGAAGAAATCTTCAAATACCTATCTACTTAATAGATAAAGTTCTCGTGTCACATGTGGAAAATGGCAAGACAACGTTTGCCCGGCCAAATGATTAAGATACATTATTATTTTTGAGAAAAATATTTTCTGACAATTTTTAAGATTTTTTTTAAGAATGTCGTTCTTAAAAATAATTTACCTATTAAGTTTTTCGCAGGTATCTAAATCCATCTTTATTTTTCTCCAACACATTTACACTAACACTGCAATAGATCACCGCAGCCCGCAGTGTGGACGCGGCCTAACAAAGACACAGTACAGCATTACTCAATTAGAATGACTGCAATTTAATTAGTTAATGGATATATTCGGTTCTATTCAATTCAGTTGCTTTTAGTTTTCAAGTCGGCGGTCAGACAACCAACTTGGAAACTGCTCAGTATGTACCTACATGCAAAGTTTACTTCAATTCGTATTCTGTACAGTTAATACTAATATATTAAATACATAATAATCATAATTATCTCTCTGAAATAGAAATATTATTTTGTAGGGATTATTAGGGTATTAACATAAATGAAATCCCCATTGGATTTCATTTATGTTAATAAAGCAATTCACTAAAAAAGAAAATAAGAAGTAAGAACATGACTATATTAAAAATTAAAACTTTATGCCTGTAATATAGGTGTGCCTACATATTTTACATGCAAATATTAAATATAATATGTACTAAATAGAAGATAAAACTATGAATTTTCGATTAATTTTTAATTCTGATTGTGTACTTAAAATTAAATTATGAAACGGTTATTAGGTAGACCGTGTCAAACAATTAATTAAATTATTTCAAAATTTATTTTTTCTTAAATACATACTGGAGGCGATCCCGCACTGCTGCAGCGCAGGAACGACAGTGTTGTGTAGACCTCGAACAAGGTGGACTAGCGACATTAAAATTCCGGGCAGGTTCGAAAAAAAAATGACGACCTCCCTGGCGCAGTGGCGCACGCTCGGACTCGTCAGGGAAGTCATGGGTTTGATTTCCACCAAGGACCACTTTAGAACCTCATGATTTCTAAATTAGCACACAATATCTGGTCTGGTGGAAAGCTTCGGCAAAGACACACTGCCAAGCGATTTAGTGTTCCGGCGCGATATCGTGTAGAAATCGTTAGAGGTGAGTTAACTTACCCCTACCAAGTTACGATAACATCTTCGGCTGCATCATCCCTTACATCATCAGATAAGATCGCAGTCAAGTACTAACTAGCTTGTATAGTGTAAAACAAAAAAAATAACTTCGTAAGGTTAAAAAACTATTGAATAAAAGAAATCTTTATACGACTATTCGATTATGTCTTTTAACTAACATTGAAATTTACTCGAGTTTCAAGAAACTCAGGAGTTTTTGGAAATAAGGAATACGTGACAAAACAGGAAATAGATTCTATTCCTAGATTCCTTACCCAGCCATGCGTGCAAAGGTATCGAATGGCCCCTTTGCGATCCCGTCTGTACGTCCCGATCTTTGCAACCGGAGACCCTTTGACTCCACGTCAATCAATAGCGTACTTCCAATAGACGAGTATGTTTCATTTTGCAAGACCTTCAGATCTTCAGATTAGGTATTCAGGTATTTACTTATGTCTAACAATTTACAATACTAGCGAGCGCCTGTTACTTGCGTCAGTTGAACCCCATATTTTGCTCCCTGGGATGAATTTCAATTTTTATTCTTGGTGGGTGGTCTCACAATATGCAAAATATGTGTGTAGTTACATTACTTAGTAAATATTATTTTATATTATATTTTTTATTATATTATATATAATATTACTTAGTAAATACATACTAGCAATCTAAGCGCCGCGCCTGTGACTTCCACCAGTTGAATTTTCCCCTAATCCCCTATATTCCTCTCTTAGGGAACTCTACATCCGCCAAAAATAACTTCAATTTTTATTTTTGGCGGATGGCAACACATTCAGATGTGTGTAGTTTTGTACTAGCAATATTTTTTCGATTTTGCCATTCGATCTAACACCGTGATTAATTGAAAACGCGGTTCAACTCTATCGAATCCTTATTATCATTATTAACAATTTATCTTGTAATGCTCAATAGCCAATAATCAACTTTATTTCATAATATAGAATTAATTTACAGGCACTTACGATGAGTCATATCATTTTTCAATACTTATTTGATCCTTTAAAATGTTGGTACCTATAACTATTCATAATAATAATATTATGTTTTATTTATGAGGCAAAAAGACTATTTAAAAGAAAGATATATAATTATGTATACTAGTCGTTTTAAAATTGTATGTGTTAAATAATTAGTAGGTACCACAGGCTAATTTATTGGCTTGCTGTACGTTATTTTCGAGAACTAAATTGAACATTTAAGAATAATTAATTCGTTTGAAACACAAATTAGTCTTACAAAGAAAATAATTTTTTAACACATTTGCTCAAAAAGTTGACATTTCCATGTGTGTTTAGCGTGCGCAAAGTTATTCTTTTCCGCACTAGTGCTTTTGTGTTTTCCTCCTACGCGGCACCGGAGCGGGCGTACCAGGAGCGCATAAACACGAACACGTTATGCAAACACGGAGCAGGCAAACAAGTAAAACCGATGTTTTTTTTTCGCAAATGTATTAAAAAACGTCGTTCAATACACGTGCGGAATTGTCATTTTTACTCGTCCTTATAGTTGACCCTCGCCTTCGGCTTGGGTCAACAAACCGGGACTCGTAAAGAAATGACAAACTTTCCGCACTTATATTGAAATGTACTATTCTACGAACGTGAATTAGTTCAGAAGGTTGTACAGAGGTTGTGAACTCTTAATCAATTTCTGATAAAAAATTGCTACTCCCACGAAATTAAACTTATTTTCATCTAAATCTAAGGCTTTCGAGCCTTACTTTATTCACGAGTTACTAAGCCGGGATACAATAAAAGTATTACTAGTATTTTAATTTATTTTTATAATTAAAAAAATTATGTAGCCCTCTGGAAGTGGCAACAGAGGAGAACTTGTCGGTTACGAGTTTAATGGTTTTTACCCATTATATAAAATATCCAACGCGTATACAGTTCACGTTCACTTCAAAAATTATTTTAAAGTCCAATTATTTTATTATTTTAGATTTTTGTTTCAATGCATCTGTATGAAATTGTGTCAAGTATTTCCACACACAAGGAGAAACAAACTAACACACTTACAAACAGTTGCCTTTTTAATATTAGTGTGATAATTACAGCAAAGACCTCAGGTAAAAAAAAAAATGAAAAAAGTGATCATATTTTCACGGACACCAAGACCGCACAGCGCGAACCTTGATCCTCGGGCCCGCCAACAATAGGTGATAAGGGAAGCCTGCGGTCGGCGGGGAAACCGGCGTTTTTGCATACAGACTCATACGCGACTCGCATCACAACTAGGTGGGAGATCTACTAACACGCGGATAAGGTAGTTTTACTAGATCCCGCTGCGAGTAAAATTTTGATTCGTATTGAAATTTATAGGAATTATATCCTAATTGTGTAAAACACGAATCAAAACGATAATTAGTTTTACTAGACTTTCCAAAGGTAATGGATGATATCATGATAAGATATTCACCAAAGACTCGTATCACATCTAGGTAGGCAATCTACTAACATATTATGGACATGGAAATGGAAAATGAAAGATGGAAATTTAATAGACAAAATGATAGAAAAAGAAGAACAATGGATGTTTGTTGAAAATACATAGAGAAAATATAAAGGAAAGGAAGAAGATGAGGAAAGAAGAAGAAATGATGGTAGGTTTTGAGACCACCATGTTTCCGTGTTTAGGTTTAATGGTAGGCACACGGCAACATTGGAGACTGAGGGGTTTTAGCCGGTAAGAGGCACTACCGATAAGCTGGTTTCCATGAGTATTTTCCCTCCAAAGGAAAAATAAACCCTTATTTCTACTTCTCTATTCTACTTACTCTAATGGTATTTAATATGCTGAATGTAATAGCGGAGATATCGGACTTGTTCTGTTGTGTTCTGAGTGAATTTACAAGAGTAGCAATGTGGTCTATCTCTTACGATAGTTTATTAGATTATTTAGTATTAGTTAAAGGTATAAAAGCTACTTTTAGCGAATTAGGAAAATTCCTGTTATGTTAGATGTAAGGTGATAAATAAATAATAATAAAAAAATATTAAAACTAAAATTTATTTATTTATGATTGTCACATCCATACACAACTCGATAAATATGAATCACGGTCGATACAATATTTATCGTCGCTATATGAGGCTTCGTCAACTAATCGTCAATAATATGGCAAAGAGCCAAGTTGGAAGAACAAGCGAGTATGGGAGAAACCACATACTTACCATTTATTATTATTATTTTCTGTTTTGAACCAGTGAGTACTCAACTAGCAAGAGGGAAATTAGCAACTGAAGACAAACATGTACAGCTTTTATGTTTTTTATGTTTACATGGGTTCAGTCTCTTTACTGAGTTAGGGCCTAAACTTCTGGATTAAAACTTAACATTTAACATTAAGTTGCATACGACGTATTATTAATACTTAATACGGTATTAAGTAAATCCGGAAAACGTAGGTAACCCCAGTCGATTTTGCGTTTCGCTACGATGCTGTGTAGCAACCGTTAGAGGGTCAACCCTTGGCGCCCATAATGTCAATTGATCTGTGTATGATATTGACATCTCTTGTACCTACGTTTTATTACCACCTCCTATAATTAGTGCCTTTATATTTTCGGTAAGTACCAAAATTATCATTATTAGATGGATTTAACTAAATGTTTGTTACTCACAACATAGTCGAGTTTGTGAGTAAAAAACGTCTCTTTCTATCCTAAACTGAACTTTATGTAAACGTGTAAAAATAATGCCGCCATAAGTTACAAATTATACAAAAAACTAAAGAACCGATTATTTTATTAATCAATCGAACTTCAGCATTCGCGTTATAATCGCATGCGCAGTTCAAGGCAAGCCGAATCATGAAAGTGGTATATTTAGAGTTAACGAGCCGGTATCAGCTGTGGACGTGCAGTAGGAAGCGCAATAAGAACATGACATGACATGTTTATAAATACTCTCTTCGCAGAATTAACCTCACATTGTAACTGCACTTGTGACTAGTTTTTACCCGCGGCTCTACTTGCATGATTTTTTTTTACTTTACCTTTATTTATCTTCCTCTTTTTGGGGATGCGACTTTTCATCAGGATTCCTCTGCTCCAGTGCTATAATTACCATCTCTGATCACTTGCGCTCACTCTCTATATATTCCCTAAAACTTCAGTTGCTGCAAGGAACAACAGCATGCCCTTGGCAGGGGTATACTAGACCTCCTGGGGGCAGAGGGCATCCCAGCAGATGGCTCCTTGTATGTACTAAGAAGGGATATTGGACGAGAAGTACGACGAGAGATATTGTACTAAAGGATATTTAACTTCTCGTCAAATGTCTGAAGACTAAGATCTTTGAACAGTGCATATTGCCAGTGATGATATATGGATCCGAGACTTGGTCATTGACTATGGGCCTCATAAGAAGGCTCAAAGTCACTCAGCGGGCAATGGAGAGAGAGCTATGCTCAGAGTATCTCTACGTGATCAAATCAGAAACGAGGAGATCTTTAGACAAACCAAAGCCACCGACGTAGCTCAACGTATCGCGAAGCTGAAGTGGCAATGGGTGGGAAACATAGATCGTAGAGCCGACGAACGTTGGGGACTTAAAGTAGGTACTGTAGTGGCGACCCTGCACGGGAAAATACAGTATCGGCAGACCTTCGACCAGATGGACCGACGACATTTAGCGAGTTTTTGATGCAATTGGTGCAGGACCATGTGAGCTGGAAATCATTGCAGGAGGACTTTGTCCGGCAGTAGACATCCGTCGGCTGAAACGAACGAAGTACTAAGGCTGGTGACCAACAGAGTATGTGCACAAGAGTTTCCTCCCCCTCATTATAGGGTCTACACATGCCTGTGTCCCGAAGCTTGAATATGTTTGTTCAAGCCACAATGCCCCGTCAGCGCCTTTGCCTATCAAAACCATGAGAAGCTTGGATTTTTCCGGTACCTATATAAAGTAACCACGTAGATGCACCTCGTAGAAATGAAGGACGTTATGGACCTAAATTCCGACCAGATGAACTAAAAAAGTAAAGGGAGTCAACCCTCCACCACCCATGACCCAATCAACCTCGCGGTTACGGGTGCCGAATTGCGAGAGGGCGCCCGTTCGGTTCTTGCTCTTGGTGTGTTCCCTCGCCCTCTCGCTTCTTGTCCTTAAGTGTTCACTCTCCCTATTCTGGGGCAGGATGATACAGTGACGGACTGGCCTCGCGCCGTCGCTGGCCCGCTGCAAAAATTCTATGAAACTTAAAGGGAATCTTGGGAAGTCGCTAGATCTTCTTCTCCTTTCTCTCTTCTTTTCTCTACATTGGTTCTTTATTATTTTTTTGGTTTTGGTAGAATCTTTGAGCCACATAGGTTGGGTAGAGGAAGACACACACATACTCAAATGTTCCCCTTGTTAAGATGAGTAGCGTTTTACAACTGCTTGATTAATAAAAGTTTACCGTCTAGCTCTTAATACAGCTAATCAGCACTAAATCTCTTAACTCTTTGGCAAAGCCGTGGCAGTTTAAAGCCGAAAAACGTATAAAAAATCAAGAACACGCCGCGGCTCGTGATAAATCGGCCCGGCTTATTATTTTTGCCCATTTAAATTACGAATAGCCCCCATTTATTTGTGCAGCTGAGATTTTTGGCAGCCTGCCGATTTTTGTGGTGCACGGGGTGACATTTTAGAAGTGGTCAGCGATGCGAAAACTGAAACTAACGATATGGCTGATAATAATAATTGGATAGGTTTACTAGCTGACCATGCTCTGCTCTAAACGGAAAATAGCATGGGAAATTTTGAGAAATATTTCGCTATTCCTTTTCTATTTTACTCTGGGAATTTCTAGAATAAAAGGGATACTCTGAGCTTTATTTAACTATGTAGATTTAAAAGTTTTTTTTTAAGTTATTCGGAATGAATGCCATAATTATTTTTTAATGCAGTTCAATGCAGACTCGTGGTCCAGGAACTGTTATTGATCAATGTGATTTTGAAGACTTTGAAGTTAGGTGATGGTAAATAATAGATATCAATCATCTCCATTGTTGTGATAAATAACCCAATTTTTGTAAATTGGACTAAATGTAAAAACAACTATTTTTTGCATTTGAAAAAATGTGAAATTGAATTATAGCACTTTGTGACTACTGTAGAAAAAGAATTACATAATAATTAATTTGTAAGTTTAAATATAACTTACTTTGTACTTTTTGCACGCCATTTTAGCAGGATATGTGAACTTATATTATATTTAAGACCTAATGTACAAAATAAATGATTTGATTTGATTTGAAAAAGTAACATGCTATAACTAATAGTTCAAGTTTTAGTGTCACTGACCCTTTCCAAAACGTCACCCAGTATATATGATTTTATTCCGGCCGGCCCACCACACATTGGGGCCGTAAATCAATTTTTGCATTAAGTAATTGAATTTATGATCTGTTTATTGCAATGGGATATTGTTGTAAAGCGACTATTATGTTTTGTTTGTATTTTTCATTTTCTGTTTTGTTCATATAAATGTGAAAAATTAGTCCGTCCCGGGAATCGAACCCAGGAAGGGACACGGGAAAAAGGGTTGATCTAGAAAAGTCCTACGACGATCCTACACATCAGTATTTCGGTAGTGGTCCTGCCCTCTGCGTCGGAGGTCGTGGGTTCGATTCCCACAAATGGAAAATGTTTGTGTGATGAGCATTCAGAATGTTTTCCAGGGTCGGGGTGTTTTATATAAATTGTATTTATGTATATTAAAAAATTATAATATATCAATCGGTTATCTAGTACCCATAACACAAGCTATCGCTTACTCTGGGGCTAAATTGCGATGTTTGTAATGTCTTGATTTATTTATATTAATTACTAGTGGCTCGTCCAGGCTTGGCACGGGTAGACATGATTTTATATACTTTTATAATTTATTTATATATTTTGTGTTTATATTGATATGTTCTTTAATATTGTAGAACATACTGTTGTTCTAACATTAATCGTTTCCGCAGCGCATGCGACGTTAGATTTTTTTTTGGCAGTTTTTTACACTTTTGCTTACGTTACTTAAGTTTTATAGTAGTGTTATTATCTCGCTGCAGACTCGGTCATAAATAATTCGAGTGTTTCGCTTTTGTAATGCACAAATCAACAAAGGCGAAACAATCGAATGATTTATGACCGAGTCTGCAGCGTGATAATAACACTACTATAGTAAGGATACCTTAGCTTTCTAATGGTGAAAAATTTTTGAAATCGGCACAGTAGTTTTTGAATATATTCATTACAAACACACACACGCATAAAAATGCAAAGCTCTTTATAATATTGGTATAGATTTATATTTTCTGTAAAGTCCACTAGTTGGAGTACTACGCCAGGTCGTCAAGTAGGTAATCCATTGCTATTAAAGTATGAAAGCCCGTCCCAGTCCCGCACGCGACCCGTGTACTCGTCAACGTGTCCGCGTTATCTTGACGCGGGGAAATAGCTGAAAAACTCGCAAACTGGGTAGAAAATAGTGGTATTATTTACTTACTTACTTAGTTACTCGCCAAGTGAGGGAGGCGTGGCTATATGAATTGTTTGTGATCATCACAGAAAGCTGACAATCGCTCAAATAGAATGAATTTAAAAAAAATGTTTGAGAATGTTGTCTGCGTTCAATTTTGTGATCAAATATGTCATTCTCGTATATTTTTTGAATTTCGTTATTTCCGTCAGTAATGCCATATCACATTTGGCTACAACTGCAGACCGTCATATTATAGATAAAGTTTCTGTAAGCAATCGGGCCTTATCTTTTTACACCTCCATGTAACCATAGAGAAAGCTGAAAGCTGTACGTAAATTTTATTTCCATATCTCCACCCTGTCTTGAGAAAAAGAGCCATAAGCGACGGACAAACACGATGAACATAAAAGTGACTTCATACTTCTTCTTTTCTCTTTTTATATAAGTAGATACTTTACAGTTTTCTGTGACAACTGGCGACCGCAAACACGTCCTAATAGCTAAAGATGCTGATCTTTCGAAAAGTAAACGATTCAGGTCCTCAGGTTGAAATTCAGTCAGTCCATTTATATCGTAAGTCTAGAAGGATTCACCCAAATAAAAGGTTCACAGTTCGATTATCCATCGTTTTCACGTCGCCGCCGATGTTCGCTCGCCTCACGCCTGTATAAACAATCATAAACAAGCGAGCTGTGGCAGGTCGTCTGGCCGAGCGCCGCCGGGGTGAACGCCTAGTGCAGAATAGGCCCCGTCGGGTCAATCACACCCGTCTGCGCCACTCACGGGCGTCTAGTATGACCAACAACAGTCTTCAACCGAACAATATGAACCATCGATGTTCGCTCGCCTCACGCCTGTATAAACAATCATAAACAAGCGAGCTGTGGCAGGTCGTCTGGCCGAGCGCCGCCGGGGTGAACGCCTAGTGCAGAATAGGCCCCGCCGGGTCAATCACACCCGTCTGCGCCACTCACGGGCGTCTAGTATAACCAACAACAGTCTCCAACCGAAGAATATGAACTTCAAGATTGTTAATTCCCATCGCCATCGATGTTCGCTCGCCTCACGCCTGTATAAACAATCATAAACAAGCGAGCTGTGGCAGGTCGTCTGGCCGAGCGTCGCCGGAGTGAACGCTTAGTGCAGAATAGGCCCCGCCGGGTCAATCACACCCGGCTGCGCCACTCACGGGCGTCTAGTATGACCAACAACAATCTCCAACCGAAGAATATGAACGTCAAGATTGTTAATTCCAATCGCCATCGAAGTTCGCTCGTAAACGCCTATTGCAGAGTAGGCCGATAAATAATAATCGATGGGAGGTAATTGCAATACAAATATTATGTCAACTTAAAGAACAGTGTAAGATTCTACAAACCGGTTAAATAATTTTCAGCTTTTGAAGTCTTTAAGAGTGTGACCTTTTCGGTTTACCGTTTAATATCTTTTAAAGAACTTAATTTTATTAATAAACTAGCTGACCCGATAAACGTTGTTTTGCCATTAGGAATATAAAAAAAATTAGCTTACGACCTACTCTCAGATCTACCGAGCATGCACAGAAAATTTCATAATAATCGGTCGAGCCGTTTTGGAGAAGATTGGTAACAAGAATTGGCACGAGAATTTTATGTATTAGAAAAAAATTAAAATGGCTCGTGGGTCTGGGTGTTTGTGTGTCCCAGTATATTAGATACACAGCTATCAAACCTCCAGACAGACAAATGAATTCGCAAGTTCTTGAAACTTGCGCTCTAGGTTTGGATCTTAGACAGATTGTGCGACGGATCCCCGTTTTGAACATCTTGATATTCCATTTCAGCTAATGTATCGCTTTGGCTGCAGTTTAATTACCTGCCATTGGAAGTCTAGTTTGGTCTAGTCTACTGTGGTTTGACCATAGAGTACAAGTTTGTGGTTTCGACTGACCGAGCCTTGGTACGGAAATGAATAAAAAAATCGAAGTGGTTATGATTTATTTGCAACATGAGTATATAGGTGAAAATATACGTAAAAATTATCAATCTTCACTCTCATAATGCACATTTTTTAATTTTATTTTTTAATTAATTAGATTGAGTAGGTATAACTGAATAGCGACGTCTATAATCAGATGTGTCCCGATACTTAGCTATACGTCTAATCGAGGAAAACGACCCAAAATAGCAGTATATAAGTAAAAGAAAGGCCTGATGATCCATAGCCAAACCATAACTAAACTAAAGCAACTAAGCCTACGATATAAGTCCATTATAGTTATTGTTTCAAGCTATTGTATAGTAGTCATAAGCTTGTCATTAAGATTTACAGACAGATTATAATATTATTACAATAGTTTTTGTAATAGTGCATAGTGCTTCCTCATTTTTAATTAGATACCATCAAGTACTCAGTGAGAAGGAGAGGTAAAGATAACTTATTTCTTTAACAAGAATACCAAAATTATAAAGTACAGTGAATTTTTGAGGATGCCCCGTTTTACCTCACAGAACTCAGTTAATCCTTCTCAGGACTACATTTTTAAAAATATTTTCTTAGCGGATTCATAAGTCATAATAAATATTTATGTATGGGAAATAACTCGATCTCTCTAGTGATTTTTTGTGCGTTGGTAAATCAGTCAGTCAGTCATACCAATTCATTTCATCCTTCCTTCCTTCATCACAGATGACGGTCAGTCTTATCACTTACAAAGATCAAAGATTTTAAAAGGATAGGTAGGATAAAGTCATCTGAATAATATTTTACGTAAACCTCTTCCATACAAAAAATGGAACCATCTGTCAAAATTTCTAGAAACTACCGAGTCGCCGACGAAGGCGTTGATTGGGTCTTGGATTTGTCTAATAAGGATTATTTTGCCGCTCCTATTTTCCAAGTACTTAATAGAAGGTACAAAATTCTAGTTTACATTATAATACAGTCCAGTACAATAATCTAGGAAGGCCATTCCAGCCCTATTTATAGTGGGGTCGTCTTTAATAGTGGCAATTTCATTTTATTGCATTATTACCCGACTCGTAACTGTGTTTTATTTGATAACATCATTGCAGCGATGCGCGTATTTGCATACATTATAACATAATATACAATAATATTAAACATAATTATATTATGTCTATACTATCTATACTAATATCATAATGAGATAACGTTTGAGAGTGTGTGAGTTTGTGTGTCGTGACGTTGTAAGAGGTAATCTTTGGATCCACAGAACCGATTTACAAAATTCTTTCACCAATAGAAAGCTACGTTATTTTGGAGTGTCATAGGCTATAATGATTTTCAAAATTAATAACGTATCTTACTTAAACTTGAATAATGTAATCCAAATTGTAAAAAAAAATCGCTTTCCCCGCGTGCGCTGCAAAACTATTGAGGATAGAACAAAATAATGTACTGCAATATTAAGAACGTATCAAAATCTGTAAAAAAGTCTGCAATAGCATATGCCTATCTCCTACGGATAACTCACAATAACTGCTTATACTGTTAAAATTGTGGATTAAAAAATTAATTTTTTTGAAGCTTATTAGCCCATATGTTTTTTTTTATAAGTAGGTTTATTAGAACGGAAATTTAATGTGCAATATTTGTGCCCTTTACTCTACAATTTAATAAAATATCTCCAAAGATATTAGCAAAATTAACACTTGAGGTCGCGCCGCCCCGGCTTTTGCGTGGTAATATAGGCAGGTCGGCTCTCTACGCAACGGACGTTGACGTACGAAATTATATTTTTTGACGTGATAACGTTTAATAAATTGATGAACACCAGCAGAACTCATGAAAAATAGTAACGTTCCGCGTAACGTTCCACCTGAGCCTGTGCGTGCAAGCGAGAGCGCGCAACAAGCGATAGAGAGGCACGATAAAACAAACGATAAAGAGATGAAATGAAATGAAATGAGATAGAGATTATGACGTTATCACGTAAATCTATCGTCCGTAAACCAACTTTACGAGGGACAAACGGGCCGGGACAAAAACATTTCTAACGCGGAACGGAGTCCGCGGGCACTGCTAGTATGTTATAAACACTATCGTATTACAGCTTAACATGAGCACTTTAGGTACAAGTTCATGTCGTAACTATTTTATCCGCTAGTTTTATAGACTTGGTATAATAAATTATGCAAAGGCATTTCTATTATGAGTAGCTGACCCGGCAAACGTTGTTTTGTCATTAGGGATATATATAAAAAATAGCGTATCATCGAGGTACTCTCAGACCTACTAAACATACATAAAAATTTCATTACAATCGGTCGAGCCGTTTCGGAGGAGTTTGATAACAAAAATTAGCACAAGAATTTTTTATAGTAGTTTAGAGATAAGGACCTTTATTGATTAAGAAGCTGTATTATGACTAAATTCAAGAAAAATAAGCGTTCCATTCTTACCATTTTGGTATGGAACCCAAAAAATGACGTGGCATTCCGGGAGTGCCCGCTGACTTGAAAACTTGAACCGTTACGTCGGTTATTGTGAGGTGTCAGTTACGGTAACATTGTCTCAAATTCAATGGTTATTTCCATGTTAAACAACGACGTTTTGCGCAAGTAAGTAATAGTACATTGTTACCCTAGGGATGAAAGTAACTTATTTAGTCCCGAGACGGGGTTTGGCGCCCGAGCGTAGCGAGGGCGCCTATAGTTCGAGGGACTAAATAAGTCTTTATCCCGAGGTAAACACTGTGCTTTTCATTACGAATATAAGGAAAGTCAAAATAAAAATAGAAATTAGCTAAAGAAAATTGAATAATTGTGTCAATAAAAAGCACTGTTAAACAGAAGCCTAAACAATACTCTACAACTCGAAAAACAAATGAAGATCGGATTGCCGCTTGCCACTTTCCCGCCTTTTTTTTTTCTTTGGCCTAGCCGGCGGGCTATGCATTTAGCTTTTTAATAGTCAAGTATTGTCTATGATTGTCTATGAATGTCAATGAATGAGTTGTCTTTACTTTATGAATAAAGTCTATCTTTCTTCTTGTCTATGGATGCACTCGGGTATGTCGTGTTTCATTTGAACTCCAATACAAATGTGACAACTAGTTTTTTTTAATGATTTGACAGCTGTCAGTTGAAAACGATTCTCCCTAGGGCTGCAAAGTATTACTTTCAACTCGCTTCTCAGGCAACTTTAGACCTACTTTCCGTGTATGAGTAATGAAAAGAAGTTTTTTGCTAAAATAAAGGTCTAAAGAATTTTCTTTCTTTTATTGAAATTTTTATAAAAATCACTAATATTTTTTGTAATGACCCTCCCTATATAACAAAATCGACAAAATCCAACAAATATAATTTTTTGACGTTTATTTCTATGGGTCAATCAATGGTCAAACTACAGAGTCAAGGAATAACTATGTGTCTTTTGTTTTCTGTGGGTCAAACCAACATTTAATAATAATTTATTATAAAAAAAAATACTCGAGAATTTAAACTGAATTGGTTGCTTGTTGATTTATAAATAAACGTATATCACGATTTTGAAGTGACATTTTACATTAACACTTTCACAATACCCCAGTTACAATACAAACAAAAATTAAGCATCAAGTGACAAAATGACCTGGAATGGAAGAAACTCTTGCCTGAATGCAGAGGACACTCGGCCAATGTACTTAAGAAATAATAGATCTGTAACTACAATCTACCAAGAACCACGCTGCAGTCTCTTTATTAGGGTTCAGTACTCAAAGGGTAAAAACGGGGCCCTGTTACTAAGACTTTGCTGTCCGTCCGTCCGTCTGTCACCAGGCTGTATCTCTTGAACTGTGGTAGTTAGACAGTAGCTGAAGTTGTTGTTATAAAAAACGGAATAAATTCTATAGAGGGCCTCCCATACAACAAATGTGATATTTTGCTCGTTTCTGCTCGATATTAATAACGACAATAGGTAGACGCTTGAAATACAGAATATTTAATTTTATAATCGCTTTAAAAGTAAACAATAAAATTAAAATAAAACAAATATTTAAGGGGGCTCCCGTACAACAAACGTATTTTTGCCGTTTTTATAGATTATGGTACGGACCTCTTCGTGCCTCTTACTTGGCCGATATTTTTGTGGCAAGTGGAATAATCATCCGTTGACGGGCTTAGTGATTCGAAAAAAGATCTGTGCTTGTTTGATCCTGAAGTTGATGGTATATCAGGGGATTGTTTACTTCTAGGTTTGATTCATCATAAACCAATTCGGGGAGATTATCGGGTAATGGTAATTGTTGGTTAAAAGGGGCGGAGATTGGAATGTGATCGTCTGTATCGGAAATAACATCATCTAGTTTAAAAGATGGTGGTGAAATCAACAGTTCATCAAGATCTCTATCTATGTTTTCAGGATTAATCTGGGTTGGATTTTGAGGTGATGGGGTTTCTTCATTTGCATAGATTGTTATTGGATTAACTGGATACCTAGATAAGGCAATGAGCAAGCAGACGTCTGAGTTTCGAAATCCCTGACTCTGTTATGTTGGAATACACTAGCTGTTAGTCAGAACTTTTGAATATGCACCCCTGCACTTTTGGGACGGCGGAAAGCCGGTTGAAAAATTCAAAAATTCATTTCCACCGCCGCACATTCAGGCTCAATATTTTGCGTATCGACAATATGAAACCATTGCTTGCTTTTCAATCCAAAGTCAACAATATCGAATTTAATTACTAGCATGGATAGGGTGACCAATTCGTGTGGGCATGTTCAGTTAAGTAGGTACAATTGTAAGATAAATTAATTGTTTCTTGATAAAGTGAATTTGGCAATAACATAAATAACCAACCAAGTTTTGCCGACACTTGAAAAATGTATATTCAATTTTGGCAGACCCAAAAAATATATAGGTGGGTGTGACCCAACTGGGAAACAGAACCTTGAAAACTGTAACCCGAACGAACATAGTTAAAATACTGGTGTCTTAAATACTGGCTTACAAACTATACCTGCTAAAAATAATAAGCAATTTAGCCTAAAGAAAAATACAACCATTTAGCTAAACTTATTCAGTACTTTAATTTATAATTTTGTACATATTAAGAGGGTTTATGCGTTTACGCGTGAATCGCGTGTTGCTCCATACAAAAAAAGAATTCCGTTCCCACTGACGCAATTTTGCGCGGAAAATGGTATTACAAAAAAAATTATAGTAAAATAAATATACAACTTAATAAAATAGTAAATAACCAGTGACATTGAATATGAATTGAATTAAATTACTATAATTCAGAAATAACAAAATATCTTGGATTTTATCCTAAAATAATACGTTTAATTTATCGAAAAATGCTAAAAATGGCACTTTTCGGTTTATGGTTTTTGAATGAAAATCTAGGAAAATCGTGTTTTTTTTTGAGACATTTTTTAGTAAATGTTATTAATTTTCTAAATATGTCATTGTTATAAGTTTGTGTTATGAAACATGGCAAATATCTTGCATCAAAATAGAGCTTCCACCGCTAAGTGAGTAATTAGCCTTTACCTTAAACTTTCTAATGAGAAAGTTATACACATATTTTCAAATATTTTTGAGACAAAAACTAGATTATGAAATGCCAAATAATATGATGGCAATTATCTAATCAATAATTGAACACATGAATGACACTCTTATGTTACGTCGAAAATTGACAATTTTGACTCAAGCATAATACTAACGCATGAACAGTCTTAAATTGTATGGATCTTGCAATCCGCAGCTGAACATAGTTAAACACCGATTTCTGCTTACAAAACTGTACCCGTTTTAAAAAAGCAGCAACTTACCTTAAATTGTTTAGGAATTGTAATTTACGTATCAGTTAGTATACATATTTTTGTTATTATTATAGACTAGCTTTTGCGCGCGGCTTTGCCCGCGGTAATTTCGATTTTTCACAAACCCAGAGATTCAGATTTTTCAAAAACCTAAATTTCTTTATCAACCTTAGCCTTTATACTTACTTTCTAGAAAGTAGCTTATGTGGTAATTATGGGATATCGTCTATCTCCATTCCAAGTTTCAGCCAATCATTCCGGGACAAAAAGTAGCCTTTGTATTCATCCAAGTAACAATCGTTCACCACTTAAATTTCCAGCCAAATCGGTTCAGTAGTTATGGCGTGGAGGAGTAGTACTTCCCTCGCGTGAACTTCGTTTTTACACTAACTTTGCGGTAAACACGGATTTTTCAGAATAAAAGATAAGCTGTATAATAATCCAGGATATCGTCTATCTTCTCTCTATATTACTTACATTTCTGTAGTTACAGCATAAAGGTATTTCTACCGCGAAAATTACGGTTTTTCACATATTTCTCGGAATCTATGGATATATCCGGGATAAAAATAGCCTATGTATGAATAGCCTATGTATAGCACGATGTAATCTATCTCCATTCCAAATTTCAGCCAAGTCGGTTCAGTAATCGCAGCGTAAAGGATTTTTCTCCTGCGTGAAAATCGATTTTTCAAAAATCTCGTTAAACCATGGATTTTTCCGGGATGAAAAGTAACCTTAGTTCTAAATCATGACATAATTTACCTTTGATCCAAATTTTCGTCAAATCGCTTCAGTAGTTACGGCGTAAAAGAGTTTTTCTCCCTCGTGAATTTTGGTTTTTCACACATCTCGCGGAAACCATTGATTTTTTCGGAATAAAAAGTAGCCTATTCATTAATCCAGGATATAATCTATATCCTTTCCAAATTTCAGTCAAGTCGGTTCAGTAATTACGGCGTAAACGATTTTAATCTGGCGTGGAATTCGATTTTTCAAATATCCCGCAAAAACCGCATAATTTTCCGAGATTAAAAGTAACCTAAGTGCTAGATCATTATATAATGGACCTCTAATTCAAATTTTAGCCTAATCGTTTCAGTAGTTGCGGCATAAGGGAGTTTTTCTCCCGCAGGAATTTTGGATTTTCACACATCCCGCGGAAATCATGGATTTTTCCGGGATAAAAAGTAGCCTATTTATTAAACCGGGATATAATCTACCTCTATCCCAAATTTCAGACAAATCGATTCAGAAATTGCGACGTGAAGGAGTATTTCCCCCGCGCGTATTTATATTTTTTACAAATTTCGCGGGAACCATAGATTTTTGTGGGATAAAAAGTAGTCTATTTATTAATCCAGAATATAATTTAACTCTTGTTCAAATTTCAGCCAGTTCCGATCAGTAACTGCGGCGTGAAGGAGCATTTCTTCGTAATATCTTTGGACCCCCGTTTCACCTCCCTAGCAGGTAGTCTCGTTAGTAGGGATGGAATTAAAAAATCGAGGAACTTTGTTATTTTTATCCAAAATCCTACTTACCGATTTTAATGAACATAACTTTAAAATTGACGGATTCCCATATATGTAAAATAAAATTTCTTATTTAACACCCTTAGCGGTAGAATTTCATAAAATCCTTTCTTAGTACACATCTAGGGTGTTAAGAGAATATTCCCTGAAAATTTCATGTTTCTACGTTTAACCGTTTAGGCAATAGCTTGTCCAAAAGCCAGCCAGCCGGGACCAAGCATTTTCCAGTTTCAACCCCCATTTTAGAGAGTTAGGGATGAAATTTCCAAAATCCCTGAGACACCCATTCTCTTATTTTTATTCAGAAGTCTATATACCAATTTTCATGAATCTAACTTGAAAAATGAAGGACTTTCATACAAACCTAAATCCCTTATTTAACCCCCTTAGGGGTAGAATTTCAAAAAATCCTTTCTTAGCGAGCGGTTTGGGTTCACAAAGAATCTTCCCTGAAATTTTCAAGTCACTACGTTCAGCCGTTTGGGCTGTAGCTTGTCTGTCAGTCAGTCACTCAGGACAAAGCCTTTTATAGTTATAGATAGACTTGCGCTTGAAGAATCATGTCTGATGGACAGCAATGATGAGGTTTTGGGTTGGAGCGCGCTTGCCTAGAAAATGCCTATACACTTTTTTCTTGAAGGCACCCAAAACATAATATTATCTTATAATCTCTTGTTATAACACCCACGGATGGCCATGGTCACCCCAGAGGCTCGTGTGTGTGCGTGCAGAACCAGTGTATAGCGCGGTGGTTGTACGAAGACTCGATAGAGGGTTGTTAGCTGCAGTGTTGTGTTTATTGTGTACTGCGCCCGCCTGCCCACAATGGGGAATGCGACCCAGTTTTTACACAATATGTCTCTCATTACGATCGTAATACCTTTTACCATGCTTGGTGTTTCAAAGTGCCAATCCAGTTAGTCGTGTCCCCCCTTACAAGCCCCATGGTCACCCTTGAGGCTCGTGTGTATGCGTGCAGACACAGTGTATAACGCGGTGGTTGTACGAAGACTCGATAGAGTTGTTAGCTGCAGTGTTGTGTTTGTTGTGTATAGCGCCCGCCTGCCCACAATGGGGAATGCAACCCAGTTTTTACATATGCCTCTCTTTAAGATTATAATACTATTGTTTCGACTAAATACCTTTTACGATATTCGGTGTATTTAAGTCCCAATCACTCAAGTTAGTCGTCTCTCCACTTACAAGCCCCATGGTCACCCTTGAGGCTCGTGTGTATGTGTGCAGAACCAGTGTATAACGCGGTGGTTGTACGAAGACTCGATAGAGGGTTGTTAGCTGCAGTGTTGTGTTTATTGTGTACTGCGCCCGCCTGCCCACAATGGGGAATGCGACCCAGTTTTTACACATGCCTCTCATTACGATCATAATACCTTTTACCATGCTCGGTGTTTCAAAGTGCCAATCCAGTTAGTCGTGTCCCCCCTTACAAGCCCCATGGTCACCCTTGAGGCTCGTGTGTATGCGTGCAGACACAGTGTATAACGCGGTGGTTGTACGAAGACTCGATAGAGGGTTGTTAGCTGCAGTGTTGTGTTTATTGTGTACTGCGCCCGCCTGCCCACAATGGGGAATGCGACCCAGTTTTTACACATGCCTCTCTTTATGTGCACGGGAAATGGAAGTTTGATGGGAGCCTTGTTTCAACTAATACCTTTTGTAAGCCGCTGGCGTAGCGCGGTTTTTGTGAGGAGAGTATTGGTTACTTTTGACAGGTAGTATGAAAAAGTTTTTGTAGCGTTTTCTGCAGATCTAGCCATATGAATTTATATTCCATTTCTAAAATTTCTTATTGCATTCTTGGAATAAAGGGATATGCTTCCGTCTCCTCATGCACGAGATATCATAAAAATCATGTAATACTGACTACCTAAGAAAATTTGTATAATAGGTAATGACATTTTTGAAAAGAGTAAGTGCTGAGTTTCTTGTCATTTCTTCTTGGTGCAAGCCTGCTTCCGAACTTAGCGGTAAGGCTTTGAATTTTCATAAAAAGCCTGTAAATTAGACTTAAAACTAAAGATACTCATTTTCATTGATTTCCGTACACTTATGGATTGAAATTCAATAAATGTAATTAGAATAACAGTTGTCAGAAGTCAATATTAAGTCCTATATGTATGACTACAACCGAAGTAATATAGGTAGCGGTTTGAGGGGTAGGTAGGTACTGTAGCCGACGAGAGGTTGCAATCAAAATTAAATAAAAGTCATTCACTGATCTATCTTGCTCATTCCGTCCGTCCTTTACGTCCGTCTTTGGTATATAGAGGTTATTTCATTTCGCATTAGGTACCTAGAGTATAATTTTGTACATTAGAAAGGTTTCAAAATGTATTTAATATTTGACGTATTTTTAATCATTAGAGATTACATCTCTATGAAACCTAGCATTCCTACTTTGTGGCGGAAAATTTAATAATAAGGATTGCGAGTGTTACATTTTTTGTATTTGCTTGAACCCTTTATTACAGTAAACAACGAGTCTTGAGACAGATTTTTGTATAAGTGAGTTTGTAAGCCTGGTTAACCATTACTTTGTAGTTAAACTACCAAACCAGAATGCGACTACTAAAGCTTAGTCTTAGAACTATTCCATTCTCTACCAAAGGAAATAAACTGAGCGGATTCCGAACTAAATTGCGCTAGACATTAGGCAAATTTCAGACATCCCTTTGCTTACCAAAACTTATTACCTCGATTTCTAATACATTCCTAATGCGAAGGAGGCTACACAACTACGAAGCTTAGGCGCTCTACCCACTGCACCGCGCCCCGTCGCGTAGCGCGGGATGGCAGATTTTACCATTGTATGCAAGTATCTCAATTTGTATAGAAATCACGCCTAGCACAACACACTGGCGACGCGAAAACGCGCGGGAAGGCGGCCGCGCGCAGTTTCTGCCAATCTGCGCGAGAGCGTGGGACGTGCCGCGGGGTATGACACACCGGCTCCGCAGTCCCGGGCGTGATTTGATACTGTCCAAAATCTTCTATGGAGGTAGTGTCTTTTAATTCTTGTATACAAAAACCTTAAAATGACAATATAACTGCAACATCTTGAAATTGAATAAGTTTGTCCATTCTCCACGACGATCGACAACACAGTGAACATAGGAGTTTATTTAGCGTGATAATGATTTTAAACTTAATTCATGGTTTAATATCATAATATTATAATATTTCACGGGTACATACCACGATTAAAACATAATGTTTTATGCCGATATTTCGACGAAGAGACCCATAGCTACCCGTGTGCAGGAACACATAAAAGCGGTGAAGAATAACGATCCTCAGAAGTCAGCGATCGCGGAGCATCTTCTGCAACCAGGGACTAAACACTGGATTGAACTCCATAACCCCAGGGTTTTGTCCACAGACCGCCACTATATACCTAGGCTGGTACGTGAGGCGATTGAAATTCAAAAACATCAGAATTTCAATCGTGAAGACGGGTTCAAATTAGCTAGTACGTGGAACCCGGTTGTAGAACTATGCAAACCGAAGAAAAATCGTGAGAAAACTGGGGTGAAAAATGACGTTATTACTGTGTTTTGCCGGACAACCCGCGAAGTAAAGTTAAGAAGATCGAGGACGAGGGTAGACCGATACGGTCTTTGACAGCTCCAGCTTCGCGTCTCGCCACTCTGCAGTCCTGCCGCGACCACGGCCTATGTAACTAGGTCGAAATATCGGCATAAAACATTATGTTTTAATCGTGGTATGTACCCGTGAAATATTATAATATTATTTAGCGTGAGGCCGTCGTAATCTGCATCACCGCGCGGGGGAGCAGATTACACCGCTAAGTAAGGCAGATCTGCGCCTCCGTCACCGCGCGCGTTATCTGTCGCTCCGCGCACCGCGGCGGGACGCGTCTTCAGTGGGTGGATCGCCTTACATCAAAGGACTACCTAGTCGAATAAACACAGGCGTTCGGACTCTAGGATGCTTTAGCTAAATGAAATCTTGGACTTAGGTGCGTTTGGTTGCTGCACGTGAAGCAATTACGAGCTCTGTACTTACAGGTTGGTTAATGAAATTTTGGATTAAGTATTACGCTTGCATGAAACTGAATGGTAGTTTGCTTTGACGTCCTACACATTACACTGACTTCATTTTGTCCGTCTCACTCTTACGTATACTTTGGTAGGTGCGACAGACAACGTTGCGAAAGTTTTTCCTAATTATTATAAAATTTTGCAGGTTATAGAAAATCCGTTCGTAATAAACCTATTCGAAGCATTCATGGTTATAATATAAGTGTTATGGTTAATATAGAGACACTTTAAAATAAAAATACAATTGCACTCATTGTAGTTTCCCATAAAAATTAGAAAAATGGAAATTTTGAAGCAACTTTTGCAGGAAAACTTTCTATCAAGAAAATTTTATCCAATCATGTTTCTGCTTCTGAACAAATATAGTAAAAATACCCGAAATATATGACGTTTAAATTGAAGAGTAATTTTCTTTGTAGTTTTTAACCCGCAAGCATGCAAGTCACTATAACAATTTCCATCCTTCCATCCGTTTATTTTCTTTGACACATGACCCCACATGAAACACGAGCGATGAAGGTCAAGCGGTCTCTTTCTGGTCCATCGCCATTGCTATATCTGTTCCATATGCCAAATAGAAAATAAGCAGAAATAAACTAATGGAAAAAGTTATAAATGTTTTCATGTGTGTTTTTTTTGTTTTCCACTGTAAGTAAGCAAGAAAAGCCGTGTTCACGTAAAAAACTGAGATAGTCAAATAGTCAAATAGTCAATTTATTGGTATCAAAGTCATACAAGTCAAAACATATTTAATATTATTCACAAAGTATTTTATAGGTAGGTATACCTATGTGCATGTTTATATATTTAATTTGTAACATTATTCATAAAAGTAAAAATAATATTTTAAAGTCATTATATAATTTTACATTCCAAGAATTCTTTGTAGCTATAGAAAGCTCTCTCGACAAGCCAAGATTTCAGCTTAGTTTTGAATATCATTATACTGGGTGCATTTCTAATTGTAATTGGTATTCGATTGAAAACTTGAGCGCCCATACCCCTTGCAGTTTTACATGCTTTCTTTAGTCTACCGACCCTATTCAGTAATCTGTTTGGGTATCGTAGGCTACGGCACTGTATTTCACCTCGTGTTATAAATTCGTCTTTGTGATTGACGACATACAGTGCCGTATTGTATATTAGTATACTCGGCAGTGTTAAGATACCCAAACTGATGAAATAGGGCCGAGCTGAGGTATCCTGCGACACTTTGGCTAAAACTCTAACTGCACGTTTCTGCAGTATGAAGGCGCGTTCCCAGTCTGCGCCTCGCCCCCATAATTCGATACCGTATTGAAGCAGGCTGTGGACCGAGGCAAAGTAGCAAGCCCGAGCCGTTTCTGCGGACAGTGACGACGCGACACACTTTAGGGCAAAACAAGATGTTGATAATTTGCCGCACAGTTTGTTTATATGGGCATCCCACTTCAGTCCTTGGTCCACTTGGAAACCTAGGAAGGAAGTACTTTCCGCCTGCTCAATGCGTTCATTATTTATAGAGATAGACAGCGGACGACATTTGCGACCTGCTAAGTTAAAGCGTATAAACTGAGTTTTTGTAATGTTAAGGGCAAGGCCGTTCATCTGGAACCACTCGAGTGTCTGCCTAGCTTTAACATTAAGCTGTTTTTCCAACTCGTCTATCGTTGATGCAGTGATCACCATGGCCACATCATCGGCGTACATGAAAACATTAACATTGCTAATACTGAGTGGAAGATCATTAAGAAGGAGAGTGAATGCGAGGTTTGACAAAGAGGATCCCTGTGGAACTCCATTTTGCGTGAATAAACCATCTGATTGTAGGGATCCACCTTTACCAACAACCCTTTGCATTCTGCCCTTCATGAAATCCACTAGCAAATTTAGTGCAGGGCCATCTATCCCATAGTGTTTAAATTTCATTTTAAGGATAGTATGATCGGCAACATCGAAGGCCTTTGATAAATCGAAGAAGAGTACAGCGACTTCTTAATAATATATGATTTTTCATTTCCGCATTTAGCAATATGAAATCGTTGTTATAACCGTTAATAAAAGTATCGTATAAATAAATTAGACATTGTAAAATACTTTTTCCTTAAGAAATGTCGTAGGTAAAGAAACGCCTCGTCGGCAGCCGACGAGCGCGAACAAAAGGCAAGCACACAACACTCTCCCGCGTCGGCGGAAAATAAAGAGATATTAAAAGTGCGGACTACTGGCAACACTGCCGCAGGGCTGGCGACTGATGATTAAATGGAAAGTCAATTTTTCTTTGTTTTTGACGTGATAACGTTTAATAATTTGATGAACACCAGCAACGCACATGAAAAATAGTAACGTTCCACCTGAGCCTGTGCGTGCAAGCGAGAGCGCGCAACAAGCGATAGAGAGGCACGATAAAACAAACGATAGAGTGGCCAATTATGACGTTATCACGTAAATCTATCGTCCGTAAACCGACTTTACAGACGACCAATTTTTTTTTGCAATTTATAAGCTAAAGAGAAATTACAAGCTTACGGCAATAAACATATACCCTGGACAGCGCGAAAAAATGTCGACAGTTTATCGGTGCCAAAAATACTTACTTTGTCACCAACAGTAAGGCCACGCTAGTTTGCTGAGCAGCCACCTATAGATTTTAATAGATGGCGCTACTGTTTGCTTGTACGAAAAAGGTTTACGTAAATCGTTAGGATACCCATATTCTGAGGTTTCTTATCAGTCATTGACTTACTATCTATATATCTATGTTATCAGCGCTTATGGCAGTAAAATTGCGAGAATGACAGTATCATTTTCACAAGTTTGTATCAAAATTTTGTTTTAAGGTGCTCTTTTAAAGTTACACGTACCTACTCATAATCATGTATCAAAAAAATATTAATTTGTGAAATGCAAACTTTTGTTTTCGTGTTGGTTACTTATTCACGCCACACCTACATACCTAACTAAACTGATTTAGCTGAAATTCTGATATTATCTTGAATTAACCAAATGTTATTTTTTATGCCGAAAAAATCCATGTATTCCGCGTGATTGGTTGTAAGCTAAAATAATGAAAATGAAGAATGAAAATGAAGCTTAATGAAAGATAATAAATAACACACTTTTGTCAACCCTACCGGGAACAGAAGCCGCCCGCGTCTAGGGCTCGTTTATTGAGACGTGTTTGTCGTCCAAGCACTAGAGGTCTTTTGAAATCACAATAATAACATTAGTTTCTTGCAATTTCTCTAACACAATATACTTCATTCTATCAACGGGCCCTTCCTATTACAGAATTGTCCTTTCAAGTATAGAGAATCACTGCCGTTCACTCCTATTTCATCAACAGTAAAAAAAACAGATATCTTCATGGTCACTCAGCCCAAATCTTGGTAAAGCTGAATTTATAAAACAAGAGATAAGGAAGTGTTTTCCATTTCCAAGGGTTAGCCCGAGCTAATTATGAACGGTTAAGCTAATAACAAAAATAAATATACAGAGTTATATAAAAAATACCAAATCACATAAGGCCTGTAGTTTGTACGACTTTTCGAAATTCAGTAGTAAATTATTTGATACAAAAAAATGTTATCTCTGTATTTATGTGACATAACACTGCTGCGCGTCGCGCCGTTGCCATTTGCCGATGTTACATTACAGAGTAGAAACAAGTAGACTCTATGTAAAATATTGAATATTTGATATTTCTCAAAATATCGAGTTAAAAAAGTCGTAGAATAAAAGTTTATGTATTTTACCTTCATAAGTCAAATTAAACTACCTGTATGCATAATTGTATTGACTATAATATTATGTTAAAGAAAATCATGATTGTTATCTTAAGACACGAGGAAAAATATATGTGCTTATTTATACAATAAAGGATATCATTTTATACAATAAAGGAAGATCCCTTATCAAGTACACGTATACATACTTCAATAAAATTCAATTTTTTCTCATAAATTTTTTTTTTAATATTTTTAATGTCTTTTTTTTTTTTTTTTTATTCTCATTTTAAGAGCGGAGTCACTTATGTGACTATGTTGCTCTGGTGAGGCTACAGATAATTCTAACTAATCTAACTTAAGCTACGCCTACGTTCTAGATTTTTCTTAATCATATTATAGATGAATTTGGCATCCTTTGATATCGGGTTCGCCAGGCACACATTTGCCCAACCACAAAATATTTCACTTGGCACTTCACTACGGACACATTCCATTAAAACATGGTAGACATCTTCTTGTATGCCACAATCTGGACAGTTGGGAGATGGCGCCTTTCCCAGCATAAATGCGAATCTGTTCAATGGAATGTGTCCGGAGCGAAGTCTAAATGCGGTCACTATGTCCTGACGACCCATTTTAGATTTGTCTATCCAAGACACCTCCCAGGGTTGTGGTTGCATCGTCTTGTACCAGATGCCTTTGAACTTAGACCTCTCGTCAAAGTACTCTTTCCACTCAATATTGCATCTCTGTTTAATTACGCGTACACAATCGGAGTAGTATGGAGTCACGTGCATGGGGATTCCGTCACTGCAAGCCTGTTTAGCGTAACCGTCTGCCATCTCGTTACCTAAAATACCGACGTGTGACGGAACCCACTGAAGAATGATCGTTTTACAATTTTCCTGCAAACTAAGTATGAGTTCTAAAATTGTGTAGGCTATCGGTGTTCCTCGTAAAGACGAGGTACACCGAGCCAAATGCTGTAAGGCACTCTTTGAATCAGATAGTATTACAAATTTATGAAAACTACTCAACCGTATGTAAGACAGTGCCTCGGCTATTGCAATTAATTCCGCGTACATAATGGATATATTGGAGCTTATCATTAGTTTAACATTGGTATTGGTTTGCGGATCGTAAAATGCAACACCAATTCGACCATGCATATCGAGAGAAGCGTCAGTGAATATTTTATAATAGTCAGAATATTTCTGATTAAGATGTCTTGTACACTTCCTTTCTAAGCTAATAGGGTTGTACACTCGTTTCGCTTTATCAATTTCAGGTATGTGTGTAATAATGTTTGTTGTGATATTAATTTGCGACGTCCACGTATTTAGTGAAAACATTTCTAGCTGTGTGCTAGAGTGGACAGAGATACTTCTATATTCGAGGTGTATTAAGATTAACAAAGGCTTTTTCCTTCTATTCCAGTAGGCACTTTCATATTTATCGAGAGACTTTTCCAAAAAAGCAATAAGCATGTTGTCCATAAGCGATTTGGATCTCAGCCAAAATTTGCCGCCCAAGTATCTTCTACGTATAGTCAGGGGAGGTAAACATAGTTCACTCTCCATGACGTGAATTGGAGTAGTTCTGACAAAGCCACCGATGATTCTCATCGCTTGATTTTGAACAACATCTAATTTAGATAAGTGTGATTTTGCACAATTCCCGAACAAAAAGCTAGCGTAATCGATTCTACTTCTTATGATTGATATGTACAGTCTTCTCAGAAATTTTGGATGGATACCCCAACCTGGCCCAGCTAACACTTTAAATATATTCAAATATTTTGTTATTTTAAGTTTAATTTCGTTGATATGTTTACCCCATTTTAATTTACGATCCAACCACAACCCCAGATATTTTACATTATCAACAGTTTCTATACAGTAATCCTTAACTCTAAGATTTATCGATTTCCCAATACGACTTCTATCAAATATACAGATTTTGCTTTTGTGAGGAGAAACGTCTAAACCTAAATTTTGCATTAACACTCCAAACAAAGTCAGTGCACTTTGCAATTTATCTCTCGCTATGGATAAATTTTTTTCGGAAGCATAAATCACGAAGTCATCAGCATATTGAGAAATCGAAACGTTTTGAATTGACTTACATATATTTGCAGTAGCTACATTAAACAAAAGAGGGGAAAGCGGGTCTCCCTGAGCTAAACCGCGGCTGCTGAATCGGCTTATATTAGTTTTATCAATATTTATACATAAAATTCTATTATTTAAAAATCTCCACAGATAACCACACAGCTTCGATCCTATTCCATAGTCGTCCAATATAAGCAAGAGATTGCAAACATCGATATTATTGTACGCACTATCTATGTCTAAAAAACAACAGATTGTGGGTGTTTTATTTCCTAAGTTAGTTTCAATATTTAATACCAAGTTACTTAGATTATCTAGACAAGAACGTGATTTTCTAAAGCCAGTAGTACTCGACGAAAATAAGTTAGACTTTTCAAAGTACCATTCAAGTCTCTTATTTAGAATGGAGTGAAACACTTTACAAACACATGACATTAGGGAGATCGGACGAAGAGAGTTAGGTGAGTGATCCTCTCGTCCGGGCTTAGGTATGGGTGTGACATTAATTTGATACCACTGCCTCGGAACGAACCCATGTTTCAGACACATATTGTATAGGTGTAACAGCCAACTTTTACCAACTTCAGGTAAATATTTGATCATAGAGAAGGATATCAAATCCGACCCCGGGGCCGTGTCTTTTGATTTGATAGCCACTTCCAGCTCCTGTCTGGAGATTAACGTTTCCAAATGTGAATTATTAGAGTGAAATTTTGGGCAATCATTTACTACAAAATCAGGAGTAAGGCTTTTAAGAAGATCTTTGGCGCGATCTTGATCTATGTGACATTTTTTGAGTGTTTTCCCTTTATCCATCTCATACGCGCCCACATTTCATTAGTTGACGATACCTCACTGATAGAGTTACAAAAACTTTGCCAGGATTTTGATTTCGAATTACGTAGTACTTTTTGAGCAGTTGATATCTTTCTTTTTAGAATGTCAAAATTATTTGGTGTGGGATTCCTTCTAAACTCAACGAGGGCTAAACGTCGTTCTGCTATACATTTTGAGACAATCATATTCCAATAACGTTTAGGTTTGAATTTGTTACATGGGTTCAAATTAATTTTGACCCACGGAATGTGCCTGTCTGCCGCCCTGCTCACACACTCAGCAAATAGATCGTATGCACATTGTAAATCTTGCGGCATTACTGAATTATTAAGAAAGGTTTCAATATAGGAGCTGTACGAATCCCAATTTGCGTGTTTAAAGTTCCTCTTTTTAATGTAGTTATCCGTGGGTCCACAAAAGTTAAGAGACAATTTAATGACGACATGATCACTGCCTAGCGTCTCATTAGTACATTGCCAATCGAAGTCTAGAGCTATATCTGATGAGGCTAAAGATACATCAGGCGAAGATTGTTGTAGGTTTCCATTGACCAACCTTATTCTCGTCGAGTAACTACTGTCATTTAGAGTTATGAAGCTACTATCAATCAGTGAGTCAAAAATTTGAGAGCCCCTATAGTCAATTTTATTAGACCAATTGGAGTGGTGTCCGTTAAAGTCACCTAATATTAAAGTTTTGCTGTTCTTTAACGCAAATACTTGGTCCCAATCACTATGCGAAGTTCGAATTGAAGGCGGACAATAAATAGCAAAAATATTTTCAAGGCTCTCGCAATTGTGAATCTTAACATGAAGGAATTCAATGTCAGAATTGCTTAGACGTGTGTCACATACCTGCGTTCTAACAGAATAGTGAGCAAGTATCGCGACTCCGCCGTAACCATCACTCCTATCCTGACGATAAATGTTATAGTCTGTTAACCTCAGGTTTATATCTGTAGATAGCCAGGTCTCGCTAAGCACTGCGATATGTATTTTTTCTTGCAATAGTAGTTGTTCTAACTCATTAAGCTTTGGCCTCAGGCTTTGACAGTTCCACTGCATTATACTAATTTTACTGGATCTATCCATATACGAAGATATTTTGTAGGATCGGTAACTCAAAAATTAATTCCTTCACCCATTCCATCGCCCAATCTCTGATGATTTCCCACGCCTGCATAATCTTATCTTTTAAAGTAAGTCTCCGCATAAATATAATGTTTCTCAACTTTTCCAATAACTGTTTAACCGATATTCCGCTTCTTTGTCTGTCAGACTGACTTTCCTCCTGTGTCTTCTCTTCTACCTGGATTTCCGACTCTGAAGACATATCCCAATCCATAGGGTCACGTGATCGAGTTTTCTTCTTTTGCTGAGAGTTATTTCTTCTTCCAACTTTCTGACTTCTAAGCAAATTTGTGTCTGAGGACTTGTGCGTTTCCGCCTGGAGTTTTGCGGCTTCTGAGTATGTTTTAGCGTTATCCCTAGGTTGATCGCATCCTGGTTGGTCAAACACCTCATTTGAAGTCATAAACGGTGGAAAATTTTCCTCGTCTAGATTCAGTTTCGTTTGGGCTGGAGAGGGCGGTACATAAACCATAGTTGCTCTTTTATATGTGCAATTAAATTCCGCCATCAGTTCTCTAATTCGTTTCTCTTTCAAATAAATGGGACAGGAGCGTAAAAGTGCCATATGTCGTCCCCCACAATTTACACATTTAAAGCGGGTAGTTTCGCAGTTACTGTGGCTGCCCGCACATTTGGGACAGGTAGGTCTTTTAGCCGGGCAGAAACGTAGGGTATGCCCATATCTGAAGCACCTGCTGCACTGTGTAACCGAGAATATGTATCGTTCAACCTTGACCTTCATTCCATGTATAAAAATATATGGAGGTAAGGAAGAACCTTTGAATCCGATTCGAATTGATTCGCTTTCAGTCCATCCAGGCGCTTTTTCGCATCTTCTAAACAACCTTTTAATCGATACGATTTCTGTACTGGACGAAATACTGGATCGTATATCTTTTTCGTCAACATTCAATTCAATATCTCTTATCGTTCCGTATGACACCGCAACTTCCTGTGACTTATGACATTTCCACCCCTTTTCCAAAAATAATTTCGATGTAATTAATTTTTCGGCACTGCTTTCATCTTCAAATAAAACGAATATTTTGTACGGGGACGCATATTTAACTTTAAATATATTCTCAATATTTTCCTCTTTAAGACATCTAGCTAATTCGATTTTTTTCGGCAGTTTATCCTTACAGGTTATGCAGATTTCGATCTTATTTTCTTCATCCTCCTCCTCGTGATTGATCACACGTCTAGGCTTTTTTTTCCGGTCCGTGTATAACATAAATGCTTCTTCTTCATTCATTTCTCGTGTTCGTTTTCTGTTTGCAGTACTTTCACTCCCATTAGTAGGTTCTTCATGCTCAATCTCCACATACACAGTCTGCTCAATCTCCTCCTCCGCCTCGCTATCCAAAGTTATATTATTTGCTTTAGCCATTCTCCGTAATGCGCATAGTAGGTATTGTGATAAAATGAACCGGCCGCTAGAACTCCCGCTTGTGCAGAGCGCACGATGCCTAGCGACTCAACGGTAGGTATTAATATCGGAGCGTAATATTCGCTCGACGCGGCAAGACGCGACCGCCTCACACGGCCTGCACTACGAGACTCTATGTCTCGTAATGCAATGTCTAAAAATAAATTTAATGTCTAAAAATAATTAAGAAATAGTTACTTCTTTATAGAGAAACTGTCACGGTTCCCTAAAATCTAAAATACAAGCAAAGCCAGCAAGAAAGATAAACAATAATAATAATCAATGTTAGCTTAGGTCGAAATTTAAGGTAGGTACCTAAAATATAATTTACACAAAACGTAAATCGGTTGCAAATTCATAACGGTTGATAACATACCGTACCTAAATAAATTCGTCTCGCCAAAATCATACCTAACTAAATAATGATTCAGTCAGTACTTACGTCCTTTCCAAATCATTCTGGCGGATTTCATTCCACCGTAATGATCCCTCTTAATTGGCAAAGGGCTGAATTTAATGATCATTAATGATTTTAGTATCTCTGATGCCGTCATTAGTGAAGTCGTGAATGACAAATAAACAAAAATATTCGTAAATATAAATTTTATTGAAAATGAAAATATTTTTTTGAAATAGGCCCAACTTACAGGCTCCAATGAAAATTTAAAACTCTACCGCCAAATTAGGAAAGCAGGTTTGCACCGAGAACTGGTAAGAAAATATGCATTTGTTCGTTTAAAAAATGTCACTGTATGCAATGTTGAGTGTTAGTGATAGGCTGATAGCCCAGTGCTTAGACCTGTCTCTCCTCGCAGAGGGTCACAGGTTCGAATCGTAGTCACGTACTTCAATATTTTTAGAGTTATAGAGGTAAAATTAGAGTTGTCGGTTGTTGGCGCAGTAAGCACGCACTCCGGAGTCTAGTGGGAGGTCGCAGGTTCGATTCCCGGGGTATTATAGAAATATAGGTTCACCTAATTTCTTAATTGGCTCTGTGGGAGATCGGGGCCCTTATTTTGTATCTCAGTGATAACCACTGTTGTCTATGGTTCGCTGTACATTGCTGCTTTATTAAGTGGAACGAAAATAATATTTTGTGGAAAACCTTCAATGGATAAAAAATAAATGTCATTGAAGGCCACTGAGTGATCATCGCTGAGATACAGAATAAGGACCCTGGTCTAGTGGGAGGAAGGTAACACCTTCCCTTCCAAGTTAGTACGATAACATCTTTGGCTGGATCTTCACTCATCATCAAAGTACATACATTCCACAAACTGACATGACTTTTTATTGACTTATAGTGTCTAAAAAAAGTTATGTGAGTTTGTGGAAACTGCGAGTAGGTATGTAAAGTGCAGAAAACATCGCAAAAAAACATGCATAATATGTGAGATTTTTCCAAAATTTTCTCCAAGGTGAGTGAAGCGTGCCAACCTATACTTGACATGGCCACCCTGTTGAGTTGAGCTATAGACATTGGACAAACTCATCTAATTTTAAATAGGTCAAAGATCAAAAGTCAGATTGGTTAGACAGTTACGGATTCGAAAAGAATTCAGAACGCTACAAATTCGGAGAGTCATTAAATGAATACTTACTCGTATAACAATACCGCCCTTTGTGTCGCACGTCGATTTCACAGCACAGTTCCGTCAAACGCATCTCACGATTCTCGAAATTGCATTGTCATATTCCGAATATCGCATCATTTTTGTTGCGGCAACATAGGGATACTTAATTTGTGTTTGCATGCGGCGACTTTTTAATCGTAAATGGATTAAAAAGTTGCCACTCACATGTCGTTTTTTTTTTTTAAATCCCTATATTAAATATGTAAATACACAACTGAACTACAGTTCTAAAAAATGATATATTTAATAAATATAATAAAATGAAAAATTATGTTTTTTATTTGGGACGGTTATTACAGGAATGGGAGGCAACTAAGAAACGTCTGTTACTCGTAATAATCCATCCATACTGATTAAACCGTTAATTTCGAAATGTTGATTATTATTGAGAAGAATTGACAAGACCTTGGCTCGGTCATCGGAAGTTAATCTTGTATCCTTTCATAAACTTTACCAAAAATTTTAATATTGTCCAAGGAATCATTTGAAACAAAAGCATTATTATTATTCATTGATTAAATTCATAATATTTCACATATTATACCAGAAAAAGGTGAATTCGTGTTAAAATAAATCATAAATTAAAATCGTCAAGCACCCGTCTGAAATGCCGCCCCGTATGTTTCCACTCTAATTAGGCACGGTCATTTCTCCTTTGTCATTTGTTTCGCGGAAAAATGCAGTCGGAACAAAACGGAATTATGTCAAAGTCCTGCGGCGAGGTGACGGCTGATGACTGACGCAAGTGCGGTGACAACTAGTGCGGAACGGTGTTGTTGTCACTTGCACTTGTATGCTTTGATACATCACAGATATTTAAGATGCAAAAGATTTATAACATCAAAAGGACTGTAATAATGAATCTTTTTTTCGGGTTATTTTTCCTTTTATGTAAGGTAATTATGGATTTCCGTGCTTTTATTAAACTGCATTGAAAAGTTGGCAGTGTTCACACACGTTTGTGAAGAATATCAAGAATGCAAGTTTCCTCACAATGTTTCGTACCGGTGTTGTCACAAGCACTCGTAATAATGAACAGTAAGAGATGCTTCAATGGACTCGAATCTCGGACCTGCAAATATTAGAACGAATTCTCAACCTTAAAGCTTTAAGGGCCAATTTGGACTAAGTAACCCTACCGTTACTTAAAAGGGTCAAGTTAAATACGCAATATCCTTCGATTATGAGCATTCATAATTATAATTTATGCTAATATCAAAGGGAAACATAGTATTTGTGTGAATTAACGCATTTTAACCCTTTCGGCGTATTAAGGCAAAAGGGTCAGGGATTCAGCCTTGAATTGTATAATAAGGTCGGTAATCGATGAGTATTTTGGTGTTATTTTATTTTCATCTCTGTATCTTTGTTTTGAGGACATATTTTCGTTTGCACGCGTATATTTCCTGGTTTGTACTTATTACATGGATATTTTAACGTTTTATTATTGACAGATAGGACAAATTGAACTGACTCATTGGTGTTACTCGTGAGGATCTTAGTTTCTGACATTTTAAGCTTTCCTTACACCTATTTTTGTCATGTTTATTAATAATTATAAATTAAGTTTTATGTACCTAATATGTTTTTTTTCTTCTTTACAGAATATTTCAGCGGCGGCAAGCTTTCATCCCTACATGTTTGATATATCACCAGAGCGCACAAGACACCCAGAGTAGAAATATCAGTAAATTTCTTGACAGCAACATTTAAGTGGTTTTTGTTATACAGTGGAATTACCTCCTTAAAATCACGATTACGATAGATTAGATAGATTAAAGATATTATTGACGACCTCGGTGGCGAAGTGGCTCGCTCGCGGATTCGAGTAGGAGGTTGCGGGTTTGATTTCCGCCACGGGGCACTTTAGAATTTTAGAGACAAAGCGATTTAGAGTTCCAGTGTGATCCAGTGTAGAAACCTTTAGGGGCTACTTACCCTTCCAAGTTAATACGATAACATCTTCGGTTGCATCGTCACTTGTGTACCATTAGGTAAGATCACAGCCAAGTCCTAACTTGTTGTAGATAAAAAAAAATTTTAGCATGACAAAGCTTAATTATGTTAAAGAATCAGCGTAAAATACTTCGGTTATTTTAATCGAAGTAATTTCAATATCCTCTCTTATTACAACCCAATAATTAAATATCCCTGAGTCATAACAATAAGTGTTTATTGAAATTGCATTGCCGATGCGCAATACGATGCAACGATAGTAATTATAAATAAAACAGATCAACGTGTGACCTAGATCAGTACATAGGGCTTGAACTAGACTACCTAACTTACCTAGTTATTGTTATGACACATGAAATAAAGTGGGACAAGTATCAATACAATACATACAACGTATGATAAAGTAACCCCATTTCATTATTAGGATTCCACACCGAAATTATAAAAATGGAACCTTTATCGACTTTATCCTTAAAGATTAAATTTTTAAAAATCATTTTTCAGCTAGTGGTAGCGTTATGATGGTAGCGTTATGATGGTAGCGTTAGGATGGTAGCGTTATGATGGTAGCGTTGGGATGGTAGCGTTATGATGGTAGCGTTATGATAGTAGCGTTGGGATGGTAGCGTTATGATAGTAGCGTTGGGATGGTAGCGTTATGATGGTAGCGTTGGGATGGTAGCGTTATGATGGTAGCGTTGGGATGGTAGCGTTATGATGGTAGCGTTGGGATAATAGCGTTATGATGGTAGCGTTGGGATGGTAGCGTTATGATGGTAGCGTTGGGATGGTAGCGTTATGATGGTAGCGTTGGGATACTATCGTTATGATGGTAGCGTTGGGATGGTAGCGTTATGATGGTAGCGTTGGGATGGTAGCGTTATGATGGTAGCGTTGGGATAATAGCGTTATGATGGTAGCGTTGGGATGGTAGCGTTATGATGGTAGCGTTGGGATGGTAGCCACCGATAAGAAACCTGAGGATTTGGCATCCGAACGATGAATGAATGAATGAATATTCTTTTATTGCACACCACAAAGAAATTAAAGGACATCACAAAACAACAAAAAAAAACGATTAACGATTTACGTAAACCAAGCAAACAGTAGCGCCATCTGTCAAAATTCTATAAGTGGCTGCTGAGCGAACTACACCGTGGCCTTACTGTTAGTGAAAAAGCAAGCTTTTGTGGTACCGATAAACTTAGACATTTATTCGCATCGTCCCGCCGATTTGTCCTGCAGTAGTTGAAGCAGTGCGTTATATCAGTCAGTCAGTCAATTTTTTCCTATGATGCCATTGCCCAGTGTCCAAGTGCGAGTTGTATTCTCACAGCTAAGATTCCGTACCATCATACAACCAGAAAGATGTCGGATAATAAAACCAACTTATTTTCGGTCGTTAAGGGGATTTATTGAATTTATTTTTGTCTTTCTCACTCTCACGGATACGTTGGTAGGTGCGACATGCAGCGTCGCGGGAGAATATAACAGAAAAACGACCTTTTACCTAATTACTCAAAAACTAAGCCAATCATCAAATATCGGTATTTGGATATTGTTTTTAGCGACACATTAAAATAAAAATTACAATGTAAATGTATGTACATCGTAGTTTCCGATAAAAAACAGGAATTAAAACTTAGATTTTGGAGCAACTTTTGGGAGAACTTTCTATCGAGAAAATTTTATCCAATCGTATTTCTGCTTCTAAAGGATTTCAGATTAAGTTCCCAAAATACATGATGTTTAAATTTGAAAGTAATTGTCTTTATAGCTTTGTAAAACTTCATTCAAAATCACTTAAATACGGCTTCTACGCCGTTAATGCAAGGTTCCAGTAATCTTTTAGTCAAATATACCTAATACTCATATACGTAACGGGAAGACAATAAAATAAAAAAAAAAACAAACGTACGAACAAGACCTAAACTTGAGAGGTTCCGTTTCCTTTTAGGCTACAGAACCCTAAAAAGGGGTATATTATCGCCCCTTAATTTAAAGTCACCCCTTTAAGGGGTTTGAGTCAGCGAAATCTGGAATGTTCCAGATGCCTCGTAAGCAGAAATTAAGCTCCCTCATTGTTTTGCGAACGATGAAATTTTTTATGCCCAAGCTTTGTACAAAAATTTGGCAACGCTGATAGAGTGATTTAATTTGAAATTCCTCAAGCGCAGTAAGTGGTTCAAATATTTGAAAAGTATACCCACTGAAATTAAATATCTCTAAGTGCCTAATTCTTTAACAAGTTACTAAGTGGCATGCACTTGATATAATCTCCACATTTTGGTATTGAGTAATGAGTTATTCATTTGAAGGCTAAATCGCATATTAACTTGTAAAGGATATAATATTTATTATAACCCGTTTTGGTTGCTACACAACATCGCTAAAGAAAAGTTCAGTCTTAACTCGTATCTTTACGTGGTAACCAGCCGCAGCCGAAGCCTCCCCGACTATAGATATCTCCGCTTGCTCGTTAATGCCACAAAATTCTATTGAGAAATGAGACATCTCTCCGTTTGAAACATTTCCACCGTAGCTTAGCGGGGAGGAGATATGGAAGTAACGAAATCTGATTGGTTAGTTAAGGGGATTTATTGAATTTATTTTTGTCTTTCTCACTCTCACGGATACGTTGGTAGGTGCGACATGCAGCATCGCGGAAGAATATACTTAACAGAAAAACGAGCTTTTACCTAATTACTCAAAAACTAAGCCAGTTATCAAAAATCTGTTTCTAAGCGTTTTTGGATATTATAATTACCGACACATTAAAACAAAAATTACAATTACATCCAATGTAGTTTACGATAAAAATTAGAAAAACTGAGATTTTGGAGCAACTTTTGGGAGCACTTTCTATCGAGAACATTTTTATACAATCGTGTTTCTGCTTCTAAGCGATTTTAGATTAAAGACCCAAAATACATGACGTTTAAATTTGAAAGTAATTGTCTTTATAGTTTGTAAATAAAATTTCATTCAAAATCGCTTAAAAACGGCTACGCCGTTAAAACACATCTATCGACTCACGCTCTACTCCTCTCCGCTTTGGTGAAAACCAGGCTTAAGAGTGCCCTTTCAATGGAGATGTTCTATGCAACTATGCTGCGAAGATGTTAAATTTACGCTACGAAAATATGTGACCGCTTCCACCAATACAAAGCTATATAACTGTGCGAGGAAGATGCGCTATGAAGATGCGCCGGCGCAAAGTAGCTGCGGGAGATGCGCAGCTCGAGCTATGCGATGTATCGATAGTAGGTACTCTGCTCTGCACATAATAACACCACTCGCGACAACCCATAGCATGCATCCATAACACGCATCCTTCCATATAAAAAAAAAGACGTGTGGCACTCGGAGACTGCCGCGGTAAAGCTATTGTATAGCTGTTTATCAACTTATGCAATTATAATTATACAACCAATGCCACCTAGAGACGAGTTGCTGAACTAAAGAGACAGCTTGATATTTCAAAAAGTCATTAAAAGTTCTCCTAAAGTGTTAGGTTATTTTCGTTACGAAATTCTGGATTCGGTGTCCAACGCTCAAGGCCCGCGATAGAAGCTATGCAATAGCTTAAAACATATCTTAGTCGAATCCGTTTCACCAGTGCTAAGCTATGTGATATGAATATGATTGGTCGATATCAAACGCATCCATACCAACTTAGCATAGCACATCTCTGGTGGAAAAGCAGCCTGACGCTTAAAACAGATTTACGCGAACAAAGCCCTCGAAGGCTGCACTCGTTTACAATTAGTAATTAGAAAACAAAGTAACGAGCCTTTATCCGTCACCGGCGCGTCATTCAACCTGGTCGCGGCACCTGAGAGTCATTAAATGATACCAACAAAGCGAGACCAACTTAATGTCATGTGGATATGGATAACATGTGACCAGATTTCGAGGGACTCTTTTGACAGTTCTGTATCTCAAAATAATATTGAACCCATAAAGGATCATTTAGTTGCCAGTCTTTCCGCCACTTATTTTCTTTTTTTCCTTCACCTTTCTACCATAGGACTGCAAGACGCCGAGAGCGGCGTTCTCGCGGACCTTGTAGATAACTTTAGCGTACTTCGCTTGACAATTGACAGCCGACAGTATCAAACACAGCGTGTTTAGTAATTATTATCGTGGTTTTTCTACAGTCATTTGTTTTGTCCATACATTTTTGTCGACTAGCGTTAACGCCAAACGCTTGTGACTTTGTCTAGCCCCGCAGATCGTCAATGGATAGTTTTAAAAAATATTATTAATACTTAATTCCACTTTTTATTCATACTTAACCAGGCTTAGGACTGGCTGCATTGAAAACAGGTTAAAATAAAAATAAAGTATTAATACCTAAATGATAGTTTAGTACCTACCAATTAGTTAAGTATGCTTGTATTTTACGATCCAGTTAAAAACATAATTATTTTTTTAATTAACCTTTTTTCAATGAAGGCGTATTTAAAAAGGGAATCAACTATTTACAATGATTAAATTTTTCCTACCTATTCACAGTTACCTATCCTACCTAATTACAGGAAATTTACACATTTCCTCTCAATTGTAAGTCTCGTGGGTGTCGGTGATTGTCACGCACAAAGTGTTCAAAGAATCCACCTTCACAACCGACACAAACACCACACCTGAACACAAATTGTTCGTTCACTCGTGCTAATACATGTCCGCGTTACCGCGAATTTGCTCAAAAGCTCGAGATATTTTGTCCATCAGCAATTCGCGAGTAGCTACTGTCCCACCACTGTACACTAACGATTTTACGTGCCCCCATAGATAAAAATCCATGGGACTGAGGTCAGGTGAACGAGCCGGCCATGCAACAGGACCGCCTCGACCAACCCAACGTGCGGGAAAAGTACTGTCTAAGTACTGTCGCACTTCACGTGCGTAGTGAGCCGGAGCCCCGTCTTGCTGGTAGTACATACCACGCAAACTGGCAAGAGGTACATCGTCCAAAAGGTCCGGTAGTGTCAGAGTTAAAAAATTTAAATAGGTTCCACTGTTCAACCGGTCTAAAAACACAGGACCCAATAAAGTGGTACCAATGATACCTCCCCACACGTTTACACTAAATCTGTGTTGGAAGTTATGAGGCCGCGCTTCGTTTGGGTTCTCATAACACCATAAATGTTCATTTTTTGTATTAAAAAGTCCCACTCTACCAAAAGTCGCTTCGTCCGTCCATAAAACGGTGCGTGGTTCCGCAAGCGCCCAATTGCAGAATGCAACTCGCGCTGGTTTGTCTACTTGCTGTAGTTCATGTACTCTTTTTAAGTGAAAGGGGTATTTCCCCTCGTTATGAACAACACTCCAAGCGAAAAATTGCGTCACATTAAAACGTTTTGCTGCGTCGTTTGTACTTGCAGCGGGGTTAGCTTGAAAGAAATCAAGGATTTCCTCTTCTTCCCTTATCGAGTGCGTCGGCGGACGCCCACGATCGCTAGATCTAGGCTGAAACTGGCCATGATCCCGCAACCGTTGTGTGGCGGCGTACATAGTCGACCAATTCGGTGTCCTTGAGTTAGGAAACAGTCGCGCGTACTCATCGCACGCGGCTGACACGTTGTCATCACACCTAGCTAACACGCGCACCATTTCAGTATATTCTGCATTGGTAAATCGAAACGCCATTTTATTTTTAACATTGAAAAGCAACGCATATTCGGGACGTGAGATCGGATCGGAAGCGCAGCCGGACGTCTTTGGAACGCATCCTCGGACCGGTCCTTGACCCGTGACCGACTGACGGCCGACGGGCGACGGGTGACGGGGTGACCCACAGAAAACAAAAGACACTAGAAGTAGCATGTGGGTGTTACCCGTGTCGCCACAAGTAGTGTAATTTACCTTACTTGCTCGACATGCACACTCAGTCGCTGTCAAAAATGCATACAATAAAGTGCTATAAAAAAAATATTAAAATGGCTCAATGCGCTGTATTAGTGTGTAAAAATCGTAGCAAGACCTATAATCGTTTACTTGGAGGGATAACTTACCATCGGTAACTTGAATTTTACTAGTTTTAAGTATAAATACGTGAAAAATTGTGTTAAATTTCTATAGGGCTTCAAGACATTTTAAAATGATCCTTAAAATAAGAAGTTTACGGTTGATTTCACATTTACTAATAATTTTCTTCTAGAACGTTGTCATTCAACTTTCGCTACTCAGCCAGTACTGTATCATGTCGACTGTCAACATATCGATAAAATATTATCGACTTTTATTAAAACGTTCCGCGTATCGCCGTATCTCTTCAGTGCAATCTCAAGAGTTAAGAAATTCACCACTACTGTTCGCACGCTTATCCAATATCCATATTAGGAAAAAATGGTTTTTCACTACGTTAATAGGCTGTAAGAAGAAAATTAAGAATTAAAAATATTACTATTTCAGTTTCCCTAGGGAGCCATTTGTAAAAAAAAATGGATCAAAGCTACTGGAAGTTTTAATTGGTTCCCTTCAAAAGCAAGTACAATCTGCTCCGATAATTTTTTGGAAGAGGATTTTATTGTTAAGAAAAGTGGTAATAAATACATTAAAACTGGAGCAGAACCACGTAAAAAATTTTTTTAATTCATCGTGCACTGGTACGTCTATACACGTCACTAATTTAGTCATAACTAAGTAATTTACTCGCAAAAATATATAGAAAGTATGACATGACATGATAAGCCTTTAGACGTCCACTGCTGGAGCTAGGTGAAGGCTTTTCTAAACTTAGACCTCCACGTACGGGATATCTCTTGCCACTAGCAACTATCTTCAGATCGCAAGTTCTGTAGCCTGTCGTACGATGTGGTTCTTGTTGTGCCCTACGCGGTTTTTACTTCAAAGTAAACATAAGTACATGTGGGGTATACGGCCCTCAGTTCTATGATAATTATAGCTTGGCCACTGCTATTTTAGCTAGCTATTGGGCTATGTTAATCACTTTGATATGGTCACCTAGATTCTTTCTAAATACGATTACTCCTTTATATTTGCTTAATAAATCGATAATCATTATTACAACAGCTATTACTTCCTGTACTTAGGTTGAAGTCTCCAAAAATGAAACATCTAATGTACAGTCAGAACGCTAACAGGACGGAATTCATTAAATATTATATTATTAAATATTATTTATTCATTAAATATTATTTTTTTACCATAATGTGTTATTTTATGTGATTTATTATGACTAGACGGAAATTAATTAAATTGGATTTTTTTCTGTACATATTAATATAACATTGCTTTTTATTTCAACTTTGTCGATAATTTTACGATTCACGGTTAAGATGCATCACTACACTTTGACAGTTATCAAATATTGAAGTTTGTTCTTTGCCATTCAAATTTTAATCTTAACGTCATATAAACAAAGTTTCTCAAAAAAATGTTTATAAAACGAATCTACTACTGCCGATGCGGGCAATAGCGGAACTAAACATATTTGAAGTAAATTTTTGCAATATAAATTGTATAGCTGTGTTAATAAGGTTGACTTTAATGGAAATATATTTTGAAAATAACGTCATTTTTTTGACCAATCTAATGTGGAGGACTATGGTGTGCGTGACTTGTAAATATGTGAGTTTAGCGACACTGGTTTCCTAAGAAGATCGTCATCATGCTAACTCTATTAGCCAATATAAAGTCATTCCTTGCTCTGTGGGGTGACCGATAGGCGATAGCCAAGGCCGACCGTGAGTCGTCCTCCCCGCCCCGCACTTTTTATAGTCGTTAGGCTAAGCGCACACTGCGAAAAATAATCGCATGTGATTAATATTCGCAAGTGCGATGCGAATTTGTCAATATTTTGTGTTAAGTATATGGAAAAATACTTGAGTCCCGCGCACTGCGGAAATAGTCGCAAGCGCAACTCTCTCATGTGATATGATTGTTCCCTGTCTTTCGTGGTGCGAAAATAAATTGTGGGTTTTTTACACACTACAAGTTAGTACTTGACTGCGATCTCACCTGATGGTAAGTGATTATGCAGCCGAAGATTTTAGCGTACTAACTTGGAAGGGGTAAGTATAACCCACCCCTTACGGTTTCTACACAGCATCGCGCCGGAACGCTAAATCGCTTGGCGGTGCCTCTTTGCTGGTAGGGTGGTAACTAGCCATGGCCCAAGCCTCCCACCAGTCCAGTTCTAAGAAAAATTAGAAATTATAAAGTTCCAAAGAGGCCCGTGGCGGGAATCGAACCCGCGACTTCCCACTCGAATCCGAGCGCGCGCGCCACTGCGCCAGGAAGATCGACAAAAAATCGACAAAGGTTGTGGTGCGCGTAGGTATAATATTCGGATTGCGATTAAGTTTCGCATTGAACATGCGAAAAAAAATCGCATCGCAGTGTGCGCTTAGCTTTAATCTTTCGCCAGTTATTGTGAGCATTGTGCATCTTTATCTTTCTCATTAGCACCGCCTATGTCTTAACCTGTCGCAGCGGTTTGGCAACAGGACAGTCATAATCGCTGATTACCTGTATTTCGTTTCACAGTGTAATGTCACTTTACAGAAATAACATAATTTATTAAATTTTTGTATGACACAAATTAATACGAAATTTTGGAAAGCTGTAGAACAAAAGTTATTACTTTTAATGATATCATTTACGTGTCGAGAGGTTTCTGGTATTTTTTATATAACCCTGTATAGCTATTTATACGACTCATCGACAAAATCTTTGGGATTATACTTTCCCGTTGACCTTTTGTGCATAAAACAAACAAGGTCTATACTTAGTCTATAGTATGGACTCTATAAGGACACGAGTGTCTAAGGGCCGGTTTTTTGAGACATAGTTAAGTCAACCAATGGTTAAAATTTGGAACATATACTAACTATTGGTTGATTTTTGTTACCAACTTTAACCATTGGTTGACTTAACTATGTCTCAAAAAAAAGGCCCTAAAAGGGACACTATTTACCACTCTCACTTTATCTCGTAATAACCATAAATGTGAAAGTTTGCAAGTGTATGTTTGGATGTTAATTACGCCGCCACTCGGCTGAAGTTTGGAATGGAGATAAATTGGATTAACACATATTATAAAGATTACTTTTTATTCCGAATAAATCCATGATCTTCGCAGGGTTTGTGGAAAACTAAATTTTATAGGAATTTGAAAGTAGGTAGGTACGCGATTCCCTCAGGATAAGTAAAATACTCGAATTTACGCGGAACTGCGTATAAATCAAGTCCATAAGCATAAAAATAAATAATTGGCCATTCAATTTGGCTATTACTCATCAGTTTATCATAATACCATTAGTCACTTGTCTTGTTTCGGTAATTTCTCGTATGGCAACCCTACGTATGATTAACAGCCTAAACGAACTGTACACTGACTCTATTGTAAATGTTTTGTTCATAATAAAATTAGTCTTTCATTTCACACCTCGCTACTCACAGAGTTGGTTTACAGCCCTTTGTGGTACTTATCAAATCATTTTGACCTCTATTGCGGTTACTAACAAAGTTCATTTTGGGTTGTATTCCTTAGTAGCGCGTATAGGAACTAATTTAAATGTACTGCAGTGGTCCGATTGCCATCTGACCGTGTCCCGTGAATGATGGACTGGTACAATTTAGGGCAATAATTGTTAATATTACGCGTTATATTATTAATAATTATCGTTAATTAGTGGTCATTTCGGAATTATCTGATTTATTGTTTCCATTTATACACCGTTTATCGCGGCCTTATATAAATAATGGCTAGTTGAACAAGACTAGTATTTAGAACGTGAAGATACGACAGGGCGATGTAATCTCCCCGGAGATGTTTACCGTTGCGATGGACGGCGTATTAAAGCTTCTGGGTTGAAAAGGATGGCAAGTACAACTCACCTACGGCTTGACTATAATAATATAGACTTTATGGTTGAGACTCTAGAAGATCTTAGTGTATCTCAATACATTAGCATCAAAATGTCAAATTTTGTCAAATTTGCAATTGCTCACGTTTTGATTGTTAAAAAGTTTACACTTGGAATTATAGATAGTGGTTTCGATTCTGTTTTAGAGTCTCTAAATGTAGCGCGTTTAAAATCTACTATGCTTTTCATTATACGGCATGGTTCGCTTAACCAATGACCTGAAAAGGTTACTGGTAGCGGTCGATAAGAAAGGCGAGGGACCATGTATGGTGACGCGCTCTTGGAAAGGCTAATGTCCAGCAGACTAGTAAAGTTAGAGACTCTAAAACAGAATTGCTCCAAATGTCATCGAGAAGGAAGTGATCCTCTTAATCTAACTTAGATAGGCATTAGGCAGCGTTCGTGAAGCTTCGTGAATCGAGAAATCTTCTCGTCTGTTATCCTTCAGTGCCTCAATATCTTACTACGGACACTTTAAAAATAAATTCTCGTGCATCCGTAATTAAAGCCCTTTCTGCACAATAAAAACACAGTATTTCCTACTTTTGGGAATAAGAAAAAAATTAGATTCTGTATTTGAAAAAAACATTCAAGCCAATACGAGTATATTACTAGGTTCTGTAGTAAAGAACTTGTTTTTCTTTAAACAGTGATCGAGTTGTACATTATTTACGCGGACGCGAACGCAGCGAATGAATGATTGAATGTCCAAGAGTTCTGTTTACGAAGTTCCGATAAACTGAACGGGGATAAATAAAACATCCGCCTATTACACGCGACAAGGCGGTCGTATGAATAATTCAGCGAGCAATCGCCGTGAAAAGATCAAAGGCTTGCGAATGCGTAACCCGGGCATCGAACGAGTGAATGGTTTCGCCTCAACCGAGGCCATTTTGCCGAATTTCGGGACAAAACTTTCGTGTTCTGCCACGCCCTATGTATAGGGCATGCAAATCTCGGAATTTTTTCAATCCCGGTATTGGTTTCGATATTGGACTTCAATACCGGGATCCCGGTATTAATACCGGTATTGATGTTCTCAATTTGTACTTAAATATTTTTCATTAAAAACACGTTTTTAATGATTTTCAATCATGTATTTACTTAAAATCTTAATTAAAAACACTCACAATCGATAATATTATGTTAACGTTCATTTTAAATCATCTACATTTTCATAAAACTTTTTCTCAGTCTTATTTTTCGAAATCAACAGATATATTCTTTTTATACTCTTCAACAAGTGGAAAATTAAAAAAAAATTTTTTTTTTAAAACACCCACGACTTTTGCAGACTTGTAATTGAAAAAGGATAAAATATTTTTTTTTTAAATCCCCGACTAAAGGAAAGTAAGAACTAAGAACCTATCAGTATAATTACAAATCCAAGAAAATCCGCCGGAGCTGCTGTTCCTGCCTGTGACGGTGTTGATGGTGCTGTTTACCAGTTGATGACTAATTCAATTTCTTGATACTTCTCATATACCGGCAGTTTATCAATGCTTACTAATTTCATTAATTGATATTGGAAACGAAAATAGCAATTGCAGCTCCGACGGATTTTCTTGGATTTGTAATTATACTGATAGGTTCTTAGTTCTTACTTTCCTTTAGTCGGGGATTTAAAAAAAAATTATTTAATCCTTTTTCAATTACAAGTCTGCAAAATTCGTGGGTGTTTTAAATTTTTCTAATTTTCCACTTGTTTTATAGTTTTTCGATTACTATATTAATGTACTTAATTTAAATGATATTATTATTAAAAAATGAAAATTAATCTTCAAACTAGCCATTAGCTCCTCTAAGCAGCGTCTGAAGGCATCATCTGACCCATGTCACCAAATTTATTATTGGAGCCTAGTTAAACATACGAATCCCTAACACCTTGTGTACTAGAAAGATAACACATTAAACAGAGAATTTCTCTTTATAAAGTAAAAAAAGCTGAGCGAGGTGCCTCTAGCGCCGCCTTTATGAGGCTGACGCCCTGGGCCATGGCCCTCTTGCCCCTAGGGTAAATACGCCACATTCATTCATTAATCCTCGCCACCAAGCCTAATGTGTTAGAATAATTTAACCAAATCAAATGAGACTAAACTCGATTTATTTGCCAGTTACCATTATTAAGCATCGCTAATCAGGCCCATGTTGCATCATCAGACCCTCGTCACCAAATTTAATGTTTGAGACTAGTTAAAACAAATACAATCCCTAACACAACTAGAAATAACATTAAAACTGAGAATTTCCCTTCCAAGTCATAAAGATTTGGAAATGTTTCATCTTCTGGCATTTTACAAAAGTTCGCAACGTCAGTAAGGTAATGAAGTACGCCCGCCACTAAAAGACGCCTCTCTTTTATTCGTTCTCGCAAGTTAAAAGTATTTTTTTTCAATACCGGGATTTCGGTATTGCGCCTAGTCAATACCGGTATTTGAATCTCGGAATATCGACCGAGATCCCGGGATTTCGAGATCTCGGGATCCCGGTATTCATGCCCTACCTATGTAGCGTCTATCTGTGTTACAAAAACTGAATTACTGTAACTTCCAAATATTGAATCGAAGCAGGCGTAATTTTGCGAAAATCCATAATTAGCAAGACAGATTAATTAAAAAAAAAATTATTTTGCAATAATCCGCTACTTCAAAAGATTCTACATGGTACAATATGCAGGAACACCACCCGATATGAAACACGACACACAATTCTTCCAACACTTTCTTTGACGTACGTTTCGTTCCGACACCGGGACTTAGGAGATGCTGACTTCACAATGCAAAATCATAGAAAGGACTCAAGAAGGTTCTACTTACGAAGTCCGCTAATCGCAAAATAAACAAATATAAAGTTTTTAGTTACTAGTTTTTAGTTTTTAGTTACTATGGCCCAAATTGACCACAAGTTATCAATGAATAGCCTCCTTTTTTGCGTTTAAATAAATTCCGATTGTGTGTAAGACCGTAATTTAGCTCTAACCTTTTCTCGAAAATGGGTTTAACAGCACTTGAGGTACAAAACACACGTTTATTGACCATTGTTCTGAAGTAATTTAATATTGAGTAAGCGCCTGATTGCGGTGTATGGAATTATGAATTTGTGTCAAATTTGTATTATTCATTTTCTTAGAAGACATTACAATTATCTTGATAACCGTAAGCATGTAAGGCTATTCGACGAAGTGTTTTAAAATGCGTGCCCACGGACAGTGATATCTGGAACATCGACTTACAGATTCGAAGATATAATTGTCACGTGAGTTGTCACGATGGGATATACATTGATGGGAAGTTGTAACTGCACGTCTTGCACTTGAATGAGAGAGATATTATATTATATTATTCGTGTATCTGCCTAGAAATTGGTAACTGGCGATATATCCCCTTACCAGATGTCGTATCCGTCCTGAATCGTATTATTTTACAATATAAAAATGAGCATACTTACCTAAAAATGTATTTGCATTTAATTTTCTTATTGCATGTTTGTATTATAAATAGATTGAGTGAGAATACGATTTGAAGCGAAAATCTTAAATACCCTTCGGTCTCACCAGAAAATATTTCTAGGACTTTGACTAAAAAAATACAACTGAGACCAGGTAACAGGTTCTCCAAACATGTCCGGTGGGAAAGCAGCCTAGCATTCGTGGAAACGTGTTAACGAACACTTTGTCAGTCAGTAGCTTTTCCATCATAAATTAAATACTTGGAAGCGAGCGGTTCATAAAAATATTAATACAACTTTTGACAGAAAACATATGAGCGCCCTGGCGTGAGCACTCAATTATGATTTTATGATGCTACTTGCTATACTCTTTCCATTCGTTTATTTTCTCCTTGACACATGAAATCACATGAAACAGAAATAACAATAGCGAGGGACCAGAGAGAGATAATGTTAAAGTGGTCTCTTTCTGGTCCCTCGCTATTGCTATATCTGTTTCCTGTGTCAAAGAGAAAATAAACGAATGGAAATAGTATAGCTCTTACGCGCTGCTTTGTCCACAAATTGATATGAAAAATTGATTGTCATTTTTGTCATAGTCAACTGATCATACAATCCGCCTGTTTGCCCTAACAGAGGGATATGCGTTTGGCATTCTGCCATCAGTAACAAAATTGGTCAACGTAGTGTGTTTTGCCCAAACCGAATTTCATCCTAGAGACGATAGACATAGGTACACAGGACCCAGCGGACCGCGTGGCAAAATGTTGCCAGTTTACTGGTGTCAAAATATTTGTTTTGACACCAGCAGCGTAGTAGCTAACTGGCCGCAGTATTGTCTATGGATCGCGGTCTACGCTACAGATCACTATTATACTATAGTAGTGTTATTATCTCGCTGCAGACTTGGTCATAAATCATTCGAGTGTTTCACTTTTGTTGTTCACTAAAATACAAAAGCAGCAGTGAAGCTCAGCAGTGAGCCATATTGTGGCGTATTAGCGGGAATTTTGACATATGGCACTACTTTTTTTTCTTCTATGAAGAAGGTGTGCGTAAAATGTTCAGATGGACTCTGCATCTTAAGGTTTATATTGGTGCTAGAGACTCATAACGTTGATGGTAAAAATTTGTAAATGATAATAGGTGGTCATTGACCTTTTGACTGAAATCCACAAACAAACCTGCGCGCTAACTCTACTAGAGTTTTTAAATCAGTTATATATTATCTGTAACTTAATTAGTCTTTACTCTCTAAGTATCATAGATACTCTGTGGTCATTAACTGACAAAATTGAAAAACATGTTTGAAAAACTGTTAACAAAAAGAAAATATATATTCTATCCGGCGTTTAGTTTATGACAAAATCCTAGTGGAAGTTCTCCTTTATCATGACAATTTAAACACATACGTCCGCCAATCGCAAAATAAACTTATACTATAAAGTTTTTAGTTACTAGTTTTTAGTTTTTAGTTGCTATGGCCCAAATTTACCACAAATTATCATAGATACTCTGTGGTCAATAGGTAACTGACAAAATTGAAAAACATGTTTGAAAAACTGATAACTAAAAGAAAATATATATTCAATCCGGCGTTTAGTTTATGACAAAATCCTAGTGGAATTTCTCCTTTATCATGACACAATTTAAACACATACGTCGCTCAAAATATCTTCATCTTTTGTTCAGCATTTCCGTATATCTAACTACTGTCATAAATTAAAAAGGCAACCACAAAGAGACAAAGACTACGTGAGTCATCTCCTTATTAATTATGCGGTGCAATTACCGAGTTATTGTGTCCACAGACATGCAGACAGACGAAATAGGGTTCCGCGGTGGTATAGAGAAAGACTTGCGCTAAAAATATTGCGGTCTGGCCATTTAACAGTGTAATATGGAGACAAGACTTTTGCAATAAACGTGACAGTAATTTTCGTTATAAATTGAGAACAACAATCTTATTCATTAGCAGGACAGATTAATTTGTTTTCGCTACGATTTCGATTTCGAGTTGTGAAGTCAACATCTCCTGAGGATGTCCCGGTGTCGGGACGAAACGTGCGTCGAAGAAAGTATTGGAAAATTTGTGTGTGGTGTTTCATGTGGGTAGTTTTCCTGCATATTGCACCATACAGAATATTTTCAAGTGGCGGATTATAGCAAAACAAATTAATCTGTCCTGCTAATTATGGATTTCCGCAAAATAACGCCTGCTTCCATTCAAATCTTGTTCATCAAAATTCATACAGTGTGTGTATGTGTGTTTGATTGTTTATTGACTTGGTTGTAAGATTACTGGCTTGCTTGCTTGCCTATTTAATTAATTTATTGGTTCGTCGGTTTGCTTTTTTGCTTACTTGTTGTGTTTGCTGATTTGCCGAGTTAAGTTTTTTTTTTTAAATTTGTAGTTATGGTCTTAGAAACATTTATGTCTAGGTAGTTTAAACTTAATACAAGAATTTGTGATACTACAAATGGTGTTATACATAGGTCATCATTTATAGGTATAACAAACAAAAATGAAGCATTTATTGCACTATGAGCTTTTAAGTTACATTTAACTTTTTCCTTCGTGTTAATCCTTACTCCCAAACTAGCCGCAAAAACTGTTTGCTCGTTTGTCTACTTGTCCTTTTACCTGTTTTCTAGTTCTTTTTTCAAGTTTTTTGTTGACGGTTAATCTAATCCGCAGACTATGAACCTAACAATGCAATGCAGAACCCTGCAGTGTCGTCCTAAATGCATATGGTAACGCGTGGTTTCATCACTAAGCGACGTATCGCGTAAAACGTTAATTTTCACATTAGACACCGCACTGAGTCACATGTCGACTTACACATTTAAAATTGGAACGTCATATCGCACTGCGAGCGTTATTGTTTGCTTTGTGGATAGGTTTTCGATATCTTCGTTACGACCTCTCTGGCGTTGTCCAAGTCCTGGGTTCAATTCCCGATACGGGCTAGTTTGCAATTTCGTTCGTTCGTTTCAGCCGACGGACGTCCACTGCTGGAAAAAGGTCTTCTGCAACGATTTCCAACCGACATGGTTTTGCACTATTTGTATCCAGCCACTTCCCGCAACCCTCTTAATGGCGTCAGTCCATCTGGTCGGAGGTCTGCCAACACTGCGATTTCCCGTGCGGGGTCGCCATTCTAGCAATGCATTTTCCGGATGGCAGTTTGCAATTTAATAATTCAGAAATTGGCTTTGGTCCGGTCTGGAGGGGCTTCGGCCCCAGCAAGGACGTACGGACAAGAATTCCGGTGCAATGCTATGTAGCGACTGTTAGGGGTTGTATTAACCCCTTCCATGCTATACGATAACATCTTCGGCTGCACTTCTTTTATCATCAGATGAGATTGCAGTCAAGTTGAATTGTATTGATTACTAACTGACCGGGCAAACGTTGTTTTGCCATTTAGGGGTTAAAAAATAGTTTACGACCTATTTTCAGACCTATCGAATGTAGACAAAGATTCATAAAAATCGGTTGAGCCGTTTCGGAGGAGTTTGGTTACAAACACTGTGACACGAGATTTTTATAAATTAGACGAAAAGATATAAATCATAATAAATACACTTAATTTGCACCACACAAGAAATTGCACAAAACAGAAATACATAGATATTAAAATAATTTTAGGCACAAAAGGCGGCCTTATCGCTTAGCAGCGATCTCTGCCAGGCAACCTTGAGAAAAGGAAAACAAAGGAACTAGAGTTTGCAGGTGGTGTAGATTTATAAACTATATACATACAAATAACTACAAACTAATACCATATAGTATTATATTATCTGTGCTAATACATAAACTAGGTTAAACAAATAAAAAAAAAGATATTCAATACATAATCATCAAACTATAAACTAATATATACAATATAATAATATAATGCCCACTAATAAGGACAAGATAATAGTTAAATAAATAACAGTCATCATTTGCGTCAACTAGGTAGTCAAATAGTGATCTTTTACCGCATTCTTGAAAATGTACAAAGATTTGGACTGTCGTATCTCGAGGGGAAGCGCATTCCATAAAAGAGTTGCCTGTACGGTGAAGGATTTTTGGAACATCTTTGTTTTATGAAATGGCATTTTAAGTGTCAAGGATAAAGAAAAAAAAATATAACAAAAGACAAAAAAAAAGTGTCAAAGATAAAAAAAATAACTTTATAAGTTCCCGAAAAGAGCTTCACAAAAAAGGAGGTACGTTTTAAACATTAACGCAACCTGTTGCGGGTTGCCCCAACACACAAAATATGTAATTCCATTCTTTCACCGAATTAACATTTCAGGAACCGCGACTGCGTCGTTAGAAAACAATATCCCCTTAATTATACCGCGTGACATCGTAAAAACTTGTATATGGCCCATCAAATATTTTGCACCTCCAAAAACGAGGGCGTAACTATAAAAAAGCACCCGTAATGTACTCTTAGGGAAGTGTATAAAACCGCGTCCATTGACGCGCGAGTTAGTGCCCGCCGCTTCGTGTGCGGTACTGAAAACTCGATGGATGTTACGTCAATGATCAGTGATGTATGCATGCGGCTGAGGGAGCCATTTTATTACGGGCTCGTTTTATAGTGCCGGCAATGGCCTGCGGGAGCGCTAGTTGTAAGTTTTAGGGGCTGCGGGCCACGAGATGCGCGGAAAATCATGGGCAGTTGTAAGTCAATGAAAAATTGGTGTTTTTAAAATATTCACTCAAGAAGATATTGCAGCAAATTTAGTATAAATCAATTTCAAATGATACAAAGAAGATGAAGGTATAAAGATGGTTTGAACAACAAGTTATTTATTCGGTGTTTGTAACTAAACTGCTGATAACTTTAATTTAAAACGACATTCTGTGACGTTGCTAAGTAAATTGCAAGATCTAGAGAGGGAAAATCAGGCAGCCCATCCCCTCTCGCAGGAGATGCACCGGGCGCCGGAGGGTTAATGACCTTCGGCCTCCATGAGTTGCCGGCCTGCGGGTGACGGGCGATAGGGGCCGCCCGTCGCCCAAAACATAGACAGGCCAGGAGGTGAGGTGAGGCCAGATAAAGGCACACCTATGAGATGGTTTCCGCAGCAGCCATGCTGCCGACAATGATGTGACTCGCTGCTGTAGTAGCTATTCGAGACCTGGCGGAAGCGCGGTGAATACGACAGTGAATCCCGTACTTCCGCCAGCGGGCCCGTCTTGGAAACAGACAGTTTTAGTGGATGCAAGCCCCACATAACCCTTCCGTTTCCCCTGCCGGAGGGTTATGCGTTAGGCATTTTCTGTCTATAAAAAAAATATTGCAAGATGTTGGTTCCAATTCTGTTGTGCACATTCTCTAAACTAAGCTAATTTGACGCGTCAAAAATAGGGTTATCCTTTTCAAAATGCTCCCCATGGAAAAGGATGTTAGGATGGCACCTGGGATGGCACTATTTTAGATGCGTCAAATTAGTTTATGTAGTTTATAGATTTTGCACAACAGAATTGGTATCGTTGTCGGTCAATAAACGCTAATATCGTGGCCACAGAGCCACAAAAGTGTGTCCACCCTCTAATCCCACTGTTTTACGACCCGCCTCCGCCGCTCAGCAGTGAATTCTTCCCCATTCTCATTTATAGCGACCGATGAAAACGGTGAATGTTATTCTCCGAATGGAGAATATATCGGACGTTTTGTTATACTCTTTTGATTTTTATTTTTATTACGAGCACTTTATGTACGACGGCTTTTAGTGCGGAAGTGATTGCGTAAAGTTGTTTCTTAATTCCTTTGCTATTTTTTTCCTTCTTTCCTCGTGTATTCTACGAGGATATTATTCTTTGAGCGGATATTGTTTCTAAAGCAATTATTATTGAGAGCTTCCGATATTGGATTTTTTAGATGTTTACTCGCTGACCTAGCGAACTTTGTTTTGCAATAAAATTCAGGTGTGTGATTCTCTCACTCATCAGAACAGACCTAAACCAATTTAGAAATAAGACAACCCTAAACTAGCCCAAGCTGGCAATCAAACCTGGGAACTATCGCTTGTATGCCAGAGAGGTATTACATTCTCCCTAAAAAGCATTTCTGAGACATGAAAATATGGATCTTATAATCATTTACGTATAAATCGTCTAAAATCTAATCTAAAAACGATCGTCCCTTAACGTGGTGACGCTTACACGACAGAAGAATAATGTAGTGGAGGGGAATTAATTTTTAAACTAGACGATATCTATTACACTTATAAGTGGGCCTTAAATTCTCATTGATCTTTAAAAATTGTGGCACCTATGTAAGTAGTAGAGGGCGTTCAGTGTTCCTAAAGTGCACATAATTTTGAAAAGTGCATGCCTGTGACTCAAACGCCCAACCCCCAGACGGGAAGTTATATAAGTACTATAGAGGGCGTACTTAGTGTTCCTAAAACGCACTTAATTTCCAAAAGTGCGTGCCCGGCATTCAAACCACCAAAACCTATAAGTAGAGGGAAATAGAGGGCTATAAAACAAACACCATGGACCTCCATGGACAATAGTTAAGACACCACAGATAATAAACAAGCCCCGAATGTCACCTGACGGATGACACAATCAATCATCATCGCAAAACAATAATGGATGTCTCCCCAAACTCGACTTCTGTCCAACTTTACTTAGTTCCTAAAACGCACATAATTTCGAAAAGTGCATGCCCATGACTCAAACGCCCAACCCCCAGACGGGAAGTTTTATAAGTACTAAAGAGGGCGTACTTAGTGTTCCTAAAACGCAGTTAATTTCCAAAAGTGCGTGCCCGGGAAACCACCAACCCCTACAAGTAGAGGGAAATAGAGGGCTACAAAACAAACACCATGGACAATAATTAAGACACCACAGATAATAAACAAGCCCCGAATGTCACCTGACGGATGACACAATCAATCATCATCGCAAAACGATAATGGATGTCTCCCCAAACTCGACTTCTGTCCAACTTTACTTAGCAATTTTCGGCGACACACAAAAAGACTTACCCTGTTTCCGCGATTCCATTATATGAAATGAAATGAAATGAAATGAAATGATTTATTTGCTTCAAACATGGTTATAAAGATGTCATAATAATAAAATACATACATGTTTTGGCCTAGCAAGGCCGTGCAAATATAAAAATTAAAAGAAGATTGACTATTATAATTCAAAAATAAAATAAAAATATTAATTAAGTCAAAAACGAACCCAGCATCTCATATCTACTAAGTGACCCGACAAACGTTGTATTGCCATTAGGGATATAAAAAAAAAAAAATAGCTTAAAAAAAAAAAAAAAAAAACTACAATTCGTCACAACATATAAATTACATAATAATGAATGTCAGGAAAAAAAAAAATTAAAATATTAATTAAATGCGTCTCAATCTAAAGAAGTCGTCCACGTCATATACGGTTTCTGCATTAAGTCTATTGAAAATATGGCTCCTAAAACTTCTAAATGGCATTTCTTTCGTTTTATCAGATAAATGGTTGAAAACTTTTACTGCCATGCAATATACATTTTTTTGATAGAGTGATAGTCTCTGAGCAGGTATTTCTATTTTAAACTTTTGACGTCCATTACTTTTAAGTGGAAATAAATTTATATTTTTTTTAACAAATAGGCAAATTTCAAAAATGTATAAAGCAGGGAGTGGCAGAATTTTCTTTCTTTTAAAAAGAGGCTTGCAGCTATCAAGATAATTTGCTCCACATATAGCTCTAATACAGCTTTTTTGTGATCGAAATGCTCGAATGTTATCCACAGAATTTCCCCATAATATTAACCCATACCGAAGCACGGAGGCCACATATCCGTGATACGCCATGGTTGCAGCTGCTTCAGACACAGTTTTACGAAGTCTGCTCAAGACATAGGCAAATCTATCTAGTTTCGAACATATTTTGTTTATTTGTTCTTTCCAATTACAATGCTGGTCTATAATTATTCCTAAAAATGTTGCACTTTCGGTTTCCTTTATATTTTCTTGATTATATGTTATTTTGAAACTATATTTAACTATATACCTTTATATAACTTTATTTATATAACTTATCCAACTTGGGATTTATATTAAGAAATGATCAGTCCAAAGGGCCTCTCTGAAGTTCTTCATCAATTGGGTATTTGACTCCAATTTTTTTATTACTTTATAATAAACTAGGATAAAAATAATGACGTCCACTGAAAAACTAATTTAAGTCGATCAAATAACAAAGAAGTTAAAAGTATTGAAATATTTCTGATTAGACAGAGATAGCGAGACATTAAACTATGACGTTACATCTCACGAATGCCATAGTAGCTTCGTGCGGCTTCATACAAATTTTCGTTTTGCGAGAAAGGGATAGAAGTTCCTTCCACTCCAAAATAAAAATGCCAGTAACTTTGTAAATCTTCTTTGGATTTTAAAATGTCTTTCAGTGTACGTTACTAATTTATGCTAGTTTATAATAAAGTTATATTTTTTAATAAATTCAAAAGTAGTGTAATACCTAATTGGGTTTTTTAAGCAGCCTGTATTATACCTATAATATACCTAATATACCTATCTAATACCTACATAATTAACGTCTTCATCTGCGTCCATTTAGTTTAATTAGGTATATTTAAATCCCATAAAAATCTAACATTTTTCCAAGTTTGATAAAAAGTCTATACAATAAATTCTATCCATCTCTTCATTTATGTACACACAAAAACACAATAATGTCCTTCCGTTATTACAATGCAAGGAATTGAAAGGATAAATGGCATATGAAGCAAATCCTTGGGAATGATAGTGGACTGTAATTAGACTAGCAGTTAGTTTTTAAATCAAGTTAAATACATTGTAATAAATAATATTTTAAAGATTTAAAATATATTATATTACCTACCTACTTAGTGTAAGTGATTGTAGTAAACCAAATAAAAAAATGTAAAACCTTTTATATTTTTGCTATCACCATCAAAAGAACCTAAAATATAAAACCTTAATTTCTTGTAGGCTTCTTCTTAGTGCAGAATAAATTTTCGATTTAACGCCCAACCAAGAATGTTGCGAAAAATTGTATGAAATATGAATGAATTCCATTCTCCGTTGTCGGAGTCTCCCGTCCATCCCATTTTCTTCTGACAATCAAACCGTTTAAGCCGAGGCGTAAGTTGGAAACATTTCTTCCAAATCTCTGACCCGGCCATCAACTAATACGATTGCGTCCCAAGTGAAGAGCGGTAAGCTAATATGCTGCATTTATTAGGTAACACTTGAAATGTGTTACCTAATAAATGCAGATTAGAAATACTTCTTTAACCCTCGTAAAAATAAGTTATTGATTCGACATGTAATATGTAAAATTATTCGAAGTTATTAATATGTATTAGGGCCTCCAAACAAATATACCTACAAAACTTGTAACTCAAAAACGTATCAATAGGTACATATGTACAATGTAAACTCAAAACTGTTTTTTTTTATCGGCTTCAAATAAGAAAACAATGCAAGACGTTTCGTCAAAGTCAGTTCTTTTCTCAGATATCCATTGCTAAGTACCTAAGTTAGTCTGTTTAACCTTCATTCTCAAATCGATGTGTATGTTTATTACTCCTTCACTCCGCAACCAATTAACCGATTTGACTTAAATTTTTGCTTAGATTAACACATATACCTTTTTGTACCGTTTTGTGTTTGTGTTTCGAGAATTTATTTAAAGTAGACGTGGGCAACAGCTACCTAAATAGTAGATAACCTTAACTAGTAAAAGCATTAACGGCGTAGAAGCCGTATCTAAGCGAATTTGAATGAAGTTTTATTTAAAAACTATAAAGACAATTACTTTGAAATTTAAATGTAATTGTATTTCGGATCTTTAATCTTAAATCGCTTAGAAGCAGGAACACGATTGGATAAAATTTTCTCGATAGAAAGTTCTCCCAAACGTTGCTCCAAAATCTAAGTTTTTCTAGTTTTTATCGGAAACTACAATGGATGTAATTGTAATTTTTATTTTAATGTGTCGGTAATAGTAATACCCAAAAACGCTTAATTTTGATAACTGGCTTAGTTTTTGAGTAATGAGGTAAAAGGTCGTTTTTCTGTTATATTCTTCCGCGACGCTGCATGTCGCACCTACCAACATATCCGTGAGAGTGAGAAAGACAAAAATAAATTCAACAAATCCCCTTTAAAGGTAACATCAAAGCTAGAAAGTCATAAGTCTTTGCCTTGTCCCATCGGTGTTAGGGAATCCCAGTCACTAATGGCGCGCGGTAGAGCACTGGTGTTTACTTTTATTGTCAAAATAAATCTGTCCTAACTGTCTCGATAATCGCTACTAACTGCTGCCCAGATATATACGAGAGGCTGCGCCGAACCAGATTAATGCAACCCTCGCAGATCTGCTCCCGACGATAAACTGCCGCATGGTTTTACACAGAATACCCTCGTTTTTAATATTTTGCTGCCTCTTTGGTTTAGTGGTGAACATGCTCGACTGTAGATCACGAGGTCTTGGGTTCGATTCCAGAGTCGGCCCAATAGTCATAATTATAAACAATATTGGGTTTTTCTCTCTGGAAATTAGGTAAGAACTGTTAGGGGGGAGTTTACTAACACTTCCAAAGTAGTATGATAACTTCTTCAGCTGCTTTGTCACTTACCATCAGGTTAAATCGCAATCAAGTACTAACTTGTAGAGTGTAAAAAAGATATCCCACCAAAAACATTTTCATGTAAAATGTTGCCAAAACGATGTAACGAAACGGTCAAGACATTATTGTACCTAAAGTGTAGAGTTATGAAGTTAGAGCTTGTATTTTAGGGCGTAGGTATAGAAGTCTTGTCCTACATGAGATCTGATAACTTTTTGACATTGTGAGCCATATGCTCTCGTCTTGGAAACATTTTACATGAAAATGTTTTTGGTGGGATTTCATTCCTTTTTGTAAGTTGCTTAAAACGATATTTTTTATTTGGTTCATTTTTTCTTTTTCTTTGTATATTTGTGAAACCCCAATGGATTTTTCTATCTAGAAATTAGGTAGAAACTGTTAGGGGTGAGTTAACCCTTCCAAGTTAGTACGATAACATTTTGGGCTGCATTATCAGGCGAAATCGAAATCAAGTGTACTAACTTGTAGATTATAAAAAGATAAGAGCTTATTTCATAGAATGCTAGTAAAATATTTAAGTAACTCTTGTCAACTAGTTAACTACTCCCCACTGCATACTAGCCGTAGTTTTACGGTGCAGTATATAACGGCGCCCAACTTAACTTGATGGTTAAATTTTAACTGTCCAAGTTTGGTTTACGGCTTTTGGTGTTTAGGTGTGAGGATATAAGGGCGGTTGCATACATTTTAATTTTTGTTTGTACACCACCATTTTTAAATACTATTGGAGAATTATTAAATCAGGCAATGGACTGATTGCTTAACGTGTCTTCGAGGCATAAGATTGGTGCTGAGAATAATATATTTAGCTGTAATATAAACATAAAAATTATGACTACATACTAAAACTGTGAAACAATGCGTAAATTAATATTTCGTGCATTTTGTACCGCAAAGGAAAAGTAATTTTGCTGTTTAATCACTGTAATGATTTGCAAATAAAGTTTTATAAGTTAATCCTCTAAGGAGCCCTAAAAGGGTTGAAAGTTCATATCATAACATAAGTAACATCTGCTTATCTTTTTGATATGTTGAGTATATTAGAAACATCTTAACATCCAGGCCTATAATAAGGATAAGCATGATAAGTAATATGGCAATATTAATGTATTAATATATCAAATTATAAACAAAAAATATTCATGTTAGTAGCCCAGTTAATTTTCTGTACATTAAAAAAATGTGTTGCGTTGGAGGCAACGCAAAGTCTTGAGACGCACTGTATCTAACATAGACAATGGATAGGCGTATCACTGAATATCAGATAAACGTAATAAAATTGTTTGCGAATATTTCTCATTGGCAAGTAGCCTTATTCACAAACTGCGGCCCGTTCCTGGTTTTACGCGCAGTTCAAACGTTACAGCCGAAATGTGGCCTTAATATCCTGGCAATATGTTGTGACATGTTGTAGTAATATGTTTACTGAGTACTGCTCGGTACCTACCGTGAGCCTTGTAATGAGGGATGTAAGGATTACAGGATGCTGCAGTGGAACCGGCGCCTGACAATTTTTTGCTGGTGCTTTTAAAATAATAACCTGTATGACCGAGCTTTGGAGAGATGTTTTTTTGGATTGTCGCATTTTTATTAGAGAAATGAACCAAAGCCTTAGGTATATTTTAAAGGGATTTATTGAATTTATTTTTGTCTTCCTCACTCTCACGGGTACGTTGGTAGTTACGACATGCAGCGTCGCGGAAGAATATAACAGAAAAACGACCTTTTACCTAATTAATCAAAAACTAAGCTAGTTATCAAAAATCTGTTTCTTAGCGTTTTTGGATATTATGATTACCGACACTTTAAAACAAAAATCACAATTACATCCAATGTAGTGTTCGATAAAAACTAGAAAAACTGAGGTTTGGAGCAACTTTTGGGAGAACTTTCTATCGAGAAAATTTTATCCAATCGTGTTTCTGCTTCTTAGCGATTTTAGATTAATCACCCAAAATACATGACATGTAAATTTGAAAGCAAGTAATTTGAAAGTCTATAGTTTTTGAATAAAACTTCATTCAAAATCGCGGCTACTACACCGTTAACGACCGAATGTCGCAGCGGTAGCGATCCTGCCGTCTGCGTGGGAGGTCGTGGGTTCGCTTTTCACTACTGGAAAATGTTTGTGTGATGTCATTCGGTCGTCACATACACAAAGTGATCTAGGAATCTTTGAAATTTCTCGTGGTATCAAGGACCCTTAAAAGACTTTAGAATTGCTCGTTCAAAAAATTTAAATAGGAAATAAGATAAGGTAGAAAGTCTAACTTTATTACCTTGTTAGTTTTAACTGTCATTAACTTAGGTTAAACTTCAAATAAGCAATTTAAGTTACGGTCAGTTAATTACAAATTAAAAAAGCAGTTTGAAGAGTTAAGTTTTAACTTTGAAGCATAAATTATCGTGATAATCCCTCCGCCACTGTAGGCGTGGACCCGAACTCTTTAACCACGATACTAATGCGTAGTACTGACCTCTCAACTAGGTTGGTTCAACTAGGTTGGTTCAACTAGATTGGTACAACTAGGTTGGAAAGTGTGTAGCATGAGAATTGAGACTTCCTTATTAATTCCCTAGTGACCCGATTGGTCTCTAAGGGTTAAAGTGTGTTATAAGCTTAAAACATTCTCCTGTATCTTTCGCTATTTCGTGCTAATCAGGGGGCACGGCAGTGCCCCCGCCAAGTCGAGCGCGAAGCAAACACTGCCGTACCATCCTTTACTGGAACCATTTCGCCGCATTTTCAGGCCCCTATTTGAGAACCTCTGGATAAGACCAGAACGCTGAAATTTTCGTCATCCAGTAAGCTGCAATCACATACTTAAATCCCAAAATTTCAAGACTGTAGGTCATGTAGTTCCGAAGTTAAGCGAAAGCAAAGTTTCGCATTTATGTAACTCACTCACTCATGATCATCAAAATAGAACTAGTACTTCCCATAAACTCAGAGAGCTGAAATTTGGTACAGAGTTAGGGTTTAATGGCCACATAAAGGGAAAACTACAAAAACTAGGTTAATCGAAGACCTGGAGTACCTGGTGACCCTGATTAGAAAACACAAGAGCCCAACCAAATCTAAGGGCGTACCGGTGTATGGTGGAATCAAACAAATTGCACATCAAATGAAAGAGCGTTAAAAATTACGCGATCCGAGTCGACAACTTATATGCGGAGAATTAGGATCATCGAGTATTTTCAAAATAAAAATAAAATTAATAAATTGATTTAATGGCGTTGCTAAGTAAACATTTCATTAGTGTCGCTTGGGTGTCACGTCAGAACCTATGACAAGTTTGTTTCGAAATTTGTAGCTGGAGTATGAGGTCCGACCTCTTTGGTCTATTTAAATCGTGTTCCACCGTGAGTTCCGTCAGGCTCCGATCGATGCGACACCCTAAGTAGCGCACCGAAGTCTGCCACTGTAGGTCCTGTCCTCAGAGGTGTAGCTGACGCAGCGGTTTCCACCTGCCGAAAATGATGGCGGCCGTCTTGCTCACGTTGACGGCCATCCTTTATTTATCCAGCCACTTCGACAGCAGGTCCAGCACACGCTGCATGCGGTTGACGGAGACGATTTGGTGATGTGACGACGCGAGGTACGCGCTGTCGTCGGCGTACAGCAACGTATAATGCATTCAGCAGTGTGGTCTTCTCCGAAGGGAACGAGTCTCTTCGGGGGTACGGGCCTCGAGGCTACCTCGAGTTTTAATGCATTGGACTAAGAGTGGCGGTGATACCCGCACACGTCTCTAGATAGCGCTGACTGTATTTTAAAACGCGCTTACGTTTGTTTTTCCGATAACCTTATATTATGGTGAAGTGGCAACCGGCCGCGACATTCTTCTGCTGCGCTTGAAAACGTTTGCTAGGGATTAGGAGGGATTATGTGCATTTCGTTGATTGCGCTTATTATTTCGTGAGGTTTGCTAAGGTTAATTAGCACGTTGTTAATATAAAAATTCGAAGATTTGAATAGGTTAGGTTAGGTTAGGTTTAATGATTAGTGACGGATTACTGATTATTACTTAATTATTAGATTTAGGGCCGATTTTACTTTTTGAGGAATAAATTTTAAACATATTATGCCATACAAAATCTGTTATAACGTCATATTTATACTATCGGTATTTCTGATTTGTTTTCCATATACTAAAGGACGTTGAGTATTATAATTGCAACAACGTTAGGTCACTATTTCCTAAAACTATTCCAGATTTTAACTCGATAGCTTGACTAATACTTGTTACTGAAATATTCGAGTGTGACAGACGGACGGAGAAAGTCTCACCATAAGGGTTCCAATTTTACCATTTTGCTATGGAATCCTAAAAATCTACTCCTGAAAAGAAAAAACTGTGTCAAATAAGATAATCTTCTAAAATAAATCAATATGCACACGTTTCTACAAAAAGAAGTGAAATCCCACCAAAAACATTCTGTAAAAACTAGCCAAGTCTCGATGAAGCTGCTTGTTTATCTCTAAAAAGTAATGAAATCTAGACAAAGTCGTACCAAGTCTAAGGTTCCTAACTGCGATTTCTTTATTATTATAGTTAATGTTGTGTGACTTGGCCATTGAAAGGTACACAAGGATACATACTACATACATACTGGCGACAGATTGGTGCAATGGTGTCATGGAGCACCTGGTTTTGTACCCTTGTATACCCTTCAACGGCCAAGTCCCACAACATTAACTATAATAATAAAGAAATCGCAGTAAGGAACCTTAGACTTGGTACGACTTTGTCTAGATTTCATTACTTTTTAGAGATAAACAAGCAGCTTCATCGAGACTTGGCTAGTTTTTACAGAATGTTTTTGGTGGGATTGGCTTTACACTTACTCCCTGTACTGGCTTTTGAAAAGAGCATGTGCCGAGTTTCTTGCCAGATCTTCTCGGTGCAAACCCGCTTTCCGAATCTGGCGGTAGAGTTTTGACTTTTCATAAGAGCTTGTTATCTACTAATCAGCCTATAGATATCCACTGCTGGACATAGGCCTTTCCGAGAGCGCGCCACCACACACGGTCCTCCGCCTTCCTCATCCACCCGCTACCAGCGACCTTCTTTAGGTCATCGGTCCAGCGGGCAGGAGGTCGTCCTACGCTGCGCTTGCCGGTACGTGGTCTCCACTCGAGAACACGTCTGCCCCAACGGCCGTCGGTTCTGCGACAGATATGGCCCGCCCACTGCCACTTCAGCTTGCTAATCCGTTGGGCTATGTCGGTAACCTTGGTTCTCCTACGGATGTCCTCGTTGCGGATTCTATCCTTCAGAGAAACACCCAGCATAGCCCTCTCCATAGCACGCTGAGCGACTTTGAACTTGTGGACAAGGCCTACTGTGAGTGTCCACGTTTCTGCTCCGTATGTCATGACCGGCAAGACGCAGGCGTTGAAGACTTTTGTCTTTAGGCATTGGGGTATCGGCGAGTTAAAGACTTGACGCAGTTTTCCAAATGCTGCCCATCCCAGCTGAATTCTTCTGTCAGCTTCCTTGTCGAAGTTGTTTCTACCTAACTGTATAGTCTGTCCTAGGTAGTTATATTCTTGAACAACCTCGATGCTGGCATTCTCGACAATGATGGGCCTTGTGATGACGTATTCATTGAACATGATCTTTGTTTTGTCCACGTTCATCTTAAGACCCACTCGTCTGGAAGAAGTGCTAAGATCGGTCAGCATTTGCTCAAGATCCTGCGGCGTTTCTGCCAATATTACTATGTCGTCTGCAAACCGTAAGTGTGAGATGTATTCGCCATTTACGTTTATGCCAAAACCTTTCCAGTCCAAAACCTTGAACACATCCTCGAGAGCGGAAGTAAACAGTTTCGGAGAAATGACGTCTCCCTGCCTTACTCCCCTTCGAATTGGTATCGGATGTGTTGCATGGTTCTGCACCTGAACGGTCATTGTGGCGGCGTCGTAGAGACATCTCAACGCTTCGATGTATCGCCAATCGACTTGGCATCGCTGCAGTGAGTCCAAAACCGCCCAGGTTTCGATGGAGTCGAAGGCTTTCTCGTAGTCCACAAATGCAAGACACAGAGGCAGATTATACTCCTGGGTCTTCTGCATAATCTGCCTCAAAGTGTGGATGTGGTCTACGGTGCTGTAGCCTTTTCGAAACCCGGCTTGTTCCGGAGGTTGGAACTCGTCAAGTCTTCGGGCAAGTCGGTTCGTAATAACCCTGGAGAACAGCTTGTAAATATGGCTCAGAAGTGAGATGGGCCTATAATTCTTTAACAAGTTCTTGTCGCCTTTTTTGAAGAAGAGTACGGTAACACTTTTGCTCCATTCTTTTGGCGTTATTCCGGTCGTGATGACGGCATTAAAGAGACACTTCAGTTCATTCAGGATTGGTATTCCTCCTGCTTTCAGAAGCTCCGCTGTAATACCGTCATCACCCGGTGCTTTATTATTACGAAGCTGTTCCAGGGCTATACGAATCTCGCCAACGTCGATATCCGGGAGGTCATCGGTGTAGTGGCGAGCAAGTCTCGCTCGCTTGTCATTCGTGATTTGGTGAGGGACGGGTTTAGGGGCATGCGAAGAGTATAGTTGCCCATAGAAGTTCTCGATCTCAGCTAACACCTCTGGAATCGAGGTAACGGTTCTACCGTCTGAAGTCCTCAGCTTTGTAAGATGGCTTCTCCCAAGACTTTTAGCGAATACTTTGGTCCCCTTGTTGCGTTCAATCGCTTCTTTGATTTTTCGCGTACTCGCGTCTCGCAAGTCGGAGCGTATCTGCTTTTTGATGAGCTTGTTCAGAGTATGCCGATCTACAACAGCTGCGGAATTCTCCCGTCTTTGCCTCATTAAATCCAGGGTCTCGCTAGAGATTTTGGACGTTGAACTTCTCCCGTCTTTTCTGCAATATTTACCTCCCACTTCACGAATGACCTTCACCAAATCGCCGTATTTCTGTTCAACTTCGTCGGTGGTTTCCAGCAGATCGAATCGGTTCTTAAGTTCTAGTTGGAACTTCCTTAGTGTTGCCATGGATTGGTAGAATTGAGGACGAAGATAAGACCCCATCATGCGCCGTCTATATAACTGAAGGTTTATATTCAGAGAGCCCCTTACAAGACGGTGATCGCTCCCAGTATTAAACCTGTTGATCACAGAGACATCTCTGAACATGTCCTTACGATCACTCATGATGAAGTCTATTTCATTCCTGGTGATGTTGTCGGGGCTCTGCCAAGTCCACTTCCTGTGGGCGCTCTTCTTGAAGAATGAATTCATCAAGAACAACCCTTGTTTTTCTAAGAAGTTGACTAGCATTTGCCCCCTGTGGTTCCTATCACCGAATCCATGTGGCCCTATTTTCGACTCATCGCGTTCTTGTACTCCCACCTTTGCGTTGAAGTCCCCCATAACAACCGTGAAGACGGACTTGTTTGTATTGCCCATAGCTCTGGATACGTCTTCGTATAGAGCTTCTACCTCTTCATCAGAGTATGTCGACGTTGGTGCGTAGACCTGTATTACTTTAAGAGAGTATCTCTTATTTAACTTGATAACAGCATACGCAACCCTCGTCGACACACTACTGATTTCCACGATATTGTTAGCGAGGACTTTGTTGAACAGAAACCCCACTCCGCCTTGGGACGTTCTATCGCCTTCCCTGTAGTAGAGTATATGGCCCGATTCTAAGGTTACAGTATCCTCCCCCTCTCTACGGACTTCTGACAACCCCAGAATGTGCCATTTAATCTTTCCTAACTCTACTAAGATCTCGGCTAGGCTTTCGTCCGACTTCAGAGTCCTGGTATTATACGTAGCCAAGAATAGTCGGTTTTGGTGGTAGCTCGCCGTCGCCCGGAGATTCTTTGCACCCCCTGCCCCGCCGTGACCGCGACTGCTACCAAAGTCGGGAATAGCAGGGCGACCGGGAACTGGGGGCCATTGTGTCTTGGCGCTACTCATAGGAAGATATGCCCATAGTGACCACGCTGGGCAGGCGGGTTGGTCACCGCAGGGCCCAACTGGTCGCACCGGTGTCGCTGCTGCCCGACACCGGTCTGTGCTCTTATCCAGTTTGGCCAACACGAAATGGTTATCCCGCCATTTATCGGTTGAGTGGTGGTACGCCACTCGGGGTCCACTCAGGTCCCCGAGGGGGCTGTCTTCATTTTTTTTTTTGTGAGCCAGCTACTCAACATAATCCCTTAGTCGCCTCTTACGACACCCACTGGGTAATAGGGGTGGCACTATTCTACTCTGCCGGTGCCACACGGCTATCTAGGTTTGCTATCTAGGCCCATATGAAAAAAAAATCTGAATTTATTTGCATAACTCGTGAATCAATCATCCTGTCATTGGATAATTATTATTTTAATAGCCGTATTTAAACTGGACTGGTCACTCAATTTGAGTAGACTTTTTGAAAAAAGACAAAAAATTAAGATAAAATTGGATTACTTTTCGATCGTTCAGAAATTTTCATTAAAAAGCTCTTCACTATCCAAGATATGTTGAATTGGTTCGTCTAATACACAAATCGGCTCGTCCGTTCAAACTACAAACCTCACCAGAGTAAATAAGCGAGCCACGTCTGTATTTGCTTTTAATTAGTTGCTTGCTACATTCCCCCACACGCGGCGCGGACGCTGCTACTGAGAGATCGCATCTCCATTGACATACGAATTTATGACGGTACAATGCAAACAAATTCTACTCCGTAATTATCTTAGTAATTATTTTTTAACTGTCAAAGAAATGACTAAGATTTATTACAGAAACTGTTTCTGATGTACACCTTAAATAGATATGGGTTTAATCGTAACTTTTACTATATTATATATTTTAATCCACATAGCGGAAGTTTGATTTAACTATTGAAACAGTAAATCAACAAAAATTATAAGTAACCTAATAATATCAAGAGTCTTCAGCACCGTAACATAACTTTCTGTAAAAACCATGTTCTACATTTTACAACCTAACAATTTCTAAGCCCCACTTTAAATTCTCCAGGGTCATGTATCATGGCCTATATTGCACCGGATTAAACGCACTCTGTGGTAGGAACATCCAAAATTAGAGAAATTGCTTAGGACAAGCCAATAATATACCCGAGTCCATTTGAAAATATAATGTTCTTAAAGCTGGAAAACTCAGAACTGCATCAGAAAGGCACAATGAAGAATTCGATTTAGGAACCGGGAAAAGAGACGGATTGGACGAATGGAACCAAACTCAAAATGTTCTTTTACTTATCGTGCAAAACCTCTTTATGTTTTGAGTATGCTCCAACGGTAATATGTTATTTGCTTAGTAATGTAGATGGATTTTTAAAGAGATTTATTTTAATTCCGTAAAACATTTTAACTTTATGCTAACCACATAAAAGTAGGATGTAAGTTTCTATCTACAACCTATCTAGAACCTAGTATCTAAGTAAGTGTATAAGTCCTAGTGTATTTTGTGCTCTTCGCTATCTAAATTGATCACGTGGCTTTCGCACTGACAACTGTCATACTCATACTACTATTATAAACATCGATAAAGAACCTGAGGATATGGTCATCATTTAACGTACGTAAACCTTCTTCATACAAAAAATAGTAGAGCCCTATGTCGAAACTTATTACCCGCTAATACGGTACAATATGGCGGAAACCGTCTCCATGGAACTGCACGCACGTTTCCATGGAGACGGTTGGCAAGGTAGTCTGTGGTAGGGACCGATTTTTAAATATTTTGAATTTTTATACAAAACTCCGAAGGAGACTTCGCTTTGCCACTGAAAAAAATGGTCATGTTACCGTCCGAAAGGAAACATTGTTTAAAAAATATAATACCTACTTATTATTGTTGAAGTAACGCAAAATTATTGTGCCGTGTGTATAACTTAAAGGCATTATTAAGGGCTCTAATCAAAGTTCAGTAAACCGATTTCAAAGCTTTCATTAGATTATCAAGGGTAGTAAGTTCCATGTAAGTTGTACATCCTTCTAATAACGTTATTATTAGATTGCTAACCATGCCGACATCGCTGCCACAAAGGGGTCCGTGAATTATTGGCTCCAACTGAAATAGTATTGGAACAAATTAACAGTAACCCCACAGAATAAATGGTAGAAACACACTAAGAACACGCCTCGCATACATTTATGACCATACTTTCGGCAACACATAAAATATCTTCAAAAAGTCGCCTCGGACAGGCCAGTCTTCACGGAAAGACCACTTATCACGTGGTCGTCCCGGTCGTCCAAGTACGGGTCCGGACCTCAATATTTCACATGGTTGCCGCTCGCGGACCGAGTTGCACGCGCTAGTTCTGTACGGTCTATTTTTCGCGCCGTCTGACTACGGCAGCCCTAGTACGTCGTAAGAGATAAAGTTAGGCGATAGAAAGAGACCACAACATTGCGTTTGTTGCGTGTCGATTTTGAGACGGGGCCAGGCGCTATTGCGAACTGAATTGCACTTTTTGTGTGAGCGCTAGAGTCGCTATTTCTTTAAATAATCGTGCGGAGTGGGCCCTCTGTACCTGTACTATTTGGTATTCTGTGCCTCGGATAACAAAATAGCAATAAAACCAGCCAAGTGCGAATCGGATTATCTCCTGGCGTATGATTGTCGTATAAAAATGCCAAAAAATCTAAGTTTCTTATTCAGGGTTCAATCTTTTTTAATATCTGTTCTACCTACACCTTCTCTTTCATCTTTGTACCACAGAACCGCAAGACACCGAAGTGGAAGTGGAATATTTATGTGGTTGATAATCTGCGAACTCGCTCAAAACTCTTTTTCCACGTTTCTGATACCCACTAAGGTGTAAAACAAACTTCCAGCTTCCATGTTCCCAGTCAAGTTTACTCTGGGTGTCTTCAAAAGAAACGTGAATAAGCATTTTCTAAGCAAGCGCGTTCCATCCTAGACCCCATATCAGTGCTTTCCATCAGGATGATTTTGTCAATAAAAAAAAAAAGATTCGGTATAACCCTCTGACAAACGAACAAATAGATGGTCATTGGAAACTTAGTAATATTGTCCAATGGCTCTTTGGGGTAGCAACCGAACCTTAAAACGAAATTGTCAGGTTCGTCGATAAAAATATTGAAAATGTTGAGGAATCGTGTATAGTTTATGATCTTAATCCTTTATTAAAGAAAACTGTATCCAGATAGTTAATCATAAATTCAGGTTACTTCATTAGGATGTGGTATGAAAAAAGTGTGTCAATGCCTTTAATTAAATACCGAAACTTGCGTAACTAATGTTGAATGGAAACCACTGACTTTGGCCGAATTAGAAGATATTATAGTATGTAAGTATTAGTTTATACTTGAGTGTCTTATTAAAATCCGATTGTTGGGTTCGAATCCCTGCACTCTATGAATTAAAATATTTTTTTCTTTACTGGCGACCTTCTTGTGAAGTCCATCTATGTAGGTACCACCGCGGTGTCTATTATTGTACTGTTTTTCGGTTTGAGGGACGTTAATAATGGCCAAGTGCGAGTGCGAACTACAGATATAAAAAGAGCTTCAAATGCATATTACGCATACGCGTACGCGTGGTTAAATACGGCGTAATACTTTGGGGGAATAGTACAAACGTTGAAGACATATTCATAATGCAAAAAAAATGTATACGCATCATCGTAAACATAAAAACGACAGAATCGTGCCAACCATATTTCCAGGAACTAAAAGTCTTAACCTTAGCTTCAACTTATATATTCGAAGTATGCAAATTTGTAAGTAAGAACGTCAAATCCTATGTAAAGTATTTGGACAAACCGCGTAGATACCCCGAAAACTCAAAAAACAAACTGCAATTGCCACAGTTGAAATTAACTCTTCATAGTAAGAGTCCTTATGTAATGTCGATAAAAATATACAACAACCTTGAACCTCTCTAATTATATCAAGAACGAAAATGATGAAAATATATTTTTAAAATCGTTAAAGGACTACCTTATAAAAAAAGTTACTACGCAATTGATGACTATATGAACCGACCAATTATTAAAAACAGCAACGCCCTAACAGGGTCATAAGCACCTATAATAATAGAAAGAACCAAATATTGTACATGAAAGCTGAAATGAAATGAAATGAGTCGGACACGCGCACGAAGGGTTCTGTACCCAATACTCAATACCCTTTTCAAGTTTGAACGATAATATCTTGCGTTGCATTATCACTTACTATCAGGTAAGATCGCACTAACTCGTAAAGTGTAAAAAAAGACGTGTGGCACTCGGAGACTGACGCGGTAAAGCTAAAGCATAGCTGTTTTTATCAACTTATGCAATTATTATTATACAACCAATGCCACCTATAGACGAGTTGCTGAACTAAAGAGACAAGCGTGATATTTCATAAAGACATTAAAAGTTCTGCTATTCATCGATAGATGGCATAACAAAAAGTATCACCTCTGTGCCGGTCGGAGTGGGGGGTGTTAGGTTATTTTCGTTACGGAATTTTTGGATCCGGTCTCCACGCTCAAGGCCCGCGATAGAAGCTATGCAATAGCTTAAAAATTTCGCGTCGGTAACCACCCGTCATAGATGTGTGCCGGTGTGAAAACAGATACGGAGCCAATAAGATCCTAGATCTCTTATCCCGCACCAATATGCAGAGTTTATTATATTGAATTTGAATAACAGCCCGCGGCAACGGCTCAAACACTGCTACGATCCACTTAGCGATCCAATTTCCCAACTTTAATGCGGCCTCCAAAGTATTCAAAGCAAAGGTTCGAGGATTTGGAATAAAATAGTTGCTGGATTCGAGGATTTCGAGTAAAATAGCTGCTGACCCTTCACGAGATTTTATTCTGTTCCAGTATCCAATGTCCCTGGTCTTCCCTAGGCTCACTTCCTCTTCACTCTTGATCGCTTGTTTCGCTTGTAGTTTCTTCGCCCGTGTTAAACTAGATTGACTCGCGCTCGCACTCGCTTAAACATATACTCCTCCGAACGGGACATGAATGTTCCACCCTCGTTATTTTTCGGAGGGGTGGATCCTTCGATACATTGAAGTTGGTAGAAATCTAATGTTTAGAAATGTCATTGACCTTGTTTACAGTTTTGTCCTCCTTGTCTATGAACCTTATCTCGTTCGTAATAAAGATCATTCGTAACAGTATATTCAGTGAACGCGCCCATATATCGAAATTCAATCGTTATTTATTCATGATAGCTCTCTGCACTCCTTCTTCATATAAATTACAATCGGTTATTGCTTGGTTTTTTAGTAGATATATTCTTACATTCATACATCTCATTGAGGTAGGTATAGTTACAAACCTTGAATACGCATTTTGCATTGGCAGTTTAACAGTTAAAATTCCAAGTTACTACGTAAACACCTTAAGCTGCATCTCTACTAACCTGAGGTGAGATTTCAGTCAAGTTCTTTACTTACTCATCATTAAATTTACCTTTTTTTAACTAATCTTTTTGATTAGTGTTTTACACACTTAGGAAACAATTCCTATGAATTTAAATACGAATCAAAAATTTTGATAATAACTTGTAACGTTAACTGTGAGACGCGGAGACCCGGGTTCGAATTCCTCGGCAGCGGGATTTCAACCCGCGTCTCCCATCTCTCGGGGCTTGGTGCTCTAACCGCTGAGCCATGCGACCCTTGTCCCCCTGCGATGACATTTTCGATTCGTATTATTCGGTCCTTAGGCAGGACTAGCGCCATCACTAGTGAAACGTAACAGTTTCAGCACAGTTAGAGCACCCAGCCGCGAGAGATGGGAGACGCGGGTTCTAATCCCGCTGCGAGTGAAAAATTTTGATTCGTATTTAAATTTATAGGAATTAAATTTACCATCCATTGAATAAATAATAAAAAAGAAAGCTTCAGCGCTAAGTGGAACAAACCAGCTTCATCATGGATCAAGCGAGTGAATAGGCCACTAATTTCACAGTTGCGTTGGCTTTTAAAGGCTTTGAATTTAATATTGATGCCTCGTTCAGTGCACATATGAGCTTATAAATTAAAAATCCCTATCGCAAAATATATTCAGCGGCTTATCTTCAAATTACGTTATATGTATACATAATAAACAAACTCCTCAAAAGCCTTTTTGTTCTGGTGCTGCAAATGTTCATGAGCTGCAGTGATCACTTCACATCAACAAACTCCTCCGAAACGACTGGATCGATGTTTTTATGACTTTTTTTAATGTATAGTAGGTATTTGATATAGATATTTCAATCCACGATGACACGCCCCACTCTGTCAAACTCCATACGAATCGAATGAAACATAAACGATTTTGACAGAGTGGGGCGCGTCTTCGTGGATTGAAATATCTACAGTATGATTATATTTTGCATACCTACCCTTATGTGAAAACATTATTTATTTTACAAAACAACGCTAGCCGGGTCAGCTAGTATTTTATACGAAATTTTAAGGGAGCATAAAAAATATAAACATAAATATTTTTTTGACTAAGATAGTATACTTTTTTACATTTAATTTAACATAACAAGGGTACGTTCCGCTTACGACCGCGAAGTCAAAGGGTACAAGTCAATGTTTTATGTGTTTAGCGAAATGACAAGAAAGCTCATTAGGCAGTACGGAAGGCCATCCGCGTTTCTCGCAAAACATACCCTATGACCCTTATCATAGAGTTGCAAATAGTCTACAAGTGAAAAGTAAACGGTTGGCATTATAAATTCCCACTAATTCAGGTTGCAGCTATAAAACAAACTTTGCTATTATACAGTTCTAATGATTTTGGTTGATATTACGCTTGAGGGGGGTTATTTATTGGCTATGGGGCTATTAAGCCGTGAATGCCAACAGACTACCTACCACCTAGAGCTATGGTCGGAGTTTCTCTACGTGATCAAATCAGAAATAAGGAGATCCGTAGACGAACTGACTCATCGACATAGCTCAAGGTATCGCGAAGCTGAAGTGGCAATGGGCGGGGCACATAGCTCGTAGAACCGACGGACGTTGGGGACCCAAGGTGCTGGAATGGCGATCCCCACCGGAAAGCGTACTGTTGGCAGATCTCCGACAAAATGGACTGACGACATTAAAAAAAAAGTTTCCGACGAATTAAGAACCTCCTCCTTTTCTTTCAAGTTGGTTAAAAAGGGTCGTGGGAAGTCTCAGGATACGCGCCTCTTTGGGAATTTTATAATTCCTAAATAGACTCAGGTCTGGTCCTGTGGGTGGCTTCGGTCGTGGCTAGTTACAACCCTACTGGCAAAGGCGCACCGTTAATCGGTACCGTTCCGGTGCGATGCTGTGTAGGAACCGTAAGGGGGTGAGTTTAGGTACTATGCCTTCCAAGTTAGTACCTACCCTATGATTACATCTTCGGCTTCCTCATCACTTACCATCAGGTGAGGTCGCAGTCAAGTACCTACCTACTAACTTGTAGAATGCAAAATACTATTATTATAAAGGCTGAAGTTTGTATGTGTGTTTGTGTGTATGCTTGTTACCCCTTCACGCCGTAACCACTGATTTGATGGCTGAAATTGAAACCCGAATGTTTAACTCCCTACCTTGAACATGGTATAGCTCTTTGTGCCGAGTGTCTTGCAGGTTCTTCTCGGTGCAAACCTGCCTTTCGAACTTGGCGGTAGAGTTTTGACTTTCCATAAAAGCCTAAAGCCTGTAAATTAGTCTTATGTTAAAAATAAAGATTATCATTTTCATTTTTATGGTTGGATATTAACACACGTGATTCGAATCTCTTACTACTGATTAGGAGACAGACATTTGAACCACTGGACTATCTCGTCAAACGTCCTGAGTAGGTACCTATCTAGCTAGAACTTAATTTAAAACGTTTGCATTCACTCCACTTAATTTAGTAAATGAAAGAGAAATAGAGAGAAAAATACTCAAAAGCAAAAAGCGGAAAGCGAGCGGTAAGCGCTTTTTGTATTTGTTAATCCTTTTTAGGGTTCCGCGAACGTGGATGAAAACATAGCACGTACGTTCACGGTTCATACACAAACACGGAACACTCAAACAGTTTTTATTTTTCATCTACTTTCTGAATGTTGAATTCCGTCTGAATGGCTGAAGAATAATAATATTGTAATCCCCGAGACCTATGGTCAACACGAGAATCAATGGTCAACAAAACTAATACAAAATACCATCGAGAGGTGGGTGGTCAGCAAAAGAGATTTTTAGTGACTCCTCTAACTTAAATGGAGCTAGAATTCAGAGCCAACAAATGGATTGATCATCGAATCTACGACCATTTTGCTTTTCAGTCCGCACCTTAACGGCGAACAAGCCGTATTTAAGTAATTTTGAATGAAGTTTTACGTAAAAACTATAAAGACAATTACTTTCAAATTTAAACGTCACGTATTTTGGGTCTTTATTCTAAAATCGCTTAGAAGCAGAAACACGATTGGATAAAATTTTCTCGATAGAAAGTTTTCCCAAAAGTTGCTTCAAAATCTCAGTTTTCCTGTTTTTTATGGGAAACTACATTGGATGTAATTGTAACTTTTGTTTTAATGTGTCGGTAATAACAATATCCAAAAACGCTTAGAAACCTTTTGATAACTGGCTTAGTTTTTGAGTAATTAGTTAAAAGGTCGTTTTTCTATTATAATATTCTTCCGCGACGCTGCATGTCGCACCCACCAACGTATCCGTGAGAGTGAGAAAGACAAAAATAAATTCAATAAAACCCCGTAATGGTTCAAGGAGGTTTTTTTATTTATTTAGCTATTTAAAAATATATCGATTTTTGCTGGTGTTGGGTTCTCTGCGAACGACGAAACCCTGCGACGGACGGTAGGCCCGACTCGCACTTGGCCGAATTTAATTCAGCTCTTTGCAGGGCATGTTCAAAGAGCGGAAAAATGGAATATATCAAATTAGCCTTCGGGCGGACTAGCGGGTCTCTTTCTAGGAATGTAGTTATTTTTCTTTGAAATTAAAGTTGATTAAAGCCCATGGTTTTAATAATATTTCTGCCGCAGTAAGGCTCCTGGGAGACTGGCCACTAGGCGATATTTTCACAGACCTATTATTTCACAGGTATTATTAAAGTTCTTCCAAACTCAAGGGAAAAGTAAAGTTCGAATTCGATATCTGTACTATTGGGCCCAGACCAATTCTGCCCGCGAAATTCTAATTATAATTATTTTTTCGCATTTTTTAATCCATAAACATAACACATTCTAGGCTGACGAACCTAAAATGGGAGTAATTGCAGTACTTACTTACTTTATATCTTAGCCTTGAGTGTCCAGTAAAGAAAATTGTGTTCGGTATTCAGACTAATTTCTTAGAAAGGACATAATTAAGCAAATATTGTAATATACAAACATGTAAAGATGATGATATTGCCATTCCCGCAATATTACTGCCATAAACCTATGCATTATTAGCTTACAAATTGCGACATACCAAATAAAGATTTTCGCAGGACTTATAGACGGGGATTAGACCTTTGCATTGCGATGCAGTCGGCAACAAAATTGGGAACAGACCACCTATCTATTACTATCACACTTACGAGCTTAACAGTAGGCCTGCCGGGCAACAGGTGCCGTCCTCTTTCCGCATTCTATTGCCACGCGAGCAGCGTATGTTTGCTGCATATTAGTGTTATCATAACACAAATAGCAGTGTTATTCTGAAAAATCCACGACCCAACCCGTAAGTGGGTAGTGTCCCAAATAAAAAGGTACGATCGACCGCCCAAAGCGTTTTTAAATTGTTTCGCAAATAAACACCGCATTAACACATCCGGGGAACCGCTTATACTGGAGTAAGGAAAATTGCGGAACTATTTCGGTCATGAATTATGTATTTTCTCCGTCGTGTCGCGTTTCAGCGCAAACTTTGGTTTATGGGCCTAATGAGAACATATGTGCGCGTTGACGGGTTAATCTCCTCATTGTTTAGTCACTGTTCGTGAATTTACCTACACTTTGTTTATTGTGTCGTTGTTCAGCATTATTAAGGTTCCATGGAAAAATTTGAAAGCCTCACGAAACTAAATTCGACAAATTCATAAATCCAACGGTTAAAAAGTTGTACGCCGCTGCGTTTCCTGCGAGAGGGATGCGCCGTTGAAATATCCCTCTCAAAGGGCGTTCCCGCTCACTTCAGTGATTTTTAAAAGAAAGCTGTCGTCGTTTTTGCGTGCCCCTTCTAACGTTAGGTCGCTTTAAAGCAGAGTAAAAAGTATTAAAGTGAGCGACATGCTTGTGTTATGGGCACGAAATTATTGATGAATATACATACAATTATTTATTATATATAATGTACAATATATATAGGAAAACACCCAGACACTGGAAAACATGCATGCTCAACACAATCATTTTTCAGTTGTGTCTATTCGGTCTCAAAAAATAGTAGGTGGCGATGAAAACTTAGAGTTAGATGTCGATGAATTATTTTTGCTCGCAAACTATAATTGCAATGAAGAACCCTTAGTGCGCGAGTATCAGTCGCACTTGGCCATCTTATATTTAGTTAATTTACTCTCACATGCGTGGATTAGTTTTCAACGCGTCAGAATTAACGGCACAAATACTTACTTTGGTAATTATCTTTTTGTTTATTAGGATGTTTATTGTTTATTCCTATAAATAACGTCGCACAAAATAACATTAACAAGTTATCATTTAAACCATATTATATTCTTTAAAAACACGTTTTCATTCATTTACTATCAGGAAATTCTGAATCCTAAGCCCTGGGGTGTTATTCTCGAAAATATAAAACTGTATATCGGCCAACCATCGACGGTAACCATAGCAACGCAACCATCAGCAGTCAATTGTCGCCTTGGCTGCTAACTGACGCAAGCAACGCATAGATGTTAGCTCGTCGCTGCTATAATTATTTTTGCAGAATCAAGGGGCTGATTTTGGAAATTGGCGCTATTTTCCTCCATGCCTCAGAGAGCACGTTAGCCGGCGATCCTGCGCCTGATCTCTCTCCGGTCAGGTTAAGCGTCGTCCATTCCGATTATGAAAGGGAGGGAATGGAGAGAGATTGATGTCTTGAGAGAAAACCCTAATACTGTTTATTGACCCGACTCGGAGATCCCTTGTATAGTACATCGATTGGCGACGACATCCTCATAAAACCTAGTTCGCAAGTTCCGGAGAGATCGTTAAAAAGATACCAAGTTCCTAGAGCTATTCGATTCACGACACTAAAACGATTATCGAATACAATCGAAACAATTTAAACCGATACGGTAGGAAACCGCCGCGAGCGCTGCGATTTTGCTCTGGACGGCTAGTAATGAAGGTGTAAACATGAATTATCCAATCAAAAGCGCCGTTAGCCGCTAGATGGCGCCAGAGATCATTACCGCGTCTGCGCCCGCGGCGATTGACTCTCACCGGGATGTCATGGGCTTGCAATTAATGGTTTGTTGTACATTGCCTCTTCTTGTTCTTGTTCTTGTTGCTCCTGGGACTTTTCCGCGACTAAGCGATATTTCGCTTGTTGCGCGTGTAGTCGTTGATGCGGGTCCTCGCCGGATCACTCCAGCCAGCCGAGCTCACTCCAGAATCCGAAGAGGCCTCCCAGGTCGCACAGGACATCTTGGAGTGTTGCTGACGACCCCAAGTAGGTCTCGCGTTGGTCCGACACTCCAGTGCAACTTAGTAGCACGTGTGCCGGTGTTTCGTCCTCCTCCATGCAGGCTCTGCACAGAGGGCTGTCCGTGATTCCTAGGGTGGAAAAATGTTTGTTTAGTGACCATTGTACATTGCCTCATGGCCGCCAATATAAACCTCAAGATTAACCCATCTGAACATTTAACGCAAACCTCCTTCATATCTGTATCTGTAGCGTGGACCGCGGTCCATAGACAATGCTGCGGTCGGTTACTTACTGACACCGTTGGTGTCAAAACAAACATTTTTGACACCATTAAACCGGCGACATTTTGCCACGCGTCCTGTGTATAATATGTCTATTCTCTTGGCACATGACCTTTTCTTTTTGAAGTGAAATCTTTATTCGCGTTGAGCATTTTTGAGAAGAAAAAAATCATTCACGCTTCATGCTGTAATCTTAATGGTTACCTCACATGTTTGCTCAAGTTTTCGCTTCTATCGGCCTCAGCTATCGGCATTCTCAAAGAGACTATGCATTTTTTCAAGTGAAAACTTCTTAAGACGCGTCGGAATTTTGTGGAGATGGGGAAAGAACCTCGAAAACTCGCGAAACTGTTACCGTAACCGACACCTTGGTTTGATCTGTTGATTGGTTTTGTTCTGTACCACGGTCCACGGCTTTTTAAGGTAAAATGGAACCCTTATGAAACTTTTTCCGTCTGTCTGTCACCCTCAATTATTTCAGAGACTATTAAAGCTATCGAAATTACAATAATGAAGTAATTTTAGTTGGTCATAATATGACTAATCGACTATGGTCATTATGACTAATCGAGACAAAAGTTTTCATTTTTGCTCACAGCCTCTAAAAAGACCATCTTTCGCTCATAAATCACAATACATAATATCAATAAGCTAGTTCTATGTATATTAGTATAACATTTTAAGGAGGAATGTGCAGCGCCCCAATAGGCCGCCGAGGCTTAAGGGTGCCAAGCAAACAATGTGTACCTAAATATGTATTTTTATTTGATTACATAAATAAAATAAATAAATAAATAATCAGCAATGTATACCAAACATAGCAAAATCAACAAACTACATATGACTCGATACGATTGTACGTGCACAGTTAACTTGTCATCTCTACGTGCAACATCTCGTGCGGGTCACCTACATCTCGATGATGATAATAGGTGACTCATATTAAGAACCAAATATTATCTCAGACATCGATTTAAACGACTTTCCACAATTTTATTTCTTTTGATGTGAAATTGGAAACTTTTTAGGCGCGTGGTTTTTGAGATGGAAAATAAATAAAACCGGTCAAGTGCGAGCTCGCGCACACAGGGTTCCGTGGCTACCATTATCTATAAACACGGCAAAAAAAACTCTTTTTGATGTATGGGAATATTTATTTCATTTTGTTTTTAAGTATCTGTTGGTATAGCGGCAACAGAAATAAATCTTCTGTGAAAAATTCAAATGTGTAACTATCACGGTTCGAGTGATACAGCTTAGTCGCAGCTGGACATACGGACGGCGAAGTCTCAGTAATAGGGGTCAAGTTTTTTGTGTTTACGGAACCCTTAACACCATTGAAGTCGTAATCGTATAGCCGACTCGTATAGCCGACTTTTCATACTGTTACCATAACCGACACCTCTATATTTAAAAATATTTTTTATAATGTAGTCGGACGATATAAAAAATTTATGCGTTTCTTGACTTTTTTTTGGGACAATTACACACGTTCATTTTCAAGATATCACTTCTGTCATCCTGTATTTCTGTTGTGTTTTTTTTTTTGTTAAAAGTCACAGTCAGTCGCAGAATTAGTGAGTCCGATAGGCCGCCGCACGCTTGCCCTATCCAAATAAATTGTTATCTTCTTACTCCATCCCACTCCATGCAATTCGTGCTCTATCTTCAAACTGAAGTTTTCAGAACGGGAATTATTTTTCATCACAGGTATAAAGTCCCTTTCGTTTTTTTCTCTTTTTTTGTAATTTTAAGTAATTTTGTATTCTAACACTACTTATTATATATGATTTCATTTGAATCCTGAAAACCTTTAATTTAATTTTGAGCACCTTTAAGATCAGTATTTAGGCTTTAATTACTTACCCAAAAAGTCAGTGTTTTAAAGCTTGTTTCTTCTTCTTTAAAGCTTTATTCGTCTTCATCCTAGGCCTGTTTCTTTTTACTGGCCTAGCTTCCTTATTCCTTCTTCCATTGAGCACAAAACCGTGTTCATTGAAAGAAGGATCTTTATTTGGTTAAGCATTTAAGCTTCTTGCACAACAACCTCGAAAAAAAGAAGGTGGAGGTGCTTAATTCGACACGTCATATTTTTATACCATTCAAAATACTATAGGTAGGACGAGTATTTTTCAATAACTCAAAAGGAATGCGATATTTAGCAAGGACGATTTAGTGGGACGAAATTAACATGAATTTGTTCAATGCGGCGGGTTTTCACTGGACCGATATTATCTTGAGATTCCCATAAGTATTATCTTCTCTATATATAAAATTCTCGTGTCTATTGTTACACACCAAACTTCTCCAAAACGGTTCGATCGATTGTCATGAAACTTTCTGTGTACGTTCGGCAGGTCTGAGAGTAGATCGTTAGCTATTTTTTATATCCCTAATGGCAAAACAACGTTTTCCGGGTCTAGCTAGTTTTTTAATAATTTTTAATACCTATTATAGAAACTTATCGGCGGGATTTAGACCTGCGTCTGGATGTTCTACCAATTAGGAAAGACGTGCCTCGAAATTCCCTATACGTGTTACTGTCGATAGTCATCATACCTATTACTTGAATCATAAGACATTTAATGCAGGCTTTTACAGTAACATAGACAGTTCATTACACAGTCCCATTACAATAGAATAAGGAACAAGCCAGTGATAAAATATAAATGAAGCACTTAACTTAATGAGCATAACCTAAGGCATTTTGTACTGTTCTAACTGGATTCCGAGAAGTAAACTGGTTTTCCTTATTCATTCGTTAGCTGTGCCTTGGACGCAGTAGGACTCAGCTTTTGAAGTTTTAATTAATACAAATACAAGTAAATAAAAATAATTATTAGAAACTGTGCGAGTCAACCTGTATCAGCATGATAAGTCGTCATAAATGTCATTTTGTGATACGCTAAAAAGTTGGAAATGGAATGCAATTCAAAAATGTATGAAGCTGCGTATTCATCGCTATCGTAATCGCATACAAATTCTGCCCGCTGATTGGTTCCCGGATCTACGTCAGACAACCGGAGGGCAAAATTGAGGCAAAATCTGCCAACGATTACGATTACGTTGAATACGTTTTTCTTACGAATTAGACCGTTGATAGCTAATTTGTCACGTGACTCCGCGAACTCTTATATACAGTTTTGAATTTCATTCGAAAGCCATGCAAAAAAATACAATTATGGGACATAATATAGCTAGAGTTGCTGACTTGATCAAGTAGAGATACTCCGCGCAAAGCTCTCTTCATCGCCCACTCAGGAACTCTGAGGAGACACGTAGACGAACCAGAGTCACCGTCATAGCTCAACGTATCGTGAAGTTTATGGGCGGGGCACATAGCTCGTAGAACCGATGGACGTTGGGGACCCAAAGTGCTGGAATGGCGACCCCGCAAGGGAAGGCGCAGCATTGGAAGAACTTGTGCTTTTCATCAGCACGATTGTCAAGCATACGTCAAGCATAAACCTATCTACTGTAGAGCTTTTTGTACCTACGAATTTCGAGTCCATAGGTACGTATGGACGAATCCGAACCGTTCATTCGAAGCGAGTTGACTCGAAATTTGTACAAAACCATGTGATAAACCTACAGTTACAATTTAGTTTCAAATTCACGATTCCGTCATTACTAGGGAATACAGAAGAATTAACGTCTTAAAAATTTAAGCTTTATTTAATTAAAAAATCCAAAATATTTGGTTATTCTTTAAAAGTTTTTGCCGATTAGATTTCTCTATTTGGGCGGGCATAGAAAGTACCTACAGTGATTTTAACAACAAAAAAAATAATTCATGTGCAAAGCAAATTACAATATGACTAATCCTGGCAAAAAACACGCTTTAGTCCGGAAGACCTTGGATTGCTCACGTAGGTACATGAGCTGATGACTAATGTTTTATTATAATTCATTTGATACCATGCCAGTTTGATGACCACTATGGTACAGTTGAGAGCACCAAGGATGTCCTGGATTCGATCTAATATATGAAATTTTCTCGCTTTTCTTTGTTACCAAACTCCTCAGAAACGGCTGGACCGTTTGTTATGAAATTATCAGTGCATATTCTCTGGGTCTGGGAGCAGGTTGTTATCTATTTTTTATGTCCCTAAGTAAGAAAAAATTATATGGCAAAACAACGTTGGCCGGGTCAGCTAGTAGGTACTTATATAAAAATAGCGAATTGGCTCAGGTTTGGTTTGGTGGAACGCTTCGGCCGTGGCTAGTTACCACCCTATACCATAGTTAAGCGTTCTGGCGCGGTGCTTTGTTGAAACCGAGGGTTTAGTCACTTGCCCCTTCCAAGTCAGTACTATAACATCTTCTGCTCTGCTTCTGCACTGAGGGTTCCGCACTATCAAGACCAATTCTCAATATGTAGTATTAAAGTAAACTAACCAGTAAACAACGCTGCCCACCAAATTCCGCGAGTTAAATACATGCAACGCCATCTGTCGTCATTAAAGTTAAAGAAAATATTAGACTTGTTGAATATCAATTCAACACGTATTAAAAAAAAAACTACTCACTAGATCTCGTTCAAACCAATTTTCGGTGGAAGTTTGCATGGTAATGTACATCATATTATATTTTTTTTAGTTTTATCATACTCTTATTAGGTCCTTACATATGAAATTGGCGTTTTGTCGTACTGGCCACTTTGATCTCAAATATCTCTTCTTTGGTTAGAAATTCCAATTTCAAATTTATACAGCTATTTACTCATGCTTTTGTGTTTTGAAAATCGTAATTCATTTGTTTTTTTCTCTTTTGGTTTTTTTTTGCGCCACTCTGTTTGCAAAATGGAAAACTTGAAATATCGCGTTATTTACGAGTACGAGTTCCATCGTGGCACCAGTGCTGCCGAAACGGCTCCAAGGATTAATGATATGTACGGTGAGGGTGTCGCAAAAGAAAACACAGTGCGTTTTTGGTTCCAACGTTTTCGTTCTGGAAATTTCGACCTGCAGAACAAGCCCCGTGGACGACCGGAGACCAAAGTTGACAATGAAGAATTGAAGGTTATTGTGGAAGCGGATCCATCGCAAACCACGTTCGAGCTAGCTGCAGGCTGCGGTGTTAGTGATAAAACTGTTTTAGTTCACTTGAAGCAAATTGGGAAGGTGAAAAAGCTTGAAAGGTGGGTACCTCATGAATTGAGTGCAGCAAACCGACAAACGCGCGTAGACTGCTGTGTTACATTACTCAACCGGCACAGTAATGAAGGGATTTTAAATCTAATCATTACCTGTGATGAAAAAGGATCCTGTATGATAATCGGAAACGCTCATCGCAATGGTTGAACCCTGGCGAACCAGCCAAATCCTGCCCCAAACGAAAATTGACTCAAAAAAAAATTACTTGTGAGCGTTTGGTGGACTAGCGCCGGCGTCGTTCACTACTGCTTTCTTAAATCTGGCCAGACGATTACGGCGGATATCTATTGTCAGCAACTGCAATCCATGATGGAAAAGCTAGCAGCTAAACAACCGAGGCTGGTCAATCGTTCTAGGCTACTGCTGCTTCAGGACAACGCTAGACCACACACTGCACAACAGACGGCTACCAAATTAGAGGAGCTTCAATTGGAATGCCTAAGACATCCACCTTACTCCCCGGACCTTGCTCCAACAGATTACCATTTTTTTCGAAATTTGGATAACTTCTTACAAGGGCAAAAATTTAATTCCGATGAGGCAGTCCAAAGCGCTTTCAAAGATTTTATTGATTCCCGTCCGAATGGCTTTTTTAGTAAAGGGATCAATGAACTTCCTATAAGGTGACAAAAGTGCATAGATAGCTGCAATGGTACATACTTTGATTAAATATATATATTATATTTTAAAAAAATCGACTTTATGTTCCTCCCATACAAAACGCCAATTTCATATGTAAGGACCTAATATTTTAGAAGTTACAGGGGGGGGGACACACATTTTACCACTTTGGAAGTGTCTCTCGCGCAAGCTATTCATTTTAGAAAAAAATGATATTAGAAACCTTAGTATCATTTTTGAAGACCTATCCATAGATACCCGATACAGACCGAGTCTGCAGCGAGATAATAACACTATAGTAAGACCGTTGACAGTTGACGCACGTTGGTTTTATTGATAAGAGATAAGGGGAGCGTAAGGGAGGCAATAAAGAAAAACGATTCAAAAATTCAAAATCTGCAACAATGCAGCAAGAATCACAGATCTTTTTTTCCATGCAAAACGCTGTGCCTGGAGCGACCGGTGCCGAAATTTCCAATGGAAAAATTCCGAAGGCATTTTTTTCAATATGTCACAGTTAAATGGATAAAATTGACACTCTCGTTCTACTAGTGGCAACGAAAAAGCCTAATTGTTATGTGGGATATTCATTGCTCGTTTTCAAAGCCGTAAGTTACTTTTTTGACACTCTACAAGTTAGTACTTGACTGAGATCTCACATTATAGTAAGTGATGATGCAGCTGAAGATGTTATCTATCTAACTTGTACATAACATCGCACCGGAACACTTAATCACTTCACGATGCCACCAGACCATAGGCTCGAGGAGAGGAGATTATAACATCGAACCCGCGACCTCCCTCGATAATTCGAGCGACTGCTTAGTGTGACTGCACAACGGGGGTCGATAAAACTGTACACTATGTTGAAGATTTTATTGCAGTGTCACTGCAATGTCATTATATTTTGCTGCAATAGTCTACCTAAAGAAATAATTGCAAAGCTTACGCTGGCGACTGGACATAACTTAAGAACTGCTGTCTTATAATGATGAGTGCACTGCAGTACGTCTTATGACATTGCAATGCCAAGTTCTAGGTCGCACTGCATCTATCATGGGCACGCGATGAAAGTCTTGCTTGACTTGCGCTTTTATTATTCGTCTTTTAACTTTGATTTTTCTACGTTCGGGATTCAAATTAGTTTCAATACATAAGTGGACCCTAGGAATAACACAGAACACTAGTTCGCTAAGTACCTATGAATAATTTCAACAAACTACGAATAAATTTAATAAAGAACCGAGTTCATTTGCAATTTTGCATATAAATGGGCGAAGCAGAACCTCCGTCTTCGTACCTAACTTTTAAATTAATACATCAACTCAAAGTCAGTGCTTAGTGCTTATTTCTCTTTCTATTTGATTTCCATTAATATCAACAATGAGTTTTCGTTGCACGCGTACCGCCAGTTGGCGCCACTGTGATAAAAGGCCATCGCATGTCGCTATAATATTATATTGCAATATTTGCTTTAATGTTCCTGTAACAATACTCTAGGCCATAATAATACATCGTCTTTCTCTAATATATATAACAAATCTCGTGCTAAGTTTTGTTACCAAACTTCTCCGAAACGGCTTGACCGATTATTATGAAATTTTCTGTGTATGTTCTGTAGGTCTGAGAATAAGTCTTAAGTTATTTTTTTATATATTAAAACAACGTTTGCTGGGCTAGCTAGTTTTTATATAAATGCAAAACTTAAAACCCGTAATGAACAACGGCCACAGAAAGTTCGTCGTACTTCCATGTCAACGAAATCTGAATTCGAAATATGCATTCGCCTTTTGACTATCTGTGTTATACTGAACTCTTCGGTAACGCTGACAAACCCATTCTCAATTTTACTTGCATGGCATGGCAATCTAGGTGCCTTCAAGAGAAGAGTGAATAGGCATTTTCTAGGCAAGCGCGCTCCATCCTAGACCTCATCATTGCTTTCCATCAGGCATGATTGTCGTCAAGCGCAAGCCTATCTTCAATAAAAAAAAATGGTATTGAATAGAAGCAGCCGTTACTTTGCGGGAATCCATTATTAGCTAGAAAGAAATTCTCTTGCTTTAATCCGCTACCTGGACAAGTAAATATTTAATAAAAAAATAAAAAACACAACTGCGTTACTCGTAATAATGTTAGAATTCTAACGATACCCCATATGGCCAAATCTCTTCAGCCGTTCAGAAGTTATGGTAGAATAAAGAAACTCACATACATAACCCTACACCCTAAACACATTACAGTCCTTTTTTGGGCAGTCTAAGCAATAGAAACTCCACCTACTCGTACAAAACCACACTTAACTCTTACGACAATCGACGTACGTTTCGTCCCGACACTGGAACATCTTCAGGAGGTGTTGACTTTACAATGCGAGATTGTACTGCGTTCTACACTTCGTTTTTGAAGTCTGAATTTTGCTGTAGTGAAGTGAAGTTTATCGCCTTATTTCTAAAACAAATGCATCGTATTAACTCAGAGATCACAGTCTGTAACCATCGCCTCACCTCCACTCTTGGACTGCGCTCGATATATCAACTTAAATTCACCTCTGCCCTGTGCTAACTTGCGGGACGTTTACACGCCACGATAAGACGTTCGTACGACATACGATTTGATGTGAACGACTCAATTACGTCCATTCGCTGCAGTGTGCATGTATGCAAAATTGGTTACATTAATAAAGTACTCAAAATTGAAACGAATTGTAACCGTGAAAGTAAGGCATTAAATCTTAGGTGAAACTGTATGTACTTTGAGTATAGACTTAATTAACGAGTGTATACTTGCAGTTGTTTGTTGATAATCATTACTGTTTCGGAGTGGTTATAATTATTGAAATAAAAGAACAGTAAACGCATATGATGTGAAATATTATGTGCACACTATGTTGGTCGACATTACGTGGTAATACCAACCTAACGCAAAATGGCACCGCGCGCTCTTATTAATCAAAACTCAAATCACTCCCGCAAAAAGGATCCGACAACCTAGAAAAAGATCAACTTTGAAAGATTCAGAAAATTTCGGCATCGTGCTTTTTAGCTCAGATTTGTGGTTATTATATTTTTTTATGAAATTTTTTAAGCTAAAAATTGTTTTTAGACTATGAAAAAGATGGAATCAAAATATGAAAATATTTGAATGTAAGACTGACTGGCTGTTAAGATAAAACGTAGTTGAAATGTTTCTGATGGTATACGTAAACATCGTAATCGGAAGCACTAAATTTCCTTAGCTTTGCGGCGAACCACGTACCTTTGCCAGCTTCGCCCATCAATCTATGCTCGCCACAATGAATGGACAGCCTCCATGCTCCGCCAAATTTTTTGTCACCTACCCTCGTATATTTTGAACCTTACACACGACGTTATAAGGATAAACGGGATGAAGTAATAAGTTTGTTAAGGCGGATCGCAAGTCGAAATTGATAGTGGAACTCTTATTGTGCTTAATGAGGGAATTGAAACAGATAGAAAAGCGAATGGACTTCAAATAGCGGCAATGGATGGTGTCGATCGGAGCAAGAGTTGGTGAACTGATTTTTCATCGCATTATTTGGTTCACTGTTTTGTTCTGGTGAATTATATTTTGTCTTTTGAGGAAAAGAGGTGGATTTTTTTAATCAAAGATTGACGAAACGAACCATTTTTTCACCTGCAGTCTGTTGTTAGCTGATTATTTAGAGCCACTTAGAGCCACTTTAAAGCCAAATGTCCCCTCTGCAGGCTGAACGGTTGGTTAGAGGAAAATTATACGAAATAACAGAAATGATAATTCTTTTTTAATAAGAGGGAAAAATCAGGGTTTCCAAATTTTAAATTGAAACAATAATTATTGTATTGTGTAATGTGTAGGGAATTTGATACATAACCGGTTTTTAGGGTACCGTAGCCAAATGGCAAAAAACGGAACCCTTATTGTTTAAAAGTATCCGGGTTGTATGATACGGGAAACACAGATTTCAGGAGAGCATTCTAAACCCTTCACCACAATGCTTGGTGTTTCCTTGCTCATACTATAAATAATCCATAGCTCTTGAATATACCGAAGCAAATTAAAACCATATACCGAATGTTCATTCGGTTTTGGTGTTAAAAAAAAGTTTGTCCATAAACTGAACCGCAAACAGCCACAACTGACACGCACTCTTTGTTTTTGTGTTGCGCTTAAATTTGAACGATGTGGTTAACACTCTTGTTCTATATTGAGGTACACGTATGAAGATATAAGTATGTTTATTCTTGAATGGTTTATTGAGAGAAAATCTCTGAGAAAAATCTATGACCATAGTATTTGCGCTGTAGCATGTTGCGGAATGGTATCCAGAGTGTGTAAGAGAAACATATTCATCGTCATCGTTATCGTTTACTAATTCTGCCCGCTGATTGGGTCCCTGATTTACGTCGGTCATTAGGAAGCCAGAATGCGCGGACAATTACGATAACTATGAATACCTTTTTCGTACGCAATCAGACCCCAGAGCAGTAAATAACCTGTCAAGTGCGAGTCGGACTCGCGCACTGAGGGTTCCGTACTACAACCGGAGGAATAAAACCATAAAAACCACTTTTCTTATCGAACCGCAAAACTAACTTTGTTTTTAGAGGTTTATTGTAAATATCAAAAAAACTACTTATTAGATCTCGTTCAAACCAATTTTCGGTGGAAGTTTGCATGGTAATGTACATCATATATTTTTTTTTAGTTTTATCATATTCTTATTTTAGAAGTTACAGGGGGGGGACACACATTTTACCACTTTGGAAGTGTCTCTCGCGCAATCTATTCATTTTAGAAAAAAATAATATTAGAATAAACCTTAGTATCATTTTTGAAGACCTATCCATAGATACCCCACGCATATGGGTTTGATGAAAAAAAAAAATTTGAGTTTCAGTTCTAAGTATGGGGCACCCCAAATTTTATTACTTTTTTTTAAATTTTGTGTAAAAACCTTAATGCGGTTCACAGAATACATCTACTTACCAAGTTTCAACAGTATAGCTCTTATAGTTTCGGAAAAAAGTGGCTGTGACATACGGACGGACAGACGGACAGACAGACATGACGAATTTATAAGGGTTCCGTTTTTTGCCATTCGGCTACGGAACCCTAAAAAGGCATAAAAAACGGCTGTCAGGCTAGCTAGTTACTTAGTATAAAATTGAATAAATCAGCAGCACTTAATAAAGTTGAAATTTTTATAAAATTAAGTGAAGTCCGCTTTCAATTTACTACTTTATGCATAGCTTAGCAAAGCTAATCCTAAGCATTCAGTAAAATATAAGATTTCGAAATGAAAGCTGCCGGACGAATAAAGGTACGTACTTCCCACCAGTAATGTATAAAGCTATCCACCCTCTAACAAGGGGGAGTTGTAATCCTTATCGTTCTACTTGAATACTAGACCACTTGGTCTAAAACTACGTCGTTGCCTGTCAACACTAATAATCCAACGATAGGCATCCAACACCAAATAGCTCTATCGCGGTTTAGAAAGACGTTGAGTTAGATTGGTAATTTTTAAATCGAAACCAGGACCTTGTAAACTGCTTTCTTACATGCTTACTAAACCTATGAGTGAAGAAGAATGGTTACTTGGATTGTTAAAATGGAGTTAAAAGCGATCTTAGATTAGGTGGAAGAAAAAAGATTGTTTCTATAATACTCAAATATTACCCGTGAACATGTAGGTAAACGCACGCATATTCCAATACAACGCTAACATACAATAATAATCAATTAATATCTTAATTAAATATTTTTCAAATTATTGAAAGTAATATTACTTAGGTGTTATTTTTTCGCTCTTCTTTTTTTCGTCGTATCTTCTCCTAGCCGTGTAACTAAATGTCTGCATTCAGACTGAGATGCGATCTTTACATAGAAACAGCGCAAGAAAAACTTTTTGAAACGGCGTTTGGTATAAACACACCAAAGATATACTGAATTCTGTAGAAATATCCCAAAGAGACTCTTCAGGATTTTCGAGTGTCAGAAATCACAAAAAAGAGATCAGAAAATCTTTCTGTCTGGAATTTTCCTTGGAAATAATTTGTGAATTTACTATAGGTATTAAATCAGCACACACGCAAAAAATTTCCAAAGATGATTTTTTCTGCATAACTATGGAAGCTTTCGTTGGTACGCTGCATAAGCGGTTAACTTAATCAGCCTATTGATATCCACTGCTGGACATAGGCCCTTCCGAGAGCGCGCCACCACACACGGTCCTCCGCCTTCCTCATCCACCCGCTACCAGCGACCTTCTTTAGGTCATCGGTCCAGCGGGCAGGAGGTCGTCCTACGCTGCGCTTACCGGTACGCGGTCTCCACTCCAGAACACGTCTGCCCCAACGGCCGTCGGTTCTGTTATAAGCGGTTAGTTACGCAAAAATCATGTAGGTATATAAGACGGAATTGATCTTCTTTAAAAATTCTAATATAAGTCCGCGACACCACATCTATAACGGGATTATGTAAAAACCAAAATTCACGCGGGCGAAGCCGCTGGCAACAGCTAGTAAAGTATATAATTTGAGTTGAGTTTACTCACGAAATGACCTGAATTTCAAGCGATATTCTCAGGTTTAGCATATCATTGGGAACGGGGTAAAAAGTACCTTAGAGATGAAAATCCGCAATCTCTTAGCGCGTTTTCAACCCTTCAATGGAATTAAAAACAGTAATTAGTGGATTTAGAAAAGTCGCGGTCGTTCTAGGGGGTTCTTTTTGCTATCTCTTTAAAGTGGGAACGGTAATGAGAGAAAGGGGGGAGATAAGGAGTGGTAAAAGTGTGACGGGAATGTCTACGGTGATTATGCTTACAGCGTGTTGAAATTTGTAATTGGGAGTAGGTAGGTATAAGTTCTTAAGGGAATTTATTTAATTTATTTTTGTCTTTCTCACTCTCACGGATACGTTGATGGGTGCGACATGCAGCGTCGCGGAAGAATATAACAGAAAAACGACGTTTTACCTAATTAATCAAAAACTAAGCCAGTTATCAAAAATCTGTTCTAAGCGTTTTAGGATATTATTATTACCGATACAATACATCCATTGTAGTTTCCGATAAAACATAGAAAAATTGAGATTTTGGAGCAACTTTTGGGTGTACTTTCTATCGGGAAAATTTTATCCAATCGTGTTTCTGTTTCTAAGCGATTTCAGATTAAAGACCCAAAATACATGACGTGTAAATTTGAAAGTAATTGTCTTTATAGTTTTTGCATAAAACTTCATTCAAAATCACCTAAATACGGCTTGTAGGCCGTTAACTAAAGTGTTGTTGCAATTATGTATTACATATTGAATAATGAACCTATATACTAGACAGAAATATGAAAGATTTCTTAGAGATTTAGTTCTTCATTACCTTTTTTTATCATAGACTTGCAAGCCTATACCAAAGACACGTAAGTACGAAGCTTTTTGATTCCTCCTTCCTGATACGTACCGCAAAGGTCTGGAATACCCTCCCAGCCTCCGTCGTCCCTACCACCTATAACTTAGGTACGTTCAACTCAAGAGTGAATTGACACCTTCTAGGCAATCGCGCTTTAGGCTGGATTATCAGTTTCCATCAACAATAATCCTGATTAGACAGAGATAGCTATATCGGATAGTTACGCCACTATCACTCATGCTAACTCGTAGTAACTAAGAAAAATGAGCATAAGAGAAAATCAAATGCTTGTAACTTTTAATTTCATCCGACGATGAGAATTTTTTTTCGATGTTTGTCATTTCTTCTAACCTATTAGGTATACAATAAAACAATGAAAACAATGGAGTAAATACCATATTATTTAGCCTAACCTAACCTCTTCGCACTCATCGAAGTAAAACAATTCAACGCCGCAGGATGCGAAGTTGCGGGAAACAGCTATTTATTTACAAACAATAGTAGGTACAACAAAGTTCTCACAATATTTTCCATACTAACTTATGAAAACTTCTTTCTAGTGTCATCCAAAACGAATTGGAACACGCAACAGCCGCATGCAAAGTGTCACAACTCAGGATTGAGCGATTCTGGAATTAATTCCGCTCTAACCGACTGACTGACTCACCGCCGTGAGTCACGCCGTTAACTGTCCCCGGTCTATTTTAAACCCCGGTGAAGCACTACACGTGAACTGAGTTTATTCTGTCCATTTTCTGACACGTCATAAGCGGTGAATAGTGATTTTAGACCGACGTAAAACTCTTATTTTTTTAACCATCAAACACATATTACGTGCAAGTATAAAATAATGGTCCAAGCTTTCTTCTTCGTGTTAATTTGACAACCCAAACTTACAAAAAGTATTTACGATAAGTTCTTTTTGCTTAGACAATTCCAAAGTAGATAAATCAAAGAGATGTTAATTGCCTCTTGACTATTTCATGATTCCCACTGAGTGAACATATTTTTCTATGCATTACAAGTTATTCTATACTACGTATATATAGTATGCGCAGGAACTTGAGCAAATGCTGACCGACCTTAGCACTTCCAGACGAGTGGGTCTTAAGATGAATGTGGACAAAACGAAGATCATGTTCAATGATTACGTCATCGCAAGGCCCATCATTGTCGAGAATGCCAGCATCGAAGTTGTTCGAGAATATAACTACCTAGGACAGGTAATACAGTTAGGTAGAAACAACTTCGACAAGGAAGCTGACAGAAGAATTCAGCTGGGATGGGCAGCATTTGGAAAACTGCGTCAAGTCTTCAACTCGCCGATACCCCTATGCCTAAAGACAAAAGTCTTCAACGCCTGCGTCTTGCCGGTCATGACATACGGAGCAGAAACGTGGACACTCACAGTAGGCCTTGTCCACAAGTTCAAAGTCGCTCAGCGTACTATGGAGAGGGCTATGTTGGGTGTTTCTCTGAAGGATAGAATCCGCAACGAGGACATCCGTAGGAGAACCAAGGTTACCGAGATAGCCCAACGGATTAGCAAGTTGAAGTGGCAGTGGGCGGGCCATACCTGTCGCAGAACCGACGGTCGTTGGGGCAGACGTGTTCTGGAGTGGAGACCGCGTACCGGTAAGCGCAGCGTAGGACGACCTCCTGCCCGCTGGACCGATGACCTAAAGAAGGTCGCTGGTAGCGGGTGGATGAGGAAGGCGGAGGACCGTGTGTGGTGGCGCGCTCTCGGAAAGGCCTATGTCCAGCAGTGGATAGCAATAGGCTGATTAAGTAAGTAAGTAACGTATATATAAGTTACTATAAGTTAGTATTTGAATGCTCATCTAGATGACTATGCCGCCGAAGATGTAACCCCCAAAACACAGCATCGGAACCGGAACTAAATCGCTTTGCTAGTAGGGTAGTAACTAGCCACGGCCACGACATGAGCCAAATTATAAATTATGAAATTATAAAGAAGCCCGTAGCGGTAATCAAACCCGCAACCCCAACTCAAATCCGAGCGCGCGCCACTGCGCCAGGGAGGTCGTCAAAACGAAATTCAACCTACATGCTTGTGACATGCTCCAATAGCAAAGAAGCCTCTTATTAAATTAGAATTAAAAAAAACTCCATCCAAAATTCAACAAAAGGAACTTGAATCACCCTGTTCCTGTCTACCATTTGTTGGCCTTATTCTGAAACAATGACACTTTAATTTAGAAACAGTAGTTTTACTTCATGACACCATTGCAGGTTTCTGCACCTACTCAACTGCAATACAATGCACCGATCAAACAACTGTGCAAATATTGATGCAACGAGTTTTTTGATAGCGATGCATTTCTGACTCATGTATTCTGATGTGTGTTTCAAGCTCTAAACTTATTCAGTCTACACCTATAGTTCAAGAATAGTTACCTCAAAGAGTAAATGGAAGAACCTTCCATGAAAAATAGACCTAAAATAGAGTAAGAAAAAATTTGGCAACTTGGCCAACTAAATCTTTTCTAAGTTTTAACCTTTGTATTTTCGATTAACGGCATAAAAGGGTTATTTTAACAACTTATAGTGACCTTCAGGTTGAAAACTATGAAGACAATCGCATACTTTCAGATTTAAACGTCATGTATGTATGGTTTTTTAATCTATATTCCATTGCAACTAGTAGAATATATCAGTCTCAGCTTTTTATAAATCTACTGGAATGAATTCCAGAATACTATATGTATACTCCTAAGCGGATGTTTTTAGGATGGTCTGGCTGATTCTTAGCGTCGGGATGCACCTGTGTTTACGTTGCTGAAAATTTGGCTATTATGCACTTTACGCGGGTGTTTCCCGACACTTAGCTAAATATTTTAAGACCGATTTTATAGGCTGGTTATTTAAACGAATTTACTGTATTATATATTTTTTCTAGAATATAAAAACGCTACCGCTTATCAATCAGACACAAAATTTGTGTTTTAGTAATTAATGATATGTGGTTAACAGAATAAGCATAATGATATTATTCTATTTATTTATCATTTCCGTTGATGTTTGTAATTTCAATAACCATTAATTTAACCATTTTGTAAATATTGCATTACATACAGGGACTGGATTAATTAATTTTTGGGAATCAACAGTTTCGGAAAGGCCGATCAAATTAATATTATTGGATTATTTGGTACAAGGTAACTTTATTATTGTATGTCAAGGTAAGTTAATATTGTATGTCTCTCCGATTTCGTATTGTGCAGTCAATATCTCCTGAGGATGTCCCGGTGTCGAGACGAAACGTACGTCGAAGAAACAGTTGGAAAATTGTGTGTGGTGTTTCATGTGGCCAGTGTTCCTGCGTATTATACCATACAGAATCTTTTCAAGTAGCGGATTATAGCAAAACAGATTAATCTTTCCTACTAATTATGGATTTTCTCAAAATAACACCTGCTGCCATTCAATATTTAAAAGTATTTTTTTGTTACCAGTACTAGCATAGCTTGGCAAGGATGACAAATAATGTCGGCGCAGAAAGCCAGGTGATGAGGGGCTGACTCACTGAGAGGTGACGGGAAATGCAGCCAACGACCGTACCTAATACATGTGACAAAGGGCTATTACTCCAATTTTAATACTACATTTATACCTATTAATTGTGAATATAAATAAAATAAATAAATAAAAATAAAATAAACTATAATTGACTGACAGAAATGGAGATGGGCAGGACATTCCCAGAGAGACAGGCAAGACAAATGGAGCAAAATCGTGACAAATTGGTACCCACGAGATGGAAAAGAAGCAGAGGTAGACCCTACAGAAGATGGGAAGACGAAATTAGACAGACCGCGGGTCCCAATTGGAGACGAGGTGCACAAGACCGGTCACAGTGGCGACAGCTAGAGGAGGCCTTTGCCAAAAGGCAATCTGAAACGCGCGACATCCTATAAATTGTGAATACCTAATTATAATCATTGTAGTACCTACTTACTTAGTAACAATTAGACCAGGATACATCCGTCCTTACGCAGAACTATTATTATATTTTAACAAGAAGCTTTTGGAATAGGCAAAAAAAATCGAAACCGCGATCTTCGACGCAGGCAGCAGATTCGCTACCACTACCGAATGGCGTAGTGGTAGTTGTCGTAATTCTTTTCTTTATAAGGCAATACATAAAAGTAGGACCTCTTTTTATCTTCAGATAGTCAGTCAGTCAGTCAGTCAGTCATCCCGGAGTTTTCTGAGTTAAGTGCATTTTAGGTATCTAAGCATCACTTGTTTAGCGTTGAACGAAAACATCGTGAGGAAACTAATTTTATACTTACTTATCTGAGAGTTCACCACAATGTTCTCAAAGGTGTGGGAAGCCCAACAATCCGGGGATCCGTGCCCAACAGTGGGACTGAAAGAGATTGAGGCGATTATAGGGGCATCTTGCAAAATAACCTAAAGTAAGAAAAGGGTTTCGAGAAAAGTTAATCCTCAGCAAAAGGTAACTTAATTCCCTTTTACACTGCGGCTAAGGGTGTACGTATGTGCGCCGTTACCTCCACAATCTTCAGCGGATACTTTAAATCCGGCGTCGCTAAGTAAGTAAGTAGTGTAGCTCGCACCGCCGGTAAGCTCATTGCGCCGCTTCGCTTTTATAAAACTGATTCAATTGCACTGCGAGGAACTGCTTTCTTGGATGCGGTATATATATTTGTAAGGGCCTTCGTAAATTCACATAAACAAAATACGTATGTGGCTATAATCAGCATCACAAGGTGAAGAAATTTTGAAGCTGTCCTGATAGCTGAAAAATTCAAATCGACATAGCCGTTTATAAAAATACACCTAGGTGACCATATTATGTCAGGCCCTGTTCGCTAATGGACTGATAATGGGTGAAGAAACGCTTTTAAATGACCTTTATAGAAACCTGGGGCCGTACCACAATCTCTTAAAGTAGTAGTAGTAGTAGTCTCTAGTATTTTAATACAGTTTTAAAATAATATAATTTCAATATGAAATTTATAAGACAGTATTACAATAATACTGCTTTAAGATTGGTGGTAACAGGGGACTTACCACTTGCACAGGGGACTGGATTAATTAATTCCACAACATGGGAAGCTCTACTAACTAAGCTATACTATTTTATTGTGAAAAAAATATATAAAAAGTTAATTAAAATCCAAGTAATAGTCCAAGAAAGTTTTCTTGGACTATAACCGAAGATCTAAGTTACGTTACAAATCTTTTTAACTTTTACGATTACGATATCTGCAAATAAATAGGAACAACTAAGTAGTAGGTAGGTTCAAAATTATTCATAATATTTAGTCAAGAATTGACATAGAGACCGTACGCCGTTAAAATGGTTACAAACCTCCTTTTCATTTATTTTTAAAGCCAGTTAAAAACACTTAAAGTAGCACATTCAATTTGTTTCTAGCATCCGACGCCAACTGCCTTCGGAGTCCGCAAGCTGAATGAAATTTCAGTAATTTGGTAAAGCGAATGCAAGGTACCGCTCCCGGGTGGGATTTCCTTACAATCCGGGCTTTGTTTTGAACTCCATTCTGAACGTCACGCCCAAAATAACAAGACCTCGCAACTCCCTCGAAATGTTTTGCGCAGAAGGTCATTTACCCACATTAATTTAGTACTATATGTACCCATATTTTTTTATTTACGAAAAAATTTTAGAAAAATATATGTTAATTAACAATTAAACTTTTTTTTTATTTTTGTAAATAAATACTAAGTTGACAATTGTAACTATCTAACGTTGAACTGACTAATGTTAAAATGTACTATTTATACGACAAACTGATATTTTCAGTCAGCTGGTAAAACCTCCACTAAAGGGAATTTTTCAAAATTCATAGCCATATCAAAGTTTTTTTATGAAATTTCATTAAGTTTAATGTAATGTTTAGATACTTCATATTTAAAAAGATTGATTTAATTTCTGGTTTGTGTTTTATCGCATAAAATTGTACAGATTTTAGAAATATTATCCCAACAAAAACATTTTTCATGTAAAATGTTGCCAGACGAGCATATGGCTCCCACTGTCAAAAAGTTATCAGATCTCATGTAGGGCAAGACTTCTGACTTTATACACCCTAAAATACAAGCTCTAACTTCAAAAACTCTACACTGTAGTTACAATAATGTCTTGGTCGTTTGGCTACCGTCACATGGGCGTAAAGTGAAAAATGTATCCCACCAAAAACATTTTCCTGATTTCAAATTTTGATTTTACAGAACTTACAGAGTAATGAAATTGAATAAATTTTTGATTTTACGCCCAATGTAACGGTAGCCAAACGACCAAGACATTATTGTAACTACAGTGTAGAGTTTTTGAAGTTAGAGCTTGTATTTTAGGGTGTATAAAGTCAGAAGTCTTGCCCTACATGAGATCTGATAACTTTTTGACAGTGGGAGCCATATGCTCGTCTGGCAACATTTTACATGAAAAATGTTTTTGTTGGGATTTCATTTCTTTTTGTAAGTTGTTTAAAACAATGTTCTTTATTTACTTAATTTTTCTTTTTTTTTGTGTATTTCTTGCACTTCAGGTGCGCCTCTTTTCACAGCCCACTCTCTAATATGCTTGTATTATGAGTAGATACGTACTTTGCTTAGAAGTATATTCTGAAAATTTTAAAAACTTATAGTGGATTTAAAGTTAGTAGTTTTGGCCTACCGAAAGTGAAACTAATTTTACATTTATCAAGATAAAATGATAATTAAACATAACGTACGTTTACCTATTAAAACACAAAGTCAGATACATTGGATGTTTGTTACTCAATCACAACACAACCCATCTATGACACAACCACTGTGACCATAGATAATACATATATATACTTGGGAAACTGTGACTGAACTGATTTGGCTGTAATTTTAAAATGTAGACTGATTATATCCTGGACTAACACAGACTACTTTTTATCCATTAAAAAACTACGGAAGGTATCGGTGGGATTTGTGTGTTTATTAGTCTTTTAACTATTGTTTTATTTATAGTCTTTATTTTCGTTGGGCGCTGAGGCGCTATTGAAATTCAAATTTGACGCTTGACACGCTTGACAACTCATTTCGGTCACAGAGCACTGGACTCTGGGCAATGAACACGCGGAGATCGGTACGGGAATTCGGGCTTGCCGCGTGCACTATGGTACTGGGCACATTGACGTTGGGGCGCTGTTAAAATCCATGTAATTGACGCTCTGTTTGGGCACTGAGCAGGTATTTAAGCGCTATAACGCTCTTCAAAATCAGAGAGATTTGACGCTTGGCACGTTCGACAGCTCACGCTGGGCACTGGGCACTCGGCTCGATGTGGGTTCTTGTCATTGAGCGCTGGATCCTGGTCACTCGATATGCAATGAAACTCGGCTTGACATGACATGCATGGAATTTGGGCTTGAAACGTGCGATATTACTGGGCACGGGGCACTGGGCACATGGGCGCTTATGGCCACTTGGGCACTGGAATCACGTTTATAATTACCAAAAAAACGTGTTTTTCCAGATATCTAACATGAAATTAAGTTTGTACCTATATACGTATAGGAAACCCCATATGAACTTCCAACCCCCAAATTTGATGGATGTGGGGTGATTTACTTAAAATCCTGAAACAAGTATTTAATTGTTTATTACAAAGAGTCACTATATCCATTTTGAGACCTCTAGCATCAATATTTGCCGTAGTTTCATACATACTTCCATCCCCCCATACGAAATTCCAACCCCCTAATTTGATAGATGTGGGGTGATTTACTTAAAATCCTGAAACACGTATTTAATTGTTTATTACAAAGAGTCCCTATATCCATTTTGAGACCTCTAGCATCAATATTTGCCGTAGTTTCATACATACTTCCATCCCCCCATACGAACTTCCAACCCCTTAATTTGATGGATGTGGGGTGATTTACTAAAAATCCTGAAACACGTATTTAATTGTTTATTACAAAGAGTCCCTATATCAATTTTGAGACCTCTAGCATCAATATTTGCCGTATTTTCATACAAACTTCCATCCCCTATTTTAAGGGGTTGGGGGGTTAAATTTCCAACTTTTGGAATTTTTTGGTTGGTTGCGTACTAATTCTAGCTTACATACCAAATTTCAGCTTTCTAGGACTTCCGGAAGTACCTAGGAGGTTTTGATGATCATCAGTGAGTCAGTGACGAAATCTGGGTTTTTCAGATGTCAATAAAATCTAAAGTATAAGACCTGTGATATTGAAACTTTATACGTTTAATAAGTTCACCGGCGACATCGTTTCCCGAGAATTTTTATTATCTGGAATAATTCTGGCCTAAGTTATAAGGGTTCAAAAATACGGCGAAACACTTCGAGAAAAGATAGGTAGTGCCCTCGCGCTTCGCTTAACTCGTCTGGCGGGGACACTACCGTGTCCCCAGATTATATAGTATTTTTAATACAGCAATAAACTAAAAAAATATGTAAAAAAAAAACATAACAACAATTAACAATTTATATATTAACAATTTTTATAAACACTATACCTCAGCGTTCATAAGCAACATCTTATTATTTTCCGTATAAATGCTAAAACAAACATGATAACAAAGTTAATACCAAAGATAATATAACGGTATGAAATAGAATCGAAGAAATATTCGGTAATTTAAAAACGTAGCTTCTCCCAATAGATTGCCGGCGGAGTAGCGTCAGCAAATACGTCTTGCCATTGGCTACTCGGCGTGGATTTGTCAGTGCACGCTATTGCACCGGGGTCGATGTATAGTCGGAAGAAAAATACATCTTTCATTTTTTTACTAACTGCCAGGAACTCAGGAAGTACATAATTGTCTTTTCTAAAATGTCACATCTCAATCTCCACACATTCTGTGGGGATTTTGTATAATTTATGCATTTTTGTAAAAAATAGATGTACCATGGAATGTCGCCTAAAAGGCTTGTTTTGCCACAAACAGTATGGCCACGCTGTAGTTTGCTTAGCAGCCACCTATAGAATTTTGACAGATGGTGCTACTGTTTGCTTTTACAAAAAAAGCTTCCGTAAATCGTTCGGATGCCCATATCCTTAGGTTGCTTATCAGTGTTGTAAAAATATTTTTTTTTTTGCGATCAGTACTCAAAACTCAACAGAGGCCAGATCCCCTTTCGGGCAGGAAATTGAGTGAATGTTTTCCAATTTAATCGCATCTGCGCTGATACTTCACAAGCGATGCCGCCGAGCGAAGCGAGACGTGGCCGGAATTTCACTCACGTTGCGCCCTTCATGCTGTACCTACTCGAAATGCTTCTCGTTTCAGGCGATGTGTGTCCACTAGTACGACAGAGATCGGAAAAGGCGGTTTGTTTTTCCATTTTATTACCCCAATAGCGGACGCTTGTGGCTCCACCCGCGTGAATTTCGGTTTTTCACAATTCCCGTAGGTTCCGTGGATTTTTCCGGGATAAAAAATAATCCGTGGTTTTTTCCAGGGTATAATCTATCTCCATTCCAAATTTCAGCCAAATTGATATTAGTGTGATGAGCAGAGACTGTTATGCACTAATATAAAACCGTAGATGTAATTATTTATTATGTACATAATAAATGACATTGTACAGTGTACACAGCTCGATATTATTATTGCAATTTTAACATTTATAAGCATTTCTCGTCGAGTCGCCGCGGCAGTGGTCGGTGGAAAAATTAAAAAGGTAACGCCACACCACGCCACTTTCACATGAGTAATGGCGTACGTGTGTCACATTCACTCCACGTTAGGGCGCATTCACACTACACGAAGTCCGAATACTAGTTTTTCAACCTTTGACCGTTCAACTTCAACGTTTCGTTCATTCATTTACTAACCCGTCATCGCCCCGCCCAAGTCCTTAGACCTCGAAAGATGAAAGTTTGAGGTTCCCATAATGTAACAAACATAAAATATCATCAACAAACTAATGTACAAACGGTCTCTCACCCTAAACGCATATACCCGTACTCCGTTCCGTCATGGGTAAAAAAAGGATTTTTCAAATGCCCTTACTGTATTGTAAACAAGGAAATTGATGTGTACTTTGCCCTTGTCTTAATATTGATGAGAGACAAGATAATTTGCATCTTTCTTCTTATTGTCAAGAAGTCTGTGATGTTGTTTTGAGCGTTACTACAAAAGTTTTTTTCAAAGATAACCCCACAACCATAAATAAAACTACAAATTATTTTGCCGCCATTTGCATCTTCTTTTTGAAAAAGGTCGCTGGTAGCAGTTGGATGAGGAAAGCGGAGGACCGTATGTGAGGGCCTATGTCCAGCAGTGGACGTCTATAGACTGATTAAGTTAATAAGTAAGTTAAGGTATTTGGATCTATGGACGCCAAATCTACAATGTTATTATTTTATGTTATGTGTAATCTTCGTGTATAAACCATCTTTTTAAAGATTCTTTGTTGTAATTCTGTTCAATAATTCAGAAGTTGTACGGCTCTCACAGACGGATTGATAGACAGATGGCAAACCCACCGTCGGTAAAAAAATCGGCAAGTGTAAAGGGGCCGTAATTTTAACATTAGCGGCATATGTCGCGAGCGCAGTTACCGCTGCACGCGACTGCAATTGATTTTTGTTGGCTCGCCGTTGCTTTGCTTTTGTTTTTATTTTACCTTATTAATATTGAACGTATCGACAGCAAAACGCGTATTTAAAATTATAGAGACCTAATTAGGAGTTTGACTAATAAATTGCTCCTGTAGCTCTAGTCATATTTTTTCACATCCATACGTTTTTAAGATTGATATTGCATCGTCATAAAACGAAATTAAAAAAAAAGACGTGTGGCACTCGGAGACTGCCGCGGTAAAGCTATTGCATAGCTGTTTTATCAACTTATGCAATTATAATTATACAATATACAACCAATGCCACCTAGAGACGAGTTGCTGAACTAAAGAGACAAGCGTGATATTCCGGGAACTGACCACCCTACCCATGTGATGGAAAGGTCTGAACCTTCTGAAAATTAAATTTTATTTAGTTTTTAGCAAAAAAAATTTTGTTCCGAGCAAAATCGCAAATTTTGTTGTCAAAACTTGAAGATCAATTCAATTCAATTTATTTATTATTGCACAGTACATAAATCTCCTTAAATCTAGTGCACAGAATAGGTACATACAAAAAAAGATGTTTAACCTGATGGAGTGCTTTGGCGTCCGTACTAGGAAAACCTGTGTTACGGGCACCATAGCCTTCCCTTGGATCCATCGAATACTTAAACTGTACATGTACAAACTTAAATTTTGACTATTCAAATAACATGATAAGTGGTGCGTGTGTGTGTGTGTGTGTGTGTGTGTGTGTGTGTGTGTGTGTGTGTGTGTGTGTGTGTGTGTGTGTGTGTGTGTGTGTGTGTGTGTGTGAGTGTGAGAGTGTGAGTGTGAGTGTTTGTATGTGTGGTTGTGGTGTATGCGTAGACAGTAAACATGAACATAACAACTTAAAATGATTTCGCTTTAGCGATCAAATCCTCAGTTTCATGGTAGCTAAGAGTCTTTAGCCAGGCGTTAACTGTTTTTCTTAGGTTGGGTTTGTTAAGCTTAGATATAACAAGCGTGTCATTTATTCTATTGTAAAGTTTTGTGCTAAGAAAGAGATATTGTCGACCGGCAAGAGCAGTTCTCCATGGAGAAATTTTGAATATTTTTTGTTTGCGTCTTTGAGGAATGTTAGCATTAACTTCAGATTGAGTATTATGGTCTGAGTGTTTACGTAAAATTACCTGGGAAATAAAGAGTTGCCTAACATTCATTACGTCCCACTCTTGGTAAAGTACTGTCGTAGGATACCTGCGAGGTCGGTTTCCCAAAACCTTAAGAATACCTCTTTGAGCGCGCTCTAGGCGTAACATGTCAGTCTTATTGGAGCCACCCCAAGCTGTGATACAGTATGAAAGTATGGACTGCACTAGTGCGAAGTACACAGTTTTTAATAATTAGAAGATACATACCTAAACATTATACTCGCTAAACTCATTTTCATAAGCCTACGATGTATAATTGAGCCACTATTTGCGAGAACCTAGTTAAAATTTGAATATTTGTTTTGTTTGATAAAATTAAAATGTATTAAAAAACCTTGAATTTTTCGGTTTACCATTTCATCCATTCCAATCATCATCATCTAACCCTATTTATGTCCCACAGCTAGGCGTAACTTAGAAAAGTCATGCGAGTCCGGGATCCAAACACCCGTATCCATGAGAAGCAAAGGTTTGAACCAACAGCTAGTACCTTTGTTATTAAAGCCTGTTGTAAAGCAAAGAAGATTATTTCCCAGTCCCTATCCCGAACGCCGCAGACGGCATACATTTTACATCACACTATAACGTAGGTGCACGCAACTGTAGACGCAAAGCTTCCGCGAAGTATAATCACTAAAGGCGATTACGGCGGGAACTCGGCGCAGTTATCAGAGGGGCATGTTTATTGAAGTTTGTTTTACAGGTAGGTTTCCCTCTGCAAGTGGTATTCAGTACCAAAACGTACGTATAGTTGACGTGCCAAAGACACGTACTTACGTAGCGGTTTGATTCCTCGTTCCGGATACGCACTGCAAAGGTCTGGAATACCCTCCCAGGCACTGTCTTTCCCACCATCTTTATTGGGCGCCTTCAAATCAATAGTGAAAGGTATTCTATTGATCATTTAAGCGAGCAATTTACTACAGTCAAGTGCTTATGATATAGGGACTTTCGTATTAAAATTACCCATTCTTGAGAAATAGGGCCATACACGGCGGGCAGATGAACAAAAGAAATTACTTTTGAGTCGCTTATAAGTTACAATTACAAGATTTTGTAAGAAAAATCTACGTTTGGGTTTACGTTGCTTTTATTTAGGGTACAAATATCTTTAAAATAAAAAGTTCATCTAGTATGTATGTTTTAAACCTATATAGCACAAGGAATACGAGAATCTCCAACGGTTCGGTAAATATGAGAATGACATCCACGATCGTCAAATTGATCACGTGACTTATCATCACATCTATAATAATAGCAATCGTAGAAATAAAATAGATAATGTTCCATGGCTACGGCTGGTGGTCTTCCTGGATTGCCTGAATTATTGTCAAAGACCACACATAGGGACTTAGTTGATAAGATTAGTGCGCGGTACATGTTTATTAAACAATTTCGCGTCTCCCAGCTTCGGTCGGCGCTCGCTCAATATTATAATCCTCTTACGTCTGCCGTGTACGTAGAGCGTAGGTGATGGACTAAGGACTGGGTTAGAACGCGAGCTATACTATAGCTATCTTTTTTCTTCTTTCTGGACCTTTCCCACACTTGAAGTCTTCCTCCGTTGTGCGTGGGCGCTTCAATATGGCTCCCTGCTGAATCTTTTGAATCAGCCCAGCTCTCAACAGAAGCCAAAGAGGCAGTCAGCGCGCCCAGAGCTTCACGGAGTGTATTTGGGGAGCCAAGTTGTGCCTATAACGTCTCGTCCTCCACCATTATACACACAGGAGGTTGTTTGTGAGCCTCAGTGAGGCTCTGCACAGGAGGTTGTTTGAGATACTTATAATGTGAAGGTGTTTGTTGATTGGAAATATTATAGCTATACTATGGTATATTCTGCATACGCAGAATCACGTATGCAGAATGGAGGACACAAGGTGGACAAAAAGACTGACTGAATGGATACCCAGAAACAAAAAAAGAGGTAAGGGACGACCAAAGAGAAGATGGTGTGACATTTTTAGACAAATATGCGGACCAAATTGGATGACTTTAGCAAGGAACCGCGAACTCTGGAGAGATTTGGGGGAGGCCTACGCCGACGAGGCGACTTCTACCGTGAACATAGGTACATAATACACTTAACAAAAAAACTTGACAATACTAATACAAATTTAAAATACAATTTTTGTACACGATTGACTGCTGAAATTGAAATTGACATAAATCATGACTTGTGAGTATTGTGTTCTGACACCAGCACCAAAAATTGCATAACATATATAATATTTCAACAAGATTATGTGGAAAGTCACAAACTAAACGAACGAAGAATAATATTGTTTGTATTGTAAAATAATTAATTATAATATTATTGAAATTGAAATTGAAATTGAAATTTATTTATTGATTAGAACATTTACAATTGAACACAGAATAACATGAACGATGACAACTGTAAAAGTATAAACTGCGTAACAGTTATCACGCCCACCTCCGAAACATATAATATAACAACTGTTCACAATTACAAAGACAACTTAATTGTGAGGTATTGTGTTATGTAAGTGAAATTGTAAAGGTAGTAGAATAAAAGGCTTTTTTATTTTATTTATTTTATTTTATGGTATATTCGATAGCGTATCGAGTTTCTACGTAAACTTAGAAAACGTTTTATGTTGACGTAGAAATTCTACAGTCTACACTCGATACGCTATATTTAAAACCCTACTTTTCATTTCCCGACGTTATCTTTAGAAAGGGATAGAACTATTTTAATAGTAATTGTATTAATAATTAAAAATAAAAATGAAATTGTAAATTTTAATATTTTAGTAGTTAGTGTGTGTGCTGTAATTGTAATGCAATATACTCTCTTCAATTTATTTGCAAGAGTTTTCGTAGTCTGTCAGATATAGTTTTTAGGAACCGCGTCTTTAACTCTCGCAACTTGTAGCAATAGTTGTTACTGAAAGTTTTGGCTGCACTGTTATAAGTCCACTACATACTTAATGCTTGATTCCTTCCTTTTATTACCTTACTCAAATAAAATTTCCTATTCCTTGTCCGGTGGGAGACTTAGGCCGTGGCTAGTTACCATCCTAGGCGCGATGCTGTGTAGAAACTACTAGGGGTGAGCTAACTTTACTCCTTCTAAGTTAGTACATACAATAACATCTTTGGGTGCATCATCACTTACCTTTAGGTGAGCAGTATTGTAATGTGTAAGAAAAATACATTTTATTAAGCCCCGAGGCAAAATTAATAGTGTGTTAGTTGTTAGTTGTAGTATATTAGTTGTTAGTTGTAGTATATTAGTTGTTACCCCTATATTATGAGGTAAGACAACTACTCACTATGTTCTGACTCACTGACCTATTGACGCCTATCCCAAACCCTTGGACTTGGACATAAGTAGTTTCCTTTTGTAATGACGACAAGGAATAAGAAAGGATTATTTGCGAAGTTTCCATGAGATCGTTCAAACAGGGCCGCATAGTTAACTGGTAGTTATTATAGAACACAGTATTTTTATCATCGCGTTCCATATTGTAGTACGAAATTAATGTGTTTGACGCGTCCGACACCAAACACATAAATTAGTGGGTAGTTTCACAAAAATGGCTTTTTATGCAAAAATTACACCGCCTTGCCAAAATAGTGCTGCACTATTTTAATTTCTACAGAAAGAATGTTTACCTTTTTTTTGTATTTCTCCTCAAACCTCAAAAGAAAATAATGGAGCAGGATGTGTCCGGGTTGTGCCACATGTGACAGGCGGTGTCTGGTGCTTCCGTCACTTTGGCAATTATTGGTTTTTGTTGCCCGAGGGGGGGATTTTCTTGAGAAATAAAGTTTTCTTTCTCTCTTTCTTTTTCTTCTTTGCTAACAGAAAAAAACTGCTCTGATATCTGCGCATAAGAGGACTTTGTTTTGAGGCAAAAAGTGACGAGGAATGATCTAAGTGACTAGTAAGCCGTTCAATGACAAGTGATAAGCCTAATCATTCATGTGAGATGCAGTGCGCTCAGGACTCTACGCTCGTCATTCTAAGCAATTATCTTCATGAGATCTCATTATTTTGCTGGCATAGTGCTCTTCAAACCGGAGCATGTTGTTAACATTAACTACTCTGTGCCGAAAGAGAAGAGTGCTTTACGATAGAATATTTCACACTGCGACAACCCGTATGGAATCTGAAAAAATTAAATATGCCACCTTTTAAAAAGGAGTGCCATGACATAACACAATATATCCGTTCTAATATTTGCTTTTTTAAATAAAATAAAACTGATGACCACTTTTTCTGTCCCGAAGTGCACCGTCCATGTTTCCGTGCGACCGTGTGAATGATTAATACACTTATTTCATGTTTCACATTCCACACAACCCGCCAACTACACTTACTTACATGAAAAAATACGCTCCTAGCTGTTCACATGACAAAAGTAAAGTTTCATTGTGTTTTTTTTTTCATAATGGAGTTTCATTATAAGTACGTATTTTCAGCGTGGAACCATTATTTTTTGCTGCATTAATAGGTTCCTGTTATAAAAATAACACTTGGAAAAGAGCTTGAGGAAAGAATGGAGGGAGCTTCAACTTCATATATACCTACCAAAGATGTCTCATTTGAAGTAAGTAATCCCAAAAGCATTCGTCTTTGACGTTAGTGTAGAATAGAGACTAGACTTTGTTGCTTTGTTAAATAGTAGGTTGGAAAATAAACACAAAAATTATCGTTGTTCGTGGTTCGTGATTAATTTTAAAAATTTCTGCCTCGGTACTATACTTAGTTTAAATTCTGCGCATTGTGTGAGAAAAGTTCTATACCTGCAAGCGTTGGCCACAACTAGGCATTGATGGACTCACGTATGTGTGCCTGGGCGCTGCCTTGGCCCATATTTACACGTTTGTCCATCAATGCCTGTTTTGATGGCCGCTGCAGTGACATAGTAGTATTAAGGCCTTATAATATAAGCCTTTTTTTGTTTATAGACAGAAAATGCCTAACGCATACTCCTCCGGCAGGGGAAACGGAAGGGTTATGTGTGGCTTGCACCCACAAAAACTATCTGTTTCCACGACGGACCCGTTGGCGGAAGTACGGGATTCACTGTTGTATTCACCGCGCTACCGCAAGGTCTCGACCAGCCACCGCAGCGAGTCACATCATTGTCGGCAGCCTGGCCGCTGCCGAAACTATCTCAAATGTGTACTTGTATCTGGCCTTAGGCCTCGAAATAGCCTAAAGACCAAAAAGAAAAGGACCACAAAAAGGAAACATATTTTCAAAAGTTGAAAATTCTCTTGAGAGACTTTTAATTAACGTTATTATTTACGATATGATAATCGTTAAACCGCACAAACGAAACAAACGACACTCGCGACCTATTTTGTAACATAAAGGGATTAACACGAAAATTTAATTTCTTACGCGACACGCAGATTTCCCTACCAAGTAACAAATGGCCTTACGTCAGTACTAAATCAAAGGTGGAAAAATGTTTATACGAATTAAAATATTTTCGTTTGTCTGTTGGTCACGCATTAATACGCCAAGTAACTTGCCCGTTCTTCTCAGCGTAATACTTTTCTCCGAAAATAGCGTTATGAGTCTGACATTCCAAAAATGCCTATAAGTTAGGTCCATGTAAAACAATAAATATTTTGATATGTTATGTAACAAACGTTGTTTTGCTATATAAATTATTTCTCACTAATGGCTATGAAAATTAGCTTACGACCTATTCTCAGACCTACCGAATGTAGACAAAAAAATCATAAAATAATAAGTCAGGCTGGTTTCGGAGTTTGGTTAAATACACCACACGAGAATTTTATATATTAGAAAGTTAAGTGGTTATTGCCAAAAATACAATATTAAGTAAAGTAACTCTTGCAATCTTCTCTTGTGGAAATTCTGTTTTACCGTTTTTTCGTACTTTAATAGATTAAAATATTGACTTTGAAGTGTTCATTCCGACAACCCCTAAAACGATACTTTAGGAGACGTAAATGAAAAAACTGTTACTTTGCATACATTTACGCAACAGAAAATCCTAAGTAATGAATTTAAAAAATTACAACTCGTATCAACACAACGGGTGTTAGAATATGTCATAGGTAAAAGTATCGGTAAGTTCTTAAAGGTCTTAAAACCTTTTTTTTTTATTAAAGATCGACACTTGAAGCGCTTGACGACAATCATGCCTGATAGAAAGCAACGATGAGGTCTAAGGTTGGAGCGCGCTTGCCTAGAAAATGCCTATTCACTCTTCTCTTGAAGGCACCCAGATTGTACTTGGCTGGAAACACGGAGGCTGGAATTGCGTTCTACACCTTAGCGGTTCGTATCAGAAACGTCAACGTGGAAGAAAATATTTTATGTTTGAGACGGACAAAGTAGCGCGAATAAACACGTGAATAAAATAAAACAAAATGCGTCTTTGATCTCGATATAGCGAGCGTGATAAATGTCCAGGCGACATTCTTTATGACACGCTAAATTTGTATACGGAGTTTTCTCCAAAATTCAAACAGACGTTACGCGAAATAAAGATTTGTTTGCTCAAGATGAAAGTACTCAATGTAGTTACATCCATCCATTACCACGGTATGACCATCTTCTTCACAAGAGAGAAGTATAAAAAGCAACAAATAATGGAATATGCAATAGTTAAGTTATTAACATAACGAGTAAAATCAGTTAAGTAAAGCTGTGTGAATCCTTAGTCGTCTACTTTCGTTTGTCTACAATGTAGTAGGGTATTTTATTCAAATAAAAATATCGATTTATTTATGATCTTTGAAACTATATGTATTTAGTCTAGTATATGTCTCGTGTCATAGTGTTAGTGACCAAACTCCTCCAAAACCACCAATTTTTATGTTTTTTTCGTGTAGGTACATGTGGTAGGTCTGAGAGGTCGTAAGCTATTTTTCATACTCCTTTATGGCCAAACAACGTTTACCGCGTCAGCTGGTATTCTTATAAACAAAGAGAATACAAAAAAGTTAAATTCGGAATTCGACCTGCTTAACAAACTTTTATCCGAAGTTAACCGAATCAACTAACCGTGAAATTAAACCCCGATTTTCGAAGAAACAATTTCGACCGGACCATTCCATTTTCTTGCTCATGCAAACCTTTTTTAGTTCAACTAACGTAATTAAGTACCAGAATTTTCTTAGACGGGGTAATTTTAGAACTTGATTGTACTACACTACGTTAGTTTCAAATTACTTAAAGGTTCATAATACATAGTTAAGATAAAATTTGAAAATCTATTCCCTCTACTTTATCTATAGTCTCTACTTTAATAAATTAAATATTATAAAGGTGAAAAGTGTGTTTGTTTGAAAGCACTAATCTCAAGGACTACATAGGCTGAATAAAAACAATATTTTTGAACTAATGAGATCCTTTCACCTTTCTACCATGGGACCGCAAGACGCCGAGAGCGGTGGCATCCTTATGTGGTTGACGTCCGACAAACTCACATGAAATGTTTTTCTTCTACGTTTCTGATACGAACCGCTAAGGTGTGAAACGCCTTTCTAGCCTCCGTGTTTCCAGTTAAGTACAATCTGGGTGTTTTCAAGAGAATAGTGAATAGGCATTTTTAGGCAAGCACACTCCAACCTAGACCTCATCATTGCTTTCCATCAGGCATGATTGTCGTCAAACGCAAGCCTATCTTCAATAAAAAAGAGACTCAGACCGCCATACTTTCTTGATGTCCTTGGTCCATCTATCGGGGTTGATTAACGGCCTACAAGCCGTATTTAGGTGATTTTGATTGAAGTTTTATGCAAAAACTATAAAGACAATTACTTTCAAATTTACACGTCATGTATTTTGGGTCTTTAATCTAAATTCGCTTAGAAGCAGAAACACGATTGGATAAAATTTCCTCGATAGAAAGTTCTCCCAAAAGTTGCTCCAAAATCTCAGTTTTTCTATGTTTTATCGGAAACTACAATGGATGTAATTGTAATTTTTGTTTTAATGTATCGGTAATAATAATATCCTAAAACGCTTAGAACAGATTTTTGATAACTGGCTTAGTTTTTGAGTTATAAGGTAAAACGTCGTTTTTCTGCTATATTCTTCCGCGACGCTGCATGTCGCACCTCCCAAATCTCCGTGAGAGTGAAAAAGACAAAAATAAATTCAATAAATCCCCTTAACAGAAGACTTTTGATTGTGCAATGATACTCAGAGTAAATACAGAAGTGAAATATAAACAACAATTAATAAAAGCCAGACGGCAACAGTGTACTGTGGAGCACAACATTGTAATAAATGTAGTTTACCGCAACTAACGTTGTACAGTCGCTAACAGTGAGCACAAAGTCGCGCAATTTATCACTGTGGCCAGCTGTTTCGGCTAAGTTCTGATAGCCGCTGCATATCAAATGCATCCGTAGCTAACTGCTGGAGGTGGTGGGAGAACTTACCGCAGTTACAAACTATAGGCACTAAAACTGATAGTTTTTAGGAAAACGGGACCCTATTACTAAGACTCCGCTGTCGACCTCCTGTCCGTCCGTCTGTCACCAGGCTATATTTCTTAAACCCTGACAGTTATAAAGTTTTAGACATCGCTAGGATATCACTAGACCCTAACCCTTTGGGTACAGAACTCTAAAAATGGGACCCTTTGTAGTATCACTTTATCTACCAAGTTCAATTGCTTTTACCCATCTTAAAAAATGTCCAACTCAAATGTTCAAAAATCCAAGATAACATTGAATGGAAGCAGGCGTTATTTTGCGGAAATCCATAATTAGCAAATTAACAGTTTTGGTCTCTCCAATATAACAGTTTTGGTGTGCAGGACTAACAGTCATACAAACACTCACATATACACAAACTTTCGCTTTTAAAACACTAGTGTGTAATGTTACCGAATACCACTAGCTCTTAGCTCCCAATCCGCGCGTCCAATCCCACTCGGCTAAGGAAGTTATCATCTCAAAAATCCAAAATAACAGATTTGGAGGGCGGGACTAACAGACATCCAAACACACACAAATATACAAACTTTCGCTTTTAAAACATTAGTGTGTAATGTTACCGAATACCACTAGCTTTTAGCCCCCAATCCGCGCGTCCAATCCTACTAGGCTAAAGAAGTTTTCATTTTTAAAAACCAAAATAACCGTTTTGGCAGTCGTTTGGAAGGCAGGAATAACAGTCATACGAACACTTACAAACATACAAACTTTCGCTTTTAAAACACTGTCATAATGTTACCGAATACCAATAGCTCTTAGCCCCCAATCCGCGCGTCCAATCCCACTAATAACTCCATTATTTAGTTTGGAGAAACACCGGCACTGTTAATGGAGAATTGCTTTGTGTTTCTGTTACGACACGAATAATATGTTATTTCGGAGTAATTTCACTGAATCAACTAGAAAATGTTATCGCTCTATATATTAACTTAACTATGCTGCAGACTCGATCATAAATCATTCGAGTGTTTCGCTTTTGTTGTTCTTTGTTGAGTTGTGCATTACTGCAGAACAACAAAAGCGAAACACTCGAATGATTTATGACCGAGTCTGCAGCGAGATAATAACACTACTATAATGTGTCATAGAATATTTAGGCCCGAAATCATCCTTAGTAGTCAACCCGGGACCTACCAAAAATGTTGGAACTTTCTGTCAAAAAAAAGAATTACAGCTACTTGTAGAGTTTTATGAGAGTTTTATAAGCCCGTTGACCCAGCCGATACCTATTGAAAGCACATAATATCGGCTCCCATACGACAAACGTGAGTTTTTGCTCGTATTTGAATTTTCCGGGCAGGGTGTTTAGTTTACTTTAATACCATTGAGAATGGGTCTTGATAGTACCGAACCTTCAGTGCACGAGCTCGACTCGCTCTTGACATTTTTTCTTGGTATTAACGGCGTACGCCGTATTTAAGTGATTTTGAATGAAGTTGTACGTAAAAACTATAAAGGCAATTACTTCCAAATTTAAACGTCATGTATTTTGGGTCTTTAATCTAAATTCGCTAAGAAGCAGAAACACGATTGGATAAAATTTTCTCGATAGAAAGTTTTCCCAAAAGTTGCTCCAAAATCTCAGTTTTCCTGTTTTTTATCGGAAACTGCATTGGATGTTATTGTAATTTTTGTTTTAATATGTCGGTAATAACAATATCCAAAAACGCTGAGAAACCGATTTTTGATAACTGGCTAGGTTTTTGAGTAATTAGGTAAAAGGTCGTTTTTCTGTTATATTCTTCCGCGACGCTGCATGTCACACCTACCAACGTATCCGTGAGAGTGAGAAAGACGAAAATAAATTCAATAAATCCCCTTAACAATTATAACCTCAAAAAACACGGTTAATTTTGCGTTTGGGTAAGAGCATCATGGTCACGGTCAATCATCACGGTGCATCATGTTTGCAGACGATGTTTCCGTACTATCCTTGTGCTCCAATGAACGTGAAAGCGAAACTCTCATCACGGAAAGCTTACTAAACATTCAAAATTATTTAAAAGTTAACCATCTGGAAATTAACCTAAAAAAAACCAAAATCATACAGTTCCGGCCACATCAAAAGAAACCGCTCGACCTCAAGTGACTCGCGACCAACACGAACCTCGAGGAAGTGGACCGGTTCACACTACTGGGTATCACCATTGACACCCACATGAATTGGAAGAGCCACGTGGAAATCCTAAGCGCAAAGCTTTCGCGATTCATATATGCCCTTAGCATCCTTAAAGCCAGCACGAACTATGAGACCGCGCTCACCGCCTATTACGGTTACGCATACGCATGGCTCCGTTATGGCATCGTTTTATGGGGTGAAAGTACAAATGCGGAAGACATCTTTATCCTGCAAAAAAAATGCGTACGAATCTTAGCTAATATAAAACCCCGCGAAAGTTGTAGGCCGCACTTTTTAAGCAAAAAAATTTTAACCCTTCCGTGCATATATATTCTTGAAACGGCTCTATTCGTTAGGAAGCATAACCACCTATACAACATCGCGAAAGATATTACTACACACGACAAAAATTTGCGCAACCAGGACAAACTACTGCTACCACACTACAAACTCGCCCTATCAAGCCGCGGTCCCTACTTCCGATCGATTATGATCTATAATAAACTCCCTCAAATAATAAAAGATGAGAAGCGGGACCATTTATTCAAAGACAAGCTCAAGAAATGGTTAATCCAAAAAAGCTTCTACGAAGTGAGAGAGCTATATAACTAGACAGCAAGACCTCAATGTCGCGACACTCAGAAATAATAATAACTAAGGACTCAGTATTTGACATTGTTTAAAATTATTTTTGACATTTTATTATATTCTGTAATTAGCCGATATCAATAATTTATTAGTAAATATTTTAATTCTAAATGTAATAAATAACATATTAAGGGGAAAATAATAATTATTATGTGAAATTGCAATGTCCTGACAGGGCGTCTGTGCACGCTTGTGCTATGTAAGTAGTTCTAGCAGAAATTGTAAGCATGTACATGAAGCAATTTAAATAAATAAATAAAGAATAAAGAAATAAAGAAGTAATTCATAAGGATGGATTACTTTTTCTATAGGTAGTAGTATGGAACCCTCGGTGCGCGAGTCTGTTTCACACTTGGCCGATTTTTCAGGATAGGTAAATCAAACGAACAATGTTTCCAGAATAATTTAAGGGATTATCTAATTGACCGAGCATTTAACATGTCAGTAATTACAAATCTGCTACAGTTACAATAATATAATATGCTCCTATGCTGGAAACATAATCACGTATTTGGTGTATTTGGCATATAATTAGCTTGTCTCACGCTCCATCCATTTGTATGATTCGAGACCAAAAAAATGGAGCCACATTGCTAGCGAGTAGAGGCAAGAAAATGTAAATGGAAACCTTTATTTTTCAGAAAGGCCTAATTTACAAGTTCTTATGAAAAGTCAAGACTCTACCACCAAGTTCAGAGTGCATGTTTGCACTGAGAAGAACTGGCAAAAATCTCGATACTAGCTCTTCTCGTCATTTTAATACAAAACTTCTTACATAGTGTAAAAAATCTAATGTATAAAATTCTCGTGCCAATTTTTGTTACTAAACTTCTCTGAAACCACTCGGCCGATTATTATGACATTTTCTGCTTAGGTTCGGTGGGTCGTAAGCTATATACAGTGTGAGTCTTCATAATGTGCACATATTGAAATGAGGGAAACTATGCTTAATTTTATCGACGGAAAACGTATTAAAAAAAAATCTAAATTTTTTTTTATATTTTTTGGAATTTTTAAAAATTGCGTTCCTTACTATGACCCTTGTGTAAACAAAACGGTGTAACTTTTAAATTAAATGATCTATCACGATGAATCAAACTTATTAATGATTGGAAGTAATGGTCCGTCCTCATGAAATAAAAATTGTGGAAAAAAATTACCCTCAATGGAAAATACACGTGTTTTTAATAAAATTTCTGTTTTTTTTCACTAATTTTTACAATAATCGTAAAATTTCTCAATAAAATGCCCGCATCGTGTGCCTTTTTTATTGCTTTAAATTATTCCTCATCGTATTAGCTACCTAATGGTAAAAATTGTATGTTTGTAACTTAATCCTAACATCTCTTTTTAACTGTTCAAAAATAGCACTCCAAACGCGCAAGTTAGTGTTTTCCTAAGGAGGGTTCTACGTGATATCTACAATCTCTATAATTAGTGCGTAGCCGTGTCCTAGGCCTTTAACTTTAACACTTGATAAGATCTCTGCAATTGCTCTTTTCAAGTGTCATTACATACAAAATTTCTATTTCATACTTTTAGACGATATCTCGTGAGGAGGTGAAAGCGTATCCCTATCCTTGTCATTTAAAACATTTTCAATGGTAAAGTTACCCTGATTAGTTAGATATTTTTGACAGTGACTTTAAACCTGCAAGGGTAAATCTGAATGTTTACTCCGTTTCCCGCTGCAACTCGGGCCGTACCACGCACATTTCCGACGGTTGTTAATGTTAATAGGGAATTGGAATTCAAGCGGCGATCACTTTCCAGCTTACTGAGCATCGTTCCCGAACACATTACAGTAGGTATTTAATGCGTTTGCGAAATTATTAAACGCGCCGCTCTGGCGTGCGGAACCCCTTGCTACGTGAACTTAATTAAGCTTTGCCGTATTTGCGGCGCGTAATCGGTAAGTGTTAGGCGCTGAATGTAATGCCTATAACTCTTTTGCTTACCAAGTGAAGTTTTAGAAAGCCTCAATCATAGATTTATAATAGGTGGCCGCTCGCGCTCCGACTAGATAGAGCCTAACCTAATAACGACAACTCCGTGAGTGCGGCAACTTTTTCTTGTAGTGTGAGTGTGTCAATTTGAAGTTTGTATGGTGTACGGATGGTATTGTGCGTGAAAAGTTGTGTAACGACGGCTCGGGTTTGCTAATTTGAGCAAAGTATTTTTTGCCGCACTTTTGAAATCGCGGGCCTCTTTTGGATTTTTCAATCTTGGACCTCTATAACCTCAATGGCAAAGACGTGCTAAGCGATTTAGCGTTTCAGTGCGGTGCTGTGTGGCAACCGATATGGCTATTTGCCCCTTCGAAGTTACTACGATAACGGCTTACACTGCATCTTCACTGATGTAAGTTGTAACGAGTAAAAATAAAGAAGGTTAAAGTATGCTCTATTTTATATTTTTTGTGTTCAATCGTGTTTTTACAAATAATACAACTGTATAGGTAAACCAACCAATAAATGGCTCCTAGGAAAATGTTATTATTCTGTTAATGAATATTTGAATCAGTAACGATGAAAAATATTTTATATTATGAACTTTATGAAAATCGTTCGAGCCTTCTTTAGTACTTATAATTTTCTTTATTTCCTACAATATATAATATGACATATGAATATAATATAACAATATGAATGTATAACATAATACTGACATTACTTTAACAATTTTTATTACGTTCGACATTTTATTGTAATCTTTGAGACAATCTATAGTGTACGTCCTACCTATTTTCAAATTGTGTTAATACCTACCTAAGTTTAGAATTATTACTTTAATATTCATACACCAGTTAATGGTAAAATGTAATCGGCATATCCAACAATTGTTACATCAAATTATACGTAAATTTTTATGAATAAAATTTCATTTCATTTCAAGAATTGCTCGTTTAAATATTTGAGATAATAAATATCACATACTTAAGAGATTGATGGTCGTTTTCACCGACAATCCCTGAATTTTATGGAACACCTAACCTAAGCCCATAGGTGGCAGTTTTCACTTACAACAACTATCATCTAAGGATTAGGTGTCCCTTACACTAAAGAGGGTGTCGGTAAAAACGAGCATAACAGCTCTTCACAATGTCAAAGGTGAATAAAGTCTATGTGCAACTTCAGCGTAGGTTTTCGCCAAACCCATCTTATTCTGAGAAGATATCCAGCCCATTGCCCAGTCGTAGGTCGTAAAGAGGGGTTGATACGCGATATCCTAAGCACAAAACTTCATCCGCAAAACTGCACAATAACTCCTCCGCGTTATTAACATACTCATGTTCCAACATAAACTTTAAATTGGCCCGCCATTAGCCGGTGTAGCGAAACTAAAACTAAACTAAATCCAGCTATTAGCTGAATAGGAACCTGCAATTATATCTGCTGTATTTCACGTGTGGATATCAAAACTTGGACGAAATAGAATATATTGATATACTTACATAGTTAAATACCTCTCACAAAATTGCTTGAGGATTATTTGGCAACCTTTTTCGAGATAAATCGAAACTGCTGTACTAGTCAAGCAGCGACCGGCAAAAGTTGTATGAAAATCCATACCCTTCGTGGTTTAGTGGCCAAATAAACCCATATCTGTGGTGTAATTTAAAAATAGAACGAGCTGTTTCGTACTCCGAAACATGGCAGCGAAGGAAATAGGTTGTTACAACTATACTGTTTCCATTCGTTTATTTTCTCTTTGACACATGAAATCACATGAAACAGACCATAGCATTAGCAAAGGACCAGAGAGAGATAATTTAAATCTTAATTTAAAAGTTATTTAAATTTCGAACTGGCTTGCAAATAAAAAGCATATTATAATAAATATGCCTGTTTTAGCTCAATAGCAATGCCGCTATATTAAGAAAATGCTATAGATATTTATGTGTACACAGAAAAAAGTACGTCGTATGTACTTATTCAGTTATGCCCTATCAGCAATATTAGGTAGGTACATCAAACGTAACATAATCCGTACTCGGCAGGGGCCCAATTACGGGCGTAATGGCTCATAATTTAGGTAAATGCTGCCCGCGATAATTGATACCTGCCCACTTCCCCGCGTGTTTGTGTTGAAATCAATACGTTCACGAGACGTGTGTATGTTATTGTCTGGAGCAATATTCTTACGGGTCATCAAAATCAACGTCCTAGGGTTCCGTACTTCAAACGGTATCGGTACGGTCCTACGCCACTTGTATGGTAGCGACTTCCGGCGAGTCTCTTAAGAAGTCGGTAGGTACATTTTGTCGGAGGTCTGCCAACACTGCCCTTTTCTGTGCGGAATCACCATTCCAGTACATTGGGTCCCCAACGTCCGTCAGTTCTATAAGCTATGTGACCCGTCCACGGTCCATTGCCTCTGCAACTTCGCGACACGTTCAGCTGTGACCCTGGTTCGTCAGTTCTGATTCTATCACGTAGAGATACACCGAATATAACTCTCCTCATCGCCCTATTAGTAACTCTGAACCTTCTTAATACCCACATTCCAAAACACATGTCTCTGATTTTTATGTCATCACTGGTAACATGCACTGTTTGAAAATCTTTTAATGGGCGCATGGTTATTCGTATTATCCTCCATGGAAAAACAAGATTTTTTGCGTTGGTCTATAGGCTTGCATATAAATCGGTGGAGAAAATAATTATTAATAATTTTAAACCTTTTCAGAGTCTATGAGTGATGAGTGCAGCGCAGTGCAGTGCGTCGTGATGATATTGCAACGCAAAGCCGTGGGAAGCACTGCATCCGACATGACTACGATTCCTTCTTGCTCCTTTAATTTAATTGTTTTACTGTTTGTAATTAAAAAACTAAACTTCCTAAGTTTCTACATCTGACCGCCTCGATGTTTGCCAGTAATTACCCCATCACGGTATTTAGGCCCGTATTAGCAATCCATCCACAATGTTCGAGCGCTTCCCAGTCCCCGTAGCATCGGCGCTTAAATAAATAATGGGCGGGCGGAAATTGGCTCGCTCCCGATCCTGGGGCGGCGCGCTCCGGAATCGCCGCCGACTGCGAGCACTCCGGATTTTGAGATGAGATCGCGAACTCGAGCCTTATTTCCTTTTCGGTAATTTTGGATAACGTTAAGAAGACATTGGATACATTTATATTTATGATACCTTTATTATTATTACCGGTTTCAGTGCGTCATCAGGTAATAAATAAAATAAAAATAAAAATAGCCTTTTTTGTCGATTCTACAATTTTTTCTTAATTATTACTAACATTAATTTAGGTACTTATTCTAAAGCAATGTGATCAGCGTGTCCTTCGACATAGGCCTCTTCTAAACTTTTCTAAATATCCCTGTTCCTTGCCAGTCTGGTCCACATTTACCCACCAACCCTGAAATATCATCTTCCCATCTTTTCATTTGTCTCCCTCTATTCCTCTTTTTGTCCCTGGGGTACCATTCTATTACTTTTCTGTTACTGTTATGTCATCAGGTACAGATATATAATACCAGTCACACCGCCACAAAGCAACAACAGATCAGAATGATTTTCTGTTAAGACAGTTGCGGACCTCATGAGTGATAAATAATAATATATGCTTATGTTCCAGGCAATTTAATGATTCCCACGGGGCTCGTGAAAAAGCAAACGAACTTAAAAAAAATTATGAAAATGATCGCTAAAATGATCAAGTGACTTCTGCGCATTCTATGCACTTTTTGAATCCAGCTGCATAGTATATTTTGGTTTAGTTGCGTATCTAAAAAGTCTTACTAGAAAAGCATGGGGTATCTAAATACTACATTAAACGGCGTAGACGGTGGATTTAAGCGATTTTTAGTGACCTGCAGTTTAAAAACTATAAAGACAATTAAAAAACTATAAAGTCTTTCATCTAAAATCACTGTGTAGCAGAAACAAGATTGGATAAAATTTTCTTGATAGAAAGTTCTCCTCAAAGTTGCTCCAAAATCTCCATTTTTCTAATTCTTATCGGAAACTACAATGGATGTTGGTGTATATTTTGTTTGAATGTGTCGCTAATAATAATCTCCAAAAGAAACAATGAAACGGATATTTGATAATAGGCTCAGTTTTTAACCCTCTTACAAATAGACATGGAATAAAGGTGGAATTGTTATACAGTGTTTTGTCTTGTTCCATTAAATTCAAAAATGCTGTTTACAGAGAAGGACAAAACGCAGTATTCCATCGCTATTTCACGATTATTTGTTAGGCGGCTAGTAATTAGGTATATCGTCGTTTTTCTGTTATATTCTTCCGCAACGCTGCATGTCGCACCAACCAACGTATTCGTAAAAGTGAGAAGGACAAAAATAAATTACACAATGATTCCAGGCATCTCGTTGGGTCGCGTCGGTCACAACGTCCAACGCATAAATCACCAGCGGCCAACGCCAGCGCCCGTCCGAGTGTGTTATCAATTTCTCACTAATGACTCAATTTGGATTCTGCGCGGACCGCCGCTGATAATAAAATTCATCACAAAACGCTTCCAAAGGCAAAAATTAATATTCCAATGATGTAACACAAAGCTCGATTTTCCACCGCGCAAATGTAGGCTGACGGCGAGTTAACAAATTCCAAAGTTTTGCCGTCGATGTTTCCTGCCATTTGTTATTCCTAAAAGTACCTATTTACACTCTATGAATTGGCGACACTGTACGAAAAAGCGCAGTGTTGGCAGACCTCCGACCAGATGGACTGACGACATTAAAAGAGTTGCGCTAAGGCGCTGGATACTAGTAGCGCAGGACCGTGCGGGCTAGACATCATTGCAGGAGGCCTTCGTCCAGCATTGGACGTTCGTCGGCTGAAACGAACGAACGAACAATACTAGACTTGGACAGTTTCAAGGCTCTACAGATATTAGTGTTAAGTTATAATTACATTTTGATAACTGAAAATGACAAAGGGAAAACAAAGCGATTTTATAAGAAGATTTTTGGTGGGAAACTCATATAAAAAATAAGTTTTATAGATTTTAAGTACTCATTACTGATGTCCCAGTGGTTAGTACTGATCTCTCATCAGAGGATCGATGGTCCGAATTCGGAATACCTACCCTATTTTGAAGATATGTGTGTTTTAGGAAACTTAATATCACTTGATAAACTGTAAAGAAAACAAAATCTTGAGGAAATTTGCGTGCCTGAGAGGTCACCATTCTTAAAGGTGTATGAAGTCCACCACAACTGTTGTGGTGCCCAACAGTGGTACATAAAAGGCATTTAGCCAGAGGAGACACACAGACTTCAGTTAGTTACCGCGACCTCTCTTCCTTTACGCCCTGCCTGAGGGCGTGGCCTGGAAGGGAACGATGAATTACTGCAAATTAAAATTGTTTAATGAATCAACTTTATTGCTCTGAAGATTTGTTTTGGCCCATTAAGACGTCTCACTTAATTCCCCGTGACGTCACGGTAATATGCAAAATTTGATGAGGGTCCAACGAGGGTACCCACTAGAACCAAGGTGGTATAATAAACATGTCAGTGGGAAAGATTTACCTATTTAAATAGAAATAATAGCCTGGACAGGGCAGGGAAAAATGTCACCAGTTTATCGATACCAAAAATGCTTGTTTTGTCACCAGCAGTATGACCACAATGTTGTTCGCTCAGCAGCCACCTATAGAATGTTGACAGATGGCGTTATTTGCTTGTACGAAAAAGGTTTACGTAAATCGTTCTGATGCCCAAATCCTCGGATTTCATATCGGTGCCTATTTACCTACTTTTCCCATGCTTTTTCCTACGATTTCGCGTAGTTTGTACAACTTGTCCACGTTTCTGGGATGAACCAGACTAGCATTAAACCCAGTTATTGTGTCTAATATTTAATTAAGTTAGTGAGTTCCAATCTATCTATACTTATAATAAATCTGTAACAGGTCAAATTCTGTACATTAAAGATATTTTGAAAATTTTTTTTCGAGGGCACTCTAAAATCGGTTCTGAACCCAAAACTGTATTTTTTTTCATTTTTGTCTGTCTGTCTGTCTGTCTGTCTGTCTTTCTGTATCACGGCCGCGCATCACGCCGAAACTACTGAACGAATTCCAATGAAACTTGGTATGACTTGAGTTCATACTACGAGGAAGGACATAGGATACTTTTATCCCGAAATTCAGCATAGTTCCCTTAGGAGAGGGGTAAAAGTTAAAATGTATACTGAGTTGTAAATCATTAACGCGTGGTTCGATTTCATTCATTCTTTTTTTGTTAGAAAGGGGATACATTAAAGATTGTTCTGTAAATATTTCAAAGTCATCGGTTTTGTAGTTCAGAAAAAATAGGCATAATAACCCTCAGTATTTGTCCAAATAGCTTGAAACACGGAATATTCTGCATATTCCATAACTTTGATATAAACAAAATAAACAGAATCAAACGAATCGCACATAAAATGAAAGAGCGTAAAAAAATACTCGATCCGAGTCGACGACTTATATGTGGAGAATTATGATTATCGAGTATTTTCAAAATAAAAATAAAATTAATAAATTGATTTAATGGCGTTGCTAAGTAAACATTTCATTGCTGTCAAATTTTTTCACGTTTTTTTTTAATAATTATTATACGTCAGATTTTTCCATAGACTTACTGTAGTGTAAGGTCCGACCTCTTTGGTCTATTTAATTTATTAGCCCAAAGTTTATTTGATATGCAAATAACATAAGATGCGATCAGTCCGATTGTAGGTTTTGGAGAAAATCGAACATTACGTCGATGTATTTGTTCAAGAAAGGGTTAAAGCTGAAACAGATTAATAAAGTAGAATCTCTCCATCGTATACAATCGTTAAAAAATGGTCAGAAGAATTGACGCACTGAAGATCAGAGAAGCTAAACATATGGCATTGAAGCAATGCCATATGTTTAGCTTCTCTGATCTTCAGTGCGTCAATTCTTCTGACCATTTTTTAACGATTGTAGACGATGGAGAGATTCTACTTTATTAATTTGTTTCATTGATACTGGGGGCCGTTGAGATAGCTAAAATCATAGGTATATCATATCAAAAAACTCGAAATATTATTATATATAATTGTCACAAAGAATTGGTTCTTCGCAGAAAGCTTAATAAGTGAGACATAATTAATAAGGCAAAACAACGTTTGCCGGGTCAGCTAGTTTTCAATAAAGTTAAAATTCCTGTTTGAGCCCTTATGTTCCATGGATAACTAATCAGCCTATAGATATCCACTGCTGGACATAGGCCTTTCCGAGAGCGCGCCACCACACACGGTCCTCCGCCTTCCTCATCCACCCGCTACCAGCGACCTTCTTTAGGTCATCGGTCCAGCGGGCAGGAGGTCGTCCTACGCTGCGCTTGCCGGTACGTGGTCTCCACTCGAGAACACGTCTGCCCCAACGGCCGTCGGTTCTGCGACAGATATGGCCCGCCCACTGCCACTTCAGCTTGCTAATCCGTTGGGCTATGTCGGTAACCTTGGTTCTCCTACGGATGTCCTCGTTGCGGATTCTATCCTTCAGAGAAACACCCAGCATAGCCCTCTCCATAGCACGCTGAGCGACTTTGAACTTGTGGACAAGGCCTACTGTGAGTGTCCACGTTTCTGCTCCGTATGTCATGACCGGCAAGACGCAGGCGTTGAAGACTTTTGTCTTTAGGCATTGGGGTATCGGCGAGTTAAAGACTTGACGCAGTTTTCCAAATGCTGCCCATCCCAGCTGAATTCTTCTGTCAGCTTCCTTGTCGAAGTTGTTTCTACCTAACTGTATAGTCTGTCCTAGGTAGTTATATTCTTGAACAACCTCGATGCTGGCATTCTCGACAATGATGGGCCTTGTGATGACGTATTCATTGAACATGATCTTTGTTTTGTCCACGTTCATCTTAAGACCCACTCGTCTGGAAGAAGTGCTAAGATCGGTCAGCATTTGCTCAAGATCCTGCGGCGTTTCTGCCAATATTACTATGTCGTCTGCAAACCGTAAGTGTGAGATGTATTCGCCATTTACGTTTATGCCAAAACCTTTCCAGTCCAAAACCTTGAACACATCCTCGAGAGCGGAAGTAAACAGTTTCGGAGAAATGACGTCTCCCTGCCTTACTCCCCTTCGAATTGGTATCGGATGTGTTGCATGGTTCTGCACCTGAACGGTCATTGTGGCGGCGTCGTAGAGACATCTCAACACTTCGATGTATCGCCAATCGACTTGGCATCGCTGCAGTGAGTCCAAAACCGCCCAGGTTTCGATGGAGTCGAAGGCTTTCTCGTAGTCCACAAATGCAAGACACAGAGGCAGATTATACTCCTGGGTCTTCTGCATAATCTGCCTCAAAGTGTGGATGTGGTCTACGGTGCTGTAGCCTTTTCGAAACCCGGCTTGTTCCGGAGGTTGGAACTCGTCAAGTCTTCGGGCAAGTCGGTTCGTAATAACCCTGGAGAACAGCTTGTAAATATGGCTCAGAAGTGAGATGGGCCTATAATTCTTTAACAAGTTCTTGTCGCCTTTTTTGAAGAAGAGTACGGTAACACTTTTGCTCCATTCTTTTGGCGTTATTCCGGTCGTGATGACGGCATTAAAGAGACACTTCAGTTCATTCAGGATTGGTATTCCTCCTGCTTTCAGAAGCTCCGCTGTAATACCGTCATCACCCGGTGCTTTATTATTACGAAGCTGTTCCAGGGCTATACGAATCTCGCCAACGTCGATATCCGGGAGGTCATCGGTGTAGTGGCGAGCAAGTCTCGCTCGCTTGTCATTCGTGATTTGGTGAGGGACGGGTTTAGGGGCATGCGAAGAGTATAGTTGCCCATAGAAGTTCTCGATCTCAGCTAACACCTCTGGAATCGAGGTAACGGTTCTACCGTCTGAAGTCCTCAGCTTTGTAAGATGGCTTCTCCCAAGACTTTTAGCGAATACTTTGGTCCCCTTGTTGCGTTCAATCGCTTCTTTGATTTTTCGCGTACTCGCGTCTCGCAAGTCGGAGCGTATCCGCTTTTTGATGAGCTTGTTCAGAGTATGCCGATCTACAACAGCTGCGGAATTCTCCCGTCTTTGCCTCATTAAATCCAGGGTCTCGCTAGAGATTTTGGACGTTGAACTTCTCCCGTCTTTTCTGCAATATTTACCTCCCACTTCACGAATGACCTTCACCAAATCGCCGTATTTCTGTTCAACTTCGTCGGTGGTTTCCAGCAGATCGAATCGGTTCTTAAGTTCTAGTTGGAACTTCCTTAGTGTTGCCATGGATTGGTAGAATTGAGGACGAAGATAAGACCCCATCATGCGCCGTCTATATAACTGAAGGTTTATATTCAGAGAGCCCCTTACAAGACGGTGATCGCTCCCAGTATTAAACCTGTTGATCACAGAGACATCTCTGAACATGTCCTTACGATCACTCATGATGAAGTCTATTTCATTCCTGGTGATGTTGTCGGGGCTCTGCCAAGTCCACTTCCTGTGGGCGCTCTTCTTGAAGAATGAATTCATCAAGAACAACCCTTGTTTTTCTAAGAAGTTGACTAGCATTTGCCCCCTGTGGTTCCTATCACCGAATCCATGTGGCCCTATTTTCGACTCATCGCGTTCTTGTACTCCCACCTTTGCGTTGAAGTCCCCCATAACAACCGTGAATGTATGTCCATGGATAAAAGTAGCATCTTTGTCACTCCTCGGTTCCTTAAATTTTTCATACAAACGTCAATTTGAACATTGATGGTCTGGTGAGTATGGTATTGAAAAATAAACAATCGCCAGGGAGTGACGGGTTCAAATCCATTTGAATTTTCGGAGCGTTGTAGGAGACACACATAGCTATTTTTCATACGTCTATATGGCAAAACAATGTTTGCCGCGTCAGGTAGTCTAGTATCTCTAACATATAAAATTCTCGTATCACAGTATTTACAACCAAACTCATCCGAGACTTTTCCCTCGGTATTTTTATGAAATTTTTTGTCCGACATTCGGACCTGAAAATAATTTTCATATATACCCATGAATGAATGGCAAAAACACGGCAGCTAGTTTCAGAAACTGAACTCGATTTTGAACCAACGCAATTCTTTTTTATGAAATTTTTTGTCGATATTCGGACCTGAAAATAATTTTCATAATAGGTGCCCATGAATGAATGGCAAAACAACGTTAGCTAGTTTCAACAAACTGAACTCGACTTTTAACCAACGTTTAGCATTAGAAATTGCGACCGCATAAAGTAAGTTCACGGCACTTCTCGGTTAGCAGTCAAGCACCGTATATAATGCGTTGTTGGTATATCCAAGTCTGGTCTGTCGGCAACATGCATCATGGACACAAGTTCTAAGCATTCGCCGAAACAACATTAGTAGCTTGTTCCGGATCAGAGTACACTACACGTACAGTGTGCTTTCGTCGTACAAGAGTACAGTGTACACGAAATGAGTAGATTCGTATGAATAATTTAGGAGAAATTGCAAAGTCACGTACAGAGCTAATTTGAACTAAAGCACGGGAAAATATGGTACATATGAAGAGCTGATAAAATACACTCTATACGATTACAAATAGTCTGGTTTTGAATCTGAGCCATATGGCTTCACTCACACAATGTATAGACCCACATCACACTTCACACACACCGCTAAACTATTTTAATAGACTAACGGCCGCACTCAGAGACGTCACTTAACTTTAATTATCATTAAGCCCATATGATTCCGTTGACAAATGTATGGAATTTAATGTTTATTTAGTTAAGTGACGTCTCTGAGTGCGGCCGTAAGTAATAAAAGTAGTAGGTACTCAATTATTGAAAATGAAAATGAAAATATTTATTTTCACATAGGCTAAATAATAGGCTCTTATGAAAAGTCAAAACTCTAACACCAGGTTCGGAAAGCAGGTTTGCAGCGAGAAGAACTGGCAAGAAACTCGGCACTTGCTCTTGTCAAAAATTGAGATAGACGTAAAAGTCCATAAGTGTAACCAACTTACTACTTAAACTAATAATGCGGAATTACGGTAATAAGCCTTCTATGACTATAAGAAGAACTGGCAAGAAACTCGGCACTTGCTCTTGTCAAAAATTGAGATAGACGTAAAAGTCCTTAAGTGTAACCAACTTACTACTTAAACTAATAATGCGGAATTACGGTAATAAGCCTTCTATTACATTTCAACCTCGTGCCTTAGAAAACACGTTATAGATATCTCAATCCACGACGGCGCGCCCCGCTCTGTCAAACTCCATATATATATACTAGTAGAGCGCGTGGGTGCGCGGGCCACATGTGGCCCGCGTGCTGTCTTCCCCCCATTTCGCCTTACAACTTTAGTCTCAGCATTCCCCATACAATTTCTATGAAAAAAAAAATTCCGCCATTTTGATTTTTTTTTTCCATTCAACTAATAGACCTTCGGGTCCTGATCACTTCTTGTCACGAAACCGTTCTTCCATCATTTGTACTTTCCGAGATATTGACGAAATTCGAATGGCGGCCATTTTGAATCCGCCATTTTGAATTTTTTTTTAGCTAACTGCCAATTGGATGACGTTTCAAATGACATTTGGTCGAGCACCCCCCACCTATCTGCAATACCCTTGGCTGTGCTCTTCACCCGTCTTCGAAATCCTCAATCATCAGCTCTCTCCGTATTTTTCCTCCGAATGAATTTTTCCCTTCTACACGGAATGGTCATTGAAAAAAAAATTTTTCATACAAAATTGTTCAGGAGAGGTGATCAATCAGTCAGTGAGTGAATCAGCACAAGCAGCTATATATATAGTAATAATACTAATCAAATAAAACAAAAGCGATTTTGACAGAGTGGGGCGCGACGTCGTGGATAGAAATGTCTATAAATTGCTGGTTTTGGTTATTATCTCTACACCGAAACAATAAAACTCGTTAAAGTCTGCTAATCCACAAATCGCAATGGCGAAGGGTGAAAGATTGAGGCTCTCTGTAATCAAATTACCCAAACTACTGTTAGGCCAAATCATAGTTGTGTGTTAATTTTTTTATCAATATCTACAAAAAAGGTGCCAATTTTAACGTGTTTCAATGGAACGTCTAAAATAAGAGGCCTGTCCAGGGGTCTGATTACGTACCGACAGGCCGAGGTGGTGGCGCGACCTGTTCGGGACGCGCCTTCCAGGAGGGTCGGCAGCGGAGGGGCCTGCCGCTTCGGTAGCGGGTCGAGGCTTGGCGGGAGCGCGGTGAATACGCAAGTGAATCCCGTACTCCCGCCAACGTGGTCCGTCGTGGCAAAACACAGGTTTTAGTGGGTGCAAGTCCCACATAACCCCTCCGTGTCCCCTGACGGAGGGGTATGCGTCAGGCATTTCCTGTGGGTAAAAAAAGGGGTCTGATTGCGTAAGAAAACGTATTCATCGTCATCGTAATTGTTAGCAAATTCTGCCCCACCGATTGGCTGATGTAAATCAGGGAACCATGACGTTTTTCTTAATACACAATACTGGTTGCTCATCGTGTGCTGCCTGCTGACTTGCAGTGAAAAAGGTCTGGAAGCTCTAAGCCAAGCAAGCCATAAGTGTGAAAGCGTGGTAATTTGACCAATGATTTGGACAACTAAACGAGGTAGTAACACCTCTGTATAAATCCCAAGGAAATGCAATAATGAAAGTCGGCGCAAGGATAGCAGGAGCACTTTAAGCAGTATTTCAAGAGAGCTTGTTTTTGTGATCATACAGTACATGTTTGTACACGACGGGATGGGACATACGAACACGAGACAAATACAAGACAAAAAGACCTAGATACAAGACAAAACGGACATGCTACGAGATGAATTCAACAAAATTATCAAGACACGCGGTCAGCGTGTCAAGCCAAGTAGAAAGTATACAGTACTGGCAAGCGCACCGTGTGTAATTTTACACGAACCATTTGGAGCCACTTTTGACACCCTCATATCTCAAAAACTATTTGACATTAACGTGTCAAATTTGGCTCATATATTGAGACTTGCAAGATACATATATGCTCCAAATTTCATAAACACATCTCAAGCGGTTATTTAGATATTAACGTCCAAAAATCGTCATTTTTATCACTGACCTATAGATCAAAACTATAACCTAGTTCCAGATGACCTAGAAAGTTCAAATTTGGCATGCAGGTAGGTAATTGCGTGGCTACAAAGGAATAAATCAGAAACTGGTAAATTTTTATCATTTTATAATACTTTTTCACTTAATTGATTCTGTTAGGAACACTTAACTTATACTTAGTGCCTGCCAGTTCCAGATGACCTAGAAAGTTCAATTTGGCATACAGGTGAGTAATTATGTGAATTTAAAGGAATAAATCAGAAACTGGTAAATTTTTATCATTTTATACTTTTTCAATAAATTGATTCTATCCCTAAAGCGGCGAAGATTTCGGTACCTACACGGCGCGCGGCGCGCGGTGCGCGGTGCGGGTTGTTCGAGCGAGAGGCAGGCGGCACTCGGCAGCCGCGCTCATAAGCGCGCGCGGCGTTACTGTCCGGCAACTACTCTGCTGTCCGGTTGTCTCTCGATATCTGACCTATAAGGTTGCGATTTATGCCACGAAATTCAAAGGTTTTTCTTTCATTCAATCAATAGATTTTCTTAAATAATTCTTTTGTATTTGTGGTTATATTATTACTAGCTATAATTCTTTTAGAAAGTACGTATGGTAAAGGCAATAGTTGAAATAAAAATTGAGAAGAATTTTAGTTTAATTATAATACTGTTATAAGTAGGTATTAAGTACCTACTAATAATTTATTTACAAAAAGTAATGATATCCCATCAAAACATAAAATATGTGAAAGGAGAGCCAAGTACACACCATAGAATTTTATGATAATATCTGCCTTGTTCGTTGACTTCAACGGCAAAAGAAGTGATATCTTAATGGGTGCCAAGTTCAATGGTCAATCCTGAAATTTATTTATAACAACATAAAATAACATATCTTCTTATAAATTAGGCTAATATATTGAAGCCTCAGGTCTGACTTGGCTAGTTTTCATATACGAATTATATTATAGCCTTCGCAAGTTACCTGTTACTTGTTGCTTTTTATTTTATTATTCCGAAAATTTGGCCTGCTGGTAGAAACTAGCCATCGAACATAATAATTCGTATATGAGAACTAGCCAAGCCAGACCTGAGGCTTCAATATATTAGCCTAATTTATAAGAAGATATGTTATTTTATGTTGTTATAAATAAATTTCAGGATTGACCATTGAACTTGGCACCCATTAAGATATCACTTCTTTTGCCGTTGAAGTCAACGAACAAGGCAGATATTATCATAAAATTCTATGGTGTGTACTTGGCTCTCCTTTCACATATTTTATGTTTTGATGGGATATTTGACTTCTTGAAACAACAATTTTTCACTAAACAGAGAACAGTGGTAACTTTTTATCCCTACTGTTATTAATTCACCATGGGTACTGAAGTTTTTGATATTATTATGTTTAATTTAGCAAATGAGCTTTTCTAAAAAGGGAGACAAAGAATGCTTTGCTAAACGTTGGTTATTTGCTAGTTGAACTCGGGGTTTAAAGAACAACAAAATCACCTTTACTTCTTTTTATTATTATTAGATTTTGCTTGCGACTACCTGCGTGCTTACAGGACTTTACCTGGGATTTTCCTAAAATTATTCTAGGGTATAATGTGTCTTGTTGTATTCCAAACATATATCTATAGCGTGATATTCTTAGTAAAGGAATGTTTTGACCATTGTCAATGAAATTATTTATCCTTCCATTTCCTGTAATCCTTTGACCATTGTCAATGAAACTATTTATCCTTCCATTTCCAGTGAATGCGAGCAAAAGCACATTTCCTCCATTACCCCAGATCTGCCTCGGCTCCGCCCAGCGGGACATAAGCCTTGGCCTTGCCTCACAAGGTCTACACGCGTTCTTTCATTTACCACATTCTGCAATCTAACTTACCACGTTACCAAGTTCGCGGGATTTTCAGATGCTCAAAGAATATTTCAACTTAAACAGATTGTGCATTATTGTTACTCCTTCATGACATAACTTGCTACCTTTGATTGACCTATATAGGCCACTTTTTAACCTGGGAAAAAATTCCGCGGGATATAAAAGGAGCGCACCATGGCTATAGGTAGAGTTGCCGGTAGATAACTTGGTGAGATTTTGGTAAAGGAAAGTTTGCTCATCGTGCACTTCGTGCAACGAACTACCAAAAAAGTAAACAAAAATCCCCAAAAGCATCTTCTGCGCTCTAATGACTTTTGCCAAGTTACGTGCTGGCAATTGTAGGTTACCATAGCCTACTATAATGGATAAAATACCTACAATAATAATGGACGGAAAACAGAGCGGGAACGGGCATGAGGAATATACACGAATCCGGGATTTGCGAGATTACTCGGCATAATGGTGTTTAAGAGCAGATGTCTCAGTACAAAAAGTGTAGTGCAGTGTATGACATTGCAATGCAAATTCCAGTGCACTGTATCTAACATGAGCATCTTACCTCATGAATCTATAAAGAAAAGTGCTTTAACATAAAGAAATATCTTGTACTTCTCAATGACTCAAACTTCACGTGTTCTTAAATGTTTGGACCTATTTTATCCACACAAAATATCCCGTTACATATTCTTTGCGTACTTTCATAGCGGGAGGATAAAATAATACAAGCAGAGAGAAAACCTTGTTCCTCCGCAAGGCTAAGTCCTTGCATACGAGTAGTCGACATTCGCTTTAAAGTGTTTCCACTGTTATTTATTTACGATACCGACTATTATGTTCGTAGTCTTTTACATTTCTTGGCGGTAGGTATTTCTGCATGTTGCCTATATGTTTTCAGATGTTTTTGCTGTATAGGTTATCGTTTCTCCATCGCCATACTCATTACTCAATGGTTATAAAACAACCTCTTCGCTTGCACGACTCTGGGCCTCATACGACGACCTCCCTGGCACAATCGCGCGCACTTGGATTCGAGTGGGAAGTCATAGGTTCGATTCCCACCACGAGCTACTGTATATTCTTATAATTTCTAAATTGGCTCAGGTTTGGCCTGGTAGCAGCAAAGGGTTTATGAGGCTTTGGTAGCAGCTAATACCCACAAATAACTACACCAGCAAAAACGCACCGCCAAGCGATTAAGTGTTCCGGTGCGATGCAGTGTATCCCTTCCAAGGTATAAGGCTGTATCATCATTACCATAAGGTGAGATTGAAATCAAGTACCATGATTCATCATTACCATAGTACCATGATTCACAAGTACCATGATTCATCATTACCATAAGGTGAGATTGAAATCAAGTACCATGATCAAGTACCTTGATTTCGTTGCCTCTTATCTGAGTGATCGAACACAAAGGGTATGCATAAATGACACAAAGTCGCAGGGTTGTTCCCCCAAAATGGGTGTGCCACAGGGTTCAATTTTGGGCCCTTTTCTGTTTTTAGTGTATATAAATGATTTACCGCACCATGTAGACGGTATTTGCGAAATAGTATTGTTTGCTGATGACACTTCTCTCGTTTTTAAAACAGATAAAAGTAAAGACAATTTTGACGATGTAAATTCTGCTATTGCGCACGTATCGCACTGGTTCACAGTTAACAATTTACTTTTAAATTCAAAAAAGACTAAGTGCATTGAGTTTGCACTACCAAACCTAAGAAATATAGTTAGCAACAAAAAGGTGATTGTGAATGGAGAAATACTAAAAATGGAAAACTCTACTGTATTTCTGGGGGTGACCTTAGACAATAAATTACAATGGGGCGCTCATATTGAGACTTTGGCAGGTAAACTTAGTTCAGCTGCCTATGCTGTGAGAAAAATTAGGCAATTTACAGACATTGATACAGCCAAGCTTGTTTATTATGCCTATTTCCACAGTGTTATGTCCTATGGTATTCTATTGTGGGGCAAAGCTGCTGATATTCAAACCATATTTGTATTACAAAAGAGAGCAATTAGAGCCATATACAAAATGAAGCCACGCGAATCTCTTCGCCAAAAATTTAAAGAAATAGGTATTCTTACAGTGGCATCTCAATACATTTATAATTGCTTACTATTTGTTCGTCAAAATATTAATAATTATAAGCAACGGATAGATATAAGTAATCGTCCAATTAGAAATGGAGGACATAAGTTAGTTATAGTGCCACACCGTTTGCGTAAGGTACAGAGGTCATTTGTGGGGTTGAGTGTGCGCTTCTACAATATGATTCCGAAGTCTGTTTTGGACTTACCTTTGCACAGGTTTAAAGACACTGTCAAGAAACATTTAATTAATCATGGTTACTATACCATTGAAGAATTTCTTAACGACAATGATTCTTGGAATGATAGAAATATGCTTCCATCTCCTCACGAGATATCTTAAAAATATGTTATAATTTTTCATAATCTATAAGAAATCTTGTATTATAACAATGACATTTTTGAAAAGAGCAAGTGCCGAGTTTCTTGCCAGTTCTTCTCGGTGCAAACCTGCTTTCCGAACCTGGCGGTAGAGTTTTGACTTTTCATAAGAGCCTGTTATTTAGGCCTATGTGAAAAATAAATATTTTCATTTTCATTTTCATTTTCAGTACTAATCTGTAAAGTGTAAAAAAGGGGTTGGAACGGAAAGGGCTAAAAAATTTCGAAAGACGATGAAACATTGTTAAAGCTATAACAATTAGGTAAAAGTAACTTAGGAGTACCGAAATGCAATAAAGCAACTTTTATGAAGTGCTTACAAACAAAAACAGTGGTGAACGTATATCAAGCCCCCCTCCCCCCACTCTACGAGCGTAGGTAGCGGGAACAGGCAGCAATGGCTGTAGATACCGAATTTTCTTGCAAGTTATTCAGATTTGATCTTAGATTATGGCTTGGACAGCGTTAGTTATCGTTATATTATACGTTACGGACCGTAATGTATGTCCGAGAGAGCACCGCGAAATATGGCAAATATATGCACGGGTACAGGCAGCGAGAACGGTGTTTCAGTGTTATAGATGGCGGAGTATTCAAAACCTAACCTTACTTGCTACAGCAGCAGTGGTCGCTCAAAATTGTTACATAGGATGATACCAGGATTTCCAAGGGCAGATAAAAATAAACCCCTATTTGTGATTTGCTTTGCTCCGAGAAAAGCAAAATAGCATAATATTTGGCGTAAGCTCCGCTCTATAAAATCAGTTTCTTAGATATATCTGTCCTAGTTTGTATATTATTTAGGGCAAAAAAAGAATAGATGTTATTGAAACAGTCATGATATTAAAATGATAACAACAAAATACGTTTATTAAATCAGCTCAGTTCACTAATATAATAAATACAAAGTATTTTTCACTAATAGACAAAAGTTTGTGTATGTATCAAGTTGTCATGTTTGTCTATCAAGCCGCAACTACTAAAATGATATGGCAGGGTATAGTAGATACAATACATGAGACCTGAATTAACGTTTTAATTTGCGTTTTTTTAAAATTGCTATTGTATAGCTTTCGAACGAAATTCAGAAATGTATAAGAATTCGCGGAGGTCACGTGACCAATGTAACGATCATTTTCATAATATTTCTAATTTCGTTCTATTTCTATCTTTTTAAGCTATCTATCCAAAAATGCCATAGGTACAGATACTTTTATCCTTGAAAATCCGTGGAAAATCCACCGAAAACTGAAAGGGCGGTATCACAAGCAAAATTTAAAATAAAAAACTTGAGAGGTGTCAAGGGACACCCGGATGGAACGAAATATATCTGGCTTGCTTTCTATAAGAGAGAGAGAGAGAGAGACAGACAGAGAAACATGCGCACGCCGCACGGCTTACAATAGCTATAGCAAAAAGTGTCGTTACAACTTTTCGTATGAATTTTTTCCGTCAAGCCCCCTTTCACAACGCGCGATAAGGAACTTCATTTCAAAAACAATGTTAAAGAAAATCGTTCACGACTGTACAGCACTCTAGATCTAATGTGCGAGGAAATAAAAATGTTAGATCGAGGTGCTAACACTGTTTAAATCATGCACGGACACAATTTATACCCCTCTTTCCCCCTTTTATCCCCTCCTACGACTAAATATGATTGTTTTCCTGAATACGTAATGATCCCTGAATCACAATAAATGCAGGAGTGTGTTAGTATGTTGGTTTTTACGGAGCGTTTGATCATAGCATTTATATTTATCAGTTATCTATAGTAGTGTTATTATCTCGCTGCAGACTCGGTCATAAATCGTTCGAGTGTTTCGCTTTTGTTGTTCTTTGTAGAGTTGTGCAAAATGCAAGACTCAACAAAGAACAACAAAAGCGAAACACTTATGACCTTTATGACCGAGTCTGCAGCGAGATGATAACACTACTATAGTACCCATAACACAAGCTATCGCTTACTTTGGGGCTAGATTGCGATATGTTTAATGTCCTCATAGAAAATTATATTTATTTATTAAAAAAAATGTGTTTTTCAGATATATCTGATGGTGACTGATAATATTGAAACCTAAGCTTTGTGAATTATCAAATTGCCTGAATTTGTTGTGGTCTGGTGCTCAGTCCAGGACGCGTTAAACCCTCCTTCCCTTATTCATGAACGTGTAATAGCCATGAAATAGTTAAGTATTCTCTGTTTTGTCTCTTTCCTTCGAATGTCAAATGACTATCGACAAACAAAGACAAAACAAAGTATAACTAATCCACCGTTATTTTACATTTATGAATAAAGGGGTTATAGACCAGGGTAGATAGCTTTAAAAATAATAAAAAAAGAAATTAAATAATAGTAGGATGAAACCCATTATAAAAGAAGGAGAAAATTATAAAAATTAAAGGAAAAATAATTTACGGTCGATCCGAGTTCGGGAACAGGGGGGGAGGGGGGGTTAAAGTGTAAAAAATGGTTTTTCTTGATTTCCGGCAAAACTACAAGTCCTATGAAAAGAAGTTGAATGGCAAAGTTGTAGGTAATAAAAAGATCTACAACTTTTGTATTTGCAATTTTTTCACATAACCTCAAAATTTAGGTGAAAAATTCAAACAACCAAGTTTTTGGTTTTTTATTTATATCTTTTACAAAAAAAAAATTTTTTTTCACGAAATTTGGTGAAAACTTACCTTTTTAGTTTTTATATCCCAAATACGCTGTAATTTATTTGACTAAAAATATTTATTTTTTTCACCTTATTTTGAATTAATATCGAAAAAGCACCCTCATTTTCAATCGAAAATTCACCCGTCAAAAAATCAGCTTTTTTCAAAAAGTTGGTATGTTTTCTATTCGTTGAAATCTTTACTTTACGTTACGTTTACGTGAAAAAAAAAAATATGTTACATTAGTAAATCTTCTCAGAAAATGCGAAAAATCTAAAGAAGATTTGACAACTTTCTCCAAATATTGTAGTTGTCTTATTAAATAATAATTTTATTAACTTATTTGTTTGTTAATTATTGAAGTATATTGTGATTTGCAATTTTTTTTTATCAATGTAACATGTAATCTTACGTTTTTCGAGTAATTAAAGTGTAAATTTTAATAAATAGCTCAAAATTGTTAAAAAAATTTTTTCGAATTCGAGTTTTTTTGGAGAAGTTTTCCTATAGTAACATATTTTTTTTTTCACCATCGGAAAGTAGAGATTTCAACAAATAGAAAACATACCAACTTTTTGAAAAAAGCTGATATTCTGACGGGTGAATTTTCGATTGAAAATGAGGGTGCTTTTTCGATATTAATTCAAAATAAGGTGAAAAAAATAAATATTTTTAGTCAAATAAATTACAGCGTATTTGGGATATAAAAAGGTTAGTTTTCACCAAATTTCGTGAAAAAAAAAAATTTTTTGTAAAAGATAAAAATAAAAAACCAAAAACTTGGTTTTTTGAATTTTTCACATAAATTTTGAGTTTATGTGAAAAAAGTGTAAATACAAAAAATGTAGATCTTTTTATTACCTACAACTTTGCCATTTAACTTTTTTTCATAGGACTTGTAGTTTTGCCGCAAATCAAGGAAAATCATTTTTTACACTTTAACCCCCCCTCCCCCCCTGTTCCCGAACTCGGATCGACCGTAAATTATTTTTCCTTTAATTTTTATAATATTCTCCTCCTTTTGTAATGGGTTTCATCCTACTATTATTTTTTTAAGTTTTAAAAATTATCGGCCCTGGTCTATTTGTTATTAAGACGTAAAATAGTTATCAGTAATAATAAATAAGTATCACACTAATATTATTTTACTGACTATTCAGGCCTTGAAATAAAATAATTGAATTTGAGTCTCTATCATGCTAAGGAAGACATCAGTAAACCCTAATGATTGCTACACAGCATCGCATCGGAACGGAAAGGCACTTTCTCCTAACAAATAGCAATCTCCACATTATCATTTGATCGACATAAAATTAGCTACTTTCTTGTGAATCTGACCATTTGCACTTAAAAGAAACCTCAGGATATGGAAATTCGAATGTAAACCTTTTTCGTTTACGTAAACAGTAAATGTAAACAACCTTTGGTACAAGCGAACAACAGCGAGGCATTACTATTGGTGTCAAAACAAGCATTTTGGCACCGATAAACTGGCTACACTTTTCGCGCCGTCCGCCTTGTCCAGGGTATATGTCCATAACTGTTTGTCAATGTCTAGGTTTAATAGGTAAGGACAGGCAATACAGGCGGCACGGACGCAGGCAGAAAATCCAGTCTATCTAGGCAGCATCTCACAGGCAATGGCGGGTACAAAATAACTTCCGTGTTCCAAAGGTAGTGAGTTTAAAATTAAGCAGCTTAATGAACGAATAAATCACTGGAACGGTCTAGTTAATCTAAATTTAGCGAGATACCGGAGCTAGACGGGCTAATTTTAATCTTTTAAAATATTACGGAACTTTGTTACAAGGATTTACATATTTTCCGTTTCATAAAACATTTCGGATGGTATAATAACAGCAAATGGCCTTACTTGTTGATCGAAATTCTAACATGTAACGTAAGTTCTAGTTTTCTGCGCACCTTCTTTATACACCCGGAAGTCTCGGTGTTGTCCTAAGAGGGTTTGGACTTTGGCTGTCCCCGATGTCCTTTCGAGTTGTGCCCTTTAGTTGCTGTGAAGGTGACAGCGTTTAGAATGCTGTAAGGCCACCTATAAAACACAGATAAAAAGGTTTTTTTAACATAAGTCATATTTAAGTCGAAACAATCTTCTTTGATCCAAGAAAGCCAATTCCTCCCTGCGACAATATTTCTTGCCAGAAGAAAAATATGCTCTTTGGTATATTTTTTAGTTCTGTAACCAAGAAAAAATGCATTGACACTATATTAATCCAAGAATATCAGTCCATAGTCCATACCCGTTTAATCCACGTTAAATGGCATACAGCGACAACCGTCCTTCTTGTACCTACATCAGCTGTAAAAAATGAAAAGGATGTCAGACAGTCTGGAATACCCCCTTGAATTCCATCTTCCCCACCACTTGGTGGTCACTGACTGTAGGACTCTTGTTGGGAAGTCCTACCATGTTGACACCACCGCGGTGCCAGTTTTCTGCCGTGAAGCAGTAGTTTCGGGAGCAAATGACCTGATGTTACAGGACGATGAGCGTAGTGCAGTGCGTCGTAAGATATTTCAATGCAACGTCGTAAGACGCACTGCATCTGATATAGGTACTTGGAAATTAGGTGAACATGTAATACTCCTAGGATACCTTCAGTTGTGTACCTATGCATAGACTATCATTATCCATCAGGTGTGATATCAGCCAAGCGCTACTTAGTGGAAATAAAAAAGAAAGCAAACTATAGCCAGTTGTAAGTTGTCACAAATCCACATACCCAGTGATTTCAGAAAGTGTCTCTTTCCGCATTAGAGCGCTTAAAGAGCTACTTTCCATTAGCTAACAGCGCTGTATTTTCGGCACATAATATTTCCCTTGGCAGTTCGACCCTCGTTCTGTCAAAACAAATGGCTTTTTTCTCTCTTTTCGCGCGAAACCTCCATCTCGTGTGCCCTCAGGTTTTTACTTCAAGTACAAATTAAAAACGGCTCGAGCGGCTATCATGTGAGCGTTCGATAAAAGTGATTCAAAGTAAAAGCCTGTTTTTATGCCGGCCTTGTTTAGTTTGTAGCTGGGCTTGCGAAAACATGCTAAATATTATGCTTTTTCCTCGTTATTAGCCTAATTTAGTAGACTTCTGCAATACAAGTTTCTTCTCAGTGTATAGTCTGCGTGTTCAAACTATGTGTACAAGCCATTGCATTCTAACTCTGTCTGTAGCATTAGATAGTAACAAAATTTGTATTTTTTTTAATAAATTATTACGCCTTATTCCTTTCCTTCTTCTTTGGTTGACATTCACACCTCCTTTTTACGGTTCAACGCCTTAGACATAGAAACCTAGAAACCTGTCAATTGATGATGTGACTTGTCGAAGTTGACTGTCATTTTCATATATATTTTTAATTTTGTTCCACTATCTATGAATTACTTTCAAATATGCAGTTATTAAAAGAAGAAAGGAAAGAATATTGTCCGATGAATAACATAGCTAATATCAAAACACAGACCAAGGAACTTTATATTGACTACTTTTTTCTGTTTATATATTTTGTTTTACACATTAAAGAATGTTATTCCTATAAAATACTGAAAACGTATCATTATCGCACCCGACTCTAGCTATCGCGGCTGGGTGCTCTGTCAATGAACTACACAGGAGCATACTTATTCTGTCAAGACGATAATTTCGATATGACGTATTATTATACTAATTATCGCACGGGTTACAGAATAGTCGTCGTCAACAGTCCCCCATGTAAGTTACACCCTTCGCTAATGAACGCGAGATTCTTTTTCGATTTTCATTCAAAACAAACCCGGGGATTATTTTTGGCAGACGAGAGTCGAGCGGGCGACGTACCTACTCGCGGATGACGCCTTTTGTTGGGACTCCATTTTATTTTTATACGCTAAAAACAATTATTTACTGACTCACTTTTTATATACTGACGGTTAACCCTTTCATTAATCTTTGGGTTTTTAAAAAGTCCTGCAGGAACCATAGATTGTAAATAATAGCCATTCCAATGTTCATCCAGATAGGATCTTAGTAACGACGTGAAAAGTTACATAAACATACAAACATACGAGTACAATATTTTGCAAATTAAATAATAAAGTGATTCTCTGTCTTAATTTCCTAATATAATGTTAATGTGAATATAATGTTAATGTGATTACAGATAATTTCGCCTTTGTGATGGAAATGATCACTGACTGATTGAACTATCTATGAACATCTGAATTCATTGGACCAATTGGGATGAGTAGCTGTTATGTCATATGAAAAGGGTTTGAGTAATTTTGAAAATTCTACCCCTAAAGGGATAAAAATGACTGAATGAATGGAATGAGGTCACGCGAGCAAAGTTGCGCATGTACTTTGTATCTGCATGGACCATCATTTCCGTGAATGAATGAATAGTATGATAGTTTATTCATTTTAAATGTATGGACAGTGAGATATCACAAATGGATATAAGCTGATTTTATTTTATCATGCCCAAATCCCTCTTGGTTTGACGTGGTTTGACGAGGGACCCCTACCTGTGTGTATGTGGCTATAAAAAAGAATAAAATAAATATGATTTTATCGGAAGGTATACATACTAATAGTAATACTTTGCAGACAGTGCAGTTTTTAAGCTATTATTTTTAAGCTTTATAGCATAGCTTCTATCGCGGGCCTTGAGCGTGGAGACCGAATCCAGAAATTCCGTAACGAAAATAACCTAACACTTTTTAGTTTTGCCATCTATCGATGAATAGCAGAATTTTTAATGACAGTTTGCCATATCACGCTTGTCTCTTTAGTTCAGCAACTCGTCTCTAGGTTGCATTGGTTGTATAATTATAATTGCATAAGTTGATAAAAACAGCTTTGCAATAGCTTTACCGCGGCAGTCTCTGAGTGCCACACGTCTTTTTTTAAGGTAATGTATAATACGAGACAATGAACATTTTATTCTGGTGTTAAAAACAGTGCATCCTAGGACTTTGATTTGCAGTGTCATACGATACACTGCAATGGACTTTTCGTTCTAAGACTCATCGTTCTTATGGCTGACTATTACATATTACTTCGCCCGTACGTAACCTAACAATAACAATATCTTGACTTATAATAAGTCTAATTAAGCGTCCGGCCATAACGACATGCCATTACGCCCGCTTAATAAAAGTTATACCAATTACGCCCGAACAAGTAGACACAGCAAACACATTCATAAGGCATTACGCCACTTTACTACGTATTCACGCGGACGCATAAAACGGAATGTGTCTATAAAGTGATTTTCGTACAGAGCTACCGGGCGAAAAACAAACCCATCCGGTGGAAGAAAATCAAAGAATCAACTGAATGGGGGGGAGGTATGATAACCCATTGGATACGTTTCCATTGTACTATAGAGTCACGTCATCAATAAACATCAAACTCTGCTTTATTCCGCAATATCAGATAAAAAGGTATGGCATATTGCATTTAACAGTCTGTCATAGATTAGAAAGTATCCAAGCGGTGAAAAAAATCAACAAGTCCACCAAATTTAGTTAAATATTATCAAGGCCAAAAATCCACAAAATGTATGCACAATATTATTTTGCAATATCGGATAATTCAGAACGAAACTTCACAATTCAGACTTCACAGTACGGAACAAATCTTTGAACTGACTTTTGATGACAAGTGTCACCCTAGTCTGCAGTTAGTGTGCTGTGTATTTCATCAAGAAGTCCCGGGTTTGAGTCCCGGCAAGGCAGAGAGATTTCTCAGGCTTTAATAGGTTTTCAGAATCTCTTCAGAGATTATTTCGGCAATTACTGAAGTCGTGAATGTAACCATCTAGCATAGAAGTACCACCAAGCGATTTAGCATGTTCGAGGCTATGTAGCAACTGATTGACGTTACACCCTTACTTGGCTGCATTGTCATTGCACAGAGAGCAAGCAATACGACGCTGTGTTTCAGTTTATATCGCAATGCCATAGTACATTTCGAACCGAAACCTTTTTTTTTTAACTCAATACAAGTCAGTACTTGACTGCGATCTCATCTGATTGTAATTGATGATGCAGCCTAAGATGGTATCGTACTAACTTGGAAGGGTAAGAAAATTTACCCCAACGGTTTCTTCAAGCATCACACCGGAACGCTAAATCGCTTGGCGGTGCGTCTTTGCTGGTAACCTTACAATAAAAATATCTTCTCTTAAAAAAATTGGTTGTCTGTAAAGCCGGTTTACGGACTGTTATGCGTGCCGAGAATTTAGTCTTTTTAAAAAAAAGATTTATTTCACACACAAATAAATTTAATTACTTTTCAATTCACAATAATTATAATAACTTTGAAATACAAATTAACGGATCCGAGCAACGGAATAAACGTGCTATTTGGAATACGGACTGCCTCGAACTGCCACTTCATGCCGCAATGGGTTTATATAGGTTTTTATTACATCATCTCGAAAAGGAGGGGATGGAGGTTACCGCGTCAACGTTAGTCAGCAGTAACCCTTACATTTAAAGTATATAACACCTCCGGGGGTAGTAGAAAAACTTCGGATTGTTTCGAAGTTTTTCTTTTTAAAATCAAAATTACACATTTCTCTTTAAATTTGGATACTTGTCAGTCTGTTCGTTAGTGGTTTCAATTTCTGATAAATCTATATTAACTTCAGATTTGTTTTCCGTTAATTTGCTTTTCTTCACAAAATATCTTAATCTTAGGATTACAAAATATAATATCGCACATATAATAGCGATCAATATAATATTGGTAATGATTGAATAATGTGTCCCATATTTTACAATATGAGGGATCTCCTCTTCTAATTTAGTATTCAATAACTTTTTATTTAATTTATCCTTTAAAGGTTTCAAATTATCCAAATCTATTCTTTCTAATTCAATAGGGGAGACACTATTCTTTATCATCTCCGCTTTAAGTGTATTACAACAGGAATCATTAATTAAATTATAATCAAAGGCGACGGTTGGCAGGGGTAGATTTTTACTTATTTTACTCTTCAAAACAGTGCTCTTACTATAACCAATACATGATTCAGGTAGATTTATAATACCAGTGCCAACTATGGAATTTTCTTCATTTGATTCTGATTTTAAACATTCAATTGTTATTTTAACAGGTTCTGTTTGGACAAATATCCATTTGTTATCCTTTAATTTCTTCCATATATCTACTTTTCCATATATAAATTTGGTTTCGCATTGAGAAGGAATCTCTCTTATAATTTTTGATAGTAATTCACTTTCACAGGTAATTTTGGTATCTGTTGTATACACATTTGCGGCATTACAAACATAATATTTATAGTTAATAATTAAACAATTGTTCAAACTCTCCAGATCAAAATAATGACTTTTATCAATAGTAACTGCGATATATTTCGCACTGGGTATAATTAAACTAAATGTATTTGGGTTGCTAAGACTATGTGGTATGGGTAATGGGATATTGTGATAAAGGTTAAATTCTTTAATGGAGACTAATGGAATCTGTAATATAAAAGTTAACCTTCCTTTACTATAATATGATGATACTTTGGATATATCCATAATTATATGAATCATATCAATTTCTAGTGGATCGGGTAATTCCAGGTCTTGGGGTAAATGTCTGAAGCTATCGATAAGTTCCTTATGAAGTTGATTCGGCGTTATTACAGAAGGATGCAGTTTATTAATACTACTAAACATTATGGAATTTATTATATCTTCTAGTTGGAAGGATAGTGTAATTATTGACATTTCAAGGCTATTAAAAACATTATCTATAATATTTTGTAAATGAAATCTTTCCATGGTACTCGTAATATTGCTTAATATTAAAGAGAATTTATCGAATGCCTCATTTAATTTATATTCATTCTGTTGAATTGTCAATAAAGTTTCATTAAATTTATTAATTACAGAGTTCGTGACCAATATATTTTCCTTTACTAAAGATGACAATTTCTTTTCATTATTTAATACTGAATCGATTGCCTTATCAAATACAATAGCATCATTTTCGTCTAAAGTTCCAAAAAGATATTTCATTATTGATCCGACTCCTGCAAACCAGGCACTTCTTTTAGCTTTTGTTTCTATCAAATGAGAAATGGCAGAATACTGTTTTACAATTTCTTTAAATCTTAATTCTAGAGGTTCAAAATTATCAAAACAATTCATATCTACCCAAGATTCTTTACATGATTTCTTAACTAAGTTTATTACAGAATTAATATTATCAATATGTGGTTTAATAAATGATATATCTAATGGAATAAGTACATTGAGTTGTCCTTCAATTATTTTTACATTACCCAGATAATCAAAGTATATTCCGGGGCTCTTGGTTATTTGTTGGATGAGCTCTGGATGAGTTTGTGCAGTAACACTGAAAATATATACAGTATTACAATTGTAAACTATTCTATTCTTATTTTATAAACTTATACTCTAAATAAAAGAATAATAAAAAATATGATCATCAATGATCACGGCATACTGCCGGGTGAATTAGCCAATTTAACTTGGTCATAGTGGTGTGTGACATGACGTCTATTTATCAACAAGGATAAGGTGTTGTTACCAAGTATTTTTACGACTTTGTATGGTCCTTTCCATACTGGTGAGAGCGCTTTACGCATCCTCAAATGATTTTTGAGATATACGTAATCTCCAACTTTATATTGTTGCGGTCTTGTGTGTTTGTCGTAATATTCTTTAGATGTCGTTTTAGATCGTCTTATGTTCACAAGGGCTTTGTCACGGGATAATTTCAATCTATTTTGAAGCATTTTGACATATTCAGGATATGTTGCTCCAGGTGATTCTTCAAATATGGAATTTGGAATATAAGGTTTATGTCCAAACATCAATTCGAATGGTGTATAATGAGTTGTGCAATGGACCGAGGTGTTATAGGCCAACATTGCTGTATAAACGTAACGAGGCCAATCAGTTTGCCCTTCGTTGACAAATGATTTTAAGTATTCTTTTAAAGTCGAATGACTTCTTTCTAATGCACCTTGTGTTTGTGGATGATATGGTGATGACCACAGTTGTTTGATTTTTAAGAACTGACAAGTTTTCTGGAATAATTCGGCTGTAAAATTTGTTCCTTGATCTGTCAAAATGATCTTTGGTATTCCAAACATAGATATAAAGTGAAGAAGACATTCACTTGTTTCTTCTGCAGTTGTGCTACGTATGGGGTAAGCTACTGAAAATTTGGTTAAATCATCTTGAAGTGTTAGTATGTATTTTAATTTAGCCAGTCCTGATTCTGGTAATGGTCCTACTATATCCAAACTGAGACGTTGCCAGGGTGCTGTAGAAGTACTAGTTATCTGCATTGGAGCTCTGTTAATTCTTCTTAGAGCTTTGTTCTCTTGACACAATTTACATGCTTTAACATAAGCTTCTATGTCGTTGCGCATTCCCTTCCAATAATATAAATCTTTGATTCGGTTATACATTCTGACTGAACCTAGGTGTCCGGCAATGGGGATGTCATAGTTGTCATGGAGTACCTTTTTAATTTCAGCTGGTGCGGGATATATTACGCTGTTATGGTATACATTTATTTTAATCCCGGTATCATTGAACAAATACAATAATATGTTATAAATTTTTGTGAAGTTATGTCTTTCAAATGGATTTCCGAAATCAGAAATACTGATTTTATCCGTTTCTCCAAAGATTAGCAATCTGTTTCTGACGTGTTTTATGGTTTCAAAAATTTCCGAATAACTTGCTTGATCGAAGTGATGCACTTTTGTGAACATTAAATAACAAGTTTTATTATTTAATTCTGTTTGGAGGAAGGAATGTAATTGTTTTTCTGATTCTATTAATTCTTGAGAATTTGGTCTATTGTTTAGGATTTGTTCAACATACGGATTTGATTCATCTAAGTCGATGGATGTGGGAACCAAAAGAATTTTGTCTGAGGATTTTAGAAGGCTTTCATTGTGCTCATAAAGGACATTGAACAGCTCCCATACAAAGTTCGCCTAAGAACCAACAGTCATAAAATAGTGATTAATGGGTTCAAAATGACCTCTTCATATCCCTGAAAGCAGAATAAAACAAGGGACACTTCTGAGAATTTATTTAATAACAAAAATCTTTTCGATTTTGAGGTTATATTTTACCCCTCCAGTGGCTGTTTCGATTTTGGGTTTATTTCAAAATAACTATAAATGTTTAGGTGTATAAATATTTATGGTTTAGGTAAGTAGATAGGTAATCATTTTACCTATTTGGTACCTACTCAGTACAATCTTTTGATTGTTCTATCTCTGTTCATAGACAACTAAATAGATCTATCTACAAAAGACAATTGCACAGAGAACCTACAACATAGACTTTAAAGAAAACAAATACGATGATGTTCCATCTCACTCGAACGCTAAGATAAGCTGTATTTGTTTCTCGCTCGCAATGTTGTGTTTGTTCTACTCTTTTTTTTAAAATCTAAGCTCCTGACCAGCGCTTTAACGTGTTGTACTTAGCTCTTTAAGCTACTTGAGCTGTTATTACATCCTTGGGTTCAAGCGCTGAAAGCGATTATTGGATTTTGATCGATAAACGGAAATGCGCCAGTGACGACGTAAATCTATGCGGAAAAGTACAGAAATCAATGAAGAATCTTATTAATTATATTTAATTATTCTGAAGTGTCCGTGAAATTCTAGTATTTGGAGTAAATAATTTAAAATATGATAAGAATTACTATATATGTCAAACAAATGTTGATTCGTAGGCGAATTATGACAATGTCCTTTCTGTGTTAAATGTTTTATTTTTATTTGACATAATTTTGAGGAAAGTGGAATAATCATCGGTTGACGGGCTTAGTGATTCGAGAAAAGATCTTTGTTTGTTTGATACTGAAGTTGATGGTGTATCAGGGGATTGTTGATTGTTTAATTCTGGGTTTGGTTCATCATGAAACAATTCGGGGAGATTATTGGGTGATGGTAATTGTTGGTTTAAAGGATCAGAGATTGGAATATGATCATCTGTATCGGAAATAACATCATCTAATTTAAAAGATGATGGTGAAATCAGCAGTTCATCAAGATCTCTATCTATGTTTTCAGGATTAATCTGAGTTGGATTTTGAGGTGATGATGGGGTTCCTTCATTTGCATAAATTTTTATTGGGTTAACTGGGTATCTAGATAACGCATCAGCGTTTGAATTGATTTTGCCTTTTTTATATTTGATGTCATAGTTATACTCTTCTAATTTCAATCTCCACCTAATAAGTCTGGATCCTGGGTCTTTACAGTTAAATAACCACTGGAGGGGTTTGTGGTCGGTGATGATGGTAAAAGTCCTACCATAAAGGTATGGTCTAAAAGTTTTAGTACCAAAAACTATTGCAAGACATTCTTTTTCAGTTACACTGTAGTTACATTCAGCTTTATTTAAAGTTCTGGATGCATAGGCAATGGGACGGTCGCTTCCTATTGGACCTTGGGATAGTATTGCTGAAATTGCTTGATTTGAAGCGTCACAGGTAAGGAGAAAAGGTTTGGTAAAGTCAGGATAGGCCAAAATAGGTGCTGATGTTAATGCTTTCTTTAAATTTTCAAATGCCAATTGTTGTTCGTTTTTCCAATTAAATTCAACATTCTTCTTTAAGAGGTTTGTAAGAGGTTAAGCAATTTTTGATATGTTCGGGATGAAACGTCTGTAATAGGATACTAGTCCTAGAAAGGATTTAACGTCTTTGGGACATTTTGGAGTAGGGAATTCTTGTACTGCTTTGGTCTTTTCTGGATTTGGTTTCACACCTTCGTCAGTTATGATGTGACCCAAGTATGACACTTCTTTGCGTAGAAACTCACACTTATCAGGTTGTAATTTTAAATTAAAGGATCTAAGTCTGTCAAAGACATTTGAAAGGTTTTTGATGTGAGTATTAAGGTCGAATGAGTAAATGACTATGTCGTCAAGGTAAACGAAGCACTGAATTCCTTGAAGACCTGAAAGGGCAGTATTCATTAATCTCTGAAATGTGGCTGGGGCATTTTTTAGACCAAATGGCATACGGGTAAATTCGAAATGTCCTTGAGGGACTGAAAATGCGGATTTAGCAGCATCCTTTTCCGCTACTTTAATTTGATGAAACCCAGAAGCGAGGTCTAGGGTACTGAAGTATTTGGATTTTCCTAACTGATCCAGAATTTCGGAAATGTTTGGAATGGGATAGGAGTCACCTATTGTGATATCGTTTAGTTTTCGATAATCAATGACCACTCGCCATTTGCGTTGTCCAGATGCATCTAATTTCTTGGGGACGATCCAAATTGGGGATGACCAAGGGGATGTAGATGGTTTAATAATCCCATCTTCCAGCATTTTGTTTATTTGGGAATTTACTTCCTTTTTATGTACTTCAGGGAATCTGTAAGATTTGGTATTAATGGGATTGGAAGATGTCGTAATTATCTCATGTTGTATCGCATCGGTGCATGTTAATTTGTCACCAGGGAGATGGAAGATGTCGGAATACTGAGAGCAGACTTCGTAGAGACTTTCTGCTTCTTCTTCATTTAAATGAGATGTTCTCAATAATTTAAGAACTTCTTCTGTTCTTTTTGAGGTTTCGTTGAAATTGTTGTTTACTAAAGTAACGTTGTTGGGAACATTTTCCAATCTTAATTTTAAATTTGGTTTAATGGTTACCGGTTTTTCTGAAAGATTTACTATTGTAACGTTAACACAACCGTTGGGTTTTACTTTCACGATTGAATTTGCAAAAATTACTTTTTCAGAAATTTTCCTATCTAAGATTAAACCTTCTTTGATGTCCGGATTTATTACGCTACACTCAATTACAGTTTCTGATCGGGGTTTGATGGTTAATTTTGGTTCTTTGAAAATAAGGTAAGCTTTATGTTCGTTAATTTCAAAACTGTTTGTACTATAATTTAGTTGGGCATTATAGGTCATGAAAAGGTCTGTTCCGATTATTCCATCATAGGGTAGTGTCAAATTTTCAAAAACATGGAATTTGTGAGTTATTAATTTTGTCCCGATTTTTAATTTCAAATTTACGAATCCAATACTTTTAATTGGTGTACCTTCTTTAGTATCAATACCTTTAATAAGAACGTCATCTGGGTGTACCTTTAGGGTATTGGTTAAAGACGATCTTTTGACCAAACAGATAGATGCGCCCGTGTCTAGGAGTAGTGACAGAGGTCTGCTACTTCCAGATGTTTCTAGTAGTACGTGAGGTAAGTACCTGTCGTCTTTATTTTTTATATTAAAAACTTTATTCGTGCCGCTTTGGGGTTTTTGGTTTTGTCTCGACCGGCACGGTGACGAGACTCCTACTCGTTTAAATTGTTGTCGTCATTGTCTTGATCGTTTTCATCATAGTAGTCCACGGTATCATAGGATTGTTCTGGCTCAGGTGGTGCAGAGCAATTAGTTTCTTCTGTTTCGCAATAGTATTCTTCAGGTTGGATGTTATCTTCTACGAAATTTATTCGCTGCCTGTTATTGTTGAAGTTAGAGTGTTGAGGGTTTGATTTAAAATTTTGAGTTGTCGTACCTCTTTGAATAAATGAGTTGTTGGGGCCTTGAGGAGGCCTAACAAAATTTTGATGAGGATGGCCTTGGAATTGCCGTGGAATGTATTGGCTTTGACCTTGGAATGGTCTGTTATACTGAGGTTGAGAAGGTTTGAAATTCGTGTTATAGTTATTCGATGACCCTTGCGGAGACCTGAAGGGTCTTTGAGAAGTACTGAATTTATTATTATTATTCAATGGTTTTTTCTCCTTTTGAGAATTTTCCGGTTTACGGTATAAGGTTTGCTGTATTTTTTCTTCTGAAATTGCAAATCCGATAGCCTCATTTAAATTTTTGGGTGATTTACACCTCACGATGTTGGAAATACGTGGGTGTAAACCCATGAGGAAGTGATGGAGAGCGAGGTCTTCCATAGCTGCAGTTCTTCCAGCAATCTCTAGTTTTTTCGTAGGGTTAAGTGAAATTTCCGTTAACAATTGTGTTAATATAGTTTCAATACGAGTGGAAAATTGTACCACTGTTTCAGCTAACTGTTGTTTGCATTCCTGTAAATCGGTTATTAGGTGAGAATAATGTTTCCTTTGGCTGAATTGGAGTTTAAGGAAATCTTTCAATTGTTCATAATTTTGGAAATCTTTGATTGATGCAGCTACTTCTGCTTTTCCCTGGCTGACTTAAAATGTATTTAAAAAGAATTGGTCTTTGGCTATCATTCGCCAATTCATAAGCATTGTTGCAGTTCGTAAGAAAGGAGTTTATTGTTTCTCTGGAACCATCATATGGTTTAATAAATTTTAAAAGAATATTTAAGTCAACTTCTGGTTTGACTCGCACAGCAGGGGAAGGAGTTTTTGAGTCTCCCTCAGGAGCAGGCATGATTGGAATTTCAATATTTAAATTTTTCGGCATGATAAACCAATAAAATTAAATTGTTAATTCACCAAAATGTTAGGATTAAATTGTCAATTACAATTAACACTTTAAACTTAATTTAATTGAATGCAATACAATTTAATAATTTTAGTATAAATTTTATAGATCAAATTACATTAAGTTGTTAATTACACAAGTTATTAATCGAATGTACACCGGTGTGGTGATACCTTTACTCAATTTTACGAGTATATTATAAACAATGAAACGTTGAATATTGTATAAACAATTTATCTTATTAGATTAATTAGAAGTAAGTATACCATCAGGAAATACAGTTCATAAATATTTATTTTACGTGTGGCTTCTTAGAATTAAAAGTATAAACACTCACTGTTCGTTTATCATTAACACGGCGATAAGCATGCAGGTGCAGCGACGTTGCATCGTCGAGTTATTTCTTGTAAAAACAATAGGCGACGGCCGGACCTCCAACCGAATTTCCAACTTAGTGGTCACAGGATGTACCTGGGTCTGCGCCGGGCGGGCTAACAGACACTTCACGTTGATGGGGTCTTCTGCCGAATTACGGCCACAGATTTAAACACTTTTCTGCTGTTCCCAGCAGTTTTTCTTTTATCAAATTAGTTTTCACTTAGCACTTTTGCACTTTTCCACTGTTCCCAGCGGCTATTTATTTAACGTGAGCCACACGGAGTTGAGGAGTCCGTTTTTATTTTGATTTTATATGACGATTTTTACGCTGGAATGCCCGGATCCCACCGCTGCCACCAAAATATGTTATGCGTGCCGAGAATTTAGTCTTTTTAAAAAAAAGATTTATTTCACACACAAATAAATTTAATTACTTTTCAATTCACAATAATTATAATAACTTTGAAATACAAATTAACGGATCCGAGCAACGGAATAAACGTGCTATTTGGAATACGGACTGCCTCGAACTGCCACTTCATGCCGCAATGGGTTTATATAGGTTTTTATTACATCATCTCGAAAAGGAGGGGATGGAGGTTACCGCGTCAACGTTAGTCAGCAGTAACCCTTACATTTAAAGTATATAACAGGACGATAGATTTACGTGGTAACGTCATAATTGGCCTCTATGTCGTTTCTTTTATCGTGCCTCTCTATTGCTTGTTGCGCGCTCTCGCTTGCACGCACAGGCTCAGGTGGAACGTTACGCGGAACGTTACTATTTTTACGTTGCTGGTGTTCATCAATTTATTAAACGTTATCACGTCAATAAAGTACTGTAGTCAAATTACTATAGATACTTATAGCATGTACCTAATTAAAAAACCGTGACGTATTTCACAGTGGAGACAAGCCGATCCACGTACCATATCGATTATCCATTTTTTCAACCGTTTATTCGAGCTATCTCAACGTCAACGCGGGCCCATAAAATGTTGCTGTTTAGAGTTGAACATGGCATGGGTTCCTGACATGCCATGCCGCGATAAACTTAACTCCCTCATTACCGACCGATGCTCGGCAATTATGGACGATTATGGGACGATTTTTCCGTAAATGGGTTTATTAAAAAAAATTGGGAAAATATCTGTAACGATTTATCTTTTATCATTTTATTTTACGACGCCTTATATCATCAACGGTTGATAAGAGCAGATGTTTATTTTGCATTTCTCAACAACCTGTCTGTACATGGATTGGTTTACTAGAGGAAGAAATTTAACGTTACGTTCGTCGAAGAAAGTGTTGGAAAGTTCTGTGTGGTGTTTCATGTGGGCAGTCTTCCTGCATATTTTACCATACAGAATCATTTAAAGTAGCGGAATATAGCAAAAAAAATATTTAATCTTTCCTACTAAAACTTTGAGATGTCTACAAAAGCTAATTTATTACCACATTTGTAATAGTTTTTATCGAGCCAAACCTGGTAAAGAAATAATGGTTAGGTAGTAGGTACTACTGCTTAATTCACGAAAAAAACATTTCTTATTTTCAAAGTTTCGTTTAAACAACCTGCTTCTGTCTTTCTAAATTACACGAATAACTCTAATAAAGCCCTGCAAAAGCCATCCGAATAAGTACAGTTCGTATAATAACACCATTTAACCAATTCCTGTTAAACAATAATGCTTAACTGGAGCACTTAGCCCGAACTTTGTGTGCACGTGTTCTGAAACTTAAAGCACTTAATACGGAGCTTAGCTTTAACTTATAATGTAATGCAAGTTTGACATGCAAATGTTTTAAAGTTACACGTTCCGCCGAGTAATATATGGCCCTCAAAAGTTCGCCCGTGGTTAAAACATGTTATGTTTTGCCATATTTTTGCTGTCGTGACAGTAGAAAATATGCAGTTTGTGCAGTCGTGTTTATACATAAGGAACAGAATCCTATGTTTCCTTCCTTAATTTAATTTTAAATCACGCCCTTACACATCAGTTTATTCGTGTTCTTCTCAGCGAAGCCTTTATTAGATATCTATACCGAATGGCGTAGCGGTAGCAAACCTGCCGTCTGCGTCAGAGGTCGTGGGTTCGATTCCCTGGTAAATGTTTGTGTCATGACCATGAATGTTTTCCAGTGTCTGGGTGTTTTGCAATATATTACTCCTATGCTTTTGTTATAATATGCTGTAACTTTCTATTTTGGTTCTCGTATATCTCTACATATTATTGTACATAAATGTATTTACATAGAATAAAACATTTATTTGTCGGCGAGGGCGGGCTGTGCAAATCCGGAGAGATCGCGCCTAGACGGAGCGCATCGCTTACAGTCACCGGTTAATTAACCAGATTGCATTTATATGGATTCCGCATAAATCAAGGCCGTGTCGTGTCGGGGGCGGGGCGAATTCCCCCGGTGGCCGACTCTGAAACGAGCGTTTACTGCCAATTAATTAAAAAAATATTTATCAAAAAAAAAGACAAAAGGATAAGGGGTCATATACTTAAACTATTTCGCAATTCTTTCCTGATTTCTAAGTATTGCAATCTCCAAAAAATACCCCAATATTGGAGTGATATCCTAGCATACTTTTACACAGATGTTGAGAACGTTTCCATATTTGTGGTGTGTATCAGGATATTATATTGTAGTGTTTTAATAATAATTATTTGTTTATCAGGAATTTATGAATAGATTTAATGACGAGTTTAATGGTCAGATGTAATGCTCTGGACTCAAAGGAGGTTGACTTAAAGACTTTTGGCTTCAGGGATTAAATATTTCATGACATAAAAATACAAAATTTCCTGAATAAAAATGATCCTGGATTATAGGATACGGAACTGCCTACAATATACGACAGATATAAGACCGACAGTTAGACTAATAAAAGATTTTTTATGAACGTCTCGAAATCTCAGCTTTAATGGCCCAACTAGTATTCGTAGACGTTCGTGAATTAGTTCTATAGTGAAGTTACGAACGCATTTTCTTCCTTTCATTGCAGGGTTTCAGGAAAATTATCCCTTCGTAGTCGATATTATCCCTAGGGATGATATCTTCATACAGAACTACAAATTTGTGTTCAGTTATCGTATTAATTATATTAATAATGTAAACGTTTATCTATTTATTTCTTAAATATATTATTGTAAAGTATAATGTTATTAATTATTGTAATTGAGAATTTAGCTGAGTCTCTTTAGAACGTTTTTAAAATGCCCTACCTATTCAGCGTTATTCAAAGAGTACCTACAAAGTTTTTAATCTATAGCAGAATTTTATTCTACTTATTACCTTGAAAATTTTACAGGCTTTAAAGTTTGCGTTTTAGGTCAGAGCTTGTTCTTTTACAAATAAACACGAATTACGAACTTTCGCAAATTAAATTTTATTTCAAAGGGCGAAGGGAAATCTCTGCTGCGGAAAATATGAAAATGGCGTCGACTCCCTAATTGGTGACACTTCAAGCCTGCCTATTATTGGTTCGAGCACAGTTTCCTATTTCTAGGGAATTCGACGGGAAAAGTTTTATAGAAATGGGGCTTATAATAATCGCTAGGAGCTAGGGTTAGCTGCATTGGGTCTAACGACTTGCATTGTTTTGAGGGAAGTATTTAAATTCTGAACTAGTAATGACCTAGGGTGATAAATGAATGTAATGAATGTAAGAGTACAAGTACGTATAAGCATGATTTTACATTTGCGTACTTTTTGATACAAAGTTCCTTTTCGGGCTACATGAAAGACAATGTTTTTTTCAGTAGACCCCATATTACTCTCCTTGTATAGTAGCAGTAGTAGTAGGTAACCGAAGTGGGCGGGAACGCCCACCGAGAGGGATAATTACGGCGGCAAATCCCTCTCGCAGGAGACGCACCGGTTGCTGGGGTGCGTACACCTTCCTTCGGCGACCGGTGCCGGCCTGCGGGTGACGTACGTAAGGGGTTCTGGCGTCCGTCACCCAAATTCCATCGGCAGGCCGAGGTGGGGGCGTGACCCGTTCGGGACGCGCCTCCCAGGAGGGTCGGCAGCAGCGACGGGACCTGCCGCTCAGATGGCGGGTCGGGGCCTGGCGCGGTGAATACGCAAGTGAATCCCGTACGCCAACGAAGTCCGTCGTGGCAAGCGACAGGTTTTAGTGGGTGCAAGCCCCACATAACCCCTCCGTTTCTCCTGACGAAGGAGTTAGGCATTTCCTGTCATTTAAAAAAAAAGGTAAGTGAGCCTTCTGGCTTCTGCATCATCATCTCGCTGCTTTATGCTACGGAATTCTTCGTGTGCGAGTCCGACTCGTCCTTGGCCGATTCTTATTTTTCTTTATAACAGTAGACCTCTAGAAACAGTCCCCAAACCTCACCGGCCTGTAGAGGATGTTCATCGTCTGGGTCGACGATGATGGCAATACTACATACTTCATAACAAGTATAGATGCAACCAAAAATGTAAACATACAATTATTTCAGTTCATTCCATACAGTAGTTCCGTACCATTATCTATAAAAAAATTACGTTTGTTGTATGAGGGGGGGCTCTCATACAACAGACGTAATTTTAAATATTTGTTTTTTTAAGTGAATATATCAAACATTTCTGAATATTTCAAGCATCTTCCTATTGTCATTATCAATATCGAGCAAAGCGAACAAAAATCACTTTTGTTATAGAGGAGGCCTTTATACATAATTTATTCTGTTTTTAGGGTTCCGTAGCCGAATGGCAAAAAACGGAACCCTTATAAATTCGTCATGTCTGTCTGTCCGTCTGTCCGTCTGTCCGTCTGTCCGTCTGTCCGTCTGTCCCTCTGTCCGTCCGTATGTCACAGCCACTTTTTTCCGAAACTATAAGAGCTATACTGTTGAAACTTGGTAAGTAGATGTATTCTGTGAACCGCATTAAGGTTTTTACACAAAATTTAAAAAAAGTAATAAATTTTGGGGGTGCCCCATACTTAGAACTGAAACTCAAAAATTTTTTTTTCATCAAACCCATATGTCTGGGGTTTCTATGGATAGGTCTTCAAAAATGATACTAAGGTTTCTAATATCATTTTTTTCTAAAATGAATAGCTTGCGCGAGAGACACTTCCAAAGTGGTAAAATGTGTGTCCCCCCCCCTGTAACTTCTAAAATAAGAGTATGATAAAACTAAAAAAAATACATGATGTACATTACCATGCAAACTTCCACCGATAATTGGTTTGAACGAGATCTAATAAGTAGTTTTTTGATATTCACAATAAAACCTCTAAAAACAAAGTTAGTTTTGCGGTTCGATAAGAAAAGTGGTTTTTATGGTTTTATTCCTCCGGTTGTAGTACGGAACCCTCAGTGCGCGAGTCCGACTCGCACTTGACAGGTTTTAGTATTTGTTGATATAGCGGCAACAGAAATATATCATCTGTGAAAATTTCAGCTGTCTAACTATCACGGTTCAAGCGATACTGCCTGGTGAAAAATGGAGGGATGGATGGAAAGACGGCCGGCGAAGTGTCAATAATAGGGTCCCGTTTTTACACTTTGGGTACGGAACCTTAAAAACAATGCGAAATATATTCACTGTGGCGAGTATCGAGAGGTTTCGGAGTCGACAATGATGTGATATGTGATTATATTTTTGGTAAGTATATAATGATTATATCAAAGCAAACGCCACATATGGTTTTCTAAATAATATCAAAGTGACAGGGAGTTTGGCGTGTGGTTCTCAAAATAATGAGCTCAGTAGCGGTCACAAGTGAAAATTTATTTCACCTTAGAAAATAGGGCAATTAAGCCAGCGTACGGTCTTTAAGGGCATAATTAAGGACCTCACGAAACGGCGGATGAGTGAGACAGGTTTATGTACGTGGCTTGTGTTAGAGTGAGAAAAAGTATTTGTAAGTACCATTGATATTAATAAGTGCATTGAATACGCAGTGAGAAATTATGTATACAGCATATTATTAAATCAGCGGCAAAATCATCCAGAAATATAATGGATTAAATGCTTTCGGCTCTGTATCAATGATATTAACAAAATCTACGACTTTTAAAAATCCAGTATTATGAAATTCTTCGTTCATTGGTCTGCATTTACTTGGACTATCTACTAGTAGGGAATAGTGCAAGTTTTATCAAAAGTGGTTCAGCTATTTAGAAAGTGCGACTGATAGGTACCTACGTAAGAAAAAAGATAAACACAACACACATTACAAATATAACATGTGGAGCAAACCATAATCAAAAGCCGACATTGGGTCATTTATATATCTAGACACATTGTTTTTCAAAATGGTTGGGTGTTTCTTTGAATGGGTATAATAATATCTACGGTGAATTATATAAATTGTATTTTTTAATGAAATGCCACCTAATTAAGTCAGAATTTCAAATATCTTACTATACATTACATAATTAGCGTTAACGACTTTGATATTTTTACAATTTTGAAAATTTTTGCCCTTGGCGAAATTTTATTTATGAATTTCGAGCAACTTTTTACATTGATGGTACATACTTAATTATAAATTTCGTCTTTAAGTATTTTAGTCATAATTAGATTTAGTTATATCAGTTGTCCTATCACATCAAATTTCGTATTTATGCACATATTATGTGTGTGTGTTTATTACTTCTTAACGCCGCAACTACTAAACCGATTTAGTTTAAATTTAGAATGGAGATAGATTATTTCCTAGTTTAAAGAATATGCTACTCTTTAATCGATTCCATGATTCCACGATTTCGGAAATTCCATAGTTCGCATTCTCTTGGTGAAAACCCAAATTTCTCGTAGGCGTAGCCGCGGCTAAGAGTTAGCATTATACTAATTAGTACATTCGTGAAACACTCAGACCGTATTAGACCGGAGAGGCGTATCCGTGAAATCACGCTAAAACGCGTTTTAAAATAATGAAAAAGATCAAGGCAACGCACAGAGAGCATTCATATTAACTAATTAACACCCGGCGCGCCTCGGGGGTCGTGGGTTCAATTCCTGCAACGAGCGCGGCTGTCTGTACTGCGCATTGTTCCTCCCCCCACAAAGGGTACTAACGAGGTGGGGTGTGCTTTTTACCTGACTGACGTACGCGTGTTGATAAACTGGGATTTACTAACTATATAACCTATGCCTACCTATGTTTTACAGGTTTCATACATCAACAACAAAAATGACGATCGAATCCTTTCTTCTGCGACGGAGGTCGTGGGTTCGATTCCCACAACTGGTGTGATGAGCATGAATGCTTTTTTCTGTGGCTAAGTGTTTTCCCATATACAGCATTAAATAATAAATACCAAAACACTCTCGGCCTGTAATTCCTTTCATTGAAAATTGCAACTTTAGTTCTACAACTTTTCTGTATTCAGTTTTTACTCAAAATTCATGTAAAAAAATTGTTGGTTAAATTAGGCTCTAGACGGCAGCCTCTATCCAGATGGACTTCGCGGGAAGTCGCTGATGGATGCAAGTTGCGCAGGACCGTGTGGTATGTAAAAATTATTTCAGGAGGCCTTTGTCCAGCTGTGGACGACTGGACGTCCGTCGGCTGAAACGAACGAACGAACGAACCCTCGGCTAATATTATGTTGCCGTACTCTTTACTTTAAGAGTCAAAAACACATTCGCAGTTCCTCCGGTGCTGTAAATTCCCACGGGCGGCGGTGATCACTTACCATTAAGTGAGACGCTTTCACGTTTGCTATAGCACGGTCGCGGAACACGAAGAATTTCGTACATTAATCTGTTACTACCTGTCTCTGCCACTCCCGCGTCAAAATAATGCGGTCACGCTCGCACAGGACGGGGTCATTGCATGGCGGGTTCCGCCACCGTGCTATAGCAATATATTTAAAAAAAGTTCACGGATGAAGTGTACAAGTAAAGTGCGGCTCAAGCAACTGATTATACAAAATGCATGGCCGGGGCATCGAATTGACGTATTAGAGTAAGTTAATCCACCCTCGTACCCGTTGAAAAGATTTCCCCCGGGCATGCGAGCCGCCCGGCCGACACGGTCCAAGGCATAAGAGCCATGAAATTAATACTCAGATTATTTTACACTCTGCAAGTGCTATGTAATACTTCGCTGCGATCTCACCAGATTGTAAGTGATGATGTAGCCGAAGATGTTATCGTTCTAACTTGGAAGGCGTAAGTCACTCATCTCTAAATATTTCTACACAGCATCGCACCAGAACGCTAGATCGCTTGGCGGTGCGTCTTTGCTGGTAGGATGTTAGCAGCCTCCGATCAGATAAAATGATTTTGGTGTTGGCTCCTCTCAGAACAGTTTTAGTTTTAGTTACAATATACTTCCTTCTGTGGTCCCAGGTCATACGAGCCATGAAATTAATACTCAGTTTTTTTTAAACTCTACAAGTTAGTACTTGACTGCGATCTCACCAGGTGGTAAGTGGTGATACAGTCGAAGGTATTATCGTACAATATTGGAAGGCGTAAGTAACTAAATTCCGGTCGCGGAGCACGAAGAATTTCGTACATTAACCTGTTACTACCTGTCTCTGTCACTCCCGCGTCAAAATAATGCGGTCACGCTCGCACAGGATGGTGTCATTGCATCTGTGCGAGCGTGACCGCATTATTTTGACGCGGGAGTGACAGAGACAGGTAGTAACAGGTTAATGTACGAAATTCTTCGTGCTCCGCGACCGTGCTTTAACCTCTATCGGTTTCTAGACGGCATCACGCCGGAACTGTATATCGCTTGCCTCTGCTGGGAGAGTAGTTAATTAACCACGGTCAGTCTCTCACTAGACCAGACCAGTGAGTGGGCTGATTCTGTATCGTTAAGTTTGTTAGTTAGTAATCCTCAATGGGTTATTAACTGAGAAAACGTAGACAAAAATTCTACGTTTGTATTCTTTTTGCACAAATTAGCAACTAGCATGTTATATGCGGACATGATACTATACCAACGAATCAAAATCAGCCCACTACTGACCAGTCTCACTTATCACGTGACCGTCCCGGCTACAAGTAGGGGGGACGGGGTCGCGAACTGAATTGCATTTTTGTGTCAGCGCTAGAGTCGCTATTTCTTTAAATCATCGTGCGGAGTAAGCCTTTTGTACTTGTACTATTTAGTGTTCCGTGCCACTTAGCCAATTTAGAAATTAAAAAATTCTAAAGTACCTAGCCCGTGGCGAGAAAACCATGACCTCCAGTGACTCGGATCCGAGCGTGCTTTATGCGAATCGAAATTTATTCAATGACTTGTGCTAGCTAGGGCATGCAGAACCGGTTCCGGTTCTTAATTTTAAATTCCCGGTTCTGCAACGAGCTCAGAACCGGATACCCGGGATTTCCCGGTTCTTGGTAAAAAAAGTTTTATTATTTTAATTAAAAGCATTTTTTTAATATTCCTACAAAAGACATGATATTACATCCTATTACGATTTATAGTAAACATAAAGTAGAAAATTCTTTCCAGAAAAGCGAATTAAAATGCCACTACAAAGAGTGAAATAACTTTTAATGTATACCAATTTGATGAGTGAAACTGTGTAATATTAGGATCCGAAAAATAGCTGCAGTTCCAGTCTGCGATCTTACAGTCAATTACCGTTTACAATTACTTTGTTTTACGGGAGGATAAAATACGTAATAATTGGATTTTTTAAAGAACCGGGAGAACCGGGTAGTCATATTCAGAACCGGTTTTTTTAAGACCTTAAATATCCCGGGATTTCCCGGGATTTTAAGAACCGGGAAATCCCGGGTGCATGCCCTAGTGCTAGCCCCGCAGAAGCTTATGACTCGCGGCAGCCGCCGACGGAAGGCCGGAGTAATATTTGAAGCGCGTCGAAATGATCGCTCCGCCTGGTTCGCATTCAGCACGCGTTTTGAGGTGACATTTTAAAACCCGCCTTTTATTCACGCGCTCTTATACTATAACCCTTTATGTTTTCCCCGTTGATTTATATTCGCAGATCATACGTTGGTATATCCACATAAATTATGAGCACAGTAGACATATACTCTGGACAGGGCGGACGGCGCGAAAAAATGACACCATTTTATCGGTGCCAAAAATGCTTGTTTTGCCACCAACAGTAAGGCCAGGCTGTAGTTCGCTCGCAGCCACCTATAGAATTCTGACAAATGGCGCTAGTGTTTGCTCGTACGTAAAAAGTTTACGTAAATCGTTGGGATGCTTATAATTAATCTAAGTTTTCTTATGAGCACACATTTTTAAGTTGAGAGTGATGAGCACACATTTCTTTTAACGATTCGTTGGTACTGAAAGTTTATTAAATTCACATCTTTATTTTCAAGTTTTTATTGTTTATCTTATAGTTTCTGAAAATACAACAAATTATGGCATCGCTTACTTTGGGGCTAGATTGTGATGTGTGTAACGCCTGATATATATATTCATTTTAAAAAATCCTAATTCCGTGACGGGATTTGAATCCAAAACAACTCTTTTAAATACGAGTATCCCGTAAGTGTGTCTTTGTAATCCCGTCGAAGGCGTCAAAAGATGATGAGGAGGTTATACCACTACGCTTATATCTAAAGACAAACGGAATTTTCCGAATGTAAAACAAAGCTCCATAATATTACAAACATTGAGCAGGGCAAGGCATGCTGCCCGCGAGGGAGCAAGCCGGTAATTGTAAGCCAGACCTCTTCATTCTTTGTTCGTAGCTGAAAGTTAATTAGCGACCATGTATCGCAGGTACTGGCCCTAAAACAATGACTGCTTTAACCGACCACAAGAAAAATGAGGATCTCAATCTATACTTAGACGACCGTTATGAACGTTAAAGAACGCTAAGGATTATCCTTCACACAAATTCAGTTGTCTGTGCGGATTTCATGTGATCAATTAAACTGTGAATAGAGATAGCACAAATTCAGTTGTCTGTGCGGTCATGTGATCAATTAAACTGTGAATAGAGATAGCACAAATTCAGTTGTCTGTGCGGTCATGTGATCAATTAAACTGTGAATAGAGATAGCACAAATTCAGTTGTCTGTGCGGTCATGTGATCAATTAAACTGTGAATAGAGATAGCACAAATTCAGATGTCTGTGCGGTTTTAATTGGATCAATTAGGTACATAAATTGTGAATAGAGATCAATTATTTCAATTTCCGTTTTTTTAAGCAAAATGAGACCTAGAGAAGACACAGTGGAAAAGGGAAGATAAGGTTTATTTAAACTTATAAAAATTAGCGGAAATCGAACCCGAATCTCTCCTTGCATCTCTCATCCCTCATCGCGGCCGCAGCGTGTAATACTTGACCACGATCGCTCATTGCCTAGTGACGAAAATTTTCATCTTCTTTTTCTTTAGGAGCCTTTCGTTCATCCATTGTTGGACAAACGCGTCCTTATAAACATGCCACTTCTTGCGATGTTGGGCTATTCTCGTCCTTACTTTTCCCCAGAAGGTTGTAGTTTTGATGTCGTCAGACCAACGTGTCTGTCATCTGCCGGCGTTTCTGGTACATAGTCTGAAGTCCTTTTATACATTCTTCATAAATTGCCTTCTAAGTGCTCCTAACTCAGTTCTATACAGAACTTTGTCATCTAGCCTCAAAAATTATATCCTCTATAAAAAAACGTACCTAAATAACTAGGTTTATTATTCAAGTCGCTGTATAGTGTACAGTCGTCTTCGTTAACTACACAATAAAACATTTAGGGGTAGTTAGATAATTTTCCCCTATTCACAATTTGCGAGGATCTTAACGGAAATTACTGACGTATTCTTGAGCAAAGTCCAAAGGTTCCTTTGAATTTTGATTTAACGACCTCTGGGACCTCTAATTAGAGAGTAAATTCTTCCCAGACCGAGAATAAATTGAAATTGTCGAATGTCTATTACCATCGCATTACTGCGGGAATTATTCAGAATTTCTGTATAGAATGATAGAAATTCACAAAGCTTTCAATAAGGCCGTGTTCTCGATTCCAAACCCGAAATTATTATTATAATATGAATTGGCATTACTGGTACTACTGGTACTACAAAATTACGTGCACAAAAAACATTAAGTTGCCATTGTAAGTTAACTTATAGAACAAGTAAGATATACTTGTAAAATGAGTTCAATAAATAAATATTTTGATTTGGCTAAAATACCCTATTGTCACCGCTTCTACACACATAACGTATACAAATCTCTACCACACTACACTCCCTACACTCAAGGCCCTCAAGACCTCACCCTATGCAGGGTTGAGCGTACCACTATTTATGACTTAATTACCTTTTCTAATTAACCACCGCCTTCAGATCTCGCGTTGCTAAGATTGCATAAATAAATTCAACCCTGATTTTCGTGAGGCGTTTGCGAAGCGATTTAATTTCCGTTTCCCCGTGTGTATGAGACATTTGTAATTTCTGGTCTTCTCTTATTAAAAGAATCCTAATTCTACTATTAGTTATATGTACTGCTATAAGTTTCTATAATTAGGAAATTAAGATTCATCATAAAAACTCATTGATACCCTCAATTACAATGACGAGCGAATAGCGCGGGCGTAGGGGTAGCGAACCTGCCGACTGCGTCGGAGGTCGTGGGTTCGATTCCCACTACTGGTAAATGTTTGTATGATGAGCATGAATGTTTTCCAGTGTCTGGGTGCTTTTCAATATATTATATTTAAGTATATTACTGAGTAGTATATTATATAAGTATATTATTAAAGTAGTATATTATTTAAGTATATTACTAAGTAAATATATATTTATCAGTTATCTAGTACCCATAACACAAGCTATCGCTTACTTTGGGGCTAGATCGCGATGTGTGTAATGTCCTGAAAAAAATAATAATAGGTTCCCTTAATGATGCAGACAAGGGCTAATAAAAGATAAGGATAGGAAAAAAAAAACTTGGAAATATGTGATTTCACTACACAGGGAATCCTAATGTGGATATCAAAAACGTTTACTTTTCTTTTGATTTCTGAATTTCCCAATCAAGGCAGGGTGGGTAAAGCTAGTATTAAAAATTAAAATATTTCCCTCAACGTAGGAGCAAACTTAAATGGCAGTCAGCAGGCCGTAGGTTGCAGAAGAACCGACAGCCGTTACGGCATTCTGGAGTAGTAACCGCGTAAGTACTGGTAAGCGCGGCTTGGGACGGCTTCCTTGTCCGCTGGACCGACGACCTAGAAAAGGAAAGTGGTAGAACGTTAGGCCAATGTGAAATAAAGATATTTTGAGTTTGAGTTTCAGTTTGATGAAGAAGGAGAAGGAACGTGTGTGGAAGAAGGATTAATACGTATGTAAATCTCTGATAAGAAAACTTTACGTAAATTGTTCGGATGCCCATATCCTGATATGGGCATCCGAACAATTTACGTAAACCTTTTTGGTAGGTATAGGTACAAGCAAGCAGTAGTGCTATCTGTCAAAATTCTAAACGTGGCTGTTGAGCGTGGCCTTATTGTTGGTATTATTGGCACCGATAAACTGACGACATGTTTTCACGCCGTCCGCCCTGTCTAGGGTAAATGTCAATATTATGTAGATACATATAGGTTACATTCTTGAAAAGAGCAAGTACCGAGTTTCTTGCCAGTTCTTCTCGGTGCAAACCTGCTTTCCGAACTAAGCGGTAGAATTGTGACTTTTCAAGGGAGCCTGTAGGATGAGCATATGTGAAAAACATAGATTTTCATTTTCATTATGAGCCGAACTTTCGACCACGTATTCGTACTAGCAAATTACGCCCGACAGTACGCTGTGTCAACAACCGCATTTACTAATAGACATATTTTTCAAATAAATCGCGAACACATATATTATAAGTGTTCATATGTGTATCTCTACACATCAAACGCAACTTTCAATAAATAATAAACACACCCCGTTCAAATAGCGGGAACAGGAAAAAAGAGAAAGCTGAAATAGACACGTAATACCGAGATCATAGTCGAGTAACTTTTCATCGATAAATATTTGCCTGTTACAAACATGCAGTGTGCAATACAAAATACGTGTACCTAACCGTGTCCTCTCTCACCGGATAAGGGTCTATCAAGACATATCAAGGTCCGACGGCGCCGAATTATTTGTATGAAGGTGTCTGTGACGAAATAGTGGTGGGTAACAAATAACAATAATAACATAGAGAACGTCCCGTCAGGGACACACCATTATCCGAACTGTACTTGATCTGATGATTATAATATAATACGGTTTCTTATATAGGTATGTATGGTGACAAATATAAAAATCTGTCTAGCTCCTTAGTACCCTTTTTCTCACATTCATCTTGGAATAATAATTAAAGCACAGTGCTAAGATTCTAAGAAGACAAGGACAATTTATCTTTAAGCTGTGATCTAAGATCTCTATTGCTCTACAGTAAAAAGAGATGTGCTAAGTAGAATTTCACCGTGTTATCGTCGTTAAGTTTTCAAAATCTAAATACATAAAAAAATACTTCTTCACTTAATTCATTTTCGAACACATCTCTCACCATGAACGATAATGCCAATCATTTTTAAAAATGTATCCTAGCTAAACTGGCTTTTTCAATGGTTGTTAAATTAGGTCTCTACATTTTCGGCACGTCGATCCGTCGTAGAATTTCGTCGTTTTTGAACTATGTGTGTAGACCTTTAAATCCCCACAGCATTTTATATTTATTTGGATTTTATCGTCGGCCTTTGATACAAAAAACCCCAGATTAATTGGCGCTTCGTACACTGCAGTTCTTTGATGCACCGATACACCCGTACCTACATGCCTTACTTTGTGTTGGAATAAAAACAAATATTATGAACTGGTATCTTTTGCAATGCGTTGCATGTTTGCTTTGCGATTCAGATAGCCTTTAGTAAAAAGTTTATATCGAGTTATTTGTATACGTAATATGATCGGTTTATTGCAGACGCAGTTTGATACGTGTTTCAGGTATTTCACCAAAATACTTTTAGATCAATAAAATCAATTTTTCTATGCACACGTTGGGATCATTTCTGACTGATTTTTTTTTCCGTCCGAAGGCCGAATGGGGTAAATCCCCACAGTCTCAGGCTTACATACTTACGTGAGACTCGCTGACTGAAAGAAAAGCAATCACAGAATACCCACTAAAACCTAGTAGAGCCATCTGAGTTCCAGATGGGGTGCAAAAGGATTGCGGAATTATGCATTTTGAGATTCATGCTACCACTAATTGGTGCCTGCAGGAGAATCTCTGATAACCTGCGCTGGCTGCTTTATGGGATTCCTGATCGTTCACAACCCTCAGATTCAGCGGGGCTAGACAAAGTAACCGTCGTTTAGCGTTCACGACAGTAGATAAAAATGTATGGACAAAACAAGTGACTCTAGAAAAATCACGTGACCGTATAGAAGAAAACACGCTTTTTTTGAAAATCGACTACGACTATTTGAACGCTCCCTGGCGTTCTCGTAGACGTTGTAGACAACTTTAGCGTACTTCGCATGACAATTGACAGCCGACAGTGAACAACGCTAAGCATAAAGTAGATTCTGCTTTCATTTGTTTTCATTCGTCACGTGGTTTGTCCATACATTTCTATCTACTGTCGTGAACGCTACACGACTGTTACTTTGTCTAGCCCCGCAGGTCTTGTTTTCATTGTGTGAGGTATATAATTTGACTATGTATGTAAGTCTGCCGTCTGCGCCGGAGATCATGGGTTCGATTCCCACAACTGGAAAATGTTTGTGTGATGAGGATTAACGTTTTCAATAGTCTGGGTGTTTTTAAATGTATTGTATTTATGTATATTCATTTGTTGTTACCCTAGTACCCATAATACAAGTTATTGCGTACTTTGAGGCTAGATTGCGATGTGTGTAATGTTGTAATAAATATATTTATTTGTATATAACTAGATAAACATTTACTTGAAGAGATTGCAAGTGTAACGGGAGTTAAAATTCCAGATTTTTGCTAAAATTTTAATTTTTTTTACGTACCTATATCATTATGGTTACTTCAGATAAAAGTCTCTGTATCATTTTCTACCAGTTACATTCATTTTCATATCGCTGCTTGCCTATCTCTCGGAAAGCTATGTAAAAGCATGGGCTGATCTCGAGTCTCCAGGCTACATTATAACATGCCCAGTTGACATCGCGAGTAAGTTATAGCCAAATTATTCCACAGCGGCATTGTGTTATATTTCTGCACGAGAAATACAGGAACACATGGAGTATTAAAACAATATAAATACGGTACTCTGTAAAACGGTAATATCGAATATTTTTTCGTGTTGGAGGTCACAGGTTCGATTAGCGTGAAGGGCCGATTTAAAATTTTATAATTTCTAAATAGGCTTAGGTAAAATCTGGTGGGAAGCTTCGGCTGCGACTAGTATGTTCCGGCGCGATGCTGTGTAGAAACCGTTAGGGGTTGCTTACCTGTTTAAAGTTAGCTAACCATAATAACAATTTCGGCATCAACGTTACTTATCATCAAGTGAGATCAGAGTCAAGTACTAACTTGTAAACTGTAAAAAAGCTTGAGATTCTTATCACGTCATGCTTAGTAGTAAATTGTCGTGCGGAAACTTATACGACTGTCCATAATATTCTCAGAGTTGTGCAGAGATAAGCGTAATGCTGTATTATGGCCACCGATAACAAACCTTAGTATATGGGTATCCGAACCAATGACGTTGACGACCTCCCTGGCGCAGTGGCGGCGCGCTCGGATTCGAGTGGGTTCGATTCCCACCACGGGCCACTTAGGGATTTTATAATTTCTAAATTGGCCCAGGTCTGGTCTGGTGGGAGGCTTCGGCCGTGGCTAGTTACCACCCTACCATCAAAGACCGCACCGCCAAGCGATTTAGCGTTCCGGTGCGATGCTGTGTACAAACCGTTGGGGTAAATTTACTTACCCTTCCAAGTTGGTACGATACCATCTAAGACTGCATCATCACTTACCATCAGGTGAGATCGCAGTCAAGTACTAACTTGTATAGGTAGAACAAAAAAAAACCTATTATGACGATATACAATTTATACCTTCTCCAAAACAAAACCACGCCACCAACATCCAATGTCTTATCAAAAAATGAACCAAATACGTAGTAAATAGGACCCGCAAGATACAGGGTTGAAAAATAGGGGCGGCGCGAACACGTTTAAATCACCCTGTGATTTATAGCGCTCACCCTTTACCGATGTGGTTGCGAATGTGGGGTAAGTCTGGCGCGCTTTACGTCTCTGCGAGTGTGTTGTTTTCTTTTTAATAGAGACTTGGAACCAGGGCAATGAACAACTGAAAATAATGGTTTTTCTTTTAGATGTTACAGCATAATTATTATGTAGGTGACTTATCGCGAACATAATCCAAATGTATATTCTTTCACATACTTTACATTTGAAAGGTAAAGCACGGTCGCGGAGCACGAAGAATTTCGTACATTAACTTGTTACTACCTGTCTCTGTCACTCCCGCGTCAAAAAAATGCGGTCACGTTCGCACAGGACGGGGTCATTGCATCTGACGGGGTCATTGCAACAGGTTAATGTACGAAATTCTTCGTGCTACGCGACCGGACTTTAGTAAGATAAAGGTAGCAGGTGAATATGGTAAGGAGTTATAGACGATTATTTCGTATTTCGAATTAAACGAGATGATTTTCTTCAATTGCGTTTATTAACTTTGTAACAATGAAAAATATAGAATGTTTTCGTGTTTCGAAAAATTTAAAATCATTATGTTTGACAATTGACTACTAACTTCCCCAGAAATTCTATGCTATTTCACACATGTTTCGTTACCGCTAGAGGTAAAGTAGCAATTCTGGACAGACACCAATGTCTTTTACATAGAGGTCCAAGAGGCCGCCGGTGACTTCGTAAGTGCGGCAATAAATACTCTGTCTAAGTTGACATACATACTCGAGCCATCGCTACACAATTTTTCACGCATACTATAGCATCCGTGTACCTTACAAATTTCAAATTGACACACACACACACACTCACACTACAATAAAAAGTTGCCGCACTCACGGAGCTGTCGTTGTTAGGTACTAGGTAGGGCTCTATCTAGTCAGAGCGCGAGTGACGATCTGTTTATTATAAATCATAATGAAGTTGTATTCAAAACCTATAAAGACAATTACTTTCAAATTTACATGTCATGTATTTAGGGTCTTTAATCTAAAATCGCTAAGAAGCAGAAAAACGATTGGATAAAATTTTCTCGATAGAAAGTTCTCCCAAAAGTTGCTCCAAAATCTCAGTTTTGGATGTAATTGTAATTTTTGTTTTAAAGTGTCAGTAATCATAATATCCAAAAACGCTAAAAAACAGATTTTTGATAACTAGCTTAGTTTTTGAGTAATTAGGTAAAAGGTCGTTTTCCTGTTATATTCTTCCACGACGCTGCATGTCGCACCTACCAACGTATCCGTGAGAGTGAGGAAGACAAAAATAAATTCAATAAATCCCCTTATGCTTCCATACAAACACCTGAACAAATCTTAAAAATCATACTTTATCCAGACCAAAAAATACTTACTGAATCAAGATGAAACGGAAGGAAAATCGAATTGACTGATAATTATGGACTAAAATTGTATTCTCAAAAAAAATGATATTCAAGTTGATCTATACTGATTGAGACTTCGAAGTCTTCGAATAAAACATACTTTTTTGCTTTAACTTGGGACTCTTCTAATAAATTATGCTTCTTACAGCAGTCAAACATCGTAAGGAGTTTTATTCTCGTTTTTTCGCCGAATTGCAAAAACAAATTCACTTATCGCCGGATGGGAGCAACAAACAAAAGTGATTTTTCGTGTCAGACCCGACTTCCGTACGCTCTGGCAATAATTTACCGAAACTTAATGACAGTGCCCAGAGAGTACTAAGAGCCAGTGGACGCTGCGGCACCCCCGTTTGAGACTTGTGGCACTTCGATTTGTATTAAATTTATTACATTTGTATTAAAGCCTTTCTTATTAACTCGCGGAAAATCCCGGTTCCGCGCGTGTTAATTTCGGTTTTAACACAAATCCTGCATGAATCAGTGATTTTTTCGGGATGAAATGTAACCTATGTACTAACCCAAGATATAATCTATCTTCATTCCAAATTTTAGCTAAATCGGCTTAGTAGTTGCGACTTGAAGGAGTATTTCTCTTAATCACTTTGAGGTATTCGTAGCGTTAATAAATAATTGATAAGAATAAATAATCATCATTCTTAAATAATGAAAGGTAAATGAAAAGTCAAAAATGTAAAGCTACTTGTACTTATATACTATAATTGAGTTTATTTTTGAAACCGTAAGAGTAATAACACTAGTCAAAATTCCATTCTTTGAAACAAGCTTTTGTCAGTCATTTGTATTCTTCTGAGCAAACCCTTTAATTTAATAATTTATACTCGTAAATTATAGAAGTGCACTTAAATGTCTAGTTCGCTATCTTGGGCCGTCTACATTATTAAATTCTTATTAACAACACTTTAACCATGATTGTAATTCCAACTAAACCTGTATACAAAATTTCATCTCCATCGGTTGAAAGTTTTAATCCGAACATAACCACATAACACACAAACAGTCACAGCCTAAAAGTTTGTAAAATATTGCTGACTGGCTCCTGGGCTATCCCGCTTACAGGCGTACCGTGACAAACGACTTATGCATTCGAGTTAACTAGTGGCCTGGGCGGGGCCATCCATCATGGTGGAGTGCAAAACGAAACACACTGTAGATACTCCGTCTGCTCAGTTAATCCGCCTGTATATCCAGTAGAAGCCGTTAATTCTATCTACAAAACTATCAAATAAATGCTACAATAAGTTATAAAAAAAAGACGTGTGGCACTCGGATACTGCCGCGGTAAAGCCATTGCATAGCTGTTTTTATCAACTTATGCAATTATAATTATACAACCAATGCCACCTAGAGACGAGTTGCTGAACTAAAGAGACAAGCGTGATATTTCAAAAAGTCATTAAAGTTCTGCTATTCATCGATAGATATGGCAAAACTAAAAAGTGTTAGGTTATTTTCGTTACGGAATTTCTGGATTCGGTCTCCACGCTCAAGGCCCGTGATAGAAGCTATGCAATAGCTTTAAAATAATTCGTGAGTGTCGTGGAACACTCGGTTGGAACGAAATTCTTTTCGTAGTAGTATATTAAGTATATAGAAGAAGTACAAACTGAAAAATTCGCATACTGCGTTGGTGTAGCGGTTAGGGTGCCAGATACAAATCTTTGAAGTCTTGGCTTCAAATCTCACTGCGATACAAAAGATGTTCCTGCGAAATTCTAATTTCTTAAAAATGATAAGTAATGCCAATGTTTGCATATTGATTGTGCTCGTTACCTAGAAAATATTAAAATGGAATGAAAAAAATTAAATGAAATGAACGAATGATGGAATTTTGCGTGACGGAAAAAATCAATTTTCTTTCACCTAGCCCCTCCGTCATATTATCCGAAAAGGAACTTCGTCCTAATAAATTTCGCACCGATTAAAAAGTAAATAATATTGATGGTATGTATGTGTACTTATGTGACTCCTTCACTCTCTAAAAGATGGAGTAATATACATAGAGATAGTGGCTGAAATATAAAATCTTGTCTTAAAATTCTCTATAGTACGGAACCTTAATGTTCTTTTGTACGTACACAATATTTGATTAAGGCCACGTATCCAGTGAGCGTATCTTTGTTAGCTTTGCAGCTTAGGTTTCTTGTTACAGCAACAAGATGGATTGCCTGACTGGTCATTTTAACAGCAACATCTCTGATCGCTGCAGCTTTAATTTTCATTTTGAAAACATGTTATTTCAATCAAAGATTCGCACTTTGTATGTTTGTGGAGATAAAAGTGTATTTGTAGATAGCTTCAACTGTGGTAGCTTAAAATGATGACACGAGCAAGAAGTTGAAAATGAAAATGAAAATGAAAAATCTTTATTTTCACATAGACCCAATTAATAGGCTCTTTTGAAAAGTCAAAACTCTACCGCCAGGTTCGGAAAGCAGGTTTGCACCGAGAAGAACTGGCAAGAAACTCGGCACTTGCTCTTTTCAAAAAAAATGTCATTATATACAATTTCTTAAATAATTATCAATAATTATTACATAATTTTTAAGATATCTCGTGAAGAGATGGAAATATATCCCTATCATTCCAACAATTCTTGTCATTAAAAAATTCTTCGATAGTATAGTAACCCCGACTTATTAGATGTTTTTTGACAGTGACTTTAAACCTGTGTAAAGGTAAGTCCAAAACAGACTTCGGGATCATATTGTAGAAGCGTACACTCAACCCCACAAAGGACTTCTGTACTTTACGTAAACGGTGTGGTACTACAACTAACTTGTGTCCGCCATTTCTAATTGGACGGTTACTTACATCTATACGTTGCCTCCTAGTTCACCTGATAGTAAGTGATACGCCTGTCAGATGCAATAATATGTCCCACGGTTTTGGATTGCAATAATATCATACGATGTATTGCACTGCGCATGCATCACCCTGAGACACGAGTTGTTATAGTAGTGTTATTATCTCGCTGCAGACACGGTCATAAATCATTCGAGTGTTTCGCTTTTGTTGTTCTGCAGTAATGCACAACTCAACAAAGAACAACAAAAGCGAAACACTCGAATGATTTATGACCGAGTCTGCAGCGAGATAATAACACTACTATATTAAGTCTCATTTTGCCCAGTAATCACGGCGACATACAGTACCCTTCAAACCGAAATACAGTAATACATTACTGTTTCACGGTAGAATAACTGACACTGCGGTGGTACCTATCCGGACGTATTCCGCAAAAAGTTTTACCCCTGTAAACTTACTGACAATCTAGGTAACGGAGAAGACTACATCTGGACATATTCCTTTAGGGCCCGATGTCTAAATAACACAAAAAAACCCAAAAAAGTTACCCCTTTCAAAATCGGTTACGAATCCTGCTGAGCGATTGAAATTAAATTGAATTGAGCGAGCGAGAGAGAGCGACTCGGGTTGACGTTGCAATGCATTCTTTCAGGCTGTCGCAACTTGATCACCAAAACTAAAGACGACATTTATAAATCTATGACTATAGTAGTGTTATTATCTCGCTGCAGACTCGGTCATAAATCATTCGAGTGTTTCGCTTTTGTTGTTCTGCAGTAATGCACAACTCAACAAAGAACAACAAAAGCGAAACAGTCGAATGATTTATGACCGAGTCTGCAGCGAGATAATAACACTACTATAAATTGAATTGAGCGAGAGAAAGCGACTCGGGTTGACGTTGCAATGCATTCTTTTAGGCTGTCGCAACTTGTTCACCAAACTGATACCCAGTAATTAAAACTAAAGTCGGAGTGCAAGCGACGACGTATGTAAGTCTATGACTAAAATTTACCATATTGCTTCAATGCAAATTGACTGAACATAATATGTTAACAATCCGGGTAAGTACGAAATAAGTATGAAAAAATCTAAAACAATGCAATCCCCTAATTACACCGTAATAACGCACTAATTACATCCCAAGATGCGAAATGATGCAGAACAAAAGTCGTAAACCTGCGACCTTTTCCACACATGCAACAGTTAGAGTACCTACGTGAACGAGGACCCTCTCGCCCATTCCTCTGAACCCTCTCACTCGTTTGCTGCTTTTTGAGAGGGAAAGCTTAGGGCATTCGCAAGCAACCAAGGTACACTTTAGGCACCGAATACTAACAATTACACTTTAATAGGTGGTGGTTTATAGGTGGAACTTGGTGCTACAGGACTTAAGCTGCTACTATAATGTGCCAATTTTTTTTTGCATCCGGATTCCAAGGTTATAGGCAAATAAAAAAGTTGTACTTCTCAATAAAATCTGCGTGGCAGGAAATATGCCTAAAATAAGAAAGTAACTTTTTGTATCCAAAATTAAATTCCGGATATGAAAAACAAATTCCTAGTGCCAAAGGTTTTTAAAAAGCTTTTATTTTGCTAGAATATTTTGGTTTTGTTTCATCAGAAAACTTAATACTACCTTTGTTCATTGTTCTTTGTTAAGATGACCTTTTATTGCTAAAAGGAATGGAGACATTACCGAGACTACTTTTTATCTCGGATAAAATTCACGTGGGCAAAGCCGCGAGCAAGACCTGTTAACGCTATAAGACAGTAACGAATCTTTGTCAATGCATTTACCCTTACCCGTTTTACTGAAGATCAGTTTAATTGTTCTTCTCCAGGTTACGTTTTAGCGTTTGCAACACCAGACACTCAGAAGCGGACTAGACAATAGGGCCGGTTTAAAATAGGCATTATGCAGGACGGCTGAAAGCAGGCGATTTAGCGCTATTGTTTTCAACGCTGTAATTGGGAATGCATTGTCGCTTGCTTTTTCGCAAAGAGCCCTTTATCGCTTGTACTGAAAGATAAATCTATTTAATATTTATTTATCAAATAAATAAAAACTAGCTTTATTTTTCCTACATTCAAGGGCTCCTGGAAGAAATCTCCTCTCCAGTAGAGATAAGCTGTCCTTTGTGCACGTCTTTTCTTTGTATAATTTTGAGTTAAGTTTCTGGTACATAAATGAATAAATACATAAATAAATAACTAAATAAAAAATGGACAAGTGCGATTTAAAATGTAGTAGATAGATTCTCCTTCTATGGTGTTGAAACCTGGACACTCATACATGGTCTGATGTACCAAAAAGTCGCTCAGCGAGCCATGGGGAGGGCTATGTTAGGAGTTTCTCTGAAGGATAAAATCCGAAACGAGAAGATCTGATCCGAAAACGATAGTCACTGACATAGCCCAAACATTAGCTGATTGAAATTGCGTCCTGGAGTGGAGACCGCGTACAAGTAAGCGTAGCGTGGGGCGTCCTCCAGCTCGTTGGACCGACGACATTAAGCGGGTGGCGGGAAGCGGCTGGATGAGGAAGGCTGAGGACAGGGTGTGGTGGCGCTCGCTTGGAAAGGCCTATGTCCAACAGTGGACGTCTGCAGGCTGAAATGATGATGATGGATAGGATTCAGTACCTTTCGCCTTACCCATTGAATCAGCATATTCAATCTACAGTTTGAGGTGGTAGAGAAGGCGGAACTGGGAGGGTATTCTAGACCTTTGCGGTGAGTATTCTTCTATGGTGGGTTTCTTCTACGTTTCTGATACGAACCGCTAAGGTGTGGAACATCCTTCTAGCTTCCGTGTTCCCAGCCAAATACAATCTGGGTGCCTTCCAGAGAAGAGTGAATAGGCATTTTCTAGGCAAGCGCGCTCCATCCTAGACCTCATCATTTCTGTTCATCAGACTTGATTGTAGTCAAGCGCAAGCCTATCAATTATAAAAAGTGATCAAAACAGTTAAGATGGGGTATAAACTGAAGATGTCAGTTCAAGATTTGATTTTTACAGTAGTAAATCAAGTCTAATCTACCTGAAATAAAACATACGAATATTACATCATATTTTCGAGAAACTGTATTAGTGGAAACATAAAAGAATATTTTTTTTGTCGATAAAAAAAATCCTGAAGTTGCGTCCAATTTTTTACAATTTTCAATTTATTACCAATGTTATACGTACTAGAGAGTCAAGGTTTAGGATTATAATTCCAATAAATATTACAAAGTACATGTATTATCGTTTTCTTTCTAAGTTATGTATTTTAAAAGTTATTACAGTAAACTATAAATTACATCCTTATTTCGCGTAATACGCCATGCTCTTATGTACCAGAACCATGTTTTGCGCATGATAACTTTTGCTAGCTTTCAGCCCCCTCTTAATATAATACGAAGGTTACAACACTACTATTTTATTGAAGAAGTATTTTTAAATAAAGTCAAAGTCACTTAACTGAAAAGGAACGAGTGGCCGAGACCCGAGTACATCCAGACTGCGGAGCAACGGCAGTCGGCAGGTGAGTTTAAAACAGCGCCACACAAAGGACGTCGGGACAGGTCTGCCGCGTTGACAAATGGCGGCCGCGGGACATACTCCATCTACCAGTGCGAAACAAACTCTATTCAGGCGGCCTTATTCTATACATTTGACAAATCAATTTAATTCTGTTTTTTTTTTACGTAGTACAGGTTACTAATAGGTACTTATTAGTATTCTAATATAGAAAAGTCTCTCTGTTAAAAGTCATAGTATTTAGCAGGACAGATTAATTTGTTTTGCTGTAATCCGCTACTTGAAAAGATTCTGTATGGTACAATATGCAGGAACACTGCCCACATGAAACACCACACACAATTTTCCAACACTTTCTTCGACGCACGTTTCGTCCCGAACCGGGACATCCTCAGGAGATGTTGACTTCACAATGCGAAATCGTAGAGTGACTCTGAAGTCAACATCTCCTGAGGATGTCCCGGTTCGGGACGAAACGTGCGTCGAAGAAAGTGTTGGAAAATTGTGTGTGGTGTTTCATGTGGGCAGTGTTCCTGCATATTGTACCATACAGAATCTTTTCAAGTAGCGGATTACAGCAAAACAAATTAATCTGTCCTGCTAATTATGGATTTCCGCAAAATAACGCCTGCTTCCATTCAATAGTCATAGTATTTATCAAACTACTTCGAATTTTTTTCGTCTGCGTATAGTGGGTCGGAGAATAGGTGGTAAACTATTTTTCATGCCCCAAAATGGCAAAAAAATGTTTGCCCGGTCAGTTAGGTAATATTGTACTTAAATGTGGAAATTCGTAAGTATGTGAGTTTGGATGTTCATTACTCTTTCCCGTTACAACGAATAAACCATATTGGCTGAAATTTGGAATAAAGCTTATTATCTGGATTAAAACATTAGCTACTTTTTATCGCGGAAAAATCAAGTCTCCGTACTGTAGAATTTTTAAAAATCCTAAATAATTCTACAGCAATCTACAGCTACAGCTATAGGTAGATTACTTTAGCAAAATTCCTTCAAAGTAAGTACTAAGGTGGGAGTTTGAAGCGGGATCAGGAAAGGAAAATTCACGTCTCCCTCGGGATTTCTGAAAAAGCCACGAGTGAAGCCACGGACAAAAGCTAGCGTTTATTTTAATTTCCGCCTTAATTGTTATACTTAGAGGCCTTAACATCTCTACCTCTGTTATCATTATTTTATTACAGTGTGAAAGAAAGAAATCAATTTTGAATTGATGTACTATGAGCTACTTAAACTTCTACCTACTGTAAACTGTATTATACAGAATAAGGCCGCAGTATTTTATTCTCCCTACTTTTCTTTGCGGACGGTTTTTGCACCTGAATCGGGGAAGATTGATTCTACCGAGTTAAGCTTTTAAGTCAACTTTTTCAACTTTTGTTATTCGGTCAATCTTTGCTTTGGGACTTCGTTCTTTTAAAAGCTTTGGTTAAAAAGTATCCAACGGGATAGAAGTATCGTTTTCAATCTAGCAGGTTCCTAAATCCTAACCTTTTAGTATATTTAGATTTTTATCAGAAGGCAAGTCTTTGGTAGTGATAGTGAATTTACGCTCAAAATAGTTTTTAAGAGCTTTTAATATTGTAAAATGGTGATAACAAAAAACAAAACCCGGCTGAGTTTGTCATGGGATTCTTCTCAATGCAGGGTGCGTTAGAACCCTCGTAAACTTAGTTTTAAGCTGACTAGTAGTTAGCACCATAACATATATGACATACATCGTATTGACCTTTTACATAATGCTGTAAGATAGGCCTATGTGAAATAAAGATATTTAACAGTTTGAAGTTTTAGGAAGATTCAGCTCTAGGTATTAGGTACCGACCTACTACTAGATCTTCTTTCTTTCAAATGCTAATTCCTTTTTCATAGCCATCATTTCAGGTGTTAAGATTTTATTCTCGAGTGTCTCCAAGCCTTTAAGGTTTTTGATACAAAATGTCAATATTACTGGCTATATTATTTGGCGACCTCCCTTGCGGCGTGCTCGGATTCGAGTGAGAGGACGCGGGTTCGATTCCCGTCACGGGCCACTTCGGAATTTCATAATTTCTAAATTGGCTCAGGTTTGGTCTGGTGGGAGGCTTTGGCCGTGGCTAGTTACCACCCAACCAGCAAATACGCGCACCGCCAAGCGATTTGGCGTTCCGGTGCGATGCTTGTAAAAACCTTGGGGTAAATTTACTTACCCTTCCAAGTTAGTACGATAACATCTTAGGCTGCATCTCTTACCATCAGGTGAGATCGAAGTCAAGTACTAACTTGTATAGAGTAAAAAAAATATTTACCTCAGGGAACTATCATGAATCAAGTAGGTACCTCATGCCTCACCTATTCTAATTTCCAGTGCACTGGGAATATAGCATCGAGTTATCAGCCAGACGCTGTACTAGTGTTTCCCGAATTCGATCAGTTAATACCAATACCCAAATATCCTTTTATCTATCAAATAGCTGCCAACTGTACCAACCGTCTATTACCATAATTTCCCAGGCGAATTGGCGCCTTTACCAAATTACATTTGCATACCAAAACAACCTTAATTCAACACACTAAAGTTTACATTCCCGTAAAAAATTAGCTGAAACAAACTGGTTGCTGCTTTTTAACTGAAATGAAACATATGTCTTAGGAATAGGGTTTATTTTTGTGTGTTTTTACAGTACTTTTAAAGCTGCTCTGATCGTAGGTTATCTTCGGTTAAGACAAAACTTGTAATGTGATACTCGTCAGTCGTCACATCGAGTTTCCAGTATTAGAAATATCGATTTCGTATTGCTTAGGTTGTTTAGGTACTGTTTATTCGAAATGGAATACTGATTTCCACTAACGAAATCTCTGCTAGTACCTACCTATATAAAATGTTCGTGTCACAGTAATTGTAACCAGACTCCACCGAAACGGCTTGCTCGATTTTTATTATGTTTATCTACGCTCATTGCTTAAAGTTCGAATTATGAAATCAAAATGTGTCACATAATGACCTACTTTATTCACAGACTTCTATAATTATTAAAAAGTTATTCATTATAACATCGATCTATTATGGAAATATTTCAAGAACACGACAATATTTTCAATTGTGACCAGTAATTCCGGACATTAACGATCAAACAAATAAAGAAACAAACAAACAAAAACTTCAGCTTTATTATATTAGGTAGTAGGTATACGATTGCTCTTGGTTCGGTACGCTTTTGGAACAAAGGTGTGAATGACATATTCCAATCTTAAAAGTAAAGTTTATTAAGCGATTTATCGATGACAACTGTCGTTCCCATACATTTTTTGAGCCTTATTCCAAAGCGTAACAAACCGATAGTAGAAACAGAATAGATAAGGCATATGGCTGCAGGTAAGCTGATTACATATTTCCATTAGGTATGTAATCGTTAGAGAGTACACATAATTATAACACGTCATGTAACCGGTATGTTGACTAAATCAACCTCAAATTAATCCGCCGATGATTGCTTTTGGCTATCATCATATTAAATTGAAATTATATTGAATCTGCAATGCAATTTGCGAGCGAGCTACAAATTGACATATTACCGAGTTACGTGTGTGGACGTGGTTGTGTGGCGTGGATATGAAAATTAGCTTTTTTGATGACCTACTTAGCTCAGTAGATTAATCTCATTTTCTTCTTATTGAAACAGTTTGTTTTCGGGTGACACAGCGGAGGGGGCTGGGCGAAAGGAATTAATAGATTTTTATTAATATTTTTGTTTCGGATAACCAATAGTTTGGGTTACGGTTACGAGCTCCATAACATCCCTTTTAAAAATTTAATACAGCAGAAAATATCTACCTACTGTATTCTGTAAAGTGAAAGAAACTGCAGGCTAGCGGTCACCCGCAGTTTCTATTTTTTTGATGTGATAACGTTTAATAAATTGATGAACACCAGCAGCACTCATGAAAAATAGTACCGTTCCGCGTAACGTTCCGCGTACCGTTCCGCGTACCGTTCCGCGTACCGTTCCGCGTACCGTTCCGCGTAACGTTCCGCGTAACGTTCCACCAAGCGATAGAGAGGCACGATAAAAATTACATAAAATAATGATTGTGATTATGACTATGATTATGATTATATAATTTAAAAAAATCATAATCATAATCATACAAACATAAAATAAGGATTATGACGTTATCACGTAAATCTATCGTCCGTAAACCGACTTTACAGACAACCAATTTTTTTTAACAAGTTTTGTTTCGTATTTTACTGGCTCTCAAAATTCTAAGCCTCTTTCAGCCAAGATTAATTATCTAAATAGAAGAGAATACTTAATCAGAGTTCGAGTTTTATTATTTAACGGGCGTACATTACGTACGAAATCGGTAATGATCGCGTTAACGGCACGACGCAAGTAACTCGCGTCATACACAAAGCTCGGTGTAAACGGAAACGCTGAAATTATAATGAGCGCCCCGGGGCGGCGCGGCGGTTAGGGTGGTACACCAACCGTTGCTATAATATGAAAAAGTAAACCAGCCAGGTTCCAGGAACAGAGGGTACCGTCCTTGTATAGAAAAGGTAATCCATAAATCCCCCTTTTTTAAATAAAATTAAAAACGATATTAATTTTTTTATGGCTGCAATGATATTGTGCTGTTATTACCTGCCTGTAACTATTCAAAATTTCAAGTACATAGCTTTTAATACTTACTGAAATAATCGAGTGTGTCGGACAGACGGAAAAGTCTCACGGGGTTCCATCATTACCATTTTGGTATGGAACCCTGAAAAATACTCGTAGTTGCACTCGGAGTTTCTAATTTCATCAACAGGGAATCATTTAAGGGGATATATTTAATTTATTTTTACTCTCACAATTACGTTGGTGGGTGTGACATGCAGCATCGCGGAAGAATATAACAGAAAACGAAGTTTTATCTAATTACTAAAAAACTAAGCCAAAAATCTAAAATTTGTTTCTGTGCATTTTTGGATATTATTATTACCAGCACATTATAACTACAATTACGAGTACATCCATTGTAGTTGCCGATAAAAATTAGAAAAACGGAGATTTTATCGCAACTTTTGGGGAGAACTTTCTATCGAGAACATTTTATCCAATCGTGTTTCTGCTTCACAGCGATTTTAGCTTTAAGACACAAAATACAAGAATTTTAAATTTGACAGTAATAATTGTTAAACTGCAGGTCACTAAAAATCGCCTAAATTCGCCGTCTACACTGTTAAGTTTGGATCGTTGAGGTTTTATCGCTTCGCCTCATACAGCGTTGCACCTCAAGTGGGCAGTTGACCCAAACACACATAGTACAGTAGCTGCTGTATTATAAAACACACGTAACATTATATTTTCGCGTAGTATTAAATAATCAACTAACCGACGGCTCTTTGGCTACGTCTGTTGCACGGTGCTTGTGACAGCGCGGGTTCTCGCTTTGTGAATTAACAGTTGGAAATGCAATGCGTTTGAATATAATTATATTATTAAAACACGTAGTTTATACACGAACAGAAAAGAAAATACAGATCTTGTGTGTAATTAATCTTATAGACAGAATCAAAGCCGGGAGCCGCAGCTGAAACTGCTGAATCCGGTAAGCGTGGCATGTATGCCTCTCTACTAGAGTTATATATTTATCCTGTTTGCCGTGGAGACCCTGGGGCCATGGAGTCATAGTGCCAAAAATTTCCTTCGACAGCTTTCCCCGCGGTTAATAGAGCCTATTAACCGCTGGAGACAGAAGGGCTGGCTCATTTTTGCGCGACGAATCAACCTAGCTGTTCAACGGTCATCTTACAAGCAGACATTTATGACATATTCCATTTCGATGGATGGAACGGAATGGAACGAAATTCAAAAAATGACCGCTAAATTGATTACTTACTGCACTTACTGACAATATATTTTTCTTATCATCTATCAAATCAATATAAATCATATGGCTCAGGCCTTTAGTGTTATAATCATATGGACTACTCGCTATTTCAGATAAAGACGACGGATAAAGCAGAAGAACATTTCTGCTTTATCCGTCGTCCAACAGAGTTGACTTTCTGCTGACCGGGTTATGTCATCTACGTTTTACGTCAAGATTTAAATCGTGGATTGTCCGACGCAAACAAGGTCATTCTAATCACTTTCATCGACAATCTCCCACTGCTGGGCATGGGTCTCCTCTCAGAATGCCAGAGATTTGGCTATAGCTTATCACGCTGGCCAAGTAATAGTTAGCAGGCTTCGCATACACTAAGAATTGGAAAAAGAAATATTTTTCTTCACCGCTTACTGATATTAGGTTTCCACAAACGCAACGCCTGTTTTATGCTTAAAAGTCAAAATAACTTCGAAAAGTCAAAGGTGCCCGCGGGATTCGAAAATCCGACTTTCTGACTAGAGGCAGACTTTTGAGTCAATGGGCCATAACAGTGCTTTCACAATTCTGATAGTGAAGCGTATAAGTAGGTGTATAATGGTTGTAGGCTTGGAGCCAAACCGTACCCCCCAGGGGGCGCTCCGGCGTCGGTATGGAGCGGACTTGTTCGGACGTGACACGCGTTTTTCACGCCGCAGGTGGCCCTCTGACACCGGATTGGCGGAAGGGACATGTGTGTTCATGACTGTATTACAATAGAGTGCCTATTTTGTTTTATTAGAAAAAATTGGTTGTCTGTAAAGTCGGTTTACGAACAATAGATTTACGTGATAACGTCATAATTGGTCTGTCGTTTGTTTTATCGTGCCTCTCTATCGCTTGTTGCGCGCTCTCGCTTGCACGCACAGGCTCAGGTGGAACGTTACGCGGAACGTTACTATTTTTCATGTGTGTTGCTGGTGTTCATCAATTTATTAAACGTTATCACGTCAAAAAATTTCAAGTCGAGTTCACCTATGTTATGTGGTAGGTTCGCCTGACCATGTCAGATGCAGAGTATCTCAGTGCATCGCGCTTGCTATCCTGAAACAATAGTTGCTATGTTTCATAATGTCAAATTAATAATTATGTTGTTAGAGCTAGCACGGAATACATAATAGTAATACAGAAGGTTCACTCCGCAAGATGATTTAATGAAATAGCGACTCTAGCGCTGACACAAAGAGTGCAATTCAGTTCGCAATAGCACCTGGCTCCGCCTCCGAAAACATCACGCAAAGTTGTGGTCTCTTTCTATCGCGTAACTTTATCTCATTCGACGTTCTAAGGTTGCCTCGCCGTCGGGCACACGCAGCGCTTGAAATAGACCGTACAAAAACTAACGCGAGCAACGTAGCCGGCGCGAGGCGGCCATCTGAAAATTGTATGTCCAGACGGCTACCTGTAGTTTCTTCGATCACGTAATAAGTGGACCTGGCCTGGAACTAGAAGTTATGGTATAGGTAGGTTAGTACCTACTAGAAAATGTGGTCAAATGACAAATACCTAAATTATAAAATACAATTTCCTTGTATCCGCATTGTGTTAGTAATCTATAACAATTTTTTGACAACCGAGTAAGTTTTAATTATTCTTGAAAAGCCACCGTGTTTAAACAAGTTTAATACCGTTTTGCATACGTACAGAACCCTCGGTGCACTTAAGTGATCTCGCACTTGTTGGCATTTCATATTTTGTCCATTCATGTAATTACAAAGTTGTGTATTCTGTTTTCCGAGTGTGGGCTTAATTACTTTTCAAATAGAGATCAAAATTGTTTACTTGAGGTTTTGAACAAAATACTAAATATTTTGAAAGCCCTATAAAGCTGGCCGCACACTTGGTGTCGTATTAATCGTACGCGCCGCAAATTTATCGCGCAGTTGCAATATACAACTTTAATACAATCTATACAGGAATAAAAAGTTGCATTTTCCAGACATTCAAAATTATAGTACCTATTTATATTTTTGTATCGCAAGTTGAATAATCATATGCAGCATGTGTACAGCTATTAACTAAGATGCACGAAACTGTGACTTATAGTAATAATTAGAACGTCTAACAGATTCACTGTGAAATTGACTCTTACGTACTACGCTTTTGCAGAAGTTGTATGAATAGGGAGGGGAAGTCATCCGCAAAGCTTCTGCAAACTGGTTATAGTTACGAATCTTCACTAAACCTTTCATATTTGGGGCATGCAAACTTATTGCTGTATACTTATTGTAGTAAAGATCATTTACGTGGCGCAGTTAGTAAACTTGTACGGATACGAGTGGGAGGTCGCGGCTTCATTTCCTACCATTTTTAAATTGCCTCAGGACTAGTCTCAGGAGGCTTCGACCGAGTTTAGTTACCCTTACCACTAACAAAGACGCACCGAAAGCGATTTAGCGTGTCACTGCAACAGCAGTGCTGTGAAAAAACCGTTAGGAGTTACTTTTTCTTCGGCCGCATCTTCACATGAACCGCAGTCAAGTACTTGTTGCGTGTAACAAAAAGGTGCTCGATTAAATTGGCCTGAAATACATGACAATTCAGGTTGAGTTGTGGTCACAGAACGCTAAATAGTACTACAGAAGGTCCACTCCGCACGATGATTTAAAGAAATAGCGACTCTAGCGCTGACACTAAAAGTGCAATTCAGTTCGCAATAGCGCCTGGCACCGCCCTCAAAATCGACACGCAACAAAGGCAATGTTGTGGTCTCTTTCTACCGCCTAACTTTATCTCTTACGACGTACTAGGGCTGCCGTAGTCAGACGGCGCGTAAAATAGACCGTACAGAACTAGCGCGTACAACTCGGCCCGCGAGCGGCAACCATCTGAAATAGTGAGGTCCGAAACCCTACTTGTAGCCGGGACGGTCACGTGATAAGTGAGACTGGCCTGGTATGATCAAAGTTACGTTAGATGAAGGCAACTACGACTCTAGTGCGTTGTTAGTTTGCGTTGCGTGCGGACTGCACCTAGACATAATATACGTGCAGCTTTACTCCGAATACTCTGAATACATATTGAAAGGCTTATTAAAATGGAAATATCAATTAAACCGGGGCTGGTAATGAAAATGTTTTCATTCCCGCAACATCGGCCGTAAATAACTTTACCCGTAGATATTCCGACCGCCTGGTTTAATGAACTGCTGGGGGTATGCGAAATTGTTTATTAATATTGCCCTGCATTCTGAATGATAACTTTTCATGTTTACATCTTCATCATCATCAGCAATCGGTCCTTGTTGTATAAAAAAACCGGTCAAGTGCGAGTCAGAACCGCACACCGAGGGTTCTATAGTACAGAAGAAGTAAAACATTAAAAAAATATATAAATATATATACGGGACATTTTACACATCGCAATCTAGCCCCAAAGTAAGCGATAGCTTGTGTTATGGGTGCTAGATGACTGATAAATATACATACATACTAATATACATAAATATAATATATTGAAAAACACCCAGACACTGGAAAACATTCATGCTCATCACACAAACATTTACCAGTAGTGGAAATCGAGCCCACGACCTCCGGCGCAGACGGCAGGTTCGCTACCACTACGCCATTCGGTCGCCAAAATTGCTTTTAGAACCGCTAAACTGACTTTGTTTGTGAACATTTATTGTTAAATATCAAAAAGAAATACAAAATAGGGTGAAGGTACCAGTAGTCAGCTTTTAACTTTAACCGTAAGTTCATTTAATGCGTAAAAACTAATGTAGAGGAAAACAAAAAAACGGTTGCAATTTTTTATTACAAAAACTCTTAATTTTTTTTTATAAAATAACTTGAATGACATTTAAATAACCCTATAAAAAGTATGGACTAAAGGGTAGTCCAGATTTTTTCAGTTCCCAGTAGAGGCCTTAACTGGTTACCAAGCTACAAGTAAAGGCTTACCATCGCTCAAGTACGATGCTTTGTAGAAAACAAAAAGGTAAGTATAATACGACTAATCTACTCTCTCTTTAGAAATCATGCCATTACCTACTATGATATGAAACGAAATTCAAAAATGTATGAGAATGAAAGTTGTCTTCGATAAGTCACGTGTTTCATTTGTCGATCGGATACTCAAAGTCGTTGCCATACATTTAAAAAAAAAAAAAAAAATTGTGTTTGAACACTACCGTTCTTCGTATTTTTTTAAAGGTGAAATTATAAACGAACTCTGTCAAGTCAACATCTCCTAATGATGCTCCAGTGTTGGGGCGAAACTTACGTAGAGGAAAGTTTGTGTCATAGGTACTGTGAACTGTTATAATATACCTAGTACCTACAAGAGTCATGCGATTTTCCGGCCTAAAAAGCAAAATGGTTTCCCATCAAAGAACGCTAAGTCGATAATGATAAACGTAAACACCAGTTTGTCGATATCAAAGAGCCGTAAATTACGAGTTAACACTTCCCGTGTTACTGAGATGAGCACGGTGGAGCGTTAACGTGTTAACACCCCATAAAGTACCCCGTTACTTTGATAACATTGTACTCAACGCTTGAAGGGTAGTAGGTACCCCCAACAAAATAATTAGTTGTGTTGATAAAAAAGAGTGTTTTTTAACGCTATCAAAAATGATATAAAAATTTTCGCACTCGGCGGGTTTCGAACACACAAATCTCTTTGTATAACTTTTTGTATGCAAAATTTCTTTCCGGATATGGAAAACCTATCCTTATGCCAATGGTTCTTAAAAAAGACTATTTATTTTACTAAAGCACGGTCGCGGAGCACGAAGAATTTCGTACATTAACCTATCACTAATACCTGTCTCTGTCACTCCCGAGTCCCGCGTCAAAATAATACGGTCACGCTCGCACAGGACGGGGTCATTGCATCTGTGCGAGCGTGACCGCATTATTTTGACGCGGCAGTGACAGAGACAGTAACAGGCTAATGTACGAAATTCTTCGTGCTCCGCGACCGGACTTTAGAACATTTTGGTTTCGGTTCATGAGAAAGCTTGATACTATCTCTGATCATTCTTCTTCATGCTTATAAATACCTACTGTGAAAATAGTAAATACTTCGAAAATGTCTGTATATCAGAAACTTACTCTTGACAAGAGTTAAAAGCAATTCGAATAACTCCAACTTCAGCTATTCAACTTCAGTACTTCGGGCTTCTCATAAAACCTTACAACAAAGGCCCGCAAAGTACCTATGTTAGTATACCATTTATCTCTCTGTACGTATATAAATATTTTTGGGCTTGTTTGTTTGTAGAGAATATGCACAATTTTTTTAATTTATATGTGTTTACTTACATCGTTAATTAACGGCGTAGACGGTGATTTAAGCCGTTTTTAGTGACCTGCAGTTTAAAAACTATAAAGACTTACTATAAAATTTAAACGTTATGAATTTTGGGTCTTTAATCTAAAATCGCTGTGAAGCAGAAACAAGATTGGATACAATTTTCTCAATAGAAAGTTCCCCAAAAAGTAGCTCTAAAATCTCCTTTATTCTAGTTTTTATCGGAAACTACAATTTTTGTTTTAATGTGTCGGTGATAATAATATCCACAAGTGGAAAATTAAAAAATTTTAAAACACCCACGACTTTTGCAGACTTGTAGTTAATTGAAAAAGGATTACTTAAATCATTTTTTTTGAAACTCCCCGACTAAAGGAAAGTAAGAACTAAGAACCTATCAGTATAATTACAAATCCAAGAAAATCGACGAAAATGACAAATCAAAGAAAATGACGGTGTTGATGGTGCTGTTTACCAGTTGATGACTAATTCAATTTCTTGATACTTCTCATTTATCGGCAGTTTATCTTACTAATTGCATATTGAAAACGAAAATATAGCAATGGCAATGTTCTTTGTTGAGTTATGCATTACTGCAGAACAACAAAAGCGAAACACTCGAATGATTTATGACCAAATCTGCAGCGAGATAATAACACTACTATAGTGACAATAATTTCAATACAAAACTTACACAGGCAAAGTCGAGTGTCAGAGTATGCAAGAGACGCATGAAAAATATATAGCACATCATTGTAACGAAATAAACCGAAAATGTATGTAAAGAATTGTTATTCCGAGTTATTCGGTTATTCGTAGGCCGAATAACTGAATAGGCCAACTTGCTACCAGATTGACGAGAGGCGTAGCTTAGTGAATAACTTTTATACTTTTATTTTATTCATTCGGCCCGCTCCGTTCGCATGAAAATGTGACGGTCGCGATAAAAGAGCTATTGTGGTTTTTTCTATTGTGGGTATAGCCCGGTCAGGCGTATGTTACTTTTTTGACAGAAAATATATTTCTTTTTTATTCATTTGAAAGCGGTAAATCTCCCAATATTCAGATATTTGCCTTCTAATCGGAGATCTAGGCATGTCAGGTACACACCATTGATTATTTAGTGTGATCGTGGCAACAAAATATCACTTGAAAAGCTGAGTTACAGGCTGTAATTACTTTTAAATGTTGTAAAAACATTGCTATCGAGTAAAAGCTTAAGCAATCCATATATTACAAGACATAGTACCTTAAACCAAAATCGCTTGATCAATAATTTTGATTATTATCCGTTCTGCATACTTTTTACTTTCTCATATTAAAAATTATGTGGAAATTGTGATAAGTCTGGTCTGGTAATAAAATTTTTTTTATTTTTTTTCTTTCTTGGTGATTATAAATTATTTTATGTAGGTATTTCATATTCTTATAATAATGACTTGTTTATTACAAGAAACAATCTTCTTGGTCCAAATTAGGTAAAAGAACACAATTAAAACAGTTGGCTAAAGCAAACACTCTACCATAAAAACCCGAAATTTTGTACAAGGATTAACTATCAAAAATATAATCAGAAAATTGTACTTGCTACAAATTTTATTTAAAATTTAACAGAAAACTGTCAAAACTTGTTTCTTCAGTGTGCCGGACTACAAACAACACTAGGCCCGATTGAAAGCGATGAGCTTTTTCCTTGATTTGCGGATTGAATTATTGTGTAAATGATTTCAGCTTTTCCTTAGTTTGCTGGCACTCTGTTGTTTATACAGGATGGATTTTAGAGACGAGGCAGTAAATCTGTCTTAACTTACAGTTAAATGAGCAATGGGATACGCTTCTAAACTCTTTTTGAAATATTGAACTTATAAGCTGTCAATTACTTTCCCTCAAAGCTTTTGTTACACGCAAGCTAATTAGTAAATCTAAAAGAAATATTTAACACAACACAAAAATTCTTGGGAGTGATAGAGAATTACTGTAGTCATTTTGGCTTAATTAGCTTTTTAGTCCAATTTTCAAATTGGAATATCTACCTTTAAGTTACTCAACAAAAAAAGGAAATCTGGCTGAATTTACTGTGGGTCTCTTCTCAGTGCAGAGCGCATTGAAAACTTGTAAACTTCGTTTTAAGTCAGCGAATAGCTGTGATCAGTATTATATTATGTGTACAGTAATTCGATCGCTTAAATAAAATCTTATTAAATTTTTGAATTAAGTGCATTTAAGTTAGGCCTATGTGAATAAAGAAGTTTTTTGACGTGATAACGTTTAATAAATTGATGAACACCAGCAACACACGTGAAAAATAGTAACGTTCCGCGTAACGTTCCGCGTAACGTTCCACCTGAGCACAGGCGTGCAAGCGAGAGCGCGCAACAAGCGATAGAGAGGCACGATAAAACAAACGATAGAGAGGCCAATTATGACGTTATCACGTAAATCTATCGTCCGTAAACCGACTTTACAGACAACCAATTTTTGACGTGACAACGTCTTATAAATCGAAAGAGCCGGTTGCACGCACGAAAAAACATGACTCATCCGGCGTTACCTCGCTCATGCGGCGTTACCGGAGTTACCTCGCGAGCGCGGAACGAGCGACAATGAAGACGTTGTCACGTTCAACTATCGTCAGTAAACCGACTTTACAGGCAACTAATTTTTTTAATGTTTTAAGGCACGGTTTAATAATAGTAGTTTATGTAACGGTTACATAATGGGGGGTATTAAAATACGAGTGTGAGTTTAAAAAACGAGCCGCAGGCGAGTTTTTTAATAGTATCACACGAGTGTTTTAATACCTAATTATGTAGAGTTTCATACACTACTTTATCTACGCTCATATTATTATCATAAATCCAAATCATAAAATCTTGCTAACTTTTGTCGTAAATCATTGCAACTACTAAGATGTCAGGTGGAGTGAAATTTTCTTTAGTAGGTTTCACTACTAGACATTTTTCAGCGCAAAGTTTTGACTAAGTAACAAAAAAAATTGGTTGTCTGTAAAGTCGGTTTACGGACGATAGATTTACGAGATAACGTCATATTCGTAATCGTTATCGTAATCGTTATCGTAATCGTAATCGTAATCATAATCATAATCACAGGCCCAGGTGGAACGTTACGCGGAACGTTAGACATTGTGTTGTTGTCTATGGTCAATCATGGCCCATCTTTACTCTCGGCAATGTCTACCAACTATATGTTGTCTGTGGATTCACTTAAAAAAATATTACATAAAAAATATTACCTACATTCCCCAGATAATTGTAACCGTTAACCGTTGTATTGCCGATAGCGGTACTGTAATCAATTCCTTCAAAACCCCAGATACAAATACAGGAATCCAGAGCCGTGTATCGTTATGGATATTAAACAACTTTCTTTAAATATTTCCATAGTAGAGCGATGTTATTATGAATAACTTTTTAATAATTATAGAAGTCTGTGAATAAAGTAGGTAATTATTCGACACATTTCGATTTCATAATTCGAACTTTAAGCAATGAGCGTAGATAAAATAAATTATGATTCTAATGAAGAAAACCCTGTAGAAGCTTTTTGAGTAAGAAGGCTCAGTATAAACTGTCACATATCCTTGTTCTAACACGTCTGGAGCGTCAAAGCTTTATGAAAGCGCCCATCAGTCTCAAAACTTAACCGACACCAATATTTGGTAACTGTGCATGTTAACAAAGGTGGCATATTATATTAACCCAAACTTAACTGGGAAATTTATTACTACAGCTCCAAGAAAACCCTTAGCACGCAACTCCGAGATTTCTTACACTATCCCACATTAGTTATACACTGCTGATTAAGTTAGTACAATGTAAAAAAATACGTGACGAAAACCAGCAATGTATGTTGTACAGTAGTGAAGTGTAGGGTGGTAATAAGTTTACAAGTCGTTTCCAGTACAAGCTAAGTAGAGGGGTACCAAGTTTGGACAGCTCCCGTCTGCTCCAAGACATGCACGTAATGCACCGCCGGTGATGACACGCTGTATAAGACAAAAGATTGAGTTATGCTTCGCCTATGCATTATTAAATATCTAACTTGGTTAACACTTTGATTTATGCGCGTTTTGGTAACCTTCTTGCTATGTAGGGGGTCGATCTGACCCGTGACTATAGCAGTGTTATTATCTCGCTGCAGACTCGGTCATAAATCATTCGAGTGTTTCGCTTTTGTTGGTCTGCAGTAATGCACAACTCAACAAAGAACAACTAAAGCGAAACACTCGAATGATTTATGACCGAGTCTGCAGCGAGATAATTACACTACTATAATCAAAAACAGAAAGGGATATTGTCATTCGTCACATACCTAATAAACTGTGTTCTTCATACTGATAAAGAATACAAGGATTTTAAGAATGCAGCAGTGACTACTAACTAGAGTTGGGCCGAATATTCGTTTTATATTCGGTATTCGGCATATTCGGCAGCTTTACCGAATATTCATATTCGGCCGAATATTCGGCTGAATCACCTAATATATTCGGCAAAGTGATACTCAAAGGTTTTAACCCGTGTATTATCATGATTTGAGTGTACAATGTAATGAGGTAAGTATTTTAGAGTATAGCTTTCTGTTTTTGTCGTCACTGAAGCTATATTTTCAATTAAAGTAGGTTGGTAAAAACTAAAAGATAATAACTTAATGCAAAATATAGGTATCTAGCTGTTTTGGGATTAGGCTGCTGTGTAAACTCTTTAAAATAATATATTATAATCAGGTCTTAATTGAAGGAAAATAAACAAGATATTTATTTCGATCAGTCTTTATTGCGTTAGAGATGTAACGAATGTACCGAATATTCGGCCGAATATTCGGTTCGGTAAAAGTTTTACCGAATATTCGGCCGAATGTTCGTATTCGGTGAAACCCATGTTCGGCCCATCACTACTACTAAAATTTGATTGATTGAAAATTAAGCTTACCTTTGAGCTTTTGAGGTTTAAAAAACCCAGACTTGGAAATATGTCTCGATTCATTGGATTTCGGTTTTCATCCGAAAAAATCTGCGGACTGGGTATTTTCGACCCAGTTTTGAGTTGAGTGTGTTAAACGTCTTGTCTGTAAGGAAGTATTCCTTGTATAATATTAGTATAGTAGTCCCAAGTTATGATTTATGGTTTTAGGGAAACTAATATATAAGTTGAGGTGTGTAAGCTAGTACGAGTGAACCAACTCCTAAGAACGTGGAGATTTGTTTAAATAATATTATAGACACATTACAATGGTGTGCAATATGTTAGAAAACATCATTTCGTACTTTCCTTCTACGATCGGATAAAAATCAGTAAGATATTATGACTTATCTGTTCCATTTCTACGCAATCTCAGAAATTGAATAAGTAAGTCATGTGGTCAGCTGTGAGGTGTCAGTTACGGTAACAGTGTCACAAGTTCAAAGATTTTTACCCATTTCAAAAAAAGACAGATGCCGTCAGAAGTGAAATTTGAACAATTACGTGAGGTGTCGGTTACAGTAACAGTGTGGGGTGTCGATTACGGTAACAGTGTGGGATGTTGCGGTAGCAGTGTGAGGTGTCGGTTACGGTAACCGTGTTGCAAGTTCAATGGTTTTACCCATCTCAAAAAAGAAGCCGACAGAAGTTAAAATTTAACAATTACGGGAGTTGTCAGTTACGGTAACGGTGTGGGGTGTCGGTTACGGTAACAGTGTGGGATGTTGAATGCGGTAGCAGTGTGAGCAGTGAGAGTGTCCATTGCGGTAACGGTAGGTATGTGATGTAATGTACGGTAGGTAATGGTAGCTAAGTCGCGATTTTAATGGTTTTTATCAACTTTAAAAAACCGAACAAGTGCGAGTAAAACTACTCACTAGATCTCGTTCAAACCAATTTTCGGTGGAAGTTTGCATGGAAGTTTAATGTACATCATATATTTTTTTAGTTTTATCATACTCTTATTTTAGGAGTTACAGGGGGGGGACACACATTTTACCACTTTGGAAGTGTCTCTCGCGCAAGCTATTCATTTTAGAAAAAAATGATATTAGAAACCTTAGTATCATTTTTGAAGACCTATCCATAGATACCCCACACATATGGGTTTGATGAAAAAAAAATATTTGAGTTTCAGTTCTAAGTATGGGGCACCCCCAAAATTTATTACTTTTTTTTAAATTTTGTGTGAAAACCTTAATGCGGTTCACAGAATACATCTACTTACCAAGTTTCAACAGTATAGCTCTTATAGTTTCGGAAAAAAGTGGCTGTGACTTACGGACGGACAGACGGACAGACAGACATGACGAATTTATAAGGGTTCCGTTTTTTGCCATTCGGCTACGGAACCCTAAAAATGGAATCAAACCCAGTGTCTCGTGATCTGCAGCTGTACAAGTTATCCACTAGACCATTGAGGCCTTATAAACATACAAAGATATTAAGACTACGAAGTACAAAATTGTAATGACTTAATGCATAATATTATGCTTTGTAATGACCGTACCAGACAGCCAACGGCAAAGAAAACGCCGTCAATGTGGCAAAGCTCTTAGAGCCGCTGTAATTATTATTACAGCTTACATTAAAATTACTGCACTGCACTGCAGGTGCTCGTAAAGTGCTTACATTTTCCAACTAATGAGGTTTTTGAGAACGCGAGCTGCGGGGACGCTGCGGAATTATTTCCGCCCTCTTAATGATAATTTTAAGCATACATAACGATTGTACTGTCGTTAACGTATTGGATTTCATTTTTATAGCTAAAGAATGATGAGGTAAGCAAGTAATTCGGATCTTAATTGGTATACGTTATGGTATACGGTATTGGGTGACGACCTCCCTGGCGCAGTGGCGGCGCGCTCGGATTCGAGTGGGAGGTCGCGGGTTCGATTCCCGCCACGGGCCACTTTGGGATTTTATAATTTCTAAATTGGCTCAGGTCTGGTCTGGTGGGAGGCTTCGGCCGTGGCTAGTTACCACCCTACCAGCAAAGACGCACCGCCAAGCGATTTAGCGTTCCGGTGCGATGCTGTGTAGAAACCGTTGGGTGTAAATTTACTTACCCTTCCAAGTTACTACGATAACATCTTAGACTGCATCATGACTTACCATCAGGTGAGATCGCAGTCAAGTATACTAACTTGTATTGAATAAAAAAAAATACGTCTTGTCCATGCCAGATGTAGAGCGTCCTTAGACTTTGCACTCCAAAGTAATACAACGCTCGTTATCTTGAGACATCAGTTTCCAAGTTTATATTTGTACACTAATTAACTGGCCACAGTGTCGGGCAAAACTGTGGTCAAAACGGAAGAAAGTTAGAATAATTATAGTAATTTGACTCTGAATGGTACCTAGTGGTACTTATCATGGTGGGCCCAATAAAGAAGTCCCACTACCAAATCAAAGCTTGACAAAACTATTTCGCGTTTCCGCGTGAACCTGTTTGAACTTTTCCGACTGAAGACAAACAAACGAAATTTTTCTCTGGACATGTTGACAGAGTACCTATACCGTAATACGTAAAAAATATTGTTATCCATCAATTATTGTCGTAAACATCAATGGAATGAGTTTTCACATGAGTTTTCTTTTATTCGCCATTAATAAGAGAAAACTCATGTGCACCATATTATGAAGGAAATATAATTATATTCATTTAATCCTGCGTAATATGTTTTTTTTATTTTTATTTTATATGGTTTATTAAATTCCTGTCCAACGTTAGCCTTAGAGGAAATAATTGCCCGGAAACGATCTCCAGGTCGCCAGCGACGTAAATGTTTGAATGAGATGGATAAAATAATGGGTTGAAGTTGAACAGTCAAACTAGGATGCTGCAAAAGTAAGAGGGGTTTTTCGAAAGTTAACCTCCAAACGTCGTTTCAAAGACGTCACAAGATGATGATGAGGTGAGTTTACATTCAAGTACTGACTTGAAAGTGAAAAAAAACTTGAAGGTTCAATAAACACGCTAACCGCTAAAAGAACAAGGAAGGCATTAACGACCCCAACACTCTCGCAATATAAAATTCCCGCCGTCTGTACCCACAAGTCTTGGTCTAAGTACATAATGTTTAAAAATTCAGCAGCGCCTAAACCAACGCTGAGATTTCGCGAAACATAAGAAAAACCCCGCTTTGTTTCCACACTCAGACGGCCGACTGTTTACTAATTAATGTTGCCCGCATGTTCAGGTGTAGAGGCACCACGATTTCAAGGCACTAAGGATTTTACTGGTCGTAGGGACATTTGTTACTCTTCTCACGGACAACGTCTGTGGATGTACGGTCGCAGTTAGGCATTTGTTTTGATTCCGTTGTAGATGACGAGATTATTGGGCAAAAGATAGTCGAATACGGGCAATATAGGAATGGAACAAAATTAAAAAAATGTATTATTTCGACTTTTAGTGACGCTCAGCTGAATGTCACTGAACGTCTAATCGCATACATTTTTTGAATTCCGTTCCATTTATATACGTCGCGAAGTAACGTATAGAAATGGAACGTAAGTATACGGCCCTGCGCCAAAATAACCGAACTGATGCCGAGTGGGATTATTGTGAAAAATGACGAAATTGACGTTTCGTATTCACCGGTGTTCCCCTCTAAAATCGAGCTGAAGTTCAGAGACTCTCAATCATTACAGATTTATTAAAAATATGTAAGATTGGATTTTCCACCAATCCCGTGGAAATCAGAGATTCAGCGTATGTGTTAATCTGCCTCCATTCCACAGCCAAATTGATTCAGTACTTACGAAGAGACGTACAAAAATACATAAAAAAACGTTGACAGTTATAATATTAACACAAAATCTAACACCACGACATGGTCACCCTACAGTTTCCCGTGCACTCGTCGCCCTCGTCGCCTGCTGTTGCCACTTTTTATTTGTAATTACTTGATGTGTTTCGGATTGGAATTAAATCTCGTCGCCGTGTTCCGTGGCCGTGACAACGCCCGTGCCAGTGCTCACGCGAGTGCCCATGCCAGCGCCCATACCAGTGCTCATGCTAGCGCCCATAAACTGCTCGTATTCTTGCTCCGTACTCTGCTTACACTGTTTTTTTTTGCCTACTTGCGCTAACCTCTTCCAAGTTACGAGTACAATAATATCTGTTGAGAATACTTATTTTAGTTGTGTGTAAAAAAACCAAAGCAACCCTTACATGGAAATTATTTTTGTGGGATCTAAAAGAAAAGTGACTGACTCACTGACTGACTGATGCATCAAGGCAGGGAATGGCTCATTGACTGATATTATCTATCAACAAGACAGATATATACTAAGTTAAACTAGTTGCAATGACTAATTATTATTGCCCGCAGTGCAAAAAATGGGTAAAAATGCCAGCTTCTATTGCCCGGCAGACTTTTCGTAAAGCCCGTTAGTGTGACAGAGAGGGCAACAGGCGTACTGTTTCCCCATTTTTTGCCTACGTATAGCGAGCAATTGCGACAAGTATAATAGTAATACAGTAAATCTAGTAATAAAAATTGATGCAGGTCATACGTAGTTAGCAAGTCTATTAAAACTACGAACATAATAATAATAGTTGAGCGAAGAAATAGTCTAGATTATTGGGAGCACTAATGGTACGGAACCCGAAAACCTTGCGCTGCAAATTGCGGTTTTCAATATTGTGAAACTGTTATTATTATTGCTCTTGCCATCTCTGTTAAGGGGAAGTGCTTAAGTAAAAATTTAAAAAAAATCGTGTGGTCTTCTTCACGTTATGATGTTTGATTGAATGTTTTGAATGTTATGAAGATAAAAAAATATGTTTGTCTAAATGCATTCAAAAATTATTATGTATTATTTGGTTGTTGGTGGACTGAAACCTGAAACAAACCTGAGGCAATTTAGAAATTATAAAATTCCAAACTGAGCCCTAAGTCTGCCATTGGAATGGTCTCGTTTCTTATCCAATTACTTATTGCTACTGGCTTTAAGAGCCAACTTGCTCTTTTTTACGATGTTTAAGGCATTTTATTTAAAGAACTTGTCATCGAATCCTTACAGAAAAAATATGTAACGGAAAATTAGGGTTTTATGAACAATCGGTATTGACAACAAAATGAATTTTCTCAAACCCTGTTTCAGAAAAAAATCCCAAAAAGCATATAATTTTGTCATACTTTGAAAATTGTCTGTAAAACGGCACAAGCTATTTAATTAATTCTTGTACACGAAAAAAGTACCTACATAAAAATTACAACAACTTTGATTGACAGTTTTATTTTTAGGCCTTCTAACAATCGTGTAAAGTAATAATTTCCCCGAAATTTAAGTAAATCAGTGTAAACGCGGCTGCTCCGTCCCCCTGTAAACTGTCATTTAACGAAATTTGGTAATCTAATAGGTATTTTAGGAACAATAGTAACTGAATTAAATTGTATTGTGTTTGTGCCATATTGATATCATGTTTAAATTACAGAAGAATAGGGCTACTAACTCCCTGCGAGCTACCATTTGAAAAGAAACTTCGCTTCAAAAGTTTCATTAACAGGCGTCTAGCCCTTAACAAAGACAAAGTTTCATGCGACGAAACTTGGCAGTCGGGTTAATTTGCCGATTTGTCGAATATACGGCCGTTTAGCTGAACGCTGACAAGCCGAAGCACCTCGGTCCCGTGTCAGAGTATAAACCTTCCCGAGTTCATTGTGGGCTCTTCTAATTTTTTCTGGAACAATGTTTCTTTTCGAACGGTATCGCGCAGGTGGCTAAGCGAAAGAAGATGGATTTCTTGCATGACTAAAGTCTCGGAAGAAAATCTTCGAAGCTCTCGAACGAAAGTTTCTCTTACTTATTACCAGAATGGGCACCTACTTGGTATAACAAACTCGTTAACGCAAGCTAACTAAAGGCAGTGCCATCTATCGAGTGATAGGTGAAATCACACAATGAAAATATTAGGTCCTTACATATGAAATTGGCGTTTTGTATGGGAGGAACATAAAGTCGATTTTTTTTAATATAATATATATGTTTAATCAAAGTATGTACCATTGCTATCTATGCACTTTTGCCACCTTATAGGTAGTTCATTGATCCCTTTACTAAAAAGCCATTCGGACGGGAATCAATAAAATCTTTGAAAGCGCTTTGACTGCCTCATCGGAGTTAAATTTTTTCCCTTGTAAGAAGTTATCCAAATTTCGAAAAAAATGGTGATTTGTTGGAGCAAGGTCCGGGGAGTAAGGTCTTAGGCATTCCAATTGAAGCTCCTCTAATTTGGTAGCCGTCTGTTGTGCAGTGTGTGGTCTAGCGTTGTCCTGAAGCAGCAGTGGCCTAGAACGATTGACCAGCCTCGGTTGTTTAGCAGCTAGCTTTTTCATCATGGATTGCAGTTGCTGACAATAGATATCCGCCGTAATCGTCTGGCCAGATTTAAGAAAGCTGTAGTGAACGACGCCGGCGCTAGTCCACCAAACGCTCACAAGTAATTTTTTTTGAGTCAATTTTCGTTTGGGGCAGGATTTGGCTGGTTCGCCAGGGTTCAACCATTGCGATGAGCGTTTCCGATTATCATACAGGATCCATTTTTCATCACAGGTAATGATTCGATTTAAAATCCCTTCATTACTGTGCCGGTTGAGTAATGTAACACAGCAGTCTACGCGCGTTTGTCGGTTTGCTGCACTCAATTCATGAGGTACCCACCTTTCAAGCTTTTTCACCTTCCCAATTTGCTTCAAGTGAACTAAAACAGTTTTATCACTAACACCGCAGCCTGCAGCTAGCTCGGATGTGGTTTGCGATTGATCCGCTTCCACAATAACCTTTAATTCTTCATTGTCAACTTTGGTCTCCGACCGTCCACGGGGCTTGTTCTGTAGGTCGAAATTTCCAGAACGAAAACGTTGGAACCAAAAACGCACTGTGTTTTCTTTTGCGACACCCTCGCCGTACACATCATTAATCCTTCGAGCCGTTTCTGCAGCACTGGTGCCATGATGGAACTCGTACTCGTAAATAACGCGATATTTCAAGTTTTCCATTTTGTAAACAGAGTGGCGCAAAAAAAAAACCAAAAGAGGAAAAAACAAATGAATTACGATTTTCAAAACACAAAAGCATGAGTAAATAGCTGTATAAATTTGAAATTGGAATTTCTAACCAAAGAAGAGATATTTGAGTTCAAAGTGGCCAGTACGACAAAACGCCAATTTCATATGTAAGGACCTAATATAAAAGGAAGTTTTGTTTTCGGTGTTATTCAGCGATAAGAAAAACTGCGGATAATTTACGCAACTTTTTAGCAACCTTTTTTTGCTGACTGACTGATATCTACAACCTAACCTCTGTAGCGCCATCTGTCAGAATTCTATTGGTGGCTGCTGAACGAACAACAACTTACTGCTGGTGCCAAAAGAACCATTTTTTGACACTGGTAAATTGGGGACATTTTTTCGCGCCGTCGCCCTGTCCAAAATATGTCTATTGTGTTATTCAAACGTATGTTTCTACTGAGTCTTCTACGACACTCGCTCTTTTTTTTAATTAATTACCCACGTATCAAAAGAATTTCCTGAGCGTTTTTGGAACATAAACCGCTACCTTTCAAGGCAAGTCTGAAGGCAAATCTAAAATTTAGTAAAACTTCTGTGACAGGACTCAATAAAACAACGTACAGCCCGCATCGCCTCGTTATCAACGTAATTAGAGCACGGGCACTTTAGACCCCGCGCCGACCCATTTTTATTTATTCATATTTAATCATAAATTTCAATCTTGTTTTTCTGAGAGCGAATTTTAAATTTACGCTTACGAGAACGACTATCGGCTCTAATAAATCAACCCTGTCCATTCGGAGCGATTCCGCTCGATTTCCCCACCGAATTTATCGATATTACGATCTCTTCAGTTATCTCGCGAAAAAAATATGAAGGTACGGAAAATTTTGATCGCAAACAAAAAATGTTTTCGCGTAATTGGGTACAAAGTTAATTACGATAGCTAACGTAGATTATAAACGAACGGGTTGAGGAATTATGGTTTTAGGTTTTGTTATCTGTGCTTTGTTTTTAGTTAAAAATAAAGGTAATTCGCATTTTATTTATATATTTTTTTTGGAACGAAGTTTCTTTTCCAGCGGATGACGGAGGTAGCGAGAAAGGAAATCCATTGTTTCAAAAACTATTCACGAAATCCTATCATATGCGTAACTAAACCTTTTCTGGGTTACCAGTACATTCAATTTACAAATATTACAAGTATGTCTATTAGAGAGTTATATTTGTGCCGTTTGCCGTGGAGACCCTGGGGCCATGGAGTCATAGTGCCAAAAAAATATCCTTTAAGCCTTGAGGCTTTTGAGACTGTTCACAGAAGTTCTGGCTTATATTTGCGCAAAGAATCAGCCTAGCTGTTCAACGCTAAAATGCAGCTAGTATTATTAGCACTGGGTCACTCGCACACGAACGAAACTTCGTCCCAACCGAGTGTTCCACGACATTAACGCATTATTTTTTTTTACATTTTCTATTTGTTTATCACATTCCCATGTCACTCTACGTTTGTAAATCATTTACCTACTCTTAATACTGTATAATCCCTCAAAGAGATACAACATTTAAACGAATTAACCCTAAAAGCTCCGTATGAACAGTAACTGAAATCATATTCCCCGGAATAAAGCGGGGGTCCCGTTGGAAACGGCATTCCGTCTCGTTCGCCAGTTATAACGAGAGTGTAACTCGATTTCACCATAATCTACCCCCCACGAGTCTGGGGAGGGACCCCAAATTGCATATAAATTGGATCTCCCAAAGGACTGGGTTCTAATCCGAAAATGGATGCATTCAAAAATTATCTTTCGGTTCAGTTTACTTATAAATCATTACTAATGTTATAAACTCCATATTTTTTTGTTTTAGCGAACTCCCTGGCGAGTAGTGTTATTATCTCGCTGCAGACTCAGTCATAAATCATTCGAGTGTTTCCCTTTTGTTGTTCTCTGTTGAGTTGTGCATAGCTTTTGTGCGAAATCGAAACACTCGAATGATTTATGACCGAGTCTGCAGCGAGATAATAACACTACTATAGTGCAAGTGCGAGTGATTCGAGTGCAGAGTGCCGGGTTCGATTCCCGCCAAAGACCAATTTATTTCATATATTGTTACACAATATAAATCTCAATCTAAATCTCACCTGATGTTAGATGACGATGCAGCAGAAGATGTACCTATTAACTACAGTAAGTAATCCCTAACGATAACTACACAGCATCGCACCGGAACGCTAAATCACATAGAGCCTGTGGAGTGTTGTGTGGTAGCCTCCTTGAATATTTATTTAATTCTGTTTGTTATAGTATTAGTTGTTATAGCGACAACATAGTCTAACCATCATGGTTCATGAGATACAGCGTGGTGACAGACGTACAGACAGACTTGACTGTTCATTAGAGCCTGTGGAGTGTTGTGTGGTATGGTCCTTGAATATTTATTTTACCCTGTTTGTTAGTATTAGTTGTTATAGCGACAATATAGTCTAACTATCACGGTTTAGCGGGGCTAGACAAAGTAACAGTCGTTTAGCGTTCACGACAGTAGATAAAAATGTTTTGACAAACCACGTGACGAATGAAAACAAATGAAAGCAGAATCTACTTTATGCTTAGCGTTGTTCACTGTCGGCTGTCAATTGTCATGCGAAGTACGGTTTCAAATTGTCGTAGTCGATTATCAAACACAGCGTGTTTTCCTCTATTCGGTCGTAGGTTTTCTACAGTCACGTGATTTGTCAATACATTTTTAGCTACTGTCGTGAATGCTAAACGACTGTCTAGCCCCGCAGGAGATACAGCTTGGTGACAGACGTACAGACAGACTTGACTATTCACAAGAACCTGGAGAGTCTTAATAATAGAGCCCCGTTTTCCCCTTTGGGTACGGAACTCTAAAAACCCTACATAATACTCAAACTCAAACTCAAAATATATTCATTTCACATAGGCCTAACTTACAAGGCACTTGTAAAACGTCAATATGATATATTTTACAAATTATGTATGGTGATAACTACAAGACGACTTAAAACTAAGTTTACGAGGGTTCAAACGCGCCCTGCACTGAGAAGAAGCCCACAACAAACTCAGCCGGGTTTTGTTTTCGGTTATCACCACTTCACAATGCTCTTAAAAACTAGTTGAGCTAGTATAATTAAAATTAAAGCAGGTCACTCCCAAGGATTCGATTCATTTAAATAATCCTTAACACTATAGTAAGCTTTATTAACAAGCTTTCGTTTTACAACGACTTTGAACTTTTTGAGGGATAAATTTAATATTTCACTAGGAAGTTTGTTGTAAAAGCGTATCCCGTTGCCTTTAAATGATTTATTTATTTTCTCTAGTCTTGTTTTATTCACTACTAGTTTGTTTTTACTTCTAAGATTAATTGCATGGAGATCGCTTTTTTTAACAAAATTATTAATATTTTTATGCACATATATCAAATTATCAAATATATACTGTGCATGCACCGTCATTACATTAAATTCTTTGAATTTTTCTCTTAAAGATTCCCTTGGTCCCATTTTGTAAATGGCACGAACAGCCTTCTTCTGCAGCACGAAAATGGTATCAATGTTAGCAGCATTACCCCATAGCAAGAGACCATAGGACATAATGCTGTGAAAGTAACTAAAATATACCAGTCGAGCAGTCTGGACGTCTGTGAGCTGCCTAATTTTTTTAACCGAGTACGCAGCAGAACTAAGCCTGTTCGATAAATTATTTATATGAGGGTCCCACTGTAATTTAGCATCTAACGTTATTCCTAGAAATACGGTTGTATCTACAAGATCCAATTCCTCTACACCTAGTTTTACATTCGTTTGAACTTGCCTAACATTAGGTAAAGTGAATAATACGACTACAGACCCCCTAGCAACACAGTACGCAGTACACGCGGCACTGATTTGATTGCACTTGCGCGCACGTTGCTCCGAAGGGCCGACGCATGTGGGTCACCTGAACACCCGCCCCGAGGGTGCAACGTATAATAACCCTCTCCTAACGAGCCTCCCCCGCGTGCTTTATACGCGGAGATGTCAATGCAAACGCCTGCACGACAAAATATACACAGCGTCTCTTATTATTGAATCTCAACAATTTTTGACGTGACAACGTCTTATAAATCAATAGAGCCGGCTGCACGCACAAAAAAACATGACTCATCCGGCGTTACCGGCGTTACCTCGCTCTGAGGCGTTCCGTGTAAGGCTTGAAGTGCAAGCGAGAGTTGTCACGTTCAACTATCGTCAGTAAACCGACTTTACAGACAACCAATTTTTTTTACTTTTGACGTCATAACTTTTAAATATATTGATGAACACCAGCAACGCACATGAAAAATAGTAACGTTCCGCGTAACGTTCCACCTGAGCCTGTGCGTGCAAGCGAGAGCGCGCAACAAGCGATAGAGAGGCACGATAAAACAAACGATAGAGAGGCCAATTATGACGTTATCACGTAAATCTATCGTCCGTAAACCGACTTCACAGACAACCAATTTTTTTACATAGTTTAGTTAGCTCTTCACTACGACTAGAGGCTGAGCTGACAACTAGCGTTGCGTCACGACCATAGAATGGTCACGACGTATAAAAAAGAACAAAATTCAAAAAATGCATTCGAACCATAGATTAAGCATATAAAGGATCAGCACTTAGTAACGTCACGCATGTATTTTAGGCTCCGCCCTGAAGCATCATTTTTAATTTGTCAAAACTGTAAAATGTCGCTAATGTAAGCGACCGACAGCCGGGTATGTGCTGTCAACGGTACCGAAATGTACGACGCGCGACGCCATATTTGAGAAAATTGGCTTCAAGTCTTCAACATAATATGTTATGTCACATATTTCCCGTCCGTATTTTTAGTAGTAGCGTATTTCGTCAGTGATTCAAACTAACGCTATATTAAAAAAATATTTTATTAAATTTAAATTTTTAATACAAGTTGCAATTTTGACAGGCGTTAACTATTAATTTTATTGTCGATGCACAGATTTTATGAGTCGTCGCTCGCGGGACCAATAGGTATGAATCGCTATGCTTGAAAAATGCTGAGAATTAAATGTTTGAAAACTGGCTTAGTTTTTAGTACTTAATTAGGTAAAACTTCTTTTTTTCTGTAACATTCTCCCACCAAGCTGCTGTCGCACTCACCAACTTATTTGTAAGAGTGAAAAGGACAAAAATAAAATCCGTCTATATGTATTCATTTTTAACACAGCATTCATTCCACATAGATTGCAGTTTCGTGCATATTGCTCCCTGAAGGGTGGGATATAGGTCACCTAAATACGCGAGCCCTTCGTAGGGTAAATGCTGATGACATCGACTTTTAACTTTTTAATAATTTCAAAAATTTTAAAGCTTATTAAACTAGAACCAGTTCTTTTCATGCTTACATAGAAAGGTGCCAATTTTAATAATTATAATTAAAAAATTTTGTTACCAGAACGATTCAGACCAACATTGGCGTTCCATTCCACTTTGAAAGTAACAGAATGTGAAATTCACAATCTCTTACGCATACTTGTATAAGTACTTTTATATGCCCTGCGTAGTTGGCTGTATTGTGTTGACATTGGGCACCTGAAATCGAATCGGTCAGGGCATATTTTAATCCCAATATTTTATTAGTATCATAGTAGGTAAGTACGAATCAAAGGCTACCCACTAGCCTTATAAATAAATCTAATTTTATGTTGTAAATATCTCATCTATCAAACCGATTTAAATTTTAAAAACCACAGATAATCAAGACAAATCACGTTCGCCCCTAGCGTGAAGGTTATTCCACTTTAAAAGGAGGATTCCATTATTTTTTATTGAAGTTTAATTATAATGGAATCGCGCCAATGCATTTCAAATATCTTCATTTTTGAAGCGCTATAAATTCCATTGTTCAAAATATCCTACCTTTCTCTACCTATAGGTAAATAAGAATATAACTACATACTCAAACGCTTATACATAATATAATTAAAGTCAGAATAATATCTCGCTGCTCACGATACAATAAAATAGAGAATCATGATATATATTTCAGTGAGAACCAGAATATTTTTTGATTTCTTTTGAATAAAACCGAAACATAAGAATTTTCTCTGTATTTATATACCTTTACGATTTTTGAGCTTTTCTACAAATATACCAATTTAATATCGGTCTCTCGATTCTCAGAAACAACTTTCAGCATATGTGATATTTATATCGAGGTAAAATGAATATAGATTTCCGGGAACACTTCTATATCGAAATGTTTAGGGTAGCTGCCATATAACTGAACCCGTCAAAAATCACCTTGAATTTTATCTTGCATCTTCATCACCGATAAGAAACCTCAGGATATGGGCATCTGACGATTTACGTAAACCTTTGTCCTACAAGCAAACAGTAGCGCCATCTGTCTAAATTCTATAGGTGGCTGCTGAGCGAACTAAGCGCGGTCTTACTGTTGGTGGCAAAACAAGCATTTTTGGCATCGATAAACTGACAACATTTTTTCCGCCATCCGCCCTGTCCAGGGTATATGTCTTTTATCTTCATACAATAGTTGTAGGTATACGTCCTCCGTACCTCTTATATCGAGGTATCCTCTTTCATGGTATTGATTTCATTTTCGATATCAGTGTCGCTCCAATTGAACAGTGATACTTTCAGAGAATATATTCGTTTCGCTATAACATAGCGGGCGCCAGACCTACGTTATCGTAAAATGAACGATTCAGTTTTGTCCAAAATTGTACGTCCTATTTTCTTCCTACTGGCTTTTGCGGGTGCTACGTAACGTGGTACCTAATAACGTTGTATTCTAAGCTATGGAAGCCCTGGCACATGATATTCCTGAATTAATTACGGTCAAGACAGTGTTAGGTCCAACCGCAGAGTTGACTTTCTTTTCCTCAACCGCTTTACCCATACGATACGAATTTTTTCTTATAGTGGGTAGGATAAAATAGACATATGGGCTATCCTAAAGCCTACAAGCCTCCACGCCACTGGCCAGATTTGGGTGGCAGGTTTCTTGCGTTTTCTTATGTTATAAGTAGTTTCATACTTTAACAATGTAAGAAGCACTTAATCCATCCCCATCATGATCATCTGTCATCTTACTGTACCATTGGGTGGTCCAGTAAGATGAGCTACATGTCTGTTATTTTTTTCTTGAACTTTATAAACAGTTTTTCACCACAATACACCTACACTGATGTACTCGTTAGTTGAAGAGCAATCGAAGAGTTAATTACTTTGCTATTTCAAAGTTATGGGTCTGGCAGTCGTGCGATCTCCATCTGTAGCATTTCATTGGACAACATTTTTTCAGTACGTTTCACTTCAATTCGCGTTCTGCTCTTCGTAACAGCCGTTCAATGAAGACGCAACAATGGCGAAGCATTCTTATTGCTTCAGAAATATCAATTAATTGGAGTCATGTTCTTATTGGAAGTTGTTAAACATGAATCGTGACCTCGATTTTAATAGTACACTTCGGTACAAGTGTGGAAAGTATGTCATTTCTTCACTAGTGGAAATGACATAACCACACGTGCATTGAACGACTGTTACGCTTGAGGTGCGACTTATCATCCGAATTCATTCGTCTTTAGAAATAAAAAAACCTTTCTTATCTCTTATATAAGTACCTACTTATAGAGAACCTCTAAGCAAAAGTGTTAGCTTTATAATTCTAAGTTTTTGGGCTGGGCCATGATACTGGGATTTTTCTTTTTGACCGACTTCGAAAATAGAAACTTTTTTACTTTTTTCGGATTTTTTTTTAAAGTCATCGCGAGCAAACGAACGGGCGGGTCACGTGATGTTAAGTGATCACCGCCGCCCAAGGACATTTGCAGCACCAGAGGAACTGCAAATGCGTTGCCGGCTCTTAAGAAATTTATTTATCCGCCCTTGAATTGTTTTTTTATCTACCCCTTGTTTATCTACCCTTCGCGGTAGTGTTGACTTCTTATACGAGCCTGTTAGTTAAGTATATATAAAAAAAGACGTGTGGCACTCGGAGACTGCCGCGTATAGCTGTTTTTATCAACTTATGCAATTATAATTACACAACCAATGCCACCTAGAGACGAGTTGCTGAACTAAAGAGACAAGCGTGATATTTCAAAAAGTCATTAAGACTTCTGCTATTCTTAGATGGCAAAACTAAAAAGTATCACCGCTGTGGCGGTCGGAGTGGGGGGTGTTAGGTTATTTTCGTTACGGAATCACCGGATTCGGTCTCCACGCTCAAGGCCCGCGATAGAAGGCTACGCAATAGCTTAAAAATCATTTTCAAACAAACATTTTTCACTTGTTAAAAAAAACCTTTGGTAAAAGTAGGTCGTTTACCCTACAGTATGTATACGCAGATATACGTCACAGCGCTGCAGGGGGCTCGAAACTACGCAGTTGCAAACTCCACGTGTAACGGTTCGTTCCCCTTTCCGAGAAGTCTTATAAGCAACCCTCAATCTCAATATAGTCTAACTCCATCTATACGACAACGATTATTTGTGACTACCTCTCTTGCGCAGTACCTACCTCTCTCTCTCAGACGCTCGGCTTTAGATAAAAGAAATAATAACCAAAGAGCCTAAAACCTAGTGTTAGAAACTTAAAATCTGAAACCTACTTATCTAGGAAAGGATCGACTTGTGGACGTAAATCGTACAGCAATGATTCAAGTACTGACAGTTGAACCTGTCCGAAAATGCTCTCAGAACTACGCAATTACGATTACGATGAATACGTTACGCAATCAGACCCCAGCGGCCATACTACATCCCTTATAAGTATTATTGTTTGACATTTTCTTAGAATGACAGTATAAAATTTTTAAAAGCGTACCTATTACAATAATACTACAATACAGGTCCAGCGACGATGTTTATAAATCTATGTATGCTATAAGAGATGCTCCAATCGGCAGCATAATTCCGATTGAAATTGGAACGATGATTTAGGAACAGCATAACTTGTTGTTGCAAACAAAAAAGTATCTAGACTCATTAATTTTATAACAAAAAAACCGAGCGCCTTCAAAGTGGATATAATCGGTTTAAAAAGCTCGGTCGGGTGTTCGTAGTTAGCTTGGCGTGCAGGCGGCGGGCGACGTACAGTGAATTTGTCGCGTTAGCGTGATAGGACGATATAAATAATTCACGGTGTTACAATAAAATTAAGCCCGAACTGCTGTAGCGCGGAACATTGTTAGAAAATGTCTCGAATAGTGGCGCCATGGGTTTTGGACGTAGTGGGTTTTGAACAGGACTATTTAGAGATCATTTCAACCCATTCTTATTTAGACGCGAAGTCTCTTGTGCGAATAAAAGAGGTTTGTTTGAGAGATGGTATAAGAACGCTTACCGTATATTGTGGTGAACTCTCAGATATGCAGATTTCTATGTTATGTTTCACCGCTAAGCAAGTACTTAATTTTAGTTTCCACAAACGCATATATCATATAACTATTAAAAGTTTGGCTATCACCAGTGGACTATCAGCCAAGATGAAGAAGAAAAGATACTTACCTACTCTGATTATTTTAACGTCAACAATAAGAGATAAGTTGAATTGACAACCTACTTATTTGAAGTCGATGAAAAAGTATAGTCATAGAGTAATCTGTATGAGTATAGTTAACCGAGTTTTTATACGCTCTTCTCAGAACACTGCGGATTGACTCCCTCGTGTTGTCCCCGAGGCACTTTTTGTGTTAACTAGGTCTTTCTTTTTCGATTTCGATCAATTTCTCGTCTTCTCTCTTTTAACAAAAATCAAAAAGTGGAGATTCTCAATTTGACGATCCTTTTTTTATATTACTTGAAAGGAAAAGTGACTGATCTTTGAATCAGGCAATGAAAAGATCAGGCTTGGCTTACAAATATCTTAATTATCAGGATTCATGACGTGCCTATCCTCTAGAACTTTTGAAAATTCCACCATATTTTCTTTAGTACTAAAAAATAAACAGCAACAAATATGGTTACCCTGCAACTATCACTTGTAAATATTATACATTCCACAATAGTCTTTATTCCTTGTACGATAAGATTTTTCACGTCCCCGTAACGACGGCGGTACATTTCGGAGGTATCCAAACAAACAAACTGAAAGCAGCTTTCGCGTGCGCGTTCCACTTTTGCAGTATTTTCAATTTGTGTGAATTACTATTGTTTCCGTGTCTCATGAAATGTACTTATTTGTTAGTTACTAAGTGATAAAGGATAGCTTTTAAAGCTTCCTGCTAGAATTTGATTAGGTTGGTACATCAAAAAGTTTGCAATAGTTACACATTTTGTAGTTAATCTATATTTGTTAAAACCATATACTGCTGAATAGATACCTACCTATCAGTAATAAGTAATCTAGGTCTTATTACCAGTTTTATTAGAACCAACAATTAAGTTATGTAGCAGCTGAGTTACCTAGTAGGTAGGAAGGGTCCGAAAGATTCGAATCCCTGCACAATTTTAAAAACAAAGCGTATTTTTTTGGCAACAATACCAATACCTGTATCACATACATACTTAACGGCCTACAAGCCGTATTTAGGTGATTTTGAATAAAGTTTTATGCAAAAACTATAAAGACAATTACTTTCAAATTTACACGTCATGTATTTTGGGTCTTTAATCTGAAATCGCTTAGAAGCAGAAGCACGAATGGATAAAATTTTCTCGATAGAAAGTTCTCCCAAAAGTTGCTCCAAAATCTCAGTTTTTCTATGTTTTATCGGAAACTACAATGGATGTAATTGTAATTTTTGTTTTAATGTATCGGTAATAATAATATCCTAAAACGCTTAGAACAGATTTTTGATAACTGGCTTAGTTTTTGAGTAATTAGGTAAAACGTCGTTTTTCTGCTATATTCTTCCGCGACGCTGCATGTCGCACCTACCAAATCTCCGTGAGAGTAAGAAAGAAAAAAATAAATTCAATAAATCTCCTTAATAGTAAAGGAAAACATCGAAAACAAGGAATGAGAGCTAATCACGTGACTTCCACAGCGAAAACTATCGTTCTTATACATCATCATTCACCCTCTACAAGACTACGTGACTGAGATCTCACCTGGTGGCAAGTGATGATGCAGAAGAAGATAGAAGGTATCTCACCCCTAACGGCTTCTACACAGCGTCGCGCCGAATAGCTAAATTGAATGGCGCGGGCGGTTGCGTCTTTCCTGGTAGGGTGGTAACTAACACGGCTGAAGCCTCCCACCAAACCAGACCTGAGCCAACGTAGAAATTATAAAATACCTACCCTTGATGGGAATCGAACCCTTATCCTCGAATCTGAGCGCGCTATTTACGCTAAGGAGGTCGTCAAAGACTAAGTTTATGAAAGCTCCAACGCCACTGACAAGCACCACAACAAACTTAACTGTTATCCATGTCACAGATAATATAATACTATACTAGTCCATGTTATAAACAGTTGTATTGGAATACAACTGCTTATTTATACCTTCCTATAAATATAAATACAAGATAAACAACGGCACAAAGGAGCACTTTGCGCTGTTGGCACGCCGCACCAGGCATCGCTGAGGAAGCGTCCCGCATATTGACACAGGCTGTCATGAGCTGTTTGTTATTACAGATTGGAACGCGCCGTGATATGTTGCGCAAATATGTGTTTATTGCGCCCCCTGGTGATCGATGTTCGTAACAACTATCTAAGAACCATTGCCAATGAATACCAAACATTATACAGAAAATGTATAATGTTTGGTAATAATATAATGTATGTGTTTATTTGACAAATTCTTATGCCAATGTTGGCGCGAGGCTCGCTTACCCGATGTAGTGTGTCAACGAAATAAGTATTTCTACTTCCTTAAGTTTTCTGTCATGCTTTTTATACAGCTTTTTAATTATTGACTTCCAAGTAAGAACTTTGAAGCAATTCATTTATTGACAAGGGACGATCACGAATCACGGTATAGGTACTCTACATATTACTATTATAACATCAAAAACATTAGCTGAAGTCTGAAGTAGCGTCCCGCATATTGACACAGGCAGCTGTCATGAGCTGTTTGTTATTACAGATTGGAACGCGCCGTGATATGGTGCGCAAATATGTGTTTATTTGACAAATTCTTATGCCAATGTTGGCGCGAGGCTCGCTTACCCGATGTAGTGTGTTATGGGAATAAGTGTTTCTACTTCCTTAAGTTTTCTCACATACTACAGTTTCTTATTTAATCATACACTTACAATTAAGAGTTTTGTAGCGCTTCATTTGTTGGTAAGTGACGATCACGATATACTCTATAGATATTTCAATCCACGATGACGCGCCCCACTCTGTCAAACTCCATGAGAATCAAATGGAACATAAGCGATTATGACAGAGTGGGGCGCGACTTCGTGAACTGAAATTTCTATACATACGTGTATTATTATAACATCAGAAAAATTAGATGAAGTCTGAAGAAGCATCCCGGGTATTGACACAGGCTGTCATGAGCTGTTTGTTATTACAGATTGGAACGCGCCGTGATATGGTGCGCAAATATGTGTTTATTTGACAAATTCTTATGCCAATGTTGGCGCGAGGCTCGCTTACCCGATGTAGTGTGTTATCGAAATAAGTGTTTCTACTTCCTTAAGTTTTTTCAAACTCAGCGCGGGAATACATGACTGAAATTTTAAATAAAATTGGACTTACAAATTAAGCATAATAAAGCAAATAATGCAATGATTTTGATTTTGTCACAACTGATACTGTCTTATCACCTACCTATCTTAAAATACGTACTGGGGCCGTATCACCATTTCTTATAGCAGTAAGTATTATTGTGTTGACATTTTCATACAATGCCAGTATGAAAATTTTAAAACAATATTACAATAATACTGCTATAAGGGATGGTGGTACGGCACCTGCATAGTTCTCGTCATCTTCGCTCTATCATTCCGACAGAAGTGGGACCGAAAAAGGGTTGAGAACACCGATAAGAAACCTCATAATCAAAACACATCTCATCTCTTCGCTTTGATGGAAACCTTGCCTCTCCGAAAAGTCAGTGAGTGACGCGTGCGAATACAAACCTATTTCTAAATAATATTTTAACAGATATATCTGTAATTGAAGCGAGGCCCGCGTTAGTGAAGGGGAGCGCGAAATGGCGTCACGTTGAATGGCGTACGCCACAAAAGGCCCCCAAGACGTCGGACGCCTTCCGTCGCGAGGCACAGCCTTTATATAACTTTCCACCGCCACAAACACCCTGTATACGAGTTTCCACTATCACTCAAGTCCTTTACTGAAACTCGGAGCTCAGAAATATGATTTTCAATTATTATACGTACTCGAGGAACATCAATAGAAATATACGTACAATCTTCCTGCTCGTAATAATATATTTTACTTAGATACCTACCAACGACACGTTTTGAAAAATATTTTTTATCCCTCGTCTAAATTAGTAGGTTTTTAAATATATTTTTACACTATACAAGTTGTTAGTAGGTACTTGACTGCAATCGCACCTGATGGTAAGAGATGATGCAGCCGAAGATGTCATCGTACTTAACTTAGAAGGGGTATGTAAACTCACCCCTAACGGTTTCTACACAGCATCTTACCGGAATGCTGGAAACTAAAAAATTCAGAGATTTTGGCTTCGCTATGGTTAATATAATATTATCACTAACAAAATCTATGATTGACCAATCAGTCAGATAATTAAATAAATAGACGATATTTAATATTTCTTACTCTTTATTTACATTAACATAAATTTTATTCATGCACAAAGAATTCCTGACATTTTCCTCTTGGCTCACTGCACGCCTTCAAAAGCCTCCTTAGTTCACATAGCGTAAGTAAAGAATCGCGAAAGCCCCATAAAAAGACGAATGTTTATGGAAATTAATTCTGTACTTTTCAAATGGAGTAAAAGGACGAGTACCTAGGTCTCGAGAGTTTTATTACATTTCCTTTTAATTTTATATGAAATGGAAAGGAAATTTCGCTTTTTGTATTTATCATAAGGCAGTGTCACAGAATACAAAATAGTACCTTGTATATCAGCAGGACAGATTAATTTGTTTTGCTATAATCCGCTACTTGAAAGATTCTCTATGGTACAATATGCAGGAACACTGCCCACATGAAACACCACACACAATTTTCCAACACTTTCTTCGACGCACGTTTCGTCCCGACACCGGGACATCCTCAGGAGATGTTGACTTCACAATTCGAAATCGTATAGAGACTCTACGATGTTTGTCCGCGAATGTAGGGATCAAGTATCTACCAACCAATAGTTCTTCGATTTTAATGTCACTTACTTTTTTATAAAAAGGAAATGCATTATTCATACCTCTCAGTAATGGAAAAACGGGATTCAGTGGTTGACTGATAGTGGTAGCAAGGACGATGCCGTTCTGCCTGTTATGGAAGTAATCTGTTCATCGATTCAGACATAACTCTATAACAAAGTTTAGTTCATCGGTAAGCAGTGATAGCCAATTAGTAAGTAGCCCAGAGACATCTGCGGGGCTGGCCAAGCAAACTTCACGAATGCCCGAGAGCTAGCTTTTTTTTTTCAATGACAAGAATTCTTGGAATGATAGGGATATAATTATTTCCATCTGCTCATGAGATATCTTAAAAATTATGTAATATTTTTTGATATTATTTAAGAAATTGTATATAATGACATTTTTTGAAAAGAGCTAGTGCCGAGTTTCTTGCCAGTTCTTCTCGGTGCAAACCTGCTCTCCGAACCTGGCGGTAGAGTTTTGACTTTTCATAAGAGCCTATTAATTGGGCCTATGTGAAAATAAAGATTTTTCATTTTCATTAAAATGTTCTCTACAGGGCGGTGCAGTGGGACGAGAAGCGTTTGGTCCGGGTACCATAAATAAATAGATAAATAAATAAATATCAGGACATTACAGTTAACACACATTCGCAATCTAGCCCGAAAGTAAGCGATAGCTTGTATTATGGGTACTAGTTAGCTGACAAATGTATATATGCATACTAATTTACATAAATATAATATATTGAAAAACACCCAGACACTGGAAGACATTCATGCTCATCACATAAACATTTGCCAGTAGTGGGAATCGAACCCACGACCTCCGGCGCAGACGCAGGTTCGCTACCACTACGCCATTCGGTCGTCACATGACAACAGCTTAGTAGTGTTCTGATGCTATCCATTCCCCTGTTCAATAATGCGGTCACGCTCGCACAGATGCAATAACCCGTCCTGTGCGAGCGTGAACGCATTACTTTGACGCGGGAGTGACAGAGACAGGTAGTAACAGGTTAATGTACGAAATTCTTCGTGCTCCGCGACCGTGCTTTAGACCTCTCTGACGCAGTTTACGTGCTGCCTATACGTAATGCCCGTTAGTAATCCGACGAATCGCGCAAAAAATGACTCCAGTTTACTGGTGTCAAAAATGTTTATTTTGGCACCAACGGCGTCAGTAGTGAACTGACTGCAGTATTGTTTATGGTCCGCGGTCCACGGTACAGATCACTATAGGTACTAGTTATTAGCGCATTTCCATAGTGATTGGTTCCAATGGGTTAGGGGGAAATTTAATTTTTTTTTCTTGTATGAAGGCGGATGACGTTAAATGTTCAGATCGACCCATCCTTAAGTTCATATCGGTGCCGTTAGTATAAAATTTTACATCGCCCAAACATCGCCGGTACTATAGCAGCGCAACCATCACAGCCAATCGGTGCCTACCACGTACCTACGCTGCACAATCGATGCAAACTTTAGGCAATTAGTGCCTCCGCTAAAGCGAATCTTCGCTTCTAATAGTCCAAGCTGATAGCGTGATGTTATATAGCCTAAAGTCTTCCTAGATATATGTACTATCAAATGCAAAACGAATTTATCAATTGGAACCAGTAGTTTCAGAGATTAGCGCGTTCAAACAAATGAACAAACTCTTCAGCTTTGTAATATTAGTATAGAAATCAAATAGAGCGAATTTACGAAATAAAAGATCTTTGTCCATCCATGGATCGTTCGGCTGAAACCACATCAAAAACTACAACTCCTGAATTACTCATAACTAAGCTTACCGTTTTAGAGATATTAAGTACAGTGTAATTTAATCAGATAGTCATTTAATTTGAAATCCCTTTCATTATAGTTTTATGGCTCGTAGTTACACCACCGCACTCCATTAACCGATAAACTTCAGATGATTATCACCTCTAAAACTATGAGCGTTAAGTGTAAAAACGCGTGAAGAGAGTGCGTTAACTACAGAAACCTTATTCTGTAGTCGGTACGCGCTATTCCTGTCTCCAGGCGAGTTCATAAAATATTTTATGGCAGTAATAAAATTAAAGACTACCTCACATTATATATACTAAAGTTGTCCTGGCTGACGTTGCCCTGCCCTCTCTGATGTAGGTTATTAATAACTTTAACCCAGGGTCCCAATATTTTTCCCCTAAGACATTTTCTGGAATCTGAGAAGAGGTCACTTTCAGCGATAAAATTTCAGGTCAATTGGCAGCAACCATTTTGCTTTAACTTCATTAAATAATGTTATATTATTGTAATAAGAGAAACTTTACTTTACTTGTTGCAAATAACTTAATTATTTTACTTCAATAACGTCTATTTAATAAACAAAATCTTAACCGATACCATAAATAAACTTAGCATCCTAGACGTGGGGTCGACCAGACATACCGTTCATGGGGTTTGCAGAACCAAAAAAAAGGGACATTCGGCAACTCGCAACGGATAAATAAAACTGTAGGAGGGAAACACATTGTATCCTCTACGCCTAGAGAAGGTGTTTAACAGATCGTCTAATCTAAAAATGAACGTCCCTCCACCGACTCCATGTGTTTACGCTCACCTGTTGAAACAATAATGTAGTGATGGTTCATTCATTTTTAAATTTGACAATATTTAACCTGTTTATATTAAGTACGTCTACCTTCAAGCTCCGGATAGCAAGCTAAGAGTCAACTTGTCGCAAAGAGTAGAGTTTAAAACCAGGCAACACTGGGGAAGAGCAATAAATCACGTGACTGCGACGCACAGTCGGCGGCGCGGAATTCCGAGCGATCGCTCCCAACCGCTGCGACGTGTGCTGAATGGGTATTGTGCTGAATGCGATGTATACCTACATATATGCGTATTTATATGTGCAACATAAATACAGGGTAATAAAAAAATTACCAAATCGCTCTCGGCCTTTATTTGTTTACATTAAAACTAACAACTTTTGTTCTAAGACTTTTTTTTTACTCGATATTTTGAGAAATATCAAATTTTCAATATTTCACAGAGATACTCTACTTGTTCCTACTCTGTAATGTAACATCGGCAAGTGGCAACGGCGAACGCGCGGTGTCGGAGGCGCGGCATCGTACTCGCGGCGAGAAACCCCGAGCAGTGTAATGCCACTTTACAGAAATAACTTTTTTTTGTATGAAATTCATACTTAATTATTTCGTAGCTCTAACCGTTTTATGGAATTTTAAAAAACCATGATTTGGGATAAAAAATGGGGGGAAGGGACCAATGACTTCTCGAAGTGGTTCAACTTCTACATTGGTTTATATTTTTATTTGCCAAGCCTACCCTATTTTCTTGAGCTAAGGAGCCGTACTATAATCTTCTTAATATATAAATCTCGTGTCGCAATGTTTGTCCGCGATGGACTCCTAAACTACTGAACCGATTTAGTTCAAACTTCGTGAATATCTGTCATTTGGTCCAACTTAAAAGATAGAATAGTTTTATCCCACGTGGACGAAGTCGCGGGCATCAGCTAGTAGTCTTATAAGGGGGTATATTGAATTTATTTTTGTCTTTCTCACTCTCGCGAATACGTTGGTAGAATATGACAGAAAAACGGCGATTTTGGAGCAACTTTTAGGAGAACTTTTTATCCAATCGTGTTTCTGCTTCACAGCGATTTTAGATAAAAGACCCAAATTAATAAAGTTTAAATTTTAAAGTATGGGTATTATGGTTTTTAAACTGCAGATTACTAAAATTCGCTTAAATACGCCGTTAAACCCACAGAGATTTTATTTTATTTATTTGAAAAGTAATCCTGTTGATTACTTTACATTAATTTTTTTTTACAATTAATGTATAGTATTTGAACAATAAGGCCAAAAAGATACAAACATAATTCTAAGAGTAACATAATCAAAAAAGGTTATTAGAATTAAAAATTTCTTGGTAACATTTGACAAGCCTACAGTACTAGACTACGTACTAGACTAGTACGACTAAGTACTAGATTACTAAGTTACAAACATTGTACATAAATGAGATGCGGCATCTTAACTTACTACGAATACAGCAGTCACCTAATTAAATAAAAAAGTATCAGTATATTTCCGCACGATTTTCCTAGTATTGTCATCCCGCCGGTACCAGGGCGGCATAGCTCCACAGAAAGTCACTGGAGCGTCGTCGCAATAAGCGGGCTCGTTATTCGTTACTGTCGTTTCTGCGCTACATTTGCTCCTAGTCTCGTCCACGACCAATTGGAACTCCTTAATAGACGGGAAGTCACTAATAAGAGTAACTAAGCTTGCGTTTCTGCACACTGTTTGTTTCTGTTTTTTTAGATGACTGAAGAATGAAGACAGATATGGAAATTCCTTAAATCGAGTAGTAGAAGTGGACTTTACAACTACAGAAACCTGATGAGTAGTAAAAATCTCGGGGATGCTTAATATCTCTTTGATTTTCAAATTATTTTATTGATACTTTAAATAGTCCAATCATAATATCTCTTGGTAGGAAGCAACCATTTGAGAGAAGACGACTGTACTTTATAGGATTTTTTTCCTTTTTTACACAATAAAAGGTAGTACTAGTGACGATGCAGCCGAAGATATTATTATTGTGCTATCTTAGAGTAAGCAACCCCTAATTTTTATTACACAGCATCGCACCGGAGCGCTAAATGGATTGGCGTTGCCTCTTTGCCGATAAATAATAACTAGCCGCGACCGAAACCTGCCCAACGAGACCTAGAGCCTGTTTAGTGGTCTGAGGCGAGAATCGAACCCGTTACCTAGATGCTACTTGAATCCAAGCGCGCTGTCCATTGCGCTAGATTATAAGAGTTGATGATGACAAAATAATCAAAGCCTTAAAGGCTTTCAGTGTGTAAGGAACCTAAAGGAAACTCGATAAGTATACATAATAAAAAATAATATTACGTACCGCGTATAAAAACTAATGCCGCGTACAAGTTGCGACCGCGCTGATAGCCAGGAAAACTATATGATTACTGCTAAGATGACAAAAACTTTTATAGGGAACCCTAACTGCTCGTGTAAATAGGGACATAAAACGCAACGTATTTGCAAAAATAAGTTCTGCGTGTTTTATGACCCTTTTGGCATATAGAGATGCAGATTACGTGGTCTTAGATTAAGTTCCCTGTCACATTAATAAATTGATATTTCATATTGAAAAAGTTACAAATAGCTTATCGCTTACCTAATTACTGTACAAGTCTTGCCAGCGTAGAAGGCTGCATTTCCGCGTTGAACAGCTAGGCTGATTCATCGCGCAAAAATAAGCTAAGCGCCCTTCTGCGATTAGATGAGGTAGTAACAGTAGTAGAAGTAGAAACAAACGTTCATACCACAAAAGTCAAAGAAAGAGATTTTTTTTTATAAATGCCGTCAAATCCTTAGAAGTTTTTCATATTAAGCACGTAGGCATCATAGATTTTTCCAGAATATTTTCTTAATTCCATTAATCTACCTCCATCCCAAACAGTCAAATTATCAGTTTTATATAATTAAGCCGTAACATACATACAAACTTATGCATTTATAGGTTTAGTGTGATCACAAACAGACTATAGATAGATCGTAGCAAATTGATGATTCATATCTTTATAGGCTGGAAAAAATAAAAAAGTTCTTTTTTGATCAAACATTAAATGGGAGCGAACGAGAAACATTGTTTCCGGTGCAATGCAAACATGTCTGCATTTCCGGCTAAATGTCAATAAAAATACGAAACGGCAAACATACAGAATAAAACACGATTCCAGACCCGTTCAAAGTTAATTAAAAAATTTCCATTTATATTTTGACTTATAAAAAAAAATTAACCTTGCCAGCTATAGTATAATACAAGGCAAGGAAATCTTCCAAACAATAAGAAAGAAAACGAATACAGGCAAATAAAAAGTTAGGTAATAAATAGTCCTAATACCAATAAAAACTTTCCCAATCAATCCAACGGCATAATATTTGGCAGAATTATGTGATAGGTAATTTTAACAAAGTAAGGTACTTGCAGCCACGTAAGGTAATAAATGTTTTATGAGGATGGTAATCATAATAATGCTGGGTATGAGAAAATGGTACTGTCATAAAAAAGATTCTTTCGCAGAATGTTTCCTGTCATTACCCTATTTTGACAGGAAGGCTACGATTTTGTCTATCGCATGGGCTGGGCATGGGATGGCAAGGGATTTCAAGTTTTTACCAACATTCAAACGTGTAGTCATATGGTACGGGAGCTAGCAACGTTTGAAAAGTAAGAATTTTAGGAGAGCTGATTTTGTGATATGTCGTCCTTCTTGCACTTTCGGTTAGAGTCTGGGCTATCTGGCTGGCGGTAACGGTTGCGTTCATTAGTGCGCATCCTACCTGTCCAGGTAATAATCCTGGATTTTAAAAACATTTTAGAAGGCGTAATTTTTATTTTTTTGGTTTTAAATAAGTCTACCTGACATACTTTTTTTATTGCCAGACATTTTTGACAATGCTAACTATGTGCCATACGCGATTTTTTTTTAATAAAAATTTCAAAGTATTTTATTATGTCTGTAATTTTAATATTATGTTATTTATAGATAAGAAAAACTTAAAATAAATTTGCCAGACATTAATTTGATTGTTAAGTCTTAAATACGACGGATTTTCTTGGATTTGTAATTATACTGATAGGTTCTTAGTTCTTACTTTCCTTTAGTCGGGGAGTTTAAAAAAAAATATTTAATCCTTTTTCAATAACAAGTCTGCAAAAGTCGTGGGTGTTTTAATTTTTTTTAATTTTCCACTTGTTTAATAGTTTTTCGATTAATATATTAATGTAATTTAAATTATATTATTATTAAAAAATGAAAATGAATCTTCAAACTAGCCATTAGCTCCTCTAGCAGCGTTTGAAGGCATCATCCCTTCCAAGTCATAAAGAGACGTTTATTGTGGCGCCCCCTGCTGTTCAATCACAAGAACAATTATCTACGAACCATTGCCAATGACTCACTAATATTTTATACAAAACTGTATCCAAATTGGTTCAGTCGTTTTTGTAATAATTGAGAACATTCGTTTGCACTGTAAATGTTTTTTATGGCGCCCCCTGGTAATCGATGTTCGTAACAACTATCTAAGAACCATCGCTAATAAATACCAAACATTATACAGAAAATTGCATCTAAATCGGTTAAGCCGTTTTTGAAATAAATGGGAACATTCGTTTGCAATATAAATGTATTTTATGGCACCCCCTGGTGATCGATGTTCGTAACAACTATCTAAGAACCATTGCCGCTAAACACCAAACATTATACAGAATACCGCATCTAAATCGGTCAAGCCGTTTTTGAAATAAATGGGAACATTGATGTGCACAAACAAACAAACAAACACACAAACAAACAAACAAAAATATTTTTGCATTATTGGTTTTTGTGAACAATTTAACATACAAACAAACAAAATATTTTTAACAGAGTAATGTACAAACGGTCTCTCACCCTAAACGCATATACCCGTACTCCGTTCCGTCGTGGGTAAAAAGTCACAAGTGGAAAATTAAAAAATTTTAAAACACCCACGACTTTTGCAGACTTGTAATTGAAAAAGGATTAAATAATTTTTTTGAAACTCCCCGACTAAAGGCAAGTAAGAACTAAGAACCTATCAGTATAATTACAAATCCAAGAAAATCCGCCGGAGCTGCTGTGTTTTGCCTATGACGGTTTGATGGTGCTGTTTACCAGTTGATGACTTATTCAATTTCTTGATACTTCTCATATACCGGCAGTTTATCAATACTTACTAATTACATTAATTGATATTGGAAACGAAAATAGCAGCTCCGACGGATTTTCTTGGATTTGTAATTATACTGATAGGTTCTTAGTTCTTACTTGCCTTTAGTCGGGGAGTTTCAAAAAAATTATTTAATCCTTTTTCAATTACAAGTCTGCAAAAGTCGTGGGTGTTTTAAATTTTTTTAATTTTCCACTTGTTTTATAGTTTTTCGATTAATAAATTAATGTGATTTAAATTATATTATTATTAAGAAATGAAAATTAATCTTCAAACTAGCCATTAGCTTCTCTAGCAGCGTTTGAAGGCATCATCCCTTCCACGTCATAAAGAGACGTTTATTGTGGCGCCCCCTGCTGTTCAATCACAAGAACAATTATCTACGAACCATTTCCAATGACTCACTAATATTTGAAACAAAACTGTATCCAAATCGGTTCAGTCATTTTCGTAATAATTGAGAACATTCGTTTGCATTGTAAATGTTTTTTATGGCGCCCCCTGGTGATCGATGTTCGTAACAACTATCTAAGAACCATCGCCAATGAATACCAAACATTATACAGAAAACCACATCTAAATCGGTCAAGCCGTTTTTGAAATAAATGGGAACATCGATGTGCACACACAAACAAACCAACAAACAAACAAACAAATAAACAAAAATATTTTTGCATTATTGGTTTTTGTGAACAATTTAACATACAAACAAACATAAAATCTTTTTAATAGAGTAATGTACAAACGGTCTCTCACCCTAAACGCATATACCCGTACTCCGTTCCGTCGTGGGTAATAAAAAGTATTGCAGTATAATGCTAGTAGTCTGACAGAGACATTATTACTTGGACAAGTAGGATGCGCACTAATGAACGCAACCGCTACCGCCAGCCAGATAGCCCAGACTCTAACCGAAAGTGCAAGAAAGACGACATATCACAAAATCAGCTCACCTAAAATTCTTTCTCGAAAACGTTGCTAGCTCCTATACCAATAGAAATTCGACATTAATAATTATTGCTAAACGGACTTTCAAATGATACTTAGATTTAAGTACTTCAAAATTATGCCGCGGCATCGAATGGGATTCCTTTCGAAAGCCTTATACTATAAAAATACTGTATCTACCTTGGTCAAAAATAATAACGGCTGTTTTTAGGGTTCCGTACCAAAATGGTAAAATGGAACCCTTATGGTGCGACTTTCTCCGTCTGTCTGTCTGTCCGTCACACTCGATTATTTCAGTAACTACCGGAGCTATCGATATGAAATTTGGAATAGTTGTGTATATTAGTGGCCCAATGACACTGGAATAAAAAAAATGGAAATTATTTTTGTTCTTATTTAAAAAGGGGGGAAAATCGGAGGGTTGAAATTTAAAAGTGAGATAACTGTACTGTGTGGGGTATCATATGAAAGGGTTTACTTTGTACATTCTAAAACCGATTTTTAATTATTTTTAGTCATGATAAATTTATCGGGGTTATTTTTTTGATTTATCGGGGAAAATGTCTAAAAAATACCGTTCCCCCCCTTATCTCCGGAGTTTACCAATCGAAAAATCTCAAATAATTATGGTCAATAGGAATCTACGTATATTTTACAGGAAAACTATAGCCAATGTTCTAACTAGCATAGTTTTTTTGATATTAACAATAAACCTCTACAAACAAAGTTAGTTTTGCGGTTCATTAACAAAGGTTCATTAACGCAAGTTCTTCTAAGTACTCGTCGTCAAATAAACATATTGGTTTTTGCCTGATTGTTTTGCTTCAGTACTTCTTGAGTACGGAACCCTCGGTGCGCGAGTCCGACTCGCACTTGGCCGGTTTTTTTTCTTTATTTTTTTACAGTTCCTGCATGGATTTTGATAAGAAACTCTAATGCCATCTATTTTTATGGTTAACTGCAATAAACGGAACCCTTATTCGTCATGTCTGTCTGTCTGTCTGTCTGTCCGTCCGTATGTCACAACTTTTACTATGTTTTTTTACGCAAATAAATACAATATAACTAGTTTCTGTTGTTCTGATGCTGTGTAGTTTGAATTTAAAATTTTAATTATTATATAGGTATAAGTTAATAATCCGTTCGTAGTAAGATAAGGTGTTTAGTATGTTTGGCTCTCTATAAACATTACATCGGTAAAAACCTTCGGAAAAAGGCTTAAAATGCGTCTCGTATTGAATTTCGATTAAAACCTCATCACCTCAGCGCGATTTAAGCGCTTTGCTCGCAGCGAGAATATTTTCACTCAGTTTGCTTTGACGGCTACGGTTTAACTGCTCAACTGTAGAACCGCTGGAAGAGTCATGCTGTTAAAACTCCAGCGGGGCTAGAAAAAGCCAAAGTCGTTTGGCGTTAACGCTAGTCGACAAAAATGTATGGGACAAAACAAATGACTGTAGAAAAACCACGATAATAATTACTAAACACGCTGTGTTTGATACTGTAATAATAAAAAATAAAATAAAAAACTGTCGGCTGTCAATTGTCAAGCGAAGTACGCTAAAGTTATCTACAAGGTCCGCGAGAACGCCAGCGAGCGTTCAAGTTGTCGTAGTCAATTATCAAAAACAGCGTGTTTAGTACTATTATTATCGTGGTTTTTCTACCGTCATTTGTTTTGTCCATACATTTTTGTCGACTAGCATTAACGCCAAACGACTGTGACTTTGTCTAGCCCCGCTGACCTATTCATTCATTCATTCATTCGTAATCACACACTTTAATCTGTTGGGACTAGAAAGATATTATGTACAGTTTCCCTTTACAATTTACACAAAGGAAAACGAACGAACGAAAAATTTTAACGGAATCAACTAATATACTTAACAGATATTAAATTGACTTAGGTGTTTAAGTTATTTATTGTGCCAAACTTCAATTATATTTCAAGATGAAAGATCAAAGTTGCAAGATTTCATTTAAACAACATTTATCGTTGTTCTCGTAGCCCAAGGACGTCTACAGCTGGACAGCATACAGGCTTCTATCACAATCTATGACCTGCAAGTGTCATTCATATTAACCCAGTCAAAAATAGATAAATTTAAACGTTTTATTGGCTCCAAGTACATACTGGCATTCATTCTCATATGGTTTTATATTGCAGACGCACAATCTTATTAGTGCATGAAATAAATTCAGCGTAAATTTTCAGTCACACTACATATAGCAAGTAGTGTCAGCTTCGTTAACGCTTATTGGCACCACGTAGTATTGTCATGTTGATTTTGTTTTATGTCGGATGTACTAAACATACTTACCTACTAGTATATAAAATAAATTTAGCGTATCTAGTCCCGCTATAGCAGGTGTTAGTGTATAAGCTTTTGTAAGCAAGCGCGCAACCTCCCCACCAGATTTGGCTTGCGGGCCGCTTAGTTAATGCTTTATTGGCTCCACGTAGTATTGCCATGCCGATGTTGTACTAGTGTATAAAATAAATTTAGCGTATCCAGTCGCGCTATAGCCAGTGCGAGTGTAAGCTTTTGTAAGCAAGCGCGCAACTCGGAGCGGGTTTGGCTTGAGGGCCGCGTTGTTAACGCTTTATTGGCTTCACGTAGTATTGGCATGTTGATTTTGTTTCATGTTGGATGCGCTAAGTATACTCGTGTATATTCAAGATGTAGTTTGTAAAGTTAGTATAAGGCTCAGGTCTGGTCTGGTGGGAGGCTACGTCCTTGACTGGTTACTCCTCTAACAACAAAGTCATGTTTAAACCAACATGTTTGTTGTTTTGTTCGTGTTTGCTGTCAAGTACTAACTTGTATACAGTAAAAAAAAAATACCAAGAGATGAATTTCAGCCCGATGTGATGTAGTGAACAATAATTTTAAACAGTAATCGAATTAAAAGTCACGTAAAACTAAGCAAGATTACGTTATAATCATAAGCACAGGTAAGACAGCGTATTCCTAGGGTACATTTTTTTATTTCTTCAGGATCGCAAAAACATATAAGTATTTTATAGGACGTACTTAATTAAGAGGATAGGTGTGTTATTTCATTTCATTAACATATTAGCTGTAATCCGCGATTTTTACGCTTCCCGAAGAACTGGTTTTCGCGCCAACATAATGCAATAACATTTTTTTATGAAATTGGCTCTACCAATATAATCAATAGAAACAAACGAACGAATCCTGTAATCCATTTTACTATGGTGCTAGCGTTATTTTTAATTTATTACGAATGCATTATAATTTGATTATAATGTTTTGGTACTTTATAATCAAACCACCTCTCTGTAGGTATTGTAAATATTGTTTATTGTTTATTTATAGATTAGCTTACATGTTACAGTATTTTAACATTAACATGTGGCCCTGTCAGGGCGTTGCTAACAATATACAGTATACATTACAACAATTTTACAATTTATTTTATGCAAGCAAATTTTACAATTTAATTATTTTTAAATTTAATTTTAAATTTAATTATTTTCTAGATATAGAATTAGTAATATGAAATTAAAATATATAATAATTAGTCAATGGAAGTACACGACAGCAAGTATAATTAGTCAAATAATGGTCAAATAATAATAATTAGTAACAAGCAGTAGAGTAAAGATCAGAATGTCAAGATAATAATTAAGAATTCCTAAAATTTAAGTCGATTAAAGTAGATTACAGTACTGTCACAAATTTAAATCAGTGCAAATTATATTAATTAATAGATAATAGTCAGAAATGACGAGAATAACATAAGATAAATTAGTGTGGTCCATGTTAATAAAACTTATTTCGTGCTATTGAGGTCTAGATGTAAGGAGTATTACTTTTGGGGCTGCAGTAACTCATCAATTAGGTATAGATGAAGACTTACAACTACCTACTTTTTAAGCTGGAAGCATGCTAGAAGTGTTTTTTTCTGGTTTACAATAATATGTTTACGGTAATTTATTATTTTCATTACAATACTTGCAATTAGCAAATTAATCGAGCAGTTACCTACCCCTCTATAATAACCAACGACCAGATGTACGGACCAAGTCTTTACGACTACCAACTTACATTACACCCAATTGTTTTATACATATTTCGTATATGTGCGTTATAAGGTTGATTATCCTTTATCAACTACTAAACTGGTCGCACAACTGAATTTGTTTTCAGTGTATAAGACAAAGTTACACATGCGTTTGGTTCAGTGGAAAATTAACTTTATCTCGTGGCAATAAGGCGGTGTGAAGTGTAGAGGGATATGTAAGAATGGTTTACGGGCATGTTACAGGAGGCCGCTGGTCACAATGTTTAGGGGGCAGTTTGAGTGGCCGTTACACGCGTCTGTAGGTTTTATTGTCAAAAGTCAATTACGGTTTTGTCTAGTGACTTCTAATTTTGTTTCTATTATATGTTGGGGAATATATGAAGTGTCAGCAGACCATACTCGCCACAAGTGTACATTAATAAATAATTGATCAAGTGCGAGTCGGACTTACGCTCGAAGGGTTCCGTACCATTATCTATATAACGTAGCGATACTATGATGCAGAAGCCTCAATTATATAGTATAGCTACATAGTACAGCCTAGTATAGCTACTATACAAGTAACGAACGTAACGAAAATAACCTAACACTTTTTAGTTTTGCCATCTATCGCTGAATAGCAGAACTTTTAATGACTTTCTGAAATATCGCGCTTGTCTCTTAAGTTCAGCAACTCGTCTCTAGGTGGAATTGGTTGTTATTATAATTGCATAAGTTGATAAAAACAGCTATGCAATAGCTTTACCGCGGCAGTCTCCGAGTGCCACCCGTCTTTTTTTTAGTAAAAATTGTTATAGCGGCAACGGAAATACATCATCTGTGAAAAGTTCAAGTGCGTAACTATCACAGTTCATGGGATACAGCCAGGTGACAGACAAACCGATGGACGGACGGCGAAGTCTCAGTAATAGAGTCCCGTTTTTTACCCTTTGGATACGAAAATCTAAAAAATTATACCATTCCCTTCAATAAATCTCTAAAGTATTAAATTCTTGTGTCAAAGTGTTTGTGCCAAAATTTCTATGAAGCGACTGTCTACATTTGGTCTGAAAATAGGTCGTAGGCTATTTTTCAAATTCCTAATATAGCAAACTAACGTTTGCCGGGTCAGCTAGTTATTTTATAATAGTAGAATCTTTAAAAGAGTTTAATAGAGAGTGTATAAAATTATATCTAATATAATATATAAGTGAGAAACATTATAAAAAGCTCTATGTATTGAGAGCCTGAGCCTTTCTTTTAGTTTTGGACGTAGATAACTTAAAATAGTCATACTTGTACATAATAAACAGTTAAATATAATTGTTAGGAGCCTAAACATAGCACATTACTGTGAAATATGGCAAAAGGAGCATTCCGTTCAAACTCCGCTCTCAAATTTATAACCTCATAAATCAGGCTTATTCATAGGTGTTTTGTACATCTGAAACTCATATTGGGGGCCTTGGCCGGCCTGGGAGCGTATGCAGAAGTCTATATTATACAGGGACTTTCGGCTTGGTTTGCCTTGTCTGAAATCTATAACACAGGAACTCTATTAACGGCGTAAACGGTCGTTTTCAGCGATTTTTAGTGTCCTGCGGTTTAAAAACTAAAAGACAATTACTTGTACTTCCAAATTTAAACGTCATGTAACGTTGATAACGGTGTTAGTTTTTTTAGTAATTTGGTAAAACGTCATTTTCGCATATAGAGGACTAATTATATTCACCGTAGACTTATGAGAATGACTTTTGCGAGTATTACGTTTATGCATCTACATGTTTTTCATAAAAACTTTGGTCAACAACACTTATATTGGTCCCGATAGCTCCAGTTCTGGGAAACTGCAGAAAAGAATCTTTCGGGAACCAAAAGGGTGTATAGGAATTTATGAGCAAAGTTTTTATTAAAAACATGTAGATGCATAAACGTTAAGCTCGCAAAACTCCTTAACCCTACGATAACTATGTATAATTAGTAGCCTTTAATAAAATTTAAATTTTGCGGGCTACTTAGACCGAAGCCCCGTAACTAATTTTAGTGCTTACCTATCTAAAAAACCTTTTATTATTGCCCTAACTTGGAATCTAACCCAGGACTCGTAGCCACCGTAGGCTTCTCGTAGTCGGCGTAGGCGTCTCGTAGTAAGCGTAGGCGTCTCGTAGCCAGCGTAGACGTCTCGTAGAACCGTAGTCGAACACGCTAAGCACTATAGTAGTGTTATTATCTTGCTGCAGACTCGGTCATAAATCATTCGAGTGTTTCGCTTTTGTTGTTCTTTGTTGAGTTGTGCATTACTGCAGAACAACAAAAGCGAAACTCGAATGATTTATGACCAAGTCTGCAGCGAGATACTAAAACTACTATAGTTCGACGACGCTGTTTAATATAGGACCATTATTATATGGGATATCGCTGTGTCGGAGCGCACCGCGCAGCGTGCGACCGACGATCGCCGTAACCTACCAGACTTGTTGAGTCAACACGCCTTTTTAATGTGCATCATAGGGTTGACACTATCACGATTTTTCCATATAAACATTTTTTGATTACCTATACTGAAAATTGTGACGTCATAATTGCAGCTGACGTCTTCGTGGATAGTGACGTCATGAGGGTGGATGGAGACATGAGGGCAATCGAAGTCATCACAGTGGTTAAGTCACCTTCACCACGGCTAGTTGGATCTGCCCCAGTAAGCGATGAGTCCATCACACAAAGGTTCATATGAGACAAGCTTTTTCCCATCCACCCCGGTAACGGGGACAGGCACCTGGGTAGATGGAACTAACCTACGTTGTGTTGACAGGAGCTCTAGCCATATGGCATTGCGATCCAAAAAAATTGAATGTAAGTGGAGCGAAATTCAACAATATTAATATATTATGAGAACGCGTCAAGTCACATCAATTTAGCGATAATAATTTTCATGCATTTTTTGAATTCATTTTCCAGTTCCGGCTACTTGCACTTTATTAAAAAGTTACGCAACAATTTATTTTGCTTTTAAAAACGATTGACCTTTAATGCTGAATAAATGTAATAAAAAGAAAAACCGAACGTTCCCAACCCTAAGGTAGGAAAAGATTATCGCTGAGCTTCGACCGAACTTGAAACCGTAGAGCTGTATCCGAAAGGAGTCTTTAAGCCGGCCCCTACTAACAGCTTTCACTATTAATATTTCAGAAACGGCATACGTCTTATCATTAAATGGAGTGTAGAAGGAAGGATACTGTACTCGGCGCAGTCGGCATACTTCTGTCCGTAACCAAGTAATATTTTACGCAAAAAATTTGTCAGTTGCAATTTTTTTTTTGCTTTTTGACTTAACTCTGTAATCTGAGATTACGTAATAACCAATTTCATAATGATGGTAAGTGATAGTGGTTCACTATTAATATTTCAGAAACCGCATACGTCTTATCATTTAATGGAGTGAAGAAGGAAGGATACTGTACTCGGCTCAGTCGGCATACTTCTGTCCGTAACCAAGTAATATTTTACGCAAGAAAATTGGCAATTGCATTTTTTTTGCATTTTGATTTAACTCTGTAATCTGAGATTACATAATAACCAATTTCATAATGATGGTAAGTGACGATGCCGTCGAAAGTGTTATCGTAGAAACTTGGGACCCCCTCACGGTTTCTACACAGCATTGCGCCGGAACGCTGAATCACTTGGCGAGGCGTCTTTGCTGGTATGGTTAAGTAATAAACCACGACCGAAGCCTCTCACCAGATCGACTTGAGCAATTCTAAAGTGGCGATAATCGATCCCGTGACCTTCCTCTCGAATTCGAGCTTGCATTACTGCGCCAGATAGGTTGTCAAGCCTGTGTTCTGTCGGGCACGTTCGTCGTTTATTGCTTCTCTCTAACCCTGAATCGTGCTTTTTATACTCTGGTTTCAAACCCTTACACAGGCTACTTACTAGTCGATACAAGCCCCCTCTCAGATTTAAAGTAAATTGACGATGTTTCTTTTTGATTAAGGCTTTAATCAAAAAGAAACATCGTCAATTTACAAAGATACCTGTAAATATCTGTAGAATTTCTCACGTTTTTTTCGCTGCTAAACAGCTGGGTCTAGCCAAAAAACACGTAATGTGTCCGAACATTCGAAACTGACCTAGGATTTGAAGTTTGAACATCCAAACGTCTTTAAAACGCCTGTACCTACTATCTGAACACCTCAAACTAAAAGTTATCACTACTTACTTTATTGTTGTTCGTGTAAGAGAAGTCACAACTCCCGAAACTCGCAAAACTCTCGCTCGCGACTCGAGTCTGGAAGCAATTTCTCTCGTATCGGAAGCCTTTGAGTAGAAGATCCGATGCACTGGCGGGAGCTCGTTAGCGCTCGCTATTTATCCACCTCTATACCGCTCCTTTATGACTCCAACCTGTTTATTTTTGGCAGCTAACGCCCGCCGCATAATGGTGTTTGAGAATGCCTTCAAACGATATAAAATTAAAAAATGCTCACTCACTATTATTTCGCGTGCATTTTTAAACGTTTTCTTTTCGCAGTTTAAATTGCTGCCGGTACAAATTGTTGAAAATATTTAAATACTAGCTGACGGGGCAAACTTCGTTTTGCCGTTTAGGGACATCAAATAAAGATAACAACCCGCTCCCGGACCCAGAGATCACACCCTGAAAATTTCATAACTATCGGTCCAGCCGTCTCGGAGGAGTTTGGTTACAAAGAAAATCGAGAGAATTTTTATATATTAGAAGATGATGTTTATTAATTACAGATCAAACACCTTATTTAGCCCGTTCAAAATAGAGAACTGCATTAATTTCACTGATAAGAAAACTCAGGATACAGGCATCCGAACGATTTACGTAAACCTTTTTCGTACAAGCAAACAGTAGCGCAATCTGTCAAAATTCTAAAGGTGGCTGAGTGAAATACAGTGTGGCCTTGCTGCTGGTGACAAAAATAGCATTTTGGCACCGGTAAACAGGTGAGATTTTTTCGTCCAGGGACATGTCTATTCATAAAGCTGAAAATTTACATGCACGTACATAACTTGAACACTTGAATGAAATCCTGAATAGTCCCGATAAATCGAACGTGTGCATTTTTTTGCCAAAGGAAAATTTTGTGATAAAAAAGCTCTGACTAAAATTGTAGATGTTTAACTCTATTGAATCAGTCCTTATACTTTTATCTCTGTTACAATTCTAAAAAATAGTCAATATCCTAAAAATAACCCTTCGTTATAATAACCACTTTCAAACCAGTCTACCTATTTTTTCATGATAACTTGCTGTACAGCGAAGTCATAAAACGCCCAAAATTATTTACACGCTACCCAAAAAAATTCGTTATTAATAAAATATCTCATCCACGAAACCTATCAGCTGTGTTCTAACAGCGAAAAAATGGGACTTTTTATAACACCCACTAAAACTTTTTTACGGCTGGCAACACCCGTAAATGGTATAAATAAAATATAGCAACACCGCCGCGCCGCGCTGCCGGAGTGTGCAATAATTTCCACGTTTTTGGCGATCCGAGAGGTTGCCTCTTTCCGATTATAATTTATAGCTTTGAACGGGGCCCCGTCTGCTATTGAGCAAGTGTAGAGCGGACTTGATACTTTTTGTTTGACAGGTTTTTGTCGTGACGGTAATGTAATAGAGTAACGGGGAGGTTCTTTCTTAAAATCCAACAAGATTTGGGAACTAGGAAATCAATAATTAGGAAAATCCAACAATTTATAGTTACACAACAAGAGTGTTTGGTTTTTTTCTGACAGAATTGTACATCAAATTATCTGTTAAATTATTAGATAGAAGCAGTACTCCTGTCGCTTTTTGCTTTTAATGTAAAGCTGGACTAAATAAGTAGTAGAGTGGTGAGTATTTTGTATAAAAATTATATGAGTAAAATCGCCGCCTCTGTAGTTTCTTCTGTGGTTGTTGGTTCGTTAAGGAATACCAACTTTAGGAATATTATAACAGTACAAGTCCTATACCCGCATGCAATGGTTCCAAGAATACTGGCTGCATTTCTGTGGTGAACCGCTGTGGTGAAATGATATGGGTATTAGCTACTTGTCACAGTCTTCTTCAAGTGAGTCTCATTTTGAATGTTGGCAACCCTCATAGCGACTTGAATCTTGGACACCGGGCGCTGTAGCAAACCATAGGTGATTTTTCCGAAATATTGCCGTGGTGTAAGTTTTTAAACCAAGACATCCTTCTGCAGCTAGGCCTACTCCTACCTGCCAAGCTGCCATGCATTATTATTTGAAAGAGGTTTTTTTATTCTTTAAAGTCTAAGTAGCGCTTGACTGTGATCACTCCTGATGCTGGAAAGTGATGATACAGTCTAAGGTGGAACGCGCTTGCCTAGAAGATGCCCATTCACTCGTGATTTGAAGGCACCCGGGTTGTAAGTGGCAGGAAAGGCACTGCCTGGTAGGGTATTCCAGGCCTTTGCAGTGCGTATCAGGAACGAGCAATCAAACCGCTTCGTACGCGTCTTTGGTACGTCGACTATGTATGGGTGGAAGCCTATTCGATGCCTTGCCGTTCTATGGTAGAAAGGTGACGGGGGAACCAAATTAAAAAGTTCCTGAGCACACTCTCCGAAATATATTCTATAGTTCATATTATTGGGTGACACATCACTCTTGCTTCAGCCGACGGACGTCCACTGCTGGACAAAGGCCTCCTGCAATGCTTTCCAGCCCGCACGGTCCTGAGCCATTTGTATCCAGCGCCTTCCCGCGACTCTTTTAATGTCATCAGTCCATCTGGTCGGAGGTCTGCCAACACTGCGCTTTCCCGTGCGGGGTCGCCATTCCAGCACTTTGGGTCCCCAACGTCCGTCGGTTCTACGAGCTATGTGCCCCGCCCATTGCCACTTCAGCTTCGCGATACGTTGAGCTATGTCGGTAACTCTGGCTCGTCTACGGATCTCCTCATTTCTGATTCGATCACGCAGAGAAACTCCGAGCATAGCTCTCTCCATCGCTCGCTGAGTAACTGTGAGCCTTCTGACACATCACATGCTCCGTAAAATTTCGTTGCAAAAAGTCGCTTCCATTCCATTCAGCGGCGATATAAATTGACCCTTTATTGTTGCGACTTTCTGTCGCTAGTGTGCCACTTCGGTGAGCCTGAGCGTATAAAAAGTCATAAATGCTGTCGTAAAATTGTTTGCCCGCGCCCGGCCGGGACGCGGTAATCAGATCACGTCCTGCACTGATAAAACAGTACACTCGTAACCGCTGATAAAGGGGCCATTGGAAAAATAGGATTTATTTAATTGGCGGCCGTAAAACCGACGTAAAACCAGGTTATGCCTTGAATGTCTTGATACAAACAGCGCCCGGGGGGTTGATAGTTTCATGGAGTACTTGCTTGTTTTTACCCTTAAGTAGAGCGGAAAACAAATATAGCATGTAAAAACTATTAGTAGGTATGGAAAAAACTTTCCTACACGTGACATTTGCTTATGCGGTAGGTAATTCAGTGATTATATCGCTAAATGAGGCTATGTTACAGCTTACCGCTATAATATTTTTTCCCCTTGTAAAGTTAATCAAATTTCGAAAAAAATGATAATCTGTTTGAGCTGGGTCCGGGGTGTACCTACCTACGGTGGATGTCTTAGAAATTCCAATTGAAGCTCTTCTATTTTGGTAACTATCTGTTGTGCAGTGTGTGGTCTAGCGTTGTCATGAAACAGCAGTGGCCTACGGCGATTGACCAGCATTGGCCTCGGTTGTTTAGCAGCTAGTTTTTCCATCATGGTTTACAATTGCTGACAATACACATCTGTCGTAATCATCTGGCCCAGATTTAAGAAAGCTGAAGTGAACAACACCGGCACTATAGTAGTGTTATTATCTCGCTGCAGACTCGGTCATAAATCATTCGAGTGTTTCGCTTTTATTCTGCAGTAATGCGCAACTCAACAAAGAACAACAAAAGCCACCACATCACCACAACGCTCACAGGTAACTTTTTTGAGTCAATTTTCGCTTGGGGCAGGTTTTGGCTGGTTTGCCAGGCCAGTTCGGCCATTTAATATTTTGTGTCGTGTTATTTAATGTTAATACTTGTCATCAAGTAATAATCTGTTGCGTCTATAAACTTATGTTCCAAAAGGCTTATAGTTAGGTAAGTGAGTCTGCCTACTACCTAAATAAAGTTCTTATAATATTTAGATGCTGTCCCTTGTCCATATATACCAGTCAAACCCTTACAGGAAAGCTCAATCTTTTTTTGAAAAATCGACTTTCTCCATCGTTTACGAGGGTTGAAAGGGCCGAAACGGCGCAGAGCTTTTAGCGTAAAGGGCACTGAAGATCATTATGACTGAATAAACTCCGCTTTGAAAGTTTTTCTCTACGAAACTGGTTTTTGAAACGCGTTTTTGGTATCGATAATAATAGAGCAGTTTATAAAGACCCGCCCCGGTTTCGCACGGATAGTAGAGACTGCAGGTTTTGTCTGTCGCAGGATCAAGTCAGTTTGAAGATTAGGATTAAAAAAGCTAGCCTTGAAAGATATGTATGAGTCATCGCAGACTTTTATTTAATAATAATACCTTTAAACGAGCAATTCTTGTGTATATATATATATATTTCTATATAATCTGAATCTCGGAAGCGGCTCGAATGATTTTCATGAAATTTAGTATACAAGGGGTTTTGGGGGCGATAAATTTATCTAGCTAGGATTCATTTTTAGAAAATGTCGTATTTACCAAAAAAAAATATAAATCTATACCTGACATCTACCTATTGGCGATAAAGTAAAACTATTTCTGTAAACTCCTGCTGCCCTCTATTGGTGAGTAGCTGTAATACTACCGAGCAAAGCTCGGTCACCCAGATATTTGTCTTTAATAAAGAAATACGATAGGTAGGTAAGCTGCTATTATAGGAAGATTATAAGCAGTGTTTTTAATAAAAACAACGACTTTTTTCACAATATTAGGAGAAATTCAGGCAACCGTAATTGATTACTTACTAACATAGTACCTAGGTAGGTACCACAGAAATTGAAATTCAAGTGCGACATTAAATTGTAGAGATTGCGTTGTAACATTTTGTTGTACTTTATTAACATTTATAAATTGGTTAAAAAAAATATTAAGTTAGGTAAAGTTATAAAATTACACCAAAATAATATAGACTCGTATTAAATAGAAAATTTCAACAAATTAAAAAAACAGCAGGGCTAGACAAAGTCGCAAGCGTTTGGCGTTAACGCTAGTCGACAAAATGTATGGACAAACCACGTGACCATCACGTGACTGTAGAAAAACCAAGTGACAGAATAGAGGAAATCACGCTGTTTTTGAAATTCGACTACGACTATTTAGCGATCGCTCATACCCTGTAGATAACTTTTAGCGTACTTCGTCATTGTACGCTACAAAATGGCGGAATTGTTGGGATTTTTAGTACTCTTTAGTCTTTGGTACAACAATTGAGATCACAACAAGACTCCATTTTGTTTTGCTTTTGTAGTGTGTGGTGTTTTAGACGAAGTTCACAACTTCGTTTAAAACATCGTGGCGTGTTTTTTTGGATTTTCGAGTGTTTATTTTGCTGATAGTTAATTAAACTAGTGTTAGTTATTTCAGTGTGGTCGCGGTTGCTAGAGTTAGAAGTCATAAGAACTTAAAGTTCTATCGTTAGAGAGTAGTATATTCCTTGCAGTGCTATAGTTAATTAATAGTTAATTAATTAATAATTTAGTTAATAGTTAATTATTGACATCGGCGCTCAGCAAATGACAGATACGTCACATGACAATTCCAATTGACAGCCGACAACAACGCTAACCATAGACTAGGTAGATTCGGTCACGTGGTTTTTCTACTAGCGACTACGCTTAACGCTTAGGTGACATTGTCTAGCCCTGCAGGTCTTTATTTATTCCTAAAACTTCCCATACTGCCCCAGTTAAAAAAAACACTTCGTACCTATAATAATTTTACCTTAGGTACTCATATTAAAAAAATTGGCTCGTAATATGAGCCAAACAAGGTAGATAATAATATAATATCAGCACCCCAAATTGTAAACATGAACATTATGTTTTACATTTTCGATAATGCACATAATTATCTACTAATTTAATTACGAACAAATGAATTATTCATCAGAAACGTGGGTATAAAAATGTGTGACAAGTAATACCGATAAATTAGTATCAAGAATCATCCGAAATAATGTAAGTACTCTTTTTTTTAGACTAGAAGTTAAATGTTGATTTTTTCCTTCACTATTATCATGCGGCTAACATTGACAACATAGTCATAGAAATCTATCCATCGCTCATTTCATACTCAATGGAATAAACGCAAAAAATGTATGGAAATGGCATATCCAATCGACAAACTGTGGAGAAATTGCGTCAGAAAAACGTATTCATTGCTATCGGTATCGTAAGCAAAATCAGCCCGATGATTGGCCGAATCTGTTGCTTACATTTTTTCCAGCGAATCGGGTGGCAGAAATTATTTACCATTACGATCACGCTGAATGCGTTTTTCATACACAAATCACGCGACTTATCGAAAACGACTGCCATGCTCATACATTTTTCAATTTTCGTTCCATATAAATATGGAATGAATGTACGATGATAAAGATAAACAATGTAACAACAAAACAAGTAAGGCTGTGATTTACTGGTGGTAGGACTCCTCTTGCGTAGCTCGTCCTGGTAGGTCCACCGCAGTAGGAGCTATTCTTCCTTGAAGCAGTAATGTATTACATTGTTTCGATTTGAATGGTAAATAATGTAATGGCAATGTACAGTCGCGGAATGAAAAGGTTCGTCACCTTAGTGTCGATATTCGTTTGCACTAGTACTCTAGTACTGCAAGAGTCCATTATGCCAACATTCCAGTGCAAGAAACAGCGCTGCTAACATTTGAATAAATATGACGTTTGCTATCGAATAAGGTTTTGCTTGTTTTTTCTATCCCGTCAATGTATTAAACCAAATATAATACCAAAATGTATTAAAACCTCACTAAAACCTTAGTTATTTACGAGAAATTATGATATTTTGAAATTATGACATTGACTGATTGACAATAGTTTTAACAGAAATAATAATGTCAGGTTGAATTAACAAGAAGGTTGCAGTTTATCCATAATAATCTTGTTGACAAGATAAATAGTCAAACTACCTTGATCTGAACAATTTTGAACTTTACTAACGAACAGTAAAACTTTATTTTCTCTAACTCGAGTCTATTCTGTAACACAGTTTCAAAACGTAATATGTGCTCGTGATACGTTGAACGAATCAATTTGAAAATCGACGAACCTTTTCGTTCCGCGACTGTACCTATGCTGACGTGATTACGAGGCAAAATGAGATAATTATTAATATGAATTCTCAGGATGAAGAACGCAGTGAAGTGCGTCGTATACCTAACATTGCAACGCAAAGTCGAGCAGGCATACCTAAGACCATTCGTCCCGCTTTGGGTGGGATCGTCCCGTTTTCAGGCTCTCTGTCCCGCCGTCTCCAGCCAGAGCAAAAAGTCCCGCTTTACCAAACTTGAACCTTTATACACCTACTTGTCTTAATTTAAAGAGAAGAAAAAAGTGTCCATATAATATTTGAATAATTATTATAACCTAATCTTTTCTTTTTACTCAAATAACGTATCTATTACTAGCTGCTCCAGCAAACGTTGTTTTGCCATATAAACGATTTCTCACGTAGGGAAAAATACCTACAACCTATTCTCAGAAATATCACCTACTGAATAAAGACAAATAAATTTCATTAGAAATAGGTAACTTTACGAGAAATTATCTAAGTATTCATTTTATGTTAAATATCTTTTATTTAATAAGGTGCAAAATTCCGAAAGCGTTCCGCTTTGCCACGATTAAAAAATGGTCATGTTAAGCATACCTAATTCACTTAACATCAGGTGAACGTCTTTCTCGCCTCATCATTTTTTTTATATCACATAAAAATGAGTCGGGCCACGGGCCACAACTACAGGAAATATGCCGGTTGCGGCGTTTTGTGGTTGTGGCTTATTTTTTTACTTTTTCCGTAGTACCTCAAGTAAAGTCAGTTGTCAAGATGGTGAAGCTTGTGGCCACGTGTGCTGTGTTGTTGCTGGTTGCATCGCAAGTGCAGCTGGAGCCCTCCAAGTCGAAGAACGCCATCGCAAGAGCCAGACGAATGTTCAGACAATTTATACCCGAATATATTTCGAGTGCACCTCCCAAAATTCTTGACGTAGGTAAGTGACTAGGATTGTATACCTGTAAGCTTTCATACAAAAAGCTATAACGTTTTCCTACCCGTAAAAAAAACTAGAGCATAGATTAAGGTGTACTGAATCTAATGACACTAAAGTTGTCCAATTTGGTAAACTTTTAGGGGGTAAAAACGTTATCACCCAAAACCATATTTCAAGAATAAAATGTAGGCCTAGCTCTGGACTTGCAACTCTCTCTATACGGGCATAGATATCATTTTTGAAAAGACTCGCGTTCCGCTAACTCTATATACAATAGTCTTAAGTGTGTATTCGTTTTCCACTAATAGAAATGACTTGTGATACGTCGTAGAAAGGACGTTATTGTCACGTTGGGGACCCAAAGTGTTGGAATGGCGACCCCGCACTGAAGGGCAGTGTTACTTAGTTGCAGACCTCATACCAGATGAATTGACATCATTAAAAGAGTAGAACGCAAATAGGTAAATGTGGAAAATAGGAACATGAAATAATAAACTAGTATGTAGGTAGACACTAGGCAGCGATCGAAACGAATGTTAGAACGCATCGTCGAAGTATTTTAGGCGCGTCAAATTAGTTTAGAGATTATGCACAACAGAATTAGCACCACACTCATGCAGCCATCGAAACGAATGTCAGAACGCGTCGTCGAAGTATTTTAGACGCGTCAAATTAGTTTAGAGATTGTGCACAACAGAATTGACACCATACTCATTTTTTTTTAATTTCGTTCCTTATACTTGTAATGTAGGAATGGTTTCACTCGCACTGTACGTACAAAGGCTCCTTTAGGTACATAGCGCTTACCGCTCGGCGGTTTTATCAGGAGCCTGTAGCGACCCGAAAGAGAAAAGTAATGCGAGAGAAAGAGAGCATAACGTTTAGGTTAATAACAACGTAGGTATAAGCCGCTGTTGCCAAACTAAATTGCACTTTATTGTGTCAGAACTAGAGTCGCTAATCTGTTTTACAGGCAACCTTCGGAGACGTAGAGGTGACGTTGGGCGCCGAGCTATCAACATCAGTCACTGCACAACCTCCAGTTATTTACTACCCACTGGAGTCAGGCTGTTACTTTACGCTCATATTCACTAGTAAGTGCAGAAGATATACACACATCACCATCATCAGCCCATCCCACTGTTGGGAAAATCCTTCATGTCTTTCTTGAATGCTGGTCAAGTGTGGGTTGGCAGCGTCGGCGTTTTTTTCCTCACAAATACCAAAAATCTGCAGCACAAATAGCAAAAATGTAGTGATTAACGTATCAACGCACAACCCAAACACAAGATCTATGTAGATTCAAAATTTGGAACACAAATAGGTTCCTTAGGAGGTCTAAAGTTGTACTAAGAAAAGATTTTTCAATACTACTTTTAGGGTTGAAACGGGGGTCCAAAGTTTATATGGGACGTACCTACGCCGCAACTACTAAACCATTTGGCTAAAATTTTGAATGTAGATAGTTTATTCTCGGGAACACCACACAAGCTACTTTATATCCCAGAAAAAGCCATGGTTCCCGCGGGATTTGTGCAAAAATTGAAAATCACGCAGGCGGAGTCGCGGTACGATCGTTTAACCAGCTTTTTCCCGCTCTCTATTACAACCAAGGAATATACTAGGTACTCTCTAACGAGAGATTACCACCTTTATACCAACTTTCAAGGAAGTTTGATAAACAATCTACCTATAGCTGTCGCTATAGATTACTGTAGCGTAATTAAATTTGATTTTTTAAATTTCCCACGGGAACTATGGATTTTTCTGGGATAAAAAGTAGACTGTTTGAATCCACATTATAAGCTCTCCATGTTCTAATTTCAGCAAAATCGGTTTAGTAGTTGCGGCGAAAAAGAGTAACACACACACACACACACACACACACACACACACACACACACTGATTTCTTTTACAGATGTGGACTACCTTTCCGCCAGTGATCGCTCCTTAGGACCGATCCTGTTGTATTTACTTGTGAACATCGATGACTTCACGAAGGGAAACTTCTGCACCGTGGCTCGATACTTGTCACCCAATCCTAGAGCTGGCAGCGGACCGCACAGGTTCTTGCTGCTGTTGTATAGACAGGAAAAGATTATTGATGCTGAAAATCCCAGTGTTACTCAGTAAGTACTGATAAGTTTTCCATTGCCGAGTACTATAGGTACCTAAACAGCCCTTGAGCCAACTGACAAATAGCGTTACGTCGCGACGTATAAAAATGGCACAAAATTCAAAAAAACGTATGATGCGAGCTATAACTATTTTTTGAATTTCGTACCATTTCTATAGTTATATACGTCACGAAGTGAAACAGTCACTTTGCTCAGGTAGCTGACGACCTCTTTGTGGCGCACCTTGGGATTTGAGTGTGAGGTCGCGGGTTCGATTCCCGCCACGGGCCACTTTGAAACTTAATCATTTCTAAATTGGTTTATGTCTGGTCTGGTAGAAGGCCTGGGCCGTAGCCAGTTACCACCCTACTGATTTCCGTCGCAATGCTGTACACAGAAACCGTTAGGGGTTGCTTACTCCCTTGCAAGTTAGTACGATATAATCTTAGACTGCATTATATCTTAAGACTTCCATCAGGCGAGATCGTAGTCAAGTAGGTACTACTTAACTTGTAGTGTATACAAAAAATAACAAGTCGCAATGACCCTACTAAGTAATTAATGTACATAATTCATTAAACTCAAGCTCAAGGTAGGTACTTGACTGATACATTTAAACTGTACTGAAATATTAAAATCTGAATTGCCCTTTCTCTCTCTAGATATCAATTCAGACGCTTGGGGTTCCCGATTGAGGACTTTGCGCGAAACAACAGTCTCTGTCTGGAAGCTGGCACCTACTTTGTTATAGACAATCAAGGATATTCTTGGTCGCAGAGTGACCTTAAACATTTCTACCCAAATTCCAATTTTAATTAGGTTTATCTACGCTCATTGCTTATAATTCGAATTATGAAATCAAAATGACCTACTTTATTCATAGACTTCTTTAATTATTAAAAATTGATAAGATACCTACAGCGATGATATTAAGTACTTAAGTGTGAGTTTTGACAAAATATGTTACCAGAATTTTAAGATAATTTGAGCGTAGATAAAGTAGTGTATGAAACTCTACATAATTAGGTATTAAAACACTCGTGTGATACTATTAAAAAACTCGCCTGCAGCTCGATTTTAAACTGACATTCATGTTTTAATACCCTCCCATGCAACCGTTTCATAAACTACTATTTCGCAATCTGAATAAAACATAGGACAAGAAGCCTTATCGCTGTTAAAACGAGATTTTTTTTCGGAGCAAGGCGGACAAAGAAGCATTTGAATCTTTCTTCTCTGCCTTTCTCGCAAAATGAAAAATTGTATCGTTACTATGACATGAGAGATGGTGACGTGATGACGTCACAATCCGATATAGCTATCTCTGGCAAATCATAATTATTAAATTACTTATAACTTTTTCGCTATTTACTCGATTTCGTTTGTTTTTTCAATTATTTTCTTATTTGTCAAAATTGCAAATATTATGCGTGGTTGAGCGCTAATTTTGAGCGTTTATTTATTTCGCGAGTTCTTCCCAGTAGCTGCGCCCGCGAGCCCCCTCGGGAAATTAGTCGCAACCGCGATACTGGCGCAGCGGAGCGCACAATTTTTAAACAACTTCCAAAGTTGGAATGACCAGTTTGTCGTAACCACAGAAAAAGTCATTCCTTGCTCTGTGGTCGTAACTATAGCCAGTTTGTTGTTTTGGGTGAATTGACGTATCAAGTTTTCTTACGTTTCAAAACCAAAATATTCTAATAAAAATGTATTTTTTTTTGAGTTGTTGGTCCAAGCCCTTTTAAGGCGCTTCATGCGTTAGTAATATGCTTGAGTCAAAATTTACGATTTCCGAAGGAACATAAAATAGTTATGTGTTCAATTATAGATTAGATAATTGAATTCATATTATTTGGCATTTCATAATCTAGAACTTGTCTCAAAAATATTTTAAAATATGTGTATAACTTTCTCACTAGAAGTTTTTGTATAGGCAGTTTGCTAAAATAGCGGTCGACGCTCTACGCAGATGCAAGATATTTGCCATGTTTCTCAACACAAACTTTACTAAAAAGTGTCTAAAAAAAAACACGATTTTCCTAGATTTTCATTCAAAAACCATAAACCGAAAAGTGCCATTTTTAGCATTTTTCGATAAATTAAACGTATTATTTTAGGATAAAATCCAAGATATTTTGTTATTTCTGAATTATAGTAATTTAATTCAATTCATATTCAATGTCACTGGTTACTTATTATTTTAATAAGTTGTATATTTATTTTATTATAATTTTTTTTGTAATACCATTTTCCGCGCAAAATTGCGTCAGCGGGAACGGAATTCTTTTTTTGTATGGAGCGACACGCGATTCACGCGTAAACGTATAAAGGCTCTTAAGGGATTTTCGCTGCAAACACTGTGACACGAAATTTGTAAATATTAAACTAGCTGACCCGGCAAATGTTGTTTTGCCATTATGGATATAAAATATACCTAACGACCTACTCTCAGACCTACCAAACATACACAGAAAATTTCATGACAACAAAAATTGACACGAGAATTTTGTATATTAGATTAAATGTACATAAATTCAATCCAATCCATTAGTTTCAGTGTTCTGTTGGCAAAATTTTTGGCCACTGGTTCCGCCAGATAAATTATCTGTCATAAACATGTAAAATTATAATATTTTGGTGCATTCCTTTGTCCTTTTCACCCAAACCTTTAAAAGTACCCGCGCGAGCGAGACGTCACGTAAAATGTGACGTGAAGTGTGGACAGTTAGTCGGCCATCGGACTGCGCGCACCGTGCATCGTCTTTGCAAAATATGTGCAAAATTCAAACATAATAACGGTCGAGTGAACTTAAAATAACCTAATTTGAGATATCTCATAAATACTATAAAATAAAACTATGTCATAACGGGACATTTTTACCCAACCACAATAAAATTTAAAGTGAAGTGTTTATGCGTTGCGTCGACTGAAGAAAAGCTGAGGTGTCCGGGAAAACGTGAGTAGGTACTTTCCTATTTTCTACTCAATTCCTTCCCCTTTTGTTAGATAGCACCAATCATTTAGCTTTTTCATAACCTAAAGAGATACAGTCCACGAAAGAAAAAAAGAAATAACTATAATATAACATAACTTAACCTGGCGCAACCAGCCACTATTTAAACCAAACGGTTTAGGGTAAACGTAGGATCAAAAAAAATTACCAATTGATATATATAATTCAATTTATTAAAAAATTAAAAAGTAGGACTGTTTAGGCAGCAAGTTTTAACAATGTATAACAGTAGATAACCTCTTCTTAGATAAAATCTAAGGATATCAAAATACATGTTAAAAACAAAAACTTCAAAATCTACTTAATATGCTGAACGAATAGAACAAATAAATAATACGTTATTCTTTAGTAACCATTTATCAATATAACTAAGAAGTAGGAATAAAGTATTTTTCACTTATTAGGAAGCAGGTTTAACAGTCATGAACCGTTTCTGAGATCTTATAATTCAAAGATATGAAATATATCAAAAACAAAAACATCAAAATATACACATAGCTTTTATAATATGGTGAACAATATATTTGTATCTCTAATAATACGATAAGATAACTTAGGAAAAACAATAACTTATCATTCAACATTTTCAATGTTATTTAAATATAATAATTGCACTCGAAATCAAGTTTAACCAAACAAAACAGGAACTAAGAATCACAATTTCAAATGGCACATTATTGCACAAACAGATATCCACACTCGGTGAGATTCGCGTGACGCGATATCGCGTTAAGTCTAAAGCTTTTGTCAAACAGACAGCGAACCGAAAGCGTGGCGAAGCGTTTTTATTTTGTTATGTATGGTATCGTATGAATCTAGTCACATAGAAAAGCGAAAGCGAACCGAATACGTGGTGAACCGAAAGGCGTGTCACGCCATGACAAACCTAGGGCGAGGCGTGAGCGAGATAGTTTGTATTAGCTGGCTTTGTATGCACGTCGTCAAACGGAGAGCGAACGCGAGACGCGAAGCGAAAGCGAAGCGCGACGGTTGTATTTATTTACAAAAGTATTCGACACGTGGCCGCCATGAATATCGAAAAATTTATAGAGTGTATTAAAAAAACCCTATATTGTTTATTACCCGTCATAAAGACTTTAAAAATGCTTTGAAAAAAGCTTTAACCAATGCTTTGACACGAGTGGCGTCCCGCGACGCTTCGCTTTCGTTCCTTTCGGTTTCGCTTCGCTTTCGGTTCGCTGTGCCTAGTTTGACGTCTCCGCTTCGGTTCGTATTCTCCATGCTTTCGGTTCGGTTCGGTTCGCACTTATGTTTGACAATAGCTTAAATATAAAGGCCGCAGGAAAATCGCTGCAAATATCGCGTGGACTGAAGCGGCGAATTTGTCGCTGCAGCAATTTTCTAGTGGCAAGGCGGTATCATATTATCCTAGTTTTTTAAAAATAATAAATGCTGAAAAAATATCAATGCAGCCTCTCCACCAAACATAATATTATTTAGACTTACTAAGTATTAGGAATTTCAATCATAGATATATGGAGTGTATTTCACATTTGACTTCTTCACAGTTTCTTATAAATAGGGGCAACCCACTGATTTATATTCTATGGATGTCTGACTGTCGAACGTAAAAATGACACTTGATTTTCGCCATTTTGGCGCTGACTGTTGCGTAACCTGGCGTGAGCGTCCATGGAACTAAAATAAAATGACATTCAAAGCGACGGTCACTAGCAACAAATGTCAATATAGTACTATATAGTACCGTGGACGTTCGAGGGTGGCGCTTCAAATCGGCACAAAAAGGAACTGTCAATGACTAATCCATAGAATAGAGATCTTTAGGGGCAACCGTGTTGCGTCTTGTATGCAGGGCTTAGATATTGTGCAACATAATGTACAGAATAGGTAAGTACAACATGTATACAGTGGAAATCAAATAAAAAAAGACGTGCGGCACTCGGTCATTGCCGTGGTAAAGCTATTGCATAGCTGTTTTTATCAACATATGCAAAGTTATTATTGCCATCTATCGATGAATAGCATTTCAACTTTTAATGACTTTTTGAAATATCACGCTCGTCACTTTAGTTCAGCAACTCGTCTCTAGGTGGAATTGGTTGTATAATTGTAATTAATGACTTTTTGAAATATCAAGCTTGTCTCTTTAGTTCAGCAAATCGTCTGTAGGTGGCATTGGTTGTATAATTATAATTATAAAACCAATGAGACAAGCGTGATATTTCAAAAAGTCATTAAAAGTTCTGCTATTCATCGATAGATGGCAAAACCAAAAAGTGTTAGGTTTTTCGTTACGGAATTTTTGGATTCGGTCTCCACGCTCAAGGCCGCTATAGAAACTATGCAATAGCTTAAAAATACTGACCATTTTGTACACAATTTATACATCATATAGGAATATGTATAAATTGTCATTCACGTTCATAATATGACCGTCTTAAAGTATACAACTTATATATTATCATTATGCAAAATGTACCTAACTAGATTGAAATAAATAATCATGCTTCGTTTTATTTATGCGACGAATAAATAACTATTATTAAACCTCCTTTTATTGAAAACCTTACCTAATTTTCAAAGTACAAAAACTAAAAGGCGGTACAAAAATACGATTTGGACGTGTTACTTTTAGAACTGATCTCAAACCACTGGAAATTTGCCATATACGAATAAATACATAGCTGTTATTAATGCAAGCACCCGCCAAGGAAGTATTTTTGAAAATTTAACCTCTAAGGGAGTTAAGTTTACTAGTTAAAGTTTGGAGTTAAGCCTCATTTTAATAAATCTATAAACTCGGTTTAAACTCGTAGAGAGGTTCTTAATCATATTTATATCAAAATTGACGTAGATGTCAGATGACAAACTTGCATTGTGACAGAAGATAAACAAACGCGCCAGTTGGCAACTGTCATAGTTACTGAGTTGGCAGTTGTCATTGTTAGTGAGTTGGAAGTTGAAATTGTTAGTGAGTTGGCAGTTGTCATAGTTACGGAGTCGGCAGTTGCAATTATTAATGAGTCGGCAGTTGTCATAGTGAGTTCTCAGTTGTCACAGTTACAGAGTTGCCAGTTGTCACAGTTACTGAGTAGATAGTTGAAACAGAACTATCGAAAGTACTAATTATTATCGGTTAGTATTTTCAATACTTACAGGCAGTAGAAATAGTTACTGAGTAGGCAGTTGTTATAGTTACTGACTTGTCAGTTGTCACGGTTACATGTTCATAACAAGCGAGTTTGTTAATTTTGTGCTACAATGGTGCTTATTCGAATGTAAAAGATCTCTTAACTAATTTTACAGATCTAAAATACTGCTATCCTTTTGAAAATATTTCTTGCGGAAGATATGCACTTTTAACAAAATAACAAATTTCTTTTCATCTACAAATTCCTTAACTATTACATTATTATGAATTGCTCCCATAAATTATTTACATTTTATGGATTAACTCTATATAATAATTTGTTAAGAATTTCTTATACAGGGTTATTTTTTTTTAGATAGGAGACAGCTATGTTAACTTAGTACAAGAAAATAATCTTACGAGTTTAAAACTAATTTTTGGCAAAGTATACCCGCTTAGACAGAAAGAAGAAATGAAAATAAAAAAGTAGTTTAAAAAAAATAGATATCAAGTGAGGTATGAATACAAGAAATCACAGAAATTGCGGAAAACCCTTACAATGCATCGTCTCGAATACTCAACCTGTAAACAGCAATAAAAATATTGTGCATCGGTAAAGTAATTTGGTAGAAAATTTGAAAGCTACTATAACTTTACTTTGTGACGTCACAACATAATCAGAAACATTTTAATCGCTTCAAAACTTTTTTGTTATGTCCTCTTTTTAACTAGTTTTTTAAACAATATTTTGATTCGAGTCAAATACAATAGACGAAGCACAATATTTATTCTCAGTAGGCACTGTGTATGGTTGCATCATTAATTCCTTATAGACTTTTTTAGAGCTTAATAAATATAAATTATAAAAAAATACATAAGTATAAAAAATCACTCTAATTGCTACGCCACACCTGCGGGACGTTCCGCCGCGTTCCACCGCTGAAAGCTGAGGTTAGTACAAGTTTTTGTACAAAATTCGAGTCGACTCGCATCGCATAAACGAATCGAATTCCTCCATACATTTACAGCCAGCGCCATCTATGGGCACTGATCTCTATTATACTAGTTACTAGTCCGCTGGATCAAACATTCTACAGGGTTATATAAAAAATTCAGTATTAATTTACGTCATATGTACAAATAATGACATTTCTGTATCGTGACATTACACTGTTGCGGTTTCGCGCCGCGAGTTCGCGCGCCGGCCTCCGCGCCGTTGCCACTTGCCGATGTTACATTACAGAATATAAACAATTAAAGTATCTCTGTAAAACATTAAATTTGATATTTCACAAAATATCGAGTCAAAAAAGTCGTAGAACAACTTTTAATGTAAACAAATTCGAGCCGACAGCGACTTGGTATTTTTATATAAGCCTGTATACAATGGACAGTTCATTTTATGTGGCAATTTTAAGCGCCCCCCTCGAAAGACCACGCTACGAAATTGACGATCGTTGCTAGTGACAGTCGTTTTGAATGTTAATTTTATTTTAGTACCATGGACTCTCGTCAGGTTACGCAAAATGGCGAAAATCAAGTGTCTACATTTTACGTTGACAATCTGAGGTCCAGCATACTCGTATAATAGAGCTGAGTGATTGAATAGAACTTTCAGCGTTACGTTCGGTAGGTGTGGCACTAGTCCAAGAGTTATTATTTTAGATATACACATTTATAGTTAATTTTCATAGAAATATTGTCTTTATTGGAAAAATTGATAGTAACTGGCCAAGTGCGAGTTGGGTTAAGACAATGTGGGTTCCGTCATACTAAAGCGCTAATCTGCCTCGCAATTAGCCGGTTTTTATAATTTATTATCATGCATATACTTTAAAAGTCAAGGTAACAAACCACTCATAGACTTTGTCAATGGATTTGTTTTTTTTTTGTGTGAAAGCTTACCGCCATTTTGATTATTTTTTCAAAATGGCCGATATCATGAAACCTGTTGGCTGTTCAAATAGCTGACATTTTAACAAATAAGTATAATACAAAGTCATCGTTTGCCAAATCAAATTTGACTTAATTTTTCTGTTTATTTTTTTCGAAATTTGTAAGATAAGAACACATCGTAGTCTGACACAAAATTACAGTAATGGCAGATTCATCTTCACATGTTAATATCAAAAATCTTTGCTTAAAAGTATCCATTTCATAAAAATTTGCCCTAGTACAGAATAATAGTAGAGTAACTCACAAAATATTCGATTCTCGTACTAATCTCCATAACTGAATAATTTCAAGCAAAAAAAAATAATATAAGTTCCTGCAATTTAACTTGCCATAATACCTACATGTTAATTGTTATTACATTACAAATGGCGAAAATTTTAGTTTGGCGGGCAGAAACCGAGGTCTTAGCCATATCATATTGCGATTGCATGAGTGGTATAGAATCGAACGGAATTCATAAAAAGTATGAAAATTATTGCTAAATTGACACAGACGTGATCAATTTAGTTATAATTGAGTATTTGACTGATTTTTTTGTATTGCTTTATTATATAAAGGATAAAATTAATGACGTACAATGAAAAGCTAATTAAACATATCAAGTAACAAAAAAGTTTGAATATTTCTGATTAGACAGTGATAGCGACATTGAAATCAAGTAACAAAAAAGTTTAAATATTTCTGATTAGACAGAGATAGCGACATTGAATTGTTACGTCACATCTTACTAATGTCATACTAGCTTAATACGGTTTCATACAAATTTTCGTTTTGCGAGAAAGGAATAAAAGACTCCCCTCAAAATTAAAATACCTGTAAATTTGTAAATTTTCGTTGGATTTTAATATTTTTTTCAGTGTACGTCATTACTGTTATCCTATACTCTGTCTATTTGTTTATTTTCGTTTTGTCACATGAGACAGATATAGCAATAGCGAGGGACCGGAAAGAGACAACTTTACCTTTATCTCTCTCTGGTCCCTCGCTATTGCTATATCTGTTTCTTGTGATTTCATGTGTCAAAGAGAAAAAGAATGGAATTAGTATAGTTTGTAATAAAGTAATATTTTTTATCAAATTCAAAAGTAATGTCATACCCAATTTAACGATAATTCTCATAAATTTTAGGCTACGGTAGGTAGGTTTTAGGTTTTAGTTTGCCTTAACGTTTATAAATAATAAAACTAATCACTTATCAGGTTTTTGCAGCGTCATATACTATTCGCGTCGCCATCAGAAGTCTCAGTAACGGTGTCCAAGCTCTTCCATTTGGAAACGTTTTCCGGGGGAATGAAGCCTTTGGAGCGTAAATAACTGAATATTTCTGACTGCATGCCTGAAAAAAAAGAAGCTTAGTTAGCTTTTTTTTCCTCTATACAAGTTAGTACTTGACTGCGATCTCACCTGATGGTAAGTGATGATGCATCATGCAGCCTAAGATGTTATCGTACTAACTTGGAAGGGGAAGTAAATTTACCCCAACGGATTCTACAAGCATCGCACAGCGGGGCTAGACAAAGTAACAGTCGTTTAGCGTTGACGACAGTAGATAAAAATGGATGGACAAACCACGTGACCAATGAAAATAAATGAAAGCAGAATCTACTTTATGCTTAGCGTTGTTCACTGTCGGCTGTCAATTGTCATGCGAAGTACGCTAAAGTTATCTATGTCTGCGAGAACGCCAGGGAGCGTTTAAATTGTCGTAGTCGATTTTCAAGAAAAGCGTGTATTGTTTGTTTCTATTCGGTCACGTGGTTTTTCTACTGTCACTTATTTTGTCCATACATTTTTGTCTACTGTCGTCAACGCTAAACGACTGTTACTTTGTCTAGCCCCGCTGGAACGCTAAATCGTTTGGCGGTGCCAGGCCAGTCCACTTATCACGTGACCGTCCCGGCTACAAGTAGGGGTCCGGACCTCAATATTTCAGATGGTTGCCGCTCGCGGGCCGAGTTGCACGCGCTTGTTCTGTACGGTCTATTTTACGCGCCGTCTGACTACGGCAGCCCTAGTGCGTCGTAAGAGATAAAGTTAGGCGATAGAAAGAGACCATAACATTGCGTTTGTTGTGTGTGCGGGGCCAGGCGCTATTGCGAACTGAATTGCACTTTTTGTGTCAGCGCTAGAGTCGCTATTTCTTTAAATCATCGTGCGGAGTGGGCCTTCTGTACCTATTTAGTGTTCTGTGGCGGTGCGTCAAAACTTTGAACAGCGCGTACTTATCGGTGGCCCAGTCATATTTCTTTGACGCGGTATAACAAGCAATCCCACCTGGAGGGTACTGAAGGTTCTGCAGCAGCTGACGGATGCCGGAGAGGCAGCTTTCCTGTCTCTCCTCTGGAGTGTCGCCGCCGAACGCGTAGAGCAGCGGCGCGCACTTCTTGAGGCTCTGGCGACTGAGGCTCGGCCCCCCCACGTTGAACAGCGCGTACTTATCGATGGCCCAGTCATATATTTTTTTTACTCTATACAAGTTAGTACTTGTCTGCGATCTCACCTGATGGTAAGTGATGATGCAGCCTAAGATGTTACTGTACTAACTTGGAAGGGACAGTAAATTTACCCCAACGGTGTCTACAAGCATCGCTAAATCGCTTGGCGGTGCGTCTTTGCTGGTTTTACGCGGTAATACCAGCAAAACTTTGAACAGAGCGTACTTATCGGTGGCCCAGTCATATTTCTTTGACGCGGTATAACAAGCAATCCCACCTGGAGGGTACTGAAGGTTCTCCAGCAGCTGGCGGATCCCGGAGAGGCAGCTCTCCTGTCTCTCCTCTGGAGTGTCGCTGCCGAACGCGTAGAGCAGCGGCGCGCACTTCTTAGAGCGAGGCCCCATTAGTGCGTTGCGCTGCGTTGCGTCGCGTCGTCGCAACGGAACAGCGCATTGTATGCCACACCTGCGTTGCGACGACGCACGATATCGCAGCGCAAGAGCGTCGCAGCAACACTGGCTGCGTCTCAGTTCCTCCTCTAGCAGTGGATCACTGTCCGTCGGCGCATCACCCTCCCTCCCGTTTCGTCTCTCGTCCGTCGATCCGTTGAATTGTCGCATTCGACGACGCTACGGTCTAATGGGTCATGTCGTAAAAAGTATATGGAACCGACGCAGCGACGACGCAACGCAGCGCAACGCACTAATGGGGCTTCGCTCTTAAGGCTCTGGCGACTGAGGCTCGGCCCCCCCACGTTGAACAGCGCGTACTTATCGATGGCCCAGTCATATTTCTTTGACGCGGTATAACAAGCAATCCCACCTGGAGGGTACTGAAGGTTCTGCAGCAGCTGACGGATGCCGGAGAGGCAGCTCTCCTGTCTCTCCTCTGGAGTGTCGCCGCCGAACGCGTAGAGCAGCGGCGCGCACTTCTTGAGGCTCCGGCGACTGAGGCTCGGCCCCCCCACGTTGAACAGCGCGTACTCGCACAGAGCCTCCAGCAGGGCGTCGAAGAACCAGCTCTCTCGGGACTCCCTCTCGAAGTTATACTGTTGGGAATAGTACATTTCAATATAAGTGCGGAAAGTTTGTCATTTCTTTACGAGTCCCGGTTTGTTGACCCAAGCCGAAGGCGAGGGTCAACTATAAGGACGAGTAAAAATGACAATTCCGCACGTGCATTGAACGACGTTTTTTAATACATTTGCGAAAAAAATATTGTTTTTACGTGTTTGCCTGATCCGTGTTTGCATACCGTGTTCGTGTTCATGCGCTCCTGGTGCGCCCGCTCCGGTGCCGCGTAGGAGGAAAACACAAAAGCACTAGTGCGGAAAAGAATAACTTTGCGCACGCTAAACACACATGGAAATGTCAACTTTTTGAGCAAATGTATTAAAAAGTTTATTATCAGGATCTCGTGGGTTCGGCGGCCAACTTCGGAAAGCTACAGGAGTTCGCGCACGCGTGGCATAAGAGGCGAAGCGGCTTGGAGTGACACAGAGAATTTATGCTGCGGACAGCGACGGCGCGGCGAGTCCGTATTTTGTATCGTCCTGCCCCAGAATGGGGAGAGTGAGTTCATAGGGACAAGGAGCGAGAGGAAACAAGTTGTAGGCAGTCAAGAAGGCGCCCCGGGAACACGCCAAGAGCAAGTACCGAACGGGCGCCCTCCCGCGTTTCGGCCCCCATAACCGCGAGGTTGATTGGGCCATGGGTGGTAGAGGGTTGTCCCTATACTGTTGGGAAACCATACACACATGTACATGGACTGACGACATTAAAGGAGTCGCGAGAAGGCGCTGGATACAAGTGGCGCAGGACCGTGCGGGCTGGAAATCATTGCAGGAGGCCTTTGTCCAACGAGTTGGAAAGAGATAGAGGGTAGATGAAGTAACGACCTTATCTTTAGGTTATCTGGGTGCCTTCAAGAGAAGAGTGAATAGGCATTTTCTAGGCAAGCGCTCTCCACAACCTAGACCTCATCACTGCTTTCCATCAGGCATGATTGTCGTCAAGCGCAAGCCTATCTTCAATAAAAAAAAACGACCGCTCAGCGGCTTTATCCGGACCCTTCTAGCAAGTCGGAAAGAGATAGATGATATAATGATATCATAGGAGATGAAGGAAAGAGATAGGAAATAAAATAACGCGACAGAAAGAGAGTACAACGTTTAGGTTAATAACGACGTCGATATATAAGACGCTGTGTCGAACTGAATTATTGTGTCACGAACTGAGTTGTGAAATTTACAGTTTATAGTACTTGGTATTTTGTATGTATGGCAGTAGCCATTCTATTAGATATTTTATTAGCTTACAAATTGCGAAACGCCACATGAAATTAGAATTTGGCAGTTTTTAACCACTTAGTTCACCATAAATAAATAAGTGGTCAAGTGCGAGTCGGGCTCGCGCACTGAGGGTTCCGTACTATAAAGACTCATTCTCAATAGTACGTATAAAGTAAACTAAACACCCCTGCCCATAGAATTTAAAAACCGGACAAGTGCGAGTCGGACGTGCAACGCCATCTGTCGTCATCAAAGTTAAACAAAATATTAGACTTGTTGAATGTCAATTCAACACGTATTAAAAAAAACTACTCACTAGATCTCGTTCAAACCAATTTTCGGTGGAAGTTTGCATGGTTATGTACATCATATATTTTTTTTAGTTTTATCATACTCTTATTTTAGAAGTTACAGGGGGGGGGGGGCACACATTTTACCACTTTGGAAGTGTCTCTCGCGCAAGCTATTCATTTTAGAAAAAAATGATATTAGAAACCTTAGTATCATTTTTGAAGACCTATCCATAGATACCTCACACATATGGGTTTGATGAAAAAAAAAATTTTTGAGTTTCAGTTCTAAGTATGGGGCACCCCCAAAATTTATTTTTTTTTTTAAATTTTGAGTGAAAACCTTAATGCGGTTCACAGAATACATCTACTTACCAAGTTTCAACAGTATAGCTCTTATAGTTTCGGAAAAAAGTGGCTGTGACATACGGACGGACAGACGGACAGACGGACAGACAGACATGACGAATTTATAAGGGTTCCGTTTTTTGCCATTCGGCTACGGAACCCTAAAAAGCACGTACCTGCATCCAGTATTTAATCAACTCAAAGTCGTCGTTATCGTATTTCATCAAGCCGAGCAGTATGATGTTCTGCGTCTCGCTCTGGTTGTACATCCCCTCGAAATGCACCGTCTTGATGCCGTAACCGAAGTCTATGAACTCCAATCCGTTGGAGTTTATGAATTTGGTTACCTGGAAATATAATAAATAAATAAATATCAGGACATTACACACATCGCAATCTAGCCCCAAAGTAAGCGATAGCTTGTGTTATGGGTACTAGATGACTGATTAATATATACATACTAATATACATAAATATAATATATTGAAAAACACCCAGACACTGGAAAACATTCATGCTCATCACACAAACATTTACCAGTAGTGGGAATCGAACCCACGACCTCCGACGTAGAGGCAGGTTCGCTACCGCTACGCTATTCGGTCGCCAATATAAATATTAAGAGGATTTATTGAATTTATTTTCGTCTTTTTCACTCTCACGGATACGTTGGTAGGTGCGACATGCAGCGTCGCGGAAGAATATAACAGAAAAACGACCTTTTACCTAATTACTCAAATACTAAACCACTTATCTGTTTCTAAGCGTTTTTGGATATTATTATTACCGACAATTTTAAAACAAAGATTGCAATTACAGTACCCGGCGATAAATATTGCACATCGATCTTTGGAAAGAGACAAACGGCTAATTTCGGCTTCGTAGAGCATTATCTCTGTCGCACGAAATACAAACAGTCCGGTATCTATTAGGAGCTGTTAAAACAATTATGAGTTGCTTTTTTTATGGAAGCAAGTCATAATAATTAAGACTTTTATGAAATGGAAGTAATAGAGAATTAGAATTATTATTATTTTTATTACAATGTCTATGTCTCATTTTAACAATAGGTATAATGGTTATTATTATGTACACTACAGCTGTAATTTTAAACATAATGTGAACATTTTTTAATTTTTTTTTTATTTTCCCCCAACCTAAAGCTAACACTTATAGTAAAAATGGTGTATTTATACATACAAAGAATAAAAAAATATATCAAAAGAAGCAACTCATAATTGTTTTAACAGCTCCTAATAGATACCGGACTGTTTGTTTTTCGTAAGACAGAGATAACGCTCTAGGAAGCCGAAATTAGCTGATTGTCTCTTTCCAAAGATCGATGTGCAATATTTATAGCCGGGTACTGTACATCCATTGTAGTTTCCGATAAAAATTAGAAAAACTTAGATTTTGGAGCAACTTTTCGGAGAACTTTCTATAGTAAAATTATATCCAATCGTGTTTCTACTTCTAAGCTAATTTTAGATTAAAGACCCAAAATAAATGACGTTTAAATTTGAAAGTAATTCTACACAAAACTTCACTCAAAACCACTTAAATACGTCTATACACCTACACACAATAGGTTTTCTCATGCAAGATACAAAGCCCCTTTTTAACCGTACCCAAAGGGTAAAACAGGACCCCTAACAGGCCAGTCTCACTTATCACGTGACCGTTCCGGCTACAAGTAGGGTTTCGGACCTCAATATTTCAGATGGTTGCCGCTCGCGGGCCGAGTTGCACGCGCTAGTTCTGTACGGTCTATTTTAAGCGCCGTCTGACTACGGCAGCCCTAGTACGTCGTAAGAGATAAAGTTAGGCGATAGAAAGAGACCACAACATTGCGTTTGTTGCGTGTCGATTTTGAGGGCGGGGCCAGGCGCTATTGCGAACTGAATTGCACTTTTTGTGTCAGCGCTAGAGTCGCTATTTCTTTAAATCATCGTGTGGATTGGACCTTCTGTACCTGTACTATTTAGTGTTCTGTGCCCCTAATTATTCCCCTCATAGTATAGACAAGAATAAGCACGGTTTTTTAATTTTCCCCGGGAAATTTTCCGTGCGACAAAGGATCGAATATTGAAGGCCATTGATAATCCATACCTGTCCTTCACTCATCCACTGTCCCAATTCCAAGCCGGACTCCCGCCATTTCCTCTCTATCGCGGGGGGGTCTATATGTTTCAACATCCCCTTAATAACTGCCTCCAAAAACAAGTGTCCATGGTTGAAAGATATAATATTTCCACACAAACTAAATGCCTGCGCGAATGTGATGTGCTGTAACAAGAATTTAAATGGGCATGAAATAACAAACTTCTTCTCAAAAATGCTTGGAGATTTGGCCATTATTTTGACAACGTTTTTGGAGATAAATCGAAATTGCTGTACTTGTCACATACATGCGAGCAGCGGCCGTCAAAAATTTATATCTATCTTCGTTTAGCGGCCAGATAAAATGCGATGCAATACTCATATCTGTCGTGTAATTCAAGAATAGAACGATCTTTTACTCCGAACCTGGACTTACGAGTACGTACGAGTGAAATCGAACGTTACGCGTCCGTACGTCAGTGACTACTTTGCCGGTCGCTGCAGTAATGTACTAATTGCAGGTAGATTATGGAGACAGCTAACATATTATAAGGCTGACTGTCCAATGGAGCTAACTTTGTTGTGCAGTTTCTAAAATAAACTAATTTTTCGCGTCTAAAAATAGTGTAATAAATATTGAAAAGGGTACTTTTCAAAATTCTCTCCGTAGAAACGAATAGCACTATTTTTATACGCGTCAAAATTGGTTTAGTTTACAGATTTTGCATCAGCACCAATTGAAACTGCCTGTAGTAGCGTTATTATCTCGCTGCAGACTCGGCTGTAAATCTTTCAAGTGTTTAATTACCCTGTTTAATATAACGAAAAACGTAAAAGCACATTAAGTGGTTTTTAATAATTACTTAGTTAAAACACATTAGTACCCATTATTAGTTACCCTGTATAATTAAATAATGCAGTATGTTTACATCGTAACCTTGATGATTCCGTTATCGTCCCTTATGATTTATGGCCGAGTCTGCAGCGAGATAATAACACTACTATAGCTTTATAGCTACCACAAGACCACACCAAATAGACATATACCCTGCAAAAGGCAGACGGCCAAACTAAAGTCGCCAGTTCATCGGTGTCAAAAATGGTTACGCTTGTAGTTTGTACTTAGTGGTTACTACAAATCCAAATGGCCATCCGAATGTTTTCAATCCCTTCTTTAGCCTCGTTTGACCTTAAGCATTGTATCCGTGAGCCGTGCGGCAGATAGCAACCAAACAAGATAGAAAGAGATAGACTTTATTTTGTTTGTTCTGTCGTCGCAAGAGTAAATGAGTGGCAATGTTTACATTTAGTATCTCGACTCGTTGGACGGACTTTAGGTCACTCAGCATCCACCTATAGAATTTTGACAGATGGCGCTACTGTTCGCTTGTACGAAAAAGGTTTAAGTAAATCGTTCGGATGCCCATATCCTCAGGTTTCTTACCTGTGGCATACTATAAATATATTATATTACCTCATTTGCTATTAGCGGTGCGATGAACTTGGCCAAATGTTCGTACAACAACGGTATATCTATGTATAGGTCCGGGCCAAACTGTAGTGTTTCCTGTATCCCCGTTAAAAAGTCCTCACTTGACACAGTGCTAGTAGACACCAGAAGTTGTATCGCTTTAGCTATCACTTGTACGTCTTTTGGGGGCCTGAAAATATATTTATTTAATATTATGTAGTTAGTGGAAACCTTCGGGAGTTTTAATGGTTCACCAATCCCATATAAACTATCTCCATTCTAATGGGAAATGCCCATATATGGCCCAACACCCAACAAATCCAACAATATCCTTTTTTCGAAAAAAACAATGTATTTTTCTCTTACTATAAAATTGTTATTTAATCCAAACAAGTTTACTATATTTTGTTGAAAAAAAAATAAGTATTGAAACAATATATGAAACCAAAAACATTTTTCTGTCAATCCATTCAGTCTAAATACATTCATTCAGTGTGGCCATTTTAATATCTTTCGATTTAGATTTAGTCGGTTTAAGTAGTGGGGCGCGTGAACTTAGACAAGCTAATTATTATGGCAATATACACTTACTTTTCTAAAGCAATTTCAAGCATTTCTGCGACTGCCGGAGAGTGATACTTGGCTGGAAATGTGCGTTTGAAGTCAGACACAAACTCTGCATCGTTGGGGTTAATCAGCATTTCCGCGACGAGCAATCTCAGCTCCTTCTGCATTTTTGAAGCCTCACGCACGGGGTCTTGAGGAACTGGCGAGGATCGCAGATTCGGCCAGGGTGCTTCGATCGAACCGGAATTGTTGGATATATCGATCGATCCAGACTGGTCGGAACTTTTATCGGCAGAGTTTGATCGAGATTCTTCGATCGATCCAGGACAGTTAATACCAGAGTCTGGCCGAGGTGTTTCAATTGTCAATCTAGAATGGTTCGTATTTTTGCCACCAGAATTTAACTGAGGTGCCTCAACAGAATCTGGATGGGTGTAACCTTTGTCGGCAACGTCCGAACGAGGTGATTCTACCGAACTATGTTTGATACTTTTGCTGGAAGACTTTGAGCGGGGTGCTTGTATCGAACTATGTTTGTTACTTTTACTGGCCGATTTCGAGCGGGATGCTTCGATCGAAGCAGACTGTTTGGTGCTTTTGCTGGGAGAAGCCTGAGACGCTTCAATAGATATAGAAGGGCTGGTACTTCTGCTGGCAGATTTCGAGCGGGGTGCTTCTGTCGAATCAGTATGTTTGGTACTTTTGCTGGCAGGTTTCGAATGGGGTGCTTCGCTCGAAGCGGACTGGCTAGTAATTTTGCTGGGAGAAGTTTCAGGTGATTCTATTGTTATAGAGGGGCTGGTACTTCTGCTGGCAGACATTGAGCGGGGTGCTTCTGTCGAAACACAATGTTTTATACTTTTACTGACAGGTTTCGAATGAGGTGCTTCGCTCGAAGCGGACTGGCTGGTACTTTTGCTGGGAGAAGTTTCAGGTGATTCTATTGTTATAGACGGGCTGGTACTTCTGCTGGCAGACATTGAGCGAGGGGCTTCTGTCGAAACACAATGTTTTATACTTTTACTGACAGGTTTCGAATGAGGTGCTTCGATCGAAGCAGATTGGTTGGTACTTTTGTTAGGAGAATCCTGAGGTGTTTCGATTGTTATGGAGGAGCTGGTACTTCTGCTGGCAGACTTTGAGCGGGGTGCTTCTGTCGAACCAGAATGTTTGGTACTTTTACTGGCAGATTTCGAGCGGGGTGCTTCGATCGAAGCAGATTGGTTGGAACTTTTGCTGGGAGAAGTCTGAGGTGTTTCGATTATTATAGAAGGGCTGGTACTTCTGCTGGCAGACTTTGAGCGGAGTGCTTCTGTCGAACCAGAATGTTTGATACTTTTGCTGGCAGATTTCGAACGGGCTGCTTCGATCGAAGCAGATTGGTTGGAACTTTTGCTAAGAGAAGTCTCAGGTGTTTCGATTATTATAGAAGGGCTAGTACTTCTGCTGGCAGACTTTGAGCGGAGTGCCTCTGTCGAACCAGAATGTTTGATACTTTTACTGACAGTTTTCGAGCGGGGTGCTTCGAGCGAAGCTGACTGGTTGGTACTATTGCTGGGGGAACTTTGAGACGATTCAATAGATTCAGAGGGGCTGGTACTTCTGCTGACAGAGTTCGACCGAGACGCTTCCACAGATTCCGAGCGGCTGGTACTTTTCCTCTCGGAGATCAACTGGGGTGCTTCTATTGAAGCCTGTTCGTTAATTTTGTTGGCAGAGTCTGACCGAGACCCTTCGATAGATCCGGAGCGGCTGGTAGATTTGTTTGCAGAGTTTGACCGAGGTGATACGCTCGATCCAGAGCGGCTTGTATTTTTGTTGGCAGAGCTTGGACGTGCGGATTCAATCGCTTCAGAGCGGGAGTCTGAAAATTTGCCAACAATAAGAAAATTATTAAAAATGTGAGAAAATCAACTGAAGTAATAGAGACACTTTAAAAAAGATCCGATTTCGCCTGAAAATGATGCCAAAAATGACCAATTGGTGTATTTTGTTTCACGTTACTTGGATAGCTGTGGCCCGAAACGGGAAAGTCAAGATAGTGAATGGTTGAGTATTGAACTAGAGACCAACATCCACTTTGAATCGTTGCGCTAGGCAAGTCACTTTAACCAGCAGCTATGCCCACGTGAAACATGGACTTTCACTAATCCCAACGGAACCATGGTTCTTTCCAGGGTAGCCTAGTAGCATGTGTCTTAATCCAGGGTGTCCAAATTGCAGCCACGTTGGGTCAATTTGTGGCGATGACACACACACACACACACACATACACACACACGCACAAGCACGCACGCACGCACGCACGCACACACACGCACGCACGCACGCACCCACGCACGCACGCACGCACGCACGCACGCACGCACGCACGCACGCACGCAACCATGTACAATATTAATGTGACTCACTAGGGACAGCAGTAGGGTCGCCTGTGGCATCTTCGAGCACGCTGAACATGTTCTTCTGACTGATCGCAGGGTTGTTGCCGGCTTGAACCGGCTTCTTTCCCCCAGACCCGTGGTTCCACGCTAAGGATGGCGCCAATTTAATATTACTGGTAGTCTGAAAACAAATATGTTTAGTAAAAAAGTAGAAAAAAAATGAGGTCTTAGGTCTAGACTGCAGATTTCCACTCTAATACCGCCAACCGTCAGGGGTTTTAAGCCCCTTTCAATTTACCATCTAATTTGACATTTTTAACGCAGAAATTTTACGCGTTAAGAAAAGCAATAGCAATTATTCAAAATATTTTTAAACATTTTTTTATAAAAAAAAGGTTCTATTATTTGTGAATTTTCAGTGCATTAAAAATAACACTAATCCACCATCTAGGGATCGCCTCCAAGACCGCTCGCAGCACGAAATTTTAAGGAAAAATAAGACACCTCTCCTCTCCGCAAGATCCTTTTCCACCGAAGCTAGGCGAAGAAGAAGAAATTTGGAAATAATGAAATTTGATTCTTTATTCAAAACACATCTCCTCTCGTCTCGTCTACTCTCTCTCCGCTTTGGCACAGAACACTAAATAGTACCAGAAGGTTCACTCCGCACGATAATTTAAAGAAATAGCGACTCTAGCGCTGGCACAAAAAGTGCAATTCAGTTCGCAATAGCGCCTAGCCCCGCCCTCAAAATCGACACGCAACAAACGCAATGTTGTGGTCTCTTTCTATCGCCTAACTTTATCTCTTACGACGTATTAAGGCTGCAGTAGTCAGACGGCGCGTAAAATAGACCGTACAGAACTAGCGCGTGCAACTCGGCCCCCGAGCGGCAACCATCTGAAATATCGTGGTCCGGACCCCTACTTGTAGCCGGGACGGTCACGTGATAAGTGAGACTGGCCTGGCTTTGGTGGAAACCGGATCTAAGACTTGTTTGCTAAGCTATACATACCTTGTGCATAGCAGCCCTGAGCTTAGTAGTGTCGACCGTGTAGCTGGTAGACGCGACCTTACGTTGGTAGTCCATGCCGTGGCTAAAGGCATCCCTTCTCACGTCGCCGCTGCGCCTGCGTGCGTCGTCTCGCCCCATAGGGCTGGCGTTCATCAACTAAACAAATAATAGTACATTTCAATATAAGTGCGGAAAGTTTGTCATTTCTTTGCGAGTCCCGGTTTGTTTAAATATAAGGACGAGTAAAAAATGACAATGCCGTGCATTGAACGACGTTTTTAATACATATGCGAAAAAAAAATTATTGGTTTTACGTGTTTGCCTGCTCCGTGTTTGCATGCCGTGTTCGTGTTCATGCGCTCCTGGTGCGCCCGCTCCGGTGCCGCGTAGGAGGAAAACACAAAAGCACTAGTGCGGAAAAGAATAACTTTGCGCACGCTAAACACACATGGAAATGTCAACTTTTTGAGCAAATGTATTAAAAAAGGGGTTTAAAATAAGAGGAGCAACAGCTTTGGTCTGGTGGGAGGCTTCGGCCGTGTCGAGTTACCACCCTACCAGCAAAGACGCACCCCCAAGCGATTTAGCGTTCCGGTGCGATACTGTGTATAAACCGTTGGGGTAAATTTGCTTACCCTTCCAAGTTAGTGCGTTAACATCTTAGACTGCATCATCACTTACCATCAGGTGAGATCGCAGTCAAGTACTAACTTGAATAGAATAAAAAAAATGCAGCATGCGTACGTAGAGTATGTTCTCTACTTTTGTCGCTCTCTTTTCTTTGTGTATCAATATGGATCAGAAAGAGAAAAGAGAGCGACAAAGGTAGAGAGACATATATACACCCGCCTTGCCTCAGGTCCATCACATCCAGCATCATGAACTGGATGCAGCTGGCGATGCTGTTGGCATGCCATAGGACTTTGTCCTGCATTTCCTTGAACACGCTATCGAGCCTCATTATTCTTTGCTCATCAAAAAAACTTACCTCAATATTCACTGTCGCTGCTCCGCTTCCTTCATTTGCACCATCGTCTTGGGTTCGGAGTACACCACACTCTTGGAAACCCGCCTCCCTAGCCTAAGATCCATAACACTTATCATGGAGCGTACACGGCAGCTGATGCTGCTGGACTGCCACAGGACTATGTCCTGCATCTTCTTGAACATGCTCCGCCTCCTTCTGTATTCGCACCATCGTTCTGGGCTTGGAGACCCGCCTACCTCGCCTCGGGTCCATGACATTCTCCATCTTGTACGCGGCTACTGATGCTATTGGACTGATCTTGCATCTTCTCGGAGACGCTATCGAGCCTCATAATTCTCTGCTCATAAAAAGAAGTTACCTCAATATTCCGCTGTTGCTGCTCCGCCTCCTTCTGTATTTGCACCATGGTCTTGGGCTTGGAGTCCACCACGCTCTTGGAGACCCAGCCGCCTCGCCGCAGGTCCATCACGTCCTGCATCATGAAGCGGATGCGGCTGCTGATGCTGCCGGACTGCCACAGGACTATGTCCTGCATCTTCTTGAACACGCTGTCGAGCTGATGCTTGATGTCTCTCTCCACCTATGTGAACGGAGAATTGCTATAAGTGTGGAATTTAGCTCAAAAGAAGCACAGTATATTTTACGAATTAATGCGTGCGTGTGCGTGCGGGCGTGCATGCGTGCATGGATGCGTGCGTGCGTGCGTGCATGCGTGAGTGGGTTGCGTGCGTGCGTGCGTGCGTACGCGTGTGTGTGTGTGTAATGAATAAACTCAAAAACTACTGTTTCAAAATTTTTTCACTATTACAAAGCTATACTTTCACCCTGAGTAATATAGGCTATACTTATTGCTAGAAAAGATAAGAAATCCTTATTAAAACTTTAGTAACATACTAAAGGTGAAAAAAAAGCTATAAAACATCTTACGTCGCATGCGCTGCGGAAACTATTGATGACAGAACAAAATTATGTTGGACAACATACATCAATATTAAAGAGCACATCAATAACATACAATAAACTTCGCAATGCTATAATTATGTCCAACTATTTATATGTCCAACTATTTTCGTTATATCATTATACCACCCGTGCGAAGCCGGGACGGGACGCTAGTTATTAATAAATTAAGACATTATTTGTATAAAAAACTTAAACTCATAATTCTTAAAACCGTAATAATAATACCAAATGGATATGCTTTGTCTACACTATTTAAAAAAAAGTGACGATTGTTTTTAGTTCTTATGCGTGCAACCGAACTTGGCGGTATAGCCAACGGGTTTTTTTACATAAATAAATAAATATATACAGGACATTTGACACATCGCAATCTAGCCCCAAAGTAAGCGATAGCTTGTGTTACGGGTACTAGATGACTGATAATATACATACATACTAATTATACATAAATATATTATATTGAAAAACACCCAGACACTGGAAAATATTCATGCTCATCGCACAAACATTTAAATAATTAAGTTTAGTTAATAAGTATATGGTTAGGCCTAGATTTTTACCTGCTCTCCGATGGTGGTGAGCAGTTTGCAGAGGCACTCCAGCTTCTCTTCCTCCAGTTTATCGATCAGGGTCATCATGCAGTACACCATTATTTTGGCACTCAGCATTTTCAGTTTGTATAGCTCGCCTGAAAAGTGTTTAGTAATAAGTTATAATTTAAAAACAAGCTTTTAAACGTTTTACTTCTCAGCAAACACGTTTGATACACATATAATTGTAGTGCATATATATATTTTTTTTTATTGAAGATAGGCTTGCGCTTGACGACAATCATGCCTGATGGAAAGCAATGATGAGGTCTAGGATGGAGCGCGCTTGCCTAGAAAATTCCTATGCACTCTTCTCTTGAAGGCACCTAGCCAAGTACAAGGCTGGAAACACGGAGGCTGGAAGGGCGTTCCACACCTTAGCGGTTCGTATCAGAAACGTGGAGGAAAAACGTTTGATGCGAGTTTGTTGGACGTCAACCACATAAGGATGCCACCGCTCTCGGCGTCTTGCAGTCCTATGGTAGAAAGGTGAAGGAGGTACAAGGTATGAAGTTCCTGAGCACACCATGATCCGCCAACTTGGGTGTTCCACCATGTTGTATTTAGAATGACGTCACCCATGCATTGTCATCCAAACTAAACGTGTATATAAAATTTCAGCTCAGTTGGTTCTTCAATTGCTTAAAAATATCTACTTCAAAATTGAGTTGCAAGATTCCATCCCAAAAATATACGAGTACATTAAAAGTTAAATAACTATAAATAATACTTCCGAGTATCCACTTTGACGTTAGTTTCTCACAAAATACTACTGCGGGGCTAGACAAAGTAACAGTCGTTTGGCGTTAACGACAGTGGACAAAAATGTATGGACAAACCACGTGACAGTAGAAAAGCCATGTGACCGAATAGAGGAAAACACGCTGTGTTTGATAATCGACTAGGACAATTTGAATGCTCCCTGGCGTTCTCGTGGACCTTGTAGATAACTTTAGCGTACTTCGGATGACAATTGACAGCCGACAGTGAACAACGCTAAGCATAAAGTAGATTCTGCTTTCATTTGTTTTCATTCGTCATGTGGTATGTCCATACATTTTTATCTACTGTCGTGAACGCTAAACGACTGTTACTTTGTCTAGCCCCGTTGGATTCTCTTACTTTTTTCAACAATGGACATTTCTAAGCAACGATTTTTACCGAACGTATGACATTCTGTACATGCGAGTTTCCTAATAAGCGTACGAGGTTTCGTACTGAACGTACTAGTATTTGGATTTAATTTGTCTTACCAATAAATCTGACATTTCCGACTGATCGCATACGAACACGCCTGTTCTCTTCAGACAATTGTTCTTGAAGTTCTTTCTTCTTGGCCTGAAATAAAAAATGTGAATTAATCTCAGATCTTTTTCCTGGGTTGAGCAACCTGTAGCGTTTAAATAAGATATGCAATGCTGTGACAATATACCTAGTCATCATATATACAATAGGACCTCTTTAATCCGAACTCCGAAAATTAACCGCTTGTTCGGATCAATGGAGCGTTCGGATTGTAGTATAGAGAATTTATAGGGTATATTTTATATTTTATATTAATTATTATATGTAACAATAAGATGTTACAATGACTGAATGATGAATGAATGTTTATTTTATTTTATTTATTTGGGTTAACCAGCAGGTTTACAATGATTCTTAAAATAATTACATTCAAAATTTGCCATGCTAAGGGTATGTAAACCCATTTTAAGGTAACCACTACTTGCTAAGTACTTTATGAAACAAACTTATACTAAAACGTTACATTTATTGAAATATTTTTAAAGAAAATTCCATTTTTTTGAGTTTGTCAGGGTCCAGTGAATGGCATAAAAAGCTTTGTCTTGCAATTTACTTGTGTCAACAAAAAAAAATGAAAAGCGGCGGGGCTTAGGGCGTTCGTATAGTCTGTTAAATAAGTCAGTTTACTTTGATAATTTTGAGGAAATTCAAAAATCGCAATCGGGCAATATTATACTTCCTGTTTCTGTAGAACGTCGAACCTTGTTTGATTCTTGATTAATACTTCATTTCTGTTTTTGTCAGTACTATTATGAATAGTAGGTATGTTAAAAGTTAATATTATTGGATTGAATGTATATAAATAAGTGAACAATAAAAATAAAACTAAAATTGTGTGGTTTTATGAAATAACGAAACAAGAGAAACTTTGCAAGTCACGGGCGCCATAAATCTAATTTGGAGAAATGAAAGGAAAATTTGCAGGAAAAAAATATAAAGAGGGTAAAGTAAGAAATTCTAATTTTTGAGTGTATTTTGCAAGAAAAATTAGCAAGTACATTTTTTATGCAAAGTATCAAAATTATTCGATCCATCAATAATTATTTTACAGTGTTGCTCTATACCACTTTTCAACTACCTTTTAATTTACCCAAGTAAACTGACTTACTTAACAGACTAGTCCTGCTGTTCAGTGTCCAATTTTTGCCATACGGTGTCCGCATAGTGATTCAAAGTTCTAAATCCCTTCATCAAACGATGGGAGCTCTGCCCAGCAGTGGGCGGTGGGCGTGGGTATAGTGTAACGGCGATGGCACTCACTGGGTCGGTACACTCGGCTAGCTCCTGCTCCAACTGCTGCACTCTCTCGTCCACAGTTTGAGTCTCGAACTGCTTCTGGCATCTCGTGATGATGAGCACGCGGAAGTTGACGCACTGCTCGGGGTCGTTGTCCGATGGCACCTGGCATTTGTTACACAGATAATTAATTTTTCACAGATTGTATAGGTACCGTTTGTTTTAACGCGCGTAATATCTGGAATTTATGGTCTTAATTGAGAAAAATTCTTTTTGTATTGGATATAGTCCATTTATTGAGGAAGGCTATAGGCTATATAACATCACGCTAAGACTAATAGGAACGGAGTAACGATGGAAAATGTTGCGAAAACGGCAAGAAATTGTTCCTCTTGAAGAGCTTCCGTTGCTTGCGCTGCGGAAACGGTCAAAATTACGCAAAAAAAAATCATGTATGACAGAATTTTTCTCTTCTATAAATTCTAAAAAAAATCCGGGATATTTTATTTATACTCTTTATAAAGGGATATGTAAAAACCGAATTATATACGGGCGAAGCCGCGCGCAACAGCTGGTAATTACACGACTGCCCAAAAAAAGGAGTGTATTGTTTTTAGGATTCATGTATGTATGTATGTGTGTGTGTTTCTTTATTCCACCGTAACTTATGAACGACTGAAGAGGTTTGGACATATGGGGTATCGTTAAAATCTTTATCTACGCTCATTGCTTAAAGTTCGAATTATAAAATCGAAATGTGTCAAATAATTACCTACTTTATTCACAGACTTCTATAATTATTAAAAAGTTATTCATAATAACATCGCTCTACTATGGAAATATTTAAAGAAAGTTGTATAATATCCATAACGATACACGGCTCTGGACTCCTGTATTTGTATCTGGGGTTTTGAAGGAATTGATTACAGTACCGCTATCGGCAATACAACGGTTAACGGTTACAATTATTATCTGGGGTAGGTAATATTTTTTATGTAATATTTTTTTAAGTGAATCCACAGACAACATTTAGTTGGTAGTCATTGCCGAGAGTATAGATGGGCCATGATTGACCATAGACAACAACACAATGTCTAACGTTCCGCGTAACGTTCCACCTGGGCCTGTGATTATGATTATGATTACGATTACGAATACGATTACGACTACGATTACGACTACGATTACGATTACGATTACGATAACGATTACGATAACGATTACGATTATGGCGTTATCTCGTTAATCTATCGTCCGTAAACCGACTTTACAGACAACTAATTTTTTTTGTTACTTAGTCAAAACGTTGCGCTGAAAAATGTCTAGTAGTGAAACCTACTAAAGAAAATTTCACTCCACCTGACATCTTAGTAGTTGCAATGAATTACGACAAAAGTTAGCAAGATTTTATGATTTGGATTTATGATAATAATATGAGCGTAGATAAAGTAGTGTATGAAACTCTAGATAATTAGGTATTAAAACACTCGTGTGATACTATTAAAAAACGGCACTGATTTAAAGAGGCAGTTCTAAATAGCAGTTTTGATAAGTTAAAAATTAAAAATGGCATGTTTAATAACCTAGTTCAGCAGTTAAAACTAAGCAGTAAAGTAAACAAAAATGAGTAATAAAAAATAATGAACTGGATCAGTGAATATATAATTGAGCAGGAAAATAATTAAATGGGTGGTAAAAAAAATTGAACGAGCGGTTACGTGTGGGCAGTAAGAAATCGGAATTTGTTTAATTGGGGGTTGCATTTGAAATACGCATCTGGATTTATGGGGTGGGGGTTGGAGGGGGGGTGAGGGGGGAGGGTAGGAACCCTCCCCACCATCCCCCGCGGCGCGGAAACCTATAATTTTTTTTTTTTTTTTTTGAGGTTATATGTTAACTTTATATAAGAATTTACGACTATAGCCTAAGAAAAAGTGGGGGGCCTAGGAAAACTCCTTAGCCGTCACCCTCTTCCCCTCCAAGAGCATGTCGACGGAGCCCCGCTTCGCGGGGCTCCTATTTCTGGGTGGTCAAAAAAGGAAAATAACCTTAACCTAATTACCTATAGGTGTACATTGTTGGTTGGTTCTGAGATAGTAAAATAATACAACAAATATTTAATTAATTATTTATTGAATATTGTAAACATGTTTCACAACGTTGATTAATTTCATAAATGGATCTCTTAACTTTATATAAGTATTTACGACTATAGCCTAAGAAAAAGTGGGGGGACCTAGGAAAACTCCTTAGCCGTCACCCTCTTCCCCTCCAAGAGCATGTCGACGGAGCCCCGCTTCGCGGGGCTCCTATTTCTGGGTGGTCAAAAAAGGAAAATAACCTTAACCTAATTACCTATAGGTGTACATTGTTGGTTGGTTCTGAGATAGTAAAATAATACAACAAATATTTAATTAATTATTTATTGAATATTGTAAACATGTTTCACAACGTTGATTAATTTCATAAATGGATCACCGCTCGCTATGATCTGCCGAACTATTTATCGAACCGCTCATTCCATCATTTTTACCGCTCATTCAGTTATTGGACTGCTAAATTAATTTTAGAATTGATATTGTATGATAAAATAACCGCCTAATTGATTCTTTATTACTGTTCATGTTTTACTGTCGCAATAATTAATCAACCGCCATTAAATTAAATAACTGCTCAATATGTTTTCCAACTGATCATAATAACATCTCGAATATTTAAATAACAGCTCAAAAAATTAGTTCCCTTAAAAAACTCGCCTGCGGCTCGTTTTTTAAACTCACACTCGTATTTTAATACCCCCCATTATGTAACCGTTACATAAACTACTATTACATCATTCCGAGTAACATAGGCTATATTTTTTGGAAAACATTGGTTGTCTGTAAAGTCGGTTTACGGACGATAGGTTTACGTGATAACGTCTTAATTGGCCTCTCTATCGTTTGTTTTATCGTGCCTCTCTGTCTCTATCGCTTGCACGCACAGGCTCAGGTGGAACGTTACGCGGAAGGTTACTATTTTTCATGTGTGTTGCTGGTGTTCATTAATTTATTAAACGTTATCACGTCAAAAGTCATATTACCACAGGGCAGTCAAAGTTTTTTTTTTAATTTTTTATTTAATAATTATTTAGTACCTTTATCGTAGACAGTTTGCTGCACAATGCGGCGTAGGTTTCGGAGAAGTTGGGTTCGTCGATAGCCTTCTGGAAGACGAGATCGATGACTCCCTCGAGCCGCGCCTGCGTGTTGATCTCGAGCGCCTTCACTTTCTCCACCAGCGTGTCGAACTTCTGCGGCGTCAGCTTGTTCAGGATACCGCGGAATTTCTTGTACAGGTCCTGAAAATAAGGCGTCCATCTTGTATCTGTCATAATAATATTATTATTTACTAGCTGGCCCGTTGTTTTGCCATTAGGGATATAAAAATTGCTTACGATCCTCAGAACATAAACAGTCAGTAAAAGTTTTCGTAGGTGTTTGTTAACAAAAAGTGACACAAGAATTTTATATATTAGATTATCATTTATAATAAGAGGACCTGGGTGACCGAGCTTTGCTCGGTAGTATTACAGCTACTCACCAATAGATGGCAGCAGGAGTTTACTGTAATAGTTTTACTTTATCGCCAGTAGATGTCAGGTATATATATTTTTGGTAAATACGACATTTTCTAAAGATGAATCCTAGCTAGATCATTTATCGCCCCCAAAACCCTTTGTATACTAAATTTCATGAAAATCGTTCGAGCCGTTTCCGAGATTCAAATTATATAGAAATTTATATATTAAACTCGCCGGCATATTTAGGGGAACATAAAAAAAAGGTTTGATATCAGTATCATATAAAGTTGCTGGCTGGTTTATACGTTATTTAATTTAAAAAGAAATATTTTCAAATTAAGAAAACAACTGAACATCACATTTTATGCAATTGTTTTAGTATCCAGAGATCTTCGTCGACCAGTTTCAACGATCCATCGCAGTATCCAACGGTTCAGGGAGACCGGTACTTATGTGAGAAGAGCAGGACAAGGCAGAAAAAGACGCACTTCGAGTAGGGATGATCGTTTCATTCGGCTTCGTGTACGTAGGAACCCCCGTTTGACGGCCGTCCAAGCCCGACATGAGTTAGAAGCAGTGCGGGGTGTAACCGTAAGTGAGCGTACGGTACGAAGAAGGCTCGAAGAAGCTGGTTTGGGTTCATTTGTGCCCGCCAAGGTTCCAAGGCTCGAGGTAAATCATCGTAGAAACAGGTTAACTTTTGCTCAGGAACATCGACTTTGGAACGCGGACCAATGGAGTAAGGTATTGTTTAGTGATGAGTGCAGAATTCTCTTAAATCAAATTGACGGCAGGCAAAGAATATACAGACGCAAAGGAGAACGATACATTCAGACAAATTTTGAAACTACAGTTGCATACGGTGGTGGATCAATAATGGTTTGGGCGGGCATTTGTTTGGGAGCTCGCACAGACTTGGTAGTGATTGACAGAGGGAGTCTGACTGCAGACCGCTATATCAGAGAAGTTTTAGAAGAAAACCGTACCGTTTGCCCCATATATCGGTGACGATTTTGTTTTTATGCAGGATAATGCTCTGCCGCATACCGCTCGGGTAACTCAAGCTTATCTTAATTATTATTATTATTATTATTCTTTACATTTATTATGCATTCATATTTTTTTACATTTTTAAATATTTCATTATAAAAAAAAAAACATTTAAAAATATAAAAAATAGCGGTCCACCGGCCTCGGGAACAGGGTCCAAGCAACCGGTGGTCAGGGCCCCAGAGAGAGGAACCTCCTGACGATGCGAGCCGTGTCCAGGAGTACAGCCTTCTGGATCTGGCCCTTGACCCAGCTACCCAACGAGAGCCTCGAAAGATGTTGGTCGAGGCTCTTGGCTATAAGACCATTAGCAGAAATTACTATCGGTACAATGATTGCTGAGTCTACATTCCACATAGCGACAACCTCGTGCGCCAAGTTGAGATACTTGGTGAGTTTCTCTTTCTCAGCTTTCACGAGGTTCTCGTCATGCGGAACAGCAACATCAACAATCATTGCACGGCGCTCTGATCGATCTATCACCACTATATCAGGCTTATTGGCTACAATAGTCCTGTCTGTAATGATAGACCGATCCCAGTACAGTGTGATATGACCATTTTCAAGAACTGGGTCGGGCACATACCTGTAGTACGGTACCTCCGATTCCACAAGATTGTATTTCAAGGCAAGTTGTTGGTGGATAATCCTGGCCACTTGGTTATGTCTGTGCAAGTATTCGCCGTTAGCTAGATGAGAACAACCAGAAACAATGTGACGGATAGTTTCTCCAGGGCGGAGACATGCCCGACATATGTCTACCGTTCCATCCTTCACAATGTATTTTCTGTAATTGTTCGTCATCATGACCTCGTCCATAATTGCACATACAAACCCTTCGGTTTCCCCAAAGAGGTCACCAAAGCGCAGCCAGGCCACGGACGCTTCAAAGTCAACATCAGGCCCGTGGAGGGCCCGATAAAAGCGTCCGTGAAGCTCCTTACCTTGCCATACAACCCTGCGGTCATTGGTACTGAGCACCACAGGTATGCGCCAGTTCTCATTAGCCAAGGAGAGCGGTGTCAGACCCCTGTCCACTGCGACCACATCGCGGTGCATCTCCGTCTCGGCGTGGAGAAAGTACTCCCTGAGACTGCACACCTCGCGGTTGTGGAGGGTTTTGGCATTCAAAAGGCCTCTTCCCCCACACTTCCGCGGAATGTACAGCCTCATCACCGAGGAGCGCGGGTGATGCATCCGATATGCGGTCAGCAGCGCACGAACTTGTCTGTCCAGGGCGTCAAGCTCAGTCTGAGTCCACCTGATTATGCCGAAGGAATACATTAAGACCGGCATGACCCAACCGTTGAAGGCGCGCACCTTATTACCGCCCGACAAAAGGCTTTTCAGTACTTTCTTCAGACGGCCAAGGAAACGCTCCCTCACCGATTGCCTCATGTCGGCCTCTCTGATACCTAACGCCTCCGCCATGCCCAGGTATTTGTAGGTTTCAGTTGAGGAGAGCGATCTAAGGTATATGGAATCCGAGAGCTCAACCCCCTCAGATTCCACAATCCTCCCTCGCTTTACATGCATGACCGCACATTTGTCCACACCAAATTCCATCCTAATGGAATCACTAAAGGCTTTAGTTACCTTTAGTAACTCTAGTAGATGTGATCTGCTGGTGGCAATGAGTTTTAGGTCATCCATGTAAAGGAGGTGTGATATAACCTGACCTCCTCTCCTCAACCGGTAACCTAGCCCTGAATTCTCCAAGAGAGTACTCAGAGGATTCAGAGCCAGGCAAAACCACAAAGGACTCAGACTATCGCCCTGGAATATGCCTCGCTCAATCCTTATAGGCTCCGCGCTCCCCAGGGTCTGGCGACATCCTGGATAGTGAAGGACCGTCCTCCACTGTCCCATACACGTCTGTAGGAAGGCGCGTAGTACTGTGTTTATTTTGTACAGTTCCAGCACCTTCATGAGCCATGTATGGGGCACAGAGTCGTAGGCCTTCTTATAGTCTATCCAACATGTCGACAGATCCTTTCGGGAGCGCCGAACCTGCTGACAAATGGCCATATCAATGAGGAGAAGCTCCTTAGTACCACGGGAGCCATTCCTACATCCATTCTGAGAAATAGACATGATGGATTTTGTATTGATATGATCGTTAATTTTTGTTCTCAGAATAGATGTAAGAAGTTTATACAATGTTGGCAGGCACGTAATCGGCCTATAATTTTTGGGCTCCGTGGTACTACCTGACTTATGGAGCAGGAGGGTAAGTGATTATTATTATTATTATTATTTATTTATTTCAGGTAAAAACAAAATGTAATGATATGAATAGCACTGTTATGGAGTGGCCGGCGAGATCACCGGATATGAACCCAATAGAGCACGTTTGGGACTTGCTGAAAAGAAAAGTTAAGTCCAGAATTCCAGCTCCTGCCAACGTGGGAGAACTGCGAATCGCCGTAGTTGAGGAATGGCGGAGACTATCCCAGGAGACCATCGATAACATCATTCTCAGTATGCCTAGACGGGTAGAAACTTTAATAAGAGCACGTGGAGGAAATACGCGATATTAATCACCAGTTTTCTAATTTAATTAATTGTAATTTTAATATTAAATTTCACTTTTCCAGGTTACATGAAAAGTTCAAAAATGTACCATTTTTCACAAATAGCCTTTACTCGCAAAATCTGTTCTTAATGTGATCTCATTTTAAGTAAAAACAAATGAAACTTTAAATAACAAAAGAAGTGTAGTAAGTAGATTTTAAAATAAAACCATATTTTTTTAATTATGGACCTTTTTTTTATGTTCCGCTAAATATGCCGGCGAGTTTATATTATAGGTACAAGAATTGCTCGTTTAAAGGTATAGGATTCTCGTGTCACAGTATTTGTAACAGAAGTCAGTGTTTCTGTACCTTTCATTGATTTCATTCGTATACCTAAGTACTTGATTTCATTCGTTTTTCCAAATTATTGAATATTGTTTCAAAGAAAGAGTTAAATAAATCAATATTTTGATTTGAGTGAAATAGCCTATTGTATCCATGTCATAATTGGGTATTACACTACTTTTGAATTTTTTTTTAAATATCACTTTATTATAGACTAGGATAAAAATAATACACTGAAAGAAATATTAAAATTCAACGGGATTTACAAAGTCATAGGCATTTTAATTTTGGAGTGGGAGGGTCTTCTATCTCTTTCTCGCAAAACGAAAATTTGTATGAAGCCGCACGAAGCTACTACGGCATTCGTGAGGTGTGACGTCACAATTTAATATCGCTGTCTCTGTCTAATCCGAAATATTTAAATGCATATAACTTTTTTGTTATTTGATCGATTGAATTAGTTTTTTCAGTGTTCGTCATCATTTTTATCCTAATTTATAATAAAGTGATAAAAAAGACGTGTGGCACTCGGAGACTACCGCGGTAAAGCTATCGCATAGCCGTTAGAAGCTATGCAATAGCTAAAGCAGTAACGCCGATACAACCAATGCCACCTAGAGACAAGTTGCTGAAATAAAGAGACAAGCGTGATATTTCAAAAAGTCATTAAAAGTTCAGCTATTCATCGATAGATGGCAAAACTAAAAAGTATCACCGCTGTGCCGGTCGGAGTGGGGGTGTTAGGATATTTTTGTTACGGAATTTCTGGATTCGGTCTCCACGCTTGGGCCTTGGCCCGCGATAGAAGCTATGCAATAGCTTAAAATTGTAGTCGAATACCCACTTATCATTGGTATATCTCACCTTAGTTTTGAACTCTTCCTCGGGGAGCGATTCCATCTTGAAACGAGCTGGCTTCCACGCGTCCTCGACCTGGTTCAACTTGACGTCCTCACGCGCCAGCGATATCGAGATGTAGGGGGCAGCACCGACGCTGTTACCTAACAAGGACAACGTTTCCTTACACAAACACGTCATAGGAACATACAAGGTGTGGGTTAATTTGTATAGTGTGCCTGCAGCTAACCTTTCTACTTGATCCTAGAAAGTCTAGAAACACATTAATGGAGAAAAGATGACATACAAAACTTATTATTTAATTTAGAAAAAAAAAATTTTAGCAACCCTAACTGTAATGTCAACAAAGCGTAATACACTTTTCTCTATTCCCAGTTCATTCATATTGAATGAGCTGTTTTTAGGGATGTCACTTAATGGTACATTTTTGAACTCCCTGCAACCCTAACTGTGATATCAACAAAGCGTAATACACTTTTATTATTCCCAGTTCATTCATATTGAATGAGCTGTTTTTAGGGATGTCACTTATATGGTACATTTTTGAACTCCCTATAGTTCCCACAGGATATGAGCTAACCTAACCTAACCTAACCTAACTGTAATGTCAACAAAGCGTAATACACTTTTCTCTATTCCCAGTTCATTCATATTGAATGAGCTGTTTTTAGGGATGTCACTTAATGGTACATTTTTGAACTCCCTGCAACCCTAACTGTGATATCAACAAAGCGTAATACACTTTTATTATTCCCAGTTCATTCATATTGAATGAGTTCCCACAGGATATGAGCTAGACTTTTTGTGATATTTTTTCATGCATCTATATCGTCCCCTACTTAAGGCTTTCGGCTAATTATGGCAATTGGTCTGCACGTTGCATAATACAGGGTAGGTAGGTACAAAAATTTTAGTTTTAATGTACAAAACTATAGGCCGAGGTACCCCTGGAGAGGACCATCGACGTACCACGGGCAATAAACGATCTTAACGTGTTTATATCAAAATCTTTGATTCAAAATGTCCACTGTAAGAAATTAGTCCAAGTATCTAGGTCGAAGTGAGTACTAATTTTTAACTGGACACTTTTCAAAGACTTTTATATGAACACGTGAAGTTGCCATTTTCATTCATTCATTCAAAGATACTGGCATTCCCGCAATTTTACTGGCATAAGCCTATTTTGTCTTAGAAGAATTGCGAAAAACTACGAAAAATTTGAAATTCGCTGGCGCTCCCGTCGCATGCCTCTTAATATCTTTGACTAGACATTCGCGCCAGGTATAAACATACATAAACAGAAATGTTTTTCGCAAGTGGTTGCTGAGCACTTAATATTAAGTAAGTCCTTCTCGGATTTCAAACATCCATGACTTCATATTGATACTAAGGTTAGGTACCTATGAGTATTTAAATATTGAATGGAAGCAGGCGTTATTTTGTGGCAATCCATAATAATTCATCCATCCATAACAGATTACTCTACGATTTCGCAATGTAAAGTCAACATCTCCTGAGGATGTCCCGGTTCTGGACGAAACGTGCGTCAAAAAAGTGTTAAAATTGTGTTAAAGTGGTGTTTCATGTGGGTAGGTATAGTGTTCCTGCATATTGTACCATACGGAATATTTTTAAGTAGCGGATTATAGCAAAACAAAGTAGTCTGTCCCGCTATGAGTATTTACTTAATTTCCTAAAATAGGCTCAAGGAGTGAAGTCTACAAAAGCTCGCTCTGTTTCTTTGTTCGTTGTCAAAGCGATTGCGAGAGATTACGATGCAGGTTAAGCGAGGATGACCCTTGCGTGAGCAGCACGTAAGAGCGATAATCGATTGCGCTCGGCACTGTACACGGCCATTTACTCATCGGCTGATTCGTTATAACATTGGTTTTATTAAAACAAAGTTTCTTTTCGGCCGGCATTTCGGCAAGGCGCTAGGCGAAAGGAAATTTATACGTGTCGAAAATCCTGTCACGAAAAAATCTGATATATATATTGAACTGTGACCTATATTGACCTGTGGCATTCTTACCGGATTACAACTATATTGGCGATACGATAACTTGTCCGCACTGCGCTCGCACTTTCAGTGCAAAGATAGGGTACATAAGCCACATTAGGGCGCACCAACGAAGCCCTTTAAACACTGCTTCAGGAACTCAGTCACCGTAGCCGAAATCGGCAAGGGAGATTATAGTTATACTTAGTTAGTGTTATAGTTTAAGGAGGAATGTGCAGCGCCCCGACAAGCCGCCGAGGCTTAAGGGTGCAAGCAAACTAATTTCAAATATGTATTTTTATTTGATTAACTAAATACATAAATAAATAAATTAGTACTTTTAAATGTTATTTTGTAATGAAGTGTAGCAAGTAGATATTAACGGTTTAACCGAGGCGCGTCTTAATATAGTTTATGTTATAATGAAATTAACTTACCACTCTGTGGCGTATTGCTCCCATCACTTCTCTGAGGAATACCCCTTACATCATTCCTTTGTGGCATGTTCCTCACATCATTCCTTTGTGACATACTCCTCCCATCATTTCTTGGTGGCATATTCCTCATATCATTCCTCTGTGGCATACCCCTCATATCATTCCTGTGTGACAATTTCCTCACATCATTTGTCACAGGCTCCCTCTGTGTATTGCTCTTTGAATTGACTGCATTCCTTGCATAATTTGGTAAGAGATCATTAATTACTTGTCTTGGCATAAAATTAAATGTCACTTGTTCTATGGGTGCAGTCTAAAATAATTGAAAAAAATATTACTTATAATATATTAAAACAAAACTTGGTTGTTAGGTGGAGTTGGTGTGTCTTGTAGGTTTTGACTGTGACTGATTAACACCATATCGGCAAAGCAATTTAGTATTTAGACGTGATGCTGTGTAGCTACTGACATCATTAACGCTTTCCAAGTTAGTATGATATTTATTTTACACACAACAAGTTACTACTTGGCTGCAATCTCACCTGATGGTAAGTGACAATGCAGTTGTTATCGTACTAACTTGTAAGGAGTATACAACCCTTAAGTTATTCGACACAGCATCGCTTAGCAGTGCGTTTTTGCTGGTAGGGTGGTAAATAACCACGGCCGAAGGCTCCCACCAGACCAGACCTGAGCCATATTTGAAATTATATAATTCTACGGTGGCCCGTGGCGAGAATCGAACCCGGGTCCTCCACTGTAATCCAGGCGCGCGCCACTGCGCCAAAGAGGTCGTCAAAAAATTCAACTACACTGATAGTTATGATAACCATAGACGAAAATACTGTTGATTACAATACGGCGATTAAGTTAACCCAAAATGGTAGCCGTCTGCACACGCGCGGCGTCTTCATACCGCACCTAACTCGATCCCCGAAAATGTGCTCCGGGTTAAACTTATATGTCCCTTACTATAATAATATCTTGTAGAAAGTAAATCATTTTACTTACCCTTATCAAATTACAAGATTCCAACAGTGCTATATTTGGCTTTTCCTTTGACAGTGGATAATCTTTTATTCGTATCAGGAGTCCAGTGTCATAACACTTCTTACCAGACACATTGGAAGATGGCAACTGATCTGAAATGAGGGTCAAATGTTAGCGAGCATGGCATGGCATTTTGTATGCTTTGTATGCCAGACTGCTACCAGGCACTGCCTTCAAATCAAGAGTGGTTAGGCTTTTCCTACTCATTCTTAATTTGAAGGTGCGTTTAGACTGGCTCATCACTTTCCATCAGATGTGATCACAGTCAAGTGCTAGCCTGTACAGTTACAAAAAAATCCTTTATTATTCTGCTGTAAATTGTAATCTAAAACCAAATTGTTCGAGGTCATCTTTTCAAGCAAAGCAAGCACTTGTTCAATGCAATTACAATAACAAAAGCAAAACGGTTGTTTACAACCACAGAAGTTTTGGGGCCTCAAAGGTTTAGTTGGCTTCTTTTGTAACCTGATAAGATAACACAAACTAATATCGATGATAAGGATTTTCTGTGTATATATAAATAAAATAAATAAATAAAAAGCCTTTTATTTCTAATCTCATGGTATTTACAATGTTATATAACTACTTTTTAGATGAAATAAGTGTTAGTTGTGTTAGTGTTTGTCTTATTCTAGTTGGTAGTGTTATTTGTATCAGTATTTATTGGAGATGTAGTCCCATATCGGGTAAAGGCCTCCTCCATCCGCTTCCAATGCTCCCGATCTTTGGCAAGGGTCAGCCAGTTTGTGCCAGCAGTCTGGGCTATGTCGTCAGCCCACCGTGTGTGTGTGTGTGTATATATATATGAACTTATTTCTTTGTTATAGAGAACTGCTGCGCTATAAAGAGTGTGTCAATGTAGGGGTTTTAAGGTAAACCAATCAAATTGTGATCTTTTCTATGTTATAGAGAGTTTATCGTTGTAAAGAATAGTGTTATAAAGATTTTACACTGTATTAATTATTAAAACAAATATATAACTAAACAAGCAAAAAAATCACCCCCCCATTCCTCCCAGGTCCCACCTCACCAGTACGGGAGCTCCTTCAATATTTATTTTATTCTATTTTTTAGTATTTTGTTGTTATAGCAGCAACAGAAATACTTCATCTGTGAAAATTTCAAGTCTGTAGCTGTCACAGTTCAAGAGATATACCCTGGTAGCAGTCGGACAGCGAAGTCTTAGTAATAGGGTCCCCCTTTTACCCTAAAAATGTAGCAATACAAATGGAAAACATACCAGCTGAGGGAGTAGCCAAAACTGGAAGAACAGTCTCAGTTCCTTCTGTGCATTCTGGAAGAATATTCTCTGGGGCTACCATCGCTTCTTTAGCTGCATCTTTCTCTGGCGCGCTAGCATTATCTACCTCATCTTTTTCATTTTCATAGGATATGCCTTTATTTGCCTGGGAAAGCAAGTAATATATAGTTTCTAAAAAATTTCAAATCATCTCTAAACAAAATTGCACTTGGTGGGACTTATTTTGTACTGTTTTTAAAATTTATAGAAATAAAATTGACAATAGGTGAAACACTTCAATAGGAACGGTATCTTAATATATTTTAGGTTACCTAGAAAAGGCAACTCTTTAATAGGTTAGTTGCTCCAAACAATTACTTTATTTCTGGTTTATTAGTTTATTTATTAGTGGTAGTTCTTGCAGAGTTTGTCTCAGTAGGTACCACAGCTATGTTGCGGGGCGCTGCTTCACAGGATAATATCTAGTAATATGGTGGTACCTATGCAGGCAGCCTCCACAAATATTCTGATAAATATCTCCTGCAGGGCTAGTATGTGTCTCCCTACTTTTGTCGCTCAGCTTTCTTTTTCTGATCGATATTGATAGACAGAGAAAAGAGAGCGACAAAAGTAGATTTCTTTGACATATTTCTTCATGTGAGTGCTGCATAGGCTGGTACTGTAAAGTGACAAGCATAGAATACCTGAGTCTTGTTATTTGCCACGTTGCTTGATTTCTTCTTGTGACTATTTTTTGTATTAATTTTTACTGGTTTTTCATTTTTCTTCACATCATCTTTAGCTGGCTTAGCCTTTGAGTCTTCAGTGGGGTCTCCATCTGCATCCATATGGCACTTGGCCATATCTGGATCTAGAAGAACAATAAACTAGTTTCAAATGGCAGCAATTACAGGATATTTTAATGGCTCAACTTTAGCACCTGACCCGTATCACATTTTTTGCCACTTAACTTATATTTTCACTTAATTGATAAATCACTATAATTACCGAGAAATAAAAAGAGGCATGTCATAAAACTGAACTGCTCCCACCATGCAGTCTTGTTTATCCTACCCCTAGAGTGATTTTTAAGCCGGAGGCAAGGAGGTGAGAGTGGGTGCTTGTGCTTCACCATGCTAGGGTGAAGAGGCTGCTCTTCCCGCAGCGCCGGAGACTTCAGTTCCGAATTGGTCCCTAATTTAGACGTGTCATAGATTGACAGGACCTTAGGTCATAGATGTGAAGATTTTTTTAATTAAAAAAAAAATATTTCTCGAAGACTATTAGGTACGCGTCGTATGGTTCGATTCCCCCTTCCGACCCCCTCCCCTTCCCTGCCCCCTCCGCTACGGGTGAGGTCCTAAAGACCATCCCTTTAATTTCAGGGGAAAACTGTGAGACTGACTGACTGATCTATCAAATAACAGCTTAAACGACTGGACAGATTTGGATGAAAGGTGTATGCCTTGTAAAGCAATTGTGAAAAAGGCATCTGCAAAGCAGGGGTTTGTTGAAAATTCAAACCTTTAATTAAGGAAGTAAAATCTATTTTAAGGATTGTGGGTCACGAACTTAGAATACAAAATGGGCGCTCTCTAGTGACGTAAATATGAGGCATTGTTATGTTCCCCCATTCATACTTTCATATTCTAATCGGAACTTCTACCTACCTACCTACTTACTGATAAATATTTAACAGCACCGATTTTATACTGTTTCCGCTGATCTAATATTTAAGAATATTATGTTCTGAGCTGATAACATATTAAAAATGAAAAGTCTACTAAGTATATAGGATATTTTATAAAATTACTTCTGTTTCACGAATGAGCTATCCAAGAAATATTTTTTATCACTTACAGATCAACACCTCACCGCTCACACCTTTCGTTTATTTTTTTTAGACAAGAGATATATTTTATAGGACTAAACTATTAATTCTATGTAAACAAATTTTTAAAATTTCTATGAATCTTCCGCAAAAATTGTTGTAGGTCAAACCGGAAAAATCGGTTAAAATCTGAAGTTCAGAATCTTCAATCTTGATAACAATGACATTGACAAATAACAGATGACAGTTGAAACCGACAGGAATAAGCCAGGGGATACTTCATCTAAGCATGGAATTAATATGTACTTCGTACAGAAGTACTTATTAATTCCATGGAATAAGCACAGTTTTTTTTTTTATTATTTGATTGTTTACGTCGTAATCTTAGAATAAAGTAATAAGCTGTACGCACAGAATTTAAATATAGACTGTTAAATAAGTCAGTATAAAGTCCTTTTCATGAAAGAAGTCCCGCGGTGATTTTTGAAACTAAATTTGACAGGTCGGTCATATTGTCGTACGTCGATGTTATCAAGTTCGTTTGTTGTGGTAGATTTTTGTGAGTTTTTAACTAGCTTAACGTTTACAATGCCAAAAGTTGCCACAAAATGCCAATGTCACGCGAGTACAGCGCTGCATCTGGGGGACTTCTTTCATGAAAAGGACTTTACTTTGATAATTTTGAGGAAATTCAAAAATCGCAATCGGGCAACATCTTCCTTCCATCAACTTCCTGTTTCTGTAGAACGTTGAACCTTGTTTGATACTTGATTATTACTTCATTTCTGTTTTTGTCAGTACATATTTATAATATTATGAATAGTAAGTTAAAAGTTAGAACAATTGAATTGAATGTATATAAATAAGTAAACAATAAAAATAAAAGTAACATTATAGTGGTTTTATGAAATAATGAAACAAGAGAAACTTTGCGAGTCACGGGCGCCATAAATCTAATTTGGAGATAAATAAGAAAAGGAAAACTTGCAGAAATAATATAAACAGGGAAAAGTAAGAAATTAGAATTTTTGAATTTATTTTGTAAGAAAAATTAGCAAGTAAATTTTTTATGCAAAGTATCAAAATTATTCGATCCATCGATAATTATTTTAAAGTGTTGCTCTATACCACTTTTCAACTACCTTTTAGTTTACCCAGGTACACTGACTTACTTATCAGACCATACAAGTCTAGTATTTTTATTTGTAATCTTCATCGGTATTAAAACTTAATATAGTTATCAGTCATTTTATTTTTTAGATAATCCCACATTATTTAAAGAAAATATTTAATGAAAAGTGAAAATATTCCAAGAAAACTCAAACGTTCAAAACAGACCGTGGCCAGTCGTGACGTCACACTACAGACGCCAACGCTCATTAGCCAATAGTAAATTGAGTGTATGAAGTGATTTATGTTCGAAATTCGACGTTTGAATCGTCTGAATTTTAAGTAGCATGAGCTGTGTTCATAAGTAATATATTTTTTTTGTTTGCAATTACGATGTAAACAACCAAATAATTTTTTTTAAAAGAACTGTGGTTATTCCCTATTGCAAAGAAAAAATAAAAATACTAGATATTTTAATCATACCATAGATTACTACTAAACAATGATATGAATATTATGTGTAAATCTTTGTTAAGGTATTTATGCACAGTATATAACGTATAATATAACATACAACAATTTTTATAATGTAGTCAAAGATTTTGTAGTGTCCTACTAGTATCAACGGCTTCACTAAAGTTATTCCTTGGTCTGTGTACGGCACAATCATGGCACAACTCGGACGAAGTATTGATTCTTCATCCGAGTGGCACAATAAAGTTCTTGTTATATATTTTTTGACGTGATAACGTTTAATAAATTGATGAACACCAGCAACGCACATGAAAAATAGTAACGTTCCGCGTAACGTTCCACCTGAGCCTGTGCGTGCAAGCGAGAGCGCGCAACAAACGATAGAGAGGCACGATAAAACAAACGATAGAGAGGCCAATTATGACGTTGTAATCTGTCGTCCGTAAATCGACTTTACAGACAACCAATTTTTTTTTACTAATAAGTAACCAAATATATATGTATTTATATGTATTATCTATGTAAGTAACCATAGACTATAAAATGTTTTAAACTACAAGACCGTCGTTTTTCTATAAATAGGTATTTTTTCCCCAACGCTTTTCATAAATTTCATTTTCTTAGCGATCGAAGTCACAGATTGTGGATTGAAGCGTTCTGAACCAAAGGCACTAGTTAATCTTCATTGTAAGGATTAAACATTCTTTACAATTATTAACAGTTCATTTTTTGTGCGAATTGGATGCGTCCTCCGCGGAGGTTCACGGTACTAAAATGACATTTGTTGGAGGCAATAGACATTTACTGGATGATGATGTAACGTCCGGCTGTACAGCGGACTGCGCTAAAAATGTCGCCAGTTTATCGGCGCCATAAATGCTTGTTTTACCACCAACCGTAAGGCCACGTTGCTGCTCGCTCAGCTGCCACCTATAGAATTTCGACTGAGTGCGCTACTGTTTGTACGAATATGGTTTACGTAAATCGTTCGGATGCCCACATCCTGAGTTTTCTTATCAGTGGTAGAGACAGTCGTTTTGAATGTCATTTTATTTTAGTTCCAGCCTTCCAGGACGCTCACTGACACTTGACGGTCTGATATCCATAAACTAGAGTATGCATAGAATAGAGTGACCAATGGGCAATACTTAAAGAACAAAGAAATTAACGAAATTATGTATACAGAAAGGTTTATTAAGACAGCCAATTAAAAACTTCATTGAATATAATTATTAATGTAGTTTTCATCCAACGCATTATTATATTTGGCACAAGAATAATCGCACGGCGGATCGCACAACGTTTGCCGGACGCGGAAAAAGTTGCCGGCGACAGGGTTGCCAAGCTTGTATCGCGATACGAACTCAGCGATGTCAAAGTTACTGTAGTTGAATCCCGGCCTCATTAAGCTGAAACATTAAAGAAAACAATTATGTATTATTTTTATAGGAAATTATAACTAAGTAAACCTACTCCGACTTTTATTGATATTTAAATGCACGAAGACTCGATTCGATTCGTATGGAGTTTGACAAACGTGATCGTTGAGTTATACCTGAGTATCTATACATATTTCTCTCCCTTTCAAAAAACTGCTGTCAATATCAATATTTCTTTACACGATTTATTTATAAAAAAACTGAGTTTTTCCTTGTAAATAAATTTAAAAAACTAAGTGATATTAAAACTAATTTAATCGCAAGACTTCATACGATTAGTTTATCTAGCTACTAACTACCTACCAATTAAGGGGATTCATTGAATTTATTTTTGTCTTTCTCACTCTCACGGAGATTTGGTAGGTGCGACATGCAGCGTCGCGGAAGAATATATCAAAAAAACGACCTTTTACGTAATTACTCAAAAACTAAGCTGGTTATCAAAAATCTGTTTCTTAGCGTTTTTGGATATTATTATTACCGACACTTTAAAACAAAAATTACAATTACATCCAATGTAGTGTAAGGTAAAACTCGAAAAACTGAGATTTTGGAGCGACTGTTGGGAGAACTTTCTATCGAGAAAATTATATCCAATCGTGTTTCTGCTTCTTAGCGATTTTAGATTAAAGACCCAAAATACATGACGTGTAAATTTGAAAGTAATTGTCTTTATAGTTTTTGCATAAAACTTCATTCAAAATCGCTTACATACGGCTTCTACACCGTTAAACGTTTAAATATTTTGTTTCGCAGCGGCTTAGTGCGGGTTCTTTGGAACTTTTCCCGATTACCTATTATCCCCGTATATTAATAACAAGTCCATAGCTACCTGACTATTAGCTCATTGGTAATCTTAATGGGCGCTTGTTGTTTGTACACCAGACAAATGTATCGGTTGTATTCGGAAGGAAGCGGATTAGGTGGTATACAGTGTGAGTCTTCATAATGTGCACATATTGAAATGAGGGAAACTATGCTTAATTTTATCGACGGAAAACGTATAAAAAAATCTAAATTTTTTTTATATATTTTTTTGGAATTTTTAAAAATTTTTGTTCGCTACTAGGACCCTTGTGTAAACAAAACGGTGTAACTTTTAAACTAAATGATCTATCACGATGAATCAACCTTATTAATGATTGGAAGTAATGGTCCGTCCTCATGAAATGAAAATTGTGGAAAAAAATTACCCTCAATGGAGAATACACGTGTTTTTAATAACATTTCTGGTTTTTTTTTCACTAATTTTTACAATAATCTTAAAATTTCTCAATAAAATGCCTCTATTGTGTGCCTTTTTTATTACTTTAAATTATTCCTCATCGTATTAGCTACCTAATGGTAAAAATTGTTTGCTTATAACTCAATTCTAACATTTCTTATCAAGTGTTAAAGAAAGGCCTAGGACACGGCTACGCACTAATTATTGAGATTGTAGATATCACGTAGAACCCTCCTTAAGGAAAACAATAACTTGCGCGTTTGGAGTACTATTTTTGAACAGTTAAAATGAGATGTTAGGATTAAGTTACAAACAAGCAATTTTTACCATTAGGTAGCTAATACGATGAGGAATAATTTAAAGTAATAAAAAAGGCACACAATGGGGGCCTTTTATTGAGAAATTTTACGATTATTGTAAAAATTAGTGAAAAAAAACCCAGAAATTTCATTTAAAACACGTGTATTTTCCATTGAAGGTAATTTTTTTCCACAATTTTCATTTCATGAGGACGGACAATTACTTCCAATCATTAATAAGTTTGATCCATCGTGTTAGATCATTTAGTTTAAAAGTTACACCGTTTTGTTTACACAAGGGTCATAGTAGCAAACAAAAATTTTAAAAAATTCAAAAAAAATATTAAAAAAATTTTAAGATTTTTTTTAATACGATTTCCGTCGATAAAATTAGGCATAGTTTCCCTCATTTTAATATGTGCACATTATGAAGACTCACACTGTATACGGAACTAGCGGGTCGCCCTGTTGAACGTTTGATCCAGGTATATTCATTCTGAGACCATACAGAGTTTGCGTGGGAGATATGCCAAATTGTGGAAAGTCCGGATCTGTAAAAATGAAATTAAAATAGATCGACGAACCAGTGGTGAAGCCAGTGAATTTCGGTTTTTTACGAATCCTGCGGGAACTTTGGATTTTTCCGAGATAGAAAGTAGCCTATGGGTTAATTCAGTATATAATTTATCTTTACTCGAAATTTCAGCCAAAACGGTTCAGCTATGACATTCTCGTAACGTTTTCACACACTCAGTGATGTGATACAAGAAAAAGAAAAAAATATTAACACTGAAACACCTATTGGCTTAGAGTGTAAAATTGAATATATTTCATCATAGGAAATACAATGCTCAACCGAGGCTCAACCTTTAGATCGTCCAAGTGCTCATGTAATTTCAATCTCGGAACTGTCGACCAATCAATTACATTCAATTTTACGCTCTATGTCAATTGAATTAAAAAGAATTTTTTAGTGTTCGCAAAAGATATTTTGAATTTAATATCGTCTGCTTATGTACGTAAATACCATCACCTTTTTAAACATATCACATCACGAAATGTAGCCGACACGTAACGTGAATAGCCCCCCAGTAGTTGCAGCGTGAAGGAGTATTTCTCGATACAAACTGTGAACCACTGAGTGGGGCGCGTCATCGTGGATTGAAATATATCTATATATTATAAGGTTGAAGTTAAAGTTCTTATCTTTATTTAGTTGACGCATTCGCTCGTTTAACGCATAATGATGCTACTTTGATCCTTGTTTGCTGCGGGATTTGTGAATACCGATTTCGCGTGGGTGGAATGGAGTTGCAGGTAAAAGCTAGTATTTAATATTCCTTACTTATAGCAATGAGGGTGTAAAGTTGATTATTGTTCGCAAGATAGGTTGTGATCGGTGGTTGTGTGGTGGCACATTTCGGTATACTGTTGCCTAAATTGGCTCTATAATCACCATAAATATCCTGTAAAAAATCACATTATAAGTTAATACATAAAAAAGACTTATATGCGGAAGAATATAACAGAAAAACGACATTTTACCTAATTACTCAAAAACTAAGCCAGTTATCAAAAATCTGTTTGTAAGCGTTTTTGGATATTATTATTACCGACACATTAAAACAAAAATTACTATTAGATCCATTGTAGTTTCCGATAAAAATTAGAAAAACTGTGATTTTGGAGCAACTTTTGTGATAACTTTCTATCGAGAAAATTTTATGCAATCGTGTTTCTGCTTCTAAGCGATTTTAGATTAAAGACCCAAAATACATGACGTTTAAATTTGAAAGTAATTTTCTTTACAATTTAAAAAAAAACTTCTTTCAAATTCGCTTAAATACTGCTCCTATGCCGTTAATATTATATATTAATTAATAGCATTTCAGGATATAAGTCAACACTTACGCTAAGCAATGATTGTGGGGCTTCCGGGATGATTTGGGGTACGATACCATTAAAAAGGTCTTTTATTGATAGACCTTTAAAATTAGAGGTCGCAAGTACAGGAGCCATAAGCATAGCCAATATGCTTAGTGTAGACCTCATAATGACTGGCAGAATGACGTAATTCTGTAGAAATTAGTGTAAATTTAGTAAGTTTTCATAGAGGGAAGTTTTTCTCAACTCAACAATATTTTTTTTGTATTTCGAAATATACGTTAATTAATTAACGAAAAAACCGACTTCAACTCATCAAACTATACTGTTATATGATGAAAACATTCTTTCCAATTTAAAATTTAAGACTTAGGTAAGTATATGGTTTTCTCATGAATACAATAATCAGAACTGGACTAAATTGAAATGGGACCTCACGGAAAGCGTCAGCTTTCTAATAAAAGTCATCAAAATGATGCACCATTCAAAAGTTATGAGGTAACAAACATAAAAAAACATACAGACAAATTGAAAACCTCCCCCTTTTTTAAAGTCGGTTGAAAATTGTTAATACGTCATATTTTAAATACTTGGTTGTTGTTATTTTATGGTTATTATTTTGAAGAAGCCCTTATTCTTTAAAACCCGTTTGTTTTAACTACATCCTCGAAAAAAAATTGAAATAATTCATAAGTACTAAAATCTTTTCAACGCTCTAATTTCTTCAATTTTCAGTAACTCTTAACAAAGAATATTTCTTTATAAAAAAAAATACCTAATACACTCATAGGACATATTGAAATTTTAAGAATGGAAACAATTGCATAGACTATATGTTAATAACTTTTCTACATTAATAAGAATCTTTAGCTGCAGAACTAAATTACATAGATATTTTAAATTAATAAATATATTATATTTTTAATTACCTGCCTAATTTTAATCCTGTTGAAGGAAGACACCCTAACGAAGTGTTTTAAATTAAAGAGGCTGTTACATTTATATAACAGCTACCAAAATTATTAACACCATAATAAAAAGTAAATTAGGTAACTCTTTTATCAAGGAACCAGTTTAATGATAATGACACCCACAGACTTTCGAATAATTGCTGTGTTTAATATGGATTAAATACAGAAATTAAAAAATTATGTCGTTAATTAATTTAAATTCACTAAATATTCACAAACCAATAAATTCTCGGTCTTATTTTATTAGGAGATATAATATATATTATATAATATTAAAAGTGTCATACGCTATAATAATTTTCAAAATTAATTACGCATCTCTACTTAAAGGGGATTGTCCATTTTGGGCCTCGCGTGGACAGAATACATACAAAAAAAAACAATGATACCAAAAAATGACTTATTTTAAAACAGATTATTAGCGATTTCTCAGAGTGTAAATATAAATTGATAAAAACTTTATTTAATATATAATTTTGAACAATTCATTTCAGGTATAGGTGATACATAAATACATATGTAGGTATTTTAGCTTATTATCGTCAGTTTTCTAAATTGCTTCTGACTAAAATATTATGTTCTTTAACAAATTCAGATAACGTCATCATGCACTCATGAAACTCGTGTGAAGCAACAGCTACAGCTAAAGCTACAGCTACAGCTAAAGCTACAGCTACGTACCTCGTAGCAAAGGTCGTAGGCAAAGGCTTAGTCTCTACGGCGTAGATGGTGGGTTTAACGGTGTAGAAGCCGTATTTAAGCGATTTTGAATGAAGTTCTATTTAATAAGTAATCACTTTCAAATTTAAACGTCATGTATTTTGGGTCTTTAATCTAAAATCGTTTAGAAGCAGAAACACGATTGGATAAAATTTTCTCCAATAGAAAGTTCTCCCTAAAGTTGCCCCAATATCTCAGTTTTTCTAATTTTTATCGGAAACTACAATGGACGTAATTGTAATTTTTGTTTTACTGTGTCGGTAATCATAATATCCAAAAACGCTTAGAAACAGATTTTTGATAACTGGCTTAGTTTTTAAGTAATTAGGTAAAAGGTCGTTTTTCTGTTACATATATTCTTCCGCGACGCTGCATGTCGCTCCTACCAACGTATCCGTGAGAGTGAGGAAGACAAAAATAAATTGAATTATTCTTTATTACTAGAAGAAAATGCCAAAAATAACGTACACAGTCTAGTGAAATATTAAATAGCTACGATATAATATGAAACTATTTCTTATAATAAAAATCGTTGACTAAGTAAAAATTAAAATAATTTCCATGCCAACAGCCAAATTATAACTTTCTGGTACGGACGAGCATGACGTTATAAAGAATACTTGTTTACTACGTAACTCTGAAATACTAAAAAAAAAACCTTTATTTTAAGACAAAAATGGCATTCAGTCTAATAACTTTCTTCTCTTCTTTTATTTCACAGTCATACCTGTATTTTTAATTAATATGAAATCATATAGAATACACAATTAATTTAAATATTATCTTTATTTATTAATAACTAATATTAACAATGCTTTTATTCAATCTAATTGTCACAATTTATAAGTTCTTCGCACTTAGATCGGCACCAAGGATTGCACAATGTCAGTCGAGAGCGGAAAAAGTTGCCGGCGATAGGGTTGCCAAGCCGATATCGCGACACAAACTCAGCTATGGAGAAGTTGAAGAAATTTGTAGAAAAGCTGGAAACCAATGCAGAAAAATAAAATAGTTGTAGTATTATATGCATTTAAATATAAAATATAGATATTCATCGAAATAGTCCCAATAGATTTTAGCTGTACTTTTGTTTAACTAAACTATAATAATGTTTGTTCAACACAGCTATTATAGATTAGAATTTTTTTAGTTGAAATATTCACTATACAGAATTATGAGATTTTTGTCTGTCTATCCTAGTTTGACAGTGTCAGGAACCGGTTAATAGATTTTAATAATAATCAATTAAGTATGAAAGTGAACATAAAAGTACCCTTGATAACTTTTTATTAAAAAAAAACGGTTAAGTGAGAGTCGGGCTCCCGCACTGAGGGTTCCTTACTATCAAGACCCATTATCAAAAGTATTAAAGTAAACTAAAAACCCCTGTTCACCAAAACCAAAAACGAGCAAAAAATCACGTTTGTTGTGAAAATTATTAAATATTTTTTTATTTGATTTAACTACATATTTGTTTTTGAAGTAAATATATAATCAAATGTATGTGTACATTTGAAGCGTCTACCTTTTACCGTTATTAAGATCGAGCAAAAAAAAAGCAAAAGAATCACGTTTATTGTAATGGGTGCCCCCTTAAATAATAATATAATTTATTCTATAATATTTATTAGTATTTTTTGTTACATCATCTGTAAAAAATTCAAGTCCATAACTATCACGGTTTAAGAGATACAGCCTGGTGACAGACTGACGGATGGACGGACAGTGAGGTTTGGCTAATAGGGTTCCTTCTTTACCCCTTTGGGTACGGAACCCTAAAAAAGCCGCGTAGAGGTGAAGCTGTGGACAATTCAAGCTGATTATGTAATTACCTGGCCACTAATTCGGTTGTAACTCGAATACGATTCGGCTGCAAATATATGAATGCTATATAGCGATTATATTCGGAACCAGGTAGTGGGAATGGTGGGACGTAGGGAATAAGAACGTTCCCTCTTGTAAGATCCGGGCCAGGGCTATTTACGATAATCCCCCATGAGGGTAGAGTACCATTAGAACTCATAGAATATCCTGCGAAATCGGGAGCTGCAAAAAAATATTATTATGGTTAAGTCAAAAAACTGTTTTCTTTTCTTCCCTACTATAGGTAAACCGCTATGAACTTGACCCTCCTGATGGTCTGCGGGACGCGGGGCGGGAGCGCTCAACCAAGCAGCTAGTCTGTCACTGTCCGCTGACAGCGCTGCCGTATCATTATAGCCAATCGCATCATCCGCCCCGCGTCCCACAGACCATCAGAAGGGTCAAGTTTATAGTGGTTTACATAAAAGTCTTAGATACATATGACACAGCAAGAAAGGTAATGGAATGTAATACATGACTAGCTGACCCAGAAAGTCATTCATTCATTCATTCATTTATTGCCTTTAGGATAATAGTTACCTATGTTATGTTATACTGTAATACTATCAGAAATCAGGAAAATAGATGATCAGGAAATATAGATGTAGAAATCAGGAGATTCGTTAACGAACCATCGACATAGCTCAACGTATCGCGAAGCTAAAGTGGCAATGGGCACATAGCTCGTAGAACCGACGGATGTTGGAGACCCAAACCTGCTGGAATGGCGACCCTGTACGGGCGAACGCAGTGTTGGCGTACCTCATACAGGATCCTTATTCTGGATCTCAGTGATAATCACTCAGTGACCTTCAACGAGCTCATTTGACATATGTTTTTTATCCATTGAAGGTTCACTACAAAATCTAACTTTCGAGTCACTTAATAAAGCAGCAATGCTTAACGAACCATAGACAACAGTGAACATCACTGTAACTGTCAAAGATATGGAACAGCCGGGCTTATGGACTGACGGTGATTACATAAAGACGGTCACAGGAAGTCGTTATATGCGTATACAAGTGGCGCGAAACCGTTTCGGTTGGAAATCATTGCAGGAGGCCTTTGTCCAGCCGTGGACGTCCGTCGGCTGAAACGAACGAACTAACAAACGAACGATAATATTGAAATACCTGAATGTGCATTACATAAACGGCTCTTCTCATAATTTTTGTTTTTTTCTCACTTACCAATACAAATAAATGAGTACAGTTGATTTTTATTCACGTTGGGCCAAGTCGTATAGGGCTGTATAATTGTACGTTCTACAGGTATCGTGTTCCCAAAATTCACGATGTCATCATTATAGACGGCCTAAAAACGTAATTGAATTTAGTTCAAAACACAACATGGTCAAGAATCGTAAAATTTTAATTTACTTTACGCGATAGTGTTGAGGGATTGTATTTCCTATGTTGAAATACATTAAATGTTACACTCTAGAACAATAGACGTAAAGTTAATTTTTTTGTGTTATTTTTTTATTTTATTTCTTGATTCAAATCACTCAGTATGTAAAACGTTTATCGCTCCACAGGGCATTAAAAGCGGTTGAGGCGATGACTTTTATAATTACAAAAACTCACTGACTTACTTACTATGAGTGGCTCAGCGGGGGAAACAGGAATAATTTGAGGGACGATGCCATAGACTCTGAATGCTTCATCTATTGATAGAGAACCTCCAAAAGTGTATGTCGCTCTGACTACCTGCAACAAAATGGTTAAAAACCATAGTTTAGTCAACATCCTGCCAACTAAATTTGGATATTTTTCTTTAATTTAAATTTGTTATTTATAACTAAGTATTTTTTTAAATATGTCTACTATTTAAATAAAGTTCAAATATAAAACTTAGCAAATTCAGACCCACAAAATTCGGTCTTTTTAAGCAGCTCGATAATTATGTTAATTAAGTAACTAAAAAGCGACTGACTAAATAGGTACACGATATAATAGTGAATTTTATTAATACGTAATTATGTAAAAGTTTAATTAAATACGTTATCAGTTCTGAGAAAAACTTTTCTAAAATATTATTAAAAAAGTCTTATTATTTGATGATAGCGATTCTGTTTTAGTGTCTTTAAATTTAGCGAGTCCACAAATCCACTATCCCTTATACAACATTACAGTAAAATAACCCTGGTGGTGTTATTACCAACTTTCTATAGTTACGGACTTACGGTATAGGTTTCTATGGATTATATTTTAGTCGTATCATGTGAAAATAATTAAATTTTAATAGCCTTAGATATCATGAATTTTGGTTTTTCAATTTTCTGATGAAGCTTTAACTTTAGCAGGACAGATTATTTTTTTTGCCATAATCCGCTACTTGAAAAAAATTTGTATGGTCCAATATGCAGGAACACCGCCCACAATTCTTCCTACCATTTCTTGCGAAAATCTATGGGAAATCGTATGGTCGCATTGTGAAGTAAAACGTTAATATGATATTATTTATCACTTAAATATGGTAATAACTACAGTCGATCAAGTCAAGTCAAGATCAGTTCTAGCACACTTAGACAAACACCTAACAGATAAACTTTTACGACTTAGTAAAGACAAATTAAGACTAGTCGTAGGCATGATTATAGGGCATTGCTCACTAAACAAACATTTTTCCACCCTAGGAATCACGGACAGCCCTCTGTGCGGAGCCTGCAGCATGGAGGAGAAAGAAACACCAGCACACGTGCTACTAAGATGCACTGGAGTGTAGGACCAACGCCAGACCTACTTGGGGTCCTCAGCAACACTCCAAGATATCCTGTGCGACCTGGGAGGCCTCTTCGGATTTTGGAGTGAGCTCGGCTGGCTGGAGTGATCCGGTGAGGACCCGCATCAACGACTTTACGCGCAACGGGCGAATTATCGCTTACTCGCGGAAAAGTCCCAGGAACAACAAGAACAAGAAGAAGAAACTACAGTCGACTTAAAGCTAAGTTTACGAGAAACAGTTAGAGCTGTCAAGTTGAATATCGGACAGATATGATCGTAATACTTTAGTAGATCTATCCAAGTTACAGTTTCAGCAAAAGTACAATTAATAAATTATCACAGGTAGCAACAGCTTTTGGAGTAATAAAAAAGAAAGTACCTTATATAATTATTATTCATAAAATTATCTATGTTAAATTGCACAAAAATATAGTATACGTAATAATTTTGTAAAACCACATAAAGTAATTACTTTAATTTATCAAGCCCAAACACTCGCACTTCGTGAGATTAAAGGAACCTGTTTTGATTAATTATTATTTATTTTTTATTTTAAATTTGATATCTATTATAATTAGCAACGTTCGCGATAGCATAGTGGTTGTCGTTTTCTAAAACCAGTATCCAAATAATTAATACCTATGCTTACTAATCTTAATATTTATAAGTTGGTAATAAAAACACCAGTATCATACAACTAAATGTACTGATCCAGTACACAAGTCATTGCAGTAACTCAAGTGAGTATTACTAAACTGTACTATAATTATTAGACATTATAATAATTATAAATACCGATCCAATTATGAGCCACCAAATGCAAAGCCTCAAGTTTTACACAAGTTTATACTTACTTAACTAATAATTAAGTATAATAATTACAAATACCGACGAAACTATGAGCCACGAAATTCAAAGCCTCAATTTTTTCAGAAGTTTATAACTAACTAAACCTAACTATGTATAATATGTTTTCAAAAATCGAGTAAAATAACTCATACAATAAATAATCGATTCTCAGATAACCGCACTTATAGCGGAGTGCAACTTCGTAGGTATTGTTCACTCAGCTTCAGTGGGCTTATTCTGTATCGCTAGTTAGCAACTCTCACTGCTAAGAAAACGTATGTAAAAATCCTATTTTTATATTATTTTTGCACAACTTAGCAACTTAGGTCGGTATGGTACCATGTCAACATACCATGCTAGTTGTATAAAAATAATACAAAAAAATATGCTTTTTGCCTCTGATTTTAGTTGATAACTCAGTGTGAGTTGCTAACTAACGATATCAATGAGAATCAGCCCACAGGTCTAACAACACTACCAACAATTATGTCAATAGTTAAAACATTAATAGACCTATTAGTAAGTCTTCCTAGTTTAGGCTAATTTGTCAGGTTTCAACGATTTACCCGTAAATACATCACACGATATCAAATGTGTATACCTAGACGCTTTTCACATTCCCGCGTGAATTGCATGCGAAGCTACCGAGAACAAAGCTTTTTTTCCCGAATACTATAGAAGCTTTGCCCACTTCATACTACCGCGACTCGGGCTCGTCCGTATAGACCGCGGCCGCCGGTAGTATAAAGTGGGAAGGGAAATCAACGGCAAAGCTTCTGCGAACGGGTTATAATGTCGGTTATAATTTTTCCGCGTCAGAGTTCACCGTGAATCATGCACGAATGTAGTGAGCCCATAAATTTTTTGAAACAATTGGTTTTTGTAAATTTTATTCCAGCTGAAGATTATCATTGTAATCAAAAGTTAACAAGTCTCAAAATGAGGAATACGATACCATTACTTCTATTCGTCGCAACAATATTATTGAACAAGTGGGCGCTAACGCAAAGATACGAATTATGCGCTTCTGATATAGCTAGCGAGTCGGTTTGTAGACCAGAGCCGCCCGAAATGGACGTCGCGGCAGCTTTTATAGAAGCTTGTATCGTCAATGAAATCCTGCCAAAAGCACCCGAAGGATTTTTAGGGGTAAGTAATAATTAAGCTATTGCATAGCTTCTATCGCGGGCCTTGAGCGTGGAGACCGAATCCAGAAATTCCGTAACGAAAATAACCTAACACTTTTTAGTTTTGCCATCTATCGATGAATAGCAGAACTTTTAATGACTTTTTGAAATATCACGCTTGTTTCTTTAGTTCAGCAACTCGTCTCTAGGTGGCATTGGTTGTATGCGGCAAGCAAGTCTACAAAAGTCGTGAGTGTTTTTTTTTTTTTAAAAAAGGTTTTTACTGGTTACTTAATTAATTTAAACAAAAATTATTCCTTGTTCATCAGATAGGATTTACTACAGCTTTGGCGAATCTAGGAAACCGAATAGATCCAGTGAGAACCATACTGGCGCCCAACCTTTATTATTTCGACGAAGCAATCCCGACCGCTAACTATACTCTCATAATAATAGGTAAGAATTTTGTTCTTCATAATACTCGTGATATCCACTAATAAAAAGCGCATAAAACGAACAATCTTGAAATTCGATTGTATTTTATTTTTGTTAGCTTAATTGACACCGGACTCGGCAGGAAAATTTTTTGTCAGTTTGCTGGTGTCAAAAAAGCTTGTTTTGACACCAACAGCATCAGTTGTAAGCCGCAGTAGGGTCTATGGCCCGCAGACTTAAAAAAAGGAGGTTCTCAATTCGATTGTAAGGGTTTTTTATGTTTGTTACCTCATAACTTTTGACTGGGTGAATCGATTTTGTTGTTTCTTTTTTTATTAGAAAGCTTACGCTTCCTGTGTGGTCCCATTTCAATGTTGTCCAGTTCTGATAATGGTATCCATGAGAAAACTGTTTATACTTAAATTTTTAATTGGAAAGGATGTTTTCAACAGTAATTTGATGAGAGTTGAAACTTGAAGTCGGTTATTTGTTAATTAATTAACGTATATTATTTCGTGTTTGAAGAAGGTTGACGTAAAATGTTCCGAAGGGCTCATCCTCAGGTTCATATCGGTGGCTAGCTCGCATTTCTCTCATAGAACTTTTTTTACTCGCAAGTTAGTACTTGACTGCGACCGATCCGACGACCGATCGATTTGACGACCGAATGGCGTAGTGTTGCCCAAATGCAAGAACAAGACGAGACGCAGCCAGTCTTGGTCTTGGTTTTGCGCCAGTACATGTGATCTTGGTCTTGGTCTTGGTCTTGCACTCCCAGTCTTGGTCTTGGTCTTGTTCTTGCAGCAAGACTCTCGCAAGTCTCGCAATTACCTATTAGCCTATTGCTGGTCCCGAACTCCTACACTCTCCGAAACGACACTCAGTCATACTCTTAATAGCCACAACGACCTCCTATAGTAGTGTTATTATCTCGCTGCAGACTCGGTCATAAATCCAATGTAATGCACCACTCAACAAAGAACAACAAAAGCGAAACACTCAAATGATTTATGACCGAGTCTGCAGCGAGATAATAACACTAATATAGCGCAGTGACGCGGATTGCAATGGGAGGTCGCGGGTTCGATTCCCGCCACGGTCCACTTTGGAATTTTCAATTTTATAATTTCTTATTTGGCTCAGGTCTGGTCTGGTGGGAGGCTTCCGCCGTGGCTATAATAGTCACCACCCTACCAGCAAAGACGCACCGCCAAGCGATTTAGCGTTCCGGTGTGATGCTGTGTAGAAACCATTAGGGGTTGCTTACCTCTTCCAAGGTAGTACGATAACATCTGCGAATGCATCGTCACTTACGGAAATCGGCCCGCGAAATTCAAATTTTATTTTGTTTTTCGCAAATAATTAACTAGTACAATGAATTAGGCTCATGGCATTCATTTTGCGAAAAAAACAATATCATCTTTACAGGTTTATATAAAAAACTTTACTTGAAAGCGTCCAATTAAGGAATGTAGGTAGTTCGAATGCCGAGTTTGACGTGAGTTCACAATTCACAAATTGGTCGATATAATCGAACTACATTCCTAAACTGGACACTTTCAAGTAAACATCTTCTTTCTAGTAGATTAAATTCTCTCGCTTTTCTTTGTTACCAAACTCCTCCGAAACGGCTGGACCGATTGTTATGAAATTTTCAGTGTATGATCTCTGGGTCTGGGAGCAGGTTGTTATCTATTTTTATGTCCCTAAGTGAGAAAAAATTTATATGGCAAAACAACGTTTGCCGGGTCATCTAGTTTTAATATAAAATAATAAAACTGTGAAAATGATACTCTTATTTTCGCAAAATGAAATCCATAAGCCTGCTTCGTTGGATTAGTTAAATAATTGCGAAAAATAAAATAAAATTCGAATTTCGCGGGCAGAGGGTGCGATTTCACGCAAGAGTCTTGCAGGCTTAGTCTTGTTCTTGCTCAAATCTTGCACTGCCAGTCTTGTTCTTGGTCTTGCTAAAATTAGGCAGTCTTGATCTTGGTCTTGGTCTTGCAAAAATGCAAGAACAAGACCAAGACTGCAAGACCAAGACTGATTTTGGGCAACACTAGAATGGCGTAGTGTTAGCGAACCTGCCGTCTGCGTTGGAGGTCGTGGGTTTGATTCCCACTACTGGTAAATGTTTGTGTGATGAGCATGAATGTTTTCCAGTTTCTGGGTGTTTTTTAATATATTATATTCATGTATATTAGTATGTATGTATATTTATCAGTCATCTAGCACCCATAACACAAGCTGTCGCTTACTTTGGGGCTAGATTGCGATGTGTAAAAATGTCCCGTATATATTTATATATCTTACCTGATGGTAATATCGCAGATGGTGATGGTATGACGCAGCCTAAGATGTTATCGTACTAACTGTGAAGGGTAAGAAAATTTACCCGAACGGTTTTTACAAGCATCGCACCGGAACGCTAAATCACTTGGCGGTGCTTCTTTGCTGATAGGGTGGTAACTCCGAAGCCTCCCCAGACCTGCGGGGCTAGACAAAGTAACAGTCGTTTAGTGTTCACGACAGTAGATAAAAATGTATGGTCAAACCACGTGACGAATGAAAACAAATGAAAGCAGAATCTACTTTATGCTTAGCGTTGTTCACTGTCGGGTGTCAATTGTCAGGCGAAGTACGCTAAAGTTATCTACAACGTCTGCGAGAACGCCAGGGAGCGTTCAAATTGTCATAGTCTATTTTCAAAAAAATCGTGTTTTCCTCTATACGGTCACGTGCTTTTTCTACTGTCACTTGTTTTGTCCATACATTTTTATCTACTGTCGTAAACGCTAAACGACTGTTACTTTAACTAATTATCTTTTTGAATAGTGTTTTACACACTTAGGAAATAATTCCTTTAAATTTAAATACGAATCAAAATTTTTCACTCGCAGCTGGATTTGAACCCGCGTCCCCCAGCTCTCGCGGCTGGGTGCTCTGACCACTGAGCTATACGAGTCATATCTCCCTGCGTTGAAATATTCGATTCGTATTATTGGGTCCTCAGGCAGGACTGTTACTTTGTCTATAGCCCCGCTGAGCCAATTTAGAAATTATAGAATTCCAAAGTGGCCCGTGGCGGGAATCGAACCCGCGACCTCCCAGCTCCCACTCGAATCCGAGCGCCGCCACTGCGTCCGGGAGGTCGTCAACAACTACAACAATTCTTGTTTCTCAGATTCTGATGTGCCGTCTCGAGTGGCGCCGGCGCTGCGGTCCTACCTCAACAACCTGTGCGTCAACATCCCAGGAAATCAGCTGGACCAACGGCATGGGTTCTCAGCCGCGCCCTGGATCGGGCTCAGCCCCTCCCCGGGCTCCGGGGAACACCGCGTCGTGGGGCTCCTGTTCCAGCAGGAGGGATACATTAACACTAATGATCGCTACCTGATCAAGTGAGTGATAACTGCGGGGCTAGACAAAGTCACAAGCGTTTGGCGTTAACGCTAGTCGACAAAAATGTATGGACAAAACAAATGACTGTAGAAAAACCACGTTAATAATTACTAAACACGCTGTGTTTGATACTGTCGGCTGTCAATTGTCAAGCGAAGTACGCTAAAGTTATCTACAAGGTCCGCGAGAACGCCAGCGAGCGTTCAAGTTAGCGTAGTTAATTATTCAAACACAGCGTGTTTAGTTCATTATTATCGTGGTTTTTCTACAGTCATTTGTTTTGTCCATACATTTTTGTCGACTAGCGTTAACGCCAAACGCTTGTGACTTTGTCTAGCCTCGCTGATCATGATAGTACCTTACTGTACGGAAGATTCACTCCATAAAACGCTTTTTAGGCTTCCGTACCCAAAGGATAAAAACGGGACCCGATTACTAAGACTTCGCTGTCCGTCCGTCCATCTGTCACCAGACAATTGAAATTTTCACAGACGATGTATTTCTTTTTCCGCCATTACAAGAAAGTATTTCTTATTTCATCAAAAATTGAATGAAATAAATATGAGTACTTAATGGAGCTCCATATAACAAACGTGATTTTTGCTTGTTCTTGAATTTCGTGCTGAACTGTTTGGCAGCCCCCCCCCTAGCGTAGGCTGGGAATAACATCGTATTACCCCGATTATCCTCAGACAAGAGAGAAAATGGCTGCCATAGTATCGCCAAATGGGAAAGGGAGAAATTCCCTTCTCGGCATTTCACGTAGACGTAAACCCCACGGAACTAATTAAAGTCAGAAAGTTTTTGACATTTATAGATGGGTGTAAACTTTAATTGTTACTATTGCGGGTGAATTTTATCCCTGACCAAAGGGGTTTTAACTCCACCCATTCGTCTATGCTCTGGAAGAGTGATAAAAACGTAGTAGGGGATAAAAATTTTATCCTGTCCCCGGAGAGAATACATTCCCTGCCCTAGCGCTCATTTCTTTCGTTACGCTCGTGTCAGAACAATCGCTTATGCTTACGCTTGACAATCCGTCTCCATTCTTCCCGGACAGCTGCTTTTCTTGAACACACATGTAAAGGGACGTCCACTGCAGCCTTTACTTGGTCCGTCCATCTCATAGGCGATCTGCCGCGAGGTCTGGTTCCCTCTACATTTCCTTGGACGACTAAACGTTCGATGGAACATTGTCACGTCTAGTCACGTGACCAAAGAAAGTGAGAATTCGAGCCTGCACGATAAAAGAGACGCTGCTTGATGCCGAGTTCTTCCAAAATGGACTTGTTGGTCCGAAATTGGTTCCAGGACACTCTTCTCCAGCACCACATCGCGAGAACGTCTATTTTCTTTTCTCACTTTCTCGCGGAGTCCACGTCTCCGAAACTTGAAAGAAGAAGGAAAATTGATTCTCCATTTTCCTTCTTCTTTCAAGTTTGTACCAGTGTTCTAACTAGCCGGGTCTTAGTGCGCTGTTTAAGAGGATTTTATTGAATTTATTTTTGTCTTTCTCACTCTCACGGATACGTTGGTAGGTGCGACATGCAGCGTCGCGGAAGAATATAACAGAAAAACGACCTTTGTTCTAATTACTCAAAAACTAAGCCAGTTATCAAAAATCAGTTTCTATGCGTTTTTGGATATTATTATTACCGACACATTAAAACAAAATTAATAATTACATCCATTGTAGTTTCCGATAAAAATTCATAAAAACAGATTTTGGAGCAACTTTTGAGAGTATTTTCTATCGAGAAAATTGTATCCAATCGTGATTCTGCTTCTAAGCGATTGACTTCGTCGTCGTCGTCGTCGTTTCAGCCGATGGACGTCCACTGCTGGACATAGGCCTCCTGAAATGACCGCCAAACACCACGACCTTGCGCCGCCTGGCGCCAGCGACTCCCCGCGACCCTCTTAATGTCGTCCGTCCACCTGGTGGGGGGTCGACCGACACTGCGCTTCCCGGTGCGTGGCCGCCATTCCAGCACCTTGGGTCCCCAACGTCCATCGGTCTTGCGAGCTATGTGCCCCGCCCATTGCCACTTCAGCTTTGCGACACGTCGAGCTATGTCGGTTACTTTGGTTCTTTTGCGTCTCCTCATTTCTGATTCGATCGCGCAAAGATACTCCGAGCATAGCTCTCTCCATCGCTCGCTGAGTGACCCTGAGCCTTCTTGAGACTTGGTGACTTTTAAATTAAAATTAACTGTCTTCATAGTTTTTAAATAAAACTTCATTCGAAATCGCTTCAATGCGGCTTCTGCGCTGTTAAATCACAAGTTTCTAATTTTTTCTTCATTTATTCTGCGATGAATGCAGCAGGCCGCATGGATAGGTACACATGCTCCTTGCTGCATTTTATTGCTAGCACGGCAGCTTATAACAGGTTAGTTCATATTAAAGGGGAGACCCTGCTTTCCAAGAAACAGTTACAGTTTGGGAAGCAGGGGACATCACAAGATTGTTTTTGTTGTTTTAATAAGCATTTAGCAATATGTAGTCACAGATTACTATATGTAGTACGTAAATGACCTAGATTAATTCATATTGTTTTTGTATGCTTGATAACAAATAAATTTTCTTTTCTTTCTTTTCAATTTTTTTTCAGCATGGGCGTAACCCGAGTGCCTTTCGATTTAGCTGAATTCGTGGAGAAATACTGCCTGGGCACTCCGGTGGCCGGCAATTACTGGTTGACCTCTATCCCCGTCGATTACGAAGCCTGCTGCACGGGGGCCGCATGCGCGGGAAGTCAGCTATGTACGACAAACCAGGTCTGTACGAGAAACCAGCCATGTACTGCAAACCAGCTGTGTGCGAGCGCGAGCACTAACGCTTGCACTAGGTGCAGATAAAGTGAAGTGTCAATAATCTTATACAAAAGATTAAATATTTTTTGAAAGAATTCTACTGGTATTATTTCTTATACGTAGTTATGTTATCATTGATCACTACAATATCGATCACAAAGGATATATTTTATGCTTAGAACCAAAACAGCGCAGAAAAATTAGTTTTTCAATAAGCTTATTTCTTAGAATACAGTTAACTTAAAACTTTGTTTTATGCAGTTTTTTTGAGTAGGAATATTTTATCACGGTAGGTAGTAGAAAGAAAAGTAGATTACGCACATTGCTAAAGTGAGTAGGTAATAAATGCTATCTTTATAATTCAATCCCGTGGCTTACGCTTTTACAACTTACTCTCGATGCAACAATCTGCTATTGTCCGGTGGCCGGCAACTTCTGGTTGACCTCTGTCCCCGTCGATTACGAAGCCTGCTGCACGGGGGGCGCATACGCGGGAAGTCAGCTATGTACGACAAACCAGCTGTGTGCGAGTGCGACCACTAACGCTTGCACTAGGTGCAGATAAAGTGAAATGTCACAAATTCACAATACAAAAGATTAAATATTTTTTTGAAAGAATTCTACTGGTATTATTTCGTTATGTTATCATTGATCACTACAATATCGATATTTTTTCCTTAAAACCAAAACAGGGCAGAAAAATTAAATTTTCATTATCAAAGAGCATATAAGAGTCAGTAAACTTATTGCTTAGAATACAGTTAACTTAAAACTTATTGCTTAGAATACAGTTAACTTAAAACTTTGTTTTTATGTAGTTTTTTTGTAGTAGAAAGAAAAGTAGATTATGCACATTGCTAAAGTGAGTAGGTATCTAATAAATGCAATCTTCACGCTTTTACAACTTACTTTACTCTCGATGCAACAATCTGCTATTGTCTACTTTGATATCGAAGTTCCAATATTGATATTGCCAATAATATACATATGAAATTGGCGTTTTGTATGGGAGGAACATAAAGTCGATTTTTTTTAAATATAATATATATATTTTATCAAAGTATGTACCATTGCTATCTATGCACTTTTGCCACCCTAAAGGTAGTTCATAGATCACTTTACTAAAAAAACCATTCGGACGGGAATCGATAAAATCTTTGAAAGCGATTTGGACTGCCTCATCGGAGTTAAATTTTTTCCCTTGTAAGAAGTTATCCAAATTTCGAAAAAAATGGTAATCTGTTGGAGCAAGGTCCGGGGTGGATGTCTAAGGCATTCCAATTGAAGCTCCTCTAATTTGGTAGCCGTCTGTTGTGCAGTGTGTGGTCTAGCGTTGTCCTGAAGCAGCAGTGGCCTAGAACGATTGACCAGCCTCGGTTGTTTAGCAGCTAGCTTTTCCATTATGGATTGCAGTTGCTGACAATAGATATTCGCCGTAATCGTCTGGCCAGATTTAAGAAAGCTGTAGTGAACGACGCCGGCGCTAGTCCACCAAACGCTCACAAGTAATTTTTTTTGAGTCAATTTTCGTTTGGGGCAGGATTTGGTTGGTTCGCCAGGGTTCAACCATTGCGATGAGCGTTTCCGATTATCATACAGGATCCATTTTTCATCACAGGTAATGATTCGATTTAAAATCCCTTCATTACTGTGCCGGTTGAGTAATGTAACACAGCAGTCTACGCGCGTTTGTCGGTTTGCTGCACTCAATTCATGAGGTACCCACCTTTCAAGCTTTTTCACCTTCCCAATTTGCTTCAAGTGAACTAAAACAGTTTTATCACTAACACCGCAGCCTGCAGCTAGCTCGGACGTGGTTTGCGATGGATCCGCTTCCACAATAACCTTCAATTCTTCATTGTCAACTTTGGTCTCCGGCCGTCCACGGGGCTTGTTCTGCAGGTCGAAATTTCCAGAACGAAAACGTTGGAACCAAAAACGCACTGTGTTTTCTTTTGCGACACCCTCGCCGTACACATCATTAATCCTTCGAGCCGTTTCTGCAGCACTGGTGCCGCGATGGAACTCGTACTCGTAAATAACGCGATATTTCAAGTTTTCCATTTTGTAAACAGAGTGGCGCAAAAAAAACCAAAAGAGAAAAAAACAAATGAATTACGATTTTCAAAACACAAAAGCATGAGTAAATAGCTGTATAAATTTGAAATTGGAATTTCTAACCAAAGAAGAGATATTTGAGATCAAAGTGGCCAGTACGACAAAACGCCAATTTCATATGTAAGGACCTAATAAATAATTATGGATTATGATAATATCATGATGTTTGAAGAACATTCTTACGTGTCCGACTCCAAACAACAAATATCTCAAATACGTTTCACGAGGCTTTAATATATGAAACAACTTCTTTCTTCTTAATATATAAAATTCTCGTGAAATTTTTGTTACCAAACTCCTCCAAACGGCTCGACCGATTGTGATGAAATTTTCTGTATGTGTTCGGTAAATCTGAGAGAAGGTCGTAAAGCATTTTTATATACATAATGGCAAAAAATATGCCGGGTCATCTAGTAATATAATTTTATATTATTAAAATAACACAGCAAATATCACGGCAATCTAAAAAACTCTCGAATCTAATAAACTGCAATAAATTAGTCTAAGGCTCCAACTGAAAATCAGCGCTGTGTGCTCCCATGCTTATATGGGGCACACAGCACCATGCTGAGTTGAGGCTTTTTTCTGGGTTGTGCCACATGTGACAGGCGGTGTCTGGTGCTTCCGTCACTTGGGCAATTATTGGTTTTTGTTGTCCGAGTGGGGGAAGCTTCGGGCATCGTTTTAATACGTATTTTTTGTTGCTTTCAATCATTTATTACAGTACATTTTCATCATTCGGATGAAAATTTCTTATTTCTATAATATTATTCTATACAATCTTCTTCTCCTGCACAATTATAAAATGCACAAAGTTCTTTGAAGCTGGGAAAGCGTACATAGTAGAAATTGCCAGCCACCAGACACAGGCTGTTGTCTGCTATGAAATCCTCCAATGGGAACGTTCTACGGTTATTTTGGAAACTGCAAAAAAAATTAAGAGTATATAAAGTGGTGTCAAATTATCTGCCACCGTTCCAGGAGGTGAATGTGCTATACATATACACTTCATTAGTGAAGAAATCTCAGTCCCCGGGCTCAATTTTTTAATTAAACATTATTAAAATATCGCATCATGTTGCATAAACACGTCCATCAGTCAAACTTGAATACATGTTTAGTACAGTAATTATCATCGCCTCGTAACGGAAATCAGCTGTTTGGACGCGGCGTGAGAGCGTTGACCTTGGGTTGCGACGTAATTTTTAATTAAAAATTAAAAAAATATTGAGCCTGGGGACTGAGATTTCTTCATTATTGTAGTGTATACGTATGGCACTTTCACCTCCTGGAACGGTGGCAAATAATTTGACACCACTTTATATATTGAATTTATTTCTGTCCTACTCAGTCTTATGACTACGTTGGTGGATGCAACATGCAGCGTTGCGGAAGAATTCACATGAAAACAAAACTTGCCATGACATCCAATAAATCTATGCTGTTGTTTTAAAGCAAAATTATGCTCACAATTATTCTTGTTCACAATTTAATGTAGATTATAGTACGATTCACGAAAGATGACCACAAATGGCGGGCCTATTTTAGGTCTCTTTGGACTTATCTAAGTAATATTATGGTCTTATTTATTTTAACTAATATAATATATGGTCTTATTTAACTAATATATGGTAATTATTTTGGCTTAAGTATTTTCTTCATGAGTGTACATGAAGAAAAGACCCGCCATTTGTGGTCATCTTTCGTGAATCGTACTATACTTTGGTCTCCGACACTTTTGCTCTAGATTGCATAGTTTTCGAAATATTTAAGAAAAACTGAAACAACAGAACTGCTCCCCCCTCTCCCCAAACCCGACGCTGTCAGGGGTGTAACTTTTTACGAAACACTATGTGGACTGCATAGAACAATCTAGCATTGCAATAGGTAATACTTTCACTTTGGATGTCCGGCTTTAAGTTTAATTGCACCGTACTATATTAGAAATCGAAGAGTTACCGGCAATGGCTTTCCGATGTACAATTTTGTTTTCGAGAATCACATCTCTGAAGGCATGATAACTTACTTAGGATATCTGGTAGCATCGATTTCATATTTCTGTAAGAATAAGTAGTACACGATCCGGTGTGCCCCAGTGCCTGGTGAAGGATTGGGGGCGAGATACTCCGCCAGGGTCACCGCCGCCTCCAGGTCTAGGTTAACTATATTCACCACCAGATACTGGAGAAGGGGACTCTGGTATGTATCGTTAGTAGCCGGAAAGTCCAAATCTGTGTACTAAAATATGTTAAACTTTGTAATGTATATATTTTTCTGAAATTACACCTGCACTGATAAAAAAACTCAGGATGTATGGGCATCCGAACGATTTACGTGAAATTTTTTCGTCCACGCAAACTACAGCGTGGCCTTACTGTTTTGGCACCGATAAACTGGTGACATTTAATTGCACCGTCCGCCCTGTCCACACACAATACAGTAGTCCAATTTACAGGTGTCAATGATGATTGCTTTGACACCGACAGTGTCGGTTGAAGCCGACAGCAATATTGTCTTTTTTTTAGCTCTATACAAGTTAGTACTTGACTGCGATCTCACCTAAGGGTAAGTGATGATGCAGCCCAAGATGTTAGCGTACTAACTTGGAAGGGTAAGTAAATTTACCCCACCGGTTGCTACGATCATCGCACCGGAACGCTAAATCGCTTGGCGGTGCGTCTTTGCTGGTGGAGTGGTAACTAGCCACGGCCGAAGCCTCCCACCAGACCAGACCTGAGGCAATTTAGAAATTATAACATTCCAAAGTGGCCCGTGGCGGGAATTGAACCCGCGACCTCGAATCCGAGCGCGCTGCCACTGCGCCAGGGAGGTCGTCTATAGACTGCGGATCCGCCATAGATCACTTCCTTGTCAATAGCCTGCACTTACGTTTCCATGGAAACGGCTTACGCCATATTGTGGAGTGCCATAAACTTGACCCTCCTAATGGTCTGCGGGACGCGGGGCGGGTAATCCGATTGGCTATAAAGATACGGCAGCGCTGTCAGCGGTCAGTGACAGACTAGCTCATTGGTTGAGTGACTCCCGCCCCGCGTCCCGCAGACCACCTGGACTCAGGAGGGTCAAGTTTATAGCGGTTTACCTTTTTTTGTATGGGAGCTCCCTTGAATATTTGTTTTATTCCATTTTTTTAGTATTCGCTGTTATAGCGGCAACAGAAATACATAACCTGTGAAATTTCAAGTCTGTCATGGTCTATCTGCTATCACGGTTCACGAGATACAGCCTGGTGACAGACTAACCTATAGTGGGTGACAGACGGATCTATTATTTCCATGTATGAAGAAGGTTTGCCTAAAATGTTCATGACCACATCCTCAGGTTGCTTATCCGTGATTACGTCATTATATGTGTCTAAAGTTTATGCAACAGAATCTAAAAGTAGCACATGGATCTTAGACTGTCAACCTAAAAATGAAGACACTTGATTTTCGCCATTTTGTCGCTGATTGTTGCGTAACCTAGCGTGAGCGTCCATGGAACTAAAATAAAATTACATCCAAACTGACGTTCACTAGCAACAAATGTCAATTCAGTACAATGGACCTTCGAGGGAGGGCGCTTGAAATCGGCACCAAAAATTAACTGTCAATTGTATAAAGTCCGGTCGCGGAGCACGAAGAATTTCGTACATTAACCTGTTACTACCTGTCTCTGTCACTCCCGCGTCAAAATAATGCGGTCACGCTCGCACAGATGCAATGACTCCGTCCTGTGCGAGCGTGACCGCATTATTTTGACGCGGGAGTGACAGAGACAGGTAGTAACAGGTTAATGTACGAAATTCTTCATGCTCCGCGACCGTTTCTGTATTCTGAGGATCCAGCGTATACTAGTTATAATACCTTAAATATCAGTGAAAAGTAACCGTATTCACTCACCAACAACAATCAAAGTATGAAAGGAACCAGGCTTGACGTAAAATTCAATGGTGGTCGTCTGACTGTAGGTATCTCCATAAAAGATTTCGTTCCCCAAGTTGAGTGTGTTCCCGGTTTCTTCATTAGTAACCTGAATAAAGATTTTTTATCATACAAAAGAATGATACTAAGTACGTTATAATAATTGTTCCAAGACACCCAAGTTTTTAATTTTTGTCCTGCTGCGAATAACTACATATGTCGGTGGGTGCGACAGGTTAGCATTGCAGGGAAATACAACAGAAAAACGAAGTTCTAGGTAATATAAAAAAAATATTGGTTGTCTGTAAAGTCGGTTTACGGACGATAGATTTACGTGATAACGTCATCATAATCATAATCGTAATCATAATCGTTATCGTAATCATAATCATAATCATAGTCATTATCACAATCATTATTTTATACACTAATTCCTATTTATCAGTATTCAAACAAAAAGGGGGGACGGTATACAAATTTTAAAAAAAACATTTTCAATTTTTTATGACTGTAACAAAGGCGGGCTATTATTACCATAGTTACTGAAATAAAGGGTCGTGACACACAGACAGACGGACAACAAAGTGATCTTAAAAGGGTTCCGTTTTCTTTTGAGGTACGGAACCCTAAGAAACCTTCTACCTACTTACTTGAAGGAACCCAAATGGAGCAGGGATTTTACTGTCCGCAGGGATGTTAGCGTCTTCAAAGGCAGCTGCAACACCGCGACCGGTCTTCCCCCATCTTCTGCCTATTCTGGCCAGCTCTACATTAGAAGTAAGTACTACTAACACCGCCACACAAGTTAGCAAGAACTTCATTGTTTCGTCGAAAAACGAGGAAAAACTGCAAGTAATTTATAGTTTTGTTATAATTATTTATAGTGTGTCAAAATTATCGCTGTCAACGGGACTTGAACCCCACCAGCGGGGCTAGACAAAGTAACAGTCGCTTAGCGTTGACGACAGTAGATAAAAATGTATGGACAAACCAAGTGACTGCAGAAAAACCACGTGACGAATGAAAACAAATGAAAGCAGAATTTACTTTATGCTTAGCGTTGTTCACTGTCGACTTTAATGCGAAGTACGCTAAAGTTATCTACAACGTTTGCGAGAACGCCAGGGAGCGTTCAAACTTCAAATTGTCGTAGTCGATTTTCAAACACGGCGTGTTTTCCTCTATTCGGTCGTGGTTTTTCTACAGTCACTTGTTTTGTCCATACATTTTTGTCTACTGTCGTTAACGGCCTACAAGACGTATTTAGGTGATTTTGAATGAAGTTTTATGCAAAAACTATAAAGACAATTACTTTCAAATTTACACGTCATGTATTTTGGGTCTTTAATCTAAAATCGCTAAGAAGCAGAAACACGATTAGATAAAATTTTCTCGATAGAAAGTTCTCCCAAAAGTTCTTATCGGATACTACATTGGATGTAATTGTAATTTTTGTTTTAAAGTGTCGGTAATAATAATATCCGAAAACGCTAAGAAATAGATTTTTGATAACCAGCTTAGTTTTTGAGTAATTAGGTAAAAGGTCGTTTTTCTGTTATATTCTTCCGCGACGCTGCATGTCGCACCTACCAAATCTCCGTGAGAGTGAGAAAGACAAAAATAAATTCAATAAATCCCCTTAACGCCAAACGACTGTTACTTTGTCTAGCCCCGCAGTTATCGCGGCTCGGTGCTCTTAGGGATACCGCTGACACGAGGTGAGGTCGTCTTATCTCGTTCAAAGCTAGCTCAATTCGAAATAATGGGAATATGAAATTGGATTGAAACCGTAGTTTCCCAATAGAGAACTCCGCAGTCTGCCTAAGACTGAAACAACGTGTATCGAAATTATCGTGTCAGTGGTAATTGCTCCCATAGCTCGATTGGCAGAGCACCCAGCCGCGATACGGGGATACGGGTTCAAGTCCCGTTGGCAGCGATAATTTTTAAATACCATAAACAATACTGCAAGTAAATTAAAATCGAAGTTCAAAATCGATTACAACTCTATTTATTAATGTTATGTCATACTAGCTGATGCGGCAAACGTTGTGTCGCCATTGGGGATTTAAAAAAAAATACCGAACATACGCAGAAAAATAGAATGACCAAAAGAGTCAAGTTTTCTCATGTACCAAAACCAAAACAGTCTAACAATAGTTATTTGTTATGCAAGGCCGCAAAATGGATTTTTGGGCCGAGTGTCAAATTTGAATGCTGAGCGGCGAAGGATTCTAGGGTTGAACCCTGAGCGCAGCGAGCGGTTCAAAGAATAGAATCCTGAGCATAGCTCGAATGTAGAAATTGTTCGAATTTAGAAATGCTTTGCGGCCCTAGGGCGAGAAAGGTTTTCATACTGCTTACGCGCCCTAGGGAGTAATGAAAATTCTTTTGGGCCCTAGGGAATATAATAGCATTTTCCGCCCGCATTTTGTGCATTAAAAATCTCCTTTCCGAGCGGGTGAGATGAAAATAAAACAGTGTTTTTTAAGAACCATACCGGATTAATTATTGCATACGCTATTAAGGGCCGATTTTTCAATCGCCAGATAACTATCTGAGGAATAATAAATTTGAAACATAAGCCATACAAAATCTGTCAAATCGTCATATTTATTCCTTAGTTACCGTTTATCTGGCGACTGAAAAATCGGCCCTTAATATAATACAAATGACTGAAAAAAAAGCACTTACCTCATATGCTGGCGTTGGTACTTTTAATGATATTTTAGTTGTTTTTAACTCACTTTATAGGCACAGCTAACTATCTAATTAATTACCTTACCCCAAGTAATTGTCATGTTTTTTATGTCTATTGGATTATGCGATGAAATGTCTACGTATTTAAGTAGGTACATACAAGATAAACGATAGGTTTTTTTACTTAATTCTAGTTTTCACTTATTTGCATATTATATTAAACTAACACGAATATACACAAATAGGCTTATAGACAGAAATGAAGGACTCAGCCAGGGGTCCCAAAAATAATTCGTCAAATGCGAGTCAGACACCCTGGACAGGGCGGACGTCACGATAAAATGACGTCAGTTTATCGGTGCCAAAAAATCCTTGTTTTGCCACAGTACAGTAACGCCACGCTGTAGTTCGCTCAACAGCCACCTATAGCGTTCTGTCAGTCTTTCTCGGTGGACTGTGAGTGTGGGTAACATATACGCGCCGGGCCTACAACGCCTTGCGTGTTCAGTATAACAACACCTGTTGTTGGGGCTGTCGTGGCGCTGTAGCGCATCTAAAATGTTTGCTGATGCGCATACAAGTGATTTTTTTGCTATAATGCGCAAAAAAGCAGTGTCCCTCTTACAGCGCTTACGTAACAGCGATAACGGCATCCTAAGGGTACTTGCTGCCAGATACGACTGCCCCATACTATGTCACTGTACTGGCATAGCTATTGGGAGATTAAGATGAAATTATAGCTTTACGTATTTTCTTACCTTAAATAAACTAACAATACTAACCTAGGAATTAAGAAAAAATGTTTATCTACGCTCATTGCTTAAAGTTCGAATTATAAAATCGAAATGTGTCAAATAATTACCTACTTTATTCACAGACTTCTATAATTATTAAAAAGTTATTCATAATAACATCGCTCTACTATGGAAATATTTAAAGAAAGTTGTATTATATCCATAACGATACACGGCTCCGGACTCCTGTATTTGTATCTGGGGTTTTGAAGGAATTGATTACAGTACCGCTATCGGCAATACAACGGTTAACGGTTACAATTATTATCTGGGGTAGGTAATATTTTTTATGTAATATTTTTTTAAGTGAATCCACAGACAACATATAGTTGGTAGTCATTGCCGAGAGTATAGATGGGCCATGATTGACCATAGACAACAACACAATGTCTAACGTTCCGCGTAACGTTCCACCTGGGCCTGTGATTATGATTATGATTACGATTATGATTACGACTACGATTACGATTACGATAACGATAACGATTACGATTATGACGTTATCTCGTAAATCTATCGTCCGTAAACCGACTTTACAGACAACTAATTTTTTTTGTTACTTAGTCAAAACTTTGCGCTGAAAAATGTCTAGTAGTGAAACCTACTAAAGAAAATTTCACTCCACCTGACATCTTAATAGTTGCAATGATTTACGACAAAAGTTAGCAAGATTTTATGATTTGGATTTATGATAATAAGATGAGCGTAGATAAAGTAGTGTATGAAACTCTACATAATTAGGTATTAAAACACTCGTGTGATACTATTAAAAAACTCGCCTGCGGCTCGTTTTTTAAACTCACACTCGTATTTTAATACCCCCCATTATGTAACCGTTACATAAACTACTATACTAACATACCTACTAAAAAATTATGGATGGAAACGTCTGAAATACTTAAACGTTTATTTATTTATTTATAGAATTTTGACCGATGGCGATTTTCGTATAAGTAAGCAAACAGTAGTTTGCTTAAACGAAAAAGGTTTTCGTAAATCGTTCGGATGCCCATATCCTGACGTTTTTTTACGATGGTGGCACTATACTTTATTAATACAGTATGAGGGGGCTGAAAGCAAGCAAAATTTGTCATGCGCAAAACATCGTTCTGGTACAAAAGAGCATGGCGTATTACGCGAAATAAGAATGTAATGAACGCTATTTATAGTTTTACTGTAATAACTTTTAAAATACATAACTTAGAAAGAAAACGATAATACACGTACTTCGTAATATTTATTGGAATTATAATCCTAAACCTGGGCTCTCTAGTATAAAAATATATATCTCTATAAAATCTCTTAAAATTCCTTCTTTTTGTGTCACCTCTTTTCTAGAATTAGATTACATATATATATTAGTTAAGATTTTATTTTAAGTTTTATACATATAGGTATAATGTTAACTAAGTTATTTCGTTATAATAAAAAAAACCAACAATAAGGAGCAGAAAAAACTTTCCATCGAAATTACTTCCAAGCGTATTTCTGCTCTCTAGTACGTATAACATTGATAATAAATTGAAAACTGAAAAAAATTGGACGCAACTTCGGGATTTTTTTTATCGAAAAAAAATTATCCTTTTATGTTTTCACTAATACAGTTTCTCGAAAATATGATGTCATATTCGTGTGTTTTATTTCAGGTAGTTGAGACTTGATTTACTACTGTAAAAATCAAATCTTGAACTGACATTTTCAGTTTATACCCACTCATAAAGAACATTTTAAGCACGTCAGGATTATAAGTTCGGATGAAAATCGCTTAAATTATAATCGCTACACAATCTTCTTCACGGGCACAATTATATTCTTCACAAAGTTCAGCCAAGTTGGGAAATTGTACTCTGAAGAAGTTGCCGGCTTCCAGACACAGGCTGTTGTTTGCGATAAAATCTTCCAATGGGAACGATCTTCGGCTGGTTTGGAGGCTGAAACAATAGATTTAAAAGGATTTATTATTGAATTTATTGACGTGACAACGTCTTATAAATCGATAGAGCCGGCTGCACGCACAAAAAAACATGACTCATCCGGCGTTACCGGCGTTACCTCGCTCGCGTTATCTGCCTCGCTCTGAGGCGTTTCATGTAAGGCTTGAAGTGCAAGCGAGAGTTGTCACATTCAACTATCGTCAGTAAACCGACTTTACAGACAATCAATTTTTTTTGTCTTTCTCACTGTCACGGTATAGGTAGGTACGTTGGTAGTGCGACATACAGCGTAATGCAAATAATATTTTGCTCGATAATAAAAATAAACAAATACAGGCTTAGAGCGATTTGGTTTTTTTTTATATAACCCTGTATATTTTTTATTTAACTTTTATTTTTAAAGTGAATATTGAACTAATATTCTGTGAATAGGTATTTTCATCGTCTACCTGTTGCCGTTAAAGTAATCTTAGAAATCGAAGAGTCATCTAATTTACGGCTAAAGCTGCTAGAATCATTATGTTGAATAGAAACAGGCGTTATTTTTTTAGTTTTTTACCAAGCACGAAAAATAAGTTCCCAAGCGAGCAATGTCACCACCACACACAACACTTTCGACGCACATTTCGACCCGCCACCAGGAAATCCTCAGGAGATGTTGACTTCACAATCCGAGATTGTACAGTGACGTTCGTACCACGTCTTATATAAACATATCATTCTATCATCATGACAAGACTAGACGTTGATGAAATCATTATGGATCAACAAGGGGCCTACCATCATCTCATAAAGCAGTATTATTTTAATATTGTTTTAACATTTTCATACAATGACAGTATGAAATTTTTAAAACAATATTACAAGTATACTGCTTCAAAATATGGTGGTAGGCCCCCAGGAGGCATGCATTGGACGCGTTGATCGCCGCGCACGCAGAATAATCGGCAAGGAATCGCTAACACGGGCGAAACTGCTCAGCAGGGCTAGACAATGTACACCCGGGGTCCTTATATAGTAAGCTTTAGTTGAGTGGGAACGACACCACGTCGCTAAATAGGCGTTATGACATAACATCACGTTAGTTGGGGCCCGACATGACGCATTGCTGCTATTCGTCACACCCAATGATATTATGTGCCATAGATATTATATTTCGTTAGTATGGTTGAAAATAGTTGATCAGCAGGGCTAGACAATGTCACTTAAGCGTTTGGCGTTAACGCTAGTCGCTAGTCGACAAAAATGTATGGACAAAACAAATGACTGTAGAAAAACCACGACAATAAGTAACTAAACACGCTGTGTTTGATACTGTCGGCTGTCAATTGTCAAGCGAAGTACGCTAAAGTTATCTACAGGGTTCGCGAGAACGCCAGCGAGCGTTAGTTAATTATTCAAGTTAGCGTAGTTAATTATTAAAACACAGCGTGTTTAGTAATTATTGTCGTGGTTTTTCTACAGTCATTTGTTTTGTCCATACATTTTTGTCGACTAGCGACTAGCGTTAACGCCAAACGCTTAAGTGACACTGTGGTCGATTCTGTTGTGCATAATCTCTAAACTAAACTAATTTAAAATAGTGCTATCCTTTTCAAACTGCTCGCGATGGAAAAGGACAGCACTATTTTAAATTAGTTTAGTTTAGAGATTTTGCACAACAGAATCGACCACATTGTCTAGCCCTGCAGTTTAGATCACCGACGCAGTGCTGCCTGTTTAGCGGTTTTTACGGGATATATTTTGGAGAGTGTGCTCAAGAACTCCACAACCTTGTGCCTCCTTCACCTTCTACCATAGAACCGCGAGACGTCGAGAGAAGTGGCATCCTTATGTGGTTATGATGTCCAGCGTACTCGCACGAAACGTTTTTCTTCTACGTTTCTGATACGAACCGCTAAGGTGTGGAACACCCTTCCAGCTTCCGTGTTCCCAGCCAAATACAATCTGGGTGCCTTCAAGAGTATATATATAGTGAATAGGCATTTTCTAGGCAAGCGCGCTCCATCCTAGACCTCATCATTTCTGTTCATCAGACTTGATCGTAGTCAAGCGCAAGCCTATCAATTATATATATAAAAAAAAAGAATTACTTACTAGGAAATGCTGCTAGCATCGATTTTGTATTGTTGTGAGAACAAGTAGTACACGACACGGTGTAAGCCAGTGTCGGGTGGAGGGTTGGGGGCGATATACTTCGCAACCACATCTCCCACCTCCAGGTTTTGGTTATCTATGTTCACCACCATATACAGGAGAAGGGGACTCTGGTATGAATCGTTTCTAGCCGGAAAGTCCAAATCTGTCCACAAATGAAATTATTTTAAACTCTGAATTGCGTATTTTTCTTGTAAAATGAAATAAAGACTAAATAAGTACATTTATCTCTAAGATTTTAAGGTATGATGTTGCGAACTTCGCGTGGCACTCCTCGATAAAAGACAAAGTTAAGCCATACCAGCGGGGCGATTCAGAACCATTCGCAGATAGCAAATATATTTTTTTGTGAATGCTGATGACGTTTTAACTCAATGTTTTTGTCGTTACCGATTTCGTAAGCGATAGCGAATCGTATTCGCAAACCGAACGTTCTGAATTGTATCACAAAAAAATCTTCGATACGAGATCGATATCGAATACGGTAAGTTATCGAAGGGATCTGAATCGCCCTGCTGGTCAGGAACTACAGGTAGCCGTCTCAACGTACTATAATTTCAGACGGCCGGACGCGCCGCACGCCGGCTAGGTTGCACGCGTTAGTTCTTGTACGGTCTATTTCACGCGCTGCGTGCGCCCGATTACGAGGCAACCTTAGTACGCGATAGAAAGAGATCACAACTTTAGATGCATAGCGGAGGCGGAGCCAGGCGCTATTGCGAACTGAATTGCACTTTTTTGTGTGAGCGCTAGAGTCTCTATTTCTTTAAATCATCTTGCGGAGTGAACCTTCTGTAGCGTTAGGTACTATTATGTATTCCGTGACCATATTATAGAGTTACTTAGAAGCGGTTGTTTCAACTAACTTTAACAGCAGGCACGTTACCGTAAAATATGGCGAAATTGTAACTTGAGCTTTATGACACTGGGGCCGGACCACCATCTCAGCAGCAATGCTGCAGTACTGTTTTAACATTTTCATACAAACATAGTATGGACATGTCCACAGACAACATAGTATGAAAATGGCCCCAGAGCCAGCAACACGTTAGTAAAACTATGTACAGACATTTCAATCTACGATGACGCGCCCCACTCTATCAAACACCATACGAATTGAATGAAACATATGTAAAGATATTATTTCAATCCACGAAGAGGGGCCCCCACTCTGTCAAAATCGCTTGTCTTTCATTCGATTCATATGACGTTTGACAGAGAGGGGCGCGTCATCGTAAATCGAAATATCTATAAGCGATTTTGAAAGAGTGGGGCGCGTCTTCGCGGATTGAAATATCTATGTTTGGTGCCAAAAGTACCTAACTCACCAACAATAATCAAAGTATTAAAGTAGCCAGGTGTGACGTAGAATCCAATGGAGGTTAGAACCCTGGTATCTTCGTAAAAGATTTCATTCCCCAAGTTGACTATAGTGTTTTCGAATAAAGTGACCTGCAATAGTACATTTCAATAAAAGTGCGGAAAGTTTGTCATTTCTTTACGAGTCCAGTTACGAGTAAAAATGACAATTCCGCACGTGCATTGAAAGACGTTTTATAATACATTTGCGAAAAAAACACATTGGTTTTATACGTGCTTGCCTGCTCCGTGTTTGCATGCCGTGTTCGTGTTCATGCGCTCCTGGTGCGACCGCTCCGGTGCCGCGTAGGAGGAAAACACAAAAGCACTAGTGCGGAAAAGAATAACTTTGCGCACGCTAAACACACATGGAAATATCAACTTTTTGAGCAAATGTATTAAAAAATGAATTTTTCGTCATTTCGTGATACGCCTGTCAGTGTCCATGTCAGATGTAGTGCGTTGCTATATAATACGACGCACTGCCCTGCGCTTATCGTCCTGAGTGTCTTGTAATCACGTGGCCGTACAGTGTTCTTCAAACCAAAACACAGTAATACAGTCCTGCTTCCTCGGAGAAATCGTGGGAAATTTTCAAATTTTACAAGTACTTTTGAAGCGATGCGGGCATTTTTCATAGTGACTAGGGCATTGTGCGAAAAACAATTAAATTTTGAATTTGACGGGCTAATTTTTACCTGAGTAAGCTAGCATAGCAGATGGCGATATCCTTGTCTTGCAGTTTCTTAAGCTACGGTAGCCACAGACGATCCAGACGGTATACGAAAATTTACAAAAAAAAAAATATAAAAAGGGAAAGTAAGAAATTCTAATTTTTTAGTATAATTTGTAAGAAAAATTATCAAGTAAATTTTTTATGCATAACTATTTTACAGTGTTGCTCTATACCATTTTTCAACTACCTTTTAATTTACCCATGTAAACTGACTTACTTAACAGACTATACCCTGAAAGTGTAACTTACTTGCAGGAACTCTTTTGGAGCGATGACATTACTATCTGCTGGGATGTTAGCGTCTGTAAAGGCACCGACAACATCGACCTTGCTACGCCTGCCTTTTCTCATCAGGTCCACATTTGAAGCCAGCAGTAGCAGCGCCGTATATGTTAGCAAGAATTTCATTATTTCGTCACAATACGCGGACTGCAAGTAAATTGTAATCGAAGTCAAATTAGCGAAGTAGTTAGCTAAATTAACTTCATTCGAAGCTGTATTTAATAATCGGCCAAGTGCGAGCCAAGAGTATGTTGTACACCCTTTAATCTTTATTTTAATCTATTTTTTTTTAGTATCTTTTGTTATAAGGGATATATCTATGAAAATTTCAAGTGTGTAACATGATTTATGTGCCAGATTCGATCCTGGCGGGAGCGCGGTGAATACGAAAGTGGATCCCGTACTCCCGCCAGCAGGTCCGCCGTGGAAACAGACAGTTTTTAGTAGGTGCAAGCCCCACATAACCCATCTGTTTCCCCTGACGGAGGGGTATGCGTTAGGCATTTTCAGCCTATATAAAATATTTGACAAAATTGAATTTCTTATGACTTTTTCGTTGTTTTCTCGATTTCATTTATTTTATCAAAATTCTATTTATTATTGAACATTGTTTCAAAAACATGAGTTACATAAATTAACATCTTGATTTGAGTGAAATACTACTACTACTATTGGAAATAGGTATCCTAAGTTCCCTCAGGATTCCTTGAAAACCGAAAACTTGTAATACAAATTGCATATAGTAACATGAAAATAACTACCAAACAAACACTTACCTAAGATACTGGCTTACCTGAGGTACCTACTAAAACTGATTATAATAAAATTTAGTTGTTTTTTCTTTTAAACATTTTTGTTCCGAATCTTAATGTGTGTGCAAATTAAAGACTAACACGTGTAAGTCTTGTTATTTTTTGCTATCAGCTTATTTGTTAATGTATGTAGTAGGTACCTAAATGATAATTGATAAGTAAATGTATTTTTAATACATTTGCTAAAAAGTAGACTTTTCCATGTGTATTTGGCCTGCGGAATGTTATTCTGATCCGTACTAGCTTTTTATTTTCGTACTGCATAAAACATTCAAATGCAAGGTTTGTTATCAAAAAGGTTTGACAACAAAATTTTTGTAAAAAATTAATAGACAGTCACGTTTTTGTAAAAAATTAGTCACCAGTTTATCGGTGCCAAAAATTTTTGTTTTGCCACCAACAGTAAGGCCACGCAGCAGCAGTGGTCTTCTCTGTTTGGGGGTACCGGTAAAGATCTCTTACGCGGTAATGCTCTTTAAGCCTTTGTTGGCTAAGGCCTGCCGTCTTGGCTTCGAGCCTCGCGGTCATGAAGGTTTATAGGTTCCATGTCCCCCTCACGTCGGATCGGCTCGATGGTTAGCGCGGGGGAATCGGCGAATCCAGTAATGCTCGCCTCGTTTTCTTCGTCGCTGTCTTGGCCTGCAGGTTGCCGCGCTGGCGAGGGCGATCGTAAGAGCTCGCGAGGTAGTGGACGTCCGTTTGGTGGTCTGATGGTTAGCGGTGCAATTCCGTGGAGGTGCGCGCACGGTCCGTAGTCTGCACGGGCGAACATTCGCCGTGCAAGTGTATGGACGTATTCCTCCACGGTGGGTGTTTTGGTGTCGCGGTGAATAACGTCATTTCTGACGTACCTCAGGCCACGCTGTAGCTCGCTCAGCAGCCACCTATAGAATTGACAGATGGCACTGCTTTGGTTTGCTTGTACCGAATAGGTTTTTTTTGTAGTAAAAAACGTTGTTCAATACACATGCAGAATTGTCATTTCCACTTATCTCGCGTTATCACATATGTTAAAAATCCGCCAGCTGTGCGAGCTCCAATTTTTAGGGTTCTGTAGCCAAAAGGAAAAAACCTGTCAATTGCGAGTCGGACTCGCGCACTAAGGGTTCCGTACTACAACCGGAGGAATAAAACCATAAAAACCACTTTTCTTATCGAACCGCAAAACTAACTTTGTTTTTAGAGGTTTAATGTAAATATCAAAAAAACTACTTATTAGATCTCGTTCAAACCAATTTTCGGTGGAAGTTTGCATAGTAATGTACCTACATCATATATTTTTTTTAGTTTTATCATACTCTTATTTTAGAAGTTACAGGGGCCCTCCCCTTTACCACTTGGACACACATTTTACCACTTTGGAAGTGTCTCTCGCGCAAGCTATTCATTTTAGAAAAAAATGATATTAGAAACCTTAGTATCATTTTTGAAGACCTATCCATAGATACCCCACACATATGGGTTTGATGAAAAAAAACTTTTGAGTTTCAGTTATAAGTGTGGGGCACCCCCAAAACTTATTATTTTTTTTTAAATTTTGTATAAAAACCTTAATGCGGTTCACATAATACATCTACTTACCAAGTTTCAACAGTATAGCTTTTATAGTTTCGGAAAAAAGTGGCTGTGACATACGGACGGACAGACGGACAGACGGACAGACGGACAGACGGACAGACAGACATGACGAATTTATAAGGGTTCCGTTTTTTGCCATTCGGCTACGGAACCCTAAAAACGGATAATAATTTAATAATAATTTAATAATTTATTCTGTATTATTTTTATTTCTGTGGGTAGGAGCGCGAGGGCATTATCCACGCGCGTGAGACTGAGTGAGACAGATTGCGATGTCAAGGGCCAAGGCCATGAGGAAGCTACCCACAGGGATATTAAAATTGAGTTTAGGGGATGATTGGCCCCTTGGATCGGTCTGTCTTCTTGTAAAAGGTTTTAAAATAGTTGTCTGGTATATATAAAAATGGAGCATGAGAATTTACGTGAAGTTAAGTAATTATTTTGTGAGCTTTAAAGCGTCTGCAAAGCAATACGGCCGACGGAAAGTGTCTGGGAGTATTGGCGACTTATTTGTGAGGGTATTGCCTAAAATATACGTGAAAATCAGCTTGGAGAATTTACGTGAGGTAAGTAATGTTTTTAAGTATCTTGATTACCTGATACTTGAAAATTGGCCGTCTAAGCAGGCTAATAGGTGGGCATGCGCTCTTAGTACATACTAACACTACTCAATCGTGCACATTTTGTTCGTCAGAAAATACGTGACGTCTGGTGGCCCTGGGATTTTACTCTATTAGAAGAACTTGCGTTTTAATTACCTTTGTTAATGAACCGCAAAACTAACTTTGTTTGTAGAGGTTTATTGTTAATATCAAAAAAATTATGCTAATTAGAGCATTGGCTATAGTTTTCCTGTAAAATATACGTAAATTCCTATTGACCATAATTATTTGAGATTTTTCGATTGGTAAACTCCGGAGATAAGGGGGGGGAACGGTATTTTTTTTGACATTTTCCCCGATAAATCAAAAACTATCATGAAATGAAAAAAAACTTTTGAGTTTCAGTTCTAAGTGTGGGGCACCCCCAAAACTTATTATTTTTTTTTAAATTTTGTATAAAAACCTTAATGCGGTTCACATAATACATCTACTTACCAAGTTTCAACAGTATAGCTTTTATAGTTTCGGAAAAAAGTGGCTGTGACATACGGACGGACAGACGGACAGACGGACAGACGGACAGACGGACAGACAGACATGACGAATTTATAAGGGTTCCGTTTTTTGCCATTCGGCTACGGAACCCTAAAAACGGATAATAATTTAATAATAATTTAATAATTTATTCTGTATTATTTTTATTTCTGTGGGTAGGAGCGCGAGGGCATTATCCACGCGCGTGAGACTGAGTGAGACAGATTGCGATGTCAAGGGCCAAGGCCATGAGGAAGCTACCCACAGGGATATTAAAATTGAGTTTAGGGGATGATTGGCCCCTTGGATCGGTCTGTCTTCTTGTAAAAGGTTTTAAAATAGTTGTCTGGTATATATAAAAATGGAGCATGAGAATTTACGTGAAGTTAAGTAATTATTTTGTGAGCTTTAAAGCGTCTGCAAAGCAATACGGCCGACGGAAAGTGTCTGGGAGTATTGGCGACTTATTTGTGAGGGTATTGCCTAAAATATACGTGAAAATCAGCTTGGAGAATTTACGTGAGGTAAGTAATGTTTTTAAGTATCTTGATTACCTGATACTTGAAAATTGGCCGTCTAAGCAGGCTAATAGGTGGGCATGCGCTCTTAGTACATACTAACACTACTCAATCGTGCACATTTTGTTCGTCAGAAAATACGTGACGTCTGGTGGCCCTGGGATTTTACTCTATTAGAAGAACTTGCGTTTTAATTACCTTTGTTAATGAACCGCAAAACTAACTTTGTTTGTAGAGGTTTATTGTTAATATCAAAAAAATTATGCTAATTAGAGCATTGGCTATAGTTTTCCTGTAAAATATACGTAAATTCCTATTGACCATAATTATTTGAGATTTTTCGATTGGTAAACTCCGGAGATAAGGGGGGGGAACGGTATTTTTTTTGACATTTTCCCCGATAAATCAAAAACTATCATGACTAAAAATAATTAAAAATCGGTTTTAGAATGTACAAAGTAAACCCTTTCATAGGATACCCCACACAGTACAGTTATCTCACTTTTAAATTTCAACCCTCCGATTTCCCCCCTTTTTAAATAAGAACAAAAATAATTTCCATTTTTTTTTATTCCAGTGTCATTGGGCCACTAATATACACAACTATTCCAAATTTCATATCGATAGCTCCGGTAGTTACTGAAATAATCGAGTGTGACGGACAGACAGACAGACGGAGAAAGTCGCACCATAAGGGTTCCATTTTACCATTTTGGTACGGAACCCTAAAAAAATGAAGTCTTCAGCTTTAGACATTGTTATAGACGCAATACGAGATAACGTCATGTTCGAATTTAGAAATGCATTGCGGCGCTAGGGCGAGAAAGGATTTTCATACTGCTTTCTCGCCCTAGGGAGAAATGAAAATTCTTTTGGGGCCTAGGGAATATAATAGCATTTCCCGCCTGCATTTTGGACATTAAAAATCTCCTTTCCGAGCGGGTGAGATGAAAAATCTTTGATTAGGACTCAATTACCTATAATAAATTAAACACTTGTTTTTAATACATTATAATTCTTTTAATCACGGCATACGTTATATAAATTAATAACTTGTGAGCACATCAGGATATTGAATGGTTATTATTTATGTTACACAACTTTCACAGTATTCTTTACAAGTGTCTTGACAAACTTCTTGTAGATTGACGGGATACGTCGTGTAGAAGAAGGTACCAGCCTCTAGACACAGGCAGTTCTCTTTAACAAAATCTTCCAACGGGAACGCTATCCTGTTCGTTCTGTAGCTGCAATAAACATAATATTGTAATTGTTAGAATCACTGAATAAAAAATGTTCCTCATTTATTACTTCAACAAGGTATACAACTACAGCTTAAACAAAAGCGTTTGCAACTATAGGCTGTAATAATATACGTTAATTTATTAACAAAAAAATCGACTTTAACTCTCATCAAACTGCTGTTGAATACATTCTTTCCTATTAAAAATTTAAGACTGATATGGTTTTCTCATGGATACCATTATCAGAACCAGTCTAAATTTAAATGGGACCACTCGGAAAGCGTTAGCTTTCTAATAACAAAAGAATAATTAAAATCGATTCATCAGTCAAAAGTTATTAGGTAAAAAACATAAAAAATACAGTCAAATTGAGAACCAAGAGAGATAGAAATGAGAAAGGAACAGAAGGAAGTGCTTGAAGGCGAGTTGTTAGCTTGTCTCGGAACACCTTTAGAGCTTGAACAACAGATTACCCCACGAAATTCAATTTTTGTCGCCATGAGGCAGATAGTTTTGCGAGCATAATATTTATCGATCCACCTGTTTTTACTAAACACTGCTCAAAAATTCCCATTCACCTCATTCACATTGGTTCCCAAAAGATTATTTTTTTGCATTTTCCCAAATTTGGTGCTATCGAGAACCAATATGAACTAAATGCATATTTTACACTATTAGCGAAAAACTAAATAAAATTTGAATTATCGCGCCCGTATGGTACCCATCCGGCATCCCCCGTAAAGTAACATAACGGGACTATATTAGAACTTACTTTGCTATAGACTCGCAGGAGACATCAATTTTTTGTTGTTGTGAGAACAAATAGAACAGAACCCTAATAACGCCGTTGTTGGGTATCGGACCGGCCGGAATGTACTCAGATACCCAGTTGCCTGACTGCAGGTCTAGATTTTTTATGTTCATAATCATCCCCTGAAGTAAGGGACTTAGGTTAGTATTGTTTATCCGTAAGTCGATATCTGTAACAGAAATATTACCTAAGTATATTTGAGAGATTTTTGTAATTCCACCCCTTGAATAGGGTTCGTTATTTCTAATATAGGATTCGTAATTTCTAATATATGAAATTTTCGTGTTGTAGTGCTTGTAACAAAACTCCTCCGAAAAGGCTTGACCGATTTTGATGATCTTTTTTGTGCATTAGCGTTCGGTAGATCTTAGAATGATACATGACGTAAACTATTTTTCATACTTATTAAATTAGAAATAATTGTAATGGAAAAATATCGTTTACCGGGTCAGCTACTTTTATGAATCCTTAATTTTTTAGGAGTTTTCACGAAAATTAGTGGTCTATGCGTATAAAATCAATCCCACTGAAAAGTTAAAACTCACCAAAAACCATCAATGTATAATAGCAGTCAGGTGAGACGTAGATCCCACCGATGGAGGTTAACTCGGTGGTGTATCCCACGAAAATGTTGTTACCCAAGTTAACCCTTGTGTTTCCATTTAAAGTCACCTGTATAGCAAAAAACATACAGTCAAATTATGAGCCTCCTCCTCTTTTGAAGTCGGTTGAAAAGTAGTAGAATTATTTTATAAAAGAAACGTCAAAACCATCAGCTGAAACGTAATGAGTACACTGAGAAAAATGGATTTCTGGTCTAAAGTAAATTTGACCTTACAAGGTCGAATTATAATTACGTAAGGTGAATTTGGAACGCTTGCGGTAAATTTTGCTTAGCTAAGCGAAAATGCAAAAACGACACCGTCGATTGTTTCGGACACGTAACATACTCTTACTCGTACGGTTAACACGGTTCGGAAGGCGCTTTTAACCGTTTTACGTTTGGTCGGTTATCAGCTGTCATTACGGTGCTTTTGACTTTAGATTTTTCTCAGTGTATGAATTTAAAAAAAATAATGTAAATTATTAATTAGTCATCCATCGTCCGACACTGATTACTAGCCTCCGGCTCTACCCGCGAATTCAAGTACTAATCCCGCACATGGATTTTTCCGGAATAAAAAGTAGCCTATGTTTTAATTCAAGCTATAATCTATCTCCATTACAAATTTCAGCCAAGTCGGTTCAGTAGTTGCGGCGTGAAGGAGTGTCAAACATACCCACACATACAAAACTTCACGTTTATAAAACTACTATATACGAGTTTACTAACTTTTGCTTTTTTTAAAATTCAGTTTTTTCTCTAATCCCGAGGGAAACCTGAATTTCCCGTTCCCGTTTTCACTCCCTTATCCAACTCTACTTTCAATGAAGTTTCCTAAACAATCTGCTTATAAATAACTGTGTGCCCTGCGTTCCCTCAGGAACTTGCGAAGCTGGGTGCAAAGAGGCGCATGGTTGAGCCCGAGCCCTTTCTTTAAGCCCTATTGATCCTGTCAACCTTTGCGGTCTGAAGACGAACATATGTTTAACCTAAAGCTCCGTGACACAGGGAAATGCAGACTTTGCAAGAGGAAACTCCTTTCCACATATTCCCCACATTTTCCCCCCAGAGGAGGTCAAATACAACCCTGCAAAGGACGTGCTGCTCCTCCTGGTGGCAACTGGACTTGGAAGAAATATCTAGGAAAGCGGTGTACAGGGGCTTAGGCGTTTTGGACATTATAATTAAGAAAATTTCTTATGTCTTATAAGCTTATCTAAGAGAATTCATTCATTGCATGTATTTAGAGGCTTTTTATGTTACAACACATTTATTCTATTATCAGTATCAGACACGAGCAATCCAGCATACTAATTGCCATTTTGTAGTATAATATTATGTACATATCTGACAATGTGCACATGGTCTAAGTTCTATGCAGAACTGCGATGCTTGCTAGTAGGTAAGTTTTCAGTTTCAATTGAAAATCCTTTATTCTTGACTTACAGCCACTAAAATATTACTTACTTGAAAAGTCACAGTTGGAGTGGGGAAATTAATGGCCACTTGGATGCCAGCTTCTTCAAAAATGGCAGCCACATCGATCTTCCTGGGCCTGCCTTTATATTGCAGCTCCACATTTGAAGCCAGCAATATCAATGTTGTACATGTTATTAAAAGGTTCATTGTTGCATCCAAAGCCCTCCTTCAAGGGGTACTGAAATGAAATAAAAAGAAATCAAAGTGTTACTGACTTCTCCGAACTACAGTGGTAATAAGAAGCCAAACACGTTACTTCCTCCCCACTCTAATTAGGGATAATTTAATTATCTACTGATTTACTATTAAAATTATCATATTAAAAAAAACTATAAAACTTGCGTGATCCTTGTTAATAAATAGGTACAAAAATACCTACGCGAGACGGCTTTGTGCTGTGAATATTAATTCACTTTGTTTTATACACATTTGGTACAATACTTTTATATCCTAATCTTAATTTATTTGTCTGCCACAAATGTGACGACTACTGATGAGCATAATTCTATATACATAAAAAGTAACTGACCGAGCAAACGTTGTTTTGCTATATCGGGGTATGGAAATAGCTAATGATTCTCAGCCCGGCCGAATGTAGACAAAAAATTTTCATAAAAATCGGTTATTAAATAAACCAATGTTTGGTTAAAAATACTGTGACACGAGAATTTTATATATTAGACTAGCTGACCGGGCAAACGTTGTTTTGCCATTACGGGGTATGAAAAATAGCTTACAATCTATATTCTGAGACCTATACCGAGTGTAGACAAAAGGATTTTTTTATTTGTTAGATGAACCGCCATTTCTTCTGATCATGCTATAATTTGAGAAAGTTTTCTATTTGTTTATTACTGACACATTAAAACAAAAATTACAATGGCATCAATTATTGCAGTTCCCGATAAAAATTAGAAAAATTGATGTTTTGGAGCAACTTTTGGGAACTTTTTAAATTTAACCTTTAATTTTATTAATTACTAGCAAACGCCCGCGGCTTCGCTCACGTTGAACTTCTGCTGTACTCCCTCAGGCGTTTCCAAAATTCTTGTATTAACCATTGTTATGCCATTTAATTTAATTTTGATCACTAAATATTTCCTTATGCTTGCTGGTTATAGTTATATATTGATTTTGAAAAAATCGATCGTCACATAAAAGCTCAATATGGCGGCCATTTTTAGGGCTCCGTACCCAAAGTGTAAAAAGATACCCAAGCAATCGGCCAAGTAAAAAAAGTTCAAAATGGCGGCCATTTCTTTTATTTTGACCACAAATTCCTTCTCTATGCTTGCTGCGATAGTCAGATATCGATTTTTAAAGCAATCGGCCCAGTAATAAAAAAGTTCAAAATGGCGGCCAAAACGTTCATCATTTTTTTAATTTTGACCACAAATTCCTTCTCTATATGCTTGCTGTCATAGTCAGACGTCGATTTTTTAAGCAATTACTGTTGCGTATAAGTGACGGAGATGAGTTAAACACGGACAACGTAATAACGTATATATTTGTGGCATATTAACCCAACTATTTACACAGCTTATATACTATCTTAAAAGTATGCGTTTATACAATCAATCACGTAAGGCACGTATGTTCTTAGAATATGCTGATCCACACAACGTGATCCTGTGCTGCTATACATATATAAAAATTATCAGTATGTCTGTTGATATGGGAAATATTTTGGCTTCATCCTAACGCCAAAGTACTTCCCCCTTTGAGAAAAAAAAAAATGACATATATTCAAGATAAATCTAAAATTACACATGCTCTTATAACTAGCGAGTTATTCTAAAGTATACAGCTACTTATCTCTAAGGGTCCTTAATTCGGTCATGCGCATGCCTCTAAACCCTATGTAAAGATTGTAAAGCTATTAACCTATAGTCAACTGTAACTGCTGTATGTAGAGGACGATGATGGTCTGATGGTGATGTGATAGTTTACCTTCTATACCAAGGCAAACCGGACAGGCGGACGCGATATGCGCCCCGAACGCGTAATTTTGGGTTGATCTAATCTCCCCTTATCAATCCCTTGATTAGCTGTGCTCACATTCTTTGTTGGACAATCATCTTCGTTTAATAGAAATGCAGGTTTAACACGATCGATTGATACATTAACTTCCTTTCCGTCACGTTCGATCGTAAAAACCTTCTCGTTTCTTCGAATAACTCTAAAGGGGCCTTCATATGGAGGAACTAAAGACGGCCGTAATCTGTCCCATCTTAGAAACACGTGCGAACAGTCCGACAACCTTGGGTGTACGAAAACATTCCGATCTGTACTCTCTCTCTGTGGAATATTTGTAACACGGCTAATATTTTCCTTGATTTCTTTAATGAATTCAGGATATGTGACTTCCGGGGCAGTCTCGAAAAAACTTGCAGGTAACTTCATTGTTGAACCGTACACGAGCTCAGCGGCGCTATACCCAGTGTCTTGCCGATAACTGGCGCGCAGTCCTAAAAGAACTGTTGGTAACTCCTTCGTCCAGTTCATGGTGTTTGCTCGAGCCATCAAAGAAGCTTTTATCGTTCTGTGGAGTCTCTCCACCTTAGAATTAGACTGAGGATGGTACGGTGTTGTCTGAATTTTCTCGATTCCCATAAGCCTCGCAAGATTTCTAAAAACATCTGATTGGAATTGCATCCCCCTATCGGTCGTTAGATAATCCATTACCCCAAACCGACAAATCCATTGCTCATAAACTAATTTGGCAATTGATTCTGCAGTAATATCTGACACTGGAAAAGCTTCAGGCCACGATGTACATCGATCGATCATGGTCACCAAATATCTTTTACTCTGAGAAGTCCTTAACGGCCCAACAATGTCAAGATGCACGTGTGAAAAACGCTGAGCGGGCATAAATTTGCCCAGCGGTGATACCGTATGTCTCTGAACTTTTACACGCTGACATTGCACACAGGTCTCACACCACTTATTAATTTGCGTATTCATGCTAGGCCAAATATAATTTCTTCCGATAAGCTTCCTTGTAGTATTCTTGCCTGGATGACTGAGGTTATGATAACTGTCAAAAATTGTTTTCCTCAGCTGCTGCGGAATATACGGTCGAGCAATTCCCGTAGAAATATCACAATATATTTTACGGCTCGAATTCGGAAGTTGAATACGCGTTATATGCAATGACTTGTTTTGCTTGAGTTGTTGGAATTCCGGATCCTCCTCTTGTTTACTCTCTAAATCGGAAAAATCGATGACGGTGTGTAACGAAATTGTTTCAATGACGCGAGACAGCGCGTCAGCCACCACGTTGTCTTCTCCTTTTACATGACGAATATCAGTACTGAACTGCGATATGTAGTCCAGATATCTTATCCTTCTCGGAGTCTCATCAACGGATGGTTTCTTGTCAAAAGCATATACCAATGGCTTGTGGTCGGTATAAATTATAAAATCACGGCCTTCAATTAATCGCCGAAAATGTTTTACTGCCATATAAACACCCAAAAGCTCACGGTCAAATGTCGCGTACTTAGATTGTGCCGACGATAGAGCTTTACTGTAAAAAGCAATAGGTCTCCATTCCTGTTCGACCTTTTCCTGAAGTACGGCGCCCACGCACTTGACGCTTGCGTCACACATAATTGAGAGCTCTGCGTATGTACGCGGAAACGCCAAGGTTGTGATGTCACATAAATCTTTCTTACATTCTTCAAAAGCACGTTCAGCTTCCTTATTCCATAATATCGGTGAATTATCGTTTTTCTTAGAATGATGTAAAAACACGTTTAATGGAAGCTGATGTTCGGCAGCTTGCCTAATTGAACTCCTGTAGAAGTTGACCATACCGAGGAAACGACGAAGCTCCTTGATTGTTTTGGGTTTCGGGTACTGGATGATTGCTTGTATCTTCTCTTGTGTAGGTTTCATTCCTTGGCTCGTTAAATGATAACCAAGAAAATCTAACTCTTCCTTGACGAACTCGCACTTATTCATATTGATCGTTATCCCGTTATCTTGCAGTCTACTGAAAATAACTTCTAAATGCTCGTAGTGCTGCTCTACAGACTCGCTAGCAACTAGTATGTCATCTACAAAAACAAAAATGTAATCCAGATCTCGGAATAGTGAATCCATAAATCTCTGGAACGTTTGCCCGGCATTCCGTAAACCGAATGGCATCCTCGGAAACTCGAAAAGTCCAAATGGTGTTATAATAGCGGTTTTTTCGGGTTCCGCTACGGCTATAGTATGATAAGCCTTCCGAACATCTATCTTGCTAAAAATTCTTTTACCGCTCGCCACATAGGTAAAATCTAACAACCTCGGCAACGGATACCGATCTGGTACTGTAATATTATTTAATGCGCGGTAATCACCGCACGGCCTCCATTCGCCATTCTTCTTTTTCACCATGTGCAAAGGGCTGGCCCAGGGGCTACTGGAGGGTCTGCATATACCCATATCCATCATCTCTTGAAACTCTTTCTTGGCGGCTTTATATTTGTCTGGCGGAAGTGGACGAGCTCGCGCACATACTGGAAATCCCTCTGTAATTATGTGATGTTGAACCTTGTGCTTCGTAGGTACTTTCATTGACGTCGGCCTGGTAATACTTTCGTATTTTTCCAACAACTGCTTGAGTGACTCGGACAACCCGAAATCGATGGAGCGCACTGACGGCATATTCAATGTTGCAGAAACTGCGGGCGTTTTAAGCTCCGTAGTTTTGTCTATTAATGCCTTGCCATGAATATCTACCAATAACCGGTAATGTTCCAAAAAATCTGCTCCTAATATAGGCATCTTGACGTCGGCGATGATAAAGGTCCAAACGAACGGTCGACGCAAACCCAAATTTAGTGTTAAAGTCTTCTCACCGTATGTGTTGATTACGGTTCCGTTTGCGGCGTATAACTTGAAATCGCCTGCGTTCCCAGATTTAAGTGCTGACTTGTGCAGAATAGAGCAATTAGCTCCGCTATCGATAAGAAAATTATAGCCAGAATTCCTATCCAGGATAGTGAGGCGGTTTGCAGGACGAATAGCACAGAGGTCCGCCTTATTCCGTGCTGATCCTAGTTTTCCGACGGCTGTCCCCAGGAACAAGGTTTAATGCATTTGTGGGCTTTCTTCCTATAAACGTTATGATAATAACATAGGTTGCTGCCGTTGTTATTAAATGAACGCTCGCGTGACCTTGACCGCGAACGAAAACGCTGAGATCGGCTAAAATTCCTGGGTCGGTTGTTGACTCGACCACGGTCGCTGCGTAGCGCAGCGATTTCGAATTGCAAGCTTGCGATTTGTGACGCCAAATGAGTGATAATGTTAACGTCGGCACTAACGGCTGATGCACCGACTTTGCTGCTGCGACAATTTTCGTAAATACGATCAGCCATATAGCTCAACTTCTCCAAAGTCAAATTTTCTGTCACCGCCAACACCGAAGTTACAGAGGTTGGAAGTTGCCTTAACCATAATAAACGGAGTGTGTCGTCGTTAATCTTCCCACATCCGGCTTCTCTCATCCTCCTTAATAATTGCGATGGCTTTTGGTCGCCCAGGTCCATTTCTGAGAGTAGTTTGTGGAATCGCCGATGTTCACTCTCTTCATAGCAGCTGATCAGTCTCTCCTTAATGCACAAATATCTGTCCTCCGCTGGCGGATTTGTGATTATATCGCTGACCTGCTGTACGACGTCCTTGGGTAATTTCGACACCACATGATTGTATTTATACTCGTCTCCCTGCTTCTGTGAGGCGACAATCGCTTCAAACTGCGAAAACCAAAGCCGCGGCGAGTCGGTCCAAAATTGCGGTATTCTTTCGGCTACTGTGATTGATGCCACCAGGTCCGTGTCGGTGTCGGGTGGGTTCTCTAACCCACTGCTTGCGCCGGTACTCTTAAAAACTGGACGTGCCATGATGACAATATTTCCAAAAATAACTCACTCAATGTGAAGTCCGGCGAGTGCAATCGAAGCAGAATTTCCTCGTAGCCGATATTTCACCGTTAGATTCAAACGCGGGGTCACCACTGTTGCGTATAAGTGACGGAGATGAGTTAAACACGGACAACGTAATAACGTATATATTTGTGGCATATTAACCCAACTATTTACACAGCTTATATACTATCTTAAAAGTATGCGTTTATACAATCAATCACGTAAGGCACGTATGTTCTTAGAATATGCTGATCCACACAACGTGATCCTGTGCTGCTATACATATATAAAAATTATCAGTATGTCTGTTGATATGGGAAATATTTTGGCTTCATCCTAACGCCAAAGTCCCAGTAACAAAAAAGTTCAAAATGGCGGCCATTTTTTTATTTTGACCACAAATTCCTTCTCTATGCTTGCTGTGATAGTCAGATATCGATTTTTAAAGCAATCGGCCCAGTAACATAAAAGTTCAAAATGGCGACCAAAAAGTTCATCATTTTTTAATTTTGACTACAAATTCCTTCTTTATTCTTGCTGCCATAGTCAGACGTCGATTTTGAAAGCAATCGGCCCAGTAACAAAAAAAGTTCAAAATGGCGGCCAAAATGTGCATCATTTTTTAATTTTGACCACAAATTCCTTCTCTATGCTTGCTGCCATAGTCGAACGTCGATTTTTAAAGCAATCGGCCCAGTAACAAAAAAGTTCAAAATGGCGGCCATTTTTTTATTTTGACCACAAATTCCTTCTCTATGCTTGCTGCCATAGTCAGACGTCGATTTTCAAAGCAATCGGCCCAGTAATAAAAAAGTTCAAAATGGCGGCCAAAAAGTTCATCATTTTTTTTTTAATTTTGACCACAAATTCCTTCTCTATGCTTGCTGCCATAGTCAGACGTCGATTTTCAAAGCAATCGGCCCAGTAACAAAAAAGTTCAAAATGGCGGCCAAAAAGTTCATCATTTTTTTATTTTGACCCCAAATTCCTTCTCTATGCTTGCTGCCATAGTCAGACGTCGATTTTCAAAGCAATCGGCCCAGTAACATAAAAGTTCAAAATGGCGGCCAAAAAGTTCATCATTTTTTAATTTTGACTACAAATTCCTTCTTTATGCTTGCTGCCATAGTCAGACGTCGATTTTGAAAGCAATCGGCCCAGTAACAAAAAAAGTTCAAAATGGCGGCCAAAATGTGCATCATTTTTTAATTTTGACCACAAATTCCTTCTTTATGCTTGCTGCCATAGTCGAACGTCGATTTTTAAAGCAATCGGCCCAGTAACAAAAAAGTTCAAAATGGCGGCCAAAAAGTTCATCATTTTTTATTTTGACCACAAATTCCTTCTCTATGCTTGCTGCCATAGTCAGACGTTGATTTTCAAAGCAATCGGCCCAGTTACAAAAAAGTTCAAAATGGCGGCCAAAAAGTTCATCATTTTTTTATTTTGACCACAAATTCCTTTTCTATGCTTGCTGCCATAGTCAGACGTCGATTTTCAAAGCAATCGGCCCAGTAACAAAAAATTACAAAATGGCGGCCAAAAAGTTCATCATTTTTTATTTTGACCACAAATTCCTTCTCTATGCTTGCTGCCATAGCCAGACGTCGATTTTCAAAGCAATCGGCCCAGTAACAAAAAAGTTCAAAATGGAGGCCAAAAAGTTCATCATTTTTTAATTTTGACTACAAATTCCTTCTCTATGCTTGCTGCCATAGTCAGACGTCGATTTTCAAAGCAATCGGCCCAGTAACAAAAAAGTTCGAAATTTTTCCTCCTCAAAATTTGAGTTCCAAAAATTCCCGTTAGAGTACGAATGGACCTTATATCAACCTAGGTATCAAATTTCAGATCTCTACGACTTTTGATTTCGCTGGAATCCCTGGAATAACGCAAAAAATACACTTTTGTATGGGAAAATCCCTTAAATGTAAGATTTTTACCCCTTCAACATGGAATTTCTGGAATCCCCGTCTTAGTACGAATTCATGACCTAATATCTACCTAGATACCAAATTTCAGATCTCTACGACTTTTAGTTTTTCTGGAATGCCTGGAACAACGAAAAAATTACAATTTTGTATGGAGAAATCCCTTTAATGTACTATTTCTACCCCTTAAACATGGAATTTCTGGAATCCCCGTCTTAGTACGAATTCATGACCTAATATCTACCTAGATACCCAATTTCAGATCTCTACAACTTTTAGTTTTTCTGGAATGCCTGGAACAACGAAAAAAATTACAATTTTGTATGGAGAAATCCCTTGAATGTACTATTTCTACCCCTTAAACATGGAATTTCTGGAATCCCCGTCTTAGTACGAATTCATGACATTATATCTTTCTAGGTACCAAATTTGAGATCTCTACGACTTTTAGTTTTTCGGGAATTTCTGGAACAACGAAAAAAATTACTTTTGTATGGGAAAATCCCGTAAATGTAAGATTTTTACCCCTTAAACATGGAATTTCTGGAATCCCCGTCTTAATACGAATTCATGACCTAATATCTACCTAGATACCAAATTTCAGATCCTTACGACTTTTAGTTTTTCTGGAATGCCTGGAACAACGAAAAAATTACAATTTTGTATGGAGAAATCCCTTTAATGTACTATTTCTACCCCTTAAACATGGAATTTCTGGAATCCCCGTCTTAGTACGAATTCATGACCTAATATCTTCCTAGGTACCAAATTTGAGATCTCTACGACTTTTAGTTTTTCGGGAATTCCTGGAACAACGAAAAAAATTTTACTTTTGTATGGGAAATACCCTTAAATGTATGATTTTTACCCCTTAAACATGGAATTTCTGGAATCCCCGTCTTAGTACGAATTCATGACCTAATATCTACCTAAGTACCAAATTTCAGATCTCTACGACCTATAGTTTTGGCGGAATCCGTGGAACAACCAAAATACCTCATTCTTTTATATATGTTCGCAACGCTCTGACGTGTGGTGTGCCCAGTGCGTGTGAGAGAGACAAGCATCACGATTCACGGGCCAATACTGTGCGTTGCTAGTGCAGGGTGTGAACCCCGACGTAAAAAGGACAATATGGCGAATTACGGCAGCGCCGAGAACATGATTTCGCTCGCGACTAAAAAGTTTTGCTAGTGTAAAATATTCAGTTTAAAAGTAAATGTAAAAGTTTCAACGTTATTTTGTGTTTGGTGTGAGATGCCCTTCCTCATCCATGCGTCCGCCCGAACATAATTGGCGACCGTGACAGGACCTGCGTCTTCAAGCTGCCGAGGAGAATCGAGCAACCGGCGCGGCGGCGCGAGGCCATCAGCGCGCCCGGCGAGGCCCGTCTTAAATCAAGTGAGCCCGTTCCATTCTCTTCCCTATTTTATCCCCTTTAACTTGGATAAGCAGCGAACCTCAAAATCTAAGTGAACCTATTGCCCACGCCTTCTTTATGCATCTTGCTAGGCAAATAGGTGTCTATTTACCTACCGGTTGTACATGACAAAACAACCGATTCATGCTTTGTGAGCAGCTGTAATACTATAAGTACGGTTAATTAGGGACTTAATTGCTCTGGAGCCTAAATAGCATGACTAATCTATGCTTTTCTGGAGTGCCTATACCTTAATTTACGTATATTATAAAAACTTCTTTGCTCACAATCTATTTTAAGCGCCTACTTTCAATATTTTGCTAAAATACTGCAATATTTCGCCCCAAAATACAGCTAAATCGCATAAACCCTATAGCTATACATCCATTTATGTGTATTTAGTCAATTACATATTCCAATTAGTCCAATTTTTGTCTAAATTTGAGTAATCTTCTCACATAATAGAAATACGCGATAACCCGACCTACTTGTTTTGGTTGCATTATACATCGTACCACAACTATCGTTTTCAGCGTATCGAGCGCTTAATCCCGTGCAACGTCCAGTCGCCGCTGCGAGTCTGCGCTAGCAGCGGCTGGCTTGCAGCGCTGCGTGAGCTTCCAGCTGCTTGGTGTGCAGCGAGCGCGCAGCGCGCCGAATTGCGGAGCGCATTGCTGGATTTCAAGTTTGTTATAACAACACAGTAGGTACGCACGTACGTAGTGCATTGTTTACTCAACTTGAGACTTCATTATTTACTCAAGATGTCACTGCATGAACAGAGTTTTGATACTTCTATGGCAAATTTAACTTCAAAACGAAGCTCGATCAAAGGCCGTGTTACAAAGTTTAAAAATAGTTTAGAAATATTATCCAATTCTAAGTCCATTCCTCCGGTTGAAGTTAGCAAACTTTCGATACGGTTAAGCCGGCTTGAGACTTTGTTTACGGAATTTGATGAGCTACAAACTCAGATAGAAGTTCTTAATGTCGAAGACCAGCTTCTCGAATTAAACACCCGTGACGCCATCGAGCAGGATTTTTGCTTTTGTATAGCCACTGCTCGGCAATTAATTGACGACAACTCTTCTCCAAAAAAACAAAGTAATTCTTGCCGCTCCACTGACAGCGAACATGAGTGCGAGGCAATATTAGGATTCAAACTTCCTGTTGTTCAAATCGCAAAGTTTTCTGGTTCCTACTCAGCCTGGATCCAGTTTAAACAGACTTTTTCTTCGCTGATTCACGAGAACAATAAGATTAAAGACATTCAGAAATTTTATTATTTAAATTCGTATCTGGAAGGTGAAGCCGCTCGCGTTATTAGTAATTTAGAAGTGAGTCGTGAGAATTATGCGAAGGCCTGGCAGCTTCTCTGTGACCGATACGACAATAAGCGGCAATTAATAAATTATCATTTAAAGGCCTTGCTAGGTATCGAAACCATCAAGGAGACTGAAAAATCTTTGCGGTTCGTCATAGATCACGTGACAAAAAATTTGAGAGCCCTTCAGACGTTAGGGTTGCCTACTGATAGTTGGGACATGCTTATTATTTTTATTATTTCACAAAAATTTGACACCACAACGGCCCTCAAATGGGAAGAATGTAGGAGTCACTTAAAAGAGATCCCTACACTAAGTGATTTTTTTGATTTTTTTGAAGAATAGGGCAGACGTCTTCGAGACAATTAATAAAAATAAACACTTAAGGCGCAGCTCTGCTTCAGAAACCTCTCCTAAGACTAAAGCACAAACAAAATCGTTTGCGACAGCTTCTACTTCTTCTTCTTCGTCGAAGGCGACTATCTCCTGTCCTGTTTGTAAGGGTAAGCATCGCATTTACGAGTGCCCTGCATTCAAAAGCAAGTCAGTCGAAGACAGATCATCGCTTGTATCCTCGTTGAACCTGTGCAGGAACTGTCTCAGGAAAAATCATCGGGTGGAGTTCTGCAAGCTTCCAGGGCGGTGCAGGGTCTGCAGACAGCGTCATAACTCGATGATCCACGTAGATGCTGAGAGCGAAGAGGAATCACCATCATCAGAGGCGATTGTCATGTCTTCCCTGTCCTCCACTGAAGTTCTTCTTTGTACAGCTATGATTGATGTGATCAATCCCTCCACTAATGAGAGGATAACTGTACGAATCCTTCTTGACAGCGGATCTCAATCGTCATTTCTGACAGAATCTGTCAAAAGAAGACTTAAGTTGCCGTCTCAAAATACAGATACCAAAATTATAGGTATTGGTGATACCAAGTTGAACGTAAGTACACAACGTTGCTTAGTACGCATAGAGTCTAGGTGCTCTTCATTCAATGCAACTTTGTCTTGCTTTGTGTTGCCTAAACTCACAGGTAACTTGCCAAAATTTGCTTTCGACTCTAAACGCTTTAAAATTCCAAATCTTCAACTCGCCGATCCCTCTTTCAACGTACCGTCAGATGTGGACATGATATTAGGAGCTGAGCTCTTTTGGACCATCATAGGCTCGGAGCAGCTCTCACTAGGTGAGAACAGTCCTAAGCTTCGCAATTCCTTACTAGGATGGTTGATAGGGGGTCCCATGGTTTCATTCCAATCTAAGTCCGCTGCGCGCGCGAATGTCAGCTATAATTTAGCTTGCAGTCTTGACGATATATCTACACAAATGTCAAAATTTTGTGAGTTGGAGAGTGTGCCTAACGTGCCTATCCTCACTGAGAAGGAGCAACTGTGTGAACGACACTCCCTACAAAATACTTCTCGTCTTGATAATGGACAATCAGGATGGACAAATGAGGATTCCACTTCATAGTCCAAGGGATTGCCTAGGAGACTCGCGCACAACGGCCCAGCGGAGATTCTTCACTTTAGAAAGGTTTAGAGAGCAACCATTGTTAAAGCAGCCGTATACCGAAATTATGAGGGAGTATACAGAACTTATTCACTTGTCAGTCTATGACAAAGACACTTCAATGACGTCATATCGTATACCACGTTTGACTGTCTTGAAGCCTACTTCTGGATCTACAAAGTTTCCTATCCTAGTTTCTAACCCAGATAAAGTCACAAAGAGAAAGACTTTGTCCTGGGCCTTCAAGGTATTTGACCCTCTTGGTTTACTCTCTCTTTGTACTGTCAAGCCAAAATTGATGATTCAAAGGCTTTGGTCTGAAACAAAGCTTGGTTGGGATGACAAAGTGCCTCCTCACATTGAATCTGATTGGCTAAGGTTTGCTAATGAACTTCCAAGCATATCCGACTTGCGCATTCCTAGACAAGTTTTAATTGACGAACCAGCTCGTATCGAGATGCATTGTTTTTGTGATTCATCAGAACAAGCTTATGGAGCTTGCATTTATTTGAAATCTCTTGATAACGGTGGCGAAGTTCAGGTGCGTTTACTTTGTGCGAAATCGCGCGTAACCCCGACAAAACGTCAGACAATCCCCCGCTTAGAGCTTTGTGCTGCTCTTTTAGGCTCACAACTTGCAAGCACAGTTACCAAGGCACTGAGGTGCAAAATAGATCGCTACTTTTACTGGACAGACTCAAAGGTTGTCTTGGGTTGGCTGCATAGTACCAGAGCCCTCAAGACTTTTGTTGCCAACAGAGTGGCGGCTATCAATGAGCTTTCAGGTCCTGACATGTGGTTCCCTCCTCCCAAAATCCAGCTGATCTGGTCTCACGAGGTGTGGATCCTAACAGCGTGGCTTCCTGCACATTATGGTGGCAGGGGCCAGACTATCTTCTAAGATCAGAAGCTTCTTGGCCTTCGCAAGGTCACAACATTTTGATCCAAGATTTGCCTGAGCTTAAGGCTCATGTGGCCAATACTCAGGAACCATGTTTTAACCTTTCTAGAATATCAAGGTTTCTCATTCTCCAACGCGCCTATGCGTGGTTGCTTCGATTCATCAACAATGCAAGAAATCCACAGAACAAGATAACAGGCCCTTTACAAAGCGTTGAGCTTGACAATGCCTTGTGTGTTCTAGTCAAAATCTCGCAAAGGGAGTGCTTTGACATGGAGTTAAATATTCTGTCAAAGGGCAAGCAACTTAAATCTAAATCAAATTTAGCTTCATTGGACGCCTTTATTGATACGCAAGGAATATTGCGCGTAGGTGGTCGCTTTTTAATGTCAAAATTTCATTATGACAAAAAACACCCAATTCTTTTGCACGCTAACAGCCACTTCACTAAAATTTTATTTCAGTATGAGCATGTACGCCTTATGCATGCTGGTCCTAGCCATCTTTTAGCATCTATAAGAAATCGTTTTTGGCCCATAGGTGGCAGGGATTTAGCTAGGCGAACGACTAGCAAGTGTGTGAAGTGCAGGAGATTCAAAGCAGAGTCCATGACCAACATCATGGGCAACCTACCGTCTGAACGCGTAGTAAACGATTTTCCATTTAGCGTCGTAGGTACAGATTTTGCAGGGCCGTTCATGATAACAGATAGAAAGGGCAGAGGTGCTAAAATAAGCAAGTGTTACTTGTGCATTTTTATAGGCTTCTCATATAAATGTGTACACTTAGAGGCAGTGAGCGAGCTTTCTACAAATGCCTATTTACAAGCACTGCGACGCTTCATCTCGCGCAGGGGCATTCCAAGCAAAATTCTGAGCGATCAAGGCCGAAACTATGTTGGAGCTGCGCGCGTAATAACAGATTTTTTGTCATCAGAAGAGTATCAAAACTCTGTTGCAGGTCTTGTGTCTCAATTGAATATTGAGTTTTCATTTTCGCCAGCGTACGCTCCCAATTTCGGCGGGTTGTGTGGGGCCGGCAATAAGTCAACTAAGTTCCATTTCAAAAGAATCATGGGAAACACTCACTTAACATTTGAGGAGCTCTCTTCGCTGTTTTCACAGGTTGAAGCCATCCTAAACAGCCGCCCCCTCTGTCCTATCAGTCCCTCGCCTAACGATCTCCAATGCCTCACTCCCGGGCACTTCTTGATTGGTAGACCACTCACCGCGCTGCCGAGCCCATCCTACGTAGATGTCAAGGAGAGCAAACTTGACCGCTTCCAACGTCTGGAGCAAGCTAGAAGACACTTTTGGCAAAGGTGGTCAAACGAATATATATGTGAACTTCAGCAAAGGGGGAAGTGGCGCACCAAATCAACCAGTCTCAAGGTCGGCGATCTGGTGCTGATAAAGGAACCTACCGCACCTCCACTATGCTGGCGTCTTGGCCGGGTGACACGACTGCATCCCGGCGCCGATGGAGTACCACGTGTGGCGGACATCTCTACCGCCCAAGGCACTGTGCGACGAGCTCTCAACCGCCTTTGTGCACTACCATCAAACGAAGAATCCACATCTCCTTGAAATCACGATTTCAAGGGCCCCGAGGATGTTCGCAACGCTCTGACGTGTGGTGTGCCCAGTGCGTGTGAGAGAGACAAGCATCACGATTCACGGGCCAATACTGTGCGTTGCTAGTGCAGGGTGTGAACCCCGACGTAAAAAGGACAATATGGCGAATTACGGCAGCGCCGAGAACATGATTTCGCTCGCGACTAAAAAGTTTTGCTAGTGTAAAATATTCAGTTTAAAAGTAAATGTAAAAGTTTCAACGTTATTTTGTGTTTGGTGTGAGATGCCCTTCCTCATCCATGCGTCCGCCCGAACAATATATATAGATTGATTTTAAAATGAATATTTTATCCAATCGTGTTTCTGCAATTTAGATTAAAGAGCCAGAATACATGACGTTTAAATCAGAAAAAGTCTTTTTAATCTGACATCTGCAATGTCACCACTACCCACATTAAACACGGGATCCCGCGGAATTAGTGAAAACCCGAAATTCACGTGGACAGAGTCGCGGGCGATCGTTAGTACTAAGTAATTCAGAATAGTTATGTTAATTATTGCTATCATATTGGAATTTGCTGTAAAAGTGCTAAAAAAAGAAGTTGCAAAAAATTCCACACCAAAACACTAACTAAAGGAATTGTTACCTAATTATGTATTTAAATGAGTCGAAAATAAAAGGGAAAATTACGGGAGAGACTGCTATTAATTTACTAGCTGACCCGGCAAACGTTGTCATATATTTATTTCTTATATCCTATTCTCAGACAGAAATGAATAAAATACATAAATGATGAAATTTCGGGAATTTTATTCATGACGGGATACTTGTGATGGAATAAATCGGCTTCGGTATTCGGTAGGAGAATAGGAAGGAAACTACTCATACATTCACGCTTTCTTAAAAAAAAGAGGAGGTTCTCAATTCAACTGTAGGTATTTTTTATCACCTTTCAACTTAATGAACCGATTTCGATGATTCTTTTTTTATTGAAAAGCGTGTGCTTGAGCAGTTTGATCACAGTTGAAGAAGTTTTTTTTTAAAATTTTGTATATCATTCATATTCTTAAGTGAGAAAAAATTTATGCGGCACAATATGAAATTGAAATAGTTCTGAAATGTATTTAATTGCCCATCTTGGTATGTATAAACCAAAAATATTACCTACTGCTATTTTTTTTCTTAGCTGTAGATAACAAGTACCTACATCCTACACCTATTTCATGGCATGATATAATTAAAAAAATGGACGCAAATAAAAAATTAAACACTTTGTTACATTATGCTTCTTATATTAGATAACTCGTGAGCATATCAGGATATTAAATGGCTATTATTTATGTTACACAACTTTCACAGTATTTTACACAAGTGTCTTGACAAACTTCTTGTAGATTGTCGGGATACGACGTGTAGAACCAGTTACCAGCCGTTAGACACAGGCAGTTCTCTTTAACAAATTCCTCCAACGGGAACGCTATTCTGTTAGTTCTGTAGCTGCAATAAACATAATATTGAAATTGTTAGAAATACTGAATAAAAAATGTTCCTCATTTATTACTTCAACTAGGTATATGTACAGTTGCGGAATGAAAAGGTTCGTCAATTTTCAAAGTGATTCGCTTGCACTAGTCGATTGTTTTAGTATGTCGACATTATGGACTCTTGCAGTACTAGTGCAAGGGAAAATCGACACTAAGGTGGCGAACCTTTTCATTCCGCGACTGTACAACTGCAGCTTAAACAAAAGCGTTTGCAACTATAGGCTGTAATAGGTAATATAAGTTAATTAATTAATAAAAAAACCGACTTCAAGTCTCGTCAAACTACTGTTGAATTATACATTCTTTCCTATTAAAAATTTAAGACTTATATGGTTTTCTCATGGATACCATTAACAGAACCAGTCTAAATTGAAATAGGACCACACAGAAAGCGTTAGCTTTCTAATAAAAAAAGAATAATCAAAATGGATTCATCCAGTCAAAAGTTATGAGGTAAAAAACATAAAAAAATACAGTCAAATTGAGAACCTAGAGAGATCGAAATGAGAAAGGAACACAAATCTAAGTGCTTGAAGGCGAGCTGTTAGCTTGTATTGGAACACCTTAAGAGCTAGAACCACAGATTACCCCCTAGAACATAACTATATTAACGGCCTACAAGCCGTATTTAGGTGATTTTGAATGAAGTTTTATGCAAAAACTATAAAGAAAATTACTTTCAAATTTACACGTCATGTATTTTGGGTCTTTAATCTAAAATCGCTAAGAAGCAGAAACACGATTGGATACAATTTTCTCGATAGAAAGTTCTCCCAAAAGTTGCTCCAAAATCTCAGTTTTTCTACATTTTATCGGAAACTACAATGGATGTAATTTTAATGTATCGGTAATAATAATATCCTAAAACGCTTAGAACGGATTTTTGATAACCAGCTTAGTTTTTGAGTAATTAGGTAAAACGTCGTTTTTCTGCTATATTCTTCCGCGACGCTGCATGTCGCACCTACCAAATCTCCGTGAGAGTGAGAAAAACAAAAATAAATTCAATCAATCCCCTTAAGGTGTTTTGGCCTTACTAGCCCGCGAAATTCAAATTTTAAAAACCAGAGGCAGATACGAGTAGTTTTGCGAGCATAATATTTATGGATCCACCGGTTTTTACTAAACACTTTGTTCAAAAATTCCCATCCACCTCATATTGGTTCCCGAAATATTATTTTTTGCATTTTCCCAAATTTGGTGCTATCGAGAACCAATACAAATGCATATTTCTGAGCACAGTTTTTATTAAAAAATGTAGATGCTTAAATTTTATGCTCGCAAAAGTAATTGCCCTAAGCCTACGAGGTATAATTAGCCCACTATTAGCGAAAAACTAAATAAAATTTGAATCATCGCGCCCGGATGGTACCCATTCCCCGTAAAGTAACGTTACGGAACTATATTAGAACTTACTTTGCTATAGACTCGCAGGAGACATCAATTTTTTGTTGTTGTGAGAACAAATAGAACAGAACCCGAATAATACCGTTGTAGGGTATCGGACCGGCCGGGATGTACTCAGCTACCACGTCGCCTGACTGCAGGTCTAGATTTTGCATGTTCATATACATCCCCAGGAGGGAGGGACTTAGGAAAGTATTGTTTTTCTGTGGCAAGTCGATAACTGCAACAGAAATGTTACATATGAATAGACGTATATACACACCCGGCGAACCGCGCAAAAAAACAATCTGGGACAAGCGCGCGCGTTGTGAAGACTCAAAAATATTTTAATTGTCTCATTTCGTAGTTAGTCTGAGTCGAGCGCACTGCGCAAGCATGAGCATGCCGCACGGTTTTGTGTGTTTCGAAAGTCCACCAATTATCAGTTATCATCACGCTAAGATACTTAGATTATTTAGTATATTTCAATTATTTTTTGCGAACAATCTAATAAATAATGCAAATCCACGCCATATCCACGTGAAGAAAGAGATAGCGATCTAGTTTTGACGCGAGAGCGATAAGGATGTGTGCATGCGGGCAAACTGAAGATTATGTTGTCTCTTTCGTTTGCGTGCTGTTTCGTATCTTTTGTTCTTTTATCAGTGAAACTTGTCAATGTGTACGTACGTGTGTAATGTTGGTGTGACAGTGTGCGCGTAGGTGTAGGTTGCTCGGCAGTTTGGCACAGATTTCAAACACGATTTACTATGAACGTAATGTATCTTGTGTAAAATATCATTGCACCGAATATAATATTACTAACGTATATTAGTCCGCACGCGTATTTCCACCAGGACGGTTTCCGCCATATTGTAGTGTATTAGCGGGAAAATTGACAGATGGCGCCACTTTTTTCTTGTTTGTTTACGTAAAATGTTTAGATAGCCTCAGGTTATATCGGTGCATATTTGAGAAATTTTTGAAATTCCACCGTTTGAATAGGGTTTGGTATTTCTTATATGGTATATAAAATTCTCGTGTTTATAGTGCTTTAAGAAAACTCCTCCGAAATCGCTTGACCGATTTTTAATGAAATTTGTGTATGCTCGTTCGGTAGGTCTTAGAATAGGACACAACGTAAACTAATTAGAAATAATTGCTATACGCCAAAAAAAAAAGGGTCATCTACTTTTAATTATGAATCCTTCACATTTTAGGAGTATTTATGAAAATTAGTGGTCTATTCGTCTACACTCATCAACCCCACTGATAAATTTAAACTCACCAATAACGATCAATGTACTATAGCAGTCAGGTGAGATGTAGATCCCACCGATGGATGTCAGCTCGGTGGTGTATCCCACGAAAATGTGGTTCCCCAAGTTAACCCTTGTGTTTCCACTTAAAGTTACCTGTATAACAAAAGTAGTAGCATAAAGCCTCCCCCACACAGGCGCGTTTTTATCGCGCGATAATAACACGCAGACAGACGCAGCGTCCCGCGTTATTATCGCGCGATAATATCGTAAGCGTTATTGCGATATCTGTTTTCAGTACATTTTATATTAGGATGGTCATGTAGTTACACATTGCTGCGATAATAACGCCGCAATGGAAGTAGGACGCTGCGTCCGTCGTCCCACTTAGGCGCGTTATTATCGCAGCAGTGTGCAACTACTTGATCATCCTAATACAAAATGTACTGAAAACTGATATCGCAATAACGCTTGCGATAATATCGACCGATATACTTCCATTGCGGCGTTATTATCGCAGCAGTGTGTAACTACATGACCATCCTAATACAAAATGTACTGAAAACAGATATCGCAATAACGCTTGCGATATTATCGCGCGATAATTTCGCGCCTGTGTGGGGAAGGCTTTATTTTATAAAACAAACGTGTAAAATGGACAGTCGCTGACATTCTCAATAGGGCTCTCAATAGATGGCGCTGGCTATAAATGTATGGCGGAATTCGATTCGTTTGTGCGATGCGAGTCGACTCGAAATTCGTACAAAAACCTATACTAACCCTACTGCGATGCCCTCTAGTAGGAAACATTTAAGTTTCAATACAAAAATCCTTTATTCTTGACGTCATCATCATCATCATCATCATCCGAGACCTGCTCCCATTTATTTGGGGTCGGCCTTCCTTATCCTTCACTTCCATTCAGCACGATTTTGTGCCAGGTCTTTATTTAATCGAGCATTTTTGAGGTATTTTTCGACCGTTGTGGCAGGTGGTCTTCCACGCGAGCGTTTCGCCACTGGCAAGTCGAGGGCAAGCTTCACCATATCATCGTCAGGGCGTCTTTGTATATGGCCATACCACCGCAATCGCCTCTCTGTAACTTTCTCAGCTATCGTGGCAACTTTAAAACTACCTCTGATGTACTCATTTCGGATTTTGTCTAATAGTGTGACACCCGCAGACCATCGCAGCATTCGCATTTCGGTCGTGTGCAATTTATTTAAGTGTTGGTTGTTGGTATTATTCTTGACGTACAACCACTAAAATATTACTTACTTGAAAAGCCGCAGTTGGAGTGGAGAAATTAATGGCCGCTGGGATTTCGGCTTCTTTATAGATGGTGGCCACATCGATCTTCCTGCGCCTGCCTTTATATTGCAGCTCCACATTTGAAGCCAGCAATATCAATGTTGTACATGTTATTAAAAGTTTCATTGTCGCATCAAAAGTCCTCTTTCAAGGGGTATACCTACTAAAATGAAGTAATAAGAAATCAAAGAGTTAATTGCTCAATAACCTTTTTGAACTGCTCCCGACTGTGGTAATTAGAAGTCAAATACGTTATTTCATCCTCACTTTTACGTAATTACTTAGTTAGAAATAATTTAAGTTTCTACTTGTTTACTATTTAATTCCTGTATTTACCTGATAATCTGATACCATGAATACTACGCTGCACAACCGATGCTAACATGGACCAATCAGCGCCTACGCAGCTCCACGGATACAAGTATTAACCAATCAGTGCCCAAGATGTAACTTCGACGATGCTATAAGTATTGTGCAGATACCTAATAACATCGATCAAATAATATTATCTTTTTAATTTTTCATAAATTGACGTTCGAGTAATAAGTATATTTAAATCAATTCTGTGAATTAGTATGTATATTGTTTAGATATTTTTTTTATTATCGAAACTCGAAATAAATTCGACTGTTTGAAATGAATAAAACATGTAATTAACAAATTTTTTATGAAAGAAAAAAAAAAGTTACCTGAGACGCCTTTGTACTGCGAATGGTATTTCACTTAATTTTATACACATTTTATACAGTACTTTTATATTAGCCTAATCTTAATTTATTTTTTGTTTAATACAAATGTGTCGACTACTGATGAGCATGATTCTATACATATAAAAACTAGCTGACCGGGCGTTGTTTAGCCCACAGAAAAAAAAAGTTATTCCTTGGTCTGTGGTTTTGCCATATTACAACTTACTTAATACTTAATTACCTATTGTAGTTTCCGATAAAATAGAAAAATTGAGGTTTTGTAGCAACTTTTGTGAGAACTATCTATCGAGAAAATTTCATCCAACCATGTTCGTGAAGCGAATTTAGATTAAAGACCCAAATACGTGACGGTTAAATTTGAAAGTTGAAAACTTTATAGTTTTGAACCTGCTGCCCCTTCATTGTGTTTGAAAAGGTATTTGTGGTATGGTAGGCATGTAGGATTAGTCATAAGAAAGATATTTTATAAACATCACTCCAAATACAGAAGGACAATGAACTAGTAGCTCGTGCCAAATGGCACTGACCAATGACTCGTGCTGAACGCCTTTGACCTGCCCTGAATACCTTCGATCCACGTGTAAACGATGATGTCAAAACCTAAGTATGTTACCTCGTTGTTACACGTGCAACCCCCACTTCACTGTACGAATATATATAGGCACTAACTCCGAATAAACGGGCAGAGTAGAAGCAGAGTGGAAGCTGAATTAAACCAGACTCAGAGTGTTATACTTCTTGCACCATCCCTCGTCACATATTTATCGTTATCATAATCGTTTACAAATTTTATCTGCTGATTGGTTCCCTGATTTACGTCGGCCAATAGGGGGGCAGAATTCGCCAACGATTGCGATAACGATGAATACCTTTTTCTTATGCAATCAGATCCCTGGTCACCTGCAACTAATCATATTACTGCTATTCTATTCTTAATATTTTTTTTTATATTTGATCGGCTTGCGCTTGACTACAATCAAGTCTGATGAACAGAAATGATGAGGTATTTGGCTGGGAACACGGAAGCTGGAAGGGTGTTCCACACCTTAGCGGTTCGTATCAGATTATAATATAGATATTAGATCGTTCGTATAATTGCTTGGATAACCGCTGAGAAATAATTTATATTATGGCCCAAAATATAGTAACAAGCCAAGCACCGCCCGCCCTTCCACTTAACGGCCTAAAAGCGGTATTTAAGCGATTTTGAATGAAGTTTAATTTAAAAACTACAAAGACGATTACTTTCAAATTTAAACATCATGTACCTATTTTGGGTCTTTAATCTAAAATCGCTAAGAAGCAGAAACACGATTGGATAAAATTTTCTCGATAGAAAGTTTTCCCAAAAGTTGGTCCAAAATCTCAGTTTTTCTACTTTTTATCGGAAACTACAATGGATGTAATACTGTAATTTTTGTTTTAATGTGTCGATAATCCTATACCTTTAAACGAGCAATTCTTGTATATATGTATATATATATATATATTTCTATATAATCTGAATCTCGAAAACGGCTCGAACGATTTTCATGAAATTTAGTATACAAGGGGTTTTGGGGGTGATAAATTGATCTAGCTAGGATTCATTTTTAGAAAATGTCGTATTTACCAAAAAAAATATAAATCTATACCTGACATCTATTGGTGCTGCCATTTATTGGTGAGTACACAGAGCAACATAATAAGTGAGTAGCTGTAATACTACCAAGCAAAGCTCGGTCACCCAGATATTAATAATTATATTTTGAAAAACAGATTTTTGATAACTGGATTAGTTTTTGAGTAATTAGGTAAAAGGTCGTTTTTCTGTTATATTCTTCCGCGACGTTGCATGTCGCACCTATACCAAATCTCCGTGAGAGTGAGAAAGACAAAAATAAATTCAATAAATCCCCTTAAGCATGAAGCAAATTAGTTCCCAAGTAAGCAATGTCCCTACCATCCACATGAAACACGGGATCCCGCGGCATTTGTGAAAACCCGAAATTCACACGGACAGAGTCGTGGCCGGACATTAGTACTAAATAATTAAGAATATAGCTATGTTAATTCATGCTTTTATATCTATTTAAAATTTTTTGTATAAGTGCCAGAAAATAAGGTTAAAAATAATATTAAAAATTTCACTCCATTTAGTTTTAATTTGGTTCAGTTCTGGCAATAGGATTCATCAAAAAAACCGTAATACCTAAGTCTAGAAGGATGACTTAAGGTGGTTTTCAAGTTTTCTCATGAACTAAAACCAAAATATTCTAGTAAAATAAAATAGTATCTTCTAAGAACAATTGGCACTAGGAATTTGTTTTTCGTATCCACAATTTAATTTTGCAAAAAATTACTTTTTTCAATGCACATTTACTGACATACTTACAGATTTTACTGAGAAGTGGTTTATTTGCATATAACTTTGAAATTCGTATGTTAATTAAGAAAAAAATAAATGTATAATGTGGAGACCGTAGTCTATAAGAAATAAAGTTTGGCTTGATACGGGCCAAATTATATTCCATATGACTATGATCATCCTTTCGAGTCAAAACTCAATTTGATTGCGCTATACAATTTTATATGACGTAACCGAAAACCAACGAGTGACGCTAGTGAATTCTCAGCACCAATGGTAGTGATTCAATTTTAAAATGTCTAAATTTCGTGTATATAAAATTTTACTAACTACTTTTTTTTTAAAGAGATAGCACTATTTCTAAAAACTAGTGTTATCCTTTTCCTCAGTGACTAATGTGAAATGGATAGTAGATTTTTGGACACGCCAAATTTAGAAATTTTCAAATAGAATCACCACTACTTGTACTAGCATTATAACATGCGCCTACGCCCAGTCTACGCGACCGCCGCCACCCGCTACGAGCTCTACGTCGCCCCGCTACGAGCTCTACGCGTCGCCTCGCTGCCGTGCTACGCGTCGAACCGCTGCCTGCCTAGCGCGACTACAATTGCTTAGTTTAAATAATTAATTAATTAGTCAAAGTCAAATACTTTATTTCACATAGGCCTAACTTAGAGGCATTTATGAAGAGTCAGTAAATTGAAGAAAAGTTTACCAGTGATAAATATTTCACGGCTTAAAACTAAGTTTGCGAGGGATCCATCGTGGTCACTGAGAAAATATGCAAAATGAATACATCCAATAATTTTACTATATAGTTTATTTAAAGAGCTTTAGCTGCAAAACAGCTTCCCGAACGTTGTGGTAGAGTCTGACATTTCATAAGTTTTTTGTTAACTTTTTTCATAGCCGCCAACCCGATGATAGAGAAAAAAGAATTAATAAAGGAAAAAAGATTTTTTTAGTAAAAACTTTTACAACAATGAGTACTTTCGATATTTTCCCTCTAGGCACTTATAAAATTGACCTCATTACAATCTAAGGAGAATTTTATTTTGAAACCAAATTGATGCTGTTTGACTCAGGATTTTCCATTCAAATTCCATAAATGTTTTCTTGCATTATGTAGGTAATGTATTTATTTAACTTTCTATTTGATAATAAAATTAAAACAAAATTAAGGAGGTACATTTACGACTCAAAATAAGTAAAATAAGGAGACGAACCAGTTTTTAATCAAGTTGATTTATTTTTCTTACATTCAAATACAATATAGAAATAATTAATTTATAATTAAAATACGAACATTTTATACGAGCTTATGAATAGTGAAAGTGGTGTTCAATATATTTCAGAGATAATAATGCTGGTTATGTTAATAGTCTTAATTTAAGCCTGTATCTAAGCTCAATAGCTCATCGGTTAAAATCTAATAGACTGTAAGGTTCGATGAGCGATTCCAATCTATTGTATTTTTGGCCAGTATTACCTACAATTATTCAGAACTTCATGTCGATATTACTATATATATATCTGCTCGTGCTGATTCACTCACTGACTGATTGATCACTTCTCCTGAACAATTTTGTATGAAAAATTTTTTTTTCAATAACCATTTCGTATTTAAGGGAAAAATTCATTCGGAGGAAAAATACGGAGAGAGCTGATGAGTGAGGATTTCGAAGACGGGTGAAGAGCACGGCCAGGGTATCAGAGATAGATGGGGGGTGCTCGACCAAATGTCATTCGAAACGTCATCCAATTGACAGTGAGCTGAAAAAAAATTCAAAATGGCGGATTCAAAATGGCCGCCAATAGAATTTCGTCGGTATCTCGGAAAGTATAAAAGATGGAAGAATGGTTTCTTGACAAGAAGTGATCAGGACTCGAAGGTCTATTCGATGAATAGAAAAAAAATTCAAAATGGCGGATTCAAAATGGCCGCCAATAGAATTTCGTCGGTATCTCGGAAAGTATAAAAGATGGAAGAATGGTTTCTTGACAAGAAGTGATCAGGACTCGAAGGTCTATTCGATGAATAGAAAAAAAATTCAAAATGGCGGAATTAATTTTTTTTTCATAGAAAATGTATGGCGAATCTGGAAGAGGCTAAAAGTCGGACGGCAAATAGGGGAGTAGACAGCACGCGGGCCACATGTGGCCCGCGCAACCACGCACCCTACTAGTCTTTAATATAGTTACTGAAATAAAAGCAGTGTCGGTTGACCCCGCCCCCCTTCCCACCACCAGGTGGACGGACGACATATGGAATATATATGGACGATATATGGAAGTCGCGGGGAGTCGCTGGCACCAGGCGGCGCAAGATCGTGGTTTTTGGCGGTCATTTCAGGAGGCCTATGTCCAGCAGTGGACGTCCATCGGCTGAAACGACGACGACGACGAGGCACACAGCGGCAGCGAGGCAACATTTCGAATTAAAATCAAATCAAAATACCTTTATTTCACATGGGCCTAACGTAAAGGCCCTTGTAAAACTCAAATATATATTTGTCACACTAACCCCAAATTGCGTGAAGCAAATTTAAAAATGTATGTATTTCATTTTTTATTTACTTTTAAACTAATTTAATCATAAGAAATGACAAAATTTCATACATTTTTTTACATCGATTGCAATTAAATCACTTTAAGTACCACTTCAATTTTTTAATTTGTTTCATGCAACTCGGGGATTGAGTAACTGACTAAAAACAAAATATTTTTTTAACTAGAATAATTGAAATAAATAAGGTGATGTATCACTACAGACAGTTTTTTGACGGATTCAAGCCTGGGGGAATATTTCCTCCATTTCCTCTGAATGGAGGATACGTTATATATTTTTCATATTCTTAAAAAAAAGGGTTAAAAAGACCGGCCTAAAAAAGGGCCAGTTATCATCGTCAAGTATGTGATCTTACTCACTTGGCGGTGAGGTCGATTTCTCCTATTTGTAAGAAGAAGTAGTAAAATTGGACCAATTTTTCGGATACTAAAAAATTTATCAATATAGTATCCGAAAAATTGGTCCAAGCGTCTGGTGACCCGAGAGCCGGCGCTTATTTAGCTCAACGGCTAAGTTTAACCATACAAAGAGGAAACAGCGCCAGCGTCTTGGGCACTATGCCCATAAATGATCAGTTGGATGGTATATATATTTTGTAAATATCAGAATTTATTATTTTTTAATCATTTATGTTAAATTTAGATTTATTTTGAGTCCCTGTAATAAATTTTAATAAGTACATAAAAAAAAGAAGAAGTAGTAGACACAATGCGATGTATACTGGAGGCGGATTACCGTTTCCGTATTCAGTAGGAGGCAGTAGCCTCCAAAGACGCACGGCAACGGAAATACGCAGCCGAGCATGACTCTTATTCTAATTTCTTTGTTTAATTTTTTTTTGTTTGTCACTTTTTAAACTGTTGTATAGAAAAGTAATAAAAATGTTAAGTGAACTCCTGAATTTGAAGGGCATACAATTTGCATTGCACTTTACGGTAGACATGGAACCTTAGAAGGTGTTTAGAAGGCACAATGCCGCTGGCCCGCTATGCAAAGATACTATAAATTTTAGTTCTCGGATTGTAAACTAGATGGCACCAGTAGTCCTCTGAATCGCACTATCATGTACCGCTCACTATAGCCTAAGTAGTGTAATTTTTTTAAGTCTGTATCCATTAAACCGTCACCGAGTACAGTGAGTGAAGAGAGCCTCGGCATTTTATTTCTCTCTCGGGAGCTGGGGTGGATCATATACAAAAAAGAAACAAATTAATACGTCGATTAATGCGGCTATTATTTATTTATCAAATTTAATATATCAAGCACGCTGACTTCAACAAGTTAATCTGTCCCGAAACAATATTCTTCACATGTTTGTTCACAAAGTTGCTCTAGGTCGACCGGAGTTTCCGATTTGTAATAGTTGCCACCCACTAGAGTCAGGTTGTTTTTCGCTATGAAGTCAATCAGCGGGAACTTAATACGATAAATTTGGTACCTGGAAATAATAATAGCACTGTTAAAAAATTAGCTCAACAATGGATGACGTTCTTTTACACTCTACAAGTTAGTACATACTTTTGTTCTAACGAAAATCTCGCCAAATTGAACTACCAGTTTGTCGGCAAGGGGGTGTTCTTTTTATAATAATACCTTACGACATACTCTCAGATCTACCCGACATACACAGAAAATTTCATGACAATCCGTCGCCTCCTCCATTTTGGAGGAGTTTGATAGCAAACACGAGACGAGTGCGTCCAAGTAATAAAGTAACTATTTAGCTAAAACTTAGGTACACTATTTATAGGAACATTTCACTATAAAATACAAAATAATCCAAGCCATCCAACAATCTAGCCTAAGACTTGACTGCGATCTCCCTTGGTACGATGCAGCCGAAGATGTCATCGTACCAACTAATGCCAAATCGCTTGGCCGTGCATCTATATCTATACTTCCTGGTAATCAAAATTCGAACCAGGGGCCTACCAAAAAGGGCCCATTGAGAGCTCCAAACAATCGGACGGATTCAAATCCCAAGCAATTACTCCATTTCCCCTGAAGATGGAAGGTGGGAAAACCTTCAGACATTTTTATGGTAGGTACACACCTAGATATTTTCCTTTTGTAATGTTTTGCATAATGCGAAATATCTTTCTTTCTAAATACGTTAAGTATATATTTTTCGTATTCTGAAAATGGGCCGGCCTATAAAAGAGCCGGTCTATAAAAGAGCCGTTCTATAAAAGGGCTGGTCTATAAAAGAGCCGGCCTATAAAAGGGCTGGTCTATAAAAGAGCCGTTCTATAAAACGGCTGGTCGATAAAAGAGCCGGCCTATAAAAGGGCCGTTCTATAAAAGGGCTGGTCTATAAAAGAGCCGGCCTATAAAAAGGCCGTTCTATAAAAGAGCCGGCCTATAAAAGGGCTGGTCTATAAAAGAGCCGTTCTATAAAAGAGCTGGTCTATAAAAGAGCCGGCCTATAAAAGGGCTGGTCTATAAAAGAGCCGTTCTATAAAAGGGCTGGTCTATAAAAGAGCCGGCCTATAAAAGGGCTGATCTATAAAAGAGCCGTTCTATAAAAGGGCTGGTCTATAAAAGAGCCGGCCTATAAAAGGGTCGGTCTAAAAAAGGGCCGGTCATCATCGTCAAGCATGTGAACTTACTTAGCTATACAGTCGGCGGTGGGATCGATTTCTCCTGGTTGCAAGAAGAAGTAGTACACAATGCGGTGTATGAGAGAGCCGGGCGGAGGGACGGGGGTGAGGTACTGCACCATTATGTTGCCTGACTGGATATCCGCATTCCGAATGTTCACCATCAGCGTCACGAGCCACGGGGCCAAGTAATTTTTTTTGGGATTCGGCGCGTCCATGTCTGTGAAAAAAGTAAATCATTAAAAAGTCAAACAACACGACTGCCCTGTGGTAATATTATCAGGATCTCGTGGGTTCGGCGGCCAACTTCGGAAAGCTACGGGAGTTCGCGCACGCGTGGCATAAGAGGCGAAGCGGCTTGGAGTGACATAGAGAATTTATGCTGTGGACAGTGACGGCACGGCGAGTCCGTCTTTTTGTATCGTCCTGTCCCAGAATGGGGAGAGTGAGCCCATAGGGACAAGGAGCGAGAGGAAACAACTTGTAGGGAGTCAAGAAGGCGCCCCGGGAACACCCCAAGAGCAAGTACCGAACGGGCGCCCTCCCGCGTTTCGTTCCCCATAACCGCGAGGTTGATTGGGCCATGGGTGGTGGAGGGTTGCCCTGTGGTAAAACTACTTATTCCAATAATAATATTCGTTAAGTACTTAATTAACAAAAAAACCGACTACAACTCTCATCAAACTACTGCCGAATACACCCTTTCCAATTAAAAATATACGACTTATATGGTTTTCTCTGGGATACCATTATCAGAACTGGACAAAATTAAAATGGGACCACACGGGAAGCATCAGCTTTCTAATAAATTGGTCAAGTGCGACGCGCTCACGCACTGAGGGTTCTGCACTATCAAGACCAATTTTCAATAGTATTAAAGTAAAATAAACACCCCTGCCCACTAAAATCAAAATCGAGCAAAAAGGTCACGTAGTTGTATGGGATCATATTATTATGTTGTATGGGAGTTTTTTATTTTATTTTAATATCACTATTTATTTCTGCAGTAAATACATATAACTAAATATTGTGCGAAAATTTTAAGCGCCTGCCGGATACCGAAAATGAAAATGAAAATGAAAAATCTTTATTTTCACATAGGCCCAATTAATAGGCTCTTAAGAAAAGTCAAATCGTTATCAATATCGGGCAAAAATAAGCAAAATAATAAATAATCACGTTAGTTGTATGGGAGCCCCGTAAATATTTACTTTATTCTATTTTTTAGTATTTGTTGTTATAGCGACAACAGAAATATATCATTTGTCAAAATTTCAAGTGTGCAGCTATCAATGTTCAAGAGTTACAGCCTGGTGACAGACGGACAGACGGACAGACGGACGGCGAAGTCTTAGTAATAGGGTCCCGTTTTTACCCTTTGGGTACAGAACCCTAAAAACCGTCTTGGACACAAATACTTACCACAGGCTATCAAAGTGTAATAGCAATCAGGAGAAGTGTAGAACCCGATAGAGGTCAGCTCAGACGCGTTCACAGGCGCGATGCTGTTCCCGAAGTTCACTGTTATGTTCCCGTTCAAAATTACCTGCATATCGGATAAGTTTTTGAAACAAAGTTTTTGACGACCTCCCTGGTCAAGGGTCGCGGGTTCGATTCCCGCCACGGGCCACTTTGGGATTTTAAAATTTCTAAATTGGCTCAGGTCTGGTCTGGTGGGAGGCTTTGGCCGTGGCTAGTTACCATCCCTACCAGCAAAGACGCACCGCCAAGCGATTTAGCGTTCCGGTGCAATGCTTGTTAGAAACCGTTGGGGTAAATTTACTTACTCTTCCAAGTTAGTACGTTAACATCTTAGGCTGGATCATCACTGACCATCAGGTGAGATCGCAGTCAAGTACTAACTTGTATAGAGTAAAAAAATGTTTCTTTTCGGACGACATCTTGCAAAGTACTGCATTACTGCAGAGGCCAGCAAAAGAGGCATCATATGCCACACTAAGTGTGCCTCGGCGCTGCCTCAACCCACATTTACACGTTCCTCCATCAATGCATAGATGTGGCCAAAGCTTGTATTGGACTTTTCCTAAGCAATGCTCGGAAATATAAACTAAGTAGTACCTAGGCAGAAGTTTTCAAAATCAATTAGGTACGAAGAACAATAATTTTTTCCGAGTAAAATTGTTCATTTCTTTTTTTTTCAATTTTTTTTTTATTTGCAAGCCAGTTCGAAATTTAAATTAAACCTTTGATATCAGTATCTATGAAAGACGTCGTGTTTAAATTACACGACAGATATGAGTTTAGTATGCAATTTATTCAGTCGCTAAACCACGACAGATACGGGTTTTCATACAACTTTTGTCGAACGCACGAGTACAGCAATTCCAGTTTATCCTAAAGAAGTTTTTCAAAATAATGCAAAAGAATGAAAGTGTCTCTTACTAGTATAGTCAACTAGTCAACAGAATTTCCGCGAATGAATGGATTTTCGTCACTCGAAAAAAAAACCATTTTTATTAATACATTTGCTCAAAAGGTTGACATTTCCATGTATGTTTAGCGTGCGCAAAGCTATTCTTTTCCGCACTAGTGCTTTTGTGTTTTCCTCCTACGCAGCACCGGAGCGGGCGCACCAGGAGCGCATAAACACGAACACGGCATGCAAACACGGAGCGTGCAAACACGTAAAACCAATATTTTTTTTTCGTATTAAAAAAGGTCGTTCAATGCACGTGCGGAATTGTCATTTTTACTCGTCCTTATATTTGACCCTCGCCTTCGGCTTGGGTCAACAAACCGGGACTCGTAAAGAAATGACAAACTTTCCGCACTTATATTGAAATGTACTATTTCTTTCACCTAGCCCCCTGCGCAATACCGTCCGAAAAGAAACTTGGTTTCAAAATGAGGTATGAATAATAGTAGGTATATTTAACAAGTCAATGTAATGTGTAGATACTCGAATGCAATCTATCCCAAAATAGCAAGCAAAATGAAAGCCTAAATAACTTAAGTATTACTTACTTGAATAGCTGCGGGTGGCGCTGGCACACCAGAGACCTGTGGGATTTTGTCTTCTACAAAAGCGCCTGCAGCATTGATCCTCTTGCGCCGCCCTCGTCTCTGTAGTTCCACATTTGAAGCCAGCAGTAGCACCGCCATACATGTTAGTAAAATTTTCATTCTTGCGTCCTAGTTCCTGATTCAAGTAATTAATAATAAAACACCAGACGTAGAGATTCTGTACGATTTCGCATTGTGAAGTCAACGTCTCCTGAGGATGTCCCGGTGTCGGGACGAAACGTACGTCGAAGAAATTAGTGTTGGAAAATTGTGTGTGGTGTTTCATGTGGGCAGTGTTCCTGCATATTTTTTCTTTGACGACCGAATGGCGTTGTGGTAGCGAACCTGCCGTCTGCGCCGGAGGTCGTGGGTTCGATTCCCACTACTGGTAAATGTTTGTGTGATGAGCATGAATGTTTTCCAGTGTCTGGGTGTTTTTCAATATATTATATTCATGTATTTAAGTATGTATGTATATTTAACAGTGATCTAGCACCCATAACACAAGCTGTCGCTTACTTTGGGGCTAGATTGCGATGTGTAAAAAAATGCCCCGTATAGGTTTATTGTACCTACCATACAGAATCTTTTCAAGAAGCGGATTATAGCAAACAAGTTAGTCTTTCCTACTAATTATGGATTTCCACCTGCTTCCATTCAATAATTACATATATTTAACCGGTTTAACTGACTGAAACTATGAGACGAAGAAGGACAAAAATTATAGCTGTTATATAAATGTTACATTAAAATACCTTAGATATAGGTAATTTATAACAAATACGATGGTAAGACAAGTCGCTGACTTCCATGATTGATTTTTAATTATTACTAAAAATTGCTTTCACATTTAAATGACCACCACAATCAAACACTTACCTACTTACTTAAGACGCCGTGTTGAAAATGAAACTGCATTTATTTTCACACATTTTATACCATAAACTTAATCTAATTGCCTGAAGAAATAATGGTTATGTTAATTTTTAGGGTTCCGTACATCGATAGGAAAAACGGACACGTTATAGGAAAACTTTGTTGTCCGCCTGTCTTTCATGCGTTCAAATTCATCCAAATTATTTGTGATTTTTCGCAACTTGTGAGCCTGTAAGACAATACAGTTTTATGGCAGTAAACTATGGAAGTAAACTATATCATCTTTACGTGTTATATTAAAATCTTTGCTTGAAATTGCCCAAGATTTGCGAGTTACTCACTTTGAACTCGATACTCTGACTATACTTTCTTAAAATGGACATTTTTAAGCTATTGATACATAATTTAAGATTTTGATACAAACATGTAAAGATGATATCGCCATTCCAGCAATTTTCGAAAAGCCTATTGTATCTTATTAACGAATAAATTGCAAAAAACTTCGACAATTTTGAATTTTGTTGATTTTGCCTTAAATAGGTACCAAACACAGGGCAGAAAACTATGCATTTGTAATGAAATTATAAAAAATAGTCTCAATGTAAATTAACAATATATGTACCTGCTTACTAAAGTTTACGGAACCCTTGGTGGGCGAGACTGAGTCGCACTTGTCCAACTTTATATATCTGTCAAATTGTTGTCAATATGTAAAACATTTGTTATGCAAATTTTCGCTATGAACAGAATGTTTGTTCCTAACGTCGTTTTGAAAGTTTTGATGTTTGACGCTTTGAAATAAATAAGATGATATCGATCCACGAAGACGCGCCCCACTCTGTCAAAATCGCTTAAGTTACACGAAATTCGTATAGAGTTTGACAGAGTGGGGCGCCTCATCGTGGATTGAAATATCTATTTCGAGCCGATTGCTTGGAATAGTAGTTTATGTAACGGTTACATAATGTGATACACAACATATTACACTCGTGTGATACTATTAAAAAACTCGCCTGCGGCTCGTTTTTAAACTCACACTCGTGTTTTAATATCTAATTATGTAGAGTTTCATACACTACTTTATCTACGCTCAAATTATTATCATAAATCCAAACCATAAAATCTTGCTAACGTTTGTCGTAAATCATTGCAACTACTGAGATGTCAGGTGGAGTGAAATTTTCTTTAGTAGATTTTACTGCTAGACATTTTTCAGCGCAAAGTTTTGACTAAGTAACAAAAAAAATTGGTTGTCTGTAAAGTCGGTTTACGGACGATAGATTTACGAGATAACGTCATAATCGTAATCGTTATTGTAATCGTAATCGTAATCATAATCATAATCACAGGCCCAGGTGGAACGTTACGCGAAACGTTAGACATTGTGTTGTTGTCTATGGTCAATCATGGCCCATCCATACTCTCAGCAATGATTACCAACTATATGTTGTCTGTGGATTCACTTAAAAAAGTATTACATAAAAAATATTACCCCACATACAAATACAGGAACCCAGAGCCGTGTATCGTTATGGAAATTAAACAACTTTCTTTAAATATTTCCATAGTAGAGCGATGTTATTATGAATAACTTTTTAATAATTATAGAAGTCTGTGGATAAAGTAGGTCATTATGTGACAAATTTTGATTTTATAATTCGAACTTTAAGCAATGAGCGTAGATAAAATATCTTCTTAAATCCACCGAAGTTTATAATAAAACGAGTAAGTATCTATGTAGGTGTTTGTATTAGTCGACTCTATACCTACTCGTTGTCAATTTTGGTTTTTGCTTTATTTCAAAATCTGATTTTACTTACTGACTTTCCACTTTCGGGGCTATGACGCGGGACCAAAGACTTATAAATAACTGTACTGTGATAAAGTCTGTGGACGGGACTCGTACAAAAATCACAAATCTCTGCTGTGTGGTCTGTGTCACAAACTTTCCGCACTTATATCGAAATCTACTTTACCGAGTTAAAGTTATCTTATATACCTATCACTTGCCTTGCTTTACATGACGTCACGTATTTCGTCATATTTTTTATATCAAACCTCATACAAATGTATTGCAGTTAGTGCTGACTAAAATTAAACCACTTATATCGGCGAAGCATCGCAGGTAATCATAGCAACGCTGCCATCAATTTTTATTTTTTGTACGATGCAAGATTTGTAAAATATGCATTCTATATATAGACATAATATTATATCCTGGATAGGGCGAACAGGGTGAAAAAATGTCGCCAATATATCGGTGCCAAAAATACCAACAGTGTTAGGCCACACTGTAGTTCGCTCAGCGGCCACCTATAATAGAATTCACCTGCATTATAGAGTTTAAACTCAAATTCAAAATATCTTTATTTCACATAGGCCTAACGTACAGGCTCTTGTAAAGCGTCAATACTATATCTATCGCTATGGTAATAACTACAAGTCGACTTAAAACTAAGTTTACGAGGGTTCAAACGCGCCCTGCACTGAGAAGAAGCCCACAACAAACTCAGCCGGGTTTTGTTTTCTGTTCATCACCACTTCACAAAGGCTCTTAAAAACTAAATGAGCTAGTATAATTACAGCAGTTAATTCACTGCCAAGGATTTAATTCATGTAAATAATCCTTATTATTATAGTAAGCTTTATTCATAAGCTTTCGTTTCACAGCCACTATGAACTTATTGAGGGATAAGTTTAATATTAGGAAGTTTGTTATAAAAGCGAATCATTTATATTCTCTAATCTCGTTATATGCACTCTTAGACCATTTACGCGCTTTTTTTAACAATAATATTAACGTTTTTATGCACATATATCAAATTATTAAATATGTACTGTGCATGCACCGTCATTATATTAAATTCTATGAATTTGTCGTAAATGGTCTAAGTATGCACTATTAAGTTTGTTTTTGCTACTGAGGTTGATACCATGGAGATCGCTTTTTTAACAAAATTATTAATGTTTTTATGCACATAATATATCAAATTATTAAAATATGTACTGTGCATGCACCGTCATTAGATTAAATTCTATGAATTTATCTCTTAAAGACTCTTTCGGGCCCATTTCTTTCCAAATGGCACGAACAGCCTTCTTCTGCAGCACGAAAATAGCATCAATGTTAGCAGCATTACCCCATAGCCAGAGACCATAGGACATAATGCTGTGAAAATAACTAAAATATACCAGTCGAGCAGTCTGGACGTCTGTCAGCTGCCTAATTTTTTTAACTGCGTACGCAGTAGAACTAAGCCTGTTCGATAATAGTTTCTACATTTCAATATAAGTGCGAAAGTATGTCATTTCTTTACGAGTCTCAGTTTATTCACACAAGCCGTAGGCGCGTGTCAACAATAGAGACGAGTGGAAATGACAATTCCGCACGTGCATTGAACGACATTTTTTAACACATTTGCGAAAATACCTATAGTAATGCAGCTACATCATACATGTTTGTCCGAAGAGAGTTAACCAAGTGCGTTCGATGTGTTCCACTCGACAATTCCAACAGGACACTCTCACACCATAGAAATTATAAAAACTTAAAGTGGCCCGTGCCAGAAATAGAAACCGGGACCTTTTAAATTAGAACGTGCTCCAATGCGATTTTATTATTTTAAAGAATTAATGCGAATTAAAGCGCACTGATTTCCTGGTAATCATGGATTTTCCCTGGACAAAAAATTGCTTGTCACTCTCCGCACTTCAACTATGATTGTGAAAGAAGTGCCACTGTCGTTTAACCACTGAGTTCCTATGGCCATGTTCCAGCTCCATCATCAGACTCTGGTAACCTGGACCAAAGTACTCATCAAGACATATCAAACGAGCCCAAACTCGATGAGGTTGTCTCGTTTATCTTCTATGTTCTTATGACTACCATTTGGTTTCATCATCAGATCAGCTCTATGTAATAATAATTTTGCACTGTCATCCAATTTTTACATGCATGTTTTCAGCTCAATCCGTAACCGGGAAGTGGATCAAATTTTACTTGCTAGATTTGATTACAGACAAATAAATAAGTAAACATCCAGGCAGGTGAAATTAAATAAAATCTTGTAAAAATGACGTTAATCTGTTGCTCCGATGCCATGTGGGGTTAGTACAGGTTTTTGTACAAATTTCGAGTAGACTCGCACCGCACAAACGAGTCGAATGCCTCCATACATTTAAAACCAGCGCCATCTATTGACAGCCGCATGTCAGTGACTGACAATCTTTTATGCTCTTCAAGACCCACTGGCCACAAGCCAGGACGACGAGGCCTTAGCCCCTTACCGGGGCTAGAAGAGCGACACCAAGGGCGCGCTGCGCCTCTGCGACACATCGCACGGGAAAGGCAGCAAGCCTCGAGGCCTGCAACCCCGAAGGGACTCGCTCGCTGCGGAGAAGACCACCTGTCTCGATGTTTACTCCACTGTAGCGTGATTGGAGGACAAACAAAAAATTCAATCAAATATTACTAATGTTTACCGTTTTATTAAAGACAAAAAAACCATTTTATATTTCAGTTGCGTTTAATAATCTAGAAGTAAAGCTTTTGGCGCAGTAACCTGTGGATACGGAACCCTAACAACATTTTACTTGGATACTCCACAATATTGATCACAATATTCTGCACAAACTTCTTCCCTCTTGTTGGGGCACAGAGCCATGTAGTAGTTCCCAGCCACCAGGGTCAAGCCGTACTCCAACGTGAAATCTTCCAACGGGAATCCCATCCGGGCGAATTGGTATCTAGAAATTATTAAAACAATATTATGATATAACAAAATAATCTTCTACTATATAAAAATAAGTCGGGTTTTCCTCCCTGACGCTATAACTCCAGAACGCACGAACCGATTTTCACGGTTTTGCATTCGTTGAAAGGTCTCGGGCTCCGTGAGGCTTATAGCAAAGAAAAACGAAGCCATCTGGTGGCGAAACGGAGTTCGCCGGGTTTGCTAGTACTTAGTATTTTATCACGAGATTTTGGAAACCGATTTTAAGCTGGTGTTTTCTATCTAATCAGTAATGTATTAGGTACTATATCGACAAATGAGACCCAAAAAGAATAGTACGTACCTTAAGATACAGAAGCTTCGCTCCGTAAGATTATTTAAATGTAAAATAGTAACTCTAGCGCTGACACATTTAAGTTTTAATTCAGTTCGCAGCAACGCTATAAACCTGCCTACGTCGTTATTATATAGTTAAATATGGTTAAAAATAAACATTGTGCTCTCTTTCTATTGCGTTACATTATCGCCCGCGCCTGATCGTTGGAGCTCCGATGTACGTCAGAAATGACGTCATTCATTTTGATGGATGATGCGCGCAGTGCAGTGCGTCGTATGTCATACTTTGCAAAGTTATGGCACTGCATCTGACATAGGCAAGAGTATCACTTAAGCTATTGTTTTTGACGTGACAACGTCTTATAAATCGATAGAGCCGGTTGTACGCACGAAAAAACATGACTCATCCGGCGTTACCTCGCTCATGCGGCGTTACCGGCGTTACCTCGCGAGCGCGGAACGAGCGACAATGAAGACGTTGTCACGTTCAACTATCGTCAGTAAACCGACTTTACTGGCAACCAATTTTTTGACGTGACAACGTCTTATAATTCGATAGAGCCGGTTGCACGCACGAAAAAACATGACTCATCCGGCGTTACCTCGCTCATGCGGCGTTACCGGCGTTACCTTGCGAGCGCGGAACGAGCGACAAAGAAGACGTTGTCACGTTCAACTATCGTCAGTAAACCGACTTTACAGACAACCAATTTTTTTATTGAAGATAGCCATGCGCTTGACGACAATGATTGCTGACGGAAAGCAATGATGAGGTCTAGCTTGATGCCTATTCACTCTTCTCTTGCACCTACTTTACTGGGAACACGGAGCTGGAAGGTCGTTTCACACCTAAGCGGTTCGTATCAGAAACTCCTTTTTCCTATGAAGTAAGGTCTTAATCGTATCAGAAACGTGGAAGATAAACGTTTCGTTCGAGTTTGCTGAACATTAACTAAATCAGGATGCCACTTCTCTCGGCGTCTTGCGGTCCACTAGATCTGACATAGGCAACCGCACCACTTAACATCAGGTGACTTAACATCAGGTGACTTGACATCATGTGACTTGACATCATGTGACTTAACATCAGCGGGGCTAGACAAAGTCACAAGCGTTTGGCGTTAACGCTAGTCGACAAAAATGTATGGACAAAACAAATGACTGTATAGAAAAACCACGATAATAATTACTAAACACGCTGTGTTTGATACTGTCGGCTGTCAATTGTCAAGCGAAGTACGCTAAAGTTATCTACAAGGTCCGCGAGAACGCCAGCGAGCGTTCAAGTTAGCGTAGTTAATTATTCAAACACAGCGTGTTTAGTTATTATTGTCGTGGTTTTTCTACAGTCATTTGTTTTTTTCCATACATTTTTGTCGACTAGCGTTAACGCCAAACGCTTCTGACTTTGTCTAGCCCCGCAGGTTATTTGTGTCATCATTCTTTGGTATAAACAAAGAACTTACTCATTAAAACACTCGTTGGTAATGTCGATTTTTGTAACTTGTAAGTACAGCAAGATCACAATGCGATGGTTGCAGCTTTCCCCGGGGCAGGATGAGGGTGGGGGGGTGGCCGCGATGGGCTCCACTGCAATGTCCGCCGAGTTTATGTCCGAATTCCGTATGTTCGAATACATCCCCACGAGCCACGGCGACATGTATCGCTTGCAAGGGTATGGAGCGTCCATGTCTGTAAAGAAATAGTTCTTAGTTTATTTAAAAATGCCTGAAACAGTGCATCCTGCATCCTGAACGCTGAGATGTGGACGTTGACAATCGCCCTGCGGGGCTAGATAAAGTCACAAGCGTTTGGCGTTAACGCTAGTCGAAAAAAATGTATGGACAAAACAAATGACTGTAGAAAAACCACGACAATAATTAACTAAACACGCTGTGTTTGATACTGTCGGCTGTAAATTGTCAAGCGAAGTACGCTAAAATTATCTACAAGGTTCGCGAGAACGCCAGCGAGCGTTCAAGTTAGCGTAGTTAATTATTCAAGTAAGCGTAGTTAATTATTCAAACACAGCGTGTTTAGTAATTATTATCGTGGTTTTTCTACAGTCATTTGTTTTGTCCATACATTTTTGTCGACTAGCGTTAACGCCAAACGCTTAAAGAGCGTTCATGCGGCACGTTGTCAATCGTGTTTCGCTCCATACTAAAAACGGAATTCGTTCCCACTGACGCAATTTTGCGCGGAAAATGGTATTACAAAAAAAATTATAGTAAAATAAATATACAACTTATCAAAATAGTAAATAACCAGTGACATTGAATATTAATTGAATTAAATTACTTTAATCCAGAAATAACAAAATGTCTTGGATTTTATCCTAAAATAATACGTTTAATTTATCGAAAAATGCTAAAAATGACACTTTTCGGTTTATGGTTTTTGAATGAAAATCTAGGAAAATCGTGTTTTTTTTTTGAGACACTTTTTAGTAAATGTTATTAATTTTCTAAATATGTCATTGTTATAAGTTTGTGTTAAGAAACATGGCAAATATCTTGCATCTGCGTAGAGCGTCGACCGCTATTTTAGCAAACAGCCTTTACAAAAACTGTTCTAGTGAGAAAGTTATACACATATTTTAAAATATTTTTGAGACAATTTCTAGATTATGAAATGCCAAATAATATGAATTCAATTATCTAATCTATAATTGAACACATAACTATTTTATGTTCCTTCGGAAATCGTAAATTTTGACTCAAGCATAATACTAACGCATGAACCGCCTTAAGTCACATTGTCTAGGCCTGCTGATCCACTAGTTGAAAGTCGCCCAGCGGGCTATGGAGAAGGCTGTGTTGGGAGATTACCGAAAGGATAAAATCGGAAAGGAGGAGAAAAGGCTAAGGTAACTGCCATAGCCCAAATTATTAGCAAGCTGAAATGGCACTAGGCAGGTCGCGCTTTTCGTGCGATGGCCGTTGGAGCCGGAAATTCCTAAAGTGGACTCCGCGTTCAAGACTTCAAGTATACGTATAAGTAAGATACGTGTTAATAAAATTTATAGGGATAGAATCCTAATTGTGTAAAACACCATACTAAAAAGGTATAAGTGAAAAAAGGCAAGGTGTCGTCTTTCAAAGCTCTTTTATGTTCAAAGATCAAAACTGAAATGATGGGCCTTTGAAATCAGATTTAAACTGAAATGTTTCTTGATAAAGATGGCACCACAGTTCTGCTTAAGAACAGCCACGATAGCTCGGGCCTCATTCGTGGATTTTCCCGGCATCAATAGTGTTTCCGTTCTCCTTCCCGCTCTCGTTCATAACCTTTATACCTACTTACAAAGTAATTTACCTATATATTTCAACAGCGAGTTTTGGATTTTTCGAAATCCCACGGGAACTATGTCACTATGTCCTTCCCCAAGCTCTTGTCTATCTATGTACCAAAAGCTTAGGCATGAAAGCGTAACAGACAGATGGAAAGTTACTTTCGCATTTATAATATTAAAAAGAACTTACCGATCATCATCATAGTATACATGCAGTCAGGAGAGCTGTAATGTCCAAAAGAAGTAACATTGGTCGTCTCTGGGGGATATATGATGTTCCCGTAGTTCACTGTTATGTTGAAGTTAAATACTAACTGCAATAACAATAAATAGCATTTAGACTATTACAACTACTACTATTACTTCACTAATCAGCCATGCGAAATAGGTATAGCCCACTATGATCTCTATTATATTATATAGATCTCAGACTGTCAACGTGTGAAGAAACTTGATTTTCGCCATTTTGGCGCTGATTGTGGCGTAACCTGCCGTGAGCGTTCATGGAACTAAAATAAAATGACACTCAAAGCGACGGACGGCTATTGGAGAAAGTCTCACCATAAGGGTTTTTTACCAAAATGGTATAGACCCTCAAAACAGTAGAATTGAGAAACTCTTCCTTTTATGTAGTTTTTGACGACCTCCTTGGCGCAGTGGCGGCGCGCTCGGATTCGAGTGGAAGGTCGCGGGTTCGATTCCCGCCACGGGCCACTTTGGGATTTTATAATTTCTAAATTGGCTCAGGTCTGGTCTGGTGGAAGGCTTCGGCCGTGGCTAGTTACCACCCTACCAGCAAAGACGCACCGCCAAGCGATTTAGCGTTCCGGTGCGATGCTTGTAGAAACCGCTGGGGTAAATTTAATCACTTACCATCAGGTGAGATCGCAGTCAAGTACTAACTTGTACTTATAGAATAATAATAAAAAAGTCTGTTGAAAATGATAAGTATATAGAGACTTATGGTAAGGGATAACGGATCCCATTGCCCACATACGTAGTGAACACGGTTTAAGTATCGACCTTAGGCCACCGAAAAGAAACCTCAGGATATGGGTATCCGAACGATTTACGTAAACCTTTTTCGTACAATCAAACAGTAGTATCCGTCAAAATTATATAGGTGACTGCTGAGCAAACTACAGCGTGGCCTCACGGTGGCAAAACAAGCATTTTTGGCACCGATAAACTGGCGACATTTTTTCGCGCCCTGTCCGGTGTCTATTCCTTGGGCACTCGAATCTGGGGACACGGTAGAGTCCCCGCCAGACGAGTCAAGCGAAGCGCGAGGGCACTACCTATCTTTTCTCGAATCTAGCAACATTTTACATGAAAATGTTTTTGTTGGGATCATACTTACTTGAAGAGCCTCTAACGGAGTCTCTGGAATGCACAGTTCTTTCATTATATTAGCGATTTTGAATTTCTCTATAGGGTTGACCTTCTGTCGCTTTACTTGTCTTGCCAACTCCACATTTGCAGCAAGCAGCAGCACCGCCATACATGTTAGTAAGAATTTCATTGTTTACTCGAATGACCTGATTCAAAAGGCACTGAAAAATAAAAATCTAAGTTAAGACTCGTTCGACGTTAAGCAGCTTTGCTTTGCAGCCTTCCCGGTAGATTTTTTCATACAAACGCTCGTACGCGATTATGACGTTTTAACAAACTTTTCTTGTAATATTTTTAACAAGTAGGTACCTTGCACACTATATCTAGGTTTGTATAGAAACAAAAATTAAAGTTTATTAGCAACAAATTCAGTAGGTACCAGCCTCTAAAAATCTGCATTCTTGCTGAAATTTTACATAAACTTTGGTCGTTTCGGTCAGCTCATATATTGTTAAAAAAAAAACAATTCTATAGAAACCTTGTACAACTTATAAAGATTCGAAATAACAAACATTATTTACAAACACTTGTAAGGCTTTTTCAAAATCACGTATTTCCTGGAACAAGTTTCATGAAATTGCCGCGTTATTTTTTAAAACATTTTTCCAAATCGGTTCAGGCGTCTTCAAGTAATCGGGGAAAATACATTTAAAAAAGATTCCAACGAATTGTAAACCTCCTCCTTTTTTTGAAGTGTTCTTTCTCATCGATTAAAACAGATAAATTCATATGGCAGTCGGGGGACCTCTTAGAATAGAAGGTGCAGTTCCACAGAAAGGCCCCCTTCACTTTGTAAATACGCATATCAAGTAAAATAACTTGTTTTTTACTTTTTTGTTCGTTTAATAACAGGGCAGTCGTGTTATTTAATTTTTTTTTTTACTTTTTGCTCGGAGTCTCATGTAAGTTAAGCTTTAAGTTTCTTTGCGGCGGCCCTGCCCGGACCATCCAAGTATAACGAATACGTGGTAGACCACGTCTAAGACCAAAGAGTGTGCTTTCTAGATTGTTATATGGTCATCAGGTCAGGATCTGATCATGGGATCTTGGAGAAATCGAGGGAAATCTTACTTTTGAACTGATTTGGTTTTTTTTACAGTGACTAGTGCATTTGCTTGCAGATGCTGACTTGATGGTAATAGTCGTGAACTCGGGGAAATTGAGGGAACTCTTCAGTTGCAATAAGCACACTTTCAGCGATTTGGGTATTTTTTACAGTGACTTGTGCAATTTTAACCGAATTAATAAAGGTGGTTCTAAATTCATCGAAATTTAATTTATAGGTTCTCGTCTCTTGGAAGTATAAAAACTCAAGTCTCTACTCAATTCAAGCTAGAGAGGTGCTTTTCACCTAAAAAATAAAAAAGAAAGTTCTTTTTAAACCCGTCTCCAAATGCCAAAGAGTGAAATAATATTTTACGTGAAATTAATTTTAGTTTGAAATTATTTTTTTAACCGACTTCAAAAAAAGGAGGAGGTTCTCAATTCGTCGGAATCTTTTTTTTTTTTTTTTTTTTTTTTTTTTTATGTATGTTCCCCGATTACTCGAAGATGCGTGGACCAATTTAGAAAATTCTTTTTTTGTTTGAAAGGGTATAGTTCACAGATGGTCCCATTGTCACCAAATCAGGATCTGATGATGGGATCCTGGAGAAATCGAGGGAACTCTTCAAATTTTATAAGCACACTTGAAGTGATTTGGGTATTGTTTAAAAGAGTAATTTTTTCCAGGTTTTATTATGGTCATCAGGTCGGGATCTGATGATGGGATCTTGGTAAAATCGAGGGAACTCTTCAAATTTTGCTAGTATACTTGAAGCGATTTAGGTATTTTTTATAGTTACTATTGCATTTCCTAGCAGTCATCAAGTAATGACTGTATTCATCAAGTCAGAATCTGATGATGGGATCTTGGAGAAATTGAGGGAACTCTTCAGATTTTAGAAGCATACTTCCAGCGATTTGGGCATTTTTTCCAATACCTTGCGCATTACTTGTTTTCCACTAAAAAGTAAAAAATAAAATGGAAAATTCTTTCCAAAAAACCAACTTCAAATGCCACTACAAAGAGTGAAATAATTTTTAATGTACACCAATTCGAAGTCGGGCAATTTTTCGTTCATTCACTAATAGTCCTCCGTATTGACGATAATTTTGTCGTTTCTTTGCACATTAAGTTTAATAATACGAAGGACTATTAATGATTGAACAAAACATTGCCCGACTTCGAATTGGTGTACATTAAAAATTATTTCACTCTTTGTAGTGGCATTTGAAGTTGGTTTTTTGGAAAGAATTTTCCATTTTATTTTATGTACCTACACTAATTCGAAGTCAGGCGATATCTATAATATCATCGTAGTTTTTTTTGCACATCGAGTATTGCGAAAAATGTAGATTACGAAGAAGGTATTATTGTTGAGCAAAGTTTTTATTAAAACCATCTAGGTAGATGCATAAATGTTATGCTCGCAAAACTCAATGCCATAAGCCTACGATGTAGGTCTATTTAGCCCCCTACATATTTGCCAAAAACTAGTTTCACGCGCCCAGATGTTACCCATCCATCTTTAGAAACACTATTTTCATCTCAACCGCTCGGAAAAGAGATCTTTAATGCCCAAAATGCGGGCGGGAAATGAAAACCCCAAAAGAATTTTCATTTCTCCCTAGGGCGAGAAAGAATTTGTATAGAATTGGCATTTCCAAATTCAAACATGACGTAAAACTCGTATTGCGTCTATTGTCTAGCTGAAGCTTGAGAAATGAGAATGTCTAAAGCTTTTTTTTAAAAAAAGGAGTCGAACGTAATTCGACCAGAGTTTGTATAGGTACATTAGTTTTTTGTTTTTACATTTTCTTAAAATATCAATAAAAATAATTACTCTTAGTTTTATTAAATAAAAAGGAAATATAATTAAATCCATGATATTTACTTATTGTTTATCTAATTTTTTTTTAATTTTCTATTATCCTTGGTTCTTTGAAATTGATATTTCTAAACGCATCCAAAAAAAGTAGAAAAAAAGTTTCTCAATTTTTTTTCTAATCGTGATAAATGATAATTATAATATATTGTATTTACTTTATTAATTACTGTTTTGTTTGAACTTTGAAATAAAGTGATTGATGATTTAAGGTGGATTTAAGTGAGTGAAGTTATTGCAGAGTTACCAAAAACAATTCATCTAAAATACTCGCAATGCTGATCCAAAGTGTTCTAGGAATTTTCCTCGCTGTGGTGATATCAAAAAATTTTGTGCGGCCGAAAATTTTTTTGGTCTCGTGTCTTTGAATGCCTCGCTCAGCTCAGGATTCTATTATACTATATACTCCTCGCTGCGCTCAGGGTTCAACCCTGGAATCCTTCGCCGCTCAGCATTCAATTTGACACTCGGCTCAAAAATCCATTTTGCGGCCTTGTATAAAAAATAACTATTAAATGTGCCTAATGGAGATCCATCAGGCAAAAGAAAGTTGGCGAAAATTATAATTACAGAAAAACAATAAAAAACTATTGAATTAGAATGTAACAAGGAAATGCTTACATGAGACTCGGTGTTGCCAGTGAAGATTGGTTGTTATGTTGTAATTCTCAAACATTTTATACCATGTTTTGTATCTTAATATTCTTGCAACCTATCAAATGCGGTTATGTTAATTTTTTTTCTATCACCCAAATTGTTGAAAAAACGTGAAATGTCTGATGGAAAATACCTGCATTTCTTTATTAGTTATCACATATTTTCTATATTCCATTAAATTGGCCCGAATGTTTGTTCATCATTGAATATAATTATTTCCTGCGCTGCATAAGACTTCATCCCGTTTTCCGCGAGACTGAAGTGAGTCTCTAAGATGCTTTTCATCACTCATACACGGAAAGTAGGTCTGAAGTTGCCTGAGAAGCGACACACGACATACCCGAGTGCATCCATAGACAAGAAGAAAGATAGACTTTATTCATAAAGTAAAGACAACTGATTCATAGACATTCATAGACAATCATAGACAATACTTGACTATTAAAAAGCTAAATGCATAGCCCGCCGGCTAGGCCAAAGAAAAAAAAAAGGCGGGAAAGTGGCAAGCGGCAATGCGATCCTAGTTTTGTTTAGGCTTCTGTTTAACAGTGATTTTTATTGACACAATTATTCAATTTTCTTTAGCTAATTTCTATTTTTATTTTGACTTTCCTTATATTCGTAATGAAAAGCACAGTGTAAACCTCGGGATAAAGACTTATTTAGTCCCTCGAACTATAGGCGCCCTCGCTACGCTCGGGCGCCAAACCCCGTCTCGGGACTAAATAAGTTACTTTCATCCCTAGGGTAACAATGTACTATTTCTATCTAACCACAGGTCGATGAAGTTTTTTTTTTACATTTTTTTACACTCTACAAGTAGACTGGTACTACTGGTAGACTACATCATCACTTATCACCTGGTGATAAGTGATGATGCAGCTGAAGATGTTATCGTACTATTTTGGAAAGGGTGAGAAAATCACCCCTAAAAGCATCGGGACACTAAATCGCTTGGCGGTGCGTCTTTGCTGGTAGCTAGCCACGGCCTAAGACTCCCAGCAGACGAAATGTTACCAATAAATATGCGCATATATGTAAGCGCTGACATCTTTATGTAGTTGCCATCCAACAAATACTTACACATGAAACGTTTTTTTTCCCACGTTTCTGATACGAACCGTTAAGGTGTGAAACGCCCTCCCAGCGTCTGTATTACCAGTCAAGTATAATCTGGATGCCCTAAAGAGAAGAATGAATAGACAAGTGCGCTCCAACCTCATAATTTTTTTATAAATAAATATATCAAGACATTTTATACATCGCAATCTGGCCCCAACGTAAGCGGTAGCTTGTGTTATGGGTACTAGACGACAGATAAATGTACATAATATTTGATATAGGTAAATACAATATATTGAAAAACATCCACATTGAAAATATTCATGTTTACACAAACATTTTCCAGTTGTGGCAATCGCACCCACGACCTTTGACGCAGACGGCAGAATCGCTACCGCTACGCATGAATTCGGACGCCTGACATGAATCAAATCCGTGGGCAGAGGCGGCGTAAGGCGTGGGCGACGTGGGCTACCGCACACGGCCTCGCGGTCCACGGGGCCTCGCGTCCGTAAAGCCCTTAGCCCGCGAACGCAAATACCTAGCTAGGTGAAACTCGTTGATAATTATTATTATTAAGTAATAGTCCAGTCAATTTAGACATTCGAAGTTACATAAATTCCCACCAAGCTAAAAATCGGTAAGATTGTTTAAAATATCATTAAAAATAAAATTTGAAAGTTCCCCATCATTCCCCTGTAAGGAAAAAATTTTATTCAAGGTCAAAGGTCATAAAAATTAGTAGTTTTTTGCGATTTTCAGCAAAACGGTAAGTTTTATCGTAAAAATACCTCAGACAAAAATTGTGGATCATAAAATTACCTACGAAAAATTATTAATATTTTTTTATCTACGAGCGGCTCAATCGCAAAATACCAGATTCGCAAAATACCAGATTCGCAAAACACCAGATTCGCAAAATACCAGATGCCTCACTTCGCTTAGCATATCGGTATATATTATGTTACGGCTAAAACCCGAAGCGCGGCTGCACCGGTTAGAACTAGGTGTAGCCACTTATTACTCTTGGTTAAACCTAGGTCTAGCCACAGTACGAGCCGATTGTTTCCGGGTAAAACTAGGTCTAGCCTTCATCATGCCGGCTACAACTAGGTCCAGTCATTCTATAAAACTAGGTCTATCCTAGGCGCAAGGACAAACCCGTACACCCGCGTTTGCCCTTGCGCTTTGAGTTTAGTACAATTTGGGGCTATCTATCTATTTCTATTATAAACCCTTACGATATTTTATATTATTTCTCTCCCCCTCACCCCCTCCAAGTTCCTGTCGACTTTATGACCACCCAGAAACAGACCATAGACAGGAACTTGGAGGGGGTGAGGGGAAAAGCGATAATATTAAATATTTATAGGTAATTAGGTTAAGGTTATTTTCCTTTTATGACCACCCAGTTCGCGGGGCTCCGTCGACAGGAACTTGGAGGGGGTGAGGGGGAGAGAAATAATATAAAATATCGTATTGTATAAATATCAAGAATTATTTTCTATTATACATTTAAAAAATTTTGTTAGTCACTGTACAAAATCTGGTATTTTGCGAATCTGGTATATTGCGAATCTGGTGTTTTGCGAATCTGGTATTTTGCGAATCTGGTATTTTGCGATTGAGCCTTTTGAGATATATACGATTCAAAATGTTGTAAAAGTTGTAATCGTCATAATATGCACACGTTTCCTCGGCACCTATGAGGTAGTGTACTTAGCGCGTTTTTTTAAACGTGGTTTCCCCAGTATTCCTATTCCACAGGTCAGTTTTGATCCTGTTTAATTTGAAACTATTGAAAAATAATAATTATTACCAGAGATTGAAAAGATAAAAGCAATTGAAGTTAAAAAAAGTAGTAAAATTTAATCGTCCGAGTCGTTCAAGTTTCAAATTCTTCTTCTTGATCTTCTTGTTCTTGTTCGTCTTGTTCTTCTTGTTCTTCTTCATCTTCATCCTGAGTGCATGTAAACTGCGTTAATAGGGATGTATCGCATGTTGCCTGGTTGGAATCAAACGGATCCTCTACTGTTGGTGATTCAATATTAGAGCACAACCGGCCTTGACAATGTGTACATGCCGGAGAACGGAACAGTCCGACTTTTTTGCAACCACATTTAGCACTGCATCCCTTTACGCAGTTGCAAAAAATCGAGTTCAGCAGTTTTTCCGGCGCGAAACGTGGTTTTTCCGGCGGTGGCGAGGAAACGTGTGCATATTATGACGATTACAACTTTAACAACTTTTTGAATCATTATATCTCAAAAACGGTGGCTCGTAAAAAAAAAAGTATTTTTATTTTTTTTGTAGATATATTTATGATCTACAATTTTTGTCTTAGGTATTTTTATGATAAAACTTACCGTTTTGCTGAAAATCGCGAAAAACTCATTTTCTTTACCTTTGACCTTGAATAATTTTTTTCCTTACAGGGGAAAGATGGAGAACTTTCAAATTTTGTTTTTAATAATATTTTAAACAATCTTACCGATTTTCAGCTTGGTAGGAATTTATGTAACCTTACTCTTATTTTTTGGTCTAATTTGACCGGAAAGAGCAATTGTTCAGCGCTAAGGTACCTGCCAAAGCAAGGTATCAAAAATTTCTATTATTAAATTCGTTTTCTTGCCACATCTATCTCAGAGGGCCTCGTAAAATGTATCTTGCCCACATAAAATTTAGGTCTTGCCCCGCCACTGTCCGTGGGGTTGAAGTAACTGCTGTAATTATACTAGCTCAATTAGTTTTTTAAGAGCCAATATGAAGTGGTGATAACAGAAAACAAAACGCGGCTGAGTTTGTTGTGGGCATCCTCTCAGTGCAGGGCGCGTAAGAACCCTAGTACCTGTCCTAAACTTAGCTTCGTCTTGTAGTTATCACCATACATATACGACAAATATCATATTGACGTTTTACAAGAGCCTGTACGTTAGGTCTATGTGAAATAAAGGTACCTACCTATTTTGATTTGATTTGATTATAGCTGAACCTACCAAACACCAGCGTATCTATGAACAAATTAAAAGCTTCATTGCCTTACTTAGAGCTTAGGCCATTGGCTAAATGGTACGAGTATGTTGTCCTTATTTTTATAACAATCGGTCGAGCGGTTCCGGGGAAGTTTGGTAACAAGAACTGGCAAGATAATTTTATATATTAGAGAAGGTGTTCTTTACATTATGTTTATTTATTAGTTCAATAAATATAGTAGTTACTAATGCAAAATGCATACCGTTGCATAGATAAGACTGTTTATGCAAACCACAGAGCAAGGAATAACTTTATGCAAACGATGTTAAAATAAATATCGCTGTACCTTTTTTAATTTAATTATATTATATAAATATATATACCGTGCTATAATTTATACTGTACTATTTTTACACGACTGCCAAAAAAAGGAGTGTAATGTTTTTAGGGTTCATGTATGTATGTATGTATGTATGTATGTATGTATGTATGTATGTATGTATGTGAGTTTCTTTATTCCACCATAACTTTTGAATGGCTGAACCGATTTGGACAAATGGGGTATCGTTAGAATCCTTACATTATTCCGGGTAACATAGGCTATATTTTTTTTGGAAAAAGTTAATATGGCGACCGTGAGGCGCCAATTTCAAAAGTGGAAATCAAAATGTTTTCTTCAATTATCACAATATGGGTATCAAAATGAAGGTATTAGAGAGTAGTAACCGAATATATATATATATATTTAAAAAAGTATAAAACAAAAATAAATAATTAAAAAATTAAAAAACACGACTGCCCTGTTTTAAAACGAACTAAAAAGTAAAAAACAAGTTATTTTAGTTTATCTGCATATTGACAAAGGGAAAAGTGGTCAAATTTCTCATTAATTAAAACAGATAAACTCATATTATGGCAGTCGGGGGACCTCTTAGAATAGAAGGTGTTCCTCAGAACGGTCGCCCGACTGCCATAATATGAGTTTATCTGTTTTAATCAATGAGAAATTTAACCACTTTTCCCTTTGTCAATATGCAGATGAACTAAAATAACTTGTTTTTTACTTTTTAGTTCGTTTTAAAACAGGGCAGTCGTGTTTTTTAATTTTTTAATTATTTATTTTTATTTCATTAATTACTATACTGTTCGTGCTGATTGGCCACTGACTGACTCATTGATCACCTCTCCTGAACAATTTTGTATGAAAGTTTTTTTTTCACCATTTATTTCGTATTTCGAGGGAAAAAAATCATTCAGAGGAAAAATACGGAGAGAGCTGATGATTGAGGATTTCGGAGACGGGTAAAGAGCATAGCCACGGTAATGAAGATAGGTGGGGGTGCTGGATCAAATGTCACTCGAAACGTCATCTAATTGGCAGTTAGCTGAAAAAAAAAAACAAAACGGCGGATTCAAAATGGCCGCCAAAAGAATTTCGCCGATATCTCGGAAAGTATAAAAGATGGAAGAACGGTTTCTTGACAAGAGGTGATCAGGACCCGAAGGTTTATTCGATGGATTGATATAGAAGAGACCAAAAATTGGAAAGCAAATAGGGGGGAAGACAGCCCGCGGTCCACATGTTGCACGCGCCTTACACGCCCTACTAGTTATATATCTATAGAAGGCCAATAATATGGAAGGTAGGCTTGCCACCCGTACTTTATTATAAAGTCGTATTAAGTACGTTATTTCAGGTAATTGTACTCTATACTTTATGTTTAATATTATACTGTTCCAGCCTACGCCTTCACAATACCAACTTTGTCACTGTTGTTAATTGCATTTAAATCGTGACAGGCGTATTACAATAATATGATGACATTGCATTTTGTAAACAGTCACTCGACTACCATGCTCGGGTGCACATTAAAACAATCTCACGGCTAAAATTGGAGTTTTATTTCGACCCAATTCGGCATACAGCCTAAACAATACAGATAGGTACCTACTGCATTTTGTTTAAGTAATTTCCATTTTTTCCCTACAGAACATGACGTTATCTCATTTTATTCAATAACGTCTTGTTCTACACAATAGCTCCAAAACAAGAATAGGACTGACTTTCGGTTAAATTTACTGAGTTTAAGTTTAGTTTTTTATACTACCTGTTAACTTCGAAGACCCTGGCTTTATAGCATACTTTTTTAAACCAATTTCTTATCCTTTATTTTGGAGCAATTTTTTGGGAGAAATTGTTATCCAATCGTGTTTCTGCTTTATAGGGAATTATTACTAAAGACCCAAAATACATAACATTGAAATTTGAAGTTATTTATTGTCTTTATAGTTTTTAAACTGCAGGTCACTAAAAACTAACGCCGTTAACAATATTTGTTTTTAGTTGAGCCTCGTAGTCGAACCTGGGAAGGGTAGTAATTACACTCCTTTTTTTTGGGCAGTCGTGTAAAAATACTAAGCCGATGTGTGTTTTAGTTGACTGTTTAAAACAAAGATACGTTAACACGTATGCTACTTTTTATCCCAGAAAATCCATGGCTTCCACGATATTTGTAAAAGCCCGAAATTCACGCTGGCGAAGCCGCTGGCAAAAGCTAGTCATTTAAATATTTCTCATTGGACAGAGATAGATAGCGACATTAAATTATGACGTCATCTGTCCCCATCAGAACCTACATACTGGCCAACGGACCAAAATAGACAGCCTGACATTTTGGACTTCTTTATTACTAAAGGCTTATCACGGCTTTTCCTAGGAGTAGAGACATGCCTGGACGGTTCATCTGACCATGTCCCTGTCTTTCTAACTGTCAGTACCACTGTCCTGAAATATGAAAACCCCCTAAGACTGTATAACCAACAGACAGACTGGGATGCTTTTCGAGAAATCCTCGAAGACAATCTGCAACTCCAAGTAGCCTTGAAGACTGAATTAGATATCGAAAATGCAGCTAAAGACTTAACTATGGCAATACAAGCAAGTTGCTGGAGGTGCACCCCTGAATCTGTAAACGTACCCCGACATAAAATTGTTCCATGGGAAATTAAGTCCAAAATTCTAGAAAAAAAGGCGTTTACGCAGAATATGGCATCAAAGTCGGCATCCAGATGATAAAGCTGCTTTCAATAGATCTATACGTGAGTTACACGACATGATTACTGCGGCAAATGATGCAACACATCAAATGCGCATTGAATCACTTTCCTCTACCAGAGTCTCAAATTATTCTTTGTGGAAAGAATTCAAAAACATCACAAGGCCTGTTATCCCTAAGCCACCCATAAAAGTTCCTGGTGGCAATTCCTGGGCGAGGACACAACAGGAAAAAGCGGATATCTTCGCATGGAACTTAGCAAAAATATTCACGCCGAATACCGCAGTACCAAATATATATAATAACAGCGTTATTATATATATTTGGTAATTATTGTCGTGGGTTTTCTACAGTCATTTGTTTTGTCCATACATTTTTGTCGACTAGCGACTAGCGTTAACGCCAAACGCTTAAGTGACATTGTCTAGCCCTGCTGAACAATGTATATTTACATTCCAATGGGAAAAAATATACAGAATAATAATAAAGAAAACTTACCAAACATCTGCTCATAGTCTTAGGACTGATCGCATGATACCAACAGAAAAAAAAAAAAATTATGACGTCACACCTCACGAATGTCATAGTAGCTTCGTGCGGCTTCATACAAATTTTCGTTTTGCGAGAAAGGGATAAAACTCCCACTCCAAAATTAAAATTCATGTACCTTTGTTAGGATTAAGTTACAAACATGCAATTTTACCATCAGGTAGCTAATACGATGAGGAATAATTTAAAGTAATAAAAAAGGTACATACACATTATGGGTGTTTAATTGAGAAATTTTACGATTATAGTAAAAATTGGTGAAAAAAAAAACAGAAATTTTGCTAAAACATGTTTATTTTCTATTCAGGGTATTTTTTTTTCCAGAATTTTCATTTTATGAGGATGGGTCATTACTTCCAATCATTAATAAGTTTGATTCATCGTGATAGATCATTTAGTTTAAAAGTTACACCGTTTTGTTTACACAAGGGTCATAGTAGTGAACAAAAATTTTAAAAATTCCAAAAAATATTTAAAATAATTTAAATACGTTTTTCGTCGATAAAATTAAGCATAGTTTCCCTCATTTCAATATGTGCACATTATGAAGACTCACACTGTATATGCACAGGTAAGCTGACGTCTCAATATTCCGAATTCAATCCTATTCTCATTATGAAAGTACTTAAATATAGTAGAAGAAAAGGGGATATCCCGGCTAGAACGTGCTATCCAACTATACTCTTGAAGTTGCTTAAAGCCGAGACGGCGTTTATACAGGAGGGGCTCCGGCAGTAGTATTCCTCGTAGATGGCCGGCACACTCACGATAAAGAAGTTGGCTCCGACTAACTTCAGACCGTACTCTTCAGCGATGGCGACCACATTGAACTTGTAGCGTTTCACGCCGTACCTGGGAAAGTAATTAAATTATAAATAAGTGAATAATAATAAATATATCAGGACATTACACACATCGGAATCTAGCCTCAAAGTAAGCGGTAGCTTTGTGTTATGGGTACTAGATTACTGATCCTATACCTAATTACCTACATAATATTTAATATACATAAATATAATATATAGAGAAACAGATACTGGAAAATATTCATGCTCATCACACAAAAATTGACCAGTAGTGGGAATCGAATCCACGACCTCCGACGCAGACGGCAGGTTTGCTACCGCTACGCCATTCGGTCGTCAAAAAACCATCTATCTAAAGGATCTAAATAGAAATATTTAATAATATTATGGCCAGTGGTTATACATATTATGGCCTTCGAGGAACCATATCTATTATATCTACATAGTATAATAGATATGGTTCCTCGAAGGCAGAAGGCGAAGGAAGAAGTAAAATTTAAAAATTACGAACTGTGAATTTGTTTTCAGATAAGTAATCAATACCTCACACTCGCTATTCCGACTTTTATACCTAATTTCAATATAAGTAGTGATATTCAATTAACTACATTTTTCAACATTTTTGCCACTAACATTAAATTAAGACTATAATTGTAAGGGTAGGCTAACAGGTGACGACAAACTTCTTAAGCATGAAGTGACGTAGTGGTACGGGAGCTAGCAACGTTTGAAAAGTAAGAATTTTAGGAGAGCTGATTTTGTGATATGTCGTCCTTCTTGCACTTTCGGTTAGAGTCTGGGCCATCTGGCTGCTGGTAGCCGTTGCGTTTATTAATGCGCAACCTACGTCTATCCGACTATCCAGGTGTTGCAGCTTACGCCTCCATAATGTTTATACCAATGTTGTCGAGGCTACTAATTGCCCTTAAATTATTTTAGGCGCACTTGTCCAATTTATGATGACGTTTCATATAAAAACATATAAATTAGGACAATTTATATGTTTAGGCATATAATGGTGCAAATGAAACACCAACAACACCAATGAAACAACAAAAATGAAACGTCATCATAAATGGTACAAGTGCGCCTATTAATTATTTAAGGCAATTAGTAGCCCCGACAACATTGGTATAAACATTTTGGAGGCGTAAGCTGCACAAAGGATGCGCACTAATAAACGCAACGGCTTCCGGCAGCCAGATGGCCCAGACTCTAACCGAAAGTGCAAGAAAGACGACATTTATGAAAAAATCAACTCTCCTGAAATTCTTTCTCGAAAACGTTGCTAGCTCCTATACCATAGTGGGGGCAAATTAGCGGACGCGACTTTCCTCCGACGCGCCCCGCATTTACCACCAAATGGATCTAGAATTGGGTATTTGACTCCAATTTTTTTATCACTTTATTATAAACTAGGATAAAAATTATGACGAACACTAATTGAATCGATCAAATAACAAAAAAGTTAGGAGCATTTAAATATTTTTGATTACACAGAGATAGCGACATTAAATTGTGACGTCACACCTCACGAATGCCATAATTCATGCAGCTTCATACAAATTTTCGTTTTGTGAGAAAGGTTTCGTTTTGTCTCCCAATCCAAAATTAAAATGCCTATTGTAACTTTCTAAATGTTTGTTGGATTTTAATTTTTTTTTTCAGCGTACGTATTTTTATCCTAGTTTGTAAAAAAGGAATAATTTTTATCAAATTCAAAAGTAGGAAACTACCCAATTCGCTTGTAAAATACCCAATCAAGGTCATATATCTAAGAAGTTTGCCGTGTACTGTATGGTAGGATACTTACCGACGACTCATCAAGGCGACAACATTGATGGTTTTTGTCTGCTCGTATACCACAAAGGTATAGCGATGGATCCCCGACCCCGGGTAAGGGGTGGGGGTGATGTACGAGGCGATGACCTCCCCCGACTTGAGTCCTGTCGCACCGTCGATGTTCGTTACGAACCAAACTAGGTAGTTTTTCAGTTCGGGGTACTGCGCTGAAGGAACGTCGGGGTCTGGAATTATTGTCGATAGGTTAACGCTAGGTTTAACGGTGTAGAAGCCGTATTTAAGCGATTTTGAATGAAGTTTTATGCAAAAACTATAAAGACAATTACTTTCAAACTTACACGTCATGTATTTTGAGTCTTTAATCTAAAATCGCTAAGAAGCAGAAACACGATTGGATAAAATTTTCTCGATAGAAAGTTCTCCCAAAAGTTGCTCCAAAATCTCAGTTTTTCGAGTTTTTATCGGACACTACATTGGATGTAATTGTAATTTTTGTTTTAAATAGTGTCGGTAATAATAATATCCAAAAACACTAAGAAACAGATTTTTGATAACCAGCTTAGTTTTTGAGTAATTAGGTAAAAGGTAGTTTTTCTGTTATATTCTTCCGCGACGCTGCATGTCGCACCTACCAAATCTCCGTGAGAGTGAGAAAAACACTGGGGTCTGATTGCGTAAGAAAAACGTATTGATCGTTATCGTATTCGTTTGCAAATTCTGCCCCCCAATCGGCTGTCGTAAATCCGCGAACCAATCAGCGGGCACCGATTACGATTACGATGAATACATTTTTCTTACACAATCCAGGGGCTGCTAAGTAAACTCGAGATATGGACATCCGAAAGATTTACGTAAACCTTTTTCGTTTAAGCAAACAGTAGCATCCCTCTGTTAAAATTGGGTATTACACTACTTTTCATAAAAAAATAAAGTCATTAATAAATTAGAGTCAAATACCCAATTCTGTAGATGGCCGCTGAGCGATCTTGGTGGCAAAACAAGCATTTTTGGCGACATTTTTTCGCGCCATCCGTTCTGTCCATGTATGTCTTTTGTACTGAGTCAATTTAGAAATTGAAATTCTAGTTTCTTGAAATATTCAAATTCTAGTCTTTAGTAAAATTATGCTTACCGAACATTATAACAGTGTACTTGACTCCAGGCTTAAAGTCGTATTCGATCCTCGGTGCGACCGACAGCCTGGTTTGCGAGATCACGTTTCCCAGACACACTTCAATGCTAGGGTAGTATACCTAAAAAAGTCATTTCGGTTCAAATGAAGAAAGTATTTTCTTACTTACAAAAGTCATTAACGGCAAAAACGGTTATTTAAGGGGCATTGGTACCATCCGGGCGCGAAAATTCAAATTTTATTTAGTTTTTTGCTAATATTGGGGCTAATCATTTACGAGAATTACTCGTTTGAAAAAACGTTTCGATAGACATTGGTGAAGCCCTATGGTCCCTCACTTTAGAAATAGAACGTATTAGGCTCAGACTACATTACCTAACTGTGGTATTGTTATGCACACCGCCCAAAATACCGTTTTTCCCATCATTATACTCCAAATAGTTAGTTAGTTCACAAACGGACCCAGACATATTACGATGATAATATGCGTGTAAAACAAAATTCTTGGACAACCACTATTTCGTGCCTTTACCCATTACATATTGAAACAAATAAAAACTCATTCAATTTACATTATTTGTGCGCACAGATTAGGTAGGCACCGAAGGTTCGTGTACATAGGTACATACAATATACATTGCAAGTTACGAGAAAGCTTTTAAAAATAAACAATCCCTTAATACCAACAGCCGTAGCCATATTGTGACTTAAGTATCTACTCTATTTCGACGTTTGCTTTTGGAAAGCTTTTTTTTTCGTTTGCTTAAATAGCCATATAATATAATTCTTAAATATTTAATTGAAAGGATGTATTCAACACTAGTTTGATGAGAGTTGAAGTCGGTGTTTTTGTTAATTAATTAACGTATATTATTGTTAAATTCCACAGTTGGGCAAAGCGTACTTACCCTCACTGCATTCTGAGGCACCTCGGGAAGAATATAGGGTACATAGTTAAATTCCTTAAAAGCCTCCTGAACGTTCTTGTTGCTCTGTACCGCTAACACCTCACTGCACTGCAGTGCCATTGCGACAGCAACGTAAGCCAGGGACCTCATTTTGTGTTGAGCCAATCAGTGCAAAGGAAATCTAAAAAAAAGGACCTCCTCATTATAATTCGCGAACGACAGGGCGGACGGCGGCAAAAAATGTCGATAGTTTACCGGTGCCATAATTGCTTGTTTTGCCACCAACATTAACGGTGTAGAAGCCGTATTTAAGCGATTTTGAATGAAGTTTTATTCAAAAACTATACAGACAATTACTTTCAAATTTACATGTCTTGTATATTTTGGGTCTTTAATCTAAAATCGCTAAGGAGCAGAAACACGATTGGATAAAATTTTCTGGATAGAAAGTTCTTCCAAAAGTTTCTCCAAAATCTCAGTTTTTCTAGTTTTTATCGACACTACATTGGATGTAATTGTAATTTTTGTTTTAGAGTGTCGGTAATCATAATATCCAAAAACGCTTAAAAACAGATTTTTGATAACTAGCTTAGTTTTTGAGTAATTAGGTAAAAGGTCGTTTTTCTGTTATATTCTTCCGCGACACTGCATGTCGCACCTACCAACGTATCCGTGAGAGTGAGGAAGACAAAAATAAATTCAATAAATCCCCTTAAGGCCACGCTGTAGTTCGCCACCCATAGAATTTTGACAGATGGCGCTACTGTTTGCTTGTACGAAAAAGTTCTACGTAAATTCTTCGGATGCCCATATCCTGAGTTTTCTTATCAGTGTTTAATATAGGTACTAGGTACTGAATGCGTGGGCGTGATCGAGTGACAAACATTCAAACTTAAAATCTTAAAATCTCAGAAATGCTCATTTACTTTATAATGGTTCCCAAAAGCTTTTTAGCGTATTTTTTATAAAAAAAAATGTAATGTCTTATTGTCTTATGTACGAATATAGTAATGTACTATTATTTTCGCAGAATTCATGGCCATATGCGTTAAAATTTCACGGACTAATTTGACCGACGACTTTAAAATAGGATATTAATAATTAGGTATTGTAACTTACTTGCTATTATTATAAAATAATAACTCTACCAAATAAGAAATAGCACCTGGATACTTCGGCGTGACTAATCTTCAGTTTTTTATGCCTATTTAAGTATTATATGAACCACATGTGACTTTTTATAATGCGGTTAACTAGAACAATGTCGATAATCGAGGCCTAAAATAAACTGAACTAATAAATTAAGTGATGTTACTTTATCAATGAAACAATTAAAAATTAAGAACACAAATACCTGTGTTGTTATTCTTTTGAGGGATCTGTACCTACCTGAGTAAGTTAGCACTCACAAAATATTTTCAAAACATGGTTTCATACCTACGTCAATTTTTCTTTTCGGCAAACCCTTGATATCAATATCGTACAAATAAAATTGGTCAAGTGCGAGTCGGGCTCGCGCACTGAGGATTCCGTACTATCAAGACCCATTCTGAATGAACCTACCTATTAAAGTAAAACAAATAACCCTGCTCATTGAATTCAAAAACGAGCAAAAAAATCACGTTTGTTGTATGGGAACCCCCGTTATATTTTTATTTGTATTTAACTATTTCAAATATCTGTGAATATTCAAAGTGGCTGCCTGTTGCCGTTATAATAATATATCATGCCATTGATATCGAACAAAAAATCACATTTGTGGTATAGGAAACCATTAAACATTTAACTTTTTATTTTATTCTGGGCACAATTCCATGCGGGCAAGACTTGTACCTACTTATAGTACCTAATAAGAATAAGCTAGTCATAAGTTTTATTGTAACTTTTTTATTTAAAAATAAATAGTTAAATAAAAATCAGCTGACCCGGCAAACGGTGTTTTGCCATAAGGCATATAAAAAAAATTACGACCTTCTCCCAAACCTACCGAACATACACAGAAAATTTCATGACAATCGGCAGAGCCGTTTCAGAGGAGTTTGGTAACAAAAATTGACACGAGAATTTTATATTACAGAGAGGATAAGCATTGCCATCCAACGTGGCAATGCTGCCAGCCTTCTGGGCAGTTTTCCAGTTGACACCAATTCGGAGGAATACTTTGACGCTTAAAATTCGTTTTTTTTTGTCACCCCTTTTGTGTTTTTAGAATTAGACTATATTATAATATGTTCTTAATTATAAAATAGATTTATATATATTACCGATGGCGTAGTATAAGAATCATTAGATATTATTATGTAAATTAATATGTACCTACTACAATATATGCAATAATAATGACCATTATTGCACAGATAATACTAACTTAAATTAAAAATTGGTTGTCTGTAAAGTCGGTTTACTGACGGTGAACGTGACAACTCTCGCTTGCACTTCAAGCCTTACATGAACGCCTCAGAGCGAGGTAACGCCACGGTAACGGTAAATGAGTCATGTTTTTTTGTGCGTGCAGCCGGCTCTATCGAATTATAAGACGTTGGCACGTCAAAAATTAAAACTAGTTATAAAATTAAACTATATCTAAATTAAAGTCTAAGTATAAAACTAAATATATATTATATGAATTAAAAACTAAAGAGTCCCTGATGGCAAGGTTCCGAAGATACTGGCAGCGTTCCCCCTTTGAATGGCTAGGCTAATTCTATGTCCGAGGTAGCTGCCAGCTCTTCGGTCTCCTGTGATGTCGACTAACCTTTTTGTAATTTCCTTAAAATTTTATAAAAAAGTTTTATAAATATATTATACTAGCTGATGCCCGCGACTTCGTCCACGTGGGATAAAAATTATTCTATCTTTTAAGTTGGCAGATATTCACGAAGTTTGAACTAAATCGGTTCAGTAGTTTAGGAGTCCATCGCGGACAAACATTGTGACACGAGATTTATATATATTAAAGAAGATAATATGTATAAAACTTTTTGACGTGACAACGTCTAATAAATCGATAGAGCCGGCGGCACGCACAAAAAAACATGACTCATCCGGCGTTACCGGCGTTACCTCGCTCTGAGGCGTTCCATGCAAGGCTTGAAGTGCAAGCGAGTTGTCACGTTCAACTATCGTCAGTAAACCGACTTTACAGACAACCAATTTTTTGACGTGACAACGTCTTATAAATCGATAGAGCCGGTTGCACGCACGAAAAAACATGACTCATCCGGCGTTACCGGCGTTACCTCGCTCATGCGGCGTTACCGGCGTTACCTCGCGAGCGCGGAACGAGCGACAAAGAAGACGTTGTCACGTTCAACTATCGTCAGTAAACCGACTTTACAGGCAACCAATTTTTTTATAAAATTTTACAAAATGTTACGTACCTATGAAATTGAATTATATAAAACGCTTACAGAGAAAATCCGTGGTTTACCTCTTCTACAATACGGAATCGTGTCTGACTTTCGTTTTGAGTCGCACTTGGATGGTTTTCGAAAATGTAGGTCTAGGGAAATACTAAAATAAAATAACCTTAGTAATTATCATCATATCGCTCTTAAGTACGTATATTTCTGATATTACTTAATTAATTAATTGGCATATTAATTATCGTTTATAACACACACCAATAACACATGATGTAGGTATATAAATTGGAGCTAGCGATAATTATTTATTTCGTTACTCTTACTAACTGATCAGTGGGTGCAGATTTCAAATTAAGAGCAAGTACTTAAACCTACAATAATTGGGTATTTGACTCCAATTTTTTAATAACACCATCAAATAACACAAGTTATAAGCATTTAAATATTTCATAGACAGAGATAGAGACATTGAATTGTGATGTCACACCTTAATAGTTTTCGTTTTGCTAGAAAGGGATAGAAGACCCTCTCTCTCACTTCAAAATTAAAATGCCTGTAACTTTGAAAGTCTTTATCGTATTTTTTTTTTTTTCAGTGTACCTACGTCATTATTTTTATCCTTGTTTATAATAAAGTACATAATAAATGTTATTTATTATTTGTACTGACTCAGTTATATAAATTCGAAAGTTGTGTAATATCCAATCATTTATAATACCTGTTACGTATTCTATAGAAATACTAGCTGATGCCCGCGACTTCGTCCACGTGGGATAAAAACTATTCTATATTTTAAGTTGGACCAAATGACAGATATTCACGAAGTTTGAACTAAATCGGTTCAGTAGTTTAGGAGTCCATCGCGGACAAACATTGTGACACGAGATTTATATAATATACTAGCTGACCCGGCCACGCGTTGCTGTGGCTAAAGTTTTTGTTATATTAATAAATTAAAATTGCGACTATAATTTGAGATTTAAACTATCCTATCTCTCAAGTTGGATCGAACTGCACATGGTGTGCGGATTTTATTATAATCGGTTCAGTAGTTTAGGAGTCCATCGCGGACAAACATCGTGACACGAGATTTATATATATTAAGATATATAATATTAAGAAGAATAAGATTTCGGAGAGTGTGATCAAGAACTATTTAATTTGGTAATTGTTTCCCCCATCACCTTTTTACCATTGAACTGCAAGACATCGTAGAGGCTTACACCCTACATAATTGACGTAGGTACCAAAGACACAAGTAACAAGCAGTTTGATCCCTCATTCCTGATACGCACTGCAATGATCCGGAATAACCTCCCAGACACTGTCTTTCCAACCACCTACAACTTGGACACCTTCAAATCAAAAGTGTACCTATAGGCCTTTCCTAGGCAAGCGCGTTCCACCTTTGACTGTATCATCACTTTCCATAGGGTGCGATCACATACAAGCGTTAGCCTATACGGTTAAAAAAACACAAGCTCACGCACGCACACAAACACACACACATACCCACATAAATGCGCGCTGCCGCTTGCGTCAGTTCTAATGTCCAAGTTATACCGTGTATTTATATACATTATACAGGGTTATATAAAAAATACCAAATCACTCTCAGCCTGCAGTTGTTTACATTAACACTAACAACTTTATTTTGTTCTAGAACTTTTCAAAATTCAATATGAATTTCTTCCATACAAAAAAAGTTATTTATGTAAAGTGACATTACACTGTTGCGGTTTCGTGCCGCGAGTTCACGCGCCTTTGCCACTTGCGATGTTTCTTTACAGAGTAGGAACAAGTAGAGTAAAATATTGAATATTTCTCAAAATATCGAGTAAAAAAAAAGTCGTGGAACAAAAATTGTTAGTTTTAATGTAAACAAATACAGGCCGGGAGCGATTTAGTATTTTTTAAATAACCTTGTTTTTCAGGTTTCATGTGACCATTTCCGTCAGTTACAAATTACAATGCACTTGTCAACGAGTGCAGTTCTGCTTCTCGTCGCCACTGGTGTCGCCGGCGCGAACAATAAAAACTCAAGGCTCGAGGAAGCGTTCAAGAGCTTTATGTTGGTCCCATTATTTTTTGACTACGTTCCGCAATATAAGGTCTCGGTAAGCATTTTTTATTTAATAAACAATTTACAAATTATGTAAGTACTTCAAATAAGTTACTATACTATTATTTTTAAATTCTAAGAGTAAGGGAGAAATGTTAATCAATATTTATAGCTTGTGGAGCAAATAAATGGCCTTTTAAACTTTGTATAGGAGGATCAAAAATAAAACGTTAAGCTGAGGGTTTATATTTTGGGATGCAAATACAGATTTATAATTACGAATTAAATGTAAACCAAAATTAAAAGAAAACATTTTCTCGTCATTTACAATATTGGTCGGGTTTTGTGCTTAGGATTTGAATTCCGTCTGTGGGACACTGACGGTTCTTTATCTGAAGTAATTTAAGGAATACGTATCTATCACGATCTATGAGGAATACAGAGTCCAAAAGCAAAAATGTTACTTAAAACACTCTAGCTGTCAGTTCCAAGTTCAAAGATTAGATCTCTTTTGTACGATAATTTGTTTTCCAGGTGCGGTTCTCTTCTGATATAGTGAACCTGGGTAACAAGATCCCCGCGTATTCAGCCTCTTTCCCGCCCTACATTTACTATGAGGCGGACCCCAAAACTTTGCACACTGTTATAATGACCGGTACGTATAAGGTCTTCTGAGGCCAAGTGCAAATAATCCAGCGTTAGAGACAAGAGCGCCAGAAAAAATCAATTTATAGGAGTCGACAGAGCGCGCCCTGAGAGAGCAACAAAAGCAAGAGCGCTCCTGCCCAATAACTGTGAGGTTTGGGCCATAGTAGGTGGAGGGTTGTCCCCTCCAGCGATGTCTGGAGCGTGCCATAAGGTGCTCTCTTTACGGGACGTTCCTTTCCCTTCTCTAGATGGGCTTTATATTCAAAGATTCATTCCACATTGGCCTAACTTACAACGTCTTACATGAAAGCAACTAAACAGATATTTCTTTTAGTTTCTGACATATGGAAGGCGAAGGCCGCCTTAACTCCATCAACTCACCGCGTTTCATCTTCCGCAGGAGTTGACGGGGACTCTGCAGGCGTACCCAAAAACAGCGAATTCCTCATAGCCCTTTTAGTGAACACGCCAGGAAACAATCTTGAGAAGAGCACCTACCTCACGCCCTACTACATCCCGAATCCACCCCCCGGCTCCGGCTACCACCGCATCGTCATCGTGGTATTCCAACAGACAAAGAAGATTGACACTACTACGCCATACATGCAGAAGTAAGTCTGGAGTCTGGTCATCGGACACTAAAAAATTCATAAATATATGGTCCCAAAAATTAATCCAAGCGTCTGACGACCAACGAGCTGGTACTTATTTAGTTCAACGACTAAGGTTAGCCATACAAAGAGGCAATAGCGCCAGCGTCTTGGTCCCCTTGGTCAACCATGCCCATAAATGATCTCTTGGACGGTGTATATTTTTCTGAATATTAAAATATAATCTTATTTTTTTTTAATCATTGCTGTTTAGTTCTGGGATTAATAAAAGATTACAACGAATTTTCAACCGACTTCAAAAAAGGAGGAGGTTCTCAATTCGACTGTATTTTTTTATGTTTGCTACCTCATAACTTTTGACTGGGTGAATCGATTTTGATGGTTCTTTTTTTAATAGAAAACTAACGCTTCCCGTGTTGAAATGTGAAATGACCATTTCAATATAGTCCAGTTCTGATAATGGTATCCATGAGAAAATCATATAAGTCTTAAATTTTTAATTGGAAATGATGTATTCAACAGTAATTTGATGAGAGTTTTAGACGGTTTTTTTGTTAATTAATTAACTTAATTAATAATTTCACAGCTTACACAGAAACAACACCCGCTTCTCCACAAGAAACTTCGCGGCAACATACGGACTCGAAAAACTACTCGGTGGCAACTTCTTCCTCATGCAGAAAACCATTTGTCCCGATGACCAAGAAATTGCGTATACGTGTAATTTATCTTGATCTTCGCGGGTGCTATTGGATCGAAATTTAAAAATGTATGATAATGACGTTTCAGATTGATAAAATAATAATGTTTTTACGAAAAAAATTAAACAACATTGAAAATAAATTATTCACAAATTCATGTACTCGTATAAAATATTGTGTACAAACTCAGTTGACCTATTTCTACCTGCAGTCCTAATGGAATGCGTTGCAGTCCCTGTGCTTACAATAAAACTGGAGATATCTTTAGACAAATGCAACTACAGACATCTACAGAAATTTCTCTATAATTACTGGCTCTGAATCAGACAGATAGAAAGTAAAAAGACTCCGGTATACTCGTATTATAATTTTTGTTTTGTTTCTTAAAAACTAACTAATCTATAACTATAAAAGGCTTTGTCCTGAGTGACTGACTGACAGACAAGCTACAGCCCAAACGGCTGAACGTAGGAACTTGAAATTTTCAGGGAAGATTCTTTGTGAACCCAAACCGCTCGCTAAGAAAGGATTTTTTGAAATTCTACCCCTAAGGGGGTTAAATAAGAGATTTAGGTTTGTATGAAAGTCCCTCATATTTCAAGTTAGATTCTTGAAAATTGGTATATAGACTTCCGGATAAAAATAAGAGAATGGGTGTCCCAGGGATTTTGGAAATTTTACCCCTAACTCTATAAAAAGGCGGTTGAAACTAGAAAACGTGTGGTCCCGGCTGGATGGCTTTTGGACAAGCTGCAGCCCAAACGGTTGAACGTAGAAACATGAAATTTTCAGGGAATACTCTTTAAACACCCTAGATGTGTACTAAGAAAGGATTTTTTGAAATTCTACCAGTAAGGGGGTTAAATAAGGAATTGAATTTTACATACATGGAAATCCGTCTATTTTCAATTTATGTTCATTAAAATCAATGAGTAGGCTTCTGGACAGAAATAACAAAGTTCCTCGATTTTTTATTTCCACCCCTACTAACGAGACTACCTCTTAGGGGGGTGAAATTGGGGTCCAAATATATTACGAAGAAATGCTCCTTCACGCCGCAGTTACTGATCGAAACTGGCTGAAATTTGAACAAGAGTTGAATTATATTCTGGATTAATAAATAGACTACTTTTTATCCCACAAAAATCTATGGTTTCCGCGAAATTTGTAAAAATATAAATACGCGAATAATAATTTCTGAATCGATTTGTCTGAAATTTGGAATGGAGGTAGATTATATCCCGGTTTAATACATAGGCTACCTTTGATCCCGAAAAAATCCATGATTTCCGCGGGATGTGTGAAAAACCAAAATTCCTGCGGGAGAAAAACTCCCGTACGCCGCAACTACTGCAACGATAAGGCTAAAATTTGAATTAGAGGTACATTATATCTAGCACTTAGGTTACTTTTTATCTCGGAAAATTACACGGTTTTTGCGGAATATTTGAAAAATCGAATTCCACGCCAGATTAAAATCGTTCACGCCGTAATTACTGAACCGACTTGACTGAAATTTAGAAAGGATATAGATTATATCCTGGGTTAATGAATAGGCTACTTTTTATCCCGAAAAAGTCAATGGTTTCCGCGAGATATGTGAAAAACCAAAATTCACGCGGGAGAAAAACTCTTTTACGCCGTAACTACTGAAGCGATTTGACAAAAATTTGGATCAGAGGTAAATTGTGTAATGATTTAGAACTAAGGTTACTTTTCATCCCGGAAAAATCTATGGTTTAACGGGATTTTTGAAAAATCGATTTCCACGCAGGAGAAAAATCCTTTACGCTGCGATTACTGAACCGACTTGGCTGAAATTTGGAATGGAGATAGATTACATCGTGCATCAATACATAGGCTACTTTTATCCCGGAAATATCCATAGATTCCGAGAAATATGGGAAAAACCGTAATTTTCGCGGTAGAAATACCTTTATGCTGAAACTACAGAAACGATTTAGTTGAAATATGGAGAGAAGATAGACGATATCCTGAATTATCATACAGCTTAACTTTTATTCTGGAAAATCCGTGTTTACCGGAAAATTGGTGTAAAAACGAAGTTCACGCGAGGGAAGTACTACTCCTCCGCGCCATAACTACGAGTACTGAACCGATTTGGCTGGAAATTTAAGTGGTGAAAGACTACTTGGATTAATACAAGGGCTACTATTTGTCCCGGAAATGATTGGCTGAAATTTGGAATGGAGATAGACGATATCCTATAATTACCACATAAGCTACTTTCTAGAAAGTACCTAAGTAAGTAGGTTAAGGTTGATAAGGAAATTTAGGTTTTTGAAAAATCTGAATCTCTGAGTTTGTGAAAAATCGAAATTACCGCGGGTGAAGCCGTGCGCAAAAGCTAGTATAATATATGCTGACTTTCTTGATCTTTCTAAAACATTTCATCTGGTGTGGTATGAAAAACTATGGATAATATTGTCGGATCTTAAATGTACAGGATAGGATGTTTCGTATGGTTCTCAGACAAACTGGTTGAGATCTTTATCAGACTCATAATAATTCATATAGGCTTGAATGTGGCGTGAGACAGCCGACAGGGTTGATTAACATCTCTTGCTGTGTTCAATATTTAAATAAACCAACTTATCGATGAGCTGAGCACGCATGGAACCGGATGCTCTAGTGATGGAACGATTAAAGACCTTAGTTCATCATCTTCATTCATCTTCATTTTTCCTGGGACTTTTCCGCGAGTAAGCGATATTTCGCCCGTTGCGCGTGAAGTCGTTGATGCGGGTCCTCGCCGGATCACTCCAGCCAGCCGAGCTCACTCCAGAATCTGAAGAGGCCTCCCAGGTCGCACAGGATATCTTGGAGTGTTGCTGAGGACCCCAAGTAGGTCTCGCGTTGGTCCGACACTCCAGTGCAGCTTAGTAGCACGTGTGCCCTTAGTTATGAAGACGATATGGCCGTGCTGAGCCAACCAGAGACCAAATAAGCAATGGTCAGCGACAGGACTATCTAGCCGTGTCACTACCGCCTTCCGCATCTTGGCCGCAAGTGAATTGCCGCGGAAACCCAGTCGCCGCAGATGGTGAGCGAGGCTGACTGGGGTTTTAAAACACTGGCAGATATCACGATTGGAATGGTTTCAGTGGACTCCACTTGCTATAATATGGCGGAAACCTCATGAGCCAGATTCAGATACTTTCGCTTTTTACCGACTAAAGCTATCACGAGGTTCTCGACGTATGCGGGATCGTGAGGTCTATCATCATGACATGTTTGTTAGCTAAAATTGTCCTGTTCGTGATGATCCGTGAGGTCCAGTTATAATTATTATTAACAGTATTTTCGCTTTAAAATAGTCACAGAAATAGTTTGTACCAATAATTTTTTGATTAAAAACGTCCCTCAGTTAATTAGAGGTGAAAATGTGAACTTTTGCATGCTAAACACAAATGAAAAAGCCTACGTTATTTTCAAGGATACCCCTCTAAAAATATCTATCTATCTGTCTGGATATCTATCTGACCTCCTCCAAAATATTCCTCCACTTGTCGCGGTCCTTCGACTCCTTGCGCCAGTTGGTGTATTTACCATTTTAAATCTAAAAATGGTCAATAGAAATTTATAGAAATTTTACAGGAATAATATACATTAATTAATTAACAAAAAAACCGACTTCTAATCTCATTAAACTACTGTTGAAAACATCCTTTCCAATAAAAAAATTAAAACTTATATGGTTTTCTCATGGATACCATTATCAGAACTGGACTAAATTGAAATGGGACCACACGGGAAGCGTCAGCTTTCTAATAAAAAAGAATCATCAAAATCGATTTACCCAATCAAAAGTTATGAGGTAACAAACATAAAAACCGACTGTTTTTATGTTTGTTATTTACTTCATAACTTTGTTGACGACCTCCTCCTTTTTTGAAGTCCGTTGAAAATAAAAGCAACGTAGTAACTAACGTCGCTTTGTTCCTCTACAAAGAAAGTTATTTTTGCGGTTCGGTAACAAATGTATACTAGCGTTTTAAATCCGCGGAAAATCATGTACCTCTTCTGCAGAACGGAACCATTCTACACAAGTCTGACTCGCAATTGACCGTTTTTTTTTAATCAGGCAGCCTACTTTGAATGAAAAATTGTCAAAAATATCAATTAGGTATCTAAAAGGTAGGTCTATTGAAATACTTAAACGAATTAACCTTCTTAATTATCATGTCACTTTAAATTATTTGATACTTATAAGGTAATTGGTATGCCGTAGGCCGTATGATAAGTAATATTAATAACACACACAACTAGATGTACCTACTGTAAAACTATGTATAAATTGGAGCGAGCAATAATAATAATTACTATTGCGTTACTCTTAGTTACCTGAACCGTGGGTGCTGAAAATTTCTATTTATTTTAGGTAAGTAGGTAAATTAAGTGCAATTACTTAAAGTTAGTAAAATTACACATCACACTAATAATGTTGTGTGCGTAAAGTTACTCCTCAATAGCGGCGATTAATTCTGCGGAAACCATGGTTTTTCGGGGATAAGAAGCCTATTAGAATAAGTTAATCCAGGACATAGCATAAGAAGAAATAAACACACACACACACATACGCGTACGTGCATACACAACACATTAAAAGCAAGCAACCCTGCAAGTTGTTGCTTGAGTCATACCAATGTCCGAGTTATACTGTTATTTGATAGGTAGGGTCCAAATTACTGAAAATAAATCAAAAATGAAAATTTTTATTACTACCATACGCCTAATTAATAGGCTCTTATGAAAAGTCGAAACTCTACCGCCAGGAAAGCTGGTTTGCACCAAGAAGAACTGGCAAGAAATTGGCACTCGCTCTTTACAAAAATGTCAGTATTATACCATTTTTCTTACATAATATGAAAAATTATTTCATAATTTTTTAAGATATCTCGTGAGGAGTTGGAAATATATTCGTATCATTCCAAAAATCCTTGTCATTGAAAATTCTTCAATAGTTTATGAGATGTTTTTGTCAGCGACTTTAAATCTGTGTAAAAGTACTTAATTCCAAAAAAAAAATCGGAATCATAATATTATTGTAGAAGCGTACACTCAACCCCACAAAGGACTTCTGTACCTTACGCAAACGGTGTGGCACTATTACCCTAAGCCGTATTTAAGCTATTTTGAATGAAGTTTTATTTAAACTTACACGTCACGTATTTTAGGTCTTTAATCTAAAATCGCTTAGAAGCAGAAACACGATTGGATACTCGATAGAAAGTTCTCCCAAAAGTTGGTCCAAAATCTCAGTTTTCCTACTTTTTATCGGGAACTACATTGGATGTAATTGTAATTTTTAATAATAATATCCAAAAACGCTTAGAAACAGATTTTTGATTAGTTTTTGAGTAATTAGGTAAAAAATCGTTTCTCTGTTATATTCTTCCGCGACGCTGCATGTCGCACCTACAAACGTATCCGTGAGAGTGAGAAAGACAAAAATAAATTCAATCAGTGTGACCATTTCCGTCAGTTATAATGCACTTGTCAACAAGTGCAGTTCTGCTCCTCGTCGCCTCTTGTGTCGCCGGCGCGAACAACAAAAACTCAAGGCTCGAAGAAGCGTTTAGGAGCTTTACGTTGGTCCCAATACTTATCGACGAAGTTCCGCAATATTAGGTCTCGGTAAGCAAATTTCTTATGTAAAATACAATTTACAAAATATTTTTTATTAGCAACTGTAAGTACCTAGTTTTGTACGTGTGTCCGACTTTTACCTACGGTTCTTTTTCTCTGGGATTAGAGGAATTCCAGAGTCAAGTCAACATAATAATAATCATACGCACACTAAAAACCAACACCTAAATTGTTCAGCTGTGCTGTACTTCAAATGTAAATAAAAATAGAAAATTAATGGTGTATATACATAGTGGCATTTGGAGTCGGTATTTTGAAAATAATTTTCTTTTTTATTTTTTACTTTTTAGTTGAAAAGCACCTATCTAGCTTGAATTATTAAGAGACTATACTCTTTCAAATAATACCCAAATCGCTTCGAGTGTTCTTATAAAATTTGAAGAGTTCCCTCGATTTCTCCAGGATCCCATCATCAGATCCTGACCTGAAGACAATAGAACCATTTGGGAAGTTATACCATTTCAAACAAAGAAAGAATTTTTCAAATCGGTTGAGGCGTCTTCGAGTAATCGGGGAACATACATTCCAACGTTCTCCTTTTTTTGAAGTTTGAAGAAAACAAACAAACTCGTCATTTTGTTACAAAAAGAAAAACCCTAGCTGACAGCATATGACCAGAAATTTAGGCTCTATTTTATACGATAGTTTGTTTTCCAGGTGCGGTTCTCCTCTGAGGTAGTGAACCTGGGTAACAAGATCCCCGCGTATTCAGCCTCCTTCCCTCCCTACATTTACTATGAGGCGGACCCCAAATCCTTGTACACTATTATAGTGACCGGTAAGTGTTGGGTCTACTAAGAATCTACAGGGGCCTTGCAAGTCTTTATAACCCGTCGCATTAATGATTCGCTATCTTGAAGGAGCGAGAGAAAAATTATAGGGAATCGACAAGAGTTGATTAGGCCATGAGAGGTAGAAGGCTGTCCCTCAAATTTAGCAATATCTGAGACTTGCGTGCCTGAGGTGTTCCCTTCTGGATGTTCCTTCCTCATATCTTAATGGAGTTTTGATCCAACGATTCAAACTCAAACTCAAACATACTTTATTACACATTAAGCGTAACTTATAGGCACTTTTACGAGTAATTTCATTCACATTTCTTTACTTCAAAGGCCTTTAACTTACATAGACTTATGAAAGAATTACAGATATAGTGGTTAGATTCCTCGTTCCTGATACGCACTGCAAAGGTGTGGTATACCGTCCCAGGCACTGTTTTTCCCACCATCTAAAACTTGAGCGCCTTCAAATCAATCTAATGTATCATCACTTTCCATCAGGTGTGTTCAGTTAAGCGCTATAAACATGTATATTTTTAAATCTCTCTTAGCTTCTGCGATATGGAAGATAGTCACGCTTCCCCCAACTGTAGGGTTAGTGCAGGTTTTTGTACTCGAATCGACTCACTTTGCACAAACGAACCGTATTCGTCCATACGTTTAACGCCAGAGCTATCTATTGACATGTCAGCGGCTGTCCATAAATGAAAATGAAAATGAAAAATCTTTATTTTCATATAGGCCCTATTAATAGGCTCTTATGAAAAGTCAAAACTCTACCGCGAGGTTCGGAAATCAAATTTGCACCGAGAAGAACTGGCAAGAAACTCGACACTTGCACAAACTCGGCACAAATTATTGCATAATTTTTAAGATATCTCGTGAGGAGATGGAAATATATCCCTATCATTCCAAGAATTCTTGTCATTGAAGAATTCTTCAATAGTATAGTAACCCCGATTTATTAGATGTTTTTTGACAGTGACTTTAAACCTGTCTAAAGGTAAGTCCATAACAGACTTCGGGATCATATTGTAGAAGCGTACACTCAACCCCGCAAAGGACTTCTGTACTTTACGTAAACGGTGTGGTAGTACTACAACTAACTTGTGTCCGCCATTTCTAATTGGACGGTTACTTACATCTATACGTTGCTTATAATTATTAATGTTTTGACGTACAAAGAGTACGCAATTATAAATGTATTGAGATGCCACTGTAAAAACACCTATTTCTTTAAATTTTTGGCGAAGAGATTCGCGTGGCTTCATTTTGTATATGGATCTAATTGCTCTCTTTTGCAATACAAATATAGTTTGAATATCAGCAGCTTTGCCCCATAATAAAATACCATAGGACATAACACTGTGGAAATAGGCATAATAGACAAGCTTGGCTGTATCAATGTCTGAATCAATGTCTGTCTGAATAGATATTGATGACGCTAACCCTCCTGACCACGTTTAATTTTCCGCAGGTGCTGACGGAGACAGCGCAGCCGTACCAATAGACCGCGAATTCCTCCACGCCTGTTTGGTGAACACGCCAGGAAACAACCTCGAGAAGAGCACCTACCTGACGCCCTACTACCCCATTAACCCACCCCCCGGCGGCGGTTACACCCGCATTGTCATCCTGGTTTACAAACAGTCTAAGAAGATTGACACTAATACACCATTTTTGCAGAAGTAAGTCGCACTCCAGTTGGGTTAGTACAGGTTTTTGTACAAATTTCGAGTCGAGTCGCTTCGCACAATCGAACCGTATTCCTCCAAACATTTACAGCTAGCGCTATCTATGGACAGTCGCACCATGCGACTCCTAATTTGTACCAAAACCCATACTAGCCCTACAGAGAATCGAAGACTCACTCGATTCCTTGTGTACTTGAGCGCGTCAGCCGTTAAGTTTGCTGAACCTTTGGTTTTTCGCAAATCCCAATGAAACAATTACTTTTCCGGGATTAAAAGTAACCTATGTTAAGCCTCCATTCCATTTTTTCTTTTTACACGACTGTGAAAAAGGAGTGTAATGTTTTTAGGATTCATTAGTTATTATTCAGATTTGGACATATGAGGTTTCGTCTTTTCTTTCGTCAAGGATTCTATCACCATTATTTCCGAATAATAGGTATATTATTTACTCGGAAATAATGATGATAGAATCTATATTTTTCGGCTATATTTTTTCGGACTTTTGCCGTTTTACCACAGAGCAGTCGTGGCTTTTATTTTATTTTAATTATTTACTTGTTTCACAGCTTAAACAGAAACAACACTCGCTTCTCCACAAGAAACTTCGCGGCAACATACGGACTCGGAAAACCACTCGGTGGCAACTTCTTCCTCTCGCAGAGAACCATTTGTCCCGATGACCAAGAAATTGCGTATACCTGTACTTTACAATCTTCGTAAATATTTATTTCGGGTGCTTTATTTTTTGGGTCTAAATTTATGAGTTATTAATTTTTTTTTTATAATATTATTAGAATTTATAATATTTAAAAATTTATGAGGATCTAACATAATTTATTGAACACGTAACTTTTCCATGTTGATTTTTTTTATTTACGATGTAAACAACCAAATAAAAATGTAATAAAAAAAATCGTGGGTAAGTATTGCCTATTTCGATTCTATTCTCAAATTGAAGGCATAGACTATGCCGCTAAGGTACTTTAGTATATTATTGAAAATTCCCGGCTACTTAAAGAACGTACTCGTATCGTCTTCTTGATCGTCATCTAAACTCTTGAAGTTGCTTATAGACGAGTCGAGTGTCGTGTCGAAGTTTCGAGTTGTACAGGGGCCCTTGCAGTAGTATTCGTCGTTGATAGCCGGAAAACTCGTGATGAAAAAGTTGGCGGCAACTAACTTCAGACCGAACTCTTCCGCAACGGCGACCACACTGAACTTGTAGCGTCTCACGCCGAACCTGAAAACGTAAATATTGACTTACCATAGTTTTTGTTGTAGTAGTAATACTTAGTCTGTGTACATAGTAATGACAGCGTTGCATTGTCATGACTCTGGGGTTAACTTGTAAGGTTTGTCTTTGGTTTGGTACCCGATAGATCGGTATTCGCTGTGTTCTCTATTTTCATGTAAAATGTTATATTGGATACTAAATAAATAATTCTAACAAAATAAACACGTTTTACTATCAATACATGGTGGCAGCGGTATATAAATAAGTGAAGATATATGAAAATGGATAAAATAAAACCGCCAGAAGAATTCGATTTTGTACCAGCATCATGGCTGAGTTGGAGGACAAGATTTTTGAGATATCTTTCAATAAGTGGGCAAGAGGGACGAGAAGATAGTGAAAAGATTAATATTTTAATATATTTGATTGGAAAACAAGGAGAACACTTGGCAAAACAATTGAATTTTGCAGAGGGATGCACTTTTGAGGAAATTCTAAAAAAATTGGATTCGTATTTTTTCCCAAAGAAAAATGTAATTTACGAAAGATTTAAATTTAATTCGCGCACACAAAAGGAAGGAGAGGGGATCGATGAGTACGTGCGGCAATTGTATATTTTGGCGGAGACGTGTGAGTTTGGAATTATGAAAGAAGAATTTATACGAGACAGAATTGTGGTAGGTTTAAGAGACAGTAAAGTGAGTGAGAGAATGCAGTTAAAGCCACAATTAACTTTAGAGGACGCCATTAAAATAGCCCAGCAGGCCGAGGAACAGGACAAGGCAAAAATAATGTTAAAAAGAGAGGAGAATATGAATAGAGAGAATCATGAAATAAATAAGTTACAACAGAATAGAGTGCAACAACATAGTGATAGACGACAAGATAGTGAGAAAAATAGAGTGCAACAACTTAAGAAGTGTTGGTGGTGCGGACGAGCAGGTATTCATAAAAGGGAAAGTTGTCCAGCTAGTTCTGCTGCTTGTCATAAGTGCAGAAGGATTGGCCATTTTTCAATCTGCTGCAAGGATTGGAGGAAGGTCAATAAAATGGATGCTGGTGAAGAATTTGAGGTAAAAGTGGACGTTTACTTTGAGAACTTTAAGAAAAGTGTTAATTTTTTAGTCGATACGGGTGCTGACATTGTGGCACTTCCATATTCTATGGTGGGAAGGCATATAAAGTTGCTGGAAAATTCAGAGATAATTAGAGGGCCTGATGGAACAGCATTGAAGGTTGTAGGCTGTTTATATGTTAAGTTAGATTATAATGGAACAACTTTCAAGGGTAAGGCTTTTGTTATTGATAAGTTACAATCGCCGATATTAGGAAGACCTGCGATTAAGCAAATGAAAATATTAAATTTATGTAATATACAGGGAAACAGTAGGGCTTCAGGGAAAACGGGTAGTTGTGAAGAGATAGAGGCATCGCAGGTAGACAAATTGCAGGTAGAGAAAGAATTTCCAGGAATTTTTGATGAGTTGGGTGTTTTCAGAGACAAATTTACAATAAAATTAATTGATAATCCTAAGCCATATGTTCAGTATACACCACGGGTAGTCCCTATACCGTTATTAACGAAGGTTAAGGAGGAGTTAGATAGATTAGTAAAATTAGGAGTTTTAACTACTGTCGAGGAACCAACTATGTTTGTATCGCCAATTGTGGTGGTGCCAAAAGGGGAAAATGGGGTAAGAATTTGTGGAGATTATACCCAGGTAAATAAGAATATATTAAGGCCCATATATCCTATTCCCAAAGTAGAAAATACATTAGGTAGGTTGAAGGGGGCAAAGGTATTTTCTAAAATTGATGCTACTTCTGGATTTTATCAAATTTGTTTAGATGAAGAGTCCCGTAAAATCACAACAATATTAACTCCATTTGGAAGATACTGTAATAAAGCATTGTAAAGAGACATTTTCTCGCTTTGGCATTCCAGATTTTGTACGGACGGACAACGGGACTCAATTTAAATCGAAATTCGCAGAATTTGCTCGTAATTATAACTTTAATCACATAACAAGTAGTCCTTATTTCGCTCAAAGTAATGGGTGTGCGGAAGCAGCTGTTAAGATTGCAAAGAATTTGTTGAAAAAGAATTCAGATATTCATTTAGCATTATTGATTTACAGAAATACGCCATTGGAATCTGGATATAGTCCTAGCGAGTTGATGTTTAATAGAAAGTTAAGAGAGATTTTACCAATGTTTCCTAAAAATTTAAATGTGGATACAGAAATACATAAAAACTATGTTAATAAAAAAGTACAGAGTAGACAGAAATCAGCTGATAATTATAATAAAAGACATAAAGTGAGGAATTTAAGTGAACTAGTAGAAGGGGATAAAGTGTGGATTATTGATTTAAGGAAGTATGGAATTATCAAAAGAAAGGCAAAGGAACCTAGGTCTTATTTTGTAGAAGCGGAAGGGGTTACATATAGAAGGAATAGGTGGCATTTGGTTCCAGCGCCTTTTATAAGCAAGGGAGTGGTAGGTATGCATCAAAATGATGTTGATTATAGCGACAATGATGATAATTGGGAGGAAATAATTGAAAGGGATAATGGGTCTTCAGGTAGAGATTCAGTTGTTATAAATGTGAGGGATTCAGTAGATATTAATGACTGTGATAATTCTGAGGAGAGAGGGGCTATGGAACCCATAGTTTCAGACGCAGCTGTCAGTTCAAATCGGGTTTCTGGTAGAATAAAGCAAAAACCTAAGTGGTTTAATGATTATATAATAGAGTAACTGATTAAGATTTTATGTATGGTATAATTATAGTTAGATCTTAAGAGAGAGGATGTTGTAGTAGTAATACTTAGTCTGTGTACATAGTAATGACAGCGTTGCATTGTCATGACTCTGGGGTTAACTTGTAAGGTTTGTCTTTGGTTTGGTACCCGATAGATCGGTATTCGCTGTGTTCTCTATTTTCATGTAAAATGTTATATTGGATACTAAATAAATAATTCTAACAAAATAAACACGTTTTACTATCAATACAGTTTTTAATTGTAAATTGTAAAGATATGGCCTTAGAAGTTAACAGCGCCATATTTATTACATTAGATAAGTACTGAACTATGTTTACGTTGACAATAGAGTGAAATTAAATGTAATCTATAACCTAGGTTCTACTGTGTATTTTTACGTAAATACTTGTAATTAATTAAAAAAAATACTTTTTTAATAAAATATGGAGAAAATGAAACGAAATAATGTAAAAAGTGGCCACCGCCACAGTACATAAACTATAATATTTGAAAATGAAAATTAAAAATGAAAAAATATTTGCACTTCCGACGACTCTATTGCCAAGTGCCAGGCCGGAGGGGTTAGTATGTACACTAGACGTTAACATGCGGCTATCAATAGATGGCGCTGGCTGTAAATGTATGGAAGAATTCGATTGCGCGATGCGACTCGACTCGAAATTCGTACAAAACCTGTACTACCCCTCAGTGCCCACTTACCCTGAGACAAGAATTCACTGGAACTCCAAAAATCAGAAACTCCTACATTTTTTTCATAAAAACATTGCTCAAAAACTTCCATTCACCTCATATTGGTTCCTGCAAGATTACTTTTAAGGAAAGTTCTTCTTTTCCGCGTTATTATTAACCCGCGCCTTCGGCTTGGATCAGGCCAGGCTCACTTGTCACAATATTTGCAATATTTCAGATGGCTGCCGCGCGCCGGCCAAGTTGCACGCGCTAGTTATGTACGTTCTATTTCGCGCACTGCGTGAGCCTGATTACGAGGCAGCCCTAGTACGTCGAAAGGGATAAAGTTACGCGATAGAAAGAGACAACAACTTTGCGTTTGTTGCGTGCTGTTTTCGGAGGCGGAGCCAGGCGCTATTGCGAACTGAATTGCACTTTTCGTGTGAGCGCTAGAGTCGCTATTTCTTTAAATCATCGTGCGGAGTGAACCTTCTGCACCGCTAGGTACTATTATGTATTCCGTGCTTGGGTAAAGGCAGGATTCTAGGATACTTACCGCCGACTCAATAAGACGGCAATATCAATCGCTTGAGTCTGCGCAAACAACATCACTGGGTAGCGATGAAGCCCTGAACCCGGGTAAGGGGTGGGGGTGATGTACTTGGCGATAACCTCCCCCGACTCGCACCCCGTACCACTGTTTATATTCACTTCCAACCACTGGAGGTAGCTGCTTAGTACGGGCGCCTGCGCTGATGGCACGTCCGTATCTGGAATTATTATCTACCTATACTTCCCGTTCGCAGAAGCTTTGCCGATGACTTCCCCTCCCACTTCATACTACCGCAACTCGCGCTCGTTCGTTACCAGACGAATGCGGCGGTAGTATGAAGTGAGAGGGGAAATTATCGGCAAATCGAATATAAGTAGTTTGTTAAGCATCACTTACCCTCAAGTGAGATCGCAGTCAAGTACTAATTTGTATAGAGTAAAAAAATATATAGCTTGAGACCTATGACAGCTGTCAAAATAATATTCAGATCAACCTGAGAGATCAACACTATAAAGATAGAAGTGGGACGAAATTCAAAAATGCATGAAAATGATCTTAGCGATTGGTCACGTGATCTCCGCGCATTCTTATACATTGTTCCAATAGACATATACCCTAGACAGGGCGGACGGCGCGAAGAAGTCGCCAGTTTATCGGTGCCAAAATGCTTGTTTTGCCACCATCAGTAAATCCACGCTGTAGTTCACTCAGCAACCACCTATAGAATTTTCACAGATGGCGCTACTGTACGAAAGTTACGTAAATTGTTCGGATGCCTATATGGGATACTTTATCTAAGCTATATCCTGAGTTTTTTATCAGTTGCGACACCAAATAATAAGACTCATTATAATGGGATATGTAAAAACCGAAATTCATGTGGGCAAGGCCGCTGGGCAATGTTAGTAAAAGCAATAAAGCTTACCGATCATGATAACGGTATAGTTGATTCCAGGCTTGAAGTCATAATAGATTTTCGGTGGGACCGACAATCTAGTTTGCGAGATCTTATTTCCTAGACATACTTCAATGCTAGGGTATTGTACCTGAAATAATATTTTTTTTATTAATTAATAAGTACAAGTTATAGAACATGACAGCAATTTTATTACCTACTTAAATTGCAAGTGACGATTCAGCAGATGTATCGTGTTTACTTATTTAGGATTGGTGTTCTGTGGTATACGGTGTATACCGTATAACTCGTATTGTTTGTTACACAGCATCACACAAGACCGCTAAATTACTTGGCGTTTCGTTTGGGGCAATAGGGTGATAACTAACTAGCCGCGGTAAAAGCCTCCCGTGCAGGTCAAACCTAAGCCAATTCAGAAATTATAGAATATACGAAATTGGGACAAACCTAAGAGCATTGCCTTCTACGCCAGGAAGGTCACGATTTATATAGGTAAACTCTGTACTAAAGTATTTTAAAGTTCTGTCAAATTTCTATCTCTAGTAAGGCAAACCATGATGGATAGATAGGAATATTAGTAACCGCCATTAGTAAGTACTTACCTTCAATATATTTTCAGGCACCTCGGGTAGAATATTGGGTATGTAGTTTAAATCATTAAAAGCCCTTTGAACGTCGTTGCACTGGATCGCAAGCACAGCACTACACTGCACTGCAATTGATGCTACAGCAACGTAAGCAATTAACCTCATTTTGTATTAAAGCAAACATAGGATGCCTGGAAAAGGGAAATTACTATACAACTCCAATCCTACTTCGCTTGGATGATCCTAGGGCAATTTCGTAAAAGCCGTAGCCATGCGTGACATATTGTCGATCGCTACAGAAAGCTGTCGATTGCTAAAATGGAACGAGATTCATAACTTGTATGAGAATGACATATCCGATCGTTATGGGGTTTTGACTCAAGTGGCCCGCGAAATTCAAATTTTATTTAGTTTTTCGCAAATGTAGATGCATAAGCATTATGCTAATTGCCATAAGCCTACGTACGATGTACTTATAATTACTCCAGTATTTGTGAAAAACTAAATTTAATTTGAATTTTTGCGCCCGGCTGATATTTACATTAAATTTTATTTATCAAGTGGAATACGTAGGAAAAATCTCAAAAACTATGTCCCAGCTGGGCATAGGCCTTTTTTTTACCCACAGGAAATGCCTGACGCATATCCCTCCGTCAGGGGACACGGAGGGGTTATGTGGGGCTTGCACTCACTAAAACCTGTGCTTTGCCACGACGGACCACGTTGGCGGGAGTACGGGATTCACTAGCGTATTCACCGCGCTCCCGCCAGGCCTCGACCCGCCACCGAAGCGGCAGGTCCCGTCGCTGCTGCCGGCAGCCTGGCCGCTGCCGACCCTGCTGGGAGGCGCGTCTCAGCTGGGCATAGGCCTGCTGAAATGATCACCAACTCCCCGCGACTCTCCGTATGTCATCCGTCTACCTAGTGGGGGGCTTGCCAACACTGCGCTTTCCGTCACTACGCAATCATTCCAGTTTCCGGCAACGTCCTTCGGGTCTACGAGCTATGTACCTACGTGCTATGTCGGTCACTTTGGTTCTTTTGCGGATCTCCTCATTTCTAATTCGATCGCGCAAAGATACTCCGAGCACTGCTCTCTCCAATTCCATTGCTCACTGTATTTGTTACTCGCCCCTTCGCACACGGTTCGTAAGCGTAAGCGTAGCGTATACTCCTCGCGTACGACGAGAGCAGTATGAACATTTTCAAACATATCCGCAGACGAAGCGTTGATTCAGCGAATCGTAGGAGGCGTAATTGTTGTTATGCGTAGCGTCATAACGATACGCTTACGCTTACGAGCCGTGTGCGAAGGGCCCTTCATAAATGAGGTCCATTCCATAAAGTAAAAGTAATTACTAGGTAACTGCCACACTTACCTACTGATTATTATGCAAAAAAAATAACTAAAACAAATTAAAAATGGTCACAGATATGAGTCGGCGTGACTATAGTCCTCCATATTTTATACCTATTTCAGATTTCGTTTAACCTCGCGTGATTTTATAATGCGCGTAACTAGGGCAATGTTAAATTCATGGCGTTAAATAATGCCTTGCGTCTTTTATCAAACAAATAATTAACAAATTGAGAACACAAATATATGTGTTGGCACTCTTTTTAGGATTCTGTACCCAATAAAACTAAACTCCCTCCCTTTATTCGTCAGATCATTTGTCTATCTGATACATACAGTCCTTTAACTCAGGAACGGTTCGGGGTACAGCAAAGATCTTTTGGGTAGAGATGGACAAGTTGAAATTGATACAGAATGCCAAGGTCTAAGTTATTACAAAGTCAGTCATTTATTACAAACTAACAGACGCCCGTGCCTCCGCCCGCGTGATACCTATCGGTTTTTCACAAATCTCGCATGAACCATGATTTAGGTTATAGGTAGGATATGTATTAGGCACAGGTATTAGGTATGTTATGAACTATGAATATATTTTTTTTTTCGGAAAAGTATTAAAAAACGTCGTTCTATGCGCGTGCGGAATTGTCATTTCTACTCATCCCTATAGTTTACCCGCGCCTTCGGCTTGGGTCAACAAACAGGGACTCGTGAAGGAATGACAAACTTTCTGCACTTATATTGAAATGTACCTACTATTTCAGTAAGTATAGCTTTAGCTGCTACATAAACAGGTACACTTACCTACATGGTGAGAAATACCTACCTAAATAACCTTTTATGGTTTTTGACGTAAGGAACCCTTAGCGATTTCCACTGACTGGCACTTGGCCAGTTTCTTATTTGGTCCACGACTTAACAAAAACACCATCGAAAATGTAGGTCTATGAAAATAATACTTTATCAACATATTTTTATTTATCATCATGTCGCTCTAAATTATTGGATAGGTAGGTACTTATTTAAATTAGTAACATTAAGAACAAACGCCATTGCGTGTAAGTAAAAGTTCTGAGCTATATATATATTGAGCTAGCAATAATAATAATAATTACATTTATCTTAAATACTTACCTGAACAGTGGGTGTTAAAAAATTGACTTCACTTGCAGGTAGGTAAATTTAATGCAAAGAAAGCATTTGTCATTGTAATCAGGCTTGGGAGGTAGGTACTTAGCCATTTGAACCCAAATCTGAGCATTTGAATTAGTTGTTATTAAAATACGTAATTGAAATACAAATAATATGTAAGTATTTTGCATTTGTATTTCAATTAAGTACTTAAGTACTTGCTTAAAATGTATTTTCAACCGATTTCAAAATAGGATTAGGTTCTTAATTCGACTACGTTTTTTTTTATGTTTGTTACCTCATAACTTTTGAATGGTGAATCGATTTTAATGATTCTTTTTTTAATTAGAAAGCTGACGCTTCTGTGTGGTCCCATTTTAATTTAGTCCAGTTCTGATAATGGTACCTATCCATGAGAAAACCATATAAGTCTTAAATTGGAAAGGATGTATTCAACAGTAGCTTGATGTTTTTGTTCATTAGTTAACGTATAATATTTTATGTAGATAGTATTTCAAATACTTACTTATGGCTTCAAAATACATATTAAGCAAATTGGTGTCCTTTGCTTACTGTTTCAGATTTCATGTGATCATCCCCATCGTTTACAATGCAGTGGTCAGGGAGCGTAGTTCTGCTTCTCATCACCATTGGTGCCGGCGGCGCCACTGACGTTAACTCAATTAAGAAAGCGTTCACGAGCTTTATGTTGGTTCCTTTGGTAATCGACACTGCTCCACCCTTTGAGCTCTCGGTAAGTACTTTCGATTTACTATTTTGATTACTTTTTATATACCTTTTGATGAAAATGTTATAATAAAACTTAAGTACTTATTGCTAACTTCCCTACCGTAGAAGTCTTACCCGATTTTTTTTGCAATATAATTATTACATGTTGACTTATTTTAAGATGAAAAAGGCTCACAACGCTCGGCCATTGTTTTAAGTGCTTTTGAAGATGTCGTTTATAAAAGGGTTGAGAGTCCCCTTGAGCGAGAGATTGGCTAGAGATCCCCAGGGCGACGCTCCGGTTTGTTGCTGAGTAGGTACACGTCTGCCCGTCAACCGAAACACTGTAGGTACATAAATGCTTCACAATCAAAAAGATTCCTTAATAATATACGTTAATTAATTAACAAAAAACCGATTTCCACTTTCGACGTGAAACTGCTGTTGAATACATCCTTTCTAATAAATAAATAAATAAATAAAATATTTAACATGGATATCATTACCAGATTGAAATGGGACCACAAGGGAAGAGTCAGCTTTCTAATAAAAAAAAAAGAATCATCAAAATCGATTCACCCAGTCAAAAGTTATGGGGCAAACATAAAAAAAACATACAGTCGAATTGAGAACCTCCTCCTTTTTTGAAGTTCCTATACCTACAGTTAGGGCGCTGGTACTCATCCGGAGGGACTTTGCAAAAAAAACCACCTGGTGCTTTGTTTTCCAGGTGCAGTTCTCGTCGGTGGTGGTGAATCTGGGGAACAAGATCCCCGCGGGTTCGGGTATCTCCATCCCCCCCTACATCTACTATGACGCGAGGCCCGACGCCTTGTACACTATTGTAATTCTTGGTGCGTTGTGTATGATTTAACTTTTATAGTCAATGGATAAAAAATAAATGTCAAAAAAGTGTTTATCACTGAGATACAGAATAAGGGCCCAGAAATGGCCGATTATATTTGAATTTTGCTCCATTCCACTCCATGCATGGAACGAGGAATTGCAATACGTGGTAATCGGCCACGGCTGAAGTATCTCGTATAGGTATTGTGGCGGCTATCTATTACACTGGCAACTTTGCCATACGATCTACAAAATCTTCCCCACAACTTCCCTCACGCGGGAATTTTTAAATGTCCCGCTAGGCGCTTGGCGTCTATCCCGGCGCCAAACATTAGTACCATCTCACGTCTCACACGAGACACACTAGCGCAACGCATTAGCTCCCAATTCGTTAAGAGCGTTTATGCGTTTACGCGTGAATCGCATGTCGCTCCATACAAAAAAGGAATTCCGTTTCCGCTGACGCAATTTTGCGCGGAAAATGGTATTACAAAAAAAATTATAGTAAAATAAATATACAACTTATTAAAATAATAAATAACCAGTGACATTGATAATGAATTGAATTAAATTACTATATAATTCAGAAACAACAAAATATCTTGGATTTTATCCTAAAATAATACGTTTAATTTATCGAAAAATGCTAAAAATGGCACTTTTCGGTTTATGGTTTTTGAATGGAAATCTAGGAATCTAAGAGACCTCAAGCTGGCTCAATTGCCTGAAAAGACAACCCAAGATCGCACGACTTGGCGCAAAAATGTGAGGAGACCCGACCCCAAATAACGGGAACAGGGAGAGAACAAGAAGAATGAAAATCTAGGAAAATCGTGTTTTTTTTGAGACACTTTTTAGTAAATGTTATTAATTTTCTAAATATGTCATTGTTATAAGTTTTTGTTAAGAAACCATGGCAAATATCTTGCATCTGCGTAGAGCGTCGACCGCTATTTTAGCAAACAGCCTATACAAAAACTGTTCTAGTGAGAAAGTTATACACATGTTTTAAAATATTTTTGAGACAAGTTCTAGATTATGAAATGCCAAATAATATGAATTCAATTATCTAATCTATAATTGAACACATAACTATTTTATGTTCCTTCGGAAATCGTAAATTTTGACTCAAGTATAATACTAACGCATGAAGCGCCTTAAGCTGTGTAACTTGCATTACAACATTACTTGGGATTAAACATTTGTTCGCGCTATACAGTAGGTATTTTATTAGGATCAACCCAAACAAAATCCTAAACTGGTGAATCCTTAAGTACTTATATTATCTCCGCAGATGCAGACTGGCCCAGCGCCGCCGCGCCGATAGAGCGCGAATTCGTCCACGCCTTGCTGGTGAACACGCAGGGCAATAAACTGGTCACCAGCACCTACCTCACGCCCTTCTACCCCATCTGCCCGCCCCCCGGCTCCGGCCACCACCGCATCGTCTTCCTGCTGTTTAAACAGACCAAAGAGATTGATACCACTACGCCGTACTTACAGAAGTAAGTCAATCTCCAGTATCTCTAGCTATAAGTATGGCCACTGACTGATTTTACCAGGCCAGGTCCACTTATCACGTGATCGAAGAAACTACAGGTAGCCGTCTCGACGTACTAATTTCAGATGGCCGCCGCGCGCCAGCTACTTTGCTCGCGTTAGTTCTGCGTGCGCCCGACGGCGAGGCAACCTTAGTACGTTGAATGAGATAAAGTTACGCGATAGAAAGAGACCACAACTTTGCGTTTGTTGCGTGTTGTTTGCGGAGGCGGAGCCAGTCTGCGATGCAAACTGACTAGAGTCGCAATCCGAATGCCTACAACTACTTATTCCGGTTAATCGAGTTTCTACTTAAATTATCCCTACGTACCTACGTAGGACCTACTTACGTATAGATATTTCAATCCACGATGACGCGCCCCACTCTGTCAAACTCCCTACGAATTGAATGAAACAAAAGCGATTTTGACATAGCGGGGCGTGTCTTCGTGGATTGAAATATCTTTAACGATACCCGATCCCGAAGATGAAAGATAATGCTTTTACTATTCAACTATCAATATTTTAATAATTTCCTCCACAGCTTACACAGAAACAACACTAACTTCTCCATAAAAGCCTTCGCGGCAACATACGGACTTGGACAACCCATCGCTGGAAACTTCTTCATCACATCGAAAAGCGTGTGTCCCGATGACCAAGACATTGGCTCCACATGTACCTTGTGATGTTCATAATATTATATAGTAGTTTGGCAAAAAAAGAGGTGATACAAATGTTGATGCTATTGTCTCGATTGGCTTTATGGCCTCTATTACAGAATCTGAATAAAACATAAAAAAAGGTTACTTGAATTGCAGTTTTATTGAAGAATTAATTATTATTAATGAAACTGATAGTCAGAAAGTATACCTCCTGACACAGGTATTTAAATATACTTAAAAGGAGGTATCCAGCCTATCAATAACTTAGGTTTCCACTTGACAATGTATGATTATAGAAATTGAATTTTATATTTAAGTATCTACTTACCTAAGTAAGATAAATATTGTCATGTGAAATTATGAAATACCCCAAGCACCGGTAAGAAACCTCAGGTTATGGTCAGCCGAGCGATTTATGTAAACCTTTTTCATACAAGCAAACATGCCATCAGTCAAAATTCTATAGACTCCCAGATAAAAGTAGACTGAATGTTGTTAGGATATTGACAGAAAAAAATAGAAATTAGGAATATCTTTAATTTATTTTAACATTCTTATTACATAATATATAATAGAAATCTTTACATCACTAGACATCATAGGACCTGCAACAATAACACAATTTGTTAACTAAAAATTCATTTAATTGCAGTAAAGTGGTGTTTTGTCTATGAACTTTGACTACTACTTACTAAGTTATCCTTTAGTATGTTAATCATAAAAATACTATCCTCCAAGCCACCAGCCACAGCGAACAAGCTCTGTTGCGATTTTTCATAGGTTTGGACTTATTGCAAGTGAAGTGTGTGTGCAAACACAAATACACTCTCTATTCCCTCTCTCTTATAATCTGATGGGATGATATCTCCAACACAACAAAAGAGAGATCAGGTGCAGTACCTACAGCTTAACTAGCTCTCAGACTGAGGCACGAGGATTTTGCCAATTTCCAAACTCCAGCCTAGGAATATTAAACGGGTATCATTTAAGCTATCACCAATTTAAGTAGTTTTGTGTTTCATAAATAATAGGGTTTGTCCTCAAAATAGTAGATCTATCACCAAAATGTAGTCAAATGCAAAATCAGTTCCACAATAAATCACCTAAAATCCTGAGATATAAGGTCTAGTACCAAATAAATGTTTTTGTATGTATTATAATAGGTGTGTCCTAATAAGTATTTAAGCAAACTAATTTAAAGAGATCACCAATAAATCATATTATGTTACTAGAAAATTGCATTAAGTTCAAATAAAAAATTATTTCTCTCCCCCTCACCCCCTCCAAGTTCCTGTCGACGGAGCCCCGCTTCGCGGGGCTCCTATTTCTGGGTGGTCATAAAAGGAAAATAACCTTAACCTAATTACCTATAAATATTTTATATTATCGCTCTCCCCCTCACCCCCTCCAAGTTCCTGTCGACGGAGCCCCGCTTCGCGGGGCTCCTATTTCTAGGTGGTCATAAAAGGAAAATAACCTTAACCTAATTACCTATAAATATTTTATATTATTGCTCACCCCCTCACCCCCTCCAAGTTCCTGTCTACGGAGCACCGCTTCGTGGGGCTCCTATTTCCGGGTGATCATAAAAGGAAAATAACCTTAACCTAATTACCTATAAATATTTTATATTATCCCCCGCCCTATAAATATTTTATATTATAAGAACGAAGTTTATATTCATGTAATGCAATATAATTTTATTGGTTATCGATCTCTTATTTTACACATATATTAACATTAATTTGATAATTCATACCTGGGAACAATTTTTGTTTATCTGAGAACGAAAATATTTCGTGGCGATAGATCTATTTATTAGGTGATACAACTTGATGACAAATATAAATTTTGGTGATAGAAAATATAGTTCCCATATTAAACTAAGAATTTCCCCAAGACTATAGTCTAAAGCACGACTTAAGACAGAAGCCCATTGGCGTTTTCTAAATTTTATTGACTCGATTTACTATCTGTAGGTACTGAATCTTCACTATGTTTACATAAACTACAGAAGTCCTTTGTGGGGTTGAATGTACGCTTCTACAATATGATCCCGAAGTCTGTTTTGGACTTACCTTTACAAAGGTTTAAAGTCACTGTCAAAAAACATCTAATAAATCGGGGTTACTATACTATTGAAGAATTTCTCAATGACAAGAATTCTTGGAATGATAGGGATATATTTCCATCTCCTCACAAGATATCTTAAAAATTATGCAATAATTTTTGATATTATATAAGGAATTGTATTTAATGACATTTTTTTGAAAAGAGCAAGTGCCGAGTTTCTTGCCAGTTCTTCTCGGTGCAAACCTGCTTTCCAAACTCGGCGGTAGAATTTTGACTTTTCATAAGACCCTATTAATTGGGCGTGGAAATAAAGATTTTTCATTTTTATTTTCATTTGTTTTGCTATAATCCGCTTTTTGAAAAGATTCTGTATGGATTCTGCATATTGTAATGCAGGAACACTGCCCACATGAAACACCACACACAATTTTCAACACTTTCCTTAACGTACGTTTTGTCCCGACACCGGGACATCCCCAGGAGATGCACTGGAGTGTCGGACCAACGCGAGATCTACTTGGGATCCTCAGCAACACTCCAAGATATCCTGTGCGACCTGGGAGGCCTCTTCGGATTCTGGAGTGAGCTCGGCTGGCTGGAGTGATCCGGCGGGGACCCGAATCAGCGACGTCACGCGCAGCGGGCGAAGTATCGCCTAATCGCGGAAAAATCCCAGAGACAACAAGAACAAGAACAAGATCCCCAGGAGATGTTGACTTCACAATACGAAATCGTACCTGTAGGTATATAATATTACTTGAACGACTCTTACCACAGGTATTCATTTGGAACTATTAGCACTGATGTAATGATAAAGGATGACGAGCAGGAAGATGGATACGCCCAGAATGTTCGAGAACACCGCCAACTGGATGTCAGTAATCATTATTAGATCTTTACTGCTACTGTTCCTGCAAAACCTGCAATGAACAAGAAAACTTATAAACCGGCGTGAATGTTTAGTGTTTACGTACTTGATTGCAAACTACAAACGGGAAGTAGTAATACCTAGTCAAATGTTCCACGTCTAATATATTTTTTTATGAAACTATTATACGCAATTAAAATTGAATTACCTTAAAAAATTCTTTGAATCTTCTAAGCGGTTTTATAAAAATGTTTTCGTTCTCACTCCTTGCGAATTTGATTTGCCTGAATTTGCGACAGTAGGTAATTGACACGTCACTTCAAAATTGTCAATGTCATTTGTCAATATACAGATTACTATAAATCATACTGTAAATCCCAATGACGAAATATAACGATTCCTAGGTATAAAGATAATATACACTAACAGTATAATATAAATGTATAATGTTATAGTATAACTAGCTGACCCGGCCACGCGTTGCTGTGGCTAAAGTTTTTGTTATATTAATAAATTAAAATTGCGACTATAATTTGAGATTTAAACTATCAATGCCGGTGTACCTCAGGGATCTGTTCTATCCGCGACATTATTCCTGCTGCACATCAACGATTTGCTTAAACCAGGTTTATTTGGTTACGCTGATGACAGCACTGTTTCGGAGAGATACATGTCTAGTCCTAAAGCCAGCGGTGCTGAGATACTTGAGCTAAGAGAGGCATTGGTAGATCGCGTTAACTTTACTCTAAAAGAAGTGTCTGAGTGGGGTGACGCTAATCTAGTCAAGTTTAACGCTACCAAAACGCAAGCGTGCTTATTCACCGCAAAAAAGAGCCCCTTGACCTTGGCTCCCACTTTTCAAAATGTATCCGTTCCGATTAGCGATCATATCGACCTCCTGGGTATAAACATCTCACCCAATCACAATTTTGGGAAATGCATCGAGGAAAAGGCAAAAACAGCCGCCAAAAAACTTGGTATCCTGAACAAGGTTAAGCGGTACTTCAAGCCCGAACAGCTTTTGACGCTATATGAAGCTCAAGTTCGTTCCGGCATGGAGTACTGCAGTCACCTATGGGATGGATCTGCCAAATACCAACTCGATGCATTAGACTCGGTTGATCGCCGCGCACGCAGAATAATCGGCAAGGAATCGCACGGGCGAAACTGCTCAGTTTAGAACACCGACGCAGTGTTGCCTGTTTAGCGGTTTTTTACAGGATATATTTTGGAGAGTGTGCTCAAGAACTCCACAACCTTGTGCCTCCTTCACCTTTCTACCATAGAACCGCGAGACATCGAGAGAAGTGGCATCCTTATGTGGTTGATGTCCAGCGTACTCGTTCGAAACGCTTTTCTTCTACGTGTCGTTACGTTGATACGAACCGCTAAGGTGTGGAACACCCTTCCAGCTTCCGTGTTCCCAGCCAAATACAATCTGGGTGCCTTCAAAAGAAGAGTGAATAGGCATTTTCTAGGCAAGCGCGCTCCATCCTAGACCTCATCATTTCTGTTCATCAGACTTGATTGTAGTCAAGCGCAAGCCTATCAATTATTAAAAAAAAAAAATCCTATCTCTCAAGTTGGACCAAATGACAGATATTCACGAAGTTTGAACTAAATCGGTTCAGTAGTTTAGGAGTCCATCGCGGACAAACATCGTGACACGAGATTTATAATATATATTATTATTAAGATATAAGATGTCTTTGTTCCTACCTGAGGTTCCTACATGGTTCCTACCTTATCAAATATAGGTACATCTCAATCGCCGTCAATGCAAATCGGTAGAAGTGTATGCAAATCCGTGGGTAGATCACAAGTCAATCCAAAGCATAGATCGTAATAGAAAGTAGCACAACAAAGATCCAAAGCATAAACAAGGGACGCCTTGGCCCACTTTGTCTAAAATAAATTCCGTGGTAAATCTTTCTTACTGTATAGCCGTAAAAGATTTTCTTCGCCTTTTGAGTGTTTTTTACAGGAAAGATGTTTTGGAGAGTGTGCTCAAGAAATCCACAACTTCCTTCACCTTTCCACCACAGAACCGCAAGACGCCGAGAGAAGTGACATTCTTATGTGGTTCATGAGCAGCGTACTCAAACGAAACATTTTTCTTCCACGTTTCTGATACGATCCACTAAGGTGTAGAACACCCTTCCAGCTTCCAGCAAGTAGGTATAATCTGGGTGCCTTTAAGAGAAGAGTGAATAGGCATTTTCTGGGCAAGTGTGCTCCATCCTAGAGCTCATCATTGCTGTCAATTGATTGTAGTCAAGCGCAAGCCTACTAATAATAATAAAAAAATGCTCAAGTGCGAGTCGGGCTCGTGCACTGAGGGTTCCGTACTATCAAGACACATTCTCAATAGTATAAGTAGCAAAAATTCGTGTTTGTTGTGTGGGAGCCCCCCATAAATATAATATTATGTTTTATTTTAATCAAAGTATTTATTGGAACGAAGTTCCTTATCGCGCGTTGCGAAAGGGGGCTAGACGGATAAAAATTCATATGAAAAGTTGTAACGACACTTTTGCTATAGTAAGCAAAAAGTATCGTAACAAGAAAAAAAAAGTAAAGTAGTATAGTTAGTATATAGTAGTATTGTAAGTCGTACGGCGTGCGCATGTTTCTCTGTCTCTCTCTCTCTCTCTCTCTCTCTCTCTTTCTTATAGAAAGCAAGCCAGATATACTTTGTTCCATCCGGGTGTGCCTTGACACCTCTCAAGTTAGTTTTTAAAGTGAATAATTTAGTATTTTGTGAATATTTTAATCGTCTTCCTGTTGCCATTTGCAATATATAATTCTTAAACAAGCAAAAACAGTCACGTTTGTTGTATGGGAGCCCCCTTAAATTCATTCATCCTAGCCTAGGCTTGTGTGACATGCGGCGCTATGATGAGCGCAAAGATTTGTTGTCGGACGGGGTCGCCATTTTGTTATGCGCCACTTGGCAGATTAAAAATAGTCACCCTAATATTTTGTAGATGGGGCCAGTCCGCAGAACACACATACTCCTGACGGAGGGCCAGTCCATATTGCTTCCTAGGTATGTGATTTCAAATGAATGTCAAATTCTCAGACCAATTGGATCCTTCATGAGGTCAAGTCAAATTTCATTCAAAAAAAATCAAAATGTCGAAATTTAATTGAGTTGACGGTTCAAGTTTCAACGTTATTTAAAATAAAGATTTGTAAAAACAAATAATATGAATACTGAATTCAAGGAATTGCTCAGTAGAATTCAGATTTAAATTAAATAAAATAAAATTCTCATCATAATATCTTATAGAAGCGAAGAATTTTATGTGGAATATAATTTTGTGAGGGCATAAATATTAGAATTACTTATTGAAAATGTATTTATCATCAGTAAGTTCACGTCTGTTACTTCACGATACGAAAAGCTGGGACCTAAAGCTAAGTTACGGATGCTACGATGGCGTGATCAGAGATATTTCTTGGAGCGACGACAGTAAATACATGTTACAGGTAAGATCTCACCACCTGTTGTGTGGTTGTCTGGCTGTTGGTTTGCGGTTCAGGTTTAGCTGATAGCTATACCTAATTCGGAGTGTGCTCAGGAACTATTCAATTTGGTGGCCCTGTCACTTTTTTATTAAAGAAGTGCAAGGCATCGTAACCTAAACCCATAAGATGTATTACCCAAGACAACCGAAATGCCTTTTGTATCAAAGTGGTGAGGTCTGGAATATGCTTACAACTTCTGCCTTCTGCACCACCTGTGTGTATAACTCCAAATAGTGAATAGACACCAGTTCAAGTATGCTCCACTGTTCACCAGCTGTATCTTTATGTACCATGTGATAGAATTGCCATCTACCCTGGACAGGGCAGACCGCGCGAAAAAATGTCGCCTGTTTACCAGTGGCAAAAATGCTTGTTTATCCCCAACAATAAGGCCACACGACCTCCCAGCAGCCCAGAATTTTGAAAGATGACGCTATTGTTTGCTTGTACAATAAAGGTTTACGTAAATCTTTCGGATGGTTGTATCCTGAGGTTTCTTATTGGTGAATAATTGTCACTTATTTTACCAATTTACGTATTCTTTTGCCCCTATGAGCATAGTTCCTCTTAAGTTGAGGAAGGTTTGCCCAAAGCCTACTATTCTGGTGAAGTGAGAGTTGACATGCTTCACTGCACTGTTGACACACTTAGAGATCACTATGTGGATAACCCTGAGGCATACTGGGTTCTATATATTTGTTAATATGTTCTTATAATTACAGATCAATTCAACGGGACTAGTTGAAATATTGATTCCAATAGACCGTGATGTCAGGAGCTTGCAACACATTCCATTGAAGGACACCTGGTCTGCCACCTTCCATAGGGATGGGCACAGAGACGTAGCAGTTGGTACAAAAAGTGGCAGTGTAAAAATATGGGACACAAAAAATAAATCGATAACAAAAACATTTCCAGCACCCCCACACCTTTCATGTGTTCACATACTAAGCTTTGACGCCCAAAATACAAGCCTCGCTGCTACAATGATAAATGGAGAAACTATTATTTACAGCCTTGTTTCCAATGTGCCAGTACAAACAGTTAAATTAGCGTGTTCAAAAAGCATTTCAGCTATGAAGTTTCACCATGAATCACGATCTTTACTGGGTCTAGCCACCGACGAGGGCCACATTGTACTCAGAGATGTTAACATTAAAAAGGATAAGGCTTTCTTTGAAAATATTCACGCTTCGCCTGTGAGCGACTTTGCATTTTCACCTATAAACAAAGATGTGATGCTATCGAGTGGCTACGACAAGATATTGCAAGTGTACGATATAAGATTAAAAAATATTGTCACTACAGTGAAAACTTCGCATATACTGACATGCTTGACTATGAATTCAGACAACCAAGTGGCACTCGGTTCTAAAAATGGTGAGATTCTTGTATATGACTTGAGAGACTTAAGCAAACCGCTAAAAATTTTAACAGGACATGATAAACAAGTCAGTAAAGTAGCTTTTCAGCCTGCAAGGAAGAAGGTAGTATCCGCTGACATTAGCCTCAAAGAGCATTTTGAAGTTATAAACAAAGTGAAGACACCAACTAAGGGAAGGTCATCGGATGTGTTTTTCTTAAACGACACACCGCCAAGCACTCAAGAGTTCTTTGCTTCAGGTCTAGAAAACGTAGCCGATCAGAGTTCATTCTTTCAAAACGTTGATTTCGACAAATCGAACAATTACGATTTCGAAAGAAAAACAGATATTCACGAACCGAAATTTGATGCTGGCCGAAACATGAGCAAAATATCAACCCCCGTGAACAAGAGTGCAGTTGAAAATTTGGTGATTCCATCACCGCTGTTCATTAATGGAACTCAAGAAGATAACAATCCTGTTAGAGATAACTTGACAAATATTAATCAACCCAAAGATGCACCAATGCCTTCTAGTAATATAGATGCACTAGCACTTGAAGAACTAAAGAATATGATCGTAGACGCGTCAGATGACAGTAGAAAATATTTCCTGCACACCATGATGGCTTTAACCAAACAGAAACTTTACTTAGAGAGAACCCTAAGTCAGCTAACTCAGGAAGTGCAAGATATAAGACAAAATCAAAACTCTTTAATTGAAACAAATAGAATGCTCGTTTTACAAATAGAACAAATGAAAATGCAACAAAATCATGTTAATTATAATTAATAGTTATTAATGTGATATTACATCTCAATCGCCGTCAATGCAAATCGGTAGAAGTGTATGCAAATCCGTGGGTAGATCACAAGTCAATCCAAAGCATAGATCGTAATAGAAAGTAGCACAACAAAGATCCAAAGCATAAACAAGGGACGCCTTGGCCCACTTTGTCTAAAATAAATTCCGTGGTAAATCTTTCTTACTGTATAGCCGTAAAAGATTTTCTTCGCCTTTTGAGTGTTTTTTACAGGAAAGATGTTTTGGAGAGTGTGCTCAAGAAATCCACAACCTCCTTCACCTTTCCACCACAGAACCGCAAGACGCCGAGAGAAGTGACATTCTTATGTGGTTCATGAGCAGCGTACTCAAACGAAACATTTTTCTTCCACGTTTCTGATACGATCCACTAAGGTGTAGAACACCCTTCCAGCTTCCAGCAAGTAGGTATAATCTGGGTGCCTTTAAGAGAAGAGTGAATAGGCATTTTCTGGGCAAGTGTGCTCCATCCTAGAGCTCATCATTGCTGTCAATTGATTGTAGTCAAGCGCAAGCCTACTAATAATAATAAAAAAATGCTCAAGTGCGAGTCGGGCTCGTGCACTGAGGGTTCCGTACTATCAAGACACATTCTCAATAGTATAAGTAGCAAAAATTCGTGTTTGTTGTGTGGGAGCCCCCCATAAATATAATATTATGTTTTATTTTAATCAAAGTATTTATTGGAACGAAGTTCCTTATCGCGCGTTGCGAAAGGGGGCTAGACGGATAAAAATTCATATGAAAAGTTGTAACGACACTTTTGCTATAGTAAGCAAAAAGTATCGTAACAAGAAAAAAAAAGTAAAGTAGTATAGTTAGTATATAGTAGTATTGTAAGTCGTACGGCGTGCGCATGTTTCTCTGTCTCTCTCTCTCTCTCTCTCTCTCTCTCTCTCTTTCTTATAGAAAGCAAGCCAGATATACTTTGTTCCATCCGGGTGTGCCTTGACACCTCTCAAGTTAGTTTTTAAAGTGAATAATTTAGTATTTTGTGAATATTTTAATCGTCTTCCTGTTGCCATTTGCAATATATAATTCTTAAACAAGCAAAAACAGTCACGTTTGTTGTATGGGAGCCCCCTTAAATTCATTCATCCTAGCCTAGGCTTGTGTGACATGCGGCGCTATGATGAGCGCAAAGATTTGTTGTCGGACGGGGTCGCCATTTTGTTATGCGCCACTTGGCAGATTAAAAATAGTCACCCTAATATTTTGTAGATGGGGCCAGTCCGCAGAACACACATACTCCTGACGGAGGGCCAGTCCATATTGCTTCCTAGGTATGTGATTTCAAATGAATGTCAAATTCTCAGACCAATTGGATCCTTCATGAGGTCAAGTCAAATTTCATTCAAAAAAAATCAAAATGTCGAAATTTAATTGAGTTGACGGTTCAAGTTTCAACGTTATTTAAAATAAAGATTTGTAAAAACAAATAATATGAATACTGAATTCAAGGAATTGCTCAGTAGAATTCAGATTTAAATTAAATAAAATAAAATTCTCATCATAATATCTTATAGAAGCGAAGAATTTTATGTGGAATATAATTTTGTGAGGGCATAAATATTAGAATTACTTATTGAAAATGTATTTATCATCAGTAAGTTCACGTCTGTTACTTCACGATACGAAAAGCTGGGACCTAAAGCTAAGTTACGGATGCTACGATGGCGTGATCAGAGATATTTCTTGGAGCGACGACAGTAAATACATGTTACAGGTAAGATCTCACCACCTGTTGTGTGGTTGTCTGGCTGTTGGTTTGCGGTTCAGGTTTAGCTGATAGCTATACCTAATTCGGAGTGTGCTCAGGAACTATTCAATTTGGTGGCCCTGTCACTTTTTTATTAAAGAAGTGCAAGGCATCGTAACCTAAACCCATAAGATGTATTACCCAAGACAACCGAAATGCCTTTTGTATCAAAGTGGTGAGGTCTGGAATATGCTTACAACTTCTGCCTTCTGCACCACCTGTGTGTATAACTCCAAATAGTGAATAGACACCAGTTCAAGTATGCTCCACTGTTCACCAGCTGTATCTTTATGTACCATGTGATAGAATTGCCATCTACCCTGGACAGGGCAGACCGCGCGAAAAAATGTCGCCTGTTTACCAGTGGCAAAAATGCTTGTTTATCCCCAACAATAAGGCCACACGACCTCCCAGCAGCCCAGAATTTTGAAAGATGACGCTATTGTTTGCTTGTACAATAAAGGTTTACGTAAATCTTTCGGATGGTTGTATCCTGAGGTTTCTTATTGGTGAATAATTGTCACTTATTTTACCAATTTACGTATTCTTTTGCCCCTATGAGCATAGTTCCTCTTAAGTTGAGGAAGGTTTGCCCAAAGCCTACTATTCTGGTGAAGTGAGAGTTGACATGCTTCACTGCACTGTTGACACACTTAGAGATCACTATGTGGATAACCCTGAGGCATACTGGGTTCTATATATTTGTTAATATGTTCTTATAATTACAGATCAATTCAACGGGACTAGTTGAAATATTGATTCCAATAGACCGTGATGTCAGGAGCTTGCAACACATTCCATTGAAGGACACCTGGTCTGCCACCTTCCATAGGGATGGGCACAGAGACGTAGCAGTTGGTACAAAAAGTGGCAGTGTAAAAATATGGGACACAAAAAATAAATCGATAACAAAAACATTTCCAGCACCCCCACACCTTTCATGTGTTCACATACTAAGCTTTGACGCCCAAAATACAAGCCTCGCTGCTACAATGATAAATGGAGAAACTATTATTTACAGCCTTGTTTCCAATGTGCCAGTACAAACAGTTAAATTAGCGTGTTCAAAAAGCATTTCAGCTATGAAGTTTCACCATGAATCACGATCTTTACTGGGTCTAGCCACCGACGAGGGCCACATTGTACTCAGAGATGTTAACATTAAAAAGGATAAGGCTTTCTTTGAAAATATTCACGCTTCGCCTGTGAGCGACTTTGCATTTTCACCTATAAACAAAGATGTGATGCTATCGAGTGGCTACGACAAGATATTGCAAGTGTACGATATAAGATTAAAAAATATTGTCACTACAGTGAAAACTTCGCATATACTGACATGCTTGACTATGAATTCAGACAACCAAGTGGCACTCGGTTCTAAAAATGGTGAGATTCTTGTATATGACTTGAGAGACTTAAGCAAACCGCTAAAAATTTTAACAGGACATGATAAACAAGTCAGTAAAGTAGCTTTTCAGCCTGCAAGGAAGAAGGTAGTATCCGCTGACATTAGCCTCAAAGAGCATTTTGAAGTTATAAACAAAGTGAAGACACCAACTAAGGGAAGGTCATCGGATGTGTTTTTCTTAAACGACACACCGCCAAGCACTCAAGAGTTCTTTGCTTCAGGTCTAGAAAACGTAGCCGATCAGAGTTCATTCTTTCAAAACGTTGATTTCGACAAATCGAACAATTACGATTTCGAAAGAAAAACAGATATTCACGAACCGAAATTTGATGCTGGCCGAAACATGAGCAAAATATCAACCCCCGTGAACAAGAGTGCAGTTGAAAATTTGGTGATTCCATCACCGCTGTTCATTAATGGAACTCAAGAAGATAACAATCCTGTTAGAGATAACTTGACAAATATTAATCAACCCAAAGATGCACCAATGCCTTCTAGTAATATAGATGCACTAGCACTTGAAGAACTAAAGAATATGATCGTAGACGCGTCAGATGACAGTAGAAAATATTTCCTGCACACCATGATGGCTTTAACCAAACAGAAACTTTACTTAGAGAGAACCCTAAGTCAGCTAACTCAGGAAGTGCAAGATATAAGACAAAATCAAAACTCTTTAATTGAAACAAATAGAATGCTCGTTTTACAAATAGAACAAATGAAAATGCAACAAAATCATGTTAATTATAATTAATAGTTATTAATGTGATATTACATCTCAATCGCCGTCAATGCAAATCGGTAGAAGTGTATGCAAATCCGTGGGTAGATCACAAGTCAATCCAAAGCATAGATCGTAATAGAAAGTAGCACAACAAAGATCCAAAGCATAAACAAGGGACGCCTTGGCCCACTTTGTCTAAAATAAATTCCGTGGTAAATCTTTCTTACTGTATAGCCGTAAAAGATTTTCTTCGCCTTTTGAGTGTTTTTTACAGGAAAGATGTTTTGGAGAGTGTGCTCAAGAAATCCACAACCTCCTTCACCTTTCCACCACAGAACCGCAAGACGCCGAGAGAAGTGACATTCTTATGTGGTTCATGAGCAGCGTACTCAAACGAAACATTTTTCTTCCACGTTTCTGATACGATCCACTAAGGTGTAGAACACCCTTCCAGCTTCCAGCAAGTAGGTATAATCTGGGTGCCTTTAAGAGAAGAGTGAATAGGCATTTTCTGGGCAAGTGTGCTCCATCCTAGAGCTCATCATTGCTGTCAATTGATTGTAGTCAAGCGCAAGCCTACTAATAATAATAAAAAAATGCTCAAGTGCGAGTCGGGCTCGTGCACTGAGGGTTCCGTACTATCAAGACACATTCTCAATAGTATAAGTAGCAAAAATTCGTGTTTGTTGTGTGGGAGCCCCCCATAAATATAATATTATGTTTTATTTTAATCAAAGTATTTATTGGAACGAAGTTCCTTATCGCGCGTTGCGAAAGGGGGCTAGACGGATAAAAATTCATATGAAAAGTTGTAACGACACTTTTGCTATAGTAAGCAAAAAGTATCGTAACAAGAAAAAAAAAGTAAAGTAGTATAGTTAGTATATAGTAGTATTGTAAGTCGTACGGCGTGCGCATGTTTCTCTGTCTCTCTCTCTCTCTCTCTCTCTCTCTCTCTCTTTCTTATAGAAAGCAAGCCAGATATACTTTGTTCCATCCGGGTGTGCCTTGACACCTCTCAAGTTAGTTTTTAAAGTGAATAATTTAGTATTTTGTGAATATTTTAATCGTCTTCCTGTTGCCATTTGCAATATATAATTCTTAAACAAGCAAAAACAGTCACGTTTGTTGTATGGGAGCCCCCTTAAATTCATTCATCCTAGCCTAGGCTTGTGTGACATGCGGCGCTATGATGAGCGCAAAGATTTGTTGTCGGACGGGGTCGCCATTTTGTTATGCGCCACTTGGCAGATTAAAAATAGTCACCCTAATATTTTGTAGATGGGGCCAGTCCGCAGAACACACATACTCCTGACGGAGGGCCAGTCCATATTGCTTCCTAGGTATGTGATTTCAAATGAATGTCAAATTCTCAGACCAATTGGATCCTTCATGAGGTCAAGTCAAATTTCATTCAAAAAAAATCAAAATGTCGAAATTTAATTGAGTTGACGGTTCAAGTTTCAACGTTATTTAAAATAAAGATTTGTAAAAACAAATAATATGAATACTGAATTCAAGGAATTGCTCAGTAGAATTCAGATTTAAATTAAATAAAATAAAATTCTCATCATAATATCTTATAGAAGCGAAGAATTTTATGTGGAATATAATTTTGTGAGGGCATAAATATTAGAATTACTTATTGAAAATGTATTTATCATCAGTAAGTTCACGTCTGTTACTTCACGATACGAAAAGCTGGGACCTAAAGCTAAGTTACGGATGCTACGATGGCGTGATCAGAGATATTTCTTGGAGCGACGACAGTAAATACATGTTACAGGTAAGATCTCACCACCTGTTGTGTGGTTGTCTGGCTGTTGGTTTGCGGTTCAGGTTTAGCTGATAGCTATACCTAATTCGGAGTGTGCTCAGGAACTATTCAATTTGGTGGCCCTGTCACTTTTTTATTAAAGAAGTGCAAGGCATCGTAACCTAAACCCATAAGATGTATTACCCAAGACAACCGAAATGCCTTTTGTATCAAAGTGGTGAGGTCTGGAATATGCTTACAACTTCTGCCTTCTGCACCACCTGTGTGTATAACTCCAAATAGTGAATAGACACCAGTTCAAGTATGCTCCACTGTTCACCAGCTGTATCTTTATGTACCATGTGATAGAATTGCCATCTACCCTGGACAGGGCAGACCGCGCGAAAAAATGTCGCCTGTTTACCAGTGGCAAAAATGCTTGTTTATCCCCAACAATAAGGCCACACGACCTCCCAGCAGCCCAGAATTTTGAAAGATGACGCTATTGTTTGCTTGTACAATAAAGGTTTACGTAAATCTTTCGGATGGTTGTATCCTGAGGTTTCTTATTGGTGAATAATTGTCACTTATTTTACCAATTTACGTATTCTTTTGCCCCTATGAGCATAGTTCCTCTTAAGTTGAGGAAGGTTTGCCCAAAGCCTACTATTCTGGTGAAGTGAGAGTTGACATGCTTCACTGCACTGTTGACACACTTAGAGATCACTATGTGGATAACCCTGAGGCATACTGGGTTCTATATATTTGTTAATATGTTCTTATAATTACAGATCAATTCAACGGGACTAGTTGAAATATTGATTCCAATAGACCGTGATGTCAGGAGCTTGCAACACATTCCATTGAAGGACACCTGGTCTGCCACCTTCCATAGGGATGGGCACAGAGACGTAGCAGTTGGTACAAAAAGTGGCAGTGTAAAAATATGGGACACAAAAAATAAATCGATAACAAAAACATTTCCAGCACCCCCACACCTTTCATGTGTTCACATACTAAGCTTTGACGCCCAAAATACAAGCCTCGCTGCTACAATGATAAATGGAGAAACTATTATTTACAGCCTTGTTTCCAATGTGCCAGTACAAACAGTTAAATTAGCGTGTTCAAAAAGCATTTCAGCTATGAAGTTTCACCATGAATCACGATCTTTACTGGGTCTAGCCACCGACGAGGGCCACATTGTACTCAGAGATGTTAACATTAAAAAGGATAAGGCTTTCTTTGAAAATATTCACGCTTCGCCTGTGAGCGACTTTGCATTTTCACCTATAAACAAAGATGTGATGCTATCGAGTGGCTACGACAAGATATTGCAAGTGTACGATATAAGATTAAAAAATATTGTCACTACAGTGAAAACTTCGCATATACTGACATGCTTGACTATGAATTCAGACAACCAAGTGGCACTCGGTTCTAAAAATGGTGAGATTCTTGTATATGACTTGAGAGACTTAAGCAAACCGCTAAAAATTTTAACAGGACATGATAAACAAGTCAGTAAAGTAGCTTTTCAGCCTGCAAGGAAGAAGGTAGTATCCGCTGACATTAGCCTCAAAGAGCATTTTGAAGTTATAAACAAAGTGAAGACACCAACTAAGGGAAGGTCATCGGATGTGTTTTTCTTAAACGACACACCGCCAAGCACTCAAGAGTTCTTTGCTTCAGGTCTAGAAAACGTAGCCGATCAGAGTTCATTCTTTCAAAACGTTGATTTCGACAAATCGAACAATTACGATTTCGAAAGAAAAACAGATATTCACGAACCGAAATTTGATGCTGGCCGAAACATGAGCAAAATATCAACCCCCGTGAACAAGAGTGCAGTTGAAAATTTGGTGATTCCATCACCGCTGTTCATTAATGGAACTCAAGAAGATAACAATCCTGTTAGAGATAACTTGACAAATATTAATCAACCCAAAGATGCACCAATGCCTTCTAGTAATATAGATGCACTAGCACTTGAAGAACTAAAGAATATGATCGTAGACGCGTCAGATGACAGTAGAAAATATTTCCTGCACACCATGATGGCTTTAACCAAACAGAAACTTTACTTAGAGAGAACCCTAAGTCAGCTAACTCAGGAAGTGCAAGATATAAGACAAAATCAAAACTCTTTAATTGAAACAAATAGAATGCTCGTTTTACAAATAGAACAAATGAAAATGCAACAAAATCATGTTAATTATAATTAATAGTTATTAATGTGATATTAGGATTAAGATGCATTATCACAAGTTTATGTTCTGAGAGGTTTTTAACTCTTGGGTGCAAAAATGAAATTAATTATTAGCTGTAAATTATAATATTTTACAATATAACATACAAAATAATAATTAATAATTTAACTAAAATGATACTCTCAAATGTCTTGAATACAAAGAAATAATAAATGTTAACTCTTGTTTGTCTGTAGATAATTATTTGAAATTAAACAAAAAAATTATAATAAAAAGGCTGTTATTATTTCTACCAGTTAAATATTATATCAGTTGAACCCTGCACGAAACACTTATTCGTGGAAGCGCTTTCATGAATTGCGAAGAGCGAGATGCATCTCCGCAATTTTGGGTCAACTTAGTTAATTGCCGCGTACTTATACATCCTTATTATTATAAAAGTGAGTTTGTGAGTTTAAATGATGTTACAACTACTTGACCGATTTGGCTGAAGTTTTTATTCCACAAAAATGAATAATTCCTGCAGGATGTTAAGAAATAAAGAAACGTCTGGTATAGCAATCTATAGTAAATAACAAGTATATAAATCGGGACATTACACACTTCACAATCTCACAGTCTAGCCCCAAAGTAAGCGATAGCTTGTGTTATGGGTACTAGATAACTGATAAATATACGTTTTTTTTTTGAGAAAAAAACGTAAAAACAATATTCTTTCGTATTTACCCCGTATTATACATACGGTAGGTTCGCTAGTCCTTCGCCATTCGGTCGTCTTTGAGAAAAAATAAATTGAAATTGAAATTGAAAAATTCAATTGAAATTGAAAAAAAAACAATTAAGGACAAAATTGTTTTGTATTTACGTAACAGTAGAGGGGTTAGTACAGGTTTTTGTACGAATTTCGAGTCTACTCACAGCCAGCGCCATTTATTGATAGATAGAAAATTATTTTATTGTACACCAGACAAACGAAAAAGAATTCACAATTTTTTATTTCAAATTTTGAGTTTCAAATTGACAGATAGATGGCGCTGTCTGTAAAAGTATGGAGGAATTCGATTCGTTTGTACGATGCGAGTCGACTCGAAATTCGTAGAAAAACCTATACTAACCCTAGTTAACACCCCGTACCCTCACATCAGGCAAGCGTCGGGTGCGTTGTCTGGCTGGAGCGAGAAGTCCCGCAGGTCCTTATCGAAGAAGCAGGGCTCGGGGCGGTGCGGTGCGCGGTGCAGGCGAAGGTACAGCAGTAGGTTGTACTCTGTGGTGGCGCTCTGCACCATACTCAACATCGTGTCCAGCTTCTCCTGGCGCGCGTCCCACTCGCGCAGGCGGTCAGCGCAGCCACGTATATCTTGCTTCAACTGGAAGTAACAAACATTGGGCACAGCTGGGCCCTTATTCTGTATCTCTGTGAGAGTCACTGTTGTCTATGGTTCACTATGTATTGCTGCTTTATTATGGAACGAATATAATATTTTGTGGAAAACCTTCAAGGGATAAAAAATAAATATCATTGAAGGCTACTGAATGGTCATTACTGAGATACAGAATAAAGGCCAAGGAAATAGTAAGCTCTGAAAAAACGATATACCTACTATGTCCAGCTTGAAGACCAGGGCTTGGGCTGATTCTTAAAAAAAGAATGCGTGAATGTCTAGGTGCACTCGATTGAAACTAAGTTTCACTCACCTCGATAGATACTTAGGTAGCGCTGTGTCGAGTTAGCTCGCGCTAACGAATTTCTTATAGGTACCAAATCTTATACTCGTAGCTGATTACATGCTTGCTTAGGTGGATAGTATTATATATGTGGACACAAATATACGAGAATTTTATTAGTACTAAGTCTGTGTACTAAGTACATAAACTTTTGTACGCAGTTTTCGTGTATTTTCTTCATGTCGGGATTTTCGTGACGGAAAAAATACACTTTCGTTCGCCTAGCCTCCTTCGACGAACCGCCCGAAAAGAGATTTTGTTTCATTAGCTCGCCATGGCACAGAATACCTAATAATACCTTATTCCATGGGTACAAAGATCATAGTATTACCTTTGTCAGTCGCCTTTCCATTAACTTCCTCTGTATCCAGTCGCAAAGGTGCGTCATCAATGCCACAATAAACAAGGACACGGCGAGAATTAAGTCCAGAAGCGGTATCTCTGATAGGAGCCAGTAGGACAGAGGCCGATCTGGTACTTGCAGGGCCAACTCTTCGGTGTCAAAACTGAAATCCGGGATGTAATACTGTGCGGGGACCAGCAGTAGCGTCACAAGCGCCGTTACCAGCAGTCCTCCATTCGTGCATCCGCATAGAGCCATGGAGCTGCTCTAAAAAACTTGTTTTCCAGGCATAAACACAATAAAACCCGTGTAATTTAAAATAAATTTAATAAATAAAAAATAAGAATGGATGAATAAAAGGGACAGCAGATTTTTGATTGCTGTTGCTGTTTCTCAATGTTAGTTTATTGTAATTATGATTGACGCGATCACATCTTTCAGATATTCCGCGTTTCAATCACAGGTTTCAATTATTAAAAAAAATTGTCAGCATCTTCGGTAGGTATATTGTATTTGGGTACAATGTACCTTTGATAATAAGGTATATCTATCATTGCATGGATATTGCTATCAAAATATTTAGGTACCTTTATTCATTACGATGTTACTATTAGGGCGCATGTATATCAATACTCAGAGCTCATTCCTTCCTAGGGTATGAGCAACAATAAGGGCTTGAGAAAGTAGAAAATATTCAAACTTAATTTCAAGTTTCGCGCCAGTGATCGCATAACGGTTTTTGTTTGACTCAGATTATAATTGCATTTCCTGTTCTAATGTAATGTACCACAGACCACAAAACCACTATATTCTAAAACGTAGTGATTATATACTCTTTGTATTCTGTGTTATAGTACGATTCACGAAAGATGACCACAAATGGCGGGCCTATTTTAGGTCTCTTTGTACTTATCTAACTAATATTATGGTCTTATTTATTTTAACTAATATATATGGTCTTATTTAACTAATATATGGTAATTATTTTGGCTTAAGTCTTTTCTTCATGAGTGTACATGAAGAAAAGACCCGCCATTTGTGGTCATCTTTCGTGAATCGTACTATACAAAGCGCCAAGCGGTTCGTTTCTGTAATTTTTATTTACAAAATTTTGTGGTAAAGGAAAAAATGAGTGAATTATCGACAACCAATTTATTTGAATCGCAAACAATTATCGCTGATCACAAAGACCTTATCCATGATGTGGCGTACGATTTTTACGGGGAGAGAATGGCTACTTGCTCTAGCGACCAGTATGTAAAGGTAAATAGGTTATGTTTGTATGTAATCACTGCAAATCAATGTTTTGTTCGTGTTTATGATAATTTACGGTATATCAGCTTGCCGGTTTCATATTTTTATAGTGGCTTAGGCCGTTGCGAATCCACTACGCACTTAAAATATTTCGTATCAATTTTTTTAAGTCTTATTTGATAACATTATTAATCATCGGTTAACCAGTGCATGCATGCGCTATCTTCAATTTTTAACCGACTTCATAAAAAGGAGGTTCTCAATTATTCGTCGGAATCTTTTTTTTTCTATGACAGATATTCCTTTTTAACGATGTCTATTTGCTAGACTATGTTTGAGGCTGGACAAAACAGTTCCCAGTGGATGCTGACAAAGTCGAGAGTTCTTAGCTTATTGTTTGTATTGTTAATGCAATGTAAACTCCAGGTATGGGATGCAGATGGTCAAGGTGGCTGGAGGCTCACTGCCAGCTGGAAGGCACACCATGGCTCCGTGTGGAAGGTGACGTGGGCGCACCCTGAGTTTGGACAGGTGTTGGCTACATGCTCGTTTGACAGAACTGCTGCTATTTGGGAGGAAGTGGGTGAGTTATGATATCTTCTACTAACAAAGTAATAGCACATGCAAGTTGTATGCCACTGTCTCATTGCAGATTACGAGGTCCTAGGTTCGAACCCGAGGGCGATAATTTTTAGTATCAACGGCTAGTGATTTACCGCCATGACTGTGAGTATATATATCTACTACTGGTCCTGCGGCTGACCTCTTTCCCATTATATCAGAGTGGCTGTCCCATCTTCATCCAATTATAAGAGTCAGGAATAGAGAGTGCTCTTTTGAGACACTTTGACAGGTACCTTGCATGCCAATCCACACATTGCACAGTGTGTTTGGATTCACAGATTTACAACAAAGGAATGTCAGCAAGAAAATAGACAGTTTTCAAAAATATCTTTGATGCCAGATAGTCCTATTGATGAGATAATTTACTGTAATATATATTAACCTTGTTCTCTGACCTAGGCCAATTCCTATTTACATGGAGTCAGCATTCCTTGTACTTCTTCTTCATTGAGCACTATTTATATTGAGTTTTATACTTGTTGACATTACAACATAAATTAAAAATTCTATCCATATTCTAGGAGACACTACTGCGTCTGGATCTGAGAAGGGGCTCCGCACTTGGGTGAAGAGGTCCAATCTGGTAGACTCACGCACTTCTGTCACAGATGTCAAGTTTGGCCCCAAGCACTTAGGACTGCTCCTTGTCACATGCTCTGCTGATGGTATTATAAGGTAATGTAACGATTTAGGTTTTAGATAAAATGCCAAAATGAGTTAGATGTACATGGCTAAATAAATCTCTTGAGCTATAATGGCATCTTGAGTTGAAAAATTCAATGAAATGATTGAAAAAAAAAATGTGGGAGACGTGACTACCCCCCTGGCACGCTCTGGTTTGAGAGGGAGTTCCTGGGTTTGATACCCAGAGTGGGCCAGTAAAGAAATTTATAAACCGGCAAGTTATCCCTATTCTTCTCAGCAAACCCTTTAATTTGATATGCATATTACAGAAGTGCATTAAAAATAACTATCTCAATTATTATTTTTTTTTATATGGACATTTTACAAAATCTATTTGTGCTCATCACACAAACATTTACCAGTAGCGGGAACCGAACCCACGACCTCCGGCGCAGACAGCAGGTTCGCTACCGCTACGCCATTCGGTCGTCGTCAATTGAGTAAAGATATCTACTTTTACAGTTGCTAGACTCCATCTGAAGAAACAAATGTTGCAAGTGAGCTTGTAAAATTATTAATTTTTTTTTTCAGGATCTATGAAGCACCAGATGTAATGAACCTAGCACAGTGGACCCTTCAGCATGAGATACCAACCAAAGTTTCCGTCAGTTGTCTATCTTGGAACCCTTCCCTATCCAGGTAATCACATATTTAACAGCTCCCAGAAATGTTCAAAGGATCACCTAATTGAAGCAGTTAGCTAAGAATATTGTTAATGAATTAACTTGGTAACTATTGTCACAAAAATACTATTTTTACATATTTAAGTTTTTTTTTTTTGCTATGGGAGGAGGAAAAATCCTCATAGGATAGCTAGTACCTACTGGTAACGCCCGACTCCATTGAGAATGGTGCCCAATGACCTACGGACTAAACCTCCCTGCCGCCGAACGATCTACCGGCAACCACTGTCGCATTACTTCCGGTAGAAAGCTGTTTTCAGACCTTAGCTATTTTGCCTCTCCCAGTTGTCCTGAATCCCTCGCTTCATAATAATGGCTCGCATCATCTCTGCATACTTATCCCATTTCGATGCATTCGCGGGATGAGATTCGTCACCGTTACGCAGCTTTCGTCACCCTGCGCCGTTTGTCGAGTGTTTTCGAAAATGGGGCATTCGAAGATAGCGTGTTCAGGAGTATCTCTTTCCCCGCAGTATGAGCATTCCTCCTCATCTATCTTGCCTATGGTGTGCAGGTAGGTGTTAAACACACCATTTTACATATTTAAGTATGCCTTTCACCATGGTATGGTCGGAAAGAGATAACAAGAATAGTGATATTCCTTCCCACAAATATAGTAAATTGCCTGACTCTCAGAATATGAGATTCCATTGATTAATATTCTGAGAGGAGATCCATGATTGGCTGGCGCCTGGTGATAGTTTGAATCAAATTGATGAAGATGCTGCTGTTTCAGGAGCAACTCCAACCCGCCCATGCTGGCCGTGGGCAGCGACGAGCCTAACATCGTGGGCGCTACGGGCACGCAGAGCGATAAGGTGGCCAACAACGAGAAGGTCTTTATTTATGAGTAAGTTGTTATTGTGCTGTGTTCAGTTCAGATTTATGTAAATAAAAAATAAAATAAAAATAGCCTTTATTTCTCCATTCAACACCAGCAGTTTACATATAAATTATAAATACATTTAATGATCGGGCTGTCCTTGGACATAGGCCTCCTCTAGATTCTGCCATTTTTTTCTATCTAAAGCTCATCTGCGCCATCAGATTTACACGACTATTTATTACAGTTCTTTCTGGCCTTTTCCCACATTATGTGGGGTCCACACAACATGTCTTCTCCTTCCATTTGCTCCTATCAGCCGTCAACTCGCAATACACTCCTTTTACACGCATATCTTCTTTCACGCAATCCATCCATCTCTTCTTCGGTCTTCCTCGACTTTTTCGTCCCTGCACATGCATACTCATCGTTCTTTTAGTGACATGACTTTCATCCCTCCGCATAACATGCCCATACCACGTTAACTATATTAACTATCCAAGAAATACATTAAGCTCATTTCACATACATTGCTGTTTCAATGTGTATTGCAAACTTAACATCATAGTAAACCTATAGTGGAAATAGTGAAATAACATATCATAGGAATTATATGTGAACATAGGGTGCCATGAGAAAATTTTGTTGATTTTTTTACTCTATCTATATGGATTTTTTTTTTAATCTAGTAAATTTACCCCAACGGTAAATACAAGCATCGCACCGGAACGCTAAATCACTTGACGGTGCGTCTTTGCTGGTAGAGTGGTAACGAGCCACGGCCGAAGCCAGACCTGAGCCAATTTAGAAATTATAAAACTCCAAAGTGACCCGTGGCGGGAATCGAACCCGCGACCTCCCAATCGAATCCGAGCGCGCTTGCCACTGCGCCAGGGAGGTTGTCATTGATAGAGGAAAGAGATTGACAAGTAACTAAATGACTAGTGCTGTCAAATTCTGTACAGATTCATTCAAAATGGTGGAGTAAAGCTAAATAGTTTCATGGATATACAGTGGTGTTACACCGAGAGCTAATGCAGTATCAACTATTCAGCGTACTTGATGCGGTCACGCTGAGCTTACACTAAAGTTTTATAAGTGACAATGTTCCTCCAGGTATAGTGAAGCTTCCCGTCGCTGGACCAGGACAGAGTGTCTCCCGTCGGTGGTGGAGCCTGTCAATGATCTGGCCTTTGCGCCCAACCTGGGCCGCTCCTTTCACCTGCTAGCCGTCGCCACGAAGGACGTGAGGATCATCAAGATGGAACCGTTGCCGTGAGTCATCTCATATTACTGATACGGTTGCCGTGAGTTATTTCATACTGCCGGTACGGTTGCCGTGAGTCATCTCATACTGATGATACGGTTACCGTGAGTCATCTCATATTACCGATACGGTTGCCGTGAGTCATCTCATATTATTACTGATACGGTTGCCGTGAGTCATCTCATACTGATGATACGGTTACCGTGAGTCATCTCATATTACCGATACGGTTGCCGTGAGTCATCTCATATTGTCGATACGGCTGCCCGTGAGTTTTCTCATATTGTCGATACGGCTGCCGTGAGCCATCTCATAATGCCGATACGGTTGTCGTGAGTCATCTCATATTGTCGGTACGGCTGCCGTGAGCCATCTCATAATGCCGATACGGTTGCCGTGAGTTATATTGTCGATACGGTTGCCGTGAGTCATCTCATACTGCCGATACGGTTACCGTGAGTCATCTCATATAGCCGATACGGTTGCCGTGCGGTATCTTATATTGTCGATACGGTTGCCGTGAGTCATCTCATATTGTCGGTACGGTTGCCGTGAGTCATCTCATATTGCCGATATGGTTGCCGTGAGTCATCTCATACTGCCGATACGGTTGCCGTGAGTCATCTCATATTGTCGATACGGTTGCCGTGAGTCATCTCATATTACTGATACGGTTGCCGTGAGTCATCTCATACTGCCGATACGGTTACCGTGAGTCATCTCATATTACCGATACGGTTGCCGTGAGTCATCTCATATTACCGATACGGTTGCCGTGAGTCATCTCATATTGTTGATACGGCTGCCCGTGAGCCATCTCATATTGCCGATACGGTTGCTGTGAGTTATCTTATATTGTCGATACGGTTGCCGTGAGTCATCTCATATTGCCGATACGGTTGCCGTGAGTCATCTCATATTGTCGATACGGTTGCCGTGAGTCATCTCATATTGTCGATACGGTTGCCGTGAGTCATCTCATATTGCTGATACGGTTGCCGTGAGTCATCTCAACCTGTTACCAATACAGTTGCCGTGACTCAATGCCGATACGGTTGCTGTGAGTCATCTCATACTGCCGATATGACGGTAACCATACCGTGAGTTATTTCGGAAAATTATTTAAGAGTAGAGCTGTATTCCGTCATCCCATTCCAGGGAGTCCTCCAGCGCAGCCAACGGCGGCAACGTGCGGTTCAAGACGGAGGTGATGGCCGCCTTCGACGACCACTGCTCGTGCGTGTGGCGCGTCTCGTGGAACGTCACCGGCACGCTGCTCGCGTCCTCCGGCGACGACTGCTGCGTGCGCCTGTGGAAGAGTGAGTCGCTCGCCCTCTCGCTCTATCGTCCTCCAGCGCAGCCAACGGCGGCAACGTGCGGTTCAAGACGGAGGTGATGGCCGCCTTCGACGACCACTGCTCGTGCGTGTGGCGCGTCTCGTGGAACGTCACCGGCACGCTGCTCGTGTCCTCCGGCGACGACTGCTGCGTGCGCCTGTGGAAGAGTGAGTCGCTCGCCCTCTCGCTCTATCGTCCTCCAGCGCAGCCAACGGCGGCAACGTGCGGTTCAAGACGGAGGTGATGGCCGCCTTCGACGACCACTGCTCGTGCGTGTGGCGCGTCTCGTGGAACGTCACCGGCACGCTGCTCGCGTCCTCCGGCGACGACTGCTGCGTGCGCCTGTGGAAGAGTGAGTCGCTCGCCCTCTCGCTCTATCTATCTATCTCTGTCGTACTTCACTGCGATCTCAACTGATGGTAAGTGATGGTGCAGCCGAAGATGTTATTGTACTAACTTGAAACGATTTCTATACAGCATCGCGCCGGAACGCTAAATAGTTTAGCGGTGCATCTTTGCTGGTAAAGTGATGATTAGCTACGGCCGAAGCCTTCCATCAGACCAGACATGAGGCGACATAGAAGATTATAAAATTCCAGTGTCCCGTGGCGGGAATCGGACCCGCGACCCCCCCACATGAATCCGTTATAACCATTGATAACGTAAATGTGGTATTTAATGTTCCAGTGCAATACATGAACCAGTGGAAGTGCGTGGCCGTGTTCAAGAGCGAGGCGGGCGGTGGGGAGGCGAGCGCGCCGCAGCGGGCGCACACCACCTACACGCGGCTGGCGGCCATGGCCAACCCCACGCACATGCCCTACCACTGACGTAGGTGAGGGCCACGACGCCACACACGAAGCACACGACACCACACACACCACGCGGCGCCACATACGAGACAGGCTTCACCGCACACGATACACGTGACACCACAGTCGATACAGGCGACACCACACACGAGACACGTGACACCACACACACCACGCGAGGCCACATACGAGACAGGCTACACCGCACACGATACACGTGACACCACAGTCGATACAGGTGACACCACACACGAGACACGTGACACCACACACGAGACACGTGACACCACACACGTCATGCGATTCCACACACAAGACAGGATACACCACACACGGGACACGTCCCGCACCGAAATGTTGTTCACGTCGAGGTTGTCAAACTGTCAATCGACAACAAACTCCTCATATACAAAGCAGCACTAAAACCTATCTGGACATATGGACTACAACTCTGGGGCTCAGCCTGTGACTCCAACATTAAAAAAATACAAAGAGCAGAAGACTATATTCTGAAACAAATAAGAAATGCTCCATGGTTTATAAAAAACAGTGAGGTTCATAAACATCTCGGAATTAAAACTGTAAAAGAAGAAATACAGCAGTGCAGTATCAAATACAAATCCCGGCTGGAACACCATCCAAATCAGCTGGCGTTTCAACTCACGGTCCCAGACTGCCTGAATCGTCTGAAAAGGAAAAAGATTTTAGATCTGGACAGATCATAGACGACCTGAACAATGTATATTTACATTCCAATGGGAAAAAATATACAGAATAATAATAAAGAAAACTTACCAAACATCTGCTCATAGTCTTAGGACTGATCGCATGATACCAACAGAAAAAAAAAAAGGCGAGGTTGTGACTTTCGTGACGTGACGAGATTAATCTAGTGAAGCTAGGACGCAAATAAAATACAAACTTTAAACAGTCTAACATCATAATAGCAGTGGAATAAGTTTATTCGCTTAAAATGAATTTAAACGTGTAAAACACTTAAAAAAAATAAGCTCTTCCAAAACTGAAACGTGTTGGCGTATTTTGACGCGCGATTCCACTTCGCTGCGCACGCGCTGCACGAGCGCCTCATTTCATCGGCGCGATCCGTCGCACGCGCTGTACGTGCACGTCGCGTGTATGCGCGCGCGAGTTGTACCAGCCCATCTGCAATAGTTAAGCTTTTTTGTTGATTGACAAAAGCCTTAAAAATATGCATTCATTTGATTTCGTGTATCTGCTTACTACAATCCAAATCACAGCTAATACAGCTTTGTTTTTTCTAATATATAAAATTCTCGTGTCTCGTGTTTGTTACAAATCTCCTCCGAAACAGCTCGACCGATCGTTATGAAATTTTCTGTGTTCGGTAGGTGTGAGATTAGGTCATAAGTGTATTATTATCCCTGATGGCAAAACAACGTTTGCCGGGTCAGCTACAACCAGATAGCAATACAATAACGCAGAGGCAGTAAATTTAACTTACAACTAGAAATGTTGTATTGAAATACTAACCGGCACCGCTCGTTCACTCTTGCACTGACTATTCGATGAGGAATTGGGGCTCACAATGTTTCTGTAAAGAGAAGCAATAATTATTGTTCACCCTCTTTAAGTTAATACTAGATATAGTATTTTCGAGTGCATCGTAATTTAACATCAGGTGAAATTGCAGTCAAGTTGATTACTTGTAGTGTGTAAAAATAATAAGTAAATATCCCTCATTGCTTTGGTTGAAAGACCCGGTTTCCACCAAAGCCATTAGGGATATAAAAAATAGCTTACGACCTACTCTTAGATCTACCCAACATACACAGAAAATATCATAACAATCGGTCGAGCCATTTCGAAGGAGTTTGGTTACAAAAATTGGCACGAGAGTTTATATATTAGAAGATGACAAATCTCCCCTCCTCTCCGCTGGATCCATTTCCATCGAAGCTAAAAGGAGAGGGTATGTGGAAATAACGAGATCTGATTGGTTATCCAAAACACATCTCTCCTCTCCGCTTTGGTGAAAACCGGCCCTAAAAAGCAGCTAAAAGCTAACAAACAAAGTTACCCTAACGAAGCCCGCTTGATGGCAGCTGCGTTGCCCTGCATCAATACACGCGCTGAAGTTGCACCTGATACCCCGTTTCTCCAACTGAGGGCAATCAAATGTAAACTTTAATGCTTTAAGAGATGGTGGTACGGCCACACATCGCAATCAGATAATGAGAAGAAATGCCTAGGCCACAGCCCCGACAGCTTCGAGGCCCGTACCACCATCTCTCATAGCAGTATTATTGTAATATTGTTTTGACATTTTCATACAATGTCAGTATGAACATTTTAAAACAATACTAGCAAACCCGGCGAACTCCGTTTCGCCACCAGATGGCTTTCCCGCTAAAAAGATTTTCCCGCTTTTCTGTTGAAATTTTTTCTGAATTTTCTTTGCTATAAACCTTACGGAGCCCGAGACCTTTCCAACGAATGCAAAACCGTGGAAATCGGTTCGTGCGTTCTGGAGTTATAGCGTCAGGAAGGAAAACCCGACTTATTTTTATATAGTAGATTACGAGGGCCCCTGACCTCGGTCAGTCAAGAAAACCCCGTCGTGTAGAAGACTGACCTTGGTAGCGCGTCCGTGGCTCGCTGTCCCTCCCGCCTCCCACCCCCTGTCCTGTCGGGGCAACTGGTCAGCCGAGGCGCCTCGTCGAGGCTGGCCCTCCTCACCAGCTTGTGGTGCCGTGTCTTCGCGTCGGCGGCTTCCGTGGAATGTTCGTCAATGCTCGGCAATCGGGGCTCCAGCCAGTCGCCGTTGTCGTAAACCTGTCCATGGAACTAAAATAAAACGACGGTCACTTGCAACAAATGTCAATATAGTGCCGTGGACCTTCGGAGGGGGCGCTTGAAATCGCCACAAAAATGAACTGTCAATTCTATAGAATGTTTGATCCAGGATACTAAAGCACGGTCGCGGAGCACGAAGAATTTCGTACATTAACCTGTTACTACCTGTCTCTGTCACTCCCGCGTTAAAATAATGCGGTCACGCTCGCACAGGACGGGGTCATTGCATCTGTGCGAGCGTGACCGCATTATTTTGACGCGGGAGTGACAGAAACAGGTAGTAACAGCGCGCCGCGACCGGACTTTAGTATAAGTAAGCAGATAGTAAAACCGGTACCTTAAAAACCGGTTTGCTCAACCCGTACAAGCTGAGCGGTGTGCACAGGGGCTTGGGGCTGTTCAGCGTAGTGTTGCTGTTGACCTTCTGCGGCGCCGCGTGACGCTGTTGAGATGGTGGCTGAATTTTGTGTGTGACTATCTGAAAACATGGTCACGGTGTTCAACTGACACAAGTATACATTTACAAGTATAAACTTGAGGAGTTTGTTTGTTTTTTGAATGCGCTAATCTAAGGTCTGAATTAAAAATATTTTTGTGTTCGATAGTCCATTTACCGAGGATGGCTATAGAAAAATGTTGCAAAAGAGGGAATAATTGTTACTTTTGGAGAGTTTCCGTTGCGTGTGATGCGTAAACGGTTAAAGTTACGCAAAAATCATATATATGACGGAATTGTTCTCTTTTAGAAGATCTAAAAAAATGTCCGCAACACAACGTTAGTGTTGCTTAAAGAAGAAAAAGCGGACTGTCTGACTGATTTATGCAGAGCCGAAACCATTGGACGGAATCGGGCTTACATTTGGCGATAGCTATAGTTATGACGTAGGCGTTCACTAATACTGTGGAAAAAGAGTTGTGTCCAGTAAACCAGTAATTAGTCCCAATATCTTACCATCTTGGGTATCGTAGGCTTGGTCAATTCAGTTTTCGCTGCGCTCAGTCTAACGGACGGCGGGGTAAAGCCGCGGTGGCTTGCGACGGGCGTGCACGTTCGGCTGAAAAAAACAGCGGTATTTTAATCAGAGCTTAGTGTTCCAAGAGTCCCTGTGACCAAGACAACTTGTATAAGGTCGTTCACAATTCGCAAAATCGAGTTTCGTTTCACGAATATCTGAAACCATGACAGGTGTGGGGTCGTTCATGATTCGCAGAGAGTCGCGTTTCGTTCCAAGAGTCCCTGAAGCCATGACAACTGTATAAGGTCGTTCACAACTCGCAAAATCGAGTTTCGTTTCACGAATATCTGAAACCATGACAGGTGTGGGGTCGTTCATGATTCGCAGAGAGTCGCGTTTCGTTCCAAGAGTCCCTGAAGCCATGACAACTGTATAAGGTCGTTCACAACTCGCAAAATCGAGTTTCGTTTCACGAATATCTGAAACCATGACAGGTGTGGGGTCGTTCATGATTCGCAGAGAGTCGCGTTTCGTTCCAAGAGTCCCTGAAGCCATGACAACTGTATAAGGTCGTTCACAACACATGGCATGGGTGTACCTAACACATGACACGCCACCTCCAGCGCCGGCAGCTCGCGGTAGACCTGCACGCACCTGGTGGAGGTGGAGGCGGGCGGGGTGGTCGCCCACAGCAGGTCGGCGGGCGAGGCGCGCAGCAGCTGCAGGCGGCTGCGGATGTTGTACATGCCGCCGAGCGCGCCGAACGGCTCGGCCGCGACGCGCGCCGCCACCTCCAGCGCCGGCAGCTCGCGGTAGACCTGCACGCACCTGGTGGAGGTGGAGGCGGGCGGGGTGGTCGCCCACAGCAGGTCGGCGGGCGAGGCGCGCAGCAGCTGCAGGCGGCTGCGGATGTTGTACATGCCGCCGAGCGCGCCGAACGGCTCGGCCGCGACGCGCGCCGCCACCTCCAGCGCCGGCAGCTCGCGGTAGACCTGCACGCACCTGGTGGAGGTGGAGGCGGGCGGGGTGGTCGCCCACAGCAGGTCGGCGGGCGAGGCGCGCAGCAGCTGCAGGCGGCTGCGGATGTTGTACATGCCGCCGAGCGCGCCGAACGGCTCGGCCGCGACGCGCGCCGCCACCTCCAGCGCCGGCAGCTCGCGGTAGACCTGCACGCACCTGGTGGAGGTGGAGGCGGGCGGGGTGGTCGCCCACAGCAGGTCGGCGGGCGAGGCGCGCAGCAGCTGCAGGCGGCTGCGGATGTTGTACATGCCGCCGAGCGCGCCGAACGGCTCGGCCGCGACGCGCGCCGCCACCTCCAGCGCCGGCAGCCCGCTAAGCGCTGACAGCTCGCGGTAGATCTGCAACACCCGAAAGCCTTAACTTTTTGGTCTCTTGATCATAACGCATGACGCTGCGATCTGCGGCATTCGGTGTCGGAAACAATCGGCGTCCGCATGCGCGCGCCGGGCCGCCGGACCCAGCGGTGGCGCGCCGCCTCCTCGATCTTCAGCCGCAGCTCCGCTTTGTGCTCCGTCACCGGTCGAGTCGCGGTCTAGGGTGTAGCTACCTCCCTGTCGGCCTTGGGCTCGAGCGCGGGCAGCGGGTGCGTCCGCATGCGCGCGCCGGGCCGCCGGACCCAGCGGTGGCGCGCCGCCTCCTCGATCTTCAGCCGCAGCTCCGCTTTGTGCTCCGTCACCGGTCGAGTCGCGGTCTAGGGTGTAGCTACCTCCCTGTCGGCCTTGGGCTCGAGCGCGGGCAGCGGGTGCGTCCGCATGCGCGCGCCGGGCCGCCGGACCCAGCGGTGGCGCGCCGCCTCCTCTATCTTCAGCCGCAGCTCCGCTTTGTGCTCCGTCACCGGTCGAGTCGCGGTCTAGGGTGTAGCTACCTCCCTGTCGGCCTTGGGCTCGAGCGCGGGCAGCGGGTGCGTCCGCATGCGCGCGCCGGGCCGCCGGACCCAGCGGTGGCGCGCCGCCTCCTCGATCTTCAGCCGCAGCTCCGCTTCGTGCTCCGTCACCGGTCGAGTCGCGGTCTAGGGTGTAGCTACCTCCCTGTCGGCCTTGGGCTCGAGCGCGGGCAGCGGGTGCGTCCGCATGCGCGCGCCGGGCCGCCGGACCCAGCGGTGGCGCGCCGCCTCCTCGATCTTCAGCCGCAGCTCCGCTTTGTGCTCCGTCACCGGTCGAGTCGCGGTCTAGGGTGTAGCTACCTCCCTGTCGGCCTTGGGCTCGAGCGCGGGCAGCGGGTGCGTCCGCATGCGCGCGCCGGGCCGCCGGACCCAGCGGTGGCGCGCCGCCTCCTCGATCTTCAGCCGCAGCTCCGCTTCGTGCTCCGTCACCGGTCGAGTCGCGGTCTAGGGTGTAGCTACCTCCCTGTCGGCCTTGGGCTCGAGCGCGGGCAGCGGGTGCGTCCGCATGCGCGCGCCGGGCCGCCGGACCCAGCGGTGGCGCGCCGCCTCCTCGATCTTCAGCCGCAGCTCCGCTTCGTGCTCCGTCACCGGTCGAGTCGCGGTCTAGGGTGTAGCTACCTCCCTGTCGGCCTTGGGCTCGAGCGCGGGCAGCGGGTGCGTCCGCATGCGCGCGCCGGGCCGCCGGACCCAGCGGTGGCGCGCCGCCTCCTCGATCTTCAGCCGCAGCTCCGCTTTGTGCTCCGTCACCGGTCGAGTCGCGGTCTAGGGTGTAGCTACCTCCCTGTCGGCCTTGGGCTCGAGCGCGGGCAGCGGGTGCGTCCGCATGCGCGCGCCGGGCCGCCGGACCCAGCGGTGGCGCGCCGCCTCCTCGATCTTCAGCCGCAGCTCCGCTTTGTGCTCCGTCACCGGTCGAGTCGCGGTCTAGGGTGTAGCTACCTCCCTGTCGGCCTTGGGCTCGAGCGCGGGCAGCGGGTGCGTCCGCATGCGCGCGCCGGGCCGCCGGACCCAGCGGTGGCGCGCCGCCTCCTCGATCTTCAGCCGCAGCTCCGCTTTGTGCTCCGTCACCGGTCGAGTCGCGGTCTAGGGTGTAGCTACCTCCCTGTCGGCCTTGGGCTCGAGCGCGGGCAGCGGGTGCGTCCGCATGCGCGCGCCGGGCCGCCGGACCCAGCGGTGGCGCGCCGCCTCCTCGATCTTCAGCCGCAGCTCCGCTTTGGGTTCCAGCAGTTGCTGGATGAACGCCTTGCATTCTAGAATAAAAGTCAATTACATAGTGGAACTTTAATTCGCACTCAGCACAGTTTTGATGAGTTATTTTTAATGCACTCTGGATAATAAGTGAGTGCAACTGGATTAAAAATAGGCTATTTTTTTGTCTCGGAATAATTCATCGTTTCCGCGAGATTAGTGAAAACCCGAAATTCGTCCGCTACTTTGGTATAAAATAACATTTTTTATTTTTTTTATTTATTTATTTTGGAATACAAACAGCATAAATATAAACAATAAATGGCTATTACAAGTAAGTCATACATAAGCCAATCAAGTATTCACTAATAATTACATACAATTGTAATACGGGAGTTAGTAAAGGACGTTATAGGCGTGGTATATAAAATTAAACTAGAGATAAGTTAGTAATGTTAATTATGAAATAACTTATAGCTAGCTAGTTTGACAATAATTACAATTATTATTATTATTTTTTTCCTTTTTTTTTAATTTTTATTGCCTTTTCTTTTTTAGCTCGGATACAAATTTTCCAATTTTGTTTTGAAAGGGGTCCACATGAATATACTTTTTATTATATACATCACACGCTCTAACTAAAAACCTATTTCGGCCATAATAATTTGGTATTTATTTTAGGAATTGAGTAGTTTTTAAGAATACGTCGTAATGATCTAGGTATGGAATATTTTATTTTATTTAACAAAATATTACATGTAACAATAATATAGCCCTTTTGTAGGATATTTCAAGTATTGTTAAATATCCCTCAAATATTTTATTCTTTGTTTCAGGCTCAATGCTGTCTGCTGTCTGAAAGTGTTAAGTGCAAGTGGAGCAGCATAGACCAAAACTGTAGCTATTTTAATCAACGAAGACGCACTCACTCTTTAATAACAATCGCTTTGTTTCATGTGATTCTGATAGGTGTAAGCAGTATAGCAATATTGTTTTAGTCGTTGAGAAGGACTGGGTCGCGTCTTCGTGGATTGAACTACTTAGAATCACCTGCGGGGCTAGACAAAGTCACAGTCGTTTGGCGTTAACGCTAGTCGACAAAAATGTATGGACAATACAAATGACTGTAGAAAAACCACGATAATAATTACTAAACACGCTGTGTTTGATACTGTCGCCTGTCAATTGTCAAGCGAAGTACGCTAAAGTTATCTACAAGGTCTGCGAGAACGCCAGCAAGCGTTCAAGTTGTCGTAGTCAATTATCAAAAACAGCGTGTTTAGTTCATTATTATCGTGGTTTTTCTACAGTCATTTGTTTTGCCCATACATTTTTGTCGACTAGCGTTAACGCCAAACGACTGTGACTTTGTCTAGCCCCGCTGGTTTTGGTACAACATATCCGACTGCGAAATAGACCACGTGACTTCCGCGGAGAAAACTGTGATTGTCATACATATTTTGAATTTAATTTAATAACGAAAGCGTTACGTTAGCAATCTTAGAAGTCATATGGCTAAACTAATCGCTGTTTGGAATTTAGAAAACTTACCCTGGATTACATAAGCCACAATATATTTTTGTAGATGTTTTTTCAAAAATGTAGCGACTGTGTGTTCAAAAAACTTATAAATTCTTTCATCTTTCCTTGAAATTATTGCAAAAATAACCAATTATTAGTACAGTCACGGAATGAAAAGGTTCGTCAATTTTCAAATTGATTCGCTTGCACTAAATAGTCGATTGTTTTGGTGTGTTGACATAATAGACTTTGCAGTTCTATAGTACAAGCGAAAATCGACTAAGGTGACGAACCTTTTCATTCCGCGACTATACACTCCGTGTATGCGTATTATTAGCATAGACTGAGTAGCATTATAGCAATTTGAAAAAAAAAAGACTTCCCTTGTGTTCTTTACCTAATAAGTGCTTCAAGTTATCCCCTTGTGTAGAAAAATATGGTCGGCAACAAATTCTATACAGTACGCGCGGCGAAAGTTTGGCTTTGACCATTATTGCGCAGAAATCAGAAATTGGGTATCAACCAATCAGAGAAATCAGAAATTGGGTATCAACCAATCAGAATTTGGGTACCCATGCGCAGTAATCCCCTCCACCCGAAGGTCAAAGCCAAACTCTCGCCGCGCGTACTGTACCTTTGTGGCTAAATGCGCTGTTTACATTTTTTTTTCAGCCAATCAGCGCGCGCGATGGGCTGAATTTATTGCCGTGTTTACACAATTAGCCCTCCAATATGTAATCTATGAGGAAACTGTACATAAACAAGTCAATGAATAAGTTAGTTATAATTAATAGTAAGATTTTTGTTATAATAAAAATTTCATTTTTGTAAATATCTTTTCATTTGAATGCTCATACATTGTAGTTTAAACGTACGCCGTACTTACAGTAAATATACAGGATTTAAGGGACAGATTACCGAAAATGCATACTACGGATTCTGTACATGATTCTGATGAAAAGAAAGTCGTTACGTACCCTTCGGTATTTCCAGTTCGGGCCTGGGTCTGACTGCGTAAGAAAAACGTATTCATCGTTATCGTAATCGTTAGCAAATTCAGCTCTTCGATTGGCTGACGTAAATTAGGGAACCAATCAGCGGGCAGAATTTGTAAACGATAACGATGGATGCGTTGTTCTTACACAATCTAGGAGCTGAATCGCACTTTAATGTTTTGTCGTACTATTACTATTTGAATGATTCTAGACTAATCATATAGTCGCTTTGTCTTATGATTTTGCGAAGTGTATTTTTTGAATCGTCAGACTAAACTTCACACTGCAGATATTTATATAGGTGTCGGTTATGGTACTGAGTTCAATGGTTTTGACCCATCTCAAAAATTCCTAACGCGCGTTAAGAAGTTTTCATTTTAAAAAGCAATAAAGCTAAAGTCACATTAGCGGTATTCGGCGAACATTACCGTCGGAGACGCACGCGAGCGCGGCGCGCTGCTTGCGCGTGAGGCCGCGCGCGATGGCGGCGCGCAGCTGCGGCCGCGAGCCCTCGCCCCCCGCACCGCGCGCACGGCACCATGCCGAACATTACCTACCGTCGGAGACACACGCGAGCGCGGCGCGCTGCTTGCGCGTGAGGCCGCGCGCGATGGCGGCGCGCAGCTGCGGCCGCGAGCCCTCGCCCCCCGCACCGCGCGCACGGCACCATGCCGAACATTACCTACCGTCGGAGACGCACGCGAGCGCGGCGCGCTGCTTGCGCGTGAGGCCGCGCGCGATGGCGGCGCGCAGCTGCGGCCGCGAGCCCTCGCCCCCCGCACCGCGCGCACGGCACCATGCCGAACATTACCTACCGTCGGAGACGCACGCGAGCGCGGCGCGCTGCTTGCGCGTGAGGCCGCGCGCGATGGCGGCGCGCAGCTGCGGCCGCGAGCCCTCGCCCGCCGCACCGCGCGCCGCGAACGGGAGCGCGCCCGTCACCATGCCGAACACGATCACGCCTCTGCACACAGACCAGTAGGGTTAGTACAGATTTTGTACAAATTTCGAATCGACGCGGCCGTCCTCGAACAGTACGGGCCCGCGTACTCGAGCGAGCCGCACGGCGTGCGCAGCGCCCCGCCCGCGCTCCACACGTTGGACAGGTCCCCACTCCCCAGCCCCCGTCGGCGCGGCACTAACATGCTCCACAGATCGACCTCGGGCCCGTACCGGCGGCCGTCCTCGAACAGCTCGGGCGCCGCGTACTCGAGCGAGCCGCACGGCGTGCGCAGCGCCCCGCCCGCGCTCCACACGTTGGACAGGTCCCCACTCCCCAGCCCCCGTCGGCGCGGCACTAACATGCTCCACAGATCGACCTCGGGCCCGTACCGGCGGCCGTCCTCGAACAGCTCGGGCGCCGCGTACTCGAGCGAGCCGCACGGCGTGCGCAGCGCCCCGCCCGCGCTCCACACGTTGGACAGGTCCCCACTCCCCAGCCCCCGTCGGCGCGGCACTAACATGCTCCACAGATCGACCTCGGGCCCGTACCGGCGGCCGTCCTCGAACAGCTCGGGCGCCGCGTACTCGAGCGAGCCGCACGGCGTGCGCAGCGCCCCGCCCGCGCTCCACACGTTGGACAGGTCCCCACTCCCCAGCCCCCGTCGGCGCGGCACTAACATGCTCCACAGATCGACCTCGGGCCCGTACCGGCGGCCGTCCTCGAACAGCTCGGGCGCCGCGTACTCGAGCGAGCCGCACGGCGTGCGCAGCGCCCCGCCCGCGCTCCACACGTTGGACAGGTCCCCACTCCCCAGCCCCCGTCGGCGCGGCACTAACATGCTCCACAGATCGACCTCGGGCCCGTACCGGCGGCCGTCCTCGAACAGCTCGGGCGCCGCGTACTCGAGCGAGCCGCACGGCGTGCGCAGCGCCCCGCCCGCGCTCCACACGTTGGACAGGTCCCCACTCCCCAGCCCCCGTCGGCGCGGCACTAACATGCTCCACAGATCGACCTCGGGCCCGTACCGGCGGCCGTCCTCGAACAGCTCGGGCGCCGCGTACTCGAGCGAGCCGCACGGCGTGCGCAGCGCCCCGCCCGCGCTCCACACGTTGGACAGGTCCCCACTCCCCAGCCCCCGTCGGCGCGGCACTAACATGCTCCACAGATCGACCTCGGGCCCGTACCGGCGGCCGTCCTCGAACAGCTCGGGCGGCGCGTACTCGAGCGATCCGCACGGCGTGCGCAGCGCCCCGCCCGCGCTCCACACGTTGGTCAGGTCCCCACTCCCCAGCCCCCGTCGGCGCGGCACTAACATGCTCCACAGATCGACCTCGGGCCCGTACCGGCGGCCGTCCTCGAACAGCTCGGGCGCCGCGTACTCGAGCGAGCCGCACGGCGTGCGCAGCGCCCCACCCGCGCTCCACACGTTGGACAGACCGAAATCTGCAAAATAGATATTTTAAAACTCAATAAAATTAAATTTAAAAATCCCCTAACTACACAATTCGATTGATTTGTCTGACTGATTTTTTATAAACACAATTCGCCATATTATCCTGATTTTCATAAATTCACCTGTTATTAGATAAAAAAAAATTGATTGTTCGTAATGTCGATTTCATAACACGTTATCACGTCAATAAGTTGTGAGTACGAATCTATGTATTTTAGCTCACCAACGATTTTGATGAGTTGTTTGGTGCTATCCAACATTATATTCTCCATCTTCAGGTCCCTGAAAATAAAGGGATGTCGGATAAAGTACTCACTAAGTACTGGAGCTCTAGGCATATTAGGTATGTCATATCTACTATTGCGGTCCAATATAAAAAGAAAAAGATGGAAATGGAACAAAATTCAAAAAATGTATTAAAATTGCGCGGAAGCGTAACTTCGTGATCATTAACATTTTGTTTTTTAATTTTGTTTCATTTCCATCTAATAATCGCATCGCATAATGCTGCTGGTTTCGCTCGCCATACGCGGTTTCTCCTGGGGCATAGAAAAAATAACCCTACATTAGTTTTTCCCGAAAATTCGAAATTCTGGAACTTTTATCGTCGCGGCCACATTATGAAAAAGGATAGGGACAACCCACCACCTTCCCATGGCCCCACCGCCCTCTCGGACTCTTGGGCCGAAACGCGGGAGGACACCCGAGCGGTACTTGCTCTCGGCGCTTTTCCCAGTTCGGATGCCTTCTTGAGCTCCCTACAAGTTATTTCTCTCACTTCCTTGTCCCTTTTAGTCTTTCTCCCCTTTCTGGGGCAGACGCTACTAAGATGTTCTACTCCCGCCGCCGCTCCCAGCCTCCTCCTCACCCGACGAGCTCCGGTTCGTATCACTGCTACTGCAACTCGACGTGAGCTCCTCCTCCTCCTCGGCCTCTCGTCGTCTCTTCCGTCGTTGCCGCACATCCGAGCCGCTCCGCCTCCTGTGCCACGCGTGCGCGAACTCCCGTAGTACGTGGAAGTTCCCCCCCGACGAAACGAGGTCCCGGTAGTACACCGGACCCACCTCCGAGCGCACTATCCCGTCCAACATCTTGCACCGGAGGTCCTCATAAAAACTGCATTCCCAGAGGACGTGGTGAGCGTCCTCCAGTCCATCACCACATTCGCACTGAGCGCTCTCACACAATCGGAACCGATGCAGTTGCCACCGAAAGCAGCCGTGACCCGTGAGGATCTGCGACGTTTCGTAGTCCGGGGCGACCCAAGTTGCCTCGAGTCTCCCGTGCACCGTCGGGAAGAATCTCCTGAGATGACTGCCTCTTTCATCGCTCGCCCATCGCTCCTGCCACAAGTCTACCACTTCGGACCATATGCCGCGCCTACGACTGCTCAACTCCAGCCTGGTCGCGGTCTGCCGTGCCTGATCCAGTCTGCCAGCACGGACCACCTCTAAGTCCGCGGGCAGGACGCCTGCGAGAACCGCAAGCGCAGAGCTGCTCGTGGTGCGGTAGGCCTTGGTCAACAGCACCAACGGACCCCTCTGCGCCTTGAGAAGCTGCGACCGAATGACGTGCAGCGTCGCCCTCTCGGCCCAACACGCCGCCGCATACGTGATCGTCGCCACAAATGTGCCCTGGTATATAATGCGCAGGGCCGGATATCGAAGGCCGGATATGGAAGCGGTCGACACGCGCGACATCTTCCCGAAGCATTTGGCCCCTCGCTCACCGATCGACCTCGCATGCGGCGCGAATGAGCGACTTCCGTCGATTGTGACGCCAAGAACAACAGCCTGATGCACGAACTTGATCGAGCTACCACCGAGTTTGATCACTGGTGGCCGCGACCCGAGTTTGCCCCTGAGTGAGACCATTTGGGACTTAGCAGGAGCAAACTCCAGCCGATTCCGACCACCCCAGTCCTCAAACAGGCGCATGGTGACCGCCCCCGCGTCCTCCAAGGCCCGCCGGCTGTTCCCTTCGATCAAGACCGTGACATCATCCGCGTACGCGACAACCCTAACCCCACCCGGTAGCGGCAACCGAAGCAAGTCATCGAGTAGGACGTTCCACAACGTGGGACCCAGCACCGACCCCTGCGGACACCCCATCGTAGACGTCTTCCATCGCACCCGGTTACCGACGAAAAGTCTGACTCGCCTATTGACGAAGTAACTCGACAATAGGCGGTATAGGTTTTCGGGACAGCCTCGCTGTTTAACTTTAAGCAAAATCATCGGCCACCAGGCGTTATCGAAGGCGCCTGAGATGTCTAAAAATATAGCTAGAACGTATTTTGATGAAGATTCGGCTGCGGTGCTCAGTATCGTCTGCAGCGCCGATACGGTCGACCTTCCTGGGGTAAATCCGTGCTGGCATACTGAGATTTCCCTCGTTATCTGGGGAGCGCACGCTAACAATACTCGTTCTAAAATCTTTCCCAGAATCGGGAGGAGCGTAATTGGTCGATACGCCTTTGGATCCGTGAGCGGTTTGCCATTGGACTTGGGCAGAACAGCGAGTCGGCCCTCTTTCCATACATCCGGAAACACACCCTCTACCACACACTTTGCGAACACCGCGTGGAATTCCACCGATGCCGCAATCCACACTTGCTTCAACATCCGTGCAGTGATCCCGTCGAGTCCCGGCGCGGTGTTCGGCAGTTGCCTGACTATGCTTCGCAAATCCTCCAGTCCTATAGGCGGCGCAGAGGGGGTCGACGGGATGAGCGCCGCCGCTCGCATGAAAAAGGATAATTGAAATTCACCTTATTCGCATCATAGCGTGGCCCACAGTCTATATAAACCTAGTACAGACCAGCACGACCGACAGCAGTACCGATGCACGACGCCGCGCGCGTGCATGTGCCGCACGGCCGACACGAGCTGCGCGGCGAGCGAGCGCGCGCGCGGCTCGGGCAGCCCGCGCGCCGCCAGCACCAGCGCGCACAGGTCGCCGCCTCCATCACCACGAACAGAACCTAGTACAGACCAGCACACGTACCGATGCACGACGCCGCGCGCGTGCATGTGCCGCACGGCCGACACGAGCTGCGCGGCGAGCGAGCGCGCGCGCGGCTCGGGCAGCCCGCGCGCCGCCAGCACCAGCGCGCACAGGTCGCCGCCTTCATCACCACGAACAGAACCTAGTACAGACCAGCACACGTACCGATGCACGACGCCGCGCGCGTGCATGTGCCGCACGGCCGACACGAGCTGCGCGGCGAGCGAGCGCGCGCGCGGCTCGGGCAGCCCGCGCGCCTCCAGCACCAGCGCGCACAGGTCGCCGCCTCCATCACCACGAACAGAACCTAGTACAGACCAGCACACGTACCGATGCACGACGCCGCGCGCGTGCATGTGCCGCACGGCCGACACGAGCTGCGCGGCGAGCGAGCGCGCGCGCGGCTCGGGCAGCCCGCGCGCCGCCAGCACCAGCGCGCACAGGTCGCCGCCTCCATCACCACGAACAGAACCTAGTACAGACCAGCACACGTACCGATGCACGACGCCGCGCGCGTGCATGTGCCGCACGGCCGACACGAGCTGCGCGGCGAGCGAGCGCGCGCGCGGCTCGGGCAGCCCGCGCGCCGCCAGCACCAGCGCGCACAGGTCGCCGCCTTCATCACCACGAACAGAACCTAGTACAGACCAGCACACGTACCGATGCACGACGCCGCGCGCGTGCATGTGCCGCACGGCCGACACGAGCTGCGCGGCGAGCGAGCGCGCGCGCGGCTCGGGCAGCCCGCGCGCCTCCAGCACCAGCGCGCACAGGTCGCCGCCTCCATCACCACGAACAGAACCTAGTACAGACCAGCACACGTACCGATGCACGACGCCGCGCGCGTGCATGTGCCGCACGGCCGACACGAGCTGCGCGGCGAGCGAGCACGCGCGCGGCTCGGGCAGCCCGCGCGCCGCCAGCACCAGCGCGCACAGGTCGCCGCCTCCATCACCACGAACAGAACCTAGTACAGACCAGCACACGTACCGATGCACGACGCCGCGCGCGTGCATGTGCCGCACGGCCGACACGAGCTGCGCGGCGAGCGAGCGCGCGCGCGGCTCGGGCAGCCCGCGCGCCGCCAGCACCAGCGCGCACAGGTCGCCGCCTCCATCACCACGAACAGAACCTAGTACAGACCAGCACACGTACCGATGCACGACGCCGCGCGCGTGCATGTGCCGCACAGCCGACACGAGTTGCGCGGCGAGCGAGCGCGCGCGCGGCTCGGGCAGCCCGCGCGCCGCCAGCACCAGCGCGCACAGGTCGCCGCCTTCATCACCACGAACAGAACCTAGTACAGACCAGCACACGTACCGATGCACGACGCCGCGCGCGTGCATGTGCCGCACGGCCGACACGAGCTGCGCGGCGAGCGAGCGCGCGCGCGGTTCGGGCAGCCCGCGCGCCGCCAGCACCAGCGCGCACAGGTCGCCGCCTCCATCACCACGAACAGAACCTAGTACAGACCAGCACACGTACCGATGCACGACGCCGCGCGCGTGCATGTGCCGCACGGCCGACACGAGCTGCGCGGCGAGCGAGCGCGCGCGCGGCTCGGGCAGCCCGCGCGCCGCCAGCACCAGCGCGCACAGGTCGCCGCCTCCTGCCGCCTCCATCACCACGAACAGCCGCGGCCCGTGCTACCACAGCAAAAAGAAACTATTTACTGAGCTGAACATATTATCAAAAATTAAATAAAGACATTTGAATATGGCCATTGATTATATGCAGCACCTTACCGTGTCGTACAAGTATGCGGCGAATCTCCGTTGCCAACGCATAGGTATCACTCGCGCTACCATCATAATCTCGTAGAGCGCCGCGATGCAGGGGTACATCACTCGTGTTACCATCATAGTCTCGTAGAGCGCCGCGATACAGGGGTACATCACTCGTGTTACCATCATAGTCTCGTAGAGCGCCGCGATGCAGGGGTGCCGCAGCTGCGCCATGAGCCGCGGCTCGCGGTGCAGGTGGCGGCGCGCGTACTCCTCCTTGATGCATGTCAGGTCTATGATCTTGATCGCCACCTGACACATTGCAATCATCATAATCCGTAGCTTGCCCTTGCTTCTAGCCTCTATGGCGCGCACAATGTAAAATCTACCTTCATGTTTTCAGCCAAATCGGTTCAGTAGTTGCGGCGTGGAGCTTCAAACATACAAATGCAGACACTAATTTTCGCAGTGAAAAGTGTTCTCGTAATAATTTTCATAAGTGCCTAGAGTTTCATAATGTTAGGCCTTAAGGCTTTAAGCAGTTAATTGTTTTCAAACCTTCTTTCCAAGGAGCTTGTGCGTGGCCTCCTCCACCCTGGCGAAGTGTCCCTTGCCCAGCAGCCTGCCCGTCAGCAAGTAGTTGCCCACGCTGCACACTTGCCCTTTGCGCGTCATGCTACCCATTTTCTCTATCTATACAAATAGCTGCAAATATACAAGCGACACGATGGTTGTGAACTTAACCGCTGCTGCGGCACTGCGATACGATAGATGGAATGCAAATGGAACCGCTTAATTTTACGCTAAAGATTACCTCTAACCTACATGCCTTCCGCGCATATTCTTTCATTCATTCTTTTTTTAATTTTGTTCCATTTGTCCCTATTCCATAAATTGACATAAATTTGGTATCGCAATAAGTCACATGGCTAGAGTTCACTGTCTGTTCCCGATATGGGGCTCAGCAGAAAAACGGTGGCAGATGTCACATGTGTGCTGTAACGGTTGCCTGTCAAAGAATGGGCTGTGATTTGTGAACATAGGTTTAATTGCGTAAGATAAACGTATTCGTTGTTATCGTAATCGTTAGCAAATTGTGCCCCCCGATTAGCGATAGCTATAAATTATACGTTTTTCTTACATAATCTAGGGGGTGGGATAATCTACTTATAAGTATCTCGTCAATATCTAGTAGAGGTAAGTAGTAGATGGTTAGCCGTTAGGTGCAAATTACCAACCTACTCTATGGTTAGGTGCCTCAGCGTGTTGTCCGGTATAATCCTACGGTACCTACTCCACTCCTAATTTCGAAGCATTTTGCACTTACAGCAATTCACGTGGCGCGAAAGATAATTAGTTCACAATAAATACAAAACTGATGCATCTCAAACGTCATGAATACTGTTCTGTCGTGCGTTTGGCGTTCGCCCCGCGCTGTTCCAAATTGAAACTTGGTTGCAGATGCTTGACATTTATTGTCACTATTTATATTCACTGAAATATAATCACCATTGTGACCAGCATTACCTCGGAGCATTACTGGCTCCTATTTTTTTAAAGCGTGTTAGAAACTGTCTTAGGCCAGCTATAGATCATCCATTTTATCGTCCAATCGGCATGATCATGACGCTGCCGATATCAGTTAATTGAAACTGACCGTGTGTGTGCGTCGTTGGCATGACGGTTAAGATACAAGTTGGTAGCCGACTGCAGACAGCAGCAGCAGACGACGTGTCGCGGCGACACTACTGGTTTCTATGTATTTCTATGAAATTCCCTCCGTAGTGAGCGACATGAAGCCAAGCGACGTGTCGTCGAGCGGCAGACGCCAGTGTCGTCCGACCGCAGATCAGTAGTGTCGCTGACGCTGGAGCAACGACCGCGTTCGAGCCAATCCAAGATCAGTAGTGCCGCTGACGCTGGAGCAACGACCGCGTTCGAGCCAATCCAATCAACTGGATGCCATCTGCAGTTGTCGTCTGCAGTCGGGTTCGAAATCATGACTGCAGCGACATGACGCGACGACGTGTCGCGACGACATGAAGCGACGACACGTCGCCTGCTGCTGCTGTCTGCAGTCGGCTACCAACTTGTACCTTTATAGGTACCTACTTGATGGCACATTCGAATTTCAATTAAGCTTGATCATGCCGATTGGATGGAAACATCGTCATCTGTCACTGGTAATACCATAGGCTTCAACTGAATGTCACTGCCGATTGGATAGGTCAGCTGATCGTATGTGTGGTGTGCACAGGTGGTGTATATTAAGCCAGCAGCGTCATGCCTATAAAGTATAATATATTGAATAATAGGGGTAGTCATGCCGATTAGAAGATAGAATGGACGGTCTATTGCTGGCCTTACTCTGATCCGCTCTTGATCCGCTAGGTATATCTTTCGTAATAGCCTTGAATTATTATGTTTGAAAGAAACTAAAGAAAATATTAAATTCATTCATTGATGTGTAAAAACGCCTGGACTTGGGTGGGAGTTTTATCCAAAAATACACTGTTCATAACTACTGCTTTTTTCCCCCATTAGTTCTGTTACTAAAAAGTACACCCTTTCAGATAGTTATCTTAAGTTTTGTGATACAGACAAACACATTACACAACACATTATTTAAATTGAAAAAATATATTTTATTTGAACGTAATTTATTGCGCTCATATTACAAACTTATGCAAGTAAAAAATGGAAAATTCTTTCCAAAAAACCAACTTCAAATGCCACTACAAAGAATGAAATAATTTTTAATGTACACCAATTCGAAGTCGGGCAATGTTTTGTTCAATCATTAATAGTCCTTCTTATTATAAAACTTGATGTGCAAAGAAACGACAAAATTATCGACAATACCAAGGACTATTATTGAATGAACGAAACATTGCCCGACTTCGAATTGGTGTACATTAAAAATTATTTCATTCTTTGTAGTGGCATTTGAAGTTGGTTTTTTGGAAAGAATTTTCCATTTTATTTTATACTTTTTAGTGGAAAACAACTAATGCGCAAGGCATTGGAAAAAATGCCCACATCGCTTGAAGTATGCTTCTAAAGTCTGAAGAGTTCCCTCAATTTCTCCAAGATCCTATCATCAGATCCTGACTTGATGAATACAGTCATTACTTGATGACTGCAAGGAAATGCAATCGTAACTATAAAAAATACCTAAATCGCTTCAAGTATACTAGCAAAATTTGAAGAGTTCCCTCGATTTTACCAACATCCCATCATCAGATCCCGACGTGATGACCATAAGACTACCTGGAAAAAATTACTCTTTCAAACAATACCCAAATCACTTCAAGTGTGCCTGTAAAATTTGAAGAGTTCCCTCGATTTCTCCAGGATCCCATCATCAGATCCTGACTTGATGACAATGGGACCATCTGTGAACTATACCCTATCAAACGAAAAAAAAATTTTCGAAATTGGTCCACGCATCTTCGAGTAATCGGGGAACATACATAAAAAAAAAAAAAAATAAAAAAAAAAAAAAAAGATTCCGACGAATTGAGAACCTCCTCCTTTTTTTGAAGTCGGTTAAAAAAGAATCCTTATGAATTAAAAAAATATATAAAAAAATATTTTTGTGCTTACAATGTGTACCGACATCATTAACGAAATAAACATAATATGAGGCTTTCAAAGATAATTTTCAAATGTAATTTTTTCTAAAGTTAATTTGCAAATGTTGTACCAATACTGGTCCAAACTGCATCTATATAATACATCGGTGTCGTCTCAACGAATTCCCTGCTAGCCTTCACCGGGGCTCCGATGTCCGACAGCGACTGAACGAGTTCGTTATCGTCGACTTCTTTATCGTCGTCTTCATCTCTCGGATACACGAGTGCGGCGCCACCGGCCACGACGTAGTCGAGGACGCGCGCGAGGCGGGCGGTGGACGCAAACTGGTCCATATTAATGCAGGCCACGTCTACGGGCTTCCTGACGGCGATGCAGAGGCGCTCGGCGGCGGCGACGACGGAGTCGCTCGCGAGGCCCACGCACGCGGGCTTCACGTCCGTCTCTCGCGCGGACGAGCGCCAGCGGCGCAGCGCCTCGCGGACCCGCTGCAGGCGCGCGGCCGGCGCTAACCGCAGCCACGCCGCCCGCAGCCGCCGCATCACGTTCAGGACATCGTCGTCGGGGTAGCCTACGGAGTCCGGTCTCTCGAGTCGCCGTTCACCGGTGTAGAGCGCCGCCGCCGCCGCGGGCGAGCCGCGGAACAGCCCGTACGCGTTGACCCACGCGAGCGGCGCGCCCGCGCCCAGCGCGAGCTCGTGCGCCTCGGCGGCGTCGCCGGCCCACACGGACACGGCGAGCGGGGCGCGCGCCGCCAGCAGCGCCAGCGCCTCGCGCGCCGTGCGGTACGCCTCCACGGGCACGGCGCCGCGCTCGTCGCCGCCGAGCTGCAGCAGGAAGCTCTGGGCGCCTCGCACGCGCCGCGCGGGCTCGCCGACGGCGGCGAGCGTGCGGCGCGTCAGCGCGCTCGTGAAGCGCTCCAGCGCCGCCTCGTGCACCAGCACGCGCCGCAGCCGCCACGGGTACTGCGGACAGAGCGTGTCGTCATCATCGGCGGCTGCACTGATCTCTATTATACTAAAGCACGTTCGCGGAACACGAAGAATTTCGTACATTAACCTATTACTACCTGTCTCTGTCACTCCCGCGTCAAAATAATGCGGTCACGCTCACACAGATACAATGACCCCGTCCTGTGTGACAGAGACAGGTAGTAAAAGGTTAATGTACGAAATTCTTCGTGCTCCGCGACCGGACAGTAGTAGTACGCTGGATCACGCCCCCCTTGAAGATCCACGGTACAAAGTAGAAATTTGTCGCTAGTGACCGTCATTTTTAATGTCATTTTATTTTAGTTCCATGGACGCTCACGTCAGGTTACGCAACAGTCAGCGCCAAAATGGCGAAAATAAAGTGCCTTCACTTTTACTTTGACAATCTGAGGTCCAGCATACGAGTATAATATAGTCAGTTGGCTGTACGCTACGGAGGTCGCGCGCTCACCGGGATGTCGGCGGCGAAGAAGGCGTCCACGGCGGAGTCCACGTCGCAGCGCGTGCCCACCACGCCCACGCAGCCGCCGCCGCGCTCGCTGCTCGCTTCTGAATATACAAGTATGATTTATCAGAGCGAAGCCAAGTCTTAGTCTGTTTGTCGGTCTATCAAAGGCTTTTACTTTTTTTTTTATAATTGATAGGCTTGCGCTTGACTACAATCAAGTCTGATGAACAGAAATGATGAGGTCTAGGATGGAGCGCGCTTGCCTAGAAAATGCCTATTCACTCTTCTCTTGAAGGCACCCAGATTGTATTTGGCTGGGAACACGGAAGCTGGAAGGGTGTTCCACACCTTAGCGGTTCGTATCAGAAACGTAGAAGAAAAGCGTTTCGTCCGAATTAATTAACAGAATTACTTAAAAGGAAGCCATGCAGTGTTAAGGTTTCTACGGAGAGGTCAAATCAACTATCAGTACATTAAATTCCAGTATTTTGCTTACCTTCACAATGTTCTGTCTCTTCAGGTTTAATTATCAACGTTACTGCCTCTTCCAGGCTGAAATAAAAGATAAAATAGATGTCATAATGAGTGAATTACACGTTTCCGTACAGACAGAGATCAGGTACCTTCTCTGGAGAATGATAAGCGTCTTTTTCACATGAATGAGGTAGTGTTGAGGGATTCAGGAGACAGGAAGGTCTAGATCAATTTACAAGAAATCTGTGCCAATCAAGTAAACTGCCACCGGCGCACAAAACTTACAAAATAAAATTGAGATTGCTGAGGAATGAAAGTGGTGGCGCTCTCTCGGAAAGGCCTATGTCCAGCAGCAAACGTCCGCAGGCTGTGATGCAGGATGCATGTATGATGCATCCTGCAGGATGTGATGATAATGATGATGCGGAACACCTACCCCACTTCTTTGCAGAGCTCGAAAAACAGAGTGCACACTGCGGCCGTTGCATGGGTACAGCATATTGCGAACGGAAATGCGCAGTAAGCCATCTGCCCAAGCTGGAGCAGCGGAGTTCTCTCATTTATGTCAGTGTGTCTTTTATAACCTAAAAAGGAGAGATCAAATACCAAAAAATTCATTTTCTAATCAATCCTAAAATAAATTCCACTAATACCATATACCATATTAAATGGAATAAATCCCAAAAAAAATTCACGAATGACTGATTAACATTTGAATGCACTGATTAACAAATTGATCAAGTGAGTTATTGATAGCTATACCTTTGAGCATGGTTTACAAGTTTATCAAAGTTGGTAATTCTTCAAAAGGCTGATGTGCATATAGCTCCAACAGGTCTAAGATCTGAAGCCTCCAGTAGGAGGCAGAAGTCTAAGATCTGTTCTTACTGTTTGTTAGTTTTTTACAAATCTAACAGGATTGTAAAAACTTGTGATTTTTGAGGATTAAAAAGTAGCCTTTGTGTTAGTATGTGTGATGTTAAGTGAAAGAAAGAGTATAAAACCGCTTCAAATTTTTCATAAACCTTTTTTTCACAGAACTGATGGAAAATGTTAAGTCGTATCTTATTGAAATTCATCCCCTAATGTGGTTAAAAAAGAGTAAAATGTTATTTTAGCAAAAATTAATAATAAGTTGATATCAATAATTCTTAAGCTAAGTGCTTATATTTTTTAAGACTTCAAAAAAAGTAGGAAGTTAACAATTTATCGGAATCTTTTTTTTTGGTTATTATTAGCAAATTTCTTTGAAACTAGTTATAAAGGTTGGAATTTAGGGCCGATTTTTCAATTGCTAGATAGACTATCTGAGGAATAAATTTGAAGCATATGCCATACAAAATCTGTCAAATCGTCATGTTTATTCCTTATTTAACGTTTATCTGGCAATTGAAAAATCAGCCCTTAGTTAAATAGAGTGCATTATTAGGATAGCAATACTGTACTTACATAGTTTGACAAGCTCTGCATCTTTAAAGCTACCTCTAAACACAAGGCTCTGGCAGATCAGAGGCAAGTCAATGTTTTTTGTGTGATTTATTGGAATTTTCCTGTATAAATAATCAAGTTGGCAAAACAGTTGAGCATTTTCTTCAATTTTTTGTGCTAATGCATATAATTTTTCTGGATCTATGACAGTTTCCGTTCCTACATAATTTAGAAGGCCATTGCTTGTATGTGCATAATATACGTTTTTTGAGAATCTGTCTTGCACACAGCCTGCGTCTTCTTTTGGAACTCCAACAACTCCCATTGAACGGAATTCTGTTTTATTTTTCAGATATGCCTGAAATATTAAAATGTTAAATATACTAATTGATACGGTGAAGCAAGATCTTAGAATTAAGTTGCGTGGATATGTTATTATCTGTCTGTCTGACTGACAGTTAGAGCCTTATTAATTCTGAATCAAGTAAAGGTATTATATCATATTAGGTATATTAGGTAATGGATAGATTATAGAATTACTTCAAACTCAGCAATACCTAATAGGTACACTGAAGGCTTGAAGCTGAACCTAGGCACGCGAGTGGGAGGTCGCGGGTTCGATTCCCGCTATGGAATTTTATACTTAATTTAAAAATTGGCTCAGGTCTGGTCAGGTATGAGGCTTCGGCCGTGGCTAGTTACCACCCTACCGGCAAAGACGCACTGCCATTTAGCGTTCCGGTGCGATGCTTGTAGAAACCGTTGGGGTAAATTTACTTACTCTTCCAAGTTAGTACGGTAACATCTTAGGCTGCATCATCACTTACCATCAGGTGAGATTGCAGTCAAGTACTAACTTCTAAAAAGTAAAAAAAAACTCTTGTAGCATTTCCTCAAGCATTTAACCGCCGTTAACCGATAGTGACCTAGTTGACAGTCGACATCCGAGATTATCAATACGCAGAGATACAGAAAATGTAAAACTTGTCCATGCTTTACTTTAATATTTTAGAAGTTAACCTTACCTCGGCTAGTTTAGTGCAAATTTTTAATTCATCAAACTTGAGAATACCCTCTGCCATTGCCTCAGAATACAGAATAAGCTTGTTCTGGCTTTGTAGCTATCGAAAATTGTACAATAAAATATTGTCCGACCCAACTCCGTTATCAAAATTAAAATATGAACACAATCTTTGTGCAGCAATACACATTAATATTCATTAATCAAGTTTTTTGTCCCTGGCTTCTGTATGTAACCTTTGAACTAAAAAAATTTTATCACGACGACAATTATTGGTCTGAGCGACGACATCACAACAAAAGCAACAGTTAAACCATAGATCATAGAGCTCGGCTCGGACGAAGAATCGTCATAGAGTATATTAAATATAGCTGTGAAATATAGGTAGGGGTACCTACCATAGATCGTACAGTAATATCTGAGAGTAATACATATTATCTAAATATATAAAAGAAGATACTGACTGACTCATTCACTCATTCATTCACTCATTCACTGACATATCAACGCACAGCCCAAACCGCTGGGTCTAGAGACTTCAAATTTGGCACACAGGTTCCTTATGAAGTCTAGGGGTGCACTAAGAAAGGATTTTTCAAAATTCCCCCCCTAAAGGGGTGAAACGGGGCTCCAAAGTTCGTATTTTACCAAGCTTCAATACTCCTTCACGCCAAAACTACTGAACCGATTTGGCTCAAATTTGGAACTGAGATTAATTGCATCTTGGATTAACACATAAGCTACTTTTCATCCCGGGAAAATCCATGGTTCCCGTGGGATTAGTTAAAAACCGAAATTCGCGCGGAAAAAAATCTTCACGCCGCAAGTACAAGACCGATTTGGCTGAAATTTGGAATGGTGATAGATGATATCGTGGGTTAATAACAAGGCTACTTTTTATCCCGGAAAAATCCGTGGTTTTCGCGGGAAAACTGAAAAATTGATATTCACGCGCGAAAAATACTACTTTACGCTGCACTTACTGAACTGATATGACTGAAATTCGGAAAGGAGATAGATTTTATAATGGATTAATACATAGGCTACTTTTCATCCCGGAAAATTTCATGGTATATCAAAGAAGATACTGACTCACTCACTCATTGACATATCAACGCACAGCCCAAACCGCTGGGTCTAGAGACTTCAAATTTGGCACACAGGTTCCTTATCAGGTCTAAGGGTGCACTAAGAAAGGATTTTTCAAAATTCCCCCCTTAAGGGGTGAAACGGGGCTCCAAAGTTCGTATTTTACCAAGCTTCGATACTCCTTCACGCCGCAACTACTGAACCGATTTGGCTCAAATTTGGAATGGCGATAAATTGCATCTTGGGTTAACACATAAGCTACTTTTCATCCCGGGAAAATCCATGGTTCCCGTGCGATTAGTTAAAAACCGAAATTCACGCGGAAAAAAATCTTCACGCCGCAAGTACAAGACCGATTTAGCTGAAATTTAGAATGGACATAGATGATATCCTGGGTTAATAAAAAGGCTACTTTTCATCCCGGAAAAATCCATGGTTTTTGCGGGAAAACTGAAAAATTGATATTCACGCGTGAAAAATACTACTTTACGCTGCACTTACTGACCTGATATGACTGAAATTCGGAAAGGAGATAGATTTTATCCTGGATTGATACAAAGGCTACTTTTCGTCCCGGAAAATTTCATGGTATATCAAAGAAGATACTGACTCACGCACTCACTGACATATCAACGCACAGCCCAAACCGCTGGGTCTAGAGACTTCAAATTTGGCACACAGGTTCATTATGAGGTCTAGGGGTGCACTAAGAAAGGATTTTTCAAAATTCCCCCCCTAAAGGGGTGAAACAGGGCTCCAAAGTTCGTATTTTACCAAGCTTCGATACTCCTTCACGCCGCAACTACTGAACTGATTTGGCTCAAATTTGGAATGGCGATAAATTGCATCTTGGGTTAACACATAAGCTACTTTTCATCCCGGGAAAATCCATGGTTCCCGTGGGATTAGTCAAAAACCGAAATTCACGCGGAAAAAAATCTTCACGCCGCAAGTACAAGACCGATTTAGCTGAAATTTGGAATGGACATAGATGATATCCTGGGTTAATAAAAAGGCTACTTTTCATCCCGGAAAAATCCATGGCTTTTGCGGGAAAACTGAAAAATTGATATTCACGCGTGAAAAATACTACTTTACGCTGCACTTACTGACCTGATATGACTGAAATTCGGAAAGGAGATAGATTTTATCCTGGATTGATACAAAGGCTACTTTTCGTCCCGGAAAATTTCATGGTATATCAAAGAAGATACTGACTCACGCACTCACTGACATATCAACGCACAGCCCAAACCCCTGGGTCTAGAGACTTCAAATTTGGCACACAGATTCATTATCGGGTCTAGGGGTGCACTAAGAAAGGATTTTTCAAAATTCCCCCCTTAAGGGGTGAAACGGGGCTCCAAAGTTCGTATTTTACCAAGCTTCGATACTCCTTCACGCCGCAACTACTGAACCGATTTGGCTCAAATTTGGAATGGCGATAAATTGCATCTTGGGTTAACACATAAGCTACTTTTCATCCCGGGAAAATCCATGGTTCCCGTGCGATTAGTTAAAAACCGAAATTCACGCGGAAAAAAATCTTCACGCCGCAAGTACAAGACCGATTTAGCTGAAATTTAGAATGGACATAGATGATATCCTGGGTTAATAAAAAGGCTACTTTTCATCCCGGAAAAATCCATGGTTTTTGCGGGAAAACTGAAAAATTGATATTCACGCGCGAAAAATACTACTTTACGCTGCACTTACTGACCTGATACGACTGAAATTCGGAAAAGAGATAGATTTTATCCTGGATTAATGTATAGGCTACTTTTCATCCCGGAAAATTTCATGGTTTCCATGATAATAGTGATAGATAATATGCCTTCATGCCGTTATTACTTAACTGATTTGGAATAGAGATTTATATCCTGGATTAATACTAAGGCTACTTTTTATCCCGGAAAAATCCATGGTTCCTTCGGGAACAGCGAAAAACAGATATTCACGCGGGAAAAATATTCCTTCACGCCGTAATTGCTGAACTGATTTGGCTGAAAATTAGAATACAGAGGGCAATTTTTAATCCCGGGAAAATCAATGGTTATTTCTCCCGCGAGAATATTTTTTTTTTCACTATTCCAGCGGGAGAAATACTCATTTACGCTGCAACTATTGAAAATTTTTGGCTGAAAGTTAAAATGGAGATAGAATTCGCTCTAAATTAACACAAAGGTTACTTTTTATTCCGGAAGAATCGTTGGTTCCCGTGAGAATAGGGAAAACTAAAATTTACGCGGGCGAAGCCGCGGGTATCTGCTAGTTAATTACAAAACTTTGAAGTTAATTCTGGCACCACACATGGCTATTTGTATTTGCCTATTTGTTACATTTGTCAAATAACTTCCATGTGTGGAGAGTGAATTTGCCAAAATTATTGCCATATTTGCCTATATAAATACAGCCAATAACAAATACGGTTTACCGAACGACTGTCGGTTTTTTGAGACACATCAAAGGAGACAAATAGGCAAACACGCAAATATACTGGCCACATGGTCGGCTTCATAAGCGCGTGAATTGTCGACCAGTACAGGCGGACCGCTTTATTTTTTTGTATTTGGCTCCATGTGTAGGCGGTTGTATCGCCTATTTGCCCATAGGTCGAAAATTTTGGCAAACACGCGATCATCCAATCACAAATACAAATAGCCATGTGTGGTGCCGCGATGATATAATATGACAAGCATTTGACCAAAGACATTATATTTTAACAAGACTGAGCACTATGATGAAAAAAACGGTCCGCGTGAGAGGGCACCTCAGGTAGTGCGTCCCTTTCTAATTTAAGGTGACCATGATGAAAAAAAAATTCACAGGACAATTTATTTTTGAAAACGATTCTGTATTTATTAATATAATAACAATTAAGAGCTCACAACTCTCAGAATGAACCTACCTAACTAAGTACAAAATTAAAATCTTTTTTTAATACTTAAACAAACAAAGATACGAAGAAGATGATTATTATGACTATGACATTCAGTCTGTTCCAAAATGCTTTAAAAAACTATCTATTTAACAAATCTTAAGTAAATTAAAATCTAAGTTACGTAGTTATAAAGATCAGGCAAATACTTTTCCATTTCTATTACTTTGTGAAAGCCTCTATTATTAAGTTTAACAGGAGGTTTAATTATTTCAATGACATCCCTAGTTGGATACCAAATTTTGTCTGGTCTTTCCGGCCATCTAAAAGTGTTTCCGGTATATAATGTCATGGTGCTAACTTCGTATCGTCCTCTATCATCATATATCTTTTCGATCATCCCTGGGAAATATTCACCTTCATAATATAATAATGACATAACAACCCTTTTCTAGATTTTTTATGCTATTTTTGGTCTTTAGTTTTGCCAGAGGCAATTCGCTGTCAGATTCGCTGTCTTTCGTTCTTTTTCTTTTATTTTGTAAGTTATTTTCAGGTTTATTTTCAGAAACAAATTCCTCTTCAAGTCTTCTGTATCCATTTGAACATTGTATTCACTATCATCACTTTCATTGTATGGAATTTCCACATCTGTATCTTCAGAAGAGCTGTCTTGCGCCTTTTTCTTTTTAATGCTAGTTGTTTTTCTTTTTTCCTTTTCGATCTGTAGTTTCTCCAATTTATTTTCAAGTCTCTACTTAGCTCTCAATTCCTTTTCTTTTAAAAGTTTTCTTTTTCTTCCTCTTTATTCTGGTGGTATCTTTGCCAAGCTTGGCTTGTAACAGCAGAAGGCAATGGTGGTAGGTCCCATACTACATACTACTGGTTTTTTTTGGAAAACTTTATTAAACAGTGTAATTCGAGGAACATTAAATCTCTTCGCTGCAGAATTCACAGATGCTCCTTGGGATAGCACAGCTGCAACAGCTCCGGCCATCTGTTCCGGTGTATAGTTCTTCTTGGGTGCCATCTAAACAAATAATATCCAGTTACGGACACCCAGTCATGTACAAATAAGACCCAATTATGGACACCCATTTATGGACTATGTCCATAACTGGAAGGAGTCATTAATTCTGATAATTTTTGTAAAGATGTATGGTTGCAGGAAACTTCAAAGTTGCAACTTATTTATAAAACTTTAAATATACCTAAAATGATAAGAATCGACATATGTCCATGACTGGATTTTGATGTTATGAGTGATCCAGTAATGGACACCCCTCTCAAACTTAAAAATAATTCTATGTCACTTTCAACGTCTTCACAAGTATGTTTTAAATTTCATAACTTACGGATATGATCATTGCAAATTTATGTTTTAATCAGAAACAAACACCAATAGATCAAAATATTTACTTACCTTCTTAGCGATTTGGTTAAGAAAACTTCTTAAATCCAAAAATATTGCACACGAAATATTGTTCACCTTGCCATTTTGAAACTAAATGGCCGAAACCAATGTCATTTATCAATGTGGCAGACAAATGTCTATTCTTTATGATTTGAGTGTTGGAAATGGTAAAATATTTTTATAGTTCTTATTATATGCTTAAAAAGGTAAAAGTGTCCATCACTGGTGCCTTGTCCATAACTGGTGCCATCACGTTGCTACCTATACTCGACGCGGCGAATGTTGATCCCTATGACACTGACAGCTAAAGTCACCATATAACATTGTAGTGGCGTCACCATTAAATTGGGATCATATTGGGGGCGTCTAAAAATGGCATTTATAAATTTTACGTAGCTTTTTACCATTAGTAATGATATTCCGTTGATATTTTTAACAATTCTTAACATTTACAAGAAGTTATCTTAATCTGAATATATGTTTACGTCCTGCAAAACTTACGTCGTGTGACGTTTATCGACTAGGGTGGCAAGTATCGATAAAAAATGTCGGTAATGGAAACGAGTGCACAATTTTTTTTTATACTCACATATTAGTTCATATATTATGGTTATGGTTCATATACAGGGTGTCCAGGGATAAAGTGCAACCCCGAAAGGGGGTGAAACTAGACCATAAATTATCGACAAAAAAAATAGAAAAAAAAAATCTAAAAAATTATTTTACTTTTTATTAGCGAATTAAGATTTTTATTTGTGATGTTAGAAAAAAAATCGATTTCTTCAAAATTAGTGGGTCGATTGCTTTGAAATAAAAAAAAATATTATACCACGTACTTGGCGGTAAGGATTAAATAACAATTAGCACGCAAAAAAGTAGCATCATGACATAAACTTTGCTTTTTATGAAAAAGAAACCCTTTTTTATGACTATTTTTTTCAATGATCTCTAAATTTCTCAGAAAAATGCCCCCAATACCAGAAGATTTTACGATTTAAGAGTATTCTCTATCATATTACCTTTCAAATAGAAAAAAAATCTTCGTTGTAACCCAAGAAACGAGCTGGCTAAGAGTTTTTAAAAATGACGTCACCACTCGTCGTTTGCCAGGACGCGTCCTTTTTTTGTGTTGTGGCGACTTTCAACACTTCATAGCCAGCTCATTTCTTGGGTTACAACGAAGATTTTTTTTCTATTTAAAAGGTAATATGATAGAGAATACTCTTAAATCGTAAAATCTTCTGGTATTGGGGGCATTTTTCTGAGAAATTTAGATATCATTGAAAAAAATAGTCATAAAAAAGGGTTTCTTTTTCATAAAAAGCAAAGTTTATGTCATGATGCTACTTTTTTGCGAGCTAATTGTTATTTAATCCTTACCGCCAAGTATGTGGCATAGTATTTTTTTTTATTTGAAAGCAATCGACCCACTAATTTCGAAGAAATCGTTTTTTTTCTTACATAGAGTCTACTTATGAAATGAAAATCTTAATTTGCTAACAAAAAGTAAAATAGTTTTTTTAGAATTTTTTTTCTATTTTTTTGTCGATAATTTATGGTCTAGTTTCACCCCTTTTCGGGGTTGCACTTTATCCCTGGACACCCTGTATTATGGTTTTAGTTCATATATTATGGTTATGCAAAATAACAAGGTTGGAAACTTTTGTTTTACTTACCTACTTAATCTATGCCAAAAATCTTAAATGAATACACCAACAACATAATGGACCTTAAAAATGCACATTATAATATTTTTAAAACATGTAAGTATACCAACGTGGCTGAATGCAAGCCACGACGTTTTCTAAAAAAAAATTATCGACACGACCAAAGACACGACCCATCACTAACACAAACGTCATAGGGATCAAGGTTCGCCGCGCCGAGAATACAAGAAAAATCTTTGATCTACGTAATTCATGGTTACCCTACAGAATATTATTATTTTGTTTTTACTACCCATGGAAAGAAAAGCGGTTGCCAGGATAAGATTCATTTTTGCACCCTATCAAACAACATGAATTTACCATTTTCCATTAAAAAAAAATGGATTTTTTATAAATCAATCGCAAATCGAAGCACGAAAATTCACCAAGCAAAGCAGTGAACAAACCACCATCTTACTTTTAGTAATACCAGTCCCAAGGACATAAATACTACTTTTACTCAATATTACTTAATATTTTTTTTTAATACAACGAATTATTTATCATTTAAAATTTTAATATTAAGCTTTATTACAGGGACTCAAAATAAACCTAAACTTACTATAGGTATGATTAAAAAATAATAAATTATAATATTTACAAAATATCATCCAACTGATCATTTACGGGCATAGTGCCCAAGACGCTGGCGCTGTTTCCTCTTTGTATGGCTAAACTTAGCCGTTAAGCTAAATAAGCGCCGGCTCTCGGGTCACCAGACGCTTGGACCAATGATGAAAGATTCTAAGAGGATCTGTTGCATTTTACTTATCTATAGTTATATGACGTATTTTTGAATGAAACATATAAAACTATTTCCATGCCTTTCTCATTCATGGAAAGCTACGTTATTAGAACGAGACAGGCGGATTATGTTATTGCGTAAACGCGTTCCGCAAATGTCAAATGACGTCATACGATCTGTGTGTTGAAAAGGTGTTGAAGCTTTTTTTCAGGACCGTAAACATGGCGTAATTTGTTTTTCCGGTGTTGATTTAAATTTTGTTTGGGATTTTATTAAAATTGGTTAAAGTTTTAGTTGTTGTTATAAGCAATAAATAATGGTAAAGTGCTGAGTTGTAGGCTGTAATAGCAAAAACACTGAAAGAATCCCAGGAATTTCATTTCACAGGTAAGCAATTAATTTTTCTAGTTTCTCTTTTTGTAACGAGTATTTTGCCTTTTTTCGGTAAAGTTTAGCTCAACTTCTGCTTTATTTAATTAAAAACACTCAAATTTATGCGGTAAAATGGAAAACTTAGATTATTTCTCGAGTTTTTGTTTGAATGTAAATGTAGTGTTGGGAGTTTTTGTTTGAATGTAAATGTAGTGTTGGGATTGTATTGTTTATCAACAAATTGAATATCGATAAAAATAATACGTGCTGTTTGTCACATTGAAGGTAGTTGAGGGGTAGAGAGAGAAACAGTAAGGGCTGTTGGTTTAAATCAGGTTGCCCTTGTTTGAAGTTACGACGACTTAAGAGATATTCAGTAGGACGAGAGGGTGCACCACACATACTTATATTTTCCAGGTGATGCGAATTAATTCTTTTGTGATTTAAATAAAATTTTCATCATTCAACGTAAATATTATAATAATATTACTGTTATAAATACTTAGAAAATACTTACACACAATAGACAATTATATAGATTCAAGTTACTTAATAAAAAATAAAAACATGGAGCTAAGACAAAAATTCAAGCCAAGAGCCATTGTACACGGACTATTCCGTTATTTTTTTAAGCATACTACTATATATATATCTAGTACCTACATTACTGCAGCGGCCCGCAAAAAAGGCATTGATGGACGTTTCTCACAAAAAATTTACAATGCGCAAAAAAAGTGATATTCAAAATACCGATGGAGGAGGATACATGTATTTTTTTTTTGCATAAAGTATAGTATACGTCCGATGTTTAATCTATTGATACGTCATGGTTACGTGTCAGTAGCTGGTGTCATATGGATTACCGAAAGTTTTAGTTTTTTTACGAAAATTTATTTATTTCACAAAAAAATAATTTTGCATCTCCGGGAAAAATAAAGTATGTATGTATGTATGTATACATGTATGCATGCGTGTATGTATGAATATATCCATGCATGCATGCGTGAGTGCACGTATGCAAGCATGCGTGAATGCATGTATGCATGCCTGCATACATTCAGGTACGTATGTATATAAATTTACCTACTTATACCTTTTATTTTTATTTCAGATTCCCAAAAAATGGATGTCGAGCAAAATAAAGGACGCCACTCCACTGCTCACGGCATCTGGCCGCTGGCGGTTTAGTGATATAGATGATATCTTCACTTTTTTTTCTTTTTTCACTTTATCATAAGTAGTTATGAGTTAAGAAATATAATATCTAAGTTAAGAAATAAATCATTTTTAAAATAAGTCGATTTTCTTTATCCCAAAGCTTTTGCCTGCGTACGTAAGTAAAAAGTACCCTATGTTTATAATATAATATTATATTTAATGTTTCTGATAATTTTGTCGAGTATATAAAAACATCGATATCGGTAGTCCCAGATGTAGGGGTAGTCCCTAGCCTTAAATGTCATTTAGGCTCCGCCCATTCGCCATTATTTGGCTACGGAAGCTTCACTTGACATTTCTTGTTTCCTATCCTCTACTTTCTATTACGATCTATGGCTTGGACCAATTTTCGGGATACTATATCTATTATAATTTTTTAGTATCCGAGAATAATAAAATAACTAATTCTTTTTATTATTTAAAATAATTATAATAACTGTAGAAACTTATTAAAATAAGTTTCAGAGTTTATAGTTGTTTCGTTTTGGTATATTATAAAAAAATCTACCGTTTCGAACCACCATCTCTTATAGCAGTATTATTGTAATATTGTTTTAAAATTTTCATACTGATATTGTATGAAAATGTCAAAACAATATTACAATAACTTTATTACTTGACGACCGAATGGCGTAGTGGTAGCGAACCTGCTGTCTGCGCCGGTGGTCGTGGGTTCGATTCCCACTACTGGTAAATGTTTGTGTGATGAGCATGAATGTTTTCCAGTGTCTGGGTGTTCTTCAATATATTGTATTTATATATATTAGTATGTATGTATAGGTATTTATCAGTTATCTAGTACCCATAACACAAGCTATCGCTTACTTAGGGGCTAGATTGCGATATGTAAATATATACGATATTTATTAAAAAAAAATACCTACTGCAATAAGAGATGGTGGTACGGCCCCTGTAAGCGCCAGAGGTTGTCACACCACCATTAATGATTGGTTTGGCCCCCGTACCAGTATCTCGTTTGTGCCCCCTGGAGCTTGGATAAATTTTTTAGTATTTGTTGTTAAAGCGGCTACAGAAATATTATATCATCTGTGAAAATTTCAAGTCTGTAGCTATCACGGTTCATGAGATACAGCCTGGTGACGGACGGACGGAGAAGTCTCAGTAATAGGGTCCCGTTTTTACCCTTTCGGGTACCGAACCCTAGAAATCACGTATACCTACTGTATGAGAGCCCCCTATACTATTTTTTAGTATTCGTTGTTATAGCGGCTACAGAAATATAATATCATCTGTGAAAATTTCAAGTCTATAGCTATCACGGTTCTAGAGATACAGACGGACGGACGAACTAACGGACAGCGAAGTCTAAGTAATAGGGTCCCGTTTTTACCCTTTGGAGCCCTAAAAAAGTTGAGACCCATCTAAAACCCGTGACGGGTGACCTCAGGTGACCTGCTAACTTTACACCGAGATCTCGAGGTAGTTGGACTTTGGATTGTAGAAGGACGTAAGCATATTCATCATTTATTATGCAAATACCTAATAATATGTTATTAATATAATACCTACCATTGTTGAGACGTGCTTACCTAATAATTGTGGACATTGACAATTTTTTAGGGTTCCGTCGACGGAGACATAAACGACGAGTAAAATTCAACGGGCGAATAAACAAACTCATCTAGATGTCGATGAACGGCATTCATCAGTGACTGGTGTACTCTAAAATCTATCTATTAGGAATAATTAAACGTGAAGATATCCCTTTTCCATGCAAACGTTGTAAATACTTATTATGCATTTGGTGCTGCATATGCGACAAATACACACACACACGCACACACACCACACACACAACACACACACACACAACTTTCAATTATGATATTTGTGTGACTAGTGTGGTATCTACGGCTGCTTCCTTTTCTTGGATTCCAGCCCACCTCCGACACCCAAATGGAGTAATGAATCCACTCCTAATATCATTGTTCCTCATCAATGAAAACCTGGGATTTTAGTCTTTTTTTACTCTATACAAGTTAGTACTTGACTGCGATCTCACATGATGGTAAGTGATGATCCAGCCTAAGATGTTATCGTACTAACTTGGAAGCGTAAGTAAATTTACCCCAACGGTTTCTAGAAGCATCGCACCGGAACGCTAAATCGCTTGGCGTTGCGTCTTTGCTGGTAGGGTGGTAACTAGCCACGGCCGAAGTCTCCCCCCAGACCAGACCTGAGCCTATTAATAAATTATAAAATTCCAAAGTGGCCCGTAGCGGGAATCGAACCCGCGGCCTCCCACTCGAATCCGAGCGCGCGCCACTGCGCCAGGGAGGTCGCCGTCAGTCTTCTGTCGTAGTTAGCTAACAGGCCATCTATCACTGCAAAAATACCCTTTTTCTACAGTATAGGTAATAACTATAACCATAAGGACATGAACCTATCAACCTACCCTTTAAGATTTTTCAACCCACGGAACCACTGCTTCCAAAAAGTCTCGCGCTTGTAAAGTTTTAAAGTCATACATTAGTATATTACATTATGTATTTAGACATAGGTAGGTACCTACATGTTTACCTACTAAATTACTTTACAGACACAATATTTGCTGTGCAATAAAAAATATTGCAGTTTTCGTATAGGTACTGGAGACAAATAGCTTATTTACATACCTACATAAAAAACTGCTGAATTTACAATAACGAATGAAAAATAACTTGTTTTTTCATGCAATTTGTCAAACATAAAACTATGTCCAAAATTTGACAAACAACGTTAGGCAAACTTTTTATGTGACCAATTATTATGTCAAACATTTTCACACAGTTAATAATTAATTTTCATAAGTACAAAATTTTCGAATCCATTCTATATAAATTATACCTAGATATACAATTATTTTCCGAATTCTTATATGTACAGTATGTCTCATTAATTGAAACCTTAAATAAAACAAATAATTGATTGGTTTGTTTGGGTTGTGAAGTGCTTGGGGTTCCATACAAAATGGTATAAATGTAACCCTTATGTTGGTACTTCGTTCGTCCGTCCGTCTGTCTGTCTGTTTGTCAGTATTTCGGTCATTCAGAACTATTAAGCACTATTATCTAATTGTATTATCTACTATACCTACATTCAATAATATAATTGTACTTTTTATGTTTATACTCCAATAAAGAATTTTATTTAGGTAAAATTAAAAATATGTCAACTTTTATTTGTCAAACGATAGAGAACCAATTTAACACGTGTTTATTTTTTTGTGGTAAGCTATCCGCAGAATTTGTGTCGCCCACTGCGGTCAATCTTCACAAAGTATAGTCATCTACGCGGGAGATTTTAATACCTACCTATTATAATGCATTTAAAAGATTGTCTAAACCCAATGTTAGATATACCTATGCATCAAAATGAGGACATGCGAAAATACACGAACAATTTATTCTGATATATTATTATAAAGATTTCTTTTACTACCATATCCCGACGTCTAATTTTGTCACGTCGGTAATGAGGTTGGGATAGAGGTAAGTGGTATAGGTGTTAGGACTATCCGGCTTAACGTGCCTCCGAGGCACGCTGTCAACCTCAGGCAACTTTCTTACTTTACTTCCTAAGTAAAAGTTTGAAAAGAGGAAACAGTTGTACTTTTAATCTTATTTTTGACGTGATAACGTTTAATAAATTAATGAACACCAACAGCACTCATGAACAATAGTAACGTTCCGCGTAACGTTCCACGAAACGTTCCACCTGAGCCTGTGCGTGCAAGCGAGAGCGCGCAACAAGCGATAGAGAGGCACGATAAAAATTACATAAAATAATGATTATGATTATGACTATAAAAACAAACATAAAATAATGACCGTAAACCGACTTTACAGACAACCAATTTTTTTTACCTTATCTGGGAATTGAACCTAGGATAAGGTTACGTGCTCAACAATTTGATATGCTAATCTCGACACGGCTGGTAGGATGACCAGTAACTACGGGTAATACCGTGTAATGAATCAGAAATAAGGAGCGATGTGTAAAAAATGGGTCAAGTGCGAGTCGGGCTCGCGCACTTAGGGTTCTGTACCATCAAGACCAATAATTCTCAAGTAAACTAAACACCCCTGCCCACCAAATTCAAAAAACGAGAAAAATATCACGTTTGTTTTTTGGGAGCCCCCTTACATATTTTTTTATTTTATTTAACTATTTATTTCTAAAGTAGATATATGCCAACATATTCTGTGAATATTTAAAGCGTCTACCTGTTACCGTGATCAATATCGGGAAATAACAAGCAAAAAAATCAGGTTATTACGTTACGTATTTATTTTATTACATTTTTTAGTATTTGTTGTTGTTATACATATAGCGACCACAGCAATAGGTACATCATCTGTGAAAATTTCAAGTCTGTAGCTATTATGGTTCAAGAGCCTGGTGACATAGGTACGGATGGTTGGGCGTACGGACGGCAATGTCTTAGTAATAGGGTCCCGTTTTACCCTTTGGGTACGGTACCCTAAAAACTAAGCACCCACAATACAATCCCAAGGTCAAACTCGCGAGATGAGCTCAGTTGATCGTTTGACCGTGTATTGGTTGACCATACTCACGAGCTACGGCACGCAGTCTAAATTTTAAAGAACTCATTTTCACGGTATGATCACCCCCTGGCTTGTATTTGCTGCGGTTTCGTTATGCTGTGCTCAGGAGACACTATTCGGAAGCGTGCTGAGTTCCCTCACGAGCAATCCAATAACTCATCTTGCGACGCAAACTTCCGGGGAAGTCCTAGCCAACGCCGTGGGCGCTGTCGCCAAAACTCCAATAGCCATCGCACGAGCAACGAACGGTTACACGCTACTGCTACCATCAAACCCCAAGAATTTAGTAGACTACGCAGACAATAATGGACTCCTCTTCGAATACTATTCCAACCTTGACAACGAGGATGCCACATTGAACATCACAAATCTCATCAGAAAGTACGGCTACCCGGTAGAAAAGCACACAGTACTTACTGAAGATGGCTACGAACTCAACGTGTTCAGGATACCGAAAAACGGGTCAGTTGTCTTCCTCATGCACGGTTTGGAAAGTAGCGCGGACGATTTCATTATAAATGGTCCGCGAACCGGACTCGCTTACCTCCTCTCCGACGAAGGCTATGACGTTTGGATGGGGAACGCCCGCGGGAACAAACACTCACGAAGCCACGACCGTCTTACACCTTCCGATGCGGAGTTCTGGGACTTCTCCTGGCACGAGATAGGCTACTACGACTTACCGGCGATGATAGACTATGCGCTTCAAGTCAGCGACTCCGAAACGCTTAAGTACATCGGGCATTCGCAAGGGACCACTGTTTTCTTCGTGATGGCTGCGGAAAGGCCGGAGTATAACGAGAAAATTGCACTCATGATCGCGCTGTCTCCGGTCGTTTATATGACTCATATGAAGTCTCCCTTGGTGAGGCTGCTGGCTCCAGGGACGCCGCTCATATACGGTGTCTTGAAGATGTTGGGTGTGTATGAGTTTCTGCCAGATATCGTGCTGCTGAGGCCTTTGAAGCTTCTGATATGTGGCACGGACGCTATAGCGGATATTCTATGCAGTAACGTGGTGTTTCTGTTGTGTGGGTTCGATTTGGAGCAGCTCAACATGACCAACTTGCCGGTTCTGTTCGGGCACATGCCAGCTGGTGCGTCGTCGAAGCAACTCGCGCATTATGGCCAGGGTGTGGTTTCGGGGGAGTTCCGGCAGTTCGATTTGGGTTATGTGGGCAACCTAGCAAGGTACGGGACGCCGTTTCCCCCGCGGTACTCCCTGGAGCGGGTCAGTGCGCCCGTTTCCTTGTTCTACAGCGACGAGGACTGGATGGCGGATCCCCAGGACGTCGACCGCCTTTACAACGAGCTGCCTAACGCAGTCGACATCCACAAGGTCCCGCACCGCAAGTTCAACCATCTGGATTTTGTGTTCGCGAAGGATTATAAACAACTGATTTACAATAGATTGAGGAAACTGCTGACGTTATTTTAACAAAGTTTAAAATTATACTCTACTCGAGATGATGTAAAAAATTGAACAAAAAATATACTGCTGTTAGTTACAAAACGAAATTTATCATTTTCAATTCTTTCTTTTCATAGACCCATGAACAATGAACATTGAACATGACTACGCCTACCTATAAGATATTTTGATAAATTAAGGTAAAACAAGCATGGTGTATTTTAATGTAAATGTTGCCAAAACAAGACCCTATGGCTGGCATTATCAATAAGTTACTTATCAGATCTAATGCAGACCCGGAGCTTCTAGCTTTAAGTAGGTACACTATAAATAAATAAATATAAATATATACAGGACATTTTACACATCGCAATCTAGCCCCAAAGTAAGCCATAGCTTGTGTTATGGGTACTAGATAACTGATAATTATACATACTTACATGCTAATATACATAAATATAATAAATTGAAAAACACCCAGACACTGGAAAACATTCATGCTCATCACACAAACATTTACCAGTAGTGGGAATCGAACCCACGACCTACGACGCAGACGGCAGGTTCGCTACCACTACGCCATTCGGTCGTCACACTAGATTCTTGACAATTTTTTTTAAATTGACATCTACCCTGGACAGGGCGGACGGCGTGAAATAATGTCGCCAGTTTATAGTGCCAATAATATGCCACCAGTAAGCCCACACTGTTCGCTCAGCGGCCACCTATAGAATTTTCACAAATGGCGCTACTGTTTGCTTGTACGAAAAAGGTTTACGTAGATTGCTCATCCTATACCTTTAAACGAGCAATTCTTGTATATATATATTATATATATTTCTATATAATCTGAATCTCGGGAACGGCTCGATCGATTTTCATGAAATTTAGTATACAAGGGGTTTTGGGGGCGATAAATTGATCTAGCTAGGATTCATTTTAAGAAAATGTCGTATTTACAAAAAAAAAAATATAAATCTATACCTGACATCTATTGGCGCTAAAGTAAAACTATTTCAGTAAACTCTTGCTGCCATCTATTAGTAAGTAGCTGTAATACTACCGAGCAAAGCTCGGTCACTCAACTGGTAATATATTATGCCCATATCCTGAGTTTTTTATAGGAGCACACTGTCAAAAAACATTTAATAAATCATAATTTTTCATACTTTATAAGAAATCTTGTATTATAACAATGACATTTTTGAAAAGAGCAAGTGCAGAGTTTCTTGCCAGTTCTTCTCGGTGCAAACCTGCTTTCCGATCCTGGCGGTAGAGTTTTGACTTTTCATAAGGGCCTATTATTTAGGCCTATGTGAAAATAAATATTTTCATTTTCATTTTCATTGTTGAAATATTGCTTTGGGTGATAACTTTTTTTCGCTTTTTGTATTAATGGTTACAGCTAGACGATCCTCTTAAGTAAGTAGGTATATACCTAGCTAGCCTTTTCATAAAATCCGCACGTGGAGATGTACAACTAAGTAGTTCAACAAAACACTGATCAAGTAAAATAAATGCGTTTAAGCAAGTCAGTACTTACAATCGCATTTAGGTAGGTACCTATGGAAATAATAATTATGTACCTACTATGAAAAATAAATGTAATCTAGGTAAGTACTAAGTATATGCCTGGCTAGTGACTAGGTATTTGATGATTATGTAAAATAATATTATATGGTTTTACTCATTACAAGCTACACGTGACTGTAATCTCACCAGAAGGGTTAGCAACCCTGACCGTTGCTACACAGAATCGCTCCGGAACGCTAAATCGCTTGCCGTTGTGTCTTGCTGGCAGGGAATAGACAAAATACCCTGGACAGGGCGGCTGAAAAAAATGTAGTCAGTTTACCGGTGCCAAAAATGCTTGTTTTGTCACCAGCATTAAGGTCACAATGTGGTTCGCTCAGCAGCCACCTATAGAATTTTGACAAATGGCGCTACTGTTTGCCTGTACGAAAAAGGTGTACGTAAATCGCCCTTATCCTCAGGTTTCTCATCGGTGGTGTAGGGTGGGTAACTAGCTGCGGCCGAAGCCTCCCACCAGACTAGACCGAGCCAATTTAGAAAGAGCCATTATAAAATTCCAAAGAGGGCAGGGGATCAAACCCGGCACCTCAACCTAAGATCCGATCACACTACCAACTGCGCCTGTGAGGTCGTAGTAGACTAGTAAAGCAGGACCTCTTTAATCCGAACTCCTTCTAATCCGAACACCTTTCTAATCCGTTTTTGGATATTTTTTCTTTTATTACCAACAAATAAAAATTGGTCAAGTGCGAGTCGGGCTCGCGCACTGAGAGTTCCGTACTATCAAGACCGTATGGCGTAGTGGTAGCGAACCTGCTGTCTGCGCCGGAGGTCGTGGGTTCGATTCCCACAACTAGTAAATGTTTGTGTGATGAGCATGAATGTTTTCCAGTGTCTGGGTGTTTTTCAATATATTATATTTATGTATATTAGTATGTATGTATATTTATCAGTTATCTAGTACACAAGCTATGTTATGGGTACTAGATAATGCTAATGTCCCGTATATATTAATTTTAGGTATTTATTTTATTTATTTATGTAAAGTAAACTAAACACCCCTGCACACCAAATTCAAAAAACGAGAAAAAAATCACGTTTGTTGTATGGGAGCCTCCTTAATATTTTATTTTAATTTAACTATAATATACATAAGTCAATATTCTGTGAACATATTTTGAAGCGCCCACTTTTTACCGTTAATAGTATCGATCAAAACAAGCAAAAAATCACGGCGTTGTATGGGAGCAATAGTAAATTAAATAAATATTTAAGGATATTTAATTTATTCTACTTTTTAGTATTTGTTTTTTACAGTGGCAACAGAAATACATTATCTGTGAAAATTTCAAGTAAGTATGTAGCCTCTATGTAGCTATCACGGTTCAAGAGATACAGCCTGGTGACAGACGGACTGACGCACAGTGAAGTTTTAGTAATAGGGTCCCGTTTTTAACCTTTTTGCACGGAACCCTAAAAATTAGAAAAATTGGGATTTTGGTAACTTTTAACTTTCTACCGAGAAAATTTTATCCAATGGTATAATTTTTGCTTCAGGGCGAATTTAGATTAAAGACAATGAGGTAAAGTCCCAAAACAGATAATAACTTTTAAGAAAGATACGGTATTAGGCTGATATCAATTAAATTTTTGACAAGAGCCAGCAGTCGAGTTTCTTGCCAGTTCTTCTCGGTGCAAACCTGCTTTCCGAACTCGGCGGAAGTGTTTTATAGCGACTTCATAAGAGCCTGTAAATTAGGCCTATGTGACAAATAAAGATTTTCATTTTCAAACTTTTTAGCTTTTTTATTTTATTTTTAGTAGAGACGTAAAAGAAGTCGCGTAAAAAAATTAGTATGCATAAACCTATTTAAATAAATATGAAAATCGCTTAGTTACCACGATTAAAATTGTAACAATTTCTTTTTACTTACGCAGCAGTGGAAAATAAAATTTTACTTACTACGTGCTTTGAACATTAAGGTGTTCGCACATTAGACATCTATACATACACACAATAAATATAATAGTAGAAATGCAGTTTTGCCAAAGATTATTGCTCAAAATTGCTCAACTTTATTAGAATGGTTTATCTTCAATTGTCATTTGTGAAATAGAAATAACTAAAAGTGTAGATATGCAGACGAAGATCTTTATATATGTTTAACTCCTTTTAACCCCGAGTTGTTCACACAAGTTAGTACTTAAGACCATTCATGCGTTGAAATTATGCTTGAGTCAAAATTGTCAATTTTCGACGGAACATAAGAGTGTCATGAGTTCAATTATTGATTAGATAATTGCTATCATATTATTTGGCATTTCATAATCTAGTTTTTGTCTCAAACATATTTGAAAATATGTGTATAACTTTCTCATTAGAAAGTTTAAGATAAAGGCTAATTACTCACTTAGCGGTGGAAGCTCTATTTTGATGCAAGATATTTGCCATGTTTCCTAACACAAACTTATAACAATGACATATTTAGAAAATTATTAAATTTACTAAAAAATGTCTAAAAAAAAACACGATTTTCCTATATTTTCATTCAAAAACCATAAACTGAAAAGTGTCATTTTTAGCATTTTTCGATAAATTAAACGTATTATTTTAGGATAAAATCCAAGATATTTTGTTATTTCTGAATTATAGTAATTTAATTCAATTATTATTCAATGTCACTGGTTATTTACTATTTTAAAAAGTTGTATATTTATTTTACTATAATTTTTTTGTAATACCATTTTCCGCGCAAAATTGCGTCAGCGGGAACGGAATTCCTTTTTTGTATGGAGCGACACATGATTCACACCGTGCCGCATAAACGCTCTTAAGCTAATTTAATCATAAGAAACGTCAAAAAAATTATGGATTCTTGTGATTAAAATAGTTTGAGTTATAAGTACTTAAAACATTTCAGATTTGCAGTATTAGGGTGCTTTTCCACCAGAGATGTGCTATGAAGCTATGCTGCGAAGATGTGAAATCTACGCTACGAAAATATGTGACCGTTTCCACCAATACTAAGCTATGTAGCTGTGCGAGGAAGATGCGCTATGAAAATGCGCCGCCGCAAAGTAGCTGCGCTTCCACGATGGCATGTGACATGTCTACTTAGCGACAAACGCGGGCATACTGTAGATACTCACTCAGCTCTGCACATAGCTACACCACTCGCGACGGCCCATAGCAGGCATCCATAGCACGCATCCTTCCATACAAAAAACATATCTTAGTTGAATCCGTTTCCACTAGTGCTAAGCTATGTGCACCAATGAATATGATTGGTGGATATCAAACGCATCCATAGCAACGTAGCATAGCACATCTCTGGTGGAAAAGCACCCTTACACCAGAATGCTTTCGATTAGTGTGTCTTCTCCAATAGGGTAAACGAAGACTCCCTCTTAGGTACCTACCTTACGGTAAGCCAAGGGCTCGCCAAGGGTAAGCGTTACGGTTTACTTACTCCTATTATGTAGTTTCTATATACACTGCAGCATCACGCCGGAACGCTAAATCGATTAGCGGTGCGTCTTTGCTGGGTCGTAACTAGCCACGACCGAAACCTCCCACCAGACCAACCTAAGTCTATAGAAATGATAAAATTCTGGTTTACTCAAACCAGAGATCAAACCCAAGCCCCGGGACCTTAGACCAGTGCCCACTCTAACTGGGCTAGGGAGGTCATTATGCCAGACCTACTGCTGGAACTCGATACGATAGCACATAACATTTATGTATAGGTACTTGTACATTTCATCTTAGGTTCCCACGGGATTCCGGAGAATAGACATCTTATGATTTTCTTTTTTGGTTGCCGCAATATAATAATTTCATGAGAATATTTTGTGCAATGAGCATGCATATCAGTCTAATGCGTAAGCACCTTTACAAAGTGCATATAAAACATAGTGTAAGTAAGTGTTTGTTTGTGCCATATGTACCCATTATTACCTACATAAGATACTTATTTTGAGTTCTATTGAAGACCTTCCTAAATCCTTTGAAAATTATGAGAAAAAGAAAATTAAAATGGAAATTCTCGTGTCACAGTTTTTGTAACCAAGCTCCTCTGAAACGGCTCAACCGATTTTTTAAAATTTTTGTCTACAATTCGGTAGGTCTGAGAATAGGTCGTAATCTATTTTCCATACCTCTAAATGGCCAAACAGCGTCCGGTCAGCAAGTAGTCACTAAAATTTTATCACGAAACTAAGGATTCTCTTTTTTTTCAAAACGGTTAAAATAAAGAGTAGGTACATTATGTAATTATTACAGTAAAGGTAGGTTTTTTTGTATTTGGAAACAAAGACCGGCTTTTTGTTTTCAGAATATTTATCACAATAAGTAAAAACATCATTAGCGAAAATTGCCTTCGACAATCCTTATCCTTAGATCCTTAATTTGCTACCAGTACTTAATTGTATACCTACTAAAAACTATAAAATACTTAATGAAATTAAAAAAAAAAAAACATCAAACTGAAAGCAAACCCATGTAACAACAACAGTATACGATTAACTTTTATTCGAAACACCTTTACTGGAGCATAGGTACGTACGTAGTGCTGAGATAGCAAAACTTCTGTATAAAACCTCCGCTACAGTGGGACAAGGCACAGTCACCGCTCACTCGCAACATGAGGGCTGTCTACTTCCTCCTCTGCCTCGCTCTGGCCGAGCGCGCCGCCGCCAGCATCTTCCGCCACCAGCTGCGGCCGCGTACCGACCTCGTCGTGCAGCCGCTCGACTATGTCGACCAGCGCCACCACAAGCACGCCAAGTCGCGCCTCCGCAGCGCCGACTCCTCCGAGGAGTCCAAGGAGCGCATCGCCTACGACGACCTGAGCGACTACGCCTCCCCGCTCCGCACCTTCGGCGTCGACGCTGACTGGAACTCGCCCCTCGTCTCCTCCATCGTAGCGCCCGGCGAGCCGCTGCCCTACGGCGACGTGGTCTCCTGGAACGGCGTCGAAATCGTTGCCGGCCCCAAATCACCCGTCAAACATCAGAAGGACATCGAGAGAATTTTCAGCGACGCCTTCACCGTCATGACGCACGTCAGCGAGGAGGACAAGAAGAAGATCCACGACGCCTTCGAGACCACCACTAACGAGGACGTCCACTTGAACGCGACTCAGCTCATCAAGAAGCACGGCTACGGCGTGGAGGAGCACGTCGTGAAGACCGACGACGGCTACTTCCTCACGCTCTTCCGCATCCGACAGCTCACCCTCGACGAGGAACCGCGCCCCGTCGCGTTCCTCATGCACGGCTTCCTGGGAAGCGCCGACGAGTGGCTCCTGATGGGCCCCGAGAAGTCCCTCGCCTACCTGCTGACGGACGCCGGCTACGACGTGTGGCTCGGCAACGTCCGAGGCAGCACGTACTCCCGCCTCCACGCCAGCAAGCATCCGGCGCACCCCGACTTCTGGCAGTTCAGCATCGACGAGATCGCGCTCCACGACTTGCCGGCCATGATCGACTACACGCTCAAGTCGTCCGGGCAAAAGAAGCTGCATTACATCGGTTATTCTCAAGGCAGCACCGTGTTCTTCGCCTGGGCGGCCACGCGTCCGGAGAGTCGCGATAAAATCCTGTCGATGCACGCCGTGGCGCCGATGGTGTACATGACCAACGTGCGCAGCCCTGCGATGCGGATGGTGGCGCCGAGCAGCCGCTTCCACGAGCGCGTGCTCGAGTTGCTCGGTCGCGGCGAGCTCGAACCGAGCAAGGAGCTCGTGCACATGCTCGGCGGGAACATCTGCGAGAAGGAGATCGGCTGCGAGCACGTCTGCGCGAACGTGAACTTCGTCACATCGGGAATCGACACAGCCGGCATGGACCCCGAGTTGGTGCCGGTCATCGTGAGCCACCTGCCCGGCAACTCGTCGACGAGGCTGGTGGAGCATTTCGGGCAGGCGGTGTCGTCGCACGAGTTCCGCAAGTTCGACTACGGCGTAGAGATCAACGAGAAGATCTACGGCCACCACGAACCACCCAAATACGACATAAAGGAAGTGAAGATCCCGGTGAGCCTGTACTACAGCGAGGAGGACTGGCTGGCGCACCCCAAGGACGTCATCAGGCTCCAGAAGGAGTTACCCGACGTGAAGGAATCGCACAAGGTCCCGGAGAAACACTTCAGCCACATGGACTTCCAGTTCTCGAAGAAGGCCCCCGAAGTCGTCTACAAATGGCTCATCGAATCTATCAAGAAGACCGTAACTTACTAGAACCTGACCTAGAACGTGCCTAGAACATTGTAGTTATTTATTGCTTAGCTTTTAACGTAATGTATTTTGTATTAGGTCGTATTATTAGTTTAATTTACAGGTTGCATTGCATTATATTTATCCGTCCAATTTAAATAAAGACGAATTATTTGAAAAATTATTACAGTATTTTAATTCATTAATAACTAAGAAGCTCTTCTCTCTATCTATAAACTTACTTTTAAAATTTTATTAACATCGATCTATCAATTTTTCAGTTTTAGCAAGATCCCTTATGACTTTTGATGTAAAGAATACTAAGTTTAAATAAATAAGTAGATATTTTTATAGATACTTAAATACTAAACCTTTACTAATTAATATAGGTACCTACTTTATAATATTTAAATTTTAGGAAAACAGTGATACTTAACAGTATTCATAATATAGTTACTTAGGTTTAGGAAGATAGGTATGTAGGTACACTGTACAGTATAGTTACAATTTTAGTTACTATAGGTACCGCTACCTATAGTAACTAAAATTGTAACTACTGTACCATTCCATTCCATTACTCTACTGTTTAGTAGAGTAATGGAAAAAATAATAAAGTAATAATATTATTGTTCATTTAAGCTGGTTACATTCAATTTAGTTATCTGTCTGATGCCATAAATGCAGCCAACATGCAGCCGAATAACTAATAGTTGGCATTTTACTTATGCTACACAGCATCGCACCGGAAGTCGGAAAGTAAAATCGTTTGACGCGTCTATTAGAAATTACTTAAAACTTACTTTTATTTTTATTTATTATTACAATTTATACTTGTGAATATTATGTTAAATGCTTAAAATTTAATTCTTACAAGCTTCCTTTCAACAATAAATAATTGATCTAAATACATATAGGTATAGGTATACATATCATGATCATAATAATATGTAGATAGGTAGGTATATTGAAAATAACCAGCTATTTTCTCATCTCTGGTCTCACTAGACCAAACAGCTATTTTGGAAAATAAATTAAATAAACCCCAAACTGGGGACCCGTTCCTATACCTATGGGCGTACCTATTCTAAAATAGGTGTAATAGTCGTACTCCTCAATCACTTTACATTAAATGTAAGTCTGGCGATCATTTGATCTCCATCTTTATGTTTTTTACTTAATGTACGCTTGACATTTTGACAGTTTGAGATAAAAAAAATTTGAGTGCCAAGGTGCCAAGCCCACGCTTTGTTTTGACAGCGCGTCGGCCCTCTCGGCCATTCATTCATTGGTGCGTTGCGCGGGAGAGAAAGAAGAAACTTGTATATAGGTAAGTAAGAAAGAGACAGCTGCGCGACGGCGCTTTAGCGTATCTTCCCGCCTTCCCCGCAAACGGAATTCAGTCGCGTATAGTTTGGTTTGCTGTGCGTAGTTCGCTTGTTTTGTATTATTTTGGTGTCAAATGTTGTTTACCTTATTGACAGTTCAATCGGAAACCGTGTTTCGTGCGTGAATATCGATAGGGACTCGATGAATTGATATTTTTCGCATGGATTGAGTGACGATGTTACCACCTACGGCCGGTATAGCACAGGAGCAATTTGACCGGACCGAAATGGCTTATCAGCAACGACGAGACGTGAGGGAAATCACAAGGGAGATCATCAGGGAAGCTCGTGTGTCACATAGAGAATCCTTGTCACCTGGAGGTAAGGAAGCCGGCCCTAAACGACGCCACGTTTCCGCCATGCTTGACAGACAGATTGACTTGACATATTTTACTATGTCAAGGTGACATTGATACAAAAACAATTAATTCCAGCTAAAATTAATGAAAACTAGGATTTTTATTGTGAATATCTGTTTTGGAAACGTTAGGGATAGAAACATTGTCTGTTACGTCACTTGGGAACTCGGTCGCACAAAAGTAAAATGGCGCCAATGCGCCACTTCAGTGGCTTTCCTTTTGTCTCGGCATCTTGTATTTAATCGTTTTGACCGCTGAAAGTGCTCCGAAAATGAATAAAACCATGCCCCGCTGCGTCTTGGTTCAAGGTACGATATTTATTACATTAGAAAATCAGTTTTGGCACGTGCCTAAGTTATTTTTAGATAGATATCTCGAGTCCGCAGGTACGCTTCACAATGTCATACGTTTGCCCCAGTTCCGATGTTGAAATTGCTATCGTAAAGAGCAGTATAGCGTCTTGTATATCGAAAAACTTTTCACCATATACAAATTATGTTAATGCTTTGCTGTTTCAATGTTTATTTTTGTTGAAATTTGACAATTTCTACGTCGTATTGACAGTGTTATGACAGAAATCCAGTAGGACAAGATGGCGGATGGTCAACTTCGTAAAAATCACGCGACACTTGTCGGTCGGTGGTGATATGTGACGGCGCGGCGTCTCTACATAATTAATATTGATAATGATATGTACTGGTGTTTCATTTTATGTATATTGAGACATTTTTATGTACCTACCGTATACAAGCTCTAGAGTTCACCGTCTGGCCTTTGACATTTAGTCAAATGAACACACTGTGTATTGTCATGAACTCCATACCTACATAGGTACCTACATTATGTTAAAAATAATTATCAACCTATTACAAAGACTACATAAGCTATTTTCAAACAATACATGGTAATGAAATGGGTGTCACTTCATACAGTTGTCACAAGTTGTCATTTTTATTGGGCATCAAGAAAGGGAACTCCGAACTATCAAATCAATTTGGCAGAATATTATCATAATTAATGACTGACATAATATTTGAAATACCTATGCAATTTCATGGTTTAATCATTCTGATAACACTTGCTACTATTAAGGTTTCATACCAAAATGATAAAAATGGAACCATTATGGTGCAGTATTATTTCAGTAACTATTATAGCATATGGAATAATTAATAATTTACGCATAATTTTACGCACCTTAAAATAGTGCAGTCCCTTTCAAAATGGAAAAGGACTGCACTGTTTTAAGATCCTTAAAATTTAGTTTAGTTTAGGGATTTTGCACAAAAGAATACTGTATAATTCTTATAGCATTAAGCAATTATAGAATATACTGTATTATTCTATAATTGCTTATAGCTCTACTATTTCCATTCATTTCTTTTCTCTTTGACACATGAAATCACATGAAACAGATATAGCAATAGCGAGGGACCAGAGAGAGACAAAGGATTTGTTGAAAAAATTTTCTATTGCTATATCTGTTTCATGTGTCAAAGAGAAAATAGACAAATGGAAATTGTATAGTTTATATGTCAAAGTGCATGATACTTTGGTGACAGAGAACAGCTCTCAATTTCCTTATTTAATTACAATAATTAATGTATTACCTGCTAAGAACTGGGACATATAAGGGAGCATTTGTGTATATAGGCATCCTAAAGTTATGAAGAAATATGACTGATAAGTGATAACATAACATTCTTATCATGTTCCAAAAGTAGGGTACTGATTACAGTAGTTGCTGATGCTCTGATCTTTCTTACTTTGACAGCGTAAATGTTTATATATTGTAAGTATATGGAAGTAAGTATACTTATATACTATAACTAGATGACCCGGCAAACGTTGTTTTGCCATTAGGGATATAAAAAAAAATAGATAACAACCTGCTCCCAGACCTACCGATCACAGACAGAAAATTTTATAACAATCGATCCAGCCATTTCGGAGGAGTTTGGTAACAAAGAATGGCACATGAATATTTATGTATAATTTATAATATCAAGTTTGAGCAAACTTACTGACCATTTCCTATTTAAATGTAAATTGCATAATATGATAGGTCTGACATTGAAATTTTTTTAATGGTCCACTGATTGGCTCAAAAAGGTATTAGTGTGGAACCAAAGCATTTAACCCTTCTCTTTCCTCTTGGAAGTTTTAGTTTTTATGTCATGAAATAGGTAGTTATCACTAATAATCATATTTTACTGCCTTCATAGAGACAGTAAGGTCTATATGAAATAAACTATTTGTTTCTTGACTCTGGATTCAGTAACTGCTGGACAGTGAAGGACAGTTACTGTCCAACAGATACTAGGTATGTGAAAACAACTGAAGGTTGTCAACTCCAACCAGCCGGTTACCCCAACCCACAAGGTCAGCTTCTGGGCTGTTATTGGCCCCATATAAACATAACTAGATAGGCCAGAACACCAAAACCCAAATGGTAACACAGTAACTGTGTGCTGCTGTTTTCTATGCAGACTAGTAGCGAGACTTTGGGAATGAACATGGTTGTACTGTATAGACAGCAGAATGTACAGTTGCTGACTACTGTGAACATACAGTGTCTTTGTGAAAGAAAAGAAAGAAAGAAAAAACATTTATATCAATAATTATGTATGTTATGTTATGTAATTACATATATTATGTAGGTATGTAATAATTATGTATTTTTGTATGTTCTCAATATTCAAATTAGACTATGCATGCTCTACATCTTTTTACCTAACCATGAAATACCATCACCTAACAGTGTTTGCAACAAAGGTCCCCCAAAATGGCTTGACCGATTTTTAAGATATGTTTTGGGTGTATTCAATAGTTCAAAGAATCGGAAGTTAACTATTTTTAGCACTACTCAGTGAGAAAAAATTTTGTATGGCTAAACTACGTTTTCCGATTTTGCACTATGCTAATAGACATTATATTCTGATTGGGGCGGATGGCTAAAAAATGTCGTCAGTTTATCGGTGCCAAAAATGCTTGTTTTGCCACCAACAGTAGTTTGCCACGCTGTAGTTCGCCAGGCGATTAGTGTGCGAGTGACTATGACAACGCAAACAAGATCTTAGGGGTGGCGAGACGTAAATCGATCGAGTTGAATGGCCGGGTGTTAGTTGTTACACAATGCTCGTACTTCCTAAGTTCCTAGGTTCCAGTTAACTCCTAGCCCTTCGTCAAAAGGCATTCTATTTACTCTTTAATGTCTCTCCTGGACCATACTGAACCGATTTGGTTGTTACATGTTCCATCCATCCACCACCGTCATCCACCTGGATGGTCGGCAATCCACGACCACCCGGTATACCAGATCCTTCTTTCCACGCCCGTTTTTTGACGACCTACCTGGCCCAGTGGCGCTCGCGCGGATTCGAATGAGGTCGAGGGATCGATTCCCCCACAGGCCCCTTTTGAAATTTAAAATTTCTCAATTTCCTCAGGTCTAGTCTGGTGGGAGGCTTTGGCCGTGGCTAGTAACCACCCTACCAGCAAAGGACGGTATTTTTTCGACATTTGGCCCATTACAATAAAAATGAAATCGGTTTTAGAATACCCAAGAACCCCTTCCATATGAAACTCCACTCAATATTGTTATCTCATTTTAAAATTTCCAAGAGGTTTTCCCCCCTTTTTATTTTTTATGATTGCAATGATGTCGGTATCTTTAATAGTTACTGAAATAAAGGGTCGTGACTGACAGGACAGACAGACAGAACGACAGATGATGCAACAAAGTGATCTTATGAGGGTTATAGAAAAAAAACCGTTTTTTCTTTTGAGGTACGGAAACCCTATAAAATAATACAGGTTCTTTCTATCGTACCTTTATTCTGCCTTTACATTAAAAACCCGAAATTTTTATTATTATGAATGAGTTTGAATTAGGTAATTAACTCAAAGTGTCGACATCTTTTCCTTGCATGAGCAACGCAATTTTACACGCGCGGCCTATATATTCTGCTGACGAGAAGTAACTTCTTTATTGATACTATTTATTTTGCGAAACTTTTATGACGACCTCCCTGGCGCAGTGTTGCGCGCTTGGGTTCGAGTGGGTGGTCGCGGGTTTGATTCCCACCATGGGCTCCTTTGGAATTTTATAAGCTGGTTTGGTTTGGTCTGGTGAGAGGCTTTAGCCGTGGCTAGATACCACCCTACCAGCAAAAACGCACTGCCAAGCGATTTAGCGTTTCGGCGTGATGCTGCATAGAAACCATGTAGAAACCGTTAGGGGCGGGTTTACTTACCCTTTCCCAGTTAGTAAGGTACAGGCTACAGCTTTCATTTTCGGTTGTATCATCACAAGTGTGTGCGTAAACACAGGTGTACTCTCTGCTCTAATCATAGTCCAATGAGATACCAACTCTGACATGACCTGAGAGAGATCATGTGCAGAACTGATAGCTTAATATGCTTTCCAAAGCGCGGGGGTCAACCGCTGAAATCATGCATTTTAATTGTCTGTCTATAGTGGAACTGTCTAAAGTGGTCTATAGTCCGAACGAGTGGGAAATAAAATGTCCCAATCGTCACCAATGGGGGCAAAGAAACTTTTTTTCCCGCTCGCCCAGTGGTGATGACGGAGTGGGAGTGACCAGGAACAAAGGGCCAAATTCCAACTTTTGGGCTAGTACCTACTAAGAGTTTTCTGAAAAAAAACAATTGGTTGTCTGTAAAGTCGGTTTACTGACGATAAATTTACGTGATAACGTCATAATTGGCCTCTCTATCATTTTTTATCGTGCCTCTCTATCGCTTGTTGCGCGCTCTCGCGTGCACGCACAGGCTTAGGTGGAACGTTACGCGGAACGTTACTATTTTTCATGTGCGTTGCTGGTGTTCATCAATTTATTAAACGTTATCACGTCAGAAAACATTATTATATTGTATTGGCATACCAGTATCGAACTCAAGGACCTTGTGACCCGCAGTCGAAGACGCTCACCACTAGACCAAGTAACACGTTGTTCAATCCATGTTCCTTGTGTTCCAGCTCGGGACAGGTTCCCGTCGACGTCCTCCACTGATGACAATGAGTCCGGCACGGATGGCGAGCTCGACAGGTCGCGCAAGTCCCTGTCGCACGCGCACGCCGGACCACCTATGGTAATCCTTGTTTTTTATATGGCGGGAAATCCTCACAGGACCTACTAGTAATTCCTGTAGGGTTAGTACAGGTTTTTGAACACATTTCGAGTCGACTCGCTTCAAACTAATGAACCGAATTCCTCCATACATTTAGATAGATTTTTGCGCCATCTATGGATGCCAGCATGTCAGCATGAAATATTAACTGTGATAGCAGTGAAATTCAAATGACTACGTATAAAGATTCTGAGGAATTGAGAACCTCCTCCTTTTTTTGAAGTCGGTTAAAAATGATGATGTTTGTAAACAGGGCATGATAGTGCGCAAGCGGCGCGGCAACCTGCCCAAGCACTCGGTGAAGATCCTCAAGCGATGGCTGTACGAGCACCGCTACAACGCGTACCCCAGCGACGCGGAGAAGCTCACGCTCAGCCAGGAGGCCAACTTGACAGTGCTGCAGGTGAGTTGCTAGGGAAACCCTCCAGTGATATGCATGATCGTGCGCAAGCGGCGCGGCAACCTGCCCAAGCACTCGGTGAAGATCCTCAAGCGATGGCTGTACGAGCACCGCTACAACGCGTACCCCAGCGACGCGGAGAAGCTCACGCTCAGCCAGGAGGCCAACTTGACAGTGCTGCAGGTGAGTTGCTAGGGAAACCCTCCAGTGATATGCATGATCGTGCGCAAGCGGCGCGGCAACCTGCCCAAGCACTCGGTGAAGATCCTCAAGCGATGGCTGTACGAGCACCGCTACAACGCGTACCCCAGCGACGCGGAGAAGCTCACGCTCAGCCAGGAGGCCAACTTGACAGTGCTGCAGGTGAGTTGCTAGGGAAACCCTCCAGTGATATGCATGATCGTGCGCAAGCGGCGCGGCAACCTGCCCAAGCACTCGGTGAAGATCCTCAAGCGATGGCTGCCTATGCACTGTGTGTGTATGTTTGTTACTTCTTCACGCCGCAACTATTGAAACAATTTGTCTGAAATTTGTAATATAGATAGATTGTACACTGGATTAAAACATACTTAACTTACTTAATCAGCCTATTGCTATCCACTGCTGGATATAGGCCTTTCCGAGAGCGCGCCACCACACACGGTCCTCCGCCTTCCTCATCCACCCGCTACCAGCGACCTTCTTTAGGTCATCGGTCCAGCGGGCAGGAGGTCGTCCTACGCTGCGCTTACCGGTACGCGGTCTCCACTCCAGAACACGTCTGCCCCAACGGCCGTCGGTTCTGCGACAGATAATATGGCCCGCCCACTGCCACTTCAACTTGCTAATCCGTTGGGCTATGTCGGTAACCTTGGTTCTCCTACGGATGTCCTCGTTGCGGATTCTATCCTTCAGAGAAACACCCAACATAGCCCTCTCCATAGCACGCTGAGCGACTTTGAACTTGTGGACAAGGCCTACTGTGAGTGTCCACGTTTCTGCTCCGTATGTCATGACCGGCAAGACGCAGGCGTTGAAGACTTTTGTCTTTAGGCATTGGGGTTAACATTAAAACATAGGCCACTTTTAATTCTCGGAAAAAATCCACGGTGCCCCCGGGCTTTGTGAAACTGTCCAATCGTGTTTGTGCCTGTCAGTTTACTATATGTGCGTGGTTGCAGGTGTGCAACTGGTTCATCAACGCGCGGCGCCGCATCCTGCCCGAGATGATCCGGCGCGAGGGGCACGACCCGCTGCACTACACCATCTCCCGGCGCGGCCGCAAGCAGCTCGGCGCCAGCGGCTCGTCGGGCGGCGGCGTCGTGCTCGCCGAGTGGGACGCCGAGGGCGAGGGCGAGGTCAGTGCCGGCTGCCTTCGCGTCTATAGATCGACCACATAACTCGCGTATCGCCTGCGGGGTAACCCTCCACCTTCCCATGGCCCCACCGCCCTCACGGACTCTTGGGCCGAAACGCGGGAGGACACCCGAGCGGTACTTGCTCTCGGCGCTTTTCCCAGTTCGGGTGCCTTCTTGAGCTCCCTACAAATTATTTATCTCTGTCTCCTTGTCCCTTATGTCACTCTCCCCTTTCTGGGGCAGACTCTACTATGACGCACTTCCGCCGCCGCTCCCAGCCTCTTCGTCTTCTCCCGACGAGCTCCGGTTCGATGCGCTGCTGCTCGTCGAGAGCTCCTCCTCCTCCTCGGCCTCCCGTCGTCTCCTCCTTCGTTGCCGCACATCCGAGCCGCTCCGCCTCCTGTGCCACGCGTGCGCGAACTCCCGTAGTCCGTGGTAGTTCGCCTGCGGGGTAGGTGGGGAGCGGGGGGAGATGTTGGCGGGTGGGTGAGAGGTGTGCGCGGTAAGCTCTCTGCTCCGCGCACACCTCTCACCCACCCGCCAACATCTCCCCCCGCTCCCCTCCTACCGCGCAGGCGATACGCGAGTTAAGCGGTACTACTAGGTATAGTGCCACCGACGTTTCCTTGTCCAGTCTCTGCAGCACGAACACGCATTGATCTCTTTTTTCTGTCTATCAATACGGATTTGAAAGAGCAAAGAGACGGACAAAATTATCTCTACGCGCACTTCCTACTGTCCATACTTACTCCGCAGAAGCAAAAACGAGAACTAAATCAAATCAAAATGCACTCTTCCTCTTTCACATAAGGCTAATTTAATAACATCTTAGCAGAGAGAATATACACAAAACTGTTTCAAATTGTATAAGTTGTAACGCAGAAATGCTAGGACCCATGTATTAGAAAATGACTATGTAGGACCTCTAGCGACACCATCAATGGACAAGAAAAGTTTGTGGCACTATATACTCACAATCACGAAACGTCAAATATTTTAATCTCGTAGGAGAAACTGTGTATTGTACGTGAATGAGGCAGATCTATAACCTTATGTAGTGCAGTGTTTTTCAAATATCTCATGTTATGTAAATGCCAGTCTCGAATAGCTGACTGTGTTTGCTTCGCAATTTGTGAAATTCCTTGTAATTCTTGTATCCTCCAAGGATGGGGTGAAATGAGTGAGTGAGTACAGTACATTTGTATTTGCTCACATATTCGATCCAACATAAATGCGCCAATTTACGCGATCTTAGATTTATATTCTTAAATATTGTGTAGGGCAAAGAAAAAAAGAGCAAAAAATAAAACAAAAATAAAAAAAAATACATAAAATAATAACCGTTTTACAACAATATGAGTACATGGAGTTGCACTTTTACAGTTTGAAAAACACTGTTGTAGCAGTAAAACTAGTATAGGTATATATGTGTCTTAAGGTCACTCCTTCATTGCTGAAGATCGTGGTCCTAGCGTATTTCAGTTGATCTATTCAAGCTTATGTTGGCCATTTCCGCGACAATGTCTTTAGAATTTACATAAAATTATTGTATTAAGAATGTAATCAAACATTTACTGCAACGAGGGGACACCGATGTGAACCTGAGCATCAGCTCATCTATATGTTTCCGTAAACCTTTTTCAACATGGAAGTAGTAGCGCCATCTGTCAAAATTCTTACGAACTAACATAGAGTTACGTGTTTTTGACACCAGTAAACTGGTGATATTTTATCGCTCGGTTCGCTCTGAAGGGGAAGATAGTTAAGCTTATCTCAGCTGACATCTGAAATTAGTAGTTCCACAAATTCCCCATTTAACCCTTAATTACTTAAAAAAAAGTTATAAAAGTTGTCTAGGCCCTAGGGTATTCCTAGTATGCACTTGCGTCTATCCTTTAGTATAGATATAAATATAAAAATATCTTAAATGCTACACCGAAGATTACTTCAAGATTAAGACGACACGAAGAAATAATCCTGAAATTGAGGACTCATCCATGGAGACGCGGGGCGAAATGTGGGGCGTGATGGGTTGCATGGCGCGGAAAAAACTGACCATATAGAACTGACATTATGTGCCATACGTAGTGGAACGGCTTGTGTTTCAATAATTGAATTGAATGAAGTATGAAATTTACGACCTTATAAACCTATATTAGTGTACTGCTACAATCTACGTTCCTTTAATATGCATGAAGATCTTCGAAGTTATTTGAAATTAAACTCATGGTGGCACTCCACTTCACGATGCGTGTTTGACCAACGTTTACAGTGGTTTAATAAAAGTTAAACGTTTATATTGGCCTTATTTGTTGATTTAACAAATGTAGCCAGCAGCAAACCTGCGCTTTCGGGACGAATAAAGAATCATAAAGATGAAAGAATAAGAGAAAAATATTATCAACACCAAAAATTTACAGAAGATTTAAAAAATAGTGATATGGTATAAAATCAATTAAAAGTATGTGTTACACTGTAAGTAATGACTTAAATCAATAACATAACAAAGGTATGTATCAAAACATTTGCTAATTTGTGATATTTTATTATTTATATGTATAACTATTGGATAGAATCGGCGCAAATCTTCTGGGGATGTTTTTTCTTATGGGATACGATAGAATAAACTCTACATATTAAAAATATTTTTTATGGATATTTTACTAAAACTATTTTGGTACTCCTAAGCTAAATAAGTTAACTTCCCAGGCGATTTTCTTTTTTTCTAAGTTCGGTTTCCTAAGAAGATTTGCGTCAAATCTAGCAAGGAAGTGTTCTACAAATGGCGGCAAATATATTTTTTCTTACATTTATAATAATGAAAGGGATAACATAACATTTGGCATGTATGATACATCCGTTTTTCCGTTTTATTTTTTATTTATAATATGTATATCAAAATAATCGTACAAATACTTAACAAAATAAGGCCCCGTTTGTTTTAAACCCCGTTTTTAATGCAAGTTTCTTATCGATTTTTCGTTTTTTTAATTTTCTTTACCTTGATGTACTACCTCCTTGACACGACCTTCAGTAATGAAGCATGAGGCCAAGAGGTCAGTCGCTGTAAATGTATAAGTGATTGTAATATATAAAGTTCTTCTCCATATTATTATTGTCATTGAAACTGCAATGCAATACTCACTCAGTACTCTTACAATGCAATGTACCCAACATTGCATTGTAAGAGTACGTAGACACCGCAAATCTTTTGCAGCATTTCAATCGACATTTGAGATCACTGCCATGCTGATTCATACAAAAAATTTTTTTTTTCTTAAGATGTTGTAAAACTTAATTTAATCCTATAAATGAATTTTCAGGTTGTCGAAGTGGAAGTGTCAATGGCGGATTCAATGTCAAATCAGGAGATAACAGAACACAGTATAGAACAGAGACTTAAGGAGGATGATGTTAACGAGGAAGTCATAATACAGCAAGTCGAGTCGCCTGTGCATCAAACTGAGCGAATTGTGGCATCAACAAAACGTATGGTACGAAAGAGACGACGCAATCCGCCGAAGTACAATCGAGCTAAGCTGCAAATGGATGAAGTTCTCGCGATGGAAGAGGTAAGATATCGTTCGGCCTCTTTCAGGGATACGCGGGGCGTAGTTAGTAGCGTAATGCGGAGCGTTAAACTTGTACGAAAAAAAAAGTGGTGTCAATTCTGTCGATCTTTAAAGTAAGCTTATTTGACGCGTCTAAAAATAGTGCTATCCTTCTTAATATGTTACCCATATAAAAGGATAGCATTATTTTTAGACGCGTCAAATTACTTTAGTTTAGAGGATTTGCGCTAGTGGCACTGACAGGAGTGAAAACATAACAATAGCGCCATCTATTGAGGGTTTGGTTATGGTAAAAGGGGGTGTGGTAACGCTGTCGGGACTTCAATGGTTTTTCCTGTATCGAAAATGCCCAACATGCCTAAAGGAGCTTTCACGTCAAGGTTACGGTAATAGGTGTGTGGTTCAGTGTCGCGTGTTCTATGATTTTTTCCCATCTCGAAAATCCCCAACATGGGTCAAGAAGTTTTCACTTCAATAATAATCTGTTAAAACGCTCTCATATTCATTTCGCCATATTATTTGAATTTTCACTATATTATTTTACTAACTTATTCAAGAACCATTAAATTAATCACTCGAACATTTACATGTCCGCAATTTTGTATTCCTTTTTCGGTTTTTTTTTCAGTGTATGTTTCTTTCGATATTATTTTTAGATCAATTTACAATAAAGTAACAAATTTTGAGTCAAATATGTTGTAAGAAATGCAAAATCTGGTATTATATCACTAATGGCACGTACACATTCTAGGTCTCTAACAACCAGACAAATGACACAGAGGACGACTGCGCCGCGTTCGGCACGCTCATCGCGAAGAAGTTACAGAACATGAACGAAATGAGAAGAGACACGATGATGGTCAAAATATACCAGCTGTTCGCCGAGGAAGCTTTCGAACACAACGGAGAAGACGAGAATTCTCCATCTTCTCAGACCGCTGTCACCACAACCACGAAATTTTCGAAGACTGTTCCAAAGGCGATAAAACATACAGTGGTGTACGTAGATGACAGTGAATGAACGGAACTGAGAAACCGGGGAATATTCTTCAGTGTTTGTTTTTCATAATATGGTTCGCTGGCTCCACGACATTATAAAGACCTACGACTTTACAAGCCGTCTAGTCTGTCTTGCGCCATGCTTTGTACTAAACTCTATCCCCCTTATTAATAAACTTGGAATAAAGATGGAGTATTGATGAGTATTTTGCAGAAATACGTAACTAGGTGAATTTGTTTTGCTATAATCCGCTACTTGAAAAGATTCTGTATGGTACAATATGCAGGAACACTATGCCCACATGAAACATCACAGACAATTTTCCAACACTTTATTCGACGGAACATCCTTAGGAGATGTTGACTTCACAATGCGAAATCGTAGACTTCTCCTGAGGGTGTCCCGGTGTCCGGACAAACTTGGGTCGAAGAAACTGTTGGAAAATTGTGTGGTGTTTCATGTGGGCAGTTTTCCTGCATATTGTACCATACAGAATCTTTTCAAGTAGCGGATTATAGCAAAACAAATTAATCTGTCCTGCTAAAGACGGAGTAGTTAAACTCTGTTATGTCTCTTCTCTTCAAACGTTAATTTCCACGTGACAGACAAAGACAAAACACAGTTTAACCACTCCATCTTTATTCCACGTTTATTAATAAGGGGGGTATATGATTAAGTTAGGGAGGCGGTGCGGTGTGTCTAACAGCTAAAACTTAGTTTTAATTATAAACAGTGACGGAAAAAGCATAGAAGCCGCATTTGTATATTGTCTTGCGAGTACAAAGGTACAAAGGTCAAGCGTAAATGAAATCTAAGAAGTCTCACCTCGGATCAACCCACGCAGTGTGTCAGCCAGCCAATCTGATTTGCGAGTGGGACGTTTTATTCTAGTACGTTATTTTAACTGAAGGAATACTTCTATGAATTTTCCATTCACTTACTGTAATTTTTTGAGCTCTCAATGTTAAAATAAATATTATTTTATTTTGTTAATTGTGCATTTTCTTACAATACTCGTCGTCGTAGCTTTCATTGTTATTGGATGAACGCATCCAAATGTTTTGTGCATTTCTCCGGTAAAAAAAAAATTGTGTAAAAATCGTATACATCGTAATCGTATAGTCTATTCGCTTAGAATTGGTCGTGACAAGTACATACGCACGGTCGGCATCGTTATGTCGTCGGTTTTCTCAATGCAGACCGTGCGCATGTACTTGTAACGACAAATTCTAAGCGAATGGACTATAAACAATTTTTGACTGCTGTTTATTTTTTCCAGTCAATCAGCGAACAGAAATTGTTTGCGATTATGATAGCGGTAGTTTTTCTTACTAACCGTCTAGCTGGGAGTTAGAAAAAAATCTATACGGGAAATTATATCTTCTGGTTGAAAAATGTAAAAATTGTCACGGAAGTAGAAATTGCTGCCATGTTACACAATCGAATGTCGAATTATGTTTCCCTTACACAATCGAAGGTCTTGGACCCGATAGGGCAGCGTTGTCATTAAGAAATGGATAAAGGCAAATGGCCTCATAGGGCAGGAGTTAGTTTATCGCATGATAAGTCATCTGCCACATAAAGCAACATTATCATGTAATAACATAAGCAGGGTGAAATGCTTGTTAAAATTTGGGCTTAATCGATGGTTAAAATTGAATGTTATAAAACTTCCGTAAGCTTGTTTTTCCATACAAAATTGGGTTACTTCAATGTATGTAGTGTATATATTCTCAGATTGATGTAAAATTTTGTTGGGATGAAAATATAAAACTCATTGACTGGATGTAATTTATTTAATGTCAAAGTTAGAATTGTTTTCCTGCTGTGGTTTGCAAGTTTGCAAGTGGTTGTTTAGACAAAAACCAATTTCAGACAACATATTATATGTACCTTAGCAATTTCGCAATGTCATAATAATCTCTGTCTACTTTCTACATTTGTATAAACTGACCAGGAAAATAAAAACACTGTTTAGCCCTCCCAGCATGGATGGACAGGGGATAAAAATTCTCCGATATTGTCCTCTGACAGGGGCTAAAATTGTCTACATTTGCATTGGAAGTATTCGACGGAGAAAAAAATTATTCAGTTTTTATTCACAATGTGGCAAAGTGGCTTTTATTTTTTTGGTCAGGCTATAGCAAACGCATCTCTGATACGTGATTATGGTCGACCGCATTCTAGCGGGGTCTCTTGTCTGTTATACTTGTGAAAATGAACAACATTCTCGTATATACATAATTGTATTATTTATTAATAAAAAAATTTAACGACGCATTACGTTTGATTGTATTTTTCTTCTTTTAGAATTGGTTAAAAACAGATATTAGTTTCAATCCACAAAGACGCTCCTTACTCCTCCACAATCGCTTATGTTCAATACGATTCTGAAGGAGTTTGGCATGTCTTTGTTGATTTGATGCACTATGGAAAAGGCAGTAGCTTAACAAACTTACATTAAAGGAAACAAAATCAAGTAAATAATAAATTAAAAAATTAAAAAACGACTGCCACCACTTAAAAACCACTTTTTCCAAAAAAATATAGCCTATGTTACTCGGAATGATCTAAGGATTCTAAATATGGTAACCTATACGTCCAAATCTGTTCAGCCGTTCATTCAGAAGTTATGGTGGAATAAAGAAACTCACATAGATACATTATACATACATACATGAACCCTAAAAACATTACACTTCTTTTTTGGGCAGTCGTGTAATAACTAAGTGACTATTTTCAAGAGGTTCGAAAGATGTGAAGTCTTTATATATTGAACGCATTATAGACCTCGAGCTATCGACACGCGATGCGTAAACACGATGCGTAAAGACGATCTCAGCATTATTGTATTCTGTATTGAAGCTCGTAAGGTATCTTGGATCATACAACATTAATTTCATCGCATCATAGATGAAATGACAAATTGGACGCCTTAACACTATGTTGGTTACTCCTCCATGCCACAACTATTGAACCGATTTGGCTGGGAATAGAAATCAACTAGCTGTATAGATATTTCAATCCATGAATACGCGCCCTACTCTGTCGGAATCGCCTGTTTCATTCGATTCGTATGGGGTTTGACAGAGTGGGGCGCGTCATCCTAGATTGAAATATCTATAGCCTTGTAATCCAGGGTGACAACTTGAACTGCTCTTTATGCTGAAAAATGCATGGTTCCTGCGGAATTTGTTGAAGAAGAAGTGAATAGTAATATTAGCAATAGTTTATTGATCTTAAAGTCATGGCAAATCACAGGTAAATGATCGCTCTACCCCCCCTTAGCAATAGAAGAAATAAAAAGAAAAAGTAAATAGTAAATATAAAAAAGTGCCGCTCAATGACTTCGTAGCGTCGCGTCGTCCCTTGGACAGCAGGAATTTTGCACAGAGTTTATCTTCGTGTAGACTAGACTTTAAAGAATTTGTTTTTTTTTTCGCTGAATGCCTCTTCACACATCTACAAGCTCATGCATTTATACATCGCTAAGGTAAGTTGATCTCTGTAATACTCCTATGTATTGTGACGTGCCTGGTGTTTGCGCAGGTGGAGGGCGAAGCCGGCGGCGAGCACGAGTACACAGACGGGCTGCTGGTGTACCGCAGCGACGGCGACGACATCGGCGACGCGGAGGAGGGCTACTCGTCCAGCGCCGTCAGCGAGGAGGAGGTCAAATACGACCCCTCCGTGTGGCAGTCCGTCATCCGCTACGGGCCCGAGGACCGCGAAGTTCATCCGGCTGCCAGGGGGTCAGTAATCCCTTCTACTTTTGATTTGTGCAAGGCTTTTGATCGGGTTCGTCAAAAGGCAATGATGTCTATTTAGGTGGACAAAATCTATCATGCATCCGGCTGCCAGGAGGTCAGTACTGCCCTTCTACCTTTGATTTGTGCAAGGCTTTTGATCGGTTTCATCATGAGACAACAGTGCCTATTTTGTCCAAAATGTATAATAATTAAAAAAGCCATACCAACGGTGGTATCAAGTTTTCTCATGAAACAAAACCAAAATATTCTAGGAAACTAAAATAGTGTTTTTTAAGAACCATTGGCACGAGGATTTCGTTTTCCATATCCGGAATTTAATTTATCCATACAAAAAGTTACTTTCTTTATAATGCGCATTTCCTGTCACAGAGGTTTTATTGAGAAGTAAAACTTTTTTTACTTACCTTACTTAACTTTTGAATTCGGATGTTAAATAAAAAAAATATAATTGAAGGAGTTAATGTGGAGACCACAGTCAATAAGAAATAAAGTTAGGATTGGAATTAGCTTGATACGGGTTTCCTTACATCCTTGGTCATTAACCTTTATTTCGTAAAGGTTAGCACTATTTCTAGACGTTAATAAGAAACTATTTAAAATCACACTATTATGGAAGTGTTGGTGTCCCTCAGGGATCCTTATTGGGACCGTTTCTTTTGTCCGTATACATGAGTGACCCTTCTTAGCTTACTAAAGACGAGATAGATAGACGAGATGAGATAGTTGTTTCTTTACCATACCGTTTTGTTATAATAATAAATATGTAATGAGCTGCCGCCTATTGACGCACAGATTGTAATGTGTAGTCGCGCCAGGTCCGCGGCGGTGGTGACGGTGCGCACGGCGGACGGCGAGGAGGCGGAGGCGGAGGGCTCGGGCGCGGCCGGCTGGCACCCGCAGCTGGCGCAGCTGCCGCACCCGGTGCGCCGCGCCAAGCTGCAGGTACACCTTCCGTCCACCATCACATGTAATGTGTAGTCGCGCCAGGTCCGCGGCGGTGGTGACGGTGCGCACGGCGGACGGCGAGGAGGCGGAGGCGGAGGGCTCGGGCGCGGCCGGCTGGCACCCGCAGCTGGCGCAGCTGCCGCACCCGGTGCGCCGCGCCAAGCTGCAGGTACACCTTCCGTCCACCATCACATGTAATGTGTAGTCGCGCCAGGTCCGCGGCGGTGGTGACGGTGCGCACGGCGGACGGCGAGGAGGCGGAGGCGGAGGGCTCGGGCGCGGCCGGCTGGCACCCGCAGCTGGCGCAGCTGCCGCACCCGGTGCGCCGCGCCAAGCTGCAGGTACACCTTCCGTCCACCATCACATGTAATGTGTAGTCGCGCCAGGTCCGCGGCGGTGGTGACGGTGCGCACGGCGGACGGCGAGGAGGCGGAGGCGGAGGGCTCGGGCGCGGCCGGCTGGCACCCGCAGCTGGCGCAGCTGCCGCACCCGGTGCGCCGCGCCAAGCTGCAGGTACACCTTCCGTCCACCATCACATGTAATGTGTAGTCGCGCCAGGTCCGCGGCGGTGGTGACGGTGCGCACGGCGGACGGCGAGGAGGCGGAGGCGGAGGGCTCGGGCGCGGCCGGCTGGCACCCGCAGCTGGCGCAGCTGCCGCACCCGGTGCGCCGCGCCAAGCTGCAGGTACACCTTCCGTCCACCATCACATGTAATGTGTAGTCGCGCCAGGTCCGCGGCGGTGGTGACGGTGCGCACGGCGGACGGCGAGGAGGCGGAGGCGGAGGGCTCGGGCGCGGCCGGCTGGCACCCGCAGCTGGCGCAGCTGCCGCACCCGGTGCGCCGCGCCAAGCTGCAGGTACACCTTCCGTCCACCATCACATGTAATGTGTAGTCGCGCCAGGTCCGCGGCGGTGGTGACGGTGCGCACGGCGGACGGCGAGGAGGCGGAGGCGGAGGGCTCGGGCGCGGCCGGCTGGCACCCGCAGCTGGCGCAGCTGCCGCACCCGGTGCGCCGCGCCAAGCTGCAGGTACACCTTCCGTCCACCATCACATGTAATGTGTAGTCGCGCCAGGTCCGCGGCGGTGGTGACGGTGCGCACGGCGGACGGCGAGGAGGCGGAGGCGGAGGGCTCGGGCGCGGCCGGCTGGCACCCGCAGCTGCCGCACCCGGTGCGCCGCGCCAAGCTGCAGGTACACCTTCCGTCCACCATCACATGTAATGTGTAGTCGCGCCAGGTCCGCGGCGGTGGTGACGGTGCGCACGGCGGACGGCGAGGAGGCGGAGGCGGAGGGCTCGGGCGCGGCCGGCTGGCACCCGCAGCTGGCGCAGCTGCCGCACCCGGTGCGCCGCGCCAAGCTGCAGGTACACCTTCCGTCCACCATCACATGTAATGTGTAGTCGCGCCAGGTCCGCGGCGGTGGTGACGGTGCGCACGGCGGACGGCGAGGAGGCGGAGGCGGAGGGCTCGGGCGCGGCCGGCTGGCACCCGCAGCTGGCGCAGCTGCCGCACCCGGTGCGCCGCGCCAAGCTGCAGGTACACCTTCCGTCCACCATCACATGTAATGTGTAGTCGCGCCAGGTCCGCGGCGGTGGTGACGGTGCGCACGGCGGACGGCGAGGAGGCGGAGGCGGAGGGCTCGGGCGCGGCCGGCTGGCACCCGCAGCTGGCGCAGCTGCCGCACCCGGTGCGCCGCGCCAAGCTGCAGGTACACCTTCCGTCCACCATCACATGTAATGTGTAGTCGCGCCAGGTCCGCGGCGGTGGTGACGGTGCGCACGGCGGACGGCGAGGAGGCGGAGGCGGAGGGCTCGGGCGCGGCCGGCTGGCACCCGCAGCTGGCGCAGCTGCCGCACCCGGTGCGCCGCGCCAAGCTGCAGGTACACCTTCCGTCCACCATCACATGTAATGTGTAGTCGCGCCAGGTCCGCGGCGGTGGTGACGGTGCGCACGGCGGACGGCGAGGAGGCGGAGGCGGAGGGCTCGGGCGCGGCCGGCTGGCACCCGCAGCTGGCGCAGCTGCCGCACCCGGTGCGCCGCGCCAAGCTGCAGGTACACCTTCCGTCCACCATCACATGTAATGTGTAGTCGCGCCAGGTCCGCGGCGGTGGTGACGGTGCGCACGGCGGACGGCGAGGAGGCGGAGGCGGAGGGCTCGGGCGCGGCCGGCTGGCACCCGCAGCTGCCGCACCCGGTGCGCCGCGCCAAGCTGCAGGTACACCTTCCGTCCACCATCACACACTCCGGCAGGGTGAGCCAAGTGACGAATAGCGTTGCATCACGACGAAAATGAACAAAATTCTAAAAATGTCATCGTCATCATCACATCAGCCTGCGGGCGTCCACTGTTGAACATAGGCCTTCCCAAGTGAGCACCACTACACCCTGTCCTCAGCCTTCCTCATCCAGCCGCTTCCCGCCACCCGCTTAATGTCGTCGGTCCAACGAGCTGGAGGACGCCCCATGTATTGAGTTACTACCCTAGGTGACGCCATTTTATACGCGACTTGAGAGATTAAAAATAGTCACGCGAATGTTATAGATAGGGCCAGTACATATTTGACGACCGAATGGCGTAGCGGTAGCGAACCTGCCGTCTGCGTCGGAGGTCGTGGGTTCGATTCCCACTACTGGTAAATGTTTGTGTGATAAGCATGTATGTTTTCCAGTGTCTGGGTGTTTTTAAATATCTTATATTTATGTATATTCCTCCTTCCACATCACTACATAGCCCACCCCATACATAGTCGACGTACCAAAGACGCGTACGAAGCGGTTTGATTCCGCGTTCCTGATACGCACTGCAAAGGCCTGGAATGCACTCCCAGGCAGTGTCTTTCCTGTCACTTACAACCCGGGTGCCTTCAAATCAAGAGTGAATAGGCATCTTCTAGGCAAGCGCGTTCCACCTTAGACTGTATCATCACTTTCCATCAGGTGTGATCACAGTCAAGCGTTAGCCTATATTATAGTATAAAAAAAAAAAAAAATTATAAATAATATGTATATATATTTATCAGTTATCTAGTACCTATCACACAAGCTATCGCTTTCTTTGGGGCTAGATTGTGTGTGTTTGTGTATATTGTTTCCGAGGCTAATAAAGCTTACTATAGTATTAAGGATTATTTACATGAATCAAATCCTTGGGAGTGAATGAACTGCTGTATTATAATTACTAGCTCAACTAGTTTTAGCATTTGTGAAGTGGTGATAACCGAAAACAAAACCCGGCTGAGTTTGTTGTGGGCTTCTTCTCAGTGCAGGGCGCGTTGGAACCCTCGTAAACTTAGTTTTAAGTCGACTTGTAGGTATCACCGTACATAATATTATGTAACAAACATTGTTGACGTTTTACAAGTGCCTTGTAAGTTAGGCCTATGTGAAAATATATTTTGACTTTGACTTTGAGGTCTGTGCACGTCACTGATAGGTCGCTTGTTTCCAGGTGGTGGGAGCGCACGGCGAGGGCGAGCGGGACAAGTTCAAGTGCCTGTACCTGCTGGTGGAGACCGCCGTGGCCGTGCGCCAACGCGAGAAGGAGCAACAGGAGGTGCCCGTCTAGTTACGCCGGTGAGTGCGACAGAGACGAACGCATTGTTGCGAGCTACGGTTCAAGTGGTGAAGTTCATTACGATTCTGCCAGCTTACCTTATGGTGCATTTCCACGCTTGCCAAGGCTCGGCAAGTACAGACGTGTAAAGTGGGCGGTTAGCTTGGCTTGAGTGACCTTGTGAACGTTTGTCTCTGATCCGTGGACTGATTCTATATCGTTAGTTAACAACTTACACTGAGTTATTAGACAAGATAGGATAATAGGATTATTGCCTACGTTTTTGCTATGTAACTAAAGATACAGAATCAGCCCACAGATCTAGTTTCTAGTGTCGGTTTTTGAACACAGATCGTAGGGCGCTTGCAGCAAGCGCCTATGCGACATAATCACACGTCGGTGTGCGTTTAGTAGCCATTGTGATTTTGTGACGAGCCGTTGTTCAGTTTTTGTTTAATAAATTAGTGGCTGGTTGAATGCAGTGTTTATTATTCTTGGAATATTTTGGATTAATTTTGCTTGTATTTCAAATAAGAGTATGTTTAACAAAACGAAACGAAACCGACACAAGTACGGCGTTCACCGTGCTTGGATGGTTCGTAGTATATTGACGCATTCACAAGAATGTTACAACCAAATTCCAAGCGATATTTGTGGACGTTTGGAGCTTGAAGACTTTTGCCAAGGCTTGGCGCTTGTTTAAATCTAGACCCCAGAGTTTATCGCTTTTGGAAACAAGTAATGATTTGTTTATTTTTGTCTTGACAGAGTATAACAAGATGAAAATGACATCACTTCACGAGGATGAAGAAATTGTACGCTATGCTGGTTTACGTCACGTCCGGTTAGGCTCGAGCGCACTTGTACGTTCGATCGCGACGTGATCTGCGTGTAGTGTGCGTCTAGCTTTACTCAATACTCCGCTCCATAGCGTACCGTTTGTGTAACTATAGTCATTAACTTTAGTACGACTCACGTTGGATGAAAACGGCGCAGATTTGACAATACAATTTTTTGACTATCTACATATTCTCTAGCCCCTTAATTCATAAACGAGAAATAGGGGTGAAATGTTATTCTCTGTTTTGTCTCATTCTTTCGAATGTCAAATTACTGTTGACAAACAAAGACAAATCAGACTAAACTATTCCATTGCTATTTCACCTTTATAAATAAGGAGGAAATACTAGTAAGGCCGGCTAAGAAAATGTATTTCTGACACTTCACGTTGTTTGTCATTGCAATTGTTGTTTATTTCGTCATTCTATTTGATTTTATAGCTTTTTCCAAATGTGTTTCAGGGGTTTCAAAGATTTGATTTAATTTGTTAAAACTACTTAATTTTTGGAGTTTGAAGTATAAATTAGTACAAGGAATTAATAGAAAAAATGTTCATTACTTGACGAAATTATGTCATTAAAACGGTTATAAGGGTTTTTAAAGCGAAACAGCAAATTTTTAATCTCAAGTGATACATCTCTACTTTTTAATTGCTTTGTCAAATCCGTGACCATTTTATTATTAATAACGTGGTTCGTACTTATTATAAACTCAACATACTATTACTATTCTCTGCTATTAATACGGCTATAATATAACTGTTATATAAGCAGGTATATTTGTTCGTTCGTTGGTAAGATTGTTCGTAATCGCATCTTTGCGGTGCCTACTCGGTATTCTGTAATTTGTATCATAATAATGATAAAATCTAAGATTATAAACTTAATTCAATCGCAGCAACAGGCGCAAGCTGCATTTATTTTAGTGGGAAGCTATTCACGTAATGCGCCAGCTTCATTTTGTGAAGTGAAAAATTTCACTTCACAAAATGAAGCCACACTTTCACACGGTCATGGCATTTACGTATATAAAGCAGACGATATTCAAAAGTTTTTGCGAACACTGAAAAATTAATTTTATGGCCATTGACATAGAGCGTAAAATTAAATGTAGTTCAAAACACAACATGGTCGATAACCGTGAAATTAAGCTTACTTTGCACAATAAGGTGGACTCATAGTATTTCCTACGTTGAAGTACATTCAATTTTACACTTTAAACCAACAGACGTAAAGCTAATTTTTCAGTGTTAATTTTTTATTTTATTTCCTGATTCACGTCACACAGTATGTGAAAACTATATGTGAATAGCTCCTGTCTATTTAAAGTCCGGCCGCTGGAAGAATTTGTTCCTGGCAGTTAAATAATTTTATTGTTATTCACAGCAAGTAATCTCTATAATTTATTTAATATTTAAAAATATGATGTAGGCGAGAAATAAACTGCTTGAAATGTGGAGTGTCAGAAACTAATTCTTTTTGCAGCCGGACAGGAAGTAAGATGTTTTCCGCCAACGCTGAAAATCAATCTTCATGTGTTTTTTTCAGAAAAATAAATTTAATATTGAGTTGCTGTGCCGAGTCACTAAAAAAAAATTACTTTTGTATAAATAAAATATTTGATTGGTTTGTTTTATGTTATAGTAAAATAATACATAATTATTTTAAGTTGATAGTTTTATGTACTATATAGTATTTTTAGTTTAGAATCGATAAAATTTTATACATATTATTAAAAGAGTAAAAATAGGTTTCATTTATATAATATTTGTATACAGTATGCAATATACATACTTTAATACAAGCACGTAGTAACTACTTACTATACTGTAGATCAATATTCATATATATGTATAAATAGTAAAAATATACCAACTATTTGGCTTATAATATTTAGGGATGCAAGTATTGGTAAAATATTTTATAGAACCTTGCCTTTGTTTCTAAATTTATGAATAACATCGATGCAGTACTAAGAATAAATCGTTAAATCGTTTAAAATTGTATAAGTAAACGTTCATACTTCCTCATATTCGATAAATAATCATTAAATTTAATTAAATATTAACTGGCATTTGAGAGAAAATTAACAAAAATGACCAGAGTGACTGTCAATCTAACAATTTTTTTTGCCGAATCGCAAAACTCACTCGCTAATAAAATCTTAGACAAAATCTTGAGCGTGATAAAGTATATATTTAAAAGCTGATACAAATTCATCGATAAACGATAAAATGCAAAATAATAGTTTTTGCAAAAGATTACTGCCCTGTGTGTACAGTAACTACGTAGGCACTATAGTTTCATAGCTATTATAATTATTTTATTAAACCTGTTATTAAACTTAGCCGCTAAATTAGGTATGTCTTTTGAATTTGATAAATATTATTACTTTATTATAAACTAGAATAAAAATAATGATGTAAAAAATTAAAATCCAACAAAAATTTACAAAGTTACAGGCATTTTAATTTTGGAGTGATAGAAGACCCTCCGTCTTCTATCCCTTTCTCGCAAAACGAAAATTTGTATGAAGCCGCACGAAGCTACTATGGCATTCGTGAGGTGTGACGTCATAATTTAATATCGCTATCTCTGTCTAATCAGAAATATTTAAATGCTTATAACTTTTTTGTTAATTGTTCAAAATTCAAAATTCAAAATATATTTATTTCACATAGGCCTAACTTACAAGGCACTTGTAAAACGTCAATAATATTTGTTACATATTATTATGTACGGTGATAACTACAAGTCGACTTAAAACTAAGTTTACGAGGGTTCCAATGCGCCCTGCACTGAGAAGAATCGAAAGATTGATCGATTTAATTAGTTTTTTCAGTGTTCGTAATTATTTTTATCCTAGTTTATAATAAAGTGATAAAAAAATTGGAGTCAAATACCCAATTCAAGCAGATGTAGATTATATTTATAAGAACTCTGACTATGATAACTAAATATTTTAACATATCGCGTACTCTTAACTGAATACTTCGGCCGAAATTCTTATTTTTCTTATTCTTATTAAAGAGGCTTTTTGATCTTATTTATCATCACATTAAGAAAGGACTTCCTAAATCGTACTAAGAATAATACAGTGTTATCTCATTCTTTTTAACCGACTTCAAAAAGAAGGAGGAGGTTCTCAATTCGTCGGAATCTTTTTCTTTTTTAGCAATGGAAGAAGACACTACTCTGTACATATAACCTGCCAGTTTTTGTAAACTAAATTCGGTACGTGGTATTTTTAAAAATAATTATTAATTTAATTCTCAGACCAATAATCCCATCTGAGATTTAATTGCGCAATTAATCATACATGTTGCGATATATGAGTAGCGTCAAAAATTATAAGACTTAACGATCCATATTTTACTATCTAATTTGAAAAGGACGTAACAACTTATCTTTTTTTCCAGTATAGTAAGGTAATCAGTCAACTGGTAACTTATAAAATCTTTTTTTATGAATACGTATTTATAATGTTAGCATTTTATTGAAATCTGCGATTAGTTTTTATATCAAGAAGAAGATCATTTATTTTTTGTTCCTAATTAATACAAATATTTTACTTAATTTTTATATTTTCTGAAGAAGAGGTAAATCATTTGTTTTAAGTAAGTATATTTTTTTCATGTTGCGCTTTTATGTGTGATCAAAACATAGGCATATCTCTATATCTTACTCGGCCCACAGTTTATGGCCGCGACTGCCACGGTTTTACATACTAATCTTTCTTATATTCAACCATGGTTTGAAATACAAACTGAATCGAGTAATTGTTTATTTTTATTGAGTCACATCTGAGAACATCCTGAGGTTTAGGAATTACTTAAGTTTAGTGTGTCCCTGTATATAGTTGTAATTGTAAGTTCATAACTCGATAGTGACTTCAAATAAATATACGGTTTTGCAAATGATCTTTTATTTATTACAAACCTAACCTAAAGTAAGATTAATATTATGGTAAATAAATAAATAAATAATGAAGGAAATATAAATGTATAAATGAGTATATAAATACGTTTTTTTTGCGGGTAGGCTTGCGCTTGACAACCATGCCTGATGGAAAACAATGATGAGATTCTACCTTGGAGCGCGCGCTTGCCTAGAACATGCCTATTCACTCTTCTCTTGAAGGCACCCAGATTGTACTTGGCGGGGAACAAGGAAGCTGGAAGACCGTTCCACAACTGACCTAAAAGGTAAATGTGGAAGAAAAACATAACGTCGAAATTTAATGTCTTTTGGCATCCTTGCATAAATACGACCTACGAGTACGTCCAAACGTTCCAATTTACCCCAAGAGTAGAATGCAGGAGGCGTTGTTCTTCCTTTACCCGTTAATGCTTAGTCTAGGCCCCTAGCGCATTCCGTGGGATTTTCCAAAAACCCTTCCTTATTCCTTGTCTCCACTATATCTTTACAAAATTTCAACTTCCTCAGGCCCAAGGCAATCAGGATTTTTTATGTATTTGCCGGTACTTAAGGCATGAGGGAAATTTCCCTCCAGGCTGGTGTTGTCTGGGGACCGAAATATGAGTGTCTGAGCAATTAATGATGACGACATGACGTGTGCTAATAAGGGACTGGTTACGCCATCTATCGACAGCTATCGAAGACCGCTACATGTATTGTACTTGCCGAAGTGCATGTAGCGGTCTTCGTAGAAGTACCTACATACCCTTCAACTCATCTTGGCTGGTAATACATTTTTTAAAACAGCAGATAAACTCTTCAGAGTTTACGTGTCTTATACATACTAGATGTCACATCGTATTCTGTACGGGATGTGTCCCATACTGGCCTGATATGCAAGAAGAGGGCAAACTTATTGCTAAGCGCATTGTACCTTTGACATTATACTTATGTACCTACATAAAAAAATATTCCGGACTCCGGAATAATTTTTGTTATACCTGAATTTTTGTTACGCCATCTATCGACAGCTATCGAAGACCGCTACTTGTACTTTGTGTCTTGTACATGGAAGATTTGATAGACCTACTTTTATTTTATTTCAACGATATTAAGCTTGTTGACGACACTCCGTCGCTTGGCGGCGCCACCTTCGACGGCGGGCGCGCTTCTCTTCCCGGCACAAGACCGTGCCACCGCAGTGTTGCCATCATCCTCTACGCTGTCCCGAGTCGGTGCTGCCATCAGCAATGCGTCGGGGCTACTATTTGTATCGTGTTCTTGCTTATCATCTAAAGGGGAATTTAAAAAGATTTTATTCAATGATGATACATGTCCTTCAATTCATCTTGGCTGGTAATAAATTAAAAAAAGTAAACCCCTTTAGTGTTTACGTGCCATATACTAGATGTCGCCCGCGTCGTACTAATGGGATGTGTCCACCGCTTGAAAGCTAAGGACATTGACATCTAAACAAACAGTAGCGCCATCTGTCAAAATTCTATTCTGACAAAAATCGACAATGACAGATGTATTTATTAAGTCACGTGATCAATTTGCCGGTCAGTTTTGTCGTTTCCACACATGTTTTGAATTTCGTTCTATTTAGAAAAGTAAGGAAGGAGCGATCGATGGGTTTATATTACTGATTCACATTTAGAATAGACTTATAGTTATGTAGGTACTCATAACTGATTCCATTTGCTTGGTACCTACGACATAGTATGAAAAAGTTGGTCTTGACTCACATATTAGAAAAATAGCTTTAAGAAATATAAAAATCTATGTTCACAATTTTTTAATGTATTTAGTATATACCTATATACTTATTTGTAATATTGACATTAACACAGCCGAGATTTCTTTAGCCTATTTTATATACTAATTTATTATGAGCGTGATAAGACATCATTGGGTAAAAACTAAGAGTACTTATCTTTTCAGCCAGTTCCAGTAGGTGATGAAGAACAAATATTATTTTTACAATAAAAGTAGGTAGATATTACTGGGAGTAAAATAAAGCCTACCAAGTAATTAAAATTCAACAATTAGCGTCACGAAATTAACTAAAAATGACCGCGTTTTTTCTAGTTGATTGATTATTCAAAAGAGGAAGACTAGAGACCTAATCTAAACTAGCAAAGCCTGAAACTTAAGTATTTAAAGACAAATGTTGGACTCTTTAAAAAAATATTCATTAATTATTAGTTAATTATTAGTTTCATATAAAGGACCAAGTTTTGATATTTAGATACAGAAAAAAACAACATGCCTATATGATATGAAAAATAACCTCCCGCATACTAAAAGTGACAACTCGGTAGCGCCCCCATTGCAAAGAGTTTTCCTTTTCGCTTCGAGAAATCATCGTTTGATGGCCTCATAATCTGAGGATATTTCCAATGAGTCAAACCCAATCTTGTACGGTGTCACCTAGTTGCTCATTGAGAACTCATCGGAATTTCAGAATTCAAAATGAAAAATCTAAGATAACGGTCAATTTACACCGCTGCGGAATGGAATTATGGAATGGAATCGTCAATTTCACCTCATGACGCGAGAATTCGCTGGGGTGCTCGAGTATTCCAGCGAATTGTTTCGTAAACGCTTGGCACCGCATTTCTGTGACCGATCCAACGCGCGGACACCCCGTTCATGCCACTTCCCGCTGATTGCACCACAGATGGCGTCGACAGTAGCTAGGGGAATCCTCGAGAATGCGCGAAGATTCCCCGGAAGTCTCGTGATCTTTTTTTTCTCTTATTTAATTTTAATGTTATACAATTGACATAAAATTAAATGCTATGTACAATTTCGTTGCAAAAGGTCGCTTTCATTCCAATCCGCAGCAGTATAAATTGTACCTAAGATTTCCCAACAGGGCCCCTATTCTGTATCTTAGTGATGATCACTTAGTGGCCTTCAATGACATTTATTTTGACGTGACAACCATAGAGTAGGTTGGTAATTGGTGACAACGTCTTATAAATTGGTTTGCCGGGTGACACTTCAAGAAACTGCGTTACGCTCCGCTCACGTTATGCGCTCACAATGAGAGCGAGTGAGAGGCACGCGTCCCTTCCACTCGGGCATGGTTAGCCCGCCTAAGAGCGAGAGAGACAGACATAAAACATTAAAATTATTTTACCACTCAAAGTCGTTGTCACGTAAAACTTTCGCCCGTATACCGACTTTACAGGCAACCAATTTTTTTTATCCATTGAAGGTTTTCCACAGTATATTATTTTCGTTCCACTTGGTAAAGCAGCAATGTATAGCGAACCATAGACAACAGTGGTTATCACTGAGATACAGAATTAGGGCGCAGTTCGCCCTGTGACTCATTGGGAACACCCTCCTAAGCTGCAGGTTGTGTGTTGACTCTTGGCGCTAACCCATGTCTTTCTGCTTCATGAGCTGCTTGAGGCGGAACTCCTCCTGCGCTTGCCGCTGGCGCCGCTTGCGCTCCGCCCGAGCCTCCTCCTCGCTCGCGTCTTCCGCGCGCGCCTCCTGCAATACCCGCTAGCCTTTATCATAGAGCTTCATCCAACGATCACTATTTTACTAGTATGCTGGATTCTATATAAATGGCATTTCATTTTTTGTGCCGATTTGAGGCGTTCCCCTCGAAAGTCCACGGTACTAAATTGACATTAGTTTAGTTGGTAGTGACTGTTTATTTTTGAATGACATTTTATTTTAGTACCATTGACGCTCACGCCGTTACGCACCAATCAGCGCCAAAATGGACGCCCGCGAAATTCAAATTTTACTTTGTTTTTCAAAAATAATAGGTTACGACATGGCTTATGGCAATGAGTTTTGCGAGCATATCATTCATGTATCCACATGTTTTGCATAAAAATTTTTGTCAAAAATACTCACTTAATATGTCTGTATGTTATGCGATTTATGTAATAAGCAAATAAACTATAATTAAGTTCATAAAATCTATGAACATTGTGTACGTCGTCGGTTAAAAATTAATGTGTATAGTAGGTATAGGTGTATAGTGTAGGTGTATTAAGTGTAGGTATAGTAATCAAGACCAATAAAAACAATAACAAAATCAAACTTAACAATCAAACATATAAAATTTTCAAACAGTTTTATTGTAATAAAAACATGTACTTATGTACCGGGTCTGTGCATTAAATATTCGTACATCAAAACACAAAACCTTATATTATACATCTAAAATCTATTTTCTATTCAATGCACTTAAAACTACGCAATTCCATCGAACAGTGACAAAAACATCACAAGAATAAAGACACGTCCAAAAAATGTGAAATATCGCAGGATCCAGAAGTTTTTGGGTATCTTGATTGTATCTTTTTATCGATCAATCTAATTAATAGTTTGATGGTACAAAATGTGTTTTATATGCTCTTCACAAATGTATTTTTTTTAATTAATATGCCAAAATTCAGAATACCAGAGCCTATCAGTCCAGCCTATCTTCAGTCAAACAATCCATCTGATATATCTCACACTTTTAGTTTTTACGGCCGCATAAATCTAATGTCTAAAGTACGGCCAGCGAGAGATAGCATTCTTGACACATAAAAGACCGACGAGACGACGAGACCGACACAAGTAAACTGACATGTACCAATTCGATTTGACAGTAAACAATAAAAACTAGACGACCGACGATTTAATGAGACCATCGTTATTTAAAACTTTCTTTTTAGATTTCATGAATTTTATTCATAAAAATAAATTACCTACTTAATATTAAACAATTTCATTGATAAATATATGTAGGTACAATAATACTTTTATATACAGGGTTATATAAAAAATACCAAAACGCTCTCGGCCTGTATTTGTTTACATTAAAACTAACAACTTTTGTTCTACGACTTTTCTTTTTACTCGATATTTTGAGAAATATCCAATACTCAATATTTTACAGAGATACTCTACTCGTTCCTACTCTGTAATGTAACATCGGCGCGGCGGCCGGTGCGCGAGCTCGCGGCGCGAAACCGCAACAGTGTAATGTCACTTTACAGAAATAACATTTTTTTGTATGATATAAATTAATACTGAATTTTGAAAAGTCGCAGAACCAAAGTTGTTAGTGTTAATGTAAACAACTACAGGCCGAGAGCGTTTTGGTATTTTTTATATAACCCTGTATATTTCTTAAGTTTAAGATTTGGCATTATAAAATAACTTACATGACATAAGAAACAGCATTTCGACTACTGTAGGTCTACAGTTAGAAACCATTGTTACCTAGTAGATTTATTTCAATAACATTAAAATTAGGAAGTTATTCCTGAGCAGTCAATAACGCAATCTCTCAGTGGCCGCTTTAAAATATTTTATGTGAGAGAGTTTTCCGTACTTATAAACTCGTAAGAAAATGCAATAAACATTTTGTTACCACTACTCCACATGCCTACTACCTACACTTAATATAATATGGCGTGGCCAAATCTCAGAATTGACCACTTCACTTTTTTATAATAATTATTTCATGTATAAAAGACCCAATAATTTCCGAAAGTGTTTTAAATAACTAGTTAGGTTAGGTAACGGATCGACATGATAATATCGGGCGTACTACAGTACAGACTGTAACAACCGTTTCATGATAATGGTCGGCCCATTAATGATATGATCGGGCCAAGACAAAACACAACCATTCTAAAATGATCAATTCTCATATCAAGTCACGACTACACATACAAGTACCTAATATATGTTTATAATATTCTGGGATTCGAACCACCATCCTCCGATTTGGAGGCAGACATCTAAAACTGAACCACTTGGGTATAACTGCAAAAGCCTCGAATGCTGCTGCCAGAATAATTTAATGACGGCTACCATTGGCGCCACTGGCACATGAGATAAACCATTTAACATGTCCCCTGAAAAGGGATAAATTTATCTTCCCTTATCTTCAAAAGAAAAAGGGGAAGTTTTTCCCCATTTGACATCACATATAGACACTTCTTATTTAATCTCCACTGCTGAATAATATTTCCACCCATCACGGATTTATCATAGCAAAATGGAGAGAAACTTTTTGTATACTCGAAGATTGGATAAAGCTGTAGGAGGGTATAAACATTTTATTCTTTTCCTGTGGAGAAATTGTCCCCTGCCAATCCTAGCCGTTCTAGGTGTAGGAAACAATTTGAAGGAAGTCAAGACGACGCTCCGGGAGAACGTCAAGAGCAAGTGCCAATCAGGCGCCATACTTTGATTCGGCCCCCATAATCCCAAGGTTGAGTGGACCATGGGTGGTGAAGGGTTGTCCCTAACCGTGCTGGTGGCAGTACTAGCCCCCATTAGGAGTTGTGCGCAGAGTCGGGCGGGGACGGCTTGCTGCAGTCGTCGGGGAACTGCTTCTCCACCTGCTCGGCGACCCACTTCTTCACCTTCTGCTCCGTCCAGAACCCGTCGTAGAAGATGGTGGGTTTGATCCAGCAGCCCTGCCCGTTGTAGTGCTCCTCGCGCTTGCACTCCACGGAGCCCGAGCGGCTGTTCACCACCAGGTTCTTGGGAGGCATGTTGAAGTTCAGGTTGACGTTGCCGTGGTGGCGGTCGTACGGCTCGTAAGAGAAGTGCCACGGGCCCGAGTAGTCGTATAGGTTCTGGAACATCTGCGGCGGAGGGGGCGCGAGGCGGGGAGGGGTCGGGTACATGTACGGGGCCACGTGGTTCGGGGGCCCCATGACGGGCTGGAGGACGAAACTTACGTTCGAGTTGGGACGGAGCAGCGGCGCGGGTTGGGGCGCTCGCGGCGTGTTCGCTGGGGCATTGGCCGTCGGCTGCGGGCGGTTGGCCATCGGCGGCAAGTTGACGGGGATCGGATGCGCCGTGGCCACTGGCGGGTTGGCCATGTTTTTCAAGGGTTTTCCCACAACGGGGGCCTCTTCTTTTTTCACTTTCACCACATTCTTATCTGGTTGCTTATTTACTGTGTTTGGGTTGTTTTCATGCACCGTGTCCGGTATGTGTTTTGGGTTTTGAACTGGTGTGGGGTTTTGGACCGGCGTCGGGTGTTGAACCGTTGTTGGGATTTGGACTGGAGTCTGGTTCTGCACGTGGTTCTGGCTCTGATTGTGGTAGTTGTTGGGAGCGGGCTGCTCGCTCCGGCTCGCGTCGAGAAGCTCCATCAATTCGGCGGCGACGCTCCCGCCAAAACTTAGTAGAGTTTCGCGAAGGGCGTTCGTTACTGCACACTAGAAATAAAATTAATGGTATTAATTTAGACTTAGGCAATAGGTCTGAGGTCTGATTGCGTAAGAAAACGTATTCATCGTTATCGTTAGCGAATTCTGGCCTCCGATTGGCTGACGTAAATCAGGGACCCAATCAGTTGGCAGAATTTGTAAACAATTATGATAACGATGATCTAAGGGCTGGTCTAGATGGAAGCTTTCTGCTGCCTGCAACTGGTTATTACTTAAAGTTATTCCTTGCTCTGTGGTTATTACTAATAAAAACATGTATTGAAATAGTTTTTTATTTTTATGTAGAGGTAGCATTTCAATACATTGCTGTGTAACAACTGTTAAAGGTTATAAGTTGTAAAGTTATCCTTTCCAAGAAAGCGCGATAACAATTTCCGTCTCATTTATTTTATAATCGTTCCAAAAGGATTGTTTTATACAGTTTCCCAGATTTGAAACTATCGGGAACCAATATGAACTAAATGTGTATTTTTTAAGTAAAGTTTTTATTACAAAAATTTACTCAAAAATGTTTATTCTCATTTTAATGCAGACCTTTCTAGCGCTGTGTATGGCGGCTCCCTTGTACGGCTGGCGCGCGGTCGCGTAGCCGATGTTCTCGCGGTGGATGTCGAGGCTTTTCACACTCACGTTCACGAACGACACCACTCCAGCGCAGTACACGCCGTTTGACATCTCCACAAAATCTGAAACAAAATAAATAAAACATGATGTGGCACACTGGGAGTGCCGACAAAGGCGAAAAGTTGAACGCGAATTAGGTGAGATGTTGGTTACTGTAAACACTTTGAGGTATTGGTTAAGGTAACAGTTTCACGAGTTTTTTCCCATCTAAACAAAAGCACAGCACACCAAATTTTCTCTTTAAAAAACACACACATATACGGAGGTGTTGGTCATGTAACAGTGTCAAGGGTGCAATGATTTTTACCATCTTCATTGTGCAAGCGCATTGGCACAAGGCACAAAAAAACTAACTTAAAAAAAACTACAAGGTCAGTGTCGGTTACAGTAACATTGTAAGGTGTCTGCTACATGACATTAAAAAGTTCAATAGTTTTTACTCATCTTGAATATACCCAACAGCCCTGAAGAAGTTTTCACTTCAATAAATGTTTTTTATGCAGTAGATAAAGAGAGTATCTGTTTCATCTACTACATCTTCACTATGCAATAAAAGTGGCTAGTCCATGTGTTGAACTTTATGATGAGGAAAATTAGAGCATACCCAAGTCCTGCTTAGTGACGGCCCAACTCCAGTTGTTGAAGCCCCACTGCGAGTGAGCAAAGTTGATGAGCTGCTGTCGGCGCTGCGGCGGCTCATCCTCCTCCACACCCTCGCCTGACGACAGGCTCTCGGGCTGCACAGAACATGGGACAAGCATTATTTACCGGGTAGTGGTAATTCCTTCAAAAACAAATCTCGGACATTTTTGTTACCTTAATGCTTATTCTTTACAGTATTGATGGACATATGTTAAATTTAGGAGTAGGTACTTGCCTACAGCGATAGCCAGCTCTTAATCATAGCTTCATAAACATATATATGTAGCTATTTTGCGAAACAATAAACCTTGTATAACTTATTTAACTGTAATTAAATTATGGAGAAATAGCCTGCTTACAACACTGTAAGGATTAGCTATTTTTGACATGAAGTAGAGTTCAAAGCCAGACATTTGCTCGTTGAGCTACAGCAATAAATAAAATACATATTCAATACACTTAACATAATAAAAATGAATTAATACAGCTGACTATTAGTACCGGTTTTATGAAGTGATGAGTAGCTGGAAACTCCGGCCTCGCCTTCCTCATCATCTTACAAACTACTTCGCAGCTTTAAGTTTGCCGATTTTATTTATGCAGCAGATTATCGCATAAAAAATTAAAATTTTGAAAATAAACAAAATGTTGTTTTGACTTTTGAAATTGATACTAGTTTTGTGGTCTGTGTTGATATTTATATCACAGAAGACATAAAAATCATAAGAATCTGTATTGAAAGTACTCTTTGATATGTCCCTAGACCTACTCTGTGGTTTTGACAGAGTCAGCGGTCTCCAAAGATATTATACAATTAGATATTAATGTCTTTGGCGGTCTCTGCTGTGTTGGTCTTTAGTTGGTCTATGGTCAGCGGTTGCCATCACAGATAACTAAAGCTTTAAGGCCTTAGTTATCTGGCCTGCAGGGCTAGACAAAGTCGCAAGCGTTTGGCGTTAACGCTAGTCGACAAAATGTATGGACAAACCACGTGACCATCACGTGACTGTAGAAAAACCAAGTGACAGAATAGAGGAAATCACGCTGTTTTTGAAATTCGACTACGACTATTTAGCGATCGCTCATACCCTGTAGATAACTTTTAGCGTACTTCGTCATTGTACGCTACAAAATGGCGGAATTGTTGGGATTTTTAGTACTCTTTAGTCTTTGGTACAACAATTGAGATCACAACAAGACTCCATTTTGTTTTGCTTTTGTAGTGTGTGGTGTTTTAGACGAAGTTCACAACTTCGTTTAAAACATCGTGGCGTGTTTTTTTGGATTTTCGAGTGTTTATTTTGCTGATAGTTAATTAAACTAGTGTTAGTTATTTCAGTGTGGTCGCGGTTGCTAGAGTTAGAAGTCATAAGAACTTAAAGTTCTATCGTTAGAGAGTAGTATATTCCTTGCAGTGCTATAGTTAATTAATAGTTAATTAATTAATAATTTAGTTAATAGTTAATTATTGACATCGGCGCTCAGCAAATGACAGATACGTCACATGACAATTCCAATTGACAGCCGACAACAACGCTAACCATAGACTAGGTAGATTCGGTCACGTGGTTTTTCTACTAGCGACTACGCTTAACGCTTAGGTGACATTGTCTAGCCCTGCTGGGGCGCAAGGCGGGCGAGGAGCTGCGCCGCACGTTGGACAGCGGCGCGTGCGTTGACCCGCACTCGCAGGTACGTACTCACGTACGTACAGTGCGACAAGGATATCTGGACGCGTGGCCAAAATCGGAACTAGTGCCGCTATCTTGTGACACTGTTTGATAGTTCGCTCTGTCGGCATATCGCTGTTGTATGTTGCTTTGTTTTTGCTTATTTTTAACTTAAATTGAGGAGATTTTATTCGCTGGCTGCCTTTGTTCTACAACTTCGCCCTTCTGTCAAGTCATTCAAGTGCCAAGAGAGCCTTGTCGGACTGTAAATCAGTAACGCTTTGGGCCTGCGCTGACACTCGCACGAGGGAGTAGTATTCTGTGATGCGCCTTTTTTTAAACTAAGTTTCTTTTCGGAGGGTATCGAGCGAGGGAGTCGAGGCGGGAGGATAAAAATCCCGTCAGGAAGAAAATCTACAAAGAAAGTTTCTCTTACTAGTCAATAAAATGAACACACATGCAATCAAACATAAAGATTTGGTATTGAATCGTTAGCGCGAGCTAACTGAAGACAGCGCCAGCTATCGAGATATGGGAAATCACACATGGTTAGTGTTGAATGACGATGTTATCGTATCTTGGAAGTGGTAAGTTACCCTTAACAGGTGCCACCCAGCGTCACACCGGAACATTAATTCGCTGGGCGGTGCGTCTGCTGGTAGGATTGTGACCAATCGTGGCCGATACCTCCCAACAGTCCAAACCTGATTCAATTTAGAAATTAGAAATTTCAAAGTGGCCCGAATCCGGGAACGATAAAATCGAAACGTCCCGTTTGAATCTGACTGCGCTATACAAACTGCAGAAAAGTCATCGACGCTGTCTCGACTAAGTTTGCTACGTACTTCTTCAGTCTGTCAGTCAGACTGTTTGAATAGCGGGTGTTAAACCAATAGGTTGTTTGCTTCAGGACCAAGTGATCCTGTACATGGCGCTGGCGGACGGCAGGTCGGCAGTACGCGCGGGCGATGTCACGCTGCACACCAAAACCGCCATATACATCGCCGAGATTATCGCCAAGGTACGATTAATTGCTTTACCATCACATCACATCACACTATCATCACACTAATAAGTAAGTGTGTGTGTGTGTGTAAGTGTGTATGTTTGTTACTCCTTCACGCCGCAACTACTGAACCGATTTGGCTGAAATTTGGAACATAGATAGCCGGAACATTAGACATAGCCGGACATTAGAAACCCGGATTATAACATAGGCTACTTTTTATCCCGGAAAAATCCATAGTTCCATGGGATATTTAAAAAATCCTAATTTTTACCGAAATTCACGCGGGCGAAAGCTAGTATTTAATATGATAAAGGGTTAGATTTGACGTTAGTTACTCCTTCACGCTAAAACCACTAAACTGATTTGGCTGAAGTTTGGAATGGAGTTAGTTAATAAATAGCGCGTACTGGAGACTGCATGGCAGGGTATTTCAAGTTTTTACCAATGGACATTAAAACGAGTCGTTACAGTAATTCGATATAAATTGTTATCCCTCAAACTTATGCCGCGGAAATTATGCATCGAAAGGAATCCCGCCGCATAATTATGAAGCATAGCATCAGGTAGGTATGGCATCGTTATAGTAGCACACACAAGTGTATTTCCATTTGTAATATGTAGCACAATGGAAAATAAATATCTTTCTTTCTTGCAATAATTTATGTCCGATTTCTATAGCAATACGTTTCAATATTTATTGGTAAAAACTTGAAATCCCTTGCCGCGCCGCGCCGTCGCGATTTGCGTTAGCCATTAGTAGACAGCCTACTTATGGAACAACTGGATTCCCGCGGTACTTTACTTTTATTCTAAGGTTTGTTTATACTTTTATCCTAAGGGAGCCAATAAATAACTAATCGTAAGGCACCTTAAGGTTCCACGCCAAAAATCATTGTAAGGTACAAAAAATAATCATAAGATTGAATGCAGTGGTTTTTCGCAGTTTGCAAGCTATGTACAGCAGTATGCAAAATCTAACTTGACGCGTCTAAAATACTTCTATTCTTCGTGCTATTCTTTTCCAATGTGAACATTTTGAAAAGGATAGCACTATTTTTAGACGCGTCAAATTAGTTTAGATTTAGCACAACAAAATTGGCACCAATATAGGACTACAACACTAAAACTGCTGTAGTTTATATGTTGTGACGAATTGTAGCATTTTTATTTTACATCTCTTAAGAACGAACTTAATAATTAATTTTAAATTACCTGAAATATGTACACCTAACCTCTCTCGTGCCTTTTGCACGCCAATTTGGCAGAATATGTTGTACTTGTATATTTAAGACCAATTATGTGACCCATATTCATGCAAAATAAATGATTTTGATTTGATTTCATTGTAATGCTAAGTATGACTTCAAATGTGTATTTTCCAGGTGAAGTTTAACATCCAGCCCGATGGAGAACAGAATCTGATCGAGTGCATTGGCCTGGGACTCATTAACAAAAACATACCTCAGGAATAATCTGTGATTATACACTTGACTGTAATATTGTTTAAGTTAATCGTTAACTGTGTATCCTGTATAGGTTTAACTGTAATAATATTGTTATTATGTAATGTGCTATAATGTGAGACTTATTAAATTTAACATATTTTAAGTAACTTTGTGCTTTCTTTTGTTTTATTCTTCAGTGTTAGTGACAGAAGGACAAGATATCGCTAGTGTCGTTTTAGTGTTCCCATCCATTCGTTTCTCGGATAAAACAGAAATTCCAGCAGTTCGTATGAGTCGGCGATAAACGACGTTAAGGTGACGAATCTTTTCATTCCGTGATTGTACTCTCAATTGCACAAGCGGATGAACACAGAATAATAAATTGTGTTAATATAAATAAAACTCTTAACACTTTCGACATTTATATTCAAAATAATTATACCACCTGTACTTACATACTGTGCGGCGTCAAACAACACGACGCGATTTAATTGAAATTTCCGTCTGGCAACAGTGGTCTTAAGTAATTTCCTGTTAGAAATTGATTAATTTTATTAAACAAGATTATATATTATAATATACATATAACAGCCGAGTGTATGGATAATATTAAGCTTGTAAAAACAAAATAATTTACAATTTAAAAAATATAAGACAATATATAATAAAAATATGTCCAATAGTAATAACAATTTTAAGCAACATCATGATAATAATCCATACCCACAGTTCTTCGTATGTAGGTACTGACTACTGACCTCTATAAAACAAGTATGCTGGACTAAAATCTCTAATATATAAAATTCTCTTGATTTTCTTTGTTACCAAACTCCTCCGAAACGGCTGGACCGATCGTTATGAAGTTTTCAGGGTATAATCTCTGGGTCCGGGAGCAGGTTGTTATCTATATTTGTCCCTAAACGGCAAAACAACGTTTGCTGAGTCAGCTAGTATTCTATACAATTGACAGTTCCTCTTTTGAGCCGATTTGAAGCTCCCCCCTCAAGGACCCCGGTACTAAAATAAACATTTTGTTGCATTTTGCAAAGACCGTCGTTATGAATGTTATTTTTCATTACTCATACACGGAAAGTAGGCCTGAAGTTGCCTGAGAAGCGGGTTGAAAGTAATACTTTTCAGCCCTAGGGAGAATCGTTTTCAACTGACAGCTGTCAAATAATTAAAAAAAAACTAGTTGTCACATTTTTATTGGAGTTCAAATGAAACACGACATACCCGAGTGCATCCATAGACAAGAAGAAAGATAGACTTTATATTCATAAAGTAAAGACAACTGATTCATAGACATTCATAGACAACACTTGACTATTAAAAAGCTAAATGCACAGCCCGCCGGCTAGGCCAAAGAAAAAAAAAATGCGGGAAAGTGGCAAGCGGCAATCCGATCTTCATTTGTTTTTCGAGTTGTAGAGTTTTGTTTAGGCTTCTGTTTAACAGTGATTTTTATTGACACAATTATTCAATTTTCTTTAGCTAATTTCTATTTTTATTTTGACTTTCCTTATATTCGTAATGAAAAGCACAGTGTTTACCTCGGGATAAAGACTTATTTAGTCCCTCGAACTATAGGCCCCCTCGCTACGCTCGGGCGCCAAACCCCGTCTCGGGACTAAATAAGTTACTTTCATCCCTAGGGTAACAATGTACTATTATTTTAGTTCCATGGACGTTCACGCGTCAATCAGCGCCAAAATGGCGAAAATCAAGTGTCTTCATTTTTACGTTAACAGTGAACAGTCTGAAGTCCTTGTATTAGAGTTCAGTGTTGGTATATTAATAAAATTAATGATAGGATCATTCACGCTAGTTCGGGCAACTGTAAGCCACAAAAACAATAGCCAAAATTGGGTGTAAACTATAGATTGTGACAATTTTTATTTTTATTTTAGCCCTAAATTTTAGAAACTAGTCCATCACAAAAATCTCTAGAAATAAAACTTAATAGAAGTAGTTTTGTATTTATATACTTTTTATCCTTTTAACTGTATCATAAAAAGAGATTTCGTTAACTTTCACTCTGGCAATATCGTTTATTTATTGGTAACATTTATATCAATAAAAAAAATACAAATTAAAATCGAAAACAATTTTTGTAACAAAAAATAAACTTAACTTTCTAACGCTCACATTCAGTCAAACAAAAAAGTATATACATTTCTTTTATTTATATAATATCATACAAGGGACATTATATGTTATGTAGTGTGAGGAATAAAAAAAATACACATTAGTTCTCACTCATAATCAGGATCATTATTTAGTTATTTAGTCTGACCAATCTGACAATCAAGAAAACTGACAAGATGTTTCAGAAACGGTTGCCGAAACATTACAGTACTTACACAATAGCTTCATAATTATTATACACATTAATCACAATCACGATTTTGAACGTATTAAACAGTATTTAAAAACAATTATGCATGTTTCATTACAAAAATAATTATTTATGCAAGTCCAAATAAATAAAAAATACAACGATGGAAGATTTTATTCAAGGAAGTCGTTATCTTTTACACCAAATAGTCCAAGAGCTGAACGATTGAATGTATAATCAAGGGAAACTAACAATCCTTCAAGCAGTTACTTTACTATAACAGTTTCAGAGCCCATATCAAGCTTAGAATCCCCTATTTCATAACCCCTCAAAAGAAAACGACCGCCAGCTCTCGGCCTATACTGGTAATAATTTTTCCACAGCGATAATGGTCCCTCACCATTGACGGTATATAGAGAAACATTCATAAAGGCTAGCGCACACTTGGTCGAATCGCAACCGCAACCGAAAAACCGCAGGTAAAGAAATTAAATTTTCAAGGGACCATTGCGTTTTTTAACCTGGTTTCAGGGTTGGTAAAGGTGCTTTAATGAGAAAAAATAGGACAGTCAACGAAAGAAAATAGTGAGTAAAGAAGTAAAGTAATCGAATAAAAACAACAATACACATAAAAATCAATTGCTTAAAAGCGCAACACTCTATAACGGAACCTATACGTCGATATTTTTTTGTTGCAGTTGTTGTTTGACACCAAAACCTGCTGAAAAATAGAAGTTTGTGTTTTATAATTTCCTATCTCTTTATGCTGTTATCTCACGCTTGGCGTGTCGCAAGTATATACACAGGCGTGTAGCGAGCCGCAAATTAGAATAAATAATAAAAAATAACGCTTATATTCGCCCCACGCTAAGTGTTGTCTTTTTTTTTGAAAATTCCACAAGAAAACTTGGGCTTGCGTGGGTGGACTTAGGCCAAAATCTTTGCCATTTTAAGAGAGAGAAGAAGAGAATTATGAAAATGCGATTAGTTGGGTAGTTGCGTTGCGGTCCGCCGCAGTGTGCGCTCAGCTTAAGTATAATTCACAACTATTCGTGTATTTGTGCTTGGAATGAGAGCGGCGCGAGTCTTACTCGGCCTTCTTGGACTTCGCAGCGTCCGCGGGCGACTCCAGCAGCGCCGGCTGGTCTTCATAGCTGTGGACAAAGGGTCTTGTCAGCCAAGAGTGAAAGCATAGTAAGGGAGGTTTTTTTTATCAAATAAATAATATGTGTTAATTAATTAACAGAAAACCGACTTCAACTCCTACTTAACTACTGTTAGACGACCGAATGGCGTAGCGGTAGCGAACCTGCCGTCTGCGTCTCAGGTCGTGGGTTGTAAATGGTAAATGTTACGCTACTGGTAAATGTTTGCGTGATGAGCATGAGCGACGTAATTTTTAACTAATAATACGTTAATTACTTAACAAAAAAACCGACTTCAACTCTCATCAAACTACTGTTGAATACATCCTTTCCAAGTAAAAATTTAAAACTTGTAAGGTTTTCTCATGGATAACATTGTCAGAACTGGACTAAATTGAATTGGGACCAAGCGCCAAAATTTAGGTATACGGATGACGTTTTTTTTAGTTGTAGTCAACTTGAGAACCTTTTTTAAAGTCGATTAAAAGTCTTTTGTTTAGTAAACTTTTATACTGATCGCAAGCGATTTACTCTTATGAGGAGTTCCGTTCCGTATCTCCGAAGATATTCATGAGATCTTTACCAAATTGAAATGGGACCACCTCTGGAGTATGCCCTATCAAACAAAAAAAGAATCATCAAAATCGGATTAGAATTGACGGAGAAATCGCGTAACAAACATACAAAAAAAAAAAAAAAATATACAGTCAAAATGAAAACAAAAAGGAGGAGTCCTTTTTTTGAAGTCGGTAAAAAATAAAATAAAATATTGAGCCTGGGGACTGAGATTTCTTCACTATTGAAGTGTATGGCACATTCACCTCCTGGAACGGTGGCAGATAATTTGACACCACCTTATATATTTTTTTAATACATTTGCTCAAAAAGTTGACATTTCCATGTGTGTTTAGCGTGCGCAAAGTTATTCTTTTCTGCACTAGTGCTTTTGTGTTTTCCTCCTACGCGGCACCGGAGCGGGCGCACCAGGAGCGCATGAACACGAACACGGCATGCAAACACGGAGCAGGCAAACACGTAAAACCAATATTTTTTTTCGCAAATGTATTAAAAAACGTCGTTCAATGCACGTGCGGAATTGCCATTTTTACTCGTCCTCATAGTTGAAACTCGCCTTCGGCTTGTGTCAACAAACCGAGACTCGTAAAGAAAAGACATACTTTCCGCACTTATATTGAAATGTACCATTCTTTCTTTCACTCACTTGAAGAGCGCGTTGATGTCGCCCTTGAGCAGCGCGAGCGAGAGCGGCGTGGCGAGGCACGCGGGCACGAGGTACAGCAGCGCGGGCTGCGCGTGCTTGAACACGTGCATCACGAGGATGGTCGCGAGCAGCCCCAGGATGTACGCCGAGAACGTCGCGCGGAAGTAGAACTCCGAGCCGCGCTTGAGGCTCTTGTCGAAGCGCAGCAGCAGCGCGATGAACAGGCCCGGCACCACGATGTCCCCGAGGCCCAGCATCGCGAAGTTGCTGGCGTTCAGCCCGTTGATGAGCAGGTCTTGCGGGAACACCACTGTGGGCAACAATCAGCATTTTCATACATGGTTATAGCACCTGACAACACTCTAATATAGCGTGTGTGTGTTAGGAACAATTTATCAAACAAAGCAGGGGCAGGACAGTCTCACTTATCACGTGAACGTCCCGGCTACAAGTAGGGTTTCGGACCTCAATATTTCATTTCAGATGGTTGCCGCTCGCGGGCCGAGTTGTACGCCTAGTTCTGTACGGTCTATTTTACGCGCCGTCTGACTACGGCAGCCCTAGTACGTCGTAAGAGATAAAGTTAGGCTATAGAAAGAAACCACAACATTGCGTTTGTTGCGTGACGATTTTGAGGGCGGGGCCAGGCGCTATTGCGAACTGAATTGCACTTTTTGTGTCAGCGCTAGAGTCGCTTTTTCTTCAAATCACCGTGCGGAGTGGACCTTCTGTTGTACTTTTAGTGTTCTGTGGCAGGGGATAGGTTTTCCCCATCATAGGTGCCAGTGATAAAGAACGTAAGAATTTAAGTCGGAGGATATAAATATTTGGTATGAATATCAAACTTTATGCATTGAGCGTTCCCGATAAAAGAGTGGACAGCTCTGAAGTTCTCTACAAGGGTTCCATTTTTCTCATTTGAGGTAATGGCAATTAAAGATCTCAGGCCTTCTCCTTGAACCCAAATTTAGTAGTTTTAACTTACCTAAATTAGAAGCAAAACTTTTGTCATATAGATAGTTAACTCACGCTTGATCGGCACTTCGAAGGACTTGGCGACGGTGACCATGACGTTGGTGCCGAAGACCCAGAAGATGTCGTAGAGGAAGAGGCCGCACAGCAGGATGCAGCCCGTCACCACGTTGTTGAGGTGCAGCAGCTCCACGCCGTTGATGGCGAACGCGATGCCGAACAGGTTGTTGGCGATCCAGTGCTGCGGGGACAAAGTCAGGGTTACAACATTATAACAATGACATTTTTGAAAAGAGCAAGTGCCGAGTTTCTTGCCAGTTCTTCTCGGTGCAAACCTGCTTTCGCACTCGAACCTGGCGGTAGAGTTTTGACTCTTCATAAGAGCCTATTATTTAGGCCTATGTGAAAATAAATATTTTCATTTTCATTTTCATTTTCACAGTCCTGACTGCTATGAGCCACGAGCTGTGACGTCGCACGACCTGCGGGGCTAGACAAAGTCACAAGCGTTTGGCGTTAACACTAGTCGACAAAAATGTATGGACAAAACAAATGACTGTAGAAAAACCACGATAATAATTACTAAACACGCTGTGTTTGATACTGTCGGCTGTCAATTGTCAAGCGAAGTACGCTAAAGTTATCTACAAGGTCCGCGAGAACGCCAGCGAGCGTTCAAGTTAGCGTAGTTAATTATTCAAACACAGCGTGTTTAGTAATTATTATCGTGGTTTTCCTACAGTCATTTGTTTTGTCCATACATTTTTGTCGACTAGCGTTAACGCCAAACGCTTGAGACTTTGTCTAGCCCCGCTGAGCTAACAGGTAACAATGACCAACAGCGTTGTTGGCGATCCAGTGCTACGGGAACAACGGTTACCGACTTAACGGCGTACAAGCCGTATTTAAGTGATTTTGAATGAAGTCTTACGTAGAAACAATAAAGACAATTACTTTCAAATTTACACATCATGTATTTTCGGTCTTTAATCTTAAATCGCTAAGAAGCAGAAACACGATTGGATAAAATTTTCTCGATAGAAAGTTCTCCCAAAAGTTGCTCCAAAATCTCAGTTTTCCTAATTTATATCGTAAACTACAATGGATGTAATTACTACGAGTACTACGAGTCGTGACGTCATACGACCTGAGCTAACAGGTGACTGTGACCAACAGGTAACAGCCCCCTATTCCATATCTCAGTGATCTTCAACATGCTCATTTGACATATTATGTCTTTTACCTATTGAAGGTTCACCACAAAATCTTAGTTTCGTGTTTGACATTTCAGAAATGCCTGTAAGTTAAGTCTATGTGAAAGAGTTAATATTTTGATTTTGCTTTTTGGTAAAATACAAGTAGTGTGCGCCGTTCTATAAGTAGAGCCTTACTTTACGAAATGAGTGATTACTACGCTAGGAGACGCACCTTCTTGATGAGGTACCAGGCGCCGAATATGAGCGATATGACGAGGCAGATGACGTCATAGGACGTGAACTTGTAGTTGACGATGTCGGAGCGCGCGTCGCGCTCGCCGCGCGTGAACAGGATGTGGTACGGCACGTTCGGGACCGACGCCGGGACGATCAGAGCTATGATGGGACTGAAAAAGGCAAGAGGTGAAAGGTTAAAAGGTTGAAATATTTTATACCCAATAGGCCTAACTTACAATCACTTATGAAGAGTTAGTAAATTGTCTAATCCCTACTTGTGAAAGTAACTGTCTGTCTGTCTGTTACGCTTTCACGCCTAACCGCTGAACCAATCTTGATGAAATTTGATATATTTCATAGACTAGAGCTTTAAGATTTATCCCTAGAAAGGATTTTATCCCGAAAAATTCCCATTGGATTTTGAAAAATCCAAAACTTGCTATAGTAATATAATTATAGCTATATAGATAGATTATTATATCAAATTTCTTTGAAAGTAGGTTTAAAGGTTGGATATGGAAGCGGGAACACTATTTATCCAGGAAAAATCCAGCATTCTGGCAGGAAATTCACAGGGGCAGAGCTGCAGGCAACAGTAATGGTAATAATTTAAAACTAATTTTATGAAGGTTCGACACACCCTGCTATTGTGAAGTAGCCCACAACAAACTTAGCCAGATATACTTTTTTATTACCGCCGTTTAACAAATAGAAGTATTAACAGCAAAGGCAGAGCAATTCACTATCACTCCCAAGGTTTGTGTAGTGAAGTTTGTATGTGTGTATGCATATAACTGGTAGTTTTTTATGCCATAACTACTAAACACATTTGTTTGTATTGTAGATAGCTTATGACCCAGATTTACACATTTACCATGCTACTTTTCATCCCACATACAACCTTAGTTCCTCTATTTTTGCCAATAATAAAGTAAATATTATATCATAAAACCAGTAAAAGTCATCATTTTAACTATTTATGGTTTTTATATATGCTTCATCAATCTATCAAAAATTGTCCCAATTACCATTGACTTTGGTTGCTCTTTTTGTGAGGTACATTGCACATTATAAACTTATTTCTCTTGGTACCTAGTTTCACTATGACCATTGTTTATTCTGGGTTTTACTTTTGAGTGCTTTGTGCATATAATAATTAATTATCATGGACCACCTCATTTACATTTCTTGGATAGATAAGATAGTAAACCTCATAAAAATCCGGCATAGTTATTAAAAATACATAAAATATAATCATTTAAATACTCTTATATAATGTGTATGAATTAAATTACAACACAGCTTCTGAGAAGTTTCATGTTTTTCGGACAATCATAATTTAAAATTATATCAAAAACTCATCATCATTTATCATCACTTCAGTATCAAGTAAATAATTACCATTATCAAGTAAAGTTCAGTATCAAGTAAATACCTTACTGCATGCCTGGCTACAAGTCATTACATCTAGAAGTACCTACTACGTTTTTTTTATAATCATACTATTTATTTATTTATTTTGTACAAACCATTTTGTGTAAACACGAATTGACCCATATTTCAGAATAGGTGTACCTTTTGTTGTAATAAACCTATTTTTGCAGACAATTTTAAAGATAAATAAATTGTGTTTATATTTACCTAAGAAGATGACTCAAAGCCAACACACCGAGGAAGAAAAAGTATCCAGTGAGAAGAAGGTTGATGTACTCTTTGGAGAAGAATTGGAAGAATATGTAGAAGGCGAACAGGGCGCACGATGCAAACAGGGGGAACATCAGCGCATCTTTATTCGTCATGGTCTCATGCTTTTCACCAGACTCCTGGAACAATACAAAAACAATATAAATAAAACGGCTTTATTGCTGATTTATAAATTCTACAGAGTTTGTATAAGATTGTATTATGCACATCAGTTTGGTTTCAAATCAGTGTGTCCCCTCTGACACGTAGGCCTCCTCTGACCTTCTCCACTCCCTTCTGTTCTATCTATTGTTGTATTGCAGAGGCTGCAAGAGACCAAGAACAATAGATATATTTTAGTTTGAGTATGATAGACAGCCCTTTCAGATGGAGGACGAAGAGACACCAATACACGTAACTACCACAACTGCCTCTTTGGCTTCTGGAGGTAGCTGGGCTGGATCAAATGATCGAGTAGGGAGTCGTATCGTTGATGTAAGCGCAAAGAAGGTCCAGGATGAAGAAAGAAAGAAGAATATTTTAATTTTTAAATGTAAGTTGTGATAACCTAGTCGTTCAGGGGCCCAGAGGTCAGGGATTGCCAGGATTACATCTCAGGGGTCTGATTGCATAAGAAAAAGATGTTCATCATTATCGAAACGTTAGTGAATTCTGCCCCACAATTGGCTGGCATAAATCAGGAACCCAATCATCTGGCAGAATTAGTGAACGATTACAAAAAACAATGAATACGTTTTTCTTACACAATCTAGAAACTGAACTTTCAGTCTTAAGTGCATTTGTGTCAACTTTGTTACTCGCTTAGCGGCAAAAGAAATTATATACTGTTTTGAATGTTTTGAACAATTTAATGAAAATGTTCAATTACTTCTGTGAGTGGCTTAAATTAGATATACTTTCATAACTGTTATATAGATTTGTGCAACTGCATTAATCGTAATTAGAAGGGTTTCAAGTGTTTGAAATCTATACTAAATACTGAAAAAGCATTCCAAAGGTTTAGAAACGTGCCACGATGACGCTACGTGTACCATTCCTATTGGACGTTTGGGCCACGATAAATCATTATAAATTGTTAAGAATATATGAAACCTGAACTATACACTCACCTTTTGCTCCTTTAAATATTTTACAGAACGGAAAGACCCAAAGAATATGGGCAGAATAGCCATTATTACTAAACTTAAGTACGCGATCGCGACTCCCTCGATACTCGACGGGGGCTTGCCAGTAACATTTTGTACGGTTTCTTTAACACTTTCCTCGATGCTTATAGGAAGTTCTGTTACAGATTCAGCCATTTTTTAACAGTAACAGACAGTATTTTATTTTGATAAAGTATTTTTCTGTTCGATCCCCCCCGACGGAGTCGATTTTTGATTTGACAAGAAAATGACATGTGTACACTTGGCAATCGAGTATCGACAAAAGGGAAATGTCAAATATAGACTAAAAATATTGCCATAGTCAAAGACACGATCTCAGGACACGATAGCAAAAAAAAAAATTGGTTGTCTGTAAAGTCTTCTTTGTCGCTCGTTCCGCGCTCGCGAGGTAACGCCGGTAACGCCGCATGAGCGAGGTAACGCCGGTAACGCCGGATGAGTCATGTTTTTTCGTGCGTGCAACCGGCTCTATCGAATTATAAGACGTTGTCACGTCAAAAACCAGAATAAGCCCTAAACCCTGTGCCTAAACCACAGTTATCAGATTTGCTTGGGATACAATGAATGTATCCCAAGCAAAGATCCCAAGCTGTGACCATATGCTGTGACCTGTGACAAGCAAGATGAAATACGAAAAAGTCATAGACATACTCATGGAATTAATAAGTACTTGTTAATTCCATGGACATAACAAATTACTCTATGCATATTAAATAACAAGTAAAAAGTATTAATAAAAACTTGTTGGTCTGCGATAAAAACTAGCCAAGCATGAGTTGGACCCGTACATCAGGGTTCCGTAAGGTTCAAAAACAATAACGTACATTGTATGGAGGTCGTTGTAGTAAGACTTAGCTTCCTTGTCTAACTACATATTGTAAAAAAAATTCTTTATTGAATGCCTTCGTTGGATGAAAAACATATTGACTTATTGTCAAGTGAGACAGGTAGTTTGTTGAAATTTGTACAAGGTAATACACAAAGATTTAAATCTTTGATGTTATAGTAATTAATACAACAAACCATTAAAATGGTTTGTTATGTAATAACTATGGGTTTGTTTGAAATCGAAATAAGTACCTACCTACATATGGGTTAATTTCTGCTGTTAATAGTTGCCTTCTATTATTGTTCTATTATTAGTAGTAGTTACAAGGTTGTACCACAACTTAAATTTTATTTAAACTATATTTGATTTGGCGAACATTGGGTTTGCTCATTGCGCCTTAATTCTAAAATGATAACGCCTCATCTTAAAAAATAAAAACTTTATTTGGTCCTTTTATAGGTATTTTGTGGTTGCAAAATTATAAATTGCTTATTCTAGTCATCCGAGAACATAATTATTATTAAAACTTGTTACAGTAAAATATTAAAACATAACAAAATACCAATTAATATTCATAAAAAATGAAAACGATTATAATTACTTACTTACACTAGTTTAGAAGCTAAAAATTACATCAAGTTTTTTAAAATTGTCAAATTATAATTAAATTATTATTGTCATATTTTTTTTGACTTTCGTTCCATTTCATATGATGACAGCTGCAGATTTTAAGCAAGAATTAGTGACGTTAGTTAGACATATGGGCCACTTTGGAATATTACAATTTCTTTATCCATTGAAGGTTTGCTATGAAAATGTTATTTTTATTTCATGGCAAACCTTCAATGGATAAAAAATATGCCAGTGGCCACCATTCTTTGAAAGGCACAGAGTTGCAGAATACGTGCGCAGATTGGATACTTCGGCCGCAGCTGGTTGCCGCGAAGCGTTGCGTTCTTTAGTAGTTATTATCTCGCTGCAGACTCGGCTATAAACCATTCGAGTGTTTCGCTTTTGTTGTTCACTAAAATACAAAAGCAGCAGTGAAGCTCAGCAGTGAAATACAAAAATGAAACACTCGGATGATTTATGACCGAGTCTGCAGCGAGATAATAACACTACTATAGTGAAATGCTGCATACACTGATCTATTTAATACAAGTACGCAGGACTAAATATTCTATACAATTGACAGTTCCACGTTACTAAAATTGATATTTCTCATTGAAATTAGCAAATGACCGTAATTTTGAATGTCATTTTATTATAGTTTCTTGGACTCTCACGCCAGCTTAAGCAACCAAAATGGCGAAACTTTTCTTCTTCTTCTTTGTTTGTTTATTGGCTTGTAATTGTACCAACTGGGTACACTGTCTTCATTTTTATTACATTGACATTCTGAAGTCCAGCGTACTTATACTATAGAGGTAGGATGCGCGCGTAGATATATGCCTCTACTTTTGTCGCTCTCTATTCTCTTTCTGATCCATAATGAGACACAGAGACAGAGAGAAGAGATCGACAAAAGTAGAGAGACATATTTCTACGTGCGCATGCTGTATAGGATGGGGCCGTACCACCATCTCTTAAAGCAGTAATGCTGCAGTACTGTTTTAATATTTTCATACAAACAGTAATAAAATATGGCCCCTGCAATCACAAAAAAAGTCAATTAAATAAATTGTTAAAAATTTTCACAACTTCCGGAGTGTCGTTGCCAGTCTCGATTTCTTTTACTTTCAACACTAATTCTTTTAGCATCTGAAACAAGTTTCTGTATTTCTTTATAAAATCATCGGTTACAGCGTATTTGGATTCTACATTTAGAATGCATGAACTTGAATTCTCTGCACTTCCTTCTATTAACTCTTGATTAAGTTTCTGTAACGTGTCTTGTATATTTTGCACTCCATATGCCTCGAGATACGACTGTACAGTTACATAAAGTGTATATACAACTAGGCGTTGGCTTATTGTTTCTTCTTTATCTTCGGTGTCAGGACAAAATTTAGAATATTTCCCATCATTATATTCAACAAACATTTCAGTATTCTTGCAGATCATCGACAGGTGTTTCAGAAGCTTGCTCGGTTTCACTCGTTTTACGTTTAACGTTTTCAATACTATGGTGTTATCTCCATCTTCGGGGAAGTCCTTCCATTTTGATTCCTCCAAAAACTTGGTTACGAGTGTGAGTATTTCGTTCTCGTGTGATTTCAGTAAGTCATTGGAGTAGAGGAGACCCACTTGGTGTCTGATGAAAGCAGGCTTTATCCTTTCTAGAATGCTCAAAATTGACTTCTGTGGTAGCTCTGAAAAAAAAATTTGAAAATTAATATAAATGGGAAACATTGTATGTGTGTTAATGTGTTTATTACTCTTACATCCTAAAACTTCTATACGGAGACAAAATGACGTAGCGGTAGCGATCCTGCCGTCTGCGTCGGAGGTCGTGGGTTCGATTCCCACTACTGGTAAATGTTTGTGTGATGAGCATGAATGTTTTCCAGTGTCTGGGTGTTTTTCAATACATTATATTTATGTATATATTTATCAGTTATCTACTTAGTTACTTTGACGCTAGATAGACTACGATTACGATTAGATTAGTGGACTACGATTTCGCATTGTGAAGTCAACATCTCCTGAGGATGTCCTGGTGTCGGGACGAAACGTTTGCTATCGTTACGCCATTCGGGCGTCATCCGGTCCCTTTGCTGATTACGTTCCCTCCCACTTCACACTACTGTGACCCGTCATCCTGCATTCGTCTGATAGCGGACGCGGGTAGCTGTAGGATGGTAGGTATAACTATGGCAGTGTCGCCGCTTTACACTTACTTGCGATAATGTCGTAAAATGGATTGATGATCCCTTTACAGGAGCCGCCCGGGCTCGGGAAGTTTATATTTGAATTATGTTCGTTTGAATAAAACGTCTCCATCAATATATTCAGCCAAAGCTGCAAAACATTCATTCATTATTTATTAATCACACTTATACTGGCTTACAAAATAACATGTAGGCTGCACATAATTATAATTGCTTAGTTTGGGATTTTTTTTAAGGAAAACATTTCCGCAAAGTTAGGCACATTATACAACCTGTTGAAAATTTTATACGTCTCAATAAGGTCTCCTCTTTCTCGTCGCACTGTAAACGTCGTCATAATGCACTTTTAAACCAATCCCCCATCATTTTATGCTCTTTTAGTATTATTTGATACTTACAATATAGAGGTGCATTAAAAATAACTACAGTGCGTTCAGCGTTATTTTGCCTCTGGTTGTCATATTGGCTAACCTGAGCTCTGTGTTGCCGCTTAAGGTTTCTAAGATACCCGGTATGAAACTGCGAAATATTTTCGTAGTTAAGTAAGTTTGGTTGTTAGAATTATTTAAGTTTGTAATCTTTGGATTTGGTTTGTGGGTATATTTTTATCCCAATATTCATAGGTACGGGATCAGGACTCATGCGGGTAAAATTGCAGGGCGCCGGCGCGGCGCCGGTACTTTAAAATAATTAGGATAGGTATTTGAATTAGTATTATGTACCTCAAGTTTGCATTTATCTATATACATAGGTAATATATGACTAAATTAAAACAACATTTTTATAGGTTTTATTTATTTTGAATAAGAGTGATCCAAGCGGGTCGCTAGTAGTTCGTCACTGTCTGCTGATGAACGTGAATCGTCGGAACTGCTGCTGTCCGATTCTGTATCAGACTCGTCATTTAATTCTATAATAAATTTATCGATTTCAGAGTCTATAATTCCATCTGTTTTAATAAACTGTTGTTCAATATGGCACACATGTTGACACTGCTTCTGCCAGTCTTCTGCAGTGATCGATTGGAACGCTTCTTCTGTTAATAATTGTAGTATCTTGTCTGCTTCCTGTCCAACATTTTTAGCAGCTACACGCCTTTTCAACAGGCTCCACATAAATTCTATAGGATTAAGTTCGCAGTGGTATGGTGGTAACCTAGCCACTTTGTGTCCATGCGCTTCAAGAAGTTGATCAGCTTCATATTTTGGAGCTTCTTTATGCTCTTTTATAATTTCGTATAATTGAGCTTTCACCATAGTAGGAAGATAAGATAACCCCTTATTTGTGATCCAATTTTGCATATCAGTTTTGGTAGAGCTCATTGTTGGTGCCTTGTTCACCTTTACAGTGTGATAGGGCGCATTATCCATAACAATTAAACTATTAGGCGGTAAATTGGGGATGAGTTTGTCTTCTAACCATTTCATGAAATTTGTCCTTTTCATGTCATCATGGTAATCTCCTGATTTCGACTGCGATTTAAATATTAATTGTGCATTTGGAATAAACCCCATTTCGCCACCTGCATGAACGATGATCCAGCGTGCACCAACTGAATCGCTTTTTAAAACACCTTGTTCATTTTCCATCTGCTAACATTTGTTAACAGAATATGAAGCGTGTATATCTCTTATTGGGGTGCCATAAAAGACTCAAATATATATCAAAGACAAACAAAGTAACATTACGCTGGATTCGTGGTCACAGTGGTAATGTAGGTAACGAGACGGCGGACGATCTAGCACGAAAGGCCACAACGATGACGGTAGCGGGACCAGAACCCATTGTCCCAATACCGTTCAGCGAGTACAAATCATGGTTACACAAAAACACCGCACAGATACACGCACAAATATGGGAACGCACTACAGACTGTAGACAAGCAAGAACAGCTTTAACACACTTAGATAAACACCTAACAGATAAACTTCTACGGCTTAGTAAAGACAAACTAAGACTAGTCGTAGGCATGATTACAGGGCACTGCTCACTAAACAAACATTTTTCCACCCTAGGAATCACGGACAGCCCTCTGTGCAGAGCCTGCATGGAGGAGGACGAAACACCGGCACACGTGCTACTAAGATGCACTGGAGTGTCGGACCAACGCGAGATCTACTTGGGATCCTCAGCAACACTCCAAGATATCCTGTGCGACCTGGGAGGCCTCTTCGGATTCTGGAGTGAGCTCGGCTGGCTGGAGTGATCCGGCGGGGACCCGAATCAGCGACGTCACGCGCAGCGGGCGAAGTATTGCCTAATCGCGGAAAAATCCCAGAAACAAGAAGAAGAAGAAGAAGATGAAGCGTGTATATAAGTTTCATCAAGATATACGATAGGTCGGCCTTCATTTCGATTTTGTCTTAAAATATTTAAGTATCTGTACCTCCAGGCTACATTGTCATATCGTTCCATTAAAATTTTTCTTTTAGAACCACATTTTTTAAATCTAAATCCAATTTGCCGAATTATTTTGCATAGTGTGGTACGACCTCCATTGAAGTTAATATCAATTTTTAATTCAGCCAAAAGCTTGCCCAAAGTAGGCAACTCCTTTCTGACTACGTACATTTGATGTATTTTAGTTCTGATTGCACATAGTTCAAAATCATCTAACTGAATTTTATTCCATTGGCAGCGTTTTTTCCTGGGAGTACATATTTTCTTAGACGTGGAAGCAGCAACCTCACACTCTTTGGTAATAGTGGTGACAGTTCTCTCAGAAACGCCTGAAATACAAAACATTACATTTATAACATGCATATTGTACATTTTTTTAATTAATCTTGTTATTAAATAATACATAATGTAACAAAGGTTTGTAGAAAAAAATCGATCGGGACTTGCGCGGGTGAAACCGCAGGGCGCAGCTAGTTTATACAATAAGAATCAAATACTATGTTTTTAAAACAAATATAATTATTATACATATACCTATGTACGGAATGTATTACAACTAAAACATCGTGCCTACATACAAACAATAATCTATTAGCAAAACAAATAACTTTCGATCCCTAATAACGGGAAACTATGAATAGCAGGTAACACTAATTTGCTTACCAGTCATGGCGGCTACACGTTGACGAACATGTTCAAATGGGATTATTGGTCCTCCATTAGCTTTTTCCCGTTCACAAAAATTACGAACTGAGGATACAAATTTTCTGCCGCTACTTTGAATCCTTTTTGGCATGATTAACACGTTTAAAATCAAAAAAATTAAGAAAAACGCAAGGAGCTTCACACTGTGTTAAAGGTACTTGTCAGCAAGAATGGCGGGTAATGCCAACCTAACAGAAACAGCTGTCAGAGGCAAAATAACGCTGAACGCAGTATAGTCCACCATCTTGGGTGTTCCGCCATGTTGCATTTAGAACATAGATAATACACACCACTAACCCGGATATAGAATGACGTGACATTAATGATTTTAAACTTCCCTCGTGGTTTGACATCATATTATATTTTACGCGTAGGTACATACCACCCGTAAATATTATAATATTATGACGTGAAATTATTCTAAATTCAACATGGCGAAATGAAATATCTGTACCTACATGCGGCACCGATAAGAAACCTCGGGATATGGGCATCCGAACGATTTACGTACAAGCCTTCCTTTTTCGTACAAGCAAACAGTATCTGTCAAAATTCTATAGGTGGCCGTTGAGTGAACTACAGCGTGGCCTTACTGTTGGTGACAAAACAATAACTTTTGGCACCGAAAAAATAATTTGATTAATATGCCTGGACTATTTTGGCTTTTAGTACCTATAGTTTTAATTAGCACAGAAAACTTTGTGAAGCTTAAAATAATGGGAAACTCACTGTCATTGTTTTGATGTGCGGCTCCGGATACTCCAGGTGTATAAAGTACGAGAAAATCTTAATTATTCCCTCCGAGACGGAATATTCTTTACTCTTCAACAAACTTGACATGAGAAGCTGTCTTCTCTGCCTTCTGGTGTCATAATTTCTGGAATTTCATTCTAATATTATATTATAATAGATTATGTCCATAACGCCATCAAATGGAGATGGCAAACACAGCATACCTAAGCAGACTCATACAAAGCATTTTGTAGAAAATAAACAATCTCCTGTTTTTATTCGGTAAATTGTATCATGTATGTATTTGTGTTAGTTGAATATAGAAAAACATGGCATATCTAAATATGGCATATATTTAATCAAAATATGTAAAAATTTACATAATGAACACTGCCAAAGGTGCTAAGCAATCATGTCACTATACCCGGACATTTATTAAAAAAAAATATATATACATACATATATATAAAGTGGCTTGTCAATTAATTAACAGCCTGGTGACAGACAGACGGACGGACGGACTGACGGACGAACGGACGGCGAAGTCTTAGTAATAGGGTCCCGTTTTTACACGACCGGCCAAAAAAAGGAGTGTGAAATTTTTTGTGAGTTTGTTTATTCCACCATAACTTCTAAAGGACTGAAGAGGTTTGGACATATGGGGTATCGTTAGAATCCTTACATCATTCCGAGTAACATAGGCTATATTTTATTGTAAAAAGTTGTTTTGCCGCAAGCCAGTTGTGTTTTTTAATTTTTTAATTATTTATTTTTACTCTTTGAATACTGAACCCTAATAGTACATTTCAATATAAGTGTTTGTTGACCCAAGCAGAAGGCAAGGGTCAACTATAAGGACGAGTAAAAATGACAATTCCGCATGTGCATTGTCGTTCAATGCCCCTTTTTTTAATATATTTGCGAAAAAAAAATATTGGTTTTACGTGTTTGCCTGCTCCGTGTTTGCATGCCACTAGTGCGGAAAAGAATAACTTTGCGCACGCTAAACACACATGGAAATGTCAACTTTTTGAGCAAATGTATTAAAAAAAGTATTAAGTGCCTTGTAAGTTAGGCCTATGTGAAATAAATATATTTTGATTTGATTTGATTTGATTTGATTACCTACTGGATTGCCAAACAGCTATATCAGCTTGTAGAAGCTCTATGAGGCTGTGTAGCACTTCCATCAGCCGGTCTATCCTCTCGTTCCGGTCCAGCATCTCAAAGATTTCAAACTGCTCCTTCTGGTAGAACATTCCCCTGATAGTCCCTCTGAGCTCTTCTGGAGTGCTCTCTACTCGGTCCAACAGGGGTCCATCTGAGCTGTCAGGCCCGAGTTCATACTCTAATCTTTGCAGGCAAAAGCTTACGATGCCCTTATCACTGCCAAATTGCGTCCTGTTGAAAAATAAGTATGTGTAAACCGGGTTTACTTTCCGGGTTGTGCCACATGTGACAGGCGGTGTCTGGTGCTTCCGTCACTTGGGCAATTATTTGGTTTTTGTTGCCCGAGTGGGGGAACCTCCAGGCATCGTTTTAGTATGTAAGGTGTATGTTTTTGTTACATGTGGCATTTTCTTGTGAAATAAAGTTTTTTTCTTTCTTTTTCTTTTCTTCTAAACTCAAAACTTATATCACTCGGCGGGCACTCCTGCCCCCTGATTCTGTATCGTTCAATTAGTTAGTTAGCAACCCTCATTCGGTTGTTAACTAACAAATCGGAGGCAAAAATCCTATTTTTGCATTATATTTGCACAAGTTACAAATCTAGATTGGTATGGTATCATGACAACATACCATGCTAGCTGCTAACTTGTGCAAAAAGAATACAAAAATAGGATTTTTGCCTCCGTTTTCTTAGTTAATAACTCAGTCAGGGTTACTAACTAACAAGCTGTACGTTACAGAATCAGCCCGCTGAAGTGCCTATGATTGTTTTTTGTTTTTAAATAAATACAATTCTAAATGACAAGACAAACCCTTTGACGACCTCACTGGCGCAGTGGCGCGCGCTCGGATTCGAGTGGGAGGCGCGGGTTCGATTCCTGCCACAGGCCACTTAGGAATTTTATAATTTCTTAATTGGCGCAGGTCTGGTCTTGTAGGAGGCTTCGGCTATGGCTAGTTACCATCCTATCAGCAAAGACGCACCACCAAGCGATTTAGCAATGCTTGTAGAAACCGGTAAATTTACTTACACTTCAAAGTTAGTATGCTAAGTTCTTAGGCTGCATCATCACTTACCATCATGTGAGATCGCAGTCAAGTACTAATTTGTATAGAGTAAAAAAAATACTGTATCAAATGCACGTTCAATGAAGTACCTATTAGTTCGTGTATTCTCCTTTTTTGGCATTGATGTTAAAAATTTGGTATACATATTGCATATTTCTGCATTGACGCAAGGACAGTGTGTAGTGAACTGCAATGACAACACCAGCTTGCATTTGTCTATCACCTGTGAGACAGTGTATCCAGAAGAAGGATCCTCATGTGTATTCTGAAAATATAAACTGTATTTTTATATAAATTATTTAGTAGCTGTATGAAATCTTGAGTATGAATTGCTTTTTTTGAAACTATAATTAATTAAACAATAAAACAATGAGAAAGCTTATTAAAATGATCAATTAATAACAAATACTTGTTCTGTTTTCTGTTCAGCCATGGAAAACGGAAGCCCTAGTTACGTCATAAGAGATAAAATTACAGGATAGAAACAGACCTCGACTTTGCGATTGTTGCGTGATTGTTGCGGAGCCAGGTGCTATGCGAACTGAATTGCACTTTTTGTGTCAGCACTAGAGTCGCTATTTCTTTAAATCTTATTGTGTATTGTGTAATGCGTGCCATAGAACATTACTCATGAAGTGGAGGTGCAAGTTTTTTCTGACAGGAACAAGATTAGGAAAAAATTACCAGTATGATCTCAACCACATCTTTCAGGACCACCTCAGACAGATACTGAGTGGGTGTGATGGACATGATGCACACTTCCAACGCGCCGTGCCACTGGCCTGCTTCTATTTCTAACTTCATCAACGTTCCTATCTTCATTGGTATTTCCTTTATGACTGGCTGGAATCATATTAAACAATGAACAACAAAATCCTATACCTTTAAACGAGCAATTCTCATATATATATATATATATATATATAACGAGCAATTCTTATATATATATACAAGGTGAAACTAATGCGAACACTAATTTTCTCCATATTTCTATCCGCTTCTGAAACTTGGACCCTTAAGTCTCGGATCCTCTCCAGGATTGACGCGTTCGAAATGTGGTGCTGGCGCAAAATGTTGGGTATCTCATGGACTGCGCATCGCACAAACGCGTTGATATTGGATGAGCTGAAGATCCAGACCCGTCTATCTACCATCTGCGCCCACAAGCAGCTCTCTTTCTTCGGCCATCTGGCCAGGAAGAAACCCGACTGCATCGAGCGGCTAATTATGTCTGGTCGCATGGAGGGCAAGCGAAGTAGGGGCAGAGCGCCAACCCGGTGGATAGACAGCATCTGCAAGGCCACCGGCGTTAACGAGTCCACCGCCTGGCGAGCCTTGATCAAGAAGTTGGGCTCGTAGCCAGTCACGACCCTCAGTCATGAGACAACGACGAAGAAGAATATATATATATATAAATATACTAGCTGTTGCCCGCGGCTCCGCTCGCGTGAATTTAGGTTTTTCACTACTTCTGCGGGAAACATCGCTTTTTCCGGGATATAAAAGTACCATAATGTGTTAATCCAGGTAATAATCCATCTCCATTCCAAATTTCAGCTAAATCGGATTCGTAGTTGCAGCGTGAAGGAGTAACAGACAAACACACACATATTATATACAAACTTTCACCTTTATTAATATAATAAAGGTGAAAGTTATAGTGTAATGTGCACATATAAACTTTCGTACTTTAAATACGCCGCTCCCAAAATAGGTTCAGTGCTAATGCCGAGTTTCACGACTCTTTAAACTTCAAAAACACAGGACTTTCATATAAACTTCCAACCCCTATTTCACCCCCTTAGAGGGTAGTTTCTCAAAATCGTTTCTTAGCTGACACCTACCCATTACAAAGAACCTACTTTCCAAATTTCAAGTCAACAGTAACAATATTAAAATTTTCACATAAAAACTTTCATCCCCTATTTTACCACCCTTAAAGAGGAATTTTCCAAAACGACTTATACAAATTTTTAATATCTGAAGCTGATAACCTAAATGACGATTTTCACGTCTCTAACTTCAAAAACACGGGACTTTCATATAAACTTCCAACCCCTATTTCACCCCCTTAGAGGGGTAGTTTCTCAAAATCGTTTCTTAGTTGACAATTACCCATTAGAAAGAACCTACTTTCCAAATTTCAAGTCAACAGTAACAATATTAAAATTTTCACATAAAAACTTTCATCCCCTATTTTACCACCCTTGAAGGGGAATTTTCCAAAACGACTTATACAAATTTTTAATATCTGAAGCTGATAACCTAAATGACGATTTTCACGTCTCTAACTTCAAAAACACGGGACTTTCATATAAACTTCCAACCCCTATTTCACCCCCTTAGAGGGGTAGTTTCTCAAAATCGTTTCTTAGCTGACACCTACCCATTACAAAGAACCTACCTTTCAAATTTCAAGTTTGTAGGCTTTATACTTTCTGAGATATCGTGATTAGTCAGTGAGTGAGTGAGTGGTAACTCTCTTTTATATTATAAATATATTTTCATGAAATTTAGTATACAAGGGGTTTTAGGGGCCACAAATTGATCTAGCTAGGATTCATTTTTAGAAAAAGTCGTATTTACCAAAAAGAAAAATATAAATTGGCAATAAAGTAAAACTATTACACTCCTGCTGCCATCTATTGGTGAGTAGCTGTAATACTACCGAGCAAAGCTCGGTCACCCAGATATTAATAATAATTTGACCAGTCTCTTATATACACCAACAAAAAAATTGGTCAAGTGTAAATTGTGGCACACTGAGGGTTCTGTACTACCAAGTCTATTAAAGTAAACTAAACACCTCGCCCACCAAATTAAAAAACGAGCAATAAATCATGTTTGTTTCATAGGAATTGAAACTGTGTAAAATAATTTGGAGGAATCATGCAGCTAGCAATTTTTTCACAAGCATCTTCAAATTACAGTTTTGAATGTCCGCCTATAACCCGTTTGCAGAAGCTTTGCTGGTGACTCGCCTGCATGTCTGATAATGGGCGTGGCCCGTGGGTCGTTGTAGTATGGAGTCAAAAGTCAAAGCTTCTGCGGACGGTTAGTACATTACGTTTTAATCTTAAAGCAATATTTTGAGGCACAACCACAATCATTTGATACTCACAGGTTTAGTGGACGAGTGGATACATGACTTCCTGTCTATGCAAACAGGCATATAAATCAGCTGAAACCGCTCAGCATAGTTGAAATAGGCTCTCTGAGACACCAGCTCACACGCTCTGATAAAATTCTTTTTTCTCATACTTGATATATAGTCCGAGCTAGACTTACGTTTATTCGAACTGGGCACTTCTTTTTTTTCCTCATGACTCAGCGCCGCTGGCGTTTCAATGTTTTGAGGAATTTCCGCCTTTTTATGCTCAGAAGTCATTGTTTTTGCAATTTAAAATTAATTTATCCGGCAACCTCAAAACAGGAAAAAGCGAATTCTAGCGATGATAAATGAAATGGTATCCATCCTACGACCCTTGCGCGTTTTCGAGTGGTTATCACATGAACTTGTTGTTATAAATCAATTATAACTCTGATTGTTATGCATTGAACAACAATTTCACCACTTTAATCTTATCACATGCTCGTATTCTTCAATTCAAGTTGATTTTAATTTGAATTAATGTTTGCATAATGTTTGCAGTTTTATTTTTGTTTGGCTTCGACAATCACAGACCACACAACGACAATCATTGACATTGACAATCATGGCATCTAAAAGTCATTCCTTGCTCTGTGTCTACTTTAGTCTCAGACTTTAGTGGTCTGTGCATGGCATATTAGCATGCAACCTCAGATGCATGCAACCCTTGGACGCTTGGACGATTAATCACACTTAATAATAATACTTCATCCAAGATGCAACCACAAAGATTAGAGAATGAGTTTTAAATTATCAAGGGTTAGTGGTTATTACGAGCACAGACCACAAAGCAGAGATACGAGGTCGAAGTCTTTTGAATTCGCTATCTCATTCTATCTTACCGTATTGCCGTAAAAGATTTTTTTCTCCTTCGCACGCTTTGTGGGTTTGGCACTTGGTTTATACGATAGTGTTCTGTGTTTATACGTCTGAGTTTTGCACACACTGATGCAATAACAAACACCTGACAGCTGACTGACAGCAGACAAAAGTAAAAAAGTAGACAAAAAATAAATATTGAAAATTTTCTTTTTCCAATTTGCAGCAGTGTTTTACTTTTTCAGAGTACCTATCTTGATTTAAGTTCAGCTCGCATAATTTTTGTGCGTGTAGAAAAAATAATCGGATTGTGACTCAAGGTATGCTATGTTTATAGATAGCGGAGGTAACTTCGTTTATTTTTATCACGTTACCTTTACCAAATTGATCAATGTTAGAAAATTGTTTCATACTTTTTGAGTTATTCATGTCGATAATGGAGATATCATGTTACTTTTACTAACACAATTGTGTCTTGTGTACTTCCACACAGATTAAGTAAATAAAATACTGTATGCTTTCGCTTACATCCTAATCACTACTACTTTATCGGAGCTTGATAACTGTTTTTATTTAGCTTTATAATAGTGTTATCGTAAACGCCAATGTAGATAAATATTAATAAAACTTATGTAGTAGCTAACTCTGTTTTTTTAGGTGTTAATTGTGATGCATAAAAATGACTTCAAAAGTAGAAAATGAAGATGATTCATTTATAATAATCCTGGGTACTTCCCCCGGCGCCAGTATGGATGTTGAGAAGTGTAACGGTGTTGTGAATGGTGTGGATAAATCACAGATAGAAGACGCTATGAAGGACTTGTCTATGGAAGCCAATATGGCTTTTAAAGCACAGTTCCATCTTGGAGATAGTGTGAGTATTATATATAAATAAAATTATATTTGCTACCGCTACTGACAAAAGCTAGTGTATTATGGTTTGTAATTCTGGTATGGATGTAAATGATTACTATGCCTTATAAAAGACAATGGCCATGACCGTATGTAATCTCATACTAGGCAATCTAAAACTTTATTTTTTTAGATTACTAGCTGACCCAGCAAACCTTGTTTTGCCATATAATTTTTTTCTCACTTAGGGATATAAAATATAGATAACAACCCGCTCCCCGACCCAGAAATCAAACCCTGAAAGATTCATAACGATCGGTCCAGCCTTCTCGGAGGAGTTTGGTTACAAAGAAAATCGAGAGAATTTTATATATTAGACTAGCTGACCCCGCAAATGTTGTTTTGCCGTATACATTTTTTCTCACTTAGGGACATAAAATATAGGTAACAACCTGCTCCCAAACCCATAGAATTTACACTGAAACTTTCATAACGATTGGTCCAGCCGTTTCAGAGGAGTTTGGTAACAAAGAAAAGCAGAAGAATTTTATATATTAGAAGATAGAATATTAGATAGTCTTCATATGAATATAACATCTTTATGATAAAAAAGAAAGTAACATAAAATTACATTCTGGATTGGAAATTTAGAGATTTAGTGCCAGTGGTTCATAAAAAAATACATTTTTTCTTAAAATATCTTGGTTTAAATTTATGACAAAACTTGATACCACCATTGGTCTTTCTTCTTTAAATAGATGAAAAAAATTGCCACCTGTGTAAACAGTACTTTGTTGAATAATAAGAATATTATTTGTTCTCTTGTTAAGTTTGAAATGTATTTTATTTTAATAAAACATCAAAGATTTCGTCAATGGATATTCACTGTGGAATGCACTTTTAAAGATAACATAATATCATTAGTTGCTTAGTCAGAGATAAGTTACTGCACTCCAGGGAAATTACTTTGTAGTTGGATATTAAATGTATGTTTGTTTAGTCGTCTTATCCCCTTTTCATCGTCGTTCGTCGTTTGACGTCCACTGCTAGACATAGGTCTCCTGAAATGACCGCTAAACACCATGATCTTGCACCTAGCGCCAGTGACTGCCAACGACTTTCTTTATGTCGTTGAACACCTATTGGGGGTCTGCCGACACTGCGCTTTCCGTTGTGTGGCCACCATTCCAGCACCTTTAGTCCCCAACGTCCACCGGCCCTATGAGCTATGTGCCCGCCCATTGCTACTTCCGTTTTGCAACATGTTGAGCTATATCGGTCACTTTTGTTCTTTTTGTTTGATTCACAATGAGAGAGGTGAAGTCTCAGGCATGCAGCATTCCTCACTATGTATCTTCTGTACCAGTAAGGGATCTATTTGGTATTTTGTGGTTTTATAGCTGGTTGATAAAGAACGAAACAGAAAATTCTTTTAAATGCATATTTGTTAGAAATGTGAATATACAGAGAACACACTAGCGAGCGCAGGCGACGGCGGTTTTTGTAGAGCAGAGGTTAATTTCACACTGTGAAAAGTCCTGACTGCGGCCTCCAGAGTCCTGACTGCATTGATGATAAGCGGGAGCGCGACGCGGCGACCAAATCCCGTTGTTCAGGCTGCTTGTTGTAAGACTCGTTTGGCGATCGCGCGTTGCTTTAAATAAACGTCGCGCCGCTACATTATTAACACTTATTATTATAGCCCTCGCCAGCCAGCATGATGGTTGCCAGCACTTTAATTACGGACGACAGAAGCACAGAGGAGCTCCAAAAGCGGTTCGGAGAGCTGCTAGATGAGAACGTGGTCCTCAAAGAGACGTTGAAACAGAACAACGACTCGATGAAGGAGCAATTCATGCTGATCGCGTCCTGCCAAGAAGACATGCTGAGGACGCATAGGCTGCACAAGGAGAAGTTTGATGAGACGAGGGAGCTAGTTGAAAGGGTAAGTCACATTGACTCCTTTTTTCTTTGGTATGGGCAGTGGAATTTCACTAGCACTGTACAAAGGCTACAAGTACTTACCGCCGACCGCCCAGCGGTTTAATAAAGTCGAGATAGTGGGGAGATAAAGTAAAGCGAAGAAAAGTCGTAGGTATAAGATAATGAAACTTTAATAAAAGCTTTTAATTATTGATGTATTTCCGATTACAGCTACGGCAAGAAAACAAACAGCTCAAACTGGACATAACCCGTCTTTCGGAAGGCGAGGTTCCCATCAACAGTGAGACGGGCGAGAACAAGTCGGGCGCCTCGTCCGGAGTGGAGTTCGTGACCTCGCCGGACGACGACACCATAGAGAAGCTCACCGCGCAGCTGGAGCTGGTGGAGAAGCAGAGGAGACAGGTAACTAGACATAACCCGTCTGTCAGAAGGCGAGGTTCCCATCAACAGTGAGAAGACGGGCGAGAACAAGTCGGGCGCCTCGTCCGGAGTGGAGTTCGTGACCTCGCCGGACGACGACACCATAGAGAAGCTCACCGCGCAGCTGGAGCTGGTGGAGAAGCAGAGGAGACAGGTAACTAGACATAACCCGTCTGTCAGAAGGCGAGGTTCCCATCAACAGTGAGACGGGCGAGAACAAGTCGGGCGCCTCGTCCGGAGTGGAGTTCGTGACCTCACCGGACGACGACACCATAGAGAAGCTCACCGCGCAGCTGGAGCTGGTGGAGAAGCAGAGGAGACAGGTAACTAGACATAACCCGTCTGTCAGAAGGCGAGGTTCCCATCAACAGTGAGACGGGCGAGAACAAGTCGGGCGCCTCGTCCGGAGTGGAGTTCGTGACCTCACCGGACGACGACACCATAGAGAAGCTCACCGCGCAGCTGGAGCTGGTGGAGAAGCAGAGGAGACAGGTAACTAGACATAACCCGTCTGTCAGAAGGCGAGGTTCCCATCAACAGTGAGACGGGCGAGAACAAGTCGGGCGCCTCGTCCGGAGTGGAGTTCGTGACCTCACCGGACGACGACACCATAGAGAAGCTCACCGCGCAGCTGGAGCTGGTGGAGAAGCAGAGGAGACAGGTAACTAGACATAACCCGTCTGTCAGAAGGCGAGGTTCCCATCAACAGTGAGACGGGCGAGAACAAGTCGGGCGCCTCGTCCGGAGTGGAGTTCGTGACCTCGCCGGACGACGACACCATAGAGAAGCTCACCGCGCAGCTGGAGCTGGTGGAGAAGCAGAGGAGACAGGTAACTAGACATAACCCGTCTGTCAGAAGGCGAGGTTCCCATCAACAGTGAGACGGCCGAGAACAAGTCGGGCGCCTCGTCCGGAGTGGAGTTCGTAACCTCGCCGGACGACGACACCATAGAGAAGCTCACCGCGCAGCTGGAGCTGGTGGAGAAGCAGAGGAGACAGGTAACTAGACATAACCCGTCTGTCAGAAGGCGAGGTTCCCATCAACAGTGAGACGGGCGAGAACAAGTCGGGCGCCTCGTCCGGAGTGGAGTTCGTGACCTCGCCGGACGATGACACCATAGAGAAGCTCACCGCGCAGGTGGAGCTGGTGGAGAAGCAGAGGAGACAGGTAAGTGTGCCCACCACCGATAAGAAACCTGAGGATATGGGCATCCGAACGATTTACATAAACCTATAAAATGGCGACATTTTTTGCGCCGTCCAAGGGTATCCTATACCTCTAAACGAGCAATTCTTGTATATATATTTCTATATAATCTGAATCTCGGTAACGGCTCTAACGATTTTCATGAAATTTAGTATACAAGGGGTTTTGGGGGCGATAAATTGATCTAGCTAGGATTCATTTTTAGAAAATGTCGTATTTACCAAAAAAAAAAAATTTAATCTATACTTAACATCTATTGGTGATAAAGTAAAACTATTACAGTAAACTCTTGCTGCCATCTATTGGTGAGTAGCTGTAATACTACCGAGCAAAGCTCGGTCACCCAGATGTTGTCTATTCACATGCATCACAATTATGATGCTGAGATGCTTGCACGATGATCGTGGCGAATACCGTCGACAACAGACGATTATATGCAATTGACGATCATCGCCGACAGTCCAGAGGAGCCATTATGTTGATGATGTATTTTCACAGGTGATAGTTGAGAACGAGAAGCTGTCGTGGCAGAAGGAATCACTGGAGCACATCGTCGACGCAACCTCGAAAGAGCGGGACGATGCTAAGGAGAAACTGAAAAACGCTGAGGTATTTTATATTGTACACAGTCATAAAATACATAATACTAGTACCTAACGGTACAGAAGGTTTACTCCGGAAGATGATTTAAAGAAATAACGACCCTAGCACTGACACAAAAAAGTGCAATTCAGTTCGCAATAGCGCCTGGCTCCGCCTCCGCTATGCTCCTAAAGTCGTGGTCTCGTTCTATCGCATAACTTTATCTCTTTTGACGTACGAGAACTAACGTGTGCAACCTAGCCGGCGCGCGGCGGCCGTCTGAAATTAGTAAGTCGACACGGCTACCTGTAGATTTGTTGTCACGTGATAAGTGAACATGGCCTGACTGTAGGTATAAAGACTACAAGTACACAACGCCAATCACTCAGCGGCTTTCGTCACGACCCCTGTAGTGAGCCGGAAAGAGATAGAGGGGAGATAAAAGAGCGCGACAGAAAGAGAGCAACAACGTTGAGATTTATAACGACGTAAGTATAGGGCGCTGTTGCGAACTGAATTGCACTTTACTGTTGTTAGCGCTAAAGTCGCTATTTATTTAAATAATTTTGCATGCGATTCGAACCTCTGACTTTGTTAGGTCTAAACCATGATGACTAAATAGACTGTTGATGACATTTAATTTCAGCTGCTGCTATCAAACAAGGAGAACGATCACGCGCAAGAGTTACACAAGCTGAACTTCATTATAAACGATTTGCAAGCTAAACTGAAATCTTCAAGCTCCGTAAGTATTTACTTAGTTTTTTTATTTCTGTACCCAAACGGTAAAAATATAACCCTATTACTAAGACTTCGCCGTATGTCCGTCACCAGGCTTGTATCTCTTGAACCATGGTAGTTAAAAACTAGAAACTTTGACAAATTATTTACTATTGCCGCTATAACAAATACTAAAAAATAAAATATAAGGAGGCTCCCATACAACAGACGTGATTTTTTTGCTTGTTTTTGCTCGATATTGATAATGGCAACAGGTAGACGCACAGGTTAAATTATTCACAGAATATTTAGTTATATTTTCACTTGAAAAATAAAATAAAAAAATATTTAAGGGGGGCTCCCATACATCAAACGTGATATTTCGCTCATTTTTGAATATGGCGAGAGGAGGTGTTTTGGCTGGGAACACAGCCAAGTAGAATCTGGGTGCCTTCAAGAAAAGACTGAATAGGCAAGCGTACTCCATCCTAGATCTCATCATTTCTGTCCATCAGACATGATTGTAGTCAAGCGCAAGCCTATCAAAAAAAAAAAAAAAATAGTGTGCGAGCCCGACTCGCATTTGATCAATTATTTTATAACCGCAAAGTATAAAATCCCCATAGAGTGCAAATGCTAGTATTTTTGTTGATTTGTAGTCTGTGTCACCCGAGGAGCTAGCTAAACGGGACGCTTACATACAACAGTTGGAGACAAAACTGTCAGCGCACCAGAACGAGCTCAAGAAGGCGCAAATTAAAATACTTGACTTGGAAAACATTAAGGTGAGCTTAAGATGAAGTTCTTACTAAGAGTGTAGTTCACCTGGGATGTGCTACGGTGCTATGCTATGGTTTGAACAGAGCCATACTCTAAGAGACATATATTAAGTTGCATGCAAGAAATTCACAAATTTAAGTGGTACTTAAACTAATTTAATCGAAATCAATGTCAAAAAATGTATGAAAGGACAATGATCAATGGATGTATGGAATCATGTATCAAGCTGAATCAAAACCAAACTTTATTTTTTATAAACTAAGGTTTTATCACTTTTTTATTTAACATCCGGATTCTAAAGTTATAGGCAAACAAACAAGTTGTACTTCTCAGAAATTGTAAAATCCGTAGATCACGTCATACACTCAATTCAATGATTCAGCCAATCAGCTCACAATGCTAACTCTATATCTTAATAATGGTCTTTAATTATTGGCTGTGAGCGCTGGCGACTGTGTTGTGACGTCACGACCGTTCTGCTGTTTTGAACATTTGAATTTTTTTGGAATATTTTTCACTTTTAGGGGGAAGGGGTAGTAATAATAATAATTAATATATTATTATTATTACCCCTTCCAAGTTACTTTAACATCTATGGCTACATCATAACTTACTACCAGATAAGAACGTAGTCAAGTACGAACTTGTAAAAGTGTAATTTTTTTATACCAGAATAAAATGATTAAATTACCAGAGACAGTGTTGTCCTCGCTGGTCACACTATAGTTGTATCTGTGTCTACTGTCTAGGTCAAAAAGAAAATAAACGAATGGCCAGAGTATAGCTGTTATTGCTCAGAATTCAACCGCGCTCTTGATTTTCCCTTGTCTGCAGTTGGAGTACACACAGCACAAGTCGGGCGCGGCGGAGACTGCGAAGATGTACAAGGAACAGCTGCAAGAGCTGAACAACAGGATAAAACAAATACAGACTGTTGTAAGTATTAATTACTGTATCCGGAAATTTTTGTATACTGATCATAGAATTGAAATAATTAGGAAATTATTTTAAAGATTATTTTTAATACATTTGTTAACAAAGTTGACATTTCCATGTATGTTTAGCGTGCGCAAAGTTATTCTTTTCCGCACTAGTGCTTTTGTGTTTTCCTCCTACGCGGCACCGGAGCGGGCGTACCAGGAGCGCATGAACACGAACACGGCATGCAAACACGGAGCAGGCAAACACATAAAACCAATATATTTTTTTCGCAAATGTATTAAAAAACGTCGTTCAATGCACGTGCGGAATTGTTAATTTTACTCGTCCTTATAGTTGACCCTCGCCTTCGGCTTGGGTCAGCAAACCGGGACTCGTAAAGAAATGACAAACTTTCCGCACTTATATTGAAATGTACTATTTTATTACATTTGCTCAAAAAGTAGACATTTCCAGGTGTTCCAGCCGGTGCATGTCTCAGTGAGCGCGGAGGGCGACGCGTCGTCGGAGTACGCCGCGCAGGCGGCCAGCGTGAAGCTGTACGACAGGACGCTCAAACACCTCGCGCAGCTGCTCAACAACTCGACCAACGGGTGAGCGAGAGAGACAGCAGCTCCTCCAGGTGTTCCAGCCGGTGCATGTCTCAGTGAGCGCGGAGGGCGACGCGTCGTCGGAGTACGCCGCGCAGGCGGCCAGCGTGAAGCTGTACGACAGGACGCTCAAACACCTCGCGCAGCTGCTCAACAACTCGACCAACGGGTGAGCGAGAGAGACAGCAGCTCCTCCAGGTGTTCCAGCCGGTGCATGTGTCAGTGAGCGCGGAGGGCGACGCGTCGTCGGAGTACGCCGCGCAGGCGGCCAGCGTGAAGCTGTACGACAGGACGCTCAAACACCTCGCGCAGCTGCTCAACAACTCGACCAACGGGTGAGCGAGAGAGACAGCAGCTCCTCCAGGTGTTCCAGCCGGTGCATGTCTCAGTGAGCGCGGAGGGCGACGCGTCGTCGGAGTACGCCGCGCAGGCGGCCAGCGTGAAGCTGTACGACAGGACGCTCAAACACCTCGCGCAGCTGCTCAACAACTCGACCAACGGGTGAGCGAGAGAGACAGCAGCTCCTCCAGGTGTTCCAGCCGGTGCATGTCTCAGTGAGCGCGGAGGGCGACGCGTCGTCGGAGTACGCCGCGCAGGCGGCCAGCGTGAAGCTGTACGACAGGACGCTCAAACACCTCGCGCAGCTGCTCAACAACTCGACCAACGGGTGAGCGAGAGAGACAGCAGCTCCTCCAGGTGTTCCAGCCGGTGCATGTGTCAGTGAGCGCGGAGGGCGACGCGTCGTCGGAGTACGCCGCGCAGGCGGCCAGCGTGAAGCTGTACGACAGGACGCTCAAACACCTCGCGCAGCTGCTCAACAACTCGACCAACGGGTGAGCGAGAGAGACAGCAGCTCCTCCAGGTGTTCCAGCCGGTGCATGTCTCAGTGAGCGCGGAGGGCGACGCGTCGTCGGAGTACGCCGCGCAGGCGGCCAGCGTGAAGCTGTACGACAGGACGCTCAAACACCTCGCGCAGCTGCTCAACAACTCGACCAACGGGTGAGCGAGAGAGACAGCAGCTCCTCCAGGTGTTCCAGCCGGTGCATGTCTCAGTGAGCGCGGAGGGCGACGCGTCGTCGGAGTACGCCGCGCAGGCGGCCAGCGTGAAGCTGCACGACAGGACGCTCAAACACCTCGCGCAGCTGCTCAACAACTCGACCAACGGGTGAGCGAGAGAGACAGCAGCTCCTCCAGGTGTTCCAGCCGGTGCATGTCTCAGTGAGCGCGGAGGGCGACGCGTCGTCGGAGTACGCCGCGCAGTGTTCAGCGGAGTAGTCTTGATTATGACCTTAATAAAGACAGAATCTTTAATTTTTTTTCTTCTCAGGTTATCGGACAGTCTAGTCCACACGCTGGGTGTCATAGCAAGTCTGTACGACTTCAAGCTGGAGCGCGGCTCGGTGGAGCGCGTCAGGGCGGGGCTGCTCGAGGCGAAGCAGATGATCGAGCGGCAGCACGGCGAGGCACTGACCAACATGTGAGTCGCTGTCTTGACCAATGGACGTCCGGTACTAGATACCTGTTCATTTTTTATAGTGCCATTACTCACAAGCCATTTTTTAGGGTGCCGTACCCACAGGATAAATGAAAATGAAAATGAAAATGAAAATATTTATTTTTCACATAGGCCTAAATAACAGGCTCTTATGAAAAGTCAAAACTCTACCGCCAGGTTCGGAAAGCAGGTTTGCACCGAGAAGAACTGGCAAGAAACTCGGCACTTGCTCTTTTCAAAAATGTCATTGTTATAATACAAGATTTCTTATAGATTATGAAAAATTATAACATATTTTTAAGATATCTCGTGAGGAGATGGAAGCATATTTCTATCATTCCAAGAATCATTGTCGTTAAGAAATTCTTCAATGGTATAGTAACCATGATTAATTAAATGTTTCTTGACAGTGTCTTTAAACCTGTGCAAAGCTAAGTCCAAAACAGACTTCGGGATCATATTGTAGAAGCGTACACTCAATAAAAAACGGGACCCTAATACTGAGACTTCGCTGTTCGTCCGTCACCAAGCTGTATCTCTTGAACTGACGCCCTGTTCCGTCCCGCGGAAACCTTATAGTGCACTTACTATGTAGGCACTCGCCTCCGGCTCCGACTCAGGGACACTAACCACAGACCTATGGATAAACAATATGGATAGGCCACGTCTTAATGTATTAGCGTGACTATTTTTAATCTTTCAAGTGGCGTATAAGATAGCGTCACCTAGGGTAGGTAGTAACTCAATAGGTACACGAACATTTGACAAGAAATCTTGGCGCTCATCACGTGCCGCATGTCACGCAAGGTTAGGCTAGGTTATATATAGCTAGGCATTTTCATAGTTTTGTTGTGGAACTAACCGACTAGTTATAGTCTGTTAAATAAGTCAGTTTACTTGGGTAATTTTGAAGGAAATTTAAAATCGCAATCGGGCAGCACTATACTTCGTGTTTCTGTAGAACGTCAAACCTTGCTTGATACTTGATTATGACTTAATTTCTGTTTTTGTCACTACATATTAATAATATTATGAATAGTATGTTTAAAGTTTATATTATTATTAAACAAAACTAACATTATGAGGTTTTATGAAACAACGAAATGAGTGAAACTTTGCGAGTTACGGGCGCCATAAATCTAATTTGGAGTTTAAAGAAAAGGAAAATTTGCAAAAAAAAATATAAAGAGGGAAAAGTACGAAATTCTAATTTTTGTGTGTATTTTGTAAGAAAAATTAGCAAGTACATTTTTTTTGCAAAGTATCAAAATTATTCGATCCATCGACAATTATTTTACAGTGTTGCTCTATACCAGTTTTCAACTACCTTTTAATTTATCCAAGTAAACTGACTTACTCAGACTATCGGAGAGTTCACATTGATTCATATTGATTCGCTTTTTTGACTCAACATTTCACAGTTTATACATTGTATTGCAGAAGCCATGTGCGCGGATCGCTGTCGATATTTGAAGGCATCTTCAAAGACTACACGGAACTGCTAAAGAAATCCTTGACGAAACAAGAGCCTGTGAGTATTAAATAATTATTTTTTGCTCGTTCTTCTTGGTGCGAAAAGTCTTTCTGAATGCGGCGATATTATTCTAAGTGTAAGAATAAGCATTTTGATTCTGATTACAATATTATGTGTACAGATGCAGAAACCTCAGTCGCAAAGCGTGGAGCAGCTAACTGCAGCGCTGGTGGCGCGCGGACAGGAACTACACGCCCTCGAGGCTGAGCTGGCGGCGCTGAAGAACTGCAAGGACGACTGCGAACTGCTCAAGGCGCAAGTCGACTTGTACAAGTGAGTCTTCCCTTGTCTGACCACACAGAGCGCGGAGCAGCTGACGGCAGCGCTGGTGGCGCGCGGACAGGAACTACACGCCCTCGAGGCCGAGCTGGCGGCGCTGAAGAACTGCAAGGACGACTGCGAACTGCTCAAGGCGCAAGTCGACTTGTACAAGTGAGTCTTCCCTTGTCTGACCACACAGAGCGCGGAGCAGCTGACGGCAGCGCTGGTGGCGCGCGGACAGGAACTACACGCCCTCGAGGCCGAGCTGGCGGCGCTGAAGAACTGCAAGGACGACTGCGAACTGCTCAAGGCGCAGGTCGACTTGTACAAGTGAGTCCTCCCTTGTCTGAGCACACAGAGCGCGGAGCAGCTGACGGCAGCGCTGGTGGCGCGCGGACAGGAACTACACGCCCTCGAGGCCGAGCTGGCGGCGCTGAAGAACTGCAAGGACGACTGCGAACTGCTCAAGGCGCAGGTCGACTTGTACAAGTGAGTCCTCCCTTGTCTGACCACACAGAGCGCGGAGCAGCTGACGGCAGCGCTGGTGGCGCGCGGACAGGAACTACACGCCCTCGAGGCCGAGCTGGCGGCGCTGAAGAACTGCAAGGACGACTGCGAACTGCTCAAGGCGCAGGTCGACTTGTACAAGTGAGTCCTCCCTTGTCTGACCACACAGAGCGCGGGGCAGCTGACGGCAGCGCTGGTGGCGCGCGGACAGGAACTACACGCCCTCGAGGCCGAGCTGGCGGCGCTGAAGAACTGCAAGGACGACTGCGAACTGCTCAAGGCGCAGGTCGACTTGTACAAGTGAGTCCTCCCTTGTCTGACCACACAGAGCGCGGGGCAGCTGACGGCAGCGCTGGTGGCGCGCGGACAGGAACTACACGCCCTCGAGGCCGAGCTGGCGGCGCTGAAGAACTGCAAGGACGACTGCGAACTGCTCAAGGCGCAGGTCGACTTGTACAAGTGAGTCCTCCCTTGTCTGACCACACAGAGCGCGGGGCAGCTGACGGCAGCGCTGGTGGCGCGCGGACAGGAACTACACGCCCTCGAGGCCGAGCTGGCGGCGCTGAAGAACTGCAAGGACGACTGCGAACTGCTCAAGGCGCAGGTCGACTTGTACAAATGAGTCATCCCTTATGATTATCTGCCCGAGCGCGGAGCAACTAACATGTGTAAAAATAAACATCGTAGGAAAGATTAAAACGGCCTTATTCACGCAAAAAGTTAGGTATGCCCGATTAGTTTCGCATTCATTCAGAGTCCTTCAAGGAGCATGTTCGTGCGACGATGCCTAGGCACGGAACACTAAATAGTACAAGTACAGAAGGCTTACTCCGCACGATGATTTAAAGAAATAGCGACTCTAGCGCTGACACAAAAAGTGCAATTCAGTTCGCAATAGCGCCTGGCCCCTCCCCTCAAAATCGACACGCAACAAACGCAATGTTATGGTCTCTTTCTATCGCCTAACTTTATCTCTTACGACGTACTCGTACTAGGGCTGCCGTAGTCAGACGGCGCGTAAAATAGACCGTACAGAACTAGCGCGTGCAACGCGGCCCGCGAGCGGCAAACATCTGAAATATTGAGGTCCGGACCCCTACTTGTATCCGGGACGGTCACGTGATAAGTGGCCTGCCGCATGTCAGCAAGGCTAGGCTAGAATTAATGATTGGGGCACCTCCATAGTTTTGTTATTTCTGTGGGCAGACTTAATTTTTCGCGTGAGTTAAGCCGTTTTCAGCTTTTCTATGATGGGTTCTATTCACGATAGTATAAATTCTAAAGAATGAAACATTTGTATTTTGATTCAAGGAGTGACTTCGAAGCGGAGCGCTCGTCCCGCGAGAAGATGGCGAGTGAAAAAGAGAACATCCTCACCGACTTGCGCACCGCGCAGCGCCGGATACAGGAGCTCACCACGCAGGTAAGTTCCGCATTACCAGCAGGCTGAACCAAGTGACAAATAGTTTTAAATCACGACGTATAGAAATGAAACAAAATGTATGCGAACTAATTAAAAAAAAAAATTGGTTGTCTGTTAAGTCGGTTTACTGTCTTCTTTGTCGCTCGTTCCGCGCTCGCGAGGTAACGCCGGTAACGCCGCATGAGCGAGGTAACGCCAGATGAGTCATGTTTTTTCGTGCGTGCAACCGGCTCTATCGATTTATAAGACGTGGTCACGTCAAAAAAGTTCCTCTCACGAAAGTTGCTAAATGGCAGCCAAGATGCAATTTGCAGGCGTTAACGTTTATTGTCGATGTACAGATTATAAATAGGTCGTCACTTGCGGGTTGATGTGACATTGACATTATTTTGACATTAATTGTCGCTAACCATAGACTATATATTAGAATTATTGGTTTCTTTCTATACAAACTATAGAATGAGCGATAGTTAACGTTTCCGCATCTATCGACGCTAAGACATATGGCTACAGGCTACAGCTGCAGGGGTTTCACTGGCAATGTGCGACAAGTTTTACAAGAGAGATTTTTAAACGTCGAAAGAGATAGAGGGGCGATAAAGTGACGTGACAAAGCACAACATTTAAGTTAATAAAGTCGTAGATATATAAGTCGCTGTTTCGAACGGAATTGCACTTCATAGTATTGAATAGAAGCAGACGTTACTTTGCGGAAATCGATATTTAGCTAGAAAGATTATCACACAACTCTTCGACACTCGACGCACTTTTCGTTCAAACACAGCACAATCTAGCCCAAAGTAAGCCATAGCTTGTGTCGGCACTCCCAGAGTGCCACTTTTTGACGTGACAACGTCTTATAATTCGATAGAGCCGGTTGCACGCACGAAAAAACATGACTCATCCGGCGTTACCTCGCTCATGCGGCGTTACCGGCGTTACCTCGCGAGCGCTGAACGAGCGACAAAGAAGACGTTGTCACGTTCAACTATCGTCAGTAAACCGACTTTACAGACAACCAATTTTTTTTTAATTTAGTTTTGTTAAAAGCTGATATTTGAGTGTTTTTTACAGCTCGAAGAAATCCGCATCCTAAGTCCGGGTCTACACAGGAGCGTCACCACAAAGAAGGGGTCCTCCAACCCCGCGACCCCCGCGCGCAACCCCCGCACGACCCCCGCCGCCACCGCCGCCGCCACCACAACCACTGGCAACATGGTGATTATTTTTTATTTTATTTTATTTGGAAAATTTACAGCTAAATTTTACAGACTAGTCTTACATCTAATTATCTTATAGCTAATGACAAGTTTTCACAAGTGGGTAAAGGCAAAAGAGAAGGACTTTGAGCCACGTGTAGGTAGAAATTAGTAGGTTAGTAGAAGAATTTAGTGGAAGTGGTAGTAGTAAAAGTTAAGTTATCAAGAAGGGACTAAAGAAATAGATTCAAAAAATTTTTTTGCAATAAATTGGCGGACACTATTTGTACCGCTGTGAAATAAATCAATCCCAGGGTCCCTGTATAATGCATTAATAGCATTAGAAGCACGCAGGATGTAATTGTTGCTCCTAAAATTCGTTTTAGTTATTGGGACCTGTAGAATTTTTTTTCTTTCTGGGAACACGTGAGGAACCCCGTGAGGGTACAATTATATGCAGTATTATATTATTATATTTTATGCTAAGATATACATGTTGAATGGAAGCAGGCGTTATTTTGCGGAAATCCATAATTAGCGGGACAGATTAATTTGTTTTGCTATAATCCGCTACATCATCATGAGATGTTGACTTCACAATGCGAAATCGTAGAGAGCGACATTGTGAAGTCAACATCTCCTGAGGATGTCCCGGTGTCGGGACGAAACGTGCGTCGAAGAAAGTGTTGGAAAATTGTGTGTGGTGTTTCATGTGGGCGGTGTTCCTGCATATTGTACCATACATAATCTTTTCAAGTAGCGGATTATAGCAAAACAAATTAATCTGTCCTGAAATATATGTGTCGCGGCCAGTTTTGAAAATTGATCATTTCATGGCATTGCTGACTCCGTCAGTGAACTTCAGGTCCTATTCCATATTTTTTTATTGTATTATTGTAAACTGGGTTAGAAATAATGACATACATTGAAAATAAAATTCTTATCCGACTAGGAATTCAAAAGATACAATTATATATTATGTACAAATTTTCGTTTTGTGACAAAGGGACAGGCTCCAAAAATTCTGATGCTTGTAACCTTGTATTTCCTTGTTGGATTAAAATTTTGTTTTCAATGCATCATCTCATCGTTTCTAGTGTATACCGAATTTGCTGATTGATACCTTATAATAAATGAAAAGGTGCGTAAAAAGAAGAAAATAGAAACGAAACCCGCGGAAGAACCGCAGTCGCAGCCGCAACTGCAACCGCACGAGAAGACGCCGCCGCCGCTGCGGTTCGACTGTCCGGTGTGCGACCAGCCTTTCAAGAGCCTCCTGCTGTTGCAGCAGCACGTTGACTCGTGCCTGCTTTAGCTTAAGTTTTCACACTAGGAATATTTTTGACTGACTGACAGATAGATATCTGTCAATGCACAGCCAGCGTTCCAAGCGGAAACATTGTGAACTAAGCTTTCGGCGGTTGTCCGCTTGGGGCGCTGGCTGTAGATGTATGTAGAAGTCCGTTCCATATTCAAAGCCTGTCGAACCAGGCCAGTCTCACTTATCACGTGACCGTCCCGGCTACAAGTACGGGTCTGGACCTCAATATTTCAGATGGTTGCCGCTCGCGGGCCGAGTTGCACGCGCTAGTTCTGTACGGTCCATTTTACGCGCCGTCTGACTACGGCAGCCCTAGTTCGTCGTAAGAGATAAAGTTAGGCGATAGAAAGAGACCACAACATTGCGTTTGTTGCGTGTCGATTTTGAGGGCGCGGCCAGGCGCTATTGCGAACTGAATTGCACTTTTTGTGTCAGCGCTAGAGTCGCTATTTCTTTAAATAATCGTGCGGAGAGACCACAACATTGCGTTTGTTGCGTGTCGATTTTGAGGGCGCGGCCAGGCGCTATTGCGAACTGAATTGCACTTTTTGTGTCAGCGCTAGAGTCGCTATTTCTTTAAATAATCGTGCGGAGTGGGCCTTCTGTACCTATTTAGTGTTCCGTGGTCGAACTAAAAGTTGAACAAGAACCTGTACTAACCTGGAAAATAAAACATCTGCCCTAGAGGCGTCACATTTGCAAAGCATTAGTTTTGAAAAAGTAAACGTAAAGAAAATATTAGTTCCATTTTTACTGCAACGATTTTTTTACTTTCTTGCCCAGGCAATAAAATAATATAAGTAAATGAATTTAATTTAGTTTAGGTTAGATAATAAGCTTACTGCCATACATTATTTTTTCACTACAAACAACTTTAGCTCGACAGACCAAATTTTTTCGATCAGTCATAAGTTCTTGAGATTTTCACAAACTTTATGCTTAATTAAAGTGAGTTATATCATATAGTACAGACACAATTATTATAAAGATACTATGTTTAGTTGCATAATGTTTATACTCGTGTTGCATTTCCTCGAATTTAAAATATGTACTTATTTTCAATTTACGATTTATTCCTTCAGCAGGCTCAAATACGCGCATTTAATACCAAGAAAACTTTTACAATAAGTATCTTGTATTTGTGTACAAATTCATATAAACATAATATAGTGTATTTTTAGTTTTATTTGTTAACAATGATAGTCTTCATCTGCAAAAGTCAGAGCTACTTCTTTGTTTTTAATAATTGAAGTGGCATTTTTAGTTTTATTTTATGAAAATTTAAGTATTTATTAAGTTATACGTTATATAATAAGAAGGTTGTGTTAATAGTAAAGAAAATATTGTTCGTTTTCGTTGTTTATGTCATACCTTTGCAGATTAGGTATACAATCTTAGTTCAAGGAATTAAGTACGTAAATGCTTACGGTAAGACATTTTGGTTCGAATTGTTTTGTTGTCAAGATGTTGTCTTTAATAGTTTTATTAATAGCGTGAATATTAAATTTAATTAACTAACTGTGAGCATGTTTGACTACAGATCCATGACTTTTAAATCAGACAAAAATAGCTATTGGATATGATTTTTCAGTCCAGGCCAGGATATATCTAAGACGGAGACATATTTGGCTTATTGAAATTGATAAAATAACACTCAAATTGTCTCCTTTTCCTTGCCAAATAAACTTGAACGTTGTGAGCATGTAAATTACGTGCACTTTCTTATATGTGTTTAGCTTTAGACGTTTGAATTTTTATTTTACCAATATGATGTTAAAAATCTTGTCGATTTTACTTACATTTAACTTAACAACGCTCTTATTTTTAACAGATTAACTTTGTTATTTTTTGTTGTTTTTTCTTTAATTTAATCACTCATTTTTTGTGCAATAAAGAAGTAACTAAGTGCGTTGCACGCGGGCGAATAAAATGGGAAAACCTGTTGTGTTCTCTGTAGCACTTATGGACTTTACGACAGGTCTGCACTCTCGTCCTTTTTACCCATTTCATAACACCGCAAAATTACAAAAATGTATGGGAATAATTTCTAAATAGGAAAGGATCCCTTTCGCAAAGCTCATCGCAGAGGGCGCCAGCGGCGTGATGGCTATAATCATTTGGTTTACATGTGGTTTTCTGCTATTTGTTGCACTAAAAACTATCGGCCATCGTTATTAATTATAATGTAAAGCAATACCATACCGAAAGGTTATAAAAGTTAAAATGTTTGCTACTGACAATTTTCAACGCTATGGTACGGCCATGGCGACGATGCACTATTTGGCGACAGTAGAAATTCCCATTGATCGCGTGATAAAAATTGGTCAAGTGCGAGTCGGGCTCGCGCACTGAGGGTTCCGTACTATCAAGACTCATTCTCAATAGTACGTATAAAGTAAACTAAACACCCCTGCCCATATAATTTAAAAACCGGACAAGTGCGAGTCGGACGTGCAACGCCATCTGTCGTCATCAAAGTTAAACAAAATATTAGACTTGTTGAATATCAATTCAACACGTGTTAAAAAAAACTACTCACTAGATCTCGTTCAAACCAATTTTCGGTGGAAGTTTGCATGGTAATGTACATCATATATTTTTTTTAGTTTTATCATACTCTTATTTTAGAAGTTACAGGGGGGGGGACACATTTTACCACTTTGGAAGTGTCTCTCGCGCAAGCTATTCATTTTAGAAAAAAATGATATTAGAAACCTTAGTATCATTTTTGAAGACCTATCCATAGGTACCCCACACATATGGGTTTGATGAAAAAAAATTTTTGAGTTTCAGTTCTAAGTATGGGGCACCCCCAAAATTTATTACTTTTTTTTAAATTTTGTGTGAAAACCTTAATGCGGTTCACAGAATACATCTACTTACCAAGTTTCAACAGTATAGCTCTTATAGTTTCGGAAAAAAGTGGCTGTGACATACGGACGGACAGACGGACAGACAGACATGACGAATTTATAAGGGTTCCGTTTTTTGCCATTCGGCTACAGAACCCTAAAAAGGGTGTGACTTCTGTTCGAACAACTGTCGTTCTCATACATATTTTTAATTTTGGCCCATACCATTCATCCATTCTAATATAAATATGTCATATGGCTCAGGTCCTAGTATAGCATGTTAGTGTAAAGTGCCCTCACGCGTGTTTTCTGGTTACAGGTGTACAAGTGTCCAAAGTGCATGCGGTTCTCCAGTGACCAGTACAAGGTCATGGAAGACCACTTCGACTTCTGTTTGGATGACTTTTGATCACTTCGGTGAGTGTCCCAACTCCTATAGTAGTGTTATTATCTCGCTGCAGACTCGGTCATAAAACATTCGAGTGTTTCGCTTTTGTTGTTCTGCAGTAATGTAAACAACTCAACAAAGAACAACAAAAGCGAAACACTCGAATGATTTATGACCGAGTCTGCAGCGAGATAATAACACTAGGTACTATAACTCACTTCTTCCTTAAGTAATTGTAGGAGAGCCAGATCTACTACAGATCTACCACAGATATTTATACCCGCTTGCAAGATGGTGTGGTCAAAAAATTAGTAAGCAAGTGTACTTTGGGAAATTCATAATATCATGGGAAATTCTTAATATCATATAATATACTGTCGGTTAGAATATGTGGCTGGTTAACGGAAAGGCGATTTTTTTTTAATTCACATAAATATAAAAATAGCCTGGGTTATGATTTTAATAAGCAATAAGCTAATTATTGGAGTATTTAGCTACTAATAAAATTTTGTAAAAAATATGTTACATCTAGTTAACAGATCGGTGAACGAAAGGTTCTACGATCACTAATAAGAGAATCTTTAATTTTTTAATATCAGTACTTTTATTATTTGCAGGTTAATACAACGCCATCTAGTGGCCCTGAAATTATAGAAAAAACCTACAAGTCTAAGAAGTAAGAACGTCCATAAACAAGACGACATCGAAATACTAAACTACGGAAGCCGCCGTTGCTTACAAACTGCTACTGATTCTGTTTTAGTTGCTCTAAATTTAGCGCGTCTAAAAATCTACTATCTCTTTTTCATCAATATGGTTGGAAAGGGATGAAACTATTACTAAGGACAAGCTATCCTTTTCCAACCGTACCGGTCCAGTCGATTTTTATATGCACTAAATTTGGAGACTCTAAATCAGAATCACTACAATTGTCTTTCAAAAATGATACCAACGTCAAATGTAAGTTTCGAAGCACCAAAAGTTACTCGACCAGTAAAATTAGCGGAATGGAGTTTTTTGATGTGGTAGATATTTCAATTTACGACGATGCGCCCCACTTTGTCAAAATCGCTTATGTTTCGTTCGATTCGTATGGAGTTTCACAGAGTGGGGCGCGTTGTCGTGGATTGAAATATTTATACCAAGTGAGATATATTATTCCATGTTTTAGTATCTCGATAGAATACAACGCTTATCATTCAGTTACCATTTTACCATTGCGGGCATTTTATAATATTACATAAAATATTATCAGTGTTGGCTATAACTTGTTAAATTTTTGTGATAGTACCAATTTGAAACTGACATACAGTGAGTTTATAAAACTCGGAACCAATGACGGCTCTTAGGTAGGTACTGCAATGATACCTACTATAAAAAAAATTGGTTGCCTGTAAAGTCGGTTTACTGACGATAGTTGAACGTGACAACTCTCGCTTGCACTTCAAGCCTTACATGGAACGCCTCAGAGCGAGGTAACGCCGGATGAATCATGTTTTTTTGTGCGTGCAGCCGGCTCTATCGATTTATAAGACGTTGTCACGTCAAAAAATTGGTTGTCTGTAAAGTCGGTTTACTGACGATAGTTGAACGTGACAACGTCACGATTGTGCTTCTTTGTCGCTCGTTCCGCGCTCTCGCTTGCACTTCAAGCCTTACATGGAACGCCTCAGCGGACTCATGCGGCGTTACCTCGAGCGAGGTAACGCCGTATGAGTCATGTTTTTGACGTGACAACGTCTTATAATTCGATAGAGCCGGTTGCACGCACGAAAAAACATGACTCATCCGGCGTTACCGGCGTTACCTCGCTCATGCGGCGTTACCGGCGTTACCTCGCGAGCGCGGAACGAGCGACAAAGAAGACGTTGTCACGTTCAACTATGGTCAGTAAGCCGACTTTACAGACAACCAATTTTTTAACGTGACAACGTCTTATAAATCGATAGAGCCGGTTGCACGTACGAAAAAACATGACTCATACGGCGTTACCTCGCTCATGCGGCGTTACCGGCGTTACCTCGCGAGCGCGGAACGAGCGACAAAGAAGACGTAGTCACGTTCAACTATCGTCAGTAAACCGACTTTACAGGCAACCAATTTCTTCGTGCGTACAGCCGGCTCTATCGAATTATAAGACGTTGTCACGTCAAAAGTCATTAAACAAATCAAAAGTCGTTAAACGCCCATAATACGAACTTCTTTCTTAAAAGTTGTTACGTTATCTAAATCTGGCAACACCTTTATAAACTAAAGTGTCTGTCTGTAGATCAATGGCCAAATATTCAATATGGCGCCCCCATATTATAAGCCCATAATAAGTCCAGCCCCTATAATAAGTGTGAATAGTTACAAAGGTCAAAGTTTTAGGTTTTCTCACGTTTCAAAACCAAAATCCTCTTGGCCATTGGCGCCAAGGAATATGTTTTTCCAATCTGGAATGTAATTTTATAATATGTACAAAAATGTTACTGTCTTTTTAATTTTCATTTTTTTTTAATAAAAAAAAATAATAATTGCAGGAATTAATGGTGACACAGTAATCTATAAAAATAAAGTTCGGATTTCATTCAGCTTAGTACCGGATTCCAAACATCCGTCTTCCATGGTCAATGTTTTTGTTATAGTAGTGATATTATCTCGCTGCAGACTCGGCCGTAAATCATTTAAGTGTTTCGCTTTTGTTGTTCACTAAAATACAAAAGCAGCAGTGCAACTCTGCAGTGAAATACAAAAGCGAAACACTCGGATGATTTATGACCGAGTCTGCAGCGAGATAATAACACTACTATAGTATACTAAGAGCCATCGATTTTATTTATGCCCTGAATAATATGATTATTGATTACAAGAATAAAATCATCCCAAAGCCTCGGATAGAGTTTTATGAACGCACTGTATGCATACATAGTGACACCCGTTAAGTAGGAGATTGTATGAAAAGAGATTTAGTTATTTTTTGTATAATTAAAACTATTTAACATATAAGTGAGTATATCCAATACATTTTATTATAAATGATTTGATCGTAGTGCCATTTCAAAGTGTTCTATAAAAAAGGACAATGTCCAAGTTCCAAAGAAAAACCTTAAGGGTTGATGCAATTGAGGCGTGGAATTTTATTATTAACAAATGGGCTAAGTTCCAAAAAACCAAAAAAGATTGAATTTCCGTTCTCCATTGAATGGCATTTTATGACTAAGGTGCAAACGCTCAAATATTTTAATTTTGGTGATTTTTCAAAAAGGGCGTTTTATGCAATATGTATGTATGTCATTTGGGTTATTTCATTTAAACCAAACTGTTTAATTTGATTTCTCACAAATTTTATGCTAATTCCATGCTTCAATTAATTTATACAAATAAACCTGTTGGGCTAAAATTTCTCCGTCATGATTTAAAGGTGTAAGTAGTAACCATAACCAGCACTTGCCAACGTGGTGGTCTGTAGCAAAAGCCCAAAAGCCATGAGTTGAAGAGGGTAAGTGTAACTCTTAAAATTTTAAGTGGCATTGTGTAATAGTGAATAGGCCAAGATTTACGGATTCCTATCCTACGAAATCCAGAATTACATATCGTGCATTATTTGGCAATAAAAGGTACTTGTAACTTGTTGATGTTATTTCGAAGCGACAAAACATGAAGTTAGAGCTACTTTTATATACTTTTAACTAATAAATGCAAAAAATCTATGAGTTTTCTGAACGAGCGAATCTTTACGTGTATTATTAAGTTTTTAATAACCTTGTGAGACAAATGATTTATAGGACAATTTGGTTTATGTTTTGTAAGAAAAAGCTAGTGTGACATTTTGTTCATGACCTTTCTTTATAAATTATTTTATACTACAATGGGTGATCCTTGGACATTCTCCTTTTATTTTTAAAGACAAAAAGATAAAGGTTTATATTGTATATAATCATAAATATTATATTGTATATATAATTTAGAATAATAATTGCTGTATTTAGTGTAGTTTCATGATGAGTGCTAATCCATACATATTTTACGCTCTTCGTACTAATTTTGCATTTGAATTTATTTTGTTTGATTTATGTACGATTGCAAGAGACTGCTTGTTCCTAACTATAATAATTTCATGATAAATTGTTAATTATATCATTATCGTTTTTAGACTTACAATGTTATATGTTTTAGCATTCCTACTGCATAACTTTTTTCAAATAAAGTGGCCGAATTAACGTTTTCTACCAGTAGCATATACCAATAAAGTCAATAAAGTCTACTGCCTCATAAGTCTAAATATATCAAGTTAATGCAAAAATCTTATTAGCAGTAGACATTTTAATGTTTATTATTTTTCGTTCAATATTTGGTCACTTGAAATTGTACAACCGTTGCCGTAGCCATATGACAATATATTATTTAAATCGAAGTATTCAAATGAAATCAATGATATTAAAAAGGTATGAGATCTACATATAGGATTTCTAAATTGATCACGTGACTTCTGCGCAGTCAACCTTCATTCTCATACAAATTTTTTTAATTTCGATTCATTTGGCCGAATTTATTCAAAATAATATTTCGTATGGCTGCGGTTACTGTAGGTTCATTGTGCTGTGATATCGGTTCCTGTAGGTTCATTGTGCTGTGATATCGGTTCCTATCCGAGCTAACTAAATCTCTAAATTGACAAGTCTAAAATAGTGCTATCCTTCTTTAAATCTACTCGTAGTTACGAGATTTTTAACCGACTTCAAAAAAAAGGAGGAGGTTCTCAATTCGACGAAATTTTTTTTTTTCTAAGTTAGAAAACTGGTTCATTGTGCATTGTCGTGCAATATATTCAAAGCACAATTTAATTCTATTATGATATGATTTTTAAACACATAATAATATGTAACTGCTACTTTTAAGTCCTCCTTTTTTGTAAAAACTTCAACAAATTATTTCGGCGCGTGGTGCGATGTTTGTGTGAGAGTATTGGTATTTTTACATAACTTTTTATTATCTCGCTTCACTTGCGTGACCTCAATTTTAACCCCTTATAGGTCCGCTATGAACTTGACCCTCCTGATGGTCTGCGGGACGCGGGGCGAGAGCGCTCAACCAATCAGCTAGTCTGTCACTGTCCGCTGACAGCGCTGCCGTATCATTATAGCCAATCGCATCACCCGCCCCGCGTCCCGCAGACCATCAAGAGGGTCAAGTTTATAGCGGTTTACATATAGTGGTTGATTATTCCAAACCTTTTCTTAGCCAAATGTACGCTAAATTTTAGCCGGATCTGTGCTATGGTAATAGATCAGTCATTCAGGTATTTTTAAAGATAATATAATATATACCTACAGGTATACTCCACAACATGGCAACACGCGCTAAGATGATATGAACTTAATATAGGAGGGTAGAAAAATAAAATTCGCATATTCTTTTTTAAATGAAATATATTTCGTTGAACCCGTAGCGTTTCTTAGCTGTTGTATATAAAATTTATACAAATAGATTAATATTTCACTAATTCAATATATTTTTTTGTTATTAATTATTACAATAATAATTTCATAAGTCCTATAAATCCTTCCACGTCTCTCGCTCTATCGACCATTAGCTAAATTCGTTACAACTATTTCTCTTGGGATAATAATTGGCACCATTTCTCTAAATATTATAGGACAGATACATTCGTCACGAAAGTTGACTAGTACTACTAAAAAAAGTACTATAACCACACTTCAGTTTAACAGGTTTTTTCATTACGAGAATTAACGGTTTCGATGTGATAATATCACATTAAAGGTATTTTAGTATAACGTTACATTAATAAAAGTCTTGAATATTAAACAGGGGACAAAATCAAAATCTAAAAATCTATGGTTATTCGTAGCTATCCAAAATGCATTTAATTGTAGTTTTCACTTATGTCGGTACATTATCTTAAACCTAAACAAAGTTTTAGAGAAAGGAAAAAAACTAAAGAGTAGCAGGATTCATTAATTTAAAAAAGCCCTCGCGCCTAATATAGATACTAGTAAAACATATCAACTTTCGGGACGACCACTCTTAACAAGAATTACGTCATAAATGTACATATTGTTCGAAATTCGAATCCTTCACAAGTTACTATTTCAGAAAAAATTGGTTGCCTGTAAAGTCGGTTTACTGACGATAGTTGAACGTGACAACGTTTTCTTTGTCGCTCGTTCCGCGCTCGCGAGGTAACGGCGCATGAGCGAGGTAACGCCGGTAACGCCGGATGAGTCATGTTTTTTCGTGCGTGCAACCGGCTCTATCGATTTATAAGACGTTGTCACGTCAAAAACACACGAATGCTTTTATTTATAGAAAAAATAACTTGCAAGGTAAGAAACGCTAAAAGAAACTAAAACGAGAATAAATTGAGATTCAAATACAGAGAAGTTTCAGTGGAACTACGTTAATATAGTCAAATAAGTATAAACCGCAACTTACAAGTTAAAACATTCAGAATTACGTTTTGGTTGGGCGCCATTGGCATTTATCGCATGAGGTACTTATACTAACCATATTAAAAGTGTTGAATAAAAATACTTGCAATATAGTACGGTACGGTACAAGGGTTAAAAGAAACGATTTTTTCCGCAAAAATATGGATGGCGTAACGAAAAACTATATCGAATTATAGGATATTTGACTTATCTTAATCACTCAAATCTAAATATATCTTGAAACTAGATTTTACCTTCAAATATAGTGAGTCAAGAATCATCTCATGCGAAAAACAGCCAAGCGCCCACATTAGAACTTACTAAAATGTGTCAAATAATAAAAAAATCACTGGTTAATCTCGACGGTTGCAAGTATACTGTATGTAATGTCGTTATTAAAATTATTATAAAAAATAAATTATTATAAATTGTAAAAAGTAACAAATAAATAGGTCGGAAGGTAGGGTATATAAAAATAAATCTTTATAAATACTTATCAACTAATTAAATTGCTAAAATACAACTCAACCTTTTCTATAGATTGTTGAGACGTCAAAGTGAAAATAATTACGATTTAAACCTTTGTTTTAACACCAAACAATAGTTGTATTTATGGTTCATTTAGTCAGTATTAAAAATGTTAAAAGGTAAGTAGATATATGATTTAGTAGGTGTGTGTGTGTGTGATTTAGTAACTTAAAACTTACACCTTTGTGTAAGTTTTAAGTTTAGAAGAAGAATTTCGTTAATACATCTGCATTATTTTCATAATTAATTTCACTTCATCGCCAGCTTTCATAAAAGTCATGTTGAAAAATTCTAATTATTGTTAAAATAAGAATTAAATACATTGTGTCCAAATAAATTTATACAAACACGTAAAATAAATCGGAATACATAAAAACGTTAACGTTTAAAAGCCACGTTTGTGATTTACATAATTAAACTATATATTACAGGGGGCTTAATAATAATTGCAACTTATTAATATAAATAATACCATCGACAATACAAAACGGAAAGTATACCTCGCGTTATATTTTTGAGCTCTGTTGAAGAGAGACAACGTTCATCCGGTATCATTCCATCTCCCTTGCACACAGCCCAAGATTTCCGCGAGGTATACCTAACAATGTTAGTAGAAAAAAAATCTGATAAAAAGCGTAAGTATTTTTTAAAATTAAATACTGCGTATGGAATGCGTCACAAATATAAATTAAATAGGCAATCTCAGTCGAAATTTTTTATCATTTTTTATCAAAGACAGATTAAAAATTAGATGACCAGCATCGAAACCAGGAAAACATCTGCCTCAACCGATTTTTTTGATGTTTTTTTTAATTACCTAGGAAGTGATTTTACAAATTACAAATAATATCAACCGATAAAACAAATCTTTAATATACATACATTACACTCCAGTAGCTAAAAGCTTACAACACTTAGGTATATATGTATAACACAAAAATAATAGTCCTTAGCACTGTATACACATTATCTAATACAAATTATGATAACATTACAATTAGTTGCAAACATAAATGTTTATGTCGCGTAAGAGACTAGAATACGTTGAGGATAGAAAGCAGACGTCAGTCGGAGGAACTTGACCTTTCTGTTCTGCTTTTTGGCGAAGCGGTGGTCGCAATTTTACCTTCCCCTGTCCACAGACCATTCTTATAGCGTTTCAAGGTATCAAACGTCTTTAACATTTGATTAAAAATCACTGATAAATCATAAAACTTTATTTTGGCAATAATTTCTGAAAATTGAAAATTGGTAGCTTATTCGTTATTTACTATCATGACTGTGACTGGTCTTTATATTTTTTGAGATAATATTGAGAAACTGGGCTAAAAGAAAATATAAAAAAACGTAAATTAACCACCCAATACAAAATTGGCTGTGACGTTTATAACTTGAAACGTTAAAGGTTTATTAAACGGTGAATTTCACGCAAGCGTTCTCTAGAATTATCTAGAAGGTTCGTTAAACGCGTGCGTTTTTTAAATAAAGACTCATGGCATAACCATAAAGGTTGATTAAGTCCAGATAGATAGAACACGTAAAATTCACCATTCGGACAAGGGGGCTACCTTAGGTACATTTTGTTTAAACTGTGGTTGTTTTTAATTGATTCGGTTATTCAAAGATGGCGGCGTGACTGGCGAGACTGCGCATGCGTGGCGTTGGCTGTGTGCGTTTTAGCGTTTCCCGATGAAGTCGATCATTTGATCCAACTGTTCCTCCTCGTCGTAGAGGTACAAAGACTCCATGCAGCCCTTGAAGTAGGGCGAGGTGAAACATTTCGACCTGTAACACACGACAAGAGTTAATATACTACTCATATTCTTTAAAATGATAGAATCCACTTGTTATACTTTTAAATTGTAATCCTGAAGAATGTGAGGAAAATAAAGAGATGGGGAAAATTCGGCTGATCATTAGTTGACCAACTTAATTTCAAATAAATGCTTGGAAATTGAGAACCGAATACAGATATATAGAAAAATATAAAATCGGTACGGATTACATTCTTATACCTATCCTTTAATTTCATAAGTCGCTTTGTACAGTGACCAAATGATAAAGTGAAGAATCACCTTGCAAACCCAAAAGGTGTTGTGACAGTTAGAAAAATTGGAAAAATTTCTCAAGCTTCAAAACTTTTATTCGCGGGTAAAAGATACAGACTATAAATTGTTGCTAAAGAAAATATCTACAATCTCACTCAGGAATAGGTAAATCTTTGTCGTTTTAAAGTAGAAATACATATACTTAAAACAGATCTTACACTATAACATGCACTTAGACTCAAAGCTTAGATTAGAATACAGAGTTAAATTGGTGAGTAGGTAAAAGTTCATATAAATAGGATACAAAAAAGCGCTATCAAACTCTTGAATACAATAACAAATTATTTATTTATTGAGTACTAAAATTACATAAATATGTAGATTATAAAAATTATCTCGTTTAAACTTTGAACAAACATCAAACATGTGTAAAAAAAGTTATTTCTAGCTCTAGATTTTACTAATACTAAATGTTAGAAGTAATGATAAAATATGTCTAAGGCTTTAATGTTTAAAGTATTCAGGCAAAGTATTAAATTACCGAAATAGTCCGTGAAGAAGTGTAAAATGATGCAAAATTTGCATGCGGTTAATCACCCATAACTATATTGAACTCAATATAACTAAGTATTACAATAAAAAATAAAATAATATTGCTTTTGCGTGCTTGTGATAGAAAGCGTAGTTAATTTAAAATTTTGTAGAGCTGGAATCTCTTCCATTATAGAAAGATAATTATAGAAAACCCAAAAACCAAAAACCAAAAGGTTAAAAATTTATATGTGTCTAGTAGGCTAGTAGGTATAAAATTATAAATAAGTAAAGATAAATGCATCACAAACTGTTGAATTTATAATTTATTAAAAATGAGTCAATGCTCCAGAGAGCAAAAAAATTAGTATTGGAAGAAATATCTTTAAATGTTTTTTCTCAAAATGTTATAATGTCATATCTTTAAATGTTTTAATTTGAGAAAAGGCCTAGCGCCATTTTTTGCACTACCGTGCGACCAGATTCATGACTTAGGAAGGAAAACAGCAGTATAGCTGAAGATATAGATCAGACTGAATATAACCCACAACGGTTTTACATACATAAGTAATTCGAGGAAAAAGAAAAGAAATCAGTTAGTGATTCATGCCAAGGCAAGATAGGAAGGGAGAAACAAAAAAAATTAAAACTTATCGGGTACCTAATCCGTAATCCCGGGGTCCGCCCCGTGTAACTGTTTTATATATTTCTTGAATAGTTCTAGTTGGTCCGTCTCCTGTAGTACCTCCACGCAGCCTTTGAAGTAGTCTGTCGTGAAACAGTCTTTCCTGTGCCCCAACAATCAACACACAACTTGAGTCTATTATAATTATTTATTTTATTAATATGCCAATGGTGCCAATTCGGTTGTGCAAAATCTCTAAACTAAACCAATTTGGCGCGTCTTACAATAATGCCATCGTTGGAAGCATTTTGAAATGGATAGCAGCATTTTTAGAAACATTAAATACCAATTTTTTTTAGAGCTTTTGCACAACAAAATTAAACACCATTCAGGGTCTATTTCATTGAAGCACTGCTCGCCCGAAATGTAAACAGCGGTGTTAATGAAACAGCCCCTTTTAACGGTTTTAAAAAGTTTGACAAATACAGACTGAACGGAGGACTAACGATTGGGGCTTTGTTGGGCTTTTAACAGTTGACGATTTCTGAAAAACGCCACAACACTAATTAAAAAAAGAAGCCACAATATAAAGAACAAGAGAAAAAAATTGCATTATACAAAAACTTTAGCTAAAAAACGCCACAAATGAATTGCAGTGCCACCAATTTATTTGTGATCTTTAGAAGGCACCTTTAGTGCAGGTACGTGACCCAAAAGTTTGCAGCTGATAGTAAAAACAAAAAAATCTGACCCTCCTCCTTCGTTCCTGACCTGATACGCACTGCAAAGGCCTGGAATACACTCCCAGGCAGTGTCTTTCCCGCCACTTAGCACTTACAACCCGGGTGCCTTCAAATCAAGAGTGAATAGGCATCGTCTTGGCAAGCGCGTTCCACCTTAGACTGTATCATCACTTTCCATCAGGTGTGATCACACGTATACACATGTATAGTATAAAAAAAAAACTTAAAAATAGAGGATGATCATCACATTATTCTTACGAGAGTTACAATCGCGACACCAATCTGGGAAAAGTCCAAATAAATTGGTGGCAACTTGTGTTTTTTTTAATTAAAATAAGGGAAAATGATAGTCTGTGGTGCACACCTGCACAGATTATAGAGCTGCGGCTCCCGGAACAGGTTGAAGCAGTCGTCGCAGATGCGGTCGAGGCGCGCGAAGATGGCGGCGTCGTACACGCCCTTGCACTGCAGGTTGAAGAAGGAGCGGCGCGCAACGTGGTGCGGCGCGGACGCCGCGTGCGGGCACGTCGCCAGCGCCAGCGTCATCAGCGCGCACACTTGGATTGAGCTTAGATGCATCTGCAACAACAACAAACCTTTGTTATAGCAGGCCAGTCTCACTTATCACGTGGCCGTCCCGGCTACAAGTAGAGTTTCGGACCTCAATATTTCAGATGGTTGCCGCTCGCGGGCCGAGTTGCACGCGCTAGTTCTGTACGGTCTATTTTACGCGCCGTCTGACTACGGCAGCCCTAGTACGTCGTAAGAGATAAAGTTAGGCGATAGATAGAGACCACAACATTGAGGTTATTGCGTGCCGATTTTGAGGGCGGGGCCAGGCGCTATTGCGAACTGAATTGCACTTTTTAGTGGTGTGCAAAATGTGGTATACAAACGGCCTAAGTCATAGCATCTCTTTGGAACCCTTTCAGTTTCAAGTATGGAACCCAAAAAGCCTACTTCTAAAGGGAGGTTTACATTAGTAACAAAACTTGCAGATGTTGAATTCTAGTCCTCCTTTATTTAGTAGCACGCGCGATTATTTACATAGCTTTCAGAAGTCAACTTCTGCAAGTTTTATTGTACGCCGCGATTGGGTTGTAATGGTTGCGTTGCTATGGCTACCGGCGATGTACGCTGACAGACAAAATATAAAAAGTGTAATTCACAGACTTTATGTAGTCTGAGGTGTAATTCTGTACGAAAAAGGAGGGCGGCAGAACCTCAGTAGTCTGGAGACCCGCAACGGCCGCACACGATGGCCATTAGACTCATTGTTTATTGCGAATAGTGAAACGTCCACCGGGTAGGTTCACCATCCGATAAGATTTCCGAGGAAAATCCTCATTTAGCGAGATTTTGTTAGACGAAGACGGTGAACGGGATTTCACCTATGTAATGATCATGACCTGGGTCTAACCATCAATTTTTATTTTACACTATAAGTAGTAGGTACTTGGCTGCGTCCTTACTTGATGTTAAGTTATAATGCAGCCGAAGATGTTGTCGTACTAACTTGGAATGGGTTAAGTAACCTACCCTTAACGGTTTTACACAGCATCGCGCCGGAATGCTAAATCGCTTAGCAGGACGTCTTTACTGCTAGGATGGTGACTAGCCACGGCTGAAGCCTCCCACCAGACTAGACAGGAATCGAACCTGTGACCTCCGACTCATATTCGAGCGCGCGCCACTGCGCCAGGGAGGTAGTCAATAAGTCATTAGGGAGGGGAGTGTTTAAAAACGGTCGCAAATACCTTCGAAAAAGTAGGACGAGTTTTTGAGTCTTTCTTTTTAAATGCAGCAGGTAAACCCTATGGGACCATTAAAGGCTCGCTACGGAGATTATATTAATTCATACAACCTCAAAAGCCGGTGGTCTCGGATAATCGCCCTCTATAAACTATAAACACTTTATGCCTGTCCACTTTACTTAATCGCTGACATAGAGTAGGTACCATGGTATATCACAAAATTAACTTTTCCATTAACTTGTCTTCTAAATCCGAACTAGGACTAATTTACTTTTTATACTAGGGTAAATGAAAAATAGAAAGATTAAGCGACTTATTCTCTTAAAATATGATGATCCACAAGATGTTATTCGTTCAAACAAACATAATATAGGTATATAACAATCATTGTCTATCACCACAGAAATAGTAATCTATCACAGAAGATCTTCATGCTTCTTCGATAGGGACATTCATGCCAGAGAGGTCGTGGTCATCAGCAATACGTCTCCAATACTAATTTTTCGTAAGCACTCATGCAATGTGAAGTCTATTACTGCCTGGATTTGGTCCGTCCATCTCATTGGCACGATCTCCATAGGTACGAGTAATATTCTCATCAAAAAAAGACGACGCCAAACTTTTTAAAAACCAAGCATCGTTGATATTAGTTAGCAGTTAGCACCATTGAAAAGATGGTTACTAAGTTGGTAGTAGAATTGATAACCACCTTCATTTGTTTTTACTCTACTGCAAAGGAAGGGTTAAGTAGGTATGTCTTTAGCGCGAATCTTGAGGTTTTTGTTTCTTTCCACTGCCTCGTATCTTCTAAACGGTTTGTTTGTGATAGATAGATCCTTAGATTTGTCTCAAAACCCCATAAGTATAATATATGTTCAAAAATAAATATGTTAGTGAGCTCTGTCGTACAAATTAGCCTGTGCGGCCAAGTAGGTGTTCCCCAATCCGGTCGAGCGACTCCGCCCGTTGCTCGGAACACCTGATCGATGCTGCCAGTGCCACCTGGCTCTTGGCGGCTACCCGCTGCCCACTGCCCGCTGCCCAGTGCACTACCAGTTTATAAATAGAACCTACGATACGGGCTTCTGAGTATTAAATACCTTCTATGGAATATATTCCTAAAGTGAGAGCTGTGAATATCCGACATTGCGTTTCTTTATCAGACAGCACGCGAAGGAGCGGTAAATTGTTTAGCAATTAGCAGTCTACTACAGTTTTTATCAGCCTAGAAGTATCTAAGTAGAATTTGGAGATGAAATTCCAGTTATCAACCAAACTCGATAAAATTAAGCAACCATAAGGGGGAGTTATCTGCCATTTCCAAGTTAGTAAGATAACATCTTTAGGCTTTAGCTGCATCACTTGCAATACAGTACCTACTAACTTGTTGAGTGTAAACAAAATGGTGATTATGTTGAACATGTTATATGCATCGGCCTGCTGATACTGGTATGTCTGGCGAGTCTGGAGGGCCGTGATTCGTAATGAAGCCATTTAACCGCCGCGGTTCGCGTGAGAACCTGCCGTAATAACCGCGTCGGTCCTGTCAGGTGCACTCGGGAATGTTCTGGACCGCGATCTTTGAATTGGCTGACAGTTAGTGAGACTAGAAACTTAGAAAGACCTCCCTGCGAGCTCCGCTATTGCTATTTAGTACAGTAAAGAGCACACTAAGTCATTCCTTGCTCTGGTGTGGTAAAGAGTATCGAGAACCTGCCGTAATAACCGCGTCGGTCCTGTCAGGTGCACTCGGGAAAGTTCTGGACCGCGATCTTTGAATTGGCTGACAGTGAAACTAGAAACATAGAAAGACCTCCCTGCGAGCTCCGCCATTGCTATTTAGTACAGTAAAGAACACACTAAGTTATTCCTTGCTCTGGTGTGGTAAAGAGTATCGAGAACCTGCCGTAATAACCGCGTCGGTCCTGTCAGGTGCGCTCGGGAAAGTTCTGGATCTTTGAATTGGCTGACAGTGAAACTAGAAACATAGAAAGACCTCCCTGCGAGCTCCGCCTTTGCTATTTAGTACAGTAAAGAGCACACTAAGTTATTCCTTGCTCTGTGGTAAAGAGTATCTAAAGGAGGGAATATTTTAGCAAGAAACTTATCAACTTGAAAAACTACATGTAAATCAATAAGATGTGGTGCTAGATTTCATTTGCTTGGCGTACGGCGTACCACCAGCGCTGGCCTTGTGCGGGTTAGGTTCAGACTTCAGAGCATTATGGTAAAATTCTCTAGGACGCAGATATCCTCGCGACGTTTCACGACTTAGCAAGATGAAGATGTTTGATGTCACGACTTAAGTCAGAGGTCTCAGGTGCGTTTCCAGCATCTGAATCCCGACCCCTTAAAGATTTTTTTGCCGGAAAACTTTTATAAAAACTATCACTGCTGTTATGAAACTTAAAATTACAGAAACTCCACTAAGTGGAATGAATGAAATTTAATTCAAAAAATGTACCTATAAGTATGCACGCAGGTCATGTGGATTAATTTAGCGATATAATTTTCATGTACGTTTTTAAAATTGCGTTCTATTCCTATCCATTTATCGTATCGCAATATGCCATATGGCTAGAGCTGGTCCATAACTAAGTAAGGCGATTTATTGAAGGCTGTACGTGTACACTGTACAGTGTACACCATACGCCATACAGCCTGTATGATACAGGCCTTGTTAATGTGCGCATGTGTGCATCGCTCCCACGCACCGACTCACGCGCAGTTCGCCGCATACAAATGCGTATCGCGTCAAAATTCAAATTCACATGCTAGACTGCTGGGCTGCCACCCAAGCGAGGTGTAGGGCTGGCAGCTTTATGCATGTTTCTTTTTTTTCCAGGTAAACAAGTGGAAAATTAAAAAAATTTAAAACACCCACGACTTTTGCAGACTTGTAATTGAAAAAGGTTTAAGTAAATAATTTTTTTGAAACTCCCCGTAAAGGAAAGTAAGAACTAAGAACCTATCAGTATAATTACAAATCCAAGAAAATCCGCCGGAGCTGCTGTGTTTTGCCTAGTGTTGATGGTGCTGTTTACCAATTGATGACTAATCCAATTTCTTTATTCTTCTCATATATATTCTTTGCACTGTAAATGTTTTTTATGGCGCCCCCTGGTGATCGATGTTCGTAACAACTATCTAAGAACCATCGCCAATGAATACCAAACATTATACAGAAAACTGCATCTAAATCGGTCAAGCCGTTTTTGAAATTAATGGGAACATTCGTTTGCAATATAAATGTATTTTATGGCGCCCCCTGGTGATCGATGTTCGTAACAACTATCTTAGAACCATTTCCGCTGAACACCAAACATTATACAGAAAACCGCATCTAAATCGGTCAAGCCGTTTTTGAAATAAATGGGAACATTCGTTTGCAATATAAATGTATTTTATGGCGCCCCCTGGTGATCGATGTTCGTAACAACTATCTAAGAACCATTGCCGCTAAACACCAAACATTATACAGAAAACCGCATCTAAATCGGTCAAGCCGTTTTTGAAATAAATGGGAACATTGATGTGCACAAACAAACAAACAAAAATATTTTTGCATTATTGGTTTTTGTGAACATTTTAACATACAAACAAACATAAAATCTTTTTAATAGAGTAATGTACAAACGGTCTCTCACCCTAAACTCATATACCCGTACTCCGTTCCGTCGTGGGTAAAAAGGTTTTCCTAAAATCTTTATTTCTAGTTTTCCGGGGCACTCCTCAAAAAGCACAAGATCGTCCGCAAACCTGAGGTGGTTAAGTTTCACCCCATCGATATTTAGACCGAAAGTTTCCCAATTTAGTTGGCTGAAGACTTCCTCAAGGACTGCTGAAAATGTCTTTGGTGAGACTGGGTGTCCTTGTTTTAAACCTCTTCTCTTTGGGAATACGTCTCCTAAACTCTCTATGTAAGTACCTACTTGTATTTTGAATGTACTGTTTCCGTATATTTTTATTTTATTATTTATTTATTAAAAATCTTTGAAAATGGTAACAATTTTGTTGTGAAAAACCTCTAAACTAAACTAATTTGTCGCGTCTAAAACCAGTGCTATTCTTATCAATGGGAAGCATTTTAAAAAGGATAGCACTATTTTCAAATGCGTCAAATCAATTAAGTAATTTAGAGATTATTGTACAACATAGGTAATTGACGCCAGTAAAGGAAGTTGGTCCGAGAATTAACTTTTTTGTAAGTCAGACTCGATATTAAGACTATAATTTCTTAAAATGGATATTTTTAAGCAAAGATTTCGATATGAAATGTGAAAATGGTACTGCCAGTATCGCAATTTTACTGCCATTTAAAGCCTACGAATTGCGAAAGATCAAATTAAATTTTAATTTCGCTTTCAGATCCATGTGAAGGAGTGACAATTATAAAGATTCCGACGAATTGAGAACCTCCTCCTTTTTTTTAAGTCAGTTAAAAGAACACAAACGTTCACATTTCTAAAACCTTTTAATAGTATACTTGTAATTTACTAGATTGAAAATAAATAAACTGCATCTAAATGACAACCCTAAACTCTATCTCAGGCAAATGAAATGCGTCCAGCCCGGCTATTTTATAAAAAAAAAGTATTCGCGTTTTTTTTTGGAATGCAGTCTATAATTGCACAGTTGCGTTTATCCTAGTCCAGATACCTTGATTCAGTACTTGATGGTAATAGCAGTGCCATTCGTTTTGCGCAGGTAGAGTACCTCCTCACTTTGATGCGTGCCGACTGGCGGATTTAAAATCTTTCTAAGTATTTTTATGGAGCACCTACAATCTACATCCTACTTGTGATATTGGCACGCATTATAACGAAACGGTAACTAGATGTAAGTAGTGTTATTATCTCGCTGCAGACTCGGTCATAAATCATTCGAGTGTTTCGCTTTTGTTGTTCTTTGTTGAGTTGTGCATTACTGCAGAACAACAAAAGCGAAACACTCGAATGATATAATATGACCAAGTCTGCAGCGAGATAATAACACTACTATAGTAAATACTCGTAAAAATGCGAATTTTAGAGCGAAGAGAGAGCTCGTTTATACGTGGTCTCTAATCACTATTATTAGTGACATAGTGGTTAGGCCTCAAATTCGAGGATTTGCAATTAAAATCTAGTCTGAATTAGCTAAAAGTTCTAGATAACTTTTGGAGGTATTTTAGGTGCAAAGTACCTTTACATCTTGTACATTACCTACCTACCTAACCTAAAACCAAAAACAATATAAGTAAGTAATTAATGAAAGTAAAAAAATTCATCAGTCATCCTAAAAATCTTTAAAAACTGAAAAAAAGTTAGGAAACCTTCCAATCTTGCACAGTAGTCGATCTAAAAGGGACAACGAAAGCAATAACCTCCAATAAATAATATTATAAAATTCTCTCGTTCCCTTTAATTTAAAAATCTACGTGCACTAAAAGCTTACACGAATACCATAAATTCTTCAAATCTAGTTAGAAAATGATTTAGGAATTAATTACATGGTACCTACGTGGTACAGACTATGTAAAGTATGTCCTTACGGGCTTAACGCAATGCGTGTTTAATTAAACATTAAGATTGTTGACACCGTTATGTAGAGCAGCAGGAAAATCGTGCGAGAAAACAGATTTAACTGAATGGCGGTAATTTAATGGCGACTAATTTAATGTAGTGTAAGTGTAACTATAAAATAAGATCTTAATTTATCCGATTGTGTAAAGCTCTATTTTTGCAAAGTGGGAACGTCATAATATAATATATCATCGACTAACAAGTAGCATTATGCATCAAAACTCTTTCAAATTAATTTGGTGAAAAGAATTAAGTTTGTAAAAAGAAAGCCGTTTACAATGTATAGTCGCGGAATGAAAAGGTTCGTCACCTTAGTGTCGATTTTCACTTGCACTACTAACTACTGCAAGTGCCCATTATGTCAACATACAAAAATGATCGACTAGTGCAAACAAATCAATTCGAAAATTGACGAACCTTTTCATTCCGTGACTGTTCCTACGAGGGTTGTTTATAAGTAAATAGTAGTGTAGTCAATGGGAAGGATGGATTTGCGAGTTTGCGGCACTATACCTATACATATATACATTTAAAAAATAAATTAATTTTTAGTCAACTGCGCGAAGTCAAAAAGGAGGGTATACCTACGTAGTGTACAAGGAAAACCAATGTTATAGGTATTTTCCTCCTTTAAGTTTACCGATTCGTAATCGCCACATGCGATGCACATTCTGTCTGATCAACCGTTGATAGCTGTTGATAGAGTGCAATAAAGTAATCGAATTTATACTGTTTACAAAACCATCGTGAAAACACTCATTTCCATCCACCGGTATAGTTAGACCCTTCTGTCCCTAGGACAAGGCACCACTACATAGCTCTACGTGACTGGTTTTTATCTATAGACAAAGTGGCACCGCCAGATTACTCCCAGTGTAGGTGTTTACGCATTAAATACTTAACCAACTGGACAGGAATTGTCACTTTCGAGACGGTGACAGTTACTGGCTATAAGCGACATGGGCAGTGTTTTGTAAGAAGAGAATGACGACCACCATGAATGACGCGCCTTTTAATAAGGAGGGAAGTCCCGGGTTTGATTCGCGACACATGCTAATTTGGAATATTATAATCACAATTCAGTTCGTACATCTTTGATAGTATTAGTTATTTCATGTTATTTACAAAGTTGTATCCACGGAAACGTCGCGAAATAGCAATTAATAATAAATATTGTAACTATATTTTACTCACTATTGACAGTGCGTTTTAGTTAAGCCTATATGACATAAATCATTTTGAATTTGGATCTATTTATTTTGAGACCCTACTTTTCGCTAGGTCCGACTTCTCCACTTCTGTTTTGCTAGTACTCAATGTGTTTACGTGAAATGAATTTGCATTTCATTGAAAGTTTCCACTGCCCTTCTTACGCGCGAGAAAATATTGCAGCTGGCGATGCATACGCGTACCTACGTATTTATGCGATATTCGGTATTTTCCATGCAACTTCTATAGCCACATGATAAGGTGCTATTAATTTGAAACTTTATTCGGTCCCTAGACCATACATTAGTAGGTTTTATTTGATATAATTATAAAAGTACGCTTGTTCGTTAAAGATTAAAAAAGATGAACGATCTTTTTATGTTCCGTATTGCGAAATTTATGTTCCGTAGTGCGAATATTATGGATTTTTTATACAGTAGGTGGATACCTACAGTTTCTCTCTATACGTTGTTCGTAACAGTCAAACTTGATGTGAGAACTGGGTAAGTGCGAAAAGTCTCATTGAATAACTACCATAAAACAAAGCTGGTTATCAAAAATCCGTTCTGAGTGTTTTTGTATATTTTTATTATCGATACACTGAAACAAAAATCACAATTAATTACTTAACTACATCCATTATAGTTTCCGATAAAAATTGGAAAAAGGGAGATTTTGGGAGAACTTTCTATCGTGGTCACTAAAAATCGATTAAATAGCCGTTTACGTCGTTAATCAGAGTATTTGCCAGGTCCCCTGATTTTTCCCTTCTAAAACCTCTATAAGTGAGTAGCATAAACCTGTATAAGTGATACTGTAGCAAGGCGTAGGAGAGCCTTGGATCTAAGGTATAGGCACCGATATGAACCTAAGGATGGGCTCTGCATCTAAACATTTTACGTGAGCCTTCTTCATACAGAAAAACAGCAGCACCATCTGTCAAATTTTCCGCTAATACTCCGCAATATACCAGAAATCGTCACTGTGGAAACGCGCGTGCGGACTAAAAACAAGTAAGTATAGCGTCTGTGGCGTGGACTTTAAACAATACTACGATCGACTTGCAACTGAATCCATTGGTGTCAAAACAAACATTTATGACATCAGTAAACTGGCGACAATTTTTTGCGCGGTTCGCCGGTTCCTAAGACTCAAGGGAGTAATTTAAATCTCGCGCCTTAGCGCAGACGCGCGGCGATCGGATCCCTGATTTGCCAATCAGGGGGAACGAAGTGGTTGGAGTTGTCTGTGGTTGCCAGTTGTTCGTTGTTACTTGTTACGAATGGTTACTGTGAACCGTGGTATCATATTTAGTTTGTTTTGTTTTAAAAATACCTTTAAGTACCAGTGACTTAAGTAGTTTCAACGAAAGACTTATTTGAAGGACAAGAGCCAAGTCCCACCCGTTAAAACACTTTGTCATTTTTCACGCGTGAACCTCTTTAAGTGAGATTGTTGCTTGCTTATACCTCTTTAAGCGACAGTTTTAAACCTAATTACGTGCTATTTATGACTTAGTTTTAAACGAGGAACTTTTTATTGTGTTCGAATTACCAACTGTGCGTCTGTTATTGTTTTCAATAGTTTTAGTAAATTGCATAGTATTCTAAGAACCAAATGTGCGTCTGTTATTGTTTCATTATAAGTTCGAGCAGCTCATAACATTCTATTAAAAAAGGTTGTTTGTCGGGTTCCCTACAGTCAGTTCATATACAGCAGTTGTCGAGAAAGTACGTATACTCTCACATAATGTCTAAACGAAAACTCAACGTGTTGTCTTTAAGTGATAAACTAAAAATTGTGAATGCTTTTGAATCTGGGAAATCACGAAATCAAATACTGTGTGAGTTCGGCTTGGCAGAATCAACCTACTATAGAATAATAAAATCAAAGGAATTGATTAAGTCTCAGTGCGCCGAGGGAAACTCAAATATCAAGAGAAGCCGTCTTTGTATGTTTCCCGACGTGGAAAAGTGCTTGTTGGAATGGATTAAACAAACCCTCGATAAGAACGTTCCCATAAATGGACCGCTGCTGAAACAAAAATTCAAAGACTTCGCTACAAAATTAGGAATCACGAACTCATCAGCTAGTAATGGCTGGTTAGAAGGTTTTAAAAAACGCCATGGTATATCTTTCATGAAAACAGTCAGCGAAAGTAAAACTGCGGATCAACGAATATTCAACCAATGGACTGAAGATTTGCCGAGCCTTATAAGAGAATATGATCCTAACGATATTTATAACGCCGATGAGACTGCTTTGTTTTTTAAGTGTCTACCAGATCAAACAATTTTCAAGGGCGCAGAATACCATGGAGAAAAACAAAGTACGGAACGCTTTACTATTCTTCATTGTGTTAACATGACAGGCACAGACAAACTCCCTCTTCTAATCATCGGAAAATCTAAGCGACCTAGATGCTTTAAAGGTGTCAAGACTCTACCCGTTGATTACAAGAGTAATGTAAATGCTTGGATGACTAAGGATCTGTTCAAGGATTGGTTAAAGAAAGTCGATAAACAAATGAAGATAAAGCGACAAAAAATTGTGCTTTTTGTTGACAACTGTCCTGCTCACACGGATTTACCAACACTTCAAAATATCAAAGTTGTATTCTGGCCTGCCAATACCAGTAATCTTCAACCTTTAGATCAAGGGATTGTTCATACATTCAAACGATTTTATCGCAGAGAAGTGGTAGAGCATACGCTTACCTGCATGGTAGAAAACCTTAATCCTGAGATTAATGATCTTTTGGCTATGAAATTTGCAAGAAGAGCATGGAATGCAGTGAGTGACGTAACTATCAAGAACTGCTTCAAGAAAGCTGGATTCGGTATCTGTCTAGCAAATGAAGATCTTCTGACTGAGCAACATGAGGTTGAATTGGAAAATGAGATTGAAGTTGGACCTAGCTATGATGAATGGGCCGTGCTTGTATCCCACGATACCGATATTGATGAGTTTACGCCAACCTTTGAAGACTTCGTACGGATCGACGACCACGTATCTACCACCGGAGAATATACCGACGATGATCTCGTTCAAATCAGTGTGAGCTCATGTACTGATGGAGACGACAGTGAAGATGAAGCCAGCCCATCACACAATTTGGATAGAGTAGTGGAAAGAGTTCCAAACAAACAAGAAGCTTTAAACGCATTGGAGACGCTTCACAAGTTTTTTGAATATGCGACGGTTGATCGAACCGTATTTGATAAAATTTATGAACTTGTAAAATATGCACAAAATGTGAAAATAGACTCGCATTAAAAATATAAAAAATAGTAAGTACCTACATGATATTGTAAGATTACTAAATACATTCATGTTAAACTACTTTTTCAATAAATATACTTAACAAATACGTATTTTTATTTAATTGCGCACATATTAGCCGTATTTTTATAGACCTCTATAACTGAGATACCTACTCTGTGCTAGAAACTCGGGTTAGTGAGAAACCTCTATAAGAGGAAAAGAGATCGCTAACCCTTGAGCTCTCAGATCAATACTACAATGAAGAGTGAAGACAACTTGAGCTCTCACTATTGACTTTGAGGTTTGATTAATCGATTCCCATTATTTATGAAGAAATGGTTCCCCACTCAGTCAAGACGCAGAACACTGCAGCGGCTCCGATTTTCAGTAACGGGAGGTTAGTACCTACCATCCGGGCGCGAAAATTCAAATTTTATTTAGTTTTTCGCTAATATTGGGCTAATAATAGTAGGCATAAAGCACTGAGTTTTTCGACCATAACATTTATGCGCCTACATGCTTTTAATAAAAACTTTGCTCAAAAATAATCATTTAGTTCCTATTGGTTCCCGATAGCTCCAAATCTGGGAAACTGCAAAAAAATAATCTTTCGGAAACCAATACGAAGTGAATGGGAATTTTCGTTTTTATTGAAAGTTTTTATTGAATACATGCAGATGTATAAATATTATGCTCGCAAAACTCATTAAGTACTATAAACCTACATATTTGCGAAAAAGTTAATAAAATTTGAATTTCGCAGGCTAGTAGGGCCGAAACACCGCTATCCGACACTTATGAGAAGGCGGCAAAGCAGGCCGTAGAGATCACTCTAGACTAGAGTCTAGTTTATCATTCAGTAGGAAGCGAGTAGGTATGGTCACAGAGTATGAATTCGGCACAGAGGCCGCACGCGCGCTGCGTCGGCACACAACAGAGGTCAGCGCGAAGGTTGCGCCCAACAATGCACACTTCCGATCCAGTTCACGCATTGTCTCCACTCTCATCACAGTTACAACACCATGCCAGGGTGTGCCAATCCTCTCACAATACTTACTCTGTACAATATTTCTCGTCGCGCGAAATTAGAACTCATCATTGCTTCCATCAGGCATGATTATCGTCAAGCGTAAGCCTAACAAACTTCAACGTTATAATAATATACGATAGTTAATTAACCAAAAAACCGACTTCAACTCTCTTTAAACTACTGTTGAAAACTATTAAACTAATTGAATACAAGACTTATATGGTTTTCTCATATCACTATCAGAACTGGAATAAATTGAAATGGGACCACACGGGAAGCGTCAGCTTTCTAATAAAAAAGAATCATCAAAATCGATCCACCCACCCAGATCCACCCAGTCAAAAGTTATGAGATAACAAACATTAAAAAAACATAGTCAGATTGGGAACCTCCTCCTTTTTTGAGTCGGTTGAAAAATACACAAGCTAAGAGAGCGTTAGAGTGTATAGCGTTTAGATATTATGTTGGTAGCTAACATAATATTTACTAAGATTACTACGAATCTGCTGACTTATGTGTGATTTGGGAGTTGGTAGTGGTGACAGCATAATGACTCTCAACTCAACTGCCCAGTCACCGCTGTGGGCTGTCTAAAAACGGTTGATATACCTACATCAGCTGTCAGCTGTCCACTGCCGTTTACAGCTTATAATCAGTCATCCCCTTGACCTCCTTCTTGAATGGTATATGAACAACATTTTTATCCGTTACGTCTTATTATGAGCTGGGATTTTTTAAGCAAACGTCCGCTAGTTACGATTATGTTATGTATCGGTCTAAACTCTCTTTTTAACAAGTGGAAAATTAAAAAAATTTAAAACACCCACGACTTTTGCAGACTTGTAATTGAAAAAGGATTAAATAATTTTTTTGAAACTCCCCGACTAAAGGAAAGTAAGAACTAAGAACCTATCAGTATAATTACAAATCCAAGAAAATCCGTCGGAGCTGCTGTGTTTTGCCTATGACGGTGTTGATGGTGCTGTTTACCAGTTGATGACTAATTCAATTTCTTCATACTTGTCATATACCGGCAGTTTATCAATACTTACTAATTACATTAACTGATATTGGAAACGAAAATATATAAAATAGCAATGGCAGCTCCGACGGATTTTCTTGGATTTGTAATTATACTGATAGGTTCTTAGTTCTTACTTTTCTTTAGTCGGGGAGTTTCAAAAAAATTATTTAATCCTTTTTCAATTACAAGTCTGCAAAAGTCGTGGGTGTTTTAAATTTTTTTAATTTTCCACTTGTTTTATAGTTTTTCGATTAATATATTAATGTAATTTAAATTATATTATTATTAAAAAATGAAAATTAATCTTCAAACTAGCCATTAGCTCCTCTAGCAGCGTTTGAAGGCATCATCCCTTCCAAGTCATAAAGAGACGTTTATTGTGGCGCCCCCCGCTGTTCAATCACAAGAACAATTATGTACGAACCATTGCCAATGACTCACTAATATTTTATACAAAACTGTATCCAAATCGGTTCAGTCGTTTTTGTAATAATTGAGAACATTCGTTTGCACTGTAAATGTTTTTATGGCGCCCCCTGGTGATCGATGTTCGTAACAACTATCTAAGAACCATCGCCAATGAATACCAAACATTATACAGGAAACTGCATCTAAATCGGTCAAGCCGTTTTTGAAATAAATGGGAACATTCGTTTGCAATATAAATGTATTTTATGGCGCCCCCTGGTGATCGATGTTCGTAACAAATATCTAAGAACCATTGCCGCTGAACACCAAACATTATACAGAAAACTGCATCTAAATCGGTCAAGCCGTTTTTGAAATAAATGGGAACATCGATGTGCACAAACGAACACACAAACAAACAAACTAACAAACAAAAATATTTTTGCATTATTGGTTTTTGTGAACAATTTAACATACAAACAAACATAAAATCTTTTTAACAGAGTAATGTACAAACGGTCTCTCACCCTAAACGCATATACCCGTACTCCGTTCCGTCGTGGGTAAAAAAGAGTGCTAACTTTAGCAGGAATTTCTCCACGGATATTTCCCGTGGGTAAACTGGGGGAAAAGCTTCCCCTTTTCCTTTTGACGTGCTTTAGACTATGAAAAAAAAAATTTATCCCTTGACAGAGGTCAGAGGATATAAAAACACGACTGCCTTGGCAAACTAAACTATTAAGAAACTGTATACAATAAAACATTTCAAAAATCATTTTTTTTTTATTTAATAAAATATTAGACACATTAGGGATTCTAATGATTTTCATGTGTGATTTCACCCATTTATTTAATGCCGAAATAATAATAATATGCTTTATTACTCCAAAAACAACATAAATCGTCTTAATTATAATACTAAAGTTACTTGTCCCAGAGATAGTAGGTACTTCTGAAGCTGAACTATAGGGGTTTCCTTGCTTCAGCTTCAGTGCCTTTCCCCTCACGCTGTTACATTATTTTTATGGCCAGTTGGCTAACAATTTAATCATCGATCGCGTTTTTCGTATTATAGAGAATCTGAGTAGGTAAATGGTCTACTCATTCATCATCCACGCTAAATGGTGCATCTCATCGGATGTGCTAATTTTGTACATTATCACAACCTATCCAGGATTTAACACGGATCTAACTAGTTTTTCTTAGAATTTCACTTATCACGTAATCATGTTTACACACACATACATTTTTCTTTAGATACGTAGTCAGGTATTTCAGGTCTATTCTGTCATACGCGGGATTTCACGACACTATTATTGAGCGCCACTTTCACAAAAGGTATTAATGACGTATATAATAACTAGTAGGGTGCGTGGGGGCGCGGGCCACATGTGGCCCGCGTGCTGTCTTCCCGCCCATAAAAAATCCCTTCAAAATTCGCCATACATTTTTCTATGGAAAAAATAAATTCCGCCATTTTGAATTTTTTTTCTATTCATCGAATAGACCTTCGGAACCTGATCACTTCTTGTCAAGAAACCATTCTTCCATCTTTTATACTTTCCGAGATATCGGCGAAATTCTTTTGGCGGCCATTTTGAATCCGCCATTTTGAAATTTTTGTCAGCTCACTGCCAATTGGATGACGTTTCAAATGACATTTGGTCGAGCACCCCCCACCTATCTGCAATACCCTTGGCTGTGCTCTTCACCCGTCTTCGAAATCCTCAATCATCAGCTCTCTCCGTATTTTTCCTCCGAATGAATTTTTCCCTTATATACGAAATGGTCATTGAAAAAAAAAATTTTCATACAAAATTGTTCAGGAGAGGTGATCAATCAGTCAGTGAGTGAATCAGCACGAGTAGCTATTATATATAGTAACTCTTTGGATAAGAAAAAAAATACGCATAAGATGTACCTAAGATTCATTTTTATGTAAAAACTAGCTGACCCGGCAAACGTTGTTCTGCCCTATGAATTATTTCTCCCTTAGGGCCCGTATGAAAAATAGTTTACGTCCTATATTCTCAAGACTACCGAACAGGTAAACCTATTACCTACACAAAAAAGAAAACATAAAATTGGTCAAGCCGTTTCGGAGGACTTTTGTTACAAACACTGTGACTACTACAAATGATGTGATGAATACTACAAAATAGACCAATGCCAGGTGAAGTGAGGTAGGTACTTTTATCTAGCAGAGCAATAACTGGGTACGTATGTATAAGGTTATTGTAAATTGTATGTAATTTTTTATAATATGTAAGGTTTTTGTAATCTGAAAACCAAAATGATATGGGGTTTAACTTTGAATGGGGTTTAACTTTGAGATAAAATTTTCTTATTATTTGGTACATATCAATTAAGATGCCAAGTTGCAGTGGTCAATCGCAATTAGCCACGTGCGTGGATGTGGGTCACAGGAATTAGGGCCCCAGCACACTGACACACTGTTCGCGTCTTGTGACAATAAAACGACTCACTTAAGGCTATTGTATACTAACTTAGCGGAACGCGAATAGGTGTTTTCAAAAATAATATCTAAGTATGCCCGTATAGAGAGAGTTGCAAGTCCAAAGCTAGGTCTATATTTTATTCTTGAAATATGGGCGTTAGGTGACAACGTTTTACCCCCCCAAACGTTTACCAAATTGGACAAGTTTGGTGTCATTAGATGCGGTACACCTTAATCTAGGCTCGTACGTTTTACTTTTTTGTATTTTAGTTTATTTAAATTAAAAAAATTAAAATACTCGAGCTAGTTTTTAGGTACAAAATGTAAATATTTAGACTCAAATAACTTTTATTAAAAGCAATATTTCTTAAAAAGTAAAACGTATGAGCATAGTACTTGTATCTACAACATATCCAAAAAATTATGAAAATCGGACTACATTTACGGGTAGGAAAACGTTATCGCTTTTTGTATGAAAGCTTACAGGTATACAATCCTCTTAATGTCGTGTTTCCATACCACTACCGTATTATATGCAAATAAATGTGAATGATGCTCAGATTAAGGATTGAGTGGATTGTGACCCGATTTGCCAATATAACTGGTCATTGACCCAACGTCAACGTTACTTACGATTAGTACTTAACTATTATAATGTTATAAAATCTGTGCTAACGATTTAATATGATGATGAAATAAAGAGTTGGTTTTTCTAATACATCGTTTATTTTTATTTTTATTTTTCTTTATTTATTGTAATCAACAGCGTTACAGAAAAAATGATAAACAATTAACATAAACTATAAATAAGGCCAAATGAGATTACAATTTAGATACAAAGATTAAATGATAAAAGTATAACAATATAACAAGAACAAAGAAGTTACAAGTACAGTACTAGTTACAATGACTTGAAGATTGGACGCAACAGTTGAAAATCAAAAACAACCAAGTAGATAATATAACATAAAATAAAGATTTAGAATAAAAATTTAGCTATGCAGGAGGAACAGCAGTTAGCCAAAAAGTGTAAGGTGTGCGTGCATGTGTATGTATGATGTTTGCGCGCGTGTGTGGTGTGTGTGTGTGTGTGTGTGTGTGTGCGTGTGTGTGTGTGCGTGTGTGTGTGTGTGTGTGTGTGTGTGTGTGTGTGTGTGTGTATTATCGTTTTGCTAAGGGATTTCGGCCAAAGTAGGCCGCGATTTTTTTTTCTCAAATAGTACGCTAATTATTATACATCCAAGGCTTATGTCAATAAGTTTTGCGAGCATAAAGTTTATGCATCTGCATGTTTTTAATAAAAACTTTGCTCAAAAACTCCCATTTCCTTATATTGATTCCCGATACCTCCAAATCTAAGAACAGCGGAAAATGATTTTTGGGCGGTGAAGCCTACGATGTAGTCCACTATTTGCGAAAAACTAAATAGTTACCCATTCACCTTAAAAGTGTATTTATGGGTGTCATTGGGGAAAAAACTGAAAATTGGCATATCAGTTTTTCCCTGAAAAAGTTCATCAAATTACACAACTCTACAATATTGTTTGTCCTAATATGATTTTTATTTCGCTCCAAAGTAAATGAAAAATACCTACTCATTTTCTTTTACTCATTATTTGAATAAAATATTGACATAATATCTATAAATCTATTATTCATATTATAACATCTATCTAATATACATACAACTAAATATATGTGTTAGCCGGGAGCAAGGGCCCCACGCTTCGTTTAACTATTTCTCCATTTCCATACAACGATGTATTTATATGAATGTATACTGTATACTTGATTAAACTTTAAAGCCACTTATATACAGCAGTTCTATCTACTTGAGACGATGTGAACATAATAAATAAGTGCTAACGACTTGAACTTTGTTGAACGAGCTTAAATTCGTAGTCTAGTTACGAAATAAATCTAAGTATGTACTTGTACAAGTTAACTTGTAACATTACTCGCAAGGATAACATATTGAAGTGATGGAGACTGGTGATTTAGGAACTGCCATTTTGATTTGTTTGCACGAGTACCGGCTCTAACATCAATGCTCTACCGTAAATATTATAAGATTACTAGCTGACCCGGCAAACATTGGTTTGTCATATAATTTATTTCAAATTGAGAGGGTGTTTAGGGGTATCAAAAATAGTTTACGGTTTGTTCTCAGACCTACCTAATATAAACAAACATAAAAAAATCACGAAAATTGCCCCCATACGAAGTGACATCTGTCTCAAAGATATTTGTCGTTGTAGACGTTGCTTATTTATAGCAAAAGATATAGTTCTCGGCAATATCAAACGCGTTAGGATCTTTGCACTGGGATCCGGTTAGCGGCAGATGCAACTAGTTTGATGAGTGACTAACAACTAACAGCCGATAGAGAGTTTTTGCTGCGGTCTGCGATATTTATATTCTATTATTGGTTTAATATAGGATTGGCAAAGATCAAAGTCTGGGACTAGGCGCCATTTGATTGTACATAATTATTGCTTTGATAACAACCCACAGCTGTAGGTGTTTAATTGACTGTTTTTTGCCAAAATATTATTTTTAAGACGTATTGCAGATTAGGTTTTTCCCAGGTTGACTTGAACTTTGTTGAACGAACTAAAATTGTTATTCAATTACTTAGTTACTTTATAGTTTTTCAAGTGATTTCTGAAGGTGGAATATAAATAATCAATGACTAGGTTTAAAGTCGGTGATTTGTATTAATAACAAATAAATGCTTTACGTACTTATTGCTTCATTAAATTCATTCTTAGATATCTAGAAATATACTTTAACAGACCTAAAAAGTGCTATTCTTTTTAAAATATAGTTCCCGTGGTCAATAATATTCGTTTTAGACTTTTCTAATAAATAAATAATACTTTACAATTAATGTAAACTGAACATGAACCAATTAAGTAATTTATCAATTTTATAAACATTTTCTATATGCCGTAAGGAAGTAAACCTACCTATATTTCGTACAACTTCTTTATATCTTCCGCGCTTCCTCAAGATATATCCGCCCGCCCACCACAATTTATACGGCAGGGCGGACGGCGGCTAGCTGTGTTGGGCGGGCAGATAGATCCGGATGTTTAAACTTTAATACTTGTGTATTTTTTCAAACTTTATACTAATATTTTTTGGTATACATTTCCGGTGCGATGCTATGTAACATTTACAGGCTATTAACCCGTTAGAAGTTAGTACGCTAACATCTTCGACTGATGCATTTGCAGTCAGTTACTAACTAACTTGACCGTGCAAAAAAATGTTTTATTTGTAAAGACAGTGCTTTGTATAGACAGTGGCGCCTCTTTACTCTACACTTCTTTGCTACATTAAAGATTCTATATTTAAGTACCTACCTGACTTAGTGTAATATGACCATAGGATCCGAGAGCGGTGTCATCGGCATCCTTATGTGGTTGAGATCCAACAAACTCGAACGAAACGTTTTTCCTCCACGTTCCTTATACGAACCGCTAAGGTGTGGAACACCTTTCAGCCTCCGTGTTCCCAGCCAAGTACAATCTGGGTGCCTTCAATAGAAGAGTGAATAGGCATTTTCTAGGCAAGCGCGCTCCATCCTAGACCTCATCATTGCTTTGCATCAGGCATGAATCATCGTTGTCATCAAGCGCAATTCTACAATAAAAAAATGCTTGTAGTGTATAATGTATATGTAATGTAATCTGGATACATATACGCTACAAAAGCATTGTTCTCTGGTTGGCATAGACCAGGGAGGTATGTGCAAATTGTTGACGGATTTGCATGCGATGGCATTGTTTGTCGTATTGTGAGTAAGTTGTCAGGAATTTTTAGCTTCATTGGCTATGGACTTATTGAGCAAAAGACGGCAACTAAACCAGAATTTCGGTTTTACACAAATACCGTGGGAATCGTAGATTTTTCCAAAATTTAAAGTAGCCCATATATAGTAGTATATATAGTAGTATCCAGGCTATAATCTATCTCCATTCCAAATTTCAACCATATAGGGTCAGTAGATTAAGCGTATACCTAACAGAGTAACAAATGTTTACTGAAGTTGGACCAATGAGTATTTAAATTAGAATAAATCGGGAGCAGACAATGCAACGAAAGCTTATGAATAAAGCTTACTATACTCAGATCACGTGTTATTAAGGATTATTTACATGAATTAAATCCTTGGGAGTGAATGAACTGCTGTGATTATACTAGCTCATTTAGTTTTTAAGAGCCTTTGTGAAGTGGTGATAACAGAAAACAAAACCCGGCTGAGTTTGTTGTGGGCTTCTTCTCAGTGCAGGGCGCGTTTGAACCCTCGTCAACTTTTAGTTATCACCATTCATTGGCGTTGACTTTTATAATGTTTACACGAGTAGAAGTAAATAAGACCTGCATAACAATAGTACCTAAGAACTCAGCTATAAGATTAATCATTGTACGTAACAATTGGTTTTAATTAAAGTACCTACTACCTACTGCGATGAATTATTATTGAATGGCGTACAGGAATGAACGTAGATCGGGTTCCATCACTATTTTTTTCTTTTGAAATATAGTTTTTTCCGAAACAAAAATTTTACTTATTAACTACCGAAAAAAGTACGTGCCTGGGCAAAGAAACACTAGCCGATTGTAAAGCATAGAAAACTACCGTTAAACACATAAAATAATCTCATAACTAATTATGGTACTAAAACTAATGATATCCTCCAAAACAAATTAAGGCCACGACAACGGTGTTGCGGCCATAATAGGTATTACAATAAAGATAAAAATAGTAAGTATGTTGTAGTTTATGTACCTACCTACAAATGTGCTTTCAAAAACAGTGCATTGAATTCCCCACTTTCACATAATTATTCTCACTATAGTAGTGTTATTCAATGTTCGCTTTTTTGGTTGTGCATTAATGCACAACTCAACAAAGAACAAAAGTGAAACACTCGAATGATTTATGACCGAGTCTGCAGCGAGATAATAACACTACTATATAAATGTTTTGTTTCGGCACAAAGAGAAGAATTATATTTGGTTGACACTTAAACCACAATCAATTGCAATCTTTTTTACAAGCTTTTAATTGATTTCACCTGTCCTGATGTTTATAATCTATTTATTTGTTTGTCAGGCAGTCAGGCACTGTCTTTCCCAACTCCTACTACTTGGACGCCTTCAAATCAAGAGTGAATAGGCATTTCCTAGGCAAACGCATTTCACCTTAGCGACTGTATCAGCACTTTCCACAGTCAAGCGCTAGTCTAAATTGTTAAAAAAAAATTGGTTGCCTGTAAAGTCGGTTTACTGACGATAGTTGAACGTGACAACGTCTTCTTTGTCGCTCGTTCCGCGCTCGCGAGGTAACGCCGGTAACGCCGCATGAGCGAGGTAACGCCGGATGAGTCATGTTTTTTCGTGCGTGCAACCGGCTCCATCGATTTATAAGACGTTGTCACGTCAAAAGGTAATACAAACTAGAGAGGTATGTGTGATGCAACTAAATGTTGCGTTACGCAATGTGTGCGTGTGTGCGTGAGAGGCGCAGACTGCAAGGCGCTGCGCCGGCCGCCGAGCCAACTGCGGTCTGTGCGGCCATTGCTGTAGCGTGAGAGACGGTGGACGTTTGTATTGCAGTGTTTAACTATAATAACATTAAAGCCAACCAATAAAATAAATAAATATATACAGACATTATTACACACATCGTAATATCTAGCCCCAAAGTAAGCGAAAGCTTATGTTGGGTACTGGTAAATATGCGTAATGAAATGAAATGAAATGAACGTTTATTCATAATAATGTGCGTACAATTTGATGTCACAAAATTTTGATATGCCGATTACATTTTACCATTAACTGGTGTATGAATATTAAAGTAATATTTTTTATACATAAATATAATATATAGAAATACACCCAGATACTGGAAAACATTCATGTTCATCACACAAATATTAACCATTTATGGGAATCAAACCTACGACCAGGATATAGCATTTCCGACCGCATTTTGGGCATTAAAAATCTCTGTTCCGAGCAGGTGAGATGAAAACTATTTTTCGTAGGTTGAGAAACAATTTATGTAGAAAGACAACGTTTACCGGGTCAGCTAGTAGGTATATTTTTGAAGCGAGTAAGTATAGAGCAAAATTCAATAAAATGAACATGAAATTTAATATTTATTAGAAAACTATGTACTTATAGATAAAAACTTGTTGTACATGTTGTCAAAATAAAAGTCAACTGAATTTTTAAAAAGTTTAGCAGTTTTCGCGGCTTCATACCGCGCAGATACTGGTTCATTAACAGATTTTTAAATCGGTTCAAAATTCAAATTATACAAGAATACCAGACCGCGATAAAGTTTTGTACACTAGCTTATCAGCGCGTAGGTAGCATTTGAATGCTATAGTGAATAGCGACACCGCATGCTGAATAAATGTTTATATGAATATCGCGAACGTGTTTAGATTTAAATATCACTTTATACATTTTATTATAGTTTTGAATAATGCATAAAATCTATTGTATGTACGTACACACACGACTCAATACAAAATGAGCTACAAAGTACAAACCCTGATTCAAAGTAAGCATATCGGCTCTTAGATTTTGAATAGATTAGAATTTTAGCCACGGTCACCAAGCTAGTCAAGTGCGGATTGGCAGACTTCTTACAGCTTCTTTTGAACTCTCAGGCACACAATTATGCAGATTACTGGTGTTCAAAGTCAGAGTCGAAATGATGAAATGATTAATACAACTAGGTGAACTTTTCTTACAGTTTCAGATATTCTCGGTGCAAACTTGCCTTCTGAACCTAGCGGTAGATTTTGACTTTTCATAAAAGCCTATATTTAGGCCTATGAGAAAAAAAAAAGATTTACATTTTCATATTGTTCGATGTGCGCTGTCACAACTTATCAACTCCTCCCTATAAGTATCATCCTTTTTCCATCTCACGCTCAGTCCATAACCTGTTAAAGTAAAAATAGTAAAACTCAATAAAAGCAAGTCGAGTTCTATCGCAGTCTACTTGTACTACAAGAACCACTTAAACGACTACAGAAAAAACCGGCCAAGTGCGAGATCATCTCGAGGAGTGAAGTTCCGCACTGTGGTTGTGTCAAATATATTAGAAAAATCCATCTTTCCAAAATTTTCGCATTCTGTATGGACTTACTTACTTCAGTAAATCTACGAATAAAATGACTATCACAACTTTGTCATAAAACAAGAAGACATGGAACGAAATTATAAAACCTAGTGGTCGTAATAACCTAGGGTCATAATTCTTAGTTTTCTGCACTCTTTTTCCTTATGAAAGTTATTATGTCAAATCTCACATTTTCATACAACATTAAATATGTTTAGTACAGTTTCCGTTTTGTCTCCGATCCTATAATCATCATGCATTCCATTTTATCACTTGGTTTGGCATGCGGAACCCTAAAAACGAATTGGAAAATTGTCGCAAGCACGCCGTTTGGCAGGAAAGCTCAGAAACTGCTAGAACCTTTCGTTTACATAAACGTTACGTTCACTACTCCAGGAGACGGCTACACAAATACATGCCGACTTTAAAACCATAGAAATCAACAAAGATTTTTTGGAATTCAAAACTTAAAAGTCATTTATTTCACAGAGAGCCTAGAGACATGTTCTGCCTCTCAAAAGTACTTGTGAAAGTCAATAAGATATTTGATCAAAATTATGGGGATAATTATTATTGATCGACTTAAAATTAAGTTTACATAGGTTCCCAAAACAAACCAATAGTTTGGTTGGAATTGGAACCACGTCAGCCCATTGCTAGCATGGTTAGCAATGCTAGGCATGGGCAGGGGACTATTTTCTCCCCGGGAACAGGACAAAATACGATTTTATCGCCAACACGCAGACAAAAATGCTTCATCCCTATGTCTCAAGAAGGAATATAAGGACCACGTCATCACTATGAAACCATAAAGAAACGAATAAATAAATAAATCAATTAGAAAACGACATTTTCTGAGTCGGTTAGCTCTTCGTACACTCTATACATTACGACAGACGATTGATCTTTCGCAACTATCAAAGTGGTTAACGGTTTGGAAATTATCAATAATTATTATGATTACGGGTTTAGAATCTTAGATTAATCTTAAACCATTTCAGAATTACTTATACAGTCAATCAGTGGTTGTTATAATATTTAGCTAACTTTTTGGCCTAATTAGATACTTGGCTAACGACAATTGAAAAAAAATCAAAAATACTCAATTGAATAAAGACGTGTAGTTAGTACGTTGCTTACGAATTCGAAAGAAAAAAACTTGAGAGGTGTCAAGGGACACCCGGATGGAACGAAGTTCCTTTCGATTAATTAGTGATATAAGAGAGAGAGAGACAGACAGAGAAACATGCGCACGCCGTACTACTTACAAACAATAGCTTACTATAGCAAAAAGTGTCGTTACAACTTTTCGTCAAATAAAAATATATAAAAATATAAAAAAATATATAAAAATATATAAAATATAAAAAAATATATAAAAATGCGCGGAGGTCACGTGACCAATACAGCAATCAATATTTTCATACGTTATTGATTTTTGTTCCATATCTTTTTAGCGTATCGCAAAATGCCATATTGTTAGAGGTGCGGAACTGCTTACACAAAACCTTGAGCAATGGACGAAGAGGATTATATTATTAGGAAGGTCGACCCCAAGTAAATGGGAACGAGCCTATAGGGCGAAGAAGAATCAACAGAATTCAAAAAACAACAGATACAAATAATTGTTCCTCGCAATAAATCATTCAACTCTCGGTTTCATCTCAACGACCACACGCGCAAGTCTGCGAGGCTATTATTAATAATGGATTTATCTCATAATAATCCAAGGCCCACCTGAGTGGTTCATCGGCACTAGATCGACCGGATCGTCTGGTTATTTCAACCACAACTAATTTACACCTAGCCATCGATACTACGAGCGATTCACAACCTTATATTGTTAATAATATCTGTGAGATGTCCGCCATTTGTAAATGTTGATAGCCGCCATTTTGAATTTTGAATTTTTTTAAAAGAATGGAAATCGAATTGGCGAGACGCGTATAACCTTATTATTGTAGTTTAATTTGTGAGTAATATCATAATTTGTAAATGTAGAGCAAAAAATATTAGGTTCAACATGAGTTTTTGCAACGACAAAAATAATAATTAATTGAATAAAGCGACACAGGCTACTTTTTATCCCAGGAATTTGGAAAATTAATGAAAAGCACGGCATTTTGTGCAAACCCAACGCAGCCGGACCCGCGGGCAAAGGCTCTCTTGTAGAAAAATGTGGCATGAGAAATGCATTTCAGTTGAGTACGATCAAATGAATGCTAGCACTAAACACCTATTATTGTCTCGACGTCAAAGTAATTATAGCACATAAATGAGTCAAACCGGAAGTCGCTGCCAGGAAGCGGATACTGACAATTCTTACGGGCATTATGTAAATGATAATTAATAGTAGTTTCCAAGAAAATGGAGACGAAACGTCAACTCCAAGAATAAAGTGGTTTAAAAATAGAAACTAGTTTTCTTTTTCAATCCGGCGGTTCATGCAGTTTAACAATTTTTTTTCTGACATATTTCTGCTAAATGAATAGCACCTATAAGTAACTAAATCGAGATCTCCTTACTACTTGTTATTATCTACTTGTTTAGGTACTTGTTATGCTTTGTAAAGTAAATGTTTACAATCAAAGTTCATATTCAAAACTCAAACACACATAGGCCTGACTAACAAGAACTTACGAACAGTCAATAAATTGTTATATAAAGCGCCCTATACTAAGAAGCCTACAAGTTACAACCACCATTCAAAACAACTTAAAGAATATTAAAAAGCTAATAAAATCAGAGCAATTCGTTCAAGAGTTTTAAATTGACAAGAAACTTAAAAATTAAAAAGCAATAGGTAGGTACGTTACCATTTATTTTCCAAATGTCGACGACAATATTATTGAAGAAAATATCGGGGAAAACAGTACGTTTATTGGAAAAGTGTAAATTATGGGAGTACTTAAATGAAAGTGTGAAGGAACTGACTAACTGAAGGTTGGCCTCGCACTGTAGTGTAACACTGATTTGAGTGATTCATGAATGAACTTCTTGGTCGGCGGTCACAGGCCGCCCACGGCTCGCACCACATGCCTTTGAGGAAACCGACTAACCAAAACAATTGTCAGAGTTATAAGCGCAGCTACACACTAACGAGCAGCGAGCTCCACTTTTGAGGATTTTGAAACTCCCCGGATTTTGGCAGCACCAGAGCTCTTAAGGAATTTGTTTTATTGCCCCTTGAATCATCATCATCATCTCAGCCTGCGGACGTTCATTGCTGAACATAGACCTTCCCAAGCGCGCGCCACCACACCCTGCCCTCAGCCTTTATCATCCAGCCGCTTTCTGCCACCCGCGCCATATCGTCGGTCCAGCGGGCTGGAGGTCGCCCACACTACGCTTATACTTGTACGCGGTCTCCTCTCCAGGACTTTCCGGCTCCAACGGCCATCGCCCCTGCGAGTAACGTGATTTTGGCTATGTCGGTGTCTTTTTTTCTCCTGCGGATCTCAGAAATCTGAGTATATCATGCAGGGAAATGCCCTTTCCATTGCACGCTGAGCGACCTTGAATTTGTGAATCAGACCGCTTATAAGTGTCCACCTTTAAGCGACAAAGATGAGGACCGGCAGGACTCACAGTTAAATACTTTCGTACGCTTCGTTTAAAGCAAGTTCATAGGTAGGTAGGTAGGTCGGTTTGTTAGTAATATTACGTATTCGGTGCTTATAAATATCTCCGTAGCTCCGCAGTGTGTGGCCTCGTTAACTAAAACAAAACTACTTGGGATAATTCATTCATGTTTGACGCACGTCTAATGGCAAAATAATAGCGCTCTTTATAAATAAAACCCATGAATCAATGCGTGCATGTGTTTCCTTGAACCCGATGTAGTTATTCTCGTTGGCGCTAATTTTCTATGCATGCATGATGCAGCCGCGTTTTATTACAGTCATGCTATTATCGTATTAATATGATAGTGATAACCTCGTTGGTTTAGTGGTGAGCAAGTTCAACTGCTGAACACGAGGTCCTGAGTTTAATCCCCGGGTCGGACCAGTAAGATATAGTATTGGGGTTTTCTATTAGAAAAATCTAAGTACTAGCCCGGAGTTGAGGAGAAAGGAGAATGACCAAAGTGGGAGCAAGTTTTTTCTTGTGAAATAAAATAGTACATTTCGATATAAGTGCGGAAAGTATGTCATTCCTTTACGAGTCTCGGTTTATTGACACAAGCCGTAGGCGCGTGTCAACAATAGAGACGAGTGAAAATGACAATTCCGCACGTGCATTGAACGACATTTTTTAACACATTTGCGAAAATACATAAAGTTGGGGCCTAAAATAAAAATATTATAATAGTAGTTTAAGGTATTTAAATTACCATGAATCCAGACCACTCACGCACAAAAAAAATAAACAAAAAGAGGACAAGAATTGTCTATGGTCAACTGATGCACTCTGTGACCTGGGGTCAGTATCCGGCAGTTATGAAAGTCCTTTTATTTTACAAAAAAGTAACTCTGAAACAAATAACAATGAAACTTTGTTGAAAAATTATATTTTTATTTCAGATTTAACAATTTAAAAAGTTAAGTCCTTTAATTCAAATATTAATAGTGTTTACGCTATAAAATAGTCATTTAATTCAAACATTCTGTACTACAACCTTTTTGATTAAAACCTCCATGCAGAAGGAAGACAAAAAGTACTAGTGCGGAAAAGAAGTACTTAGCGCACACTGAACATACATGGAAAAGTCCACTATTTGAGCAAATGTGTTAAAAAAATGTTTTTAAGAACCATTAGCAAAAGGAATTTGTTTTTCATAATATCCGGAATTTAATTTTGCATACAAAAAGTAACATTCTGTTCAATGCACATTTCCTGTCATAAAGATTTTATTGAGAAGTAAACTTACTTACAACTTGTTTATTAAACTTTTAATTATTTACTATGTTAATCATAGCAGTATCTTATTTCTGAATAATTTTAAGTACGTTGTTTTTACGCTCATCTAGGCAATTATTATTTATCAAGATATTTAAGGTCCTCATACCTATCTACTATGGTTTTTAAAAAAATTATTACGTAACTACTGTTTATATCACATTTAAATTACGTAATTATGCTAATAAATAATTTATATTTAGCAACATGCAAATGAATGTGACTTAATCGCTGTTAACACTTTTTAGTGCGTGAAAAAGAATCACGTCCTTCAAACAGCTGATTAGGTCAATGGCTTCATGAGTCCACGAAATTAAATCACTGAACTTGATTTTTTTTAAGCTGGCAATACGACACTGGATATTATCTATAGCTCTCGAAATATTAAGAAGTTATTATTATCTCTTACTTGCATCTTAAAGGAAATTCAAAATTTTAGGTTCCTAAGATCTAGCACCAATGAATGAATCAGGAGTCAGGACTTTTGTTTTTGTAATAAATGTATCTAATACGTATGAAATCGTTCTTCTTATCAGTATAGGTAATTATTGGCATAATATATCAAAAATTTTACATTCTACTTTTTTGTGAGCGTTATGCCATTGCCCAATTTGCCTGAATCTTAAACATCCGAATTTTTGAGACTAAGTAAAAATATATAGTCTAAAAGAATCGTTATTTCTATCACGCGTGTGAATACGCAAGTGAATCCCGTACTCCCGCCAACGAGGTCCGTCGTGGCAAGGGACAGGTTTTAGTGGGTGCAAGCCCCATATTTAACCCCTCCGTTTCCCCTGACGGAGGGGTATGCGTTAGGCATTTCCTGTCGATAAAAAAAAAAGCCTCTCAAATCTTTTACCTTCTTATAACGTATGTAAATTATTGTAAGATTAGTACTGTAGGAAACGCTGATAATTCTGAAATTTGAACCAAAACATGGCGTCTTTGTGTATTTATTTTTACTCTGTTGTAAAAATCGTCTGGCTGCAAAGTTAACATGTCAACACCGTCTGGCCGACCGCCGCGTCGGCCACATTAACTTTTTATTTATTGCCAAGCAAACCCTGAACGCTGTTTGGTCTTTAGGCTGGCAACACTCCAAAAACTCTCATAATATTGAATATTGAGTGTTAACATTTAACAATCGTTCATTCACGCGTCCGTTTTATGGCCTACCCGAGCCCGATTCATTCATTCATAAAAAAAGAAGTTTCTAGGTTTATGCAAAATACCTGCCTACTGCGAATAATAATTGTTTGTTTTATGATTCTCGTCTGAAACTCTATTAAAAGCAGATTAAAAGATACCAGTTATGTAAATCACGCCAGGTGTTTTACTTATTTCATCTCCTTTATTTCATTAACGTTTTTATAAACAAAATTTTCATTTTTTTGTACAAAGTCTTCGGTTACAGCAACATGTAAAGATTACAGAACATAAAACCTCAATAAACCTATGCATAATATCATAAAATGTTTATAAATTAGAAATATATTAAAAAATGTATATGTGTATGTGTGAATGTTTGTAAATAAGAAATATATTAAAAAAAATATAACTCCTTAACGCTAAACCTAAACTAGTCAAGTTAAAGTTTCTTAAAAGTTGCAATTTTATTCCGGAAAATAATTTTGTTAAAATCCATTATCACAGCGAAATTCTAAAAAAAACCACGTGGGCTAGATCTGTGCCCGGTGGTCTTTGAGCCGGTTATTTAAGACAAGAAAAATAATAACCTAAATTGCAATTTGCGTCAGTGATTTGCGGTGAGGTATTAGAAAAAACGTAGACATGGATTTTTTTTTAAATTGAGTATGGCGCCCGCCGTTTAATTGGCGTGTAAACATCTTCGCGGCGTCAGTAAAAAAAAAATTACTCACGATTCATGCCTTTTACTAAACCTTTTCGCACACTATTGGTACAAAAATGTATTCCAAGGCCTTCCAAGATCGACAATATTTTCATAATACTGCAGTCTACAGCCGTAGACATGATAAGTACTTATAAGTTATTTTTGTTATTTGATCGATTACTTATTTTTTTCCTAGTTTATAATAAAGTGATAAAAAAATTGGAGTCAAATACCCACTTATTAATCACGTAACTTATCGATTACAACTGCGATCACAATAAACAACCATCATTCTAAAAAGGTTATTGTGTACAATGTAAACTAGCCTTTAGAATCTAATTTGACGTGATAACATAATTACGTAGGTATTGAAATAGGTTTTTTTTGTCCGTCTGTGATATAACATGGCGCCAATGAATATCAACCAATCAACTGTCGATTGTTTGATAACAATGATCTCAACGGTGATATGCATAAAATATAGATAAAACAGTTTATCGTTCTTATATAAATGATACAATGTAAAATTTAAAATCAATCGATCATTGATAGAATATAGGTACTTAGCATCTATGTGGCGTGAGAACCGGAGATTACTTATACATACAGAATATCTTTAAACTGTACGCAATACGGGAAGTTTATAATTTTACCTACTCATAGCTAATCGATGCATCTATATAAACAATAATTGTGTATCAGGAACTGGGTGAACTAGCTTTGATCAGATATTATTTTCGATTCATACCTTAATCCACAGTGTTAAAATATCTTACTATACTAGAGCATCTTTAAACTGTGCCTTAACAGAGCCATCAAAAAGAAAGTTGATTACTTGATGACCAATTTTATGACAATAAAATTAGGTACCTACCCACCGATGAGTATCATGAGGATATGACATCCGAACGAATTACGTAAACCTTTCTCGTACAAGCAAACAGTATCGCCAACTGTCAAAATTCTACGCTGTTCGCTCAGCGTGGCCTTGCTCTTGGAGCAAAACAAGCATTTTTGAAACCGTTGAGCTGGCGACATTTCGGTTCCAAAAATGTGCGGCTGGTTGGTGGCCCCCAGAAGTAAAAACGCACCGCCAAGCGATTCAGCTTCTAATCTATCCCTATTTAAATTTTAAAATATCAGCCAAATTAGTGCAGAAGTTGCAACGTGAACGAAGACCAAACATACAAAACTTACACGTAATTGAAAAAAACAACCAAATTTTCGCTTTTATAATATTAGTGTGATTTTGACTTTCAAACTTATAAAGACAAAGGGCGTCAGGTGAAAATATCTAAGCTGAACCTGAGCAGTGCTAGTAAAAAGAGATCCCCGTAGGTGGACAAACGACATCAAATGAGGAGTTCTGTGGGCTGATCGTTCAGTTTGCAACTAGCATGGTATGTTGACATGATACCATACAAACCTAGGTGGTTAACTTGTTCAAAAAGAATACAAATATAGGATTTTTGGCGTTTTCTTAGTTAACAACCCAGGAGGGGTCGCTCTGAACGATACAGAATCAGTCATCTGTCGCTCAGTAGAGCGACAAGCTACTATAAATTAGCATCGCAGCAAGGTTGTACTGCGCTAACCGCAGTATCGTACACTGGTCCACATAGCGTCTGCTCATGTTATTTTGTCTATATTATCACTGTTACATGTTTCAGGCAATAGTAGTAAAACAAAAATTGTAAAAAAAAAGATTCCGACGATTTGAGAACCTCCTTCTTTTTTGAAGTCGGTTAAAAATACAGTACATTCTCGGAGTAATTTCCTAAAGCTCACTAAGTTCCACTTCAGCAAATAAAAATTCGTTTTTTTTAATTTAATAAAATGTATTAGTTTGACAAAACAACGTTTACTCATTACTGGGTAAGTTACTTCTCATGTACAAAATCCTCGTGTCACAGTTTTTATAACAAAACTGTTCCGAAACAGCTCAACCAATTTTTATAAAAGTTTTGTCTTCATTTCGGCATATATTTTGGGTTTTGCATTTGAAACACGATAGGATAAAATTTTCTTGATAGAAAGTTCTCCCAAAAGTTGCAACAAAATCTCCATTTTTCTAATTTTTATCAGCAACCCACAGCAACCACAATGAATGTAATTGTAATTTTTGTTTTAATTTAATTTAGTCCGTAATAATAATATCCAAAAACGCTTAGAAACAGATTTTTGATAACTGGCTTAGTTTTTGAGTAATTAGGTAAAAGGTCGTTTTTCTGTTACATTCTTCCGCGACGCTGCATGTCGCACCTACCAACGTATTCTCAAGAGTTAGAAGGAGATAAATAAATCGAAAGAAAGATCGAGAGAAATCAGTGTATCCTCTGAATGGTGAGCTGGTGCGTGGTTTACGCGCCGCTATTGTACCTACGCGAGGCGCGGCCCTGTGATGGCGGAGTCAATGCACTTTCAAGGTACTGCTTTGAATAATGTGTCACCCAGAATAATGTTATGCTGTGCACAGTCGCACACATCAGGCCATGCTATTAAGCACTCGGTTCAGGAAGGGAATTGAGGAGGTATACTTACTTCGCTATACTTCGCTGCCCGTGGTTCAATAAAATGGGGGAAAACACAGCGCCTATTCTCCGGCAGGTCTACCGTAAAGCCCGCAAGTGTGATAGAGAACGCAACAGGTGGTATTTTTCGTTTTTTTTTATATAAAAATTGCTTTATTTGAATCTTAGGAAAATTATTACGTTATTTTATTTCCCAGTGAGATATTGCGTAAACTATGTTTTAAAGATATACCCGTAGTACAGATTCTCTCTTTTTTTTTTTTGCACAATTCAATACAACTAAGGATATGGATTAGCAAAGAAGACCAATGGTGTGTAGGGCCTAAGGGCATGCTTTTAAGGGGTTTATTTTTCTTTAGTCAATCAAGCGCGTTGTTAATTTGTTGTTAGTGATAGGTCGTGCAGAAAATATAGAGAACAGATAAGTAATTTCTTGACTTTCGTGTGATACACGTCACATGCATATACTCGTCATAAAGTCTGTCGGTCAGTCCTTCTGTAGCAGAAGTTATTTTTTCCACTCCTGTTGACGGGGTACTTAAGGTTCTCAGTAGGAAAAACGTTGACATTATTTAAATGAGCGTAGAGAGAAAACAAGTTCATTTAAAAAAAAATCATAAACACTTTCAGAAAGAGTGTCCGAAGAAACTCTGGTCTTTACAGCAGTTAAAATCTCAGGCAAACACTTTGCATAATTTTACAAAATCTTAGATTTATGTTTTTGAATGTTTGGAGCATTTTTTTTATACATTACAGGTTTTAAAAAGTTTCAAAAATGTTAATTTATAATGACAATTTCATTATTTAGATGAATGAGAAGTAAAATAAAAAAAATTTATAAAAATTGCAATTTATTAAGTGTCGGGGATAGCTTTCCTAGGGTTATCGATCTCACCCCAACAATGAGAGATTAATTAATGTTCGATCAATAAGAACCACTGATATACACTTTACACTTTTATTGTCCTGATTTACAACTGTACTTACGAATTATTATTTACGGGACTTTATACGTACTTTATACAGAATTAATTACGTTTCACTTTTCACTAATTTTCCACTTATTTTCACTATTTTCACTGCACTCTCACTTTCCGAACACTGATTTCACTGTACACTTATTTTCCAATTTGAACTCACTTCGAACTACTGAACTGAACACTGTACTAAAACTGAACTGTACTGACTGCGCCAACCAATCAGCGACCTTTTATACCAATATTTTACGCCATAAGAGATTTCTAGAAAGTACGCGATTGGTGCATTTGGGTTATGTAAAATACATACATCTTTCTAGTGCCACAAAAAAAGGGTCAAGACGTTTTCAAAACAATAGATCTACATTAAAAATATACTCCACCCAAATGGTCATTCTATTCATTGCACAATTTTTTGTTAGCAAAAAAGGGTGTTAAAGAGGCGTGCTTCTAGAATTTTCATATTTACGAGCGCGCTGATTGGTTAGCCATTGTTTCAAGTGCACGTGTTAGGGACTCGCGCAGTTAAGGCGAATATCTTCGTGATTCCTTAAGGGGAAGTTCTTAGGTCGTCGTGCACATTTCTCCCCGCCAGTTGCAGAGTGCAACTAATCTACCGGTAGCACGACGATCTTCTTGCTCGGTCTCTTCAGCACTTGTCCATTGCTTGTCGTCACGTCCACGACGCGCACTTCGTTGTCCGGCCCTGGATACACGCGTTTCGTTTTTTCCATTCTTCACATTCTTACTAGAATCCATTTCGATTTTTCGGCCCATTATCCAATTAGAATCTTCCTTACGGTTTGGTTTCGTACGTTTTATTTTTACTGCAGCCGTTACATGTTTTCCGGGTCTACACAGATCGAGAAATTGTAGCACACGTGCAGTCGCTCTTACTAGTGTTTGCCACTTCGAAATATTTTCGATCTTCGGTAAGTATGTTGCGATTGTGGCTTCACGCGCTAGACAGAATCGCTCTTCCCCAGTTTTCTCCGGGATAATTTTTTCTTCGCGCGGCCATTCTTCTTCTGATTTTCTGAGGAATGTGGGTCCATGAAACCACTTGTGATCCGCGTTAAAATTGCTCGGCGTTTCTCTTGTCGCGTCGTCAGCTACATTTTCTTTAGTCGGAACCCACCGCCACTGACTCACTTTCGTTAATTCTTCTATTTCTGCTAGCCGGTGCGCTACGAATGTTTTGAAAGCGCGCGGCTCTGATCTTATCCATGCGAGTACAGTGCGTGAATCCGTCCAAAAGATTATTTTTGTGAATTCGAATTCGTGTTCTTCTTCGGTTCGTTTAGCTAGGCGTGCCCCTAGCAACGCAGCTTGTAGCTCTAGGCGGGGTATAGAGGTGGGTTTCAGTGGTGCCACACGACTCTTCGCGGCAGCTAGAGCGACATGCGTAGTTCCGTCTGTTCGTATCATACGTATATAAATCGCGGTCGAGTAAGCTTCTTGACTCGCATCGACGAACACGTGTAGCTGTCTCTCGACGACTGACGATCCAACATTGTAACACGGTGGGATATATAGACTTTCTATTGCTCGTAGATTATTTAGCCATGACGACCATCGCGATTGCAGCTCTTCGGGGATCGGTTCATCCCACCCGGTTCCATATCTCCATGTTTCTTGCATAAGCCTCTTCGCTGGAGTGGTCAGTGACGAAACCAAAACTAGCGGGTCAAAGAGTGACATAATAACACTTAAAGCTTCTCTTTTTGTCGGCGGTCGCGCCTGTTCGAGAACTTCTCGTGGTGTTTTCTCTATGTTCAGCCGGAAGCCGATGCAATCCTTTTCCACCTCCCATAGTAGGCCGAGAGTCTTCTCAGTGTTGACACCTCCTATAGGTACGGTTTCGGCCCCGGTGTCTGTGCTAAAGTGACGCAACACAGACGGATCGTTTGACACCCATCCTCGTAGCACGAACCCAGCTTGTCGATGTACATAGTCGACATCTTTCGATACTTGTATTGCTTCTTCTTTACTCGGGAAGCTTGATATGAAGTCATCCATATAATGATTCTTCTTAATTTCCTTAGCGGCTCTCGGGTAGGTCGCTTCAAAGTCTTCTGCATTTCTATTTTTTATGTACAGCGCCGTGCACGGTGATGATGTAGCTCCAAAGATTACCGATGTCATCTGGTACTCCTTGGGTCTTACGTCGCCTCTGCTTTCTCCCCGCCATAGAAATCTCAGTGCGTCTCTGTCTTCTTCACGTATTTTAATCTGCATAAACATTTCCTTTATATCGGCTGAGATCGCGTAGGCGTGCTGGCGGAACCGCATGATGACTCCTGGCAGCGATTGCAACAGGTCAGGTCCTGAGAGCAGCATGTCGTTCAGACTCCATCCATGTGACCTCGCAGCTGCATCGTGTACTAGTCGTATCTTCGGCTTCGATGGGTTACACACAGCAAAGTGCGGTAGGTACCACGTTTTCCCGGGTTTCGCAGGCGCTAGTGCCTCGACGGCGTATCCGGATGTAAGTAGATTTACCATTCTTTCTTTGTATTTTTCCTTGAGACCCGGATCGCGGTCTAATTTCTTTTCTAGAGTCTTCAATCGCTTGAAGGCGTCATCGTAGTTGTTAGGTATAACAAAGTCATCTTGTTTCCATAGTAACGAAGTCTCGAAGCGGCCATCGGGTAATCTCTTACTATTTTCATTTAAAATTTTCATAGCTCGTTCTTCTGGGTCATTTTTCTGCTTTTTAGGCTCGACACCGAGAGCTTCCAAATCAAAAAACTCTTTCATCATGTTTTCCATATTTCCATCTCGTTCCTTGAGTATAGTGTGGCCACAAAATGCGACATTTTCGTGGTATGACGTGCGACATCCGTGAAGCACCCATCCCAGACGTGTATTCGATGCTACCGGTTGGTCATGATGACCGGTACGAATCTCAAATGCTACTAATAACTCCCAGTTGTCTTGACCGATGAGTATCTTCGGGTTTGCATTCTTATATATCAACTTATCCTCGATTTCTTGTAGGTGAACACATTCCCGTAGATCTCTTCGTTCGATATTTTGTTTCGTAAACATTAGGCGTTGTACTGTGCGGGCGTTTCGTAAAGTGTATTCTTTATCGCTGAATCTTCCGTGTATCCTGACGTCTACACGCCGGCTTTTTTCGTGCCTCATTGTTTCATTAATTCCCTGCACCCACATAGGGTCTTCCGGCCCGTTGAGGTCTAATATTTCCGCTAAGTTTTCGTCGATCAGTGTAACTGTACTCCCGTCGTCTAAAAGAGCGTAGGTATCGACGCGAGCACCGGTTGGCCCCGTCAGTGTGACAGGTGCGATTTTCAAGTAAGCTTGACGACTTCTATTCTCGACGTTTTTCACGATTTCCACTGAAGACGTTACTTCGGCGACGACCGGTGGTGTTGGTTGTGGTGAAGATGGTGGTGATGTCTCTTTCTTTTTATGATGTAAAAGTCGGTGATGTGCCATATAACAGCCATCTTGACCACACTTCTTGGCTCTACACGTAGATCTTCGATGTGTACTTCGTAGGCACTGAAAACACACACGATGTTTTTTCACAATTTCCCAGCGTTCATTTGTGTCGACGTCACGGAAGCGTTTACACTCTGGTAACCGATGATCAAGTTTACAGACAGGACATTGTTCTTTACTCGTATTATTATTATTTTTCGTGGAGTAAGTATATTCGGTTTTCTTTTTCATATTTCTCTCTTTACACTCTGAGAAATCTTCTGGCTGTGCGTACGCCCCACACTTATCCGCTTCTTCATTTAAAAATTTTGCAAGGCGCTTCAAATCCGGAATGTCCTCATTTTCTTTTGCAGAGTAGTCGTACCACGCTTTTCTCAAAATAGGTGTCAACTTTTCTAGTGTGGCTTTCACTAACTCTGGATTATACAAGTACTGAATTTTCTTCAAAGCCTCCAGTGTAGCTATAATATTCGATACTTTGTTCGCGAATATACACAAGTCACGAGGGTTGTCACTTAATTTTCCGAGCGATTTCATTTTCTGTATTTCACTTATCGCCAGTGCATCAGGTCGTCCAAATCTTCTTTCCAGAGCTTCCATGATGGTCTTCGGATCTGGAGAACTGATGAGTAAGCTACTGATAGCCTCGTGCGCTGCGCCTTTGACACTACGACGCAATCTTGATACATTTTCCGTTTTCGAGAATAACCCTTCGGTTTCTTCATATGCAGCGCGAAACGTTAGCCAGCTGCTGGATTGCCCGTTGAATACCGGCAGCTCCTGGAGGTACTTGGGTGCGTCTCTCGCCGTCCTTACTGCCTGAGTGAGAGCCGCTGCCAGTGAGGTTACATCCACGTTAGGTGGCTGACGCGCAGGCCGGGGTTCCTGTTCCCGGTGCTCGCATTTCCCGCCGTCACAACTGCGAGCCCCGTCTTCATTTTCTTGGGGTTCACATTTCCCGTCGTCACGACTACGAGCGCCCTGTCCTCGTCGTTCATTTTCCGCCTCACCTGGTTTTTCATTTCCTTTTTTCGGTTGTCCCTCCAGCCATTCATATACGCGGCTAGAACGTTCCTCTTCATATTCATTTTCATTTTCATTTTCCGACGCCGACGCTAAGTCCTCTTCGTCCGTAGCGGCAGCACGATGTTTTTCTAACTGTGCTCGAGTGAGAGCGATAGATGCGCGGATCTCTTCTAACTTCAAGGCTGCCAGTTTTTCCTTTAATTCAGCTTCTTTCAGTTTTCTCAGTTTTCCTGACTCAGAGCGACGTGAATTCGCCGACCTCGCCTTCCCGGAGTCCCCTGATGGCTTAGCCGTGACGTTAAAAGGCGCCATATTTTCCGTAGTATTTTCCGCGGACGTAGTTGTCCCGCATGTCGTAGTACAGTCTGTACCCTTGGGAGTGGCCGCTATCGCGTCGCGGCTTGTTGCAGCAGTAGGTCTTGAGACGGAGTCCCTCACACCGCTGTCTTGAGTAGCAGCTGGTCTTGAGGCGCTGAGCGCACCCCTCACGCTGCTGGTGGCGGTAGGTCTTGAAGCAGTACTTCTCACACCGCCGGAGTGGCTCTCAATAACCGGAACATCATTTTCCACAAGGTCAGCTTGAGACTGTGTTAACGGCATTTTCCTGATTCTCGATAACCCGCGCTAAGTTCTTACACAATTTTCCTGTATTCTGTTTCTTCAAAGGACCATACAATATTAGTCCTCAGAAAATTCTCCTATATCCGGCTCGAAGGACCATACAATGTCGGGGATAGCTTTCCTAGGGTTATCGAATCTCACCCCAACTATGAGATTAATTAATGTCCGATCAATAAGAACCACTGATATATTATACTTTACACTATTTATTGTCCTGATTTACAACTGTACTAACGAATTATTATTTACGGGACTTTATACGTACTTTATACAGAATTAATTACGTTTCACTTTTCACTAATTTTCCACTTATTTTCACTATTTTCACTGCACTCTCACTTTCCGAACACTGATTTCACTGTACACTTATTTTCCAATTTGAACTCACTTCGAACTACTGAACTGAACACTGTACTAAAACTGAACTGTACTGACTGCGCCAACCAATCAGCGACCTTTTATACCAATATTTTACGCCATAAGAGATTTCTAGAAAGTACGCGATTGGTGCATTTGGGTTATGTAAAATACATACATCTTTCTAGTGCCACAAAAAAAGGGTCAAGACGTTTTCAAAACAATAGATCTACATTAAAAATATACTCCACCCAAATGGTCATTCTATTCATTGCACAATTTTTTGTTAGCAAAAAAGGGTGTTAAAGAGGCGTGCTTCTAGAATTTTCATATTTACGAGCGCGCTGATTGGTTAGCCATTGTTTCAAGTGCACGTGTTAGGGACTCGCGCAGTTAAGGCGAATATCTTCGTGATTCCTTAAGGGGAAGTTCTTAGGTCGTCGTGCACATTAAGTACGTAAAAAAATTTAAGAGTGATAACTTGTGTTATTCGGTGTACGTAATACGAGAATTAGACTCGTGGTTTTCAGTTGATGTACTTTAAAGACAAGTATTCCTAGATATTGTAAATATATAGGTAAAGACTTAACAAAGTTCTTCTAAAAAAACGCTCAGTTTCTGGTCCGACCCTAGACTAACTTAGGACCTCATGGTCATGAGTCATGATCTTAAATTTTAATGTTGACCTATTTTTAAGATTTTTTGTCTCCATTCGGCAGATCATAAGCTATTTTTCATACCCCTAAATAGCAAAACATTGTTTGTCCTTTCAGCAAGTAAATAAATAGATACCGAGTCGAGTACACTTAACCACTAAATCAATCAGGCAACCGGCAAAAGTATACATTATAACTTGAACTAATCACTATAGGTCCACTACTGAACTGAGGGTGTCAAGGAATGGAAGAAAACAACTCTTAGGCAGTCACACGCCAAGTGCAAGTTCCTAAAGGGCGCCCTCCAGCGATTTCTACCCCATAACCAGGAGGTTTATTAATATATGGGAGGTCAAGGGTTGTTCCTAACTCCCAAGAACTGAGGTCTCTTCTCAGAATGAGATGCCCACCATGAAAAATTAAGTGCATGGCAAAATTCCACCAAAATGTCTCAGTAGCGATGGTCATAAATACTTCACTCTCATCTCCATTAACAGATGGTGTTGTCGATAACATTATAGACAACGCTCAACAAACAATACAAGTTTAGGTACTATGATGTATTCCTTCACAGTTAGAACAAGACTAATTTTTATTGCCTCTGTAAGTATAAAGTCACAAGATAGCTGGGATTTGAAACCGCTAGGCTGTCACTGCTTCTTGAACTAGTTAACTGATATAGATGGCCAGTCCATCGAATGTATTTTTAGATACTTCTCAGGTTTCGATTTACGAGTAGACCCCGAAGCGGCCGCCTGAGCTTTGCTAAATGTATCTGCTATACTATCTATAATACGATCCTGTTTCAAGAAATAAATGTAACTGTGCCCAGCGAAATTATAAAGTTCCAGAAAATTCCACTTTCACATTGAGTGCAGGTTTATTAATAACACGAAAAACTCTATCCATCGGTTACAAAATGACTTTTTTTACCAAATAAACCGTAATCCCTACTGCGATTTTTTCAGCTCGAAAGTCTCAAATCGTTCCTCCGACGATTGTGCGTCTTTAATAGTATGTTTTACAAAGAATGAATTCCTAAAATCGATTATAATGAGACAAAATCACGGCTTTTACTCGTATAGCTATGATAGTTTTATGATGAATCGATATATCAATATATATGAAATCTATGTTTTTTTTTATAATTGATAGGCTTGCGCTTTTGTTGCGCTTTGATTGACTACAATCATGTCTGATGGACAGAAATGATGAGGTCTAAGATAGAGCTGTTCATCATTCGTGACGATTAACGATGCGAGTAGATACGATTTATCAAGTAAATTGCTAGGAACAAAGCAGTACGTACTCCTCGCAATGAGTAATGTTCTGCTATGAGCTGGCTTGTTCATCAGGCCTCGCATTAATTCCGACTCACTATCGATCACAGAGCGGCTGCCCTTGCGACTGCGATTTCTATCTGCGAATATCGGATGACTGCGTTGACCCCATCGAACTAATACTCGCTAGACACTATCCCAGAGGTGGAATAGTTACCCTGTTTTGACTTTTTCCTTTTAATTTCAAACTATTTACGGCAGGGAAAGAAAGTATAACTAATCCACTACTATTCCACGTGTGTTTTTTTCAAATACTAATTTAAGTATTACCATGTCTCTTATCAGGTTTTTTAAGTTGTAGAACTGTTCTTACATTTTAACCAGGTGGGTACCAGTGAAATGACAAATATTCTGTCTTAAAGCACTATTTGCGAAGTATTAGTGTGTTTCGTTTTGAAGGACTGTGGCCGGCGACTTTACTCTACTGTACTCTCTGTTATGAGCAATTTAATAAACAGACTCTCCGATTCGTTATGCTTCTTATTAATTCTACTTATTAACACAGCCACAACTTTGCCAACGATCACACAGCAGCTGCCCTTGCGACTGTGGCTTATCAGATGTCTCCATTAAATCCATCTATTTTGTATCTGCTTGACACGATAGGCCTCAATTATAATCGTAGTACTTAGGAATCTTCAAAAGTACAATTAAGCAAATGAAACGAGTAGGAAGTGCTGAACTAAATAACTACGAAGCAATGTTTATAACACATAATGTTGCACATTTGCAACTAGGTGCAAATGGTGGTACCTCCTTGGTGCAGCTGACACGCTGTTGTTCATAAGCACGAGGGTTTGCGCGAATCTACCTCGAAATTTTCGGGAAGGAATTAGGAACTTGCTGTACAATTTTGCATGTGTAAACACAGACAGGAATAGATCGCCGATACATGTCTACAGGATATCGAGTCGATGGTTGACCCAAATGCGATACATCTCGGGTTACTGCAACGCTCCTCGTTAGTCTTTCGTTTTGAGACAGTGATTCACTATAATATAAACGAACGCCATCCAATGCTTTGACGACCGAATGGCGTAGTGGTAGCGAACCTGCCGTCTGCATTGGAGGTCGTGGGTTCGATTCCCACTACTGGTAAATGTTTGTGTGATGAGCATGAATGTTTTCCAGTGTCTGGGTGTTTTTTAATATATATTATATTTATGTATATTAGTATAAATGTATATTTATCAGTTATCTAGTACCCATAACACAAGCTATCGCTTACTTTGGGGCTAGATTGCGATGTGTTAAATGTCTCGTATATATTTATTTATTTATTTAAAAATGCTTTAGTTGTACCTATATCACTATTCCTTTATTTACATAAAAAGGTAACATACTCGATACCTACTTCGTAGAACCGTAAGGACTTAAAAATTAAATAATCCATTGACGTGCCATTGACTTAGTTAAATTTCGCTGACATATGGAAAAAATCCCGTTGGTACCCAAATTAAAAACTCAGTTCAACTCGGGGATGAATGGGGAAAAAAAATGTCATCACTTAGAAACAAAGCGTGAGGACGTTTGAGAAGCAAATAAGCAATCACAATTACTTCGAACATAGTAAGCTGCGTCGACATTATATACCATCACATGACCATCACCGAATGTGTATGGTTGGGTGGATTCAAGGGGACAAAAAATAAATAAGTAGATCTCTTAATTTACTTGTTTTTACAGAAAATTTAATATCGTCAACATCAACAAAAGTCAAGGATTAGATATACATACAAAATACTATAGGAGCATACAGCATGCCACTATAGAGTGTGATGAATTGGGGCTCGCTTTATAAAGTACGATGAAAAATCTTCGAGCGAGTTTTTATTTTTCAAGCAGAAGCAGGCTGGATATCGACCACAGTATAGAAATTACCGTAATACCTACGTAACAAAAATAAACGAAACGATAAGTCAGAGTGATGTACATCGGTCGATGTTGAATCTTATGCCAAAATGACAAAATAATTTTTTCATCACTTCGGATTCACACATAGGTTTTATAGTTCATTTATTTTAATACACCGGTGACCGGACGTCGCGTAGTACAATAAATTTTGTCAAAAACTTGTTTTATTTTCTTTTTGATGTCCAGATAAAAATAAGTTGTGTATACGACTCCTATTTTATTTATTGACCAACCGTCTGTACGAGTATTTCTTTTCCGTTGAAATAAAGAGTTGTGTATTCTTTTTAATTAATTACATAAGTATTTATGAAAAGTGTTGGTGGAGAAATATTGCAAAAATCATGAAAACCAACTGAATAAAGATCTGATAGTTTTCTTAGATTTTGATATTTCGTGATTAAAATAACCAGCACTCGCTCAGTGAAGTATCACTATTTACTGCACATTATTAGTAATAATTTGGTATAAAGGTGTCCAATAGATAAGTAATGAATGTACCATAAAGTTTATGTTATTCTCAACGCTTTATAGTACAAAGCGATAGCGTTACGAACGCAGCCTGCGTTCGCGCAGCTCGTTTGATTTCCCCGCCCCGTGTGTGCGTGCGTCGTACACAACGCAGCGTGTGTGCGTGAGGCGGGGCAGACTTCTTGGCAACGCATACGGTTAGGGCGCGTTTAGATTGGACCGTGTTAAGCAAATTTTTAATAGCCTTTAATAGCCCATTATGGTCCCATTAGAGGGTATGGAGTATGGACTATGGACGTCTATCATTGTGGGCCACATCTAGTTTTTAAGCTCCGTAAGTGGTGCAATCACTGTCGGGAACGGGTGATGAGCAGCGCTTGTTGTAGATAGTCAACGTTAGTAATGGCATGCGAGGTATCTACCGAAGGCACGGTAATAGGTGCACGCACCTTACCTACGTTCACATTCGCCCCGAATTGCCGCCAGTTTCCAGTCCAGTTTTTGCCTCTCACCTAACTTGCGCGTAGATAAGGTATGCGGGCAATTTGCCTTAATTGACATCGGTTTAGATAACCGAAAATAACCAGTTAGATCTGGTTCTTTAGCGTGTCCTGCAATTGCAATTATTCCTTATGAAGATAAGTTGTTTAAACCACAAGTGAGCAGTTTATCTGTGGATATTTTCCTGTGCCTAAAGGATTTGTTCTAATGATTAAAGTTTTCTCTAGAACTAAATTAAAATAGGTGATAAAAATCTGATCAGCTTCAGTTATTCACCGATTGCGTCAACCGTCATTATAATAAAGAACACTATAACACTATAAGAAAATGATTTAATTATTACATGTTTTCTATTTCGTGGTGTCGAATGGAATGATGTTCAAAAAATTATTTTTGAGAATGTCCAACATAATTATAATATGATCACGCACTTATCACGTGACTTATCGAAGACAACTGCTATCCTCAAACATTTTATGAATTTCGTTCCACATATTCTTTGGAGTGAGCATTCGACAGGTTTCTAGTTTCAGATAGTTGAGCAAAAATAATACAAAAATAGGATTTTTGTCGCCTTTTTTTATTAATTAATAACCCAGTGCGAGTTGCTAACTAACGATTCAGAGTCAGCCCATAGGTGAAGAAGTATGTTAAGTAAAATAAAAACTCGCACTATTTAGTTTTAAAAACCCTGACAGAATCTTTAGGCGGTTATTTTTTCAGTCAGGACGCACCTTACGCTGCGTCCACGGTGACAGGCACGTTTGTGTGCGCGTTGGACACAAGACTAAATGACGCCATACGGTAAAACGTTACATGCGCAAGCGCACCCACCCCGCGACATCTGGCTTTAGCTGCGCGGGATTCCGAATAAAAACGCCTTTTTCACTCGGCATTTATATTCTTTCGGCGTAGGAATAAGTTATTTATGCGCGTGAGTGGAATATATGTAGAGGTTTTTAGCATAGACAGGGTCGTTAGTTCTGTAAGTATATGTATTTACGTATTTATTTAGTTTAATTGCGTATCTATTTAAGTCGTTCATAGAACGTTTTTATGGCTAATGATGGGACAAGCAAGACGTTCACCTTATGTCAAGTGATACGCGTAATTTTGCACTGCAGTGTCTATATTGTGGTGCAATCCACCACACTCGTCATACTGAGACAGCAATTTATTTATTTATTCTGTACATATTATAGAGATATATAGAGACACAAACATAGAGAGTTATGCAATGTTAAGTCGAAAAGTATCAGCTGGTACTGCAGTAGCCTGTGGCAGCCACTAGCCAATTGGGCGTACGCTGAAAAAATGTCCTACACTTGGTGGTACAATGTGTTTTTGAGGGCTTAAATCAAAATCAAGATCTTATTTATAGTGAGAGTGGAATCATCACTCTATATATTTTTTATATTACTCTGTGGTGCGCAATAAAGTGTTTATCTATCTATCTATTAATTTATATGATGATGATTGAGTTTGATACAATCGTTTCTTCGAGCTTCCTAACGAAAATATTAGATGATCGAATGAGTAGGTACTTAGTTCTCCTCAAATTGTCTGCAACGGTTGACTACTAATAACCATTTTTAATTTTTATGTATGTTTTATTAATGAAAGTATAAATCCTGCCATCTATATATATAAAAGAATGAGGCATTTTGGTGATTTTGGTTGTTCCAAGGATTCCGCCAAAACTATAGGTCTTAGAGATCTGAAATTTGGTACCTAGGTAGATATTAGGTCATGAATTCGTACTAAGACAGGGATTCCAGAAATTCAAATTTTAAGGGGTAAAAACCGTTGGTTTTTTGGATTTCCCCATACAAAAGTGAAATTTTTTTCGTTGTTCCAGGAATTCCCGAAAAGCTACAAGTCGTAGGGATCTGAAATTTGGTACCTAGGTAGATATTCGGTCATGAATTCGTACTAAGACGGGGATTCCAGAAATTCAAATTTTAAGGGGTAAAAACCGTTGGTTTTGTGGATTTCCCCATACAAAAGTGAAATTTTTTTCGTTGTTCCAGGAATTCCCGAAAAGCTGCAAGTCGTAGGGATCTGAAATTTGGTACCTAGGTAGATATTAGGTCATGAATTCGTACTAAGACGGGGATTCCAGAAATTCAAATTTTAAGGGGTAAAAACCGTTGGTTTTTTGGTTTTCCCCATACAAAAGTGAATTTTTTTTCGTTGTTCCAGGAATTCCAGTAAAGCTACAAGTCGTAGAGATCTGAAATTTGGTACCTAGGTAGATATTAGGTCATGAATTCGTACTAAGACGTGGATTCCAGAAATTCAAATTTTAAGGGGTAAAAACCGTTGGTTTTTTGGATTTCCCCATACAAAAGTGAAATTTTTTTCGTTGTTCCAGGAATTCCCGAAAAGCTGCAAGTCGTAGGGATCTGAAATTTGGTACCTAGGTAGATATTAGGTCATGAATTCGTACTAAGACGGGGATTCCAGAAATTCAAATTTGAAGGGGTAAAAACCGTTGGTTTTTTGGATTTCCCCATACAAAAGTGAATTTTTTTTCGTTGTTCCAGGAATTCCCGAAAAGCTACAAGTCGTAGGGATCTGAAATTTGGTAACTAGGTAGATATTAGGTCATGAATTCGTACTAAGACGGGGATTCCAGAAATTCAAATTTTAAGGGGTAAAAACCGTTGGTTTTATGGATTTCCCCATACAAAAGTGAATTTTTTTTCATTGTTCCAGGAATTCCCGAAAAGCTAGCCCGCTTCCCAAGTCGTAGGGATCTGAAATTTGGTACCTAGGTTGGTATTATATCATGAATTCGTATTCAGAAAGGGATTTTCGAGATCCAAATTTTGAGGAGGAAAAGGTTTGAACTTTTTGGCCGCCATTTTGAACTTTTTTGTTACTGGGTCGATTGCTTTGAAAATCGACTTTTGACTATGGCAGCAAGCATAGAGAAAGAATTTGTTGCCAAAATTAAAAAAGTGGCCGCCATTTTGAACTTTTTTGTTAATGGGTCGATTGCTTTGAAAATCGATATTTGACTATGGCAGCAAGCATAGAGAAGGAATTAGTGGCCAAAATTTAAAAAAGTGTCCGCCATTTTGAACTTTTTTGTTAATGGGTCGATTGCTTTCAAAATCGATATTTGACTATGGTAGCAAGCATAGAGAAGGAATTTGTGGTCAAAATTTTAAAAAGTGGCCGCCATTTTGAACTATTTTGTTACTGGGCCGATTGCTTTGGAAATCGATATCTGACTATGGCAGTAAGCATAGAGAAGGAATTTGTGGTCAAAATTTAAAAAAGTGGCCGCCATTTTGAACTTTTTTGTTACTGGGCCGATTGCTTTGGAAATCGATATCTGACTATGGCAGTAAGCATAGAGAAGGAATTTGTGGTCAAAATTTAAAAAAGTGGCCGCCATTTTGAACTTTTTTGTTACTGGACCGATTGCTTTGAAAATCGATATTTGACTATGGCAGCTGGCATAAAGAAGGAATTTGTGATCAAAATTTTAAAAAAGTGGCCGCCATTTTGAATTTTTTTGTTACTGGACCGATTGCTTCGAAAATCGATATTTGACTATGGCAGCAAGCATAGCGAAGGAATTTGTGGTCAAAATTTTAAAAAAGTGGCCGCCATTTTGAATTTTTTTGTCAGTGGGCCGATCGCTTTGAAAATCGACGTCTGACTATGGCAGCGAGCATAGAGAAGGAATTCGTGGTCAGAATTAAAAAAGTGGCCGCCATTTTGAACTTTTTTGTTACTGGGCCGATTCCTTTAAAAATCGATATTTGACTATGGCAGCAAGCACAGAGAAGGAATTTGTGGTCAGAAATAAAAAAAGTGGCCGCCATTTTGAACTTTTTTGTTACTGGGCCGATTGCTTTGAAAATCGACGTCTGACTATGGCAGCAAGCATAGAGAAGGAATTTGTGGTCAAAATTAAAAAATGATGAACTTTTTGGCCGCCATTTTGAACTTTTCTGTGAGTGGGTCGATTGCTTTGAAAATCGATATCTGATTATTGTAGCAAGCATAGAGAAGGAATTTGTGGTCAAAATTAAAAAAAATTAACTTTTTGGCCGCCATTTTGAACTTTTTTTTAACTGGGCCGATTGCTTTGAAAATTGATATCTGACTACCGCAGCAAGCATAGAAAAGGAATTTGTGGTCAAAATAAAAAAAAATTATGAACTTTTTGGCTGCAATTTTGAACTTTTTTGTTACTGGGCCGATTTCTTTGAAAAACGATATCTGACTATAGCACCAAGCATAGAGAAGAATATTGTGGTGAAAATTTAAAAATTTTGACCTTTTTGGCCGCCATTTTGAACTTTTTTGTTACTGGGCCGATTCCTTTAAAAATCGATATTTGACTATGGCAGCAAGCGTAGAGAAGGAATTTGTGGTCAGAATTAAAAAAAGTGGCCGCCATTTTGAACTTTTTTGTTACTGGGCCGATTGCTTTGAAAATCGACGTCTGACTATGGCAGCAAGCATAGAGAAGGAATTTGTGGTCAAAATTAAAAAATGATGAACTTTTTGGCCGCCATTTTGAACTTTTCTGTGAGTGGGTCGATTGCTTTGAAAATCGATATCTGATTATTGTAGCAAGCATAGAGAAGGAATTTGTGGTCAAAATTAAAAAAAATTTAACTTTTTGGCCGCCATTTTGAACTTTTTTTAACTGGGCCGATTGCTTTGAAAATTGATATCTGACTATCGCAGCAAGCATAGAAAAGGAATTTATGGGTAAAAAAAAAAAATATGAACTTTTTGGCTGCAATTTTGAACTTTTTTGTTACTGGGCCGATTGCTTTGAAAAACGAAATCTGACTATAGCACCAAGCATAGAAAAGAAATTTGTGGTGAAAATTTAAAAATTTTGACCTTTTTGGCCGCCATTTTGAACTTTTTTGTTACTGGGCCGATTGCTTTGAAAATCGATATCTGACTATCGCAGCAAGCGTAGAGAAGGAATTTGCGGTCAAGATAAAAAATGATGAACTTTTTGGCTGCCATTTTGAACTTTTTTGTTACTGGGGTGATTGCTTTGAAAATCGACGTCTGACTATAACCAGCAAGCATTAGGAAATATTTAGTGGTCAAAATTAAATTAAATGACGGTTAATACAAGAATTTTGGAAACTTAACGCCTGAGGGAGTAAAGCAGAAGATCAACGTGAGCGAAGCCGCGGGCGTTTGCTAGTATTCTGATAAAATAACTATTATTTTCAGAATTATTTCAGTAAGAAAAACTTGCAAGAATCTAGAACAGAGATTTATTGTTACTTTTCTAAACTGGCAAGCTCTATTCTGTCCTAAAGTTGCCCCGACACTGCGCGTGAGTTTGTGCCATAAGTTATAATTATTCAGGCCAGTGACAGTCGCCGCTGTGTGCAATGGTTTATGATATTCGTGTACAATGTACGAGTGAACGGCGAGAGTGTGCAACAGATGCGCTGCTGATAGTTCTGCACGTCATGTCTTGGAGACTTGGACATTGGCAATGTTCCCTTTATTTGTTTTGTAGTTTACATTCTAATTATTACAAAAGCAGCCTTTAGCCATATCAATAGACTCTTACACAGTATTATCTATGGACCACGGTCCACACCACAGAGCAAGGAATATCTTTTTTGTTTTCTGTGGTCCACACCACAGATTACTATACTTGTTATTAGTCCACGCGAGTTTCCACAGGGACGATTTCCGCCATGTTGCGGCGTATTAGTGGAAACTGACAAATGGCGCTACTTTTTCCTTCCTATGTAGAAGGTTGACGTTTTTTTTTACTATAGGTATACAAGTTAGTAGGTACTTGACTGCGATCCTGATGGTAAGTGATGATGCAGCCTAAGATGTTATCGTACTAACTTGGAAGGATAAGTAAATGTACCCCAACGGTTTCTACCAGCATCGCACCAGAACGCTTTTAATAATGAAAATATGGGTTTTTTAATAATGAAAATATGGGTAGGTAAAGGTTTAAATGTTAAAGCCCTTTATAGGAATGAAATTAATGGAATTTACTAGAATAGTAACAAAGGTATAATTTTATTATTAGTGCGACATAATAAATATTATTACCGAGTTGTACTTCCTACGTGTTTTATTATAGGAAGGGCGGAATTGACCTCAAGGGCGCGCCGCCGCTTCCTTGATTTTGTAAATACCTCTAGTTATTATAGTTTTTATAACATCAATAGTAACTTAAGTAGCTGTTTGTTTGTTTGTAGAGTTGTCCTTCAGTCACGCTGTAGTATATGGACATTATTTTATCAATAGTTTGGAGTATGGTCGGTCGCCAGGACGGAGAGTGGAAACTTGGAAAGTAATTACTGCTCGTAGGATACTGATAAAAGCTCTGCAATAAGTTAAAAGCCGCAATGAAAAGCTTCTTAAAAGTGAAAAAAAATTTATTTTGTACATTGATTTTTATGAAGATTTTGAATTTTGAATCGAATTCTAAAATTAATATAAAATACGATGGTTATATAAAATGATTTTGATTTAAAATGTTGTGGTACAAAAACATCCTACAGTTCTATTGGTAATTTATCGATTCTGTATATTTGTAACTCCTTCACGCTGCAACCACGGAACTAATTAGGCTGAAATTTGACATAGAAACAGTTTATACCTGGGATTAACACATAGGTAATTTTTTATCCCAAAAAAAACCCATGGTTCCCTTCCCATGATTAGTAAAACCCCGAAATAACGCAGGCGAAACCGCGGGCAACAGTTAGTTACCGTGGCGGTGGTCGATAGGCGGTGTGCACTGTGCAGTGCGTGGTGCAGGTGAAAGGTGGTATCTTGATTAAATCTGTTTCGGACGTGCGCTTGCGCATCAACTTCGCGGACTCTCTAAATTGCGCGTTGAAATTAACACCTGTGATCTAACACTATAGTATCATCAGTATAGTCAAGTTACCAATCCTGTTGTAGTGGTACAGTGGTAGTGGTCCTGCGTTCTCTGTTCGATTCCCACTATACTGGAACGTCTTTGCGTGATGAGCGTGAATGGTTTCCGCTGTTTGGGTGTTTTCTATAAATTAAATAAGTACTTATGTCTTTTAAATATTAGTACACATAACACAAGTTATCGCTTATTTTGGGGCTAGATTATAGAATAACTCTATTTCAAATCGCAATGTTTGCACCCATTGTTCATCATTCTTTAAGATATTCATCAGTCTTCATTCTTTAAGATTGACATCAAGAATGATGAACGACAAAAAGATTTTTTTTTTTTTTTTTTTTATAATTGATAGGCTTGCGCTTGACTACAATCAAGTCCGATGTACAGAAATGATGAGGTCTAGGATGGAGCGCGCTTGCCTAGAAAATGCCTATTCACTCTTCTCTTGAAGGCACCCAGATTGTATTTGGCTGGGAACACGGAAGCTGGAAGGGTGTTCCACACCTTAGCGGTTCGAATCAGAAACGTAGAAGAAAAGCGTTTCGTCCGAGTACGCTGGACATCAACCACATAAGGATGCCAATTCTCTCGACGTCTCGCGGTTCTATGGTAGAAAGGTGAAGGTGGCACAAGGTTGTGGAGTTCTTGAGCACACTCTCCAAAATATATCCTGTAAAAAACCGCTAAACAGGCAACACTGCGTCGGTGTTCTAAACTGAGCAGTTTCGCCCGTGTTAGCGATTCCTTGCCGATTATTTTGCGTGCGCGGCGATCAATCGAGTCCAATGCATCGAGCTGGTATTTGGCAGATCCATCCCATAGGTGACTGCAGTACTCCATGCCGGAGCGAACTTGAGCTTTATATAGCGTCAAAAGCTGTTCGGGCTTGAAGTACCGCTTAACCTTGTTCAGGATGCCAAGTTTTTTGGCCGCTGTTTTTGCCTTTTCCTCGATGCATTTCCCAAAATTGAGATTGGGTGAGATGTTAATACCCAGGAGGTCGATATGATGAAGACGAGAAAAAAACAAATAAAATTTGAATTTCACTGGCAGAGCCTTTAACTATAAAGGCCTCTACACATTCTCTCGCGAATCCAGCGTCGAACCAAAGCCGCATTCTCGTGTTTTTCCCCGATTAATGTTGGTCTTTGTGCTGTGAAAAAAGTTCGTGACGCACGACCGTAAATCGCGCGGCATATGTGGAGAGGCCTTTAGAGCCAATCACTTGCAATTAAGCACGGACAAACTACGGATAACGCACCGGCTGCACTAAGTGCGTGGTGTTTAATTTTCATAATCCCACCGGAGCCGCCCGGACAGGTCGCGGACCGGTCCCGGACCGGTATCGGTATATCGGGCTCTAAGACGCCGCGCCGCCGCGTCTCGTGTATTGCCCATTACCGACTCCTTGATAAAATAGAAATTCAACGATAACTTTTCCAACGCACTGAAGCTGCGGTCAATGAGCGTAAAGCTCCATGTTTAATCTACTCGTATTGCCGTTTTACCTCTTGCATCCACTATGCTTATATTAAAAGGTTTATAGAACACTATCAGTAAAGTTATCATTCAAAAAACCTTGTATTTATACGTCAACTAGCAGCAAACGTTGTTTTGCCATTAGGGATAAAACAATAGCTAACGACCTGCTCTCAGACCTACAATTTCATAACAATCGGTCGAGCCGTTTTGGAACAGTTTGGTAACAAATATTGGCACAAGAATTTTATATAGTAAAAATATATTAGATTTATCCACAATCTTCTGAGCAGACCCTTTAATTTAATCCGCATATTGTAGGAGTGCATTTAAAAATAACGAGTCCGCCATCTTGGGTGCTCCGCCATGTTGGATTTAGAATGACGTCACACAGTATAACCATATACATACATATTTTCATCCAAACTTAACGTGTACCTATCTAATATACACATCTAAAGTTGGAAATTAATAACCTACCAATCCGGATTTGTCCTACCACAGATAGAAATTTGATATTATAACTTGTATGGAGCTTATGTCAAAATTCTCTCTCAGATAGGCCCAATTCTTTGTTTAAAAAGGTTATTAATTTCGGCCGTTAGTCGGTTAGATATCAGCTTCAAAACTAAGTTGGGAGATTCCACTCCAGGGTCCCGAACAAACATTGGAATTTATTTTTGTCTTTCGCACTCTCACGGAGATTTGGTAGGTGCGACCACGGTGCGACATGTAGCGTCGCGGAAGAATATAACAGAAAAACGACCTTTTACCTAATTACTCAAAAACTAAGCTGGTTATCAAAAATCTGTTTCTTAGCGTTTTTAGATATTATTATTACAGACACTTTAAAACAAAAATTACAATTACATTCAATGTAGTGTCCGATAAAAACTCGAAAAACTGAGATTTTGGGGCAACTTTTGGGAGAACTTTCTATCAAGAAAATTTTATCCAATCGTGTTTCTGCTTCCGATTTGAGATTAAAGACCCAAAATACATGACGCGTAAATTTGAAAGTAATTACATAATTATTTATAGTTTTTGCATAAAACTTCATTCAAAATCGCTTAAATACGGCTTCTACACCGTTAAATAAAAGCTTGTAACAAAACAACTATAGTAGTGTTATTATCTCGCTGCAGACTCGGTCATAAATCATTCGAGTGTTCCGCTTTTGTTGTTCTTTGTTGAGTTGTGCATTGCATTGGGTCAAGACAGACACAAAACAACAAAAGCGAAACACTCGAATGATTTATGACCGAGTCTGTAGCGAGATAATAACACTACTATAGTTCAACAGTTTCACGTTTTCGTCAAGCTATACAGGAACAATACGCACAGTGTGAGTGAGGTAGGTCGGGTGGCAGTACCTACGTCTGGCGAGCGACGACACTGCACTGTGCGGATGACATTGCACTAATTTCCTCGTACCGACTGGAGTCGGCTTACGAGTTACGAACGTTAAAAGTCACACCATGTCCGCGTTCGTACACGAATTATACGCCCACACATACAACACTACACAGTTTATACTCAGTGAAATATCTCGCTGCCCGCGGTGCAATAAAATGATAAAAATAAGGCACCTATTGAGCTCTCTGTCGCAGTTACGCGTCAATCGAACGATTTTCACCACTGGAAAACGTATGTCTTGATGGTCATTTTGTTTTAACTTTTTCCTTACATAATTATTGTAGACTATAAATATTAGGATATACAATATTGTATGTGCTCTCCAGTCCTTATACCACTAGCTATTGCTTACTTAGGTGATTAGATTGCAAATTGCTGTGTATCCTGATATTTCTAATTCATAAAATTCTCATGTCTCAGTGTTTGTAACAAAAACGAAACGGCTTGGCCGATTTTAAATTTCAGACCTAACGAATTTTTTGTTCAAATTCGTTAGGTCTGAGAAAAGCTCCTGGATTGTGTAAGGAAAACGTATTCATCGCTATCGTTAACGTTTACAAATTGTGCCCGCTAATTGGCTCCCGGATTTACGTCAGCCAATCGGGGAGCAGAATCTGCTAACGATTACGATAACAATGAATACGTTTTCTTACGCAATCAAACCCCAGGACGTAAACTATTTTTCATACCCCCTAAGTGAGAATTAAATAAATGGCAAAACAAAGTTTGCCGTGTCAGCTAGTTTTTATATAAAACTCAAAAAAGTTTGTCGTTAACTTTATACAAATATATACACGGTAACATTTAATGCATTTTGTTTTTATGGGAAGTTTCTCGGTAAAACCAGAATTGGTAATGAAAATTTATTATTGTTGTTTTAATTGACGCGGTGTTAAAATGTAAAGAACAATCATAATTGCTATACCCACAGGGAATGTTTCAGTTTACGGCCGTTGTGCGTCGATGACTTTATTATAGTAGAGCCCTACCACCTAGAGTTGGGAAGGAAAACCATGGAAAAATATACACTTGTGTTCAATCATTCAATGTAACTGAACCTTATATTTAACAAGCTTTTCTCGCAGCTTTGCCCGCGTGAATTTATTTAGCACACTTCAAATTAGTACCCACTTTAGTCTGCAATGTCACCTGACTGTAACTTAATGGAAAGGTGATTGTAACAGCTACGTAACGGTTTATAGTTTCTACACAGCATAGCATAGGGTGGTAACTACCCAGGCCTTCCCGTGGCGGGAATCAAACCCACGACCTCCTTCTCGATCTGAGCGCTCGAATCGAAATTCGAATTTTCACCAAACCCGTGCGATTTTTCCGAGATAAAAAGTTGCATATTCTTGCATGTATTTTTTTTTTTGACGCCAGGCACTTTAAAGATCAGTCGTCTTGACTAAATAAACAAAGAATTGTAAAATAAGAAAGCTATCTGTAATGGGATACTACGTAATGAGTTATGACATATCATAATACGAGAATTGGGTTATATGCAGTATGCAGCCATCGCTGTAACCTTTACATGTAATAGTAGGACAGTGTTAAAAAAAATATCTTTAAACTTTGATATTAGAGTAATGCTGAAGCCACAATAACTGAGTACCTATACGAAATACGACTAAAACATCAAAATAAACTAAAATGAATAATTCATGTAGTTTTTACCCTGTCCCCATTCATGTTTTCAATCAATCTAATATAGGCAGAAGCGTCATATTTTATGTTTAAAAGTATATTCGACTGTGTCATCAAAAACCAAGTAGGTATACCTATATAGAATTTTTGTAGTTATGCGGTGGAAAAAACACCGTGAGATCAAAGGAATATTCACTTACGAATCATTGACAAAATACAAAAACATAATACAAGCGTTTGATACCTCAACGGACGAGTCGTAAAAATTATAATAGACATGTAATTATGTGCATAATATACGAGGGTCCGACGACACGGTGTCGAGTTACTCACAGGTGGCTCCCACAGGTGGTACACGAAATTTACCTAAACACGATAATTTTATACGGCCCCACCAGCTATATGTAAATTGTAGACTGTAAGCTACGTCTGTCCGTCTGTTTCACGTCTCTTATACTAACTATATCTAAATTAAAAACTACATATCTAAAATAAAAACTACATGTTAAACTAAAATGTTAAAATAAATTTTTATAAGAGGGAATTGTTCCCAAAATGCTGGCCCCAATGCCTCGTTGTATCGCGATGCTAATTCTTTGGACAAAGTAGAGGTCAGCATTTTGTTCACACGTTGCATCGACCAGGCGTAAAGAAATTTCTTTAAAAATTTTCTTTGCTCCCGGTCCCCACGGTCCCATAGTTTTTAATTTTATAGCTAGTTTTAATTCTTGAATTTCTTTTATACTATCAACAACAATGGGTGGAAAACGTACTCATATTGCTATTAAGTATTATCATTATAGCTATTGGGGAGTTAAAAGCGGCAGCCATCTAGAATTCAGGTAAAAGGAATAGTTGACTGACTAACTAACAGATCTATCAAGACACAGCTGGACAGAGCTTTTTAACGTACAGCTATAATCATGTAAACATTTGCTAAGAAAATTCATCGTCTAAGGGGAGAAAAGGGTCACGGGAGAACTCTAAGCCCGTTTGCTAGTTTTTTTTATTTAAAGCAACGGAATGCTCTTTTGTTCTACAAATTAAATCTACAAAAGACTGGATAAACATGCACAAATCTCCATTAGGGGGTAATCTGTGATTTAAACACTCTATCAGGCAATTTCCTTGTATATAAGTTGCAAGTATTTGACAACGAACTTTCGAATAATCAAACTAGTAAGTAACAGAAATAAAATTTCACGCAGACAAAATCACAGACAAAACTAGTCCCATCAAAACGATATAATTTTATGCAAATTTTATCGACATTCGAGATTGAGAGAGACATTCGATACTATTTTATGTCGTTTTAAATAATTTAACACAACTTAATGATGTCTGCCAGAGGTCGTTAAATAAAAAGAGTGATCTATGTTTTTATGTTCGCCAGACACGCTTTTTGTGGAAGCTATTAATTAAATTAATGAGTAAATAAATAAAGAATTAAAGTTATTGTTTTTTCTTATCATTAACACTATTAGATATATAATCAACTAAAACTTATAAGATGAATTATTTATAAAAAAATTATGAAAAAAAAAGTCCGACAGAATGACTCGTCATAGCACATACCCTTTGACTTATAAAGAGCTGAATTATGAAAATAAGTTCTCTTAATAAGACAACTAGAACGCTACGAACCGCTAAGGTGTGGAACACCCTTCCAGCTTCCGTGTTCCCAGCCAAGTACAATCTGGGTGCCTTCAAGAGAAGAGTGAATAGGCATTTACTAGGCAAGCGCGCTCCATCCTAATTCCTAGACTTGGATTGTAGTCAAGCGTAAGCCTATCAATTATAAGGAAAAGATATACGTGATCGTAGACAAACGATAAGGAAGGAATTCATCACCTCGGCATCATAAGGAGCAGATCAGCTAGTGACAATAAATCTGTAAAATCGCTAGAATTATCATTTTTGGTGGACGGAGGATCGCGTTGATGTCTTTTACTTGCGCGTTCTGTTTTTATAGTAGTCCCAAAATATAGGTTTTAGTCTGGTTGGTAGAGACTATATTTTTCGACTTTTGATTGTTCTGTTTTCAATTTCCCGGTAGAACTCTTGGGTTATTACAAGTTATTGGAAATATTTCAATTCGAAATTCGAATCTCGATTCATTTGTGCCACACAATCTACATAAATTAGGGAACTAATTTTTTGAGCTGTTATTTAAATATTCGAGATGTTATTATGATCAGTTGGAAAACATATTGAGCAGTTATTTAATTTAATGGCGGTTGATTAATTATTGCGACAGTAAAACATGAACAGTAATAAAGAATCAATTAGTCGGTTATTTTATCATACAATATCAATTCTAAAAATAATTTAGCAGTCCAATAACTGAATGAGCGGTAAAAATGATGGAATGAGCGGTTCGATAAATAGTTCGGCAGATCATAGCGAGCGGTGATCCATTTATGAAATTAATCAACGTTGTGAAACATGTTTACAATATTCAATAAATAATTAATTAAATATTTGTTGTATTATTTTACTATCTCAGAACCAACCAACAATGTACACCTATAGGTAATTAGGTTAAGGTTATTTTCCTTTTTTGACCACCCAGAAATAGGAGCCCCGCGAAGCGGGGCTCCGTCGACATGCTCTTGGAGGGGAAGAGGGTGACGGCTAAGGAGTTTTCCTAGGTCCCCCCACTTTTTCTTAGGCTATAGTCGTAAATACTTATATAAAGTTAAGAGATCCATTTATGAAATTAATCAACGTTGTGAAACATGTTTACAATATTCAATAAATAATTAATTAAATATTTGTTGTATTATTTTACTATCTCAGAACCAACCAACAATGTACACCTATAGGTAATTAGGTTAAGGTTATTTTCCTTTTTTGACCACCCAGAAATAGGAATTAGGAGCCCCGCGAAGCGGGGCTCCGTCGACATGCTCTTGGAGGGGAAGAGGGTGACGGCTAAGGAGTTTTCCTAGGCCCCCCACTTTTTCTTAGGCTATAGTCGTAAATTCTTATATAAAGTTAACATATAACCTCAAAAAAAAAAAAATAAAAAAAAATTATAGGTTTCCGCGCCGCGGGGGATGGTGGGGAGGGTTCCTACCCTCCCCCCTCACCCCCCCTCCAACCCCCACCCCATAAATCCAGATGCGTATTTCAAATGCAACCCCCAATTAAACAAATTCCGATTTCTTACTGCCCACACGTAACCGCTCGTTCAATTTTTTTTACCACCCATTTAATTATTTTCCTGCTCAATTATATATTCACTGATCCAGTTCATTATTTTTTATTACTCATTTTTGTTTACTTTACTGCTTAGTTTTAACTGCTGAACTAGGTTATTAAACATGCCATTTTTAATTTTTAACTTATCAAAACTGCTATTTAGAACTGCCTCTTTAAATCAGTGCCCATAAATTATATGCGGGGAGGAACCGAAAACGTATATATAAGTATCTAATTCTTAGTATTATTTTAAAATCTTGTACTAGCCCCGCTATTACCCGCAGTTTTTTTGGATGGACTTTGGTTTTTTTTTGTAGAATTATACTCCTGGATAAAATAACGCAAATGATTGCGAAAAACCATTATTTTGTTGCATGATTTTTTTAGTCCCAACCGTTGTCTGTATTTTCATAGGTTTTTCCTTAAATAATTGCACAGCACCTAACTTTGTATGTCGTTCTATAGTAGATATAGGGAGTCAGTGAAATATCTCGCTACCCGCGATGCAATAAACGGGGAAACAAGGCAGCATTTGTTGCCGGTAGGGCTATGTAAAGCAGTGATAGAGCGCAACAGGTGGTATATTTGCCGATTTTATTGCACTACATGCGGCGAGATGTTGCGCTTAGGTACTATAATATACTATGATAAGTCGCCTGTAATCCGATAGGTAGATCTCAAAATCTTCAACGGAGTTATTTCCTTAGAAGCAACAATATGCAGTAAATTTTTGTTCGTAACTCAATATTCTTTGCGATCGGTTCGCACCGGTTTTCGAGCTAGTTTAACCGTTCTGCATTATAGCAACAATAAATATTTGCGAGCAAACACCTTATAGGCAATATAGTAATGAATTTGTGGACGGAAAGCGTTTAAGTTTTGTACACTTCGCAAATACTTCATTGGAGGCAATTTAGAGGCATGGTAATTGACCATGAACGACCGTTCTTACTTCTTGTAACACTGTACCTACTCGTATATATCCATATAGTTTAGGTAACTAGATATTAACGGAGGTAAAGAGTTATTTAAGCAATTTTTAGTGATATACAGGTAAAAAACTACACCTAAAGACAATTAATTTCTAATTTAATCGTCATGTATTTTGGGTAATCTAAACTCGCTCCGAAGCAGAAACACGATTGAATAACATTTTTCTCGATAGAAAGTTCTCTCAAGAATTTCTCCAAAATCTCCGTTTTTCGAATTTTTATCGGAAACTTCAATGGATTTCAATGTACGTATTCTCCTACTCCTAAATACTGGGAAGCATAGTGCATATCGAAAATTATTGTTTGCCGAACAAGAAAATATTGAAAATTGTAACAAGAAGTAACTATTTGAGAAAACTTTCAATGGAGATATTTTCCAAACATGTTTCTTTCTTAAGACTAGACCAAAATCACATAGAGCGCTCTCCTAGCCGTTGCATTCTTCAAGTTTCAAGTTAAGTTCAAGTTTATATAAGCCAAAGGAATATAGGTATATCCATGCAAAAAATCAGGATAAACCAATAAAAAACATACTATTGTATTAATTACATATACCTACTACATACAGCATTATAATTATTAGGTCTAGGATCATGGTGGTATTTTGCAAATAACCCTATAGCCCGCAGGCTTTATAATAAATAGGTTTAATGATCATCAAGGTTGACTGTACGTGTACATGGTGTACTGTTGTGTATGTGTGTAAGTGTAGGTGTTGTGTTTCCCGCGACAGGCGATTTGTGTGAGTGATTGACAAGACAAGATAAGGCGATGATTATGTCCATAATATATCCATGCATATCAAATGTAAATATACTACAAAATAAAGTTGATTGCAAAATTAAATAAAAAATTTTTACGGCAATCACGTTGGGTCACTATTTTGTACATAGTACAACTATAATGTCTATAGCTTCAGCTATTTTTTTTTGGAGATGGGCTTGTGCTTGACGACATTCATGCCTGATAGAAAGCAATGATGGGGTCTAGGTTGGAGTGCGCTTGCCTAGAAAATGCACATTCACTCTTCCCTTGAAGGCACCCAGATTGTACTTGGCTGGGAACCCAGAGACATGGAAGGGCGTTCCACACCTTAGCGGTTCGTATCAGAAACGTGGAAGAAAAACGTTTCGTGCGAGTTAGTTGGATGTCAACCACATTAGGTTGCCACCGCTCTCGGCGTCTTGCAGTTCTAGTTAGTTAATCCTAGTTATTTTTAATTTATATTAAATTGCTGAAAAAAATCGAGTTTTCATTTTCTTTTCTATCATTTTGGTACCTACTCATGGAATCCTAAAAAGAAAATTCCTGACTCACTCACTCATGCAGCGTTTACTTTTTTTCATTATTTCATCGTCAACCTTCCAAAGCTTCTAGTCATAGAAAGGTGAAATTTTGGAAAATGTTCCTTTTACAATAGACACCAGAAATATGAAAGGATTTTGCGATATTCCCGTTAGCAGGGGCGGTTCTACTAATTACTTACTTGTAGGAACACTAAACAAAAAATTCCTAGTTTTTCAATATAGTATTATTATATTTCTCAGAAAACGTGGTTACTAAATGTGTGCAGTGTCTTGATCAAATGGTTATTCTACCATAACCGTACAAGTTTAGCCTTTAAAGGGTTCTAGAGGTCAGATAATAATAGGCTTTATTAAAAACTAGTTGTCTGTCACTGTTAAGTAATTCTGAGTAGGTATTTATTACAGTATTATATCTAGGTACCTACTTGTAGAGGAAAATCAATGGGTATAACCTCAGACCAATAATCCCTTGGATCCTTCATCTGAGGGTATAACGTCGCGCCCCACTCTGTCAAAATCGCTTATCATGTTTCTTTCGTTTCATACGGAGTTTGACAAAGTGGGGCGCGCCGTCGCGGATTGAAATATCTACGTAAAGGACATATTAAACCTTAATTTAAATTTAATTTTTTTTAAGTGTCAGCAAACGTCACGGATATCTAAATAGATGAGAGATATACCTACCTGCTCTAAGAAGAAACTAACTGACTGATTGGTTGGCGAATGACTAAAATATTAATGTAGAGGCCAAATCGCTGGGTTTAGGACTCTAAATTTGACACAAACGTTCCATATTATGTTATCTAGGAGTGCATTATGAAAGAATTTTTAACCTTACAAAACTTAGGGGGTGAAACGGGCGCCAAAGTTTGCATGGAGAATTACCTACTCCTTCACGCTGCTGCTAAGTGCAGTTTTTTTCATCTAGTGAGGAACTCTAGAAACAGTTAGTTAGCGTTGCTTCGATGATATTCATTTAAGTACAGATATTAATGTACTTTTGCTCTAGTTATGTTGTATTTAACCAATGTTTAAAAATAATATAAGAACGAAATGAGTTCCGTTTTTATTTAGAGATCAATCATCTCGAACGATGAAATGAAATATAAACAAGTTTAAATTAAATAAAACGTAAGTAGGTAACTGCGATGTAAGAATATAAAAGGTAACGGGGTCCAAGGATTAAATTTTTATCACGATAATGAAGCCTTCACCGATATATGGCCTTCAGTTTAATTGATCGTTAAGTTTCGGATTTCTTTTCAGTTAAAGACGTCTTATGACGCTCGAAGGATGTTGATAACAACCTACGTGATTTAAGTTGACGAAGAAATTTTTTTTTACAATCCTCAAGTTAGTAGGTAAGGTACTTCACTGCAATCTCATATAATGGTAAGTGACGATGTTACAGTACTAACTCAAACTCGAAATATCTTTATTTGACATAGACCTAACGTACAGGCTCTTGTCACGTCAATATGATATTGGTCGCATATGTATGGTGATAACTACAAAGCCGACTTAAAGCTAAGTTTACGAGGGTTCAAACGCGCCCTGCACTGAGGACTTGAGGACTATTTGGGAAGGCGGAAAGCAATCTGCGGTGAATTCCCACATTTCACAGCATCGTACTGAAACGCTTTAATCACTTGACGTTATGATTTTAATACTGATAGGGTAGTCATCTAGCCCCTGTCGAAGGCACACTTCACAGCAGACCTTACCAGATTTAGAAATTAAAAAATTCCGCGTTGAAAGATTTTGCAATGGAGAAAGAAGTCCATAGTGAGTTGTAGTTGGGTATCTTTATTATTTTTCCATGTCAACGTCCGGCGTTCGTGTCCTTACGCAATAGATAAGTAGAGATCTGACGGGATAACGAAGATAAAATCTGATAAGTAATGCTAAAAACCGCAATTGTATAATACATTAATACATAGGTACTTATGCAATAATAGGCGATATCTAAGTGCGCGAATAAAATCTTGCAAGTGCTAGATTAGCACATATTTAAGTTGCAGCTACCTAAGTATTGCCTACTTGCATTTTTGTAGTAGGTTATTCTAGGCATGCAGTATGCATCTAGAACGCTGATATGACAGTTTTAAATGTGGCTTTTCACCTGTTCTATACATACAATGCGAAAGTAATTAAGTAAGTATTTTTAAGGTATCATTTTCTTAAGTATTAAATACACAGCTTTAAGCTAACTTTTACTTATTACTTTACAGGTGTAGATACGTGGAACAGTAATAGAAAACTGACTGCATCGTTGCACTGGACAGCCAGGTTGATTCGTAGCGCAAAAGTTTCTAATGTCACATAAACTAAACTGTTAAGTGCCTGTTAACGGCCTACAAGCCGTATTTAGGTGATTTTGAATGAAGTTTTATGCAAAAACTATAAAGACAATTACTTTCAAATTCACACGTCATGTATTTTGGGTCTTTAATCTAAAATCGCTTAGAAGCAGAAACACGATTGGATAAAATTTTCTCGATAGAAAGTTCTCCCAAAAGTTGCTCCAAAATCTCAGTTTTTCTATGTTGTATCGGAAACTACAATGGATGTAATTGTAATTTTTGTTTTAATGTATCGGTAATAATAATATCCTAAAACGCTTAGAACAGATTTTTGGTAACTGGCTTAGTTTTTGAGTAATTAGGTAAAACGTCGTTTTTCTGCTATATTCTTCCGCGACGCTGCATGTCGCACCTACCAAATCTCCGTGAGAGTGAGAAAGACAAAAATAAATTCAATAAATCCCCTTAAGTGCCATACCTAGTAGATTTTTCAAACTTTTTTCGCTGTTGCAAAGCATGAAGTTACTTTCCTAGCTGTTTTATAATGGAAGCCTGAAAATAATGGTAATAACAAATCAACTCCAATCTTTAACAGGAAGTAGGTAGGTATAGGTCACTTATGTGAAAACTTAATTATATTAAGGTGCGTTTACAACTTACAAGGGCAGAGATGTAAGCTTACCCTTAAAAGTTGCACTTTTTATCGTACAAACTTTAAAACTAAAGTAAGCCGATACACTCTTATCAGATAATCGATAAAGGTAAACAAACCTTAATAAACATTGAACCCCAATTGGATCGCACGCAAATCCACCTTACCATCCGTCATAAATTACCTGACAGGGAAAACTTACCTTTCAGCCCTCGTAACTAGAGCCTATTATTGTTTTCGCAACAACTAGACAGAAACGTGCACGGCTGCACAGTCATATCTAGAGTAGACGTCAAAAAAATATGAAGGAACCAGAGTTAAAAAAAAAGTTACTCACGGTTATCCGTTGAGTTGATTCACACAAAACACTTTCCCGTAAGCGAGCAAACGAAATACTTGAACGAGTCGAGTGTCGAGAACGTGAAGTCACTCGCGAGTTGATCGTGCGTGCGTTCGATGCCGCGTGCGTCAAAAGTTTGAGCGCGACCGGTCCCGCGTCAAGTATATATTGCGGGCACAAAGCAGCAGCGATTGGTCGACGCCGGCGCGCCCGCGGCCTACGTCACCACAGTGAAAAGCCTGCAGGTTTTTTTTCCTCTCCGTAAAGTTGCAATTTGCGAGCGCGCCGACACCTTTGATTCACGAAACTGCGCGTTTTTGCGAACGTGTTGACGCTAATCTTTGACCTTACGAAACTGTTGGTTGGTCTACTTTGATAGTTTGTGAGTCCGAAAACATATCATGACTTGTGACGTCATAACTTTCAGGTATAACTGAACCTTCTGGTGCGAATGTGTAGACGCTTAGCTACCAGTTTGTAGATGAATTTTGGAGTCCGTCATTGTAATAATAACATGCGACGTCAAAGCTTTCAGGTATTACTGAAGCTTCTGGTGCAAATGTGTAAACTGTAGACGCTTTGACTGTAAGTAACCGTTGGTTAGTCTAGTTTGCAGATGGGGTTTGAAGTCAGTTAAGTATCATAATATGTAATCGTAACATGCGACGTCATAGCTTTCAGGTACCTATAACTGAAGCTTCTGGTACGAATGTGTAGACGCTTAGCTGCTCTTTGACCGTGGTCTAGTTTGCAGATGGTTTGCAACTCCGAAAACATATCATGACGTGTGACGTCATAGCTTTCAGGTATAACTGAACCTTCTGGTGCACATATTGTGTAGACGCTAAGCTATTCTTTGACCGTACATAAGCGTTGGTTAGTCAAGTTTTGAAAAGGATTTTGAAGTCTGTTACATATCATGAACATGCGACGTCATAGCTTTCAGATATTTCTGAAGCTGCTGGTGCGAATGTTAGCTACTCTTTGGGCGTATGTAAGGGTTTGTTTAGTGTAGTTTCCAGATTTTTTTTTTTATAATTGATAGGCATGCGCTTGACTACAATCAAGTCTGATGAACAGAAATGATGAGGTCTAGGATGGGGCGCGCTTGCCTAGAAAATGCCTATTCACTCTTCTCTTGAAGGCACCCAGATTGTATTTGGCTGGGAACACGGAAGCTGGAAGGGTGTTCCACACCTTAGCGGTTCGTATCAGAAACGTAGAAGAAAAGCGTTTCGTCCGAGTACGCTGGACATCAACCACATAAGGATGCCACTTCTCTCGACGTCTCGCGGTTCTATGGTAGAAAGGTGAAGGAGGCACAAGGTTGTGGAGTTCTTGAGCACACTCTCCAAAATATATCGTATACGTACGTACGTATCGTGTTCTAAACTGAGCAGTTTCGCCCGTGTTAGCGATTCCTTGCCGATTATTCTGCGTGCGCGGCGATCAACCGAGTTCAATGCATCGAGCTGGTATTTGGCAGATCCATCCCATAGGTGACTGCATAGGTGATAGGTGGTGAGATGGATTTAGACTCCTAAATCCATCAAATTATACAAATATATCACCGTTATCAAATTATGACATGCGACGTCATACATTTCAGATATTTCTGAAGCTGCTGGTGTGAATGTTAGCTACTCTTTGGGCGTATATAAGGCTTTGTTTAGTGTAGTTTCAAGATGGATTTAGGAGTCCGTTATCATATCATGACATGCGACGTCATATATTCTCTACTGAAACGTCTGATGCGAATGCTTAGCTGCTCTTTGACCGTACGTAACGGTTGGTCAGTCTAGAATGCATTGGATTTTAGGGTCTGTTATCATAAATCATGACATGCGACGTCATAGCTTTCAGGTATGGGTGTTTCTGGTGTATTGATATCGAAAAGATGTAAGTAAGGTTAAGCACACAACGCAAAATCCACACCGCAAATTTTTAATAATCTAACCGCAATTTTATTTCCAATAGAAATTGAACCTAATGTGATGGCCATTTTTGACCATCACCGTGTCTATTTATATTTACGAGTATAATTATAAAAATAGTAGAAGTTTGTACATGTAGAGTTTAAAAAATAATTCGAAACTCACAGTAGGTATTAAGTATTTGTAGGTACCTACCCTGTCTCTTTTAATAAACAAATAATCATAAAACAGCTTACAGCATACATATAACACAAAAAAGGGATAAATGAATATTGACTTATCTAAGGAAGTTAGGTAAATAAAAGATAAGGAAGGCTCTATCTTTTATCTGGTTACGTTTGCCTGCTTGTGTGAGATTGTGTGATTGACAGTTGACACGACAACACAATTTGCGCTCAAGGCTATCAGCATAGATGGCGAGGTTTCGGTGTCGTGGCCAGATCTTAGAAGATTTTGACCAATTTGATATTGTATGGCACTTCAATGCATCCTAGGATTGTATTGCAATATCATGCAGTCCATGGCATTAACGATTTGCAGAAAAACCTATTTCAGCTTTAAAAATACTATATATTTATACAATATAAAAAAAACCGGCCAAGTGAGAGTCGGACTCGCGCACCGAGGGTTCCGTACTCAAGAAGTACTGAAGCAAAATAAGCTTAGGTAGTTATAGCTAGGGACTTTTAAGATTCGTTCGTACTAATGTAGATGTAACACGACCAAAACTGTAACGACCAACGATGTAAAACAGTAATAATTACCTTTGTTAATGAACCGCAAAACTAACTTTGTTTGTAGAGGTTTATTGTTAATATCAAAAAAACTATGCTAGTTAGAGCATTGGCTATAGTTTTCCTGTAAAATATACGTAAATTCCTATTGACCATAATTATTTGAGATTTTTCGATTGGTAAACTCCGGAGATAAGGGGGGAACGGTATTTTTTTAGACATTTTCCCCGATAAATCAAAAACTATCATGACTAAAAATAATTAAAAATCGGTTTTAGAATGTACAAAGTAAACCCTTTCATATGATACCCCACACAGTACAGTTATCTCACTTTTAAATTTCAACCCTCCGATTTTCCCCCCTTTTTAAATAAGAACAAAAATGATTTCCATTTTTTTTATTCAAGTGTCATTGGGCCACTAATATACACAACTATTCCAAATTTCATATCGATAGCTCCGGTAGTTACTGAAATAATCGAGTGTGACGGACAGACAGACAGACGGAGAAAGTCGCACCATAAGGGTTCCATTTTACCATTTTGGTACGGAACCCTAAAAATGACCACTGATCAAGGACCAACCAAACCAATAGATAAAGTTCTGAAGAAAATTTCAGCCAATTCGGTTCGAGAGATCTGACGTCACTACGTCACAACTTTGTAACGGTGGCGTTTCAGAGCATTGAAAATTGAGCATAATGACGTTGTACCAGAAACAACCGATAAATAAATGTGGTAAAAGAACTATATTGCATTTTAATAATTGTGACTAATCGATTGAGGAATTGTAAATAGAGTCGATTTTTAAATAATTCTTTTCCTTATATACATATATAATATAATCTCGTTATTATAGTTTCTACTTCGATAGTGATGGATCTAATCGATTCGTAAATCGTAATTCAGCTGTTATTATAATTTAGAGCCTAATTATTTAAGAAGAGCTGGTTTCAGTGTAGGTACCTACTTGCTTATGCTTAGGTCTCTTTGGGATTTCCTAATTGAACCTAAGGGCTTAATACCATTGGTACCTAAAACCTTATACTTGTAAGTAATTCAAGGTAGTAGGTACCTAGGTATGGTAGTAGGTACCGCCATTCGATCTACTGATGCATAAAAATATTATTTTGGTGATAAATATTTTTCATTCAGTGTTTAAATATCAGACGACGTCATATATTATCTACGTAAGGGGAAGGGCCTAAACGATAACAGATCATTTAGTAGGAAGGAGGAAATTCATCCTAGGAAGGTGACAAATAGCTAATTTACCTATCGTTAAACAATTAGAAACACGTAATGGAAAAATTAAAAAATCTTAATCAAAACACTTACATCTATTATCCAAGTCATACTACGTTGTAAACTTAATACGCAGCTATTTTTTACGTTATAAGTATGTAGTTACGTTATAAGTACCTACTACGTTAAAGCTAAACGAGGTTCCAACGGCGTAGAAACTGAACTATCGATTTTGGATGAAATTTTATTTAGTAACTACATAGGTATATAATTTACACGTCATGTATTTTGGGTCTTTAATCTAAAATCGCTTAGAAGCAGAAACACGATTGGCACGATTGGATAAAATTTTCTCAATAGAAAGTTCTCCCAAAAGTTTCTCCAAAATCTCAGTTTTTCTAATTTTTATCGGAAACTACATCGGATGTAATTGTAATTTTTGTTTTAAAGTGTCTGTAAGTAATAATATCCAAAAACGCTTAGAAACAGATTTTCGATAACTGGCTTAGTTATTGAGTAATTAGGTAAAAGGTCGTTTTTCTGTTATATTCTTCCGCGATGCTGCATGTCGCACCTACCAACGTATCCGTGAGAGTGAGAAAGACAAAAATAAATTCAATAAATCCCCTTAACCGTTCTTTTACGTAAGGTATAGGTAAATCTACTAATAAATACCTGCTTTTGTTTGTAACGTTATAATTTTTATTATCATTATCCTTTGCTTGGCAACCCACGTGAATTTCAGTACCTAAGTATTTAGAAAACTCACAAACAATTTTCCGAGATTTTTATCAATGGTATATCTTTTGGATTTAGAATTTACACTGTTCCCTAAGGTCGAGTCAGTAGCTATAAGCCGATACTAAAATAACAGACTTAACAATCTGATTATTTGGAAGAAATTCATGGCCGAATATATTTTACACCCAAGTATTTTTTCTTTGACCATTTTGATGTTCCAACATTGTTCCAATAAAATTATGTACGATATATACGAATTTAAAACTATCGTTTCTGTAGTCGTACAGAAAACGGGCAGCAGAATTCTACGTATACAAAATCGCATACAGCATATCTGGTAAAAATGGAAATTTCTTTCCAAAAAACCAACTTCAAATGCCACTACAAAGAGTGAAATAATTGTTAATGTACACCAATTCGAAGTCGGGCAATGTTGAATCATTACTTGATGACTGCAAGGAAATGCAATAGTAACTATAAAAAATACCTAAATCGCTTTAAGTATTGAGTGCTTAAATCGCTTTAAGCAAAATTTCAAGAGTTCCCTCGATTTCTAAAGGATCCCATCATCAGATCCCGACCTGATGACCATAAGACAACCTGGAAAAAATTACTCTTTTTAACAATACCCAAATCACTTCAAGTGTGCTTAAAAAATTTGAAGAGTTTCCTTGATTTCTCCAGGATCCCATCATCAGATCCTGACTTGGTGACTATGGGACCGTCTGTGAACTATACCCTTTCAAACACAAAAAGAAGTTTTAAATTGGTCCACGCATCTTCGAGTAAAAAAAATAGATTCCGACGAATTGAGAACCTCCTCCTTTTTTTTGAAGTCGGTTAAAAATAAACATACCAACGTATATTTTCGTGGTTGCATTAAAAACTGCACAGCAAGCACATAGTTGGCGCGCTAAGGTGCGCAAGCGCAGGTGAGGTGGCTGACGCAACCCACGCGGTCTCTTGGCGTATTATACGGGCTGTCTAGAATGTATTGTCTGTTTTTAAAATAGCTACTGTAATAATTACTGCGAAACGGTCAAGGGCGGCCATGTGCGAATTGTCCTAAATAGTGATAGGAAATACGAATACTTATAACACTACTAGCTGACAACCGTTGTTTGCCATTACGAATATTAAAAAAAAAAGCTTACGACCTATTCTCAGACCTACCAAACATATACAGAAAATTTCACAACAATCGGTCGAGCCGCTACGGAAAAGTTTGGTTACAAAAATTGGGACGAGATTTTATATATTAGCCCGGTTGTTTTGCCATGAGAAAAAATATAAAAAAAATAGGTTACGACCTACTCACAGACCTAATGAACACACACAGGAAAATTCATTATAATTGGTCGAGCAGTTTCAGTTTTCAAATTATAAGAGAAAGATAACGGAAATTAGAAACACCGCCCGGCGACATGTATCTTTTGTTAATTAAAAAAATATTGTGGTCATTGGATTCATTACACGTACGAACAGTTGCATACACAGACCAAGGAATATTGACTGTGCACACACACATGTCTATCATACACTCTCGCGCCACAGATAGATAGAGACGATAGGTAGGTCTCTACCTATCGTCTCTATCTATCTATCTGATAGATCCACCTCTTTTTACGGTACTGGCATATATCTCACATTCACCTTTTTTTTACACACGCTCTCTTAATTTTTTACTTTTGACCCTAGGTTCCCACCTCAAATCATTCAAACACGATCTGAGGTTCCCACTCATATTCTAGCAAGTCGCAACATACGTCTGTGGTCGCAACACACGACCGTTTTCATCTCATGCTGCGTACAGACCGGCCAAACGAACGCCAACGAACGGGTTTCGTTGGCCTTCGTTGCTGCAATCTGGACGTCTTAGCGAATGCCAACGATCGCTCGTTGGCGTGTGCCGGCGATCCGAAGCGTGGCGGTAACATCAAAGAAATCGAGCTATTTGATCGAACTCTGTTTGGACGGTCGCCGAAGGCCAACGAACGAACGCTCATTTTACTTCCAATAAACACAGTCCTATTCTTAAAATATGTGGTTGTCCACCATCTTCGCTTACGTTTATTTTTCTTGTTCTTGCTAATTCGTTTTGGTATATAAAACTAGCAATTATAATGATGTCGTCGTCGTCCATGATTAAATTGCGAGTGAAAGAGAAAAGAACCGAAATCAAGTGCCAACGAACGTTCGTTCGAGCACTAAATGTATTTGGACGTAATAACGAACTCCAACGAGCGTGCGGAAGCCAACGCTAGCGAACGATAAATATCCATCGTTGGGCGTTCGTTGGGCCGGTCTGTACGCACCTAGATGAAGGATGTTTTCATCACATTAAAGATATTCCTTGCTCTGTGGTTTTTACCACAGAAAAGTAAAACAGTCAATATAAATATATTCCTTGCTCTGTGGTTTTCACGATAAGAAGTAACTAGTAAGAAACACACCCCGTTTTTTAAGTGAAAACTCCTTTAGGCGCGTTAAGCATTTTTTGAATTTGTAAACTTAATTCTTTCAGACAGCATTTTCTTGCGTCTCTTTAAAAACTTTATCGTTCGATTTTTACGTATTGCTACTGCAAGTACTCGTGGTAAGAATATGCAGATTCAATAAAAAGTTTCCTTTAAAAATATTGTTTTTGCACCTACCTAATTTATTCTTAAATTTATCTGACCACAAATTGTATTCTAAAACGAAAAAATAAAACGGTACAAATAAACCCCTTTGGTTTTACCCGTCCGTATTTTCTTCATTAGATTTGCGTCACTGTGAACCAGTTTTAACTTTTAATGAGAGACAAAATTACGACAACAAAAAAATTAAAAGTATAATGTGTCGAGATTGGTATCAATTAAGGAAAGTTCATTAACTCTAAATACTTAGTTACTCTACGTAAGTATTACCTAAGATTTTCAGTTCACTAACAGGAAAATGTTGGTCATAGAAAGCTTTTAAACAGTTTTGACGTTTTCAATTTCAAGCCAAACGGATAAAAGTCCCTCGTATTGAAGTATCAAAGCTCACTATAGATAATAGCAGATTGTACAACAAGTCCATAAAATGGGTTTTATGACAACTCCGCTTTTCACTTCGATTGCGAAGAAATAATTTCACAGCATGGAAAACAACTATACGAGCATGAGATGTTAAATAATATTTCGGTTAGAGCGAATTTTTACATAGAAACTTAAATAAATTGGTCCGTGGAAAACTGAAATTTCAGGGGCTATTACATTGTATGAAGTCCCTCGTATCAAAGCTCACTATAGATAATTAATAGCAGATTGTCCAACAAGTCTATAAAATTGGTTTTATGACACACTCCGCTTTTCACTTCAATTGCGAAGAAATAATTTCACAGCATGGAAAACAACTATACGAGCATGAGATGTTAAATAATATTTCGGTTAGAGAGAATTTTTACATAGAAATTTAAATAAATTGATTCCTGGAAAACTGAAATTTCAGGGGCTGTTACATTGTATGAAAATGTCCTGTACATTACTGCTTTAAGAGATGGTGGTACGGCCCCAGAAATGCACTTTCTAAGTTTCCACTAAGATCTTTGGTAGGTGGAGTAGGTATACTCATAAATTCTTAGTTGCTTGAATGTTTCATTTTATAAAATAAGATAAGTATCTTTGTGGTTTTCCTAATTAGTGCGTTTTAAAACCGCCATATAATTGTAAAGTAGGTATACCTACCTATTTTTAAGTGGGTATTTTGTATATAAGTATACAGTTAACCTAGTATATCGGAACAAGTTTTTTATCGACGTAGGTTTTGTTCCTTTCACTAAAACCTAGGTGATTCATCGGAAATCCCATATTTGTAAAACTGAAACATTGATCAGAACTGCAGAACTGGGAAAAAGAGTCGCGAAAAAACTAGCACATATGTAGAATTTTGTTTTCATTACGGGCTTTTTTGTAATTTGCAATACTTATTTTTTTTTTAATTTGCAGTAGGTTTGTCTTGCAACTCAATTTTGAAGCAGATGTCTTCAATCGATTGAGCGGAAATACACACTTTTAGTTTGGATGACCATGGTTACTTGTGTTATAATGTCAATTTAAATCCAATATGGCGTAACACAAGATGGCGGACTATTAATGCACTTCTACTTTATGGATATCACATGAAAGGGTTTGCTGAGAAGAACACTGATAAATTGACCTAGTGGATATTTCAGACATCCATACACACACATGACAGACGTACAGACTTTGGCATTTGTGTGATATATACTATTTCCGTTCGTTTGTTTTCTATTTGACACATGAAATCACATGAAACAGATATAGCATTAGCGAGAGAGATAGAGGTAAAGAGGTCTCTTTCTGGTCCCTCGCTATTGCTATATCTGTTTTATATGTCAAAGAGAAAATAAACTAATGGAAATAGTATTTAATATAAAAGTATTTGTTTAGTCTCTTGAGTTTTAACAGGTACTTTTGTAAATCTGTTTTCATCTGCAGACAAGTAACAAGTCAGCTGATTCGAATACCTAGCATAACAGATGTAATACGATATTTACATTTACTCATTCATTCTTATCAGCTACAATAAGTAAATGTAGATAATATTTTACCACAAACTGGTATCATACAAGGTTCAAACTCTACCTATGTTACACCAAAGTTATCATGGCTAGGTGATGAAATTGAAGTCTGAAAAGCCTACAAGAGAAAATTATTGCTTTTATATAAGTTGCCCAAAGTTGCCATATATACTTCTAGTAACCACGACTATTATCCTGTCATAACTCATACGTCATTTGTTTGGGTGCTACAGTATTTCATGTAGGTAAGTAGGTATTTATTTATTTACTGACCCGGCAAACGTTGTTTTGCCTTATTAATTATGTCTCACTTATTAAGCTTTCTGCGAAGAACCAATTTAAATAATATTTCGAGTTTTTTGATATGATATACCTATGATTTCAGCTATCTCAACGGCCCCCAGTATCAATGAAACAAATTAATAAAGTAGAATCTCTCCATCGAATACTACTTTAAGAGATTCTACTTTATTAATCTGTTTCAGCGCTAACCCTTTCTTGAACAAATACATCGACGTAATGTTCGATTTTCTCCGAAACCTACAATCGGACTGATCGCATCTTATGTTATTTGCATATCAAATAAACTTTGAGGTCGGACCTTACACTACAGTAAATCTATGGAAAAACCTGACGTATAATAATTATTAAAAAAAAACGTGAAAAAATTTTACAGCAATGAAATGTTTACTTAGCAACGCCATTAAATCAATTTATTAATTTTATTTTTATTTTGAAAATACTCGATAATCATAATTCTCCACATATAAGTCATCGACTCGGATCGAGTATTTTTTTACGCTCTTTCATTTTATGTGCGATTCGTTTGATTCTGTTTATTTTGTTTACCTATAACAAAGTTTTCTGCATATTCCGTGTTTCAAGCTATTTGGACAAATACTGAGGGTTATTATGTCTATTTTTTCTGAACTACAAAACCGATGACTTTGAAATATTTACAGAACAATCTTTAATGTATCCCCTTTCTAACAAAAAAAGAATGAATGAAATCGGACCACGCGTTAATGATTTACAACTCAGTATACATTTTAACTTTTATCCCCTCTCCTAAGGGAACCATGCTGAATTTCGGGATAAAAAGTATCCTATGTCCTTCCTCGTAGTATGAACTCAAGTCATACCAAGTTTCATTGGAATTCATTCAGTAGTTTCGGCGTGATGCGCGGCCGTGATACAGAAAGACAGACAGACAGACAGACAGACAGACAGACAGACAGACAGACAGACAAAAATGAAAAAAAATACAGTTTTGGGTTCAGAACCGATTTTAGAGTGCCCTCGAAAAAAAATTTTCAAAATATCTTTAATGTACAGAATTTGACCTGTTACAGATTTATTATAAGTAGGTATAGATTAGTGTTACTTCATGTTGGTCTTAAACCATGTCTCCAAATTATTTGGGTGGATTTGCTCTTTTGCATCTGTCAGAACCTCATTACTTAATTAGGTATGTTTTGATGTGTATAGTGAAAACCCAAAGCCTTTTATTTGATGAAAATAATTAATTAAGGGGGGCCCGTAGAAGCAAATGGGGGCGAAAAATAATTAATTTACACAAATTCGTAGATCATAATATACTTTACGTTAAAAATAGCTATATGTTTGAGCACAGAAAGCCCATCATTTATAAGTTAGCGATTTCCTTTAACATAAGTAGCTAATATTATAATAGTTTATGTACTCTGCCTAACATTGCATTGACACAATAAAACTAAGCTCTATGTAAATATGAACGCGCTGGGTAACATATGTACACAGGGACACCTCATATGATAAGCCAGAAATTACTCAAGCCATGCCGGGCCCTGGGTATACTGGATACAAACTTGAACTGAAATTAGCGTATCTTATTATATGAAATTAGCTTATGTATTCTGAGATTTTAGGATTTTTGGACCTTTGTCAGGATTTCGGCCGGAGGAGGAGATCTCATGAAATCTCAGGATTTTTACATTTTTAAAGATCTCTTCAATAAAATTTTGAACAAAACTAAAAATTGTTCTACCTTTGGTTCATTATTACACAAATATAGGTATAATTATCAGCTAAATGAATTCAGTAGTTTTGATTTGAAGGAGTAACAAATGCGTGCGTATGACACACATTTTATACAAAAGTCTACAGCCGAGATTCGATTTGTTCGTACCTACTCGTACCTACTATCTATTTTTTAATAGGCATACCTTTTCATGCGACCATGAGAATTTATGAAAACTTTTAGTAAAGGCAAGAGCCGCTAGTCGCTACCTTACACCAATTACTTATATGAAAAAAATCAAACGCACGCGCGGAATTTCTGGGAATTCCCTTTATCTAGTTTTTTTATGAGGCTGAATGTTTCCAGAAATGACGCAACTATTCACGGATAGACGTCATTGCAGCGGCATTTTTTCGGTTCGAGATAGCAGGTAAGAGGGTGTTTTTATAAAGGGAAATATGAGCTAGAATGTGCCTCAACGTGGCCTCAACCGATGATAGGATTTCTGTTAATCGATCTACTGACAGGGGCTGATTCATTTCGATATGGGTTTCCTGGCCAATCCCTTCCTTGAATTGCTGAAGTAGCATGATCCGAATTTTTTTATGAAATGACGAATGAAATTTTTGAGTTATTTCCTTAAAGACTGCTTTAGTCATATCTGCTTAGACAATTTTTAGGCAAGCGCACTTTTGGTACAGTGCAAAGTCATGATCGAAAATCGAAATCTTATTTGGTTTATCATAATGTAAACCAATACGTCGTTGTACAGGTGCCGGCAAACTTCTTGAGCATGAAGTGGGGGGCAAGTTAGCGCACGCGTCTCTCCGTCGACGCGCTCAGCACTTACCACCAAAAGCATCTAAAATTCAATAAAATTCTATGCAATCAAGGTCATACACCCAAGAAGTTTGCCTTGTACTGTGCTTGTTGTTGTAGTAACCGTCCGTCGTTTCTGTCCAGCCGACGGACGTCTACTGCTGGACAAAGGAGTCCTGCAATGATTTCCAGCTACATTATACGGTCCTGCGCTACCTGTATCCAGCGCCTTCCCGCGACTCTTTTATAGTCGTCAGTCCATCTGGTCGGAGGCCTGTAGAGGCCTGCGGGAACGGCAGGATCGTTATGTACTTTCAAACCTGTTTCATTCTTTCTAACACCTAATATTAAATCTAATATATCATTAATCGCACCATTATAATATAGGTAGTCCTATGTGTTCTGCAGCCGTAGCCATCTGACATATTTCGATTTGACACGTGGAATCATGAAATGGTATGGAACGATCAAAACATTTCAAACAATTCTTGATTCCATTTAATTCCATTCCACGTATAGAATCGAAATATGTGTCATATCGCTCAGGCCTCTGTTCAGCCGTCACCTGTCAGCCACACCCACATTCCTTGGCACTTTTACCAGGTCTAATGTAATTAGCACCCGCGCCGCCCCCGGCCGCTCGTAACCGGCGGCGGGCTTACATCAGTCACTCGTGGATGAGTGACCTTAAACTCAAATACAGCAAGAAACGTAGCAACATTCTCTCAGATGACGCGCACAGTGATACCGTTGCGTCATTAGCATTACTCAATTAATAAGACCGTAAAACGTGCGGGGAGGAAAATAATATGTTCTACAGAAACCTACCCTCATATTAAGTATTTTAGAGTTTCCATACCCAAGGGGACATCCATTGGAGAACCAAGGTAACCGACATAGCCCAACGGATTAGCAAGCTGAAGTGGCAGTGGGCGGGCCATATCTGTCGCAGAACCGACAGCCGTTGGGGCAGACGTGTTCTGGAGTGGAGAACGCGTACCGGTAAGCGCAGCGCTGGACAACCTCTTGCCCGCTGGACCGATGACCTAAAGAAGGTCGCTGGTAGCGGGTGGATGAGGAATGCGGAGGAACGGTCCTCCGCCTTCCTCATGATGGTGTGTGGTGGCGCGCTCTCGGAAAGGCCTATATCCAGCAGTGGACGTCTATAGGCTGATTAACTATATACCCAAGGGGGTAATAAACTGAACCCTATTACTGAGACTTCGCCGTCCGTCCGTCCGTCTGACACCAGGCTGTACCTCTTGAACCGTGATAATTACACAGTACATACTCGTTATATTCACAGATGATGTATTTTCGTTGCCGCTTTAACAACAAACCAAAAACTTTCTTTTTTTCTAAAAGAGCAATGAAGAATTGTTTTTGTTTGAGCTGTGAGAAGATAAACGTTGTGCGTCTACTTCTTGTGTAGTATTGTAGGGTTTTTTTTTTTAAAGCAAAGTATCGAACTTGGTCATAAAATATTTATACCTACCTACACTATAAGAACCACTTGATGGAAGAAGAGATATTTATAAGTAGTGCATTTAGGTATTTTAAGTTCAATAGCCAATAACCACAGCTGACGTAGGTAACCATAAATTAATTAATTAAGCTGAATATATTAAGTAAGTTATAATAAAGATGTGTGGTGACAAAAACCGCAAGTGCGTTGAACTTGGAGAATCTACACTCAGGAAACCTGAATAAGAGCGGAGAGGATGAATAAAAAAGAGCAGACGTGAGAAAATCCTAATTGACTGTAGTTAAAATGACTCGCGAAAACATACTCGTATAGATAGATAGATAAATGGATAGATAAACACACTATTGAATAAAAATACACACCACACCACACACACACCACAGAATTAAAAAAAAAGAAATAATCAAAACACAAACTTAGGAGTACAACTTGGCAGCTTCATCGGTACATAGCGATTTCTTCCAGGCAACCAATGACGTGAAGGAACATTTTACATGGGATACGAGGCAGTTGGTGCCAGAATAAACCTCACTTATAATTATACTAGCTGACCCAGCAAACGTTGTTTTGCCATATAATTATATATGAAAAAAATAGATTACAACCTGCTTTCAAACCTAGGGAATATACACAAAAAATTTCATAACAATCGTTCGAGCCGTTTCGGAGGAGTTTGTTAACAAAGATTTGCGATAGAATTTTATATATTAGAGGTACCTCTTCAGCAACCTAATAGATAAACTAAAATTTTTCTGAAAAAATAATTAAAGTCCAACTTCAGATCGAACAGGTTTACTTATTAGTTTTGGACTTTGAAAGGATAATATGTTTTCCACAACAAGAGGCGCCAAGATTTTTGGACAACGCAAGTCATATTGATAAACGCATAGAGACTAAATTCCCAGTTTAGAAATGTCTACCATAAAGGATATGTTTTCCACAACAAGAGGCGCCAAAATTTTTGGACAACGCAAGTCATATTGCTACACGCATAGTGACTTAATTCCCAGTTTAGAAATGTCTACCATCTAATCTGTGTCTACCATAAAGGATACGTTTTCCACAACAAGAGGCGCCAAGATTTTTGGACAACGCAAGTCATATTGCTACATGCAAAGAGTTTAGAAATGTTTATCATTCCTTACACTAATTTTTACTTTATTCCATGCAGGAATAACGGTAGGTTCTTTCAAGTAAGTAGTTCGGAACTCCTGAAGATTTACTGGGAAAGATTCCTGATAAAAATTGCATCATCAGCACTAAACTTCATCATTCACATGACGTTATCTTTTTACAACGAAATGAAGGATCTCGAATCTCGATATCTTTCTTCCTCAGTGATCAGTCAAAACGTAATAATTTTTGAGAAATTGTTTCTTTTTTTTCGATTCGCTCGGAAGGGGTACGTCAGCGTCTGAGCGCGCCGACGTCGTTCGCTGAATCGGAATAAAAAAGATAAAACGACATTAAAAAAGATAAAGTTAAGAAAGATTAAAAACATGGCGAACGCTAACCGCAAATTGAATTGCACTCTTGTGCTTGTACATTTTATATTTTTTAACCCCCGATGCAAAAATATGGGTTTTTATAAGTTTGACGTCGATGTCTGTCTGTCTGTCTGTGGCATTGTAGCTCTCAAACGGATGGACCGATTTCAATGCGGTTCTTTCTTTTGAAAGCCAGTTTCCTGCGTTTAACTATGTTAGGTTAAAATGGGTCCAGCAGTGTAAAAGTATCAGCTCTTTTCTAAAATGGTGTAAGGCATTTTTTGCATATGATTAATTGCTTCACGCGTGCCAGTACCTACAACTGTTAAAATAACAAGCTTAAGGGAGATTTTAAATTTAATATTTATTAATATGAGCGATTGCATGGATGTCGATTGTCGTCAGACCAAGAGCTAGTCTAATAAAATCCATGGTTCTCAAGAGATTTTTTAAAAACCGAAACCATCCATGATGGAGAATCCCACGTAGGTAAATGTATGAGTTAATATTATGATAGTAATTATTAACATGTACATAATAATAGGTACGTCTTCATTATTATAGGTCACCTCAACGTATGAAATAAAGAATAATGATTGTATCATTGAAACATCCATGTCATCGTGATAATACGCAAAATGATTGAGTGACGCAAAAGTAACAATTTCTTGTAAGTTCTAACAACCTATTTATTAATAGTTATTATAATAGGTACTTCAGGGTACTTCTCAGTATTGTGCGAAGCTAAACTACGTAGGTAGGTACTATGGAGTCTATACTCTATGGGACAAAATTACTTTATAACTCACCCGCTTGAAAAAGCGATCTTTAATGCCCAAAATGCGGGCCAGAAATGTGTTTTATATTCCCTAGGCCGCAAAAGCATTTTCATTTCTCCCTAGGGCTGAAAAGTATATTCGGCCCTAGGGCAGAAAAGCATTTCCAAATTCAAACAAACGTAATCTCGTATTGCGTTTATCTTAAAGCTGAAGACTTTTTTTTTTAAACAACACCCACGGTCAGTAACGCAGTTCGATCATAGAGTTTGTATGTAGAGTTGTAGTGTGAATGTACAATTAGTTTTTTGTTTTAACATTTCCATAGAATATCAATAAAAATAATAATTTCTATTTAGTTTTATTAATTGTGAAGGAAATCTTATTAAATCTATATCTGATATTTGATTCTTGATTATCTGTTTATTGTTCACGTCTGCGTTTTCACAGAGACGGTTTCCGCCATATTGTGGAGTATTAGCGGGAATTGACAGTTGACGCTACTTTTTTTATGTATGAAAAAAGTTTACGTAAAATGTTCAGATGGGCTCAAGTCATCCTCATATTCATATCGGTGCATCATTCATTATATCTCACTGCCCCAAAAAATGTACATATTCGTGAAAGTGTAGAGCCTATACTGTGGCTTCTGGCCAGTGAAATAAAAGCCCTCGCCCGCCAAATTCAAATTTAATTTGGTGACCAGCGTCACATATAAATTCGCTCCCGTTACATACGATATAAGTACGGATACAAGTGAGCGCTTCATGAACGCATCGTTTCCATGAACCGATGTAATTGATGGACAGACCCACGCCTTTCCACGGAACTTGTAAACCAAACATGCCTCCGAATAAACTATGTGACAAATGCTTTATACGCTGCACTGAAGTCATTGATTTAAACCCTATAACATTTACAGATAGAGCTTATTATCGCTTGGAGAGAACGAAGTCGTCCGAGAAGACGCGCTGTCTGCCCGTCTTCACGCACATTCTACCAATTTCATAAACAATTTCTCTCGTTACTTTTCCATTGCTGCTTTATAACTTCCACTAAACTTAACTATCCAATTGAAAGCTGAAATGTAAGGAAAACAGTTGGAATGTTCAAGATTCGTTATAATGCGTACGTCGCGTTGAAAGAATTCGATAAAGGTAAACAGTGAAGATAGAACTGTACGACAGTATGTAGGAACTACTTGGTATTGCTGTTGGTTTATTGGAACAAGGTTGTTTGGACTTTTACAGCAAATAAAAATAAGAAAATTGTTTACTGCGTCATTTAGTAGGCTGTAACACGTCTATAACTAATCCAAATACAGAATCGGCTCTGCAACTGCGATTACCTATAACTATTCCAATTTTCAGGTACCTAGTTACTGAAATTATCGAGTCTGACGGACGGACAGAGAAAGTCTCACCATAAGTCTCACCATAAAGGTGCCATAAAGGTTCATTTTTAACAAAATCGTAAGGAACCCTAAAAAGAAACTTATCGTGCGTTCCTCGACAAAAACTTGCAATAAAATGATAAACATATTTTCATCTCACCCGCTCGGAAAGGAGATTTTTAATGCCCAAAATGCGGGCGGGAAATGCTATTATATTCCCTAGGGCGAGAAAGTAGTATGAAAATCCTTTCCTGCCCTAGGGCGAGAAAGTAGTATGAAAATCCTTTCCCGCCCTAGGGCCGCAAAGCATTTCTAAATTCGAACATGACGTAATCTCGTATTGCGTCTATAATAATGTCTAATGGTGGCACCACACATGGCTATTTGTATTTGTGAGTGGATGATCGCGTGTTTGCCAAAATTTTCGACCTCATGGAGCCAAATATGTTATTGGCTGTATTTGCCAAACCGGCAAATATGGCAATAATTTTGGCAAATATACTCTCCACATTTAGTCTCCACATTTCTCCACATTTCCACAATACTCTCCACATATAGTAATTATAAATACTCTCCACATATAGTAATTATAAATCTCCAAATATACTCTCCACATTTAGTTTAGGAAGTTATTTGACAAATATAAAAAATAGGCAAATACAAATAGCCATGTGTGGTGCCACCATTAAACTGAAGACTTCTTTTTTTTTAAATAATGTCAGTCGGTCAGTAAGGAAGTTCGACCTTTGAGTTTGTATAGGTGTACATTACTTTTTGTTTTTACATTTTCTTAGAATATCAATAAAAATAATAACTCCTATTTTTTATTAATTATAAAGGAAATCTAATTAAATCCATGGTATTTATTTATTGTTTATCTAATTATTGTTATTTTTTTTAATCTTCTATTATCGTTGGTTCTTAGAAATTGATATTTCTGAACGCATCCAAAATACAAGTAGAAAAAAAAGTAACTCATTTTTTTTCTAATCGTGATAAATAATAATATTTTGTTTTTATTCATTACTGTTTTGTAATAAGATGAGTGATGATTTAAGGTGGATTTAATTAAGTGAGTGATGTTATTGCAGAGTATTACTCAAGACATCATCTTACATACTAGCAATGCCGATCCAAGTGTTCTTCTAGTAATTTTCCTCGCTGTGGTGAGATGAAAAATTTTGTGTTATGTACGGCCGCAAATTTTTTTGGGTCTCGTGTCCTTTGAATGCCTCGCTATGCTCAGGATTCTATTCTTTGAACCCCTCGCTGCGCTCAGGGTTCAACCCTAGAATCCTTCGCCGCTCAGCATTCAAATTTGACACTCGGCCCGAAAATCCATTTTGCGCCCTTGCATAACAAATAACTATTTAGTTTCTGGTGTCCAAACTAAAACTGGCGTTACGTCAAAATAGCTTAATTATAAAACATTGTTCAGGAATGTGCACGTGGAGGAATTTCGGGTGATAAAAGTGTTTGTTTCCTCGCGATTGACGCGCGCAGTGGAAATAGATTAATTACTACACCCCCACTGGAATGCACCTCGCGAGGTCATCAGATCATCAGATGTAAGGATTTCTTAACACCAGTGACAGCCAAAAAAGTCTTTGGACCCCCACGTTAGACGAATAAGGGGGTCTTTAGATCTATTTCAGTAAAACAAATGATTGAAAATGTTTACGGTAAAATCGGTGGTAACTGGTAGGTACAATAGTGGATTTCGGATAGGTAGATCATGACTTAAATATTTTAGTGTCTATAGTAACAAAACAATAATTAAAATTAAAAACAGATCGCACATACCCGGGGTGGGGGATGTTTTTTTATAGGTACTATATAGACTAGCGCTTGACTGTGATCACATCTGATGGAAAGTGATGATACAGTCTAAGGTGGAACGCGCTTGCCTAGGAGATGCCTATTTACTCTTGATTTGAAGGCGCCCGGATTGTAAGTGGCAGGAAAGACACTGCCTGGGACTCATGGGAGGGTATTCCAGGCCTTTGCAGTGCGTATCAAAACCGTTTCGTATGCGTCTTTGGTACATCGACTATGTATAGGTGGAAGCCTTTTCGATGCCTTGCCGTTCTATGGTAAAAAGGTGACGGGGGAACCAAATTTGAAATTAAATAGTTCCTGAGCACACTCTCCGAAATATTATAATATACATAATGTAGAGCTTATTGTTAACACCAGTGTTACAAATAAGTCGAAAATAAGTTATTTTGACGCAAGTATCTAGATACTTGTATGAATTTGCAAAAATAATAAGTATACGCGGTAGGTCTATCCAAAACAGAAAACCACGGTGAGGGGTTTATGAAACAAATAAGTTTGGGGACCTCTGGTATATAAAGTCCAAAGTCTTACAATTTCTAACAAAAAATCGTTAAAAAGTCCGTCACTTCTTCAATGGCTACCAGACGTGACAGAAATATTATAATCGGATTGTCACAAAAAACTACATCCGGATTTGAGCACAGACTAGATTAAGTATCGGTATTTAAAATAATATAAAATATTTGTTCTAAAAATGATTTTATTATCTAATCAACCACAAAACATATCTATAACCGTAGATTCTCTTTTCTTTTTCCATTTTTTCATGTTTCGTACGAAAAAAAATGTATTTTATCACTTCTTATCACAGATTTTAAAGCAAGGGTTTTAAAGCACCCCTAACCGCTATAAAGGGCGAAGGAAAACATCCAATTCTGAATGTGTGTGAACTGTGAAAAGGTTTGAAGCCCTCCCTGGCACAGTGGCGAGCTCTCGGATTCGAGTTTGAGGTCGCGGGATCGATTCCCACAAAGAGCTTCGGAAATTTATAATTTCTAAATTGGCTCAGATCTGGTCTGCTGGGAGGCTTCGGCCGCGGCTACCAGCAACGATACACCACCAAGCCATTTAGCGTTCCGGCGCGATGCTGTGTAGAAACCGTTAGGGGTGAGTATTACTTACCCTTTCCAAATCAGTAAGATGTCTGACTGCATCATCACTTAGACACTTACCATCAGGTGAGATCGCAGTCAAGTACTAACTTGTATAGTTAAAAAAAAGTAAGTGTATAGTAACTACAATTAAGTAAATATTAAATTAAGGTCATCCAAAGGCAAACCTAATAACTTATTAGTTTACTATTTACTTATTACCAAAGCAGAACTTACGAAGTATTTGTTATTACTTATTAATTAATATTATGTTCTCGTATGTTAGTTAGAATTTCGCATGAACATGTTGATTAATGTTTTCCTAAGGCTTCGACGTCTCCACGTGCTGCGATTGATTCGTTCGAACCAATTTTCAAATAATTGCTGCACGAATTCCGAACGAAAATTCACGGAAACTGTCACGTTATATATGTCTTTCCCAATAAATTAACATATGGTTTCAGTTGTGATTGTGTAGAAAAAAGCCATACGTAAAAAAGTCATCTATCTACCTACCTTTCGCCATGATCTCCAAACTGCATGGGTTTGCGCCACTTGAAACTACAAGGGTCAATTTACACGAGGGCGGAATGGAATGGAAGCGACTTTTTTACATAACATAATGAACTTTATAACAAAAAATAATAAATATAACAAAAAATAATTTAAAATACATAAAAAAAATCATAAAAAATTGTATACCTAAAATCTTGAGAATGCGCGAGGATTCCCCGGAAGACGCACGACCTTTTTTTAGCAAGAAGCAAATTCAACGGATTTTGCGTCGGTGTATTAGATATATGCACGTGGAGCAGAAAAATGAAGCTGAGTTTTCTACTCATAAAATTAAAGAGTCTCAGTTATAATTGCTTTATTAGGTAGGTAGGTAGTTACACAGTTACAGTTATTTTGTTATTTCACTTGCTTTGGAATAGGGATGGTACGGAGCTTCGGTTCCGGTTCCGTTAAGTCGGAACTTCCGATTACTATTATACTTTCGGTTCCGACTCCGGCTCCGACATTTTTTAATCGGAGGTGTGAATCGGAGGTCGAAGCATAGATAGCGGGCGAGTACGGCGGCGTGTGCCGACCGACTGTTATGATTCGACAGGTTCATACGCGTCGCGCGGGGAATCGCCCCTCCCCCGACCCGCGCACTCAATTGTCAATTATTTTTTCACTTGTTAAGGCGCGGTGAACAGTGGATTCGCGGTCACTGTCTAATTTAATACGAGAGACAAGGATGTCGCACCGCAGTTTTTCTTCGAAAAAACAAGAAAATGTGAAATTAATGACAATGCAGACGTAATATAAAAAATCTAAAATGGCCATTATATCTGTCACAATAAAACACACAACCTAATTTAATTTCACAAAAATTCATGTAACCATTTCTGAGAAAAATGTAGATTTATGTATTTGCCGAGGCAACTTTGGCATTTTTTTCTATCGAGTGAAGTTTGCGAAATCGTGTTTCGGCATCAGCCACCATGTCAGAAATACTTTCAATTGTATCCACATATTTTTTTAACAGTAATAAGATCTGTAGATTTTACATAAAACGATGCTATACGAACGAAATTTGCCAAAGTTGACTGATCACAGCGCCTTAACGCACAGTACACGACAGCACGACACGTTCATTGGTTAAATAGATATTTGTTTTGATTTTTGCGGCTTATTATCAATGAAAGTCATCTGTTTTTGTGTTGGACAATGAAACCTAAATCAAGTTGTATTTGGAACTACTTCATTCAAGTTAATTCGGATTCGGCAAAGTGTAAACTGTGTATGAAGACGTATTCAAGAAAGGGAGGTACGACAACGTCTTTAAAAAGCCATTTGAAGTCTGTCCATGCCACTGAATATGAAGAATTAATAAAGTTAGAAACTGAAAAAAAAAATACTGTAAGTGTACAGCCTTCGACTTCGACGCCCCTTCAGGATGCTAAAAAACAAACAACTTTGAAAGAAACTTTGGCGAAGAATACAAAATGGTGCACTTCTAATCCTAAATCTATGGAAATTGACAAATTGATTTCTGAAATGATTGCTTTGCAAGATCTACCCTTCAATTTTGTGGAAGGTATAGGATTTCGGCGACTTATGCAGTTCATCGTGCCGAATTATCACTTAAGGGGAAGACATTTTTTTTACTGAAAATATTTGTGGCCAATTATATGAAACATTAGCAAAACAAATTAAGGATTTGCTCACGTAAATTGAAAAGATCTCATTTACAACAGATATTTGGACCGAACCAAGTTCGAATGTGTCTTTATTGAGTCTGACAGCACATGGCATAAATGGAGATTTTAGAAGACTCAAAGTTATTTTAAAATGCCACACATTTGACGGAAGACATACAGGAGACCTAGTTTTAGAAAATATTAAGACTATGTTAAAGGAATGGGGCGTCGTAAAAGAGAAAATTCACTGCTTTGTACGCGACTCTGGATCTAATATGATACGAGCAATGAAACTCGGCGACATACCTGATGTCAGTTGCACTATACACCAGTTGCAACTGTGTGTACGAACATTATTAGATTGTGATGAAGACATTAAAGCCTTAATATCGAAATGCAAAAAAATTTCGACGCATTTCAATCATTCCCAAATAGCCCGGACTGAACTGCACAAAATACAAAAGGAACAACTCAACCAAGAATGTTTGAGTGTAATACAGGAGTGTAGTACGCGGTAAGTTGTGCATTTATTTTTACCTCCAACCAGATTATTTAATTAAATCAAAGATCTATCCATGCTAATACAATAAATTCAAATAAAACCACTAAATCGATTTGAATAAAGCTTGCTGTGGTATATGCACGCTGATTATAATGAGTGTGTTATTTAGTTTCTGTCATTTATTTAATTTAAATAATACTCTAAGTTAGTATAACTTAGAGTATTATTTAAATTATAAGCGTTAATTAGTTTAATAATTTGTTACAGGTGGAACAGTACATTTTATATGTTACAAAGAATGATTAGAATACAAGATTCTCTATGCCTGTACGCATCTAAGCACAACATCTCTCAATTGTCTCCTGAAGAATGGCTGCAGCTTAAAAAAATAGTGACTATACTTCAACCTTTTGAAGAAATTACCCGAAATATGAGTGACAATAACACAAGTATCTCATCAGTAATTCCACTTATACACACTCTTAAGTTTACATTACACACTGAAGGCAATAAACAAGACACAAATGAAAAATTTAAAAGTATAATAAAAAGTACCGTCGATCAATTAAATTCTAGATTTAGTGACCTTCAATCAAACAATTTCTTTGCAATAGCAACATATTTAGATCCTCGTTATAAAACAAAATTTTTTAATGAAGTGGCTAAACAGAACATTGAAACAGAAATAATGTCAATATTTGATGCAGCAGATACTTCTAAAAACGAGGCTGATAATATTGTCGCTCCTGTAGAAAAACGGGCAAGAATGGAATTACCAGCAGAAACTAGCCATAGTAGTAATGTGCAATCAGTTTTGTCAAACATATTATTAAGTAGTGATGAAGAAGACGATAATAATACCACACTTGATAAAAGTCCAGTTTTTGATAAATTTGTCTTCGTAAAAAATATACTAAATGAGTTCAATAAAGAAAAACGCATTAGTATTAGTGATGATCCGCTATTATGGTGGAAAGTTAATGGTAATACCAAATTCCAGCCCCTGCAATCAATTGCTCGTCAATTTTTGTCTTGTCCACCAAGCTCGGTAGCGAGCGAACAACTTTTTAGTGGCGCTGGCCTAATCTACGACCCCTTAAGAAACAGATTAGAGGGAGACAAAGCTTCAAAGCTTTTATTCGTCAAATATAATACGCTACTTTTAGAGTCAATTAATACGATTTAATTTTTTTAAAGCTTTTGTTCGTTAGTATAATTTAATTACTAATAGATTAGTATATGCTACTTCGGGTTTAAATTCATTCTATTTAAACTTGCTGTTTATATGCCAATTTTGTTCATTTTGTATGTTTTATCATAAAACATAAAACTTTTATGTTTTATTTGTCCTTAAATAATAATTCTCTCTCATGTCACCCTGCTTCCGATTCCGATTCCGACTCCGGTTCCGATTCCGATAAAGCAAATTTAAAAACTCCGATTCCGGCTTCGGTTCCGATAAAACTGCTTCCGTTACATCCCTGCTTTGGAATAACTGTTTTTTTTCCGAAATCAACCTGGTTTTCGTCACTTGGATCGAGCAGATTCTCGCAACTCTCCTAATGGCATCAGTCCACCTGGTCCGCTAGGTCTATCAACCCTGCGTAAAACAATCAGCGTTATTCATCGTTATCGTAATCGTTAGCAAATCCTGCCCCCCGATTGGCTGTCATAAATCAGGGAACCAATCAGCGGGCAGAATTTGTAAACGATTACGATAACGATGAATACGTTCTTACACGATCTATGGGCAGGTGCAGAACAATCTCGACGTTTGAGAGAATTTCGACAAACAATAACCAAAACTATCTGTGATCGAGTTACTCTACGTACAATTAGTAGCTAATTATTGATACAACAGTAATATTACAGAGTATTACTTCGTCTGGGTAGCGATAACGGTGTAACAGACTTGATCGCTATCAAATGACAGGTATCAGTTTCCGAATACATCCAATGTCTAGTATTAATTGATATCGCTTCTGCAGGCCGCATCCGAGATCATACACATTGCCTTTCTATTTTTATTTTATTACGTCTCATTGAAATCTTGGATAGGTACAAACAAAAGCAATACTTTCTTCTTAACGGCGTCGGCGGCGATTTAAGTAAGTGATTTTTAGTGAACTATAACTTAAAGCAATACCTACAAAAATACGATTTTGCCTCCGTTTTCTTATCTAACCCAGTGATTGTTCGTAACAAACAGAGAAAGAGACAGTATCAGCAGGTACCAATTTCATACGTAATTTTTTTTAATGATAATTTTAATTATGTAATATTTTAATTGTAATGTCATTGACATAATTAGATATTAAGTATCACAGATTTAAATCATTGGATATAATCGATGTTATCGTGTCTAATTTTTATTAGGGTTCCGTAGCCGAATGGCAAAAAACGGAACCCTTATAGATTCGTCATGTCTGTCTGTCCGTCTGTCCGTCTGTCCGTCTGTCCGTCTGTCCGTCTGTCCGTCTGTCCGTCCGTATGTCACAGCCACTTTTTTCCGAAACTATAAGAGCTATACTGTTGAAACTTGGTAAGTAGATGTATTCTGTGAACCGCATTAAGGTTTTCACACAAAATTAAAAAAAAAGTAATAAATTTTGGGGGTGCCCCATACTTACTTAGAAACTGAAACTCAAAAATTTTTTTTTTCATCAAACCCATATGTGTGGGGTATCTATGGATATATCTTCAAAAATGATACTAAGGTTTCTAATATCATTTTTTTCTAAAATGAATAGCTTGCGCGAGAGACACTTCCAAAGTGGTAAAATGTGTGTCCCCCCCCCTGTAACTTCTAAAATAAGAGTATAATAAAACTAAAAAAAATACATGATGTACATTACCATGCAAACTTCCACCGAAAATTGGTTTGAACGAGATCTAATAAGTAGTTTTTTGATATTTACAATAAAACCTCTAAAAACAAAGTTAGTTTTGCGGTTCGATAAGAAAAGTGGTTTTTATGGTTTTATTCCTCCGGTTGTAGTACGGAACCCTCAGTGCGCGAGTCCGACTCGCACTTGACAGGTTTTATCTTTCTCTATTTGGTGTCCATTGATTGATATTGAAACCAGCGTCACAAATATTTACTTTATTAGATTTTTTTTGTGTTTCATCATTGTTTACGCGAGAGTAGCTGGCGCGAGCGCCGAGCCTATTGTATTGTGTTGAATCGTGTTCTCTCTCTCTAACCCGCGGAAGCCCTCATCGGCGCGTCTCGCTCACGCTTTGGTTACGGCGAGTTTTTTGCTGCATGCGTTTTGTATCGAATCGTGCGCTCCCGCTCCAACTCGCGGAAACGCCAATCTTCCTATCCCGCTCGCGCATCGGTCGCCGAGATTTTTTTTATGCCTGCAATGACGCGGCGACTTCGGTGCGCGCCAGTATTAAGCACCGTTCAGTCTGCTGTCGACCGACGAACTTAGCGGTCCCCCGCGCGTGGCTGACGTAATTTTGATCGCGTGTCGTCCTTGAAACGCGTAGTCGCGAGACGCAAATTACTACGTTTGAGTAGCCACGTTTCTATTTGCGCGGGTGTTTAGTCATCGAATAACATCGCAACGGGACGTCCGTTTTTTGATGCGCCTGACTTGTTTTTCGCACTGCGTTTTTTGTCTGTTGCCGCGCCCCCTCTCTCGCACGCTGGGGCGCTGGTGCGGTCCCTTTCGCACTTCGAACCGGTAGCCGACGGAAAGTGGGTTCCTGCGCGTGTGGTCTTCGTGTTTGGAGGCTGATTTGAAGCGGAGGTCAGACGGCTCTGCCAGTCCCATACACACACGCACCCTTGTACATACCCTTAACACTTTCACGTCACACACTGTCACACATCTACTACAGAGGACTCCGTATCAAGGCCGACGCTTCGGGATCAAGGTCAGTCAATAAGCACCTACTAATTTTAAACTATTTTTATTGTTGGCCGCGTCCGGTGGCGTACTGTATCAGCCGTAGTGGCCGACCTGTTGTCTAGTAAAAGTCGCTGATTACTATTTCCACTGATCGACTAGTGAGACTCGATTGCTATCCGACTCGGATTGGATGCCGTCATCTGACCCGAGACTGATCGTACACTAGTGATCCCGCGTAGTCTCACTAGTCGGTCCCCCCTCGACCTGTCCGGGCTCGTTCCTCTATGGGCCCGGGAACTGAGCCCTCATCTGGACAGGCAAGGGGCCGTAACAATTGGTAGCAGAGCGTGGTTTCGCGCCTTTTGGTTAAGCGGCTTTTACACGTTCGGCGCGTCGATATCGATATTTGTTGCGCGTATTTAATTCGTCGCGTATCTCTGTCGGTCACACGTTTGTAGGCGCGGTACGCCACGTGTCGGACCGATACGCCGCGTTAACGGCCACAGATTATTGTACCGCTACACCACGCGTTTTTGTAGCAACGCCGCGTTATTTACCGCGTGCCGCGCGTTTGTTAACCGCGACCTTGATTAGCGTTCTGCACGTGTTGGTGTTTGCATCTGTGCTTGTTCTACGTCCTTGTTGTTTTATTTTTCGGTTTCGTGCTTCCTTGTAATTATCTTCGCGCAGTCTCGCCATGCCTTCGCATAAGCCTCCGGTGCGCCGTATGCAGGATGAGCTGCGGTGGGCAGCTAGCGCGCATGCGCTTATTACTCGTCCAGACAGGACGGCTAGCTTGCTCCACCGCCTTGAGCAGCTCCCAGCCAGACGAGCCCATTTTGAAGAGGCCTATTCGGAATTCCTTGCTACAGTGGAGGACGACGAGGCGCGAGAATCGGCCCAGAAGGACTACGAGCAGTTCTTCGAGTTCACAGACGATGTGCTCGAGGCTGGGGCCAAAATGAATCGTGAGGCTCGAAAGAGCATTCTGTGCGAGTCGCCTCGCCCGCAGCAGCAGCCCGCCCTATTGGGTCGGCTGCCTACTTTGGACCTTCCACACTTTGGTGGGCGGCTTCAGGACTGGATGGGGTTCATCTCCATCTTCGACAGTCTAGTCCATACCCGCCGCGACCTATCCCCAGGCCAAAAAATGGCCTATTTGCGGACCTCCCTTCAAGGGGAGGCACTTGGGGTAGTCTGCCATTTGAAGTTGTCTGACGCCAGCTACTCCACGGCCAGAGAACTCCTCGAGAGGCGCTACGCCAATGTGCGCCGCCTTGCTGACGCGCACATGATGGAGTTAATATCCCTCCCGGTTTTGAAAGACCTAGCGCGTCTCCGGGAGGTGATCATTGACCCAGTCGTGGTTGCTTGCAACGCCCTTCGACAACTTGACTTACCGGTGGATCAGTGGTCCTTCTGGCTTCTTCACCTGGTTCTGTCCCGCCTGCCTCTCGATCTGCGGATCCGATTTGAAGAGAGGTACGGCGGGGACGGGGCTAATTATATACCCCCGTTCAGTGACCTCTTAAAGTTCCTTGAGGAACAGAGCCGCCAGGTGGAGAATGCCGTGGCCTCGGGAACACCGGCAAAGGAGCCGGCGCGACCGACGCCCGCTTCTAAACCCACGACTTCCACCAGGGGTTTCAAGCAGCCAGTAGTGGCGCAGCAGACTGGTCGCCGCACAATCCCCAACTTTAGTGGCCTTGCTGCGACCGAGGCAACCCCCTGCAACTATTGCCGTGCTTCCACGCACACAACGGCCGATTGCCCTAAATTTTTGGAGAGACCGCCCAAGTACCGTAGGGCCATCGCGAGGGAGCGCCGTTGGTGCTACTCTTGCTTAGGTCGGCACTTGCAACGCAATTGCCAGCACCAACGGCCTTGCACACACTGTCAGGGCAACCACCTTCCTATTCTTTGTCTCGACCGCAATGGTGCCGGCAGGCAGGAGGTGGTTGAACAGACACCCGGCAGGAGTGGAGGCTCCTCCTCGGTCACGTGCCCAGCCGATGGACGGCGTGGGGCGAACACTGTTCGTCCGGCCCCTGGTTTTGATAGGGCTTCACCCCCCCCTCGGGCGGGGGTGCAGCCCTCCAGGGGCGGGGGCGTTCCGCCCTCTGTCAACCCTGAGGGAGGTTTTGCCGTCGCTCAGTCTGAACCAAGGAGGTACTCCCCTCCTCTGGCTGAATACCCCAGGCTGGAGCGATACCCCCCTCGATGGTCTGGACACCCCCCTCCGCACTACGTCGTCCCGCGGCTGTCGTACGTGACCAGACCCCCTCAGCCCATGAGGGACGCTTGGGTGTACCCTGGGGGAACCCCACCTATTGGTGTGGTAGAAGTTCCGCAAGCTGGCCCCTACGAGCGCCCGAGGCTGGAGGAGTCGCCCGAAAGGGGCAACTCCCGTTGACTAGTTGCTGCCCTGGCTCCCACCACCGCCACCTCACCCGACAATTTGAGCGAGCATAAGACGGTCTGCCAGACCGTACTTTTGCCCACGGCTTTGGTCAGGGTGTTTAACCCGAACGGTGAGTGGCTAATGGTACGCGCGCTGCTAGATCTCGGTTCACAGCGCTGCATTGCATCGTCGTGGTTGGTGAGGACGCTGGGGCTCCCCTGGAGTCCGGACAATCGTCCAATGTTAGGAATAGGAGGATCGGTTCCTCCGACTCCCAGGGGTCGGGCAGAACTTATGTTTGGTCCAGCCGAAGGTCCCCTTCGTATCCTAGTCGATGTGAACGTTCTTGACGATATTGTGGGACACCTCCCGAACGTTCCTATCCATAACTCGGCGGTTCATTGCGCGTCGGGTTTAACCCCGGCGGACCCTTCATGGTCTGAACCTGGCCCCACTGATTTGCTCTTGGGCGCCGATGTGCTGGGCTTGATCATGTCAGGAGAGATTAGGACATTGCAGAAAAATGGTTTGTCGGCCATGCCCACTATCTTTGGGTTTAGTTTTTTCGGTCCGGTTTTATGGACCAACCTGCCTCCTGACGTGGACCATCTCCAAACTATTGGAGTGGCACTTTCCGATGTAGTCCAAAAATTTTGGGAAATTGAAGAGCCCCCTCAAGCGGCTCGGGTAGACCCCCTCCATCAGGAATGCGAGTTATTCTACCAGAATAACACAGGTCGTCGCGTCGATGGCAGGTTTGTAACTCGGCTACCCTTCCTTGCCTCACGCCCCCCCCTTGGTCATTCAAGGGCGTTAGCTGAAAAAAGACTTCTGTCCATGGAACGCCGCATGAAGCGAGACCCTGCATTTCGAGAGAAATATATTGAGTTCATGAGGGAGTACGAGGCGTTGGGGCACATGTCCCCTTCCTCATTTGACTGGCGCTCTCACGAGCACTATTTTCTCCCTCACCACGCGGTCTTGAAGTCTCCAGGCGGTAAAATTCGTGTGGTCTTCGACGGGTCAGCGGCCACGTCTAATGGGGTTTCCTTGAACCAGTGTCTCCACACTGGCCCCAAACTTCTTAAGGATCTATCTGACATCCTCACCAACTTCCGTAGGCACCAGGTGGTTTTTGTGGCCGACATACGAATGATGTTCAGGCAATCGGTAGTGCATCGCGATGATCGTCGTTACCAGCTGATTTTGTGGCGCGAGAATCCCAGTGATCCTGTGCGCGTGTTCGAGCTGAACACTACAACTTATGGCCTTAGGTCTAGTCCTTATATTGCAATGAGGACGCTCTTGGAGCTGGCCAACCGGGAACGACTGAATTATTCGCGAGCAGCGGATGTCCTAGAAACTTCTGTCTATATGGACGACATCTGCGCCGGAGCATCCAGTGTTGAGGAAGCTCGCATCCTGAGGGACGAGTTGATCGCCATCTTGAAATCCGGAGGGTACGAGTTACGTAAATGGCTATCCAACTCACCTCAGGTTTTGCAGGACTTACCTGGAGAGGATCAACAGGATCCTCACCTGTTTGAACACCCGGAGGATCCCAATTTGCTGACGGTGCTTGGTATCCAGTATCAGCCCGTTCAGGATTCTTTTACGTATCGGGTCAAGTTAGATGATCCTCCGAAGTCTTGGACCAAACGACTGGTCCTGTCCACTGTGGCGCGCACCTTTGATCCAAACGGTTGGATAACTCCGGTTGTTTTTCTGGCCAAGTGCTTTCTTCAAAAGCTTTGGGTGTCTGGGTTAGGCTGGGATGAGCCTCTTCTTGGTGCTCTCTTAAGAGAGTGGCTCTCTTTGGTGTCCTCCCTTCCCGACATCAACCAAATCTCTTTACCCAGATGCTTCTTGCCTCCGGGCAAATGTCGTGCAAGCTTACACGGGTTCTGCGATGCCTCTGAGAAGGGATATGCAGCTGTGGTATATCTGCGAACCGTGAGTGCTTCTGGGCAAGTCTCGTTGCACCTTGTCCTAGCTAAGAGCAAGGTTGCACCTATTAGGTCTCGTCTAACAATTCCTAAGTTAGAACTTTCGGGAGCCACACTCTTGAACCGGTTATTAAACCACGTCCACGCTTCTTTGAAGTCCTTCGTAAACATTTTGGACGTTTTTGCATGGTCGGACAGCGAGATTGTCCTGTGTTGGCTTCGGGCTTCGGTCCATAATCTTGAAGTTTTCGTGGCGAATAGAGTGTCACAAATACAAAGTTCTGTCACACCCTTGAAATGGAGACATGTACCCGGGGAACTAAACCCAGCTGACTGCGCTTCTCGCGGTTGCGAGGCTTCTTTGCTAGTCTACCACCCACTCTGGTGGGGACCGGGCTGGCTATCTGGCCCAGAATCCTCCTGGCCCCCTGACAAATTTGAGGCTCCAGCCGAATTACCCGGCTTGCGATTGAGGGTTGGCGTGGTCAACGATAGGCCCATTTATGACCGCGCCCTCTTGGAGCGGTATAGCTCGTTTGACAAGCTGATCGGCGTAACCGCTTGGCTGCGTCGATTCATGCATAATGTCAGGGATCCCCTCAATAAAAACTTAGACTCGGCGCTCTCGCCCTTGGAACGGCGAGAGGCGTTGATGTACTGGATACGTGTGATCCAAGTGGATCACTTTGAGTCAGCGATTGAGTCCTTGAAACGAGGCTCGCCACTGAAGGGCCACCTTGCTCGCCTGAGTCTATTCTTGGACAGTTCCGGATTACTACGTGTTGGGGGACGCCTTAAAAACTCCAACCTCCCTTATGGAGCGCGACATCCTTTGCTGCTCCCAAAGGATGGCACCTTTGTCAATCTGTTGATAACTCATTATCATATTAAAAATGCTCATGCGGGTTGCAATACCCTCTCAGCCATTTTGCAGCGTGAGTTTTGGATTTTGGCAGGCCGACGAACCATTCGAAGCGTGATCTTCAAATGTATTCCTTGCTATCGTTTGAAGGCATCCATTGCACAGCCTGTGATGGGTGACCTGCCTGCGGACCGCGTAAGGGCTGCTCGACCTTTCGCCGGTGTTGGAACCGATTTTGCCGGTCCTTTTCTAGTTAAGAGCTCTAACCTTAAGAATGCTCGGTCTTTTAAGGCCTACTTGTGCGTCTTTGTTTGCCTCGCAACCAAGGCAGTTCACTTGGAGCTTGTCAGTGCCCTCAGCACGGAGGCGTTCGTGGCCACTCTGGGCCGCTTCGTGAGCCGTCGCGGCCTACCCGACTTGGTTCGGACAGACTGCGGGACCAATTATAAGGGAACCGATCGTTATTTGAAGGAGGTCGTTGACTTCCTTGTTAAGAACAGGCACTGTGTAGGCACCGCCATGTCTAGAATGGGAGTTACTTGGAAATTTGACCCTCCGGCGTGTCCTCACTGGGGCGGAATCTTCGAAGCTGTTGTTAAGGTCGCTAAAACGCATTTGCGTCGCGTTATTGGGGAAACCATCTTAACCTTCGAGGAACTGTCCACGGTATTTTGCAAGATTGAGGCGGTTCTTAACTCTCGGCCTCTCGGTCCCGTCTCCTCCGATCCAAATGATTTGGAGGCTTTAACGCCGGGTCACTTCTTGATTGGTCAGCCTCTTAACGCGCTGCCCGAGTATCCCTATCGGGAGGTCAAGACCTCACGGTTGTCTCGGTTTGAAATGTTGCAGCAAATGACTCAAAATTTTTGGCACCGTTGGTCTCTTGAGTATTTGCACTTGCTGCAGCAGCGCGTCAAGTGGACTGACAAAACTAACCCTCCCCAGGTGGGAGATCTTGTTCTGCTTAAAGAACCTAATCTACTCCCACTATTTTGGCGTCGTGGACGCATTGTTAAACTGCTATTTGGATCGGATGGCGTTCCCCGGGTGGCCGAGGTATTTGTGGGGGACTCAGTATTGCAACGTGCCGTGGCCACGTTGTCCCGACTGCCTATTGATTAGCGAATCTACATTCTTAGATTCGGAGCGGGGGATTGTTTACGCGAGAGTAGCTGGCGCGAGCGCCGAGCCTATTGTATTGTGTTGAATCGTGTTCTCTCTCTCTAACCCGCGGAAGCCCTCATCGGCGCGTCTCGCTCACGCTTTGGTTACGGCGAGTTTTTTGCTGCATGCGTTTTGTATCGAATCGTGCGCTCCCGCTCCAACTCGCGGAAACGCCAATCTTCCTATCCCGCTCGCGCATCGGTCGCCGAGATTTTTTTTATGCCTGCAATGACGCGGCGACTTCGGTGCGCGCCAGTATTAAGCACCGTTCAGTCTGCTGTCGACCGACGAACTTAGCGGTCCCCCGCGCGTGGCTGACGTAATTTTGATCGCGTGTCGTCCTTGAAACGCGTAGTCGCGAGACGCAAATTACTACGTTTGAGTAGCCACGTTTCTATTTGCGCGGGTGTTTAGTCATCGAATAACATCGCAACGGGACGTCCGTTTTTTGATGCGCCTGACTTGTTTTTCGCACTGCGTTTTTTGTCTGTTGCCGCGCCCCCTCTCTCGCACGCTGGGGCGCTGGTGCGGTCCCTTTCGCACTTCGAACCGGTAGCCGACGGAAAGTGGGTTCCTGCGCGTGTGGTCTTCGTGTTTGGAGGCTGATTTGAAGCGGAGGTCAGACGGCTCTGCCAGTCCCATACACACACGCACCCTTGTACATACCCTTAACACTTTCACGTCACACACTGTCACACATCTACTACAGAGGACTCCGTATCAAGGCCGACGCTTCGGGATCAAGGTCAGTCAATAAGCACCTACTAATTTTAAACTATTTTTATTGTTGGCCGCGTCCGGTGGCGTACTGTATCAGCCGTAGTGGCCGACCTGTTGTCTAGTAAAAGTCGCTGATTACTATTTCCACTGATCGACTAGTGAGACTCGATTGCTATCCGACTCGGATTGGATGCCGTCATCTGACCCGAGACTGATCGTACACTAGTGATCCCGCGTAGTCTCACTAGTCGGTCCCCCCTCGACCTGTCCGGGCTCGTTCCTCTATGGGCCCGGGAACTGAGCCCTCATCTGGACAGGCAAGGGGCCGTAACAATCATTATTGTGCAATGATTGCATGTCCTATTTATACAATATTATGGTAGACAACGGAAATGATCCTTTAGTTAGTCATTTTAAAGTTGACCTAGCATACCTAACTAAAATTATCGCTTCTAGATTTTTTTTCATGAAAAATAAAGGAAAATAATCCTTATATGAAATACAAATTAGTACTAGGTAAGTATATTTTTCTACGAATAGGGAGTAGGTATAGTTATCATCTTTATCACATAGAGCAACTCGTATAAGATAAATATTTAATTTTCTTCAGCCTTACCTAAAAATTGTTACACAATTCGCCGTAGCGGTTGATTGCGATAATTCCGGAAAGCTAATAAAATACGTGATACATGCTAAAAATTCACTTAGGATACGTTTTCGGTTACTCTCCCCATACATAATAATGATATTTGCACGCCCATGCTGGGGCAAAACATGTCTCGATTTTATACGGTCTATATGTATGACATCAATTATACAAACATGTTAGAAAAAAATTAACAAATGATTTCTGACTTCTGGAAAATGGCGAAAGCGAAACCCAATCGAGGTTCGAGTTGCAATTTATCTAACAACAACATGTATTAACATAACAGATGCTTTAATTTTCACGCCAAGGAAAAAGGGATATTAATTTCAACTTAATGCCTTACTATTCTAGATTTCATTCCAATCTGTACCATATTATGAATTATTATAATAATATCTTACTTACGTAACGCTTAATATTCGTAAGTCTGTGGACTGTGATAAACCATTATGTAGATCTTTGACGTAGGTATTATAACAACGACCGAATGGTCGTGTACTTTGACCAAAAGATAGTCTTTCCTTTACCTGTTATTGAATTTTATCACTGTTAATCATAATTTTTATCGCTAATTTTAAAATTATATAGGTAGATACCTAAATAATTAAAGAGTGACGCATTAGAAAAGTTCCCTGATCATTGTCTCAGCAAAGCATGAGCCACCTTTCTTAGAAGTCTGGTAGGATGTGAAGATGTAATTATGGTCTCTCTCGGAGCCGTAAATCACTGTGTCAATGTGGTGCCAGTATTAGACAATGGGTAGGTAAATTATAAACATTCGATTTCAAACGGAAATTACTCGAATAGAACCAGGCGCCTAGGGCATTTGCACGAAGCGAACGATTTAAGAAACACTTTTTTTTCGTGTTTTCATCTTTATTCCTTTTTATCTGTACATACGCACAAAACGATTTCATTCATTCATTCATTCTTGTATTATCATCTTGATTCCATTTTATCTGTACTCACATTTGGCAAATAAACAATTCAAGATCAAAATGCGCGTGCTAATATCTACTCCTGAGTTACTTCAAAATTTTATAGTTTACCTACAATATTAACTACCAATTAATAATGTTTTTCCGCTAACAGTTTATCTCGCCGACAAAGGTTTTCCGAGTGTAAAACCTTCCTCTACGGGCAAATTCCTACAATCATTACCCCTAGTGCTAATTACACTATTAGTGCATTTAATATCTATATCAACATAAGTAGGTATAACATGTTAGTACCTACCTACAGTAAAAACAAAATATGTTTAAAAAAAAAAACAAAGATTTCACTTCAGTGCGGTCTACATTTTCAAAATAATAATAAAATATGACCAGCGGGTCCGTCGTGAAAAGTGGATTTTTGTTGCCCCAAGCCGTCCAAATAGGTACGATAACTTCTTCGCCTGCATCAATGTACCTATCATATTCTACCCTGGACAGAAAAATGTCGCCAGTTTATCGGTGCCAAAAATGCTTGTTTTGCCACCAACAGTAAGGCCACGCCATAGTTCGCTCAGCGGCCACCTACAGAACCTTGACAGGTGGCGCTACTGTTTGCTTTAGGTTTACGTAAATCGTTCGGATGGCCAATGCCCATATCCTCAGTTTTCTTCTAAGTGATCCCGACACATCAAACGTTTCCGCAGGACGCGAGGACACTTCAGGGAACAAGACGTGTAGAAGGGCAGTGAGCGGGTAGGTACCTACCTACCTATTCGTAAATCAACTGCAATAGTTCAATGGCCATTGGCCGACTTGTTACAGACATCATATAAAAACTGATCATCGTCTACAGTGTAGACTTGAATTCTATTTATAGGTCACAGGCTCACAGCTTTTATTACGTAGGTATCTATACTTATATTAAAAACTTATAAAGCTGAAGAGTTTGTTTGTTTGTTTGAACGCTCAATCTCAGGAACTATACTGGTCTGTATTGAAAATATTTTATAGTCCTTTTATCGAGGCTATAGGATATCTCTAATATATATAAATCTCGTGGCACAATGTTTGTCCGCGATGGACTCCTAAACTACTGAACCGATTTAGTTCAAACTTCGTGAATATCTGTCATTTGGTCCTATCCCACGTGGACGAAGTCGCGGGCATCAGCTAGTAATAATATAATTATAAGATCACGCATATAGGTAGGTAGGTATATATATAAACTCAAAAACTCAAACTCAAAATATATTTATTTCACATAGGCCTAACTTACAAGGCACTTGTAAAACGTCAATATGATATATTTTACAAATTATGTATGGAGTATAGGAGCGGAGTATCAATGAAAAATGATCCAAAAACGGCAAAAGTTGTTTTTTTTTTGTAAGAAATTACGTATTAGTCATGTATGACGGAATTGTTCAGTTTTCTCCTTCAAAAGTTCTAAAAAAAGTCCGAGAGTCGGGACACCACAATGTCTATCTTTTCAATGAAAATCGGGACGAAATTAGTAAATAGCGCCATCTATTCCAATACCACTGTACTACGTTGTGAAATGGTACTGTTTGAAGTATGAATGAAAAATGGTAAGCGCGAGTGCTGCATGGTTAAAATAAATGGTTCACAAAATATGTCAAATGACATAACACTGACAATTTGTTTGCACCAGCCACCAAAGATCATCAGCTGATAACGCTGGGTCGAATGTTGATAACATTGTACTAAGTATTGTCTATTTTTCAAAATATTATAAAATGTAGTAAACAAGAGTAATATTACATTAAACAATGTGTTATTGCTTATTCGTAGCCAGACTTTAGTGCATGATATACGTGTTTGCAAGTGTTGTTATTGTTGTAAACAAGTTTGTATTCTAACCTCAAATACGTAAACAAATTACATCGACAAAGGTGAGTTTGGAGTAATTATATGAAAACACTATTAATTTTAAGCACTTCTGAGTAGTGTTTGAGCATTTACGAATTTTATGTTTCAAGAGAATAGCTAATTTTGGAAAAAATAGTCCTGTTTAGTGAAATAAAAAGGCGCGTAATTTGATTTTTCCTCTTACAGAGGTCAGAGTTGAATGTTTATTTCCATTAAGATCTTAGGCCTTAGACGATTATTATTCGTGTCGTAGATATTGTCTACCAATAATATCTTAAGTCTGATAATACCTAAGGATACACATTCAGTCTAACGATAAACGAATATGTTATTGCGTAGGTAATTTAGTTTAAGTGACCGAATAAGTACCGATGTGTTGTAATTATTTCACTAACAGCAATCAATAAGTACCTGCCTACCTCATTAGAATCTATGTATTTCTTTGATTATTTTGTTCACTTAAAAATATAGGCAAAGGAAGTCCATCCACCACATTTGCAGTACCAAAAAAGTCGGACAAATGAAAGACTAAACCAAAATTTATGCCTTTTTAAAAATGCAATTTCAAAATTAATAAGTATCATAGTTATTTGCTTTTTTAAATACTTGCTAACCCGATAGATTTTGTACTGCCCAGTGCCCTGTGATTACATACCCTGTGATTACATACATAAACCATCAAGGGGCCCATCCAAACAAAGAAAAATTAAAGTCTGCCTAACCATTTAAGAGTTTTATCCGACTGATGCGGTTTGTTTTTAGTGTACAGAGGTCTTTAATATTTTGATAAGTACAAAGAATTTAATTAACCGCCGAGTCGATTTTATAGGCGTTGCCACAAAAAGAGATGGCACGGGGCACCGTGTAGCAATGCAAATTGATAGCTCAATGTCAGACAGTTTAGACTAAACTTACCTCGGCGTATATCCTACAAAATATTGAACACAACACACTACACACCTTGCAAACAACACAACTTCTAACCCAAATGATCATTAAGGGGTACTCCACTTTGCGCTAATGACTTCGAAAATGCACTCACCTAAAACGTTATCGCATCAAGCAAATGGAACTGTGCGACTGACTCGGATACCGAGCCGGCGAAAGTGATTTCTTTTTCTTTACACTCGATGCCAGGCGTCGAAATGCAGGCATATCCGTTGCAAAATACACCACAATGAAAATTCTCCTCGAAAGTACACTTCGTAGCTAGGTATCACTGCATCCTAAGCACTGTTGAAGACGTTAGCAGTCAGGACTCAAAATTTGAGTCGGTTTTCGTCGTCGCGATACATCGTTCTTAACCGACGTCGTGCATCGGTCGTCGCAGAAGCAGTCGCCGAGACTAGCCGCAACACAAGTCTCAAAACCCACGCGAGGATGTGAATAATGAAGGGTTAAGCGGAACGTGGTTAAACACACGATCGCGGAAACGGACAAAGGCAGGAATTTTTGTTTCTGTAAAAGGAGCGCATATAATGGCGGTGGTGCACGGGAGCGAGAGAAACGGGCTCTTAGCATTGACTGGACGCGCTCGAGCCGCGCAGGATGCGCCCCATTAGGCAAAAGAGCGTCCATTATTGTATTGTCGTGGGCTTATCGCAACGCTTGTGTCTCCTCAGATCGCTGGGAGCGATAAATGGGAGCAGTGTATAACATTTAGGTGAGAAGGCTCTTCCGTCAATGGACAGGATAATCTTTTCATTACATGTTCCTTTACCTTTTGCCTTCAGCAACTTTCGCAAAGTACGCTTCGGTAACAAGACCACTACGCTTATTGTAAAAGTTAGTTGCTTACTGTAAAAGTTTTCTCGTGGCAATGATAATAAGGCAGGTACATGCTGCCAAGTGCCATGGTAAAAAGTTTTATTTTATATCTCTGATATCTATCAGATCAATATATGGATTGTCTAAACACTGTCCTTAGCAAACAAATAATTGACTATATGCCTCTGACCTGACAAAAACCTTAACGTTTTTGCTAAAATCATTACGTTACATTCGACACACAGCAGAATTGATGTTAAGAATGGCAATTAGGTACAGAATTGAGAGTAAAACACAGGATCGTATAGAAGGGAATATGATAGAGTCACGTGACCGGATCCCGGGTTACTCACGCTCGTCCGTTCAATTGGGCAGTTAAGTAGAACCGATGCTGAAGCCGCTCATTTCCGTCGTTGTTTCACACAGGACCCACTGGGAATACGTATACAGTATACTAATGTAGAGGATACGGGTTACTGTACCAAGCTGAGATATATCGGAACATTTTCTATTATTGCAAGTCAGTTAAGTAAGTGTACTTACAACCAAATTTTCTAACACTTTACGACCACCCTGAAAAAACTACAAAATAGAATGTCAGTCTGATTTCACCACTTGTGCAAAAATGATCACATTTTGAGAAGGACGTCTCATTAGGCGTGACTTAGGATAGAGATTAGAGACAAGCGTTAATTATTATTATTTAACTTTTTCTCCCCATTTTTGGACTGATTCCTGGGAATTGGCTCCATCGATGGCTGGATCTGCTCTGTATGTTGAGTGAAAAATTTGAAATCTTAAATTTTGTAGTACTAATTTTGCCCGTAAATCTCTAGCCTATTTAAACAATAAAAATCGCACATGAGGGAATTGTTATTCATAGAGCACACTGGTCATCATCATAGGAATATTCGTATATTATCAGAATCTGCGGTTTGGCATTGAATTTGAATAAAATCTATATCCAAAGGTTTCTGACTTTTGGACGCTACTAACTTGATGCAAACCCAAGTAACGATAAGACGGATCACAACAATCCAATTGATACAAGTTTAATCATGATAAATAATTTTATTTGGATCTGTTTGAATAGTTAGTTCCTTGACTGCAATCTATCTATCGTCTTTAGATACGCAGTGTAGTTTTTCCATTAAATTAATACAAGTACCAAGCATAGTAATCTGATACGTCGCGTCCTCATGTCACTTGTGGCGATGGCAAATCAACTGCGCGTACAAGTCGGTAAAGGTAACGGCATTGCTCAAGCGAAGCAAGGCGCGCCGGTCACACCACCCTTCTAGACCAATCATCAACTGGCATTCAATTTTTTCCTGTTCAAATTTGGTATCGTATCTGCGTCGCCTATGTCGGAGTCAGCGAAAGAATTAGGTAAACCACTTTTAGTTTGGTGTTTTGCTAAAGATCAACTCTCCTCAAAAACTTGTACAAGGACCTTGAATTTAAATACAATTTAGGTTAATTATACTCGTCAATACTACCGACATGTTCAAATGGCCTTAATTGCACTAATATCTAAGGTCACATTTTTTATACTTTAATCTTTAGCTTCTAAATGCTAATGCAATTCGTATGTTCTCTGCAAGTTACATAATTTTGAGCCGTATAATTTTAATGCAAAAAATATGTAGTTTTCATTATTTTTTACTACATGTGGACATACTAATGACCTTTAAGCATAGAACATTATAAAAGGGCTTGTTTTGCTTATTTACACAATGATCTATTAATAATTTACCTTATAATGAACGTCAAAAGGAATATAATGCTAAAATATTGAAATATCAAAAGGCGAGACGCCAAATATTCAAGATTTTTCAAATCATCATTGGGGAATTGTTAATAATCTCGGAAGATTAAGAAAAGGTAGTTTTTAAACAGTCAAATATTTTTCTTTTATAAATACAAGTAAAAAACCTAAGTCCACATGTCTAAAATATATTCGTTAAGGTTTTGGTACATAGATGTTAAGACAGTAAAATGCTTACTTTGTATTAATATACGTACAACAAGAGTTTGCAAAACCATGTGTCAATTGTGATAATGTTCAAACCAAACTGGTTAGGTTCACATTTGTAGGGTTAAGTTCACAGTTCTAGATTTAGGTCACAGTCATGTCTGATGCAACTGGAACGCGTGCCATCTTTTTACTACCACTATTTGTTACTATTACGCATTTAATGAATTTATAACAAGAGTATAATGCTCAATAAAAACTCTTAAAAAATCAGAGATGGATTTTAACAGGCTAATTTTTTATATCTGCGTAAGTAGAAGGTGCTACTTACCACTTTAGGTACCAAATAAGTTACAGTGATACAAATTATGCATGTCTTTATTTCTGTTGTTAAATTAAAATAAATAATGTCAAATTAGGGACTGAGTCGGAATAAACAATCCACAAAGAATGAGCCTGATATTTCGTATTAAACAGACAACATTGTTTTAAGTATCACTGTAGGATCGTAATAATATTATAAGAAACTGAATTTTGTATTGAAAGCCCTTGGCTAATCCACCTGTTGCATTGGTGAAAGCAACAGATTTCACTGGTGCACTACAATAATTTATCTTTATGTAGAAACAGCGATTTAGTTTCAAAATTAATCAATACATCGATCGATCATGCTCGTTTTCCAAGCTAAATGCCGATGTTAATTATCAGATGTAGTGATAGTTATTATACTTCATTAGATAGCTAAGCCTACTAACATGAAACAATAAATCAAATAAATGTTATCTGAATCATAAATGAAAGTGCATTATTTCTGCGCATGCCATTATTTTCTACGTAAAAGTTATTTAAATAATCAAATTCGGGTAAAATGCCAATAAAAAATTATGTAATACATGATAATATGTAAGGGACTTACATGTCATGTGACAAAAAAAAAACTACAAATAAATAATAATAGTATGCCTTAACGGCCTACAAGCCGTATTTAGGTGATTTTGAATGAAGTTTTATGCAAAAACTATAAAGACAATTACTTTCAAATTTACACGTCATGTATTTTGGGTCTTTAATCTAAAATCGCTAAGAAGCAGAAACACGATTGGATAAAATTTTCTCGATAGGAAGTTCTCCCAAAAGTTGCTCCAAAATCTCAGTTTTCCTAGTTTTTATCGGACCCTACATTGGATGTAATTATAATTTTTGTTTTAAAGTGTCGGTAATAATAATATCCAAAAACGCTAAGAAACAGATTTTTGATAACCAGCTTAGTTTTTGAGTAATTAGGTAAAAGCTCGTTTTTCTGTTATATTCTTCCGCGACACTGCATGTCGCACCTACCAAATCTCCGTGAGAGTGAGCAAGACAAAAATAAATTCAATAAATCCCCATAAATTAACAAAAAGTTGGTTACCCTATTTATTCCTTAACAAATAATAGTCATAATGATTTACAGAATCTCTCACTTAATTTCGAGCCATTTTCACAACCTTCGATAGCTCAGTTGGTAGAGCGGTGGACTGTAGAGGAACTTTCAAAGAAATCCATAGGTCGCTGGTTCAAATCCGGCTCGAAGGAGTTTTTTTTTATTATTTCTTTTCTTTAGCTAGCTTTAATAATATAATATAATAATTTCTTTGAAATTCTTCTTAGCTAGCTTTGAAAAGAAGTATACTTAGATAACAAACACTGAAGATCAACGACCATTAAGTAATTTTTTTTGTTTCGTAATTCAATAAATTGCTAATATGCTTTCATAATTTTATAGATTGATGACTTTAAAAATAATCTATAAGTACATATATTGCAATTAATCTCACCTCTCACGTTACTAAACATACAATACAACATTGTGTGCATGACTAATAATCAAAACATCCGCATAATTTTTGAAAATATCAGAATCTTCTTCTTACCTATACAAAATAATTCAAAAGAAAATATATGAGAAAATTGAAAAAAAAAATTAACCTGTTTCCGCCCGGGATCGAACCGGGGGCCTTGTGCGTGTGAAGCACACGTGATAACCGCTACACTACGGAAACTTCTTTGATGGGATCGAAATTAAGATATTTATTCTTAAATATTGAATTTGCTCTAGTTTAGTGATAGGCTAGTGGTTACCATCCTACCCATAAAAACGCACCGCCAAGTGAGGTACTACTAAAAAATCTTTGGCTGCATTGTCACTTAACGCCAGATGAGATTGCAGTCACATACTAAGCAATGTGTAAAAACAAATTACCACTTACCTCTCCTGATGGCGATCGACAGAAAAAGAATAAAGTCTGAAAGCACGAAACTACGCGAAAACCGGGCGCCTCCCTCTGCGGCGCTTGGAAGAACTTTGCCGCCACGGCTGTAGTACATTTCTTTATATACCAGAACAAATTACAGTCCTATTGACCACCCGCTGAATAAGATCTCATTACGTTTCTCCAAGGGTGTGGTTATTGTCCCGCAAATTTCTAATAGGTTTCACACCCTATTTTCATACGTTCTCTCACTTTTATCCCGTGAAATGACAAAAGATCTTTATCGATGCTTTGCTGACCATTGCTGGTTTTGCGTTCGTTTTATTGTTTTTTATAAAAATACTTTTTTCATCTCACCCGATCGGAAAGGAGATTTTTAATGCCCAAAATGCGGGCGGGAAATGCTATTATATTCCCTAGGGCGAGAAAGTAGTATGAAAATCCTTTCCCGCCCTAGGGCCGCAAAGCATTTCTAAATTCGAACATGACGTAATCTCGTATTGCGTCTATAATAATGTCTAATGGTGGCACCACACATGGCTATTTGTATTTGTGATTGGATGATCGCGTATTTGCCAAAATTTTCGACCTCATGGAGCCAAATATGTTATTGGCTGTATTTGCCAAACAGGCAAATATGGCAATAATTTTGGCAAATATACTCTTCACACATGAAAGTTATTTGACAAATATAAAAAATAGGCAAATACAAATAGCCATGTGTGGTGCCACCATTAAACTGAAGACTTCTTTTTTTTTTTAAATAAGTACATAATGCATACGGTCAGTAACGAAGTTCGACCTTTGAGTTTGTATAGGTATAGGTGTACATTACTTTTTGTTTTTACATTTTCTTAGAATATCAATAAAAATAATATGTAACTCCTATTTAGTTTTATTAATTATAAAGGAAATCTAATTAAATACATGATATTTACTTATTGTTTATCTAATTGTTGTTATTTTTTTCTTAATCTTCTATTATCGTTGGTTCTTAGAAATTGATATTTCTGAACGCATCCAAAATAAAAGTAGAAAAAAAAGTATCTAATTTTTTTTTCTGATCGTGATAAATAATATCTTGTTTTTATTCATTACCTTTTTTGTTATGAGTAGTGATTTAGGGTGGATTTAATTAAGTGAGTGAAGTTATTGCAGAGTATTACTAAAGACAACATCTTACATACTCGCAATGCCGATCCAAGTGTTCTTCAAGTAATTTTTTTGGGTCTCGTGTCCTTTAAATGCCTCGCTATGCTCAGGATTCTATTCTTTGAACCCCTCGCTGCGCTCAGGGTTCAAACCTAGAATCCTTCGCCGCTCAGCATTCAAATTTGACACTCGGCCCAAAAATCCATTTTGCGGCCTTGCATAACAAATAACTATTCTATGGCTATTTTTGCTATCTATTGTAAGGGTATTTTTTTAACTATGTCCCGCTTTCAACAAAAGAATCCCGCTTTTTTTCATCCAAAAAAGTTCAAAATCCCGACTTGGTAAAATAGAAATCTGGCAACGCTGGTCAGCTATCAGTCAGTTTGGTTGGAGCTCTACCACTTACCACGCTGCGCTTTCCACATTGGGTCTCCATTCCCAACGTCGTTGGTTCTACGAGCTATGTGCACCGGCCATCCATTCTAGTCAATCATCATCAACCATCATCAACCATCATCAATCCGGTCGGCCCATTGCCATTTCAACTTTTCGCGATACGTTGAGCTATGTCGGTCGGTCGCGGTTCCTCTATGGCTCTCCTTATTTCAGATTTGATCACGCAGAGATACCCTGAGCCTCCTTATGAATAATATTATTACTATATTATTTATGGCTAATAATCAATGACCATGAAAAATTTTTACAATAAAAAGCAAAAAAAAAATGCGGACATTTTTTACTGTCGAACGAGCAATGGATTGCGAAACTTCGTAGAATCGTTTAGATACGTTTCAGAGATATTTTTAGCGTGAATGTATGATTAGCCATGTAGACGATGAAAGACCTCTTGTATTATAATTCATAATGATTGTAAGTACTCGTTTTATTTAAAGAATTGGTGTGTCACCCGATCCACACTGAAAATATTGCTACATAGTAAGGAAAAGTCCCCGGTTTAATTCCCTGTTGGTTCCGCAATTGAAATTTTTTGTTTTGCCATATAAATTACTAGCTGTTGCCCTCGGTTTCGTCCGCATGGATTTAGTTTTTTACATATCCCTTTAAAACGAGTTAGTCTTAAGAAATAGGCATGTGGTCCCGCAGACTTTACAATCCCGTCATACATGAATTTATACATGGTTTGTACATGTTTTAACATGGTTATAACATGATGTTATAGTTACCTATAAATAAAAAGGCTTATATATACTTATGTTTTTATAAGTCAGAAGCGGAGCCTTCCTCGATAAAAGGCCTCTCCAACACAAAAATATTTTTTAAAATTCGGACAGACGTTAGCGCGTTCCAGCAAATAAACTCTTAGGATTTATAATATTAGTATCTAGATGCACTGGGTTCCAAGACTGTACTGCACTGTGCTGCGCTATCCTGACTGCCTGAGAAATTAGTTCCTAAGCCTCTTTAATACTCTAATGTCCCATAATTCAGTCGGCTACAGTACAGCTCTTCAGTATTCAATTCGAAACCCAGTATGTAATGCAACCACTGTTTCACGAGTCACGACAGAATACATGTCCCTTGACGGCACAAGAGTTCTACCATGTCTGGTATTGTCTTTTAAATTATTTTCCAGGGTCCAAAATGGGTGTCGAAGGTGTGATGGTATCGTACAACTACTCTGATAACGGCGAACTGGCGAACATCCTCACGGTATCAGCGTCCGGCCTGAAGTACTCCGGGCGATGGGTCCTCACCCATGGCTCCATCCTATCCCCCCTCAAACAGGCCAGCGTCATCAAAAACGCTCGAGGAAGACCCATCCTCAACGAAGAGTTCTATAACGACTTGCCAGAAATATATGTGACGTGTGAAAAGGAGCCCTCCAAAGTGCCGAATGTTTATGAGGATGTGGAGAAACTCAGCAGGGAAAGGAGTCTGGACAACGATTGTGATTTCGAGCACAGCAGTTACCAAGTCAGGGTCTTGACGGGAAGGTATGGTAAAGCACGAATAATTTGAGGAACACAAAATAAAAGGCGGATGGACTGTAAAAAGGATACGTGCATGTGTAAGGAGTGGAATGTAAGTTGATGACTGATAGGTGTGAATGGACTAAGACTGTAATATACACCCATACTATATCCGCTTCGCAACGCATTGAGTCACGTAGGTATAGATATTTCAATCCACGAAGGCGCGCCCCACTGTGTCTAAATCGCTTATGTTTCATTCGATTCGTATGGAGATTGACAGAGTGGGGCGCGTCATCGTGGATTGAAATATCTATTATATCGTAATTCGTACCCGTAGGCGACTACCGAATGTTTAAGGATCTTGATTATTGAATGGAAGCAGGCGTTATTTTGCGGAAATCCATTATTAGCAGGACAGATTAATTTGTTTTGCTATAATCCGCTACTTGAAAAGATTCTGTGGTGTTTCATGTGGGCAGTTTTCCTGCATATTGCACCATACAGAATCTGTCCTGTTTCAGGATCTGCCACGTGTGGCAGTGCCCGGTGCTGGACCGGTGCGTGGACGACATTCTGTACAGCTGGACCATCGGCCACCAGGACGGCGACATGGAGAAGCAGACGCGGCTGGGGAAAGCGCTGCTCTCAGTCTTCGTACTTATCGACTTGGAGAGTGATGATTACAGAGGTACGTGGAAAATTGTTAAATAGAACGCTTATTTTAAAATCATCAATGGTATAAGCATAAATACTTGAAAGAATCACTCATTCTTTCACCCGGTGACTATCAATTATCGCCCAGTCCATGACATTGTTCCTAGAAAGCCAAAATTTTGCACCCGAGTTCCCTTCATAATATTAGACAAGGGAAAAGGAAGGATGTTTTGAAGGATTACTCAAGAGAAGCAATCAAGCAAGGGTAAGCGAGCTATTGATTGAATAGAGGTGATTTCAAATATCTTAAACATGGCATGCTTCCAGGTCTGAAAACCCTCCGGCCACTGTCAGAGCTCCTAGACATGGTCAAGGCGCCGCCAGAACGAGGCACCAGCATTCAAGTACATTCCACACCTTTTGGATGCGAGGTAAGTCCGTAGGTGAAAGAGGTTTCTGTTGAATGTTTGTTCCACTATTTTTTTTATATGCTTTTGATTGCCGACAATTAAGTATAATGCCTGCTGGAAAGCAATGATGAGGCCATAGAGCATGCTTGCCCAGAATATTCCTATGCATTCACTATTCACTTAGAGGCGCTGAGATTATACTTGGGAAGCTGGGAAGCGTTCTAAACCTTAGCAACCTGTATCAGACATAAGAGAATAGTTTCGTCCTAGTTTGTTCAACGTCAGTCACAACGATGCCATTGGTGTCGACGTCTTGCTGTTCTCTTATATAAAGGAGAAGAAGGTTGTGTAGTTCCTGAGCACAAACTCCAAAAAAGAGTGTGGCACTCGGAAACTGCCGCGGTAAAGCATAGCTGTTTTTATCAACATAATTATACAACCAATGCCACCTAGAGACGAGTTGCTGAACTAAAGAGACAAGCGTGATATTTCAAAGTCATTAAAAGTTCTGCTATTCACCGCTGTGCCGGTCGGAGTGGGGGGTGTTAGGTTATTTTCGTTACGGTATTTCTGGATTCGGTCTCCACGCTCAAGGCCCGCGATAGAAGCTATGCAATAGCTTAAAAGCCAGCTAAACATATACCTAACGTCGCATGAAAAGTAGCATTTCCAAGCTAGTTCTCAGTGGATGAATAAGTCGGTACAGATAGTTCAACTCAGTTGTGCGCGCGGCCCTATGTGTGCGTGGGCTTGTAACTATACAACTAGTGTTGCCCAAATGCAAGAACAAGACGAGACTCAGCCAGTCTTGGTCTTGGTCTTGCGCCAGTACATCTGGTCTTGGTCTTGGTCTTGGTCTTGCACTCCCAGTCTTGGTCTTGGTCTTGGTCTTGCAGCAAGAGTCTCGCAAGTCTCGCAATTACCTACCTATCAGCCTATTGCTATTTATTAAACGGTAATTTAGATGTGAGAACAATGTAACATTTTAGCCCGAACGCTAAATCGCTTGGTGGTGCGTCTTACTTAATTAAGTCTTAAGTATAATTGCGGAAAACAAAATAAAATTTGGATTTCGCGGGCCGACCTCCGTTTTTTTTCGCGGGCATAGGGTGCGATTTCACGTTAACTGCAAGACGCAAGAGTCTCGCAGGCTTAGTCTTGTTCTTGCTCAAATCTTGCACTGCCAGTCTTGTTCTTGGTCTTGCTAAAGTTAGGCAGTCTTGGTCTTGGTCTTGGTCTTGCAAAAATGCAAGAACAAGACCAAGACTGCAAGACCAAGACTGATTTTGGGCAACACTATATACAACTTTCATTCGTGTGGCAGTGACGCGGCAGTCGTCGTCCGAGCAATACATACATAAAGTTGTATATTTACAAGCCCACGCACACATAGGGCTGCGCGCACAACTGAGTTGAACTATCTGTAATCCTGCGCAGGCGTTCCTCAACGCAGTGACCCGCGGCGCGGTGTGCGGCGTGGTGGGCAAGCGGCCGTCGCTGCTGCTGACAGACGCTGCCACCGCTTTGGGCTCCGAGGGCGGGCCCGTGTTCACTGATGGCCCGAAGTAAGTTATCTGACCACATATAGACGACCGAATGGCGTAGCGGTAGCGAACCTGCTGTCTGCGCCGGAGGTCGTGGGTTCGATTCCCACTACTGGTAAATGTTTGTGTGATGGGCACGAATGTTTTTCAGTGTCTGGGTGTTTTCCAATATTTACCAATATATTGTATTTATGTAAATTAGTATCTATGTATGTATATTTATCAATTATCTAGTACCCATAACACAAGCTATCGCTTACTTTGGGGCTAGATTGCGATGTGTAAAATGTCCCGTACTTATATATTAAAAAAAAAAACCATCGCTGCCAGAACACTACGGTACTAATAACATGTCGTAGAAACTAACTATTGCCTGTGCTATGAATCCAGTCTGGAATCTCTTAATTTGTGTGTTTCTGTATTCATACTGTAGCTCATGAATGTACCCAATTGGGTTATTACCCAGATTTGAAGAAAGCGGCACTTAACAGGAATGCTTGTCAAATGTTGACCGTCAAAAAAAAATGGAAAGCATTGGCCGCGATGACGATTCTTTATTGCACATACGGGTACCATATTAGTTCAAACTTTTGCCTCTCGCCGAGGGTTCGAGAACTCTTATCCCACGCACGCATCTTTGACTATTCGGGGCTACATAAATGTGTTGTGGAAACTTATATCACTGGCTTATAGCGGTGAAGGACAACATCGCGAGGAAACCGCAATATTCGCAAGGTATGCGAAGCACTAGAACTTGGCCAGCGTGGTCAGCAAAACCCTTTTATTATGAGAGGAGATCCGTGCAACGTCTTTGGGATAAAACGGATTAAGACATTCCTTCTTTTTAACACGCTTTTATTAGCTTCACCTGTATGTTTGTAACCGACTCCTTTGAGCTCGATTTTGTTCTACTTTGAACGATCAGATTTAATTCAAACTTTGCACACCCGTCAAAGACCGATGACAATGCAATACTTAATTCGATTAAAATATCCAATTATCTTCGCCAGGATTAATTAATTTCTTTATCTACGCTCATTGCTTAAAGTTCGAATTATGAAATCGAAATGTGTCAAATAATTACCTACTTTATTCACAGACTTCTATAATTATTAAAAAGTTATTCATTATAACATCGCTCTACTATGGAAATATTTAAAGAAAGTTGTTTAATATCCATAACGATACACGGCTCTGGATTCCTGTATTTGTATCTGGGGTATCTAATATTTTTTTAAGTGAATCCACAGACAACATATAGTTGGTAGTCATTGCCGAGAGTATGGATGGGCCATGATTGACCATAGACAACAACACAATGTCTAACGTTCCGCGTAACGTTTCACCTGGGCCCGTGATTATGATTACGATTACGATAACGATTACGATTATGACGTTATCTCGTAAATCCACAGATTACGGAAAGAGCCGTCCGTAAACCGAATTTACAGACAACCAATTTTTTTTGTTACTTAGTCAAAACTTTGCGCTGAAAAATGACTAGCAGTGAAACCACAGATTACCAGATTCAGCGCACGGAACTTCGGAGTGAGGCACGCAATAGTAATACAAACCAGAAAGTCGTATTCCTTTTGAGTTAGTACGCAGCGAACCGCTGACCGAGTCACTGCTGCGTAACTTGCGTAATGCTCAAAACTGCCAATTAATTAAAATGCCATCTTGTGCTATTAAACAGTGTAAAAGTTGTTCGCAAAAGTCAAGACGAAAAGAAGGAATATCTTTTCACAAGTAAGTTTAAGTGCTATGAAAATAAATTTATTTTATTTTTAAATATTGTGTTAGCTTCACGTTCGAAACGCCAAACCTCAGTGAGAGTCCATCAGTGTGACCAGTCTACATTGAAATTATTTTCCCTAGATGTAAGGTTAAAATTGTATGTTAGTAACAGGGCATTTGAGATTAAAAAAAAAACCTTTATGACTGGCCTCTTGTTGAAACAATGTTTCTTTTCGGACGATATCTCATATGGGGCTATGCGGAAAAAGTGTAATAAAATTATAAGACCCAAGATTAATCGGTCAAACATCTCGCTGCCTGCTATGAAATAAAATGAGAAACGGCGTCGCCTGTTGCTCTGCATATTGAATACGGTAATTTTCTTTGATGGTGAGTGACGGTCTTTCACTTCATTTGATATAGTATTAAAATTTTAAAATTGGCCGCCATTTTGAACTTTTTTGTTATTGGACGGAATTCTTTCAAAATCGAAATCTGACCATGGCGGCAAGCATTGAGTAAGAATCTGGTGTCAAAATTGAAAAAAGTGGCCGCCATTTTGAACTTTTTTGTTATTGGACGGAATTCTTTCAAAATCGAAATCTGACCATGGCGGCAAGCATTGAGTAAGAATCTGGTGTCAAAATTGAAAAAAGTGTCCGCCATTTTGAACTTTTTCGTTATCGAACGGAATTCTTTCAAAATCGAAATCTGACCATGGCGGCAAGCATTGAGTAAGAATCTGGTGTCAAAATTGAAAAAAGTGGCCGCCATTTTGAACTTTTTTGTTATTGAACGGAATTCTTTCAAAATCGAAATCTGAACATGGCGGCAAGCATTGAGTAAGAATCTGGTGTCAAAATTGAAAAAAGTGGCCGCCATTTTGAACTTTTTTGTTATCGAACGGAATTCTTTCAAAATCGAAATCTGACCATGGCGGCAAGCATTGAGTAAGAATCTGGTGTCAAAATTGAAAAAAGTGTCCGCCATTTTGAACTTTTTCGTTATCGAACGGAATTCTTTCAAAATCGAAATCTGACCATGGCGGCAAGCATTGAGTAAGAATCTGGTGTCAAAATTGAAAAAAGTGGCCGCCATTTTGAACTTTTTTGTTATTGGACGGAATTCTTTCAAAATCGAAATCTGACCATGGCGGCAAGCATTGAGTAAGAATCTGGTGTCAAAATTGAAAAAAGTGTCCGCCATTTTGAACTTTTTCGTTATCGAACGGAATTCTTTCAAAATCGAAATCTGACCATGGCGGCAAGCATTGAGTAAGAATCTGGTGTCAAAATTGAAAAAAGGGGCCGCCATTTTGAACTTTTTTGTTATTGAACGGAATTCTTTCAAAATCGAAATCTGAACATGGCGGCAAGCATTGAGTAAGAATCTGGTGTCAAAATTGAAAAAAGTGGCCGCCATTTTGAACTTTTTTGTTATCGAACGGAATTCTTTCAAAATCGAAATCTGACCATGGTAGCAAGCATTGAGTAAGAATCTGGTGTCAAAATTGAAAAAATTGGCCGCTGCCAAGGTCAGATTTCGATTTTGAAACAATTCGGTCCTATAACAAAAAAGTTCAAAATGGCGGCCACTTTTTTCAATTTTGACACCAGATTCTTACTCAATGCTTGCCGCCATGGTCAGATTTCGATTTTGAAAGAATTCCGTTCAATAACAAAAAAGTTCAAAATGGCGGCCACTTTTTTCAATTTTGACACCAGATTCTTACTCAATGCTTGCCGCCATGGTCAGATTTCGATTTTGAAAGAATTCCGTTCAATAACAAAAAAGTTCAAAATGGCGGCCACTTTTTTCAATTTTGACACCAGATTCTTACTCAATGCTTGCCGCCATGGTCAGATTTTGATTTTGAAAGAATTTGGTCCAATAACAAAAAAGTTCAAAATGGCGGCCACTTTTTTCAATTTTGCCACCAGATTCTTACTCAATGCTTGCCGCCATGGTCAGATTTCGATTTTGAAACAATTCGGTCCAATAACAAAAAAGTTCAAAATGGCAGCCACTTTTTTAAAATTTTGACCACGGTTCTTTCTCCATACACAGACCGTCACTTACCAGTTAGAGTACAATCAAAAGAAATGACTGTCTTCAATATGTATGATGTAGATAATATTATAAATTCAAATGGAACCGAAGACCGTCACTCACCATCAAAAACAAATACCGTCTTCAATCTGCAGAACAACAGGCGACGCCGTTTCCCCGTTTTATATCATCGCGGGCAGCGAGACGGCGTCGGAGGTTAAAAATATACTTAGGTACTAATCACTCTTTACTAAGGAAATTGTACCTATAATACTATATCGTAGTGGGAGTTTTTTCCTTAAGCCACTTAAGCTAGCAACATTATCAGGCTTGCGTTAGACAGTGATCGGACCGATAGCCGTGTGTGTGCACGCACACATACAAAAATACCGTGCGTCACTTGCTGCTTCCGAAGTGTGTATCTGGTAATCTGTGAGTGAAACCTACTAAAGAAAATTTCACTCCACCTGACATCTTAGTAGTTGCAATTATTTACGGCAAACGTTAGCAAGATTTTATGATTTGGATTTATCACAGAAATAGGAATTATGATAATAATATGAGCGTAGATAAAGTAGTGTATGAAACTCTAAATAATTAGGTATTAAAACACGAGTGTGATACTATTAAAAAACTCGCTTGCGGCTCGTTTTTTAAACTCACACTCGTGTTTTAATACCCCACATTATGTAACCGTTACATAAACTACTATTCCGCATCCTTTTCATACGAGTAAGAGAGATAGAGCTTGTTTTTTTAGTTTTTTAAACTATTATTATTGAATTTGCAAACGGCGCAGACCAATCCTAACAAAGAGGAATTAAGGCTAATGTGTGTGTGTGTGTGTGTGTGGTTGTTCGGCGCAGCGCGGAGCTTGTGGGCGCGGTGGTGTGCAGCGTGTCGTGGTGGCGCGGCGAGTGGGTGGGGCTCACGCTGGCGGCGCCGCTGCGCGCCGTGCTGGCCGCCAAGCTGCGGGTGCCGCCGCTGCACCCCAAGAGGGCGCCCGCTTCGCCGCTCTACTCCAGAATACTCGGTGAGTACGTACTGCGTACACCACCGTTACAACCTTAATTCTTGGAATGATAGGGATATATTTCCATCTCCTCACGAGATATCTTAAAAATTATGTTATAATTTTTGATATTATGAAATTGTATATAATGTCATTTTTTTTAAAAGAGCAAGTGCCGAGCTTCTTGCCAGTTCTTCTCGGTGCAAACCTGCTTTCCTAACCTGGCGGTACAGTTTTGACTTTTCATAATTAAGAGCCTATTAATTCGGCCTATGTGAAAATAAAGATTTTTCATTTTCATTACCTATCAATCAAGAGCAGTTCAGGCGATGAGGTGCTATGCTCGGACTCTCGGTATCTCTACACTATCTCATCAGAAGTAAAGATGTCCGTGGACAAATCAGAGAGTTAACATCAAATATGTTCCGAAGCTGATGAAGTGTAGGACCGATGGAGTTAGAGACTTTTGCTAGAGTGGCGATCCCGCATTAGAAAGCGCAGTGTTGGCAGACCCAGCTTAACTGATGGCATTAAAAGAGTCGCGGGGAGATGCTGGATACAAGCGATGTAAAATTGTGTAGATTGGAGATTCTTTCAGGAGGACTATGTCTAGCAGTGTAAGTCGCAGGAAGGCACTCTTGAAGTGTTACCGACTCGTAGACTTCCCTACAAGTTGTTTCCTCTCGTTTCTTCGTCCCCAGAAAATTTTATCTCGCTTCTTGTTTATGACGCGACATTCGATCAATTGCCTTCCACATCCCTTGCGATTATACACAAAAGCCTTAACTGATGGCATTAAGAGTCGCGGGGAGATGCTGGATACAAGCGATGCAAAATCGTGTAGATTGGAGATTCTGTCAGGAGGACTATGTCTAGCAGTTTACGTCGCAGGAAGGCACTCTTGAAGTGTTACCGGGACTCGTTTAGTCTTCCCTCGTTTGTTTCCTCTACAAAGTTTCTACTGTTTCCTAAACAAGTTGTTTCCTCTCGTTTCTTTGTCCCCAGAAAATTTTGTCTCGCTTCTTGTTTTTGACGCGACATTCGATCAGTTGCCTCCCCCATCCCTTGCGATTATATGTACATGGGCAGTCAAGCCCACTACTTTGGTCCAACGAGCATAAATCGTGACAGCGCCTGTCTGTATGTATGTGTCGATGTTGCAGAGATAGTGGACCGCACGACGCTGCTGGTGCGCTGCGGCGCGGCGTGGGGCGCGGGCGTGTGGCTGGGCCGCGGTCACGTGCTTACGTGCGCGCACGTCATCAAACACGTACGTATGTGTCCGTTGTAGAGATAACGTACATTTTGTACTAATAAAAGTTCCAAAACAACCCAACAACATCCTTAAGAGATAGACTTACCCTGTTACCAGTAACAGGGTAAGTCTATCTCCTAAGGATAAAGTTTAAAAAATTGGTTGCCTGTAAAGTCGGTTTACTGACGATAGTTGAACGTGACAACGTCTTCTTTGTCGCTCGTTCCGCGCTCGCGAGGTAACGCCGCATGAGCGAGGTAACGCCGGTAACGCCGGATGAGTCATGTTTTTTCGTGCGTGCAACCGGCTTTATCGATTTATAAGACGTTGTCACGTCAAAAAGTAAGTACCCGCGTTTATAAACCCGAAAAAACAAATTCAGAATTAGGACTAAAGCTTAGGCAAGTGATAATAAGTACAACGCATTAAGGTCAACCGGTCATAGATTGTAAAATAGTACTCGTATGGCCTGAGTCAACCATAAATTAACATTTACAGCACGCAAGTTATAAAGTATCCCTCTACTGTCAAAACAAAAAGGAAACAGCCATAGTGCGATATAAGACAAAAGAGGACAAGGCGTACGACCTGGCCCTGCTCTACACTAACCCGGACTACTGGACGCATCTCCTTCCCGCTGAGTTCGCCGAGGAGCCGGCAGAAAAAGGTAAGACAGACTCCATAGACTTTATGAATTTGAATGTTCCCGATAAACTTACTCGCCTTTAACGTTTCATTAGAAGCTCCATACAAGTATCATTGCAAGTTTTGCGGACAAGGGAGATAAGATAAGCCCTTTAGTCCAAAATTTTTAATGCCTAATGTCAAATTGTATTTTCAGTTTGCACCAGTTTTATCTTATGAGTAGGTAGTTTAAAATAAGGTGTAAAAAAAGTTTAGTCGAATCCGGCTCAAAGGACCTAAAAATTGTTTTATTTTTCAGGCGAATCAGTCCTCGCGGCTGGTTATCCGTACTTTAACGAGAACAATTTAGAAGACTTAAAACCCACCGTCACAAGTGGACACATAAATAACGTGTCACCTTCTATGATACAGACGTCATGCTGTGTGCAGTCGGGCTTCAGGTAAACTCACTCTCTGACTACACTATGTAAGCATTAGAAAGACACTGGTTGTTTATCTGTTTCATTTATCCTTCTGTTTGGCGTTTTAACGAACCTGTATATCTAACTTTACTAAGTTAAATATCGATTCTCTTTATAATATAGCTACCTCAGTTCACTGAGATCTTGTAAACATTTTATTTGTTAAAAGGGAAAGTGTAGTTTGTAATGTTTTAAATTTCGCCTCCAGCGGTGGGCCAATTTTCCGAATAACTAAGGAACTGAAGGTCGAAGTTCTGGCGACTATAGTGAGCAACGCCAAGGCGCAGACCGGAGCGAGCTACCCCTACGTCAACATGGCCGTGCCCACCAGGGCGTTCATACGACTCGTGCAACACTTCCTACTAGACAGAGGTTGGTGTTGGACGAATTTGTACTCTATTTCTTTATATTTAAAGGCTGCTATTCATATAACAAGGTAGAAGTACTAGAGTTAGTCTGTAGTGAGCAACGCCAAGGCGCAGACCGGAGCGAGCTACCCCTACGTAAATATGGCCGTGCCCACCAGGGCGTTCATACGACTCGTGCAACACTTCCTACTAGACGGTGGGTGTTGGACGAATTTGTACTCTATTTCTTTACATTTAAAGGCTGTTATTCATATAACAAGGTCGAAGTAATAGTTAGTCTGTAGTGAACAACGCCAAGGCGCACACCGGAGCGAGCCACCCCTAACATGGCCGTCCCCACCAGGGAGTTCATAAGACTCGTGCAACACTTCCTGCTGGACGAGTTTGTGCTCTAGAATCTTAGACATAGAGAGTATATTCTATAGAACTTACACTTTAAGTCTCGTATTCAGTAGTACTAGAGTCTAGACTTTAAATAAGCCACGGCGAAGCGCATACATAACTCATCGCCAATAATATTAATAAGTACATAAGTATTTCTCTTTTCAGACGAGTCGAAGCTATCTCTGATAGAAAATAACAAGGAATTAGTCCAGTCACAATGGAGGCTGCTGCCGTATAGATCTAAGATATAACCCATTGTTATAGTTAAAATTTCCTTTTGTGATATATGTAAATATGCAATAATGGATATTAAATTATTAAAGTGCATCAATTGCCATTATTATTCTTCACAATTATTGTACTTAGCTAGGTACAACATCTTATGATTGTCAAAAACGTACTGTATTTTACTCAAATCTATTTGATACTTTGATCAGCGATGATAGCACTAATACTTTACTTAGTTAACTAGTTTAGTCATAACTTCGTACACATCAGAAGTGGGATTACAAAATGTATTTCTTGGACAAAATGTTATTAAAACTTAAGGCGCTGTGATCAGTCAACTTTGGCAAATTTCGTTCGTATAGCATCGTTTTATGTAAAATCTACAGATCTTATTGCTGTTAAAAAAATATGTGGATACAATTGAAAGTATTTCTGACATGGTGGCTAATGCCGAAACACGATTTCGCAAACTTCACTCGATAGAAAAAAATGCCAAAGTTGCCTCGGCAAATACATAAATCTACATTTTTCTCAGAAATGGTTACATGAATTTTTGTGAAATTAAATTAGGTTGTGTGTTTTATTGTGACAGATATAATGGCCATTTTAGATTTTTTATATTACGTCTGCATTGTCATTAATTTCACATTTTCTTGTTTTTTCGAACAAAAACTGCGGTGCGACATCCTTGTCTCTCGTATTAAATTAGACAGTGACCGCGAATCCACTGTTCCCCGCGCCTTAAAACTACATAACTTTCTGCAGCAGGAAAAGCAGCTAAGTTTTAATGCACTAAATGAATAGGTTGCTAATAACTCAAAGAAAAACCATGGATATTTCTAGTAAATTATATTTATTTACGTCATAAATGTCTATAACGATAATACTGTGCAGCCGTTTTAAACTTGTCGTCCCCTTCGTATATATATTTTCCCGCCAAAATTCTGTTCACAGACCTGCACCAGTAGTAAAGCGCTATATTAATGGTAGTGTCCAAAAAGCGCGACTTCAAGACATTTCTGTGTACCTCACAATCGAAAGGGTATTGAACATAAATGGCAGCCACAGACTTGACTTTATCCTTCACTTTGTGTCTGAAAAGATTTTCCTTTAACATTTCTTCTATTAACAAATGGATATCGAAAAAAAATTTTGCCAAATCTTGGGATGGCCATTTGTCCGAGCCTCTAGAGAAAAGCGTCTTTCTGCAATTCAGACAGGATTTCTCTACGCGTTTCAGGAATTTGCTTAAATACAAATCGCAAACGAAATGTCTTTGTTCCCATTCGTAATAATCTTCGTCGAAGATTTCGCTGAATGCCTCTATGAATTGGTTGATATAGAATTGTTCTCTGTAATCACCGTCGTCGATAAAGTCTTTACGGCGAATATTTCTGTTGTTTGCTGTGAAAAAAAAGTCCAATTGTTGAAGACACACGTTATTATCTTCTTCACAATTTGAGAACTTTCGACCATCCCCAAAAGAAAACGGCACTTTATAGTCATTCAGTAAGAGAATTTTGAAAGCTCTTTCGAATGAAACGCAATCCGGGACGCTACTTCGCGCGCTAAGTCTTCGGATGTCAGCAAAAAAGTTTGCAAGAGGCTCCATATTGAAATTCCGGGTCCAAACTCTATCTACCCGGTATTCGTTGTGCAAAACGTCGCAAATGCTCATCATTGCATCAATGTTATTAATGAAATATCGGGCCGCTGGCAGATAACGCTCGTAAATAAGTATTTTATCCCCAATTCTTTCTTTGCACACGTAAGTGACGTTTTCCAGAAACGTTTTGGTTTCTTCCCAAAATTTCTTGTGAATTGAATTTCTCTTCACGCAGCCCCGATAAATTTTGTGGTCCGGGGCGTCAACTGAACTCGAGTTGAAGCTGTCAAATAACTCGTCCATCTTAAAGACGAATGGTATCATTTGGCTGAACAATTTGCCCAAATTCGCGAACTCAGGTCCATATTCGGTCACGAAAGCATTGGCGATGACTGCAACTTGCCGACTAAACAACTGAGCTGCGTGTGAGACCTTTTTGCTTTTATTCGTATTTACATGTTCTTCAGTGATCTTATGAAGAAATCTCAACTCGCCACGACGTTTGTCTATTTCATACAGCATTTTGAAATAGTCCCATTTCAAAGTTTTTATTAGATTCTGATCACCGTTCCTATCGTAGTGTATATCATTATCCACCAGAGTATTTCGAATTTTTATCATCAAATGCGGAACATCGTATATATGTATTATTTTTCTATTATTAACCTCAAACATATCATACGTCCATTCCTTTTTCATTTCGATGTAATGTTGTTTAGTGTCCTCTATTAAACTATTGATAGTCCTCACGTTGACTTCACTAGTGTCACATACTGTACAAACTACCCTCAGTCCTGCTTTTTGCACATTGCCGATTACTTCTACAATCATTCTCTTCAAATCATTCTTCTTTAGAGCCTGGGTGTAATAGTACGCTACAGGTTGCTTGTAGTCATCAACAATACCTTTAACCATAAATACAATGACTCGATCAGCTAATTTATTATCTGTATCACACGTTACGTAACCTTGCAAGTCATCAGTATGCGCATTATAATGCATCTTTGGCTTAATTTTAATAACATTAAACATCAGCGTGCACAGACGACTCTTTATAGACATTTCTGAAACTGTACGCTTGAGCTTTTCGAATATACCTTTATGTATACCAGGCCTTATTATCACTTGATTCAATAACTTCTTTAAAGTTTTCGAAGGAGGCAACACGAATTTTTTGTACAATAATGTGTACATCTTCGGATTTTTGTTGTAAAGTGGTAGACATTTAATTTTTTCGTGGAGTGAATACCGCTGCCTCTTATATATTTTTCCTAAATTTGGAGCTTTTCTTAATGCATGTAGAAAACCCGCATTGTTGAAAACTCTCTTGGCGCGACAGAGTCTTTCGCTGAAATTTGTACGTAGTTCTTTTCGGCGCAACACTTTCTTCTTACGTAGAGTCTGTGTTCGTTTTTTGGGCAGCCCTGAATTTCGTTTGTTGGCCGAATCTGAAAAATTTTTTCATTAAAATTTAACTATTCACTAAGAACTATTTCATTAAAATTAAATAACTTATTGCATTTTTGCTTAATTATTTGAAGTGAAGTTGCGTTGGACATTTTTGAAATGGGTAAAAAGCATTTAACTTGTTTAGGGTTTCATACCAAATAGTAAAACCCTTATGGTGAAAATTTCTTGGTCCGTCTGTCACACTCGATTATTTCAGTAACTATTAAAGTTATCGACGTGAAATTTGGAATAGTTATGGGTAATTAATAGTTGTCCAACGTCATTGCAATCATAAAAAAATTAAAATGCATTTTTATTTAAAAGGAGAGGAAAACCAGGCTGTTGAAATTTTAAAATGATATTTGAACAATATTGAGTGGGGTATCATATGAAAGAGCGTTACATGTATTTTCTTAAGCTTGATAGTTTTGCTTTATCGGGTAAACTGTCGAAAAAATTCCCTAAAATATCCCCCTCCCCCCCTTGCCTCCGAAGTTTATCGATCGAAAAATGTGAAATAATTATAGTCCAAAAGGGATTGTGGTGTTGATATGTTCCACAGTTGTAAACCTTTGTTTAAATCATTGAAAATATTGCCATTACCTAGCTTATACATATACGAAATATGTGTATTCGTAAAAAAAAATCCACGCTTATTTAAAACCTTTAATGAAATAAGAAACCTTAATACTCGAAACAAGAATAAGTTATGTGTCCCTTTGCAGAAGCTGAGTGTAACCAGCAAAAATGCATACTGTATGGCTGTCCTGATTTATAACCGCATACCGGACTCATTTAAAGATTTGCCAATGACAAGATTTAAAAAAAGGTTGTTTGACATGCTTATGGATAAGTTATACTATACAGTTAGTGATTTTATTAATGACAAACCGGCGTAATTTATTTACATATACACAGTTCTTTTTTAATAGTAGGTATAGTTAGGTATTTGACATTATTAAGAAATTTTTTATTAGGTTTGACATTTCATTGTATTGGGCGATACTGACAATAATATAACAATTATTATTATGTTCGATATTTATTGTAATCTTTGAGGCAATTTTTAGTTCTGATGATTTTTTTTTTCCTAGAATACTGAGCGATGCAGATACCTAATCATATTTTGTAAACTGATAATTTTATTTGTTTTTTCTTTGTATAAATTTGCATGCCAATAATATGGTATGATATAGCGAGAACTTGTATTGTATTGTGTACCATCATTGTAATAATGTACCTATATCAGCAAATAAATAAATTGAAATTGAAATTGAAAAATAATATCAACTCTAACTAGTATACATTGTTAAATATGAACATAATCCTCTAAAACCAAAGTTAGGTTTGCAGTTCGTTATTAAACGTATAATGAACGAACGTTCTCAAGTTTTACTTCTTTTGTAGGTAACCTCAGTGTTCGATTTTGACTCTCACTTGGCCAGTTTTTTTTCTAATAATGAAGCAATTTCTATACGAAGGTGAGTAATAAGTGTACGGAGTTTACCTGTTGTGACTAGCGGCGGCCAGTCCCCCAAACTCAACACCAGGTCATTGTTGCAGTCTTCTGTACAAAAAGCATAACATCAATCACAAGTTATTTCTATTTTTTAACAATAGGTTATTTAAGTTGTATTTAAATCTACTCGTACTTCACAAATCATATTTAATGGTTCCTATCTAGGGCATCTGGAAGAGATCCTCATATGTAGTGATAAGATGTCCTTGTGCAATGTGCATGTCCTATGATTGTGTGTTTTGACTTTTGTAACTAATAAATAAATAACTAATAAATAATAAATAAATACAGTTTTTGCAAAACTTTGGGAGCTTCTTCGCTCTGTAGACTTATATATGTATAGCTTTTGCCCGCGGCTCCGCCCGCGTTAAATTCGATTTTTTACTAATCCGGAGAAAAAATTGAATTTCCGTTTCAATGACCTTTAACACCTACACCACCTTTCCACCTTTACTTATACTTAGACAATCTTTCAGGAAAGATTGTCAAAGTAATCTACCTCTAGCTGTAGCTATAGATTACTGTTGAAAATTGGGGTTTTTTAAGTATCCCATGGGAACTATGGATTTTCCCGGGATAAAAAGTAGCCTATGTTTTAATGCTTATACCCCATAAGCTATACAGTTAAGTGAAATGTGATATTGTATCATGAGTACCTTCTTCATTAAGCTATTCAGCTAATACATTTCATACATACAAATGAAATAATTTATTTATTTTATTATTTACAGTAGGACTTGAATGTTTTGTGTTGAATATGCTAATACAGTTTAGCTTTATGCATTAGCATTGTATGAAATTACTAAATGGTGCTTTCAATTCTCAATTCTCACAGTGGAACAATAAAACAAACTCAACATGCAGCCAATAACACACTAGACCGTTTTTTTCCACGAAGGAGATAAGACTGGCTGTTCAATGATGATTACTGATTACTTAATTACTTTTACTTTTATTCTGATCTGATAATTACTTAAATTTAAAATACAAAATATTGGTCAGTAATATCTATTATACTTACGTGGCAAATGGAGAGAAGGTACTGCCAGTGCATTCAAGCGTTTGTTTCTGTTATGGTGTTCAAGCATAAAGTGCACATCACAAACTTTTTTCTTTTCATAAATTTCAATATTTGACATTCCAGCTAATGGTAAACCCACTAAATTCACCCACTGTCGAAATCTTTCTGGACATTTTGATGGATTTGGAAAGTTGTGGATAGTAACACCTGAAATTTAAAATCCATACCTACATAATATAATAAGGGATTGCATTTGAAATACGCATCTGGATTTATGGGGTGGGGGTGAAGGGGGGGGTAAGGGGGGAGGGTAGGAACCCTCCCCACCATCCCCCGCGGCGCGGAACCTATAATTTTTTTTTATAATTTTTTTATTTTTTGAGGTTATGTGTTAACTTTATATAAGAATTTACGACTATAGCCTAAGAAAAAGTGGGGGACCTAGGAAAACTCCTTAGCCGTCACCCTCTTCCCCTCCAAGAGCATGTCGACGGAGCCCCGCTTCGCGGGGCTCCTATTTCTGGGTGGTCAAAAAAGGAAAATAACCTTAACCTAATTACCTATAGGTGCACATTGTTGGTTGGTTCTGAGATAGTAAAATAATACAACAAATATTTAATTAATTTCCTAGGTCCCCCAGTTTTTCTTAGGCTATAGTCGAAATAAAAAAAATAGTAAAAAAAAAAATTTTAGGTTTCCGCGCCGCGGGGGATGGTGGGGAGGGTTCCTACCCTCCCCCCTCACCCCCCCTTCCACCCCCACCCCATAAATCCAGATGCGTATTTCAAATGCCGATCCTATAATAATTATGGTTATCTATTTACCTATTTGTTTGTTTGTTTGATGAATATGATAATATAAAAATTACCTCTGGTTACACACCCAAAGGCGCAACGACTTTTACTCGGCATACTTAACTGTATTAAAACACTTCACTTAGACCAAAACTTATCTACCTACAGTTCACAAATTAATTAATTATACATCTTAATAGTATACGAGCGTCCCCTGCGCAATTTAATAAGTAATTTTAATTAATAATGTATTTAGAGCGTCCGTTTCACCATATTATAACTAAAACCAGCGTCCTTTTCGCTACTAAACAAAATAGTGTCAATATCACAAATATAAACTTATATTTATTCACAACCACTGTAAAAGTCAAATAATTCAGTCTCTTTGAAAGTTAGTAGGTAATTAAAAATTTAAATGTTTTAGCGTAGGTACCAGTGTAAAATTCAAACATGATTCAAACCAACTTGACAGGAAAGTTGAAGTTCTTACTCAGTTCTTACCAACCTACTCTATGGTTGAAGTTGGTTGAAATGTCAATGACATGACATTTGGCAAGTGACAACTAGGTACTAAAAAGTGTTCCGACTAACGCATATACCATGTAAGTACGTCGTACAACAATTGCCCGATTTCATAAAAAATAAAACGAAATATATTTATTTTACTATTAAATTATTTATTTTTCGCCAAAAGAATAATTAATAGACATTGAAACACAGCATTGTTCAAAAATATATATATTTATTTAATCAAACTAAGATAGTGGTATGCGTTCACTGGACTGTCAAGCTGACAAGAGCGACCGTAACGACATCTTGTGACTCTGCTGTAATCTCTTTGAAATTTTATGTTAATGTGTTGGGTTAAGCTTAATAGATGGCGCTGTAAATTCCTTTAGTGGCCAGTTGCTACCCCCTGAGCTGCCTTTGAGCGAACTACAGCGTGGCCTTACTGTGCTAGTGTTCTGTGTTACTGTAAGTATTAATTGGCACCGATAGACTTGAGTCATTTTTTCAAGCTTTCCGCCCTTTCCAGGATATATACCCTTAAGTCTATTTTCTTGACAGATTATTTATTTTCTGCACTTGCCCACAGATTTGAAGGTAACGGGAACCAATATGAATAGTTATGAAAACGAGTATTTTCTTTTTCACTACAAACAACCCGCCAAGCAGCAGGCCAATTTTTCTCTGATTCATTTCTATTTTGTATTGAAAGTGTTATTTTTCATTAATTCGATGACGAAAGTAATCATGCCTATTTTAAATATTTTACTAACCTTTCTAACCTGATATCTGTGAATTGGCCGACTTACTGGATAAGTATATACCTTCGCAAAAGTTGTTAGTGTTACTTAATGTAAACATTAACAGGCCAAGAGCGATTTGGTATTTTTATATAACTCTGTATAACTATAGATATTCAAATAAAACAACAATCAAATGACATTTAAACATTTACTTACATCAATGAAAAATTAACATAGGTAACTACTACATATGACAAAAAACTAAATAAATGTTAAACAGGTCCTGCAGCCCGGGACAGAGCAGTTCATCATTCAACCGCTTCAGAGCAGAGCATACTACCAGATTCTCAAAATACCAAATAAATAAGGTAATGGTTAGAAAGGATTTTAGAATTATCCTAAAATTCACACAGGTAAGGACACTGACAAGAGCTAGTCTAGCAGGACAGATTAATTTGTTTTGCTGTAATCCGCTACTTGAAAAGATTCTGTATGGTACAATATGCAGGAACACTGCCCTAGTCACTCTACGATTTCGCATTGTGAAGTCAACATCTCCTGAGGATGTCCCGGTTCGGGACGAAACGTGCGTCGAAGAATGTGTTGGAAAATTGTGTGTGGTGTTTCATGTGGGCAGTGTTCCTGCATATTGTACCATACAGAATCTTTTAAAGTAGCGGATTACAGCACAACAAATTAATCTGTCCTGCTAATTATGGATTTCCGCAAAATAACGCCTGCTAATTCAATATTTAAGAGCTAGTCTTTAATATATTAGGTTTGACTAGAAATATCGAGGCCCTGGGTTCAACTCTCGGTTCGGTTATCGGCATAGATCAATATTGACAGAAAGGGTCAACTCCAAAAATTCAAATTTACAAGTATTTGAATTATTGTGGACTTTTTATTTCTTGTCGGACAAGAATTTTATTTTCAATATATTATGTCCTTATTCTAAGCTAGTTTTAAATAGAGTAATAAAAAATTTAGTAAATTATCGTATTGTATCAAAATTCAAAAATATGAAGAATTATTTTCTTTTGTACATAAAAGTTTTGTTAGTCACTGTACAATATCTGGTATTTTAGTAATCTGGTATTTTGCGAATCTGGTATTATGCGGTGTAGCGACTAAAACTATCTTTATTTATCTTCTCCATGTCTTTTATTACCAGCCAGGTAATTGGCCAAGAGGTCAATCAGCTTCTGAAAAAAAAGACATCAATCAACACAGGTGTAGAGCTCGCCTTGTTTTGAGCTGCAGTTGGTGTTGAAATGACGCGCCCCACTACTTAATTAGTTGAAGACAACTAAGTAAGTAATATATTATGTATGAGTGCAAAGGATAATGATCAAAGGAGGTATCAAATTTTCTCATGAACCAAAACAAAATCGTCTAAGGAAAATAAAATAGTGTTTTTTAAGAACCATAGGCACAAAGAATTTGTGTCTCATATCCAGGATTTAATTTTGCATACAGAACGTTACTTTCCTTTCAATGCACGTCATTTCTACAATTTGTTTGTTTGCCTATAACTTTAGAATCATCCGGATGTTAATTAATGGTAGGAGTTAATGTGGAGACCGTAGTCTATAAAAAATAAAGTTTCAATTTGAATCAGCTTGATATGGGATTCCATACATTCATGATCAATAAATAATAATACCTTTAATAACGATAATAATTCATCTGTGTGCGAACGTCGACTTTTCCTCGAATTAGGATTAGAGGGGCTAGTACGAATTACGAGTCGACTCGCATCGCACAAACGAATCGAATGCCTTCGTACATTTACAGCCAGTGCCATCTATTGACAGCCGCATGTCAGTGACTGTCCATAGATGGCGTTGGCTGTAAATTTCAATAAAATTTAAATTATTTTCTTGTCATTTTGTTATTTTATACACATCTGATGATGTCAATAAATTTATACCTATAAATTTATTGGCGAGTGTCGTTGATTGAAGAAATGTAAAAAACTGACAACACATGAAACATCTTTTTTGTCTCTGGGATTAAAAACAGGCTTTAAATGCATAAATAATAAAAGTTACCTTATCGTTATCTCCAGCAGCAGCGTTAGCATTGGTCTGATTCGTCCGAGCCAAAGATATCTGCAGCAGCAAAACAATTAGTGTTATTTAAAAATTTACTCTCGACAACCTATGATTGGTAAAAAAGGGGCATGTCCAAGATTGGTCTTAAGACATTGCGCATATTGCAATGTGCGCAATTATAAATTTGAACTACGATGACAACTGTTAGCAATTCTAATTATTATTCAAAGTATTTTGACGTCACATCCTGTTGAACAGGCAAGTATCATCCCATTTGACCTAATAAACGTCGGTAGGGGGCGACTCTCGTGTCGGTGGGAGTCGACAAGTATATAAAACAGGTTTTAGAGTTCAGTCGCAGTCGCAGTCGGTATACGATTTTGGCGGAGTTACTCTTGGTGAGATCGCGAGTGTTTATGTAAGTGCAGTTAAGTTATATCAATTAGTGCTAGTGTTATCACGAGTATTAGTGTTATAATAAATGCAGTAGTATGTTTAATAGCTGCTAAGTGTAATTGATTCAGTATTAACGTTTAATTCGGTGTTTAAAGTCGCGTGAGTTCATACAACGAAACTCTAACAAATAGGAGTTCATGTTACAATGGTATTTTTATAATTGGTAATTTTAAAAAATTTTAATTAACACGTTCTGGGCTGAGTTTTTTTAGGCAACCCTATTTATATGCATATGTTCAGAAACATTTTAAATAATAAAACACAATTGTCATCCGATAAACAAATGGGTGAAAGTCGCCCTTACTTGGGATACCCTACGATAGTCGTTATAACTTAGCTTGATCGCTGCGACAGCTGTCATCGAAATCACGCCTATCAAGTTCTAAATTTTGTAACGGTATCTGGGGACACGGTAGTGCCCTCGCCAAGACGACAAGCGAAGCGCGAGGGCACTACCTATCTTTTCTCGAAGTGTTTCGCCGTATTTTTAACCCTTATAACTTAGGCCCGATTTATATGACCTGTGCCTACTTGCCTTCAAGTCTGTAAAGACCACAGCATACCATAATAGTATACTTTCAACATAGTCCCATCCCTAATCGTGTCACTTTGACAGCTGTCGCAGCGATCAAGCTAAGTTTTAAGGACTATAAGGGGCGTGGTCTCTACTCACCGTGGGTCTGAGCAGCTCTGCTATGAGTTTGCGCAGTTCCTCCGACTGCTTGTCAACTCGCGCAATCTTTTTAACTGCCTGCTCCTTTGCTTGTCGGGTCTTATCAAGTTTGTTCTTGATATGTTGTAGCCTACGAACACACGAGGTATCTGTCACAACTCTTATAGCTATATGGATTTTAATGGGATACGCTTTTACAACAAACTGCCTAGTGAATGTATCGCTCAATAAGTTCTTAAAGGACGGGTAACATCCGGGCGCGACAAATCAAATTTTATTTTTAGTTTTTCGCAAATTGTGGGCTAATTACACATCGTAGGGTACTACGTAAACGATTTGCGTAAATCGTTCGGATGCCCATTTTTTTTTGTCGAGGAGGAAAAAATCCCTAACGGATTTCTGCCTATGGCAGGGTATGTCCGACTCTGCACGGACTAAAACAACCTCCCCGTCTTCCACTTCTCCTTTTCTTCCTTTTTTCTCTTTTCTCTTCTCCTCATTATGCCCCTCAGCATTTCGGATGCCCATATCCTGAGGAAACTGTCCGCACTTTTATTGAAATGTACTAATATTTACTTATATTAGTATGAATGTATAATAAGTTATCTATAGTACCCTTAACACAAGCTATCGCTTACTTTGGGGCTAGATTGCGATGTGTAATGTCAAAAAAATAAATAAAAAAATACCTAAAGTCTGTGTTGTCGCAGTTATTGCACTTTCTCGGCGCTGGCTCACCACCTGGGGCAGGGTAGGGGGCACCAGGAGGGACGGCAACTGTGGAACAAGCAATCCCCACATTATAAATAAACAATAGCCCACGCCCGTAGCACCTCTCGCCTGAAAGTCGGTTTTCAACAAAATATCAGAGATCTCAAACAGTTTGTTTAGCTTCCCCTTAACTATAATTAACGGCGTAGAAGCCGTATTTAAGCGATTTTGAATGAAGTATTATTTTAATAACTACATATAAAGACAATTACTTTTAAATCTAAACGTCATGTATTTTGGATCTTTAATCTAAAATCGCTTAGAAGCAGAAACAAGATTGGATAAAATTTTCTCGATAGAAAATTCTCCCAAAAGTTCTCAGTTTTTCTAATTTTTATTGGAAACTACAACAGATGTAATTGTAATTTTTGTTTTAATGTGTCGGTAATAACAATATCCAAAGATTTTTGATCACTGGCTTAGTTTTTGAGTAACGCAACGCTGCACATCGCAATACTTCCGGTCCGGTCTTCTATCCCTTTCTCGCTAAACGAAAATTTGTATGAAGTCGCACGAAGCTGCTATGGCATTCGTGAGGTGTGACGTAACAATTTAATATCGCTATCTCTGTCCAATCAGAAATATTGAAATGCTTATAACTTATTTGTTATTTGATCGATTTAATTAGTTTTTTTAGTGTTCGTCATTACTTATAACCTAGTTTATAATAGTGATCAAAATCAAAAAAATCAAAATCAAAAATTGTTTATTTCAGTAACCTTAGATTTAAATTACAAAATAATGAGATGGAACTTTCATTTAAGGGCACTAACATTGCCCCTGTGTTAGAAAGTCCCGCTCTTCCGTTACAAACAAATAACAGTACAATAAAAACATTAAAGAGACAGATTTAGATGTGTGTTTGCGTGGTTATGTTTATGTATGTGTATGTGTGTGTGTGTGTGTGTGTGCGTGTGCGTGTGTGTGTTTGTGTGTGTGTGTGCGTGCGTGTGTGTGTGTGTGTGTGCGTGTGTGTGCGTGCGTGTGTGTGTGTGTGTGTGTGCTTGTGCGCGCGTGTGATAAAAAAAACTTGAGTCAAAACCCAACTTACACGGGTCAATATGGCACCACTCTCGTTGGTAGGGGGAAGTCTTCGGCGGTGCCGGCGGGGGCACGTCCCGGAGGTAGCCGCCTGCCTCCAGCGCACCCGACGTCGACGCCGTCGGGATCACGCTTATCATCGGTTTGTCTGACCTGAGGATAGTCATAGCAACGATAACAGGGCATTCCACATTGAAAAAATATCACATGGTCCACAACACCAAATCTCACCTGTGGAGTGTGTGATGCTTTGAACATTTAGAAGAGCAATTGTTGTAAATAAATATAAACCTATACATTACCTTTAGTATTACTAACCTGTACCTAAAATTATTTTGCGTATCTCAAAAACAACTAGTCGTGCATGGAAAAAACTAAACAAGGATTATGGAAGTAAGCATAGAGAAACAAGGATATCTGATTATGGAAGTAAGCATAGAGAAGGAATATGTGGTCAAAATTTAAAAAAAGAGGCCGCCATTTCGAAATTTTCCGGTAATGGATGTAATGTAATGTAATAATATAGCAGCAAGCATAGAGAAAAAAGTTGTGGTCAAAATTAAATAAATGGCGGTTAAGAAGGAATTTTGGAATCAAACGCCTGAGGAAGTAAAACAAAGGGTTCAACGTGAGCGAAGCCGCAAGCGTTTGCTAGTAATATAGTAATTTAACCGCTTATAAACTCTAACCTCGAAGGTAGCTCTACCTTATAGTGGTTATAAGCGGTGACGATGATTTTATTTTGGGTATCATTTAAGCTATCACCAATTTAATTAGTTTTGTGTTTCTTAAATAATAGGGTTTGTCCTCAAAATAGTAGATCTGTCACCAAAATGTAGTCACCAAACAATGCAAAATCAGTTCCACAATAAATCACCTAAAATCCTGAGATATAAGGTCTAGTACCAAATAAATGTTTTTGTATGTATTATTATAGGTGTGTCCTAATAAGTATTTAAGCAAACTAATTTAAAGAGATCACCAATAAATCATATTATGTTTATAATTTTTTTTATTTTTTGAGCTTATGTGTTAACTTTATATAATTCTTATTATAAAACTTGATGTGCAAAGAAACGACAAAATTATCGACAATACCAAGGACTATTATTGAATGAACGAAACATTGCCCGACTTCGAATTGGTGTACATTAAAAATTATTTCATTCTTTGTAGTGGCATTTGAAGTTGGTTTTTTGGAAAGAATTTTCCATTTTATTTTATACTTTTTAGTGGAAAACAACTAATGCGCAAGGCATTGGAAAAAATGCCCACATCGCTTGAAGTATGCATCTAAAATCTGAAGAGTTCCCCCAATTTCTCCAAGATCCCATCATCAGATCCTGACTAGATGAATATATTCATCATCGGATCATTCGGATACAGTCATTACTTGATGACTGCAAGGAAATGCTATCGTAACTATAAACAAGTTTCAACAGTATAGCTCTTATAGTTTCGGAAAAAAGTGGCTGTGACATACGGACGGACGGACAGACAGACATGACGAATTTATAAGGGTTCCGTTTTTTGCCATTCGGCTACGGAACCCTAAAAATACCTAAATCGCTTCAAGTATACTAGCAAAATTTGAAGAGTTCCCTCGATTTTACCAAGATCCCATCATCAGATCCCGACCTGATGACCATAAGACTACCTGGAAAAAATTACTCTTTCAAACAATACCCAAATCACTTCAAGTGTGCTTATAAAATTTGAAGAGTTCCCTCGATTTCTCCAGGATCCCATCATCAGATCCTGATTTGATGACTATGGGACCATCTGTGAACCCTATCAAACAAAAAAAAAATTTTCGAAATTGGTCCACGCATCTTCGAGTAATCGGGGAACATACATAAAAAAAAAATAAAAAAAAAAATTGGTTGCCTGTAAAGTCGGTATACGGGCGAAAGTTTTACGTGACAACGACTTTGAGTGGTAAAATAATTTTAATGTGAATATTCATTCGTATAGTAGGAAGAAGGATGAAATGCCTTTCACTTTTTATGTCTGTCTCTCTCGCTCTTAGGCGGGCTAACCATGCCCGAGTGGAAGGGACGCGTGCCTCTCACTCGCTCTCATTGTGAGCGCATAACGTGAGCGGAGCGTAACGCAGTTTCTTGAAGTGTCACCCGGCAAACCAATTTATAAGACGTTGTCACGTCAAAATAAGATTCCGACGAATTGAGAACCTCCTCCTTTTTTTTTGAAGTCGGTTAAAAACAAATGACTGTAGAAAAACCACGATAATAATTATCTAAACACGCTGTGTTTGATACTGTCGGCTGTCAATTGTCAAGCGAAGTACGCTAAAGTTATCTACAAGGTCCGCGAGAATGCCAGCGAGCGTTCAAGTTAGCGTAGTTAATTATTCAAACACCAAACGCTTGTGACTTTGTCTAGCCCCGCTGGGCAGCTAAGGATTAAGAAAAGCGTCAACAAAATGTTAATTAATCCATCTCGAATTCGGTTAGATTTTCTTTATAATTATTAAGGAAACTTAATAGGCTATTTGACTAAATTTTGAAAATGATTTTAAAGAATTTATTACTACCTATTAAGCACATTACATTGATATTTCGCGGAAATTTAATGTAATTCCCTTTAAAAACCACTTTTAAAGTTTCAATTTTCAAAACCGCGCCAAAAACGCCAATTTTGTAATGGCGCTTGTCATCTGACTCGTGACGTCACACATTGTCAAACGCATAAAAATAGACTACAGTTCCGTACAGTTTAGTTGAATTTCTTCGCTTTTCTTTAAATTTAATAAAAATTAATATATTTTAACAGAAAGAATTGTATACAAATGCTGTGTAGTACCATTATGTACAAATACCTCCATAAATTACCCTCAAAAAGTGTTTGTGTCTGTACCAGATAAAAGGCGAAAAAAAAGTTACAGTTAGCTCGAAGAGATCCAAAGGCCTTTTTATCGCATTCAAATGTTTTTATGTGTGAAGATCACTTTGATGTAAGTACCTACCTAATAATTACCTTTTAATTTAATATTCAAGCTAAATATAATATCGAAAAAATAAACTAAAACCAAAAAACCGAACTTCCATGAACTTCCTGAGTATTTGTCAACATAAACTAAAATGAGATAATGATTAATGATTATAATAAATAAAGGAAGGACTAATATGTTCGACGCGGCAGGTACTTACATTGCTGTTTTATGTTTTTCAGTTCCGCGCCATAATAATCAGCATTATTCTTAAAGTAAAGTGCAACCATAAAAGCATCTACCTTAGGTAGGTTGCTATTATCAGCTCGCACAAAATTTGATTCCATTCTGCGATTTGAAATACTTAATTATTTATTTCCTTAGTATGTTTAGTTATAAAGTTAACCAGAAAATTACTGTTTAAATAGCTAAAAGATAAAATAAAACGCCCGCCAAACAAAACACTCAGAAAAATCAGTACAAAAAGCTGTTGTTTTCCCGCAAATTTTCGAGTGTGACGTCACCAGAGTTGCAACCAATCACAGGGCGTTCCTGTCACAGGTAAAATATCAAAAATTATAACATTATTAAACTCTTATTTTGCTGAAAAATATACATATATTGGATTAAAATAAAGTGAAATATGCTTATTTACGTTGTTATTAGTGAGATTTACCACAATTTCAGGTATATTTTCATTGTTGTCAAATAGCCTATTGAAGTAATTATTTTTCGTTCGTAATGTTTGAATTTTTTTCCGCTATGCTTTTCCGATGCTTCCGAATGCTTTTCCGGCCTAGCTAATAAAATGGCCCCGCATTTTGAAAATAAAAGATCTCTTTTTCCGAGCCGGTGAGAAGAAAAATTATTTTTCATATCTCAGGTTCGGGAAATAGGCGTTCCTTTTCTGACCATTGGGTGGAAAGTGCTACACTTCCGTTCTATGGAGGTAAAGTAATTAAAGAACTAGACAAAGAAATAGAAGAAAAGAATGAGTTACACAGTTTTAAAAAATGTGGGTGAGTATTTAGTAAAATAATATTTAACAAAAGAGGTTGTAATCTGAATATATAAAAGAAACTGACTGACTGACATATTATGAACGCACAGTCCAAACCGCTGAGTCTAGAGACTCCAAGCAAATTTGGCACACAGATTCCTTATGAGGTCAAGGTGTGCACTAAGAAAGGATTTTTCAAAATTCATCCCTTAAGGGGGTGAAACGAGGTTCCGAATTTTGTTATTTACCTAGTTTAATTTAAATACTCATTCGCGCCGCAACTACTGAGGGCCTACCACCAATGCTTAAAGTAATATTATTGTAATATTGTTTTAACATTTTCATACAATGTCAGTATGAAAATTTTAAAACAATATTACAATAATATTACTTTACGCTTAAAGTAATATTATTGTAAATATCTGGGTGACCGAGCTTTGCTCGGTTGCCAATAGATGGCAGCAGGGGTCATATTTTTTTTGGTGAATTCGACATTTTCTAAAAATGAATCCTAGCTAGATCGATTTATCGTCCCCAAAACCCCCTGTATACTAAATTTCATGAAAATCGTTCGAGCCGTTTCCGAGATTCAGATTATATAGAAATATATATAGGTATATATATATATATATATACAAGAATTGCTCGTTTAAAGGTATAGGATATTGTTTTAACATTTTCATACAATGTCAGTATGAAAATTTTAAAACAATATTACAATAATATTACTTTAAGCGTTGGTGGTAGGCCCCCTGAACCTATTTGGCTGAAAGTTGGAATGGAGATATTCTAGTTTAACGGCCTACAAGCCTTATTTAGGTGATTTTGAATGAAGTTTTATGCAAAAACTATAAAGGCAATACCTTTCAAATTTACACGTCATGTATTTTGGGTCTTTAATCTAAAATCGCTTAGAAGCAGAAACACGATTGGATAAAATTTTCTCGATAGAAAGTTCTCCCAAAAGTTGCTCCAAAATCTCAGTTTTTCTATGTTTTATCGGACACTACAATGGATGTAAATGTAATTTTTGTTTTAATGTATCGGTAATAATAATATCCTAAAACGCTTAGAACAGATTTTTGATAACTGGCTTAGTTTTTGAGTAATTAGGTAAAACGTCGTTTTTCTGCTATATTCTTCCGCGACGCTGCATGTCGCACCTACCAAATCTCCGTGAGAGTGAGAAAGACAAAAATAAATTCAATAAATCCCCTTAATACTTTTTATCCCGGAAAAATTCGTGGTTCTTGCGGGAACAGTGAAAAACAGATATTTACCCGGGAGAAATACTCCTTCACGCCGTAACTACTGAACCGATTTGGCTTAACTGGCTACTTTTTATTCCGGAAAAGTCAATGGTTTCTATGATAATAGTGAAACCAGATATCCACGCGGGAAAAAATCCTTCGGGCCGCAATTACTGAACTGATTTGGATGAAATTTAGACTGGAGATAGATTATATCCTAAATTAATATTTAGGTTACTTTATATCCGGGGAAAATGCATAGTTTCTATGATAATAGTGAAAACAGATATCGAAGCGGGAAAAATATTCCTTCACGTCGTTGTTACTGAACTGATTTGGCTGATATTAAGAATGGAGATAGATTATACCCTGGATTAATACATAGGCTACTTTTTATCCCGGAAAAATCCACGGCTTCTGCAGCAATTGTGAAAAACTGATATTCACGCGGTAGAAATTACTCCTTCACGCCGTAACTTCTGAACCGATTTGGCTGAATTATAGAACGGAGATAGATTTTAAACTGGATTAACACATAGTCTACTTTTATCCCGGGAAAATACATGATTTCTATGATAATAGAGAAAAAAAGATATCCACGCGGGAAAAATATTCGTTCACGCCGTAAATTAATGAACTGACAATCTCGTAACACACGTAACGCGAGTGAACAAACAGGCGTGAAAAAGTAACTTCAAAGTCATGTAGCAACTTCAAATGCAATATAATTTAGGGCCGATTTTTCAATCGACAGATAAACGTTAACTAAGGATATATATGACGTTTTGACAGATTTTGTATAGCACATGTTTCAATTTATCCCTCAGGTTATCTAGCGATTGAAAAATCAGCCCTTATAGTAGTGTTATTATCTCGCTGCAGACTCAGTCATAAATCATTCGAGTGTTTCGCTTTTGTTGTTCTTTGTTGAGTTGTGCATTACTGCAGAACAACAAAAGAATGATTTATGACCGAGTCTGCAGCGAGATAATAACACTACTATAGTTAACTACATTATTCAGTTATATTTAGTAGTAACTTTAAATCGCCAGACTCAAACAAACTATTTCATTACTTATCATGAAAAATTACTTCCAGAAAGTAAAGAAGGCTAGGCGTTTGATCTTGTTAACCATAAAAAATATTGGACAGATTAGAACAAGCAGTAATTTTAATCTGAAGTTTTTGACAGAAACAATTGACATTTAAAAGCCTTTATTGTGACAGCAATAAAACTTGTAAATAATTTTTACATTAATTATTATTATTAACACTGAGACTGTTAAGATACAATAATCTATAAACTTATAACCTTATTTAAGCGGAGTCTGTTTCATTAGCTGTGTACAAATTCATTTTACCCTCTTACCGAATTCCTTACTCATAAATATTTCCTATTTATATTGTATCGCAATGAATTTGAAATATTATTTTTAATACATATGGTCAAAAAGTTGACATTTCAGGTGTGTGCAAGTTCAGCGTGGGCAAAGTTATCTTTTCCCGCACTAGAGCTTTTTGTTTTCTCCCTGCATGTGGATCAAAATGTAAGGAGGTTTGATGCAAAAAGTTTTTTAATACATTTGCTCAAAAAGTTGATATTTCCAGCGGGGCTAGACAAAGTCACAAGCGTTTGGCGTTAACGCTAGTCGACAAAAATGTATGGACAAAACAAATGACTGTAGAAAAACCACGATAATAATAATTACTAAACACGCTGTGTTTGATACTGTCGGCCGTCAATTGTCAAGCGAAGTACGCTAAAGTTATCTACAGGGTCCGCGAGAACGCCAGCGAGCGTTCAAGTTAGCGTAGTTAATTATTCAAACACAGCGTGTTTAGTAATTATTATCGTGGTTTTTCTACCGTCATTTGTTTTGTCCATACATTTTTGTCGACTAGAGTTAACGCCAAACGCTTGTGACTTTGTCTAGCCCCGCAGGTATGTTTAGCGTGCGCAAAGTTATTCTTTTCCGCACTAGAGCTTTTTGTTTCCCCCTGCATGATGGATCCAAATCTATGAAGGAGGTTTTCAAGTAAAAAGTTTTCGCTACAAAATTATTGTAAAAAATGTCAGTAATGTAATTATTTTACTTCGTAACTTCTTTAAATACATAAATTAAATTTAATATTAATTTATTCCTATGATGTCCTTTCGTTTTCTAATTTTTTTTGGAAATGTGTGGCTGCGGCTGTTATTTTTAATTTGTGCTTTGAGTTCCTTTTATTGTATATGTTCTTTGTTATTATTCAAGTTCCATGCAAAACTTTCCTTTTTTGGCATTTTATTTTATTATTCATACCAATTTATTATTAAAATATTGATTCTTAGTAATATCTCGTAATTTATTAGCAGTGATGAACATTTTCGTTTGTTGTTCGTGAATAATGTATGGATCCATTCATGGATCTGAGGTAAGGCGTGATTTCACTACTATAAGCCATATTTTGTAAATATTTTTTCGCAAATGTATTAAAAAACGTCGTTCGATGCAAATGCGGAATTGTCATTTCTACTCGTCCCTTTAGTTGACCCGCACCTTTGGCTTGGGTCAACAACCCGGGACTCGTAAAGAAATGACAAACTTTCCGCACTTATATCGAAATGTACTATTCTCTACAAAGTTATTGTATTAAACGACAGTAATGTATTTTACAGAGTAACTACTATGAATACATGAGTTAAATTTAAAATAAATTTATTTCAATGATTTCCTTTGGTTTTTAAATTTTTTTTCGCAAATTTTCGGCTTCGTAAAAGGATTAATTTCTTAATAATTTATATATATAAAAGAGAGTTACGACTCACTCACTCACTCATCACGATATCTCAGGAAGTATAAAGCCTACAAACTTGAAATTTGAAAGGTAGGTTCTTTGTAATGGGTAGGTGTCAGCTAAGAAACGATTTTGAGAAACTACCCCTCTAAGGGGGTGAAATAGGGGTTGGAAGTTTATATGAAAGTCCCGTGTTTTTGAAGTTAGAGACGTGAAAATCGTCATTTAGGTTATCAGCTTCAGATATTAAAAATTTGTATAAGTCGTTTTGGAAAATTCCCCTTTAAGGGTGGTTAAATAGGGGATGAAAGTTTTTATGTGAAAATTTTAATATTGTTACTGTTGACTTGAAATTTGGAAAGTAGGTTCTTTCTAATGGGTAGTTGTCAGTTAAGAAACGGTTTTGAGAAAATCCTTCCCTAAGGGGGTGAAATAGGGGTTGGGAGTTTGTATGAAAGTCCCGTGTTTTTGAAGTTTAAAGAGTCGTGAAACTCGGCATTAGCACTGAATCTCACGCGCATGAAGAAGCCGAATTTCACGCGGGCGATGCCGAGGTACTTTTTATCCCGGAAAAAGCGATGGTTCCCGCAGAAGTAGTGAAAAACCTAAATTCACGCGAGCGGAGCCGCGGGCACCAGCTAGTTCATTAATAATTTCATAAATAAATATGAACATAAAACGCCATTTATAATTTACTCCTCCAGGCGCGAGGCCCCCGGGGCTGCCAGGTCCAGTAGGGTGGCGGTCCGCGACGAACGCGCCACTGCCCGCCTCTGCTTTGGAAGAAATGAAGATACTACTATTAAAGAGCTCATATAATGAGCTCTCTAATAGTGTCGATATTTTTTCAAAGCCTATAAGTGCGTTTAAGAAGTTGGTTATAGATACACTAAAAAACAACTTTGAATATTATTCACTCAAGTGTTATTATTTTCAACGTATAATCATTACTACTTTAGAATTCGCAATAGCACAATATTGTTGTCACACCTATTCTATATGTACATAATATTTTACTGTCTACTGAATATGTATCTAGTTTATAATGTGGTTGACGCCACAGTAGGAATATTAGTTATATGTAAAACTCTTGTATTGTACCTGTACTGTGTCGTTACTAAAATAAAATACTACATTTGGGTAACACTTCAACAGGTAGCGCCGAGTTTTGATACTTCAGATTTGCTACTTGTGGCGTAAACCCAACGTTCGGAATTCGCTTGGCCTGCGAGTGTATAGTTCTATCACCTATGTGGAATTGAAAACTTTGAACTTACTCATTTGGCCTGATGGGTGGTGGTGGGTTGCTGAAGTCCATGAACGGCATCACTACAGGAGGGTCTGAAACAAACAAGCATGTGCCTCCTTCACCTTTCTACCATAGGACTGCAAGACGCCGAGAGCGGTGGCATCCTTATGTGGTTGACGTCCAACAAACTCGCACGAAACGTTTTTCTTCCACGTTTCTGATACGAACCGCTAAGGTGTGGAACGCACTTCCAGCCTCTGTGTTTCCAGCCAAATACAATCTGGGTGCCTTCAAGAGAAGAGTGAATAGGCATTTTCTAGGCAAGCGCGCTCCAACCCAGACCTCATCATTGCTTTCCATCAGACATGATTGTCGTCAAGCGCAAGCCTATCGTCAATAAAAAAAAAGCAGGTTAAAATACACTAGCCCGGTCAATTTAGACATCTGAGGGTACATCTAATGGCACCTAGCTGCAACATGGTATGATTGTTTTAACGCTATTAAAAATGAAATCTAAAAGTTTCTCATCGATTCTATTGAACGGCTGGAGAAAAACAAGACAGGGACAATGATAAAAAAAGGTAAACAAAATTGGTTCCGATAAAAATTGTAGCTATCAAATAATTTTCTATAAAAATGTCCAGATAGTTTTTTTCTAGGAGCCACCGATATATGTATAGATTCAAAAAGTGTGAACTTTGTAAAGCATGTAAACCCAGGATATTATTTATCTTGATTCCAAATTTCAACCAAGTTTTATAGTTGCATCATGAAACAGTATTTTGATACTGTTTCATGATGGAACTATGCACGCTTACACTCTCATGTAACATTGCACCCCCCATTTCATCCTGATGGTTTTCAGGTTAACCAACACTACAGTCTGTCAAAATATAAATGAAACAATCAATTGAAAATAATTATAAAAGTCAGACTAAACTACATTTCTATAAATAATCAAAAATTGTACATAATTCTTTTAAATATTCTGTATACTTTTTAATCAGTCATATGAGGCAGAGCAAAATTATCGTTTCCGTGAATCAATTTCATGACTTTTTTGATGGACTATAAATAAAACATACCTTCTGGAGGAGGAGGAGGTGGTGGAGGGGGCTGCAAGGTGCTGTTCAGCTTGTGACTGAAGGTGTGTGGCGGCAGGTAGCCGGTCCTGTAAAAGTGCTGCTCTTCAAACACAGTCGCGTGCACATACTTGCAATTAATAAAAGTGCACACAGAGTTCTGGAATTTCCTGCAGAACGTGTAAACTCCTTCAAGTTGTGACAAGTCATGTTTGTGTGCAAATTTGCATGTTCCGTCGCGTTTGCATGTTCCTCTTATGAAATCTCGGCATATTTCATTTGAATGATTCTGTTGATCAGGGTCTTGAGTTTCCTGAGTGTTCATTGTAGATGTGGTTGCCTTCTCGTAATCCGGGTCCTCTATTTCCGTCTTCACTTGAACGGTGGGGAGGTCTGAGGGTGGAGGGTCCAGGGGCAGGGGTGGTTGCACTGGAGAGTCCTGCCAATCACCCACAACATTTTGCAAGTGGCTCGCAGTATTTGTCTCGGTTTTCGTTGACGTTGAAGGACCTGGCCCGCCAAGTGCATCTGGTACATGTGAGCCTCCTAAGTATGTGGATTTTATAAACTTCTTCATGTTTTTGAAATTAGGTGATGGCCTGAAGTTTATTAAATGCTCTTCAACGCCGACTCTTTTACAGCTGTCTTTATCTAAAACAACAGGAGTAGTGTTATTTTAAGGCTTGTAAATAATTTGTGCTATGCAGGGGTGAGTAGACAAAGCAAGATTTGTTTCACATCACTCCACCAAATTAAGAAATGGCTTGACAAATACTTGAGCAAGCAACAGTAAATTTGCATAGTAGATATAGGCGTTACTGGACCAGAGTTGCAGAAGACAGAGCTCAGTGGAGAGAGCTGGAGGAGGCCTATGCCAGAAGGCACGCCGAATTGCGAGACATACTATAATAATTAAGAATGTAAAATATGTATTGTTAAACTTGTAGCAAATTCGGAATAAAAGGGCTTTATTTATTATTATTATAGATATAGGCGCATCGGCGAAAGCTGTTGAGCCTATTATCAAATAATAATAACAATCAACATTTTCATAGAACTCATGTTATGAGTAACCAGTTTGGTTCCAAACCATTTTTATGGCTAGTTTTAGTAAATTTACAAATAAGGACATTGTTAAATTGTTTGACTTGTTGTACTATCATGCTAAAGCTTTAATGCAACTCACACCAAAACAAATTTAATTTTGTTGTAAGTATACACTATTATGGTTTCATGTGTGAACTAATAATAACATTTTATAGACTGGGGTTTGGAACCAAATGGGAAAAAATTGTTTGTTTTGGTTTATAATATGAATGATGTGATTATTTCTTAGTTAACAGTTCTATAGCTCACTCATTCACTCTTGCCAGAGTAATTGTGGTTATGAGCTAAGATGCTGAATGCATATACAAATAACAGTACTTGTTTAAATTTTTTTTTAAATAAACTAGCTGACCCGGCAAATGTTGTTTTGCATTTAGAGATACAAAGAACAGCATACAGCCTACTCTCAGACCTACAGAACATACACAGGAAAATTCAGAACAATTAGTGGAGCCGTTTCAGAGGAGTTTATTAAAAAACATTTACAAATTCATCTCAGTTAAAAAATCAAAATTCACACAATTTCACTTTTGAGATAGAATTTTAAGCCAGCGAAAAACATTTTTTTTGAGAACAACTCACCTGCCTGAGTAACCTGCATTTAGCATTTGAGAATGTAAATTGCAGTAAGAGTCTGGAACAGGGCAGCAGCCTCTGTTCCGTCACAGCAAGTTTGCAGACTCCGGAATCGTATTCGTTTACCGGATTTATTCTGCCAGTATGCTGTAGAATCTGCAATAAAAGTTGAAGATGTTGCAGGCTTTTGTCTTTCTAACACTCTTGCACATGACCAGGGTTGCTAGGTCACATCTCGTCTGGTCAGATATATGTATAAAAAGGCCAAACACCCTCTGTCAAACTCCAAACGAATCGAATGAAACATAAGCGATTTTGACAGAGTGGGGCGCGTCTTCGTGGAATGAAATATCTATAAAAGGAATTGAGGATTTTGTGTCTTTAAAATAAAAGCTTGTATATAAAATCAAGCTTATTTGATTATTAAAACACAGTTTATTTTTGAGGGTATCGCGCGGGGGGGCTAGGCGCAACAAAATGTTTTCTTTTTTGTGGCGAAAATTCCATTACGACCATCTTCAAAAACCTTCAAAAATCTAGAATGAAAGTTTCTCTTCCTAGCCAACAGAAAGAATGAACACGCATGCAATCACGTATTTTGGCATCACTTAGCGTGAGCTTTTTAGACTAAACAAGTTAGTACTTGACTGCGATCTCACCTGATGTTAAATGATGATGCAGCCTAAGACGTTATTGTACTAACTTGGAAGGGGAAGTAAATTTACCCCAACGGTTTCTACAAGCATCGCACGGGAACGCTAAATCGCTTGGCGCTGGGTCTTTGCTGGTAGGGTGGTAAATAGCCACGGCCGAAGCCTCCCCCAGACCAGACCTGAGTCAATTTAGAATTAATTATAAAATTAAAAAAGTGACCCGTGGCGGGAATCGAACCCGCGTCGTCAAAAACTGAAGAAATCATCATCTATCAGAAATCACACGGGTGTTATTAAAAACTTAGTTTTTACCGAGTGTCCCCCGACACACGTCTTTTAGTGGACGGGAGCTGCGGGAGTGATCACCGAAGTCCGACAGCAGTCGACTTGCCTGCGCTCGATATTGATCGGTGCTTGCTAGTTTCCGAAATGTTAAAAACCTTACCGGACACAGATTGTTTTGACCAGACACGTAATCAAAAAGCCTAAGTCCATTTTCATTCGGACGCCCGGCAACGCTATATACGACTCATGACTCATGAGGCCCGAGCACTAGAACTTCATTAGGAATTTGGTGTTTTCAACACATGTATCGTGAATCTAGTTTTGTAATGATATATTTATTCTAAATTCACTTACAGTTTTCGTGGCTCCGTGTATTTTGTTTTTGTACCTATTACAAAAAATTGTAAACACTCATGACGCAACAGCTAGCTTTCAGAAAACAAGATGTCGTACGAAAGCAATATGCAATAGACAACCACCATACAACCACAGCAGAGAGAGTCTTAAGTAAATCGTGAACCTTGATTGATTTATTTCTATTACGATCTATGGATTTATCACAGTTTGCATTATTGATTAAAGACATAGAGTATGTATATCTCTCGTTAGAGAGTAGTATATTCAATGATGAAAGATTCTAAGAGTATATTCCGTTATCCGTACCTACCTATACATAGTGATTGTAGATTCAACTATCTAAAAATAAAAAATACTCTGTGACTATATTATAGTTTGTTTTCAGTTTACTTGGGTAAAATAAAAGTTCTAGTTGAAAACTGGTATAGAGCAACACCGTAACATAAGTTTATATCGATGGATCGAAAAATTTTGATACTTTGCATAAAAAATGTACCTACTTGCTAATTTTTCTAACAAAATACACCCAAAAATTAGAATTTCTTACTTTTCCTTCTTTATATTTTTTCTGCAAATTTTCCTTTTCTTTAAACTCCAAATTAGATTTATGGCACCCGTGACTCGCAGTTTCACTTGTTTCATAAAACCACACAATGTTAGTTTTATTTTTATTGTGTACTGATTTTACATTCAATTCAAAAATATTAACTTTTAACATACTATTCTATCTAGACTTGTGTTTGACTGTGAAAGGGCAATGCCAATGCCAATGCCTATTTCAATGTCAATGCCGAGAGTTTTCAATGTCATTGAACAATGCCATTGACAATGCCATTGAAATTAGGGAGACTACATTTTCAAAATAAAATCTACCTAACTAAGTACCTATTGAAAATAATTAAATTATTATTTTTCGTGATTAAGAGACCGATCCAATAACACCACAATGATTGCTTTTGGAGCGATTACCAAAATGCTTATTCTACTTTCTAAAGCAATCGATATTATAACGGCATAGAGTTATTAAAATACATCGTAAAATCTGTGATTACGATATTTTTTTATTTATTATAATTTTCTGTACATTCCAACCCGTAGTCTAAAGTGGTCTCAAATGTTTTCGCCCCTGTCACAAAAAGTGGTCACCCTATCACACAGTGGCGTGACCTGCCACTCCGATTCAATGCCGAATACTACGGCCAACTACGGCATTCTCAATGGCATATCCCGTAGACGTCGCTTCACTGGAATATGCCATTATCAATGCCATATTCCGCCAGATGTGACCACACCCAGAAGTAAAATTAAAAGCTACTGTCATGGTACTGTATTCTGTGCTGTGTGCAGACCAAAGAGGATATAACCACTACGTTTTTTATCTGACCACAGAAAACTTACACCTGATCTGTTCTGTGGTTACGCCTGGAGTTTTGTAGTCTATGCTATGCTTGGTGACAACCAGTATATGTGTTCTGTGGTGACAACTGACAACCTACTGCCTACTGGTGAAATGGTGAAGAGTTGAAGTTGAAGACAGCAAAGTAAAAATATAAAAAAAAAATCCAAAGTGAAGACAAGACACCGCAGAAGCAGACCAACACAGGCAGAAGTGTGCAGATCATTCTTGGAACTACGAGACTTTACTATCATTGTTATGATGTGTTTGGTTTTTACTTAGGAGGTATCGAAAATCTCGAGCGATAAAAATGAAGGGGGCTCTGTTGGTGCTGATGTGGAAACACCTGGTGGTGCGTTTGAAGCGATTCATCCACACGCCAGTTGAGATACTGTCACCAGTGGTTTTCTTCGCTGTGATATTCGGTCTCAAGGAATACATCAATCCCATGCCGAAATCTCATCATGTGGAGAGGTTCAATGTACAGAATACAGTGAGTTTTTCATATTTGGCGTCTTGCCATAATCAATACTTAGATGCAAACTATCATTTTGTCATGCTTACCTAATACTTGGCCTCACCAGAGTTGGGGCTTTACCCCTCTGACTATCTAGAAGTAACACCCAGAAGTATAAGCTTTAATTCACCATACAAGGGAAGGTGGCAGGTAGGAGGCCAGGCTGCAGAAGGATATCTTGGTAGAAACTTATGCCAATGGTATGGTAAGAGCACCCAGTACTTATTCTGAGAATGGTATCCAACACCTCTTGCCGTATGGCATTTTGCGAAACACATAAAGAGACAGAAACAAAATTAAATTATAAAAAGTGGGCAAGTGCGAGTCATACTTGCACTGAGGGTTCCATACTACCTAAGTACCATAGGTACTACTAAAGTCCGGTCGCGAAATTTTTAATTCTTCCTACTCCGCGATCGGACTTTAAAGATGTACTCAAAATGTTTATTATTACTTTCTTAACAAAACACAAATTTAACTTTGGTTTTAAGGATTATTGTTAAAATAAAATAAATCTGTAGGTACTAGATAAAGAAATGCTTTCGTTTTTTTTATATAATAATTACACTAACCCCTCTAGGCTACATTTTATCCCAAAAATTAGAAAATTTGCTATAGCAATCTATAACTACAGCTATAGATTGATTGCTATAGGAACCTTCCTTGAAAATAGGAATTAAGAAAGGTTGAGAAATTAAGTGGGCAGGAACTGTCGACTGGTACAGGATATCCACAATTCTCTCAGGATTTGTGAAGAACCTAAATCTACAAGGGTGGAGGCATGAGTTAAACCAAGTAAAACACAAACTATACTGTTTTCTTTATTTCTTTGCATACAAGACCACATAGTGCATTTATACAGTCAAAACTACTACTACAATTACTATACTGTGGTATTATCTAGAATTATTTGGAAACTGCACTCCCCTTTTACACACATTACTGGCTTATTACTGTTGCATTCTCCTTTTTAAAACATATCCTATTGCCATTTAAAAATTGTATGGAATTCTTAGCAAAAATGTAAAATATTTTATAGATTTCCTAGAAATTGTATAGAATTCGTATTTCATATATTATTTCCAGTAACAAATATAACAGTCCAAGATACATAAAAGCCTTAAGTGTGTTATGAAGGACAAACATAAAAATAACTGGAACAGGATAATAAATAGTTTGGCAAACTTTCCTAGATCTCATCATTTGTACAAGTCTTGTGTAGAGCTACACCTCTTATTTGGAATCTTGCCAAAATCAATATTTCCTTTTACATCCAGTATTTTTCCTGTAAGTTGATGTAGCTTACTGCCTACTCTTAGTAAGAATTTCATAAATCATGTCACAGTAATAATGTCAGAAGTTAATCTCTCCAGAGATTTACCAAGTTTGCAGGAGATATTAAATAGTCTGATGGAACTCAGACATAACTAGAACCAGACTTTACTCAAGACTGGCAGCTTAACAACATGGATTTAAATTAATAGAAATGTCCAACTAAGAATTTTCTTGAAAAACTCAATAACTTTGCTTGACCTGTGGATTAACTCCAAGAATTTGTTATGCGCAATTGCGCATGCTACGTGCAATTTGTTGAGTTGTTTCTGAACCTATTTGAGGCAAAGTTCCATACAGACAAATCATAGTAGCTAAATTCAAAAACAATCATTTAAAGGATCACCAATAATAATTAAGACTGAAGTGTGTACATACCTGTTTCAGTCTGGTATAGTTTTTTTTTACATTACGCAAATCACAATCTAGCCCCAAAATAAGCGATAGCTTGTGTTATGGGCACTAGATAACTGTTAAATATGTATACATACTAATATACTTAAATATTATATATTAAAAACACCCAGACACTGGAAAACATTCATGCTCATCGCGCAAACTTTTACCAGGAGTGGGAATCGAACCCACAACCTCTGACACAGACGGCAGGTTTGCTGCCACTACGCCATTTGGTTGTTGAATAGATTAGTTAGATGATATTCACATAACAAAATTTTTTCTTTGTAGGAACCAGTGAGTTTGGCTGCCAAGGAAGGTCCCAGCAGAGTATTCTTCACCCCGGATACTGAATTAACCAATATGCTTATGGAAAAGGTTGCTCTACAACTGTCCCTGAGGATGAGCACTGATGGTAAAGCTATTATTTTCATGCACATATATTATGTTAATGTTATGCAATACATACACAATTCCTGCTTCCTTCACTTTTTTACCAAGGCATGACGCTTATGTAGACATCCAAAAAACTTTTCTGCCACGTTTCTTAAACAAACTACTAGGTGTGAAATGCCCTTCCAGCATATGCTTTCCGAGCCAAGTACAATCTGGATGGCTTCAAGAAGAGTGAATAGGCATTTTCTTGGCAAGCGCGCTCCAATCCAGACCTCATCATTGCTTTCCATCAGTCACGATTGTCGTAAAACGCAAGCCTGGCTTACAAAAAAAATTTTAAAATCAATTTCTTGAGAGCTCATGCGTTGTTTATCTACATTTCAGGCACCACAACAAAATACTACCAAGGGTTTGCAAATGAATCTGACGTGGAAATGTTTGCTAAGGATATGGATAAAGAAAGAGATGCCATTGTCATTTTTCCGGTGAGAAACACATTATATTATTTGTTTTACTACTTATCGAAATACTCCGCCAGTGCCAGTTATTCTACCGTGAAGTGGTGATGTGTTTTGATTTGATGAGCACAGTGCAGTGGTTGTATGACATTACAATGCAAAGTCATAATATACGCAAGTATGATTAATATAAAAAAGACGTGTGGCACTCGGAGACTGCCGCGGTAAAGCTATTGCATAGCTATTTTTATCAACTTATGCATTTATAATTATAACAACCAATGCCACCTAGAGATGAGTTGCTGAACTAAAGAGACAAGCGTGATATTTCAAAAAGTTATTAAAAGTTCTGCTATACATCGATAGATGGCAAAACTAAAAAGTGTTAGGTTATTTTCGTTACGGAATTTCAGGATTCGGTCTCCACGCTCAAGGCCACAGAGTACATTCAAGGCCCGCGATAGAAGCTATGCAATAGCTTAAAAAAAATAGTGTCCGCATCAGGTGCTGGCACATTTTTTTGCAGAGTCCATCCAAATTAACATATTATTACCAGGGAGGTTTCTGCTCATTTTGCTTATTTTGGTGTTCTTTGCTAAAAAATAATAGTAAATATAACATTCAGTGTTATTTTATATGAAAGTGAAAGTTAAAAACTTTACCTACCATAGTAGTAAAACTGGTTTTTAAGGTAACATTGATAAAACTCTAAAAACTCGTACCTACTATAATAGTAAAACTGGTTTTTAAGGTAACATTGATAAACGCATGCAGTTTGGAATTATGTTTAAAAAACATTGCGCTATCTCTATCAAAGGTTTCATACAGCATAGTTTATAGTTTTTAAATGCTAGCTGTTGCCTGCGTCTTCGCACGCATTAATTTTGCTTTCCCGTTATAATTAATCAACCTTAAAAGATAGGCATGTACCTAGTATCGCGGATTTTATCTAGAACTTTTTAACGAGAACAATTCCGTCCCGCATGTTTGTTACCAAACTCCTCCGGAACAGATCGACCGATTGTTATGAAATTTTCTCAGAGTAACTCGTAAGCTATTTTATATCCCTAGTGGCAAAACAACGTTTGTCGGGTAACCGCGTATTTATAGACATGGGTTTCATGAACACATAACCGGTGGTAGGACTTCTTGCGGAGTTCGTCCGGTTTAATACCACCAGGCATGACATTCTCGTAACGATTTCACACTCAGTGATGTGATACAAGAAAAAAAAATTAACACTGAAAAATGAACTTTACACCTATTGGCTTAGCGTGTAAAATTGAATGTAAATATTATAGGAAATACAATGCTCAACTTTGACGCGCTTAACTAATTTCAATCTCGGAACTGTCGACCAATATGGCGTTTTGAACTACATTCAATTTTATGCTCTATGTCAATTGTATTAAAATTAATTTTCAGTGTTCGCAAAAAATGTTTTGAATTCAATATCGTCTGCTTATGTACGTAAATACCATCACCTTTTTAAACATGTCACATCACGAAATGTAGCCGAGACGTAACGTGAATAGCCCCCCTGGGTAGTACATATTATAGCTAGTGTTACTGACGTCTTGCTCCTTTCATCTTTCTTAAGTATTAAAAGGAATCATAAATATGATGCCAGTAGTCAGTACACATTCTTGTAACTCAAATGTCATTTTAGTATTCATATCATTCAAACAGCAATGATATGCATCATTATAAACAAACACCAAAGTATGAACGTGATCCATCCATTGTTTATGTTAGGTGAGGCATGATACTACCACAGATAATATAATACTATACTAGTACAGATACCCCATCACGAAGAAAGAAATGCGACAAGCTTAATTTCTTGGGGTGGGCCACCCGACGGATAAAACTGGAAATAATGGCGCTGTTACTGCGAGTAGCTTCATAGCAGATAATAAGTTTAAAAATAGGTGGCGCTGCTGCTACGGAACAGTTTGATCGAACCCCGATAGATGACGTTGCTTTGGCAATAGTTGCAGTTATGAAAATGCTAATAGATGGCGAATCAGCTGGATTGCGTGTAAGTAAATGCTGCGTTGCCAGTTCGCTGATAAAATAAGACAGCAAGCGATGTTGCCGCTCTTCGTTGTATGCATTTGATACAAAATTAAAACTTTGTTTTCGACGTTTGCGTTGCGTTGGTCAGGTATTGCCAACTGTATGAATTTTCGGAAGAAATTAGGGAAAAATTCTTTTGAAAACATGAACTATATCGCAGTATTATACTAACCCCCTTATTCATAAATGTGAAATAGCTGTGAAATAGTTATACTCTGTTTGTTCTTTTTCCTTCGAATGTCAAATTAGTGTTGACAAACAAAGACAAAACGGACTACCTATTATACAGGTGGTAGGTATACCTATTCCACCGCTATTGCGAGGATGATGATTATGATAAATAAATATACTTTCTTTTATTTGCCTATAGTAGTAGTTTTTGATCTTGTTTTGGCTAAGGTATAGATGACGTACCGTTACGGAGGGGGGTGGGAGGGGGGGGGAGGGGGAGGGGGGGGAGGGGGGTAACCCTCCCCCTAAGCCATATTTGTAGGAACGTAATAGTTGCCGAGAAATAAATTTATTAAATTTAAAAATTTCGAGGTTATTTTTACTATGAAAGGGCGACGTATTGTTACGGAGGGGGGTGGGAGGGGGGGGAGGGGGAGGGGGGGAGGGCGGTAACCCTCCCCCCAAGTCATATTTGTTGGAATGTAATAGTTGCTGAGAAATAAATTTTTTAAATTTAAAAATTTCGAAGTTATTTTTACTATGAAAGGGCTGGTCGACGGAGCCCCGCTTCGCGGGGCTCCTAATTTCTGAGTGGTCATAAAAGAAAATAACCACTCAGAAGGATGGCGGGGCCTTGCAGGCCCCGCCATCCTCTTCGTCACCTAAATTATCCGAGTCGGGGCGCCCTATAGTCCCGAGCTCGCTTCGCTCGCTCTTGAACCCTAAATAGTTACCGAGAAATAAATTTTTTTAATTTAAAAATTTTGAAGTTATTTTTACTATGAAAGGGCTGGTCGACGGAGCCCCGCTTCGCGGGGCTCCTAATTTCTGGGTGGTCATAAAAGAAAATAACCACTCAGAGGATGGCGGGGCCTTGCAGGCCCCGCCATCCTCTTCGTCACCTAAATTATCCAAGTCGGGGCGCCCTATAGTCCTGAGCTCGCTTCGCTCGCTCTTGAACCCTAAATAGTTACCGAGAAATAAATTTTTTAAATTTAAAAATTTTGAAGTTATTTTTACTATGAAAGGGCTGGTCGACGGAGCCCCGCTTCGCGGGGCTCCTAATTTCTGGGTGGTCATAAAAGAAAATAACCACTCAGAGGATGGCGGGGCCTTGCAGGCCCCGCCATCCTCTTCGTCACCTAAATTATCCGAGTCGGGGCGCCCTATAGTCCTGAGCTCGCTTCGCTCGCTCTTGAACCCTAAATAGTTACCGAGAAATAAATTTTTTAAATTTAAAAATTTTGAAGTTATTTTTACTATGAAAGGGCTGGTCGACGGAGCCCCGCTTCGCGGGGCTCCTAATTTCTGGGTGGTCATAAAAGAAAATAACCACTCAGAGGATGGCGGGGCCTTGCAGGCCCCGCCATCCTCTTCGTCACCTAAATTATCCGAGTCGGGGCGCCCTATAGTCCCGAGCTCGCTGCGCTCGCTCTTGGACCCTAAACTCGTTTAACAGTAGCAATATACGTTTTGGAAAGAAAAATAACGACCATAGACAACGACAGCAAAGAGACCACTTTTTTTTTTAATGTCAAACGTTTCGTTTTCGTTTCAATATTTCAAGTGAAATATATTTTACTAAATTATAATTATTTACTTTAACATAACTCAAATATTAATACATAATAATAAAGTATACTTTTGTGGGAAAACTAACCAAATGCTAATTAAATGTATTTATTTTTAACTATTAATGTTTTTCTATCGTTTGTATTTCATAGTATAAACAAATCGTAACGTAAGACGAAACATTTTGACGAAACAAATATGTCAAATTGCGTAATGACATATGAAACGTCATTTTTCTAGTTGTCAGATGCCATAGACTACTGTCAGATGCTATGGTCAGATGCTTAACTTGAATTTTACTCATAAGTTGTGAATATTCAGTAATAATTTTTTCTTAAAATTTTCGTCTAATTTAAGTGATAATACGAAAGTTAGAAGCAGTATAAAAGGTTACGTGATAAAACTTTGGTGAAAATGTGAATAGATTGTCCGGAAAACAACGGTACGTCATCTATACCTGAGCCCTTATATCTACAATCGTTGCGAGTTTAAACGAAATCGGTCGGAAAACAAAAAAGTTACAGAAATCACGTCGGCCGCCATCTTGTTTTTCTGAAATGTCATAATTTTTCCCTACTCGAATCCCGCACCCGAACACATCCCCCATACATCATTATATCGTTTTCAGACTCCTTCTGGGAGAACAATTATGTCAATGAGTCAGTCAGTGAGTGAGTGAGTGAGTGAGTGGTAATCGAGCTATATATAGTATAAATATAATAATAACTAGTTTTTCGCGTGGGGGCGCGGCCCGCTAAAGCGGACCGCGTAACTGCTTGTAGCAATTTACGTGGTCGCTCATACTCGGATTTAGCAAAAATTAGTGGGCAGGTACCCAATTGCCATACAATGAAAAAAGAAATTCCGCCATTTTGAATTTTTTTCTTGTCACTAAATAGATATCCCCATTTCGATCATCTTTTGCTATGAAACCACTTTTCCAACTGTCATACCCTCCGAGATAGAGACCAACAAAATTTGTATGGCGGCCATGTTTTTTCCGCCATTTTGAATTTTTTTTCAGCTCATTGGTAATTGGACGAGGTTTCAAATGACATTTGGTCGAGCACCCCCCACCTATCTCCAATACCGTTAGCGTGCTCTTCACCCGTCTCCAAGATCCTCAATCATCAGCTCTCAGCTCTCAGCTGGACAAATACAGGCTATTTAGGTATAAAAATATTATATTACATACTAGCTGTACCTACCCTGCGCGCGTTTCTACGCCACTAACTAAAATATTGGAATGATAGGGGTGTGTGAAGCCCGCCAACCCGTACTAACTCTGAAACCTTCGTGGGCCGATGCACAACACTTTTGCTGAAGATCACCATGATCAATGCATAGTTTACGATTCTATAAAGGACATACACACAGACAAGACAAAAATTCATTTTTATATTTAATATATAATAATAATTTTAAACAATAAAAAAATAAAAAAAGGATTTCAAGTCAGTGAATAGAACCCAGTATACGTAGTCATTGTAGCTAGTGTTTGTACCAATAGGCTAGTGAGTATTTGTCAATAATAACGAAATTAGTAAACAGCTTGAATGTGTGTGTGAAAATTTCTGCTGCTACCACCTCGTAATTGTCGGTACAAATGAAAGTATTTTGACAATTAAAATACATCTGAACTGTAGTTGGATACTTTATAAATATAGTGCTATAACCGGGAACCATATTATTATAAAAAAATATGCACATTTTCATTCATAAACAAAATAAAATTATCTAATTACAAAATAAACGCCATCTATTGGCGCTGATGTGCCTAGCTGACCGTATCGTACCACATCTTGCAATGTAGTTCAAATTATTATCGCTTGTCGCTAGTGAGCTGACGCTAATTAATAATTTCATTCAAATGGCTACCCCTAATGCCCTCTATGAACATACTCTAGTACTACAATTTTCGATGTATGAGATGGTGGCCCCGTGATACTACGAAGGACAAAGCCTGTTATATTTTCCATGCAACAGTATGTCTGGCAACTGACCTTGCTTTATGTGCATATATTTTTTTCATAGTTTCGCAATTTGAACTGAAACTGCGAAACCATTATAGGTTCAATTTGTCGTTCATCTGCTCTCTACTTTTGACCGTTTTTCTCGGGAACTATATTTATGTTTATAATGAACCTGGGAGTTAAATGCAATCACCAAAGTAAACACAATCAAAAAGTAATTTTTTGTACTCTATGTTCAAGTTAGTACTTGACTGCGATCTCACGATGGTAAGTGATGATGCAGTCTAAGATATTATCGTACTAACTTGGCACTTTACCCCAACGGTTTCTACAAGCATCGCACCGGAACGCTAAATCGTTTGGCGTTGCGGCTTTGCTGGTAGGGTGGAAATTATAAGCCACGGCCGAAGCCTCCAACCAGATCAGATCTGAGCTAATTTAGAAATTATAAAATTCCAAAGTGGCCCGTGGCGGGAATCGAACCCGCGACCTCCCACTCGAATCCGAGCGCGCGCCACTGCGCCAGGGAGGTCGAGTTTATGGTAAACTCGTCTATTTCTTGTATCTTAGTGTTTGTTTGTAACGAAACTCCTCAGAAACGGCTGGACGGATTTATTTATGTATGTATATTCGGGAGGTCTTAGGATAGGAGGTTATCTGTTTTTCATACCCCTAATTGAAAAATGAGATGTCTTCTCGTCCAATATCCCAAGTGCGTGTTACCAGTGCTTTCATATGGATCCGAGACTTGGTCTTTCACTATGGGCCTCATAAGAAGGCTCAGAGTCACTCAGCGAGCGATGGAGAGAGCTATGCTCGGAGTTTCTCTGCGTGATCAAATCAGAAATGAGGAGATCCGTAGACGAACCAGAGTCACCGACATAGCTCAACGTATCGCGAAGCTGAAGTGGCAATGGGCGGGGCACATAGCTCGTAGAACCGACGGACGTTGGGGACCCAAAGTGCTGGAATGGCGACCCCGCACGGGAAAGCGCAGTGTTGGCAGACCTCCGACCAGGTGGAGCGACGACATTAAAAGAGTCGCGGGAAGGCGCTGGATACAAATGGCGCAGGACCGTGCGGGCTGGAAAGCATTGCAGGAGGCCTTTGTCCAGCAGTGGACGTCCGTCGGCTGAAACGAATTGAAAAATTATTTATATAGCAAACCAACGTTTGTCGGGCCAGCTTGCAGGTGTGTGTGTGAAGCACTTAAGAAAAAAACAATTAAGAAAAATTTTTGGTGGTAGATCGAGTTCGACCGGCTCGCACTTAGCCTCAAGCCTGGTTTTTAATTATTTAAATTGCTACTAGAATGCTCTGTTTCAGTTCATGAACTCGACGTGGCCGAAGAAACTTCAGTATACTATACGAATGAAAGATAATTTTCGCACTGAGACCTATCAATCTGGAATACCAACTTTGATGCCCTTTGAAAGTTATGGTTAGTATCATAGAAATATATACAAGATAATACTAAGGATGACGGGTCAGCGCTAAAAAGTGTCTGAACCGAAAGAAAGATTAAACGCGAAAAGGGAGACAACCGCACTATAGCTAGTTGCGAGTAAAATTAGGCTGTATAATGATGGTTTAAGATATAAATTACAATGTTTTAGTTTGTTTATAAAAATACACATACCCTCGTTTATATATGGGTTTTCTCGCGACACTTTTTTTCGTGATATTTGTATTACACCCGGGGTCCTTAGATAGTAAGTCATTGGTTAGTATACATAGTTTTAGAACCACATAATGCAAATATTAATTCAATTAATAATTATTTGAGTCATTTGGCTTTTTCGGATTACACATTGTTCGTTTTTCTGGTTTGCCTGAATGTTCTTAATGTTACCAAAATATCGTACTTGACTGCGATCTCAATGCTTCTATGTCTTCAATTAAAAAAATGTGCCTAAAGAAACTGTACATAAAAACGCAAAAGAAAACTAGCACTAGCAGAAAGCTGCAAAAATGACAGAAATAGAACAGTTTTTGCAAAAAATTACTCAAAATTACTTTATCACATAAAACATCGAAATATCTGACGATAAGGGTCAATTCACACCGCGACTTTTTAGGGATGTCGCTTAAAATTTATGGTACATTTTTAAACTATAGTTCCCTCACGATATGAGCTAGACTTTTTGTGATATTTTTTCGTGCATTTATACATCGTCCCCTACTTAAGGCTTTCGGCTAATTATGGCAAGCAACCTGTAGGTTGTATTATGTATATATGTATATACACATTTGTTATATATTTCAGGCATGATATACTACCGCTTTATGAAGCTACAGTGGGCGATCGATTCAAGCTATATAGAGCTATTGACGGGGCAAGCGGTTCCACAGGTAACGTCGTTAATTTCTCCATGTAAGACAATCTAGCTCAACGCTCTTGCAATCTACCCGCCAAATTAAGATTTTATTTGGTTTTTCGCACTTAGTGGGCTAATAAAACATTTTCCAGTTGTGGGAAACCAAGCCACGACCTCGGACGCAGAGAGCAGAATCACTACCGCTGCGCCGTTCGGTCGTCCAAGTTAATACTTACTAAAATTGCGGGAATGAATCATAAACCTAGTTACCATTTTTAACTAGCTTACAAATTGCGAAAAATCCAAAAAAAATTGTATTTGAAGGGCAGACCTGTTTAGTTTCCCCTAAAGAAAATCTCACATCCTAAAGTAAAACATAAATCTTCTAAGATTGATTAGTGATCAGCAAATAAAAAGCTTACTTAGAATTTATTTGAACGCTGTGACATAATACCTTTAGTATGTTCTTTGGTTCTTGGAAAAAGCTTGTATTTATGGAAATGGACCACAAGCTGACTTTTAACTTGTGATATTTTATCAGATTACAGACAATAGTTAAACTTTTGAATGGAAGCAGGCGTTATTTTGCGGAAATCCATAATTAGCATTTGTTTTGCTATAATCCGCTACTTGAAAAGATTCTGTATGGTACAATATGCAGGAACACTGCCCACATGAAACACCACACACAATTTTCGCACTCGTAGAGTACGAGCGAGTACTCTACGATTTCGCATTGTGAAGTCAACATCTCCTTAGGATGTCCCGGTGTCGGGACGAAACGTGCGTCGAAGAAATTGTTGGAAAATTGCGCGTGGTGTTTCATGTGGGCAGTGTTCCTGCCTATTGTACCATAAATAATCTTTTCAAGTAGCGGATTACAGCAAAACAAATTAATCTGTCCTGCTAATAGTTAAACTAATAGACTGTTCACTTGTGACCCACAGTACAGCTAAGGCACTAACATATCATCGCTTGTCGTTTCGTTCGTGTGTTTAAACAATGATAGTTGAACGATATGTGTATCACATGTGTTGATGTGTGTGTGTTACAGACGATAATGGTTCAAGAGTTCCCGTTCGTGAAGTCTGTGAACAGCGTGATAACGACAATATGCGCAATTCTGCCGTACCTCTGCTGCCTGTCGCTGCTGCTGGTGTTCGTGTTCCTCATGGCGAGGCTGTTGGAGGAGCGCATCAACGGGATACAGGTAACAGAACAGCGTGATAACATATAAACGTCTTTACTTACTTACTGCCAATGATACATTAGTGCAAGTGAGAAGGCCGCATTCTAGACTAGTTCTTTTCAAATAAAATGTTTTTCCCGAATTGGTGATGACCCTATTCTTTCTCGCCAGGAGCTGATAAGGATGGTGGGCGTGTCACACAACACGCTGTGCGTGTCGCACTTCCTGAACGTGCTACCGGCCGGGCTGGTGTACAGCGTGGTCAGCACTGTGCTGCTCACGGTCACCGACAACCCCTACGTGCCGCACTCGTCGCCCGGCATGATCTTCACCATGCTGCTGCTGCACTTCGTCTCTGTGACGGCGATCGCGTTCGCGGGCAGCTACCTCGTCAGGAACAGTGAGTCACCGACGACCCCTACGTGCCGCACTCGTCGCCCGGCATGATCTTCACCATGCTGCTGCTGCACTTCGTCTCTGTGACGGCGATCGCGTTCGCGGGCAGCTACCTCGTCAGGAACAGTGAGTCACCGACGACCCCTACGTGCCGCACTCGTCGCCCGGCATGATCTTCACCATGCTGCTGCTGCACTTCGTCTCTGTGACGGCGATCGCGTTCGCGGGCAGCTACCTCGTCAGGAACAGTGAGTCACCGACGACCCCTACGTGCCGCACTCGTCGCCCGGCATGATCTTCACCATGCTGCTGCTGCACTTCGTCTCTGTGACGGCGATCGCGTTCGCGGGCAGCTACCTCGTCAGGAACAGTGAGTCACCGACGACCCCTACGTGCCGCACTCGTCGCCCGGCATGATCTTCACCATGCTGCTGCTGCACTTCGTCTCTGTGACGGCGATCGCGTTCGCGGGCAGCTACCTCGTCAGGAACAGTGAGTCACCGACGACCCCTACGTGCCGCACTCGTCGCCCGGCATGATCTTCACCATGCTGCTGCTGCACTTCGTCTCTGTGACGGCGATCGCGTTCGCGGGCAGCTACCTCGTCAGGAACAGTGAGTCACCGACGACCCCTACGTGCCGCACTCGTCGCCCGGCATGATCTTCACCATGCTGCTGCTGCACTTCGTCTCTGTGACGGCGATCGCGTTCGCGGGCAGCTACCTCGTCAGGAACAGTGAGTCACCGACGACCCCTACGTGCCGCACTCGTCGCCCGGCATGATCTTCACCATGCTGCTGCTGCACTTCGTCTCTGTGACGGCGATCGCGTTCGCGGGCAGCTACCTCGTCAGGAACAGTGAGTCACCGACTACCCCTACGTGCCGCACTCGTCGCCCGGCATGATCTTCACCATGCTGCTGCTGCACTTCGTCTCTGTGACGGCGATCGCGTTCGCGGGCAATTACCTTGTCAGGACCAGTGACCAGTGATATAAATTTTTGTTTCTCCCGCAGCCCAGTACACAGTGACAGTGGCAATGCTGGTGTACGTGTCCAGCACGATACCCATTACGATCATCACGAACCGCAAGCTGCCGCAGTGGGCGGTGCCGCTGTGCGGGCTGCTGCCACACGAGCCGATGCGCTGGTTCTGGAGCGAGCTTTCCGTCTTAGAACAGTATGGTAAGAACCAATGGCCAACTTGAGACAAACTATACATTTACCTAATAGTCTAGGATCCCATTGTACAACGACCTTCAAAAAAGGAGGAGGTTCTCAATTTAACTGTATGTTTTTTTTTATTGTATACCTCATAACTTTGGGTGAATCGATTTTGATGATTATTTTTTAATTAGTAAACCGACACTTCCCGTGTGGTCCCATTTCAATTTAGTCCAGTTCTGATAAAGGTATCCATGAGAAAACCATATAAGTCTAACATTTTAATTGGAAAGGATGTATTCAACAGTAGTTTGATGGAGTTGAAGTCGGTTTTTTTGTTAATTAACTAACGTATATTTAGGATGAAACTATTTTATATCCAATTATATATTATTTCAATAAAAATACTTGGGATATTTGCGGTCTAACCTCTGACCACATGTTAAGGCTTTAAGAAGGCCGAATGACCCGCGTTCACACTGATTTACTTAAATTTCGGGGAAATTATTACTTTACACGATTGTTAGAAGGCCTAAAAATAAAACTGTCAATCAAAGTTGTTGTAATTTTTATGTACTTTTTTTGCAAGAATTAAATAAATAGCTTTTGCCGTTTTACAGACAATTTTCAAAGTATGACAAAATTAGATGCTTTTTGGGATTTTTTTTCTGAAACAGGGTTTAAGAAAATCCATTTTCTTGTCAATACCGATTGTTCATAAACCCCTAATTTTCCGTTACATATTTTTCTGTAAAGGATTCGATGATCAGGAGTCTGATTGTGTAAGAAAAACGTATTCATCGTTATCGTAATCGCTTGCAGATTCTGCACCCCGATTGGCTGACGTAAATCAGGCAACCAATCAGCAGGCAGAACATGTAAACGATTACGATAGCGATGAATATGTTTTTCTTACACAATCTAGGGGCAGTTCTTTGAACAAAATGCCTTAAACATCGTAAAAAAAGAGCCAGTTTGCCAGCTCTTAAAGCCTTAAAAGTGGATCGTTAACACTCGCAGGTAGCGGTGTGAACATGGCCACTATCGCTCGCGTCCACAGCGAGAACAGCGGCTCGGTGCTGCTGTGCTACATCATGCTGGTGCTACAGAGCGTCATCTTCTTCAGCCTCGCCTGGTACCTCGCGCGCGTCAACCCCGGCCCCTACGGCACCGCGCTGCCGTGGAACTTCCTCTTTCAGGTAAGGTTCCAAATGTCACTCGAAACGTCGTCGAATTGGCAGTTAGCTGAAAAAAATTCAAAATGGCGGATTCAAAATGGCCGCCATACGAATTTAGTCGATTTCTCGGAAAGTATAAAAGATGGAAGACCGGTTTCTTGACAAGAGGTGATCAAGACCCAAAGGTCTATTCGATAGATACAAAAAATCAAAATGGAATGGATGGAATTTATTTTTCCATAGAAAATGTAGGTACTATGGCGAATGTTGAAGAGACTAAAGTTGGAAGGCAAATAGGGTGGAAGACAGCCTCCACGCGCCCTACTAATTAAATATATAGCTTTAAGGAAAAGCCCGACTGCATCGAGCGGCTAGTTATGTCTGGTCGCATGGACAGAGCGCCAAGTTGGTGGATAGACAGCATCTGCAATGCCACCGGTGTGAACATCAAAGTTTCTTTCCACAAGGTTCAAGACCGCACCACCTGGCGAGCCTTGGTCAACAAACTTGTCTCATAGTCACGTGTAATGTAGTTCGTAATTAAACACGTATTCTTCTTGAGGTGTACAGGTTTATTTCTTGATTTACTTTTACAATACAATTATTAATATTTATTAGTTACGTTAATGCTCTTGCAAGATATCTCTGAATCATCTCTCTGTGAATGCTAGTTGTCACAATGACATACAGCTGTCAACACAGAATAATATAAATCATAACGACCACAGATTACTTAATATACTTCAATACATCATCCCCTTTTGACTTTAAAAATTACACTTTTCATCCCCTTTTAGTTTTTACAATATTACTATTTTCATCCCCTTTTAATTTTTACAATATTACACAAATACACTAACTACTCATTCAACCAACACTGTACAGCCAGTCTAATGAATCACAAGTCTACGCTGGTCGAACATGGAAAGAGGTTCTATGATATTGTACATTATCCTTATCTAATACAACATATGACCTAAATCCATTAATTTTAAAAATTTCACCTTCCGACCATACATTTTTACTTGGATTTTTCTTAAACCATATTTTCTGACCTACAATAAACTTATTTTTAGACCTACAAGTTCTATTATAATTTCTAATATTCCTATTTTTAACATTATTAAATTGTTCCATAACATTCTTATTTAACTTAGGTTTTAAGTAATTTGAGCTACTTAACAATTTTGTTCTTAAATTTCTATTCATTAACAACTCACTAGGGGAAAAATTAGTACCTAAAACTGGAGAAGCTCGATACTGCAATAAAGCTAGTCTCACATCAGTTTTATCTTCATGACATTTAGTTAACATTTTCTTAGCAATCTGTACTCCACGTTCAGCCATACCGTTAGACTGTGGATACCTTGGACTAGAATAAGTGAATTTAAATCCCCAATTCTGTGCAAATTGCTTACATTCTCTTGAATCAAATGGAATGTGATCACAAATAATTTCAATTGGTATTCCAAAGTTACAAAATATATCCTTTAAACTATTTATAATAGATGTGGCACTTTTACTTGGTATATATTTAATATCTAACCATTTTGAATAGTAATCATAGATAACCAAATAACGTTTTCTTCTAAAATCCATTATGTCTATACCTAACTTTAAAAAAGGAAGATTTGGTATTTCATGTGATAATAATGGTTCTTTTATATTATTATTATGATATGTTTGACATGAGAAACATTTTTTAACAAAGTCTTCAATATGATTGTCCATGTAAGGCCAATAGTATAATTTTCTTGCCAATTGTTTCATTTTAGACATTCCTAAATGACCTTCATGTAAAGTTTTAATAAAAGTTAATCTTAAGCTTCTAGGAATAATTAACCTATCTTTATAAAAAACTAAATTTTCATCAACAGTAAGATCTGACCTTAATTTATGGTAACTCCTAATTATTTCTGGAATATTAACAATTTTATCTGGCCAACCATTTTTTATGAATTCTATTAATTTTAATAACTCTTCATCTGTAGAGCTTTCTGAAATTAACTTTAACTTTTGCTCCTCTGTGCACTCTAATCTTTGAGCTAAACCAATACAATGTATGACTTCGTACATGTATGTGTCATCTACATCATGACATTCCTGGTAAGATCGTGATAATAAATCTGCGATGTACAGTTCTTTACCTCGCAAGTACTTAAATTCAATATCATATTTTAATAACTTAAGTTTTAATCTTTGTAATCTAGGAGACGGTACTTCATGTAAATGTTTTTTCAACAAACTTTCCAAAGGTTTATGATCATTAACTACTGTTATTTTACGACCATAAATATAGTAATGAAACTTCCTGGTTGCCCATACAACACTTAATAATTCTTTTTCTATTTGTGAAAATTGGCATTCCTGAGGGGTCAAGCTCCTCGATGCATAGCATACCGGTTTACCGTTTTGCAATAAGGAACATCCAAGACCACTTTTTGAAGAGTCACACTGGATGGTTACTGGTAAATTGCTGTCAAAATTTTGTAAAATTGGAGCTTCACTAATTTTATTTTTAATATTTTTATAAACATTTTCATGAATTTCTGTCCATAACCATTCAACATCTTTTTTTAATAATAACTGGAGCGGTGATGCAATATCAGCCAACTTAGGTATAAACTTTCTTAGGTAATTTACCATGCCTAGAAAAACTTGTAATTCTTTTTTATTATTAGGGCTTTTCATATTAATAATTGCACTAACCCGCTCTGGGTCTATTTGCATACCTTGCTCAGAAAAAATATGCCCAAAATACTTTACTTGTTTCAACTTGTACTGAAATTTATTCTTATTAAAGCGAACATTATGTTCTCGAGCCCGTTCAAAAACTTTATTTAATATTGCATCATGCTCTTGTTCTGTTTTACCACATATTAACAAATCACCACAATAAACAATAACACCTGGGATATCTCCAAAGGCCATTTCACTGTATCTTTGGAATATTTCTGGTGCAATTGATAGACCAAACGGCATTCTTAAGAATTTATAACATCCCAATGGACTGTTAAATGTGCATAAATCATTAGAGTCCTCTGACAATTTAATATTATAAAACCCATCTGATAAATCAAGCACCGAAAAATACTTCTTATTACACAATTTTGACACTATTTCATCAATGGTGCGAATCAGGTGATGCTCTTTTATTAATACTTTATTAAGATCCTTTGGATCTAAACATATCCTAAGAGAACCATCTTTCTTTTCTATTATTACTAAATTGCTTACAAAACTTTTAGGATGCTCGACCTTCGCGATGACTTTGTGCTTCACCAGAGCTTCCAACTTGTCTGCGAGACGTTGCATCAGTGCGTTAGGCACTCTACGTGGAGGCCGCACTACTGGCTGCACACCGGGCTGAATGCGTAGCTGTAGTGGGCTCTTAAACTCACCAACACCCTGAAATAGTTCATTATGCATATTAACAATAGAGTCTTTACTCATTTTAATATTATTATTCCCACAAATGGTGTTTACAGTATTAATATTATTATTATTTAATATCTTAAGCTGTATTAAAGATTTCAACCCCAATATAGGTCTAACAGACTTGTTTATTATTAAAAATTCAGTTTCTACACCTTCATTGTTATTATTAATTACTTTTAAAGTGACCTTTCCGATGGGAATTAATTTACCACCCCCATACACCTCTAATATTGTATTAGTCTCAGACATTTTAATATCATCATTGACGATTTGTTTCAGATCCTTTAAGCTTATGATATTTATTTGGGCCCCTGTGTCACATTTAAAGTTAACTCGCTTATTTTCGACTTGCAACCATGTAGTCCACTCATTTTTACGGAGATCTATCGAGTATACTAGTCATAAATCATGTATGTTATTAATATCATCAATTCTTTTATTCCTCGACATACAACCCATGATTTAATTTTACTACGATTTAATATTACCACTAAAATGATTTAATTTTCCACATTTTCTACAGGTTTTACCAAAGGCAGGACATTTCTTAGGTCCATGAACCGTATTACACTTTTTACACTGATAATTATTTTTATTAAAATTATTTATGGAAATATTTTTACAATTTTTACTTGTACTAATATTATTATGAGGCCAACTGTACTTAGCTTTGCTAACGTTGTTTGCCGGGGAAGTCAGCTGCCGGGAAGTGCTTGCTGATGCAATGGTGTTCACCTCCGCGCTGTGTAGCACCTTCAGCTGCCCACTGGATAGTTCTGCTGACCGGCATATGTCCAGTGCCTTCTCCAGAGTGAGATCCTTAATTTCCAACAGTTTTTGTTGCACACGTGACTGGTTTACACCAATAACCAGCCTGTCGCGAAGCATTCTATCCTTTTGTTCGCCGTAATTACAACTGTCTGCAAGTTTTCTTAAATCCGAGTAAAATGTGTCAAAATTTTCGCCATCTTGTTGTACTCTTTTGTTAAAATTATAACTCGATATGACGTCATTACTTTTAGGTTTAAAATATTCGTCGAAGAGTCTTATTACTTCCTCCAGCTTGGGTTTATCATCCGTTTTAAGTACGTTTAAATATAATTCCAGGGCCGATGTACCTATGCAGTTTAACAGTAATGCCGCTTTCCTTGTCTCTGTTAATTTTTCGAAACCCGCTGCGAGAATGAAAATTCGGAACGAATCTTTGAACTTTTGCCACTGCTGCCAGCATGTATCCAGGTCGTCTATATTCAAACCTCGTGGCATTTTAAATTCCACCCCACACAAATCGCCTTGCATGGTGGTAGATGCGCCGTCCGCCATTGTCTTGTCGGTGATTTTTGTTCTGAGATCAAAATCCGTTTTAATCCAGTTGGTTTTCCGTTTTCGGCTGCGCCATGTAATGTAGTTCGTAATTAAACACGTATTCTTCTTGAGGTGTACAGGTTTATTTCTTGATTTACTTTTACAATACAATTATTAATATTTATTAGTTACGTTAATGCTCTTGCAAGATATCTCTGAATCATCTCTCTGTGAATGCTAGTTGTCACAATGACATACAGCTGTCAACACAGAATAATATAAATCATAACGACCACAGATTACTTAATATACTTCAATACATCACGACCCTCAGATACTTTCGCCCTATATTATATACACGCTTAGTTTGGAAGAGAGTGGTGCCAATTCAATCTATAAACTAATATTAGACATGTCTGAAAATAATGCCCCCACTTCCAAAATGCTCTCTATGGACAAGGATAGCACTATTTTTAGACGTGTCAAATTAGTTTAATTAAGAGATTTTACACAACATCGTCGTTCCAAATCCACCCAAAATGGTGGACTATTTGGTGACAGATAAAAATACAGGAACCCAGAGCCGCGTATCGTAATGGAAATTATACAACTTTCTTGAAATATTTCCATAGTAGATCGATGTTATAATGAATAACTTTTTAATAATTATAGAAGTCTGTGAATAAAGTAGGACATTATGTGACACATTTCGATTTCATAATTCGAACTTTAAGCAATGAGCATAGATAAACGTCGTTATATGACCTTGAGTTCGTGTACCCCGTGTCATACTGTACGAGGAAGTTGTTCCAGCGCCAGTACTGGTGCGCGTCGCGGGTGCGGCCCGACGAGAAGGCCGAGGAGCTGGAGGAGGTGGACGTGACCGACGCGCAGCACTTCGAGCCTGCGCCCAAGAACGCGGAGATCGGCATCAAGATCGAGAACGTGTCCAAGGTGAGGAAGGGACAACCCTCCACCACCCATAGCCCAATCAACCTCTCGGTTATGGGGGCCGAAACGCGGGAGGGCGCCCGTTCGGTACTTGCACTTGGCGTGTTCCCGGGGCGCCTTCTTGACTCCCTACAAGTTGTTTGCTCTCGCTCCTAGTCCCTATGTGCTCACTCTCCCCATTCTGGGGCAGGACGAAACAAATAACGGACTCGGTGACGGTGGTAACGGTGTCCAAGGTGAGGAGTGGGGTATCTACTGCGGTCACTTCTGTAGTGCTGGTTCGGGCAGGGGACTATTTTATCCACGGGGAAAAGACAAAATTTTATCCACTTCTACGTTTTTACCAATCTCCAGAACATGGGCTCATGGGTGGAGATAAATCCCTCTTGGTTATATCAGGGATAAAATTCATCCGCAATAATGTCAACACGTTGCGGATTAATTTTGTCCGTAATATGTTGACCGTTGTATGTCCGTAATAGATTTACGTGATAACGTCATAATTGGCCTCTCTATCGTTTGTTTTATCGTGCCTCTCTATTGCTTGTTGCGCGCTCTCGCTTGCACGCACAGGCTCAGGTGGAACGTTACGCGGAACGTTACTATTTTTCCTTTTGTGTTGCTGGTGTTCATCAATTTATTAAACGTTATCACGTCAATAAAGGAACTGTAACAGTACATATTTGAACCTGATTGGTTCAAATTTTTTCCCAGTCAATCATAATGCAGAATTTGCTAGCGATGTAAAACACGAGATAATGTTTTTACGTATCATTTTTTCCGCAGATTTTCGGAAAGCAACGAGCTCTGGACAACGTGACGCTGGACGTGTATAAAGGCGAGATCACAGTGCTGCTCGGCCATAACGGCGCTGGGAAAACCACCCTTATGTCTATCATCACAGGTACAGCACGTGTGTGGCTTAGGTTAGATGGATAGTATTATCACTGCTTCCAAAATGTTTGCTGCAAAATATAAAATACGAGCGGTCTCGTGGGACAGCGAACTGGGATTAAGTCTGACTGACACTTTCATACGGGCGCAAATGTCGGCTATGTACGATGTATTTACTTAATTCTTATAGGTAGTTCAAACCACAAAGACGCGCCCTACGATTTGTAAGAAGTTAGGAAATCGCATGAAACATAAGCGACTGTGAAAAATTGGGGCGCGTCTTCGTTGACCTTTATATATAATTTGCATGCCTTGTTATCGTCCGCCAAGTATCCTTAGTATAACCAGGCCAGGTTCATTTATCACGTAATCGAAGAAACTACAGGTAGGTACAGGGACGTACTAAAGACGGCCGCCGCGCGCCGGCTAGGTCGCACGCGTTAGTCCTTGTACGGTCTATTTCACGCGCTGAGTGCGCCCGATTGCGAGGCAACCTTAGTACGTCGAAAGAGATAAAGTTACGCGATAGAAAGAGACCACAACTTTAGATGCATAGCGGAGGCGGAGCCAGGCGCTATTGCGAACTGAATTGCACTTTTTTGTATCAGCGCTAGAGTCGCTATTTCTTTAAATCATCTTGCGGAGTGAACCTTCTGTACCATTAGTTAGTATTATTATGTATGTTATGTATGTACGATAAAAATCTATATAAGTTATATTATTTTGGCATAATATTATAATATGTACAATTTGCGCAGGAATGTTCAGCGCGACCGAGGGGACCGTGTACGTGGAGGGTATGGACACGGTGAAACAACGCGACGAGATGCGCAAGATGTTGGGCCTGTGTCCGCAGCACAACCTGTTCTTCTCCGACCTCACTGTGCTGCAACACGTCATGTTCTTCAGTATGGTGAGTAGGAATGTTCGGCGCGACCGAGGGGACCGTGTACGTGGAAGGTATGGACACGGTGCACCAACGCGACGAGATGCGCAAGATGTTGGGCCTGTGTCCGCAGCACAACCTGTTCTTCTCCGACCTCACTGTGCTGCAACACGTCATGTTCTTCAGTATGGTGAGTAGGAATGTTCGGCGCGACCGAGGGGACCGTGTACGTGGAGGGTATGGACACGGTGCACCAACGCGACGAGATGCGCAAGATGTTGGGCCTGTGTCCGCAGCACAACCTGTTCTTCTCCGACCTCACTGTGCTGCAACACGTCATGTTCTTCAGTATGGTGAGTAGAAATGTTCGGCGCGACCGAGGGAACCGTGTACGTGGAGGGTATGGACACGGTGCACCAACGCGACGAGATGCGCAAGATGTTGGGCCTGTGTCCGCAGCACAACCTGTTCTTCTCCGACCTCACTGTGCTGCAACACGTCATGTTCTTCAGTATGGTGAGTAGGAATGTTCGGCGCGACCGAGGGGACCGTGTACGTGGAAGGTATGGACACGGTGCACCAACGCGACGAGATGCGCAAGATGTTGGGCCTGTGTCCGCAGCACAACCTGTTCTTCTCCGACCTCACTGTGCTGCAACACGTCATGTTCTTCAGTATGGTGAGTAGGAATGTTCGGCGCGACCGAGGGGACCGTGTACGTGGAGGGTATGGACACGGTGCACCAACGCGACGAGATGCGCAAGATGTTGGGCCTGTGTCCGCAGCACAACCTGTTCTTCTCCGACCTCACTGTGCTGCAACACGTCATGTTCTTCAGTATGGTGAGTAGAAATGTTCGGCGCGACCGAGGGAACCGTGTACGTGGAGTGTATGGACACGGTGCACCAACGCGACGAGATGCGCAAGATGTTGGGCCTGTGTCCGCAGCACAACCTGTTCTTCTCCGACCTCACTGTGCTGCAACACGTCATGTTCTTCAGTATGGTGAGTAGGAATGTTCGGCGCGACCGAGGGGACCGTGTACGTGGAGGGTATGGACACGGTGCACCAACGCGACGAGATGCGCAAGATGTTGGGCCTGTGTCCGCAGCACGACCTGTTCTTCTCCGACCTCACCGTGCTGCAACACGTCATGTTCTTCAGTTTGGTGAGTAGGAATGTTCGGCGCGACCGAGGGGACCGTGTACGTGGAGGGTATGGACACGGTGCACCAACGCGACGAGATGCGCAAGATGTTGGGCCTGTGTCCGCAGCACAACCTGTTCTTCTCCGACCTCACTGTGCTGCAACACGTCATGTTCTTCAGTATGGTGAGTAGGAATGTTCGGCGCGACCGAGGGGACCGTGTACGTGGAGGGTATGGACACGGTGCACCAACGCGACGAGATGCGCAAGATGTTGGGCCTGTGTCCGCAGCACAACCTGTTCTTCTCCGACCTCACTGTGCTGCAACACGTCATGTTCTTCAGTATGGTGAGTAGGAATGTTCGGCGCGACCGAGGGGACCGTGTACGTGGAGGGTATGGACACGGTGCACCAACGCGACGAGATGCGCAAGATGTTGGGCCTGTGTCCGCAGCACAACCTGTTCTTCTCCGACCTCACTGTGCTGCAACACGTCATGTTCTTCAGTATGGTGAGTAGGAATGTTCGGCGCGACCGAGGGGACCGTGTACGTGGAGGGTATGGACACGGTGCACCAACGCGACGAGATGCGCAAGATGTTGGGCCTGTGTCCGCAGCACAACCTGTTCTTCTCCGACCTCACTGTGCTGCAACACGTCATGTTCTTCAGTATGGTGAGTAGGAATGTTCGGCGGGACCGAGGGGACCGTGTACGTGGAGGGTATGGACACGGTGAAACAACGCGACGAGATGCGCAAGATGTTGGGCCTGTGTCCGCAGCACAACCTGTTCTTCTCCGACCTCACTGTGCTGCAACACGTCATGTTCTTCAGTATGGTGAGTAGGAATGTTCGGCGCGACCGAGGGGACCGTGTACGTGGAGGGTATGGACACGGTGCACCAACGCGACGAGATGCGCAAGATGTTGGGCCTGTGTCCGCAGCACAACCTGTTCTTCTCCGACCTCACTGTGCTGCAACACGTCATGTTCTTCAGTATGGTGAGTAGGAATGTTCGGCGCGACCGAGGGGACCGTGTACGTGGAGGGTATGGACACGGTGCACCAACGCGACGAGATGCGCAAGATGTTGGGCCTGTGTCCGCAGCACAACCTGTTCTTCTCCGACCTCACTGTGCTGCAACACGTCATGTTCTTCAGTATGGTGAGTAGAAATGTTCGGCGCGACCGAGGGAACCGTGTACGTGGAGGGTATGGACACGGTGCACCAACGCGACGAGATGCGCAAGATGTTGGGCCTGTGTCCGCAGCACAACCTGTTCTTCTCCGACCTCACTGTGCTGCAACACGTCATGTTCTTCAGTATGGTGAGTAGGAATGTTCGGCGCGACCGAGGGGACCGTGTACGTGGAGGGTATGGACACGGTGCACCAACGCGACGAGATGCGCAAGATGTTGGGCCTGTGTCCGCAGCACAACCTGTTCTTCTCCGACCTCACCGTGCTGCAACACGTCATGTTCTTCAGTTTGGTGAGTAGGAATGTTCGGCGCGACCGAGGGGACCGTGTACGTGGAGGGTATGGACACGGTGCACCAACGCGACGAGATGCGCAAGATGTTGGGCCTGTGTCCGCAGCACAACCTGTTCTTCTCCGACCTCACTGTGCTGCAACACGTCATGTTCTTCAGTATGGTGAGTAGGAATGTTCGGCGCGACCGAGGGGACCGTGTACGTGGAGGGTATGGACACGGTGCACCAACGCGACGAGATGCGCAAGATGTTGGGCCTGTGTCCGCAGCACAACCTGTTCTTCTCCGACCTCACTGTGCTGCAACACGTCATGTTCTTCAGTATGGTGAGTAGGAATGTTCGGCGCGACCGAGGGGACCGTGTACGTGGAGGGTATGGACACGGTGCACCAACGCGACGAGATGCGCAAGATGTTGGGCCTGTGTCCGCAGCACAACCTGTTCTTCTCCGACCTCACTGTGCTGCAACACGTCATGTTCTTCAGTATGGTGAGTAGGAATGTTCGGCGCGACCGAGGGGACCGTGTACGTGGAGGGTATGGACACGGTGCACCAACGCGACGAGATGCGCAAGATGTTGGGCCTGTGTCCGCAGCACAACCTGTTCTTCTCCGACCTCACTGTGCTGCAACACGTCATGTTCTTCAGTATGGTGAGTAGGAATGTTCGGCGGGACCGAGGGGACCGTGTACGTGGAGGGTATGGACACGGTGAAACAACGCGACGAGATGCGCAAGATGTTGGGCCTGTGTCCGCAGCACAACCTGTTCTTCTCCGACCTCACTGTGCTGCAACACGTCATGTTCTTCAGTATGGTGAGTAGGAATGTTCGGCGCGACCGAGGGGACCGTGTACGTGGAGGGTATAGACACGGTGCACCAACGCGACGAGATGCGCAAGATGTTGGGCCTGTGTCCGCAGCACAACCTGTTCTTCTCCGACCTCACTGTGCTGCAACACGTCATGTTCTTCAGTATGGTGAGTAGGAAAGTTCTAGCGCGAGCGAGAAAAACGTACTATGAGCGCGACGAGATACGTAAGATTCTGGGTCTGTTATGATCAGTTTCAATAGTAATAGGCCTCCCAAAATAAGAGAGCACAGCCAAATAAAATTACCAAAAACTCTATTTCGATCTGAAGGTATCGCTGCTGACTTTGGTTTATCGCTTTTGACGCATAATCAACTGTTTACTCTTTTGAACTTTCTTATGGGTGAAATTAATAAATTAGACCCACAATAATGTGTGTTGTTTGCGTATCTTACTGCATAACTATTTTGAAGTATCAGTTAACTTCCTATAACTTTTTGGCAAAAAAAAGAAAGAAGAAAAGAAAGAAAGAAAGAAAATTTATTTGTTATCAAGCATACAAAAACAATATGACTTAATCTAGGTCATTTACGTACTACATATTGCTAAATGCTTATTAAAACAGCAAAAACAATCTTGTGATGTCCCCTGCTTCCCAAACTAGTGGTAACTGTATCTTGGAAAGCAGGGTCTTCCTTTAATATGAACTAACCTGTTAAGCTGCCGTGCTAGCAATAAAATGCACCAAGGAGCATGTGTATCCATGCGGCCTGCTGCATTCATCGCAGAATAAATGAAATAAAAGTACGCGTATAATAACTTGCACGAAAGCATATTATATTATGTATGTGTATGTGTGAGTGTGTGTGTATTTGTATTGTGATAAGCTACTGTTTTCCATGATCTTACTCATTTTGTCCTCAGCTGAAAGGTGCGTCGTACTCCGAAGCCAAGAAGTCATCTATAACGCTTCTAGAACGTCTGGGGCTCGGGGACAAATTGTCTTGCAACAGTGGGCAGTTGTCTGGTGGCATGAAGCGTCGGCTGCAGCTGGCGTGCGCGCTGGCGGGGGAGGCCAAGGTGTTGGTGCTAGATGAACCCACCTCGGGCTTGGACGTGGAGACTAGGCGGGAACTGTGGGACCTTTTGTTGGTATGTTAGTGTTACGAATCAACTTTATTACGAGCGGATTAGGGCTCATAATCGCTCGTCACCGGCTCGGCGACACATTGTCTTGCAACAGTGGGCAGTTGTCTGGCGGCATGAAGCGTCGGCTGCAGCTGGCTTGCGCGCTGGCGGGGGAGGCCAAGGTGTTGGTGCTAGATGAACCCACCTCGGGCTTGGACGTGGAGACTAGGCGGGAACTGTGGGACCTTTTGTTGGTACGTTACAGTGTTACAAATGAACTTTATTACGAGCGGATTAGGGCTCATATAATCGCTCGTCACCGGTTATATCTCAAGCAAACGAGCGGGCGGTTTAGCTGATGGAAAGCGATCACCGCCGCCCATGGACATTTGCAGCACCAGAGGAACTGCAAATGCGTTGCAGATATAGCCTATAGCCTAGCTTCGCTGACAACACTGCTGGGCGGTTGGCGTTATGTACTTGTAGTCTTTGTACCTACAGTGCGAATTAACCCACCAGGAGGGCTATATTCACGTAACGCGTCGGCTACATTTCATGAAGTGAAATGTTTAAAAAGGTCACGGCTTTTACGTTTATTAAGCAGACGATATTGAAATCAAAACATTTTTATGTGAACACTGAAAAATCTCTATGTCAATAAAATGTAATGTGAAATTATCACGACTATTGACATAGAGCGTAAAATTGAATGTAGTTCAAAACTCAACATGGTCGACAATCGTACTTATGAGATGGTTTCGGCAGCAGCCAGGCTGCCGACAATGATGTGACTCGCTGCTGCGGTAGCTAGTCGAGACCTGGCGGAAGCGCGGTGAATATGACAGTGAATCCCGTACTTCCGCCAGCGGGTCCGTCGTGGAAACAGACAGTTTTTAGTGGGTGCAAGCCCCACATAACCCTTCCGTTTCCCCTGCCGGAGGGGTATGCGTTAGGCATTTTCTGTCTATAAAAAAAAAGTCGACAATCGTGAAATTAAATTTATTTTCCGCGATAAGGTTGAAAGATTGTACTTCCTTTGTTGAAGTATATGTGGGGCAGTTGTTTGACACGAAGCTTTACTTGCAGTCCCTGCGCGGGTCCCGGACGGTGCTGATCAGCACGCACTTCATGGAGGAGGCGGAGGCGCTGGGAGACCGCGTGGCTGCGTTGCACGCTGGTCGGCTTCGCTGCCACGCCACCACCATGTACCTCAAGCGGGCACTCGGTACGTCACTATAATACAGGTGCTGATCAGCACGCACTTCATGGAGGAGGCGGAGGCGCTGGGAGACCGCGTGGCTGCGTTGCATGCTGGTCGGCTTCGCTGCCACGCCACCACCATGTACCTCAAGCGGGCACTCGGTACGTGACTGTAATCCAGGTGCTGATCAGCACGCACTTCATGGAGGAGGCGGAGGCGCTGGGAGACCGCGTGGCTGCGTTGCATGCTGGTCGGCTTCGCTGCCACGCCACCACCATGTACCTCAAGCGGGCACTCGGTACGTGACGGTAATACAGGTGCTGATCAGCACGCACTTCATGGAGGAGGCGGAGGCGCTGGGAGACCGCGTGGCTGCGTTGCACGCTGGTCGGCTTCGCTGCCACGCCACCACCATGTACCTCAAGCGGGCACTCGGTACGTCACTATAATACAGGTGCTGATCAGCACGCACTTCATGGAGGAGGCGGAGGCGCTGGGAGACCGCGTGGCTGCGTTGCATGCTGGTCGGCTTCGCTGCCACGCCACCACCATGTACCTCAAGCGGGCACTCGGTACGTGACTGTAATCCAGGTGCTGATCAGCACGCACTTCATGGAGGAGGCGGAGGCGCTGGGAGACCGCGTGGCTGCGTTGCATGCTGGTCGGCTTCGCTGCCACGTCACCACCATGTACCTCAAGCGGGCACTCGGTACGTCACTATAATACAGGTGCTGATCAGCACATACCTTCCTTTCGAATATTGCGAGGGCTTTTTCGTCTTTTTTGCTTATGGTGCGGTGAAGGTGGTTGTTGGCGAGTCCCGGGTTGTTGGGTCCAACTATAGGGCCGAGTAAAAATGACTATTCTGCACGTATGACATTTTTTAATACATTTGCAAAAATATAGTTGCATGCTTGCCTGTTGCCACTGCAAACGCAAATTATAAAATCTTAAAACAAATGTATTAAAAAATATATTTTCTTATCTATCTTAAACCGCTTCTAAGAAACCGGCACGCCGTTTGATAAGAAGTATCAACTCTGTCTGGTATTTATTTCTTGATTCTCACTATACCTAGAATATATTTGTATGTATTCTATAGAATATATTTCGGAGGGTGTGCTCAGGAACTTTTTAATTTGGTTCCCCCCGTCACCTTTCTACCGTAGAACGGCAAGGCGTCGTAAAAGCTTCCACCCATACATAGTCGACGTACCAAAGACTCGTACGAAGCGGTTTGATTCCTCGTTCCTGATACGCACTGCAAAGGCCTGGAATACACTCAACCCAGGCAGAGTCTTTCCTGCCACTTGCAACCCTGGTACCTTCAAATCAAGAGTGAATAGGCTGTAATGTAATCATCACTTTCCATCAGGTGGTGATCACAGTCAAGCGCTAGCCTATATAGTATTAAAAAAAAAAACATCTGTATTATACTTTATCCTCCAGGTGCGGGCTATCGTCTCTCCTTCACGACCATCGGCTTGCCCAACGAGCCAGCGATCACGGCCGCCATTATCTCGCAGGTTCCCGAAGCGACCGTCAAAGAAACCTCGCTTAACTCCATCTCCTACAACCTGCCGGCTAAGAGCAGCGACAAGTTCCCCGAGCTCTTCAACGCGCTGGAGGCGCAGAGATCAGAACTCGGCATTGACTCCATAGGCGTCGGCATATCCACTCTAGAGGAGGTGTTTTTGAAGTAAGTGGATATGTCGATATCGTACAGAACTATGAAAAGAATAATCATTATTGTCTATTCATTATTGTTTATTATTTTGATGTTTGGTCTACATTCGGTTTGTCATCATATTTGTACAATGTTTCTTGCAAATAAAAAATTGATTGATTGATTCATACATACACATGACTGAATTTCGTTGCGTTAGTAATCTAAGAAATCGAACAGATGATGATCTCACATTTGATCTATTAAAGACGTAAAGATAAGACGCGTCTAAAAACACGAGAAAAGAGAAATTTTGTGGTTCCAGTTCCGCCACGGGCCACTTTGGGATTTTATAGTTGTATGTAGTTTTTAAGTTTTTAAAGTTACATCCATTGGTATAAGAAGCAAACTAAGAATACCAATTTGTTTTTTCAGACTATGCAGTGACGTCACCACAACGTTTTCCGAAGACGCCGTGGATGGAGACACTGCAGGTTTGTTACTTGAATGACGGTTTTATGGTATAGTCCGGTCGCGGAGCACGTAGAACTTCGTACATTAACCTGTTACTGCCTGTCTCTGTCACTCCCGCGTCAAAATAATGCGGTCACGCTCGCACAGATGCAATGACCCCGTCCTGTGCGAGCGTGATACCGCATTATTTTGACGCGGGAGTGACAGAGACAGGTAGTAACAGGTTAATGTACGAAATTCTTCGTGCTCCGCGACCGTGCTTTAGTAAGACAGTAGTGATAGCCCAGTGTTTCAGACCTATGCCACTTGCCAGAGGGTCGGGAGGTTCGAATCCTGATGCGCACAAAACAGAATTTTACTTTAGCCCCTTTTTACACCACTGCCCAAAAACGGAGTGTAATGTTTGTATGTGATTTTCTTTATTCCACCATAACTTCTGAACGACTGAAATGATTTGGACATATGGGGTATCTTTAGAATCTGTTTACGCGAGAGTGGCTGGCGCGAGCGCCGGGCCATTGTGTTGTGTTGAATCGTGTTCTCTCTCTCTAACCCGCGGAAGCCCTCACCCGCGCGTCTCGCTCACGCTTTGGTTACGGCGAGTTTTTTGTATCGAATCGTGCGCTCCCGCTCCAACTCGCGGAAACGCCAATCTTCCTATCCCGCTCGCGCATCGGTCGCCGAGATTTTTTATGCCTGCAATGACGCGGCGACTTCGGTGCGCTCCAGTATTAAGCACGATACGGGTCAGCTAGCAACAGCCTTGCGTGCGGCTGGGTTTTTTGCGGCGCCCTTTTTGCCCCGGCGGTTTGTACCCCAAGAAACGTACTTCTTGGACCGCGTCAATTCTTGTAGACAGTTTTATGTGGGGGCGCGACCTTTTGTGCGTATTCGTGAACTCATCTTGTGGAGCGAGTCTGCTGTCGACCGACAAACTTAACGGTCCCCCGCGCGTGGCTGAAGTAATTTGATCACTTGTCGTCTTTGAAACGCGTAGTCGCGAGACGTAAATTACTACGTTTGAGTAGCCACGTTTATATTTGCGCGGGTGTTTAGTTATCGAATAACTGCGCAACGGGACGCCCGTTTTGACTTGCGCTGTGATATCGCTGGGTTTTTGGACATTGCACGCGTGTTTGTGACATTGAGTAGTTGTGGTGCCGGCCTTTTGTGAGTTCGTGACACTCGCCGGAGTCACATAGCAACAGCCTTGCGTGCGGCTGAGTTTTCCGCGGCGCTTGTTTTGCCACGGCGGTTTTGTATCTCAAGACTAGTGAATTTCTTCGGTTGACTGTCTAATTTAGAGAACCGAAAGTCTTGGGACCGCGTCCGATTCTTGTAGACGGTTTTGCGTGGTGGCGCGAATTGGTGCGCGATTTGTGGACTTATACTTACCAGCGATAAAGTTTTGTGTTCGTGAAATCATTGTGTACCCGTGTGGATTGTTCTGTACTTGTCCACGTTGTATACGTACGGGTGTTAATTGATTAGTTAACTTCGTCCTGAGGCTCAGATAGTGCATTGTTGAGAATTATTGAAATTCTTTCTGAGCGGCGATAAAGTTCGCGGTAGTTAAATAATTGTAGACCGCGCTGTCATTGACCGCTGACTTTGTGTGGTTTCGTGAATCACGTACTTTATTTTATTCGCTTGAGTATTGTTGGAGTTCGAAGCCAGCCTGAACGTTCGACGTATTTTGACCGTCGCGTTTATTGTTGCGTGTTGTGACCCACTGTGCTGGCGCATTGAGCACTCCACTCATAGGAGGCGAACGAACGATTGGAGCTGTGTTCGTGTTTGACGTGTCTGGGAGCTGATTGGTGCAGAGGCCCTACGGTTGCAAGCCCCACACACACACCTACACACACATTTACACTTTCACGTCACATACTGTCCCACATCCACTACAGGGGGCGTCGCATCGAGTATCGTCGCATGCATCAACCAGGTTAGTGGCCTTCCTTTTTCCTTGTCTATGTCGAAGGCTGTCGCTGCCCGAGTTGACGATTGCCGTAGTAGTCTAGTAAAAGCCGCCTGTTATTTCCACTGATCGGCTAGTGAGACTCGGATAATACTATCCGACTCGGATTGGATGCCGTCATCCGACCCGAGACTGATCGTACACTAGTGATCCCGTGTAGTCTCACTAGTCGGTCCCCCCTCGACCTGTCCGGGCTCGTTCCTCTATGGGCCCGGGAACTGAGCCCTCGTCTGGACAGGCAAGGGGCCGTAACACGTGGTAGCAGAGCGTGGTTTCGCGCCTTTTGGTTAAGCGGCTTTTACACGTTCGGCGCGTCGATATCGATATTTGTTGCGCGTATTTAATTCGTCGCGTATCTCTGTCGGTCACACGTTTGTAGGCGCGGTACGCCACGTGTCGGACCGATACGCCGCGTTAACGGCCACAGATTATTGTACCGCTACACCACGCGTTTTTGTAGCAACGCCGCGTTTATTTACCGCGTGCCGCGCGTTTGTTAACCGCGACCTTGATTAGCGTTCTGCACGTGTTGGTGTTTGCATCTGTGCTTGTTCTACTTCCTTGTTGTTTTATTTTTTGGTTTCGTGCTTCCTTGTAATTATTCTCGCGCAGTCTCGCCATGCCTTCGCATAAGCCTCCGGTGCGCCGTATGCAGGATGAGCTGCGGTGGGCAGCTAGCGCGCATGCGCTTATTACTCGTCCAGACAGGACGGCTAGCTTGCTCCACCGCCTTGAGCAGCTCCCAGCCAGACGAGCCCATTTTGAAGAGGCCTATTCGGAATTCCTTGCTACAGTGGAGGACGACGAGGCGCGAGAATCGGCCCAGAAGGACTACGAACAGTTCTTCGAGTTCACAGACGATGTGCTCGAGGCTGGGGCCAAAATGAATCGTGAGGCTCGAAAGAGCATTCTGTGCGAGTCGCCTCGCCCGCAGCAGCAGCCCGCCCTATTGGGTCGGCTGCCTACTTTGGACCTTCCACACTTTGGTGGGCGGCTTCAAGACTGGATGGGGTTCATCTCCATCTTCGACAGTCTAGTCCATACCCGCCGCGACCTATCCCCAGGCCAAAAAATGGCCTATTTGCGGACCTCCCTTCAAGGGGAGGCACTGGGGGTAGTCTGCCATTTGAAGTTGTCTGACGCCAGCTACGCCACGGCCAGAGAACTCCTCGAGAGGCGCTACGCCAATGTGCGCCGCCTTGCTGACGCGCACATGATGGAGTTAATATCCCTCCCGGTTTTGAAAGACCTAGCACGTCTCCGGGAGGTGATCATTGACCCAGTCGTGGTTGCTTGCAACGCCCTTCGACAACTTGACTTACCGGTGGATCAGTGGTCCTTCTGGCTCCTTCACCTGGTTCTGTCCCGCCTGCCTCTCGATCTGCGGATCCGATTTGAAGAGAGGTACGGCGGGGACGGGGCTAACTATATACCCCCGTTCAGTGACCTCTTAAAGTTCCTTGAGGAACAGAGCCGCCAGGTGGAGAATGCCGTGGCCTCGGGAACACCGGCAAAGGAGCCGGCTCGACCGACGCCACCTTCTAAACCCACGACTTCCACCAGGGGTTCCAAGCAGCCAGAATTAGCGCAGGAGACTGGACGCCGCCCAATTCTAAACTTTAGTGGTCTTGCTGCGACCGAGGTGACCCCCTGTCACTATTGCCGTGCTTCTACGCACACGACGACCGACTGCCCTAAATTCTTGGAGAGACCGCCCAAGTCACGTAGGGCCATCGCAAGGGAGCGCCGTTGGTGCTACTCTTGCTTAGGTGGGCACTTGCAACGCAACTGCCAGCACCAACGGCCTTGCCCACATTGTCAGGGCAACCACCTTCCTATTCTTTGCCTCGACCGCAATGGCGTCGGTAGGCAGGAGGTGGTTGAGCAGACACCCGGCAGGAGTGGAGTCTCCTCACCGGTCACAGGCCCAGCCGATAGACGGCGTGGTGACACTTTCAGTTCGGCCCCTGGTTTTGATAGGGCTTCACCCCCCCCTCGGGCGGGGGTGCAGCCCTCCAGGGGCGGGGGCGTTCCGCCCTCTGTCAACCCTGAGGGAGGTTTTGCCGTCGCTCAGCCTGATCCAAGGAGGTCCTCCCCTCCTCTGGCTGAATACCCCAGGCTGGAGCGACACCTCCCTCGATGGTCTGGACACCCCCCTCCGCACTACGTCGTCCCGCGGCTGTCGTACCAGGCCAGACCCCCTCAGACCGGGAGGGACGCTTGGGTGTGCCCTGGGGGCACCACACCTCTTGATGTGATAGAAGTTCCCCAAGAAGGCCCTTACGAGCGCCCAAGGCTAGAGGAGTTGCCCGAAAGGGGCAACTCCCGTTGACTTACTGCTGCCTTGGCTCCCACCACCGCCACCTCACCTGACAATTTGAACGACCATAAGCCGGTCTGCCAGACTGTACTTTTACCAACGGCTTTGGTCAGGGTGTTTAACCCGAAGGGTGAGTGGCTAATGGTACGCGCGCTGCTAGATCTCGGATCACAGCGCTGGATTGCGTCGTCGTGGTGGGTGAGCGCTTCAGGGCAAGTCTCATTGCACCTTGTCCTAGCTAAGTGCAAGGTTGCATCTATCAGGTCTCGTCTAACAATCTCTAAGTTGAACTTGTGGAGCCAACTATTGACCCGGTTACTAAACCACGTCCACGCTTCTTGGAAGTCTCTGGTAAACATGGTGGACGTTTTTGCGTGGTCGGACAGTGAGATTGTCCTGTGTTGGCTCCGGACTTCGGTCCATAATCTTGACATTTTTAAATACTCATGCGGGTTGCAATACCCTCTCAGCCATTTGCAGCGTGAGTTTGGATTGGCAGGCCGACGAACCATTCGAAGCGTGATCTTCAACTGTATTGCTTGCTATCGTTTGGAGGCATCCATTGCATAGCTTGTGCTGAGTGACCTGCCTGCGGACCGCGTAAAGGCTGCTCGACCTTTCGCTGGTGTTGGAACCAATTTGCCGGTCCTTTCTTAGTGAAGAGCTCTAACCTTAAGGATGCTCGGTCTTTTGAGGCCTACTTGTGCGTCCTTGGTTGCCTTGCAACCAAGGCAGTCCACTTGGGACTTGTTAGTGCCCTCAGCACGGAGGCGTTCGTGGCCACTCTGGGCCGCCTCGTGAGCCGTCGCGGCCTACCCGATTTGGTTCGGACAGACTGCTGGACTAATTATAAGGGAACCAATCGTTATTTGAAGGAGGTCGTCGACTTACTTGTTGAGAGCAAGCACTGTGTAGGCACCGCCATGTCTAGAATGGGAGATCTTGTTATGCTTAAAGAATCTAATCTACTCCCACTATTTTGCGTCGTGGACGCATTGTTAAACTGTTATTTGGATCGGATGGCGTTCCGCGGGTGGCCGAGGTATTTGTAGGGGACTCAGTATTGCAACGTGCCGTGGTCACGTTGTCCCAACGGCCTATTGATTAGCGAATCTACATTCTTAGATTCGGAGCGGGGGATTGTTTACGCGAGAGTGGCTGGCGCGAGCGCCGGGCCATTGTGTTGTGTTGAATCGTGTTCTCTCTCTCTAACCCGCGGAAGCCCTCACCCGCGCGTCTCGCTCACGCTTTGGTTACGGCGAGTTTTTTGTATCGAATCGTGCGCTCCCGCTCCAACTCGCGGAAACGCCAATCTTCCTATCCCGCTCGCGCATCGGTCGCCGAGATTTTTTATGCCTGCAATGACGCGGCGACTTCGGTGCGCTCCAGTATTAAGCACGATACGGGTCAGCTAGCAACAGCCTTGCGTGCGGCTGGGTTTTTTGCGGCGCCCTTTTTGCCCCGGCGGTTTGTACCCCAAGAAACGTACTTCTTGGACCGCGTCAATTCTTGTAGACAGTTTTATGTGGGGGCGCGACCTTTTGTGCGTATTCGTGAACTCATCTTGTGGAGCGAGTCTGCTGTCGACCGACAAACTTAACGGTCCCCCGCGCGTGGCTGAAGTAATTTGATCACTTGTCGTCTTTGAAACGCGTAGTCGCGAGACGTAAATTACTACGTTTGAGTAGCCACGTTTATATTTGCGCGGGTGTTTAGTTATCGAATAACTGCGCAACGGGACGCCCGTTTTGACTTGCGCTGTGATATCGCTGGGTTTTTGGACATTGCACGCGTGTTTGTGACATTGAGTAGTTGTGGTGCCGGCCTTTTGTGAGTTCGTGACACTCGCCGGAGTCACATAGCAACAGCCTTGCGTGCGGCTGAGTTTTCCGCGGCGCTTGTTTTGCCACGGCGGTTTTGTATCTCAAGACTAGTGAATTTCTTCGGTTGACTGTCTAATTTAGAGAACCGAAAGTCTTGGGACCGCGTCCGATTCTTGTAGACGGTTTTGCGTGGTGGCGCGAATTGGTGCGCGATTTGTGGACTTATACTTACCAGCGATAAAGTTTTGTGTTCGTGAAATCATTGTGTACCCGTGTGGATTGTTCTGTACTTGTCCACGTTGTATACGTACGGGTGTTAATTGATTAGTTAACTTCGTCCTGAGGCTCAGATAGTGCATTGTTGAGAATTATTGAAATTCTTTCTGAGCGGCGATAAAGTTCGCGGTAGTTAAATAATTGTAGACCGCGCTGTCATTGACCGCTGACTTTGTGTGGTTTCGTGAATCACGTACTTTATTTTATTCGCTTGAGTATTGTTGGAGTTCGAAGCCAGCCTGAACGTTCGACGTATTTTGACCGTCGCGTTTATTGTTGCGTGTTGTGACCCACTGTGCTGGCGCATTGAGCACTCCACTCATAGGAGGCGAACGAACGATTGGAGCTGTGTTCGTGTTTGACGTGTCTGGGAGCTGATTGGTGCAGAGGCCCTACGGTTGCAAGCCCCACACACACACCTACACACACATTTACACTTTCACGTCACATACTGTCCCACATCCACTACAGGGGGCGTCGCATCGAGTATCGTCGCATGCATCAACCAGGTTAGTGGCCTTCCTTTTTCCTTGTCTATGTCGAAGGCTGTCGCTGCCCGAGTTGACGATTGCCGTAGTAGTCTAGTAAAAGCCGCCTGTTATTTCCACTGATCGGCTAGTGAGACTCGGATAATACTATCCGACTCGGATTGGATGCCGTCATCCGACCCGAGACTGATCGTACACTAGTGATCCCGTGTAGTCTCACTAGTCGGTCCCCCCTCGACCTGTCCGGGCTCGTTCCTCTATGGGCCCGGGAACTGAGCCCTCGTCTGGACAGGCAAGGGGCCGTAACAGAATCCTTACATCATTCAGAGAAATATAAGCTGTATTTTTTTTGGAAAAGTAATTTTACCACAGGGCAGTCGTGTTTTTTTAATTATTTACTTGTAACATCATCATAAGGTTACCTTTCTATCTATTTTCTATAGAATATATTGTTCTATAGTGATCTCAGAGACTGGAATATGTTTCCCCGTCGCCTTTTACCATACAACTAAAAGGCATCATAAAGCTTAGAACTGTTCATAGTTGATGTACCAAAGACATGTATTCAATTATTTACTTGTAACATCTTCATGAGGTACCTTTCTATCGGTTTTCAATAGAATATTTATTGTTCTAGCTAGAGTGTTCTCAGAAAGTTGAATTTGGTTCCCCGTCACCTTTTTACACTACAAGGCATCATAAAGCTTAGAACCGTTTATAGTTGACGTACCAAAGACGTGTACGAAATGGTTTGAACCCCCGTTCCTGATAGGCACTGCAATACCTTCCCAGGCACTGTCTTACCCACCACCTGCAAATTGGGCACCTTTAAATCAAGACTGAATAGGCATTTCTTTGTCAAGCGCGCTCCACCTGAGACTATATCATCACTTTCAAGCTTTATATAACCTATACCGATAGATAAAAAAAACACAAGTTGGTCATAAGTCATAACTGTTGTCTATCACAGAGCCGACATTCGCGACGTTATCCGGAATATCGTTGTACGCGCATCAAGTGCTGCAGCTGATGAAACGACAGCTCATGTTCCTGTGGTCCAAGAAAATGACGTTCCTTATTATGGTGAGTGAGAGAGAAAAATCTGAATCAGATAAAATCACAAGGATAATAAAACTATAGAGGCGCCCCATTCATTCAATGATTCATTCTAGCCTAGTCTTGCGTGACATGCGTCTTCGCCATGATGAGCGCCTAAATTTGTTGTAAAATTTTCATTTATGAGTTACAACCCTCGACGCCCTAAGCCTAGCGTGAGTATTTTTAATCTATCAAGTGACGCCATCTTATGCGCCACTTGATAGATTAAAAAATTGGTTGTCTGTAAAGTCGGTTTACTGACGATAGTTGAACGTGACAACGTCTTCTTTGTCGCTCGTTCCGCGCTCGCGAGGTAACGCCGGTAACGCCGCATGAGCGAGGTAACGCCGGATGAGTCATGTTTTTTCGTGCGTGCAACCGGCTCTATCAAATTATAAGACGTTGTCACGTCAATAAAACTATGGAGGCGCCCCATTCATTCATTCTAGCCTAGTCTTGCGTGACATGCGTCGCCATGATGAGCGCCTAAATTTGTTGTAAAATTTTCATTTATGAGTTACAACCCTAGACGCCCTAAGCCTAGCGTGAGTATTTTTAATCTATCAAGTGACGCCATCTTATGCGCCACTTGATAGATTAAAAATACTCACGCTAATTTGCTAGATGGGGCCAGTCCAAATTGTTTCCTAGGTCTGTGGATCAAATGCACTCATTTATGGTAGAGAAAAAAGAACCTGAAGTATTCCAAATTATTGTCACCCAGAAGTTTTTTAAATGTCAAATTATATTTAGGTGTTAACCCTAAAAGGGTTAGTTAGATCAATAAGTTCGATTAGATTATAAAGTGTTCTAATAATGGGCTCCCTACGGTTTTCTTTAAAACACGTAATTCAATTTGTAAATCAGTATCAACTTCTATCTTTTCACAAGATGTTATAATAACTGATGTATTTATTATTTGAAAGACAATTGTAAAACAACTTGCCGAAGGTTGCAACACAGAGCAGAATCTGGCATTTTACTACTGCATGGAATTTAGACGTACAATCCAACCTGGTTAATTGAGAGCTCAAGGGACCGAGAGCTCTTTTTCTCTTATAGAGGTTTCTCACTATCCCGAATATCTCAGGGTAAGAAAGGCAAAATGACGGGACCTGACAAATACTCTCACTATAAGTAAACCGCTATAAACTTGACTCTCCCGATGGTCTGCGGGACGCGGGGCGGGAATCGCTCAACCAATCAGCAAGTCTGTCGCTGTCCGCCGGCAGCGCTGACGTATCGTTATAGCCAATTGCAGCACCCGCCCCGCGGCCCACAGACCATCAGGAGGGGCAAGTTTATAGCGGTTTACCATAGAGTTTCCTCGCTTACCCAGTTCTCACTTACTCAGTTTCTACTGTATGTAGTATGCATCATCATCATATCCATATCATATTATACAAATCATTTTCATATGCGTTCCTTTTTTTATTTATTTTGTTTTTTGTATTTTTTTTGTTCTTTAATTCGTGGCGTCACCCAGTCCAAGGCTCCGACTGAAAATCAGCGCTGTGTGCTCCCATGCTTATATGGGGCACACAGCACCATGCTGAGTTGGGGCCTTTTTCCGGGTTGTGCCACATGTGACAGGCGTTGTCTGGTGCTTCCCTCACTTGGGCAATTATTGGTTTTTGTTGCCCGAGTGGGGGAATCTTCAGGCATCGTTTTAGTACGTAGGTGTATTGTTTGTTACATATGGCATAATTTTCTGCGAAATAAAGTTTTTTCTTTCTTTTCTTTACATAAACATTTTGATTTTGAATGAAGGTTTTCGTTCCAGCAAGTGGCGTCACCGATAGTGCTGATCTTCGTGTTCTCGTACATATCGAACAACGTCATTATGCAGGCGGCGGTCGATCACGACACGAAGCTCACTATGAGCCTGAGTCTGTACGACATGGCGGACCGCAGGGTGCTGTACAGCGTGGAGGAAGGCGACGTCAAACAGCGGTTCGTCGGACAGAAGTACCGCTTCGTGGACTTCAAGAGTGTGCCCGATGTTGCTGAGGGTGAGTGTTGGGAAATTGATAGAAATGATAGAGTTTGATTATAAGCAAATGGACTGTAATATTGATATTGATAACTGATAATTGATATTGATATTGATATAATGATAATGAGTACGCGACGCGAAACCGCCCGTAACGTGCCGATGATATGTACGTACTAACTGAAAGCCGTTTGGGCACGCGCTTTGACGACACCGGCATAAGATACTGACGGAGGAGTGTTAGGTTACACGCAGTGTATCGAACAGTGAGACTGTTTGCTACCATTGATATGTGGTCAATTTACCTACACCGCGGCGGAATGGAATGGCATGGAAGGGAAGCATCAATTTCACCTCATGACGAGAAAATTCGCTGGAATGCTCGAGTATTCCAGCGAATTGTTTCGTAAACGCTTGGCACCGACCCAACCGACTCCCCGTTCGCTTCCCTTCCCGCGGATTTCACAGAAGGCGCCGACAGTAGCTAGGGGAATTCCAAGGATTCCCCGGAAGACGCGCGACCCTTTTTTTTGCTCTTATTTAATTTGTATGTACAATTGACAATTGAAACTTAAAAAAAGGCCATGTAATAAAGTACTTACTTCTTCCAGCGATGCTCGAGATCGGACGCAAAAGTATACTGGAATACCAACACTACCTGGCTGGATATGAGATCAACAGTACGCATGCAAAGGTTCGTTCAGTTGACATCAGTTCACCAAGCATTTAACTACACTCTACTACACGGCCAGGCCAGTCTCACTTATCACGTGACGTGGCTACAAGTACGGGTCCGGACCACGATATTTCAGATGGAGCGGGCCGAGTTGCACGCGCTTTTGAGCACGAGTTTTGTACGGTCTATTTTACGCGCCGTCTGACTACGGCAGCCCTAGTACGTCGTAAGAGATAAAGTTAGGCGATAGAAAGAGACCACAACATTGCGTCTGTTGCGTGTCGATTTTGAGGGCGGGGCCAGGCGCTATTGCCAACTGAATTGCACTTTTTGTGTCAGCGCTAGAGTCGCTATTTCTTTAAATTTTCGTGAGGAGTGGACCTTCTGGTACTATTTAGTGCTCTGTGACACGGTAAAATAACTGGCACTGCGGTGGAACCTACTCGAACGAACACCGCAAGAGTCATACCAGCTGTAAAATCTTATCTTATTCACCTTTAAACGAGCAATTCTTGTATATATACATTATACATAATCTGAATCTCGAAAACGGCTCCAACGATTTTCATGAAATTTATTATACAGGTTCGGGGGCGATAAATTGAAGTTGCTAAGATTCATTTTTAGAAAATGTCATATTTACAAAAAAAAAATCAATCAAAATATCGTCAATCAAAATATTCATTATTCGCCTTCAATCACGCAGTTGCGAGACAATTGGTCATTCAATCACGTAACAATTGACAATAACGAATGATTGTCTCCGGAATACTTTTTTTTCTTTTTTTTTTAATTCTATACAAGTTAGTACTTAACTGCGATCTCACCTGATGGTAAGTGATGATGCAGTCTAAGATGTTATCGTACTAACTTGGAAGGGTAAGTAAATTTACACCCAACGGTTTCTACACAGCATCGCATCGGAACGCTAAATCGCTCGGCGGTGCGTCTTTGCTGGTAACTAGCCACGGCCGAAGCCTCCCACCAGACCAGACCTGAGCCAATTTAGAAATTATAAAATCCCAAAGTGGCCCGTGGCGGGAATCGAACCCGCGACCTCCCACTCGAATCCGAGCGCGCCGGCACTGCGCCAGGGAGGTCGTCAAACTTTACACGTGTCCTGGTTACAGGCGCTGTACACGACGCTGTACCGCCACGCGGCGCCGGTGTCGCTGAACCTGCTGTCGAACATGCTCGCCGCGCTGCTCATCCCGTACGCGCTGGAGGACACCTTCACCGTCGTCAACCACCCGCTGCAGGACCACCCCCTGCACCAGTACACCAAGCGCCCCGACTACACGCGCGCGAAGGACATCGCCTTCTGCATCTTGTGGACGCTCACCATTGTTTTTGGTGCGTTAAATAGAGACCTGCAGCTCTTGCCATATGGTCCCATCCATGCGTTTTATAGGGTCCCGTGCCTCAAAAGAAAAACACGCAACCCTTATAAGATCACTTGGTCTGAACCTGTTGTCGAACACGCTCGCCGCGCTGCTCGTCGCGTACGCGCTGGAGGACACCTTCTGAGTTCAAATGCTAAGTGAAGACCTACAGCTCTAGCCATATGGTCCCATCCATGCGTTTTATAGGGTCCCGTGCCTCAAAAGAAAAACACGCAACCCTTATAAGATCACTTGGTCTGAACCTGTTGTCGAACACGCTCGCCGCGCTGCTCGTCGCGTACGCGCTGGAGGACACCTTCTGAGTTCAAATGCTAAGTGAAGACCTACAGCTCTAGCCATATGGTCCCATCCATGCGTTTTATAGGGTCCCGTGCCTCAAAAGAAAAACACGCAACCCTTATAAGATCACTTGGTCTGAACCTGTTGTTGAACACGCTCGCCGCGCTGCTCGTCGCGTACGCGCTGGAGGACACCTTCTGAGTTCAAATGCTAAGTGAAGATCTGCAGCTCTAGCCATATGGTCCCAGCCATGCGTTTTATAGGGTCTCGTGCCTCAAAAGAAAAAACGCAACCCTTATAAGATCACTTGGTCTGAACCTGTTGTCGAACACGCTCGCCGCGCTGCTCATCCCGTACGCGCTGGAGGACACCTTCACCGTCGTCAACCACCCACTCCAGGACTACCCCCTGCACCAGTACACCAAGCGACCCGACTACACACGCGCGAAGGACAAAGCCTTCTGCATCTTGTGGACGCTCACCATTGTTTTTGGTGCGTTAAATGGAGACCTGCAGCTCTATAGCCATATGGTTCAACATCAATCGGTGCAGAAACCTTGATGATTCTTGATCAACCTTGATGATCGCACATCCTATAGCTTGGGCAGAAAGAAACTAATAGTTGTCCATGGTTAGCGATCGCAAATATATGCAAAGAAAGAAAGAAAAAAACTTTTATTTCACAAAAAAATTATGCCACATGTAACAAAACACTAAAACTTACGTACTAAAACGATGCCTGAAGCTTCCCTCACTCGGGCAACAAAAACCAAAAATTGCCTAAGTGACGGAAGCACCATATACCGCCTGTCACATGTGGCACAACCCGGAAAAAGGGCCCCAACTCAGCATGTTGTTGTGTGCCCCATTTATGCATGGCTCCCATGCTTATATGGGAGCCATGCTTGTATCTCCTTATAACGCAAGACGGCGAAAACGCATTCCTTATGCGATTGATATCCAGCAAACTCGAACAAAGTTTTTGTCTTCCACGTATCAGATACAAAACAATTAAGGTACCGAATACTCTTCCAGCTTCCGTGTTACATGGATTTTTCCGGGGTGAAAAGTCACCTATGCGTTAATCCAGGGTGTGATCTATCTCCATTCCAAGTTGCAGCCGAATCGGTTTAGTAGCTGCGACTCTTACAAACTCTTGTATTTATAACATCACTAGCTTTTGCCCGCGGCTCCGCCCGCGTTAAATTCGATTTTTTACTAATCCCGAGAAAAAAATTGAATTTCCTTTTCAATGACCTTTATACCTACTTTCAGGAAAGTTGTCAAAGTAATCTACCTATAGCTGTAGCTATAGGTTACTGTTGAAAATTAGAGTTTTTTAAATATTCCATGGGAACTATGGATTTTCCCGGGATAAACAGTATCCAGGTTATAAGCTATCTATGTTCCAAATTTCAGCCAAGTCGGTTCAGTAGTTGCGGCGTGAAGGAGTAACAAACATACACACACACACACTCACAAACTTTCGCCTTTATAATACTACATACATATAGTGTGATGTGATGTGATGTGCTATCCCATGGGAACTATGGATTTTCCCGGTATAAAAAGTAGCCTATGTTTTAATCTGGGTTATAAGCTATCTATGTTTCAAATTTCAGCCAAGTCGGTTCAGTAGTTGCGGCGTGAAGGAGTAACAAACATACACACACACACACACACAAACTTTCGCCTTTATAATATTAGTGCGAAGTGTGATGTGTGATTGATATTTATTTATTGTTCACAGTGTTTCTAACAACGGTCATCAACAGCGTGTCGCTACCTTGCAAGGAGCGCGTGACGGGCGCGAGGCACATCCACGTGATGACGGGCTGCCCGCCCGCGCTGCACTGGGCCGCCACGCTGGGGTCGCACTTCCTCATATACGCAGCAGTGCTGATGCTGCCCATCGTCGTGTGCGCGGCCGCGTTGGACCGAGACGGCACTATCAACCAACCTGACTTCCTCGGTTCGTGTCTTTCTACTATGAATAATAAATAAATAATCGTTTATTTCAAACGTTTCCATCCATATGTTGTTAGTAGGTATGTTAGTAGTACTACAGAATAAATCACATTAACCTCTGAGTTTCTCCGGAAGATCTATCGTCCTTAACTTGGTGTGACAAAGGTCGTGATATAAGTTAATCTGTTGTGGAGACCGATCTCCCCATGTGACACGGTTAACAGTTTTCATTGTTACCAGCGCCGCAACCTTAGGTTTATAAAATAAAATATAAATAAAAAAGCCTTTTATTTATCCTTATAAGTGTGATTACATTATTCAATTTTATAGCATGATCCATTATACAGTTTTTTTTTCGTTTTCAAAATATCTTTATTGTCACAAATAAATCTACTTTACAGTCTAATCACTAGTACTAAGCCTAGGTTAAACAAATATAATATAAGTAAACACTTACAGTTCATGCAGGAAAATAACCTTTTTCAGAACTTATTGCCATAACACTTTCACAACATCACAATAACACTCTTATACTTAATAATAACTTGATTACATGTGTAACTTAGATGCAGGATGCAGCCACACATTTATATAACTATTCAAGATATCCATTATACAGTAATTGTATTTTTAAATTATATATTTTTAAATTATATTACAATTAAAAATTACAAATAAAATTTAGACCTAAGGTCTAACTTAAACTCAATTTCACTCTACGATCAATTTACTCTACGATTTCGAATTGTGAAGTCAACATCTCCTGAGGATGTCCCGGTGTCGGGACGAAACGTGCGTCGAAAAAACTGTTGGAAAATTGTGTGTGGTGTTTCATGTGGGCAGTGTTCCTGCATCTTGTACCATACAGAATCTTTACAAGTAGCGGATTATAGCAAAACAAATTAATCTGTCCTGCTAACGTACAAGACCTAGGCAAATTTGATACATCTCCTTTTTTTGGTCAACGTTTCTTAGTAGTTGTGGCTATGACGTCATTTCGCGACATATTTGGATGATAATGCAACCTTCCTGATCGGCAGGTGTGCTAGTCCTGGTGCTAGTGGTGGGCTGCCTGGCGTTCCTGTCGTCCATGTACCTGACGAGCTTCATGTTCGCGGAGCGCGGCGCTGCCATCGTGCTGACTGCCTGCGTCGTCCTGTTCGGTGAGTTTTTTACCCACGACGGAACGGAGTACAGTCCGCGAGGCGTAAGCTGAGCTTTGCATTTGTGTGAGTGTACATAGATAGTGTAGGTGTAACATTGGCCTAAACTCTAAAGCGCGTCCCGTCCCTTGCTTTTGTATAAACCGGTTTTTACTGCTTTTTGACAATCGGCCTGAGGCGCGGTGCGTCCATCGCACTCTACTTTTAGTGATCACTCACACAAATGCAAAGCTCAGCTTACGCCTCGTGGACTGTACGGGTATATGCATTTAGGGTGAGAGACCGTTTGTACATTACTTTGTTAATGAGATTTTATGTTTGTTTGTATGTTAAATTGTTGACAAAAACCAATAATGCAAAAATATTTTTGTTTGTTTGTTTGTGTGTTCGTTTGTGCACATCAATGTTCCTATTTATTTCAAAAACGGCTTGCCCGATTTAGATGCAGTTTTCTGTATAATGTTTAGTATTCAGCGGCAATGGTTCTTAGATAGTTGTTACGAACATCGATCGCCAGGGGGCGCCATAAAAAACATTTATATTGCAAACGAATGTTCCCAATTATTTCAAAAACGGCTTGACCGATTTAGATGCAGTTTTCTGTATAATGTTTTGTATTTATTGGCGATGGTTCTTAGATAGTTGTTATGAACATCGATCACCAGGGGGCGCCATAAAAAACATTTACAGTGAAAACGAATGTTCTCAATTGATTTTCTTGGATTTGTAATTATACTGATAGGTTCTTAGTTCTTACTTTCCTTTAGTCGGGGAGTTTCAAAAAAAATATTTAATCCTTTTTCAATTACAAGTCTGCAAAGGTCGTGGGTGTTTTAAATTTTTTTAATTTTCCACTTGTGTTTAAACACCTCGCAATCTAGCCCCAAAGTAAGCGACAGCTAGATACCGGAAAACATTCATGCTCATACACACACACAAACATTTATCAGTAGTGGGAATCGAAACCCCGACCTCCGACGCAGACAGCAGGTTTGCTACCGCTACGCCATTCGGTCGTCACTTGAAATTTTTACAAATGATGTATTTCTATTGCCGCTATAACAACATATACTAAAAAAATAGAATAAAACAAATATTTGAGGGCCGGGCTCCCATACAAACAACAAACGCGGTTTTTTGCTCGTTGACTTTGGGGGGGCAGGGTTGTTTAATTTATTTTAATACTATTGAGAAAACCGATGAAAATGAAAAATGAGCCTAAATACTAGGCTCTTATGAAAAGTCAAAACTCTACCGCCAGGTTCGGAAAGCAGGTTTGCACCGAGAAGAACAGGCAAGAAACTCGGCACTTGCTATTTTCAAAAATGTCAGTGCTATAATACAAGATTTCTTAAAAAGTATGAAATGTTATAACATATTTTTAAGATATCTCGTGAGGAAATAAAAGCATATTTCTATCATTCCAAGAATCTTCGTCGTTAAGAAATTCTTCAGTGGTATAGTGACCATGATAGGATAGTACGGAACCCTCAGTGCACGAGCCCGACTCGCACTTGACCAATTATTATTTGTTTTTGACGTGACAACGTCTTATAATTCGATAGAGCCGGCTGTACGCACGAAAAAACATGACTCATGCGGCGTTACCGGCGTTACCTCGCTCATGCGGCGTTACCGGCGTTACCTCGCGAGCGCGGAACGAGCGACAAAGAAGACGTTGTCACGTTCAACTATCGTCAGTAAACCGACTTTACAGGCAACCAATTTTTTTATTTAGGTCTAGTAGCACCAGGGATATCGGTAGCGACAGAGATGGTCGGACCTGAGGAGAGGGGCTTCTTCGGCTACCTCGTCGCGGTGACGGGGTACGTGGCGCCGCCGCAGACCTTCGCCATGGGCGTCGCCAAGGCAGTGTACACCGCGCGCGACAACGCCGAGTGCGCGCTCAACCGCCAGGTGTGCCCCGACATCTGGGGGCTGGACCGGGACCAGACGAACAAGTGTTGCGGTGAGCTGGGGCCTGGAGGCCGATCGCGGAAATACATATCTTTCCTGTAGTGGAATGTATATAAATTATATTATATTTAACATTTTTATTTTTATGTACGTATTGCCATATAACTATAATATACTAGCTGACCCGGCCACGCGTTGCTGTGGCTAAAGTTTTTGTTATAATAATAAATTAAAATTGCGACTATAATTTGAGATTTAAACTATCCTATCTCTCAAGTTGGACCAAATGACAGATATTCACGAAGTTTGAACTAAATCGGTTCAGTAGTTTAGGAGTCCATCGCGGACAAACATTGTGACACGAGATTTATATATATTAAGATTAAATGATTATTATTTATATCTACTATATAAAGATAAGTCGGGTTTTCCTTCCTGACGTTATAACTCCAGAACGCACGAACCGATTTCCACGGTTTTGCATTCGTTGGAAAGGTCTCGGGCTCCGTGAGGTTTATAGCAAAGAAATTATTGGTTTTTATTGCCCGGGTGGGGGAATCTTCAGGCATCGTTTTAGTACGTAAGGTGTATTGTTTTGTTACATGTGGCATAATGTTTTTGCGAAATAAAGTTTTATTTTTTCTTTCTTTCAAAGCATTAACGGCGTAATTCGTTAAAAATCGTTTCATTCTAAATACAAGCTGTATTTAGAATGAAACGATTTTTAATGAAATTTTATATTAAAACTATAAAGACATTAATTTCAAATTTAAACGTCACGTATTTTGGGTCTTTAATCTAAAATCGCTTAGAAGCAGAAACACGATTGGATAATTTTTTCTCAATAGAATGTTCTCCCAAAAGTTGCTCCAAAATCTGTTTTTCTAATTTTTATCGGAAACTACAATTTGTCGGTAATAATAATATCCAAAAACGCTTAGAAACAGATTTTTGATAACTGGCTTAGTTTTTGAGTAATACTACTTAGGTAAAAGGTCGTTTTTCTGTTATATTCTACCGCGACGCTGCATGTCGCACCTACCAACGTATCCGTGAGAGTGAGAAAGACAAAATAAATTCAATACATATCTTAAGGAAACGCATCAATGTTCGTATGGATATGTATCCCCAATATCTTTCAGTTAACTTCAAATATGCATATACTTAATGTTTTGTTTTTGTTTCAGTGGAAAAAGTTAAGCCACAATGCTACTTATGCTTTGACAAATACGCGCCGGGGAAGGAAATACTGATCCTTGTGTTTCAATTTATTTTCTATATGGTAAGTAGGTACTGACGCCATTTTTCCATCTTTATTTAATCTTATACAAATGGCACATTTTTTTTAAATTGGCTCCGCGCGTGCGTCCGCTACTTGCTGAATATAGCTCTCCCTCTGGAATCCCTCTGGAATCATGGATTTTCTTGTATAAAAAATAGCCTTTGTGTTAAAACAGTATTTACCCGTATTCCAAATTGTAGTCATATCGGTTCAGTATAGTTAGCGACGTGAAGGAGTAGTTCTCCAAACAAACCACCTTCAGATCCCCTTAAGGGGTGAGTAAAAGAATTTTAGGTATGTATGAGCCAGAACGCATTTAGTCATACATACTCGACCGCCGCCATTGCATCACTAAAGTTTTCTATTAGCCAAGATTTATGCGGTTATCTTCTCGTCCAATAGACATCTGTAAAGCCTGCTTGTATATAACATGGCTTTCCATTTACAGAGCATAGTGGTGCTGACGGAGTACGGCGTGTTCAACAGCCTGGTGGACCGCGTGTTCAACGCGCGCTACCGCCCCGCCACGCCCGCCGGGGTGCACGAGATGGTGCGCGCCGAGAAGGCCTACGTCGACAAGGCTATCTCGCTGCGTAAGATCTCTTATTATAATGTGGCACGACATAGCGGACTCGTCGACTAATTGGAGACATAAAGACTTGGACCAACAGGAAATACGGGGATATGACTTTCCGGATGACTCAATGCTTCACAGGGCACGGGGTGTTCATGCACTACCTAGCACGAATAAAAAGAAAGGACCGTTGCGACCCCAACGATAACGCTGAACATACAATCTTTCCATTGTCCACGTTTTGCTCTGGACAGAGAGAAGGTTGCTATAGATCTGGGTAGAGACATTTCGGTGGAAAACCTTGTTTCCCTTATGATGCAAAGTCAGAAGAATTGGGATAGTGTTTATGGAGGAAATAATAAAGATAAAACTCTACCATCCACCTCGGATGGTAGAGAGAACAGATGTTAGGGAGGACAAGTGGCAGTGATGGTAGGCTTATCCGGCAGGTAAATCATTGCTTGGAGATAGGAGGGCTTTTTTAGTCGGTAAGAGTCCGGCACAGCGTCAATGAGGATTTTTCCCCTCCTTCAGGAAAAAAACCCAAAATAGCGGTGCCCTAGAGAGTTACAGTAGAACTTCTCAGATTTGACCTCACTGCAGATGCTTTATTAATATCATTGTTTCCTGTAACAGCAAAGAATCAGATCCCGGACGCGATGTTGGTGAGTGACGTGCACAAGAAGTACTGGGGCTTGTGCGGCCGGGCCTGCAACGCCGTGCGGGGGGTGGACTTCTCCGTCAAGAAGGGTAAGAAACTAATTCACCATCTTTCATGCTGGGGTAAGAAAACAAATTCACCATCACATTTGTATGAGCGTTATTATGGTGACATGTTACAAGTCAAGCGCTCAACTAAACGTGTAGCAGATAACTGCGCATTACGAATCTGCGGAAAAGGCATAGAACGAGTCTTCAATCAGCACGTGCGAACGATGCGAACGCTCGTCCTGCGACCCACTTACCCCCCATGATGCCTTATTTGAGACGTTAAACATATCTCTGCAGATATGTTTAACGTCTCAAAAAAGGTCGTCCTACACGCGATGATTTACCAACGGTGGTGGCTAAATTCGTATTTTTGTGCTTACTGCAACATATACCAACTTCAATATTGATTGATTCTTTGAGTGATTCTTTGTTAATATCATGCCCAATATGATTGCAGGCGAGGTGTTCGGGCTGCTGGGCGTGAACGGCGCGGGCAAGTCCAGCACGTTCAAGATGCTGACCGGCGTGGAGTGCCCCACGCGCGGCGCCATCTTCGCCAACGGACACTTCATGAGCAGGACGTCCGGCAAGGTGAGCTCATGGACTCTCATCGCAGGCGAGGTGTTCGGGCTGCTGGGCGTGAACGGCGCGGGCAAGTCCAGCACGTTCAAGATGCTGACCGGCGTGGAGTGCCCCACGCGCGGCGCCATCTTCGCCAACGGACACTTCATGAGCAGGACGTCCGGCAAGGTGAGCTCACTGACTTGCTGTTGACATGTTTTGTCAAACTAGTTTCTATGTCGAAGTGTTAAAGTTCACTTTAGCACCAAATCTAGTGTTAACCAATATGAAGTGTTTGAGTGAAACGTCGTTTTGCAGTACCTGCAGTCGCTGGGCTACTGCCCGCAGTTCTTCGGGCTGGACGAGTTCCTGACGGGCTACGACAACCTGGCGCTGCTGCTCACGCTGCGCGGCCTGGCGCCGCACGACGTGCAGGCCGAGGCCAAGACCTGGATAGAGATCGTCGGTGAGTAAACAGCAATAAGCCATTGTCGAAGTTAGAATCCCGACTGACGGAAGCTGACGACTGAATCCAGCTAGAAACAGACTGAACTTACTCACGCAAGTCGCAACGTATGCAACGTATACATTTTGACTTTGTAATAGAAATTCACTTATCGTATGCAACGCAATCACGCGCCTCCCACGCAATGTCGACCTGCGATATCCCTGGAATGACAGATCGGCATAGGTCTAGGGGATCTATCACGCTATCCCACTCGTGTGAGCAGTCTGTTTTTTGTTTACGTTTTTGTGTTTACTTACGCGTAGTACCTTCCCGTTCGTTCAGGTCTGGAGAAGTACGCCCGGCGGGCGGTGTCGGGCTACTCGGGCGGGTGCTCGCGGCGGCTGGCGGCGGCGGCGGCGCTGTGCTGCGGCGCCGCGGTCACGCTGCTGGACGAGCCCACCGCCGGCGTGGACGTGGCGGCGCGGCGCCGCGTGTGGGCGGCGGTGCGGCGCGCCTCCCGCAGCCGCGCGCTGGTCATCACCTCGCACAGGTACGCGCATGTTCACAAGTACGGTGTCGGGCTACTCGGGCGGGTGCTGCGGCGCCGCGGTCACGCTGCTGGACGAGCCCACCGCCGGCGTGGACGTGGCGGCGCGGCGCCGCGTGTGGGCGGCGGTGCGGCGCGCCTCCCGCAGCCGCGCGCTGGTCATCACCTCGCACAGGTACGCGCATGTTCACAAGTACGGTGTCGGGCTACTCGGGCGGGTGCTGCGGCGCCGCGGTCACGCTGCTGGACGAGCCCACCGCCGGCGTGGACGTGGCGGCGCGGCGCCGCGTGTGGGCGGCGGTGCGGCGCGCCTCCCGCAGCCGCGCGCTGGTCATCACCTCGCACAGGTACGCGCATGTTCACAAGTACGGTGTCGGGCTACTCGGGCGGGTGCTGCGGCGCCGCGGTCACGCTGCTGGACGAGCCCACCGCCGGCGTGGACGTGGCGGCGCGGCGCCGCGTGTGGGCGGCGGTGCGGCGCGCCTCCCGCAGCCGCGCGCTGGTCATCACCTCGCACAGGTACGCGCATGTTCACAAGTACGGTGTCGGGCTACTCGGGCGGGTGCTGCGGCGCCGCGGTCACGCTGCTGGACGAGCCCACCGCCGGCGTGGACGTGGCGGCGCGGCGCCGCGTGTGGGCGGCGGTGCGGCGCGCCTCCCGCAGCCGCGCGCTGGTCATCACCTCGCACAGGTACGCGCATGTTCACAAGTACGGTGTCGGGCTACTCGGGCGGGTGCTGCGGCGCCGCGGTCACGCTGCTGGACGAGCCCACCGCCGGCGTGGACGTGGCGGCGCGGCGCCGCGTGTGGGCGGCGGTGCGGCGCGCCTCCCGCAGCCGCGCGCTGGTCATCACCTCGCACAGGTACGCGCATGTTCACAAGTACGGTGTCGGGCTACTCGGGCGGGTGCTGCGGCGCCGCGGTCACGCTGCTGGACGAGCCCACCGCCGGCGTGGACGTGGCGGCGCGGCGCCGCGTGTGGGCGGCGGTGCGGCGCGCCTCCCGCAGCCGCGCGCTGGTCATCACCTCGCACAGGTACGCGCATGTTCACAAGTACGGTGTCGGGCTACTCGGGCGGGTGCTGCGGCGCCGCGGTCACGCTGCTGGACGAGCCCACCGCCGGCGTGGACGTGGCGGCGCGGCGCCGCGTGTGGGCGGCGGTGCGGCGCGCCTCCCGCAGCCGCGCGCTGGTCATCACCTCGCACAGGTACGCGCATGTTCACAAGTACGGTGTCGGGCTACTCGGGCGGGTGCTGCGGCGCCGCGGTCACGCTGCTGGACGAGCCCACCGCCGGCGTGGACGTGGCGGCGCGGCGCCGCGTGTGGGCGGCGGTGCGGCGCGCCTCCCGCAGCCGCGCGCTGGTCATCACCTCGCACAGGTACGCGCATGTTCACAAGTACGGTGTCGGGCTACTCGGGCGGGTGCTGCGGCGCCGCGGTCACGCTGCTGGACGAGCCCACCGCCGGCGTGGACGTGGCGGCGCGGCGCCGCGTGTGGGCGGCGGTGCGGCGCGCCTCCCGCAGCCGCGCGCTGGTCATCACCTCGCACAGGTACGCGCATGTTCACAAGTACGGTGTCGGGCTACTCGGGCGGGTGCTGCGGCGCCGCGGTCACGCTGCTGGACGAGCCCACCGCCGGCGTGGACGTGGCGGCGCGGCGCCGCGTGTGGGCGGCGGTGCGGCGCGCCTCCCGCAGCCGCGCGCTGGTCATCACCTCGCACAGGTACGCGCATGTTCACAAGTACGGTGTCGGGCTACTCGGGCGGGTGCTGCGGCGCCGCGGTCACGCTGCTGGACGAGCCCACCGCCGGCGTGGACGTGGCGGCGCGGCGCCGCGTGTGGGCGGCGGTGCGGCGCGCCTCCCGCAGCCGCGCGCTGGTCATCACCTCGCACAGGTACGCGCATGTTCACAAGTACGGTGTCGGGCTACTCGGGCGGGTGCTGCGGCGCCGCGGTCACGCTGCTGGACGAGCCCACCGCCGGCGTGGACGTGGCGGCGCGGCGCCGCGTGTGGGCGGCGGTGCGGCGCGCCTCCCGCAGCCGCGCGCTGGTCATCACCTCGCACAGGTACGCGCATGTTCACAAGTACGGTGTCGGGCTACTCGGGCGGGTGCTGCGGCGCCGCGGTCACGCTGCTGGACGAGCCCACCGCCGGCGTGGACGTGGCGGCGCGGCGCCGCGTGTGGGCGGCGGTGCGGCGCGCCTCCCGCAGCCGCGCGCTGGTCATCACCTCGCACAGGTACGCGCATGTTCACAAGTACGGTGTCGGGCTACTCGGGCGGGTGCTGCGGCGCCGCGGTCACGCTGCTGGACGAGCCCACCGCCGGCGTGGACGTGGCGGCGCGGCGCCGCGTGTGGGCGGCGGTGCGGCGCGCCTCCCGCAGCCGCGCGCTGGTCATCACCTCGCACAGGTACGCGCATGTTCACAAGTACGGTGTCGGGCTACTCGGGCGGGTGCTGCGGCGCCGCGGTCACGCTGCTGGACGAGCCCACCGCCGGCGTGGACGTGGCGGCGCGGCGCCGCGTGTGGGCGGCGGTGCGGCGCGCCTCCCGCAGCCGCGCGCTGGTCATCACCTCGCACAGGTACGCGCATGTTCACAAGTACGGTGTCGGGCTACTCGGGCGGGTGCTGCGGCGCCGCGGTCACGCTGCTGGACGAGCTATATTATCTATATTATTAATATATATATAGCTACTCGTGCTGATTCACTGACTGACTCACTCATTGATCACCTCTCCTGAACAATTTTGTATGAAAAATTTTTTTTTCAATTACCATTTCGTATAAAAGGGAAAAATTCATTCGGAGGAAAAATACGGAGAGAGCTGATGATTGAGGATTTCGAAGACGAGTGAAGAGCATAGCCAAGGGTATTGCAGATAGGTGGGGGGTGCTCGACCAAATGTCATTCGAAACGTCATCCAATTGGCAGTGAGCTGAAAAAAATTTCAAAATGGCGGATTCAAAATGGCCGCCAAACGAATTTCGCCAATTACTCGAAGAGTATAAAAGATGGAAGAACGGTTTCTTGACAAGAAGTGATCAAGACCCAAAGGTCTATTCGATGGATAGAAAAAAAATTCAAAATGGCGGAATTTATTTTTTGCCATAGTAAATGTATGGCGAATATTGAAGAGACTAAAAGTTGGAAGGCAAATAGGGGGGAAGACAGCACGCGGGCCACATGTGGCCCGCGCCCCCACGCAACCTACTAGTCTTATATATTCTAGAAATATTGTTATCCTCTTCTAACCATACCCTTGTGAAAGGAAATTAATGAAAATGAATAATATTATAATTTGGTTGTCAGTATGGACGAGATGGAGGCTCTGTGCGGGCGCATCGCCATCATGTCGAGCGGGCGCGTGGTGGCGCTGGGCGAGGCGGCGGCGCTGCGCGCGGCGCACGCGGCCGGACACGCCGTGCTGCTCAAGCTCGCCGCGCACGCCGACCACGCCGACCACGACGACGGTACACGTCACTGATTGCACCTACTCGCACTTGGCCAGTTTTTACAAACTTGGAGATATCTTCAACCGATTCATCTGAAATTTTGTATACACGTTTATACTCTTTCCAGTCGTTTGTTTTCTCTTTGACACTTGAAACAGTTATAGCAATAGCGAGGGACCAGACCAGGGAAAGAGACCACTTTAACTTCATCACTCTCTGGTCCCTCGCTATTGCTATATCTGTTTCATGTGTGTAAGAGAAAATAAACGTAAGAGTATAGTTTGGATGACAATACATGGTTAACTGTATGACATCATTCTAAATCCAATATGGCAGAACACAAGATGGCGGATTAGTCATTTTCAATGCACCCTGGAATACGGGTATAAAATGAAACTGATTGCTGAGAAGAATACGGATAACTTGTTTTTTAAAACCTTTTTTTTGGAAATATTTTTGAACGATAACTTATCTACGGTTAATGGTATTTCCAGAGACGGACAGCGCTAAGCCGCAAGCGTCAAGGTTGCGCCTCAAAGCCGCACTACAGCAGAAGTTTAACTGCACCCTGCGGGACGAACACACGGTAACTATAATTTCCTAGCGCATTAAATAATACTTTTCCGTTTAAAACCCTATATAAACCGTTTAAAACGGTTTTTAACTCGCCTACAAAATAAAAGAACTGCGTTTTACACTTCGTTATTATGAGCAATTTTTGGTCCCCCTAAGATCATGTTTCGTATTAATTAGTATAAAAAGGCAGTTCATGTACGTGTGTGTGCATTTAGGAGGTAGGCGAGCTGGCAACGTCTCGTAAAGTCACGAGTGACGACGTCGGCAAGTGTGAGAGTGTGTTTAGTCTAGCCAAATCAAATCATATCCCTACCTCGGTAAAATCATGAAAATTAGTTATGATTAAGAAAAACATAACCAACCATTTTAAATAGAAGAAAGATTTATGTGTTTTATTTTTGTTTAAAACGTTTTTTCGATTTTAAACGTATTGGTTTAATTGGTTTTAAACCGGCTTTACATCTATGTTCCAGACCATGCTGCACTACCACATCAACGAGACGATGCGCTACAGCGAGCTGTTCGCCGCGCTGGAGCAGCTGCGCGCCGAGTTCCCCGCGCTGCTGGAGGACTACTCCGTCACGGAGACCACGCTGGAGGAGGTGTTCCTCTCCTTCGCCAAGGAGGAGCCGCCCGAGCGCGTGCCGGCGGCGGTGCCTGTTTAGAGCTGTTCGCCGCGCTGGAGCAGCTGCGCGCCGAGTTCCCCGCGCTGCTGGAGGACTACTCCGTCACGGAGACCACGCTGGAGGAGGTGTTCCTCTCCTTCGCCAAGGAGGAGCCGCCCGAGCGCGTGCCGGCGGCGGTGCCTGTTTAGAGCTGTTCGCCGCGCTGGAGCAGCTGCGCGCCGAGTTCCCCGCGCTGCTGGAGGACTACTCCGTCACGGAGACCACGCTGGAGGAGGTGTTCCTCTCCTTCGCCAAGGAGGAGCCGCCCGAGCGCGTGCCGGCGGCGGTGCCTGTTTAGAGCTGTTCGCCGCGCTGGAGCAGCTGCGCGCCGAGTTCCCCGCGCTGCTGGAGGACTACTCCGTCACGGAGACCACGCTGGAGGAGGTGTTCCTCTCCTTCGCCAAGGAGGAGCCGCCCGAGCGCGTGCCGGCGGCGGTGCCTGTTTAGAGCTGTTCGCCGCGCTGGAGCAGCTGCGCGCCGAGTTCCCCGCGCTGCTGGAGGACTACTCCGTCACGGAGACCACGCTGGAGGAGGTGTTCCTCTCCTTCGCCAAGGAGGAGCCGCCCGAGCGCGTGCCGGCGGCGGTGCCTGTTTAGAGCTGTTCGCCGCGCTGGAGCAGCTGCGCGCCGAGTTCCCCGCGCTGCTGGAGGACTACTCCGTCACGGAGACCACGCTGGAGGAGGTGTTCCTCTCCTTCGCCAAGGAGGAGCCGCCCGAGCGCGTGCCGGCGGCGGTGCCTGTTTAGAGCTGTTCGCCGCGCTGGAGCAGCTGCGCGCCGAGTTCCCCGCGCTGCTGGAGGACTACTCCGTCACGGAGACCACGCTGGAGGAGGTGTTCCTCTCCTTCGCCAAGGAGGAGCCGCCCGAGCGCGTGCCGGCGGCGGTGCCTGTTTAGAGCTGTTCGCCGCGCTGGAGCAGCTGCGCGCCGAGTTCCCCGCGCTGCTGGAGGACTACTCCGTCACGGAGACCACGCTGGAGGAGGTGTTCCTCTCCTTCGCCAAGGAGGAGCCGCCCGAGCGCGTGCCGGCGGCGGTGCCTGTTTAGAGCTGTTCGCCGCGCTGGAGCAGCTGCGCGCCGAGTTCCCCGCGCTGCTGGAGGACTACTCCGTCACGGAGACCACGCTGGAGGAGGTGTTCCTCTCCTTCGCCAAGGAGGAGCCGCCCGAGCGCGTGCCGGCGGCGGTGCCTGTTTAGAGCTGTTCGCCGCGCTGGAGCAGCTGCGCGCCGAGTTCCCCGCGCTGCTGGAGGACTACTCCGTCACGGAGACCACGCTGGAGGAGGTGTTCCTCTCCTTCGCCAAGGAGGAGCCGCCCGAGCGCGTGCCGGCGGCGGTGCCTGTTTAGAGCTGTTCGCCGCGCTGGAGCAGCTGCGCGCCGAGTTCCCCGCGCTGCTGGAGGACTACTCCGTCACGGAGACCACGCTGGAGGAGGTGTTCCTCTCCTTCGCCAAGGAGGAGCCGCCCGAGCGCGTGCCGGCGGCGGTGCCTGTTTAGAGCTGTGGCCCTTCGCCAAGGAGCAAGGGCCAGAGCGCCTACATGACGCCGCATGCTGCGTACCGCGTTGTGCGTTACACAACGCGGTACGCAACGCGCACGCTTGCTCATTCACGCACACACGCTATCGGGTTGACGGTTGTACATGCATGATTGTACGTATTCGAACTGCCATGCAACCTGATATCTCTGATCTAAGTTAAAAAATTTTTCGTAATTAGATACCGCATCCCTAGGATATTCGCCTCGGTATGGCATTGCGTTTAGATGATGGCAGCCCTAGCTCGAGCAAAAACATGTACGAAGTGTGACTAAAGCGCGTCAGGCACGGCGAACATACTTATAATATGCATCAGACATGGTGAACACACTTATAATATTTTCTTTTGTGATTTTTATGGTGATATTGTTACGAATGAACCCTATGATAAGTGCCATAAGGTTTATAATCGCACTGCCGAAATACCGCTCGTAAGTTGTAAACAACTTGAGGAGTCAATGACCTTTCTACAAACAATGGATTTCTGCTAGTTCCGACTTCTCGAATGGTCTACCCTTCCGATAAACAACGAGGGTGGGAACATTCGAGACAAGCGGGCAGCGTGCCGACGGAATCAGTCTGACCGAGGGTCGAGAAAGGTGAACAAGCGAAGCAAGCGATCAAGAGCGAAGAGGAAGCGAACTACGAGGAATACCAGGGATATTGGATACTGGAAGTACCGAATAAATTCTCATCAAGGATTAGCAGGTGTTTTATTCCAAATCGTCGAACCCAGCACGTAACGATATTTATCTATATTATATAATATCTTCGCCGTGTCTGACGCGCTTGAAGTTTGCTCGTATGACGCAGCTTGTAAAATTGAATTTAATTTGGTTGGTTTATTTTCCATATAAATAAACCAACGCAAATGTTTACAATCTTGTAAGTTAATTAATTTTTAATTTAGACTGTCAACCCGATTGAAAGGCATCAAAGGTGGGTTAATTTGCGATCACAATTAGAGGTATGTTCACTTTTATTTATTCCATTTTTATACTGTTGCATTCCATTTTTTTAGTATTATTATTTTTTTAATTTTGAATCTCTTGAGGCTCGTTAGATTTTAGTGTTTTAATGATAAGGTAATTTACCCCCTCTATCTTTATCAAACTATGTCCTCACGGAAGTTAGCCGCGAGTGTAGGTTCGCGCAAGCGCAGCCAAACATCCCGCTGATTTTGAATTCTGCGCATCGAAACGCACGACCTTCGCGAAGACAGAGTTTGAAAATGGAATATGTACCTACGTTGAATGTTACTTGATGTGAAAAATTGGCTTTGTCAATGTATGACCTAAATATAATACAAGTAGGTACAATTCGCGCGAAACTATATGAAGCCCTCTGAACTCGGAAACTGCGCATGGTACAGTTAAGTTCTTCATGTACCACTCACAGCCAGCGAAGATTTAGCGAGCCGCCAAAACCCCTACTCCGCTGACATCTTTTTTCTCTCCCTAACTCTCCTTAGATTGGCTTATGGTGTCAATTCAATTGAGCCAAATCCTTATTTAAACTAAATTGGACGCGTCTAAAAATAGTACTATCCCTTTCCATGGGAAGCATTTTGGAAAGGATAGCATTATTTTTAAACGCGTCAAATTAGTTTAGAGATTTTGTACAACATAATTAGTGGTAAAATTAGGGAAACTGCGGGGCTAGACAAAGTCACAAGCGTTTGGCGTTAACGCTAGTCGACAAAAATGTATGGACAAAACAAATGACTGTAGAAAAACCACGATAATAATTATTACTAAACACGCTGTGTTTGAATAATTAACTACGCTAACTTGAACGCTCGCTGGCGTTCTCGCGGACCTATAACTTTAGCGTACTTCGCTTGACAATTGACAGCCGACAGTATCGAACACAGCGTGTTTAGTAATTATTTATTATCGTGGTTTTTCTACAGTCATTTGTTTTGTCCATACATTTTTGTCGACTAGCGTTAACGCCAAACGCTTGTGACTTTGTCTAGCCCAGCTGTTTATTAAAATAATCTGGATTCAAATTGGACGTCCTATTTGAATGCTTGCGCGGGCACTGGCCTCCAACTCACAGAGCTCATAAAGTTTAGCGCGAACTGAATTGCATTAAAATTATAAATGTTATGAATGTTAGTGGATAAATTATTAAGAGACTTGTACTATTGCTGTCGAATTTTAATGTTGCCTTATATGTGCGTTATGTAGTGTCGAACACTTTCGATGGCCACTTTAATAGGGTTTATATTATTTATTAATATCAGTAAACTTTATATTTTTAAATCATTCTTCAAAAAGAATGGTGAAAAAACCAAACATTGTTGTTATGTGATCGATTTAGAACAAATTACTACAAAGTTAATAAGGATTTTAACATATTTCACTGGACAAAGATGAAAAAGCCTTACTAGCATGTGACGTCACACGCAAGTATCACCATAGCAGTTTCATACAAATTTTCGCTTTACGTAAAAGGGACAGAAGACCCGGGATATTTTTGTATTTCTTTGTTGGATTTTCATATTTTATTCCAGTGTACTTCATAGTTTAATATCTCATCGGCCCAAGATAGTGTACATACTAGATGTTACACCTCATTTAAGCGAGTACTGTAAGGCTCGTTCTTTTTTTTATTTACACACGTAAGTATGTATTGAAATTAAACGTGTTGTCCAAAAAGTGCGGCTATTTTAGTATAAAAATTCACTTGATGTAATTAGAGACTTGATGTTAAGATATTGGTGCTTGTTTTACAAAATCTCTACATGTAATACTACGATTTTCTATATGGAACAAATATTGTGAATTACCTCACTGTACCTGGAAGTTTAGTTACTAGATTTGGCATGACAATACTACCATCGTCCGATTCTGTTTTAGAGTCTCTAAATTTAGCGTGTCGAAGACTAGATATATTTATGTAGAAGATATATTTTTGCAGTGAAAACTTCGTTAAGTTGAGCATTTTTGAGATTGGTTGGTGACGTTTGAACTTGTTAGGTAGGTACTGTAAAGTAATCGCCACCTCACACTGTTACCGTAACCGACACTTCATACTGTTTAAATTTTCACTTCTACTGGCACTTCCTGCTAAATCTCATTTAAAGAGCACTCTTATGTGACTGTTTGCTTCTGGTTGAGCTACAAATAATTTAATGTAATTTCAACTATTTCTATTTTCAAAATAAATCTACCATGAATAAACTAAGCGTCCTTAGATGTCCGGTAAGCCAGCACATTTGCACAACCACAAAATATCGTGAAAGGGGGATTACAGACGCGCTTTTAGAAACCCTAAAACCGAATCTGCTCCATTATCTTAGACCCAATTACAGCTAGAGTCAGCGCAGACCCCGCAGAACGCGTCTAGGTTGGCCACCATTCCTCAAGGCCTAGCCATGTGACTTAAAAACACTATTTCTACAATCGACAACTTAAAGTTATGCAAGAGGACATTATAATAAAATCAGAACACAAGGTCTGCTCAAGGTGATCTTGCTTATCGATAACGACCTACAAACTTCGTCATTCCCACACATTCCTCAGTTTTATAAAGCGATTATTGTAGAAATCGAATCGATAAGTAACATGGCTACGCTGAAGTCTATGTTGACAATTATTCCTGATACCAACCTTGTACTATCCTCAAAATGTGTCCACGATTTGAGTCATAGACGTTATCGTGAGCACATTTCCACTACACGTTGCGTCTATTTCCACTGTGATACGTGTTTGATATATTTAATACTAAAATATAAGAGAACTGAACGGCATTTTTTTATATAAATGAACCTACGTAAATTAATACAGTAATGAAAATCTTTATAATTACATATAGGTTAGTACCTTTCAATTTGTGTTCTTTATGGTAACTTTAGTGGCACAGATATTGTTTTTGCGCCGATATTTGAAACTTTTTAAACAGCAGGCCTAACCAAGATTCAATCTATTCTATTCTAACAATGGCTAACACCTTATGTAACTGAAAAATCGTTAGTCAAATAATCAGTTTTGCGTCACACGTCGCAGACAAAGAAAACTTAACAAGTTTTGACGTGACAACGTCTTATAAATCGATAGAGCCGGTTGCACGCACGAAAAAACATGACTCATCCGGCGTTACCTCGCTCATGCGGCGTTACCGGCGTTACCTCGCGAGTGCGGAACGAGTGACAAAGAAGACGTTGTCACGTTCAACTATCGTCAGTAAACCGACTTTACAGGCAACCAATTTTTATTCAATAGATCTCTTTAACTTAAAACTTGCGCGTGTCTCATGAGACGCACATGTCTATAGACACGTGCAAATAATTTCAGTTAAAGATTTCCAGTGAATGAAAACTTACTAAGTTTTTTGTCTCCTGAAAAGCAGGGTAATTGCTTAAACTCCCTTCTGGCTTAAAGCCCGCGATATTATGCCATTCCATACATTTCTCACTTTTCTAGTGTTATATTGTATAAAGCGAACTATTATTTGGCTAGGTCTGCAAAATATTAGTATTTTCTTTTATGACTATTGACACAATATTAAAAAAACCTAGTCAATAGTCATAACAGACATTTACCTATGAACCAAAGTAATATTTACTTATATAGTTACTTTAAGGATGAAGGATATTATAATTTTTAAGTTTTTTAAAGGGGTTTGAAGGGGTTTGAAGACTAGTCGCCATCAGGATTTTTTATTGCTGCAACCATAAATTGTTAGACATTTTTTTAAATCATCTGTAATAGAATTATAATATTGTGACATCAATAATAATAATACTAAAATTCCTCACAAAATTTTCCTCATTTTATTAATCATCATCATTTAAATGTTGGTTTTTATTTATGTGCCCGCAAATTCAAATTTTATTGGATTTTTAGCAATTCGTAAGCTAATAAGACATAGATATTTCAATCCGCGACGACGCGCCCCACTCTGTCAAACTCCATATAAATCGAATGAAACAAGCGATTATGACAGTGGGGCGCGACGTCGTGGAAATTGAAATATCTGTAGTAGGCTTATGTCAAGCTATGTTACGGAATTATTTAAATTACGGGAAAGGCAGTATGTCATTGTTATCTATGGAAATGTAAGTGGCAACCCTGATCCTTGGTTGTTGTCTTTGTGTTTATGTCCGACGTGTGAGTCGAGAACCATGAAACCAATAAAAGAAGCTCTTGAAGTATAATGGTGTCTATATCAGAATCCCAAGCAATATATCTGAAGAGCCAGAATACCCCAACATTGGTTATGGGCCCAGAACGCCCAGATCGCGCCATCCACTAGAAATTTAAAAGAAATGGAAGAAGAGAAACGCAATAAATATGGCGTCGTCCCCTTTGCGGGAACGAATTACAGCAACTGGATTTTTCGAGTGAAAACTATTTTGAGATCGCAAGATTTGTATAGATACGTTTTCGAGAAAGAAAAAGTGGATGCGGCGACTGATGCAAAATGTATGGACATCCTGGTACAATGTATTAATGACTCGCATTTAGAATTAATAAAAGAATGTACTACGTCAAAAGAAATACTAGAAAAACTCGAAAGTAATTTTGCAAGAAAAGGAATAGCGTCACAATTGTTGACAAGAAAGAGGTTACTAACACAGAAATATGACGGTGTACAAGGACTTGAGAATTATTTCCTGATTTTTGACAAGTTAGTGAGAGAGCTAAAAGAATCCGGAGCCGAACCAAGTGATAGTGAAATCTGCTGTTATCTATTGTTGGCGATGCCCTCAACGTTTGAGCAAGTCGTAACCGCCATAGAAACCTTGAGTAGCACAGATATATCACTAGAATTCATAAAGAAAAGATTATTGGATGAAGAAATGAAAAGGAAAGGTTTTGGTTCCACTCAAGAAGAAGATGTTTTTCTAACAAATCCCAGGAAAGTACAGAATCATAAGAAATCTTTGCAAGAGAAAAGTTCACAAGGAAGCAGCAGGAACAGTATTTTCCCCTTTGAGTGCTATAATTGTGGAAAGCGGGGTCACCGGAAGGCCCAATGCAGATTTAGAACACCAAAAGGCTCAGCACATGTTGCTCAAGAAGGAAAAGAAGATGAAGTATGTTTTATTTCTTCTTCACCGGAGAATGAAGTATTGCTATCACATGAATACTCTAGAAAAATTGACTTTATCGTCGATTCCGGATGCACAGACCATCTCGCAAACAGAAGAGAATATTTCAGTAACTTAAAAAAGTTAGAAATTCCTATTAGAATTAATATTGCAAAAGACGGCGAGGTGTTACATGCATATGAGTCCGGTGAAATCGTTATGAAGGGAGCTACCTTAAAAGAAGTACTATATGTGCCAGAGCTGCGGTGTAATCTGCTGTCAGTAAATAAAATTGAAGATGCTGGTTTTGGAGTAACTTTTCAGAAAAATAGGTTAACTATTCACAAAGATAACAAGACCATTATACAAGGAAACAAGATGAATAAGTTGTATATATTATCTTTTGTTCTGAAAGATCAAGAAAGAAATGCACAGAAGGCATACAGCATATCAGAAACTCAGAATGACTGGCATAGAAAACTAGGACATGCTTCAAAGGGAAAATTAGAAAAATTGAGATCTAGAAAATTAATTTCCTATGAAAATTCAAGCAATGAAGAACTCTGTGAACCATGCTTAAAAGGAAGGCAAACAAGGTTACCATTCACAGAATATCGTAATAATACAAAGAGAATTTTAGAAGTTATTCATTCAGATTTATGTGGCCCAATAAATCCTGCAACATATGGTAACAAGAAGTATATTTTGAGTTTTGTCGACGATTGCAGCCATTTTACAACAGTTTATTTATTAGAAAGCAAAACAGAGGTATTGCAGTGCTTTAAGAAATATGTCAGCTTAGTAGAAGCACAGTTCGGGACAAAAATATCAAGATTTAGATGCGACAATGGAAAAGAATATGATAACATAGAATTTAAAAGATTTTGTAAAGAAAAAGGAATTAAAATTGAGTTTACAATAAGTTACACTCCACAACAAAATGGAAAGTCAGAAAGATTCAACAGAACTGTTATAGAAAAGGCGAGAACATTATTAGCCGACACAAACTTAGAGAAACAACTATGGGGAGAGGCTGTCTATAGCGCTACCTATATAATTAACCGGCTGCCTACTAGCAGAGGTATTATTCCTGCGGAGATATGGTATGGCAGAAGTCCTGATTACTCAAAATTGAAAGCTTTTGGTACAGAAGCATATGTCCACATTGGAAAGGAACATAGAAATGGAAAGTTTGATGTGAAATCCAAGAAGTATTTAATGGTTGGCTACTGCAGTAATGGATATAGACTATGGGATAGTGAGCTAAAAAAAATTATAAGAAGCAGAGATGTAATATTTAACGAGAAGCCTAGAACAACTATGGAAACTTTAGACATAGAACAAGATAATTTGCCATCAGACTTGCCATTGTCTAGCAGTGGAACGGAATCACAGGATACATCAAAAGGTAGTCCGGAGAAAATAGAAAATTCATCAGCAAAATCTAACGATAGTAGAGAAGAAATCAGAGAACAGAGACAGAGAAAAAGACCAGTATGGATGGAGGATTATGAGACTTTTCATGCAGCATTCTTATCTAATACATTTATAAATGATGAACCACAAACGTTACAAGAAGCAATGGAAAGCATAGAAAGTGACAGGTGGAAAGAAGCAATGGATAGCGAACTAAAGTCACATGAGAAACATCAAACATGGACTATTGTAGAAAGACCAAAGGACAAGAAAGATAAAGAAAGCCGATGGGTATTTAGAAAGAAATCTGAAAATAACTATAAAGCAAGGTTGGTCGCAAAAGGTTTCCAGACCTCACAGTATGATGAAACCTATGCTCCCGTCGGGAGACTCACAACTTTAAGGTCTTTGCTTGTAATTGCAAACCATGATAATCTGAAAATAGAACAAATGGATGTGAAAACTGCTTTTCTTCATGGTGTACTTCAGGAGGAGATTTTCATGAGTTTACCAGGTCAGCATAGAAGTGAGAAAGTGTGCAAACTAAATAAGTCAATTTACGGTCTTAAACAAAGTCCAAGGTGTTGGAATAAAGTGTTCCATGAGTTTATGTGTCAAAATAACTTAAAGTGTTCGGATTATGACAATTGTTTATACTTGTTACAAGAAAACACAGGTGTAATAAGTGTGTATGTGTTTCTCTATGTGGATGACATTCTAATAATAAGTTCAGGGTTGAGGAGGAGTGTTATCTATGGAAATGTAAGTGGCAACCCTGATCCTTGGTTGTTGTCTTTGTGTTTATGTCCGACGTGTGAGTCGAGAACCATGAAACCAATAAAAGAAGCTCTTGAAGTATAATGGTGTTTATATCAGAATCCCAAGCAATATATCTGAAGAGCCAGAATACCCCAACAGTCATAATTCACATGAAATTTTCTAAACTAGACACTTTGAGGCAAGGTTTTTTTTATATTATGAACATTGCAAATTAATTAAAAGCAGTTACTTACAAATTAATCAAAAGCAGATGAAATTTGATTTTGGCGGGTGGAGCATTCAACTTTAATCAAACCCCTGGATCGGAAGAATTTATTTAATTTTCTCATTTGCAAAACACTTGCTTGGTAACACTGCCTTACGTCTGATTTGAAAGACTATTTAGAGTGTAAGCAAACAATAAAAATAATATATTGTACTAACAGTATAGGTATACCTACTTAACCGGTACAAACCTAATTTTGAAAATATAAGTTATTGAAATATTAATTTATGTTTATAATTATTATAATATAATATTTGCACTTAGTATTACTTATTCCTCATACTATAAAGAGGTAATACTGTTAGGTAACTTAAATGTAAACAAGTTTACTATGTACTTATTTTTTATTGGCTTTCTACCGTTTAGTAATATTTAAACAAATAACGACTGTAAAACAGTGCTTGATTGATGGTAAATAAATGTTTAAATATATTATCCTTTTTCTTTTATTTTCCTTTCTTTAATTTAAATAAAGTGCATTATTAACCTTTTGTTAATAATGCTGTTTTATAAACTCAAAATATTTTTATTTCACATAGGCCTAACGTACAGGCTCTTGTAAAACGTCAATATGATATTTGTCGCATATATACATGGTGATAACAAGTCGACTTAAAACTAAGTTTACGAGGTTCTATCGCGCCCTGCACTGAGAAGAAGCCCACAACAAACTCAGTCGGGTTTTGCTTTGATTATACGGTTAAGTGAGAGGTCATGGGACTGAGAACTCTTTTTCTCTTGTGCTTCATTTAGATCGCGTCACGAGCCTCGATTACGCGTATACATTCAGCGCTCGCTGAACCGCTAAAAAATCAAATTTTCGCGCTTACCCAGTTCTCACGTACTCGGGTTCTCTTTATATCTGTATTTATATTCTTTTGACTGATGATCTCACTGCACTTACAATGAAACATGCAATAATTTTTGCAATTCTTTTTTGTTTACAATGCTAACAAAAAGGACTAGACTAAGTAGGTAGAACTTGATGGGGACCAAGGTGCTAGAATGGCCACACTTCGGGCAGTGATTCAATATACTCTGGGGCAGTGCTGGCAGACCCTACTTTCTATTACGATCTATGGGCAGACCCCACAATAGGTGGACGAACGCACCAAGAGAGTTCCTGGCTTCAAGCAACACAAAGTCATAGTAATTGGCAGTTATTTCCGCAGGCCATACGTGTGTAGCCGTGGATACCATTGGCCATTGCCCAAAAAAATAGCAAATACATTTTATAAAAATGAATATTTCTTGTACATTCATTAACAACAGGTATATACCATATTATTTTACTCTATGGTATATATCTACTACTGCAGTGTTCCCATAACTCTAACTTAGAATTCTGTGTCAGTGCAAATACTAAACAAACCACCGTTAAGAAACCTTATACCACAGGATATAAGGACATCCGAACGATTTACGTAAACCTTTTTTCGTACAAGCAAACAGTAGCGCCATCTGTCAAAATTTTATAGCTCGGGCGGCGACCTACAGCATGGCCTTACTGTTGGTGACAAAACAAGCATTTTTGGCACCGAAAAACTGGCGACATTTTTTCGCGCCGTCCGCCCTGTACAGGGTTATATCAAATAACAGTAGGTACATAAATCAAGTACATAGTAACTTCCAAAGTATTGATTAATACCATTGTTTGCTTGCATTATCAGTTTAGTTATCTAAAAGTATATTATTAGTTATTTTATGATTAGGTACCTACACTCATGTAGGTAATCATAAAATAGATCCATGTCCCAGTTGGCTAATTAATAACAATTTAAAGTGAGTGTCAGGCCAATATTTTTAAAATGCCTAAAAATAAACCTGTTTAAATTATTTTAGCCACTTTTGTTATACCCATCTTATCATCCACTACTTAACTCAAAAGCGAAAAAATGTCAAGGCTATAAAACAGGTCTGCCTGCTAAATTAAAAAATTATTTAGCTGTTCGCAATCAGGTAGTTGACTGTAAAATATTGACTATTTTCATTTATTTTAGAAACTAGAATTATTACCAAATAAAATGGTAAAAAGTAGTTGGTAACTTGTGCAAAAATAGGATTTTTGCCTAAAAGAAAATTTCTTAGTTAATAACCCAGTGCGAATTGCTAACTAACAATACAGAATCAGCCCACTGGTTACATTGAAGTTTAAGATAATCATTTTACTGTTTAAATTGCGGAAGGTGTAATAAGCCCCTTAAAGGATGACTCAGATGTGTAATAAAAAACTGTTTGGTTTCATAAACTTTGGTCTTTATCCTCTCAGCCGCTGGACTTCTACTGTCACTTTTTGGCCGTTTCATAATTCGCAACCCGCGCACCTCGCGCCTTAGTACATTTGCACCACTTTTCAGAGAAATGCTTATAAAAAAAAATCTAGACCACCTATCATGGTATTGTAAACGGTATTAGCTTTCTAAATAATTTATCTTCATGAAAGTAGGAAATAAAGAAGCTAATGTGTACTATCAACGATATAAACACGGAAAGAAAGCGGCAAATACGGAAAGAAAGCGGCAAAAGTTGCCATTTTTTTAGAAGCATATTTCTACGACAAAACTTATCTTATTCTTATTGGAATCTTATAAGAAGGCATAAAGAAAGGCTATTTATCACATTCCAGTAAAGATCTGGTCTATTTCTATACAAAAATAATAACACACAACAACAACGCTAAGCACAGAATGGCCGCAGATCACAGACTAGTTTCTATCGGCTCGTGTTTTTTTTTTTTTCTATAGGAACGTCATCTTTTGAGTGTTGCAAAATATAGAAAATTTTATAAACTGCTCTATGATCCAAAGTTGTTCAAACAAATATAAACTCTATCATTAAGAAAATACAGTTTTAAATAGCTCGGACCGGCCGACCCGCCGGCGGGTCCGTTGCCGTTATAGGCAAAAGTTAGATATGGAAGGCGGACCCGCCGGCGGGTCGGTTGCCGTTATGTAGGTTATTTACATATAATACATCATAATCTCATATTTTTTAATTTGGAATTGCACTGAAGCTAAAGTACCTATTTTTTAAAGAAATTATTTTCATGTTGGCCTTGCTAGACAAAGGAGTTGTGATAAGATTTATTAACTTGATAATATAGAAGGTACAATACAGCAAGACATTAGGTACAGTTTTTTTATCATTACAGAACATTTTAATTGATAATTATAATTCTTCTGTTACAGAAAGAGTTGAAAATGATGACTGGCACACAATGCATCTATATAACTTCTGACATTTGCACTGTAAAAAATAATAATAACACAAATGCTATTATATTATAATGAAGGTCTTTAGTTCATGGCAACATAAGTTTTATGTTTTAAATATCATGATTTTTGATTGTGAATTATAATCATACTGTTTATAAAACTTGGCTCATTTTAAAAGATGTTATATAAACTTTTAAAATGAGCCCAAAGCACTCTTAAGAAGTAAAGAAATAATTTTAAGTTTACAAGAGAAATAAATTAATAATAGTACTACCTAATTGGTCAGAAAATCATAATTTACATTAAACTTTGATAATTTCACCTAGATTAAGCTGCAACCAATCCTGACCTGCAATTACTCTTAACAATAAAAGAACACAGCAGAAATGCATCTACAATATTATTATTGTTTTAAAATTTAATTATCTGTCCGATCTAATTCATGGAATAGTTTTTTGACATCCTCGAACACAACTTCCGGTGCAGACTCTGCATTGACTCTACGCACAAGTCCTTTTTGCTCATAGTGCTCAATGATGGGCATGGTGGCGTTAAGGTAGGTGTTGAACCTCTTCTGGAGGCTCTCGAGGTTGTCGTCTGAGCGGCCGCTGCCCGCCGCGCCGCGCCCGAGACACCGCTCCGTGCAGAGATCCCGCGAACACTCGAAGAACAGCACAAACAGGAGTTTGGTTTTGTTGGACATAACGCGCTCCCAACCATCCAAATTGTCTTTGTTTCGCGGAAAGCCGTCGATCAAGAACCTAGTCTTACCGGACTTTTGCATCGCTTTATGTAGAAGCGAGCACGTAACCTCGACGGGAACGATCTCGCCATTCCGGATCTTCTCCTCGATCATTTCCCCGAACTCGGAGCCAGGTCGCTGTCGTTCCTCGCGCAGTAAATCCCCGGCAGAGAGATGCACGAATCCAAATTGTTTGGAAATGAAGGAACACTGTGTGCCCTTGCCGGCACCGGGAGCTCCCAACACGAATACGACTTCAGGCAACATTCTACTAATATAACTGGTGAGCGGTTGGAGGAACCTATTCCGCATGAAATCGAGAGACTAGGCTAATTAAAATTTTTAAATCGTTTGAAAAACATGCGCAAAGCCGCAACCTTGAATTTGTTACCACAGACCACAAAACTAGTTGTCACCACAGATCATAGAGTACCTACCTGTATGAACTAAGATATTTAAAAGTCATACACATGAACTTATGTTCTGTGGACAGATTACAGAACCAATGCACAGAATACATACCTACATTACCCTTGGATGAAATAGGTAAAAAGAAGTCGGGGCCATGGAATTAATAAGTACGAAGACTGACGGGGCACAGACTGTGGTTTTGACCATAGATTTTAATAGATGGTTTTTTATACTGCCATGTATAAGGTGGCACCTACCTCAGATGGGATTATTGGTCTGAGGCACCTACTATCTATTACGATCTATGGGTATTTGTGATTGGATGATCGCGTAGGTACCTATTTGTCAAAATTTTCGACCTATGGGCAAATAGGCGATACAACCGCCTACACATGGAGTCAAATACAAAAAAATTGGTTGTCTATAAAGTCGGTTTACTGACGATAGTTGAACGTGACAACGTCTTCTTTGTCGCTCGTTCCGCGCTCGCGAGGTAACGCCGGTAACGCCGCATGAGCGAGGTAACGCCGGATGAGTCATGTTTTTTCGTGCGTGCAACCGGCTCTATCGAATTATAAGACGTTGTCACGTCAAAAAATTGGTTGTCTGTAAAGTCGGTTTACTGACGATAGTTGAACGTGACAACTCTCGCTTGCACTTCAAGCCTTACATGGAACGCCTCAGCGAGGTAACGCGAGCAAGGTAACGCCGCATGAGCGAGGTAACGCCGGATGAGTCATGTTTTTTTGTGCGTGCAGCCGGCTCTATCGATTTATAATGCTGGTACCCCACATGGCTATTTGTATTTGCCTATTTGTTATATTTGTCAAATAACTTCCATGTGTGGAGAGTGTATTTGCCAAAATTATTGCCATATTTGCCTGTTTGGCAAATGCAGCCAATAACAAATACGGTTCACCGAACGACTGTCGGTTTTTTGAGACACATCAAAGGAGACAAATAGGCAAACACGCAAATATACTGGCCACACATGGTCGGCTTCATAAGCGCGTGAATTGTCGACCAGTACAGGCGGACCGCCTTATTTTTTGTATTTGGCTCCATGTGTAGGCGGTTGTATCGCCTATTTGCCCATAGGTCGAAAATTTTGGCAAATACGCGATCATCCAATCACAAATACAAATAGCCAAGTGTAGTGCCGACATAAGACGTTGTCACGTCAAAATAACGCGGTCCGCCTGTACTGGTCGACAATTCACGCGCTTATGAAGCCGACCATGTGTGGCCAGTATATTAGCGTGTTTGCCTATTTGTCTCCTTTGATGTGTCTCAAAAACCGACAGTCGTTCGGTAAACCGTAGGTATTTGTTATTGGCTGTATTTGCACATAACAGGCAAATATAGGCAATAATTTTGGCAAATATACTCTCCACACATGGAAGTTATTTGACAAATATAACAAATAGCCATGTGTGGTGCCAAGGTCACATACAAATACTATTTTAATTCTTGCTTTAGAATTCAGACACGCATTCATTAGATACGACATTTATTTTCCAATCATAACAATATAATTACAACCAGCAGACGCCATTACGATCATAGACTACTAACACTTCTTCTTTTTGAGGTATTGGCTCCGCGCGTTGAGCGATTGAGCCATTGTCAAATTTTTGTTATTTTCTTTTTTCTTTTTTTTTTTATTAATAAAACGAGGAAACTTATTTATAAATTTAAACCAAAATTTTGAAATATACAACGGAATTTTGAAAAGGATCAGAAAAGGATAGATAAAAATATAATGGAATACTTATTTAAGACTTATACTACATATTTACAACTTAATATCATTTAATAGAATGAATGAAGAAAACAGTTTATATACACAGGATATATCGGAGGACAAGAGGATGTCAACGGAAGTAGGAAGTGGTATATTACACTGATGACCCTGGTAAAATGGATCCCGGTTATATTTTGGGCAAGATAAAAATATATGATTCAGGTCACCCACCTCACCACACTCGCACAAATCACTGTTCACAATACGAAATCTAGCCAGATGAACTGGAGAGCAAACGTGGCCCAGACGCATACGCGATGGGCCAGGCAAGGTAATAAGCAACTGACTAAATTCATTGTATAAGGAAGAAGAAGGATGAGGTATATACCTACACAGAAATTATACAAATTTTATTTACAATTACAGCAATGGCATTAATACCATCACTGAGGGGAGGGAGTGAAATAATCTTATGTGAGAAGGCTTTGTTAATGAGTATGGCCACTCCACCATACCCATCATGTCTATCACTTCTCACAGTAACGAAACCAGAGATCCTGAAAGAAAACTCTGGTTTTAACCATGTCTCAGAGAGACACATAGCCATGGGCTTATATTTATTTAATAAGTAAATAATATCAGTTTTTTTGCTTATTGCACTTCTACAATTCCATTGAAGTATGTTGTGATCCATACTTAAAAAAATTGTTTAAAGCTGTCAATAATGATTCGGCGGCGTTGGACGGTGAAGAGCTATCGCTCGGAAATAGATTACTGGTATTTGAAAGTAATTTAATAAGTTCCAAAATTAATTGACCTATAGATTGTTGAGGTATTTTCGTATTTGATTTATGTTTTAGTACATTTCCATTAGGTGTTTGAGAATTATTATTATTGTATTCCTTTATAATTTCGTCATGTATGGTGCGGTCGTAACCTCCAGTTTGTTTTGGGGGTACACGGCGCTGAATATACTCTGTTTTTTTATGAGAATTTGTATTGGGCGAAGATGGTCTTGTTAGTGTAATATTTTTATTTTCGAACTGAGGCGACGAGGCTGCAACATCGGTATAAGGTTTTGAAGAAGGGGGATGGATTTTGGCTGCCTCTGCGTAAGATATACAGCTCTGGGCCATAGAAATTTTAATTTTTTGTTGTCTCGAGAACTCGGGACAAAGTTTGCTAGTGGCAAAGTGGCGACCAGTGCAATGGAGACAATAAGCATTTTCCAAGATAATGTTACAAGTGTCTGAGACATGTTCGTCCCCGCATTTAAAACAACGAGGCTTTGACCTGCACTGCAATTTAGTATGACCAAATTTGCAGCAGTTGTAGCACTGTATAGTTGGAAATATGTACAATTCAACAGGGAGCGCTGTATAGCACATGTAAACTCTTTTTGGTAATATTTGACCATCGAACGTCAATACAACCATGTTGGTATTAATAAATAAACTAGTACCATCATCTTTCGGTGTTTTTCTTTTAATACGCCTTACCTTTATAATTTTTCCACAACCCATAGGAACAGTAATGTTTTCCTGAATCTCGTCCTCAGACCAGTCTTGGGGTACACCCTTTACAATACCTACTCTAGTGACTATAAAACTAGGTATGAAAACCTTGTATGAGAGATTAGCAATTAGTGGGTTATCTGTGAACAAATTAGCATCTTCGTAGTTGGTAAATGCCATAGAAACTCTATTTCTGCCAATACGTTTTAAGCTACCATTAACTATATTATTGATATTATATTTTTTTAAATCTTTACCAAATTGAATAGGGTGCAGCGTAAAAGGATCATTCCGAGATGTGGTTATCCGGATTTGGGAGAACTTTCTATCGAGAAAATTTTATCCAATCGTGTTTCTGCTTCTAAGCGATTTTAGATTGAAGACCCAAAATACATGACGTGTAAATTTGAAAGTAATTGTCGTTATAGTTTTTGCATAAAACTTCATTCAAAATCGCTAAAATACTGCTTCTAGGCCGTTAACTCTCTCAAAGCATATAAAATCGCATTATTATTAATTATATCCTTTATTTCTTTTTAAATAAAACAAAATTTATAAATACACTTGTAAACTACATTTCACATCACGCACGTTGTTCCGCACCTGAAAACAAAAACTTACGTTATATTTTTGTAACAAATAAAGAACTATACTTCTCCCCACAAAATTAATCAGTTTCATAAATAAATGTTGACCTCAAAGAGATTCAGAACAGGTCTGTGATAGTTCATCATTTGAGTTCTTACAGTTGGCGTACAAGTAATCTCTGCATAATACTAAAATTAAGACCGTTTCTTTTGTTCACAAGGACAAAAATCAACCAAATCGCCCAACCAATTTTGATAAGGGAAACACAAATTAAAAAAAATCGCTCGAGTGTATTTACAGCCTACAGCATTCCTATAAGCAATTGTATTGAAGTCTAACTTAGTGTTTACCTTGTTTAACAAGTAGCCATTATTAGAGAGCAGGGTAATATCAGATCTGAAAAAGAAATTGTTACTTTAATGTTTGTCACTTGTTGTAAAATGTTGTAAAAACACCAAATTCGTTATCAGGCCTGTTGAGCTTGTAAAACCATCACTTTACATTAATATGGTACGGTTTTATCATCATTGTTTTAAGACATTGTATAAACTGATCCACCTCTGATTGGTTCATCGGTACGCACTGTTGAAAAACTGCCAGAGTCGGCCAATCGCGGCTGACATGCCACAGCCACAGCATTAATCTTGTAACTTGCGATTTAAGATACATTGAGTTTATTTTTGTCCTTCTCACTCTTAAGAATTAGTTGGTGGGTGCGACATGCAGCGTTGCGGAAGAAATATAACAGAAAAACGACGTTTTTATTAATTACTCAAAAACTAAGCCAGTTATAAAAAAACTGTTTTTTAGCGTTTTTGGATATTATTATTAACAACACATTAAAATAAAAATTACAATTACATTCATTGTAGTTTCCGGTGAAAATGAGAAAAATGGAGATTTTGGAGCAACTTTTGGTACAACTTTCTATGAAGATTTTTTTATCTAATCGTGTTTCCGCATCTGAGCGAAAAAAATACGTTTTTTAAAAGTAATAATTGTCTTTATAGTTTTTAAGGTCACAAATCCTTTTTGAAACGGCCGTTTACATCGTTAATTTACGACGTGATGAAAAGTGGATCTAGTACTAGGTCCTCTTAAGTGATTGGCCAGAGATACTCGTAAAGCCCTTAAAGTCCAGGGCAATCACATCATACATGCCATAAAAAGCCCCATCGAATTCATTATATCTTTATTGTTTGTATGAAATTGTGCAAAAGAGAGACTAGACTAAAGTCGTTAGAAAATATAAAATTATAATACATAATTTTCTTTTCTTACCTAAGTTTTCACAGGAGTAGCAAGTAAGGTCACGTCGACTATATCTGCAAAGGAAAAGCAATTTTAGTATGACGTCATTCATGAAGTATTCAAGTAAACTGTCTTCGAGTGCACATTCAGGCCTGTTGAGCTTGTAAACCATCACTCAAATATCTGGTACGGTTTTGTCATCATAACTTTTTGTTATACTCTTTCCATTCGTTTATTTTCTCTTTGACACATGAAACAGATATATCAATAGCGAGGGACCAGAGAGAGAGATAAAAATAAAGCTGTCTCTTTATTCCTGCTATAAAGTCTATCTCTACCACCCCAGCAGCCTACTTATCTCGGTTGCTGAGCGATGTCTGATGAATATGAAAAACTGATGAAAACACATCATCAGTTTTCGCCTGTGCGCTGTATAATAATTATGGTTTTGTACCCAAACGGTAAAAACGGGACCCTATTACTGAGACTTCACCGTCCGTCTATCTCTATCTCTTGAACCGTGATAGTTACGTTACACACTTGTTATTATCACAGAGGATCTAATTCCGTTACGGCTATAACAACAAATACTAGAAAATAGAATAAAATAAAGATTAAAGGGGGGCTCCCATACATCAAACGTGATTTTTTGCTCATTTTCGGTTGATGATCTAAAATAGCCAATTTTACTTGTAATGCAACAATGTATCTGAATATTTTAATTTACCTGAATTGCAGGTTGAAATGCAGAGTTGCAATCAGAACCCATCAGCCGCATAGTATAGGATAGCCGTCAGTTCGTTCCTGTGACAATTACATAATTGATTTAACCTTTTGTAGGTACTTAGTAGTAGTCGTTAAGTATTCTTTAACATATATCAGAAAAAATTTATTTTGTTCTTTCCTCAAATCACTTCAGAACAGGTCTGTTGACTCATCATTTAACATTCATGACCATTAAAATGTAATCACTTTACTTTTTCCATTCGTTTATTTTCTATTTGACACATGAAAGAGATAGCAATAAATAGCAAGGGACCAGAAAGAGACCACTTTTCCTTTATCTCTCTCTGGTCCCTCCCTATTCCTATATCTGTTTCATGTGATTTCATGTGTCAAATAGAAAATAAACGAATGGCAAGAGTATAATCTGCAACCAAGATAAATAAACGCAGGCATTTTCGCCTTTATAATATTAGTGAGATATTAATTTACCTGAATGTTTGCGGTAGCTTGGAAACTGAATACATCAGCTGGTTAGAATCTCTTCTGTAAGTACCTGTGACAATCAAAATAATAGTTAAAACTACCAGTGTCAGCATAATATTATGAGGCTTCAGTGTGGTTTTGTTAAGTCAGAATAATTTAATTTTGTTCTTTCCTCAAATCACTTCAGAACAGGTCTGTTGACTCATCATTAAACATTCAAGGCCATCAAAATTAAGTTGCCACCAAAAAAGATAAATTATAGCATTTTCTCACGACAATTTCATTACATGAAAATTATTTATTCTTAGAATTTTGTACCATTGTACCATGTACATTCAGAAATTTTTTTATTCCTAGGGCCTGCATACCCTAACGAATAATTAATGTGTGGAATTTCTGTAAGTTGAAACTCAAATGTCAAGGGAAATGCAAAAAAAGTAAAGTTAAGTTTTCGACTAACAATATTATCTCAAGCGGAAGGGAATGGATTTTTTTTCGTCTTATTTTGGATTTTGAGTCGTTTTTATCACTCACCTCAACTTGTATCCAACTGCAATGTTTAGACCCCAGCCCGTACCTGTGGCAATAAAAAATGTGTATTTTAATTACTGATAATGCATTTTTTTTGTTTTATTTAAAGTTTTGTATTAAATCAGCAAATTTTATTTTGTTCTTTCCTCAAATCACTTCAGAACAGGTCTGTTGACTCATCATATTAAACAGTTTAAATCCTTTCACATTAATAATACTGCATATAATTTTTTTGACACAAAACGTTGCTTTGAAATAATATATATTTATATATTTTCTCACCTGCGCTTTAGCTGATTCATATCGGATTTTGAATGTATGTACCTGCATTATACATAATGAACATTAATTGCATTTATGTTAAATTGAGCTACGTTTTGCTACTCAGAATTATAATTATATTTTTTTTTGTCCTCAAATGACTTCAGAACTGTTTTAAAATTTTCCTACTGACATTGTATGAAAATGTCAAAACAATATTACAATAATACTGCTATAAGCCTTGGTGGTACAGCCCCAGGTCTGTTAACTCATCATGCTACTACAGACGTGAATACTCAGTGTCAAGGAGCTAAATGTGTAAGAGATAGTTCTTGAAATGAATTCTATTGAATTGAATTGATCAATAGAATATAGTAAGTATCGAAATATGTATCTTAAATTTTCAAAATAATTTATAATAATAATTCTTTTAATAATATGTGCATAATCCTTTTTTTGAAACTAACTGTACTAGATAAAAACCAATCGAGAATGCTAACCTTTTCGTAACAAAATATGTTGATTCATCTGCAATGAAAAAAAATCAAAATTATTACAATATATACCTATTTAAATTAAAAAAAATGTATATATATTTCAAAATTTTCTATGTAGAAACCCGAGAAAGTTTTCAAAAATGAAAGCATTTTGGTGAACTTGCTGAAAAAACATAGAAAATTTTAAAATTATAAATATGTAACTTCATAAAAGTACAAAATTCTCACCTCCACAATTAGAGTAAACACAACTGCACAACGAAAAAGTATATGTACACAAATTGAAACTGCACATAAAATAGAAAAATTATAATTTAAAAATTAATTACAGTATAATTAAACATGTCCAGGTTCCCACTACACTCAATAATAACAAATGATGCGTGAGACGATCCGAATAGATCTACTCTTCTTCAGATACAGCCGAGTATCACATGTGGTTGTTTATTGACAATGCGTCCTGTGAATCCATATTTTATATTTTATTGAAAGATTTTATTTAGATCTCTCCCGCTGTTACAAACTGAGGCGAAAATAAATCAAGTGTCTCTGAACTTAAACGATAACAATAAGGCGTGAGGCGCGCTCGTTATGTTTGTTACATATATTACAGTGATTGCTTTAGCTACGGCCGCATTTACAACTTGTCCAAGTATTGGGTTAGATCTGGCAGACCTTCCTTCAGTCCTTTCCGTTTTCTCGTTTCCTGCGAATTAAAAAAAAGATGGTTAATTTCACAGTGTCTTTATTAAGACCCCCTAAATTATAACAACATGCTATTGGGCCATTTTTTCCCGAGATTTGCACTTTGTAATAATTGATCTCAACTGCTCAATCATCAAACAGGGTACATCAATATTTTACCCAAACGTTAAAAAAGTGCAGATTAAACACACGTATTATACGTTTTAGAACTTAATAAGGAAATCTTGGCCACTCACGATATTTTTCCTTCACTATATAATCGAGTTGGTCTCAAACGGATAGATGGATTCAAAATCAAACATGAGCCTCTATTAGTCTATAACAAAAATGTGTCGCGCGCGCCGTAGCGTGCAGTCCCGGGACATGAGGACAGCGGTCCTGTGCAGCGTTGGGACGCGCGCGCGTCGCTCTGCGTCCGCACGAGCCGACGGCGTCACCGCGCGCGAGCCGCGGGGCGGGACGCGCGCTACGCCGCGGCACGGGGTGCGGACGCGTATGATAGTTACATCACTAGTCACTACGTAGTATAACCACGAAATACATAATAGTACCTTACGGTACAGAAGGTTCACTACACAAACTGATTTACAGAAACAGCGACTAGCGCTGACACAAAAAAGTGCAATTCAGTTCGCAATAGCGCCTGGCTCGCCTCCGATATGCATCTTAAGTTGTTGTCTCTTTCGACGTACTAAGGTTGCCTCGCAATCGGGCGCACGCAGCGCGTGAAATAGACCGTACAAGAACTAACGGGTGCAACCTAGCCGGCACGCGACGCCCGTCTGAAATTAGTACGCCCCAGACGGCTACCTGTAGTTTCTTTCGATCACGTGATAAGTAAACCTGGCCTGGTATAACGTACCTGCACGACGACGTAGGGCTTGGTGCCGGGCTCGCACGGGTCGCCGGGCAGCACCTGCCAGTGGTCGAACACGCACTGCGGGAAGGCCTGCCCGCCCGTGTTGGAGCGCAGGTCGGCCGTGAAGCCGAACGACTCGTTGACGGGCAGGTACGCCTTCACCACGAACATGGGCGTGCCGGCCACCTGCGACTCCTCGAACACGTGGCCGCGCCGTCTGTTCAGCACGCCGTAGATGCCGCCCACCGCCACCTCGGGGCACTGCACGCCGCAACAGTTCAAACATTAGCTATATCGTAATACAGCCCCTAGACTGTGTAAGAATAACATATAGTAATCGTTTACAAGTTCTGCGCGCTGATTGGTTCCCTGATTTACGTCAGCCAATCGGGGGGCAGAATTTGCCAACGATTTCGATAACCGTGAAAAAGTTTTTCTTACGCAATCAGACCACAGTTATGCGCCAGGAATTACCCCGCCTCCCCACATCCCGCTGTTACTAATAGTGATTTCTGTGCATTACGCATGAAGTTCGAGAAGACAAAAGTTAGATAGAACACAGATATGTTCTTTTATAACAAAATTAAAACCCATCAGCTTTCGACAAGTTCTGCAAGTTATACATGCTGTGTGCATTGATTTAACAAAACATTTGTGACTCCCCTTCACCTCAGTCTTTCTTTATGGTACCCCTTGGAAGACTGCATCTGAGCTGCTGACTTCATTTAAATATAATGAATGTTATGAAGATCCTTAATTATGGCCAGATCTTTACCTTAGCATTATTTGTGCCCAAAAGTAAACACATATTTTGCAAGTTTGTCTCTCATTTTAGGTGTGTAACAAAACCCCTTTAACTTTACCAACTTTGCATTTTATGACCATAAATAAATAGCTATGTTGATAAAGGACAAGAATGCATACATCATAAAACTGTAAAAAAAACATGATGCCTGTAGCACACCTCCGCTGCGAAACTCAAAGGGCGAAACCGCAATAGTTTCGCTGTGAGTTGTGAATTCTGTCGGCGAAACAATAACGAAATTCCCTGCTCTAACGTATAAAACTGACTATGATGTTGTCTCTTTCTAACATGATTTCGCTCATTTGCTCAGGCGCCTCTACATCTCCGCCCGTTGTCCGCCATTTTGGAGAGGTTCCGCGTGTAACTCGGACGCGTCTGTAGCAATCGACAATTTTATGAGCGAAATAGGAACAAAAGATTTGGAATTTAATGAAAAACTTATACAAGCAGTGAGAAATAGACCTGTTTTGTACTTTCTAAATCACCCTACTACTACTACGGTCTTTATGTGACTGTAACTCTTTACATATTTTCTCCCAACTTCTTTCTTTTCTTATTGATATCATGCACCCAGATACGACGCCTTTTTAAAGTACAGTAAGATTAGTTCCTCCTCTGACTCCGAAAGCGACGACATTTTCTTTCGATTATTATTTGTCAACTGTTCCAGTTTTCATAATATAGGTATTTAAGTTTCGCTAATATAGTTTCGCGTAAGTGAAGTACTGTTGCACAGCGAAACTCACGCAGCGGTTTCGCAGCGGAGGTGTACTACAGGCATCACAGATATGGGTTACATCATGCAGACTGATTTTCTTTGGATATGCCGATTGTGTGTGCGTTAAAATTTGGTAACAAGTGTTAGTTCCCCTATTCAGGCAGAGGGTACGCGGGCGCGCAATGCCGAAACTTAAAGAACTGTTGCTCTGCCACGTGTCGGAACCGCGGCCTGGCAGCAGCCAGCCCGCTTAGGATACTACGTGGGGTCATGCATTTACACTCTGCAAACTGCATTAACAAAAGGACATTTTCTCGCTTGATATATTTTTGGCTGACGATGAAATTGGAGTAACTACTTGCATTTAGAAAAATGACTTCCAATATCTATAAGGTATACATACATACAATTATAGATTTTTTGTGCGCAAAACAAAGGATCTAAATGGGTTTTGAGATTGGACATGATAATGTTGCCACAATTTCAAATACTTTAAATATACTGATTCTGTTTTAGACTCTAAATTTAGCGCTTCTAAAAATCGATTTACATCACCATCATCTTTCGATTGTTTGTGTATCATCTAAGTTGGCAATTTGGCATGCATCTAACTTCACAGTCATAACAAACGCCATAGATAAACTGCACGTACCTGAATCTCGCACAGGTAGACGGGCTCCATGAGGCGGGGCGAGGCCGTCAGCAGGCACGCGTACAGACATCTTCTCGTCGTTGGAATGATTTGACCGCCACCTCTGTGCGCGTACAAATAACAATTTTGAACAAAAACCTGGTTTAAAAAAATTAGTGGGTCGGCATTTGAAATACGCATCTGGATTTATGGGGTGGGGGTGGAGGGGGGGGGGGGGGGGTGAGGGGGGGAGGGTAGGAACCCTCCCCACTATCCCCCGCGGCGCGGAAACCTATAATTTTTTTTTTTATTATTTTTTTATTTCGACTATAGCCTAAGAAAAACTGGGGGACCTAGGAAATTAATTAAATATTTGTTGTATTATTTTACTATCTCAGAAGCAACCAACATTGTGCACCTATAGGTAATTAGGTTAAGGTTATTTTCCTTTTTTGACCACCCAGAAATAGGAGCCCCGCGAAGCGGGGCTCCGTCGACATGCTCTTGGAGGGGAAGATGGTGACGGCTAAGGAGTTTTCCTAGGTCCCCCACGTTTTCTTAGGCTATAGTCGTAAATTCTTATATAAAGTTAACACATAACCTCAAAAAATAAAAAAAATAATAAAAAAAATTATAATTAATTACATATTTGTTGTATTATTTTACTATCTCAGAACCAACCAACAATGTGCACCTATAGGTAATTAGGTTAAGGTTATTTTCCTTTTTTGACCACCCAGAAATAGGAGCCCCGCGAAGCGGGGCTCCGTCGACATGCTCTTGGAGGGGAAGAGGGTGACGGCTAAGGAGTTTTTCTAGGTCCCCCACGTTTTCTTAGGCTATAGTCGTAAATTCTTATATAAAGTTAACACATAACCTCAAAAAATAAAAAAAAAAATTAAAAAAATTATAATTAATTAAATATTTGTTGTATTATATTACTATCTCAGAACCAACCAACAATGTGCACCTATAGGTAATTAGGTTAAGGTTATTTTCCTTTTTTGACCACCCAGAAATAGGAGCCCCGCGAAGCGGGGCTCCGTCGACATGCTCTTGGAGGGGAAGAGGGTGACGGCTAAGGAGTTTTCCTAGGTCCCCCACTTTTTTTAGGCTATAGTCGTAAATTCTTATTTAAAGTTAACACATAACCTCAAAAAATAAAAAAATAATAAAAAAAAATTATAGGTTTCCGCGCCGCGGGGGATGGTGGGGAGGGTTCCTACCCTCCCCCCTCACCCCCCCCTCCACCCCCACCCCATAAATCCAGATGCGTATTTCAAATGCAATCCCAAATTAGTTGTCTGTAAAGTCGGTTTACTGACGATAGTTGAACGTGACAACTCTCGCTTGCACTTCAAGCCTTACATGGAACGCCTCAGAGCGAGGTAACGCCGGTAACGCCGGATGAGTCATGTTTTTGACGTGATAAAGTCTTATAAATCGATAGATCCGGTTGCACGCACGAATAAACATGACTCATCCGGCGTTACCGGCGTTACCTCGCTCATGCGGCGTTACCGACGTTACCTCGCGAGCGCGGAACGAGCGACAAAGAAGACGTTGTCACGTTCAACTATCGTCAGTAAACCGACTTTACAGGCAACCAATTTTTTTTGTGCGTGCAGCCGGCTCTATCGATTTATAAGACGTTGTCACGTCAAAAATTTCTCGTGTTTCGATGCAAATAGACAATTAAAATGCATATCATCTTCATGACTCTAAATTAGGAATTACTGTACTCTTTTTTGACACAAAACGATTTGGCAATATTTTTCATATCATAAAGATGCTGTCTTGATCTTTTCTTTCGATACCATGAAATAAGCCTTAATTATTGAAACTAAGTCAAACAGCACTAAGATTTATTATGTTTGGCAAATTTAGTTTATTCCTATATGACTTACGCTTGATTAAAAAAATGGTATAAAAATGTCAAAATAGTTTCTACATAAAAAAAAACTGATAAATGCTGTCCCTTGAACGTTAACAAAATCTAACATGGCATGCGAGTGTAAATATGTACTGCTTTCAAACCTTACTCACGAGGGAAAACTTGGTGCCACTAATGCTAAGCAGCAATGAGGGGTGGGACAAGGGAGCAGCATTATGCTATAATAATTGTCCTTTACTCTTATCCCAATAATAGATTGGGAGAAGGGTTTGCCAACTTAGCAGGGTCGGACATCTCTCTTTCCGTAGTAATGCTTTTTGCGGTCTTGGGAAGAATGGTAAGAGAGCGGAGATTTTTAGGGTATATCACCTCTCAGTCGGGCATATCAAGAAACATCAAAGAGATTTTCCACCTACAGAAAAAAAGCATAATACACGAGTGCGTACCTGTGGATAGCGTCCGTGTGCAGCGTCACGTCGTAGATGTTGAAGCGCACGCCTCTCAAGTTCTCCTCGGCCATGACGCCCTCCTTGGCCGCCCACTGGAAGCCCGCCACCACCGAGTCCTTGATCTCGTTGAGGTACTGCACCCCCTTGGAGCAGTCCACCAGGATGTTGGGCCCCGTGCCCTCGGGCCCGAAGCACCAGATCTTACGCGCCTCGGTCACGTCGTACTCGTACTTCTCGCCCAGGTAGCGCGCGCGGGTCTTGAAGTCGTCGCGCGGGTTTACTCTGCCCTGTACAACATTTTCTTTGAGGAACATCTTTCACACTATTTCACTAATTATATTATTACATTGGCAAATTTCTTGTGTGTTTTCCTGCAAACCACATTTATTGGCAGAAACTTGAATTCGTAATTGATTCGGATTTTATTTGAAAATTGGATTGAACTCCTAGTTACTGAAACCTATTTTATTTAATAATACATTTTATATCGGTATTTACGTTATATGTTAATTTTGTTTTTGTATAATTGAGGAATGAAAAGGTTCGTCATATTAGTTTCCATTTTCGCTTGCAAGTGTCAACATACCAAAACAATCAATTAGTGCAAATGCATCAATTTGAAAATGGACAAAACTTTTCGTTCTGTGACTGTACATATCTAGTACATAATTAATTTAGGCAATTTGGCGCTTTCAAGGTGATATTGTATGTAAAAATTCTGTGTAGTGACACTGGACTAACAATAACACGATGGGTGTGGAAATATATTGATGCACTAATAGTATGGTGCAATTAGCTAAACCCGGAACACTCAAAGTAAAAGTATTATTGCAATGCCAGATTGTTCTATGTAGTCCACATATTGATAGGTAAAAACATACTTTTGTTTTTGTTTATGACACTTCTGCGCTAAATTACATAGTTTTTAAATATTTAAGAAAAACTGAAAATACAGAACTTTTCCCTTCCCCTCCCACCCAAACCCGACGCTGTGTGGGGTGTAAACTTTTTACCAAACAATATGTGGACTGCATAGAACAACCTGGCATTGCAATAATACTTTCACTTTGGATGTCCGGGTGTAACTCTAATTGCACTGTACTACAAGTGACTAGGACTCACTTCGTCGATGTCCTCGGGCAGGCCGTCGGGCATGGGCTGCGCCTTCATGAACAGTCGGTTGTGCTTGTTGGGCGACTTGGAGAGGCACATCTGGTTGGACTCCTCGTTGACGGTCTCGCGGTACGAGACCACGGGGTCCGACTTCTTGATGGGGATGCAGGCGTGGTCCTCCTCCAGGTCCTTGAGGCAGATCTCGAGGTGCAGCTCGCCCGCGCCGGCCACGATGTGCTCGCCCGACTCCTCGTTGATGCACTGCACCATGGGGTCGGACTTGGCGAGGCGCTTCAGGCCCTCCACCAGCTTGGGCAGGTCGGCGGGGTTCTTGGGCTCCACGGCCACGCGCACCACGGGCGACACGCTGAACTTCATCACCTGGCGACGCGACACGCCATTATAACGGGATGTTACGTTGCGGACCATGGAAATGAGATGTAATTGCTTGTGTGCAAGTATTTTTTTATTCATCAGGCTTTAACATGTTTGAAGAATAAATATAACTGGATTCAAGCAAACTATTTACTTTGACCAATGATTGATTTGTTTTTTGATTTTTAAAGGTAATTTTTTTTTATTATGAAAAAAAAAATTGCAATGTGTTTAAGCAACATTTAATACACACGTATTGCTAAAAACTATAATTACCCAAAACTTATAAACAATTGCCTTTATAAACACATACATTGATTGACGAGAAAAACAATAATTAATATCATAAAGCAAGAGACTTACAAAGAAAATGTTGTATGAATAACAAAACTATGCAACAGTTGTAACCGTTCACATTTAAAGAAAACTTTGACCATTGACTACAGTATATTAAGAAAGCTTGTGAAGGAGCTTTTAAAGAAAGCCTACCTTCATGTTGTGCGCGTTCTTGTAGGTGGTGATGGTGCCGGTCTTGACGAGGAACTGGTCCACGCCCACCAGCCCGCAGATGTTGCCCGACGGCACGTCCTCGATGGCCTCCACGTAGCGACCCATCATCAGGATGGTGCGCTGGATGGTCTTCTCGTACACATCCTGCACACAACATTCATGTTGATACCTGGCTCTAATGTTACTGAAGTTACTTTTTTTTTAATTCTTGAATTTAAATTGCTTATTTTTTAATACTATAGGCTAGCGCTTGACTGTGATCACACCTGATGGAAAGTGATGATACAGTCTAAGGTGGAAAGCGCTTGCCTAGAAGATGCCTATTCTCTCTTGATTTGAAGGCACCTGGGTTGTAAGTGGCAGGAAAGACACTGCCTGGGAGTGTATTCCAGGCCTTTGCAGTGCGTATCAGGAACGAGGAATCAAACCGCTTCGTACGCGTCTTTGGTACGTCGACTATGTATGGGTGGAAGCCTTTACGATGCCTTGCCGTTCTATGGTAGAAAGGTGACGGGGGAACCAAATTAAAAAGTTCCTGTGCACACTCTCCGAAATATATTCTATAGAATTTTGAAAATATATCAGCCCTCACTTAACTAAACGGTTTATACAAAGTTAAACAACTCGTACACCATGTTGGCTTCCTCAGATGCTGGGGAATCCAAGATAGTGTGAAACATACTGATATCCAACTTATTTAACATAAACTTTTCAATCAACTGTTCCCTAGCCTCCTCGTCCTGTACACAGTCCATTAGTCGATGCTGTAATCATCTAACACTCTATGTTCGTTCGTTTCAGCCGACGGACGTCCACTGCTGGACAAAGACCTCCTGCAATGCTTTCCAGCCCGCACGGTCCTACGCCATTTGTATCCAGCGCCTTCCCGCGACTCAATGTCGTCAGTCCGTCTGATCGGAGGTCTGCCAACACTGCGCTTTCTTTCTTGGCGTCGTATGTTTCCTCATCAAATATGCAAATTTATTAGATGAAATGTGTCCAAAACGCAATCTAAAGTTACTTAATTATTATGTTAGTTGATAACATGTGTCGCGCGCGCCGTAGCGTGCAGTCCTGGGACATGAGGACAGCGGTCCTGTGCAGCGTTTGACGCGCGCGCGTCGCTCTGCGTCCGCACGAGCCGACGGCGTCACCGCGCGCGAGCCGCAGGCCGGCACGCGCGCTACGCCGCGGCACGGGGTGCGGACGAGGTAAAATATTCTTTTTTTTACACGGAATTATAATCTCGCAACCCCTCTTTGGTTTTGACAAGGTTGATTTTGCTCAAAGGTTCTCTTATTGATGATGAGTACAAAATTATTCGAAATATCTATGAGATCACACAATGGAAGCATAAGAAAGTTGGATCTAAACAGCTGAAATTTAGCATGGAGACTAGAGGAATAAGAAAATATTTTTGCAAAAATTCAACAAGATCATGCAAGATGCACTCACTTTACAAGAGCCTCACACAATTATGATATTTATGGGACCTTAGTAATCAGTATCAACTTTGGGCATAGTTCCGTCACAAGAGTTGGTACCTCTTTCTTGCCGGGCTGGAAGTTGGGCCCCATGATGCGCGCCTTTTGGCCGGTGACCACCTTGCCCGAGAACACGCGGCCGAACGCGTAGAAGCGGCCCTTGTCCGACGTGGGCACCATCTTGCTCACGTACATCATCAGCGGCGCCTCGGGGTCGCAGTTCTGTTGGTGGAACAATGAGATTAATATACATTACGCTTGAATTCAATGCCGTTTGGAAAAAGGGGTGCCTGTCCCCACCAAACACAATATGCTACGTTGCTGCGTTTTACGTCAAACGCACCAATCGAATCACTTCATTTCATATCTTCTCGTCTTCTACTCTAGTATATAAAATTCTTGTCTTAATTTTTGTTACCAAACTCCTCCAAAGCAGACCGATTGTTCTGAATTTTCTGGTCTGAAAGTAGGTCGTGATTTTTTTTTTATATCCATAATGGCAAAAGAACGTTTACTGGGTCAGCTAGTAATCAAATAAAAATCGAGTGATTCCTATTGGATGGCGATTGTCATCTGTATCTCAGTGTTCGTTGTGAAACATCCACAGGGAATGCCTCACCAATCCATTACTAAGAATTCTATTTTCGTCCTTTCCTGCCGCTGGTGTATAGCATTAAAAACTTTACCCAGTATCAACGGGACGAATCAGAGATACTAATACAACGGTAGTCGCTAATCAGACTTATAAAATCTACTACCACTATTTTTTATAGTTTCTCAAGTGCAGTCTAACTTTACCTGTAATAAACACTAGTTGCTCGCGGTGAAATAAAAAGCGAAAACAGGAAAGCAAGCGCCTGTTTCCCGGAAATCTTTTTTTCTGTACAAGGAAAATCTCATGAATGTCACCTTGACATGCCCGACTTCACTGGCAGGTGGTATACCCTACCCTAGTGACCTACGGAATAAAAACCTCATACGCTCTTTGGAGGTTTTTCGTCCGTAGATCGCTGGGTGAAGTCACCTGAAAAAAGTTCCTGGGAGGCCTGAAGTAAAGTAAGTGCGACATAGATCGCAACAAACTGTCTTTTTTTCCTTTTTTTACTGTCTCAAAGTAGGAGATTGGTGCAACCGTGAGCCAGTGGCGTGCACTTCCATATAGGCATAAAGGCCTACCCTAACAAATTCATCCAATAAACCAAAAAAAGAACTAAGTTATTATTATTTAAGGTCTTTTGCTTAATAATTAAAATATCAAGCAATCTCTATTGCAAATCACATCAAACAAGTGAAAAAATGAGCTATGAGCGTTACCTTGATGCCGAGGGCGGCCTCGTCGTCGTGCGGGCCCTCGTACAGCATCTCCATGCGGTACTTCTGCGCCACGACGGGCGACGGCAGGTGGATGGCGATCATCTGCAGCAGCGCCTCGCCCGCCGGCAGCCACGAGCGCATCACCACCTGCAACACACCACGCCTGTGACTATCCGCACTCCACACACTTACTTCTTATATTATATAAGGTGTTGTCAAATTATCTGCCACCGTTCCAGGAGGTGAATATGCCATACATATACACTTCAATAGTGAAGAAATTTATATATGTTAATTAATTAACAAAAAAAAACCGACTCAACTCATCAAACTACTGTTGACTACATCCTTTCCAATTAAAAATTTAAGACTTATATGGTTTTCTCAGGGGCAGAATTATCAGAATTGGTCTCAATTGAAATAGGACAACACAGGAAGTGTCAGCGTTCTAATAAAAAAAAGAATCATCAAAATCGATTCACCCAGTCCAAAGTTATGAGGTAACAAACATGAAAAAAACATACAGTCAAATTGAGAACCCCCTCCTTTTTTGAAGTTGGTTGAAAAACTGTGTCTATGACTGAACAGGTGGCAATTTTACCCTTTTATTGCAACATCATGACAATTCCACATTTTTCAATTACTTCATGAAATGAATTTTTCATGAAACAAGAAATAACAAAAAATGTCATGCCAACATTAATCGTCTTTTAAGAAATTAACAACTTGCAAGTTTTATGATGTAGAGTGTAGATCCTGTTCTTGCTATGCTTAAATAAAGTTAAAAGTAGCACAGAAAGTCCAAAATAAAACCTGGGGAGTGCATTATTTTCTGTTACTATTAGGAATTTTTAGTTTCATCTGGCAGGGCACATTGAATTAATTTGGGTTTTTGCTCTTAAACAAAATGTATCTATCATTTATGGGGTCACAGATCATGAGATAAGCAACCAATTCCGGAAAGAATAATGCTGTAAGTCCTCTTTGACACCCAGAAGCTTATTTAATAAGCAACTGGCAACACTTGGGACTATAGGGTTCATTATAAACATTTTGTAACAAAACCTATAACATTTAATATGTTGTTATGAGGGAGACTACTAAACTTGCCAGCCATCCCATTAGCTACTTATTTTAATTTCGTAGTACATCAAAATTTTCAACATGGGGAGTCAATTTGGTCAACTTATACCAACTAAAAGTGTTCTCCATGGAAACTGTGCTTCTTTCAGCTACATACTTCTTTGATGACACCTGACCTCTAGAACGCAAATGGCCCACAGAGCAGAAGTATTTTAGGGCAGAGCATTTTACCCTTTTGAAAAAATGTGTTCAGTTTTCCATACCAAAATGATAAAATAGAACCCTTATGGGGCAACTTTATGCAGCACTGGTGCTAAAGTGAACAGGGTGGTTAAGTCTACATCAAGTAGGTAGCACTCACTTATCACAGTAGCATGCGAAAGCGATCCCTGGCGTCCCATTAAGGCGCCAGAGAGCTCCTCTAAGGTTTAGAAGGTATTCTGTCAGCCCAGCTAGGTCCACATACCCGCCCCGTTGCACTGCACAGCATAGAGTAAATACATTCCCAAAAAAAAAAACTAGGTAGCACTCACCTTAAGCAGCGCCTTGCCGTCCTTGTCGGCGTCCTCATGCTTGATGGTGACGCCGAGCTTCTTGAGCAGGCCGTCGATCTCCTCCTTGCGGAAGTTCATGATGGCGTCGAACACCTTGTAGATGGGGTCCAGCACGTACATGCAGAACGAGCGCTTGTTGTCGTTGTCCTTCTGCTTCGCCCACTTCTTCGTCTTGGCGTTGAAGAAGTTCTCACCCCACAGCCTGCACCAGGACAATACATTTGTGAATAGACGGGTGAATATGTCGAAAATTGTGAGAGATTACAGCTCAGCTAAGCCAAAGCTACCTGCATCTACATCAATAACAGTAGTGATCAACTTTACTGTGAGTGGTGCGACATTTTCAAGACGAATTATTACCATCTTTAGATTTTCTGAGCCAAGTTTGTCCCCAATACGAATAATGGTCTGTAAAGTTACAAATTGCCAAGTAAGAGCTAAATGAAAACGATAACGGTCATTCTGGAGACGTTCAGACGCGTTTTCTATCCAATATACCTACACCGAAGACTATTTAAATGCACCAGGCTCTACAATCTATTATGTACATATATATGGCCTTAATGTGTGCAAGAGACCTCCATTTTAAAAGTTGTTCCTTAACTAACAGATAATCACACTACCCTCATCAGCAACAGACCTGCGGCAACAGTTGTCCTACCTGTTCATGAGCTTAACGAGGTCGATCTTGAACTTGTCGGCGTACATCTCGGCGAACTGCTTGAGGGTGAAGGCCCAGCCGTGGAGCCCCGAGCCGAAGCCCACTGAGCCCTTGCTAGGGTCCACGCGCACCTCACCTGATGGACAACAGGGTAAATGTTACCAAGACATTCTTGATGATCCTTGAGAAAATTAAGAAATAAAGACATATCCAAAAGTATAAAGTTGTTTACATTTTTAGAAGAATACAGAGTTATTTTATAAAAGCGCTCCAATCTAGACCTTATCACTGTTTTCCATCAGACATGATTGTCGTCAAGTGCAAGACAGTACAAATTCGATGTATGTTTCGCACTGAAATATCACATCCGAAATTATTCAAAATTTTTCAAAATTGACACGAAAAGATCGGCGTTGTATCTTTTCTTATGCAGGGTTTACACGCCTGCGGTCAAAGCGACATTCAACGAGTACAAATACGGGCGCAAGCATTCGGATTCAGTGACTATAATTCTTAAGTCATGAGTAGTCACACTTGTTTGCATGAGGTGTTAGTTTGACAATATTATTATGATAGAGTTGTTTGCTGTAAACTTCGATGTAATCTCATATGATTTCACATCATAAAAATATTGTTGTACAGTAATTATTTTTAGTCCACTTTGACCCCAAAAAGACATTGAAAAGTCCATTGGCAACACTTAGGACTTTATGAACACAATATTTTATCTCTATGCACATTGTACACTATACAGTGGTATAAACTAGCGGCCGATAGACCTCGGCAAGGTTGACTGGTCGGTCCACGTGGCTAACACCATGTGAAAGACGGTTCCTAGGTAGCACTAATTACAAACCTGAGACTGCCACCAAACCACAGCTTATGTAATTAGGAAGAAATATCGGCGAAACATCCAAAATAAATAGTTGTACGTAACCATACAATACCACAAAATTAAGCTTTAAATTACGAATTAAGCCTTTCCTGTGTAATCATGAATCTGTTCACTATTAAATTCAAAATCCAGTCTTTTCAAATGTTTTTAGTGCTATTATATTACATAATGTAAATTGTACTCCAAGTTGTACTCCTAAGTTTGTGTTTTGATTATTTATTTTTTTATATTTTTATTCTGTGGTGTGCAATAAAGTTATCAATAACTCATATTATCTATCTATCTATGTAGGTGCATTAAGCACAATTCAGCCCGGCGCGCCGCATTTGAGTAGTTCTAGTTTTCTATCGATCTACAAGTGTTCACCCTCTAAGGGAATCGTAGTGTCGCTTGCTAATGCTATTATGCCATACTTTTCATGTGTAAACCTAGACTTTAAAATATACACAACGTTTTGACGGCAACTGCATCCTTATTTTAGATCGCCTGGTTTTGAAACAGAATATAGGTCACCTGGTTTCGAATTTCGATTAATTCAATATGAGTCAGGTGATAAAGGTTTGTAGAGGGCAAGGGTTAATACGGCGCTTGACGCTAAGATTACAACCAACATAAATTTTTCGACTTTCCTTTTTTGGAATTGAAAACTCTAAACTCGTATCATTCATTTTCTAAACAGTACACAAAGTGGGTAAAAGCTTTGCTTTGATTTTGTTGATTACCATAATTTTAATATTTGTTAATTGCTTCACTAATTTATTTTAAATATTATGTAAAGAAACTTATCACTTTCAGCAATAATAAACGTGTTTAACACGTGAAGTGCTGAGATAACAGTTCATCATTTATCAAATAGTACATAGTACATACCTCTCAAACAAAGTCATTTTAAGAGAGATAAAGAAATTAAATGGTGGTGACTGGGTAAAACTAATACCCACATTTACACTTGCACAATCCTGATGAAACTTTATCTCAAGTGTAAATGATTGAAAAAAGTAGAAAAGAATTTGATCATTGATTGATTACTATTATTTATTGTATTAGTTACTGTTGCTTTGCTTGGATTAAGTAACAATTGGTTTTGAAAAATATTTTGTAATCTGTGTTAGAGTCTTTGCATTCTCAGAATGGTTACAAAATAGGGGACTCTGCATGTTGATGACTTTGATAGATGGCGTAGCCACTATATTACACGCTAATGATATAACTTCTGAAGCAAGGTCCAGGCCCAGTACCTGTAGGGAAATTTCCCTATTGCCCTCACAACTGGTAAAGCTCAAGTCACAAACCTTAGTAAAAATTAACTACATTGTAAAAGGTCATTTAGCATGGATGTATGGAATCTGGTGCCAAGCTGAATCCAAATTTATAATTTTTGTATACTTACATTTAATAAAAATCCAGCTTTTGTAATAGGCAAATAAACAAGTTATACTTCTCAAAATCATCTTTATGACAGAAAGACGTTCGTTCGTTCATTCGTTTCATCCGACGGACGTCCACTGCTGGACAAAGGCCTTCTGCAATGCTTTCCAGCCCGCACGGTCCTGCGCCATTTGTATCCAGCGCCTTCCCGCGACTCTTTTAATGTCGTCAGTCCATCTGGTCGGAGGTCTGCCAACACTGCGCTTTCCCAGACAGACATATGACGAAACACAGAAAGACGTATGACGTCTTAAAATAAAAGCTGTGCTTGTACTCACCCATGGGGCCGCTGTCATCAGAGTATGTGGCAATGATGACGTTGACGTTTTCAACAATGCGCTGGAAGGTCTGGTACAGCTCCTCAGACTCCAGCTGCAGCTCCAGCAGAGCGCGGTCCATCTTGTTCATGAACAGGATGGGCTTGATGCGCTCGGCGATGGCCTGACGCAGCACCGTCTCCGTTTGTACACATACACCTGTGTCAAACAGCACAATTCCAGATATTGTTCCTGATATGATGCCTTACAAATAAATGAGGCTTGATAGTGGGATAGGTATACTCTATTTTGTCTTTCTCTGGCAGCATTAATTTGATATCCTAAGGAAAAAACAAAACAAACCAGGATATTCTTGAACAGTTTCAATCATATGATAGTCAAATGAGTTTGAGACTAGTGCAAATCCTGGCATAATTGGCATGTGCATACTGCTCCCTAACCTACACCTATATCTAAATAAACAATATCCTTTTAGCCACATGAATGCTCCAATACCCATATAGTCCAATCAATCTGTCTAACTTGACCGGATTATTATATAAGGTTTTTTTTGTAGTATTAACTTTTCCGGAGCGTGTGGCTCGGAAACGGTTAGGAATACGGCAAAATTGAGTAAGACCAAAGTTTTAGATAATTTTATGAGCTTTAGTTTATTAAAAAAAAAAAAGTAATTCAAACTTCAACAAAGTATTCAACACTTGCATCCTGCCAATACTTACTTATGGATGCCAAACGTGGGGCCTGACAAGGCACACTGCCAAAAACTAAAAGTTTGCCAACAGGGGATAGAGAGAAGCATGGTGCACATTAAATTGAAAGAAAAGTGGAGATTGACAAAAATTAGAAAGATCACTGGTGTGACAGATGTGTCAAAGAAGATTAAGAGACTAAAATGGCGTTGGATTGGACACATAGTCATAAGACACATCTCCAAAAGAAAAATGGACCAAACAGGTTATGTTCTGGTACCCTAGGGACGGTAAGAGAACAAGAGGACGACCAAGAATCAGATGGGAAGATGACTTGCCGAGGGGATGGCGCAGATGGACATTGGATAGGAAAAAATGGCAAAATCTAGAGGAGGCCTATGTCCAAGGACAGCCCGATCTTTAAATGTATTTATAATTTGTAAACTGCTGGTGTTGATCGGAGAAATAAAGGCTATTTTTTTTTTTTTTTTTTTATAATTTATTAAAAGATTTTTTTTTCCTATAACACACTGTTTCTGAGATATTAGTGAAAAACCCAAAAGTGGTACCTTTTCCCCCCCCTCCCCACTCCGGCTCACCTCCGAGACGTCAGGACTTTTAGTATGCTAAGTACCCTGAACAAGTTTCAGAAGAAATTGCTTAGGTCCCCTCTCATGCACTCTACACCCCCTTTTAGGTTATTCATTGACTGGACTAATAATGTTTACAGACAATATATCTACTGTCCATCACACCTGGTCAAGTGGCATATAAGATAACATGATCAGGAAATTAAAGGAATTGAAGAAACAACAACTATTTGAACAGACTAAATTTAAACTAAAATATTTCTCTGACATCTTTCAACAACCATTTTATGTAGACAGGAAAGGCAATCAGTTCAAAAAATACAATAATACAGCTATATACACACCCGATACACAATCCACCACCACCAGAGCTCCGTCAGTGACACGGAGTGCAGCCGTCACCTCCGAGGAGAAGTCCACGTGGCCGGGCGAGTCTATGAGGTTGATCAAGAAGCCCTTCTGGCCCTTCTCGCACTGGTCAGGGTTGGTGATGAACACCAAGTCTTTCTCCTCCAGTTCAAAGTACATGGAGATGGCGCTGAAAGATGACGCATAATTATAGTGTGGAAAAGCAAGGGTCGACTTACAATTGGTTTACAAGAACATCAGATGGCCGTTCTAAGAATCGTCATTGAAACTCAGATTTTAAATGGTATGAACAATCATCATTTAGTTAAATTGTGTTGCTATTATGTTGTTCCTAAGCTACTCTTAGCAAATGAAAAAATGATCCAGGTTGCCTAGGGCAACCTATAAAACCTAAGGATGTGTGGTGGAGTACTGTCAACAGCTAAAATGTTTTAGCAATATTGTGCAATTTATTTTTATTGCAAAACCTAAGAAATCATAATTCAATATTTTTTGTACATTTGTGTGCCCTGTAACTTAAATGAGCATGCCTACAATTTCTTTGTTCACAAATGCATTTGTTCCAATTTTGCAGGTTATGTAGGCTATTGAACTTGTAAAAATCAATGTCAAGGGAATTAAGAATTAATTTTTTATGTTTTTATGCTAATGACAAGTAATTAATAAAGTAAACAACTCAAAAAGAGCTGCAAAGGTTAACCAACATGCAACCAATATGGCAGGTTTTGGGAAAGGTTAATTGGCCAAATCTGCAACTGGGAGAGTACTCACGTGGATTTGATGGTGATACATCTGTCCTGTTCGTCTTTGCGGGTGTCCGTGAACCGCGTCTCACCGGCTCTCGCGTTGGCGATGATGCCGGCTTTGGAGACCAGAGAGTCCGTCAGAGTGGACTTGCCGTGGTCGACGTGAGCGATGACGGACATGTTGCGGATGTTCCGCTTCTTGTCCATCATCACACGGATCTCGTCCACCGTGAAATTCACCTGAACAAACCAAATTACCACTTGACATCGCTATTCCGAACTCACTAACAGTAAACAGATGGGAAGCCCTTCTGTCACACGCACGTTTCATTTTCTCGGCGTTATTATCCTTCGCAGCCGGTGTTTTATTTCTTTACCAGCACAATTTATTAAATAATAACAACATATTTCACAACACTAGAATCACGGTACTCTTTGAAAACGTCATCCGATCACAAAGGAGAACGTCCGAAAGATCCTACTTTCAACACTTTTTTAATACTTAAACCGAGAAATATCACCGCAATATACAAGCGCAGATATTCCAGCTCACTTTTCTTGGCACAAATATGGAATTGAATACTCACCATATTGGATGGTTTATGATTTTTCTTTCAATAAAATACACCACCATACGCCAGCAATGGCGTACGCGTTAAAAAGGACACTTTTTCGACTTCGTGTGCCGGATGTACCTGCCAGCTGTCAAACGCCTTTCATTTCATAGACAATTTGTATTCAGGGTTGCCAGCATGGAATGTAGTCCAAAGAGTAAGTATATTGTATGATTTATAGTCTATAACTCTGTGGTTTCAAATATAAAACGCTGCCATCTATTGAGGAATAGCAAAACGACTTAGCCATACTTAGCGGCGTTCAATCAAGCTATTGTCCACAAGGTGGCCCCATAGGTGGTCCTATGAAAATGACGTTTACTTCGAAAGTTCGAACACGTAAGTTTAAAAAATTAAAACAGATTTTGCTCTCAGCCCTCAGAAGTCAGAATACTACTTTTTCTGTATTGATCTCTTTGTGTGATGTATTAATGTTATATCTTGACGTGGCGACAGCTAACTTATTGTTGCTAGACCGACAGGTCAACACCGATGCGACGTGAGCGTGGTGAATACGCAAGTGACTCCCGTACTCCTGCCTCCTGCCAACGGTGCGAATGGGCAATCACCAAACATAAATTTTTTGTGGTACCTAGCCCCACTTATCTTCTCCGTTTCACCTGACGGAGATTTTACATAAATTATTAAGGCATATTTTAAATAAGTAAGTAGGTAATCTTCAACCTCAATGTAGATATGGCTTTTTAAAAGAAATCTACACTACACTTATTTCAGATTGATCTTCTATAATATTTTCCAGGTGTTAAGGAGCCACGACACGAACTCACTTAGGAAAACTGCGTCGAAGTAGCTGTATCGACCAACTTATACTTCCGAAGACCACTGTTTTATCAACTATAAAATATCATTGGTTATAATCTTCGTAGCCATGTCTCCTTATATTTTAGTGGCTAAGACTGTGTATAGGAAACTAGTAGATAGTTTCACATCATTTCATCCGTTCTGTTCGAATAGCATAGAAGTTGGAATATGAGATGGTGGTCTTTGATAACTAATGGTAGGTACGTCAGATCCTCAGGGTCTACTTACAACTATTGAAGAAGAGTAAGTTTGCCATATAACTAATTAAATTCCGCACTAAGGGGATGCTATGGGATATGAAAATTAGTTCACCTACGTGATACGTCCGATTCTCGGATCTCAGATCTATACCATTTGCATTTTGACACCTTTTATTTGGCACCCTGGTCTCTTATGCTGTAATTTTGACACTTGCAGTGATGATCACTATTGTCAATGGTTCGTTTCTCATTGGTGCTTTAGTGAGTAAAACACATTTTAGTTAGTAAATTACATGTACCTACCTAAGTACTTACTTGCAAAATGTGCTCAGTGGTTTTCGTGTTTGAAAACTACTGAGATACACGTATCCACGTGGAGCACCGACGGATTAAAGATAAAAGTATCTTAAACCAACCATACCATTGAAGTATGTGTTTAATACACATAAATCCATCGATAGCGGATGAAAAAATTGGCTGCGTTTTTAATCAAATTACTTATTATAATACCCTTACTTATGCTTGTTTATTTACACAAATATTTGTATCAAGTGAGTGCTGCACATGTTTTTGTCGTGTTCATGTTATTTTAGGTCGTAACACGACATTAGATCAGAGCCTATAATTAGATATGCACAAGTGTACAACTCGGAGGCTTGGCAAAAAGGCACCCAGCGTGAATCACGTATTGATATTTAGATTTGGAGCAAAACAGGTGCCTGTATCAGTAAAAAATCTACATTGCTGTACAGACTTCCCACTCTAAGTTATCCGGGTCAAAATTATTATCATCAAGGAATTTCAGGTAGGTACCGAGACCTATAATATGGAGAAAGAGTCAAGGCACAGGATGGACAGGGTGCAGGCCGGCGCGAAAAAATGTCGCCAGTTTATCGGTGCTAAAAATGCTTGTTTTGTCACCAACAGTAAAGCCACGCTGTAGTTCGTTCAGCAGCCACCTATGATATAGTAGACATAGTCGACGCACCAAAGACGCGTACGAAGCGGTTTGATTTCTCGTTCTTGATACGAACTGTAAAGGCCTGGAATATACCCTCCCAGGCACTGTCTTTCCTGCCACTTACAACCCGGGAGCCTTCAAAGCAAGAGTGAATAGGCATCTCCTAGGCAAGCGCGTTCCACCTTAGACTGTATCATCACTTTCCAGTGTGATCACAGTCAAGCGCTAGCCTATATAGTTAAAAAAATAGAATTTTGACAGATGGCGCTACTGTTTGCTTGTACTAAAAAAGTTTACGCAATTCGTTCGGATGCCCATATCCTGAGTTTTTTTATCAGAGCCTGTGTGTAGGGTTACGCTACACGGAAAGGACAATCGATATGTGTATTAAAGGCAAATTGCATGACATAAATTGGTAAATGAATGCAGGGAGGGTGCTGTCGCGTGCTGGGGGCACACTAGACCGGGGGTCGCGGCGACTAGGTTAAGTTTATGAAGGGCAGCTAGGGGTGCAACTTTATCAAAATGGATACAGTAAAATATAAACATCCAGAAAGTCAAGATTTTCCACTATACCTACCACACGATTTCATTATTTTTATACAATTTTTTTTATGGGTGTTTATTGGTAGAAGAGTAAGTAGTTACCTACCTACATTTTAGGAATCGTTGTCGACATCGTAGGCACATCGTAGATATCAGCCGATAAAGGATACAAGGATAATGACCATGGATGTAGGTATATGGAATCCCGTATCAAGCTGATTCAAACTTTATTTTTATAGACTACGGTCTCCACATTAAAAACTATTTCAATTATTATTTTTAAAATTATAATCCGGATTTCGAAATTATAGGCTAATAAACAAGTTGTACTTCTCTATAAAATATCATAATACATATGTCCCAACATCTGTGGTCCCAACGTCCATCGGTCCTTAGATACGAGCTATGTGCCCCGCCCATTGCCAGATACGTTCAGCTATGCCGGGACGCTGGTTTTTTTGCGGATCTCTTCATTTCTGATTCAAAGATACTCAGCGAGCGATATGAACAGTTAAGCCACGGATACACTAGGGGACAAATGGAGCAACATGTTGCGGAACATGTTCCTCAACAACTACGTGGAATGTGCCGACATACATGTCGCGGAACATTTCGTCGACCACACTTCTCAGTGTTTATAGAAATGTCGCCCGAGGCAAAAGCAAAAGCACGGTATCATTTCCCCACACGGCAGACATTTTAAAGGCACGTTGCGTACGCGACTACACTTAGTGACAAATGGCGCAACACAGACGCGGGACACGTGCGCTCGCTCTCGAGGCGGGAGCAAGCAACATGCCCCGCGTCACGTAAAATGTTGTGGGTCATGTTGCGGGACACTATGCAACGTTGCAGCGTCACGTATATTTTGTGTTGCGCGTCATGTTGCGGGACAAAATGTTCCCTAGTGTATCCGGGGCTTAAAGGTAGGCAAATAAATAAATATATACGGGACATTTAACACATCGCAATCTAGCCCCAAAGTAAGCGATAGCTTGTGTTATGGGTACTAGATAACTGTTAAATATACATACTATACATACATACATACATAAATATAATATATTGAAAAACACCCAGACACTGGAAAACATTCATGCTCATCACACAAACATTTACAAGTAGTGGGAATCGAACCCACGACCTCCGACGCAGACAGCAGGTTCGCTACCGCTACGCCATTCGGTCGTCAATACCCTACTGTTACTCTAGCATAGCATTTAATTTAAAGAAGAATGAATAATAATTAAATGAAAATGATTTATTTCGTAACACATTCATTTAAAAGTGCCTATAAGTTAAACACTTTTGAATGAATGAATGAATGTTGAATAACAATAGCATTTGAAATGAAAGTAACTAATGGCAAAGTTGCAACTTGCAACCCTGCTAGGCTTTTCTGCCTGGTGCGTGGCTCGTGGCGGGGGCTTATTTGAAGGCCATCGCGATTAGAAATTGCATACGCACCAAAAGCCTTATCTGTGAAATTACTCAATATTATACGCTTCAGAAAAAGAGGAAAAGCGCGGGAAACTTCTAATTTGGTGGACGTGTTTTTTGGTTTATTGATTTTAATTGTTTTTTAAAGTGGATCAGTGGAGGTTTTTTTGTGTAAAATAGTAGTTAGTTAATAGTTTTTACATATTTTTATTGGTATTTCATATAAATAGTGTATATAGGTACTACTTATCTGGTAAGCGTATAGTTTTCTACTATGGGCCCGGGGGTTGACCCACCCCCGGATAACCCCGGACTGGGGGGTCCAGGGCCAGACACTGGCCCTCCTAGTCCCGTAGCTTATAATGTAGTTATAGACGACTCATCGATGGACACTGAGGATGGTCTTATTCCTCTCTCAGAACGGAAAAGAGTCAAACCACAAAAAAGGTGCCGAATTTGCAAAACAAAGAGAAGTAGAAGTAGGAACGGTAAAGAGATTACTCATGAATGCCAATGTGACGATTCAGACGAGAAGTTGGTCCCTGTTGTGAATAATGCTCAAGGCGAAAAAACTGTGCCTGTTGAAACTCATGTCCCTCCTTTCAATAATAGTGTCTCCGCTACACAACCCACTGGTGCAGGTCCCTCACAACCGCAGTTAGTAAGGAAATATGTAAGCACAGATTCAGGGCCGTTCACTGTTCACATTCAAAGGATAACCACATCTCCGAATGATCCTGTTACGCTGCACCCTATTCAATTTGGTAAAGATTTAAAAAAATATAATATCAATAATATAGTTAATGGTAGCTTAAAACGTATTGGCAGAAATAGAGTTTCTATGGCATTTACCAACTACGAAGATGCTAATTTGTTCACAGATAACCCACTAATTGCTAATCTCTCATACAAGGTTTTCATACCTAGTTTTATAGTCACTAGAGTAGGTATTGTAAAGGGTGTACCCCAAGACTGGTCTGAGGACGAGATTCAGGAAAACATTACTGTTCCTATGGGTTGTGGAAAAATTATAAAGGTTAGGCGTATTAAAAGAAAAACACCGAAAGATGATGGTACTAGTTTATTTATTAATACCAACATGGTTGTGTTGACGTTCGATGGTGAAATATTACCAAAAAGAGTTTACATGTGCTATACAGCGCTCCCTGTTGAATTGTACATATTTCCAACTATACAGTGCTACAACTGCTGCAAATTTGGTCATACTAAATTGCAGTGCAGGTCAAAGCCTCGTTGTTTTAAATGCGGGGACGAACATGTCTCAGACACTTGTAACATTATCTTGGAAAATGCTTATTGTCTCCATTGCACTGGTCGCCACTTTGCCACTAGCAAACTTTGTCCCGAGTTCTCGAGACAACAAAAAATTAAAATTTCTATGGCCCAGAGCTGTATATCTTACGCAGAGGCAGCCAAAATCCATCCCCCTCCTTCAAAACCTTATACCGATGTTGCAGCCTCGTCGCCTCAGTTCGAAAATAAAAATATTACACTAACAAGACCATCTTCGCCCAATACAAATTCTCATAAAAAAACAGAGTATATTCAGCGCCGTGTACCCCCAAAACAAACTGGAGGTTACGACCGCACCATACATGACGAAATTATAAAGGAATACAATAATAATAATTCTCAAACACCTAATGGAAATGTACTAAAACATAAATCAAATACGACAATACCTCAACAATCTATAGGTCAATTAATTTTGGAACTTATTAAATTACTTTCAAATACCAGTAATCTATTTCCGAGCGATAGCTCTTCACCGTCCAACGCCGCCGAATCATTTTATTGACAGCTTTAAACAATTTTTTTAAGTATGGATCACAACATACTTCAATAGAATAATTGTAGAAGTGCAATAAGCAAAAAAACTGACATTATTTACTTATTAAATAAATATAAGCCCATGGCTATGTGTCTCTCTGAGACATGGTTAAAACCAGAGTTTTCTTTCATGATCTCTGGTTTCGTTACTGTGAGAAGTGATAGACATGATGGGTATGGTGGAGTGGCCATAGTCATTAACAAAGCCTTCTCACATAAGATTATTTCACTCCCTCCCCTCAGTGATGGTATTAATGCCATTGCTGTAATTGTAAATAAAATTTGTATAATTTTTGCTAGATTTCGTATTGTGAACAGTGATTTGTGCGAGTGTGGTGAGGTGGGTGACCTGAATCATATATTTTTATCTTGCCCAAAATATAACCGGGATCCATTTTACCAGGGTCTTATTCAGTGTAATATACCACTTCCTACTTCCGTTGACATCCTCTTGTCCTCCGATATATCCTGTGTATATAAACTGTTTTCTTCATTCATTCTATTAAATGATATTAAGTTGTAAATATGTAGTAAGTATAAGTCTTAAATAAGTATTCCATTATATTTTTATCTATCCTTTTCTGATCGTTTTCAAAATTCCGTTGTATATTTCAAAATTTTGGTTTAAATTTATAAATAAGTTTCCTCGTTTTATTAATTTAAAAAAAAAAGAAAGAAAGAAAATAACAAAAATTTGACAATGGCTCAATCGCTCAACGCGCGGAGCCAATACCTCAAAAAGAAGAAGAAGAAAAAGAGACCAAGCGTATCAAAGTAATAGGTAGGTACATACGCTCGAATTTACATGATAATGTACATATAAAAATTACGATCTTTACGTAATACTATATTTTCAATAATTTTTTCCTCCGCCCTCCACTCGACCTCCGAGAAACGCAAAATAAACAATAATATATCGCCAATAAGTTGTTTCCATGAATCACACCATTAAAACCAACCCATAAACAATTCAAGGTCCCGTTCCCACTATGTTGTCACGCTGCCAAGGATGTGAGCATTAAAAAGAGCAATATGAAGATATTGGAACCATTCCTTAGTACAAATCTAATATACACTGGGCAATATGTAAGAAAATTTCAGATTACTATAAAACTTCAATTAAAATTTTTATTGCATAGAGCCTGCAACCCGAATCTATCGAGCCTGAAATCCAAGTCTCATCTAATTTTGTTGCCTCACGTTTTTATAAAGATAGCCAAGGAAACAAATTCGTACGATCTACATAGTATTATAAAATATACACTTAAGTACCTACCTTTCTGAAATAATCGGCCAAGGGTTCCGAGCCATTATTATATTAGATATGGGTACGGAACCCTAAAAATAGTAAAAAGCTTGTAATAAAAAAGAAAACGTTTGTTTGTTCTATGCTGTATGGTACCTACGTAGGCGTAGGCTCAGAGTAGGCAGCTGACAGCTGTGATTTCCCGCCGAATGTCCATTTCCACGGAAGTATCGCGCTAGGTTCCTGTGTGTCACCCTGTTGGCGGGAATCCAGCCACTTGCATCACGCACGCTGCCAAACAAACACGCGTGCGGCTGTTTTAATTTCACAACAGATTGTTGTTACTATGTGAATAATAATTCTCGTTTCTCGCGAAATCCTTGAATTTTGGCAAAATTAAAATATTTATTCCTTCACATAGGTTCCTTTAACTATCGATCAGGTAATGACAGACACTACTGCCACGCAAATGCTCTTTTAAAAAAATCCTATTTTTTTTTAATAATACGTAAAATTAATATAGCATCTTGCGAGCAGATGGAGGCTGATAGATTTATTGCTGCATCTGTCGTGGGTAGTAGTCTATCACATAGAGACTGCAATTAAAGGTTTAGGTTATTTTAAATGTAACTGAAAATAACTTCAAAGAAAAGCCTATTGTCGGTTTTCCCCGTCCCTATAATAAAGCTTTTCTTGAAAGTGTAGGTAAGTATGTTAGTAAGCCGATGTCGATTTATAAATAAGACGCAGAATATATAATAAACACAGGTACTAATAAGACCGAATGCTTGTCAGTGAAACCTATTGAATGGTGTCGCTGATGAATGAACTGGGGATTCATGCGAAAATATTGCGAAATGATGACCTAGGTATTTTAAAAATACAGGCAACAAGTAAAACCGACTTTATCGACTATGTATAAGGTTGGAAATAGAGCAAATGACATGTTCGATGGACTTTTGCCAGCGCTTCTGAAAACTTGCAAAACACGATCTCACAATTTTTAAAGGCGAAAGTTTGTGTTTCTATGAGAATCGTATACTAATGTATTTATTGAATTGAAGCAGGCGTTATTTTGCGGAAATCCCACCGATAAGGAACCCGAGGATATGACCATCAGAACAATTTACACTAACCGTCTTCATACAAGAACATAGTAGCGCAATATTTCGACCGGCTTGCTACTGACGCTGTCGGTGTCAACACATACATTTTGGCACCGGTAAACTGGCGACACTTTTCTCGGTCCGCCACGTCCAGGGTCTATTGGAAATCTATAAATAGCAGGACAGATCATTTTTTTAATTATTTAAATTCGCTACTTGAAAAGAATCGGTATATGGGCCAGTAATTTATTTGTTATCTAGTCATTCACGTGTCGATTTTCATGGGCGCGGGCGGTCTCTTTTGAGGTAGGTAGGCAGTGTGGGGTTTTCCTAATACAGAGTTTTATCAGAAAAGAAAAGCCATTATAATATACCTACCTAAGCATGTCGTTTAACGTGATTTATATTCCCTTTTACTTTCAAACTAAGCATAATATTAGACCTAAGTGAGGCGTGAAAATAAACCAAGAAGTCCTATTATGACGTGTGAAGTGGTCGCGAGGAGGGCAACCAAAAGCGAAGGGTGGCGTCTTTGCGGCGCAGTGTGACCGTTTGTGGCAGATTTCTGCCATTTGGGCAGATTTGGCTCCTTCATCTTGACTCTGGCAGAATAAGCTGACAACTTAAGAAAATGGCAGATTGTGACAGTTTTCAAGGAAATCATTATTATCTTTGAAATGAATTAAAAAACTCATGATTTTATGTCTATTTAATTATTTCTGTGTGACTTAAGTACCTAGTTGGTCGGCGATTTTACTTTCTATAAACTGGCAATTTTTGTGTTGTGTCGATGGTACGGGGATTTCCCGACGTCAAAACCACTAGGCTATCACCCTTGTACAGTACTGTACAGTTCAGGAATCGAGTTGGCAGATTTGGGCAGATTTTTTTTCCAGTGTCAGGCGGATTCGTCAATTTTGAAACGGCCACTCTGTTGCGGCGGCTTACTGCGTGTGGTTGCAATAAGCTTACCACTTGCTTGTTTTGCCGGCTATTTGTGTTCATAGTACGCACGATTTGCTTTGCGTGTGCTTACTACAATACAACTTACTAAATATACCGCACAGGTAGGTAGGTAGGACTTCTAAGTGGCTAGGGGCATAGTGATAACTGATAAGTTACTTAAATCATCTCGCGCCGTTTGTGCAGAGCACACCTACCAACAGCTAAATCCTTTGTGGGGTTGAGCATAGTTACTCTAAATACTTAATATAAAAATATTAAACCTAGCTCACCGGACAAACGCTGTTTTGCCATTTAGGGGTATAAAAATAGCTTTTGACCTATGTTCAGGCCTAGCGAATGTACCCAAAAAAAATTCACAAAAATCGGTAAAGTCGTTTCGGAGGAGTTTGGTTTCAGTGATCACGAATGCAGTTTTGAACTAACATAGGTTCAAACAATCTGTTAAAAAAACTCTGGGATACTATATATGCAACAAATGAATTTTATTAAATGACAAATACTCTGTCAAATACCCTTGGAAGATACTTAGGTTGCAACTCTTGCTAATTGCTCATTGCTGCGTAGGTACTATTCTCGGCGCAGCGAACCGTGATCCCTATGACACTGACAGCTAATGTCACCATATAACATTGTAGTGGCGTCACCATTAAATCGGGATAATATTGGGGGCGTCTAAAAATGCCATTTATAAATTTTACATAGCTTTATACCATTAGTAATGATATTCCGTTGATATTTTTAACAATTCTTAACATTTACAAGAAGTTATGTCAATCTGAATTTATGTTTACGTCCTCCAAAACTTACGTCATGTGACGTTTATCGACTAGGGCGGCAAGTATCGATAAAAAAATGTCGGTAATGGAAACGAGTGCACAATTTTTCAGACAAAATAAATAAATGGGGAGCATTCATTTTCATGATAAAATATATACTTATATAGCAAAAACGTGTTTACCGGGTTAAGCATTATTAGAAAATAACAAGGTTGGAAACTTTCGTTTCACTTACCTACTTAATCTATGCCAAAAATCTTAAATTAATACAACAACAAGAAAATGGACATTAAAAACACAATATGTAATATTTTTTAAAACATGTTTACCAACGTGGCTTAAGTGCAAGCCACGCCTTTCTCTAAAAAAAAAAATTATCGACTCGACCAAAGACACGACCCATCACTAAACGAACTGTCATAGGGATCATGGTTCGCCGCGCGGAGAATAATTTATCCAACAGTCGCTAGCTTTCGCAACTGGCGTCTAAAGTATTAATTAGTCGTGACTAAGAGTTTCTTTAATCTCCTAGCAAGTGTCTCAACTCATTTTAAAACTGTTCTTAATCCAAAACGGTAGTTTCGCGCGAGTCCACAACACAATAAATCAGGTGGCGCCACTCGCGTGAGTCAGCGGCGCTGCGCCGGCGCGTGAAGCTGAAGCGTCACTTTTTCAGCTAATTATAGTTTAGTTGGCGTGAAAGGGTCAAATGTCAATCTTACCGAGAGTCTGTCTAGAAGTATGAAAGACCCGAAACAAAAAAATCTAATACTAACCTACCTACTGATACTATATCCATCAGACCAATAACTATATCCATTCATTTTTTTTCTCTTTGACACATGAAACAAAATATAAGTAGGTACAGCAATAGCAAGGGACCAGAAAGAGACCACTTTACCTTTATCTCTCTCTGGTCCCTCGCTATTGTTATATCTGTTTCATGTGATTTCATGTGTCAAAGAGAAAATAAACGAATGGAAAGAGTGTTTCAAAAGTATAGAGTTTCAGTACCGGACCAGACTTTTTTTCAGATTTTTTTCGGAGTTTCAGAACTTTTTCAGACCACTTTCTACTCTGTCGTATAATTAAGTTTCTTACACAAATGTACATAATACCTACCCTGGACAGGGCGGACAACGCGAAAAAATGACGCCAGTTTATCGGTGCCAAAAATGCTTGTTTTGTCACCAACAGTAAGGCCTGGTAGTTCGTTCCGCAGCCACCTATAGAATTTGGACAGATACCGCTATTGTTTGTTTGTACGAAAAAGGTTTACGTAAATCGTTCGGATGCCCAGATGCTCAGGTTTCTTATCATCTCTCAGTTTATAAGAAAGCTGATGGGTTGAGTATATTGATTGCCCAATGTTAAAATCCCTGAATAGGTAGGTACTGCTCCGATTCATGGTCCGAACTGAATGTAAACTTTTTCGCCAGGCCAGCAGGAAGATACTCAACCCCAGCGAATAGCAAACCTACCTTCTTATAGCCCTTGTGATAGGTACCTTCAAAATATATTTTCATTTTACTAAATTAGGTACCAATGAACAGGGGGGGAAACCAACTAAGGAAATAATAATAAGCGGAAGGAGAACCCATACTTATAAAATTTCTGGAAAATACTTTAAAGGTTTCAGTTGGAACTTGGAAGAATCGTTACCTTATTACCTATCCTTTACGTATTGTTATCATCATCATCTCTAGACTACTAGATCATACTTTTAAATAGCATTTTGGGAGTGCCCCCAGAAGTTAAAACTAGAACAATTCAAGTCCAAAAACATGGACATAACATGGACTAAAAATCTTGGTTAAGTAAGATTGAGGTGTCGGTTACGGTCACAGCATGAAGTATCAGTTACGGTAACGAATTCAATGACTTTTACCCATCTCAAAAATGCCCGACTTCAATGGAGAACACAGACTAGGGTCGATGTGCCGGTTTTCGGCCTTTTAGTGCTCCTATCAACTTCAGGACATCAGAAAAAAATGTTGCAGACATATTATAGTTGCACTCACTATCTTATATGAAAGCCAGTATAATCAATTTTATTTTTAAAAAACTGTTTTATGCTGGAAGTTATTAATTATTTTTATTTTTAATTTAATCTGGAAAAAAGCTAAAAATTCAGTTTTCGGCCACAAATTTTAGTTTTCGGCATGGGGTATTTCAGTTTTCGGCCACTGCATTGCGATGGATTTAAAATGAATTGGTAAGTCTAAAATTATATGAAATGATATGAAAACTTAATCATTATTTTCATAGTATATCCAAATATTATTAAAATGACAATCAACATAATACAATAAACTAAAATAACTAAAAAACCAGAAATACATCATTACCCACAAACAAGGCAGTGAAGAAATATTTCTTCCGCGTGAATTCCGTTTTTTTTTGCAAATCTCACGGGATCCATGGATTCTTCCGGGGAAAAATATAAAATTCTTAAAAAAAAAAACGACTTTTGGAGTCATAATTTTAATGTACACCAATTCGATATCGGGTGATTGTCTATGATATTATCGTAGTTTTTCGCACATCGAATAGGTATTACGAAGAACTAAGATTTTACGAAACATTGCCCGACTTTCATTATTTCACCCATTGTAGTGGCATTTGGAGTTGATTTTTTGAAATAATTTTCTATTTTATTTTTACTTTTTACTTGAAAATCACCTCTGTAGCTTAAATTGAGTACAGACTTGAATTTATTTACTTCCAAAAGACTAGCATAAACGTATAAATTAAATTTTGATGAATTTAGAACCACCCCCTTTATGAAATCGGTTTAAATATTGCTTTCTGGAAGCAAGTGCACAAGTCAATGTAAAAAATACCCAAATCGCTGGAACTGTGCTTCATGCAACTGAAGAGTTCAATCAATTTCCCCGAGATCCCATCAGCAGATTCTGACTTCATGACTATTGCCATTAAGTCAGCATCTGCAAGCAAATGCCATTAAAAATACCCAAATCCTTTCAAAAGTACTTGTAAAATTGAAGAGTTCCCTCGATTTCACCAAGATTCCACGATCAGATTGTGACCTAATGACCATATAACAACCTGAAAAGCATATTCTTTCAATTAATACCCAAATCGCATCAAGTGAGCTTATAAAATTCTCTCAATTCTTAAAGAATTCCCTCAATTTCTTCAGGATCCCATCATCAGATCCTGACGTGATGAACATGAGACCATTTGGTAAGTATACCCTTTCAAACAAAAAAATAATTTTTCAAATCAGTTCAGGCGTCTTTGTGTAATCGGGGAACATACATAAAAAAAAAGATTCGGACGAATTGTAAGCCTCCTCCGTTTTTGAAGTCCTTTAAAAAGTCGCCTATGTGTTTATCTAGGATATAATCTATTTTCATTCCAAATTTCTGCCAAATCAGTTCAGTAATTGCGGCATGAAGAACTCTTTCTCCGGCGTGATTTCGACTTTCCACAAATCTCGCGGTAACCATGGATTTTTCCGGGACAAAAATTAGCCCATATGATAATCCAGAATACGATCTAACTTTATTTCACATTTCAGCCAAGTCGGTTCAGTAGTTGCGGTGTGAAGTAGTAGGTATTTCCCATACGTGAATTTTGTCTTGGATTTTCCGGGATAAAAATTAGCCTATGTGTTAGCCGGAACATAATCTAACTCCATGCTATATTTCTACCAAATCGGTTCTGTAGTTGCGGCGTGAAGGAGTATTTCCCCGCGGTTTTTCACATATCTCACGTGAACCATGGATTTTTTGGGAACAAAATGTAGCCTTTGTGTTAATACAATCTATCTCCAATCCAAACAGTCGAATCAGTTCCGTAATTGTGCCTGAAGAATTAATTCCCGCGCGTGAATTTTGGATTTTCACAAACCTCGCGGAAAACATGGATATTTCCAGGATAAAAAGTAGCCTATGTGTTAGCCTTTACTTCAATTAATCGATCGGACAAGTGAAAGAAAATAAGAAAGGTACAATTGCCAAGTAGTAAATGAGTTGATGATCTTCGGACGCTTGAACGCTTGAAAATCATTATAGCTAAGAAGTAAGAATTATTTTAGCTTATATCAGCTTGTAAACGTTGATTCGGCCCATCCTTTTGGGAGTTGGTTGTGATTTTACAAATAGACATAGTTAAAGACACACGTTTAAATTACTTACTTATAACTTTATACATCGTATGTTAAATAAAATAGCTCTAAAAATTTTAAAAATTATAACTTTGGCGTATGATGACCGAAATCTAAGGTGATATTTAATTTTTGGTCCCATGCTTTTCATACAATTTTAACTTATGCCGAAAACTGAAGTACCGTTTCATCTACCTTTTAATTTTCGGCCACCCCAAAATTGTCTTCCCCGTTTATCCATATTTTTAATGATCACGACATAAACTGACGGCCGAAAACTAATGGCGTGAGTCTTCGCATTAAGTACATTATTAAAAGAAAGAATCGTGAGAAAAAATATTTCACCATTTGTAGAAAAGACATGAAAGTGTGGAAGACTTGATATTTCAGTTCTCGGCCCCTAGGCCGAAAACTAAAGTTTTGAAAAAATTTTAATGCTAGTTCCCGGCCCCCATCATTATTGTTGTTTTATACAAAATATCCCAAAAGTTATATTGGGAATATGTTACCAAGTTATTTTTGAAGGGCATTATACACTTATTAATACCATTTATTTAGAATAACTACACAAAGTTTACTTTGGAATGAAACGCGCGGCACTATTTTTTTTTTAATTTCTGCAGTTTACGTTACCTCTAATCGTCGCCTCCAAAATGAACAAATTCTGTAAAATCACTCGAAGGTGTTTTCTGACCAAAAATGTTTTCATTTAGAAAGCAAACATTTTCAAATATCTGGATAAAGATTTTACTTGGAAATAGTATTTCTAAATGATATTTTCTCAATTTTACGGCATCGTGTACGCGTAAAGGCCGAGAACTGAAGGTGGCCGGCGAACCGGCACATCGACCGTAGGAACCAATTATTGTGGTAGGTACAAGAAACCGGAACTGTATTGATTGTCTGTTGTGTATTGTGTAATAAACTGTGATTTGAGTAAGTCTTCTCCAATATTAATAACAATATTAGCAACCCCGACGTTATTAAACTTGTGACGTTCCATGGGGTAACGGGACTTTACCATTGGCTTTCGAAGAATTGCTTGAAAGTTAATCGCTATTGATTACTATTATTTTGGACTCTTCAACGTAACACGTTATTTTTCGACATTTTCTCCAAGTAATTAAAAACCAACATGCATAAAAATACAAGTTCCTTTTCCATGATACCCCATACCTAGTTATCTTGTTTTTATTAAATTTCATTCTCCCGATTTCCCTACCTTTGTCAAAGAAGAATATTAGTAAGTAGGTACTTACTTATCAATTTTATTTGATTGCAAATCAATTACGTTGTGCTGGTAAGGCTACTAATGTTATTAATATTATGTACCTAGCACTAGTTACTGAAATAATTGTCTGCGAAAGACAGTAAAACCGAAGGACAAACAGACAGACGAACGGCAGAAGTCACACCAAAAGGCTTTTTCACACAATTTTTCCCAAAGAAATAGTAATAATACCGCAATTTTTCCCATTTGACGACCTTCCTGGCGCAGTGGCAGCGCGCGCGGATTCGAGTGGGAGGTCGCGGGTTCGATTTCCGCCACGAGCCACTTTGGAATTTTATCATTTCTAAATTGGCTCAGGTCTGGTCTGGTGGGAGGCTTCGGCCGTGGTTTGTTACCACCCTGCCAGCAAAGACGCACCGCCAAGCAATTTAGCGTTCCGGTGAGATGCTTGAAGAAACGTTGGGGTAAATTTACTTACCCTTCCAAGTTAGTACGATAACATCTTAGGCTGCATCATCACTTATTTTAAGGGGAAACCGCAGTCAAGCCTACTAACTTGTATAGAGTAAAAAAAAAATTCGGTAGTATGGAACCCCTAAAATGATTGACTGGTTCGCAATCCTTCTAAAGGCATTCTGAATTATCTTTCATCAGGGAAAGATTGTCACTTGTTCGAGTTACATCCTTTATGCCGTATTTCGAGTTGTCGTGGTAAGGAGCACCCCAACCCTGGCTGCGCACCGCGGCGCCGAGTCGTCGCGCCGTCCGGCGCCACTCGCTTCCCGACTCCATAAGTCCATGCGTATGGGACGCGCTGGCTGCCATTGACACCTTATATTGACTTCACATCGAGTTTTACTTACTTATATGGAAATAGTAAGGAAGAAGCCACGTTTATTTAGCTTATTTTTCTATTCAGTTTTTTATACTTACTGACTTATAAGGACAGAATGCTTAGGTAATACTCTCGCTTTTTGTGACCATGAAGTTTTATTTAATTTAAACATCTCATCATTTTACGTAATGGCCTGGATGGCGGTGCGGATTAGGCCTTCTATGATTATTTATTATTATGTACCTACTTACCTAAATCAATTTTTGTCTATACATTTAATTATTTAAGTGGTACTCGATAGCGCCAATTTTGAATTTATTTCATCTCAAGCGCGTGCTTCTTTGTAGCTCATACTTCTGTAGCCTGCCATATTATGATATTCATGTAGTCTGAGGATATTCAGCGATCGTCACAAAAGGCAGAAACCTATCGATCGCTCAAAATGTAACGAATTAAAAAAAAATGAAATTCAGAATGTATGCAGTATGACAGTTTCCGCGACAGGTCACGTGATCAATTTCACGATCGATAAGTCATTTCAATATATTTTTTAATTCGTTCCATTTATGTAAGTAATGAGTTAGGTAGTAGGTATGTACCTACACTACAGGTTTTTTGTGACGATCAAAGATATGAATGGCTAACGTTGCTGTTGCTTCAAACTTCGATGTACGAAGTTTTATAGGTCCCAAGGCTTGGTGTTAAATAAAACATCACTGTAAAATGTGGACTGCGTTTTATCATAGGTTTTATTTCATTCCAATCAAATGTAGGTCAATGTAAACGGGCAGCATGTGTACTGTGTAGTGTGCCGACTGGCCGCGACGGCGGCGTCGTGACCGCGCGGTTTATCAAAAGAATAAACAATGAAACATTCGTTTATTTTATTGATTTTTATGGGTTTTTCTTTGACAATTTTTTTAAATTAATATCCTCGATGGATTTCCACTATCTCTGCTCAGCCAATGATCTAGGTTAGGTACCTACCTAGTTTTGCGTAGAGCTACCTTCCGAATTTACTTTCGCAACAACAGAGAGTCTCGTAAAGCCCAGATGAGGAAATTATTTCCAACAAAGATTTTCTAAAGATACGTTACGCTCATACTAAGCGACGTTCAGTTCTGTTGCGCTGATATATTATTAAACGTCTACTAAAATAAGGGTGTTTTGAAAATTTCGAGTTAAAAACTACGACTGCGGTCTGCGATAGATTATACGGAAGGCGTGATATATGTAGAATGAGAAAGCTATACATATACCTACGTGGGCGACCAATTCAAACCCTCAACCTCATTCTCTGTTGTTGGCGGACTTAACGAAAATTACACTGATTAGGGTAATTTGTCGGCAACAAATACCGCGCGTATGTGCGATATATCTACCTCTTTTTAACCGACTTAAAAAAGGAGGAGGTTCTCAACTCGTCGGAATCTTTTTTTTATGTATGTTCCCCGATTATTTATAATAGAATATCTTTGATTTCCAACGTTGCGTAATAGACCAGGGTAGATCTCCTTTAAAATAATAAAAAGTGAAAAAAAATTACAGTAGGATGAAACACATTAGAAAAGGAGGGGAATATGATCAAAATGAAAGGAAAAATAAATTACGGTCGATCCGAGATCGGGAACATGGGGGAGGGGGGGGTTTGAGGGTAAAAAATGGTTTTCCTTGATTTCCGGCAAAACTACAAGTCCTATGGAAAAAAGTTAAATGGCAAAGTTGTAGGTAATAAAAAGATCTACAACTTTTGTATTTGCAATTTTTTCACATAACCTCAAAATTTAGGTGAAAAATTCAAAATCCAAGTTTTTGGTTTTTTATTTAGTTAAGTACTTTAAATATCTTTTTCAAAAAAAAATTTTTTCTACGAAATTTGGTGAAAGCTTACCTTATTGTGTCCCAAATACACTGTAATTTATTTGATATAAAATATTTATTTTTTTCACCTTATTTTGAATTAATATCAAAAAAGCACCCTGATTTTCAATCGAAAATTCTGACGTCAAAATATTAGCTTTTTTCAAAAAGTTGGTATGTTTTCTGTTCGTTGAAATCTCTACTTTCCGATGGTGAAAAAAAATATATACCTATGTTACTATAGTAAAACTTCTCAGAAAATGCAAATAAATCTCGAATACGAAATTTTTTTTGTTTCAAAAATTATCGACCCTGATCTATAAATAATAAATATCGATTCTGTGGCTTTCAATTGTCTCTGAAAAAGAAAGATATTATTAGTAATTCAGCAGACTTCAAACTATTCGTAATCTTTGCTGGTTTTCGCCAATATTACAGTTAGATTACAGGAAATTAAACCTCTCTATGGCTAAATTCATTTATATTCATAATAGGAAACTAGGATTCAGAACAGAAAACAAGTTCGCTGCAAATTAGGATGCAGAATTTTCCGCACACAGCTTATCACTTACCAGCCAATCAGACGCGATCACTGTGAATTATTCAAAATGTCGAACGCCATAAACCGGATCGTACATCACAATAAAACAGCCATAAAACGAAGTAAACACAATAAGTAGGTACCTATATCATTATCAACTCTCGTTTGCGTCGCACGTAATCTAAAACCTACCTACCTATAATTGCCAATACTTTTAGTTAGCTATCTATAGTATCTATAAGCTCTAGCTCTTAGATTCTGTCGAAACTACAATAAATTGCGTACCTATACCTTGTACTATTTAGTGTTCTGTGCCTATACTTACTTTGTCTGCTAGGGTAGGTCTCTCTTTATATTTCTGAAATAGTAAATAAATAAATATAATAAATATAAATCAGGATAGTAAGGAGCTATGCTCGGAGTTTTTCTGCGTGATCAAAACAGAAATGAGGAGATCCGTATACGAACCAGAGTCACCGACATAGCTCAACGTATCGCGAAGCTGAAGTGGCAATGGGCGGGGCACATAGCTCGTAGAACCGACGGACGTTGGGGACCCAAAGTGCTGCAATGCAATGGCGACCATGCACGGGAAAGCGCAGTGTTGGCAGAACTCCGACCAGATGGACTAACGACATTAAAAGAGTCGCGGGAAGGCGCAGGTCCGTGCGGGCTGGAAAGCATTGCAGGGCCAGGAGGTCTTGAGGTCTTGGAGGCAGTGGTCGTCCGTCGGCTGAAACGGTAACGGTAAATCAGGACATTACACACATTGCAATCTAGCCCCAAAGTAAGATAGATATACAAGATAAATATACATACATATTAATATATTGTAAATATAATATATTTAATAAGTATAGTGTGAAAATGTCATAGCGTTTTAGGCTCCGCTATCAAAGGAGGCGCGATCAGTGGTCAACTGATCACTCACCAAAATGATAGACCGATCACTGAATAACCCACTCTGCAAATAGTTAGTTTAGCTATTTAATTATTACATTTGTTATTAAACTTGCTGGAGTGACAAATTCACTTTTGAGTCTGTCGTAACTACCAATACAATAAAAATAATTTAGGTACCTAGGTAAGTACCTACTTATACTATTATGCTACGTTTACACAATGGCGTATGCTGGCCCACTGCAGGCCATCGCACAACTGTAGGCCACGATCACTTGGTGTTCATACAATGGCGCATGACTCATTGCTGCCCGGTGAGGCACTTGCGATGGACGTGAAAGTAGTTTAAGGCGAAATCAACGACTCTGCGCGCGAATTTCAAAATTTTCGTGGTTTTTTGCAATTTGTAGATGCTAGTTACAAGCAGAGATTTTTATATAAATAAACACGTGAAGACGACTGGAATTCCCGCAATTTGACTGCCATTAGCCTACTATGTCTTATTAGCTTAAAAATTGCGAAAACTACAAAAAATTTGAATTTCGCGGGCACACCCGTGGCATGCTCCTTACGTACATGACTAAGTAATTTTTTATCATTTTTAGGCAAACCATGAACAATCTGCTGAGTGAAATGCTTGCAGAACCATAAGGAGAATTCGATAATTCGAATTTATCAATAATTTAATAATTATTAATTTGAATTTAGTAATTTAATTTTGTTGGAAGTAGTCGCAACAAAAGAATACACTGTTCAGCGGTCGGTGGCGAACTGAGCAATGGGCCATTGTGTGAACACTACAGACCACGCAACGCCACGATTCCTTTGAAGTGTGCGCCAAAAACCGACAACTTCCCGATCGCGCGCCATCGTCGACCATTGTACGCCATTGCATACCATTTCCCCGTGTACACAATGGCGATGGCCTGCAGTGGGCCAGCATACGCCATTGTGTAAACGCTACTTTACAAAATCTGCCTCGTCTATCGCTTATCGCTTTCAGACGTAGGTATACCATCCCGAATATCCATTGACCGTCTGTGTCGTCTCTACTCTCTTCTGTCGATCTTTAAATCCGTGAGGTTTTTTTTAGTCTATGCAAGTTAGTACTTGACTGCGATCTCACCTGATGGTAAGTGATGATGCAGCCTAAGATGTTATCCTACTAACTTGGTGGTGGTAAGTAAATTTTACCCTAACGTTATCTACAAGCATCGCACCGAAACGCTAAATCGCTTGGCGGTGCTTCTTTGCTGGTAGGGTGGTAACTAGCCACGAAGCCTCCCACCAGACCAGACCTGAGCCAAATTAGAAATTATAAAAATACAACGTGGCTCGTGGAGGGAATCGAACCCGCGACCTCCCACTCGAATCCGAGCGCGCCACCACTGCACCAAGGAAGTCGTCGAAAAGGGAGGTAGGTACCTAGTACCTACTTATGCGTTACCGGTTTTAGGCAAGTACAACTATCCTAGCTAGTTACTAGCTATCTGGAATCAACACATCTTTCGTTTCAAACTTTGGACTAGGAAATAAAATGGAATAAAAGAAATGGTAAATAACAATCACCTACCTACACAGGAGTCATATTATTTACATTTTATGAAGTAGATTTAAAACTTAATCGCAAATCGCAATGAATGACCTTAGAGAATCTAGAGTGTCTACAATAATATTATTGTTTTGTCCAACGCCGCAACGTTAACAAATAAACACTCTATAAAAACAAGAAATCATTTGGGAACAACAATGGAAACTTTTGAATATCAACTACCTATTTATAGGTATACCTACGACGCAGTTACGATAAGAAGAACTGCATATTATGTTTGCTAATTTTACAGGCGGGTTTGCGTAGCTGGTATCAATTTTCAATACATAGAAAATAAAAGATCGCTAAGTGTGCAAATAGTTTAATTAATTTTCTATCAACGATATCAGGTCGTCTTTGCGCGGCGTCTCTATGTCTATCTATTATAACATTTTAATACCTACACAACAAGTTTTGAAAAACATGTAATATATCCAACAATGCGTGTGTGGGTAATAACTACCTACTAGCACAGTTTGAAGATATTCTAGGACTGAATAACATAATCCGTTCAGACCTTGATATAATCTTATGAAACAAGCTGATGATGGTGATGATGATAACGATGATGATCTTAAGTAGGTATATCCGACGAAGTGCTTGATGGTTCCGATAATTGTGCAACGAGTAGAGTAAAAACCTGACAAGTGCGAGTCGGACTCGCGCACTGAGGGTTCCGTACTACAACCGGAGGAATAAAACCATAAAAACCACTTTTCTTATCAAACCGCAAAACTAACTTTGTTTTTGGAGGTTTTATTGTAAATATCAAAAAACTAATTATTAGATCTCGTTCGAACCAATTTTCGGTGGAAGTTTGCATAGTAATGTACATCATATATTTTTTTTAGTTTTATCATACTCTTATTTTAGAAGTTACAGGGGGGGGGACACACATTTTACCACTTTGGAAGTGTCTCTCGCGCAAGCTATTCATTTTAGAAAAAAATGATATTAGAAACCTTAGTATCATTTTTGAAGACCTATCCATAGATACCCCACACATATGGGTTTGATGAAAAAAAAAATTTTGAGTTTCAGTTCTAAGTATGGGGCACCCCCAAAATTTATTACTTTTTTTTAAATTTTGTGTGAAAACCTTAATGCGGTTCACAGAATACATCTACTTACCAAGTTTCAACAGTATAGCTCTTATAGTTTCGGAAAAAAGTGGCTGTGACATACGGACGGACAGACGGACAGACGGACAGACGGACAGACGGACAGACAGACATGACGAATTTATAAGGGTTCCGTTTTTTGCCATTCGGCTACGGAACCCTAAAAAGCGACTGTAGTCATGTACAATGTAAAATCGCCCTCGAGATGACTCGGTCAAATAATTTCTTTTGAGAACTATCCTTATTGAGAGCCATGATGTATCTACTGCAGTCTTCAGACTCCACGAGTATACATAGATAGAAGAGGCATCTAAGTGCCGATGAAGACAAATCGCAAGTCGAGAATGTCATAGCTGCTCTATACAACGCTACTTCACGACCAAGATTGAACAAGGAAGTGTTTTTCCAGAAGGTTGCAATTCTTCATAGTTATAAAAATCACAAAAAGATTTGTAAAAACATTTGAAAGCTTTCAAGCTTTGGCTCTTACAAATTAATTACAAATTGACTTTGGCGTCGTTGGCAGTCGCGAATAGGTCCTATCTGTGATTTTTTTAATATTATGTAAAAGGTATAAGACCATCAGCGTTCCTGACACAAGTTTTTCGTGTCGATGTAAAAAATGTAAAGTTAGTAAGCAGGTGGTCTTCCAATGCCAGGTTTCCGATGGCGTATGAAATATTTCATAAACAAACAAACAGAGGTATGACAGGTGACCTATTTATTTGCACGCGCGATCTCAGATTGAATATTTATGTCGCCTCATGCCATGAGCTTCATGCTGATGCGACGGACTACTCGTCACGTACAGATTTACGCGACCGATATTATTATGCTGTGACCATGATTAAAATTTAAAAAAACTTATCTCCAAATTATACAAATAACCAACTTGCGCAGACGCTCGCAGCTCCGCTCGCGTGAATTTTGGCTTTTCACTAATCCCGCGGCAACTATGGATTTGAATGGCATTAGAATATGGATAAGAAGTAGCCTATGTACCCAGAGTATGCTTATAAAATTTGAAGAGTTCCCTCGATTTTTCCAGGATCCCATCATCAGATCCTGACTTACTATGGGACCATCTATGAACAATACCCTTTCAAACAAAAAAATAATTTTTTAAAGGGTCCACACATTAAAAAAAAATAAACAAAAAAATTTCGACGAATTGAGAACCTCCTCCTTTTTTTTGAAGTCCGTTAAAAAGTAAATTAAGTTTATAACAGAGGGGAGTTTAAAAGGATTCGAATGTCGTTCTGTTCGACAATCACAAAGGTAGGTAATACTTTTTGGCGACACATTACACATTGGCGAGACTCGTCGTAACATCGACAAGGGTTTTGGAACATATACGCAGTGTAAAGAAAGTGGACACAAATGGGTCAGCAATAGCGGAACATGTCCAGAATTCGGATGTTTCTCACTACATTCGTTTTGACAAGGCCTCCGTGTTGTCCAGGAAAAAACTTGTAGTACCTCGTAAGATTCGTGAGGCCATTGAGATTTATAGACATCCGAATTTTAATCGGGACACCGGTTGGGCGTTGCACCCGGCGTGGAAACCACTTATTCAGTGCAGGACTGCAACATCTATGGGTCACGAGATAGACACCATTAGTTCGGCGTGCCGGCCGCGTTTCAGCAGTATAGCTCGGGCGTCCGCGCGTGCACTATGCCCCTGAAGAAGGACCCCTGATGGGTCCGAAACTGGTCGGGCGATCCTGACCAAGTCATAGTGAGTTTTAACCGTTTTTTCAGTAAAATTATTATGTCTACTCACGGAAGTCTTAATTCTAATATACTGTAATACTTTATTAGTATTTCTTTATTTATGTAGTGGATAGTGGACACCCTACAATTTCTGTAAGATAAAAACAGCACTGTAGACATAAATGGAAACCGATCGTAAAACGTAACGTGAGATATTTACCTATGCACCATATCAGCACACGTTGTTTTGTTACATCGTCTTGTTGACTTGCAAATTGCCACAAAGTTGAAGCCTGAATATTTGCACTACTACTTCTAACTATGAATTATAAAGTTGCCAGAATATGCCGAGGCCCAAGAATCCCAAGATCTCTTAATTCGACAGGGGAAATCCCCAATTCCTCATCATCTTGTGGTGAAACCTTCATAATTAAATCGATTTTGGTTTGTGGTCTGCCAGTAGACATATAAACACCACAGACTTTATAATGTAGTCTGAGATAAACACAGGACTCGGCGAACCGATTGAGGTATAATTACGCAATGGGCGCACCGCGCAAAAAAATATAAAAAAGTTTGTTTTGACACCAAAGGCGTATGTCCTCGTAGTAAGCCAAGCGCAGTATTGTTTGTGGATCACGGTCCACGCCACAGATCACTTAATAATTAACATACTTGTTATATTAGTCTTGTCGTGCGTTTCCCTATGGACGGTTGGCGCTACTTTTTTCTTGTATGAAGAAGGTTTACGTAAAATGTTCAGATGGGCTCATCCTTAGGTTCATATCGGTGGGTCAGCCCTCCAAGGGTCAGCCGGAAAAAACTTTTGTGGTCTTTTTTATTTCAAAGGAATTTAATTTTTTTTATTCAAACTACTTTGCCCAGGTTGTTTTATTTTCCTCTCTCTGTCCTGTGTATAAAATGACTTGGTGGGAACTCAGTCTGATTGTAGATCTTCATTAATCCTCCTCCGTCCGACAACAGTACCTTTTCTGTTTTCTTTGATAAACACGAGAATAAATTCATAATTTTTACAAGAATTCTATTTAAAAAAACGTTTTCAATAACGGGCATAAGTAATAACACGTTTCTGGATACAAAATCACCATTAATAGCACGAGTGTGTAATCGAAATCCGATCTTCTTTTTGGTAATCCGCATATAACACCAACTGGGGGGCTATTCGCGTAACGTTTTCACACACTGAGTGATGCGAATCAAGAATTATATAAAAATTAACACTGAAAAATTATACCATGTTGTGTTTTGAACTACATTCAATGTTACGCTCTATGTCAATATTCGTCGTAAAATTAATTTTTCAGTGTTCGCAAAAAAATGTTCTAATTTGAATATGGTCTGCTTCTATACCTAAACCTTTTTAAAAATATCACTTCACGAAATTTAGCTGACTTGTTACTTTACGTGAATTGCCTCCCTGATACGACCTCTCGCGCTTTTATGTTGTCCTCAGGAATTCACCCATTATACATACTTACCACGCTCAGGTATGCACCGCGCGATCGGACTGAAGATAAGCTGCAAGCTTCGTTAATTTGCACCTAATGTAGAGAACCTTTAAATTCTTTGTTGAAAACTTAAGGAACTTTTGTTATTCCATTCACTTTAAAATGCACATTAGCAAACCTCTGCGACTTTATAAACCTGCATGAACCTAATAAGCATAAGACTTCCTGCAAGACCTTCATGTCTACTGCTGAAATGGTCCCCATCACACGTCCTCATAATTGTTATAGTCCTCCATCCGGCATTATTATCGTTCATTCGTTCGTTTCAGCCGACGGACGTCCACAGCTGGACAAAGGCCTCCTGCAATTCTTATTGGTCGGAGGTCTGCCAACACTGCGCTTTCCCGTGCGGGGTTGCCATTCCAGCCAGTACCTACTTTGGGTTCCAGCCAGCACTTTGGGTCCCCAACGTCCGTCGGATCTACGAGCTATGTGCGTTGAGCTATGTTGAATGATTTTATCGACTGACATATCCACAATAAACAAACATATTATTCGCTATTCCCTAAGACTTAAGCAGGTTAATGGAAGCTAGAATGAAATATTTTTTGAGTAATGTGCCACAACATCGCAATCGTAGATTATTATGTTTAGTTAAACATAACATTAAGGCGTTCATTTGTTACACTCGCTATCTTCTAATACATCGGCAACGGAAGTGACCCTGAACATTATCCTTAAGGTGAGACATGACTAATAACAGCCAATGTTTGTTACTTTGTTCCATATTATTCTGAATAAAGGCAGGGTTGACAGCCAAACCTTTCAACAACTGACCTAAAATAATCAATTTGAAGCTGAGCGGCTTTCCAAACCCGTTATTGTTTTGCGCAATGCTTATAAATTATATGCAAATTTAACTAGGTACTTCTTGCTCCTAGCTTTTTTTTTATTTTTCTTCTTTATCCTAGCCCTTTTACTTTCGAGATTAAATTGAATGCTTTGGTTAACTGAACAATCCAAAATGACGTTATACCTAAAAAAAAGTAAAAAATTGGGAAGAGCCCTATAATAGGTATTCAGTTATTCTTAAGCAATAATTTAGACGAGCTTGTAGTGACAATAATAGCAAGTTTCCTTATAACGAATAACGCATAAGTAAGACGAACTTAACTGTAGGTCTAGGTACCTACGTTAAGTTTTATGCAGATGATTATACGGAGGATAGTCCGAAGTCAATTTTTAATTACTTGTTCCCTAATCATGTATCAACGTTAAAGCATAAAAATGAAGAAGTTTCAATTAATCATCATAATGGTAGCAGCCCTGTAAGTTTCGTAATGACGCAGCCGATAGTTCTTGTGAAATACTATAAAATACGTGAGAATTGGAAAAACAATTGGGTTTATTGATTTTACATTTCATTCATCACCTACTTAGGTATTAACTGTTGATCTAGTAGTGACTAGTGAGTAGTGAGCATGTTCGACTGCGATTCACGCTCAGGGTTCACGAATCACGATGTCCTGGGTTCGATCCTCGGGTGATGGAACATAGTGCCCTGTCTCTGCGCACATACTTGCAGATGAAAAATCTGTTTCAAAGGTCGCGTGCCCGGAATCCGGACCCCTGACCGTCTAATGGTAATGAGCAACCTCAGGTCCCCGTTGTGGGCACTATGGTCTATGGCCAAGCTCCCAAACCACTGACCACGATACCTTATACAAGTAGGTACGCTGGACAAAATATTCTATACAACTGACAACTGACAGTTCCTTCCGATTTGAAGCGCCCCCCTCGTATTTCCACTTTACAAAAATAAATAAATGTTGGCAGTGTTCCTGCATATTATTGTAACATACAGAATCCTTTCAAGAAGCGGATTATAGCAAAACAAATTAATCTTTCCTACTAATTATGGATTTCCGCAAAATAACGCCTTCCATTCAATATTATACAGTAAAGTTGATAGTTTTGAATGTCATTTTGATTTTAGTTCCATGGACGCCCACGCCCAACATAAATTAGCGCCAGAATGGCGCAAATCAAGGGTCTTAATTTTTATGTTGACAGACTGGAGTCCAGCGTAGGTACTTGTATTATAGAGGTCAGCGCCCAACCCTAATATAGACATGTAACGTAACACTTACAAAGTATCTATTTAGAATTGATTTGATGTCGATATGATGATTACCGTCGTCGACGCAGCACTACCGTCGAAGTGCAAACATACTATACACGGTGTCGGTTACGATAACAGTATGAGGTATTGGTTAGTTTACGGTCACGGGTTCAATGGGTTTTACCCATCTCAAAATTGCTAACGCGCCTAAAGAAGTTTACACTCCAATAAACAATTGTGGCCTGTTCCCATAACCATCATTGAGGGTTGGATCCTCCCCTACTAATGAGAGAATGAATATGAGAACATTTATAAGGAACTGGTGATACATAATATAATTATTATTATGTTAGAATTCTGTTATTATTCCGTAAAGCAATACATCTGAAGCTCCCACGCCTCTCACCTTGCAGCGCGACCTTCTGCGATGCGCAATTATGTAACGAGCTATTATTTATAACGATTATGATGATTACGAATTATGATGTCGGACATTGTGTGAACGCAATTGCTGTTGTTTCCCGTCGTCGTATTTTTAATCACGTCATGTCGGCATTCGTTTACAATAATTTCGATAAAAAACGCTGTCAGGCAAAAATCTACACATTTCAATACAGCTACAGCTGTACTCTGTAGTCATTTGAATTTCATCTGTTCCATTGTTTAAGATTGCTTTATATACTAGCTGACCCGGCAAACGTAGTTTTGCCTTATAAAATTTTTTCTCTCTTAGTAGTCCAATCAATAAAGGAGTTGTAGAATGCATGAGAGGGGACCTAAGTGATTTCTTCTGAAACTTGTTCAGGGTACTTAGGAAGTTAACATACTAAAAGTCCTGACGTCTCGGAGGTGAGCCGGAGTGGGGAGGGGGGGGGGAAAAGGTACCACTTTTGGGTTTTTCACTAATATCTCAGAAACGGTGCGTCATAGAAAAAAAAATCTTCTAATAAATTAAAGCTCATAAAATTATCTAAAACTTTGGTCTTATTCAATTTTGCCGTATTCCTAACCGTTTCCGAGCCACACGCTCCGGAAAAGTTAATACTACAAAAAAACCTTATCATATAATAATCCGGTCAAGTTAGACATAAAAATAGTGGTCAAATAACAATAATTCCGACAGAGCCAAATCTTCGTAGAGACCTTAGGTTTACCACAAGGAATAAAGTGTCAAAAGTCCCCATCAATCCTATGTGTGCAACAAAAGTTATTCGGGGTCAAATATCAAAATTTGAGGTTTTTTGGATTTTTCTCGAAAACGGTTAGTTTTCTCAAGAATAAATTTAGGCCAAAGTTGTAGATCTTAAAATTATCTTCAAAAAATGGTCCTTATGATTTTTTTCCTAAGAGTTAACATTCCTGAGATATTGCGATTCTAAGAGTCACATTATACATGATATGCACATATATATACATAATCAGGCAATTACAATTGTAGTTGCTGAAGATATTGATTTCTTAGTAGTTACTACTTACTGCAAGGACTCCAATGGATAAAATAGTTTATTTTCTATAAATTCCTAACATTAACCGTTTACGCAGTGTAAGCAACGGAAACCCTCAATATGGAACAAGTTTTCCCATTTTTGCAACATTTTTCATTGATTCTCCTATTGTATTGGTCGTAGCGTGATGTTATGTAGCCCATAGCTTTCCTCGATAAACGGACTATCCAACACAAGAATAATTATTCAATCAGGACCCGTAATTTCTAAAAAACAAACACGTTGATCCTCTCCTTCGTTTCAGCGAAATGGCGATTGCCATAATTCTGTTGCATACGCTGCGTAAACGGCTAAAGTCTCGCAAAAATCATGTATTGCGGAGTTGATCTCCTTTAATAGTTCTAAAAAATAATCCACAACAGCAAATACCTATCTCTAAGTTTGACTCGCTATAATTTTTTTATTATGGAAATCGCCATTTCGCTGAAACGAAGGAGCGGATCAACGTGTTTGTTTTTTAGAAATTACGGGTCCTGATCGAAAAATTATTCTTGGGTTGGATAGTCCATTTATCGAGGAAAGCTGTGGGCTACATAACATCACGCTACAACCAATACAATAGGAGCATCAATGAAAAATGTTGCAAAAATGGGAAAATTTGTTCCATATTGAGAGTTTCCGTTGCTTACACTGCGTAAACGGTTAATGTTAGGAAGTTATAGAAAATAAACTATTTTATCCATTGGAGTCCTTGCAGTAAGTAGTAACTACTAAGAAATCAATATCTTCAGCAACTACAATTGTAATTGCCTGATTTATATGTATATATGTGTATGTGCATATCATGTATAATGTGACTCTTAGAATTGCGATATCTCAGGAATGTTAACTCATAAGAAAAAAATCATAAGGACCATTTTTGTAGATAATTTTAAGATCTACAACTTTGGCCTGAATTTATTTTTGAGAAAACTTACCATTTTCGATAAAAATCCAAAAAACCTCAAATTTTGATTTTTGACCCCGAATAACTTTTGTTGCACACATAGGATTGATGGGGACTTTTGACACTTTATTCCTTGTGGTAAACCTAAGGTCTCTACGAAGATTTGGCTCTGTCGGAATTATTGTTATTTGACCACTATTTTTATGTCTAACTTGACCGGATTATTATATTATGATAAGGTTTTTTTTGTAGTATTAAATTTTCCGGAGCGTTTGGCTCGGAAACGGTTAGGAATACGGCAAAATTGAATAAGACCAAAGTTTTAGATAATTTTATGAGCTTTAATTTATTAGAAGATTTTTTTTTCTATGACGCACCGTTTCTGAGATATTAGTGAAAAACCCAAAAGTGGTACCTTTTCCCCCCCCTCCCCACTCCGGCTCACCTCCGAGACGTCAGGACTTTTAGTATGTTAACTTCCTAAGTACCCTGAACAAGTTTCAGAAGAAATTGCTTAGGTCCCCTCTCATGCACTCTACACCCCCTTTTAGGTTATTCATTGACTGGACTATAGGGGCATAAAAAATAGATAACAACCTGGTCCCAGACCCAGAGAATCCAGCCGTTTCGAAGGAGTTTGGTAACAAAGAAAAGCGAGAGAATTTTATATGTATATTAGATACATAAATAAATATAATATATTGAAAAACACCCAGAAATTAGAAAACATTCATGCTCATCACACAAATAGATATTTTCCAGTTGTGGGAATCGAACCCACGACCTCCAGGCTCCGACGCAGACGGCAGGATCGCTACCGCTACGCCATTCGGTCATCTTTAGCTTTAGATTTATTGTTTAGTTATTATGTATGTATATGAATTAACCTCCCCAGTATCCTAGCTGACCGGGCAAACGTTGTTTGGCCATTAAGGGGTATGAAAAATAGACCGACCGAACGTAAACAAAAAATTTCATAAAAGTCGGTCAAGCTGTTTTGGATGAGTTTGGTTACGAACACTGTGATACGAGAATTTTATATATATTTTTTAAGATTTTTGTGTGTGAAGTGAGAATGTACGTACACAGAATACCTACCATATTATGGTAAGGTTAACCTACCTAGTACCTACCTACCTGTTCCTAAATAAAAAAGCGTATTATATCGAAGTCAACAAAACGGATTCCAATACAATAATTCCAGTTTCGAGCGTCCATTAATCCACACTTGACATTGACATATGCCCACAATATTTTTTATCTGTGCGCGTCGGCCTCGCGCCCAATGCCACTTCTAACCAACCATGAAAATAAACTCTTTTACTGCACCACAGACTAGAGAAATAAGATAGAGGGAAAGGGTCTTAAACATTCTTAGAACTTAACTGATTCTGCTGAGCGCAGACCAGCTGCCGTAGCCAAATTATATCTTTATCTGTTCTATTTCTACTATTGATATTGGACCAAAATTAACGGGAATGACATATCCGATCTACAATTGATCACTTGACTTATCAAATGATAACTGTCATTCTCATAAACTAATTTTAAAAGAGTAAGTAAATAAATTTAAGATACGGTCTATTGTATTTGAGGATTTATTGAATTGAATGATCTCAAATCTCTATTATCTTTTTGTAAACAATATTCGTTATGCCGATGACACGGTACTGATAGCTGGTTCAGCATCCGGGTTACAGCAACTACTATCTGAAGTAGCAGCCGCAGGAGAAGCTAAGGGCTTGAATATCAACGTAGCCAAGACTAAAGCCATGGTAATATCAAAAACTCCTGAGCATCCTTTCCATCTTAAGCTAAATGGCAAAAACATTGAAATTGTACAAAAGATGAAGTACCTAGGCTCCTATTTCACGTCAGACCTGGATCATTTACATGAGATAAAGAGCCGAATCAGCCAAGCTAAAATAATGTTTCACAAAATGTCCAATTCTCTCTGCAGCCCAAAATTAAAGTTGGACTTAAGGTGTCGTTTAATGAAGTGTTATGTTTGGTCCACTCTCTTATATGGATGCGAAACTTGGGTATTAAAAAAGGAAGCGAGCAACCGAATTCAAGCATTTGAAATGTGGGTATACCGGAAAATGCTTAAAATCAAGTGGAACAGTTTCACATCTAATAAGAAAGTACTAGAAAGAGTCGGAAAAGATCGAGAGCTGATGTCCACCATTATGCGCAGAAAAGTCGCTTTCTTTGGCCACTTGCAAAGAGGAGAGCAGTTTTCCTTCCCGAGACTGGTTTTAGAGGGAAAAATTGCTGGGAAGAGGTCTCCAGGGCGCCAGAGACGCAAATGGCTGGACGATATAAAGGGGTGGACCGGACTTACCTACCCAGAATTAAAGAAAGCGGCGCTTAATAGAAAGGCTTTTCAATTGTTGACCGCCAAACTTCAATTCAAGGAAGAAGGCACATGATGATGATGAAATCTCTATGAATAGAATAAAGATAGTGGTGTAAATTCTGTTCACTGACAAGCCTATAAAACATAGTGGTATCCGTTTCAAAATGCCCCCCATGGAGAAAACAGCATTATTTTTAGACGTGTCAAATTAGTTAGATTTTGCACAATAGAATTCTCACCAGTGGTCAGTTCTGATGATGGACCTCGAAAGATAACCTGCCTGCCTCTCCATGTCTGGTCTGCCGTTGGAGCGGGAAGGTGCTGTTGAGATTTTAAGAGAAATCGGGGATAACATTTTTAATTTGTTTAGTCTGTGTACCGACTAAAACCTATTTGACACATGAACGTTACCAGTTACCACACGATCGTGTTCCTAAATACATTTAAAAGATGGGAGTGGTTTAAGTTAACATAGTACATTATTAGCTTTACCGACATTGTTAGAACCACTGCTTTGGATCATGGGCCGTATACAGTGGTCCTGGAAACGGCACGCATTGTGAGGAGGTTCCTCACTCTGGATCAGTGACCGCCGGTGGCTTGGGCTTTTAAAGCTCCGCGACCAGTGGTGGACTCAATTTTTTAAAAAATAATTTTATACGTGTTTTTTTTATTTAGTCTTAAAAACATTGTTAAAAATATTATTTAATTGTATTAAAAATAAATGAGAGAAAAAATATAGGCATGTTGTAAAATATATTAAAAGATAAATAATTATGTGCTGTGCCTATTAGTGCTTACGCCAGTTAGGTAGGTACCTACTCTCACCTTCAGCATCTAACTACTTCAAGGCATTTAAACACATATAAATTGATGCATCCAAGATGCATTAATTAGCTCTGCAATTACAATAAAATAGGAGTAGGTATGTAATGTGTATAGGTATGGTATCGTGTGATGTACAACATAATATGCATTTAGTACCTAGTTCTATTAGTTGTTTGTTTTGATGACGTGGGTCTTTTACGTTACATATAAGTAATGTAAATTGAACCCTTATGGTGCGACTTTGTCTGTCTGTCTATTAGCTTTTCATATGCCCAGTTGCACGAACCAAATTCAAAAATTTAAGTGGTAAGTATTAAACTAATTTAACTGCAGTCAATGTCAAAAAATGAATGAAATTTTGACATTTCTTGCGATTAAATTAGTTTTAAGTAGCACTCAATTTTTTAATTTATTTCGTGCAACTGGGGGTTTATTATAAAATTCGATTATTTCAGTAGCTATCGACATGAAATTTGGAATCCTATCGCAAAAGTTTCTATTGAAACAGACAGACCACTAAGTAAGTGTAAGAAAAACGTCCTTGATTGGCTAAAGAAACTTGAACATTTTTTTTTATTAGCACGTAATAATAATAAAATTGACATTTACACTCGTCGTCTCTATTCAGCTTTACTACTCGTGAAGTAACATGACATACTTTTCACACTCGTATCGAAATGGAATAAGTACCTATTTTGTAACTTGAGAATACCCATGCAAGGATACCTAAGTTTATAGGTATAAAGTTTTTTCTACAAATGTTCTTTGTGTGTGAAGCTTTTGTATTGTACGCGGAAATTGTAATGCTCAAACGCGTGGGTGGCATTGTTACTATAATACTTTTCAAGGATTCTCAAGCTTATACATGTAGGTAGGTACTAAATGTATGTAAAAACACTTTGTGTCGTGCTCAAACGGAAATAACACGTACATTAGTAAATATATTTAAATTGAATACACAGGTATACAATTAACTTCTTGGAAACTATAGATTGGCATAGGTTTTAACTGAGGTTTTAACTTTAGGTAAGCAAGATAAAAGTTAGGCAGTTAGGCTGTTAGGTAGCTAGCGCAAAAGTCTGGATGCCGAAACCAATAGAAAATTCTATATCGGACTCTATAGTTAGTATAACTCAATTCGATTTTTTTTGTAACACTTAGATTTATGGGTAGGTACTTACTACTTTACTAGGTTCTTCTCCTATGAAAGCTTGAGATTTTGATACCACAGTTAGCAAGACCAGATAGACGACCTCCCTCGACTACTCGGCTCGATTAGAGTGGGAGGTTGCAGGTTCGACTCCTGCCACGGGCCACTATACCTACATACAATTTGCAATGGGCTGAATATTTATCGTTCACTTAAGTTAACAACTCTCACTGTTTTGTAAACTAAAAAAACGATGGCAAAAAACGTATTTTTGTATTCTTTTTGCACAAGTTAGCAAGTAGCAACTATGATCAGCATGGTATTTTGACGTAAAACCTTGTGCAAAAAAATTGTGCTTTGTGTGCTAAAAATTTTTGCCTCTGTTTCACTTAAGTTGTCTGGGATGTTTTACTATATGTATAGAATTATAGACGTGAACTGAACTATGCAGGATCAGGCGCACGGTCGCACCCTCATAGCACACCTAAGTTGACACCCCAAAATATGTTCAATTTATACGCCGTATACTACTGTGTATGTAGTGTGGTCAAAAACCAAGCAAATCTCGAACACTGCACGTGTATTTAACTATCTAGAATTAAACACTGCACTATCTAGAATTACGATTACCGAGTAACTGTACTAGTGGTAGGTAGCGTGGAGGTACGCGGAAATGAGGCAATTATGTCCATATTAGATGGACAGTGTTGTATAGTAAGGCAGGCAACGATAATGCCGCCTCCACACAAGGCAGCTAGGCTTGGTCCCAGATAAATGGAATACGCAGGTGTTGTTGACTGTTGACTTCCAGTTCTTAGTCATTAGTACATACTTTGATTAAGTAGGTTGTACGATAAGGAACGAAATTAAATCAATCAATCAATCAATCAATCAATCAATATCTTTATTAGCGGATTTGGGTTAGTTACATAAGGTCTTATTCATAGTGTTAGTATTTCCAAATTCAGCCTTATGGCATGCAAAAAACGTATAAAAGTGACAGTTGTCTACAAGGAAGTCAAGTGATTAATTTAGCGAGCGTATAGGTATGTCATTATTCATTCTCACACAATTTTTTGAATTTCGATCCATCTCATTCCATCCAGCGAATAGAATGAAATCGAATTATGTCTTATAATAAATATAAATAATATACATAATAAGTACATTGAAAAACACCCAGACACTGGAAAACATTCATGCTCATCACACAAACATTTACTAGTACCCCAGATGTGGACCCCATATAAGCTTATGCATTTCACCTACTACCTACGCACTTCCACTAATACATAATTATTATTGTTTATCACATAATAGTCTGTTCACTAAAGTCAATACTCATAATCTAATCATTTCTACTTACCCAGCCCTTACAAGTTACAGCTAGATAAGGCACTGCCCAGAATTCTTTCCATAGCTTACAGGTGCACTTCCAGAGGTTACGCAAAAATGACTCTTAGCTTTATTGAGATTTGAGTCATATTCACATGACGGAATATACGGCGTTTGTTAACAACAAATAAATAAAATAAATAAATATCCTTTATTTGCCAAATTGTGGGTAAATAACAAGGTGAGAAAGTAAAATAAATACGCCAACACAATCTACTGTCAATGACAGTGTGCAAATACTCAGTCAAAGTTGCTACATTATTATCGTTTTTTTAATATGTCATTATAAAATTAAAGTTTTAGTTACATTTCAAAATATTTATATAAACTGCGAAAGGTATTATTTCAAATTACTTACTATCAAATTACAATAAACTAATTATATTATAATATATCAATAAGTTAGTAATACCTATATCAATAAGTTAGTATGCAGCATGTCAATTTGTTGTATCATTAAAATATTCATTCAGCGAGTAATAGCACTTATTTATTAGCCAGGTATAAAGTTTTTTCTTAAATAAGATGAAATTTAATTCTTTAATGCCAATAGGTAAATTGTTATATATTTTAATTGCCATACAGTAACAATTGGCACTGTTTAACTTCAGTTTCCGCATTGGGTAGCTTATGTTATTATTATACCGCTTACTTCTGCAGGGAAAGCTTGGAATAGATTTTAATAATTTAAAATGTTTATATACAAAGCAGCTTATTTCATGTTTATATACAAAGCAATATGGGTGGTCACTTGGTCAGGGGATTTTCGGTACGTGTTATATTTACCTAATCAACTGTGCAATAAAATATTAACGTCGAAGATGGATTATAGTTTGCAAATAAAAAATGCTTAAGAAAAAATACAATTAGACTAGATAGAGTGTCACCATAAACATTAGGTCTCTTCCTAGGTGAAAACTCTGTAGGTAAGTCCTAGGTTGCCTCATATTTTACGATCAAGCTAGTTTTTGCGCAACGAATCAGCCTAGCTGTTCAGGATGGTTCAATTAATAAACTAAGCACTATTCCAAATATATTTATGACTGGCACCTTACAGATCAAGTAATTTAAGTTGATTTCCCAGAGGAAGTAATAAAATGTATAGCTATTTACCAATGACTTCTATATATACATAGAAGTCATTGCTATTTACTAACCTTCGCTGAGTTCCCACATATAAAAAAATTGTTAACGTCCACATAAATAGGTGCTTACATGTATTTATTACTACTACTATACGTCTAAAACTATTTTGGTAGGTACAAAGAGTATGTAAAAAATACATAGTGCCTATATTATATTAAGAATACGAATACGTATTCTATACCTAGGTACTACTGATGGTACCTATTTAAATAATATTATGTATTGTGGTCGTGAGATTACTCACGTATATTCAATGAACATAGTAGAGTACAAGTAGGTCAAATAACAGGGTTGCTTGACAGACATTTTCAATTTTTCAGGTTCTTCAGGTGTTTCGCCCAACCAGCCCGCGAAATTCAAATTTTACTTAATTTTTCGCAAATATTAGACTAACACACACATTGCATTGTAGGTTTATGGCAATGAATTTTGCGGGCATAATATTTAGATAGATAGATAGATATAAATACTTTATTGCACACCACAGAATAAAAATATAACACAAGTGGAAAATTAAAAAATTTTAAAACACCCACGACTTTTGCAGACTTGTAATTGAAAAAGGATTAAATAATTTTTTTGAAACTCCCCGACTAAAGGAAAGTAAGAACTAAGAACCTATCAGTATAATTACAAATCCAAGAAAATCCGCCGGAGCTGCTGTGTTTTGCCTAGTGTTGATGGTGCTGTTTACCAGTTGATGACTAATTCAATTATTTCTTTATACTTCTCATATACCGGCAGTTTATCAATACTTACTAATTACATTAATTGATATTGGAAACGAAAATAGCAATGGCAGCTCCGACGGATTTTCTTGGATTTGTAATAAATGGAAAGTGCCTAGCAGAATCCCAGCAGCACCCAGCACCGATATATAATTGATTATTGTATATCACAAAACAACGAATATTTTCGTCCAGACATTTTATTGAGTAATATATAGAAATGACGACAACCAAACATAACAAGTCACTATGTGACAGATTACGAATAATAGCCAGTAACAGTCTACAAGAAGTATCAACCTCCAACACGCACCCTTAATCTGCCACATGTGTACGCACCCTTAAGACTAGCAAGTGTACATCCACACTTAAATTACACCAGGTTACAAATACCAAAACATGGACAAGTGTGTATGCACACTGTTTCCAAATCTACACCTTACATAAAACCACGAAAAATAAACAAAACAGAGATTAAACCATTATAAAAACCTAAACATATTCGTACAGTACAAAAACAACATATGAAAAACTTAAGTTACACCACTTTCACTACCCGCCCTCTTAATGGGTAATCTCGCTAAAGCTAACTTTATTTTGGGGCCTGACAGAGGCTTTGTCAACATATCTGCCAGCATTTCTTGTGAAGGCACATACTTTACCTCTACCGCCTCATTGGATATCGCTTCGCGAACAAAGTGAAACCTAATATCTATATGTTTTGTCCTATTATGGTTCATCTTGTTTCTCGCAATATGATGTGCAGACTGATTGTCATTATGAATGACTACAGGTTTGTCGCAACTATCATTTACTAAACTTTTTAACAAACTCCTCAAATAAATCGCTTCCTTTGAAGCTTTACTAAGACCTATGTACTCTGCCTCGGTAGAGGACAGAGCAACACACGTTTGCTTGCGACTCTCCCACGTTATTAAACTATCGCCTAACATAAACATCATACCCGTAAAGGATTTCCTATCATATGACCCACCCCAATCAGCATCCACGTAGCCAGTAAGTTTTAATTTACCTGACTTTCGGAAAGTAAGCGCAAAATCAGACGTCCCTTTTAAATATCTTAGCACCCGTTTAGCACACTTAAAATGAATTTCATCGTAGCATGAATTAAACTGTGATAGAACGCTAACGGCATGCGCGATATCTGGCCTACTATTTTGGGCTAAATAGTTCAGACATCCTACCAGATTCTGATATGGCAACCTACAACCATCATGAGCCTTTTCCAGTGTAAGACCGGCTTCCATGGGGGTAATGACTGATTTACAATCCGTCATATCAAATTCCTGCAACACGTTAATAACATACTGTTCCTGATCAAGGTAAATGGTGTTTTCATCCCTCCTAAGTCTCATGCCTAAAACATGTCTAGCTCGACCTAGATCCTTTACCTTGAACTTTTTCAATAACCCAGTCTTTAACTTTTCCTTTTCCTTTTTGTGTAAAGAATTACAAAAAATGAAAATATCATCAACATAAATAACTACAACTATCCTATCTTTATCCCCTAACAACTTTTGGTATAAGCAAGGCTCTATCTTCGATTGCTTGAAACCTAAGCTAAGCATCTCTCGGTCAAGTTCATGAAACCAAGCATTCGACGCTTGCTTCAGACCATATAACGACCTATTTAACTTGCAGACCTTCGTCTCCTGACCCTTGGCGACAGCACCTTCAGGTTGCATCATATAAATATTTTCCTTTAGTTTACCGTAAAGGAAAGCAGTCGTTACGTCCCACTGATCTATGTCCCAATCATATTCTACAGCTAATGTGAATAAAAGTCGCAAAGTCGAGCTCCTAACCACCGGAGAATAAGTTTCGTTATAGTCTACGCCACGTACCTGAGTAAATCCCTTCGCTACCAGCCTAGCTTTATACTTTGAGACCTTACCATCGCTATCGCGCTTAATCTTAAAGACCCATTTGCATTGTATCGGCTTTTTGTCACGTGGTAAGTCGACTAGCGTCCACGTCTGGTTCTCCTTCAACGATTGCAGCTCATCGTCCATGGCCTTCTGCCATAGCTCACGATCGGGCCTAGCTAGCGCCTGCTCTACAGTCGTCGGATCGCTGTCAATTGCCGCGAGAGCGTTGATGCACGTACTTGAATAATCCACCGGCTTTCGTGCACGTAGGTTGTATCTTGACTCGATACTCGTCTCAGTACTCGTTCCAACGTTTTCAGTACTCGGCTCAGTACTCACTTCTGAATTCGTAGCGGATTCGGTACTTCCTATATTTGCATCCTGAAAATCATCTTCACTGTTCGAGTGAACATCAGGATCTACATCCAATATCGCAGATTCAGTTCGTTCCTCCTCTATGGACAAAGGAACAACTGCGTTCTTCGTCATATTCGTACCATCACCAGGAAACACGTTTTCCAAGAACTTAACATCTCTAGCAATAGTTATCTTGCCAGTCTGTAGATTCATCAGTCGGTAACCTTTCGTAAGCTCACAGTAGCCAACAAAAATCAAACCTTCAGTCTTCATGTCAAGCTTTTGCCTTTTCTGCTTCGGTTTCAATGCAAACGCCAAACATCCGAAAACTTTTAAATGACTCAAGTTTACTTTCTTACCAGACCAAAGTTCTTCAGGTACTTTATTCGTGACCGCCTTTGTAGGGCTTCGATTCTTTAAATATACCACGGTATGGACTGCCTCAGCCCAAAACTTTTTGCTTAGATTCGCCTCACAAAGCAACGTCCTTGCTTTTTCAATGATCGATCTGTTCGCCCTTTCAGCTACCCCATTTTGTTCGGGTGTATACGGAACCGTTGTTTGGTGCTTTATACCAGCTGACTTGAACAATCTATTGAAGGCATGGTTACAAAATTCAGTACCATTGTCAGATCTGAGGCATTTTATCAACTTACCAGTCTCTTTTTCTACTTCCGCCTTATACCGACGAAACGTGTCGAAAGTCTGACTCTTATTTCTTAAGAAATAAACATGCGTCTTGCGCGTGTAATCGTCGATAAACAGCAACATGTATACAGAACCAACAAACGATGGCTCTTCCATTGGACCGCAGATATCCGTGTGTACCAATTCAAGGATCTGTTCTGCTCGTGTGCCTTTGTTTTTGAACGGGCTTTTACATGTCTTACCTTTTATGCATGGAATACATGGCTCAATGCTTTGTTTACTGTCGAATTTCATACCAGTTACCAAATCTTTCAATATCAGCATGTTATTTTGTCCTAAATGCGCCAATCTTCTGTGCCATAAATTTGACAGAGGTTCATTTGACAATGTAGCGTTGACATAGTTTACGTTTTCATTCAATTTGAAAATTCCGTCAACTTCATTGCACGTCGCAACTATTTGTTCGTTTTTATTCTTGATAGTGCAACCTCCTTTGCCAAAATTAACTGCGAAATCATTCTTAACAAGATCGCTTACTGATATCAAGTTCAAAGATAAACGAGGAACATGTAGAACATTTTTCAATGTGAAATCTGTACTTTCGCTAACTTTTGGCATAGCATTTCCTCTACCTTCAACTGGTATTTCTTCTCCATTGGCCACTTTAATTGTCAAGTTACCTTTAACTTTCTGATAGTTACATAACTTTTTCGCATCGTAAGTCATATGAGTCGAGCATCCACTATCTACATACCAATCGCTTTTAACCTTGGTATCCATCGTACTCATGCACACACCGACAATACCGGCATTCAGCTTCTTACACTCAGCTGCCTTGTGTCCTTCTTTGTGACATTTGAAGCACTTGCGCACTGGTTTACGAGCATTGTTTTTGGGTGCCTTTTCCTGTTTAGAGGCGAGGGCTTGCTCTCCAGCTCCAGCTCCAGCTGTTTCAGCTTGTCTATTAGCCTCCTGCAGCAGTTTAGTTTTAATCTGTTCTAAGCTAATATCCTTTCCACTATTATCCACTGCCATTATCATCGGGTTGTAGTCTGATGTTAATCCGGCAAGCAAAATGGAAATGATCCAGTCGTCTGAGACTTTCGCGTCTATTGCAGCCAATTGTTGTGCTATGGATAGTACCTTTGAGATGTATTTCTCCATACTCGAAAAGTTTTCCAACTTACATGACCATAATTGACGCTGCAGTGATATACGTCTACCCCAGCCTTTATCTTCGTATGCTTCACACAGCTTGTGCCATACCTCATGCGCGGTCTTCGAATTGTAGACATTCGAAAAACATGAAGGCTCCAACAGTAGACACATGGTAGTACGCGCCTGTCGATCCGCATCTTTGAGTTCTGCAGTGACTTCTTTGGTTTCTACAGCCACCCACCAGTTTTTACATTCCAGGTAGTTTTGGACTTGAAACTTCCAAACCTCAAAGCCATCTGCACCTCCAAGCTTCTTTATTCCAAAAATGGAACCTGACGAACTCTGGTCATCCGTCATCATCGAAAGTGCGTATTTCCCAATTTCACAATTTACAATATTAGAAATTATTTGGGCTCTGGGCCCATAACCAAATGGAAAGTGCCTAGCAGAATCCCAGCAGCACCCAGCACCGATATATAATTGATTATTGTATATCACAAAACAACGAATATTTTCGTCCAGACATTTTATTGAGTAATATATAGAAATGACGACAACCAAACATAACAAGTCACTATGTGACAGATTACGAATAATAGCCAGTAACAGTCTACAAGAAGTATCAACCTCCAACAGTAATTATACTGATAGGTTCTTAGTTCTTACTTTCCTTTAGTCGGGGAGTTTCAAAAAAATTATTTAATCCTTTTTCAATTACAAGTCTGCAAAAGTCGTGGGTGTTTTAAAATTTTTTAATTTTCCACTTGTTTTATAGTTTTTCGATTAATATATTAATGTAATTTAAATTATATTATTATTAAAAAATGAAAATTAATCTTCAAACTAGCCATTAGCTCCTCTAGCAGCGTTTGAAGGCATCATCCCTTCCAAGTCATAAAGAGACGTTTATTGTGGCGCCCCCTGCTGTTCAATCACAAGAACAATTATCTACGAACCATTGCCAATGACTCACTAATATTTTATACAAAACTGTATCCAAATCGGTTCAGTCGTTTTCGTAATAATTGAGAACATTCGTTTGCATTGTAAATGTTTTTTATGGCGCCCCCTGGTGATCGATGTTCGTAACGACTATCTAAGAACCATCGCCAATGTATACCAAATATTATACAGAAAACTGCATCTAAATCGGTCAAGCCGTTTTTGAAATAAATGGGAACATTCGTTTGCAATATAAATGTATTTTATGGCGCCCCCTGGTGATCGATTTTCGTAACAACTATCTAAGAACCATTGCCGCTGAACACCAAACATTATACAGAAAACCTCATCTAAATCGGTCAAGCCGTTTTTGAAATAAATGGGAACATTGATGTGCACAAACAAACAAACAAACAAACAAACAAAAATATTTTTGCATTATTGGTTTTTGTGAACAATTTAACATACAAACAAACATAAAATATTTTTAATAGAGTAATGTACAATCGGTCTCTCACCCTAAACTCATATACCCGTACTCCGTTCCGTCGTGGGTAAAAAAGAAGAAATAATGAAAACACAAACTTAGGAGTACAACTTGGCGGCCTTATCGCTACATAGCGATTTCTTCCAGGCAACCAATGGCGTATTTACCTATGTATCTACATGTTTTTAATAAATACTTTGCTCGAAAATTCCCACTCACCTCATATTGAATCCCGAAAGATAATTTTTTGCAGTTTCCTAGATTTCGAGCTATCGGGAACCAATATGAAGTAAATGAGTATTGTTGAGCAGAGTTTTTATTAAAATCATGTAGATGCAAAAATGTTGTCCCCGCAAAACTCATTCCATAAGCCTACGATGCATAATTAGCCCACTATTTACGAAAAATTTATGGTATGGCCCGGATGGTAGGTACCCGCCCCCTACAACAGTGTAGAAGGGATCCAACACTAAGGAAAGTGTTTCGTAGGAAAACCTCAACTACAAGAACTCTACCTATTACTAATTAGGTATTCTGTGACGTAGGCATAAAATAGCTTCACCCACATTAGTTTCTCTTTATTCCTCTTTATTGCAATTCAATGCAACAGCCCTATTTCGCAACTAAAAAACCCACACCACTTCACCGTTTCGAAAAACTTCTGGCTATACCTACCTAGCTATAGCACCGAATATTATAATGTAGCTATAGTGTACACATACCTACAATATCGATACATCGATTTATTGTCAAGCCTACATCAAAAATAAAGCCTCAGCCTATGCAATAGGAATGGTAATCGCATGTCAGTTTACTCCTAGTATTAAATTTTGCAAATCATGTGTAGGTACAGGAAAAGTCGTGAGTCGAAGTTGAAACTTGAAGGCAATAACGCAATTCGAATTATCTATAATTCCACTCAATTCAATAAATAATAATCATCATTTTTAACTAAGATAGGTATCGACTTATCAAGTTTCCGGAAATAATTTACTATTCTTACCAACTACAGCTATAATGGTAGGCTATAACGACGTTATAACAATGTCTGCACTTAATTCAAGTTAGGTACTTTTATGTTTAAAGGTATTTTATAAAAGGCTCAACACGATGACATTATTATTATAGAAACCAATCAACGTGTGCGATGTAAAGTAAAAAAAAACCGGCCAAGTGCGAGTCGGACTCGCGCACCGAGGGTTCCGTACTCAAGAAGTACAGAAGCAAAATAAGCTTAGGTAGTTATAGCTACGTACTTTTAAGATTCGTTCGTACTAATGTAGATGTAACACGACCAAAACTGTAACGACCAAAGATGTAAAACGGTAATAATTACCTTTGTTAATGAACCGCAAAACTAACTTTGTTTGTAGAGGTTTATTGTTAATATCAAAAAAACTATGCTAGTTAGAGCATTGGCTATAGTTTTCCTGTAAAATATACGTAAATTCCTATTGACCATAATTATTTGAGATTTTTCGATTGGTAAACTCCGGAGATAAGGGGGGGGAACGGTATTTTTTTAAGACATTTTCCCCGATAAATCAAAAACTATCATGACTAAAAATAATTAAAAATCGGTTTTAGAATGTACAAAGTAAACCCTTTCATATGATACCCCACACAGTACAGTCATCTCACTTTTAAATTTCAACCCTCCGATTTTCCCCCCTTTTAAATAAGAACCAAAATAATTTCCATTTTTTTTTATTCCAGTGTCATAGGGCCACTAATATACACAACTATTCCAAATTTCATATCGATAGCTCTGGTAGTTACTGAAATAATCGAGTGTGACGGACAGACAGACAGACAGACAGACGGAGAAAGTCGCACCATAAGGGTTCCATTTTACCATTTTGGTACGGAACCCTAAAAATCAAGATTCGAGACCCTCGTCTTTAAGCAAATAAAAAGGTCTAAATGGAACTTATCCGTATTCCGTCGGATACAATAAAAGGTTCGCCTCCATTATTTTACAACACCTTGTCACGAAAACAAACCGGATAAGAATCGAGAGTAAATTCTTTACGATTCTAAGAAGATGACTCACAGGCCGGTGCACCACGCTTAGCTCTTCGTCTTCGAAGAATTAACAGACTCCTCTGCTACACCGGTGACAACCGAAAATAGAGCTTACTCTTAAGAACTTAGGTATCAAAATCATACGAAATATTAATGAATACAAGTATGTGAAATAGTGTTTGTAATGGTCGACGTACATTTAATTGTTATGAAATTGTTTGATAAAAAAGTAAAAGTGGATGTAGGTACTTATTTTATTGGTATGGACTATCTACTAGTGTAGATATGCCTATTTCGTGAAGAAGGTATGTGCACTGTGCATGTGTTTTTAAATATTCTTCGTGTCGCCACTCTACGGCCTTACAATTTTCATCTTACCTTACTTACTTACTTACTTAATCAGCCTATTGCTATCCACTGCTGGACATAGGCCTTTCCGAGAGCGCGCCACCACACACGGTCCTCCGCCTTCCTCATCCACCCGCTACCAGCGACCTTCTTTAGGTCATCGGTCCAGCGGGCAGGAGGTCGTCCTACGCTGCGCTTACCGGTACGCGCTCTCCACTCCAGAACACGTCTGCCCCAACGGCCGTCAGTTCTGCGTCAGATATGGCCCGCCCACTGCCACTCATCTTATCTACCACTACCTAATAACAGATCAACGACCTGCCTGGCGCAGTGGCGGCGCGCTCGGATTCGAGTGGGAGGTCGCGGGTCCGATTCCCGCCAATGGCCACTTTGGGATTTTATAATTTCTAAATTGGCTCAGGTCTGGTCTGGTGGGAGGCTTCGGCCGTGGCTAGTTACCACCCTACCAACAAAGACGCACCGTCAAGCGATTTAGCGTTCCGGTGCGATGCTGTGTAGAAACCGTTGGGGTAAATTTACATACCCTTCCAAGTTAGTACGATAACATCTTAGATTGCATCATCACTTAGGTACCATCAGCTGAGATCGCAGTCAAGTAGCTGTACTAACTTGTATAGAATATTAAAAAAAAGATTACAAAGAATTTACGGTCCTTCAACTACCTGCCTAACTGCCTATGAGAGGTAGGTATACGTATATGTACCTACCCCATTATCAACTAAAATACATACCATTGAAGACATTGAAGACATCCCGATTTCAACGGGCTTAAGCTCTACCTCAGAATTCAGAATAAGCTCTACCTATGGATGTCCACTGCTGGACATAAGCCTTTCCGAGAGCGCGCCACCACACAAGGTACTCCGCCTTCCTCATCCACCCGCTACCAGCGACCTTATTCAGGTCGGTCCGGCGGGCAGGAGGTCGTCCTACGCTGCGCTTACCGGTACGCGGTCTCCACTCCAGAACACGTCTGCCCCAACAGCCGTTGGTTCTGCGATAGATACGGCCCTATTGCCACTTCAGCTTGATAAATAATCCGTCGGGATATGTCGGTTACTTCGGTACTCTTGAGGATAAAAAAAAAAAAAAAATAGTTTTTATTCAGCCAAAAAAACTTAAGTTGTAGGTAACTTAATATTATAAAAAAAAAACTCAATACAAAAGGTGGGCCATAGACCTCAGGGAACCAAGGAGCAAAATATCAAAAATAAATCCCCTTGATTCCCCGATATCCGGGAACCTACCACTTAAATCTAATTATTTGGCTGAACAGGGCGCTGCCTCAGCTTGATGCTGCAGCCGGTGTGCTGCAGCGCTGATTTTCAGGCAGAGCCCTCCTAGGTGACGTCACGGGCTGATCGGGAGTGCGGTAAACCGTGTAACTTATAGTTAATTAGAGACTGAGACAGAGTGCAAAGTTCATCATTGCTGAAAACTATACACATATACATATAGATAAATTAGTTATGAGAACAAAGGGTAAATATGCGACAAAGTCTTATAATTTCTGTTTTTCTAATAGGTAGTTTTTTGTTTCTCTTTTATAATAATAAATAGATTTAGATGTGCTAGCTGGAGGAGGTAAGTCATTCCCAATTCTACAGGCCGCATACTTGAACGCTCCCTTATACGAGGCGGTCCTGTGAGAAGGCCAAGAGATCCGAGGGACAGACCTTGGGCAGTACTTACTGTTCTCACGAGTCCACCTTATCCTTGACCGTAGGTAAGCAGGTTTTCCTGTCGAAATCACTCCGAACAAAAGGGTAGCGAGATGAAGTCTCCGCCGTGCTTCCATATTCAGCATATCGGCGTTGTTTAAATACGGGCTTACGTGGGATCGTGGAGGAATGTGAAAACAGAAGCGGGCGGGCGGGTGAGAACAGAAGGATGTCTTTGTTGCGGATTCTATCCCTCAGAGGAACTGAATTTATAGGTATCTTTGCCTGTAGGCTGTAGCTGAACGGATGGTCTGCAAATCCACAGTTAGCCAGCGTGGTATGTTAGGTATGCTTTGTTGTTATGACAGTATTCCGTGGTTATGACCATCGTATTTTTCGGGCCGAGATGGGGGCAAACTTTACCCCCATCACAAACACAAAACGCAAATGCTCTATGGTTATAGGTAGAGAATTTGATGATAATAGTGCACGCACTTCCACTGATATTCAACCTGTGTGGGAGTTATTTTGGTGGGAGCTAACGCTAAATAAATTAGCATGTTTTTACCAAACGGAGCACACGGCCCGCCGCGCCGCAATAACAACAGCATAATATGTCTAGAATATATAGATACCTACTCCAAACATTTGGAACACTGACTACAAGAAAATATTCTTTAAAAATTTAAACTACAGACGTAGCCATAGCCATGCGCGGTGGTCATAACCAATGTATGACTATTTCGCTTCAGTTCCGAAATTCCAAAAAAAAAATCTGTGGGTCCCAGGGGCCCACAGTCTATCAGGAATCCAAGAGCTGGCGGCTACATTGGCCAAAAGTTAAGTTTGGCCAGGCAAAGGGATAACGCTGCCAGCATTTTGGGTACTAAAGTCCGGCCGCTCAAAGAATGCGTTTCTGACAGATCGTGATCGACTGGGCGATGTAACTTTGAACTGCCGTACAATTTACGGAAATTTTTTAAATATCTTTTATTTACGTTATTAACGAATGATAACATTAAAATTCGAATAATTATACTAACTTACAATAAATGTATTTATTTTTGGCTAAAATGATTACAATTACTTAATTAACAAATATAAAAACTATAGCTTTTAAAAGTCAAACCACTTCGAACGGCGCTGTTTCAGGGTTATGCCAACTGTTTTTTTTGTTTTGTATGACGAATTGAAATGTGTCAAAAACGCATTCTTTGAGCGGCCGGAATATAGGTAGGTACTAGGTTTATGCCTCACTGCAGCTTCCATGAGTATTTAGCGTAACTTTTTGTTTTAGATTCTTTCTTAATTTTTATTTTTGTAAATAGGTCCTAGTTTTTAAAGTAGAAATTGTATTTTTGGAATAAATAAATTCAGAAAATGTATAAGAAAAACGCCAAATTGATCACGTGACTTCTGCGCTGAGTGCAGAAACTGTCATTTTCATAAATTTTTGTACACCGTTTCATTTCAGCGATCGACAGCTTTCTAATGCGACGATCGCAAATATTTAATATGGCTATATGGCTGCTACTGTTTAGGTACGTTGGTTAAACCTCAAAGTATCTAGAATATTCTAAAATCACTTAATAATAAAAGCGTTAACGCCTAACATAGACACAACATGTTTACCTACCGGCATTTTAAAAATAGACAATATTTTTCGACAAGGCTGCATCAATTATTCTTGTAAACACTCGGTAGAGTCGGCAAAACAACTTTTTACGTACTACGTAACTTCTTTGTAATCTTCGTGTACACGGACATCTAATGCTGAAAGCTAGAAACAAGCTTCTCGAAAAAAAATTGGTTGTCTGTAAAGTCGGTTTACGGACGATAGATTTACGTGATAACGTCATAATTGGCCTCTCTATCGTTTGTTTTATCGTGCCTCTCTATCGCTTGTTGCGCTCTTTCGCTTGCACGCACAGGCTCAGGTGGAACGTTACGCGGAACGTTACTATTTTTCATATGTGTTTTGCTGGTGTTCATCAATTTATTAAACGTTATCACGTCAAATTCCAAGCACAACATAACCACCGCTTGAAGCCAGCATTTACTGATGTCGTCCGTGGACCGTGATCCATCTACCATCTGGGGTCTGGCAATGGGCGGATATCAGTGCCGTGCCATGTCCATCACGAATCCCCAAAATATCATGAGTAATTTTTAGGGTTCCGTAGCCGAATGGCAAAAAACGGAACCCTTATAAATTCGTCATGTCTGTCTGTCCGTCTGTCCGTCTGTCCGTCTGTCCGTCCGTATGTCACAGCCACTTTTTTCCGAAACTATAAGAGCTATACTGTTGAAACTTGGTAAGTAGATGTATTCTGTGAACCGCACAAAATTTAAAAAAAAAGTAATAAATTTTGGGGGTGCCCCATACTTAGAACTGAAACTCAAAAAATTTTTTTTCATCAAACCCATATGTGTGGGGTATCTATGGATAGGTCTTCAAAAATGATACTAAGGTTTCTAATATCATTTTTTTCTAAAATGAATAGCTTGCGCGAGAGACACTTCCAAAGTAGTAAAATGTGTGTCCCCCCCTGTAGCTTCTAAAATAAGAGTATGATAAAACTAAAAAAATATATATGATGTACATTACCATGCAAACTTCCACCGAAAATTGGTTTGAACGAGATCTAGTGAGTAGTTTTTTTTATACGTGTTGAATTGATATTTTGTTTAACAAGTCTAATATTTTGTTTAACTTTGATGACGACAATAATAATAATTTGATCCTCTAATAATATAAATAATATTCTTATAAATTTATAATTAGCATAAGTTTCTACATATTTGCATGTCAATATATGTTGACTGAACATGTATGTGTAATTGTACAATGTTTAAGCAAATAAATAAATTATGATTATGATTATGACAGATGGCGTTGCACGTCCGACTCGCACTTGTCCGGTTTTTAAATTCTATGGGCAGGGGTGTTTAGTTTACTTTATACGTACTATTGAGAATGAGTCTTGATAGTACGAAACCCTCAGTGCGCGAGCCCGACTCGCACTTGACCAATTATTAAAATTGACAAAACAATAATTATAGTAGTGAGTAGTGTGATTCGCCGGTTCCAGCGCACTTCCGGCCGAAGGCCGGAACAACTGGCCGTAGGCCAGGCCCCCGGCCGAAGGTCGGGGGCGCCGAGTAGTGTGATTCGCCGGTTCCAGCGCACTTCCGGCCGAAGGCCGGACGACTGGCCGTAGGCCAGTAGCCCCCGGCCGAAGGTCGGGGGCGTCGAGTAGTGTGATTCGCCGGTTCCAGCGCACTTCCGGCCGAAGGCCGGAACAACTGGCCGTAGGCCAGGCCCCCGGCCGAAGGTCGGGGGCGCCGAGTAGTGTGATTCGCCGGTTCCAGCGCACTTCCGGCCGAAGGCCGGAACAACTGGCCGTAGGCCAGGCCCCCGGCCGAAGGTCGGGGGCGCCGAGTAGTGTGATTCGCCGGTTCCAGCGCACTTCCGGCCGAAGGCCGGAACGACTGGCCGTAGGCCAGGCCCCCGGCCGAAGGTCGGGGGCGCCGAGTAGTGTGATTCGCCGGTTCCAGCGCACTTCCGGCCGAAGGCCGGAACAACTGGCCGTAGGCCAGGCCCCCGGCCGAAGGTCGGGGGCGCCGAGTAGTGTGATTCGCCGGTTCCAGCGCACTTCCGGCCGAAGGCCGGAACGACTGGCCGTAGGCCAGGCCCCCGGCCGAAGGTCGGGGGCGCCGAGTAGTGTGATTCGCCGGTTCCAGTGCACTTTCTCCGAAGGCTCATTAACCTCCCAGTCGGTGACTGGGGTAAATTAATGCACTCATTTAATTGATTCCAAACTTAAAATACGTCAACCTAACACAGCAAAAGGGCTAGGGTACGAATATATTTTTATACAAACCTAAGGGGAAAATTTATAAGACGGTGCTCAGACCTGTCGTGTTGTATGGATCAGAGTGTTGGGTGGTAAAAGGGACAGATGAAAGAAGAGTGCATGCGACCGAAATGCGAATGTTGAGATGGATATGTGGTGTGACGAGAATGGATAGGATAAGGAACGAGTTCATAAGGGGAAGTTTGTAAGTGGCGCCAATAACAGAAAAGATGAGGAGTAAAAGGTTAGCGTGGTATGGACATGTTATGCGGAGGGATGAAAGTCATGTCACTAAAAGAACGATGAGTATGCGTGTGCAGGGACGAAAAAGTCGAGGAAGACCGAAGAAGAGATGGATGGAAAGCGTGAAAGAAGATATGCGTGTGAAAGGAGTGGATTGCGAGTTGACGGCTGATAAGAGCGAATGGAAGGAGAAGGAAAAAGTCGAGGAAGACCGAAGAAGAGATGGATGGATTGCGTGAAAGAAGATAATATGCGTGTGAAAGGAGTGGATTGCGATTTGATGGCTGATAGGAGCGAATGGAAGAAGAAGGAAAAAATCGAGGAAGACCGAAGAAGAGATGGATGGATTGCGTGAAAGAAGATATGCGTGTGAAAGGAGTGGATTGCGAGTTGACGGCTGATAGAAGCGAATGGAATGAGAAAACATGTTGTGCCGACCCCACATAACGTGGGGAAAAGGCCAGGAAAGAAAGAATACTAACCTAACCTAACCTACCCTAACAGAGCAAAAACAGCTAGGGTACGAATATATTATTATATACTAACTTAACCTAACCTACCCCCCCCCCCCCCCCATTCTTATGTATAGTAACCTAGACAGAGACAAACCTAACTTAATCTAACCTAACCACTGACCTAACGTAACTCAAGTTTTTTTAATTGACAATTGATCAAACCTTATTAGGTGGACGAACGACAGCAAGAGTATTAGAAAGTTGTTGGCTTTGATTGATCAATCTTACGTTTTCGTATTTTAAGCAATTTCTTAGCGCTCGTTCCAAAACAAGGGAAATTAATTTTTCCATTAAAATGTAGTAGATCAATAGTAATAATCTACCGTACACTCCTATGAAAGCAGCAAATCTTTTTATCTCTAAAACATAACAAAGAAATATTCTTACAAATCGAATCATTGATCTTATAAGAAAACAGAAAAGCAATAGAAAATGCCAGCTCTATTCTAAAATGTTTAAAATTTGTTATATGCAAAATAACTCATTATTTAAAATTTTGGAGGCTGATAAAAATCTACCGACTATTTACCGAAAGCGGCACCCTTTTTTACTTAAGCTAATTCATGAACAAGCATTTTTATTTTTTATGTTTTGTACTACACACGTAATACAAAACATAAAAAAATACAAGATAAAACTCGCGTCCGTCCGCAGACAACAATAACAAAAAAGCGAACCCCTATTGTCAACACATTCTTCCAGTAAACGACCATGTTCTCAAGAACCTTGTCCATCTACGGTGACACTAAGATCAACAGATGAACAATCAAACCCAACATCCGTAAGATCTGCAAACTCAATGTAAATCGTAAATGCTTTGCCAATCACCTTAGAAGCCAAGCACATATTAATAATGTTCTTTTTAATACATCAATTGAAAGCTTAAATAATGTTCAATTATTTGAAAACGCATTTGGTTGCCGAATTGCTACATACAGAATTTCTAGTAATAGTTCGAGTAATTTAGAATTTCAAACACCTGAATATTTTCTAAATTTGAATAAAAATACTAGCCACAGTTTGCTTGATGTCCTCTTAGTCGATAAAAATTATTTTTATGTTAAACGGGAAATTTTTTCAAGCTTTTCGAAGCTTGGTTTGGAAAATAACTTTGATTTTCAAACGACAAATTATGTGTTCTGTTTGGGAAGTGAACTCAATAGTATTTATTCTGATATATTCCATGATATTTCGAATAAAGTTAGTAATTTTGAATAAAAAAACAGTGGTTGGAGTCTTAAAAATATAAATTACATTGATTTAAAAATATACAAATTTAACCCATTAAAAGGTTCTTCTGTAGACCTTCCACAAGTTATCAAAACCAAAAACGTAGTTATGAATGTTAAAAATAATGACCATCACTGTTTTTAATGAGCAGTTATCTCTGCTTTGTATCCGGTTAAAAAAAAGCTCTGATAGAGTCAGTTCATATACATCAAAGCAAAATTCTTTAAATTTTACAGATATCCCATTTCCCGTAAAAATGAAAGATATAAAAAGTTTGAAAAACTTAATAATTTAAGTATTAATGTTTTCGGACTGGAACATCATATAGAAAGCAATTCCACACCACTTTACTTTACAAAAAGTCGAAAACAAATACACATCAATTTATTGTACATAGATTAACGGATCCAATGGCCGCTATTGTTATATTAAAAACTTGTCTCGACTAGTCAGTCGACAATTGAACGAACATAATCACGCTAAACATATTTGCGATGGTTATCTGATTTACTTCCAATCAGACAGTCAACTGAAGTATCATCAAGAGTTTGATTGTAAACATATTAGAACGGATTTACCTGATATCACCAAAGCTAAAGTATTATTTGATAACTATGGAAGGAAGTTAAAATTACCTTTTGTAATTTATGCAGATTTTGAAACATTTTTAAATCACATACAAGGATGTGATAGTAATCCCTCTACTTCGTTCACAAGAAATATTCAAAAGCATGAAGTCTATAGTTTTGGGTGCTACATTAAATGTACTTTCAACCACGCATTTTCGACATATAAAACATATACAGGGAAAAACTGTTTAAAAATATTTATGGACATTTATATAAAGATATAAAACGTATATAAGATAAACACTTAATTGTAATAGATCCACTTCCCCTTACGACTAATGATAAAGAAAAAATATCGTTCACTAGGACGTGTTATATATGTGAAAAACAATTGAATTCCAATTATAAGAAACTCAACACAAATGACAAAATACAATAATATGTGTAAAAGGTGCAAGCATAAACTCTCATGAGTTTTTCCGTGCACCCAGCCGTTGACATAATTAGCTAGTAATTACAATACACAATACACACAACAAGACATTTCATAACAAACACAGGATATTATTTTGGAAGTAATCAAGTACACAATTTAAGAAACATGGAATGCTGAGGGTAATCAGCAAAATTGATTTTGATAAGTAAACTGGAGTTTTCATAGGTGTCTGTCATAAAATATGTAGTAAAAACCTTGACACTCCTCAATGTATTCCCCTAATTTTACACAACTCAGTAACTACGATGCTCATTTTATTGTACATGCACTTAACTTTTCAGAAGGTGGGGTAAAGGTGAAAATAGAAATAGATGGGGTAAACCTCAAAATAAAGAACGATATATTTGTTTTCAAAAATGTTAAAAATCGGTGATAAGCAAATTGAGTTAAGATTTATTGTTTCATTTAAATTTTTGTCATGTAGTCTAGAATCTTTAACAAATAACTTAAGTGATGAAGACTTTATTGAATTGCGTAGAAATTTTCAAAATGAAAGAGACTTTTATTATTTAAAACGTAAAGGTGTATATTGAATATATGAAATCATTTGACTCCTTAAGTGAACTTCACTCCCTACTCAAAAGCAATTTTTCAACACACTAACAAATAGTGCTATTTCAAATGAAGATTATAAACATGCTAATGAGGTTTGGTGTCGTTTCAAGTGTCGTAATAAGAGTGATAACTCTGATATTTATCTTAAAACTGATGTACTTCTACTAACGGATATATATGAAAATTTTAGAAATGTGTGTATTAAAACGTATGACTTAGATCCTGCTCAGTATTATACAGCACCAGGTCTTAGTTGGGACGCAATACTGAAACATACACAAGTAGAACTAGAGCTACTTACAAACTTTGAAAAATTGCATTTGTTAAATCTGGTGATTTTCAATGGGTGAATTATGATACTAATTTTAATGTATCAATTGATTCTGATGTAGGCTATATTCTTGAAGTAGACTTAGATACCCACAGGAATTACATGATTCACATTCCGATTTCTCCACTTTGTCCAGAAAAAATTATCACAGGTGAGAGTAAAAAAATTTGAAATTTGTTACAAATTTTTTGATAAAACGAAGTATGTAATTCATTACAGAAATCTGATACAATGTCTACAAATGGGGTTAAAGTTAAAAAAGTACATCGTATTTTTAAATTCAATCAAAGTCCCTGGTTGCAAAAATATGTTGATTTGAATACCCAGCTACGTATATGTGCGCAATCTGACTTTGAAAAAGATTTTTATAATTTATTAATGAATGACTCAATATTCGGTATAACGATGCAGAACATTGCAAAACGAGTGGACGAAAAATTATGCACCCATTGGGAAAATGTGGGAAAAGTTGCTGGTGCTCAAACTCTTATTGCGAGACCTGAATTTCATAGTTTTTCAATATTTGCAGAAAATTTTGTTGCTTTTCAACATCGTAAAACTAAATTACTATATCATAAACCTAATTTCTTAAGTTTCTGCATTTTAGACATTTCTGAAACTTTAATGTATGATTTTCATTACAAATATATGAAAAACAAATTCGGGCCAAATTGCAAACTACTCTAGAATGATACTGATTGTTTCATATATCAAATTTTCACTGATGGTTTTTATGGAGATATTAAGCCTGACTGATACATCAGATAACACTACCTCAATCAAATCAATCAATCAAATTATTTATTTGCTGATATGGGTATTTACAAAGTTGGTTATTGCAAATATATAAGATCTAACTATATCACACCATATTGGCATGCAAATTTGATTCATAAAAAACAAAAACAATTTAATTTTTAAGAAGCTCAGACTTAGAGAAAAAAATATTGATTTGCCATGATCATTGCACAATATCTTGAAAAAATTAATTAGAATTACAATTTTAAATTAAAAAAATAAAATTTCAAAGTTTAAATCGTTATAAAAAGTGTCATATTGTCAAAAATGTCATACTGCTAAAGGAGCAATTATATTTATTATCTTAGGTATTCTTCGACACTGTAAAAATTGTTTTTATTAAGTATTCGAATAATTTATTTTTGAGTAATGTTATTTTGGTTTGCGTTCTTATTTCAAAGGGTAATTTGTTAAAGATCTTTATTGCCATAACATACAAACTGTTACTTAGTCCAGTCAATTTAAACATTCGAAGTTACATAAATTCCCCCCAAGCCGAAAATCGGTAAGATTGTTTAAAATATCATTAAAAATAAAATTTGAAAGTTCCCCATATTTCCCCTGTAAGGAAAAATTTTTATTCAAGGTCAAAGGTCAAAAAAATGAGTTTTTCGCGATTTTCAGAAAAACAGTAAGTTTTTTCATAAAAATATTTTTAATAAAAATTGTAGTTCATAAAATTATCTACAAAAAATTGTTTAATATTTTTTTTCTACGAGATTCTACGGATTTAAAAATGTTTCAAAATCTGCATAAATTACAAAAGGTAATTTTAACTTCCTTCCATAGTTATCAAATAATACTTTAGCTTTGGTGATATCAGGTAAATCCGTTCTAATATGTTTACAATCAAACTCTTGATGATACTTCAGTTGACTGTCTGATTGGAAGTAAATCAGATAACCATCGCAAATATGTTTAGCGTGATTATGTTCGTTCAATTGTCGACTGACTAGTCGAGACAAGTTTTTAATATAACAATAGCGGCCATTGGATCCGTTAATCTATGTACAATAAATTGATGTGTATTTGTTTTCGACTTTTTGTAAAGTAAAGTGGTGTGGAATTGCTTTCTATATGATGTTCCAGTCCGAAAACATTAATACTTAAATTATTAAGTTTTTCAAACTTTTTATATCTTTCATTTTTACGGGAAATGGGATATCTGTAAAATTTAAAGAATTTTGCTTTGATGTATATGAACTGACTCTATCAGAGCTTTTTTTTAACCGGATACAAAGCAGAGATAACTGCTCATTAAAAACAGTGATGGTCATTATTTTTAACATTCATAACTACGTTTTTGGTTTTGATAACTTGTGGAAGGTCTACAGAAGAACCTTTTAATGGGTTAAATTTGTATATTTTTAAATCAATGTAATTTATATTTTTAAGACTCCAACCACTGTTTTTTTATTCAAAATTACTAACTTTATTCGAAATATCATGGAATATATCAGAATAAATACTATTGAGTTCACTTCCCAAACAGAACACATAATTTGTCGTTTGAAAATCAAAGTTATTTTCCAAACCAAGCTTCGAAAAGCTTGAAAAAATTTCCCGTTTAACATAAAAATAATTTTTATCGACTAAGAGGACATCAAGCAAACTGTGGCTAGTATTTTTATTCAAATTTAGAAAATATTCAGGTGTTTGAAATTCTAAATTACTCGAACTATTACTAGAAATTCTGTATGTAGCAATTCGGCGACCAAATGCGTTTTCAAATAATTGAACATTATTTAAGCTTTCAATTGATGTATTAAAAAGAACATTATTAATATGTGCTTGGCTTCTAAGGTGATTGGCAAAGCATTTACGATTTACATTGAGTTTGCAGATCTTACGGATGTTGGGTTTGATTGTTCATCTGTTGATCTTAGTGTCATCGTAGATGGACAAGGTTCTTGAGAAGTAAAAAAGGGTGCCGCTTTCGGTAAATAGTCGGTAGATTTTTATCAGCCTCAAAATTTTTAAATAATGAGTTATTTTGCATATAACAAATTTTAAACATTTTAGAATAGAGCTGGCATTTTCTATTGCTTTTCTGTTTTCTTATAAGATCAATGATTCGATTTGTAAGAATATTTCTTTGTTATGTTTTAGAGATAAAAAGATTTGCTGCTTTTATAGGACTGTACGGTAGATTTTTACTATTGATCTACTACATTTTAATGGGCAATATTAATTTCCCTTGTTTTGGAACGAGCGCTAAGAAATTGCTTAAAATACGAAAACGTAAGATTGATCAATCAAAGCCAACAACTTTCTAATACTCTTGCTGTCGTTCGTCCACCTAATAAGGTTTGATCAATTGTCAATAAAAAAAACTTGAGTTACGTTAGGTCAGTGGTTAGGTTAGATTAAGTTAGGTTTGTCTCTGTCTAGGTTACTATACATAAGAATGGGGGGGGGGGGGGGTAGGTTAGGTTAAGTTAGTATATAATAATATATTCGTACCCTAGCTGTTTTTGCTCTGTTAGGGTAGGTTAGGTTAGGTTAGTATTCTTTCTTTCCTGGCCTTTTCCCCACGTTATGTGGGGTCGGCACAACATGTTTTCTCATTCCATTCGCTTCTATCAGCCGTCAACTCGCAATCCACTCCTTTCACACGCATATCTTCTTTCACGCAATCCATCCATCTCTTCTTCGGTCTTCCTCGATTTTTTCCTTCTTCTTCCATTCGCTCCTATCAGCCATCAAATCGCAATCCACTCCTTTCACACGCATATTATCTTCTTTCACGCAATCCATCCATCTCTTCTTCGGTCTTCCTCGACTTTTTCCTTCTCCTTCCATTCGCTCTTATCAGCCGTCAACTCGCAATCCACTCCTTTCACACGCATATCTTCTTTCACGCTTTCCATCCATCTCTTCTTCGGTCTTCCTCGACTTTTTCGTCCCTGCACACGCATACTCATCGTTCTTTTAGTGACATGACTTTCATCCCTCCGCATAACATGTCCATACCACGCTAACCTTTTACTCCTCATCTTTTCTGTTATTGGCGCCACTTACAAACTTCCCCTTATGAACTCGTTCCTTATCCTATCCATTCTCGTCACACCATTCTCAACATTCGCATTTCGGTCGCATGCACTCTTCTTTCATCTGTCCCTTTTACCACCCAACACTCTGATCCATACAACACGACAGGTCTGAACAACAAAAGCGAAACACTCAAATGATTTATGACCGAGTCTGCAACGAGACAATAACACTACTTATAGGAACTGAAAAGGCAAGCAAACTACCAAGTCATTAATGCAGCTATACTTATTATGATATAAGTACGTATTAAAATTACATAATATTTGCGATCGTCACAGAAAGCTGTCGAACACACAAATGAAACGAAACTTAAAAAAAAAACATGAAAATGGCAGTTGTTTGCAGAAGTCTTGTGATCAATTTAGCGATCAGATACGTTATTCTCATACATGTTTTGAATTTCGTTCCATTAAAGCGATCAAAGTTTCTGCGACTATTCGCTAAGTCATATGTGAAGCTGCTGATATTATTGAGTTTAGCGAAAATAATAACCTTGCGTATTATTTTTGAGACCGTACTCGCGTCACCTTGAGTCTTGAGAGCCGTGTTTTCATCGTCATTGATTAATGTGTACTCTAGAGGAGGCGCGAGGCAGCGGCACGAGGAAGGGCTGTGTTGGCGTAAAGCCTCTAATCACGATTCAATGCTCGTTCAAATTATCGCAACGAAGAATATTCATACTCGTTACCACCGATATGTATCTGAGAATGAACCATCTGAACATTTTACATTAGACCTAGTTCATAAAAGAAAAAAAAGTAGCGCCATCTGTCGAAATTCCCGCTAATACGACACTATATGGCGTATATTATGTATATAGTAGTGATCTGTGGTATGAACCGCGGTTTGTAGACGATATCTACTGTGGTTGGCTTACTACTGACGCTGTTGGTGGCAAAACAAACATTTTTGACACCGGTAAACTGGCGACATTTTATTGCGCGATCGGCCGGGTCCTGTGTACCTATGTGTCAATTCTCATTACAGAGATCCGAATCGCCGCCACGTGTGTTCGGGGTGCTCCCAAGAACGAGATGGATTTTCATACGTTTTTCATCAACAGTCAGAAGCTCTAGCCATATTATCCATTCGTTTTATATTATTAATCCTAGCCATATTATCATTAGCGATCTTATAAAATTTATATCTTATAAAACTAAGGGATAAAACGACTAATTAGCAATTAAACAATACGTTCATTTCGAGTTTCGACTCTAGGGAGCACGGGTCAGGCATTACAAATTACAATTTATAGATAGAGCAAGCCCATTATGCACCTAATTAAACAGCAGCTAGATAAATTATATTCTCTATTCCATTGAAATAAGGCTGTAGAAAATAAGTATTCAGGTTACAGCAACGAAAAATAAAGTTGTTTAACATCGCGTGAGTCAGAGATATTTGCTTACGTTCGATTTTGTCCACTAATAATTGCATTATAACTACTGTTAGTATAAGAATTCATAATAATTTTATATAAATAGAATGGGCTCAGCAGTCAGCACCCACGACAGTCGCCACTTTGTATCATTGATCTATCTAAAATCAAACAAAATCCATTCTGCAGAAAAGGATAATGACCATGGATGATGGATGTATGAAATCCCGAATCAAGCTGATGCAAACCCAAACTTTATTTTTATTGACAACGGTCTCCACATTAACTGCTACAATCACAGGCTACAATTATTTTTTAATCAAATCCGGATTCCAAAGGGCACCAACAACATAAAATTCCATTCCTGGAACATCTGGATTCTGGTGAAACGAAATGGACCCACAATCTTTTCATAGTTTGTTCAGCAAACGAAGACAAGCCTTTTTAAGAAAACGAGACAAAATCGTAATTTTTTCTGGCTAACCTTGTAGGCTAAATATCTTTATAAACTGTGTTTGTGTGTGTGATAAAAAATAAACATGAGGCTTTAGCTTACCTACATACTTAGTTGTATTCAAATTTCATAATATGTACGAATTTGTGGTTCTACCAATATTACCTAGGTATATTCAGATTCTACCTCTTTGTGCTATTGACTGACCATGATCAATTGGTAATACTGACTACTCGTATTAAATGTAAAGTCAGTCTACAAGGATAGTATAATAGTCCATACTTTATACTACCAGTATAGTAATGAAAAGCTCAGGCAAAAGGCAAGGCATGGCGGCGCGGCGGTCGACATTGTCCTTTCAGTCAATTCAAGTGGGTCAAGGCAGAGAGGTCGCACAGGCCACAGCCGCGCCCGACCACACTACTCTCAACAACTGCTATAACAAAATATACAAAAATTATAGGGAGTATTTTATTTCGTTCGTTGGTTCGTTCATTTCAGACGACATACATAGCTATAGGGATCGCCATTCGCCAACCATGACCAAGATTTTGCACCACTCTATCGCCATTCCATCTTATTTCACAAACATAGAAGAGAATTATTTTGAAAAGAATAAAAAGTTCTAGTTCGCTTGACTGTCGTTGGAATAGATAATAATATGTAATAATTATTTTTTGCATTAGTAAAATTATTACCTATAATATTTGTTAGACTTCGGTGTTACCTAAGTACGTACTTACTTATTTAGTACTAGCTTTTGCCCGCGGCTTCGCCCGCGTGAATTTCGGGCTGTTACAAATACCGTGGGAGCCAACGATTTTCTGGGATAAAAAGTAGCATACGGGATAGACAAACAGTCAACTAAAAGAAAGAAAGAAGTACAACAACTAAAAGAAACATCGGCTTAGTTGTTTTACTGCTCTTCCCGCTTCCGTCCTTAATCAATATAGGTTCAACTACGGGGCTCAATGTATCTACCCATTTTCACATTTACAGCATTACTATCCCATATCACATTGCTCATCTAAAACATAATATATTCATAACGAATTTTTGATAACTGGCTTAGTTTTTTAGTAATGAGGTAAAACGTCGTTTTACTGATATATTCTTCCGCAACGCTGCATACCAACCTATTTTAACCTAAGCTAACCTGGAGTTCTTGCAATTTCAGCAGCTGTGTACCCATTTTCACATTTATCGTATTACTTTCCCATATCCCTTGTCAACTAAAACAAAAATTTTCAGTAGCAAAACAGTTATTAGTTTAAAACCTATGTTATATGGGTACCCGTTTTCACAAATATAATATTTTTAACCTGTATCTCATTGACTCATCTAAACTCATCTATCTCAACTAAAACAAAAAACTTATAGTGAAACAATGGTAAGTCAGAATTTATATAGGTATTTAATATTACAGTTACAATATTACTAACCCAAAATCCAATTGCTCAACACACAATGTAAATAGAGAATTGATTAGGTACCCATTTTCACATTTATAGCATTATAATCCCATATCCCATTTTTCAACTAAAACACATAATGTTAATGGCGCAAAAGTTGTAAGTTTATGGTCTGTATTGGTACCCGTTTTCTCAGTTATAATGTTATGAACCCAGAACCCATTGCTAAACACACATTGTTAAAAGCGTACAGTGCTAAGTTCAGAACCTATATGGTGCCCATTATCACAGCTGTAGTGATCAGTAGTAGTAGTATCAGATCTGTAGTATCATTAGCTTTTGCCCACCGCCCTGCCTGTGTCAAATTCGCTTTTTAACAAATCCTGAGGGAAACATAAATTTCCCGTTCCCATTCAATATTACAACCTTATACCTACTTTCAAAGATGTTTGCTTTAGCTACGTACCTATAGATGTAGCTATAGATTGCTGTAAAAATTTCCCACGGGAACTATGGAATTTCCCGGAATAAAAAGTAGCCTATTTGTTAATCCGGGTTATAAGCTATCTATGTTCCAAATTTCAGCCAAATCGGTTCAGTAGTAGCGGCGGGAAAGCGGAACAAACATACAAACAAAGTTACTTTCCCATTTATAATATTAGTAAGGATTTTGTACTGATTATATAGAATTCTAATTATATTCCGCAGTTCGTCGGCTAGACTGCGTGACCCTGAAAAACCGGTTTCACGATATGCAAATGCAAATTTAGTATTTACATACATACCTACACATACAGTATTTTCCTGTAAAACTTCCTCACTTCATCTCTCTTAAACATTTAAGATTCAAGGTAGGTAGTTGAGGTCGGCAATATCACACGCTCAAGAGATTTTGAAAATTGCGCTGAAGAATGGGGTCACTTCCGATCCACCGCTCAAAGGCACACCATGCAGAAGGCACTGCCAATTATTGCGATGAAGTTCCTTTCTTTTGGCACGCCATGGGGACCATGGGCCTGAACCGTAATCTTTCTAGTAGTTCCTGAGATTAAACAAATAAACTCTTCAGCTTATTACTGCTTTATACTCTTAGTTTAGTATAGATGTACTATTTAGTGTTCCGTGGTATAGATTGCGATTCCACGATAGAATGAACGAAATTTAAAAAAAAAGTTATGAGAATTAACGATAAACATGTCACGTGATCAATTTAGCGTTGATAAAATTATCATTTGGAATTTCGTTCTAATCTATATCATGCATGGAATCGCAATAATACGGAATACCTATGTCATATGGCGCACTTCGAAAGCTAAACAAACAATGTAATGTAGGGTAAGGTATGACACGTATACCTACTTAGCAAAATATAACACCTCTCCATTTTAGTAACAATTCATTGCTAATTGCAAGTTTTCAATGCCCTGTATCTAAAATATGTAATGCAATAAGCATAGATTTATTTATAATAGGTCGTCGCTCTCGCTCCGACTAGATGTGATAGAGCCCTACCTAAACAACGAGAACTCCGTGAGTGCGGCAGTTTCCTGTAGTATGAGTGTGTCAATTAGAAATTTGCATAGTGTGCGGATGCTAATGTGCGTGAAAAATTGTGTAGCGACGGCGGCACAAACCAGGGAACTAGCGGGGACGGCGGCTTTGCCAATTTAGGCAAAGTATTTTTTGCCGCACTTTGCTCCCTCTTGGACCTCTATGGCAGTAACACAGACTTTATGTAGTCTGAGGGCAGTATACTAAAAAAAAGTTAAACAAGGGCAGTAAAAAATAAAAGTTTTTTAATTCCTGACAAAGAGGATGAGTGTGTTATTAGTAATCTGTGTGTGTTATAATTATTACTTGATTTAGTTTTGTTTAAAGTGCATTTAGGTCACTTCGGTTCAGTTGACGACGTTGCCGTAATCTGATAATGACAGTTCGCGGAAATAATGCAAACAGCAGACTTAGTACGAGTATATACTTACTCGTAAATCGTAATATATCTACTTCGCATTATGAGCATTCCTCTGTGCCTCAAGGAAAATGTGCATAATATAATTAATTACCTACTACAATTTAGCATACCGTCTTGAGTGCTTACAAAATAGGTACTATGTAATTTAATAATAATTGTTTATTCTCAGAATTTTAACAATTCTTTGTGACCTGAATACTGGTGCTACGCTTTGCGCTACATGGTGAGTATAGAATTGCCCTGCAGCAGTAGCCATATTTATGTCTTATACCTACATTTTTTTCAATTTCTTTCCAATTTCCATTCCGTTCCATCGAATCGAAATATGTCATAGGTAACTATGGCTACGGCTGAACTAGGTTAGTGAATTCAATGCGATTAAGTATTTCTGAGTTTGTATCTTCAAAAAAAACAGGCAAAAGTTTGCATCACATTTAAACAAATCCACTCACTACTTTTGATGCATAAAAACTCGTTTTGTTGGTGTGAAACGGTAGTTTATTTGCGATCGCGAATCCTGCGCCGACAACGGAGAAAGCTGGCGTGCTGGTTTGTACCTACATTGCGATCTGCGATTGTTGTTCATCGATCGCAATCGACTTCATGAGAACGACCTCCCCTGCGCAGTGGCGGCGCGGTCGCATTCGAGTGGCAGGTCGCGGGTTCGATTAACGCCACGGGCCACTTTGAAATTTTATAATTTCTAAATTCACTTCGGTCTGGTCTGGTGGGAGGCTTCAGCCGTGACTTATTACCACCCTACCAGCTAAGACGCACCGCCAAGCAATTTAGCGTTCCGTTGCGATGCTTGTAGAAACCGTTCCGGGTTTTACTTACCCTTCCAAGTTAGTACGATAACATCTTTGGCTGCATGATCACTTACCATCAGGTGAGATGGCAGTCAAGTACTATCTTGAATAGAGTAAAAAAAAGAGAATGATTATTATGGACGTCAAATAATTGGACAAGTGCGAGTCGGGCTCGTGCACTAAGGATTCCGTACTTTCAAGACCAATTTCAATCAAAACAGCTCTACCTCCAAAATTCAAAACGAGCAAAAAATCACGTTTGTTAATTATTATTTTAATTCTTTTTTTTTTTATTTGTCCGTCCGTCCGTTCGTCACCAGGCTGTATGTCTTGAACCAAGAGTGAAGTGCGTGAGTGCAACTCGAGCTTGGCCGATTTTTCAAAATTAACTGCTAATTTAAGCTCAAGTTTCCTGCTTGTAGGTAGATGCAGGGCGCGTTTGTCACTTTGAACCCTCGTAAACTTAGTTTTAAGTCGACTTTTAGTTATCACCATACATATGCGACCAATATCATATTGACGTTTTACAAGAGCCTATACGTTAGGCCTAAGTATGTGAAATAAAGATGTTTTTAATTTTGATTTTTTTTTTGGAATTTTGATAATCTTACAGGCAATTGCATATGATTTAATTGCGTAATGAACACAATTAATAAAACAACGATTTCGATTACGGATTCGCAATCGCACCGAAACCCGCCCACCAGCGATCCTCTCGGTAAGGAAACCTTATCCGACCCGACTGCGTGGGATGCTGGTATTGCGGGTGCCATCAATTAGGCTTTTTATAACGCGCAAGTCAACGTATTGAAGATAGCGGTATTTCTTATTGTGTAGTTTTTAACTTTTCGCAATGAGGCTGAAGTGCAATATCTTAAATTGAACTAAAGGATTATTTCCACTCAGCTACCTATTTTAGCATTCTAGAAACTAAAATCTTGAAATTCCAGTTCAGTGGGCTTTATGTTTCGTCCAGTTTGTTAGTAAGCAACAAAACGGAGGCAAAAATCATATTTTTGCTTTCTTTTTGCACAAGTTACCAACCTATGTTGGTAATTGGTATGGGATCATACCATGCTAGTTGCTAACTTGTGCAAAAAGAATACAAAAGTAGGATTTTTGCCTCCGTTTTCCTAGTAACCAAAGAGGGTTGCTAATTAACACGTTGAACGCCGCTATAATTTTTTAGTTTTGCTGTTTGGGCCGTGGGGGACACCGTGTGGTCGACATACAATAGTTCCGTTGGGGCCGCGGGGGACAACATATGACCGCGAGTCAGAGGCGATTTTAAGCGTCTCTGCCGGGCCGTCGGGCACAGATATGAAGATAATATGTATTTGACGTGACCCCCACGGCCCTGCAGACAAACAGATTGTATTTGGTTTTTAGTAAAAAATATGACTTAGAAAAATATGACTAATAATTTCGGGACAAGACTTGTTTAAAAGTCTAAGGAAAAAGTGTGTATGATAATGTGTTATTTTATATTTTTCCATTAAATAACTAAGTATTTATAATGTGTTGTTAAATAATTACTGTATAATGTCACTATTTACTTACGTAGTTAAAATCTTATAAAGTTGTACTACACTGTTAGGGTTTAATTTTTCGGTGATAGTTTGATGAATTAAACTACATGTTTGTAAATCAGAAATATAATAATTATTCATTAAAGTTCTTATTTATAACAGTTTTTAAATAAAACAAAATTAAGTCAGACTGAGATCAATGTCAACGTTACTACACCTATTATTTTAATGAATTTTATGGAAACAATCAAAACAAAGGAATGGTTTGTTAGGGCAGGTTTCACAAAAAGTTACAACTTTTTTCGTCTTGTTTTTAGCTAATACTCGTCCCATGACTTTAACATTGTCTTTGTAGCACTGCTGACATGTTCGGCGACTATTTTTGCTTGTGCCGTCTTTCTTCGCCAGCTTATGCTTCATTTTTATTGGTCTTGAAATCTGACTTGAGGTTTCACTTCTCAATAACAGGCCCTTCAACACCTGTTTCCTAAATTCAACAATTTGGATTTTCGTCCCGGTTACTGCTTGATATAATACTAGTGCATTGATAACTGCAGTGTTCAGCAGCAAGTTTATGGCAACTTTTTTGTACCATTTTACGGATTTCCTTAATGGCGTGGAATAAGCCGCCATTTGGTCGGACAAATCGACCGCTCCTTTTGCTCTATTATAGTCTAGCACGATTTTTGGCTTCGATACCGCTCTTCCTCGCTTTGTAATTGTCTGGAAACGGTCGGAGTGTTTGGTCGAAAGAACAAGTACGTCTCTTTTATCTTTCCACTTCATGATTGTAATTCCATCTTCGCTCTCTCTAGCTATATATTCACCTGTCTTCAGTTTAGCATTCGCAACCTCTTTTGGTATATTCCTTCTATTTTTTCTAATAGTACCCACTAGATGTGTTTCATTTTCCAACAGATTCCTTGCTAAATCAATACTCGTATACCAATTGTCGGTATACAACGTGTGACCCTTGTTCAGCAAGCCACTGCAAAGTGACATTACAACGTTTGTCGGCGTAGTATTCACTTGATCGTTTTCTTTTCCAGCATAAATATTGATTTTATATGTATACCCCGGTAGAGTGCATAATTTAAACTCTTTTATGCCATATTTATGCCGTTTCTGTTTATTATATTGACGGAAAATGATTCTGCCGCGGAATGGCACAACGCTTTCGTCAATGCATATATCTTCAGCAGGAGTATAATGCCTTGAAAAATTAGTGTTCATGACCTCCAGTAACTTTCTGACGCGATGTAACCTATCAGACTTGTGAGCATTGTCAAGCCGGGAAAAATGAAGCATTTGAAGAAGCAGTTCAAAGCGATTACGGGACATAATTGTTGCTGCAAACGGGTGACCTGTTATTTCATCTTTTGACCAATAATCAGAAAGCTTAGGAAGTTTTACCAAACCCATAAAAATAATCAATGCAAAAAAGCCCTTCATCTCATTCAAGTTAGAAGGAGACCAGTTACGGATTCTTGCTGCTTTTGAAGCCACGCGCCCGGTGATTCTATCAATAGCAAACTGATTTGTATCTTCTACTATCTGCATAAAAACATCATCGGGAACTAAAAGAGAGTAAAAATCAGCCGGCGATTTATTAGTCATTGCTAATCGCAAATTAGTAGGCAAACCAGGATTTTCTGTGAAAGGTATAATTCGACGCTGGTTACCAGTTGGTAGTGTCCATGTGCGTGTAAACGGCGGAGTGTTTCCCGATGTATCTGGAACTGCATGATCTTCCGCATCACTCTCTTCACTGTCTATCACCATAATTCGACGACGCTTACGAGTAATTGGATGGATATTTATGTCTTCTTCTTCAGAGCTTACATGGAAACTATTATTCAACAAGGTGATTTCTAATTCTTCTATTTGTGATAAATCTTCTTGATTTATTTCGAAATCTTCGAACTCATCCATTATAATAAAGCAATGAATGAAATGCAATAAACAACAATTTAATTTACGTAAACAAATAAACCGAAAATTCTCGAATCGTTACGTAATCAATGTAGGTAGCTAGGTAGTCCAAACGGTCACTGCGCGGGAATCGCGTATCGAGACGGCCGGTGGCCGGCAGGGCTTGAGCGGGGATGACCGACACCCCGACCCCCGCGGCCCCCGCCAACGAACAACGCGATTTATTTCCGCGTGGGCCATGGGGGGCAACTGTTGAGTGACAGTAGTATTTCGGTAAAATAAAGTCACAAATTACTTTTCTTCGATTTATTTCATGTGATTTGGCACATTTTCTAGCCCCTAAAGCAATAAAAACTTATACGAAACATTAAACAATCGGGCATTTTTAACCTGGCTCCTTTTAGTATACAAGTGAGGCCCATATGTTGTCCCCCACGGCGTTTAACGTGTTAATAAACTGAATAATACAGAATCAGCTCACTGAAGGACGATTCTTCATTTAACTTTTTAATCGATGTTTCATTTGATTCTTCCAGTTGAATGATGATAAATTGAAATGTGTTTGCTTGCATGTTTGCTTGCATGCATTGCATGCTTCGTAAAACCTAGAACCTAGGAGATTTTATGGGACCTAATGAGTTATGGTTAATGGCTGTGCCCAGCACAGGGACGATAATAGCCTGACGATGTCGTCTGGTCTTCCACGCGGACCCTTGAGGGTCCCGGGGTAGTTGTTCGGGGCGATGGCCCCTTTCAATGATCTCAGCGCCGCCTGCAACTATAGGCGGCGCACTGGGGTCTGGGTGGGACCATTACTGGTCCATGGTGTCATAGCCTGACAATGAAAATTGATAAACCATTTTATAGAGGCCTAACCCCAAGACGCGCTATCTTTGAATGTCCCACTTGTGCAGACCTGAGAACAGCGGCATAAGGAACAGCTATACCGACTTGGAGGCCAATAACTTGATAGCTCATGCTGTCGGGGAAAGAACCTTGGCAGCGATACAGCCAAATGTTGAAAAGGATAATGACGAGAAGAGAAGATAGGGAAAAAGAAGAAAAGGAGAAGAACCAGAACTAAGGGGGTCGACATGAAGTAATGCTTAGCGGTTCCGTGCTGACTCAGAAGACAGGGAGGTTGTTTTAGTCCGTGCGATTCGGAAATACCCTGCCAAGAGGCAGAAGTACGTGAGGGATTTTTTCCTCCCCGAAAAAAAAAGAAATAGAGGCCTAAAATGGCACCTACGGTCTATACATCGCACTTAGAGGCATAACGGCGATGCAGTTCGCGAATGTCTTGGAGATATAAGGCACTGATAAGATACGATAAACAAGCACAAACACAAGCGTCCAAGCCTTGTGCAAACAGACAGGACTTCAGAGTTCAGTAATGTATGGCCACAGATTACCAGATTAACACTTCGGAAGCAGCAAGTGACGCACGGTATTTTTGTATGTGTGCGTGCACACACACGGCTATCGGTCCGATCACTGTCTAACGCAAGCCTGATAATGTTGCTAGCTTAAGTGGCTTAAGGAAAAAACTCCCACTACGATATAGTATTATAGGTACAATTTCCTTAGTAAAGAGTGATTAGTACCTAAGTATATTTTTAACCTCCGACGCCGTCTCGCTGCCCGCGATGATATAAAACGGGGAAACAGCGTCGCCTGTTGTTCTGCAGATTGAAGACGGTATTTGTTTTTGATGGTGAGTGACGGTCTTCGGTTCCAGTTGAATTTATAATATTATCTACATCATACATATTGAGGACAGTCATTTCTTTTGATTGTACTCTAACTGGTAAGTGACGGTCTGTGTATGGAGAAAGAACCGTGGTCAAAATTTTAAAAAAGTGGCTGCCATTTTGAACTTTTTTGTTATTGGACCGAATTGTTTCAAAATCGAAATCTGACCATGGCGGCAAGCATTGAGTAAGAATCTGGTGTCAAAATTGAAAAAAGTGGCCGCCATTTTGAACTTTTTTGTTATTGGACGGAATTCTTTAAAAATGGAAATCTGACCGTGGCAGCAAGCATTGAGTAAGAATCTGGTGTCAAAATTGAAAAAAGTGGCCGCCATTTTGAACTTTTTTGTTATTGGACCGAATTGTTTCAAAATCGAAATCTGACCATGGCGGCAAGCATTGAGTAAGAATCTGGTGTCAAAATTGAAAAAAGTGGCCGCCATTTTGAACTTTTTTGTTATTGGACGGAATTCTTTCAAAATCGAAATCTGACCGTGGCAGAAAGCATTGAGTAAGAACCTGGTGTCAAAATTGAAAAAAGTGGCCGCCATTTTGAACTTTTTTGTTATTGGACCGAATTCTTTCAAAATCAAAATCTGACCATGGCGGCAAGCATTGAGTAAGAATCTGGTGTCAAAATTGAAAAAAGTGGCCGCCATTTTGAACTTTTTGTTATTGGACCGAATTGTTTCAAAATCGAAATCTGACCTTGGCAGCGGCCAATTTTTTCAATTTTGACACCAGATTCTTACTCAATGCTTGCTGCCACGGTCAGATTTCGATTTTGAAAGAATTCCGTCCAATAACAAAAAAGTTCAAAATGGCGGCCACTTTTTTCAATTTTGACACCAAATTCTTACTCAATGCTTGCCGCCATGGTCAGATTTTGATTTTGAAAGAATTCGGTCCAATAACAAAAAAGTTCAAAATGGCGGCCACTTTTCACAATTTTGACACCAGATTCTTACTCAATGCTTGCTGCCACGGTCAGATTTCCATTTTTAAAGAATTCCGTCCAATAACAAAAAAGTTCAAAATGGCGGCCACTTTTTTCAATTTTGACACCAGATTCTTACTCAATGCTTGCCGCCATGGTCAGATTTCGATTTTGAAACAATTCGGTCCAATAACAAAAAAGTTCAAAATGGCAGCCACTTTTTTAAAATTTTGACACCAGATTCTTACTCAATGCTTGCCGCCATGGTCAGATTTCGATTTTGAAAGAATTCCGTCCAATAACAAAAAGGTTCAAAATGGCGGCCAATTTTTAAATTTTAATACTATATCAAATGAAGTGAAAGACCGTCACTCACCATCAAAGAAAATTACCGTATTCAATATGCAGAGCAACAGGTGACGCCGTTTCTCATTTTATTTCATAGCGGGCAGCGAGATGTTTGGCCGATTAATCTTGGGTCTTATAATTTTATTACACTTTTTCCGCATAGCCCCATATGAGATATCGTCCGAAAAGAAACGTTGTTTCAACAAGAGGCCAGTCATAAAGGTTTTTTTTTAATCTCAAATGCCCTGTTACTAACATACAATTTTAACCTTACATCTAGGGAAAATAATTTCAATGTAGACTGGTCACACTGATGGACTCTCACTGAGGTTTGGCGTTTCGAACGTGAAGCTAACACAATATTTAAAAATAAAATAAATTTATTTTCATAGCACTTAAACTTACTTGTGAAAAGATATTCCTTCTTTTCGTCTTGACTTTTGCGAACAACTTTTACACTGTTTAATAGCACAAGATGGCATTTTAATTAATTGGCAGTTTTGAGCATTACGCAAGTTACGCAGCAGTGACTCGGTCAGCGGTTCGCTGCGTACTAACTCAAAAGGAATACGACTTTCTGGTTTGTATCCCTATTGCGTGCCTCACTCCGAAGTTCCGTGCGCTGAATCTGTAGTAATCTGTGTGTATGGCGTATTAATCTTTTCAAGGCTGAGTGAAGATTAACGTAATCTATGGGATTTTCGTATCTTGAAGTTCTCCGTAACCTGTGCCTTTTTAAACTGTTTTGTAGCTAAGGTTAAACAATATCTTTCTCTAATATATAAAATTCTCGTGCCAATTTTGGTTATCAAACTTTTTTTTGTGTATGTTTGGTAGGTCTGAGAGTAGGTCACAAGCTATTTTTTTTTTAATTTACCTTACAGCAAAACAACGTTTGCAGAGTCAGCTAGTTTTTTATAAAACATTACTATTGGCCACTGATTGATCACCTCTCCTGAACAATTTTGTATGAAAAAATTTTTTTTCAGTAACCATTCCGTATAGAAGGGAAAAAATCATTAAGAACAAAAATATGGAGAGAGCTGATGATTGTGGATTTCGGAGACGGGTGAAGAGCACAGCCAGGGCATTGAAGATAAGTGGGGGGTGCTCGACCAAATGTCATTTGAAACGTCATCCAATTGGCAGTGAGCTGAAAAAAAATTCAAAATGGCGGATTCAAAATGGCCGCCATAAGAATTTCGTCTATATCTCGGAAAGTATAAAAGATGAAGGAGTGGTTTCTTGACAAGAAGTGATCAGGATCTGAAGGTCTATTCGATGGATAGAAAAAAAAATTGAAAATGGCGGAATTTATTTTTCCATAGAAAATGTATGGGGAATTTTAAAGGGGTTTTCTATGGGCAGGAAGACAGCACACGGAGAAAAAAGACACCCCCAGAATTTACTAAATTGTTTTGTATTCGAAGAAATAACTAAATTTTATTAAAAATTACAAAAGTTTTGTTATATTAACAAATATTATTGATTACTACAAAACAGACCCCAATCGTATTTGTTATTCCTACATTTCGGTTTTAGTAATGTCAGATATTACAAACTTCACTTATAACAACAAAACACTATTGATATTACTAATGATTTGTGATTTTTACAAAACAATCTTGTTGATATTATTAATTATTTTGTATTTCTAACAAAATATGATTTAATAACGGCAAGAAGCAAAATTTTATGATTTCAACAAAAGATAATAGTAATTCCATTTTATTACTAATGATTTGTAAAATCCACAATCCAAAATTATTTGGAATTATTATTTCATTTGTAATTTCATAAAAATAAGATTTTAGCATTACGTCATAGTTTATTACTAATGATTTGTGATTTTCGCAAACCAAACTTTTAGAAATTATTAATTCATTTGTAAATTCAACAAAGAGTGAGGGTGAGGCCTCCCTCTCCTCCGCTCCTTGCCAGTTGCCCCTCATTCGTTGAAGTGGTCAGTGCTGCAAAAGTTCCCGATTTGTCAGGATATCTAGTGAGATCTAAATTTTATTACCCGTAGTATATTTGCACTTGATGCATTACAATCGTTTAACACTTTCGGGTCCGTTGAGAATAAAACTAAGTCGTCGTTTAAATAACCCAAGTAACCCAATGAAAGTAACAGAAGCAAGGAACACAACCGAGTTTAAAACTGCGAGTGCGTTACGATTCAGTGCTGCTGTGCGTTACTGCGAGTGCGTTTAATCTGCAAAACGATATATATTATGTTAAGTATTCAATTCCCTGGGTAGTTCTCTGGGCTTTTTGACTGTTAATATGTTATGTGGTCATGTTCTTATAACTTTTCCAATTCTATTCCCCGTTTATTTATTTGGCATTATGTATTTTATTAGTAAGATTTATTAATTTGATGATTAAAAATTAAGAAAATTATAAACAAAGATCTGACAATTAAGATAAGTATGAGAAATAAAACAAATTAATAATAAATGAGTATTTTATTGATCGTAGTTATACTAATAATAAGTGTTTCAAATTTGAAGAAAGACTATAAATCCATATAAGAATCCACCCTGTCATTTCTTGTAAAATGCCGTTTATCTTCACATTTGAAACACATTGTTACAATAAAAACCCTTTATTAACAAAAAATATTTAATAATTGTTCTGAGTGTACGTGCCTACAGTGCTTATTTTTTGTAATAATGTAATCTATGCTTATATATTGCAAGCAATAAATTTTGTTTAATAATTATATAGGTAAAAAATATACAGGCTGTAGCAGCAGAGGTGTCAAGATCTTAGTGGATTTTATGTTTCAATATGACTAGTTTTGTTGCTTACTAGTACAGCAATTAACCATTGCTTACTAGTATGTACAACAATTAAACTAATCATATTGAAACATAAAATCACCTGAGATGACACCTCATGCTGCTAAAGCCTGTATATTTTTTACTTGTAATTATTAAACAAAATTCATTGCTTCAACTAAAGCACTGAACTTGGAATTACAAAACGAACGCTAGGGTAAAACAAAGCATTAGTTATTTCAAGATATCGCTATACTTGGAATTACAAAACGAACGCTAGGATAAACAAAGCATTAGTTATTTCAAGATATCGCTATACTTGGAATTACAAAACGAACGCTAGGATAAAACAAAGCATTAGTTATTTCAAGAGACCGCTATACTTGGAATTACAAAACGAACGCTAGAATTAAATAAAGAAATTAGTATATACCAACTCAAATTTAGTTTTTGTCTATGACGTCATTACTTCGGATATTACTATTGTTTCCTTGAAATTACAAAACAGATATTTGTTGCATTTACTAATAAGCAATTACTAAAGTCGTTTTGTTGTAAATACAGGGCATTTGTTGTCCTCGGGTTTACAAATATTTTAGTAATTAAGTACAACAGGATTTTTGTTGGTTTTTTTCTCCGTGCACGCGGGCCACATGTGGCCCGCGCCCCACGCGCCCTACTAGTACAATATAAAGCTAGTTTTTTATAAAACATATTGTCCAAACAAACAATTCGCTACGCATGTGAGGCGTGTTTCACATAAAACAGTTGATAATATTGATAGTAGGTACGTAATTGTCAAAGCGATCATAATCAGTCGTCAACTCATGCGCGTACCGCTCGCGCAGACCGCAGAGGCGCAGGAGTGTCGGCCGGGCCGTTCACCCCGCGTGATGGCTGCTGCCTGCTGCTCGTATAATTCGGATATTAACTGCTTAACAGTTAACTGCCATTGTTGTATTTAATGTCGAAGTAAGCTTGTTAAGGGGATTTATTGAATTTATTTTTGTCTTTCTCACTCTCACGGAGATTCGGTAGGTGCGACATGCAGCGTCGCGGAAGAATATAGCAGAAAAACGACGTTTTACCTAATTACTCAAAAACTAAGCCAGTTATCAAAAATCTGTTCTAAGCGTTTTAGGATATTATTATTACCGATACATTAAAACAAAAATTACAATTACATCCATTGTAGTTTCCGATAAAACATAGAAAAACTGAGATTTTGGAGCAACTTTTGGGAGAACTTTCTATCGAGAAAATTTTATCCAATCGTGTTTCTGCTTCTAAGCGATTTTAGATTAAAGACCCAAAATACATGCCGTGTAAATTTGAAAGTAATTGTCTTTATAGTTTTTGCATAAAACTTCACTCAAAATCACCTAAATACGGCTTGTAGGCCGTTAAGGCGGTTCATGCGTTAGTATTATGCTTGAGTCAAAATTTACGATTTCCGAAAGAACATAAAACAGTTATGTGTTCAATTATAGATTAGATAATTGAATTCATATTATTTGGCATTTCATAATCTAAAACTTGTCTCAAAAATATTTTTAAATATGTGAATAACTTTCTCACTAGAACAGTTTTTGTATAGGCTGTTTGCTAAAATAGCGGTCGACGCTCTACGCAGATGCAAGATATTTGCCATGTTTCTTATCACAAACTTATAACAATGACATATTTAGAAAATTAATAACATTTACTAAAAAGTGTCTCAAAAAAAAAACACGATTTTCCTAGATTTTCATTCAAAAACCATAAACCAAAAAGTGCAATTTTTAGCATTTTTCGATAAATTAAACGTATTATTTTAGCATAAAATCCAAGATATTTTGTTATTTCTGAATTATAGTAATTTAACTCAATTAATATTCAATGTCACTGGTTATTTACTATTTTAATAAGTTGTATATTTATTTTACTATAATTTTTTTTGTAATGCCATAATCGACGCAAAATTGCGTCAGTGCGATCGAAATTCCTTTTTTGTATGGAGCGAAGCGCGATTCAAACCGTGGCGCATGAACGATCTTAAGGGGCCCCTTGAATTTAGATGTTAGCGGACGGCCACGACTCCGGCCTCGTGAAAAATGTAGGTACTGCACTAGCAATTATCGTATACATGGTGTGGAAAAATCAGTGGTGTGACAAAAGAGAAAAAAAAATCCTGTTTGTAACACTGGTGTGATAATCTGGTGTGACTACGAGTCGGTAGCCTGAATTTCGGCTTTTGACTAATCCTGCAGGAAATATAAATTTTTCCGGAATAAAAAGTATGGCTTAAGCTTTAATCCAGAGTATATTCTATTCTACCTATCAAATTGATATAGATATTTCGATCCACGAAGACGCGCCCCACTCTGTCAAAATTGCTTGCGTTTCATTTGATTCGTAAGGAGCTTTACAGAGTGGGGCGCGTCATAGATTTTCCCGAGTTATCATCATTGTTACTACGAGTAGTTTTCCTCTTTGCGGTGACCGAAAGCCCAAAGATATTCTAGAATGGGCAAGAAAAAAGAGACTATGAAGATTGTAATAGGTGTAAATTATCCGAAAGTTGAAGAAACTCTAAAATTTTTTTTCTTGATAGGTACGTTATACTTTGTGTGTACCACACCCACACTATAAACATATTTCCAACTTATACAATCTATCCTTGCGACTTTAGAATCTTGCTGGAACCCTCAATGCGCAAGTAGGTAGATACCTACATAGAAGTGGGTTATAGGTACGAAGTCATACAACCTACTTTATTCCAATATGCTAGCATATTTTTATTTAAATATGTTTAATGTATATTAAAAGTTCATTGTTCAATACTGTCACGAAGATTTATTGCCGATTGTCCTCAGAACAATGTTAAATTCGAAAACTCAATGTATCTACCTACCTCACCGTTGCTTGCCTGTGTTGCCTTCTTCACAATTTACATACAATTGCGATTCGCGAGCGAAGGTTGTTGTGCCGAAAATGTGAACGATGGTGAGTGAGGAATGGAATGGAATGGAACCAAAATCAAATAGTGTATGAGAATGACAGATGTCTGCATGGAAGTCACGTGTTGAATTCAGCTAGAGGGTATAGTAGCGATTCGCGTAACTTTTTCATACACACTGGGAGAAGCAAATCATTAGGTAAATAAAATGAATAACCTGTCAAGTGCGAGTCGGACTCGCGCACTGAGGGTTCCGTACTACAACCGGAGGAATAAAACCATAAAAACCACTTTTCTTATCGAACCGCAAAACTAACTTTGTTTTAGAGGTTTTATTGTAAATATCAAAAAAACTACTTATTAGATCTCGTTCAAACCAATTTTCAAAATTTTAAATTTGGAAGTTTGCATGGTAATGTACACCCAAAATTTATTACTTTTTTTAAATTTTGTGTGAAAACCTTAATGCGGTTCACAGAATACATCTACTTATCAAGTTTCGACAGTATAGCTCTTATAGTTTCGGAAAAAAGTGGCTGTGACATACGGACGGACAGACGGACAGACGGACAGACAGCCATGACGAATTTATAAGGGTTCCGTTTTTTGCCATTCGGCTACGGAACCCTAAAAATGAAAACTGAAAAGTTGATTTTACGTCTGTCATTTATATAGGAAATACAATGCTTGACTTTATGGAGCTAAACTTAAATTTAATTTCACAATTCTCGACCAAAATGCGTTTAGAGCTTACATTCAATTTTACGCTCTATGTCTAAAGTCGTAAAGTTAATTTTTCAGTGTTGTAAGAAAATATTTTCTTGTCTGTTTATGTACCTACCCATAACATACCTAAATGCAATACCGTTTTTGGTTTTTATGTTCATTTTACAACCGTAGCGTTTGTTGACGAGCCTAGCAGATAATTTTCATACATTTGTTGGATTTCGTTCCATTTTGTTCCATCCATCGAAACGAGATATGTTTGTTATAATATGGCTACGGCTGCAGGTTTGTAATCATAATCAAGGTTTCATTAGATTTCAGAGTTTGAATCCTTACCTAAATAAATCATAACTCTTCATGAGTTGAATGGTACTGGAGTCGTTTGTCTGAACACTGATCTCTCAGTGATTCAAAATTGGAACATTTGTTACGCTTTACTGAAATATTCTTCATTTTCAAGCCCGACAGCGATATATCAAAAGTTCTGATAAATTTATCGGTTTTAATACCTTCGAGCTTGCATGAAAATTAATGATACACATACGTTAGGAGGGGTTTACACACATCCACTATTGTTGCCGTCGATATTCTACTTATTGCGGTTTTCTTCTTGTAAGGATGAGAACAATAGTTTTAGTAAGTAAGTACCGACATACTATTTACATGTCTAAACTTTTGTTGATCTGTTGTAATTTTCAATTTTTTAACTACTAATAAGTTACTAACTAGCTGTTGCCCGCGACAGTTACGTGTCACGTGATCAATTTAACAAGAATTTTTTAAATACACTTTTTCAATTTTATTCCATTCTATACCACGCATAAGTATGTCATATGGTTCAGGAGTCAGGCGGCAGACCCCTTAGCTAATTTTGAAATTGTAGGAAAATCGTAAAATTCCAAACACCGGTTGGTGCCCGGAATCGAACCCGAGACTTTCCGCAATCGAAGCACGCCATGCAGGTCATGGAGGGTCATGACTTGACAAAATACCTATATAGATTATTTCAATCCCCGATGACGCGCCCCACTCTGTCAAACTCCATACGAGTCGAATTAAACATAAGGGATTTTGACAGTGGGGCACATATTCGTGAATTGGTATATCTACATATACATATAATATACTAATAGATGGTAAATGGTAATGTGACGTAGTATAACTATAGTAGTGTTATTATCTCGCTGCACACTCGGTCATAAATCATTCGAGTGTTTCGCTTTTGTTGTTCTTTGTTGAGTTGTGCATTAATAACACTACTATAATATAGTGATCTGTAATAAATAATAATATACGGGACATTTTACACATCGCAATCTAGCCCCAAAGTAAGCGATAGCTTGTGTTATGGGTACTAGATAACTGATAAATATACATGATACATACTAATACAAGTACATAAATACAATATTGAAAAACACCCATAGTGATCTGTGGTAATGTATACTTCGCCTAACGTCTTGCAGCGCGCGCAGTCCCCACTCCCCTCCGCCTGTGTCGACAATGAATGATGTCTCCCATTCTTTCGGGTGTAATATTTTCGGCTGGTGTCAATGACTCTACCACGCACCATTGCCTTGTATTGTTTAAAATAAAATCCATAATCCATGTCGGGTAGGTACCTATTTAAACATTATGAGGGATAAGTGGGCAATTTACTTAATAGTTCTGAAATGATTTTCTTGATTATAACTTTAGGAGCTTGATAATGCACCATTGATGTAGCTCTATTCCCTACTGTTTAAAATTCAAGACAAAGGTATATGAATAGATACCTATTTGAACTTATAATAATATACCCACCTGCCTAGTATACCTTCTTTGAAACGTGCAAGTGGGTAAAATCACATATTTATCATAAAAGTACCTTCAGGTAAAAGGTAGATCGGACAAGAATACATATATAATATATATAATATATATAATATATTGTACAAAAAAGATGCATACCTATAGGTAAGTGCCTTCAGTCCTCTATAATAATATGCTACATCGTATAATTTATAGGTAAATTCCGGTATTATTTAAAACATCTATCCTCTGCTAGGTAACTACTTGGATTCGGGATAATAAAGTATCAAATCATTGGAAATGACCCCAGAAGGCCCGAGTCAAATCGATGCCCTCGTAAGTTAGTAAGGTCCCATTGTACCTACGTTATAACTCGATAATTGATGCACATTCAATGTCTTTGTACGAAAAACCTTCGCTAATCAACACACACACACACACGCGCATGTGTTGTGTCGCACGTGCGCGCGGCTCGTACGGATTTCTTTGTCTTTGAACAAAGAACGATTCTTCGCAGTTTGCCTTTGCGCTGATATTATAGCCATCCGCGGACCGCGTTCATTGAATAAAATGATAGCGAAAGAAATTCTTTAGTTTTTTTTAAAGTGAAAACTAATTCTTTAGGCACGTTGGTCAATTTTTTGAGATGAGAAAAATCATTGACACATCTGTCTGAGATGGGGAAAAAACATTGAACTCGCGATACTGTTACCGTAACCGACACCTCTGTTTGTGTTTTCAGGGTTTACTTCTTGCGGCACTTCTGTCAATGCCACGTCTTTTATTTATTACGTATTTTTTTGATTTTCATTTTGAACCGTCTAAAAACGTTACTAGGTAGGTACTTAGGTATAGATAGGTATTGTTTTTAGTAGTCAAAGTTGTACTCACTAACGATAACAATTATAGTACTAAGATAAGTAGGTAGGTATGTGTTAATTATTATATTGTTTGTTTTGGAAATTTCCACAGAATTTTACCTTCAATTTTGGTCCAGTTTTCCACAACGCAGTAACTGTAATCTACTGCGAGTTGCGAGTTTGTTCAAAGTAGGTACCTACGTACCTACTTACGAAGCAACTGCATCGACGAATAAACATCTTGGACGCTGAAGGCGCATCGATCCTTGGTGAAGCCGTGTAGGCACTGGGGGATTCTCGAAAAATGTACATCGCTCAAACATCGCAGGTAATCATAGCAACACAACCATCAACAGTCAATCGGTGCCTACGCTGCACAACCGATGCAAACTTTGATTGATTAAGAAGAATCACCCGCTAGTAAGAATAGCTTCAGGCTTCAGCTGTACCATATCTACGACTTATCTATTCCATTTCTAACACTGTTTTCAGTACGCCCACGGAACGAAAAAATAAAAAATAAGAGACAGTTCACAAGTCACGTGATCTATTTTGTGATCTGTGATTCCCAAACATTTTTTGGATTCTGTCTTTAAAGCGTACCTACCAAAAGCAATCTTAGAAATGGAATAGATAAGTCGTATGGCTACAGCTGAAGCAATACGGGGTGATTTCTCGTAAATAAAATTGTACCTACTTGTTTTTTTCACTAATCTTTCCTACTCCCTATCCATGCGCACTACACCCAAATATTGACTCAATCTGAAGCCGTGCTGGAAGAAAATCCATTTAGATTAAGCGCTGCTATTGTACAGTTAACAGTGACTTATTGTGTGCAATAAAAATTAAATAAATTAATTAAATAAGTACTGTGTTTGCATCGGTTGTGCAGCGTGTAATTATAAGTCGTTACTTTTGTAAGGACAGCATCAGCCATGACGTATAGGGCGCGGGCTTCCGCGGTTGCGTTGCGACTTGCGCTGTAGTTGTACCGCGTAAGGGGGTCCGGCACCTATTGTGAAACTGTTGAAAGCGTAGTTGCCTAAACTTGCTTGAAGTCCGTTTGGAATTGGACTGCAACCGCAAAAGATAGTGGTACCTACATATGAGTACATTCAAAATAAGCAACTAAATCAATTCAATAAACTGTGGTAGTTGGTAGGTATATCTAATTGTTTAGTGAAGGAGTAATAAACTCCCTCCCAAACGTAGGTACACGGTATTCACATTTTTAATTTTAATAACGACGTAAACAGTCGTAAGTGATTTTTTTAGGGACCTGCAGTTTAAAAACTATAAAGACAATTACTAACTGTAAACGTTATGTATTTTGAGTCTTTACCTAATTTCGCTGTGAAGGAACACGATAGGACAATTTTTCAATCGCCAGATAAACGTTAACTGAGGAATAAATATGACGTTTTGACAGCTTTTGTATGTTACAAATTTATTCCTCAGATATTTGAAATATCGGCCCCTACTCGATAAAAAGTTCTCCCAAAAATGGGTCCAAAATCTCTATTTTTCTCGGAACCTACAATAGATGTAGGTACCTAATTGTAATTTTTGTTTTGATCTGTCGGTAATAATAATATCCAAAATCGCTCACACACGGATTTATGATGTCTGGCTTAGTTTTTTAGTAATTAGGTAAAACGTCGCTTATTTTTCTTTTTCTTTTTTTACTTTATAAAAATAAGTCGGGTTTTCCTTCCTGACGCTATAACTCCAGAACGCACGAACCGATTTCCACGGTTTGCATTCGTTGGAAAGGTCTCGGGTTCCGTGCGGTTTATAGCAAAGAAAATTCAGGAAAATTTTCAACAGAAAAGCGGGAAAATCTTTTTAGCGGGAAAGCCATCTGGTGGCGAAACGGAGTTCGCCGGGTTTGCTAGTCTGTTATAGGTATTCTTCTCAGACTACATAAAGTCCGTGGTATTCTTCCACAACGCCATGTAGGTGCGAGTTGCGACATACATATAGGTATGTCGCAACTCGCACCAACGTGTTCTAAGAGTGAGAAAGACAAAAATAAAATCAGTATATCCTCATAGCTGAACAAAGTCTATTACCATAATACCAGCTGCAATCGAAAGTAAATCTACAATCTGCAATGATCATAATTCATACATACCTACTAAGATAACAAAGAAAGAAAGTGTGTCAGGCGCGCGCTATGGCCGGCAGGAGCGGACGGCGAGCGGCGCGAGCGCATGCTGCGCGGTGCGTTGCGAAATCACAAATATTTGGTAGAAAGTTCCTTCCAAACAAAATGCAATATACTTACTTAGCTACATAAGGAAATTGTAAAACAGTTTTCTCTTGACATAAGGTCCTACACTGATTTTATTTTTGTCCATCTCACACTTGGTAACTAATTATACGTTGGTGGGTGCGACAGACAGATTTGCGGGAGAATATGTTTTAACCAATGAAAAACGACGTTTTACTTAATTACTAAAAAAACTAAGTCCGTTCTCAAAAATCCGTTGGATATTATTATTAGTACTGTATACCGATTCATTAAACAAAATTAACATTGCAGTTTTAAAGAAACTTTCTATGGAGAAAATTTTATTAAATCGTGTTTTTGCTTTTGAGTGAATTTAGAATACATAACATTTTTTGACATTCCAACCTGCCTGCAGGTCACTAAAAAAACTTATTTAAAAAACCGTTTTATCCCGTTGTTGAGATTTGCTGTAGGAATGATTTGTATTTATACGCAAAATTACCTAGGTAGGTATACGCCCTTTTTATAGGGTTCTGTTTTACATGCCAACACAGACCATTTTTGGTTTATTGCTGGTTGACCTTTTTCATTAACCTCTTTAACGCTACGTATAGGTGACTCTCAAACAGGCTTTTATTTTAATTAATTAAACTAATCACTATATACAACTCATTAGCTAATTTATTAAGTATCGCGGTGCCAAAAAATAATAGTTTGAATTACTTTTAATTTTATTTGCCTAATGAACGTAGTTAATTAATATTTCTATTGTTAGTTATAACCAATAGGTAATGTTGAACAACGCCTTTTTAGAGCTCAACGTCTAAGCAGTCATTTAGCTAATTTACGGCTAAGCCGTTACGCCCTCATTTCGTTAAGTAATTACACCTTGAAACCCATAAGTCTGGCGAGTTACATAATGATCTATTTCACAGACTTTATTAATGTAGTCTGAGATCTATTTATACTGGGCGTAAAACGAAAGTGACTCTCGGATACAAAGGACTAGATGTACCAAATCTAAGCTAATCAATACGTTATAGATTAGGACCTCTGACTCTTGAATTGAATAGTAAGAAGCCGTATTTAGGTGATTTTGAATGAAGTTTTATGCAAAAACTATAAAGACAATTACTTTCAAATTTACACGTCATGTATTTTGGGTCTTTAATCTAAAATTGCTTAGAAGCAGAAACACGATTGGATAAAATTTTCTCGATAGAAAGTTCTCCCAAAAGTTGCTCCAAAATCTTAGTTTTTCTATGTTTTATTGGAAACTACAATGGATGTAATTGTAGTTTTTGTTTTAATGTATCGGTAATAATAATATCCTAAAACGCTTAGAACAGATTTTTGATAACTGGCTTAGTTTTTGAGTAATTAGGTAAAACGTCGTTTTTCTGCTATATTCTTCCGCGACGCTGCATGTCGCACCTACCAAATCTTCGTGAGAGTGAGAAAGACAAAAATAAATTCAATAAATCCCCATAAGTAGAATATATTATTATCTAGTTTTATAACTTCCCAGTGGCGATCAAAATGCTACTGCCCGTGGTGTAATAAAATAAGGAAACTGGACGGCTCTTCTTGCCCGGCAGGTCTTCCGTAAAGCCCGTAAGTCCCTCATCTCTGAAAAACTAGAGCAGATAGTAATCTGTGGCAGAAATCAACAAGAAATTTAAAACTAATTACTTTCCTAGTTTATCAATGTAGAAATCCCTCAGTCCCCGGCCAATGAAGGCCAAACTTCGTAAGATGGCGGGGGATGATGACGATGCAATAGGTGCGAAAGCGCTACAGGCGATGCAGCGGCTAGGTTGAACAACACTGCAGTCTGTGAATTAGGTAGGTATAGGTTCTATCTAAAGTTCTAAACTGAAATAAACAACAATGGCAGCACACTGTCTCAGAGATCTGTTAAAGATTGATTTCAGCGTCACGCCGGCACGCGTTCTCTTGGAGGACCGCCAGTTGATTCCCGAACGTCACTCACATTAGGTACTTATACAATTGCAGATTATTCATTAGTCAATAGTAATTTCGGTACTATCGGTATCGACATTAAAAAATGTTTTCATTCGTCGAATTGCTATTGATAGTCGCACCCATTGCGCAAACGATGGAAATGGACGAAGCAGACGAGGTGCGAGCCAAGGCTTAGATCCAAATTATGACGTAGGTTTTTTCGTTACTTATATAGTTAATATTATGTAATAAGTTCATATACCTACTTATGGTTTCGCTTGAAGTTGAAGTAAATGTCAATTTTGCTTTTGCTTTTTCAGAATTCATACTACCATAAGGTCCAATTATACCTACATGCTTGAAGTAACTAATATGTATAGTAACGTTTCAACACCATCATATTTCCGCTTGCACCACCATTCCTGGGCTGTTTCTGCGCTTGGATTTCTCCATTGTGTGTTGTGGGAGCCCCGAAACCTTCGACTGTTCTTTTTCTTGCTGTTCCAGATTATCATAATTTGCGATTTTATACCCTTCAACAATCATAACCGATGGTGCATATCGTTTCCATGCCATTCGTCAACAGTTGGCTTCAGCTACAATGCCTGCACGGTTAGTACTACTACTGGGTGTCCTACGATAGGTATAAATCTGCTGAGGATGTCCAGTGTCCACCAAAGAGGGTTTAGTGGGTAAAAATCCCACATAAGTAATCCAACCTACTCAGAGGTCGCATGTATCTCAATGGAGATTTCCCCCAGTACCAAAAAAGTTACAAAGTAAATAGCTACGCAAGACCTTTTTAATACTGTTTTAGCTCTGCAATCTAGGTCTGATTTAGCGAGCAAGCATTCAAGTCCATTTCAAATGTACAACTGTGGCCCATAATGTCAACACACACACAGACTGAACCACGTTTTAAAATACGGCGACTATTTACAAACAAGACCGTGTTTATACAATGAACAGCTTCTGCATGCAAACGAAACGTCTGAGTGTTATTGAAATATGAGTATTTATTTGATAACTCTTGCACAAACAGCTTCAGCTAAGGGTCGGCGTATCACAACAAATACGATAAAGAAGTACCCATGTGGAATGATAGCAATTTGTTTGCCTACACTGAAGTCCACATCAATGCCGGATTTAGGCTAGTACCAACCTTATTCTTACATTAAGGCCGTAGACGGTTTTTATTTTCGTCCTGCTCGCTGTGTCCTCGCTCTTACGAATACGTTGATGAGTGCGAGAGGAACATTGCGGGAGAATATGACAGAAAAACGACGGCTAATTACAATAAAAACTAAGTCATTAATGGGACAAAATATCTAAGCGTTCCCTTTACAAAAGATAGCAAAATATATAGATAAGTGGCTCCATACAAATTGATATTTGTTTCAACAAAGAAAACTTTCCCTCGATCAGCTTTCTGTAAAACTCTTTATTTGGTAAGATTATATTATCTATTCGTATAGCTACGGACTACGGTCGAAAGTCCAGACTTGAGACGTATATCTACTTTTCTCAGAACCTTAAACAGCTCTGCTTAATCCTTTTTAGAGACTTTGTAGTTTGTATCTTCTTACAGATTACTGTAGGTAGTAGGTAGTAAGGTACGTTTAGAAACATGTAGTAGGTATAGAAACTCTATTTTATTCGCAAGGACTTATCACTTACATACGTGCTATTAAAATACTTATTTATCTTCCCTACTGTTACGGCCCCTTGCCTGTCCAGATGAGGGCTCAGTTCCCGGGCCCATAGAGGAACGAGCCCGGACAGGTCGAGGGGGGACCGACTAGTGAGACTACGCGGGATCACTAGTGTACGATCAGTCTCGGGTCAGATGACGGCATCCAATCCGAGTCGGATAGCAATCGAGTCTCACTAGTCGATCAGTGGAAATAGTAATCAGCGACTTTTACTAGACTACTACGGCAATCGTCAACTCGGGCAGCGACAGCCTTCGACAATAGAATCACATAGACAAGAAAAATAGAAGGCCACTAACCTGGTTGATGCATGCGACGATACTCGATGCGACGCCCCCTGTAGTGGATGTGGGACAGTATGTGGCGTGAAAGTGTAAATGTGTGTGTAGGTGTGTGTGTGGGGCTTGCAACCGTAGGGCCTCTGCACCAATCAGCTCCCAGACACGTCAAACACGAACACAGCTCCAATCGTTCGTTCGCCTCCTATGAGTGGAGTGCTCAATGCAGCAGCACAGTGGATCACAACACGCAACAATGAACGCGACGGTCAAGATATGTCAAGCGTTCAGGCTGGCTTCAAACTCCAACAAACACTCAAGCGAATAAATAAAGTACGTGATTCACGACACAACACAAGGTCAACGGTTAATATCAGCGCGGTCCACAATTATTTAACTACCGCGAACTTTCTCGCCGCTCAGAAAGTATTTCAATAATTCGCAACAATGCACTATCTGAGCCTCGCACGAAGTTAACTAATCAATTAACACCCGTACGTATACAACGTGGACGAGTACAAAACAATCCACACGGGTACACACAATGGTTTCCCGAATACAAAACTTTATCACTGGTAGGTATAAGTCCACAAAATCGCGTGCAAAAGAGGCGCCGCCACGTAAACACGGTCAACAAGAATTCAACGCGGTCTCCAGACCCCGGGTCTCAAAGCTGGACGTCCACCGAGGGAACTTACGATTCTGGAGGTACAAAACCGACGTGGCAAACTTTAGCGCGGCAAAAACGCGGCTGGACACGCGTGTTACTAGGTGGCTCCGGCGAGCGTAGCGAACTCCCAAAAAAGGCCGGGACAACCACTACTCAATGTCACAAACACGCGTGCAATGTCCAAAAAACCCAGCGATATCACAGCGCAAGTCGAGGCGGTCCCCAAACAATCAGGTCCGGGGAAAACAAACCGCGGCACGAAAACGACTCAGGCGCCTCAAAAACGCGATTTTGTGGACTTATACCTACCAGTGATAAAGTTTTGTATTCGGGAAACCATTGTGTGTACCCGTGTGGATTGTTTTGTACTCGTCCACGTTGTATACGTACGGGTGTTAATTGATTAGTTAACTTCGTGCGAGGCTCAGATAGTGCATTGTTGCGAATTATTGAAATACTTTCTGAGCGGCGAGAAAGTTCGCGGTAGTTAAATAATTGTGGACCGCGCTGATATTAACCGTTGACCTTGTGTTGTGTCGTGAATCACGTACTTTATTTATTCGCTTGAGTGTTTGTTGGAGTTTGAAGCCAGCCTGAACGCTTGACATATCTTGACCGTCGCGTTCATTGTTGCGTGTTGTGATCCACTGTGCTGCTGCATTGAGCACTCCACTCATAGGAGGCGAACGAACGATTGGAGCTGTGTTCGTGTTTGACGTGTCTGGGAGCTGATTGGTGCAGAGGCCCTACGGTTGCAAGCCCCACACACACACCTACACACACATTTACACTTTCACGCCACATACTGTCCCACATCCACTACAGGGGGCGTCGCATCGAGTATCGTCGCATGCATCAACCAGGTTAGTGGCCTTCTATTTTTCTTGTCTATGTGATTCTATTGTCGAAGGCTGTCGCTGCCCGAGTTGACGATTGCCGTAGTAGTCTAGTAAAAGTCGCTGATTACTATTTCCACTGATCGACTAGTGAGACTCGATTGCTATCCGACTCGGATTGGATGCCGTCATCTGACCCGAGACTGATCGTACACTAGTGATCCCGCGTAGTCTCACTAGTCGGTCCCCCCTCGACCTGTCCGGGCTCGTTCCTCTATGGGCCCGGGAACTGAGCCCTCATCTGGACAGGCAAGGGGCCGTAACAATTGGTAGCAGAGCGTGGTTTCGCGCCTTTTGGTTAAGCGGCTTTTACACGTTCGGCGCGTCGATATCTATATTTGTTGCGCGTATTTAATTCGTCGCGTATCTCTGTCGGTCACACGTTTGTAGGCGCGGTACGCCACGTGTCGGACCGATACGCCGCGTTAACGGCCACAGATTATTGTACCGCTACACCACGCGTTTTTGTAGCAACGCCGCGTTTATTTACCGCGTGCCGCGCGTTTGTTGACCGCGACCTTGATTAGCGTTCTGCACGTGTTGGTGTTTGCATCTGTGCTTGTTCTACTTCCTTGTTGTTTTATTTTTTGGTTTCGTGCTTCCTTGTAATTATTCTCGCGCAGTCTCGCCATGCCTTCGCATAAGCCTCCGGTGCGCCGTATGCAGGATGAGCTGCGGTGGGCAGCTAGCGCGCATGCGCTTATTACTCGTCCAGACAGGACGGCTAGCTTGCTCCACCGCCTTGAGCAGCTCCCAGCCAGACGAGCCCATTTTGAAGAGGCCTATTCGGAATTCCTTGCTACAGTGGAGGACGACGAGGCGCGAGAATCGGCCCAGAAGGACTACGAACAGTTCTTCGAGTTCACAGACGATGTGCTCGAGGCTGGGGCCAAAATGAATCGTGAGGCTCGAAAGAGCATTCTGTGCGAGTCGCCTCGCCCGCAGCAGCAGCCCGCCCTATTGGGTCGGCTGCCTACTTTGGACCTTCCACACTTTGGTGGGCGGCTTCAAGACTGGATGGGGTTCATCTCCATCTTCGACAGTCTAGTCCATACCCGCCGCGACCTATCCCCAGGCCAAAAAATGGCCTATTTGCGGACCTCCCTTCAAGGGGAGGCACTGGGGGTAGTCTGCCATTTGAAGTTGTCTGACGCCAGCTACTCCACGGCCAGAGAACTCCTCGAGAGGCGCTACGCCAATGTGCGCCGCCTTGCTGACGCGCACATGATGGAGTTAATATCCCTCCCGGTTTTGAAAGACCTAGCACGTCTCCGGGAGGTGATCATTGACCCAGTCGTGGTTGCTTGCAACGCCCTTCGACAACTTGACTTACCGGTGGATCAGTGGTCCTTCTGGCTTCTTCACCTGGTTCTGTCCCGCCTGCCTCTCGATCTGCGGATCCGATTTGAAGAGAGGTACGGCGGGGACGGGGCTAACTATATACCCCCGTTCAGTGACCTCTTAAAGTTCCTTGAGGAACAGAGCCGCCAGGTGGAGAATGCCGTGGCCTCGGGAACACCGGCAAAGGAGCCGGCTCGACCGACGCCACCTTCTAAACCCACGACTTCCACCAGGGGTTCCAAGCAGCCAGAATTAGCGCAGGAGACTGGACGCCGCCCAATTCTAAACTTTAGTGGTCTTGCTGCGACCGAGGTGACCCCCTGTCACTATTGCCGTGCTTCTACGCACACGACGACCGACTGCCCTAAATTCTTGGAGAGACCGCCCAAGTCACGTAGGGCCATCGCAAGGGAGCGCCGTTGGTGCTACTCTTGCTTAGGTGGGCACTTGCAACGCAACTGCCAGCACCAACGGCCTTGCCCACATTGTCAGGGCAACCACCTTCCTATTCTTTGCCTCGACCGCAATGGCGTCGGTAGGCAGGAGGTGGTTGAGCAGACACCTGGCAGGAGTGGAGTCTCCTCACCGGTCACAGGCCCAGCCGATAGACGGCGTGGTGACACTTTCAGTTCGGCCCCTGGTTTTGATAGGGCTTCACCCCCCCCTCGGGCGGGGGTGCAGCCCTCCAGGGGCGGGGGCGTTCCGCCCTCTGTCAACCCTGAGGGAGGTTTTGCCGTCGCTCAGCCTGATCCAAGGAGGTCCTCCCCTCCTCTGGCTGAATACCCCAGGCTGGAGCGACACCTCCCTCGATGGTCTGGACACCCCCCTCCGCACTACGTCGTCCCGCGGCTGTCGTACCAGGCCAGACCCCCTCAGACCGGGAGGGACGCTTGGGTGTGCCCTGGGGGCACCACACCTCTTGATGTGATAGAAGTTCCCCAAGAAGGCCCTTACGAGCGCCCAAGGCTAGAGGAGTTGCCCGAAAGGGGCAACTCCCGTTGACTTACTGCTGCCTTGGCTCCCACCACCGCCACCTCACCTGACAATTTGAACGACCATAAGCCGGTCTGCCAGACTGTACTTTTACCAACGGCTTTGGTCAGGGTGTTTAACCCGAAGGGTGAGTGGCTAATGGTACGCGCGCTGCTAGATCTCGGATCACAGCGCTGGATTGCGTCGTCGTGGTGGGTGAGCGCTTCAGGGCAAGTCTCATTGCACCTTGTCCTAGCTAAGTGCAAGGTTGCATCTATCAGGTCTCGTCTAACAATCTCTAAGTTGAACTTGTGGAGCCAACTATTGACCCGGTTACTAAACCACGTCCACGCTTCTTGGAAGTCTCTGGTAAACATGGTGGACGTTTTTGCGTGGTCGGACAGTGAGATTGTCCTGTGTTGGCTCCGGACTTCGGTCCATAATCTTGGCATTTTTAAATACTCATGCGGGTTGCAATACCCTCTCAGCCATTTGCAGCGTGAGTTTGGATTTGGCAGGCCGACGAACCATTCGAAGCGTGATCTTCAACTGTATTGCTTGCTATCGTTTGGAGGCATCCATTGCATAGCTTGTGCTGAGTGACCTGCCTGCGGACCGCGTAAAGGCTGCTCGACCTTTCGCTGGTGTTGGAACCAATTTGCCGGTCCTTTCTTAGTGAAGAGCTCTAACCTTAAGAATGCTCGGTCTTTTGAGGCCTACTTGTGCGTCCTTGGTTGCCTTGCAACCAAGGCAGTCCACTTGGGACTTGTCAGTGCCCTCAGCACGGAGGCGTTCGTGGCCACTCTGGGCCGCCTCGTGAGCCGTCGCGGCCTACCCGATTTGGTTCGGACAGACTGCTGGACTAATTATAAGGGAACCAATCGTTATTTGAAGGAGGTCGTCGACTTACTTGTTGAGAGCAAGCACTGTGTAGGCACCGCCATGTCTAGAATGGGAGATCTTGTTATGCTTAAAGAATCTAATCTACTCCCACTATTTTGCGTCGTGGACGCATTGTTAAACTGTTATTTGGATCGGATGGCGTTCCGCGGGTGGCCGAGGTATTTGTAGGGGACTCAGTATTGCAACGTGCCGTGGTCACGTTGTCCCAACGGCCTATTGATTAGCGAATCTACATTCTTAGATTCGGAGCGGGGGATTGTTTACGCGAGAGTAGCTGGCGCGAGCGCAGAGCCTATTGTGTTGTATTGAATCGTGTTCTCTCTCTCTAACCCGCGGAAGCCCTCATCCGCGCGTCTCGCTCACGCTTTGGTTACGGCGAGTTTTTTGTATCGAATCGTGCGCTCCCGCTCCAACTCGCGGAAACGCCAATCTTCCTATCCCGCTCGCGCATCGGTCGCCGAGATTTTTTATGCCTGCAATGACGCGGCGACTTCGGTGCGCTCCAGTATTAAGCACGATACGAGTCAGCTAGCAACAGCCTTGCGTGCGGCTGGGTTTTTTGCGGCGCCCCCTTTGCCCCGGCGGTTTGTACCCCAAGAAACGTACTTCTTGGACCGCGTCAATTCTTGTAGACAGTTTTATGTGGGGGCGCGACCTTTTGTGCGTATTCGTGAACTCATCTTGTGGAGCGAGTCTGCTGTCGACCGACGAACTTAGCGGTCCCCCGCGCGTGGCTGACGTAATTTTGATCACGTGTCGTCCTTGAAACGCGTAGTCGCGAGACGCAAATTACTACGTTTGAGTAGCCACGTTTCTATTTGCGCGGGTGTTTAGTCATCGAATAACATCGCAACGGGACGTCCGTTTTTTGATGCGCCTGACTTGTTTTTCACACTGCGTTTTTTGTCTGTTGCCGCGCCCCCTCTCTCGCGCGCTGGGGCGCTGGTGCGGTCCCTTTCGCACTTCGAACCGGTAGCCGACGGAAAGTGGGTTCCTGCGCGTGTGGTCTTCGTGTTTGGAGGCTGATTTGAAGCGGAGGTCAGACGGCTCTGCCAGTCCCATACACACACGCACCCTTGTACATACCCTTAACACTTTCACGTCACACACTGTCACACATCTACTACAGAGGACTCTGTATCAAGGCCGACGCTTCGGGATCAAGGTCAGTCAATAAGTACCTACTAATTTTAAACTATTTTTATTGTTGGCCGCGTCCGGTGGCGTACTGTATCAGCCGTAGGGGCCGACCTGTTGTCTAGTAAAAGTCGCTGATTACTATTTCCACTGATCGACTAGTGAGACTCGATTACTATCCGACTCGGATTGGATGCCGTCATCTGACCCGAGACTGATCGTACACTAGTGATCCCGTGTAGTCTCACTAGTCGGTCCCCCCTCGACCTGTCCGGGCTCGTTCCTCTATGGGCCCGGGAACTGAGCCCTCATCTGGACAGGCAAGGGGCCGTAACACCTACCTAAGCCTCTTCTAAAAAGTTCAATTTTAGATTAATCCCATACTACACTAGTCCATTCTATCTCGATTTAGATATTTAAAATTGATTTAAAACTGTCTCGCGCAGTTTTTCCATTTGAAACACTTATTTTTAAATTGAGTTTCGGTCTGCTGGTCTAATGGAAGGCAGTTACCACCCTACCGGCAAAGAAGTATCGCCTAGAGACTTCGCGTTCTGTATAAAGTGTAAAACAACGGGGCTTATTTACCTTCCAAATTGGTACGACATCTTCGACCGTCACTTAGCATTAGTTGAGAAGTTGTTAGGCACCTAATGACTCGGGAGCGCGGTGAATACGACAGTGAATCCCGTACTCCCGCCAGCAGGTCCGCCGTGGAAACAGACAGTTTTTTGTGGGGGCAAGCCCCACATAACTCATCCGTTTTCCCTGACAGAGGGGTATTGCGTTAGTCATTTTCTGTCTAATAAAAAAAAAGGCACCTACATAACATTCAGAAAGTTCGCAGCTAACCGGATGGGCTGTCCTAGTAACAGGGCATTTTGAGTCTATAATCTATACATACCTATTATACTTTTGCTATTGCTTTTAAGTTGGCCAGGGTCCAGGGAGCCGCTGCGTGCGGTCTTTTCTGCCAAACCCAGTGACTCACGCGTGAAAAACGGTACAGAACACTGACAGACGTGTGGACAGAAACTAATGGGAATGGCTTGAGAACACTGCTGAAAGGTTTTATTGCTTACTAGGATTTTTTTTCGTGGAACTGTCTTTGTAAAACTATTACATTATGTAGGTACTCTAGGTAAAGTGATAGTTAAAAACGGCCCTGAACTATTTTCGTACGTAGTAAAAAGTAATAGCTCAGGTAACGTAAATATATCTTTGACCTAGCATTTTTGTGGCATTCCCAAGAGTCCGTACTCCATACCTAGTCTCTCTCTTATTACTCTTTAAACTACTTAATCAGGTATTAAAATTACGTCTCCTAAATCTAGAAAGATTTACTTGTTTTAAGCCGGACATATTATTATCAGGCAGGCGCGCCGCTTCTTATTTTAAAAGGTCCGCCTCTTTCCTTCTTAGAACTAATTTTTTTAAACCGGATTATAAAAGATGACGTGCATTAGCACGTCAAAAAAGTAGAGTCCTCGAATTGGAATATATTTTCCAAATTATCGGAAGTTATGAAGTTAGGTAAGTACTAATAAACTCTTCTTTCGTCGTCAAATAATGTTTGAAATTCGATACTTCAATGTTGCCGTATATTCCTATTTCTGTGCTTCAATGGTTTCAAGTCTTTCATAATATCAAGAATACCTAGTTATCATAAATTACTACGGGTATCCTAGTTTTCAAGGAATTTTGCACGACTCAGTACTTATCTATTTACTAAATAAAGGTACTTAAGTGGTATTAGTTTCATTGTTTGCGTAGCTCGTCATTGTTCGAGAATTCCCACTAAAACATTACAAGAATTACAAGAATAAGATACGAAACGTTATCATAATCGTCGATTTGTTATCATTTTGATATGAAATGAGGAAAATGTGTTTTCTATACGTTTGAGCGGCCTAGTTGGTATCTACTTACGATTAGTATAAAATCTGATTTTACTGTGACTATGCCAATAATGGAAGTTAGGACCCACGGCGGGTTTTCTATTCGACGCTATAATTGTGATTTTTTTACTTATAGGTACTTACTATATCTGCATCGATGGCATAAACTCCAATATTCCAACCGCTTTATTTTCGTTGTCTTCATTTGGTTTGCCCCAGAGCAAAAGCACTCATGAAATTCTGGGTTTCCAGGGTAAAGAGCCGTAAGATCCGTCTAAAAATGGCGAGTTTTGATCCTTCGACCAATAAAGTTGTTAAAAAATTGGTTGTCTGTAAAGTCGGTTTACTGACGATAGTTGAACGTGACAACTCTCGCTTGCACTTCAAGCCTTACATGGAACGCCTCAGAGCGAGGTAACGCCGCATGAGCGAGGTAACGCCGGATGAGTCATGTTTTTTTGTGCGTGCAGCCGGCTCTATCGATTTATAAGACGTTGTCACGTCAAAATGAGAAAAGAAAATTGAAAGTGGTGGATGGCTAGTTTTTAGGCTACCAAAAACTAGGCATCAACCACTTGCAAAAATTCACGTTTACATAAATTGCACTGGTTACATTTTATATTCTAGGGTCGAAGATTCAACTTACAGGTCAACAAGTTCAAAATTTTAGAACCTAGAGAACATCACGATATCATTCTTATCTCAGCAGGTGTCGGTGCCAAAACAAATGTAATAAATAACAATTCTGCGTAGTGTGGCTTGGTTCAGTTAGCGTCATCGTGTATTCGGACGTCCGGTTTAACAGTCATTTTGGCAGCTACTCCCACCTCGACCTTCACTTCGCCGCTAATGTGACGTTTGTGTGGCAACAATATTTTTATACCCAATTCATGATTAACGCATTATTATTATCCTATTGCGTTTACACACATTTGCAGGGCTCTGTAGATCATTTATACAGGTGAAAGCTCTATCCTTCTGGACATATCTTCTCTTCTAGTGTAGCAAGCGATGAAGCGGGCCATGCTCGGTATTTTGCTCATTAACCGTGTGCATATTGTGTGCATATGATAAAATGATCCGTTGCACTGACTGATAAAATTGTTTTAAAGGTCCAAGTAAAAATGGGCAGGGCAGGGTAAGGACTTCAGACGACCGATGGGCCAGTCCGTGGTGCGTGGTCTCTAGTCCTACTGGAATAGGACCACGCACCCGTCGCAGAAAGGACAGCAGGCAACCAATACATTGGTCTGACGTCTTTTCCAAACTCTTGGCCTCTTGGGGAAATTGTGGACGAGAGTAGCCCAACAACGTATAAAATGGCGTGGTTATGTGGGTGCCTTTATGCCCAACAATGGATAAAGGAAGCCTCCTAATCCTAAACGTCCTGAAAACGATATGGAGCCATTACGATGCTTATATTACGATGGATAGAAGCCATTACGATGCTTGTCTATTCTTATAACCAACATTAAAGTTCACGTTTGATGACCAACCTACTCAGTCAAAGCTAGGCTTCTGTCACCAAACCGCACGCCTACCTCAGGCAAAAACTTCAAAACCCCCGGAGATTCAGGTAAAATTGAGTTTTATCCCGCACAGCAGTTGTGGCGGCGCGGCGGAAGGTACCTATTCGAACATCGGCTATTTTGCAGCGTCTGTGGTTAATCAATTACGAAAATTTTTAAATACTGGACGACCTGTAAACTAGCACAAATTCGGGGAAATCCGGACGCATTGGATCTCTACCTAAGCTATACCTATAAGCTCTACCTATAGCTAAGGAGAGCATAAATTATAATGGCAGGGCTAAGTTATAGACGTATAAAATATAAGTGGGAAATTTTTCAGATTTCAGACATGTTGACGGTTATGTAGGTACCTAGTCTGTCGATGACGGTGTCAGTTGTCACCTGTCATAGCATAATCAGTAGTGTATTGGAACTCGATTGTCGACTTTTGATTCATTCATTACGCTTGCTTACGTAATACCACCATACGAGCAATATATTCTGTGTACAGTCTCTTATCACGCTGATGATAATACGTGTTTGTTTACAATCGAGTGGGTTCATCTTCATCTGTTTGTATTCTCAATGGCATTTGAATTTTAAAGTTCCCTTTCTGTCCTCAGAACTGGTGACCCAAATAATGTTGCGTAATGTTTGTAACGATATGCGTCACATTGATTTCTACATAATTTGTTTCATTCGATGCCAAAATAATATTTACTTTTTTATTCAGATTATGATAAACGTTTTTTGACTCTTATTGAAAATGCAGTATGGTTACTTTGGATCGATTAGTAATTTGCCAACTTTACCGTAGGCACATAAACTGGGTCCATAGAATTAATTTTATTATTTATTATATTTGTACATATTTCAATAGGTTTATAATTAACCTGGTTATCAAAATGAAAATGCAGTCTTTCAATAGATGCCAAGCTGTATCCATTGAAAAGCTTATGTATTTACTCATTTTGATACAAGCTGGTAAACAGTGTACGCAAGTTGCGGGTAGTCGTCGACCGTCGTCGAAATGAAAAAAAATATTGAATGGTATAATAATCTTCATAATTTATTTCTCTTTTATTCTGTTTTATCATACAATACGTATTCAGTATAAAACAATATTCTTTGTTAAATTCATAAAAATATATTATTTTAGTATAACTGTTCTTTATCTTTAAACTTACAAATTATTGTTAACATTCTGAAGAATTATTTTTGTATAAAAATAATACAAAAAGGTTCGTTTGCCGTTCGCATCCTCTACATAATATATCTACCATCTCTGTACATAACATCCTTTAAAGTTTAAACCGTCCATACTCTAATGTTAAGCCATCCAAGCCAATATCGCGATTCTAACGGCAAACTACCCATATAGTCTATAAATAACAATTCAACTTGTTAATTGGTATAATATTCCTTACGATAACCTATAGAAGACAATGGTACAGAACAATTTCACTGTAGCGCATTTTAATGGTAACAAAAACAATAAAAACAGGTATAGGCTTCACTTTACAAAGCGTAGGCACTCGAGATTGCTACTTGAACCTAAACAATTACAACATTCTCACTAATAAATACATCGCACATTCATCGCGACACACGCTCGCAATCACTCGGCCCATTCGTCCATCACACACACAGTCGGACGGCCTCACTTCTAAAGACCTTTTAAGAGCACCGGGTCAGTTCTGAGACATTTTACAGAACAGCAACGCTGGACATACGTCTCGCTACATCCTACAAGGCACACTGTCTCGCACACATCAGTCTTGCACACCAGCAACGATAGAGGCGAGGGGCACCACCATCCGTCATTCCGTCAGGCGTCGAGGCGCCGTCGACGTCGAAAAAAGTTAACCTTGTGCAACAAAACGTGATTCGGAACGTCCGATGCCGAACACCCGAACACATGGCGGCCATTCCGCGAGGGCGGCGCAGCTCGCAGGCGGAATTTTAATTAAATGAACATCCGCTCGTGACTTGTGAGATGCGACGTTGCCAGTTCGATGCGTTCGCGTCCCTTTCGCACCGACCCTGACGAGCGATCTTCTGTCTCGCTTATCCCAATTCTGAATTTGTTTGAAGTACGTTTACAGAGTTGTCCAAAAGTACAACACACAACCGTATGTTTTCGGTCCTTCGGGGTCACCGTACAAGCCAATGAACAATGGAATCCGAAACACAGTGGTCGGCGATCGGGTCAGTCGGGGCATAATCGCTCGAACGGGAAATTCACCATGGAACTGGCAACGTCGCACCAACCTCGCTCAGTCTGCACTCGAATGACGTTGCACGATTATCCTTTCTAGTTTCTACACTACACTAAATGAGACAACGCAATACTGATACAGGGAAAATCATAACTGCGACTTACGACGACGCGACGCGACGGTACTCGGTAGCATCTCGCGACTCGCTCTAAGTACACCCTCCTCGCGCGTCAGCCAGCACCTGGCATCGCGCGACCACAAGTCCACTTACTCACTAAAGTTAACTATATATTACACGGTATAATTAAGATCACAAATCGCTTTGAATGCTGCGTCCGAGCGGGCGCGACTAGCATGGAATGTGGCAGCGGCGCGGCGCTCGGCGCTCAGAAGTGCGCGTCGATGTGGCAGCCGCCGTTGGCGTGCTCGATGACCTGCTGCTTGAGGCGCGACACGTGCTCCTTGAGCTTCACCACCATCTGCGCCAGCTCCGCGTTCTCGCCCTTGAGCAGCTTGACCTTGTCCTCCAGCTTGGAGATGCGCTCCAGCTTGCGGCGCCGGCACTTGCTGGCCGCCACGCGGTTGCGCTGCCGCTTGCGCTCCAGCTTGATGCGCTCCTGCGAGTCCATGTCGATGGGCGACAGCGGCGGCGAGGACGCGGCGCTGGGCACGGTCTGCGGCTCGTCCTTGACCACGGGCGCGGGGAAGCGCTCCAGCGGCCGGTCCAGGTCGGCGTACACGCGGCGCGGCGCGGGCTCGCCGTGGTGCAGCTTGTCCAGCGCCTCCACGAAGGGGCGCGCGTACAGCTCCTGCTCCTCCGTGGGCGCGGCGGCCGGGAACAGCACGGCGCCGCCCGGCGTGGGCGTGGCCGTGGTGATCATGCCGTTCTGCATGATGAGCTTCTCCAGCTCGGGCGAGCCCAGCTTGAGCTGCAGCAGGTCGGGCGACGACAGCACGGGCGCGGCGCCGCGCGCGCGCTTGCCCCCGCGCCCGAACTCCAGGTCGAGCGTGAGGGAGCGCTTGAGGCTCTCCACGGGGCCGCTCAGGGGGTACTGCTCGTCGTAGAACGTGGGCTCCATGCCGTGGCCGTACTGCCGGACCATGGGGACTGTAGCACCGACTCCTCGGTAGCACTCGACTCACTCGCGAACTAAACTTTCACGCGGGCGACGCACATGCACCGCCGGCGACGTTCCACTTGTTTCTAAACATTGTTAAGAAACAACCACTGCTTTTATTCCATGACTCAGATAAGCTATTTTTAGACATCGCGTGATAGGCTCGAGCGCCGGTTGGTGGAATATGACGCGATGTGTTGTGTTTCTGCACCGCGATTGGCTCGCGTGATAGTGGCGTAGTGCGAGGCCACAGCGGGCTGTTTACGACTCCGCGCGATTACCGAGAATCGAGTGCCTTATGCCCATTGTGCTACGATAACGTTTACAAAGTAACAATCCAAATTCATATTATATTCGGTTCTTATTTAAAACTGTCTATCTATCTATACTTAAGTTTATCATAAAGGAATATCAGCATGGCACTTCAAATCGTCAGTGATTAATTCGAATTAAAAATACAGAGTACTCTATTTTAAGTACTATTAAAATATTCGTTCTTTTACAAAAACACGAGATTGCTTTGAATTTCAAAGTGGTATAATAATATATGCTACTCCAGATATAAGCTAGTTTCAGCTAAAATGGTTCAGAAACTGCAGTATGGAGTAAAAAAAAGTACATTTATACTTTACCTGCCCCGGTGAACCACCTTAAAAATCAGAAAAATCCAAACAAAATAAATTAATTTTAAATTAAAATTTGTTGCCTCGGCTTCGATTAGTCTTTAGAGAAAGTTTTTGTTTTAGATTTCTTAATTTTTATTTTAGTAAATAGGTCCTAGTTTTTAAAAATAAATTAATATTTAAATAATTAGATCTATTCTCGTTTTCTCCAGAACAGCCGTTACAAACAAAACCCAAAAGAAAATGAAAATGATTTTTCTTTACACATTTTTACGTGATTTTTTTTACGTTATCGTATTTATTCTGCTATTCGGGATGGAGACAAAAAATTCATCAAGGACAATAAAAGCACTTGGAAGGCTATAGGACGATACAAAGATTTATTCTACTAAAAAAATTAAATAAATAAAAACTGGAAAAATATGGTGTAAATAAATATTATCAAAACTGAAAACAAACGGAGCGATACAATGGAAACGCACCGTAGCGAGGAGGCGGGGTAACCGCGCCTTGGTACAAGAAAATAAATGTTCGAGGAACGCGGGCAGAGGGGGGCTATGGACTGTCTCTGAGTGCGAGTGAGATAGCAACTATACATCTTTTTCATATGCCCTACCGATAAATCCGGCAATTTAGGAAGGAAAATAGCGGAAAAATAACATTAATCCTTATAAACTTATTGGCAATAAATAACAAGTTAACAAAACATGTTTTTGTGTTACTACTTTATATTTTACAAGACATTATAACACGTACCTAAGTATGTAGCTATGTGTTGCACTTGCATTGCAAAATACAACTTAGGATGGTGGCTATTTATTTACTTTTGCCTTTCAAGCATTGGACAAAGCTATTACATACGCATTTTTTTTTTTGCTTTTTTTTACAAGTATAATATATAAGTACCTATGTGTTTATCATACCGCATACGAGTTCTTGAAATTTTTGTTCTCATTTTTTGGTTAGTAAAAAAGTTACACTACAATGGTTTCATTCACTCCAATCTATTATTATTCCTGTAAGGAACCCTAAAATGTTTAGTTGGGACATCTACTAAGCGTTGGCTTAATGACACAGACAATTAGTAATAATTTTAATAGCCACGATGTAGCTACTCAACAATAGATGGCGTTGCTGGAAAGTTTGAGTTTCCTAGGTCTGTGGTTTCAGTACATGAAACACTTCATTAAACTCTATGTGAAACACAGAGATAATAAAACTATGGATATACCCCATGCATTCATTCTAGCCTAGCCTTGCAGGACACGCGGTGCCATGATGAGCGCTAAGATTTGTTGCGAAATGTTCATATAGGTACTGAGTTATAACCCTAGGTGACACCATCTTATACGTCACTTGATAGACTTAAAAAGTCACAAGAATGTTGTAGACGGGTTAAGTCCATATATATTATTTCCTAGGTCTGCGAAATGAAATATATACAGTGGTCTGAGTCCGATTACTCTAGGGCAGTAACAGAATTTTATTCGATATCTGTGGAATCAAATTAAAAAGCCTTTTGAACTAATGATTTAAAATCATTGACAAACATTTTTTTTTTCCTAGGGTAATGCTACAAGATATATTATCTTCCCGTAATAATCTACCTCTACCCATTTACCATTATAATACCCTTTACCATTAAAATAGTAATATAAACCATACGGTAATATTATGTAGCCATTAAACAGTCCGCAAACACCTAGTGGTGTTTATGTATCGACGTCAAAAACGTCCGATAACACCTAGTGGTTTTTCTACTCTTCGTCGATGGTGCCTGTTCATAGTGTCGACTGTGCTTACCGATGTATGGTTGTCTTATTCTAACACCTTTTAAACTAAAGTCAATGAACAAAGACAGCAAATAGGGACGCGAATGGAAAATTGTATATTGTCTGCGGTGGAATTTGAGTCGCCCGAACTTGCTGTGACAGTCGGCCCTTGTCGCTCGGTATAATTCAATTGTTTTTTTTTGTTTTTTATAATACTTTAAAAGTGTGTGTGTGTTGTGAGAATGCCGAATTAAGTAGTATTTCTAATATATTTCATTATGTAGCTATTGGTAACGCACTGCTTTTTCGATTTTACGAAAAATATGTCTTGGAGTGTGACGCGGCCGTATGTACGTAAAAGTTAAATTGCAAGTATCAGCTTAGCTAGAATTCATTAAAAAGGAAGCTGAAATTTACAGAGAGGAAGGATTACTTAATAAATATTAGGATTCCGTCAAGAAATAAGCAATACCCTGAATAGAAAGCGTGTAATTTAAGTTAATACGCAACGCGGGAGCGCCCGGAGGAGCGACGACCTGGTGGTCGCTAGCGGTCGGACGGACGGTCGAGTAGCAGTATCAGAAGTCTAGACTGTCGAAAGGGTAGGTACTTTTTAATTTGCTTTGATTTAAGTTGATATAAATCACAGATTCACACAGATTAGGTACCTAATATATCACTGGCTTAATCGTTGCATTTCAGTGTCACAGATTACTAATTGTATGAACTCTGCTGGGGCTGTCTATTGTGTATGAAGTTGACTGTTGGAACCATAGAAAAATGTTGGAACTACATGGTTGGGTAGGAACACAAAGTTATTCCTTGCTCTATGGGTAAGATATTCTATCGTTTAGTTTGGGGCTAGAATGCAATGTGTATTCCTAATATATTATATAAAAAAACTTCTTTGATCTGTGGCATTCTACGTGCCACCATTTTGGACATCTCGATAATGTATCGGAACATCGATGGTTCAAAGTTTCGCTGTTCGTTACTTTTTGGCGCTCGTTTTGAAGATCAGCAAAGTGCTGAATGTTTGTTTGGCATTCAAAATATAACCCAAATAAAAAGTATATTTAACAACAAAACACGATTTTCCTGTACAAAAATAGTTTTATTAGGTTTTTGTACACATATGTACATTTGTATAAGTCCTTAGTACGATCCCAATTAGAATATGCAGTTTGTATATGGAACCCATATTATGATAAGTATAATAAGAGCCTTGAGACTGTACAAAAAAATTTTTACGAAGGATTAATTATAAATTTAATCGATGTTACCTCTCATATAATCAGCTTCTTAAAAAATACAACATTCTCGATCTCAAATCAAGACGTCGACAATTAGAGCTAATGTTGTTGTACGACTTGTGTCATAACAAATATGACTGTACAGATTTAACACGAAAATTGTGCTATAGAGTACCCTACAGAATACCTTTAAGAAAAAATCGAGTACATAAACTCTTTTCAACAACTAAATGTCGAACCAATGCGGGTAAGAGGTCCCCATTATTTAGAATGACGCAATCATTTATTGAGCTCTTTAACAGTGTCGATATTTTTTCTACACGTATAAGTACATTCAAGAAGTTGGTTATAGATATACTAAAAAACAACTCTGAATATTAGTCACTCCATTGTTATTATTATTAGTTTTTTTTATTTTTCTCTCTTTTCTCTATTTCTTCTAAATTATTGTTATACCTTAGTATTTGTAAGAGCACAATATTGTTGTCACACCTATTCAATATGTACCTACATACTATTTTACTATGTACCTATTTACTATGTTTACTAAATATGTAAGTACCTATCTAGTTTATAATGTGGTTTACGTGGTTGATGCCACAGTAGAAATATTAGTAATATGTAAAACTTGTATCTACATGTACTGTGTCGTTGTTTGTAAACCAAATAAAAAAAAAAAAAAAAAAAAATTTTGTTGCTTGACGGTGACGGAGATGACGCGTACGTCGTCGTAGGGCTTGTGGCTTGTCGGTCTTGGACACAGAGTACTTGGTCTTGGGGTTGGTCTTGACGGCGCCGATGTTCTGCACCACCTCCATGCCGCGCACCACGCGCCCGAACATGCTACTTGACGGTGACGGAGATGACGCGCACGTCGTCGTAGGGCTTGTCGGTCTTGGGGTTGGTCTTGACGGCGCCGATGTTCTGCACCACCTCCATGCCGCGCACCACGCGCCCGAACAAGCTACTTGACGGTGACGGAGATGACGCGCACGTCGTCGTAGGGCTTGTCGGTCTTGGGGTTGGTCTTGACGGCGCCGATGTTCTGCACCACCTCCATGCCGCGCACCACGCGCCCGAACATGCTACTTGACGGTGACGGAGATGACGCGTACGTCGTCGTAGGGCTTGTCGGTCTTGGGGTTGGTCTTGACGGCGCCGATGTTCTGCACCACCTCCATGCCGCGCACCACGCGCCCGAACAAGCTACTTGACGGTGACGGAGATGACGCGCACGTCGTCGTAGGGCTTGTCGGTCTTGGGGTTGGTCTTGACGGCGCCGATATTCTGCACCACCTCCATGCCGCGCACCACGCGCCCGAACAAGCTACTTGACGGTGACGGAGATGACGCGCACGTCGTCGTAGGGCTTGTCGGTCTTGGGGTTGGTCTTGACGGCGCCGATATTCTGCACCACCTCCATGCCGCGCACCACGCGCCCGAACACTGTGTGCTTGTTGTCCAGCCACGGCTGAAACACCAACCAATTTCAGTTTAGTTCCTTAGACGCTCACGTTAGCTTACGCAACAATCAGCGTCAAAATGGCGAAAATCAAGTGTCTTCATTTTACGTTGATAGTCGGCGATCCATAGAATAGAGATTTCAACAACACTTCACTGAGCTCTATATTATACCAGCGCCTGAGCCATATGACCTATTTACGGCCGACATAGAAACCTGTTGATGCTGTTGAAATGGAACGAAGTTCAAAAAATTGGAGACGCCGGTACTCACAGTGGGTGCAAGGGTGATGAAGAACTGGCTGCCGTTGGTGTTGGGTCCAGCGTTGGCCATGCTCACGGTGTAGGGGCGGTCGTGTTTCAGATGAGGCCTGAACTCATCAGCAAATTCTCCTCCCCATATGCTTTCACCACCCGTGCCAGTGCCTGAAGAGTTAAATATACAAAAGTTTCTGTAATTTACTGCAGTTAAAACTTGGCATTATTTGAGATGGAAAAATCCATTTAACTCTTTACCATTACAGGCACCGAAACTTCTAATGTAGTGTGGTCATAGTACTACTGTTTTTTTATTTAAGCCTTTTTTAGCCTTACAAAAATTACCTTTGCCTGTTGCAAGCAAACTTTCATAACTTTCATGGGAAAATAGTGCATTGGTCTACCGTTGCCTTCTGCACCTGTACTTTTTGAGTTGATTTTGTGTGGGCTTGCAGTAGCCAGTCCTATAATCCCTGGAGAATGATCACTAAAGCAGCCGTGACAGATTCGCATTTCGTAGCGTAACTCATAACCTCGACCACTCTGCTAAGGATGGAAAAATTGTACGCAAAGACCTCCTTTACATCTGTCAGACACAAGCTGTTCCTTAAGCTATTTGTTAGAACGAAACAGAGCCTACTCTCACAACTGAAAATCAGTGCTGTGTGCTCCCATGCTTACATGGGGCACACACACGGAGTCGGGGCCCATTTCCTGATTGTGCCACACATGACAAGCGATATCTGGTGCTTCCGTCACTTGGGCAATAATCTGGCATTAGTTGCTCAGGTAGTGGGAGTTTTAGTCATCGTTTTTGTACATTAGTGCATACATTGTTACTCAACGCGAGCAAACTAGCGGGCGGGTCACCTGATGGTAAGCGATCGCCACATGCCTCCCATGGACATTTGCAGCACCAGAGGAACTGCAAATGCGTTGCCGCCTCTTAAGAAATTTGTTTATCCGCCCCTTGAATAACCCCATGTTATAGTTTTCAGGCAACACTGTTGCTGGTAGCATCCAGGTGGAATGGATCTGTCCATGTGTCAAAGAGAAAATAAACGAATGGAAAGAGTATAGGTAGTTTATATCTTTTTAATACATTTGCTCAAAAAGTTGACATTTCCATGTATGTTTAGCGTGCGCAAAGTTATTCTTTTCCGCACTAGTGCTTTTGTGTTTTTCTCCTACGCGGCACCGGAGCGGGCGTACCAGGAGCGCATGAACACGAACACGGCATGCAAACACGGAGCAGGCAAAAACGTAAAACCAATACTTTTTTTCGCAAATGTATTAAAAAACGTCGTTCAATGCACGTGTGGAATTGTCATTTTTACTCGTCCTTATAGTTAACCCTCGCCTTCAGCTTGGGTCAACAAACCGAGACTCGTAAAGAAATGATAAACTTTCCGCACTTATATTGAAATGTACTATTCTTTCTTCCCCACTCACCGGTGGGGTCGCCGGTCTGCACCATGAAGCCCTTGATGACCCGGTGGAAGATGTGCCCGTTGAAGTACCCGTTGCGCGCGTGCCCGCAGAAGTTCTCCACCGTGCGCGGCGCGTCCTTGCCGAACAGCCGCACGTGCACGTCCCCCAGCGACGTGTGCAGGATCGCCTGCTCGTACAGGCGCTGCACCCCTGCCACAGAACACCAAGACCTTGTAGCGGTCTCCGATAGCTGACGATAGATGGCGTAACCAGCGCAATAGCACACGCTGACGGAGCTTTCGACGAGCGTTCTATAAATAGAAGAGCTGACGTCACACGCTCGGATCACAAGCGGTCCCCAGGCATAACATCTGCCTGGAGGGAAATTTCACTATTGCCTCAGAACCGGCGAAAACTTTAACTCCTGCTCACAACCGTATCTGACGTATGAAACCTCCTTCCAAACTATACTTTAGACCGTCTGTCTGGTGTAGGGCATGCACCCGGGAATTCCCGGTTCTTATAATACCGGGAAATCCCGGGATTTTTAAGCTGTTAAAAGAACCGGTTCTGAATATGACTTCCCGGTTCTCCCGGTTTTTAAAAAAAATCCAATTATTACGTATTTTATCGAAAATTATATTTTCGTTTGAAAGAGTATATACTTTCCAGATGATTTCACAGTCATCAAGTCAGGATCTGATGTTGGGATCCTGGAGAAATCGAGGGAACTCCTCAAATTTTATAAGAACACTTGAATGTTTCGTACAATCATAATTCTTCCTAATACCTACTCCATGTGCGAAGAAAAGACGATAATATTATAAACAATCGCCTGACGTCAAATTGGTATACATTAAAAATTATTTCACTCTTAGTAGTGGCATTTGAAGTCGGTTTTTTGGAAATAACTTTCTATTTCATGTTTACTACAAATCGTAATAGCTCCTTTTGTAGGAATATTAAAAATAATGCTTTTAATTAAAATTTTAAAACTTTTTTACCAAGAACCGGGAAATCCCGGGTACCCGGTTCTGAGCTCGGTGCAGAACTGGGAATTCAAAATTAAGAACCGGAACCGGTTCTGCATGCCCTAGTCTGGTGGGAGGCTTCCGTTGTGGCTTGTCACTATCTTTCCAGCAAAGACGCACCGCCAAAAGATTTAGCGTTCCGGAGCGGCGCCGTGTAGAAAACCGTCGGGTTTTACTAAACGAAGATGTTAGACTTAGAAGGAGTAAGTACGATAACATCCTTTTAATACTCCTCAATCATCAGCTTACTACTGTCAAGTACCTTGTCCTTCAGTCGCCGATATGATATCCTCCTTGGAAGGCTTCTCGTTGAAGATGTCACGGTCAGCGTCGGGGCTCTTCACGTCGTCGGGGCTCCGACGCGAGAACATGTAGAAGCGGTTCTTCTTGTACGCGGTGCAGAACAGCGTCGGGTCAGTCTTTATGTTCAGCAGCGTGGGGTTCTCGGAGCCTTCCATTTCGAGCGTCGTCGCCAGTTTTGGCTGGTTTGTTCGACCCTGAAAAGGACAACATTTATTAGCAGAAGCACAATAAAGTTAACATCCTAGCTTCTGTGTGCCTGTGCAGTGCATTGAGTGTGACTATACTGTAGAATTGTACTATGTCAGGAGTTTCTTTTAGGGATGAAATCCGCAGGAGAACCAATAGAAGTAAGCTGAAGTGGCGATGAAGTGAGTTACGCGTGTCCGCGAGACCGCGTACAAGCAAGCATAGCGTGGGGCGCCCTACAGCTCGTTGGATTGACGACATAAAGCGAGTGGCGGGACGCCGCTGGATGAGGAAGGCTGAGGACAGGGTGTAGTGGCGCTCGCGTGGGAAGGCCTTTGTTCAACAGTGGACATCTGCAGACTGATGGGATGACGTTGATGAAAATGTACTGTGGAATTATTGTGTGGCATTGCACATGTTGTGGTGGTGGTTACATTACTTGCTTGGTGACGTAGCTTTCTTGCTTATCTTGCAGATTACCTGGAAGAGCGCCAGGTGCAGCGGGCGCAAGTTCTCCGGCTTGCCGAGCATGGCCACGCAGCGGTTGGTGACCAGGTTGATGAGCTTCACGCCCAGCATGGTGGAGTACGCCACGAAGTGTGAGTACCTGGAAGAGCGCCAGGTGCAGCGGGCGCAAGTTCTCCGGCTTGCCGAGCATGGCCACGCAGCGGTTGGTGACCAGGTTGATGAGCTTCACGCCCAGCATGGTGGAGTACGCCACGAAGTGTGAGTACCTGGAAGAGCGCCAGGTGCAGCGGGCGCAAGTTCTCCGGCTTGCCGAGCATGGCCACGCAGCGGTTGGTGACCAGGTTGATGAGCTTCACGCCCAGCATGGTGGAGTACGCCACGAAGTGTGAGTACCTGGAAGAGCGCCAGGTGCAGCGGGCGCAAGTTCTCCGGCTTGCCGAGCATGGCCACGCAGCGGTTGGTGACCAGGTTGATGAGCTTCACGCCCAGCATGGTGGAGTACGCCACGAAGTGTGAGTACCTGGAAGAGCGCCAGGTGCAGCGGGCGCAAGTTCTCCGGCTTGCCGAGCATGGCCACGCAGCGGTTGGTGACCAGGTTGATGAGCTTCACGCCCAGCATGGTGGAGTACGCCACGAAGTGTGAGTACCTGGAAGAGCGCCAGGTGCAGCGGGCGCAAGTTCTCCGGCTTGCCGAGCATGGCCACGCAGCGGTTGGTGACCAGGTTGATGAGCTTCACGCCCAGCATGGTGGAGTACGCCACGAAGTGTGAGTACCTGGAAGAGCGCCAGGTGCAGCGGGCGCAAGTTCTCCGGCTTGCCGAGCATGGCCACGCAGCGGTTGGTGACCAGGTTGATGAGCTTCACGCCCAGCATGGTGGAGTACGCCACGAAGTGTGAGTACCTGGAAGAGCGCCAGGTGCAGCGGGCGCAAGTTCTCCGGCTTGCCGAGCATGGCCACGCAGCGGTTGGTGACCAGGTTGATGAGCTTCACGCCCAGCATGGTGGAGTACGCCACGAAGTGTGAGTACCTGGAAGAGCGCCAGGTGCAGCGGGCGCAAGTTCTCCGGCTTGCCGAGCATGGCCACGCAGCGGTTGGTGACCAGGTTGATGAGCTTCACGCCCAGCATGGTGGAGTACGCCACGAAGTGTGAGTACCTGGAAGAGCGCCAGGTGCAGCGGGCGCAAGTTCTCCGGCTTGCCGAGCATGGCCACGCAGCGGTTGGTGACCAGGTTGATGAGCTTCACGCCCAGCATGGTGGAGTACGCCACGAAGTGTGAGTACCTGGAAGAGCGCCAGGTGCAGCGGGCGCAAGTTCTCCGGCTTGCCGAGCATGGCCACGCAGCGGTTGGTGACCAGGTTGATGAGCTTCACGCCCAGCATGGTGGAGTACGCCACGAAGTGTGAGTACCTGGAAGAGCGCCAGGTGCAGCGGGCGCAAGTTCTCCGGCTTGCCGAGCATGGCCACGCAGCGGTTGGTGACCAGGTTGATGAGCTTCACGCCCAGCATGGTGGAGTACGCCACGAAGTGTGAGTACCTGGAAGAGCGCCAGGTGCAGCGGGCGCAAGTTCTCCGGCTTGCCGAGCATGGCCACGCAGCGGTTGGTGACCAGGTTGATGAGCTTCACGCCCAGCATGGTGGAGTACGCCACGAAGTGTCCGCTGCAGTCGAACACAATATTGGCGAGCTGCGCTGCTTCCGACTTGTCCAGATCACGTTCTGTCGCCATTCTAGACGATGGAAAACATTTATCATTAACATTTATGTTTATCCAGTTATAATAAGTCCAGACACTGAGTAGCTGGTGTTAGATTACAGGAAACAGGGTTGAATAATTACATTACCGTCTCCCGAACTCCATGTTGGGCAGCTGCTGCGTGTGGTGCTGCAGCTCCTGGAAGCGCTGCAGGCTCTCGTCCAGCACTTTGTGTAGCTTGCCCGTCAGGAAGTGGAACACGCGGACCTGCAGCGACAAGCACTTTTTTCCAAACATCCTCCTATAACTCTGTCATCTGTATATTCCTACTAGCTGATGCCCGCGACTTCGTCCACGTGGGATAAAAACTATTCTATCTTTTAAGTTGGACCAAATGACAGATATTCACGAAGTTTGAACTAAATCGGTTCAGTAGTTTAGGAGTCCATCGCGGACAAACATTGTGACACGAGATTTTTATATATTAAAAAAGAATGTAATACTATTAAAAGAAAAGCCCAGATTCCCTCATTCATATATCATCGTCCAGCTCAAACCGTCAGACGTGGAAAGCTGAAATTTTGCATAGTTCCTTTGATAATGGAGACATCAGAAAATACATAAATTAAAAAAAGACTTTTGTGATATATGATCTAATGCTATAAGATCTTAGTTATTGCCTTTCATGATTTCAGACAAGATGGAAGTAGAATATTTAAGGTTTGAAGGGTTTTTTTTTTATACTATATAGGCTAGCGCTTGACTGTGATCACACCTGATGGAAAGTGATGATACAGTCTAAGGTGGAACGCGCTTGCCCAGAAGATGCCAAAAATCTCAGAAGATCAAAAAAAGATCTAAAGACCTCAGTATTTTGTAGCAATTTCAACATAAATTGACTTCAGTTCCTAAGAAAAAGGAGATGAAAGTCGCGGACAAATATCAGGGTTCGTTTCCCTAATCTACGGGAACCCTATAAGTTTACTTACCTTTCTATCCAAACTAATAGAAGCCATCTTCTTCCCGTCCGGCGAGAAATCCAAAGCGGTTGGATGCGTTTTGTTCTTCACAAAATCGAACAGGTCCGTATCCAGTTTGGACTTGAACTTGACGTTCCTGGGGAAGGTGTACTCGTACTTGGGGCCGGTCCAGTACTCCACGATGCCGGCCCTGTCCACGGACACGGCGGCCTCGAACACGGGGTTGTACTTGATGGTGGCCACCTCGCTCTGGTGCAGTTCGAACGTGTGGAGAGGCGAGCCCGACGCCTGCGTGCCGTCGAATATGTGGATTTTGTTTGTGCTTTTCTCTGATCTAAAACATAAAATCAAAAATAAAAATAGCTTTAATTTCCTTCTACAGTGTTTTCTTATTCTAGGTAATATTCTGTAATTTAGGTTTTATATTTGTAACTTATTTATATTTCTAATTATGAGTTATTATTTATACTAAATAAACTAAAATGTTAAAAAATAAATTAAGACTAAAAATATTTACAAAATGTACACACCGTCCAAATGCTCGCTTAATGGCATGGTGCCCAAAACACTGGCGCTATTGCCTCGCTGTATAGCTAGGCTTAGCCGTTGGGCTAAGTAAGCGCCAGCTCTTTGGTCACCTGACGCGTGAACCAACTTTTTGGATAAGATATTCACAATTTTTTTTGTGTCCGATGACCATGGACCTAAAGTCTCAAATGCAAGCGCCGCAAAAACATAGTCCTTGCTGATTATCGAGTATTTGCGGCGCTTAAGCATTTGAGCAGACTCTGCAGCTGCACCCGCCTTTTGGTACGTACCCGGTAAATGAGATGCAGCCAACGTATCGACGCAGGTCGCATCCCACACCAAGGCACGTCCCATCAACCACGGTAATATGGTCATCCCGTCTGGCCTTTTGCCATCATCCCTGAATAGACTGGATCATGAGTAGGTTAGTTTTTCAATATTTGCTGACTTGTGTACATTTATTACATCGTAAAATTGTTATTTCTGTATACCAACATTGTTTCGTTTTTCGTTTTCATTTAGTTCACTTTAAAATCCTTGACTAATGTATATATAGTAGTCCTATGTTGTTTCTTGTTAGTAGAAGGACCGTTTTTTTTGTACATGTACAACACACCAAATAGAATATGTAGGGCGCGTTAGAAGCCTTGTAAACTTAGTTTCAACTCCAAGTCGTCTAGTAATTATCACTATATACAAATATTTTATTGACCTTTTGCAAGAGCCTGTTCGTTAGGCCTATGAGAAATGAAGATATTTTGAAGTTAGAATAAACCCTATTAAAATTGTGTATGTGAAAGTTTATATACTTGTTACTCAATCACACAGCAACTACAGAGTTTATTTGACTGCAATATGAAATGTAGACAAGATATCCTGGATTAATTATTAACACATGAGCTGGGAAAAATCCATAATTCCCTTAAGTGGGAGGGTACTTTGGGGTTCAGTTCGTAGCATGTCAGACATCTTTGTTTTGAGCATTTATTAATTCTGGCTAGTGCGGGAGATTTTACAGGTTTTACATATCTTTTCGGGCCGGCACTAGGTGGCAGTTCTTGGAGTGTCGAGGATGAAGGGAGGGGCCCGGAGGAGGGGGGGGGGGGGAGGGTCACTGAGGAGATTTTGGGGTAGGGAGAGTTAGACAAAATAACATGGCAAATTATTCTTTGTTGGGCGAGATAGATATGGCTATATTTACATAATCTAATTATTTTAATAGGTTTTGTCTGTTTATGAATAAACTCCAAAAACTCACACAGCCAGTGCAGAGATAGGGTCCCCCGCCGAGTGCACCCACTCCGCGCAGTACGGCTCGAACTCGATTGATATCATGTTGATCATATCTGCAACACAGGCGACTAATGAAATACATACAAATGGAGCAGAGCAAGTTTAAACTACTAGTTAAAGTAGTCATTTGAAAGAATACTTAACCACCAGACTGCTGCAAACCTACATTTCGACTTTTACACACATGTAGAATCGCAATTCATATTGTTGGTGTTTGAAACAAAAGTAACTCAGCTACATAACATATTTTCGGTGGACACGCACCCTAAACATTCAGAATGCCTTTTTGATACGATACGACACTGACGATGTCCCGGTGTCGGGACGAAACGTGCGTCGAAGAACTGTGTGTGGTGTTTCATGTGGGCGGTGTTCCTACATATTGGACCATATAGATTCTTTTCAAGTAGCGGATTTTAGCAAAACAAATTAATCTGTCCTGCTAAAGATAATATTTCAATCCAGGACGACGCGCCCCACCCTTCAAACTCCATAAAAATCAAATGAAACAAGCAATTTTGACAGAGCGATGTCGTGGATTAAAATATTTATAAAGCCCATTTTACACCGCGAGCGGAGCGGACCCATTAAGGACTCCGTTCAACTCGCAATAGTAAATTGCATACTTGTGTTTCCACCAGTAATTAGTACACAAGTATGCAGTTTACTCTTGCGAGTTGAACGGAGTCCTTAATGGGTCCGCTCCGCTTGCGGTGGAAAATGGGCTTAATTCTGAATGGTATTACCAAAGTTGACGACGTCAAACACCTTGACGGTTTTCTCAGTGGAGGCTGTGCAGAGCAGCGAGCCCGTGCTGTTGGCCGCCACGTGGCTGATGGGCGCCAGGTGGCAGCGGAAGTGCTTCACGAACTCTATGCCTTCCTCCTGCAACCAGAAGAAACTACTTTTTTTTTCTTCGGAGGGGACATATCCTCATGGATGGTTGATTACAAGTTAAAACCCCTCCATCATATCATGCCAGTCTTAAAACCTGTCATACTTAATATGTCATCTTTTCTCCTCTTCCTTCTTTCTTTTCATGATTTTCTCTATAGTATTTTTCAGTGTTCTTCTTTTTCTATTCTAACATTTTGTTAATTAAATTTCCAACGCTAATTTCACCAATTTCCTTCACAACATCCTCGGTATCCTCATCCCACATTGTACAATACATGCATGCACTATTGCCGCAGTACATGCATGCCGAGTCATGCCAAGAACAAACCCCGGGAACACACTAAGAGAAAGTACCAAACGGGCGCCCATCCGCGATTCGACTTTCATAAACACAACATTAATTAGGCTTTAGATGGTCGAGGGTCGTCCTTTCCTCTTGGAAAAGCCTCCAATACATTTCTAATCATACCTGACATGGATGGGTAAAATTAGACCCCTAAATTCAAATTTTATTTAGATTTCTCTGCAAATAGTAAACTACATTTTACTTTTGTGGTGATGATAATCACACAAACGGTTACATGTTTACATGGCTTTGCTAAAAATTTTGCTTAAAATTCCTCATTTATCTCATATTGGCCCCTAAAAGCTCCAACAATGTGTAAAATGATAGTTCAGGAATCAATATCAGATGAATGGAGATTTTTTTATTAATGACATGTTGCTGGGATACAACATGTTTGCACAATTCTCATTTCCATATGCCTACATTTATAGTATGTAGTTGGTCTACTATTTGCGAAAAACTAAATAAAATTTGAACTTTGCAGGTGCATTTTGTCGAACCTAATTGGAAAGGAAAAAACAACTGATGGATTCACTATATGTAGATTGGGCTAAAATTTGGCATTAAAAGAGAAGTTTTGATGAGTCAAAGAGGGAAATGGACCAAATCCGCAGACACCTGCTAGTAGTCAAATAAAGTAACTCCAAAAAACCTGCTTTTTCCAAAACTTCAAGTGTCCATCCTGACTGGCGGTGATGACAAAGTCAGTCTTGGTGACCACCACGTGGGTGACAACATCCCGATGCATGTAGCTCCTCTCATATGTCTCCGACGAAGGCAAGTTCTCCAGGTACAGAGATTCAAACTCCAGAACTGGGAAAACATAATTTTCATTATAACAACACTGACAAGAAAGACAGATCAAATTTTGTAATGAGAAGTAATGTATCACACTTCACAATATCAGAAAGGTGAATATTGTGTGTATAATTCCATAATTGTTTTGACTGTTTGGAATTGATTAGATTATATCCTGGACCACCACACATTAAATCCTGGATATACCACAAATAGGGTACTTTTAATCCCATTAAAATTGATGGTTCTTACAGGAATTAACAGGTTTTGATAAGTGTTTTAAAATCGGTCGCATTGATTATTTCTTATAACATGATGTACCTTTAAACCTCTTAAAAGTTTGGTCAACAGAGCCCCGCTTTGCGGTGCTCCTATTATATTTGTCAGTCGTCACCTATGTAGGTATCTGTTATTCGATTTGGGGTGCCCTCAAGTACCGAAATCGCTTCGCTCGCTTTTGTTTTCTAAGTAGTGACAATAAACTTCTGCGAATGGATATAATATGGCCTTCAGCCTTGTGATAGATTGTGGTGACTCTTTAGCGTTCACTTTTTCGCTTTGACCCCTCTTAAAAGCTCAGCTTCGAATGAATGCGACTCGATTTGGGATTGCATTTGAAATACGCATCTGGATTTATGGGGTGGGGGTGGAGGGGGAGGTGAGGGGGGAGGTTAGGAACCCTCCCCACCATCCCCCGCGGCGCGGAAACCTATAATTTTTTTTATTTTTTTTTTGAGGTTATGTGTTAACTTTATATAAGAATTTACGACTAGCATAAGAATAGCATAAGAAAAAGTGGGGGACCTAGGAAAACTCCTTAGCCGTCACCCTCTTCCCCTCCAAGAGCATGTCGACGGAGCCCCGCTTCGCGGGGCTCCTATTTCTGGGTGGTCAAAAAAGGAAAATAACCTTAACCTAATTACCTATAGGTGCACATTGTTGGTTGGTTCTGAGATAGTAAGGTAATACAACAAATATTTAATTAATTATAATTTTTTTTTTATTATTTTTTTTTTTTTTGAGGTTATGTGTTAACTTTATATAAGAATTTACGACTATAGCCTAAGAAAAAGTGGGGGACCTAGGAAAACTCCTTAGCCGTCACCCTCTTCCCCTCCAAGAGCATGTCGACGGAGCCCCGCTTCGCGGGGCTCCTATTTCTGGGTGGTCAAAAAAGGAAAATAACCTTAACCTAATTACCTATAGGTACACATTGTTGGTTGGTTCTGAGATAGTAAAGTAATACAACAAATATTTAATTAATTATAATTTTTTTTTTATTATTTTTTGAGGTTATGTGTTAACTTTATAGAATTTACGACTATAGCCTAAGAAAAAGTGGGGGACCTAGGAAAACTCCTTAGCCGTCACCCTCTTCCCCTCCAAGAGCATGTCGACGGAGCCCCGCTTCGCGGGGCTCCTATTTCTGGGTGGTCAAAAAAGGAAAATAACCTTAACCTAATTACCTATAGGTGCACATTGTTGGTTGGTTCTGAGATAGTAAAATAATACAACAAATATTTAATTGATTTCCTAGGTCCCCCACTTTTTTCTTAGGCTGTAGTCGAAATAAAAAAAATTATAAAAAAAAAATTATAGGTTTCCGCGCCGCGGGGGATGGTGGGGAGGGTTCCTACCCTCCCCCCTCACCCCCCACTCCGCCCCCACCCCAAAAATCCAGATGCGTATTTCAAATGCCGACCCCTCGATTTAAAGCTTCACCCCAGGTTTTTAATAAACAGAATCAACATTTCTCATGATTTTAACAAAGATCAACAAACAATATTTTGAATGTTTAGATGGAAATACAATCATTAATAACATACCTTTGCGCTTCTTTGGTTTCGGTTCATTTGTCGACGCTGCCTCTGAAGGCATTGGTCCAATCCAGCCCTCGCCATCCTCTGGTTCATCGGGATTTTCTGGAGAATTGGGTCTTTTCTCTCCAGACATTACAATTTACAACCAAAATATAGCGTTTCGCTTATTTACAAAAATTTTGTATATAAAATTTATAGTCTGTTATTATTTCTATTTAATTCTTTTAAGTTTTTCTATTTAGTATTTCTTACTGTTTCATAAATTTTAATAAAACAATTAAATATTCATAAACATAACCTAAAAACTCAATCCCTACCACAGAGCTTTATACACAGCACAATCACAGAACCACATTACTCCTGTTCAAGGAATATACTACTCTCAGCCAAAGGTGCACACACTAGCGCTACCACAGATTATACCAATATTTGCCTCAGAATGAAAATGGAACGAACATAGATTTTAAGATCTTTTAATCTATGTGGTTCATTCTCTATCTATGGGAACGAAGAAAATACATTGAGACAGCCATAGATTATAATAGATTATTTTCTAGCTATGGAGACAGCATCAATACAACATAAACAGCACAAAGTACAAATTCCTTATATGTCTGTGAAATGCCCCATAGATTATCTTATAATCTATGGAATGCCCTCTATTGATGGAAGATTTTTTCAAACTTCTGCTATTAGTCACTAGATGGCGACAAGTAGTAATTGTTCAGCCAAGTTCTGATAGCTCTATGAATAATAACTTTGTTCATTCTAGTTCTAGCCTTCCCTTGCGTGACATGCAGCGCCATGATGAGCCTATTTGTTGTCAAATTTTCGTGTATTGAGTTACTACCATAGGCGAAGTTATTCCTTGCTCTGTGGATCTAACTGAGATCTTAACTTGATACCTCTTCTATCTATTACGGAATGAAGTCGTTATTTAGAAAGTTGCCAGTATACGGATAAAATTTCACCAAAATTAAAAATATACTTTTCCAGATACACTCTCCACAATAACTGGTTACTAAATTAAGAGCAAAAGCAACGACTTGATCACGATATTCATCGAAGGCTTTCCCATTTTCCACGCATCATTTGAATTTCATTTCAGAATCATACCAAAGTAATCGCAGAAATAGAAGTGATATTAAGTACATAAGTCTTTAAGTACGACTAAAAATCAGAACGAATTTGAAAAGCTGCAGTTTCTAGTCTGTATGTTCGTGTGTTTGTTACTCTTCACGATAAAAAAATTACTGGGCTTTTATTGGATTGGAATTAGTTAGGTCAAAATATACGTGGTTCCCACAGGATTTGTGATAAAATGGAAGTAACCCGAGCGCAGCCGTTGGCAACAGTATTAGTAGAAACAAGCACTCAAAAGCGGAACTAAAGCTTGTAGTAACGAGCTTTAGTTCCGCTTTTTGAGTCTTACCTCTTGCCACATACACCTGCCCCCATCATACCTAATCTAAGCTACTCACTTAACGAAGTAGTGGAAATTGCTTGTGAATAACATATATTTAATTGTATATAGATCTCGTATCACAGTGTTTGTAACCAAACTCCTCCGAAACCGCATTACCGATTTTCATGAAATTTTTCGTCTATGTTTGGTAGGTCTGAATATAATATGCCGTAAGCTATTTTCATACCCCCATATGGCAGAACAACGTTTGTCACGTCAGTTAGACTTATAAACATGAAAGTTTGTGTGTTTGGATGTTTGTTACCCAATCACTAAAATTTCAAATTTGATAATGACTGCTGAACCGAATTGGATGAAATTGACATACTTAAGTAGATACTTACTAACATGGATAACGTATAAATGGTATATTGTTAGCTTCTATGCCGAGAATACCTACGTTTCCCGCTGAATTTTTAAAAACGAAATACACGCAAGTGCTCATCCATAATGGGCAAAACCCATTGATTTAACATAGCGTAGCGTATTTCGTCATTGGCAAAAACTAATTATAAATAAATCCTTATTCCGAAAATTATTTCCTTATTTTAAATTATTACGCGAACTACTGTTCATGATTTTTTAATAGCTGCGATTACGGCAAGTAGTATAATTGATAAGAGATTTCAAATATCAGTATAAAATATGGACAACGCAACTAGGTCGAAATCTGCTAGGAATGGGGCGCTATCGCGAACTCATAGATCATCAGCTGAGGCAACTAAAAGAAAACGAAGATCATCAACGTCGTCTTCTTCATTGAACTCGTCAGATTCTGAGGCAAGAGCAAAGTGGCGCCGTAAAAGTATTAAAGAAACACATTCGGGTATGTCACTAGCTAAATAAGTAAAAAATATTCTTATCTAATATTTAATCTTAATATGATAAGATTTCCACAATCATAATTATAGCAGTATTTAAATTTTTGACGAAACATACTTGAAATAACAAGCAGGTATTTTATTATAAAAAAATATAAAATTTACTTTCAAATATTTAGAGTTGATATATTATTTAATTATATATTTTTAGTACTATAGTTTTTCTTTTTTTACATAGTCGTGAACGGTCTCAAAACGATTCCGCAACTTATCGTTGTACATTTTTATTACTGGCAATTAATTACTACTGATATAACTGTCTTTTTTTATTGTTGGTTGTCTAGAGCTCTAGACTGTCTATGCTCAAAAATGTCTTTTACGGATTCGTAGTGATGGTGGCTGGCTTCCTTGCAAACATAGCGTCATAAATTACGTATAATTTGTAAAAAAAATCATTAATATTCGGTCGCAAATCGATCGTAGTTATAGTGATATAAGTGCATAAGAAGTTTTCATAGCAAACAGGTAAGTGATAAGTGGAAATATGTGCTGTAAACCGCGGGCTGCCGGTGCCCTACACGTGGTTTGCCTTTATTACCGCGTACTTTTGTTGGATATTTGTTTTTACAAGTCTGCGATGGATTATAGCGTGGAGACGAAGCCCTATTGTATTTTTGTGTTAAATTAACTTATTTTTAAGTCAGCGGTCCGTGTTTAGGTTGTTTGGTGAACGTGGTTGTTCTGACACAGGTACATCGACAGCCGACACGCATTAGCTTTTTTAATTTAGAAATCGAGGTAATTCGTTTTCAGGCGCAGCTTTTTCAGGTTGATTGTCGATATTGGGAACGTCAATGTATTTAGTTATCTCGTGCGGCCTTATTTACTTTGCTATGTAGGGTGTTACTATTTGGTACTTTGCCATGTAATCAACTTTTCTTTTTCCCTATGACGCATCTAAATGTCATAAACGCTGTTGGGAAAGTGCTATTAGTTGCTGCAGTGAGATTCGTCACTTATAGATACTGATTCACGAACTTCTGCTGTAAACATAATGTACTGCCCATTTGAATGATATAATATAACCTTGCCAAAGTAAATATTCCATCTAAAAGTTTAGTGTCGAAATAGTTCACTAAACTGAATATGTATGTACACTGTACTGTCATGTGTATGTACAGTCGCGGAATGAAAAGGTTCGTCACCTTAGTGTCGATATTCGTTTGCACTAGTACTCTAGTACATTATGCCAACATTCCAGTGCAAGAAACAGCGCTGCTAACATTTGAATAAATATGACGTTTGCTATCGAATAAGGTTTCGCTTGTTTTTTCTATCCCGTCAATGTATTAAACCAAATATAATACCAAAATGTATTAAAACCTCACTAAAACCTTAGTTATTTAGGAGAAATTACGATATTTTGAAATTATGACATTGACTGATTGACAATAGTTTTAACAGAAATAATAATGTCAGGTTGAATGAGGGTTGAATTAACAAGAAGGTTGCAGTTTATCCATAATAATCTTGTTGACAAGATAAATAGTCAAACTACCTTGATCTGAACAATTTTGAACTTTACTAACGAACAGTTAAACTTTATTTTCTCTAACTCGAGTCTATTCTGTAACACAGTTTCAAAACGTAATATGTGCTCGTGATACGTTGAACGAATCAATTTGAAAATCGACGAACCTTTTCGTTCCGCGACTGTACTAATTACATGACATATGTATCTAAGCTAGAACACAAATAGTAATTTGCTAAGTAACCCAAATATTAGTTAGTACTTACATATAAATTTAATGACTTCATAAAACAACATAACTTACTAGTCTATTTAATTTCTTACTGTGTAAAACATTGAATTTTTTACTTAGATAATAATATCTTTGTAGCAGGTACTCGTGTTTTTAATTCTAGATATTCAAACTCATATTGACTAAAATGAATTCATATTTTTGATTATTTATAATACAAGTAGGCACATCAACAACTGATATTTCATATATATAAAATTCTCTCGCCTTTCTTTGTTATCAAACTCCTCCGAAACGGCTGGACCAATTGTTATGAAATTTTCAGTGTATATTCTCTGGGTCTGAGAGCAGGTTGTTATCTATTTTTTATGTCCCTAAGTGAGAAAAAATTTATATGGCAAAACAATGTTTGCCGGGTCAGCTAGTTCTATATAAATAAGTATATAAGACTTGTATAATAAAACTGAATTTAATGACTCATGTATGCAGACATAGTTATTATACACCATTGAGACATACTTGAATGCAACTTTTATTCTGAACATAACTGTAAACAGGCATTTTTGTAATTACTTGTAACAAGTTCAGAAACATCTGTCCCCACCTGTCCAGTTAACTTTAAAAGTAAAAAAAGCTATAACTGAATCTCTTTCACAGTTGCACCTGTTTCTGAACTGAACTTTCAAAATGTACCACTAACACAGATAGTTATACCACTGAGTTAGAAAGTTATCAACAAAATCATAGCAGCCAACTGGATATGTAAGAAAATGATAGCAACTTTCACTGTGTAGTTTTGTTTTTCAATATTTTTTGGGCACATTTTGTAGTGATTATTTTTCTTATTGTATTTTGTAATTAAACACTGGAAAAGGTGAGATTTGTTATTATATTTCATTTTACAAAAACACAAAATTTCTTGATTTTTTGCAACTTCTGAGAGAATTTAGATTAAAGACCCAAAATACCTGATGTTTAAATTTTAAAGTAATTATTCTTATAGTTTTCAATCTGCAGGTCACTAAAAATTGCTTAAGTAGTTCTTTTATGCCTTTAACAACTACTAAAGAAAAACCAAAATATATTTATAGCAGCAATTGGTAGTTGTCCTGCATTTTATGCGGTGGCTGTGGGTTTGATTCCCACAACTGGAAAATATTCATGATAAATGTATTTAAATTTCAGTGTGAAGTTATGTTTATGATATTTTCTTACTGCCTTTAGTAGATTTCTTGGGAAGTGTGGCAGATTCTGTGTTTAAGCAACAGTCATACATGTTACGGTTGAATTGAAAATCAGTGCTATATTACAGCTCTATCTTTATTGCTAAGTTGAGGGTTTCAGCCTGTTTCTGGATTGTACCACCATTAATTTGTTAAGTTATTAATTACCCAAGTGGTTGAACCATCAGGTATCTCTCACAAACTTGTGTTTCCTAACCCTAGTGATGGTTTGTTCATGGAGATGGCCACCTAAAAGTGTCTAGAACAATGTTTGGTTGAGCATTTTTTTTGTTTAAAATAGATCTATGGTTTCCTAAACTAGTGTTTAATCTGAAACAAAGATTATTATGCTCTTTGAGTAACAAAACTTCAATACGCTATGGCTTCACTTGAAATAAAAATCGCCCTTCATTTCAGATTACTGTACTATGTACTACTCTGTGCTAATTTTTAAGAACATTTAATTTGAGCTATTGGTACTTCTAGTCTAAATAAGTAAATCTTACTCCAGAGATTGTATAACTTATGAAACTACATTTTTATTTTGAAAGTAGTTTTAACACTCTTTTTGTTTCTCAAACATACTGCATTCATTAACCTGTCATTTCCCTATTATGATTCAGCGTGGTTGTTGTGGAAGTGCAACCAAAATTCTCAGCAAAAATCCAATGCGGGCATGAGTTTACTGGGAGGCTATTCACATAATGTTTTCACATATTGAGTAATGTGAATCAAGAAAAAAAAAAAAAAAATAACACTGAAAAAATTTTTTTATTTTTTTATTTGAAAATTTGGTGTCCCCTTTCGTTGAAAGAGATCTTTTCCATCACAATAATAATAATTAACAATAAATAACAATATTACAATTATCAATAAATATAATAAATAATATACTAAACAATAAAAGACTTGCAATAATATACACAATACATATACAATTAAAAACATAATAAGATGTGGATGATGATGTGATTCAGACAACCATTCAAGAAACTATATTTTATTATAAATAAAATAAAAACTTTAATTAATCCCTTTAGATGTGTCTTTAGAATCTTATCTAAAATCCCTCAACATTTCAATAAAATCTATCTAGCTTCACCTTGTAATTTTGAATGGATTGCCTTCTAAGTAGTGTTACATGTAATAATATAGATAAACACCTTATCACATATTATTACTTAGCTCGCGAGGTTCTGTGTGTTTTTTTTTTATAAACAACAGCCATATAAACCTCTGTTGTGAATATTTATGGTTTTCACTTCTTTTCCTTGAGCTCTTCAAATCGAAAAAGTAATTCTTTACAATTACTGCATTATGGCAAAATATTTGAACCTCTGATTGTAGTCTGACCCAAATTTTATCCTCTGCCAGTCACAATTTAAAAAAAAAAAAAAAAAAACTAATTCTGAACAGATTGGCCATCGCGATCAATTGATCCAATCGATTCCACTTGATATCGCTCTTATCTGAACTTAAAGTGTACTTACATAATGTTTAATTTTATTCTGATAGCATTCTAGAAACTTTGATGATAAATGTATGTGAATCTAGATATCAGAATTAGTTGCAAGAAATAATGGTTAGGTTCAATTTAATTGTAGAACCTATAAGGAATACAAATACACTATATACATGTACAAATGTGTCTGTAGTGATAACAGAAAACAAAACCCAGCGCGTTTAAACCCTCGTAAATGTAGCTTGAACTTGACTTGTAGTTATCATCATATTATATATGTGACAAATACCATATTGACGTTTTACAAGAGCCTGTGTGTTGTTAGGCCTACCTATGGGAAATAAAGATATTTTGAGTTTGAAATCAAATAGACTGCAAGCCACCTACAAAATTAAGCTGCACTGCAGGTTTTTGGCAGTTTGTAGTAAAGAGGAAGTTCAAATTGTTTATGCTGTAATGATAACATTATACTATTCATATTTTATTATAATAAGATGAATTATTATATGAGGTTTTAAGTATATATGTAGTTTACCTTATTACAGCTACTTGCGATATGTCGCGGCTGCCAGACAATTTATATTATGTAAATTAAATTGTGTATAAGTTCAATTACTATGCGGGGTATTGAGTGAGTACTCTTAGAAATGTACTCTCACAAGTAATGAATTTGGATTTAAGAGCATAAGTCTAAACAACCCAAGTCCCAACCCAATATAAATAATATTATGGTGTCTGTATGTGTGAAATAACTGAATTTGGTTAGATAAAATAACCCAAACACATGTCTTTAAATGCCGGCCTGTTGGACTTGGAACAAGCAGCTATGGAACGGCTGAACCGATTTTGTTGTATAAAACTAAACTTTTTAATTGTAATTAAATGGTTTCTGCAGGATTTTAAAAACTTGTACAATTACATATGACGTTGCGAGCGACTTGTAGGATGTTTATTAATACACATTAGGAGAAATCAACTAGTCTCCCCGCGAAATTCAAAATTTTCGTGGTTTTTTGTAATTTGTACGCTAATCTACACTAATATTATAAAGAGGAAAGATTTGTATTTTTGTATTTTTGTATGTAACGAATAAACTCAAAAAGTACTAGACCGATTTTAATAATTCTTTTTTCATTAGATAGCTACATTATCACTGAGTAACATAGGCTATATTTAGTACTAGATTACTAAAGAAATCTTTAGAAATTCCTATTAAAACCAACCGAAGGTGTAAAAAAATTACCCATAAAATGTCTTTCATCGCATACGCTGCGAAGAATAATAATGATAGGACAAAAAAATGTTCGACAATATTATAGAATATATCAATATCTACAAAAAACTTCGCGAGACCATGTGTCTTACTATTGTAGTTACGTCACTATAACTACTTTTTTACATTTAACAAATTGATAGAAATGCCGATCAAACTCAGACCGTGTTATCCATACCATTTATAAATTTTTATCCAAATAAATAATTTAATATTCAAGACTGTCTCAATACCTGATGATTACTTTTTGAATTATTGAAATCGGACATTCCATTCAAAAGATATCATGAAATAAAAATAAAAATAGACAATATCTTGGAATTACCACATAGGCGCACCGCAAGGCTCCGACTGAAAATTAGCGCTGTGTGCTCCCATGCTTATAAGGAGCACACAGCACCATGCTGAGTTGGGGCCTTTTTCCGGGCTGTGCCACATGACGTGACAGGCGGTGTCTGGTGCTTCTGTCACTTGGGCTATTATTGGTTTTTGTTGCCCGAGTGGGGGAAGCTTCAGGCATCGTTTTAGTACGTTAGGTGGCACTAAGGTATATTGTTTTGTTACATGAGCAACTTCCTTATGGAATAAAGTTTTTCTTTCTTTCTTTCTTTCAACTGGTGAAACAATTTGGCTGAAATTTAGAATGTAGATAGACAATATCCTGGAATTACCAAACTACCACATAGGCACGTCGCAACTGCTGAAACGATTTGCATGTAATTTGGAACGGAGATAGATACTATCCTAGAATTATCAAATTACCATATCGGCCAGCCGCAACTGCTGAAACGATTTAGCTGAAGTTTTCAGGGGAACTCGACGATATCCTGGAATTACCACATAGGCTACTTTTATCTCGCAAGAGCTGTGGTTTTTGCGGGAATTGTGAAAAACGAAATGCACGCGGGAGAAATACTCCTTCATTCCGCAAATACCCAAACGATTTGGTTGATATTTGGAAGGGAGATAGCCTATGTCCTGGATACACATAAGATACTTTTTGTCTTAGAAAATTCACGTTCAACGCGGGATATGTGAAAAACTAAATTTCACGAGGGGAACTGCATTCCTTAAAACATACATTTTGAATAAAGTCGGTTGAAAAACCCCAATTTTTCACATCCAGCTATAAAATACAGTTAGATTGCTTTGACTAACTTTCTTTAAAGTAGGTATAAAGGTCATTAAGGAAATTCAGGGTTTTCTCGGGATTTGTGACAAATGTAATTTAACGCGAGCGAAGCCGCGGGCAAAAGCTAGTTAAACATAATAGGCTTATGGCAGTCATATTGCGGGAATGGCAGTATCATTTTTACATGTTTATATCAAAATCTTTGCTGATAAATGTCTATCCTAGGAGATTAGTCTGAGTATCAAGTTTAGTCTCAAATTATACTCTAATTTTCGGACTAACTTCCTTAACTGGGCACTTTCAAGCAAAAATTTTTATATCAACATGTGAAGATGATATTGGAATTTACGCAATTTTGCTGCCAAAAGCCTATAATTATGTCTTTAGCTTAAAAACGCGAAAAATAATAAACATGAATTTCACGGGCCCCCACCCGTCGCATCTTAGCAGAAGTTTAGAGAGTTCGAAGATTGACTGCTCGTGAATTTATACACGAGTATGACTACGCATTCAGTGAGCCATGATCTTGTCGCATAGGCCGTTTATAAACAGGGTCAGGCGCCGACTCGCGCGACACGATCGAGAGTGCGAAATATTAATATCAAAGTGCCTTATCACTTGCACGGGCGTGGCCGTGAGAGAGAAAGGGACGCCGCGAGAGGACGATGACCGTACGAAATCGCCTTCGTGTATCCGTGACCTTAGATCCGCTAATGAATGACGTTTGCATATTATAGGCGCTCAAGGTTTTTTCGCTATGAGATTCGCTAAAGTAGATACCTACTTTAAGTTACTCGTGTCAAATTACACTACAGTCCGTCCGCTGAAAGAATGCAATCATGACATTCTACATTTTAGATGATTTATGTATAAACATTAATCACCTTACCTTATAAGTTACGATCTGTCAGGAATCAGGATCGCGATATTTCAGCGGACGAACTTTAATTACTTAGCATATTTGTATTTCACTGTACAGGGTCTGCTTTTTACGCACTTTATTCTAATACTTAATAACCGGTAACATCTCTTAATAAAACATAAATTTTCTATATTTGTAAGTTGTAACCAACTACCCAAAATGCAGGACTTTTCGACTTGGTGTTATCATCATATATGTATATGTGACAAATATCATGTTGACGTTTTACAAGGGCCTGTGTGTTGTTAGGACTATGTGAAATAAAGATATTTCGAGTTTGAAATCAAATAGACTGTAAGCTACCTGCAAAATTGAAGCTGCACTGCAGGTTTTTGGCAGTTTGTACTAAAGAGGAGGCTTTTGTAAGTTATAACCAACTACCCAAAAAGCAGGACTTTTCGACGAGATTCGAATATTTATATGAATGTTTATTATCGTTACAAGGTTGTTTTAGTTTTGAACTCGTATCTATTTTCTGTTACAGAAATGAGTTCAAGCGTGTGCTACAAGTGCAACAGGACCGGCCATTTCGCGCGCGAGTGCACGCAGGGGGGCGGCGGGGTCGGCGCGCGCGACACTGGCTTCAACCGCCAGCGCGAAAAGTGCTTCAAGTGCAACCGCACCGGCCACTTCGCGAGGGACTGCAAGGAAGAAGCCGACCGTTGCTACAGGTACGTGTAACTTACCTGCAGCAAACGTACTTGCAACTGTCGCTTAGATGCCATTGTAAACGTAACCGAAGTGTCTTCAACTGCGCGAAAAGTTGCACTTTTCGTATCGGATATTTCGCGGAATCTTCTTCGATACTTGCAATTTACGACTATGGACTTTTGTAACTAACCTCCACGCGAGTCGTGCTTCAAGTTCAATCGTACTGGATACTTCGCGAGAGGCCGCAAAGGAGAAAGCCGACCGTTGTTACAGGCGAGCTTGCCGTTATTGCAACATACAAGTAGATGCTTACAACTTACCACTAGGTAACCTAACTAAGGTAACTAAACGTGTGAGATGTGCTTCATTTTGCAATAGATTGCTAGAAAGGTGAAGTCGACAGTCCTCGTAGATGATTTGAGATACCGCTCCTTTTATTAATCAGATAATAATTATCACAGTTCTTTTAGATGTAAAATATTCAAACTAGAATTTCACAAACACCGGACTTATTGTGATAATGTTAATAAAATTTCGAACGTGAAGGATACATTTTGTCGATACACATTACACACTTAATCCAAAGCGTGGTCTTGACTTGACCCTGACCCTCGATCAATCACGTGGCCTCGTGGCCGCGGCAGTCGGCATATATATTGTAGTGTACCTAGCTGTGGGCAGTGGCTCTGACTCGGACGTTCCGATACCACAGGCGATGTGATTCATGGGTTACACGCGGCATATCCGTTACCGCTGCGGTCGTAGGTAGATTAAGATTACCATCACGTATTTTTGAGCCTTCGTAAGACATAAGATGAGTGTATTTTTAGTTGATTGATTAATGTATATGAATAACTGGGTGATCCGGGCTCTGACACTGACTTTCCTGAGTTTGTGTTTAAAAAAAATTTAACAAGAAAAACCAGGCGAGAAAACCTGCATGCCTCTGAGAGTTCGCCATAATGTTTTCAAAGATGTGTGAAGCCTGCTAACCTGCAGTTGGACCAGCGAGGTGGACTATGGCCTAACCCTGCTTATTCTGAAAGAAGACCCGTTCCCAACAGTGGGACATAAAAAGCAACTCATTTTTACGATATGAGAACATTACAATGCGCTTTTCAAAAGCATTCGCTCTCCTCGCAATACCAAATACATTGATCTTAAAATAATTTTTTGAATCAAAATTTTCCTAAGCTAAGCAGAATAAATATATTCTTACAGCACTAATGAACGTTGATTTTGTATGTCATGAAGTCTTATATTATTACAAGTATAGACTGTAGTAGTTGGTGAGTCATGTTGTTTTTCGTTTGACAGATGTAACGGCACGGGGCACATAGCGCGCGAGTGCGCGCAGAGCCCCGACGAGCCGTCGTGCTACAACTGCAACAAGACGGGGCACATCGCGCGGAACTGCCCCGAGGGCGGGCGCGACTCGTCGGGCCAGACTTGCTACAACTGCAACAAGGCCGGCCACATCTCGCGCAACTGCCCCGACGGCACCAAGACGTGCTACGTGTGCGGCAAGCCCGGGCACATCTCGCGCGACTGCGACGAGTCGGAGCGCAACTAACGGCGCTCGCACTCCGCCCTCCAGTAACTATGTATATTATGAAGCCACGCACGGACTGTAAGCAAAGGACGCGACAGCGACACTAGATCGGACCGCAGACGCACGACTGAACCGAGCAACGGAATTATAGATAGAGTACGCGAGACTGAGCACTGAGCGGCGAGGATCGCTGACTGTACATAGACTCCGGCGCCCGGCGCGGGCTCTCGCCGTAGGTTAATGTTTGTTCTTGCACGTGATCGAGTTGTGTTTTAAATCATTTAATCGTGAATGAACTATTGATGAGGTAGCGTTACAGTTTTTAGCATTACAGAGTATATATTTAATATATTTTGTACAGATTTATTTGTCAAAAGATAAATTGGATGCTGGCGTATGTATGATGCGTTTTCACTGAAGAGAGGAGGAGCCCCCCACCGGACTCTCTTGTTCGTCTAGTAGTAGCCTTGTTTGTGAAGGAACGGAACTCCGGAACTGTTACCTGTGACGTTTCATTTTGTTTTCTATCAATTCCTTTGTTTATAAAGTCCTGCTCACTTGTGGAGAATTCAGTGTTTAATTATTATTAGAATTTCATCAATCAGTATATTTTTTTTATTTTGTCATCCCTTGATGTGCCTGTATCATTGAATGTACAATATCAGCTTGCAGTGGGAGATAATAAACATCTTGCCTTATTTTTCTATCTAATTTTCCATTTGCCCTTTTCTATTAAACTAGTACTTAAATAACTTGTAAACTATCGCCTATAATAATATATTCCTGAAAATTGAATCTCCCAAGAACAGTTAAGCAGATTTAACATATCATTCGACAGAACAAGAGGGCGAAACCTATCCTTTAATAAACCTGTGCGGAGGAAGTGGAGTTCATTTAAATTTATTTCTAATTTTCATTGTCTATTACTTTATTAAAAAAATATAACTTGACTTAAACATTATTTTTTGTTAAAAACATCCTTGAATTCTATTCTGATATAATAAACTGAATGCCACGATATAATAATGAATGCAACTAGACAGTGTAGGGAAGGATAAGCCGAAAACAAATTATTGCCAGTTTTAACAGGCACCCATAATGGAGAGTGCAGTTGCGGGAGGAATAGTTAGGGACTCTTCAATGGCCATCCACATGACTGGTTGCAAGGTATCAATAGATATATTCCCCGGACGGCGGACGCCGCGAAAAAATGTTATGGGTGCCAAAAATGCTTGTTTTGCCACCAACAGTAAGACACACACTGTAGCAGCAGCCACCTATAGAATTTTGACATGGCGCTTCGTGTTTGCTTGTACGAAAATGGTTTACGTAAATCGTTCGGATGCCTATATCCTGAGGTTTCTTAACGGTGAAGGTCATTGTAGATAATAAGATTTTGCCTCTGATGAAAATCGATGCGTGCATATTGTACCTTGTTTAAAGGGGTTTTATTATTTTGTTTGTTTAAAGGGGTTTACTATTTCGTACTTATAAAAACAGCGAAAGTTATTATGTTTGTTTGTTACTCCTTTTCACGCCGTAAGTATTGAACCGATTCGTTTGATTTTAATGATACGCGCCATTATTTTGGTGGCTGGCATTTTCACAGAAAATGCGCAAAAACTTTAAATGATCTTTGATATGGAGATATTTATTATTTAATAGCCTATATTTTGCCTATACTATCGAGTGCACCCTTCTGCCCGCCAAATTCAAGTATTATAGGTAAAAATTTAGGAAACAAAATTTAGGAATTCACTCACAGGCACAGCAATCACCATATTGAATTTGGTGGGCAGACTCACAGAACACTTAAAGGCCTGATACACGGTTTCAAACGGCGGTTTGAAACTGAGGTTTCAAACCGTGTAGATAGCTGTTTTATGCCAAATTTCGTTTGACCTTTAAACGCCCTTGGTAGCGAGGCTTGCGTTTGAAACCACTGGTTCAAGCGTTGGTTTGAAACCGTCTAGCCGCTTGTTTGAAACCTCGCGTACGACAGTCGTGTTGCAGCGCCGTGCGCAGGCAGACGCACGCGGCGACAAAATGGCGCGAGAAGAATTAATGAAAAAAAAAGTTATGTATGTTATCTACGTCCAGTAGGTAAATTAAATTCATATGACTAATGGTTAATCTCTCTTTTAACCATTGCTTCATCAATATTCTTTTTTTCATTATTTTTTTCGTGATTTGCACACAAAAGAGCAAGACACGCCAATTATATTGGACGACCGAATGGCCTAGCGGTAGCAAACCTGCCGTCTGCGTCGGGGGCCGTGGGTTCGATTCCCACTACTGGTAAATGTTTGTGTGATGAGCATGAATATTTTCCAGTGTCTGGGTGTTTTTCAATATATTCTATTTATGTATATTAGTATGTATATATAATTATCAGTTATCTAGTACCCATAACACAAGCTATCGCTTACTTTGGGGCTAGATTGCGAGTTCTGTGATGTTCTTTTTGTGGAAAGATTTTTTTTTAAATAATAAATATATATATATATATATATATATATATATATATATTATATATATATTTACATCCAGGAACACTTTTGGCGTCATGCACGTTGTGCATCATTACGACGCCCCCCTGTTCTGCTTACTTTTTTCCCCATCTCTCTGCGAATATTGCTTAATTTAATGATATCCTAGTCAGTGGGGTATTTCATTTTCCTTTAGCTTTACTATTCGCAATATTCTTCTTTCAGTCATGCCCAAGCAATTTTGAACCCCGATTTATGTTGATAACTTCTTGGCTTCCTGGATATATTATTGAAGGTTTATCTAACGTGCCAACTTTTTTGCGTCCTTTGGGATTTGTGCGTAGATGCGACGTTGCCAGTTCTCTTGTACCTATTTGACGATACAAATTATTATTATCTTGAACTATACGTACTTAATAACGTTACCTATAAACCGTACCATGTTACTTGTACCTACCTACTTTACGATACAAATTATTATAAATGTTGTGATGTCATTACGTCTAAGATCCCGCAGTGCCTGAAGACTAAGGTCTTCGAACAGTGTGTGTTGCCAGTGATGACATACAGATCCGAGACATAGGAGATCCAGTAGTAGTCTTCGAAGTATACCTTCAGGTCACTCCACCAAGTCAAGTGGAAAGGTCTTTTCATAACTAACAAAACGAGTCCAAACTCGACACGGCTAGCTCTATACGTCTAGGAGATCCAGTAGTAGTCTTCGCAGTATACCTTCAGGTCACTCCACCAAGTCAAGTGGTATTATCTTCACATAACTAACAAAACGAGCCCAAACTCGACACGGCTAGCTCTATACGTCTAGGAGATCCAGTAGTAGTCTTCGCAGTATACCTTCAGGTCATTCCACCAACTCAAGTGGTAATAAGTTCTCATAACTAACAAAACGAGCCCAAACTCGACACGGCTACCTCTATACGTCTAGGAGATCCAGTAGTAGTCTTCGAAGTATACCTCCAGGTCTCTTCACCAAGTCAAGTGGAAAGGTCTTTTCATAACTAACAAAACGAGCCCCAACTCGATACGGCTAGCTCTATACGTCTAGGAGGTCCAGTAGTAGTCTTCGAAGTATACCTCCAGGTCACTTCACTAAGGCAAGTGGAAAGGTCTTTTCATAACTAACAAAACGTGCCCAAACTCTACACGGCTAGCTCTATACGTCTAGGAGATCCAGTAGTAGTCTTCGCAGTATACCTTCAGGTCACTCCACCAAGTCAAGTGGAAAGGTCTCTTCATAACTAACAAAACGAGCCCAAACTCGACACGGCTAGCTCTATACGTCTAGGAGATCCAGTAGTAGTCTTCTAAGTATACCTCCAGGTCACTACACCAAGTCAAGTGGAAAGGTTTTTTCATAACTAACAAAACGAGCCCAAACTCGACACGGCTAGCTTTATACGTCTAGGAGATCCAGTAGTAGTCTTCGAAGTATACCTTTAGGTCACTCCACCAAGTCAAGTGGAAAGGTCTTTTCATAACTTACAAAACGAGCCCAAACTCGACACGGTTAGCTTTATACGTCTAGGAGATCCAGTAGTAGTCTTCGAAGTATACCTTCAGGTCACTCCAGCAAGTCAAGTGGAAAGGTCTCTTCATAACTAACAAAACGAGCCCAAACTCGACACGGTTAGCTTTATACGTCTAGGAGATCCAGTAGTAGTCTTCGAAGTATACCTTCAGGTCACTCCACCAAGTCAAGTGGAAAGGTCTCTTTATAATTAACAAAACGAGCCCAAACTCGACACGGCTAGCTCTATACGTCTAGGAGATCCAGTAGTAGTCTTCGAAGTATACCTCCAGGTCTCTTCACCAAGTCAAGTGGAAAGGTCTTTTCATAACTAACAAAACGAGCCCCAACTCGACACGGCTAGCTCTATATACGTCTAGGAGATCCAGTAGTAGTCTTCGAAGTATACCTTCAGGTCACTCCACCAAGTCAAGTGAAAAGGTCTTTTCATAACTAACAAAACGAGCCCCAACTCGACACGGCTAGCTCTATACGTCTAGGAGATCCAGTAGTAGTCTTCGAAGTATACCTTCAGGTCACTCCACCAAGTCAAGTGAAAAGGTCTTTTCATAACTAACACAACGAGCCCAAACTTGACACGGCTAGCTCTATACGTCTAGGAGATCCAGTAGTAGTCTTCGAAGTATACCTCCAGGTCTCTTCACCAAGTCAAGTAGCAATATCTTCTCATAACTAAAAAAACGAGCCCAAACTCTACACGGCTAGCTCTATACGTCTAGGAGATCCAGTAGTAGTCTTCGCAGTATACCTTCAGGTTACTCCACCAAGTCAAGTGGTAATATCTTCTCATAACTAACAAAACGAGCCCAAACTCGACACGGCTAGCTCTATACGTCTAGGAGATCCAGTAGTAGCCTTCGAAGTATACCTTCAGGTCACTCCACCAAGTCAAGTGGAAAGGTCTCTTTATAATTAACAAAACGAGCCCAAACTCGACACGGCTAGCTCTATACGTCTAGGAGATCCAGTAGTAGTCTTCGAAGTATACCTCCAGGTCTCTTCACCAAGTCAAGTGGAAAGGTCTTTTCATAACTAACAAAACGAGCCCCAACTCGACACGGCTAGCTCTATATACGTCTAGGAGATCCAGTAGTAGTCTTCGAAGTATACCTTCAGGTCACTCCACCAAGTCAAGTGAAAAGGTCTTTTCATAACTAACAAAACGAGCCCCAACTCGACACGGCTAGCTCTATACGTCTAGGAGATCCAGTAGTAGTCTTCGAAGTATACCTTCAGGTCACTCCACCAAGTCAAGTGAAAAGGTCTTTTCATAACTAACACAACGAGCCCAAACTTGACACGGCTAGCTCTATACGTCTAGGAGATCCAGTAGTAGTCTTCGAAGTATACCTCCAGGTCTCTTCACCAAGTCAAGTAGCAATATCTTCTCATAACTAAAAAAACGAGCCCAAACTCTACACGGCTAGCTCTATACGTCTAGGAGATCCAGTAGTAGTCTTCGAAGTATACCTTCAGGTCACTCCAGCAAGTCAAGTGGAAAGGTCTCTTCATAACTAACAAAACGAGCCCAAACTCTTCACGGTTAGCTTTATACGTCTAGGAGATCCAGTAGTAGTCTTCGAAGTATACCTTCAGGTCACTCCACCAAGTCAAGTGGAAAGGTCTCTTTATAATTAACAAAACGAGCCCAAACTCGACACGGCTAGCTCTATACGTCTAGGAGATCCAGTAGTAGTCTTCGAAGTATACCTCCAGGTCTCTTCACCAAGTCAAGTGGAAAGGTCTTTTCATAACTAACAAAACGAGCCCCAACTCGACACGGCTAGCTCTATATACGTCTAGGAGATCCAGTAGTAGTCTTCGAAGTATACCTTCAGGTCACTCCACCAAGTCAAGTGAAAAGGTCTTTTCATAACTAACAAAACGAGCCCCAACTCGACACGGCTAGCTCTATACGTCTAGGAGATCCAGTAGTAGTCTTCGAAGTATACCTTCAGGTCACTCCACCAAGTCAAGTGAAAAGGTCTTTTCATAACTAACACAACGAGCCCAAACTTGACACGGCTAGCTCTATACGTCTAGGAGATCCAGTAGTAGTCTTCGAAGTATACCTCCAGGTCTCTTCACCAAGTCAAGTAGCAATATCTTCTCATAACTAACAAAACGAGCCCAAACTCCACACGGCTAGCTCTATATACGTCTAGGAGATCCAGTAGTAGTCTTCAAAGTATACCTTCAGGTCACTCCACCAAGTCAAGTGAAAAGGTCTCTTCATAACTAACAAAACGAGCCCAAACTCGACACGGTCAAGTGAAAAGGTCTCTTCATAACTAACAAAACGAGCCCAAACTAGCTCTATATGTCTAGGAGATCCAGTAGTAGTCTTCGCAGTATACCTTCAGGAGGCTTCAGGTCATTCCACCAAGTCAAGTGGTAATATCTTCTCACAAAACTATTTTTTTTATGAGAAACTATCTACTTAGTGCAAAATAAATGTTGATATTCAAAAATATCATCATCATAATCATCAGTAGGTATAGTACGATTCACGAAAGATGACCACAAATGGCGGGCCTATTTTAGGTCTCTTTGGACTTATCTAAGTAATATTATGGTCTTATTTATTTTAACTAATATATATGGTCTTATTTAACTATTATATGGTAATTATTTTGGCTTAAGTCTTTTCTTCATGAGTGTACATGAAGAAAAGACCCGCCATTTGTGGTCATCTTTCGTGAATCGTACTATACTAGGTAGGTAGTTAGGTACTTTAAATGTCTTCATTCAAGCCAGGTGCCATGTAGGTAATGCGCACCTCGTCTTTTGTCCCACTCTTTTAGGGTTCCATACCAAAATATGCTCAGGCTATCCACCCAGAGTGGTCCACCACATCAGTGAAGGAAAAGAGAAATTATAAGATATTCCGGGCACGATCTTTAAAGTAGGTACATCAATATAATATAGGTACTTATATTTTAGAGGAAAATTAAAATCAACAAAGTAAATTAAGTAACTAGTAGGTTTTATCCTCTAAAATCAAATTTAGGTTTGCGGTTCGTTAAAAATGTGATTCTTAACGTTTTAGGTACTTCTTTTGAAGTATGAAACCAGCGTGCAAGTCTGTAGCTATCACGGTTCTAGAGATACAGCCTGTTGACAGACGGACGGACGGACGGACAGACGGACAGCGAAGTCTCAGTAACCCTATAAATGAGTAAAATACCGTATTGTAAAATCTATGTTTGGGTAATATCGGTCGAGCAGTGTAAGTAAGAGTATCAGATCTTTTCCAAAATTATGTAAGACATTTTTCACAACTTCTCCTCTATATGGGTATCAAATGAAAAGCTTGAGTAGTAGAATACTATACACAGGCGAATTTTTGTGTGTATGTGTGTGATCGAGCGAGCGCCGAATAATACGTCACGCGTACGTGTACAACAATGATAATATACGTTTCCAAATGATAGAATTTAGCACTGGGCAGTTGGGCACTGGCAGTCCAAGGTGCCTACAAGAAATCAAGAAAGCTGGCAACGTCGCACACGGAAGCCAAAAAAGCGACACATTGAGGTATACGACTCTACAAATATACGCGCTGCAGCAGCGCCACGCCTCTGTTGAGAATTTGTCGGGAACTTTTCAGAATACTTTTGCAGTCATGGGATCGACAATTTGGCTACCATCGATTTTCATACTACAGTCTCTTAGAACCACAAGGACGCAAGTGCAAGCATAAAACAAAGTGGCGTCCGGTATGCGGACGTCAAAAGGCGGTGGACGCCACTTTGAATGCACTTTTTTCTTCAGCGGGTGTCAGATTGCTTGCGGGATAAATATATATATATATATATATATATATTTATTATTTAAAAAAAAATCTTTGTTCTTTAGATAGGTTAGGCGCCATAACGCCTTTTTGGTGAACATAGGTGCGAGCGAAGAGACGTCCTATTCACGCAACTCGTGAGGACCTGTATATGCAGGTTTAAGAGAGCCTGTGGTAGTGTCGTCTCTGAGAAATACGTGAGACGATGTTTTAAGTTGTTTGAAAACAAAGGTTTGACGTGTTCCACTGTGCCGATTGGTGGCAGTCGGCTGGAGGTCCTTTACGAACCTACGTAGCCGTGACACGTAATCCGTCATGTCCGATATCTGATTTTCTGTGGGCTTCAGGTCGACAGGTTGTCCTAGTGCCTCGATGCGAGACAGAGTATCTGCCACGATATTGTCCTTACCTGCGATATGCCTGATGTCAGTGCTGAACTGTGAAATGAAGTCCAGGTGACGAAATTGCCTAGGGGAACAGTTGGCTTTGTGAGAGCTAAAGGCGAAAGTTAATGGTTTGTGATCCGTAAAGATCGTAAATACTCTAGCCTCCAGCATATGGCGGAAGTGCTTTACGCTCTCATAAATAGAAAGGAGCTCTCGATCATAAGGAGAGTACTTCTGTTGGGAAGGGCTGAGTTTGCGAGAGAAGAAAGCCAATGGTTCCCAAGAAGTCCCTCTTAGCTGCTGAAGTACACTTCCTATAGCCTTGTCGGAAGCGTCGGTAACCAAGGCAAGCTTTGCGTCGCAGACGGGGTGCGCTAACATAGCTGCCTTGCATAAGCTGTCTTTGCAGGTGTTGAAGGCCTCGAGTTCCTCAGCTGTTAAGTTAACTGAATGTGAGCCTTTCACTGAGCCTGTTAGGAGGTTATTGAGCTTAGCTTGATGAATCGCTGCGCCTGGAACGAAACGACGGTAGAAGTTTATCATTCCAAGGAATCGTCGCAGTTCCTTAACCGTTTTGGGAATTGGAAAGTTGCGTATGGCTTCAACTTTTGCTGGCAGTGGCTTGGTTCCCTCAGCTGAGATGCTGTATCCAAGAAATGATACTTCAGGAACACCAAAAACACACTTACCAACGTTGATCACCATACCGTACTCCTGTAGCCTAGCGAACAGCTGGTGCAGGTGTTGCTGATGGGTCTCCTCATCTTGGGAAAAGACCAGAAAGTCGTCGATGTAGGCGTAAACGAAATCCAAGCCACGAAGCATTTCATCTACAAAACGCTGAAATGTCTGTCCGGCATTTCGAAGACCGAACGTCATGAACGGAAATTCGAAGAGACCGAACGGCGTGGTAATTGCTGTTTTTGGGATGTCGTCAGCGTGGACTGGAATTTGGTTAAAACTTTTTACCAGGTCGATCGTCGAAAAGATTTTGCATCCTGCGAGGCTGTGGGCAAAATCGTGGATGTGCCTGATGGGATATTTATCAGGTACGGTGCGGGCGTTCAGCATTCGGTAGTCCCCACATGGACGCCAAGTGCTGTCCTTCTTTGGGGCGAGGTGAAGAGGGGAAGACCATGGAGATTCTGATGGACGACAGGTACCAATCTGCAACATAGCCTCAAATTCAGCCTTCGCAATTTTTAATTTCTCAGGTGCCAGCCTACGCGGTGTTGATGATATAGGTGGTCCAGGTGTAGTGCGAATGTGATGAACTGTATTATGTTTGAGTGTACGATGCATACCAGATGGATTCACTATCTCAGGGTACTTAGATATGATATTATGATATACTGTGTTACCCATAATAGTTTTCACTGAAGATATGCCCTCAGAAGAAATCGCAGACAAACCCGCGGTACAAAGTGTAGTGCTAGCATCAACGAGGCGCTTACCGCGGATGTCGACCATTAGATTGAACGCGGATAAAAAATCAACGCCAATAATTGGCTTAGTGACGTCCGCTACAATAAATGCCCAAGCGAAGTCGCGGCGCAGGCCTAGGTTTAAAACTAAATGAATAAAACCGTAAAGGTGCGATTCCGTACAACGCTGCAAACGGCAGACGGCAGCAGCAGACGGCAACTGCATGTGCTGCGACGGCAGACGGCATTACTTGACAGTATGAATTTGTATGAGACCGATTCCGATGTACGACTGCAATTGCTGCGCAGCAGTTCGTAACTTGTAGTGACGCGTAGCGGCAGACGGCACTGCCGTGCATACACAGTACTGCCGCTGCCGTCGAACGAAGATGGACATGTTAACTGACGATGAAAGTGAAACTTTTATTAATTTAGTATCTCAACATCCATGTTTGTATGATTCCAAAGATCCAAATCATAAAGATTCACGTTTAAAAGAAAATATTTGGAAAAAATAGCCTATTTCTGTAGAATGGGAGTATAGGTCTACTACTTGAGTAATACAATAATAAAATTTGCAGCAATTGATTATTCATAGCTCAGATTCACAGAGACACAACCACAACTAAATAATGCCGCGATGTAACTGCTGCCGGTTTCGGAATAGATACGACGGCAATTGAAGTCCGACAGCAAGTGACGTCGGCCGTCTGCTGTTGCCGTCTGCCGTCTGCAGCGTTGTGCGGAATCGCACCTTAAGTGTGAATTGTTGATCCGTTTGCTGCACATAACTCAAAGTTCGTTTTCTGACGATGTTCTTTTAACGCAGATCTAGGATAAACGCACAGATCGGAACCGCTGTCAATTAAAAAGGTTATATTATTACGTTCATCTTTAATAAATAAGCGACCCGTGTTTGGACAGTCGCCGGCCGCCATTACCGACTGCCCGCGGTGTTTACCGAAAAGTCACAAGGTTTCGCACACTTATTTGCTCGATTCCCGAAAGTAAAATGATACCAACATAACGGGTGTTTTTTATGGTCCGACATTGATCTCGCGCGGGATCTGGAAGAAGAGCGTCCGTTCCGTTGTTGTTGTCGAGATCTCTCGCGAGGGTACCGGTTTGGCGGACGCGAACGGGCTTGCTCGTCGACCTTAACAGCTAGCCGTTCCACCATCTGCTTGAGTTCCGCGATCTCAGCTGAGACGTTGCCGTGGCTGGTAGATGTAGCGGCCACGGTGCACGGCGTGACGATGTCGTGGACGTGGTCGGCCAGGTCAGCGAGTTGTTCCAGCGAAAGCGTCGGCTGGGAGGCGACCAACGTTTGTATATTGCTAGGCAGGCGTTGACTCCAAATAGATTTAATAAAGTCAGCTGGGACGGCCGGTCCGGCCAGGTCTTGAAGGTGCCGGAGAAACTGTGATGGCTTTCGGTCTCCCAACTCCTCGTGAGTCAGCAACTGCTTGACTTTTTTCTCGTGGGAAGCTGAGAGTCGGCGAATTAGTTCCGTTTTAATTTTGTAGTATTTGTGTCGCTCCGGTGGATTTATAATAATGTCTTTCACTGCCTTGGCGTGTACGAGGTCCAAGTTCGTTATAACGTGAGTGAATTTGCTCGTATCATCTCGTATGCTTTGGCTTTGGAACTGACCTTCAAGGAGCGCAAACCAAATCTCCGGTTCGTCTGGTGAAAAAGGTGGAACCTTTATCCGGGTTCGGCGGGTTCCAGCTGCTGTTGGTTCTGCGGCGGCGTCCATCTGCGGTGTACACTGAGGTGAAGGACGCGTTTTCTTCACAGCTCGCGTCGTTACATGACTCGCGCCTTGATCTTCGTCACTGCAGCTACTATGGCTCATTTTTACCGGTCGAGGGTCACCAGTTTAGTGGTAGATGTAGGTTTCTATAATTTAAACCACTAAAAATTGCAAGATCACCGTTTTTATTTCACACAAGTACAGAACATAAAGCCGAACACAATGTAGGTACTAGGACTGTTGATAAAATATCGATATATCGAAATATCGATATTATTATATAGAAATATCGATATTTATAACTAATATTTTTTTGAACGATATATCGATATTTCGATATTGAAATGTAGATATCGATGGTCGATATTTTTTTTAAAATAAATTTTTATTTTTAATTTTTTTTCGTAAATTATTTAATCTACAAAATCATCGTAAACTTAATCTATTGTACTTCATTTACACTATATTATGTTTTTTCTCTATTCCTAGTTTACTTAATTACTTATTATCTTAAACGAAATGTAATTTTGTATAGATATACCTCTGTGGTATAAAAATTACTATAATCTATGCATAATAGTAATTTTTAATGCATAATAGTAAGCACGAATGAATAGGCTGTATGGTCTCCGACCTTTGCCTGCCCCGAAAGGGACGAATGGATTAACAGAACAGAATCTATGATATGGAGTACCTACTTTACTTACAGTGTTTGTTGTCACATATTTATCTAATCTCCAATTATCTAGAGAGTATATGTGTTCTGTGATTTAGTCTGTGGTATTTAGTAGATTTAGATTTACTGAGCGAAGTTAAAAAGGGAGGTTATGAAAAATTACTGTTTTATTGTAATGTAGCGATAAAACCAAGTGTTTATTCATATTAATTTATTTTATATCTAGTTACATAAAAACAGTTTAGTGCCATAATATGTCTTCTTCGACCAATTCTTCCATTGTATGGACGTATTTTAAAAAAGTTGATACAAGAAGTGTTTCCTGCAACTTATGCGGGAAAAATTATAAGAGCAGCGGAAATACAACTAATTTAGCAACTCACTTAATAAATATACTGGACTATAAACTGTGTAATCATTTTTGAGCTGCCGTACGACTATTTTTTTTAAATAAAGCCGATATATCGAAATATCGATATTTTTTTTCGATATATCAAACTCCGATATTGATATATTTAAAAATATCGATATATCGAAAATCCGATATTTTTAAAAATATCAACAGTCCTAGTAGGTACCTCTAATCATATCGCAAGCGCATCGCGTTTATTTGTCGACAACAAACTGAAGTTCGCCACGCGCGCCGTCGCCGCGCGCGCCACGGCCGCTCCCGGACGATGTTCGCTACATTACATTAGCTATATACAATTTCATGTCTGTTTGTTGAACATAAAATTAATTACATATTTTTATAACGAAATTTTTATATTACATGTTACAAATAATATAAATAATACCTAAGTATACTACAGTTCTATAAATACTGATGGTTTTGAACCGTGTAGCCGGCAAAGCGCAAATCTGTTTTTTCTGTTTCAAACCGCCGTTTGAAACCGTGTATCACATGCTTTAAACTCTCTAACGAGAGGGCAGACTACTGTGTTAGACTAAAATAAAAAACTGAAATTGGGTCAAATTGAATTTTTATTCCCGAACACTAAGTACACTAGTGAGAGTTATGGCCACCTTGCTCTGTGGTTATGGCGGGTGGCGGCGCGCGGCGGAGAAGGCAGGGCACTCTGGCATCAAACGTCATCAACTATTTGGCAGCGCCGTAGTTAGCTTGACTATCAAATTAATTTTTAGATAAGGTTTGATATACTTTATCTCTTATCTTTCAAATAATTACCTCCGGGGAATATAAAAACAACTTGGGTTTTACCCGGACACTGACGCCCCCCTCAACAAGGACAAATCCGACTAATCTTATTATTCTGAGCTACAAATCCGGCAAGTATTCTATTATACCTATCACATACCTATATGTATGTATGGTTATGTGTAGTGTATGTATGGTTTTCGTGTGGGATTACTTCACTAAATAAAATACGACTAAACTTCTAATATCTCATACCTAATCTAATAATTCTCTCGCCAATCTGTTACCAAACTCCTCCGAAACGGCTTGACCGATTGTTATGAAATTTTCAGTGTATGATCACTGGGTCTGAGAGTACCTAGGTTGTTATCCATTTTTTTTACAAGTCATATGGAAAAACAACGTTTGCCGGGTCAGCTAGTCTAAATAAAAATCTCACGCCATTCTTTGTTCTCAAACTCCTCCGAAACGGCTCGACCGATCGTAATGAAACTTTCAGCGTATGATCACTGGGTCTGGGAGCAGGTTGTTATCTATTTTTTATATCTATTATCTCCATTAGCAAAACAACGTTTGCCGGTTCAGCTAGTATACTTATAAATATAATAGCTAAAATATAAGTAAGTAATTATTTGGGCAATCGAGCTTTGGTCGGTTTATAAGTCTCATTTTATGAAAAATTGTACACCAAATTATAGGAAAACATAATTATAGAGGAAAATCTTATCTCAATACAAAAAATAATCAAAATCGTTTTGAGAGCCGTAACATTTTATTTAATTGAGATAATATGATTGATTATATTTCATTGAGAGTTTAGTAACAATATCTGGGTGACCGAGCTTTGCTCGGTTGCCAATAGATGGCAGCAGGGTTCATATTTTTTTTGGTAAATTCGACATTTTCTAAAAGTGAATCCTAGCTAGATCGATTTATCGCTCCCAAAACCCCCTGTATACTAAATTTCATGAAAATCGTTCGAGCAGTTTCCGAGATTCAGATTATATAGAAATATATATACATATATATATATATATATATATATATACAAGAATTGCTCGTTTAAAGGTATAGGATTTGAAAACTATTTACAAATGGCGCACAAACTCGAGCAGGGCGCCACACTTTACGTGGGCCGCCGTGGCCCGTCGCATGACCTGCCAAACAATACAAGAGGCCGTTAGATAATTTTGAATCATAATGTATTGAGAGAAACTTTTCCCCTTCGCATGTGTGGCACGGGGCGAGCTCGTAAAGCACAGAGTGCTTTTTATTTACGGGTGGGTATAAAGCAAGAAAAGTTTGTGACACAGATGAAATCATAGAGTAAATTGACTATAGGGGTAGTGAAATTAAAACATGGCAACTTTGTACAACTAACTGTCACTTGCCGGGCGTGGTGCGGCTGCGCGATCCGCCAAACAAGTTTAGGCTTTGCTTCAAGTTGTTTTCTTTGCTTGGAATTAAGACGGTGTAACGAACTTATGCTAAATGGAAATTTTTTACCAGTATTTATGTTTAAGCATTATAAAATATTAAGAAGAATTTCACAAAATTCAAGTGTATTGGTTGTTTTCCTAGTTGATTGTCTTTTTATACAACAATACGAAGAAAGCGTTTCCATGGGCGTTATCTCCAGGTTAGTTATTTGTGTTATTATTCAATTAAAAAGAGGGTTAATCCTTTCTTGTGGTGCATTAAGTAACTCTAGACTGCCACCACACAGTTTTCTACTGTTTAGCGGCTAGATTTAATATTTGTTTACGTTATTATTACACTGAGATTGTCGAATATAGAGGCATAGCTTTTCTTTTGTTGCTATATCTTTTGTATTTTATATTGTTTATTATTTTGCAAAGTTTTATTATGTAGTTATGTTCTCAATAACCTATAAAATAAAAATTACTTACAACGTAAAATTGTTGCAGGCCATTGAAACCATAAGACTGTACTATGAGTCTCATAGTTAAGCATTTAATAGCAATATCAGTTATACAGTCATGTCTCTCACAAGACTACGCTACACCAACGTACAACCCAGACCAAGCAAACCCCACAAACGACTATCTGAACACTAATGATCCCAGATATGACAATCCATATGATCCCAACAGAAGATACACAAACAGAAATCAATATGATGTGAAACAGTATGATCCCAATAGAAGTACATACAGTAGTGATCAAAGGTATAACCAGTATGAAAGAAACAATCCAGGATATGCGAATGACTATGGATCAGACAACACTGAGAACACTCCTAGACCCTCGTGGGGAGGGAATCGGAATTACGGTACTTCTTATAAAACTGCTGAGTTGGAACATGATAGCGTCATTATTAATGAAGCGTAAGTATAATGTCAGTTTTACAAAATAAATTTGTAGTTTTTCAAAAACAGTAGAAATTCAGTGATTTCAATCATTTGTTCAAAATTGAACCTATATAAAGGTTCTTTTTTGGGGATATCAATGAGAATATTTTAAATAATATTGACTATATGATGTCACTAGCTAGCAGCCCCCTCTATCACACAAACATGGATCATCATTAAAGAACTGCATCTATGTCAAAACATGGTTTTTATTGGTCTGTTGGTCGTTGATACCATTGTTTCATGATTGCTACATTTTTATGCGATTCAGGGGTGCATTGCATCTAGGTCCTTAAATGAGTTATTTAAATGACTTCAAAAAGCAAAAGACGCAGGGGGTTCTCAGATTTTCTCATATAATTTTCTTATAAAATTGGGAAGTCCATTTTCCGAAGTACCGCCAACTAGTAGGTGCAAATTCTAATAAAAATCGTTATCAGTATGTACCTATTTAATTTTCAGGACATATTTCATTGTGGCCTCACGGATGGTCAGACCAGGGCAAATATACAAGATTTCTGCAAACATACTGCGCGCTCGTCTCCAGATGACCATAAGGGCTTCCATCTCATGCAATGGGGTAGAAATCGCTGATGTCATTGAGAAGGTGAAGGAAGGAGTGCCTGAAATATTGAATATGAGAGTAAGTATCTACTGTAATGGAAATTATTATACTTAAACTGTTTCTAGTCTGCCAAATTTGGAGACTAAACTAATTTGACACACCTCTAAAAATAGTGCTTTCCCTTTCCATGAAGAGCATTTTGAAAAGAATAGCACAATTTTTAGATGCCTCAAATTAGTAGAGATTTTGCTCAACTGAATTTTTATCAATATTTAAAACTTAATTTAATTTGATCTTAAAATAGTCCAAATCCAAACAAACTTAGAAACAATTACATTTATGAAATAGGCAAAAAAATAGGATTAGCCATAAAAACCATTATGTCAAGGGAATAGAATCAAAGCCAGTCTATGCAGTATGCCTTTATTGCTCTCTTTTCTCTGTCTATCCATATGGATCAGAAAGAGAAAACAGAGCAACAAAAGTAGAGAGACATATCTCTACGCGCGCATCCTAGTCCTGCACGATATGGGATATCATAACACCCAAGTGATTAAAGTGATGTTCACCCAGGTCCCGGCGACATCAGTCCCTGGTGACTACAAGCTGCGAGTGGAGGGTCTGTTTCTAGACGACCCGTTCGGCGGACGCGCGTTCGTTAACGAGACGCAGCTGACCTTCTCCAAGAGATTCATGACCATCTTCATACAGATGGACAAACCTGTCTACATGCAAAGCCAAACTGGTACGTATTATATAAGATTATATTAAAAAATACCAAACGGCTCTTAGCCTGTAGATGTTTACATTAAAACTTACAACTTTTGTTCTACGACATTTAAAAATTCAGTATTAATTTATTTAATACAAAAAAAATAATAAATCTTGTTATTTCTGTAATGTGACATTACACTGTGAAACCAAGTACGAGTTCGCGCGCCGCCGCCGCTGCGCAGTTGCCACTTGCCGATGTTTAACATTACAGCTGAGTTGTAACAATTAGACTTGGCTCATGGGGTTATGTTGCACTAAGAAACAATATAGCAAAACTCATCCCCCAAAATTGGGGGTCCAAAGTTTGGATAGAGAAACACTCCTGCAACAGTAATTTACAAAAAAATATAAAAATCTATAGTTCCTGTACCTATATGCCCATTAATATAGACAGGCACATCAGCTACTAGTATTGCTAGTAAGCGTCTATGACTCCTTGACTTAATATCCACAACAAAGCTTTCAAAATGCTGCCGTAAATAGGACGTCTCAGTGAAACTTAACTATCTGATCTTATTTCCGTCAGCACAGACATAAATAGTTCCTGAGCCGGCGATTGAGTATCGACAGTTAAGTGCCAGGTTATTTTCGATGCGCTCCAAACTTGCGATTGTATCTGGTAGCTTGTTTAGAATTAGAATCAACTGATATAATTGATTTTAAAACTTAAATGAATGAACTGTTGTACTACTAGCTCAATCCGTTTTTAACAGCCATTGTAAAGTGGTGATAACAGAAAACAAAACCTGGCTGAGTTTGTTGTGGGCTTTATTTTTCTTATTTGTTGTTCTTCTCAGTGCAGGGCGCGTTCCGACCCTCGTAAACTTAGCTTTAAGTCGACTTGTAGTTATCACCATGTACATGCGACAAATATCATATTGACATTTTACAAGAGCCTGTACGTTAGACCTATGTGAAATAAAGATATTTTGACTTTGATTTACAGATAGAAGTAGCTGATCCGGCCGACACTTTGTGTTATAAATTATGATTATATAAGTTCCTTGTATTCTCAGATCTACATAATTTACACAAAAAATTTCATAAAAATCGATCAAGCCGTTTCGGACGAGTTTTGTTACTAACAATGACACGAGAGTTTTATATAATAGAAAAGAAAAGTTAAGCCAGATGGGTTCAGTAATTGCGAAACATATATTACAGTGTTACAGTTTGAATGGTCCTGTAGCTAGCAAAATGATTACTGGAAATAATGCAACTTAACTGTTGTTTCACAGTGCCTATTGTTTGACAATTATCATTCTGGTAATACTCTGGTCTGGCAGTACTTTGACGACTGTCTTATTTGATCAGTATTTAGTATGTTACTTTTTAAATGCTATTTCTGATATGTATTTTGTCTTGCAGTCAAATTTCGCGTGATCCCGATAAACACTGCACTGAAAGCGTTCGGCAGAGCGATCGACGTGTTCATCCTCGACCCTCACAGGCGCATCATGAAGAGATGGCTGTCCAGACAGGTAAACACTAACAAGCTACACCTGGGGCCGTACCACCATCTCTTACAGCAGTAATGCTGCAGTATTGTATTAATATCTTCATACAAACATAGTATGAAAATGTCAAAACAATACTGCAATATTACTGCTTTAAAAGACAGTGGTACGGACACTAATACCCCCGAAAATATTAGAGTTGGCGAGTAATATGTGAAATCAACATAAAGCTACTTGTTCACAAGACAGCGCCGAAGAGGTGGTGATACATTTACTATGGCTATGTGTCCACCTCGCTGCATGGCACGTCATCCTAATATAGCCAGAAATAATTCTTGCTGACTGCGCGGTGACCGCAGCATTGGACAAACAGCCTAAAGTCTTGTTGGCACCTTTTGCTCTTTAGTATTAGTTAGGGCTTTATGCAAGACAGCCCTCAAAGTGGTTTTAAATATTTTTGTACGTATATAGAAGGTAACAATCTTAAAGTAGCACAGCCTCATGGAATTATGTTACAAATATCAATTATAATCGCGATCTGACCATCTCATACTGAACTTAATATCTATTGCTTAATAACATAAACAGGAAACATTCAAACTGAACAAAGGATCTGTTAAACATGATCCCAAACCAAATTCCATTGTCTTTACAATAATGTTCGGTAATGTAAACCAGTATACACCATACAAGTTTTCGTTTCATAATAATCTGTGTAACAGACTCTTTACATTATAGAGGCAGTATCATATTGCATACTTCATGATCAGTATGGAATTTAAAGGTAAACATTTTATCGATTTTATTTATGTGGATACTATGTTTTAAATGGGTCTGTAACTCAGTACTTTGGCCCTTTGATATAATTCCATCACCTTGCGCAATTGGATTGAAGCTATAATTGTGGAAACTATAGATATTTCAATCCACGAAGACGCGCCCCACTCTGTCAAAATCGCTTAAGTTCCACTCGATTCGTATGGAGTTTGACAGAGTGGGGCGCGTCGTCGTGGATTGAAATCTATCAATCAATCTAGCAATGAATATCATGCTAGATAAAACTGGGCCTAGAACTAGAACTCTTAAGCCACTATATTAAATAGGCTTCAGTTGCCGCTTAGGACCACAGAAGTCAGAACCCACTTCGAAGAAGGGACGTGTTATTGGTTTTGTAAAAAAAAATGTCTATGCGCAGAGCAACTTCGGCAGTGTGAGCCTGCAGTACCCGCTGTCGGACCAGCCGCTGTTCGGCGAGTGGGTGGTGCGCGTGGAGGCGCTCGGGCAAGTAGAAGAGGCCCAGTTCTTGGTTGAGGAGTACTACCAGACCAGGTTTGAGGTATGTATGCACGCCATTTTGCATTTAGTTTGTCTGTTTGGAAAATAGCGTTTTGACCTACGAAATCGTATTAAAATGTCTCGTCTACTAGTAAAAAAACACATTATCAAAATGAGGATTAACGCGCGTGCGGACTAAGTATAGTTGCTTGTGTCGTGTACCGCGATCCATAGACAATACTGGGGTTCGCTTACTACTGACAACGTTTGTATAAAATAGAGTTTATTAAACTGTGGTAATTCAACAGGTGAATGTAACGATGCCGGCGTTCTTCTTCAACACGGAGCCGTACATCCACGGGCGCATCATGGCGAACTACACGACGGGCGCGCCCGTGCACGGCAACCTCACGCTGCGCGCCACGCTGCGCCCCATACCGCAGTACCGGCCGCGGCACTACGCGCAGGGCCAGTTCAACAACAGGGGGCCGTACGGGGCGGTGCTCACGGACCAGTACACGAGAGGTACGACTCGCTCGACACGGAGCGTACATCCACGGGCGCATCATGGCGAACTACACGACGGGCGCGCCCGTGCACGGCAACCTCACGCTGCGCGCCACGCTGCGCCCCATACCGCAGTACCGGCCGCGGCACTACGCGCAGGGCCAGTTCAACAACAGGGGGCCGTACGGGGCGGTGCTCACGGACCAGTACACGAGAGGTACGACTCGCTCGACACGGAGCGTACATCCACGGGCGCATCATGGCGAACTACACGACGGGCGCGCCCGTGCACGGCAACCTCACGCTGCGCGCCACGCTGCGCCCCATACCGCAGTACCGGCCGCGGCACTACGCGCAGGGCCAGTTCAACAACAGGGGGCCGTACGGGGCGGTGCTCACGGACCAGTACACGAGAGGTACGACTCGCTCGACACGGAGCGTATATCCACGGGCGCATCATGGCGAACTACACGACGGGCGCGCCCGTGCACGGCAACCTCACGCTGCGCGCCACGCTGCGCCCCATACCGCAGTACCGGCCGCGGCACTACGCGCAGGGCCAGTTCAACAACAGGGGGCCGTACGGGGCGGTGCTCACGGACCAGTACACGAGAGGTACGACTCGCTCGACACGGAGCGTACATCCACGGGCGCATCATGGCGAACTACACGACGGGCGCGCCCGTGCACGGCAACCTCACGCTGCGCGCCACGCTGCGCCCCATACCGCAGTACCGGCCGCGGCACTACGCGCAGGGCCAGTTCAACAACAGGGGGCCGTACGGGGCGGTGCTCACGGACCAGTACACGAGAGGTACGACTCGCTCGACACGGAGCGTACATCCACGGGCGCATCATGGCGAACTACACGACGGGCGCGCCCGTGCACGGCAACCTCACGCTGCGCGCCACGCTGCGCCCCATACCGCAGTACCGGCCGCGGCACTACGCGCAGGGCCAGTTCAACAACAGGGGGCCGTACGGGGCGGTGCTCACGGACCAGTACACGAGAGGTACGACTCGCTCGACACGGAGCGTACATCCACGGGCGCATCATGGCGAACTACACGACGGGCGCGCCCGTGCACGGCAACCTCACGCTGCGCGCCACGCTGCGCCCCATACCGCAGTACCGGCCGCGGCACTACGCGCAGGGCCAGTTCAACAACAGGGGGCCGTACGGGGCGGTGCTCACGGACCAGTACACGAGAGGTACGACTCGCTCGACACGGAGCGTACATCCACGGGCGCATCATGGCGAACTACACGACGGGCGCGCCCGTGCACGGCAACCTCACGCTGCGCGCCACGCTGCGCCCCATACCGCAGTACCGGCCGCGGCACTACGCGCAGGGCCAGTTCAACAACAGGGGGCCGTACGGGGCGGTGCTCACGGACCAGTACACGAGAGGTACGACTCGCTCGACACGGAGCGTACATCCACGGGCGCATCATGGCGAACTACACGACGGGCGCGCCCGTGCACGGCAACCTCACGCTGCGCGCCACGCTGCGCCCCATACCGCAGTACCGGCCGCGGCACTACGCGCAGGGCCAGTTCAACAACAGGGGGCCGTACGGGGCGGTGCTCACGGACCAGTACACGAGAGGTACGACTCGCTCGACACGGAGCGTACATCCACGGGCGCATCATGGCGAACTACACGACGGGCGCGCCCGTGCACGGCAACCTCACGCTGCGCGCCACGCTGCGCCCCATACCGCAGTACCGGCCGCGGCACTACGCGCAGGGCCAGTTCACCAACAGGGGGCCGTACGGGGCGGTGCTCACGGACCAGTACACGAGAGGTGCGACTCTTGTACATACGCCACGCTTCATACGGGAAGTCCTTAGTCAGCAGTCGCCCGCGCTTCGCACCATCACCGGAGCGCCACGCTTCGTGCGGAACCAGGTCATCTCCAAACCAATACTTGCAAATGGAGAGCTTCGCCGACCATGTTTGCCGCCTGAGCATCTCGATGTTCGCGCGCGCTGACGAAGCGCGATATACCATCGGCGGCCGCTAGATATCAGAAGTCTGCCACGAAACCTGGCATCATACGACTCAACGACTGACTGGTGCCCACCGGGACACACCGAAGCACTGGCGGGCACGACCTCGCTGAGCGGCGGGTTGAAAGTCACTCCACGGACGTATACCTCACTCACTCCATTCTAGTACACACTCCACGGAGTCTCCTGATACCGCGGACCAGAAGTAGTCCTACCCAGTGCCCCACCTCTACTGTAGCCGGCGCTGAGACCAATGGAAGAGGCTATCGCCCCGAGCAGTTATCGGGAGTCGGGACCACTTAAGGTCCGTGTGGACGACCTGAAGAGAAGTTCTAAACTGTACATTAATTCTGTTGTACATCAGCTCTGTCAGTCGTATTTATTAAAGCTGTAATACCTTGCAATAAAAATGACCATCCATCCCCAGTGCGTCCGAACTACAACCCGTACCTGTACAACGAGTCGGGCTACACGGCGTACGACTACAACGGCGAGGTGGACGAGTACGGGCGGCCCACCAACTACCGGCCCGGCCAGCCCAACCAGATCGACCAGCCCGACTGGTGGTACGACCCGCAGAAGGTGTACACCAGGGTGTTCAACTTCGTAAGTTGTCCGCTTGTATGCTTTACTCCGTTTTATATCCCACTGCTACCTCACGCTAACTTTCACGCAGCGTGGAAATTCAAAAAAGTATGGATCCTTTTTTTCACGCTTCACAAATTTGTACTTGACTGCAGTCTGCAATCTCACCTGCGGGGCTAGACAAAGTCACAAGCGTTTGGCGTTTACGCTAGTCGACAAAAAATGGACAAAACAAATGACTGTAGAAAAACCACGATAATAATTACTAAACACGCTGTGTTTGATACTGTCGGCTGTCAATTGTCAAGCGAAGTACGCTAACGTTATCTACAGGGTCCGCGAGAACGCCAGCGAGCGTTCAAGTTAGCGTAGTTAATTATTCAAACACAGCGTGTTTAGTAATTATTATCGTGGTTTTTCTACAGTCATTTGTTTTGTCCATACATTTTTGTCAACTAGCGTTAACGCCAAACGCTTGTGACTTTGTCTAGCCCCGCTGGTGTTAAATGACGTTGCAGCCGAAGATTTTATCGTAGTAACTTGGAAACAGATAGTAACTCCCCAACGGTTGCTACACATCATGGCACCGGTGCCCTAAATAGCTTGGCGATGCGTCTTAACCGTCATGATGGCCAACTGCTAGTTGGCAGGTTTCTCACACATTTGAGATAATTAATTATGGAGAATTGACGTGATGGATTTTGTGCTCTGAGCACCGATATGAACCTCAAGGTGATCGTCTAAAAATTCTACGCAAATCTTCTTCATACAAGAAAAAAGCTACATGTAGCTTGGACTTCAGTCCATAGACAATACTGCGGTCCGTTACCTAATGACGCCGTTCGTAAAATAAACATTTTTTTTTTTAGTAAACTGGCGACATTTTTTTGCCTGGTCCACCGTGTTCAGAGTATATGTCTATTCTAGATATACTGATAATCAAATAAAACAGCAGTTGTTCTTATTGATCAGGACGAGAAGTTCCCCTTCTGGATGCCAAAGCCGGACCCCATCGAGATAGCGACGATGCAGAACCAGCAGAACCAGCAGAACATCAACCCCAACTACAACACGTACAGCACCGCCACCAACTACAACTACTACAACAACCCCTACTACACCCAGCTGCCGTACCTCAGATTTGTAAGTTAACTATAGCGACGATGCAGAACCAGCAGAACATCAACCCCAACTACAACACGTACAGCACCGCCACCAACTACAACTACTACAACAACCCCTACTACACCCAGCTGCCGTACCTCAGATTTGTAAGTTAACTATAGCGACGATGCAGAACCAGCAGAACATCAACCCCAACTACAACACGTACAGCACCGCCACCAACTACAACTACTACAACAACCCCTACTACACCCAGCTGCCGTACCTCAGATTTGTAAGTTAACTATAGCGACGATGCAGAACCAGCAGAACATCAACCCCAACTACAACACGTACAGCACCGCCACCAACTACAACTACTACAACAACCCCTACTACACCCAGCTGCCGTACCTCAGATTTGTAAGTTAACTATAGCGACGATGCAGAACCAGCAGAACATCAACCCCAACTACAACACGTACAGCACCGCCACCAACTACAACTACTACAACAACCCCTACTACACCCAGCTGCCGTACCTCAGATTTGTAAGTTAACTATAGCGACGATGCAGAACCAGCAGAACATCAACCCCAACTACAACACGTACAGCACCGCCACCAACTACAACTACTACAACAACCCCTACTACACCCAGCTGCCGTACCTCAGATTTGTAAGTTAACTATAGCGACGATGCAGAACCAGCAGAACATCAACCCCAACTACAACACGTACAGCACCGCCACCAACTACAACTACTACAACAACCCCTACTACACCCAGCTGCCGTACCTCAGATTTGTAAGTTAACTATAGCGACGATGCAGAACCAGCAGAACATCAACCCCAACTACAACACGTACAGCACCGCCACCAACTACAACTACTACAACAACCCCTACTACACCCAGCTGCCGTACCTCAGATTTGTAAGTTAACTATAGCGACGATGCAGAACCAGCAGAACATCAACCCCAACTACAACACGTACAGCACCGCCACCAACTACAACTACTACAACAACCCCTACTACACCCAGCTGCCGTACCTCAGATTTGTAAGTTAACTATAGCGACGATGCAGAACCAGCAGAACATCAACCCCAACTACAACACGTACAGCACCGCCACCAACTACAACTACTACAACAACCCCTACTACACCCAGCTGCCGTACCTCAGATTTGTAAGTTAACTATAGCGACGATGCAGAACCAGCAGAACATCAACCCCAACTACAACACGTACAGCACCGCCACCAACTACAACTACTACAACAACCCCTACTACACCCAGCTGCCGTACCTCAGATTTGTAAGTTAACTATAGCGACGATGCAGAACCAGCAGAACATCAACCCCAACTACAACACGTACAGCACCGCCACCAACTACAACTACTACAACAACCCCTACTACACCCAGCTGCCGTACCTCAGATTTGTAAGTTAACTATAGCGACGATGCAGAACCAGCAGAACATCAACCCCAACTACAACACGTACAGCACCGCCACCAACTACAACTACTACAACAACCCCTACTACACCCAGCTGCCGTACCTCAGATTTGTAAGTTAACTATAGCGACGATGCAGAACCAGCAGAACATCAACCCCAACTACAACACGTACAGCACCGCCACCAACTACAACTACTACAACAACCCCTACTACACCCAGCTGCCGTACCTCAGATTTGTAAGTTAACTATAGCGACGATGCAGAACCAGCAGAACATCAACCCCAACTACAACACGTACAGCACCGCCACCAACTACAACTACTACAACAACCCCTACTACACCCAGCTGCCGTACCTCAGATTTGTAAGTTAACTATAGCGACGATGCAGAACCAACAGAACATCAACCCCAACTACAACACGTACAGCACCGCCACCAACTACAACTTCTACAACAACCCCTACTACACCCAGCTGCCGTACCTCAGATTTGTAAGTTAACTATAGCGACGATGCAGAACCAACAGAACATCAACCCCAACTACAACACGTACAGCACCGCCACCAACTACAACTACTACAACAACCCCTACTACACCCAGCTGCCGTACCTCAGATTTGTAAGTTATCTATAGCGACGATGCAGAACCAGCAGAACATCAACCCCAACTACAACACGTACAGCACCGCCACCAACTACAACTACTACAACAACCCCTACTACACCCAGCTGCCGTACCTCAGATTTGTAAGTTAACACTATATTATAAGAACTAACTAAATAAGATTCACACTGCAAAATGCGACTCGATCGCGATTTAAATAAATAGCGACTCTGGCGCTGACTCAATAAAGTACGATTCAGTTTGCAACGGCGCCAAAACTGTCGAACAAACTTTCTGCCGCTGTCTCTCTTTCTCTTTCTGTCTGTTACTTTATACTCCCCTTTATTTTTCTTCGGCTCGCTAATAGCTACAGGGGTCCCAAAACAGATCAGAGAATGGGTTTTATGGTGATAAGGATCCCAAGACGTTAAGGACCTAAAGTGCTGGAATGGCGACCACGCACAGGAAAGCGCATTCTTGCAGACCTCAAATCAGATGAACTGACGACATTAAAAGAATCTTGGAAAGGCGCTGGATACAAGTGGCGCAGGACCGTGCGAGCTGGAAATCATTGAAGGAGGCCTTTGTCCAGCAGTGGACGTCCGTCAGCTGAAACGAACGAACGAAAGATCAGGGCTCCTAATAAAACCGCTGAGCGGTCTGCGCTATGTATTTGTAGCCTTTGTACCTAGAGTTCGAGTTAAACCCCTGGTAAAATATTTTTGTCGTGAAATACTACAGTTCAATACAAGTATTTTATTTACTACTTTTATTTATTAACAGTAATGTCAAGTGAAAATACAAGCAAGACCCGAAAACGTCATAGATTTTGATACCATACCCAGCCATTCTTCATGAGAACGAATGACGTTACGTGTGTAACTTGTTCCCTCTCGCTTCCAGTTCAACGGCACATACGACTTCAGATACCCCATGTCGGAGCTGGCGCAGCTGGTGCCGACCCTGGACGGCATGGAGCTCATCGTCACGGCGTCCGTGGGCGACCCGTTCCTGGACGAGGTGATCGAGGGCTACAGCATCGCCAGGATCTTCAACTCCTCGCTGGCCGTGCACTTCCTCGGTGGGGAGCTGCAGGTGTTCAAACCTGCCATGCCGTTTGATGTTTATGTGAGTTGATTGATGAATTATATTTATATGTATTTATGCAACACAGTTTCACTTGTATGATTAAACTAGCTTTTGCCCGCGGCTTCGCCCGCGTGAAAATTAGGGTTTTTTAAATATCCCATGGGAAGTATGGATTTTTCCGGGATGAAAAGCAGCCTATGTTTTAATCCGGGTTGTAAGCTATCTATGTTCCAAATTTCAGCCAAATCGGTTCAGTAGTTGCGGCGTGAAGCAGTAACAAACATACACACTTACACACAAATTTTCGCCTTTATAATATTAAAATAAATAAATAAAAATAAAATAATTAAATAATATTAAATAAGTGTGAAGTGTGATGTGATATAATTTTACAAAGATAATTTATATTAAAGATTGATATAATAAAATTAGATTCTTTTAGAATATGCATACGCCATTAGGTAGGATGTAATAATATAAGGAAGGATACAATGGAAGGATATTTGTACTTTTGCTGATCACCTAATGTACCAGCATTCTATTCTCCGCGCGGCGAACCATGAGCCTTATGACAGTTCGTTTAGTGATGGGTCGTGTCTTTGGTTGAGTCGATATTTTTTTTTTTAGACAAAGGCGTGGCTTGCACTTAAGCCACGTTGGTAAACATGTTTTAAAAAATATTACAATGTGCATTTTTAATGTCCATTTTGTTGTTGTTGTATTAATTTAAGATTTTTGGCATCGATTAAGTAGGTAAGTAAAACGAAAGTTTCCAACCATGTTATTTTCTAATAATGCTTAACCCGGTAAACACGTATTTGCTATATAAGTATATATTTTATCATGAAAATGAATGCTCCCCATTTATTTATTTTATCTGAAAAATTGTGCACTCGTTTCCATTACCGACATTTTTTTTATCGATACTTGCCGCCCTAGTCGATAAACGTCACACGACGTAAGTTTTGCAGGACGTAAACATAAATTCAGATTGACATAACTTCTTGTAAATCTTAAGAATTGTTAAAAATATCAACGGAATATCATTACTAATGGTATAAAGCTACGTACAATTTATAAATGGCATTTTTAGACGCCCCCAATATGATCCCGATTTAATGGTGACGCCACTACAATGTTATATGGTGATATTAGCTGTCAGTGTCATAGGGATCACGGTTCGCTGCGCCGATTATAATGAATAAATGTCATTTATTAATTATTTACTTATATTTATTGATTAATTCGTGTTTTGGCAGGGGTTTCGGCTGGGCCATAATCGTACTATACGATGCACAAATATTATGCTCGCAAAACTCATTGCCATAAACCTACTATGTGTAATATGCGAAAAATGAAATAAAATTTGAATTTCGTGGTCTAGAAGGGGGCCGAAACGCCTTTAAATATATAAACTTTGGTAGAAAATTGTTAGTTAAACCTATTTAGGTACACCCACATTCTTCTTAAATAGTATGACGTGAACTGTCACTGTGAAAAAGAATATTTTTAATAATTCACTGCACGATACATGTCTTTATACAAGAAGGGACAATTTTTATGTATTCTTATATGTTGATGATGTTCTTCTTATTCATAGCGATAAAAGTGTGATATGTAATTTCCAAAAAGAATTGAAGTCGAGGTTCGATATGGTAGATTTGGGTCCAATAAAAAGGTATTTGGGCTTAGAAATAGAGAGAGATCATAAGAACATCACCATTAAATTACATCAAAAAACGTATATCGAAAATCTATTAAAACGATTCAACATGTTAGAATGTAAAGGTATAGCCACACCTGTAGAGAAAAATCTTAAATTGACTAAGGAAAATAATACTGAACTCTTTACTAAGAAACCTTATAAAGAATTAATTGGCTGTCTGATCTATTTAGTTGTTGGCACAAGACCTGATTTAAGTTTTGCAGTTAGTTTCTTTAGTCGCTTCCAAAGTTGTGCTAATGATAATCATTGGAACTATTTAAAAAGAGTATTACAATATTTGAAATTTACTAAAGATTTAGGAATTTATTATAGAAATGACATACATGTAGAACATGATGTAATTGGTAATTGTGATTCAGATTGGGCGGCTGATTGTACTGATAGAAAAAGTGTTTCAGGATTTTGTCTAATGTTGTATGGAAATGTTGTTATCTGGGGAACCAAAAAGCAAAAAACAGTATCACTTTCAACAGCCGAATCTGAATACATTGCTCTTAGTTCATTAATTCAAGAATCTTTATGGTTTAAAGGATTGTTAAAAGATTTACATCTAAATTGTGATAACGTTCTAATATTTGAAGATAACTTAAGTTGTATTCATATAGCAAAAAATAGGGAAAGTAAAAGAGTCAAACACATAGATATTAGACATCACTTTATTAGAGATACAATACAGAATGGTAGTGTAATTTTGAAACATGTATCTTCTTCAGAACAAAAAGCAGATATATTCACAAAGGCTATAAGTAAGGAATTGTTCACTAAGTTTAAGAATGCCTTAGGTTTGTTGAATTGTTAAATTAACTATAGGTAACTAGGCAGCTTATTATTTGTTTCAATGATACTTATGTGTTAATTATTTGTTTTGTTCATGTAATGTTTTGTTTTAAGTTAGATTTAAACTTATTTTCGTTTGTCCAGAGTCTTATGTAAATGTAGTATTAAGGGGGAGTAGTCGTAAGAAGAATGTGGTGTTAAGGGGGAGTGTTAGTTAAACCTATTTAGGTACACCCACATTCTTCTTAAATAGTATGACGTGAACTGTCACTGTGAAAAAGAATATTTTTATTATTATAATGGTGGTCATGAAGAAAGCATTTTTATTTTAATTATTAAGAAAAATGTCACACGCAAAACTGTGAAAGCACAATTTGTATCGTTGTCAGATGGTGGTGTCGTACCACGACGGGTCGCGGCTGCCCGCGTGGCAGGCGGCCGGCGTGGCGCTCACGGTGACCGGCCAGCTGGAGGGCCGCGGCGGCGCGCTGGAGCCGCAGCGGCCCAGCCTCGTGCCCGGCCACGACGCCGTGTGGCATCTCAAGCTCGACCTCTACAAGCTGCTGAGTGAGTGCACTCTACCACAGAACACTAAATAGTACCACGACGGGTCGCGGCTGCCCGCGTGGCAGGCGGCCGGCGTGGCGCTCACGGTGACCGGCCAGCTGGAGGGCCGCGGCGGCGCGCTGGAGCCGCAGCGGCCCAGCCTCGTGCCCGGCCACGACGCCGTGTGGCATCTCAAGCTCGACCTCTACAAGCTGCTGAGTGAGTGCACTCTACCACAGAACACTAAATAGTACCACGACGGGTCGCGGCTGCCCGCGTGGCAGGCGGCCGGCGTGGCGCTCACGGTGACCGGCCAGCTGGAGGGCCGCGGCGGCGCGCTGGAGCCGCAGCGGCCCAGCCTCGTGCCCGGCCACGACGCCGTGTGGCATCTCAAGCTCGACCTCTACAAGCTGCTGAGTGAGTGCACTCTACCACAGAACACTAAATAGTACCACGACGGGTCGCGGCTGCCCGCGTGGCAGGCGGCCGGCGTGGCGCTCACGGTGACCGGCCAGCTGGAGGGCCGCGGCGGCGCGCTGGAGCCGCAGCGGCCCAGCCTCGTGCCCGGCCACGACGCCGTGTGGCATCTCAAGCTCGACCTCTACAAGCTGCTGAGTGAGTGCACTCTACCACAGAACACTAAATAGTACCACGACGGGTCGCGGCTGCCCGCGTGGCAGGCGGCTGGCGTGGCGCTCACGGTGACCGGCCAGCTGGAGGGCCGCGGCGGCGCGCTGGAGCCGCAGCGGCCCAGCCTCGTGCCCGGCCACGACGCCGTGTGGCATCTCAAGCTCGACCTCTACAAGCTGCTGAGTGAGTGCACTCTACCACAGAACACTAAATAGTACCACGACGGGTCGCGGCTGCCCGCGTGGCAGGCGGCCGGCGTGGCGCTCACGGTGACCGGCCAGCTGGAGGGCCGCGGCGGCGCGCTGGAGCCGCAGCGGCCCAGCCTCGTGCCCGGCCACGACGCCGTGTGGCATCTCAAGCTCGACCTCTACAAGCTGCTGAGTGAGTGCACTCTACCACAGAACACTAAATAGTACCACGACGGGTCGCGGCTGCCCGCGTGGCAGGCGGCCGGCGTGGCGCTCACGGTGACCGGCCAGCTGGAGGGCCGCGGCGGCGTGCTGGAGCCGCAGCGGCCCAGCCTCGTGCCCGGCCACGACGCCGTGTGGCATCTCAAGCTCGACCTCTACAAGCTGCTGAGTGAGTGCACTCTACCACAGAACACTAAATAGTACCACGACGGGTCGCGGCTGCCCGCGTGGCAGGCGGCTGGCGTGGCGCTCACGGTGACCGGCCAGCTGGAGGGCCGCGGCGGCGCGCTGGAGCCGCAGCGGCCCAGCCTCGTGCCCGGCCACGACGCCGTGTGGCATCTCAAGCTCGACCTCTACAAGCTGCTGAGTGAGTGCACTCTACCACAGAACACTAAATAGTACCACGACGGGTCGCGGCTGCCCGCGTGGCAGGCGGCCGGCGTGGCGCTCACGGTGACCGGCCAGCTGGAGGGCCGCGGCGGCGCGCTGGAGCCGCAGCGGCCCAGCCTCGTGCCCGGCCACGACGCCGTGTGGCATCTCAAGCTCGACCTCTACAAGCTGCTGAGTGAGTGCACTCTACCACAGAACACTAAATAGTACCACGACGGGTCGCGGCTGCCCGCGTGGCAGGCGGCCGGCGTGGCGCTCACGGTGACCGGCCAGCTGGAGGGCCGCGGCGGCGCGCTGGAGCCGCAGCGGCCCAGCCTCGTGCCCGGCCACGACGCCGTGTGGCATCTCAAGCTCGACCTCTACAAGCTGCTGAGTGAGTGCACTCTACCACAGAACACTAAATAGTACCACGACGGGTCGCGGCTGCCCGCGTGGCAGGCGGCCGGCGTGGCGCTCACGGTGACCGGCCAGCTGGAGGGCCGCGGCGGCGCGCTGGAGCCGCAGCGGCCCAGCCTCGTGCCCGGCCACGACGCCGTGTGGCATCTCAAGCTCGACCTCTACAAGCTGCTGAGTGAGTGCACTCTACCACAGAACACTAAATAGTACCACGACGGGTCGCGGCTGCCCGCGTGGCAGGCGGCCGGCGTGGCGCTCACGGTGACCGGCCAGCTGGAGGGCCGCGGCGGCGCGCTGGAGCCGCAGCGGCCCAGCCTCGTGCCCGGCCACGACGCCGTGTGGCATCTCAAGCTCGACCTCTACAAGCTGCTGAGTGAGTGCACTCTACCACAGAACACTAAATAGTACCACGACGGGTCGCGGCTGCCCGCGTGGCAGGCGGCCGGCGTGGCGCTCACGGTGACCGGCCAGCTGGAGGGCCGCGGCGGCGCGCTGGAGCCGCAGCGGCCCAGCCTCGTGCCCGGCCACGACGCCGTGTGGCATCTCAAGCTCGACCTCTACAAGCTGCTGAGTGAGTGCACTCTACCACAGAACACTAAATAGTACCACGACGGGTCGCGGCTGCCCGCGTGGCAGGCGGCCGGCGTGGCGCTCACGGTGACCGGCCAGCTGGAGGGCCGCGGCGGCGCGCTGGAGCCGCAGCGGCCCAGCCTCGTGCCCGGCCACGACGCCGTGTGGCATCTCAAGCTCGACCTCTACAAGCTGCTGAGTGAGTGCACTCTACCACAGAACACTAAATAGTACCACGACGGGTCGCGGCTGCCCGCGTGGCAGGCGGCTGGCGTGGCGCTCACGGTGACCGGCCAGCTGGAGGGCCGCGGCGGCGCGCTGGAGCCGCAGCGGCCCAGCCTCGTGCCCGGCCACGACGCCGTGTGGCATCTCAAGCTCGACCTCTACAAGCTGCTGAGTGAGTGCACTCTACCACAGAACACTAAATAGTACCACGACGGGTCGCGGCTGCCCGCGTGGCAGGCGGCCGGCGTGGCGCTCACGGTGACCGGCCAGCTGGAGGGCCGCGGCGGCGCGCTGGAGCCGCAGCGGCCCAGCCTCGTGCCCGGCCACGACGCCGTGTGGCATCTCAAGCTCGACCTCTACAAGCTGCTGAGTGAGTGCACTCTACCACAGAACACTAAATAGTACCACGACGGGTCGCGGCTGCCCGCGTGGCAGGCGGCCGGCGTGGCGCTCACGGTGACCGGCCAGCTGGAGGGCCGCGGCGGCGCGCTGGAGCCGCAGCGGCCCAGCCTCGTGTCCGGCCACGACGCCGTGTGGCATCTCAAGCTCGACCTCTACAAGCTGCTGAGTGAGTGCACTCTACCACAGAACACTAAATAGTACCACGACGGGTCGCGGCTTCCCGCGTGGCAGGCGGCCGGCGTGGCGCTCACGGTGACCGGCCAGCTGGAGGGCCGCGGCGGCGCGCTGGAGCCGCAGCGGCCCATCCTCGTGCCCGGCCACGACGCCGTGTGGCATCTCAAGCTCGATCTCTACAAGCTGCTGAGTGAGTGCACTCTACCACAGAACACTAAATAGTACCACGACGGGTCGCGGCTTCCCGCGTGGCAGGCGGCCGGCGTGGCGCTCACGGTGACCGGCCAGCTGGAGGGCCGCGGCGGCGCGCTGGAGCCGCAGCGGCCCAGCCTCGTGCCCGGCCACGACGCCGTGTGGCATCTCAAGCTCGACCTCTACAAGCTGCTGAGTGAGTGCACTCTACCACAGAACACTAAATAGTACCACGACGGGTCGCGGCTGCCCGCGTGGCAGGCGGCCGGCGTGGCGCTCACGGTGACCGGCCAGCTGGAGGGCCGCGGCGGCGCGCTGGAGCCGCAGCGGCCCAGCCTCGTGCCCGGCCACGACGCCGTGTGGCATCTCAAGCTCGACCTCTACAAGCTGCTGAGTGAGTGCACTCTACCACAGAACACTAAATAGTACCACGACGGGTCGCGGCTGCCCGCGTGGCAGGCGGCTGGCGTGGCGCTCACGGTGACCGGCCAGCTGGAGGGCCGCGGCGGCGCGCTGGAGCCGCAGCGGCCCAGCCTCGTGCCCGGCCACGACGCCGTGTGGCATCTCAAGCTCGACCTCTACAAGCTGCTGAGTGAGTGCACTCTACCACAGAACACTAAATAGTACCACGACGGGTCGCGGCTGCCCGCGTGGCAGGCGGCCGGCGTGGCGCTCACGGTGACCGGCCAGCTGGAGGGCCGCGGCGGCGCGCTGGAGCTGCAGCGGCCCAGCCTCGTGCCCGGCCACGACGCCGTGTGGCATCTCAAGCTCGACCTCTACAAGCTGCTGAGTGAGTGCACTCTACCACAGAACACTAAATAGTACCACGACGGGTCGCGGCTGCCCGCGTGGCAGGCGGCCGGCGTGGCGCTCACGGTGACCGGCCAGCTGGAGGGCCGCGGCGGCGCGCTGGAGCCGCAGCGGCCCATCCTCGTGCCCGGCCACGACGCCGTGTGGCATCTCAAGCTCGACCTCTACAAGCTGCTGAGTGAGTGCACTCTACCACAGAACACTAAATAGTACCACGACGGGTCGCGGCTGCCCGCGTGGCAGGCGGCCGGCGTGGCGCTCACGGTGACCGGCCAGCTGGAGGGCCGCGGCGGCGCGCTGGAGCCGCAGCGGCCCAGCCTCGTGCCCGGCCACGACGCCGTGTGGCATCTCAAGCTCGACCTCTACAAGCTGCTGAGTGAGTGCACTCTACCACAGAACACTAAATAGTACCACGACGGGTCGCGGCTGCCCGCGTGGCAGGCGGCCGGCGTGGCGCTCACGGTGACCGGCCAGCTGGAGGGCCGCGGCGGCGCGCTGGAGCCGCAGCGGCCCAGCCTCGTGTCCGGCCACGACGCCGTGTGGCATCTCAAGCTCGACCTCTACAAGCTGCTGAGTGAGTGCACTCTACCACAGAACACTAAATAGTACCACGACGGGTCGCGGCTTCCCGCGTGGCAGGCGGCCGGCGTGGCGCTCACGGTGACCGGCCAGCTGGAGGGCCGCGGCGGCGCGCTGGAGCCGCAGCGGCCCAGCCTCGTGCCCGGCCACGACGCCGTGTGGCATCTCAAGCTCGACCTCTACAAGCTGCTGAGTGAGTGCACTCTACCACAGAACACTAAATAGTACCACGACGGGTCGCGGCTGCCCGCGTGGCAGGCGGCCGGCGTGGCGCTCACGGTGACCGGCCAGCTGGAGGGCCGCGGCGGCGCGCTGGAGCCGCAGCGGCCCAGCCTCGTGCCCGGCCACGACGCCGTGTGGCACCTCAAGCTCGACCTCTACAAGCTGCTGAGTGAGTGCACTCTACCACAAAACACTAAATAGTACCACGACGGGTCGCGGCTGCCCGCGTGGCAGGCGGCCGGCGTGGCGCTCACGGTGACCGGCCAGCTGGAGGGCCGCGGCGGCGCGCTGGAGCCGCAGCGGCCCAGCCTCGTGCCCGGCCACGACGCCGTGTGGCACCTCAAGCTCGACCTCTACAAGCTGCTCAGTGAGTGCTGCCGTCATTTTACTCTACCATGTTCGTAGTTGACTGCGATCTCACCTGCGGTGCTAGGATCCCACTTGTCAGGGAGGTTGTCAAACATGATATCGTCGTTGGAAGGCTTTTTCAAACAAAATAGGCTACACACAAAACTATCGAACTACCTTTCTATACCAACATGATGAACTAAATGGTAAAGTCTAAGTTTAATCAGAGGTGAACTCTTGTTAAATTAAAACAATATTGGCTCCAATTCCATGCAAGGTGCATCGACTTGTTCGCCAGTCCATAATGGTGACCCCGACGTCTTTACAACAGGCAACCTCCTAAAGTCGTCTTGTTTCAGAACTAGAGAACGATCCGAACTACCGTGAAGTGCTGAACAGCATAACTGGCTTGCGGCTGTCGGCGACGCTCGGGGACGCGATGGGAGGCCGCGCCGCCGCCGACGTGCACCTCGTGGCGCACGAGAGCCCCAACCACCACCACCTGCGCGTCTCCACCTCCACCACCGACGCGAGGGTAACACGACAACACCATATCAAGTGCTGAACAGCATAACTGGCTTGCGGCTGTCGGCGACGCTCGGGGACGCGATGGGAGGCCGCGCCGCCGCCGACGTGCACCTCGTGGCGCACGAGAGCCCCAACCACCACCACCTGCGCGTCTCCACCTCCACCACCGACGCGAGGGTAACACGACAACACCATATCAAGTGCTGAACAGCATAACTGGCTTGCGGCTGTCGGCGACGCTCGGGGACGCGATGGGAGGCCGCGCCGCCGCCGACGTGCACCTCGTGGCGCACGAGAGCCCCAACCACCACCACCTGCGCGTCTCCACCTCCACCACCGACGCGAGGGTAACACGACAACACCATATCAAGTGCTGAACAGCATAACTGGCTTGCGGCTGTCGGCGACGCTCGGGGACGCGATGGGAGGCCGCGCCGCCGCCGACGTGCACCTCGTGGCGCACGAGAGCCCCAACCACCACCACCTGCGCGTCTCCACCTCCACCACCGACGCGAGGGTAACACGACAACACCATATCAAGTGCTGAACAGCATAACTGGCTTGCGGCTGTCGGCGACGCTCGGGGACGCGATGGGAGGCCGCGCCGCCGCCGACGTGCACCTCGTGGCGCACGAGAGCCCCAACCACCACCACCTGCGCGTCTCCACCTCCACCACCGACGCGAGGGTAACACGACAACACCATATCAAGTGCTGAACAGCATAACTGGCTTGCGGCTGTCGGCGACGCTCGGGGACGCGATGGGAGGCCGCGCCGCCGCCGACGTGCACCTCGTGGCGCACGAGAGCCCCAACCACCACCACCTGCGCGTCTCCACCTCCACCACCGACGCGAGGGTAACACGACAACACCATATCAAGTGCTGAACAGCATAACTGGCTTGCGGCTGTCGGCGACGCTCGGGGACGCGATGGGAGGCCGCGCCGCCGCCGACGTGCACCTCGTGGCGCACGAGAGCCCCAACCACCACCACCTGCGCGTCTCCACCTCCACCACCGACGCGAGGGTAACACGACAACACCATATCAAGTGCTGAACAGCATAACTGGCTTGCGGCTGTCGGCGACGCTCGGGGACGCGATGGGAGGCCGCGCCGCCGCCGACGTGCACCTCGTGGCGCACGAGAGCCCCAACCACCACCACCTGCGCGTCTCCACCTCCACCACCGACGCGAGGGTAACACGACAACACCATATCAAGTGCTGAACAGCATAACTGGCTTGCGGCTGTCGGCGACGCTCGGGGACGCGATGGGAGGCCGCGCCGCCGCCGACGTGCACCTCGTGGCGCACGAGAGCCCCAACCACCACCACCTGCGCGTCTCCACCTCCACCACCGACGCGAGGGTAACACGACAACACCATATCAAGTGCTGAACAGCATAACTGGCTTGCGGCTGTCGGCGACGCTCGGGGACGCGATGGGAGGCCGCGCCGCCGCCGACGTGCACCTCGTGGCGCACGAGAGCCCCAACCACCACCACCTGCGCGTCTCCACCTCCACCACCGACGCGAGGGTAACACGACAACACCATATCAAGTGCTGAACAGCATAACTGGCTTGCGGCTGTCGGCGACGCTCGGGGACGCGATGGGAGGCCGCGCCGCCGCCGACGTGCACCTCGTGGCGCACGAGAGCCCCAACCACCACCACCTGCGCGTCTCCACCTCCACCACCGACGCGAGGGTAACACGACAACACCATATCAAGTGCTGAACAGCATAACTGGCTTGCGGCTGTCGGCGACGCTCGGGGACGCGATGGGAGGCCGCGCCGCCGCCGACGTGCACCTCGTGGCGCACGAGAGCCCCAACCACCACCACCTGCGCGTCTCCACCTCCACCACCGACGCGAGGGTAACACGACAACACCATATCAAGTGCTGAACAGCATAACTGGCTTGCGGCTGTCGGCGACGCTCGGGGACGCGATGGGAGGCCGCGCCGCCGCCGACGTGCACCTCGTGGCGCACGAGAGCCCCAACCACCACCACCTGCGCGTCTCCACCTCCACCACCGACGCGAGGGTAACACGACAACACCATATCAAGTGCTGAACAGCATAACTGGCTTGCGGCTGTCGGCGACGCTCGGGGACGCGATGGGAGGCCGCGCCGCCGCCGACGTGCACCTCGTGGCGCACGAGAGCCCCAACCACCACCACCTGCGCGTCTCCACCTCCACCACCGACGCGAGGGTAACACGACAACACCATATCAAGTGCTGAACAGCATAACTGGCTTGCGGCTGTCGGCGACGCTCGGGGACGCGATGGGAGGCCGCGCCGCCGCCGACGTGCACCTCGTGGCGCACGAGAGCCCCAACCACCACCACCTGCGCGTCTCCACCTCCACCACCGACGCGAGGGTAACACGACAACACCATATCAAGTGCTGAACAGCATAACTGGCTTGCGGCTGTCGGCGACGCTCGGGGACGCGATGGGAGGCCGCGCCGCCGCCGACGTGCACCTCGTGGCGCACGAGAGCCCCAACCACCACCACCTGCGCGTCTCCACCTCCACCACCGACGCGAGGGTAACACGACAACACCATATCAAGTGCTGAACAGCATAACTGGCTTGCGGCTGTCGGCGACGCTCGGGGACGCGATGGGAGGCCGCGCCGCCGCCGACGTGCACCTCGTGGCGCACGAGAGCCCCAACCACCACCACCTGCGCGTCTCCACCTCCACCACCGACGCGAGGGTAACACGACAACACCATATCAAGTGCTGAACAGCATAACTGGCTTGCGGCTGTCGGCGACGCTCGGGGACGCGATGGGAGGCCGCGCCGCCGCCGACGTGCACCTCGTGGCGCACGAGAGCCCCAACCACCACCACCTGCGCGTCTCCACCTCCACCACCGACGCGAGGGTAACACGACAACACCATATCAAGTGCTGAACAGCATAACTGGCTTGCGGCTGTCGGCGACGCTCGGGGACGCGATGGGAGGCCGCGCCGCCGCCGACGTGCACCTCGTGGCGCACGAGAGCCCCAACCACCACCACCTGCGCGTCTCCACCTCCACCACCGACGCGAGGGTAACACGACAACACCATATCAAGTGCTGAACAGCATAACTGGCTTGCGGCTGTCGGCGACGCTCGGGGACGCGATGGGAGGCCGCGCCGCCGCCGACGTGCACCTCGTGGCGCACGAGAGCCCCAACCACCACCACCTGCGCGTCTCCACCTCCACCACCGACGCGAGGGTAACACGACAACACCATATCAAGTGCTGAACAGCATAACTGGCTTGCGGCTGTCGGTATATAACAGTGTCAATTATTATTTAAGTGATATATTTTTGATCGCAGGTGGGCGAATACGTCGTTTTCCACGTGCAGAGCAACTTCTACATGGAGTCCTTCAGCTACGTGATCATGTCCAAAGGCATCATACTAACCAGCGGTCAAGAGATTATGCAGGTACGATTGATTACTTTCAGCGAAATATCTGTGTTACAAACAAGCCATGTTCTTACACGGTCCGTATTACGCAGAAGCCTGGAAAAATTAACGGACTGCATCCTGGATTGTATCCAGGATGTAGTCCGTTAATTTTTTGGATTTCACGAGTCTTTTACTTGTTATAGTACGTAACACAAATGAGCAATGGCCGCGTTTTGATATTGCACTTACATAAACCATCCATGGTCCTATCTAGCTGTTATATTATGGCGATCACAACGAGGAATAGGGGGACTACGTTCGGTATCTACGTGTCTCTATGTTGAGTGAGCCAACAGAAAGTTGTCCTCTGTTGTCACGAATGACTTCTTGGATTAAGTAGCTAGGTTTGGTCAGATACACCGCTGTATATAAACGTCATAGGTGAGCCTTCTACTTGATACTGTGTGTTACAGTCAATATGGCGTATGAATATAAAACATCTTATTGTATGTGTCCCTCGCAGGAAGGCGTGCGCACATTCTCGGCGGTGGTGTCGGCGGAGATGGCGCCGGTGGCCACGCTGCTGGTGTGGGCGCACCGCCGCCGCGCGCACGTGCTCGCCGACTCGCTCACCTTCCCCGTCAACGGGATCAGCACCAACAACGTGAGTGTTGCTCCAACATATCATGCCATAAGGCGTGCGCACATTCTCGGCGGTGGTGTCGGCGGAGATGGCGCCGGTGGCCACGCTGCTGGTGTGGGCGCACCGCCGCCGCGCGCACGTGCTCGCCGACTCGCTCACCTTCCCCGTCAACGGGATCAGCACCAACAACGTGAGTGTTGCTCCAACATATCATGCCATAAGGCGTGCGCACATTCTCGGCGGTGGTGTCGGCGGAGATGGCGCCGGTGGCCACGCTGCTGGTGTGGGCGCACCGCCGCCGCGCGCACGTGCTCGCCGACTCGCTCACCTTCCCCGTCAACGGGATCAGCACCAACAACGTGAGTGTTGCTCCAACATATCATGCCATAAGGCGTGCGCACATTCTCGGCGGTGGTGTCGGCGGAGATGGCGCCGGTGGCCACGCTGCTGGTGTGGGCGCACCGCCGCCGCGCGCACGTGCTCGCCGACTCGCTCACCTTCCCCGTCAACGGGATCAGCACCAACAACGTGAGTGTTGCTCCAACATATCATGCCATAAGGCGTGCGCACATTCTCGGCGGTGGTGTCGGCGGAGATGGCGCCGGTGGCCACGCTGCTGGTGTGGGCGCACCGCCGCCGCGCGCACGTGCTCGCCGACTCGCTCACCTTCCCCGTCAACGGGATCAGCACCAACAACGTGAGTGTTGCTCCAACATATCATGCCATAAGGCGTGCGCACATTCTCGGCGGTGGTGTCGGCGGAGATGGCGCCGGTGGCCACGCTGCTGGTGTGGGCGCACCGCCGCCGCGCGCACGTGCTCGCCGACTCGCTCACCTTCCCCGTCAACGGGATCAGCACCAACAACGTGAGTGTTGCTCCAACATATCATGCCATAAGGCGTGCGCACATTCTCGGCGGTGGTGTCGGCGGAGATGGCGCCGGTGGCCACGCTGCTGGTGTGGGCGCACCGCCGCCGCGCGCACGTGCTCGCCGACTCGCTCACCTTCCCCGTCAACGGGATCAGCACCAACAACGTGAGTGTTGCTCCAACATATCATGCCATAAGGCGTGCGCACATTCTCGGCGGTGGTGTCGGCGGAGATGGCGCCGGTGGCCACGCTGCTGGTGTGGGCGCACCGCCGCCGCGCGCACGTGCTCGCCGACTCGCTCACCTTCCCCGTCAACGGGATCAGCACCAACAACGTGAGTGTTGCTCCAACATATCATGCCATAAGGCGTGCGCACATTCTCGGCGGTGGTGTCGGCGGAGATGGCGCCGGTGGCCACGCTGCTGGTGTGGGCGCACCGCCGCTGCGCGCACGTGCTCGCCGACTCGCTCACCTTCCCCGTCAACGGGATCAGCACCAACAACGTGAGTGTTGCTCCAACATATCATGCCATAAGGCGTGCGCACATTCTCGGCGGTGGTGTCGGCGGAGATGGCGCCGGTGGCCACGCTGCTGGTGTGGGCGCACCGCCGCCGCGCGCACGTGCTCGCCGACTCGCTCACCTTCCCCGTCAACGGGATCAGCACCAACAACGTGAGTGTTGCTCCAACATATCATGCCATAAGGCGTGCGCACATTCTCGGCGGTGGTGTCGGCGGAGATGGCGCCGGTGGCCACGCTGCTGGTGTGGGCGCACCGCCGCCGCGCGCACGTGCTCGCCGACTCGCTCACCTTCCCCGTCAACGGGATCAGCACCAACAACGTGAGTGTTGCTCCAACATATCATGCCATAAGGCGTGCGCACATTCTCGGCGGTGGTGTCGGCGGAGATGGCGCCGGTGGCCACGCTGCTGGTGTGGGCGCACCGCCGCCGCGCGCACGTGCTCGCCGACTCGCTCACCTTCCCCGTCAACGGGATCAGCACCAACAACGTGAGTGTTGCTCCAACATATCATGCCATAGCTATCTAGCATAGTTCCACCTTCATTAATACATAATAAAATCCTCACTAGTATAATAAAAGCCTCACTAGTAAATCAATGTGAAAGTGTGTTTGTTGAAACAGATAAAGCAATAGTGAGGGACCAGAGAGAGAGAAACGTAAAATGGCTCTCTGGATAGAGTATAAATGCTGTAACTAAATGCAGAGCTCTGTTTCAGTTCACAGTGATCGTGAACAACCGCAAGCACCGCACGGGCGAGCGCGTGGAGGTGGCGATATACGGCGAGCCCGGCGCGTACGTGGGCCTGTCCGCCATCGACCACGCCTTCTACACCATGCAGGCCGGCAACGAGCTCACCTACGCCAAGGTAATGTACTGTTTCAGTTCACAGTGATCGTGAACAACCGCAAGCACCGCACGGGCGAGCGCGTGGAGGTGGCGATATACGGCGAGCCCGGCGCGTACGTGGGCCTGTCCGCCATCGACCACGCCTTCTACACCATGCAGGCCGGCAACGAGCTCACCTACGCCAAGGTAATGTACTGTTTCAGTTCACAGTGATCGTGAACAACCGCAAGCACCGCACGGGCGAGCGCGTGGAGGTGGCGATATACGGCGAGCCCGGCGCGTACGTGGGCCTGTCCGCCATCGACCACGCCTTCTACACCATGCAGGCCGGCAACGAGCTCACCTACGCCAAGGTAATGTACTGTTTCAGTTCACAGTGATCGTGAACAACCGCAAGCACCGCACGGGCGAGCGCGTGGAGGTGGCGATATACGGCGAGCCCGGCGCGTACGTGGGCCTGTCCGCCATCGACCACGCCTTCTACACCATGCAGGCCGGCAACGAGCTCACCTACGCCAAGGTAATGTACTGTTTCAGTTCACAGTGATCGTGAACAACCGCAAGCACCGCACGGGCGAGCGCGTGGAGGTGGCGATATACGGCGAGCCCGGCGCGTACGTGGGCCTGTCCGCCATCGACCACGCCTTCTACACCATGCAGGCCGGCAACGAGCTCACCTACGCCAAGGTAATGTACTGTTTCAGTTCACAGTGATCGTGAACAACCGCAAGCACCGCACGGGCGAGCGCGTGGAGGTGGCGATATACGGCGAGCCCGGCGCGTACGTGGGCCTGTCCGCCATCGACCACGCCTTCTACACCATGCAGGCCGGCAACGAGCTCACCTACGCCAAGGTAATGTACTGTTTCAGTTCACAGTGATCGTGAACAACCGCAAGCACCGCACGGGCGAGCGCGTGGAGGTGGCGATATACGGCGAGCCCGGCGCGTACGTGGGCCTGTCCGCCATCGACCACGCCTTCTACACCATGCAGGCCGGCAACGAGCTCACCTACGCCAAGGTAATGTACTGTTTCAGTTCACAGTGATCGTGAACAACCGCAAGCACCGCACGGGCGAGCGCGTGGAGGTGGCGATATACGGCGAGCCCGGCGCGTACGTGGGCCTGTCCGCCATCGACCACGCCTTCTACACCATGCAGGCCGGCAACGAGCTCACCTACGCCAAGGTAATGTACTGTTTCAGTTCACAGTGATCGTGAACAACCGCAAGCACCGCACGGGCGAGCGCGTGGAGGTGGCGATATACGGCGAGCCCGGCGCGTACGTGGGCCTGTCCGCCATCGACCACGCCTTCTACACCATGCAGGCCGGCAACGAGCTCACCTACGCCAAGGTAATGTACTGTTTCAGTTCACAGTGATCGTGAACAACCGCAAGCACCGCACGGGCGAGCGCGTGGAGGTGGCGATATACGGCGAGCCCGGCGCGTACGTGGGCCTGTCCGCCATCGACCACGCCTTCTACACCATGCAGGCCGGCAACGAGCTCACCTACGCCAAGGTAATGTACTGTTTCAGTTCACAGTGATCGTGAACAACCGCAAGCACCGCACGGGCGAGCGCGTGGAGGTGGCGATATACGGCGAGCCCGGCGCGTACGTGGGCCTGTCCGCCATCGACCACGCCTTCTACACCATGCAGGCCGGCAACGAGCTCACCTACGCCAAGGTAATGTACTGTTTCAGTTCACAGTGATCGTGAACAACCGCAAGCACCGCACGGGCGAGCGCGTGGAGGTGGCGATATACGGCGAGCCCGGCGCGTACGTGGGCCTGTCCGCCATCGACCACGCCTTCTACACCATGCAGGCCGGCAACGAGCTCACCTACGCCAAGGTAATGTACTGTTTCAGTTCACAGTGATCGTGAACAACCGCAAGCACCGCACGGGCGAGCGCGTGGAGGTGGCGATATACGGCGAGCCCGGCGCGTACGTGAGCCTGTCCGCCATCGACCACGCCTTCTACACCATGCAGGCCGGCAACGTAGTCCAGTCAATTTAGACAATTGAAATAACTATAATTCCGACAGAGCCAAATCTTCGTAGAGACCTTAGGTTTACCACAAGGAATAAAGTGTCAAAAGTCCCCATCAATCCTATGTGTGCAACAAAAGTTATTCGGGGTCAAACGTCAAAATTTGAGGTTTTTTGGATTTTTCTCGAAAACGGTAAGTTTTCTCAAAAATAACTTCAGGCCAAAGTTGTAGATCTTAAAATTATCTACAAAAATGGTCCTAATGATTTTTTTTCTAAGAGTTAACATTCCTGAGATATCGCGATTCTAAGAGTCACATTATACATGATATGCACATATAAGCCACATATATACATAATCAGGCAATTACAATTGTAGTTGGTGAAGATACTGATTTCTTAGTAGGTACTACTTACTGCAAGGACTCCAATGGATAAAATAATTTATTTTCTGAAACTTTCTAACTTTAACCGTTTGCGCAGCGTAAGCAACGGAAACTCTCCATATGGAACAAATTTTCCCGTTTTGGAAACATTTTTCATTGATGCTCCTATGCTATTGGTCGTAGCGTGATGTTGTATAGCCCATAGCCTTTCTCGATAAATGGACTATCCAATACAAAAAGAATTTTTCAATCAGGACCAGTAATTTCTAAAAAAAAATCAGGTTGATCCGCTCCTTCGTTTCAGCGTAATGGCGATTGCCATAATTCTGTTGCGTACGCTGCGTAAACGGCTAAAGTCTCGCAAAAATCATGTATGGCGGAGTTGATCTCCTTTAACAGTTCTAAAAAATAATCCACAACAGCAAATACCTATCTCTTAAGTTTGACTCGCTATACTTTTTTTATTATGGCAATCCCCATCACGCTGAAAAGAAGGAGCGGATCAACGTGTTTTTTTTTTAGAATTCGATTGAAAGAGGTCCTGATTGAAAAATTCTTTTTGTATTGGATAGTCCATTTATCGAGAAAGGCTATGGGCTATACAACATCACGCTACGACCAATAGCATAGGAGCATCAATGAAAAATGTTTCCAAAACGGGAAAATTTGTTCCATATGGAGAGTTTCCGTTGCTTACGCTGCGCAAACGGTTAAAGTTAGAAAGTTTCAGAAAATAAATTATTTTATCCATTGGAGTCCTTGCAGTAAGTAGTACCTACTAAGAAATCAGTATCTTCACCAACTACAATTGTAATTGCCTGATTATGTATATATGTTACGGCCCCTTGCCTGTCCAGACGAGGGCTGAGTTCCCGGGCCCATAGAGGAACGAGCCCGGACAGGTCGAGGGGGGACCGACTAGTGAGACTACAGTGATCAGTACGGATGACGGTATCCAATCCGAGTCGGATAGTAATATCCGAGTCTCACTAGCCGATCAGTGGAAATAACAGGCGGCTTTTACTAGCACTACTACGGCAATCGTCAACTCGGGCAGCGACAGCCTTCGACATAGACAAGGAAAATAGAAGGCCACTAACCTGGTTGATGCATGCGACGATACTCGATGCGACGCCCCCTGTAGTGGATGTGGGACAGTATGTGACGTGAAAGTGTAAAGGGGTGTGTAGGTGTGTGTGTGGGGCTTGCAACCGTAGGTCCTCTGCACCAATCAGCTCCCAGACACGTCAAACACGAACACAGCTCCAATCGTTCGTTCGCCTCCTATGAGTGGAGTGCTCAATGCAGCAGCACAGTGGGTCGCAACCCGCAACAATGAACGCGACGGTCAAAATATGTCGAACGTTCAGGCTGGCTTCAACTCCCACAAACACTCAAGCGAATAAAATAAAGTACGTGGTTCACGACACACAAGGTCAGCGGTCAATGACAGCGCGGTCTACAATTACTTAACTACCGCGAACTTTATCGCCGCTAAACGCAGCTGGGCACGCGTGTTACTAGGTAGATCCGGCGAGCGTAGCGAACTCACAAAGGCCGGCACAACAACTAGTCAATGTCCCAAACACGCGTGCAATGTCCAAAAACCCAGCGATATCACAGTGCAGGGCGAGGCGGTCCCAAAACAATCAGGTCTGGGCAAACAAAACCGCGGAGCGAAAAACAACTCAGGCGCCTCAAAAAACGGACGTCCCGTTGCGCAAATATTCTATGACTACACACCCGCGCAAATATAAACGTGGCTACTCAAACGTAGTAGGTAATTTACGTCTCGCGACTACGCGTTTCAAAGACGACACGTGATCAAAATTACGTCAGCCACGCGCGGGGAACCGCTAAGTTTGTCGGTCGACAGCAGACTGGGTCCACAAGATGAGTTCACGAATACGCACAAAAGGTCGCGCCCCCACAAAAACTGTCTATAAGAATTGACGCGGTCCCAAAACGCACGTTTCTTGGGGTACAAACCGCCGGGGCAAAAGGGCGCCGCAAAAAACCCAGCCGCACGCACGGCTGTTGCTAGCTGACTCCGATTCGTACTGTGCGCGCCCCGCAATCGCCGCGTCATTGCAGGCACAAAAAAAAAACTCTCGTAACCGAGGCGTGAGCGGGACACGCAGATAAGCGCCTCTGCGGGTTAGCGAGGGAGCGCACTATTCAATGCAAACAAAAGACTCGGCGCGCGCGCCAGCTACCCTGGCGTAAACAATCCCCCGCTCCGAATCTAAGAATGTAGATTCGCTAATCAATAGGCCGTTGGGACAACGTGGCCACGGCACGTTGCAATACTGAGTCCCCTACAAATACCTTGGCCACCCGCGGAACGCCATCCGATCCAAATAACAGTTTAACAATGCGTCCACGACGCAAATAGTGGGAGTAGATTAGATTCTTTAAGCATAACAAGATCTCCCATTCTAGACATGACGGTGCCTACACAGTGCTTGCTCTCAACAATGAGGTCGACGACCTCCTTCAAATAACGATTGGTTCCCTTATAATTAGTCCCGCAGTCGGTCCGAACCAAATCGGGTAGGCCGCGACGGCTCACGAGGCGGCCCAGAGTGGCCACGAACGCCTCCGTGCTGAGGGCACTGACAAGTCCCAAGCGGACTGCCTTGGTTGCAAGGCGAACAAGGACGCACAAGTAGGCCTCAAAAGACCGAGCATTCTTAAGGTTAGAGCTCTTCACTAAGAAAGGACCGGCAAATTGGTTCCAACACCGGCGAAAGGTCGAGCAGCCTTTTCGCGGTCCGCAGGCAGGTCACCCATCACAAGCTGTGCAATGGATGCCTCCAAACGATAGCAAGCAATACAGTTGAAGATCACGCTTCGAATGGTTCGTCGGCCTGCCAAAATCCAAACTCACGCTGCAAAATGGCTGAGAGGGTATTGCAACCCGCATGAGTATTTAAAAAAGCCAAGATTATGGACCGAAGTCCGAAGCCAACACAGGACAATCTCACTGTCCGACCACGCAAAAACGTCCACCATGTTTACCAGAGACTTCCAAGAAGCGTGGACGTGGTTGAGTAACCGGGTCAATAGTTCGGCTCCACAAGTTCAACTTAGGAATTGTTAGACGAGACCTGATAGATGCAACCTTGCACTTAGCTAGGACAAGGTGCAATGAGACTTGCCCCGAAGCGCTCACCCACCACAACGACGCAATCCAGCGCTGTGATCCGAGATCTAGCAGCGCGCGTACCATAGGCCACTCACCCTTCGGGTTGTACACCCTGACCAAAGCCGTTGGTAAAAGTACAGTCTGGCAGACCGGCTTATGGTCGTTCAAATTGTCAGGTGAGGTGGCGGTGGTGGGAGCCAAGGCAGCAGCAAGTCAACGGGAGTTGCCCCTTTCGGGCAACTCCTCTAGCCTTGGGCGCTCGTAAGGGCCTTCTTGGGGAACTTCGACCACACCAAGAGGTGGGGTTCCCCCAGGGTACACCCAAGCGTCTCTCCCGGTCTGAGGGGGTCTGGCCATGTACGACAGCCGCGGGGCGGCGTAGTGCGGAAGGGGGTGTCCAGGCCATCGAGGAAGGTGTCGCTGCAGCCTGGGGTATTCAGCCAGAGGAGGGGAGTACCTCCTTGGATCAGGCTGAGCGACGGCAAAACCTCCCTCAGGGTTGACAGAGGGCGGAACGCCCCCGCCCCTGGAGGGCTGCACCCCCGCCCGAGGGGGGGGTGAAGCCCTATCAAAACCAGGGGCCGCACTAACAGTGTCACCACGCCTTCTATCGGCTGGGCCTGTGACCGGTGAGGAGACTCCACTCCTGCCGGGTGTCCGCTCAACCACCTCCTGCCTACCGACGCCATTGCGGTCGAGGCAAAGAATAGGAAGGTGGTTGCCCTGACAATGGGGACAAGGCCGTTGGTGCTGGCAATTTCGTTGTAAGTGCCGACCTAAGCAAGAGTAGCACCAACGGCGCTCCCTAGCGATGGCCCTACGGGACTTGGGCGGTCTCTCCAAGAATTTAGGGCAGTAGGTCGTCGAGTGCGTGGAAGCACGGCAATAGTGACAGGGGGTCACCTCGGTCGCAGCAAGACCACTAAAGTTTAGAATTGGGCGGCGTCCAGTCTCCTGCGCTAATTCTGGCTGCTTGGAACCCCTGGTGGAAGTCGTGGGTTTAGAAGGTGGCGTCGGTCGCGCCGGCTCCTTTGCCGGTGTTCCCGAGGCCACGGCATTCTCCACCTGGCGGCTCTGTTCCTCAAGGAACTTTAAGAGGTCACTGAACGGGGGTATATAATTAGCCCCGTCCCCGCCGTACCTCTCTTCAAATCGGATCCGCAGATCGAGAGGCAGGCGGGACAGAACCAGGTGAAGAAGCCAGAAGGACCACTGATCCACCGGTAAGTCAAGTTGTCGAAGGGCGTTGCAAGCAACCACGACTGGGTCAATGATCACCTCCCGGAGACGTGCTAGGTCTTTCAAAACCGGGAGGGATATTAACTCCATCATGTGCGCGTCAGCAAGGCGGCGCACATTGGCGTAGCGCCTCTCGAGGAGTTCTCTGGCCGTGGAGTAGCTGGCGTCAGACAACTTCAAATGGCAGACTACCCCAAGTGCCTCCCCTTGAAGGGAGGTCCGCAAATAGGCCATTTTTTGGCCTGGGGATAGGTCGCGGCGGGTATGGACTAGACTGTCGAAGATGGAGATGAACCCCATCCAGTCTTGAAGCCGCCCACCAAAGTGTGGAAGGTCCAAAGTAGGCAGCCGACCCAATAGGGCGGGCTGCGGCTGCGGGCGAGGCGACTCGCACAGCATGCTCTGTCGAGCCTTGCGCTTCATTTTGGCCCCAGCCTCGAGCACATCGTCTGTGAACTCGAAGAACTGCTCGTAGTCCTTCTGGGCCGATTCTCGCGCCTCGTCGTCCTCCACTGTAGCAAGGAATTCCGAATAGGCCTCTTCAAAATGGGCTCGTCTGGCTGGGAGCTGCTCAAGGCGGTGGAGCAAGCTAGCCGTCCTGTCTGGACGAGTAATAAGCGCATGCGCGCTAGCTGCCCACCGCAGCTCATCCTGCATACGGCGCACCGGAGGCTTATGCGAAGGCATGGCGAGACTGCGCGAGAATAATTACAAGGAAGCACGAAACCAAAAAATAAAACAACAAGGAAGTAGAACAAGCACAGATGCAAACACCAACACGTGCAGAACGCTAATCAAGGTCGCGGTTAACAAACGCGCGGCACGCGGTAAATAAACGCGGCGTTGCTACAAAAACGCGTGGTGTAGCGGTACAATAATCTGTGGCCGTTAACGCGGCGTATCGGTCCGACACGTGGCGTACCACGCCTACAAACGTGTGACCGACAGAGATACGCGACGAATTAAATACGCGCAACAAATATCGATATCGACGCGCCGAACGTGTAAAAGCCGCTTAACCAAAAGGCGCGAAACCACGCTCTGCTACCAACTGTTACGGCCCCTTGCCTGTCCAGACGAGGGCTGAGTTCCCGGGCCCATAGAGGAACGAGCCCGGACAGGTCGAGGGGGGACCGACTAGTGAGACTACAGTGATCAGTACGGATGACGGTATCCAATCCGAGTCGGATAGTAATATCCGAGTCTCACTAGCCGATCAGTGGAAATAACAGGCGGCTTTTACTAGCACTACTACGGCAATCGTCAACTCGGGCAGCGACAGCCTTCGACATAGACAAGGAAAATAGAAGGCCACTAACCTGGTTGATGCATGCGACGATACTCGATGCGACGCCCCCTGTAGTGGATGTGGGACAGTATGTGACGTGAAAGTGTAAAGGGGTGTGTAGGTGTGTGTGTGGGGCTTGCAACCGTAGGTCCTCTGCACCAATCAGCTCCCAGACACGTCAAACACGAACACAGCTCCAATCGTTCGTTCGCCTCCTATGAGTGGAGTGCTCAATGCAGCAGCACAGTGGGTCGCAACCCGCAACAATGAACGCGACGGTCAAAATATGTCGAACGTTCAGGCTGGCTTCAACTCCCACAAACACTCAAGCGAATAAAATAAAGTACGTGGTTCACGACACACAAGGTCAGCGGTCAATGACAGCGCGGTCTACAATTACTTAACTACCGCGAACTTTATCGCCGCTAAACGCAGCTGGGCACGCGTGTTACTAGGTAGATCCGGCGAGCGTAGCGAACTCACAAAGGCCGGCACAACAACTAGTCAATGTCCCAAACACGCGTGCAATGTCCAAAAACCCAGCGATATCACAGTGCAGGGCGAGGCGGTCCCAAAACAATCAGGTCTGGGCAAACAAAACCGCGGAGCGAAAAACAACTCAGGCGCCTCAAAAAACGGACGTCCCGTTGCGCAAATATTCTATGACTACACACCCGCGCAAATATAAACGTGGCTACTCAAACGTAGTAGGTAATTTACGTCTCGCGACTACGCGTTTCAAAGACGACACGTGATCAAAATTACGTCAGCCACGCGCGGGGAACCGCTAAGTTTGTCGGTCGACAGCAGACTGGGTCCACAAGATGAGTTCACGAATACGCACAAAAGGTCGCGCCCCCACAAAAACTGTCTATAAGAATTGACGCGGTCCCAAAACGCACGTTTCTTGGGGTACAAACCGCCGGGGCAAAAGGGCGCCGCAAAAAACCCAGCCGCACGCACGGCTGTTGCTAGCTGACTCCGATTCGTACTGTGCGCGCCCCGCAATCGCCGCGTCATTGCAGGCACAAAAAAAAAACTCTCGTAACCGAGGCGTGAGCGGGACACGCAGATAAGCGCCTCTGCGGGTTAGCGAGGGAGCGCACTATTCAATGCAAACAAAAGACTCGGCGCGCGCGCCAGCTACCCTGGCGTAAACAATATATGTGGCTTATATGTGCATATCATGTATAATGTGACTCTTAGAATCGCGATATCTCAGGAATGTTAACTCTTAGAAAAAAAATCATTAGGACCATTTTTGTAGATAATTTTAAGATCTACAACTTTGGCCTGAAGTTATTTTTGAGAAAACTTACCGTTTTCGAGAAAAATCCAAAAAACCTCAAATTTTGACGTTTGACCCCGAATAACTTTTGTTGCACACATAGGATTGATGGGGACTTTTGACACTTTATTCCTTGTGGTAAACCTAAGGTCTCTACGAAGATTTGGCTCTGTCGGAATTATAGTTATTTGACCACTAATTTTATGTCTAACTTGACCGGTCTAACGAGCTCACCTACGCCAAGGTATATCTTCGCCCTTTTCTCACATTATGGGGGTCGCCCTTTTCTCACTTATCTCTACTTTTGTTGAACACTTTTCTCTATCTACCTATATACATTAGACGGAGAAAAGAGAGCGACAAAAGTAGAGAGAGATACATCTATGGCACCTAGCCCTGCTGGGGTCTGGCCATATAAATAGTAAGTAGAAGATGGTCCAATTTCAACCAACAAAACAATTGCTGGTTTAATCGATCCGTTTGTAAACAGGTGATATCAAAGATGTCTCACTTCGACGAGTCCACGAACGGCACGTTCTCGTACACGTGGCGCTCGCACTTCGGAGACGCAGATGAGCTTGTGTACTTCCCCTCGCCGAGCTTCGGGATTGACGCCAACAGAACCTTTGAGTGAGTCCGTTGTACTTAAACAGTTCTTATTTATGCATGAGCATTGCACAAAGTGTACGATGCGCGATCTTTCCCTCCGCTCGCCAAGTTACATGCAGGCAATTGTATTGGTGTTCACTGTTCAGATACGCGGGGCTGGTGGTGCTGTCGGACGTGGCGGTGTACCGGCGCTACTCGATGTGCAACGAGTCGCTGGGCATGGCCGAGTGCCTGGACGGCGCGTGCTACCCCGCCGACAAGCGCTGCGACGGCGCGCCCGACTGCTCCGACCGCACCGACGAGTCCAACTGTGAGTGTGCACTGTTCGATACGCGGGGCTGGTGGTGCTGTCGGACGTGGCGGTGTACCGGCGCTACTCGATGTGCAACGAGTCGCTGGGCATGGCCGAGTGCCTGGACGGCGCGTGCTACCCCGCCGACAAGCGCTGCGACGGCGCGCCCGACTGCTCCGACCGCACCGACGAGTCCAACTGTGAGTGTGCACCACACATCCCCGCATTCATTCCTCGGGCAGGCCAGGCTCACTTGTCACGTGATCGAGGCCACTACAGGTACAGGTAGCCGTCAAGGCGGCAATATTTCAGAAAGCTGCCGCGCGCCGGCCAAATTGCACGTGCTAGTTCTGTACGGTCTATTTTACGCGTGGTGTGCGCCGTCTGTTCAGCCAGCAGCCCTAGTACGTCGTAAGAGATAAAGTTACCGATTGAAAGAGACCACAACTTTGCGTTTGTTGCATGTTGTTTTCGGAGGCGGATCAGGCGAACTGAATCGCACTTTTTGTGTCATCGCTAGAGTCGCTATTTCTTTGAATCATCCTTCGCGAACCTTTCTGTACCGTTAGGTACTATTATGTAGGCCCGGGGCAAAGTCGCTTTCGGAAGAGCCTGCACGACATGTGTCTCGTCGAGACTGACGAGTGCTTCTGCGGACTGGCGGAGGAGTACTTCCACCATGTCTTGTGGGAGTGCTCCTTATACGAGGATCTCCGGTGCATACTGCTGGATCGGATTGTTCGCGAATTTTCTGGCCCAGTTTATTATCAGAATCTCATGGGCTCGGCGGCCAACTTCGGAAAGCTACGGGAGTTCGCGTACGCATGGCATAAGGGGCGAAGCGGCTTGGAGTGACACAGAAATTATGCTGCGAACAGCGACGGTGCGAGGCGAATCCGTCTTTGTATCGTTCTGCCCCAGAATGTATGAAACTAAAATAAAATGGCACACAAAACGACGGTCACTAGCGACAAATATCAATTCAGTATCGTGGACCTCCGAGCGGGCGCTTCAAATCGGCACAAAAAATGAATTGTCAATTGTTTAGAATATGTGGACCAGTGCATTAGTCTAATAGAGATTGTGGTGTACACGTAATCTGTGGCAGCGCGAGCGTACACGAGCGCCACCGAGATGTACTGAGCAAACTTATAAGTAGGTTGCCGCGCACGAGCTCGCCCTGTTACGTTCTAGCCGCCTATGCGGCAACAAGTGGTCACCCGGTAAGTCATTACATATACTATTGTGTGTATAGATATTATACAGATTAGTAAGCGTAGGACATTACACCGTTTACTTACTGTTTACAATTGAAGTTAATTATTTAAATAATCCCCAAGCGTCTAGTGGACGCCACAGAGATCATTGATTAATTTGCACTATTCATTCCCAGGCAAACACGACGACTCGTTCGAGCTGGCGCACTTCCGCAAATTCCGCTTCAACCGCATCCAGCGGCAGTACGACAACGTGTGGATGTGGCGCGACGTCAACATCGGCCCGCACGGCCGCTTCGTGTTCACGCTGGACGTGCCCGCCGCGCCCGCGCACTGGACCATCTCCGCCGTGGCCATGTCGCCCGGCGCCGGCCTGGGCATGCTCTCGAAGCCGCTCAGTGTGAGTATCGCGTCAACATCGGCCCGCACGGCCGCTTCGTGTTCACGCTGGACGTGCCCGCCGCGCCCGCGCACTGGACCATCTCCGCCGTGGCCATGTCGCCCGGCGCCGGCTTGGGCATGCTCTCGAAGCCGCTCAGTGTGAGTATCGCGTCCACATCGGCCACGGCCGCTTCGTGTTCACGCTGGACGTGCCCGCCGCGCCCGCGCACTGGACCATCTCCGCCGTGGCCATGTCGCCCGGCGCCGGCTTGGGCATGCTCTCGAAGCCGCTCAGTGTGAGTATCGCGTCCACATCGGCCACGGCCGCTTCGTGTTCACGCTGGACGTGCCCGCCGCGCCCGCGCACTGGACCATCTCCGCCGTGGCCATGTCGCCCGGCGCCGGCTTGGGCATGCTCTCGAAGCCACTCAGTGTGAGTATCGCGTCCACATCGGCCCGCACGGCCGCTTCGTGTTCACGCTGGACGTGCCCGCCGCGCCCGCGCACTGGACCATCTCCGCCGTGGCCATGTCGCCCGGCGCCGGCTTGGACATGCTCTCGAAGCCGCTCAGTGTGAGTATCGCGTCCACATCGGCCACGGCCGCTTCGTGTTCACGCTGGACGTGCCCGCGGCGCCCGCGCACTGGACCATCTCCGCCGTGGCCATGTCGCCCGGCGCCGGCTTGGGCATGCTCTCGAAGCCGCTCAGTGTGAGTATCGCGTCCACATCGGCCACGGCCGCTTCGTGTTCACGCTGGACGTGCCCGCCGCGCCCGCGCACTGGACCATCTCCGCCGTGGCCATGTCGCCCGGCGCCGGCCTGGGCATGCTCTCGAAGCCGCTCAGTGTGAGTATCGCGTCCACATCGGCCACGGCCGCTTCGTGTTCACGCTGGACGTGCCCGCCGCGCCCGCGCACTAGACCATCTCCGCCGTGGCCATGTCGCCCGGCGCCGGCCTGGGCATGCTCTCGAAGCCGCTCAGTGTGAGTATCGCGTCCACATCGGCCCGCACGGCTGCTTCGTGTTCACGCTGGACGTGCCCGCCGCGCCCGCGCACTGGACCATCTCCGCCGTGGCCATGTCGCCCGGCGCCGGCCTGGGCATGCTCTCGAAGCCGCTCAGTGTGAGTATCGCGTCCACATCGGCCCGCACGGCGGCTTCGTGTTCACGCTGGACGTGCCCGCCGCGCCCGCGCACTGGACCATCTCCGCCGTGGCCATGTCGCCCGGCGCCGGCCTGGGCATGCTCTCGAAGCCGCTCAGTGTGAGTATCGCGTCCACATCGGCCCGCACGGCCGCTTCGTGTTCACGCTGGACGTGCCCGCCGCGCCCGCGCACTGGACCATCTCCGCCGTGGCCATGTCGCCCGGCGCCGGCCTGGGCATGCTCTCGAAGCCGCTCAGTGTGAGTATCGCGTCCACATCAGCCCGCACGGCCGCTTCGTGTTCACGCTGGACGTGCCCGCCGCGCCCGCGCACTGGACCATCTCCGCCGTGGCCATGTCGCCCGGCGCCGGCCTGGGCATGCTCTCGAAGCCGCTCAGTGTGAGTATCGCGTCCACATCGGCCCGCACGGCCGCTTCGTGTTCACGCTGGACGTGCCCGCCGCGCCCGCGCACTGGACCATCTCCGCCGTGGCCATGTCGCCCGGCGCCGGCCTGGGTATGCTCTCGAAGACAATATTAACAATGCTTGTTGTCAACAGTACGTGGGTATCCTGCCGTTCTTCATCAAGGTGGAGGGCCCGGACCGCTGCAAGCAGGGCGAGCAGCTGGGGCTGCGCGTGGCCGTGTTCAACTACCAGCCGCAGGCCATCGAGGCCGTGGTGGTGCTCGCCTCCTCGCCCGACTACAAGTTCGTGCACGTCGAAGAGAACGGCATTGTGAGTCACTTCATTTTTTTCATATTGTTTGCAATCTTCCCCCAGCTACGCTAATAGCATAATATACAACGCGTGGTATAGAAATGGAACAAAATTCTAAATCTTCTATGCGAACTTTCGCTTTTTGAACTCACGTGGCACGACGCATCAGTCCCGTGATCAGTTAGCGTCAAAGTAGTGGTAGAATTTTGTTCCTTTTCTATAACACACGTAGTCACTTGTCTGAGGGGGCTTGTCTGTTTACGTGGTTAAAATGAGCCTAATTCGCACGCCCAGGTCCGCTCGTACAACCCGCGCACGTCGTTCGGCGAGCACCAGTTCTTCGTGTACATCCTGGCGGGGGACGCGGCGGTGGTGCACATCCCCGTGGTGCCCGCGCGCCTCGGCCGCATCCGCGTCGACATCGTGGCGTCCACGCTGCAGGGCCAGCACCGCGCCTCCAAGTACATCGACGTCGAGGTATTACAACGATGAGCACATCCCCGTGGTGCCCGCGCGCCTCGGCCGCATCCGCGTCGACATCGTGGCGTCCACGCTGCAGGGCCAGCACCGCGCCTCCAAGTACATCGACGTCGAGGTATTACAACGATGAGCACATCCCCGTGGTGCCCGCGCGCCTCGGCCGCATCCGCGTCGACATCGTGGCGTCCACGCTGCAGGGCCAGCACCGCGCCTCCAAGTACATCGACGTCGAGGTGTTACAACGATGAGCACATCCCCGTGGTGCCCGCGCGCCTCGGCCGCATCCGCGTCGACATCGTGGCGTCCACGCTGCAGGGCCAGCACCGCGCCTCCAAGTACATCGACGTCGAGGTATTACAACGATGAGCACATCCCCGTGGTGCCCGCGCGCCTCGGCCGCATCCGCGTCGACATCGTGGCGTCCACGCTGCAGGGCCAGCACCGCGCCTCCAAGTACATCGACGTCGAGGTATTACAACGATGAGCACATCCCCGTGGTGCCCGCGCGCCTCGGCCGCATCCGCGTCGACATCGTGGCGTCCACGCTGCAGGGCCAGCACCGCGCCTCCAAGTACATCGACGTCGAGGTATTACAACGATGAGCACATCCCCGTGGTGCCCGCGCGCCTCGGCCGCATCCGCGTCGACATCGTGGCGTCCACGCTGCAGGGCCAGCACCGCGCCTCCAAGTACATCGTGTCCCGTTTGAGTAAGCTTTTTAGATGAGGAAAGCGGGTGAAAGTGTGGTGGTGTGAAGTGGTGGTAAAATGAAACGGCACAAATAAACTAAAAATATTTATTTGCCGTAAGTGCCTGACTCACACGATCACCGCACTAGCTCGGGGAGCACACAATTTGTAGGGCGTGGGGGAAGCCTTTCTGTATTTCACTTAAGTCGCACTGGTTAGCACTTCCCTTAGTTCGAAGGCGGGAGTGAAAGATCGATCGGCGACAGCGGTGAGGCGGGCGCTGGCACGGGAAGCCGCGTGTCAGCCAGAAGTCTGGACGTCCAGGGGGGTTGACTGCCGGCGTCGAAGGAGCCCCGGCGTAATTTGAATCCCGATGTAGTTGGAAGCCGAACGTTGATGAAGGCCGAGCGTGGATCGGAAGCCCGGCGTAGATCCTGGAATTTGATATAACCAAGCCTAAGTCGGTGGCATATCAAATTCCGTTCTGATTCTCCACTCCGGCACGGAAACTCAAAGAAACTACTAAATCGCAGAAAGTTTGCCGGCGTGGTAGAAAATCAGAACGGAGTTACAATTGTGAAGTTAAAAAGCAAAGCTGAAGGCCAGGGAATATAAAAGCAACAATGATTTTGACAAAATTAACAAACAGGACAGATTAATTTGTTTTGCTGTAATCCGCTACTTGAAAAGATTCTGTATGGTACAATATGCAGGAACACTGCCCACATGAAACACCACACACAATTTTCCAACAGTTTCTTCGACGCACGTTTCGTCCCGAACCGGGACATCCTCAGGAGATGTTGACTTCACAATGCGAAATCGTAGAGTGACTCTCGTGTCAGCAACGCGTTCTTATATACCCTTTCTGATTACTCATCCTATTGTTCGCCCCACTCACTTCGGCTGGTCTCGTACCCCCGAAAACAAACGAAGCAGTGGCGAAGATGATACGTTAATTTGTTCGTTAAGTAATTGAAACTGATTATTATTGCTAAATTTTATTATTTCTAATTGTTCCAGCATGCTCAGATAAAGCCCTTTATCACAAGTATGTAGGATTTTATACGAATGATCGAGTGCTAATTTGTGTCCACTGTCTAGAAGATGTTTTGCGAAATGAGACTTTTGGGGTTGTTTGTTTCTAACTGCGGCTATATGTTCTTTGTATCGTGTATCAAATTTACGGCCTGTTTGACCAATATATACACCATTACATTCTGAACATTCTAGTTTATAAATGCCCGATTTTTGTTTATTATCTAATTTATCTTTACCATTACATATATTTCTTAAGGTATTGTTTGTTTTAAAAGCAACATGTATATCATGTGTTCTTAGTTTCCTAGCAATTTGCTGTGATACTGGTCCAAAGTAAGTTAGACTTGATTTGTATTTATTGATTCTCTCAGGAGATGATGAATATAGATCCTTCCTGATCTGCAATAATTGTTGTTTCCTAATTATATTATTGACTATATTGGTGCTATATCCATTAGCCTCTGCCATGTGGTAAATTACTTTTAGTTCTTTTAAATAGTTTTCCTTCGTAAGTGGAATAGACATCATCCTGTGTACATAACTGTGAAACGCTGCGAGTTTATGCTGCCAAGGGTGACAGGATGTAGCTGGTATAGTTGTGTCAGTGTATGTTGGTTTTCGGAAAATTCCAAACTGATGTTTGTTATTCGCACGAGTTATAGTTAGATCGAGGAAGTTAAGAGAATTGTTTTCTTCTAATTCAAATTTGAATTTAATTTTAGGATGTAGTTTATTAAGATTAACAACAAAATTATCCAGCTGTCTGTTCGATCCTGTCCAACATATTATAATATCATCCACATATCTGTAATAATATAGAATATTTTTATTTTTGACAATATGTTTATTTTCAAAATCATCCATAAATATATCAGCCATTAATGGACTTAGTGGTGAGCCCATGGCTAATCCCTCTTTCTGTTGATAAAATTGGTTATTAAATTTGAAATAATTCTGTTTCATACATATTTTCGTTAAATCTATTACTTCAGTTATTTCGTTGGCATTTATATGATTGTGTTCCAGTAATTCAGTTAAGATGGTTATTGTTTCATTAACTGGGACGTTAGTGAATAAGCTGTCCACGTCTAGTGATATTAATTTACAACGGTCTGGCAATGATAAATCTTTAATGTTATTAACTAATTGGAGACTATTTTTCAATGAATAGGTTGGATCGAATGATGTTTTTGCTTTAATAATTTTGTTTAACTCTTTAGCTAATTTATACGCTGGTGCACCAATATATGAAACCACTGGACGGATTGGAACATTATCTTTGTGGATTTTCGGTAAGCCGTATAATGATGGAGCATTAGTGTTCATTAGAATGACGTTTTGTTTAGCTGTGTTTTTGGGAAAAATGTATTTTGATTTATTTACAGCTAACCTTACTTCTGCTGCGTATTTACTAGTTGGATCAGTGGATAAGTGAGAAAATTCTTCTCCTGATATGACCTCTTGGACTTTGTTTTGATAATCGATTTTCTTTAGAATGACAATAGCATTTCCTTTATCGGCTTTTGAGAGAATTAGATTATTATCCTTTAAAGTATTTTGTAAAGCTCTATAATTTTTCATGTCCTTATTGCTATTGTTTATGTTGTGTTGATGACCCTGTGAATTGTGATTTAGATGAGCAGCGTTTGTTTTGATCTCATGTGCTACAATGTTTTTGACAATGTTATCTTTTTTACTAAGGACCACCGCTAATTCTGATTCAATTGCTAATGTTTCTAATGATTTGTATGTAGTATTATTTGGAATATTGTATTTCAATCCATTCTCCAAAAGGCCCATTTCCCTTTCGGGTATTACAATGTCCGTCAGGTTTTTGACTCGGGGATAAAATTGATGACAAGGACCGTCTGCCATACTGTCTGTCTCATTATTGTTCCGAACTGCAGATTGGGAGGAATTCTTCATTAGTACTTTTAATTTCTTTTGTTGGGAGATGTATTTCCTGTGCACCTCAATTGATGCCAAGTCTCTTGCTTTTTGGTCCAGAAGATCAAATTCAATATTATGCAATTTGAAAGTAAGTTCTGAATACAGTATTTTAAGATGCATTTTCAAATTATCCCTAACAGTGAACCAGTGCCGTGATTCTTCATTTAACCATACTTGTTGGGCTTTCTTGATGGCAATACTGGAAGCTCGACTGTGTGTGTTGGTTTTTATATTAATGTATTTTGGAATGACGTTAAGATGTTTACATTGTTGATTGAACCAAATATTTTGAACTGCGACACGATGTAATTTCGTTAATTTGATGTAAAGCCTAGCCTGTACGGTCAAGCTCACCGCTTTTAAATATTGAATGGAAGCAGGCGTTATTTTGCGGAAATCCATAATTAGCAGGACAGATTAATTTGTTTTGCTGTAATCCGCTACTTGAAAAGATTCTGAAATTTGAAACTTCCGATACTTCCGATACTTGAAATTTTCTCACTTATCCACTGATCCAACTAGTAAATACGCAGCAGAAGTAAGGTTAGCTGTAAATAAATCAAAATACATTTTTCCCAAAAACACAGCTAAACAAAACGTCATTCTAATGAACACTAATGCTCCATCATTATACGGCTTACCGAAAATCCACAAAGATAATGTTCCAATCCGTCCAGTGGTTTCATATATTGGTGCACCAGCGTATAAATTAGCTAAAGAGTTAAACAAAATTATTAAAGCAAAAACATCATTCGATCCAACCTATTCATTGAAAAATAGTCTCCAATTAGTTAATAACATTAAAGATTTATCATTGCCAGACCGTTGTAAATTAATATCACTAGACGTGGACAGCTTATTCACTAACGTCCCAGTTAATGAAACAATAACCATCTTAACTGAATTACTGGAACACAATCATATAAATGCCAACGAAATAACTGAAGTAATAGATTTAACGAAAATATGTATGAAACAGAATTATTTCAAATTTAATAACCAATTTTATCAACAGAAAGAGGGATTAGCCATGGGCTCACCACTAAGTCCATTAATGGCTGATATATTTATGGATGATTTTGAAAATAAACATATTGTCAAAAATAAAAATATTCTATATTATTACAGATATGTGGATGATATTATAATATGTTGGACAGGATCGAACAGACAGCTGGATAATTTTGTTGTTAATCTTAATAAACTACATCCTAAAATTAAATTCAAATTTGAATTAGAAGAAAACAATTCTCTTAACTTCCTCGATCTAACTATAACTCGTGCGAATAACAAACATCAGTTTGGAATTTTCCGAAAACCAACATACACTGACACAACTATACCAGCTACATCCTGTCACCCTTGGCAGCATAAACTCGCAGCGTTTCACAGTTATGTACACAGGATGATGTCTATTCCACTTACGAAGGAAAACTATTTAAAAGAACTAAAAGTAATTTACCACATGGCAGAGGCTAATGGATATAGCACCAATATAGTCAATAATATAATTAGGAAACAACAATTATTGCAGATCAGGAAGGATCTATATTCATCATCTCCTGAGAGAATCAATAAATACAAATCAAGTCTAACTTACTTTGGACCAGTATCACAGCAAATTGCTAGGAAACTAAGAACACATGATATACATGTTGCTTTTAAAACAAACAATACCTTAAGAAATATATGTAATGGTAAAGATAAATTAGATAATAAACAAAAATCGGGCATTTATAAACTAGAATGTTCAGAATGTAATGGTGTATATATTGGTCAAACAGGCCGTAAATTTGATACACGATACAAAGAACATATAGCCGCAGTTAGAAACAAACAACCCCAAAAGTCTCATTTCGCAAAACATCTTCTAGACAGTGGACACAAATTAGCACTCGATCATTCGTATAAAATCCTACATACTTGTGATAAAGGGCTTTATCTGAGCATGCTGGAACAATTAGAAATAATAAAATTTAGCAATAATAATCAGTTTCAATTACTTAACGAACAAATTAACGTATCATCTTCGCCACTGCTTCGTTTGTTTTCGGGGGTACGAGACCAGCCGAAGTGAGTGGGGCGAACAATAGGATGAGTAATCAGAAAGGGTATATAAGAACGCGTTGCTGACACGAGAGTCACTCTACGATTTCGCATTGTGAAGTCAACATCTCCTGAGGATGTCCCGGTTCGGGACGAAACGTGCGTCGAAGAAACTGTTGGAAAATTGTGTGTGGTGTTTCATGTGGGCAGTGTTCCTGCATATTGTACCATACAGAATCTTTTCAAGTAGCGGATTACAGCAAAACAAATTAATCTGTCCTGCTAATTATGGATTTCCGCAAAATAACGCCTGCTTCCATTCAAAATTAACAAAATTTAAACCGTTAAATGACGTTTGAAAAAATGTGATGCAATATGCCTAATGATTTGAAATTTACGTTTACGTTAAAAAAAAGGAAAATTAAAAGAACAAATGAATATGGCGAAGTTAACATTAAATTATTAAGGGAAGCTGAAATAAAACACGATTAACATTATAAAACAAAATAGGTACATATATGAAAAAGTGAGGTTATGACGTGACCTTTAAAGTGCCAAACATAACTTACCCCTAACGCGGGATATCCATTTTCACGTAATTATATTTATTTGAAGGGTGCATAATAAAAAATATATTAAAAATATTTGAGCCTAACCTAATGCGGCCGGTGCGAAAAAAAATTAGCGCGGCGATCCGCTAATGCGCGAACCGCCGCGCCACTTCAGTAATGTGAATGGCGTCGCGGCCCGCGCTGTGTTGCTAGTTGCCACTGTCTCTGTGGAGTCGGCGACACTACGCGCGGAAGGTTTTTTAGCCAATGGGGAGGCCATATCGAAAAATAAATACATAATATAATAAACTAATATGATAAATACTATTATATAATATTTACGGACTAAATAATAATATATGTATTAAGATAATATTATAAATATTAAGAAAAAATATTAATAAACTTACATACATTGTAACGTTTCGTTACAATCGACGTCGAGCAACGATGACCTACATCGTTCACACATCTTGTATCAGTTCAGGAGCTGATGTGAGTCTAAAAAAAAAGGGATAGTAAATGTTTGTTTGACACATCTATTTTATCTTTCCAGGCGGACGGCATACCACAATACCGGCACCAGTCGGTCCTCCTGGATCTCTCGAACCGCGCGTACGTGTTCCAGTACATGCACGTCAACGTCACGGAGACGCCCATCATTCCGTACGAGGTGGACCGCTACTACGTGTTCGGTTCCAACAAGGCCAGGATCTCCATAGTAGGGGACGTGGTCGGCCCGCTGTTCCCGACCATGCCCGTTAACGCCACCAGCCTTTTGGATTTACCCATGGTAAGTCTAATGTAGCAGTTCTGATGTTCCTAATACACCTTAGTCAACATGAAGTATTTCATTCACCTGTAATTATTTCTTTGCGACCAGGACTCAGCCGAGCAGAACATGTTCAGTTTCGCGGCCAACATGTACCTCACGCTGTACATGCGACTCATCAACCAGCGCAACCGCACGTTGGAGCAGGACGCGTTCTACCACATGAACGTGCTCTACCAGCGACAGCTGTCGTACATGCGGCCCGACGGCTCCTTCAGCCTCTTCCGCAGCGACTGGTAACTTGTGCTCACGCTGTACACGCGGCTCATCGACCAGCGCGACCGCACGTTGGAGCAGGACGCGTTCTACCACATGAACGTGCTCTACCAGCGACAGCTGTCGTACATGCGGCCCGACGGCTCCTTCAGCCTCTTCCGCAGCGACTGGTAACTTGTGCTCACGCTGTACACGCGGCTCATCGACCAGCGCGACCGCACGTTGGAGCAGGACGCGTTCTACCACATGAACGTGCTCTACCAGCGACAGCTGTCGTACATGCGGCCCGACGGCTCCTTCAGCCTCTTCCGCAGCGACTGGTAACTTGTGCTCACGCTGTACACGCGGCTCATCGACCAGCGCGACCGCACGTTGGAGCAGGACGCGTTCTACCACATGAACGTGCTCTACCAGCGACAGCTGTCGTACATGCGGCCCGACGGCTCCTTCAGCCTCTTCCGCAGCGACTGGTAACTTGTGCTCACGCTGTACACGCGGCTCATCGACCAGCGCGACCGCACGTTGGAGCAGGACGCGTTCTACCACATGAACGTGCTCTACCAGCGACAGCTGTCGTACATGCGGCCCGACGGCTCCTTCAGCCTCTTCCGCAGCGACTGGTAACTTGTGCTCACGCTGTACACGCGGCTCATCGACCAGCGCGACCGCACGTTGGAGCAGGACGCGTTCTACCACATGAACGTGCTCTACCAGCGACAGCTGTCGTACATGCGGCCCGACGGCTCCTTCAGCCTCTTCCGCAGCGACTGGTAACTTGTGCTCACGCTGTACACGCGGCTCATCGACCAGCGCGACCGCACGTTGGAGCAGGACGCGTTCTACCACATGAACGTGCTCTACCAGCGACAGCTGTCGTACATGCGGCCCGACGGCTCCTTCAGCCTCTTCCGCAGCGACTGGTAACTTGTGCTCACGCTGTACACGCGGCTCATCGACCAGCGCGACCGCACGTTGGAGCAGGACGCGTTCTACCACATGAACGTGCTCTACCAGCGACAGCTGTCGTACATGCGGCCCGACGGCTCCTTCAGCCTCTTCCGCAGCGACTGGTAACTTGTGCTCACGCTGTACACGCGGCTCATCGACCAGCGCGACCGCACGTTGGAGCAGGACGCGTTCTACCACATGAACGTGCTCTACCAGCGACAGCTGTCGTACATGCGGCCCGACGGCTCCTTCAGCCTCTTCCGCAGCGACTGGTAACTTGTGCTCACGCTGTACACGCGGCTCATCGACCAGCGCGACCGCACGTTGGAGCAGGACGCGTTCTACCACATGAACGTGCTCTACCAGCGACAGCTGTCGTACATGCGGCCCGACGGCTCCTTCAGCCTCTTCCGCAGCGACTGGTAACTTGTGCTCACGCTGTAAACGCGGCTCATCGACCAGCGCGACCGCACGTTGGAGCAGGACGCGTTCTACCACATGAACGTGCTCTACCAGCGACAGCTGTCGTACATGCGGCCCGACGGCTCCTTCAGCCTCTTCCGCAGCGACTGGTAACTTGTGCTCACGCTGTACACGCGGCTCATCGACCAGCGCGACCGCACGTTGGAGCAGGACGCGTTCTACCACATGAACGTGCTCTACCAGCGACAGCTGTCGTACATGCGGCCCGACGGCTCCTTCAGCCTCTTCCGCAGCGACTGGTAACTTGTGCTCACGCTGTACACGCGGCTCATCGACCAGCGCGACCGCACGTTGGAGCAGGACGCGTTCTACCACATGAACGTGCTCTACCAGCGACAGCTGTCGTACATGCGGCCCGACGGCTCCTTCAGCCTCTTCCGCAGCGACTGGTAACTTGTGCTCACGCTGTACACGCGGCTCATCGACCAGCGCGACCGCACGTTGGAGCAGGACGCGTTCTACCACATGAACGTGCTCTACCAGCGACAGCTGTCGTACATGCGGCCCGACGGCTCCTTCAGCCTCTTCCGCAGCGACTGGTAACTTGTGCTCACGCTGTACACGCGGCTCATCGACCAGCGCGACCGCACGTTGGAGCAGGACGCGTTCTACCACATGAACGTGCTCTACCAGCGACAGCTGTCGTACATGCGGCCCGACGGCTCCTTCAGCCTCTTCCGCAGCGACTGGTAACTTGTGCTCACGCTGTACACGCGGCTCATCGACCAGCGCGACCGCACGTTGGAGCAGGACGCGTTCTACCACATGAACGTGCTCTACCAGCGACAGCTGTCGTACATGCGGCCCGACGGCTCCTTCAGCCTCTTCCGCAGCGACTGGTAACTTGTGCTCACGCTGTACACGCGGCTCATCGACCAGCGCGACCGCAAGTTGGAGCAGGACGCGTTCTACCACATGAACGTGCTCTACCAGCGACAGCTGTCGTACATGCGGCCCGACGGCTCCTTCAGCCTCTTCCGCAGCGACTGGTAACTTGTGCTCACGCTGTACACGCGGCTCATCGACCAGCGCGACCGCACGTTGGAGCAGGACGCGTTCTACCACATGAACGTGCTCTACCAGCGACAGCTGTCGTACATGCGGCCCGACGGCTCCTTCAGCCTCTTCCGCAGCGACTGGTAACTTGTGCTCACGCTGTACACGCGGCTCATCGACCAGCGCGACCGCACGTTGGAGCAGGACGCGTTCTACCACATGAACGTGCTCTACCAGCGACAGCTGTCGTACATGCGGCCCGACGGCTCCTTCAGCCTCTTCCGCAGCGACTGGTAACTTGTGCTCACGCTGTACACGCGGCTCATCGACCAGCGCGACCGCACGTTGGAGCAGGACGCGTTCTACCACATGAACGTGCTCTACCAGCGACAGCTGTCGTACATGCGGCCCGACGGCTCCTTCAGCCTCTTCCGCAGCGACTGGTAACTTGTGCTCACGCTGTACACGCGGCTCATCGACCAGCGCGACCGCACGTTGGAGCAGGACGCGTTCTACCACATGAACGTGCTCTACCAGCGACAGCTGTCGTACATGCGGCCCGACGGCTCCTTCAGCCTCTTCCGCAGCGACTGGTAACTTGTGCTCACGCTGTACACGCGGCTCATCGACCAGCGCGACCGCAAGTTGGAGCAGGACGCGTTCTACCACATGAACGTGCTCTACCAGCGACAGCTGTCGTACATGCGGCCCGACGGCTCCTTCAGCCTCTTCCGCAGCGACTGGTAACTTGTGCTCACGCTGTACACGCGGCTCATCGACCAGCGCGACCGCACGTTGGAGCAGGACGCGTTCTACCACATGAACGTGCTCTACCAGCGACAGCTGTCGTACATGCGGCCCGACGGCTCCTTCAGCCTCTTCCGCAGCGACTGGTAACTTGTGCTCACGCTGTACACGCGGCTCATCGACCAGCGCGACCGCACGTTGGAGCAGGACGCGTTCTACCACATGAACGTGCTCTACCAGCGACAGCTGTCGTACATGCGGCCCGACGGCTCCTTCAGCCTCTTCCGCAGCGACTGGTAACTTGTGCTCACGCTGTACACGCGGCTCATCGACCAGCGCGACCGCACGTTGGAGCAGGACGCGTTCTACCACATGAACGTGCTCTACCAGCGACAGCTGTCGTACATGCGGCCCGACGGCTCCTTCAGCCTCTTCCGCAGCGACTGGTAACTTGTGCTCACGCTGTACACGCGGCTCATCGACCAGCGCGACCGCACGTTGGAGCAGGACGCGTTCTACCACATGAACGTGCTCTACCAGCGACAGCTGTCGTACATGCGGCCCGACGGCTCCTTCAGCCTCTTCCGCAGCGACTGGTAACTTGTGCTCACGCTGTACACGCGGCTCATCGACCAGCGCGACCGCACGTTGGAGCAGGACGCGTTCTACCACATGAACGTGCTCTACCAGCGACAGCTGTCGTACATGCGGCCCGACGGCTCCTTCAGCCTCTTCCGCAGCGACTGGTAACTTGTGCTCACGCTGTACACGCGGCTCATCGACCAGCGCGACCGCACGTTGGAGCAGGACGCGTTCTACCACATGAACGTGCTCTACCAGCGACAGCTGTCGTACATGCGGCCCGACGGCTCCTTCAGCCTCTTCCGCAGCGACTGGTAACTTGTGCTCACGCTGTACACGCGGCTCATCGACCAGCGCGACCGCACGTTGGAGCAGGACGCGTTCTACCACATGAACGTGCTCTACCAGCGACAGCTGTCGTACATGCGGCCCGACGGCTCCTTCAGCCTCTTCCGCAGCGACTGGTAACTTGTGCTCACGCTGTACACGCGGCTCATCGACCAGCGCGACCGCACGTTGGAGCAGGACGCGTTCTACCACATGAACGTGCTCTACCAGCGACAGCTGTCGTACATGCGGCCCGACGGCTCCTTCAGCCTCTTCCGCAGCGACTGGTAACTTGTGCTCACGCTGTACACGCGGCTCATCGACCAGCGCGACCGCACGTTGGAGCAGGACGCGTTCTACCACATGAACGTGCTCTACCAGCGACAGCTGTCTTACATGCGGCCCGACGGCTCCTTCAGCCTCTTCCGCAGCGACTGGTAACTTGTGCTCACGCTGTACACGCGGCTCATCGACCAGCGCGACCGCACGTTGGAGCAGGACGCGTTCTACCACATGAACGTGCTCTACCAGCGACAGCTGTCGTACATGCGGCCCGACGGCTCCTTCAGCCTCTTCCGCAGCGACTGGTAACTTGTGCTCACGCTGTAAACGCGGCTCATCGACCAGCGCGACCGCACGTTGGAGCAGGACGCGTTCTACCACATGAACGTGCTCTACCAGCGACAGCTGTCGTACATGCGGCCCGACGGCTCCTTCAGCCTCTTCCGCAGCGACTGGTAACTTGTGCTCACGCTGTACACGCGGCTCATCGGTTGGAGCCGGACTTGCAGTTTATTGACACAACCATTCTGCACAAATTTTTAGCTAAATCAACCTTTTATTTTCTTTTACAGGAATCAGTCTGCATCCAGCGTTTGGCTAACTTCATACTGCGCTAAAATATTCCAAGACGCGTCGTTCAACGAATGGGAGAACTACATCTACATTGATCCGAACGTAAGTTGGTTCGCTTCGTTTATGTATTTGAGTCTAGACTCTAGGGGTGGTATAAATCGCTTCGTTCATGTATTTAAGTCTAGGGGTGGTATAAAAGGGTCAGAGGATCTCATTATCATTTTAAGTTTCTAGTCTACTTCTGGGCACTGATCTTCCATCAAGAATTTGGGGGATTTTCCCGTAGCCCACTACATTGGCGACGGATGAAGAATATTGTGGAAAACTCTTAGATTGCTGCGTGACGTTTTCTTTCATCATAAAGAGTATTTAATTGCCTCAAACCCACATATATGCTCAACGTGTCGCAAAGCTGAAGTGGCAATGGGCGGGGTACATAGCTCGCAGGACTGATGGACGTTGGGGACCCAAGGTGCTGGCATGGCGGCCACGCACCGGGAATCGCAGTGTCGGTCGACCCCCCACCAGGTGGACGGACGACATTAAGAGGGTCGCGGGGAGTCGCCGGCGCAAGATCGTGGTGTTTGGCGGCCATTTCAGGAGGCCTATGTCCAACAGTGGACGTCCATTGGCTGAAACGACGAACGAACGACGATGACGATGACAATCGATCATGATTATGATCGATTATTATCGATGATGATTATTTTTTTTTTTACTATATAGGCTAGCGCTTGACTGTGATCACACCTGATGGAAAGTGATGATACAGTCTAAAGTGGAACGCGCTTGCCTAGAAGATGCCTATTTACTCTTGATTTGAAGGCACCCGGGTTGAAAGTGGCAGGAAAGAAACTGCCCGGGATTGTATTCCAGGCCTTTGCAGTGCGTATCAGGAACTAGGAATCAAACCGCTTCGTACGCGTCTTTGGTACGTCGACCATGTATGGGTGGAAGCCTTTACGATGCCTTGACGTTCTATGGTAGAAAGGTGACGGGGGAACCAAATTAAAAAGTTCCTGTGCACACTCTCCGAAATATATTCTATAGAATACCGACAGACAGGCAACCTTACGACGATGTTCAAGGCTTTGGAGTTTTTTGTGGACTAGTGTCGGGTTGCCGATGAGCCTTCTAGCACTTGATGAGTCTTGATAATAAAAAATAAATTCTTTGATGCCAGGTGATATCGATGGCGGTGTCGTGGGTGCTGGAGCACCAGCGGCCGGAGGGCTCGTTCTACGAAGTGACGTGGTCGCCCGACCGCAACGCGAACGGCACCATCGCAGTGCCGATCGACTCGCCCGCCTTCCGCGAGGCGGGCTCGCAGCTGCAGGGAGAGAGGGTAACGATTTTTACATCTTGAAAAGGGCCTCTTCTTTCAAGTATAACTATAAGGTATGTTGCTGTGGGAGACGCTGCAGAGGAAGACCGCTCACGAGATGGGCGGAAGATATTATCAAAACGGCGTGGTCAAGCTGGAGGCGAACAGCCCAGGACAGAGTAACGTGGGACTCTTTGGAGGAAGCCTTCCACCCTGAGGGTGGAACGTTTCCTCCAAAGAGGGTGGAACCCTCGGAAGGGTTCTTGCAACTAAATTACCTAGGATTAAGTTTGAACTATATTTTTAAATGTAGCTTTTTTTGCAAGAAATAAAAGGCTTTTTATTTTCATGTCGTTGTGGCAGGTCAACAACTCGATATTACTGCAGCGGAACATCACGCTGACGGCGCAGGTGGTGATCACCCTGGAGTCCGTCAAGAACCTGAAGGACATCGGCATACGAGAGGTGAGCTCGCCCAGAACCGTTTGTAATATTACTGCAGCGGAACATCACGCTGACGGCGCAGGTGGTGATCACCCTGGAGTCCGTCAAGAACCTGAAGGACATCGGCATACGAGAGGTGAGCTCGCCCAGAACCGTTTGTAATATTACTGCAGCGGAACATCACGCTGACGGCGCAGGTGGTGGTCACCCTGGAGTCCGTCAAGAACCTGAAGGACATCGGCATACGAGAGGTGAGCTCGCCCAGAACCGTTTGTAATATTACTGCAGCGGAACATCACGCTGACGGCGCAGGTGGTGATCACCCTGGAGTCCGTCAAGAACCTGAAGGACATCGGCATACGAGAGGTGAGCTCGCCCAGAACCGTTTGTAATATCAGGGAAGTTAAAGTTGATATCGGCCCTAACTCCCAATCGGCACGGGAACTCCAACCGTGTTTCAAGATGTTCTAAGCTCGCTCGAAGTTATGAACTCGCATGAACTTCCTGGAATTGATATAGCCTGACTTAAGTATCATTGTGTGCTTGGTCAGGCCAGTCTCACTTCTCACGTGGCCGTCCCGGCTACAAGTACGGGTCCGAACCTCGATATTTCAGATGGTTGCCGCTCGCGGGCCGAGTTGCACGCGCTAGGCGCTAGTTCTGTACGGTCTATTTTACGCGCCGTCTGATTACGGCAGCCCTAGTACGTCGTAAGAGATAAAGTTAGGCGATAGAAAGAGACCACAACATTGCGTTTGTTGTGTGTCGATTTTGAGGGCGGGGCCAGGCGCTATTGCGAACTGAATTGCACTTTTTGTGTCAGCGCTAGAGTCGCTATTTCTTTAAATAATCGTGCGGGTGAACCTTCTGATAGTATTTAGTGTTCTGTGGCTTGGTCGCGTGCGCCAGCTCAGCGTGTGTCTGTTGTCGGCAGGGGCTGAGCGCGCGCGTGGCGACGGCGCAGCAGCGCGGCATCTCGTGGCTGGAGCGGCACCTGCAGCTGCTGCACGAGTTCGGCGAGCCGCTCGCGCTGGCGCTCGTCGCGTACGCGCTCAGCGCCGCCAAGGCGCCCAGCGCCGAGCACGCCTTCCGCCTGCTCAAGCGGCACCAGCGCTCTGAAGGTACGGCAAACCCGGGGTGGGTGGGGACCACTCTACTCACTAATCCAGTCTATCTTGCCAAAAAATATGTGCGGCGAAATAGTACATTTCAATATAAGTGCGGAAAGTTTGTCATTTCTTTACGAGTCCCAGTTTGTCAACTATAAGGACGAGTAAAAATGACAATTCCGCGCGTGCATTGAACGAAGTTTTTTAATACATTTGCGAAAAAAATATTGGTTTTACGTGTTTGCCTGCTCCGTGTTTGGGTGCCGTGCTCGTGTTCATGCGCTCCTGGTACGCCCGCTCCGGTGCCGCGCAGGAGGAAAACAAAAAAGCACTAGTGCGGAAAAGAATAACTTTGCGCACGCTAAACACACATGAAAATGTCAACTTTTTGAGCAAATGTATTAATAAGGTATATTGTGTGGCGCCAAGTACCATAACTGAGCACACTCGTAGCGGTCTGTGCTGTCGAAGACCGCTACAAGTGTACTCGACTCTAAAAGACTGGTTACCGATCCTTAAGTATAGGTCATAGTAACTGTGACGTCATATGCTTGGACCACAAGCGTACCCCTGGGGTAATTGCCTGCCACCAAAGACACCAAACGTAGAAAAAATTCCCACTCGCCTCTATGACTGGCAAATTCTCATAAGATATGATCACAGATCAGTCGTCTTTTATCCTTAGTCCTGTCTTTATCACTGGCATTTTTATCAAATTTTAACAAGTATGACAGCTCGCGCTTCTGTTCAGGCGGCCTGGTGTACTGGGGCAAGGAGCGTGTACCGCAGCCGCCTTACAAGATGGAGAACCAGAAACCCTTCCTGCTGCCGCGCCTGCCCTACAAGTACGACTCCAACAACGTGGCTGCCACCGCCTACGCGCTGCTGGCGTGCATGGACCATCAGGTATGCGCTGGTCCACTACCAAACTATTCCTCGTACTACCTACAAGTCATCTGGATGGGAATCACCGCACTGTCATTATTATGCTGTAAAGCATTAACGTTTTGGTTTAAAGGGGATTGGACGAAGACATCACTAGGCATAACACGGCTTTAGAACTAACTCAGCATGACTCAGCATGACAAGCATCAGAGTCCTGTGTTCACTGATCTCTATTCTATGGATTGCTGACTGTCAACGTACAAATGAAGACACTTGATATTCGCCATTTTGGCGCTGATTGATCCGTAAACATTAAGAACGACGGTCATTAGCAACAAAAGTCAATTTAGTACCGTGGACGTTCGAGGGTGGCGCTTCAAATCGGCACAAAAAAGGAAATATCAGATGTATAGAATGATTAATCCATAGAATAGAGATCAGTGGCCTGATTCTGTATCGTTAGTTAGCAACTCGCACTGGGTTATTAACTAAGAAATCGGGCGAAAAAATCCTATTTTTGCACAAAGTACCAACTTAGGTTGGTATGGTATAGCATCAACATACCATGCAAGTTGCTAATTTGTTCAAAAATAATGCAAAAATAGGATTTTTGCCAACTGTTTCTTAGTTAATAACTCAGCGTGAGTTGCTAACTAACGATACAGAATCAGCCCACTGTGCCTGGGATGGACTAGATCTGATCAAACATGGTCAAGAGTATCACAGCTGCTAAAAGTCTTGTCAGTCGACAAAATTAATACTCGTGTTACTACACGAAGCTAAGCTTGTGCGTTGATTTCAGGACAACAATGAGGCGATCGTCATGTGGCTGAATTCACAGCGGTTGAAAGATGGCGGATGGGCGTCTACCCAGGTTTGTGATGTTCTAAAGCAGTAAACTTATATTGACTGTTATAAATTGTTCTTTACCTATTAGAAAAAAAATGCCTCAAGAATAATGTTAAAATGATTAAAAAGTGGATGGACGGTATTATCCAGATTATTTCAAACCTTCAAGTTCTTTTGCGCTTATCGCGAGGTAGTCAATTAGCCTGACCGTTCTCAGTCTGAAGAGGGTCGTGCCGGAATATAACATAGATGGAAGAAGAAAGAAGAAAGAAAGAAAACACATTTATTTCAATTAATTATGCCAAATTATTAATTATTTTCAATTAAGATGATAAGAAACCTTCATGTTCTTGTCATCTGGATAATACCGTCCGTTGGAGTCTTTTTTTTTTTTTACTCTATACAAGTTAGTCCTTGACTGCGATCTCACCTGATGGTAAGTGATGATGCAGCCTAAATGTAATCGTACTAACCTGGAAGGAGTAAGTAAATTTACCCCAACGGTTTCTACAAGCATCGCACCGGGACGCAAAATCGCTTGGCGGTGCGTCTTTGCTGGTAGGGTGGTAACTAGCCACGGCTAAAGCCCCCCACCAGACCAGACCTGAGCCAATTTAGAAATGATAAAATTCCAAAGTGGCCCGTGGCGGGAATCGAACCCGCGGCCTCCCACTCGAATCTGAGCGCGCAAATACCATCGTTCGTGCCGGCAAGTTAAGGGGATTTATTGAATTTATTTTTGTCTTCCTCACTCTCACGGGTACGTTGGTAGGTGCGACATGCAGCGTCGCGGAAGAATATAACAGAAAAACGACCTTTTACCTAATAATTCAAAAACTAAGGTAGTTATCGAAAACCTGTTTCTTAGCGTTTTTGGATATAATGATTACCGACAATTTAAAAACAAAAATTATAATTACATCCAATGTAGTGTCCGATAAAAAAATAGAAAAACTGAGATTTGAGAGCAACTTTTGGGAGAACTTTCTATCGAGAAAATTTTATCCAATCGTGTTTCTGCTTCTTAGCGATTTTAGATTAAAGACCCAAAATACATGACATGTAAATTTGAAAGTAATTGTCTTTATAGTGTTTGAATAAAACTTCATTCAAAATCGCCCCTTCGAGCGTCAGGGGGGGTCTAAATACGTATCTCCGTTGCGCGTCTCACAAGTGTCCAACTTGCAAAAACAATAAAAAAATTTGCGCATGCATTTAGTTAATTCTATATATCTCAATTATGCTTATAGGTTTTGACATGATCTTCTACAGTTTTGTTCGTTACGAAATGATTTACTTGAATATATATTTGTTTATGTCTGTAAAAACACCAAAAAAGTTATTTCCGAAATGTAAATATAGTTTAGGTAAAACTTACATGAAGACTGCAAAAATTTCGTAGGCTGCAAACACAGATTACCAGATTCAGCGCACGGAACTTCGGAGTGAGGCACGCAATAGTAATACAAACCAGAAAGTCGTATTCCTTTTGAGTTAGTACGCAGCGAACCGCTGACCGAGTCACTGCTGCGTAACTTGCGTAATGCTCAAAACTGCCAATTAATTAAAATGCCATCTTGTGCTATTAAACAGTGTAAAAGTTGTTCGCAAAAGTCAAGACGAAAAGAAGGAATATCTTTTCACAGGTAAGTTTAAGTGCTATGAAAATAAATTTATTTTATTTTTAAATATTGTGTAAGCTTCACGTTCGAAACGCCAAACCTCAGTGAGAGTCCATCAGTGTGACCAGTCTACATTGAAATTATTTTCCCTAGATGTAAGGTTAAAATTGTATGTTAGTAACAGGGCATTTGAGATTAAAAAAAAAACCTTTATGACTGGCCTCTTGTTGAAACAACGTTTCTTTTCGGACGATATCTCATATGGGGCTATGCGGAAAAAGTGTAATAAAATTATAAGACCCAAGATTAATCGGTCAAACATCTCGCTGCCTGCTATGAAATAAAATGAGAAACGGCGTCGCCTGTTGCTCTGCATATTGAATACGGTATTTTCTTTGATGGTGAGTGACGGTCTTTCACTTCATTTGATATAGTATTAAAATTTAAAAATTGGCCGCCATTTTGAACTTTTTTGTTATTGGACGGAATTCTTTCAAAATCGAAATCTGACCATGGCGGCAAGCATTGAGTAAGAATCTGGTGTCAAAATTGAAAAAAGTGGCCGCCATTTTGAACTTTTTTGTTATTGGACCGAATTCTTTCAAAATCGAAATCTGACCATGGCGGCAAGCATTGAGTAAGAATCTGGTGTCAAAATTGAAAAAAGTGGCCGCCATTTTGAACTTTTTTGTTATTGGACCGAATTCTTTCAAAATCGAAATCTGACCATGGCGGCAAGCATTGAGTAAGAATCTGGTGTCAAAATTGAAAAAAGTGGCCGCCATTTTGAACTTTTTTGTTATTGAACGGAATTCTTTCAAAATCGAAATCTGACCGTGGCAGCAAGCATTGAGTAAGAATCTGGTGTCAAAATTGAGAAAAGTGGCCGCCATTTTGAACTTTTTTGTTATTGGACGGAATTCTTTCAAAATCGAAATCTGACCGTGGCAGCAAGCATTGAGTAATAATCTGGTGTCAAAATTGAGAAAAGTGGCCGCCATTTTGAACTTTTTTGTTATTGGACGGAATTCTTTCAAAATCGAAATCTGACCGTGGCAGCAAGCATTGAGTAAGAATCTGGTGTCAAAATTGAGAAAAGTGGCCGCCATTTTGAACTTTTTTGTTATTGGACGGAATTCTTTCAAAATCGAAATCTGACCGTGGCAGCAAGCATTGAGTAAGAATCTGGTGTCAAAATTGAAAAAATTGGCCGCTGCCAAGGTCAGATTTCGATTTTGAAACATTTCGGTCCAATAACAAAAAAGTTCAAAATGGCGGCCACTTTTCTCAATTTTGACACCAGATTCTTACTCAATGCTTGCTGCCACGGTCAGATTTCGATTTTGAAACATTTCGGTCCAATAACAAAAAAGTTCAAAATGGCGGCCACTTTTTTCAATTTTGACACCAGATTCTTACTCAATACTTGCCGCCATGGTCAGATTTTGATTTTGAAAGAATTCGGTCCAATAACAAAAAAGTTCAAAATGGCGGCCACTTTTTTCAATTTTGACACCAGATTCTTACTCAATGCTTGCTGCCACGGTCAGATTTCGATTTTGAAAGAATTCCGTCCAATAACAAAAAAGTTCAAAATGGCGGCCACTTTTTCAATTTTGACACCAGATTCTTACTCAATGCTTGCCGCCATGGTCAGATTTCGATTTTGAAACAATTCGGTCCAATAACAAAAAAGTTCAAAATGGCAGCCACTTTTTTAAAATTTTGACCACGGTTCTTTCTCCATACACAGACCGTCACTTACCAGTTAGAGTACAATCAAAAGAAATGACTGTCTTCAATATGTATGATGTAGATAATATTATAAATTCAAATGGAACCGAAGACCGTCACTCACCATCAAAAACAAATACCGTCTTCAATCTGCAGAACAACAGGCGACGCCGTTTCCCCGTTTTATATCATCGCGGGCAGCGAGACGGCGTCGGAGGTTAAAAATATACTTAGGTACTAATCACTCTTTACTAAGGAAATTGTACCTATAATACTATATCGTAGTGGGAGTTTTTTCGTTAAGCCACTTAAGCTAGCAACATTATCAGGCTTGCGTTAGACAGTGTTCGGACCGATAGCTGTGTGTGTGCACGCACACATACAAAAATACCGTGCGTCACTTGCTGCTTCCGAAGTGTGTATCTGGTAATCTGTGGCTGCAAATATTTCGTCTCATTTCACTAATTGTTTGATAATATTTACGAACAAGGCCACACTAAACACTAAATACATACTACCATTATCAATAAACTTCATTTGTTTGATTCAAAACTCATTTGTTTCACTATAATAAACCATTTTACAAACAACGAGTAACCGCGCGTCCGCCATTTTGCGCCGCAACGCGCATGACTAACGTTCCAAAAATAATTTATTGTGAAATAGTTCTGATACTTGTACCAACATTCTAAACGTCATTTCATTCAAAAATCTTACACTCACAAGCTACCAATAGCCGTCTCTAAAAATATAAAACGGCCATTGAAGTATTAATCGGCCAATGACAAGAAACTACCCGAGCACAGGGTTTGTGCGCTTGACGCGGCGAGCTACGAAAGTCTGGGGCACAAACCCTAAGCGTTTGACGGGGGAAAGGTTAAATACGGCTTCTACACCGTTAGTGTTCCTTTCCACAGGACACGTACATCGCCCTGCGAGCGCTCATCGAGTACACGAACCGCAAGCGACTTCGTGACGTCAGCTCGCTGTCCGTCAACGTGGAGGCAGTCGCGCTGAAGGGCGAGGGCCGGCAGCTGCGTGTGCGCAACGACAACCTCGCCGTCATGCAGAGCATCGAGGTGAGTGAATGAATTTATACTTTATTGCACATTACAATTATAAAAATAAATTTCTTCCATTTTGAATATTTTTTCCATCCATCGTGTAGAACTTTGAGACCTGATCAACTCTTGTCAAGAAACCACTCTTCCATCTTTTATACTTTCCGAGATAACGGTGAAATTCGTTTGGCGGCCATTTTGAATCCGCCATTTTGAAATTTTTTTCAGCTAACTGCCAATTGGATGACGTTTCAAATGACATTTGCTCGAGCACCTATCTTAAATACCCTGGCTGTGCTCTTCACTCGTCTTCGAAATCCTCAATCATCAGCTCTCTCCGTATTTTTCCTCCGAATGAATTTTTTTACAAGAAAGGAAAGCATAACAAACAAGAAATCATACAAAACATAATGCGCAAAAGGCGGTCTTGTTGCCATAGGCAATCTCTTCCAGACAACCTTTTCTTTTTGGTGAGAGGTTATATACAAAGAGTGTACAAGTGGTGAGCGAGACGCACTGTGCTCTGAGCCGTAGCTGCGATCAACAAACCGATTGAGTTGTTTTGTACACACGTTTAGTTTGCATGACAATACATGTTTAGCTGTGTGAGGTCATGCTAAATCCAACATGGCGGAACAGTCTGACTGACTGACTCCGTCGGTGCGCTGCCCGCTTTTTATTTACATCTGAACGAATCTCGAAGTTTCCACCCCTCGCTATTTATCAAAATGGTAGATCGTTCTAGAAGTCGGAACTACCAAAAACCCATCGTTTAGAGAAAAGTCATTGACCCCTCGAGTTGTTTACAACTTACGAGTGCTATTTCGGCAGTGCGATTATAAACCTTATGGCGCTTATCATAGGGTTCATTCGTAACAATAAAAAAGCTTGTTTTTTTAATGTATGAATGAGAACTTAATATTGATGGGCTCGTTCGCGTCGCCAGATCCCCGAGGCGTGGGGCACGGTGAAGGTGACGGCGCGCGGCGCGGGCTACGCGATCCTGCAGATGTCGGTGCAGTACAACGTGGACATCGAGCGCTTCCAGACGCCGCCGCCCGCGCGCTGCTTCTCGCTGCTCGCCAACGCGAACTACCACGGCCGGAACCAGTCGCACATCCGCTACCAGACCTGCGCCAGGTCAGTGCCACATACCTCCTCCTCCTGCCACGCATTTGACGCCTTTATTCAACTTGTACGTTTGTTCAAGTGGAATCTCGCAGCTCAATTTTAATCCTCTTCATTACTTATTAAGCCTTTCCTTCAACCAATTTTGCATGCACGTTTAGTTTGGATAACAATGCATGGTTAGTTGTGTAACATCATTTTAAACCTAACATCGTAAAACAACCAAGACGGAGGCTAGTTTTTAAGAGTATTTTTTTATGATTAATATTAAAAAAAGTAACAAATTAGTTTTTAATTCATGTTTAAGTTGATTTTGAAAATGGGTAATAGTACAAGTATTGTTTCGTTATCCTGCTCCAAGGACCATAATTTTATCCGGATCGAAGGACCATTATTTTATCCGGCTCGAAGGACCATTATCGTTGGTCTTGGATTGAAACCAGCGATTTGAATATCTTGCCTTATCAACAGCTGGACCATGACGGAGGAGTCGCCGCGCTCCGGGCTGGCGGTGCTGGAGGTGGGCATCCCCACGGGCTACATGATCCAGCAGCAGCGACTAGATTCGTACGTGCTGTCACGGTCCGTGCGCACGCTGCAGCGCGCCAAGTACCAGCCGGACAAATTGCTCTTCTACTTCGACTATGTGAGTGTCTTAGCATTTCCAGCACAGTTGATTGAATATTTTTATTTTAATGACTGTGTGACCCAGGGAAACGAATTGGATTTTTCTGTAATGTGTCCCTGGTTATGTAATTCAATAAATAAATAAATAAATATCATCATGTTCTTGTTTCCCCAGCTGGACCACGAGCGGACCTGCGTGAACTTCACGATCGAGCGCTGGTACCCCGTGGCCAACATGTCGCGCTACCTGCCCATCCGCGTCTACGACTACTACGCGCCCGGTGAGTGACTCTCCAGTGTACCTACTACGTGAACTTCACGATCGAGCGCTGGTACCCCGTGGCCAACATGTCGCGCTACCTGCCCATCCGCGTCTACGACTACTACGCGCCCGGTGAGTGACTCTCCAGTGTACCTACTACGTGAACTTCACGATCGAGCGCTGGTACCCCGTGGCCAACATGTCGCGCTACCTGCCCATCCGCGTCTACGACTACTACGCGCCCGGTGAGTGACTCTCCAGTGTACCTACTACGTGAACTTCACGATCGAGCGCTGGTACCCCGTGGCCAACATGTCGCGCTACCTGCCCATCCGCGTCTACGACTACTACGCGCCCGGTGAGTGACTCTCCAGTGTACCTACTACGTGAACTTCACGATCGAGCGCTGGTACCCCGTGGCCAACATGTCGCGCTACCTGCCCATCCGCGTCTACGACTACTACGCGCCCGGTGAGTGACTCTCCAGTGTACCTACTACGTGAACTTCACGATCGAGCGCTGGTACCCCGTGGCCAACATGTCGCGCTACCTGCCCATCCGCGTCTACGACTACTACGCGCCCGGTGAGTGACTCTCCAGTGTACCTACTACGTGAACTTCACGATCGAGCGCTGGTACCCCGTGGCCAACATGTCGCGCTACCTGCCCATCCGCGTCTACGACTACTACGCGCCCGGTGAGTGACTCTCCAGTGTACCTACTACCTGAACTTCACGATCGAACGCTGGTACCCCGTGGCCAACATGTCGCGCTACCTGCCCATCCGCGTCTACGACTACTACGCGCCCGGTGAGTGACTCTCCACTGTACCTACTACGTGAACTTCACGATCGAGCGCTGGTACCCCGTGGCCAACATGTCGCGCTACCTGCCCATCCGCGTCTACGACTACTACGCGCCCGGTGAGTGACTCTCCACTGTACCTACTACGTGAACTTCACGATCGAGCGCTGGTACCCCGTGGCCAACATGTCGCGCTACCTGCCCATCCGCGTCTACGACTACTACGCGCCCGATGAGTGACTCTCCAGTGTACCTACTACGTGAACTTCACGATCGAGCGCTGGTACCCCGTGGCCAACATGTCGCGCTACCTGCCCATCCGCGTCTACGACTACTACGCGCCCGGTGAGTGACTCTCCAGTGTACCTACTACGTGAACTTCACGATCGAGCGCTGGTACCCCGTGGCCAACATGTCGCGATACCTGCCCATCCGCGTCTACGACTACTACGCGCCCGGTGAGTGACTCTCCAGTGTACCTACTACGTGAACTTCACGATCGAGCGCTGGTACCCCGTGGCTAACATGTCGCGCTACCTGCCCATCCGCGTCTACGACTACTACGCGCCCGGTGAGTGACTCTCCACTGTACCTACTACGTGAACTTCACGATCGAGCGCTGGTACCCCGTGGCCAACATGTCGCGCTACCTGCCCATCCGCGTCTACGACTACTACGCGTCCGGTGAGTGACTCTCCAGTGTACCTACTACGTGAACTTCACGATCGAGCGCTGGTACCCCGTGGCCAACATGTCGCGCTACCTGCCCATCCGCGTCTACGACTACTACGCGCCCGGTGAGTGACTCTCCAGTGTACCTACTACGTGAACTTCACGATCGAGCGCTGGTACCCCGTGGCCAACATGTCGCGCTACCTGCCCATCCGCGTCTACGACTACTACGCGCCCGGTGAGTGACTCTCCAGTGTACCTACTACGTGAACTTCACGATCGAGCGCTGGTACCCCGTGGCCAACATGTCGCGCTACCTGCCCATCCGCGTCTACGACTACTACGCGCCCGGTGAGTGACTCTCCAGTGTACCTACTACGTGAACTTCACGATCGAGCGCTGGTACCCCGTGGCCAACATGTCGCGCTACCTGCCCATCCGCGTCTACGACTACTACGCGCCCGGTGAGTGACTCTCCACTGTACCTACTACGTGAACTTCACGATCGAGCGCTGGTACCCCGTGGCCAACATGTCGCGCTACCTGCCCATCCGCGTCTACGACTACTACGCGCCCGGTGAGTGACTCTCCAGTGTACCTACTAATGAACTTCACGATCGAGCGCTGGTACCCCGTGGCCAACATGTCGCGCTACCTGCCCATCCGCGTCTACGACTACTACGCGCCCGGTGAGTGACTCTCCAGTGTACTCGATATGGACAAATTGAGTCTTGACCAATATCATGTTCAAAATAGGTCATTCCTCTTCTGGCTCTTCAGCTTGCTAGTCCGTAGTTGACTAGTTTGTAATAACTCAATCGAACGTTTGTTCGCAGAGCGTTTCAACGAGACGATATTCGACGCGCTGCCGACGTACCTGCTGAACATCTGCGAGGTGTGCGGCTCGTCGCAGTGCCCCTACTGCGCCATCTACAACGCCGCGGCGGCCGCGCACGCGTCGGCGCTGCTGCTGCTCGCCGCGCTCGTGGCGCTCGTGCGCAACGTGGGCGACGTGGGCGCGCCGCTCACCTAGCAGCGGTGCAGCGTGACCACACGACGGTGACGTCGCGACGTACCTGCTGAACATCTGCGAGGTGTGCGGCTCGTCGCAGTGCCCCTACTGCGCCATCTACAACGCCGCGGCGGCCGCGCACGCGTCGGCGCTGCTGCTGCTCGCCGCGCTCGTGGCGCTCGTGCGCAACGTGGGCGACGTGGGCGCGCCGCTCACCTAGCAGCGGTGCAGCGTGACCACACGACGGTGACGTCGCGACGTACCTGCTGAACATCTGCGAGGTGTGCGGCTCGTCGCAGTGCCCCTACTGCGCCATCTACAACGCCGCGGCGGCCGCGCACGCGTCGGCGCTGCTGCTGCTCGCCGCGCTCGTGGCGCTCGTGCGCAACGTGGGCGACGTGGGCGCGCCGCTCACCTAGCAGCGGTGCAGCGTGACCACACGACGGTGACGTCGCGACGTACCTGCTGAACATCTGCGAGGTGTGCGGCTCGTCGCAGTGCCCCTACTGCGCCATCTACAACGCCGCGGCGGCCGCGCACGCGTCGGCGCTGCTGCTGCTCGCCGCGCTCGTGGCGCTCGTGCGCAACGTGGGCGACGTGGGCGCGCCGCTCACCTAGCAGCGGTGCAGCGTGACCACATGACGGTGACGTCGCGACGTACCTGCTGAACATCTGCGAGGTGTGCGGCTCGTCGCAGTGCCCCTACTGCGCCATCTACAACGCCGCGGCGGCCGCGCACGCGTCGGCGCTGCTGCTGCTCGCCGCGCTCGTGGCGCTCGTGCGCAACGTGGGCGACGTGGGCGCGCCGCTCACCTAGCAGCGGTGCAGCGTGACCACATGACGGTGACGTCGCGACGTACCTGCTGAACATCTGCGAGGTGTGCGGCTCGTCGCAGTGCCCCTACTGCGCCATCTACAACGCCGCGGCGGCCGCGCACGCGTCGGCGCTGCTGCTGCTCGCCGCGCTCGTGGCGCTCGTGCGCAACGTGGGCGACGTGGGCGCGCCGCTCACCTAGCAGCGGTGCAGCGTGACCACATGACGGTGACGTCGCGACGTACCTGCTGAACATCTGCGAGGTGTGCGGCTCGTCGCAGTGCCCCTACTGCGCCATCTACAACGCCGCGGCGGCCGCGCACGCGTCGGCGCTGCTGCTGCTCGCCGCGCTCGTGGCGCTCGTGCGCAACGTGGGCGACGTGGGCGCGCCGCTCACCTAGCAGCGGTGCAGCGTGACCACATGACGGTGACGTCGCGACGTACCTGCTGAACATCTGCGAGGTGTGCGGCTCGTCGCAGTGCCCCTACTGCGCCATCTACAACGCCGCGGCGGCCGCGCACGCGTCGGCGCTGCTGCTGCTCGCCGCGCTCGTGGCGCTCGTGCGCAACGTGGGCGACGTGGGCGCGCCGCTCACCTAGCAGCGGTGCAGCGTGACCACATGACGGTGACGTCGCGACGTACCTGCTGAACATCTGCGAGGTGTGCGGCTCGTCGCAGTGCCCCTACTGCGCCATCTACAACGCCGCGGCGGCCGCGCACGCGTCGGCGCTGCTGCTGCTCGCCGCGCTCGTGGCGCTCGTGCGCAACGTGGGCGACGTGGGCGCGCCGCTCACCTAGCAGCGGTGCAGCGTGACCACATGACGGTGACGTCGCGACGTACCTGCTGAACATCTGCGAGGTGTGCGGCTCGTCGCAGTGCCCCTACTGCGCCATCTACAACGCCGCGGCGGCCGCGCACGCGTCGGCGCTGCTGCTGCTCGCCGCGCTCGTGGCGCTCGTGCGCAACGTGGGCGACGTGGGCGCGCCGCTCACCTAGCAGCGGTGCAGCGTGACCACATGACGGTGACGTCGCGACGTACCTGCTGAACATCTGCGAGGTGTGCGGCTCGTCGCAGTGCCCCTACTGCGCCATCTACAACGCCGCGGCGGCCGCGCACGCGTCGGCGCTGCTGCTGCTCGCCGCGCTCGTGGCGCTCGTGCGCAACGTGGGCGACGTGGGCGCGCCGCTCACCTAGCAGCGGTGCAGCGTGACCACATGACGGTGACGTCGCGACGTACCTGCTGAACATCTGCGAGGTGTGCGGCTCGTCGCAGTGCCCCTACTGCGCCATCTACAACGCCGCGGCGGCCGCGCACGCGTCGGCGCTGCTGCTGCTCGCCGCGCTCGTGGCGCTCGTGCGCAACGTGGGCGACGTGGGCGCGCCGCTCACCTAGCAGCGGTGCAGCGTGACCACATGACGGTGACGTCGCGACGTACCTGCTGAACATCTGCGAGGTGTGCGGCTCGTCGCAGTGCCCCTACTGCGCCATCTACAACGCCGCGGCGGCCGCGCACGCGTCGGCGCTGCTGCTGCTCGCCGCGCTCGTGGCGCTCGTGCGCAACGTGGGCGACGTGGGCGCGCCGCTCACCTAGCAGCGGTGCAGCGTGACCACATGACGGTGACGTCGCGACGTACCTGCTGAACATCTGCGAGGTGTGCGGCTCGTCGCAGTGCCCCTACTGCGCCATCTACAACGCCGCGGCGGCCGCGCACGCGTCGGCGCTGCTGCTGCTCGCCGCGCTCGTGGCGCTCGTGCGCAACGTGGGCGACGTGGGCGCGCCGCTCACCTAGCAGCGGTGCAGCGTGACCACATGACGGTGACGTCGCGACGTACCTGCTGAACATCTGCGAGGTGTGCGGCTCGTCGCAGTGCCCCTACTGCGCCATCTACAACGCCGCGGCGGCCGCGCACGCGTCGGCGCTGCTGCTGCTCGCCGCGCTCGTGGCGCTCGTGCGCAACGTGGGCGACGTGGGCGCGCCGCTCACCTAGCAGCGGTGCAGCGTGACCACATGACGGTGACGTCGCGACGTACCTGCTGAACATCTGCGAGGTGTGCGGCTCGTCGCAGTGCCCCTACTGCGCCATCTACAACGCCGCGGCGGCCGCGCACGCGTCGGCGCTGCTGCTGCTCGCCGCGCTCGTGGCGCTCGTGCGCAACGTGGGCGACGTGGGCGCGCCGCTCACCTAGCAGCGGTGCAGCGTGACCACATGACGGTGACGTCGCGACGTACCTGCTGAACATCTGCGAGGTGTGCGGCTCGTCGCAGTGCCCCTACTGCGCCATCTACAACGCCGCGGCGGCCGCGCACGCGTCGGCGCTGCTGCTGCTCGCCGCGCTCGTGGCGCTCGTGCGCAACGTGGGCGACGTGGGCGCGCCGCTCACCTAGCAGCGGTGCAGCGTGACCACATGACGGTGACGTCGCGACGTACCTGCTGAACATCTGCGAGGTGTGCGGCTCGTCGCAGTGCCCCTACTGCGCCATCTACAACGCCGCGGCGGCCGCGCACGCGTCGGCGCTGCTGCTGCTCGCCGCGCTCGTGGCGCTCGTGCGCAACGTGGGCGACGTGGGCGCGCCGCTCACCTAGCAGCGGTGCAGCGTGACCACATGACGGTGACGTCGCGACGTACCTGCTGAACATCTGCGAGGTGTGCGGCTCGTCGCAGTGCCCCTACTGCGCCATCTACAACGCCGCGGCGGCCGCGCACGCGTCGGCGCTGCTGCTGCTCGCCGCGCTCGTGGCGCTCGTGCGCAACGTGGGCGACGTGGGCGCGCCGCTCACCTAGCAGCGGTGCAGCGTGACCACATGACGGTGACGTCGCGACGTACCTGCTGAACATCTGCGAGGTGTGCGGCTCGTCGCAGTGCCCCTACTGCGCCATCTACAACGCCGCGGCGGCCGCGCACGCGTCGGCGCTGCTGCTGCTCGCCGCGCTCGTGGCGCTCGTGCGCAACGTGGGCGACGTGGGCGCGCCGCTCACCTAGCAGCGGTGCAGCGTGACCACATGACGGTGACGTCGCGACGTACCTGCTGAACATCTGCGAGGTGTGCGGCTCGTCGCAGTGCCCCTACTGCGCCATCTACAACGCCGCGGCGGCCGCGCACGCGTCGGCGCTGCTGCTGCTCGCCGCGCTCGTGGCGCTCGTGCGCAACGTGGGCGACGTGGGCGCGCCGCTCACCTAGCAGCGGTGCAGCGTGACCACACGACGGTGACGTCGCGACGTACCTGCTGAACATCTGCGAGGTGTGCGGCTCGTCGCAGTGCCCCTACTGCGCCATCTACAACGCCGCGGCGGCCGCGCACGCGTCGGCGCTGCTGCTGCTCGCCGCGCTCGTGGCGCTCGTGCGCAACGTGGGCGACGTGGGCGCGCCGCTCACCTAGCAGCGGTGCAGCGTGACCACATGACGGTGACGTCGCGACGTACCTGCTGAACATCTGCGAGGTGTGCGGCTCGTCGCAGTGCCCCTACTGCGCCATCTACAACGCCGCGGCGGCCGCGCACGCGTCGGCGCTGCTGCTGCTCGCCGCGCTCGTGGCGCTCGTGCGCAACGTGGGCGACGTGGGCGCGCCGCTCACCTAGCAGCGGTGCAGCGTGACCACATGACGGTGACGTCGCGACCGCTTTACACACAAATGACATGGCCGGATTCTGCCCTCGGAAAAAAATATTCATGGCCATCGACAAACAGTACGTCGTATTAAAGCTTATAATGACGTCTTTATAATAGTTTTAAGTTTTATGATCAGAAAACATGCGAGATACACAATATCAGCAAAACAATTTGCAAAAACATGCGCCTGAATGTTATTAATAGCAATAATTTTTTTGCAAATTGTTTTGCTGATATTGTGATCATAAAACTTAAACTATTGTAAAGACATAATTATAAGCTTTAATATGACGTACTGTTTGTCGATGGCCATGAATATATTTTTTCTAGGGCACAGCTTCATACAAGTTTCGGCCATGTCTTTTTGTACTGAACTTCAAGGCTTTCTTGGCGGGTGTCCAAAATCGGAACTAATGCCGCTATCTTACGAGTTACGACACTTTGATAGTTCGCTCGGTCGGCATATTGCAACCATTTTGCTCTGTTTTGGGCTATTACGTAGGGCACGTAATTAACGCGGCGACTAAGTAAATCCATATATATGGGTTTTAAAAATAATGAAAGTGGGTACCATTTATTTAGGTTGGCAGCTAACATAGAACATCATAATAATCGAAAGATAGCATACTTATATATTATTTATAAGCTCTCTTTTAAACTAAAAATAGAAACAAGTTTTTTTTGGCAATTAATTTTACTTAGATTGAACTAGCAGCAAGTTTTTGTGGCAACTAATTTTATAAGTAAGCGGAAATTTCATGATTAATAAAAATAGTAAATAAGCATTCATAAATAATACAAATCGGGTTATATTTAAAATAGTTTGTAAGACAAATAAATATGAACCAGCTAACATTTTCAATAAATTGTGCAACTTTTTCAAAGCTTTAAATAAACTCTAAAATGATTAACAAAAAATATTTTGTGGAAGTTTAAAAATGTTGATATTAATTCTACTGTTATTATCACTAAAACACATACTTTAGGAGAGGAGTGGACTAACAATAATAATAGTAGTTTTTATTTATAGATCCTCGCGTAATATTTCAACTGTCTTGTGTAATTTATTTGTAACCTTAACATAGTTGCCAGTTTTTCGATTTCATAACACCGTTATATTTGCAGCTCATTTAATATTAATAAATATAATAGTCGCAAAAATATTTAATCGCTGGCAAGTTATTTTTTTAGTTGCAAACACTTAGTCGCCTTTTAAGTTATTAGTCACCCGCAAAATAATAAGCCTAAATTAAATATGATTTTACGGGACGGAACGTTTAATTCACCATAAAGTGCCACTTTAAGGAGTGCTCCACTTTTGGGAATCCACTTGTTCTATAAAACAAGACGTCATCGAACAAGGTGAGTCTGTCTCGTTTTGCTCCTTAAAATAAAACAAAGACGAAAATGTGACTACATGTTTCATGTTTTACATCACATTAGCATAAAATCATGCTGTTTCGCGTGTCATTATCAATAAGGAATGCGTGAGCTTATGTGTAAATATTGTGCATCGGCTAAGTTCGTATTGAAATTGAAATTGTTTAGGATAAAGTTGAAACTCATTTGTTTATGTTTTTAGATGCACAATAATTATCTGACGCAGCTTTGTTTAGTAGGTACTTGTGAGGTACGCGACTATCGTCTTCCTTATGCGTAATTTTTTTCATCAATATACTTACCGCCTAGCAAATAAACGTGGTAGTTGTACTAGATCTTTCTCTGTCACTAATTATTATTTGAAGAAAAAAAAACAACAATTCCACTAGCAGGACAGTTTCACACGCACGTTTCGTCCCGACACCGGGACATCCACAGGAGATGTTGACTTCACAATTCGAAATTCCCGAGAATGTCCTGGTGTCGGGACGAAACGTGCGTCGAAGAAAGTTTTGGAGTGTGTGGTGTTTCATGTGGGCAGTTTTCCTGCATATTGCACCATACAGAATCTTTTCAAGTAGCGGATTATAGCAAAACAAATTAATCTGTCCTGCTAATTATGGATTTTCGCAAAATAACGCCTGCTTCCATTCAATAACAATTCCACTGCTATGTATTTCATGTTTATATATAAGGAAGCGATCGCACAGCTGAGTTGAATTTAGTATGTAACATTGAATGTATATTACCATTATACACCATAATTAAAAAGCCTTACGTCAAGCCGGCTGTAAGTCTTAGGCTTGCTTAACCAATATCAAATTCTGAAGTACCAGAACTTCAATTTCGTTTATCCATAGACCTACACGTTTAATATAGGTCATACTTAGCCTCTTTCACTCCGAAATCAAATGCTAGGACTGTAAGACAAACATTTCTACACCTATGTTGTATTTGAGAAATATAGAATTTGAATTTTAGCTGTAACTTTTATAACTGTTGCAATCAGTCGCTACCCGTGGGGCAGTAAAATAGATACAGCCCGCCTGTCGCGATCCCTCTCGCACTTACGGGCTTTACGACAGGCCTGGCGGAATACATGCGCTATCCTGTCTCCTCAGTTTATTCCCCTGTGAGCAGCGATTGTTTGCAACAGGTATAGTAGAGGTCGCATGGGTGAATTTTGGTTCTTAACAAATGTCGCGAGAACCATGGATTTTTCCAGGATGGAAAGTGGCCTGTTTTAATTGCGTCTATTAGTTGGTAACAAAGTGTCGCGTTTATAATATTAGGATAGACTATAGCTTACCTTTGCCTTTCAGCAACTACTTAAAATTGTATTTTTGCAGCTCATATCTGATTCGACAATAACCATTTGATGGTAGATAAATATTATAATTTAATTTTATAGATTATGGTTATTCATTTGTCCATTCCAGTGTATTTGTAGCTACTTAGTATTATGTCGAGTGTTCTTTAGATTACTAGACCCTGTACAAAATAATGTCTAATGTGTATAAAACATAATTTTCCGTACTTTGAACTTTAAAAATGCATGGTATCTATTTTTATTTTATATTTTTATTGAGTAAAAACTTTTTTATTTACTAGTGAAATTTCAACTCTGCAGATTTCTTCACTTTTGGGTGCTGCTTATTTCTTCTTTACATACAATTAAAGTTAAATCATATCAAAATGATGACAAAATAATTAACTTTACGCAGCTGCATTTGATGCATACTTGCCTTCAAGATTAAACAGTAAGGCAAATTGAAATTCATATTAGATGTATATATAATAAATATTTTAAGAATATTGTCAAGATATAGAGTAAGGATAAGCCTTGTCTGATACTTATGCACTTTTATATTATTTTAATTTTGATATTTTATATAAAGACGAAAATCAATATTAAATACTTTCAGTTAATTTTAAAACTTGTCAATCCGGTTGCCTTATTAGTCAAAGACTTAGGAAATCAGGAAGTAATAATGATTAATGCCATGAAATATTTAGAAACAAAAATTATATCATTTAGATTTTAGAAAATTATCACAATTATTATAATATTTACACTGAATTATTTAATAAACATATCGGAAAAGATATAATACAAAATATTGAATTACAGATGTACAAAGGCAAGGGCCGTCCAGATTTTCATGAAAAAAGAATATTTTAATATTATAATATGAACTAAGGATGCTGTATAATGAATCTCATGTATTCTCTGTAAGATTTTTACTTAATTAGTTTCCGTCCAAAATTACCAATGACTGAGTTTTTATTTTTACTTTTGTATTTAAATGTATTTCGTGTGTAATATTGTATTCTGCATAAGTTGTTATACAACAATTTCGGTTAGTGTGGAAGTTTAGTGAACTTTCTTTATTGACTTCATAGGTGTACAAGTATTTCCGAATAAAAAAATATAAAACAAAAATTTGTTTCATTCAGGTTCCCAACCCATCTGCCATTCTATATGAATATGAAGGCCCGTTTTTGTGAACCAACTAACTTTAATAGAAAGATGACAAGGGTCAGACTACTCCCTACATTTGACAATAACATTTTATTGTTTGTTCAGACAACCAAACGTTAGATAAGATACATACTCCAAGTACATTTTGATACAAAATATGTGGAAAGTATGTAATTTCTTCATGAGTCCCGGTTTGTTGGCAAAACGCCGAAGACGCGAGTCAACAATAAGGGCAAGTGAAATGATAAATCTGTAAGTGCATTGAGTAAAATATTGCACCATAAAATGAAGTTATTTTAAATCAATTTATTTACCTACAATTAAATCATTTTTGAAACCTTAGTGCATTTGAAACACAGAAGAAAATATGATAAGCACTTACCCTGGAAAATAATAACTTTCTGCTTGCTGGAAAAGTCTACATTTTGAGCAAATGTCTTAAAATATTTTCCATAGACAAATTGGTAAAAACAAACTTCAGGTTTCATTGTAGAGGTGTTTAATTTTCAAAGTATAAATTAATCTATTCCTACGTATATACAATAAAGATAATATACAAGATTATGATGGGCACACAGTTGAATATAGAAAGCCTCATTCCACTTGTCCATTCTAATCAATAACAGTACTTTTTCAACCAGAGGTGATCTGCTCAGGTTTTGTTTGTTCTATTGATCATTAATTGATACCACAATATACCCCCTCCCCCCATAATCATACTACCCCTTTGCGGAAAAATTTTGCCAGTTAGTACCCATGGACAAATCTTCTGCTAACATCTTATGCTGGCACCACACATGGCTATTTGTATTTGTGATTGGATGATCGCGTATTTGTCAAAATTTTCGACCTATGGGCAAATAGGCGATACAACCGCCTACACATGGAGCCAAATACAAAAAAAAGGCGGTCCGCCTGTACTGGTCGACAATTCACGCGCTTATGAAGCCGACCATGTGTGGCCAGTATATTTGCGTGTTTGCCTATTTGTCTCCTTTGATGTGTCTCGAAAAACTGACAGTCGTTCGGTAAACCGTATTTGTTATTGGCTGTATTTGCCAAACAGGCAAATATGGCAATAATTTTGGCAAATATACTCTCCACACATGGAAGTTATTTGACAAATATAACAAATAGGCAAATACAAATAGCCATGTGTGGTGCCAGCATTACCCAACACTCATTTTGTTCAATGACATCATTTTCTATAGAATAAACTAGTAGGGCGCGTGGGGGCGCGGGCCACATGTGGCCCGCGTGCTGTCTTTCCCCCTATTTGCCGTCCAACTTTTAGCCTCTTCAACATTCGCCATACATTTCTTATGGTAAATTTTTTTTCCGCCATTTTGAATTTTTTTTCTGTCCATCGAATAGACCTTCGGGTTCTGATCACTTCTTGTCAAGAAACCGTTCTTCCATCTTTTATACTTTCCGAGATATTGGCGAAATTCGTTTGGCGGCCATTTTGAATCCGCCATTTTGAAATTTTTTTCAGCTCACTGCCAATTGGATGACGTTCCGAATGACATTTGGTCGAGCACCCCCCACCTAGCTTCGATACCCTGGCTGTGCTCTTCACCTGTCTTCGAAATCCTCACTCATCAGCTCTCTCCGTATTTTTCCTCCGAATGAATTTTTCCCTTCTATACGAAATGGTCATTGAAAAAAAAATTTTTCATACAAAATTGTTCAGGAGAGGTGATCAATCAGTGAGTGAGTCAGTGGCCAATCAGCACGAGTAGCTATATTAGTAACTAGTAGGGTGCGTGGGGGCGCGGGCCACATGTGGCCCGCGTGCTGTCTTCCCCCCTATTTGCCTTCCAACTCTCAGTCTCTTCAACATTCGCCATACATTTTTCTATGAAAAAAAATTCCACCATTTTGATTTTTTTTTTCTGTCCATCGAATAGACCTTCGGGTCTTGATCACTTCTTGTCAAGAAACCGTTCCTCCATCTTTTATACTTTCCGAGATATAGACGAAATTCGTATGGCGGCCATTTTGAAACCGCCATTTTGAAATTTTTTTCAGCTCACTGGCAATTGCCTGACATTTCGAATGACATTTGGTCGAGCACCTCCCACCTATCTGCTATACCCTTGCCTGTGCTCTTCACCCGTCTCCGAAATCCTCATCATCAGCTCTCTCCATATTTTTGTTCTTAATGATTTTTCCCCTTTTATATGACAGTATATAAAAGTTCCATCTTTTATACTTTCTGAGATATCGAGGAAATTCAAAGGGCCGCCATTTTGAATCCGCCATTTTGAAATTTTTTTCAGCTGACTGCCAATTGGATGACATTTCGAATGACATTTGGTCGAGCACCCCCCACCTATCTTTGATACCCTTGGCTGTGCTCTTCACCCGTCTCCGAATCCTCACTCATCAGCTCTCTCCATATTTTTGTTCTTAATCATTTTTTCCCATCTATATGATAGTATACGTGAAAAAAAATTTTTTCATACAAAATTGTTCAGGAGAGGTGATCAATCAGTCAGTGAGTGAGTGAATCAGCACAAGTAGCTATATATATATTAATAGGATTATGGTTTGCATGAGGTTGTGTGCTGTATAAATTAATTAGAATTCAAACTAACTACTGCCTCTTCTTTACTTGCTTAGCTTTAGCATTCCCCTTGGCAGCGCCACCACTAAAGAATGAGGTAAACATCTCTGACATCTCTGGAAACTCTGACATCTTGGCCATGTTGGTGATCTGCTTCAAGTCCTCTTTGGTCTCGGGGTCGTTCATCATCTTGGGCAGCACCATAATGAGAAGGAGCGGCAGCACCATCATTATCACCATGGGATTGAACAGGAAGTCAGTCATTCGCCATTGCTCTCGCACTTGGAAATACCTAAAACAAAGTTATTTTTTTTTACAAAAAAGCAAAGGTTAACCCACTTACAGGAGGGACTGACAGTATTGAGTTTCACAGTCCTTGAGACAGTTTCTGGCATATAACTTGGCAAGGTTTTGATGTTGTTGTACACTTTGTGCTAAAAAGTGTGTGACAGGATAACCAACCAATAGAGCGCTCAGTCCTCATTATCTTGTGGCCTGTGCCCCATTTGATAACCAAAGAGACCCAAAAGTATTGCTTTCATATCTAGCAATTCTCTTCAAGTTGCTAAGTTATTTACCTATTATTACATAACATACTTTCGATAGTTTCTTTACTGACTTACCTAATTTTCGACATAACCTTCATTCTCAAAGGATAAGGAACTTGGATTATCTGGGACGGCTGCACGTAATTCACTTTACGAGCTCTGTACCTCCCTTTGGAGTTGATCTCTACTCGTATGGGTTCGTAGAAGTAGTCTGGGTGTATGATTTCCACCACGTACGACCCCGACGGAACATTGTGTATTGCGAATGAGCCGTCGTCTTTTATAAAGCCTATGTACTCGCCACTGTTTACGTGGACCCTCGTGTCAACTTGCCAATTCGTTGAGTCCAGGTCGTCGGGTGGAAAGACCCGTCCTTCGATGAGATATCTTGCACTTTCTTCGTCGACTGGGTTCATCGCACAGAACGCAGTGTTGATGACGCTCAAAGCGATTACCAGAATCTCAAAGCGAAACATTGTACTTAATACAGTAAGTGTGGTTATTGATTGCACGAATTTAGTAAATTAGTAGTTTCAATATTTAGTTTTTAAGGTTTTTTATTGAATTATCTAGAATGAAAGACACAAAAGACTTCAACGGTTTCAAATAAATCAGTGATTGTCATCTGTCAGCCATAAGCAATTGACAAGATTGACATTGACATGTTTACAGATAAAGTCATGAAGACCTCAACTGAAGATTAAACACAATTTTTTAGATTGTACCGGTTTTTATAACACCTTGGCCATGTTACACTATCGGGGGGTTTTAATCTTCATTTACATGTTTATACCGATTTAAAGCATATTTAAAGTTTCGAAGTTATACGCGGACAAACTTAATAAAATTTCATATATTTGTGTGGCCTAGTAGTCTACTATAGAACATTATTGGAATTACGCATGTCGAATATTAAAGATTAATGACGTTTTAGAGTCGCTTAACTTAGGTAGGTACAAATATTAGAATTTTATCCTCAACCTAAACGTTAAATAATTACCTGCTAATCTCATCAAATAACTTTTAATTTAATTATGGATAGCTTGATAACATCAGCTATTTTCCATGGCATTTACCCAATTACGTTTTAAAGCAACAGCTTAGCAAGTAACCAAAGCATTAAAATCTCGTTTTATATTATTTTGGGCAACACCCAAAAGCATAAACATTTACCTAAGTGTAGTAATAGACAGCCTATGCCCTATATGATATGAGAAAAGGCTGTTGCTGTTGAACAGTTGAACAGACCAATTAGTTCTTAGAACATTTTAAATATCGTAAAACTAAGCCGTCATTCCATCTTCCTATACCTACACCCCCTATATTCAATATACTCTGAGTCTATGACCTACACGGAGCCTACACGTTACGAATTATTGTGATTGTATCGTAGTTTATTTAAGTACTCTTAGCAGTTGCGGTTAAACAAAAATTAAATTAAATTATTTCAGAATATAATAAATAAAATAATAATTAAATTAAATACTAAATTATTAGGTGAAATTTTAATTTAATTAAAATTTAAATTGAAAATTTTTTTTTGCTCGACAGTCGATACTAACTAGTGATGTGCGATCGTCATAATTTGACTGGAAAGTCTGCGGGTACGGATCCGGATAAAGATATTTAGTGTCGAGATCCGCGGATATACCGACATACCGACAGGGAATAGAGTCGGTCTGGACGCGGCTATTGGTAAAGGCAATTTACTGCTAAATGTTTCCAAGTAAAGGGTGCCAAGTATATGATTTTAAGAAATAAAATATTCTGTGAATGGATTTGTTTTTGATTATACTACTTGATCACATAATCTAAGTTACTATATGTACACCATTTTATCCTGTTGGTTGAATTTGAAAATTAATAAAAGATCCGCGAGAAAAGTGACGGATACGGACACGGCCCTTATTTTTCCCGCGGATATACGTGGATACGGAACATCACTAATACTGCCACAACTCTTCTCACATCAACTTCTTTCAGTAGGTACCTAATCTCACTATCAGTACTAGAGGTGGGCAAAACGGCTTAAAACAATAAGCAGACTTTTTCATTTTACTGTTTTTCAAAAGTCACTTTTAATTACTGCTTATTTGCTTATTTGCTTATTTTTCGTTTATTGCGTTTTATGTTATTCGTTGATTGCTCAACTTAATAATTTAACAGTTTAGGCAATGTTTTCGCCAACGCGGAAAAAACGCAACTGTCAACGGAAAGAAATTAATAAGTTAAAAACGTAAACAATATTTTAAGCAAATTCATTTTCGTTATTTCGTTTAATAATCTTGCAAAATAAATCCAACCTTACTGCTCATCAAAAAGGATCAGATTCGTACTCACTCCTTTAGAATTTAAGCTGTTATTAATTAAAGTAGTTAAATTTCGTTGTTTGGTTAAAAATCTTGCAAAATAAAACCAACCTTACTGCTCATTAAAAAAGATCACATTCGTAGCAAATAAAAATCAATCAATTTAAAAAAGCAATCGAATAATAAATGGTCTTTTTCTAAGTAACGCGTTGTTGTGTTTATTTAAAAAAACGACTTATTATTTACGCTTTCGTTTAAATGCCCAACGCTAATCAGTACTCGGTTGTTTGCCGAGCGAACAGCATCCCTGCACTATTTTTTGTAATGTTAATATTAACATTCGTATCACCATGTTACGTTTTATAATATTTTGTTTTTGTTTTGGCCCGTTCTACGCAAGAGGCATGTGGCTGGTCCAAACTGGACCTAAATACCCCCCGACTAAGGGTAAAGTGTGGCCGAAACCTCAAATCGAAGTTAAGGGGAAAACGTATTATGTATTTAACCCTTCGCAGTTCAAAGTTAAGGTGAGTAATCGTTTGTGGCGAAATTATTGATTGCCGAGTGCTAATGTATTAGTTACTTATATTATTATTTTACTATGGTCCGAACTCCAATATAAAATTATTCGATGCAGTAAAATGACGTTTCTGAATGTCATTTAGTAAATTAAATAAACGAAATAAAATACATACAATATGTACCTAGTTCAAGTAGGTATTTCACATAAATATAACTTTGTTTACAAAGTCACATAACTTACCTATTTTTAAAATTTTAAGTTATAAAAGTGAAATATAGCATTTGTTAACATGACAACAAATGCTATATTTCCCTTTAATGCAATGTCCATATTTTTTATTAGTAAATATTCCGTTTTGAAATACTAGGTAGGTAACTAGACATTTTTAATACACCTACATTTTTATGTTTAGGTACGAAAGCGAAGTTGGTAATAACGTAACACAAAATACAAAAATAATTAACTACAATCTAAATTAATGAGTTTAACTGCATTGCTATAGCCAGCGACATTACTGGGCGACAGTCTTGCGACAGTAAGTAATTAAGTTTATGGATGACCAAGGATGGGTACTCCGTACTGGGCAGTGTTCTTATTGGATTTTATAGGGAAGAGGTGGGCGATTCACATAACGCATCGACTACATTTCGTGAAGTGAAAGGTTTAAAAATAGTATTATACGCAGACGATTTTAGAACCAAACATTTTTAGCGAACACTGAAAAATTAATTTTAGGCTTATTAACATAGAGCGTAAAATTGAATGGAGTTAAAAACGCAATATGGTTGACAATCGTGGACAATTTACGTTGCACGATAAGGTTGGTGCATAATATATTGTATTTCAACATAGTTGAAGTACATTCAATTTTATGCTCTAAACAAATAGTCGCAAAGTTAATTTTTCAGAGTAATTAATATTTTATTTTATTTCAAATCACTCAGTGAAGTGAAAACGTTACGTGAGTGCCCCCCCTATTTTAGGTTGCAACTCTTTCTTTTCATTTAATACAATAACTGGCACCAGAATTATTCACAAATGACTGGACACATTACCGTTTACGCGGATAAAATATAAAAGCATTCAATACCTACAAGGTACATTGGTAGTTCGCAACTTCATAAACAATTTAATTTTCATGCAACGAATCGTTTCAATCACGCCAATGCATGACAATAGGAGATATAGGTATACCTACCTAAAATACAATTAAGAAACATTTTCCTGATTGTTTATTTTATAATTATTATAATTTAGGTACACACTCATTATAATATTATTGTTATCTTGCTCCCCTGACCACAAACTACATGGAAAGCCCTAAGTACGGTTGGTAAAAGTGGAACCCTATGCTAAGGCGCTCTGCCCACTGGAAACGCGTCCCGCCGCGGTGCGCGGAGCGACAGATAACGCGCGCGGTGACGGAGGCGCAGATCTGCCTTACTTAGCGGTGTAATCTGCTCCCCCGCGCGGTGATGCAGATTGCGACGGCCTCGCGCTAAATAAACTCGTATGTTCACTGTGTTGTCGATCGACGTGGAGAATGGACGAATTTATTCAATTTCAAGATGTTGCAGTTATATTGTCATTTTAAGGATTTTGTATACAAGAATTAAAAGACACTGCGTCCATAGAAGATTTTGGACAGTATCAAATCACGCCCGGGACTGCGGAGCCGGTGTGTCATACCCCGCGGCACGCCCCGCGCTCCCGCGCAGATTGGCAGAAACTGCGCGCGGCCGCCTTCCCGCGCGTTTTCGCGTCGCCAGTGTGTTGTGCTAGGCGTGATTTCTATACAAATTGACATACTTGCATACAAAGTAAAATCTGCCATCCCGCGCTACGCGACGGGGCGCGGCGCAGTGGGCAGAGCGCCTAAGACTTTAATTTTATGAACCGTGGATAAATGAAGTTGGAACAAGACTTGGAATTTTTGGATTCGTATGAAATTAATATGATCGAGAATAAAACTTAAAGGATGAAAGTTTGAATGAGAGATGCTTACTTAATTTTGAATTAAGCAACGTAAGAGTTGGTAGTTGTTTACACAAGCAATCAAACTAATTCCTCGTGGAAAATTCGCAAAGATACGTGATTAAAACTAATACCTATTGTATTTTTTAATCACGAATTTTTTGTACGTTTTGTACTTATTCTATTTCACGGTCTTATAGCTACATTCTTAACTTTTCATACTTTGCCTTTTCAGGTTATGGACCAGACCTGCCAAATTTTAACCAACGCAATCACTCGCTATTCCTATGTTATCGAAAACAATATAGGACCAAGAAGACGTATGGATGCTCCGAGTAATACAACGGGTACAAACAGAGATGCTCTTTTCAAGGGGCATCTCAAAGAGCTGGAGGTCACACTCACCTCACCCTGTGAAGAATACCCGCATTTAGATATGGATGAAAGTTGTAAGTATAATACAATTGTGAGACGGCTATATGTTAGGAGTTTAACCGAGGCATCAAATCCGAAATGAGGAGATCCGCAGGGCATTAGCCCAAACTTGAAGTGGCAGTACGTCTCGCTTGTCATAGGGCTAGGGGCGATTGCTGGTGGAGCCAAGAATCCTGGTGTGGTGACCGAGTACAAGCAAGTGTAGCGTAGGCCGCCCGGCCATCGAGTTCATTGGATCGACGATATAAAAGCAGGGAAGCGGCTGGTTGAGGAAGTCTGTGTCTGAGTCTATTCGCTTAGAATTTGTCGTTAAAAGTACATGCGCACGGTCGGCATCGTTTGGTGAATTTGGGAATACCGACGACGTCGCAACCGGCTGCGCGACAAAATAAAAGCGAATGGACTATACTCTGTGTTGTGGTGTTTGCTCGGGCAGGCCTATGTCCAACAGTGGACGTCCGCAGGCTGATGTGAATAATGATGACTTTATCCCAAGGCTGAAGTGGTACCGGCTCGTCAAAAAGTAGAGGCAGGTAATAGTAATGGGTTCCAGGATATTTTTCCGGGAGGGAGGGCACAAGGGTGGAATATTCTCATGTACGGAAATTAAATAAAAACGTGCCATAACTCGTAATGCTTATTTATACCATCGCGCACGGTTTCAACGAAATTTATACCTACTAACTAGCGAGTTACGAGTAATCTCAACTTTTCTTAGTAATGATATTGGGTTATTTTATTAATATTATGGTTATCTTATACTGATACTTATTAGCAGCGTTTTACCTGAAAATAAAACGTTTATTAAAATACTTACCTCACTGGAAGCTTTATATTGAGAGTAGCACATCCGTTTCCGTCCGTTTTTACGTACTTTTAGTGACGTCAGAACCGGCTCTGTGGCGCCACCTGGCGGTGTCGCACCGTAGGTTTCCTTAATAGCTTGGTGCGACCCTTGGTTCATTGGCTCAATAATATCACCAGGCAGGAATTACTGAAAGCTTCCAGTGAGGTAAGTATTTTAATAAACGTTTTATTTTCAGGTAAAACGCTGCTATTAAAACACTTGACCGTCACTGGAAGCTTTATATTGAGAGCCTGTTTGTTTTCGCCTGGTGACGCCACATATTAGACGTTTTATGCCAATGTGACAATGTAGGATAATTATTATATATGAGAATTTAATGTTTCTCTAATAATTATTCTTAAAACATAATTTTATACGGTTTTTCTTCAAAATCAGTTAATAACCACTTCTATATGAATATAAAATTAATAACAAATCGGATTGAGAAGTTGGGTGAATCATTACTTATTGTAAATAACTTTATGTTTACAAGTATTGGCTGATTGCCAATTTTCACGATCTATTTCATCAAGGGAGTGATTTCTTCATCAGCTCTGGAAAGCTCCATCTACAGACCTAACACTACCAGGAGTAGGAGATATGCCAGCTTCTCTGAACAAGCTCGCGAAAACTGCGCGAGGCGTTTTGGATAACAATGTAATTGTAATGAATAGATTTACCTAGGTACTACAATTTGAAACATTTCGTGTATCATTTAATAATGAAATTTAATTTATCAATAAAATTCAAATAGATTTTAGTTACGATAATATAAATTTAGGTAATAATTATCTCAATTTATAAAATTCTCGCTATATCTACCGTAAGAAAAGTTAGATCATGTAGGTATAATTCTTTCTGAAAAAAAGAAGTAATAACATCGCAGTATGACGAGATGTTTAAAAAAAGGCTAATTACATCTATAAATAGATAAGTAAGATTTTAACTTATCTTATCAGATAGGTGGATTCTGATTCTTTATTTTCAGAATGTTTTACAAAAGCATGGTTACTTAGCTAACTTAAATTTTCGGCACTACATAACGTCAAAACCTGATGTGTGTAAAAGAACAATGCATTGAAAATTAATTTATTACTCAAATATAAATCAAAACTGGTACTAATTGTGAGCCGGTAGGGATATTAGTAGTAATATATTATTTTCAGACTATAAGACCAACGTAAATTCGTAAGTTGTGAGAGTTGAGTTTCGCAAGTTTTTAAGTAAGTAAGTAATGACACTCTTACGGGGTTTCATGTTTTAATGGTTTCGGACTGGGACCAACCACACATTTCCAAACCTATGAGTCGATGTTCTCTAATTTCAGAACTACCAGACCCGCTGTGTCAATTAGAAACTTGTGTTGGTTTCTCGGATTCAACGGAGCAACGAGCGCTCGGACTCTGAGTACCACGCGCCAAAAACCTTTTTCCCGTGGTATTGTTATTAAAAATATTCCCGTTTACTTATTGAGATGAATCAAGTCTCGATATACCAACGTAGTTGTGTACTACATGTGCATTCTTCGAGGCGAACAGATCGACTACTGGGATTCCCAACTTTGCATAACTAAGTATTTTCATATAATACTTAGTTAGTAGGATAAAATAAGTGCCACCGTGGAGGTTGGCGATAGCGTGACAGAAGATACACAATTCGTATGACTATTGAACCTGCCTGGGATGTACGTCTTTTATGTTGTAGTGATTTTTGATTTCAACCTAAAAAGTTCAGGATTCGAATGTTATGTTCAATAGGAGTAAGATCTCGTCCCACTTGCTCTTTTTAAATGAGTAATAGTCTTGCTGTCACATTGGATAAAGATCGAACTTTGACGCCGGGTGTGAGTAGTTGAGTACGTCTCTGAAAGGCATATAAAAAAAGAAGGAGCCAATACTTCATTTTGATTAGAATTAGTATTTGTTCTTATCGTGTACAAGACTACGATAGAGAGAGATCATCCAGTAATGCTCTCCAAACTAAGTACGAGGCACATGTTTACCAAAAACAAAACTGGTGGAAGATAATACAGCGAAGTTAGTAGCTGACAATTCGCCTTCCACTAAAAGAGTTCGTGTATTGCATTCAGCGGTTTGTATAAGGCACCCATCATTCAAGACAAGTCCGGCAGAATGTATTTGAAAAGTATCAAGTGCCGATGAATCAGTCGTCCTCGTGGAACAACAAAGCTGGCAAAATTCGGAAGTTCTATATTTATATTAATTTCTTTGCATTATAGTCATTTAAAATCCGAATTATATTATTGAATAAGTACTTCATTTGACTTTTCCTAATAAACTCTTTTGTGGCAAAAGACCGAATTTATTTGCCAACTTAGGCTCTGTAGTAGCTGCATTGTAATTTTGACATGACCGCAAGTACATTTTGCAAAAGAAATCATCTAGGTACGCAAGAACAAGAACTATGAAATTAGGCCTGTGTTAAGTATATCCATTTTGCACAACAAGTTTTGGGGTTGCCGGAAATCCGGAATGCGGTACATGTTTATCAAGTGAATTGATTCTGGCAAAACAATCGTTCAGTGCTTTGAGGTCGAATATCGGTCGAGACTCGAGATAACCCGTCGCGCGTCGGGTTAAAGAGTGGATGAAAAGCTTGGTGTGTAAGACGCCATGCTTTTCGATTTTGTGCGCCATTGCACATATTATATTCGAGAAACAGGAGTGTGAAATATTTTTCCCGTCATGTTGGGAAATACAAAAGGTGATTATTTCAAACAAAACATTTCTTTCAATTATGAAAGATGTTATACTAAACTACCCATTGCAAGAGAACAGGTTCGAGTTGAATCCTCTAACTAATTTAATTCATTCGGATGTAGACGTATTTAGGCCCTTCGCACACAGCTAGCTTAAGCGTATCATTATGAAGATACGCATAACAGTATGACAATTACGTCCTAAAATTCGCTCCAACATCGCTTCAACTGCGGACATGTTTGAACATGTTTGTACTCTTACTGCTGTCGTCGTACGCGCGAATGATGTTACGCTTACGCTTACGTGAAATATACAGCGTATAGATAATTTTTCGTATATCTACTGGTATGCACCTTGCGAGGGTGGTTTATAACGCTCGTGCTGATAAGACTGCGTGCACTATCCAGGCCGAGTATAGGTAATGTTACCAATACTTTGCTTCCCCGAGGGGCGACGATCTGGTTGATTAGCATAATGATTGCTTAATGTATTATTTACACGTTGGTATCTACCCCGCGAAGGTGGGCTGTATGATCATGCTAGCAACATTGCTAGCACTGTCCAGATCAAGAAGTTCCACACGATGGAACGGCAATGCTTGTAATAACTTGCCCCCGCGAGGGGCGACGGTCTTATTGCTTCGCATATTAGTATCCACCCTGCGAGGGTGGGATGTAATTAATGATCGTGCTAGCATACTGCGAGTCTGTCTAGGCCAAGAAGTTCCACGTGATGGAACGGCTATGCTTGTAATACCTTGCCCCCGCGAGGGGCGACGGTCTTATTGCTTCGCATATTAGTATCCACCCTGCGAGGGTGGAATGTAATGATCGTGCTAGCATACTGCGAGCCTGTCTAGGCCAAGAAGTTCCACGCGATGGAACGGCTATGCTAGTAATACCTTGCGTTCGCGAGGGGCAACGATCTGATTGCTTCGCATATTAGTATCCACCCTGCGAGCGTGGGATGATTGTGCTAGCAATACTGCGAACCTGTCTAGGCCAAGAAGTTCATCGCGACGGAACGGTAATGCTTGAAATACTTGCCCCCGCGAGGGGCGACGGTCTGATTGCTTCGCATATTAGTATCTACCCCGCGAGTGTGGGATGTATGATCGTGCTAGCAATACTGTGAGCCTGTCTAGGCCAAGAAGTTCATTGCGATGGAACGGCAATGCTTGAAATACCTTGTCTCCACGAGGGGCGACGGTCTGATTGCTTCGCATATTAGTATCTACCCCGCGAGGGTGGGATATAATGATCGTGCTAGCAATATAGCGAGCCTGTCTAGGCCAAGAAGTTCCACGCGATGGAACGGCAATGCTTGTAATACTTTGCCCCCGCGAGGGGCCATGGTATGATTGAGGTTCCCGAACTAGACGAAAATCTGAATTGAATAGTGTGCAATCGAAGGTAGTATTTTATTCAGCGAAGCTTATACGAAAGAATTACGATCTTGGCTCACGACTCTTCTCGGCGCGCCTCAATACTTTTTGATCGCTTGCTGCACGCTAAGTGCGATAAATCCGAAAATTTAAGAATTCTTTTTCTTAAATTTTTTCAGTCAATACTTCAAAATTATTACTATTTTGTATGGCCCAAAAAAGCTAATTTTAAAAACTTTATAATTTTAAAATGCAGTATATGATAGCTGCGTTCTTGAATGAACTAGATAGCATAAAGTATCATACATTTTTACCTTCTCGTTTGTTTCTAGGTGCGTATGAAACCTGGAGTATGATTATTTTCTTATATTTCTTTGGAACATATGTTTCGCCACTAACTTGGGTCAGAACTTTATAATCACACTATCAATGTCACTATTTTGTATTTTCTGCATAACTTATCAATTTTGGATGAGCAATGAGAAAGGCTGTATGTGCTTTTGCGAGCCTGCCCGCTTGGGCCAGCCATTTCTTTCATTGCTTTATCCATTACTGAAATAAAATTTACTTAAAACTAGTTAGATTATATTATATCATGCGTCACAAGTACGAATATTTTAACAAAATATACATTTTAAAGTGATCCGAACGGACAAACCGTTAAAAATATGATCACTTACACACGTTAAAACGAGTTAGATTATATTACATCATGCATTTTAACAAAATATACATTTTAAAGTGATCCGAACGGACAAACCGTTAAAAAAATGATCACTTACTTATTAATTCACCGGCGAGGAATCGAACCCCGGTTTCCGCGTGATAGGCGGAGATTTTGATTATAGAAAAACATAAGACTACTTACTGAGAATTATTCACACAATTCACTTTAAAATTATAAGTAAGTATGCACTTTATACTTTAGTATTCAATAACTTCTTATTGCAATGTTCTATGTGGAACGATTGCAAGTTACTTCGACGGAAACAAAAACGCCAATGAACCAAGGGTCGCACCAAGCTATTAAGGAAACCTACGGTGCGACACCGCCAGGTGGCGCCACAGAGCCGGTTCTGACGTCACTAAAAGTACGTAAAAACGGACGGAAACGGATGTGCTACTCTCAATATAAAGCTTCCAGTGACGGTCAAGTGTTTTAATGTAAGTGTTTATTTCACTGATAACCTAATAATTTAAACTCTGCGTGACCTCAACATAATTTATTTGTTTTGCTCAACTATTAGATAGGTATAAAATAATCTTTATCTGAAGTTTACCAACAATGAACAAATCAATATTAAATTTGTTATATTAGATTGTAAAGAGATAAAAGCTTTCTTTTACCTTTGTATAATATTGGTATTTAGAACTAACGCTTAGTGCAATGTTTTATTTTGCCGCCGATTTTTTAGATATAAAATAAAAAATTCTATTTAAATACGTTATTTTATCTGATAAACTTAAAGCTATATTTTGGGAATATAAATCAACCACCATTTTACCACCACGCCACGTCCCAAAAATTCCTTATTTTAAGTACTTATAATTTTTTTTTAGATAATCTTACTGTATCATCAACCATAAAGTTGGTCAGTTCATCAGTATGGGGCGTGTTAAGAGGTCTCGAGACATTTGCACAGCTTTTTTACATTTCCGATGACCGCAACGTAAGTTATAACGAACATTAACTTGTACTATCAAAGCAAACCAAACCAGTCTTCAAAACAAGTTCCCGTTCCATTTGGTTTGGTCGTTCCCGCCATTGGTTTCCCGCCATTTGATGAACTGTCACTAATCGATTAACGATTTCTTTGAAATTTTTAGTGATGTACACTGATAACCTATTTTTGGCGGCTTACCGATTTATTAAAATCGTTATCTTTTTACATCATATTATTTGTTGCTTCTAGAAAAAAAAAGATACATAATTTGAATTCGAGATTGCTAGGTAGCTATATATGGCTACTAAATTGAATACCTAATATTATTTTGTAGTTTTGTGTTGTCATTTGTAATAACAACTAACAAGTAACGTGCAAAAAAAATATATTCGTGTATTTATTTATTATGACAGGAAATACGAGTAAATGAAACTGTGATATCTGATTTTCCACGATATCAACATCGAGGGTTGCTGCTTGATACATCACGTCACTTTATTACCTTGCCAAATATCTTAAAAACTCTGGATGCAATGGCAATAAATAAAATGAATGTGTTTCATTGGCATATCGTCGATGATCAGAGTTTTCCATACCAAAGTGAAAAATTTCCGGAAATAAGGTTTTAATTTTATTTGTAAATTTGAACGATACATTGTTAATTTTAATACATTACATTGCTAATGCATTATTTTATTACAGCGAAAGGGGTGCTTATGATCCATCAATGGTATACACAAAGGATGATATTGAGAGAGTCATCGAATATGCGAGAAATCGTGGTATCCGTGTTATACCGGAATTCGATGTACCTGGTAATTTGTATATTTGAATGTGAAAAATTTCCGTTGTCGAAAAAAAAAGTTACTTAAAGTTAGTTATTGATTAAACTGTTTCAGGTCACACTGGTTCTTGGGGTATTGCATATCCTGGTATTCTGACTGAGTGTTATCAATATGGAAAAGTAATTGGATTAGGTCCCATGGATCCTACGAAAAACATGACTTACAAACTTTTGCGGGATTTATTCAAAGAAGTGCAAAATATATTCCCGGATAAATATTTTCACATTGGTGGCGATGAAGTTGAATTACAATGCTGGTAAATGTTGTTCATCAACTTACTTAAGTTACTTTAGACTTTGATATTAAGTATGTTTTAATTTATTACAGGCAATCAAATCCGTCACTTATAGAATACATGAAAATCAACAATCTATCAGCTGAAGATTTGCACGCTCTATTTATGAGAAATGTTATTCCACTTTTAGCAGAAAATACTAACCCTGTGGTTTGGCAGGTGATTAAAAAATTAAGTTAAAGTTACCCTGAAATAGTGCTACAATATTGCGTCTTTCCTCAATATTTTAATATTTACTTATTCCAGGAAGTCTACGATGAAGGTGTCGCCCTTTCAAAAGATACACTTATACAAGTATGGAAGTATAATTGGATTACAGAAATGATTAATGTAAGAATTTATTACTTCATATTTATTTATTATTGATAATGACTACCAACAATCAGTGTATCAATATTTTCATAGGTATTAAATTCTGGGCATCGGCTCCTATTTTCTTCTTCCTGGTACTTAGATGCTATGAGCTCCGAATGGAAGGATTATTATGCAGCCGATCCTCGCCAAATGGTGTATGATGTGACTGGCAATGTAACGCTTATGGCAGGAATTGTAGGAGGAGAAGCTTGCATGTGGGGTGAGATGGTGGATGACAGGAATGTTATCAACAGGTGAGTAATACGTATGACTTCTAGTGGATTTTTTATACATAATGAGCAGGGCGGCCGGCAGGTATATTTTGTGTAAAAATGTAATTTAAGATTTACAAAAATTTCAACAATAGTCTTTTTTCGAGACTTGTGTAGTGATAATTATTTCTTTATTTTTATAATATTAGAGTGTGGCCGAGGGCGAGCGCTGTTGCTGAACGGCTCTGGAGTTACCAAGATAGTACGAGACGCTATGAGTACAGACGCGTTCCCCGTGAAGCCTACAATCGGATAGAAGAACATATGTGCCGGATGTTAAGACGTGGTATTGATGCACAACCACCTTCTGGGCCGGGATTTTGTGTTGTCTAACGCATCTTGAACGTTTTGCGAAATCTGAGACATATTTTTTGATTTGAGTATTTTATAAGATTAAATTTTATGAACAAGTTACTTTTCGTTTCAATACACTATCTTAAAATTAAAGAAGTAAGTACCTAGAGAGAAAATAATTACTTTTGAAATTATTATTAAGTAGTTAGTCGTATCATAACTGTCAGAGTCCTTAAACAAAAAATAATAAGGAATTTAATAATATTAAGATTCTTAAGCTCCTGTACAAAATTGCCTGTAGGTACATTATAATTCATTAAAGTAATTTAATTCAAGTGGGGCAAGCCCAATGATAAACTATAACTATATTATTTAAGGTAATATTTCTCTGATAAGATGCGAGGGGTTAGTTAGGGGCAAACCACTATACTCAGACTATTAATTCGATGCCGCAAAGTGACTTTCTAAACAAAATTATATTTCCGTGAATTAAGTGAATACGTCTTGAATTGTACCTAATATTTTATTTTGTTATTTAATTTACATGACAAATTAGGAACCTCATTTTACTGCATCGAATTAAAATTCACAGTATAAGTAGCTAAATGGCAATAACCTGTAATGGCTAAATGGCAATAATCACAGCATGCGTATAAACATTGCAAAAACTTATTTTTCGCTAAAACCTAAAAATATTATATAAACATCTATTATTAACCGGTACAACCGTCAAAAACTTAACATTGTAACGGATATTTAAAAAACCGGTGGATCGTTCGAATAGAAGCTGAGGCCACCCGTGCCCATCATTATTGTTTATTGTCTGTGAAAATTTTGTAAACACAAAACATTTTTTGTGTTATTTTTTGATTTGTTTGAATACATGTGCACGGTGTACCCCGTGCGAATAAAGGCTTGGTTTTGCCAATTTTGGCAGCTTAAAAGTAATGAATTAGTCCAGTAAAGCCATAGAAAATGTCTGGTTACTTGGATGTGAAGTATCCGCTCAAGTCGAACATCGGGTTGAATCCATTCAAGGTGAGTTTCGTTTCGCACCCGTGCGGTTGGGGTGAGCGGTAACGTTTCATTGATTATTTGTTTTGCTACAGTCGTGGAAGCGGCAGTGGTGTATTCTGAGGCCGGGCCCTAGCGCGGGCGGCGGCTCTTTGGCCGTTTACTGCAGCGAGGCGGGGTCTTCGGCGGGGACGGTTGACCTGCGATCGGGCTGTGTCGTAAAACGGACCAAGTCTCGAACGAGGCCTCATGCCTTCGCCGTGTTCTCCGAGGAGGAGCCTTGCAAACCCCGCATCCTGCTCGCGGCTCAAACCCTCGAAGAGGCTCAGCAGTGGATGGACAAGATTCGGGAACTGTTGTCCGGACAAAAACTTCTAGGTAAGTTACCATTTATCTTCCTGCAATACTGTGGTCGATTCTGTTGTGCAAAATCTCTAAACTTTACTAATTTGAAATAGTATTATCCTTTTCCTGGAACATTTTGCAAATGATAGCACTATTTTAAATTAGTTTAGTTCAGAGATTTGTAGTACCTACAGAATTAGCACCACTATCTATTTTGTTGTTTATAACACTCAACTCTAAAATAAAATAATCACTTGACGCATAGGTACTTACTTTGGTGAGGTATGTGTGAAACTTAATTAAAATACTTAATTTAATAAATATTCTTTTGTTTTGATTCAAAGGGTAAATATTTTTCATGAGGTTCCTCATTGTCACTATAAAATGAAAACAGGTTTTTATTCCCGCAACATTTTATTATACTTTGTTATTCGTACATTGAAAGTAAATTAATTGCGAACACTGAAAGTCATTGTAAGTACAAGTCGCTATTTACTTCAAGTTAAACTGCAAGTTATGTTTAAATAGATTTGTGTTGATGTTGGTTTTTTAAGAATCCTATGAGGCTAGATTTTTCTGGGATTAAAGAGCCTATTCCTTAATTTAGTGTTAGACTCTTACAAGTAACAAACATTTAAGCAAACAAACTTTTTCAAGAACATATTAAATTCGTGTACAAAATAAATCTCTACTATAAAAAATAAATCTATACTATAGTTCACAGTAATAATTGTTTTGCGAAATTAATTTTTTCAAACCTAATAGATTCACAATGCATTAGCAACAAAGTGGCTATCATAAAAAAATTGCTATTATTAGAAAATAGCCTAACGATTTGATTGTAATTAGAGTTCCAAGAATGTTACACTAATAAAACATGTTGAAAAGAAACAAACAAGTTGTTTCCTCATGTCAGATATGGCCGTGGCCTGAAATTTGAAATGAGTCCATTGATGTCACAACATTCAATGCAAATATCTAGACAGTAAGTCATTGTTGTTATTACAATTATTGTTATAATGCAAGCCCATCAAATATATTTTTATTGTAGACAATATTTTTAGACGAATAGCGTAGTGGTGGCGAACCTGCCGTCTGCGCCGTAGGTCGTGGGTTCGATTCCCACTACTGGTAAATGTTTGTGTGATGAGCATGAATGTTTTCCAGTGTCTTGGTGTTTTTCAATATATTATATTCATGTATATTAGTATGTATGTATATTTATCAGTCATCTAACACCCATAACACAAGCTATCGGTTACTTTGGGGCTAGATTGCAATGTGTAAAAATGTCCTGTATATATTTATTTATTTATTTATTAAAAAAAAAATTGGTTTTAGACTATAGAGTATGCATATTATTTGATACTTACTAATAATCTTAAATTGTTGTTTTTGAAAAAAAAAAAAATTTTGAACATAACATAACTGCATAATTAATAATTTTTGAGTACCTACTTACATGTTTAAGATTTCTGGAGCTTAAGCTAAGCTTTAAATCCATATTTACATTTTAGGGTTTATTACGAGGCTGCTTCACCAATATTTTTTTGTCAACTTTGTCATCAACACATTGTGGCATCACAAAGTTTACCAACTTTTCCAACATTAACTACTTTCAGAGTATGATAATATGACACAATATTGAGCGTAGAAACAACAGTTTTATACAAGAATATTATTTTATTGAGTGTACCTGACACTCAATAAAATAATATAGTGTATCAGAAAAACACAAGCAAACTACATGAGTATATTGACTCTTTTCAGTTGGAATGTGGAATACCTAATGATACCATCATAGCAATATTAAAATAAACAAAATCCTGCGTCCTGAGACACAACACTAAAATAGATTACTTTTAGTATTGTATCTCAAGTAAATTACGATTTAACTTAAATGTTATTTCATGCTTTTAACTTCCCAAGCGCAAGTCCTTTGACCATTATGTGGATCATTTTGAATAACATGTTCATAGATTCACTTGCCCTGGTGCTAATTTTGTTTTAAACACAAGAGCTAAAATTCAATTAACGTGAAATAAATGTGATGGAATTGACTCTTGTATTAACAAAATTAGTATCATGTTATTATCTATAAATTGTTTTGAGCAATTTTGTTTTTACAAAAACAAATACATACTACATAAAATATTATTACTTAGAAGTACACCTCAGCCTAAGTAACAGATATTTAAAGCAATTAGATAAATGATATACTATTAAGGTGCATTTCCTTAAATTAAAATCAATTAAGTAACTCCTATTAAAGATAACTCATAAATGGCACAATAGTTAAGAAGTGGATCAAAACATGAAAAATATTGGGCTCTTTCCTTCTAAAGCACTGTGTATACAAATCTATGAAATGCAAGTGTGAGGTTTAAGTTTATGACATTGTTAGTCATGTTTGACATACTAAATCAAGAAATGTGCCATCAGTCAGTAAGGGTTTTGAAATCGGGGGTCATAAAAGAAAATAACCACTCGGAAGGATGGGGGGCCTCTTCCTCACCTATCCGTTATCCGAGTTGGGCTGCCCTCAAATACCGAACTCGCTTCGCTCGCTCTTGTATTCTAAGCTATTTATGACAATAAACTTTTGCGAACGGGTATAAGGCCTTCAGCCTTGTGATAGCTTGAGGTGACTCTTTAGCATCCACTTTTTCGCTTTAACCCTCTTAAAAGCTCGGCTTCGAATGAAGGCAACTCCATTTAAAGCTTCACCCCACCCCCTCTAAGATGATTCCAAATAAACACAAAATTGCTCACATCATGCTTTCTCATACCATTTTTCAGGCACGGAAACATTGCTTAAAGATTCATATTCAGTGACGGTGATACCAACGGAGCTGTCGCAGAAATGTGGCATGACAGGCGCCAGCACGCTGACGCTGACGTCCAGCGGGCTGATCGTCGCTGGTGGCCCGCTGGCAAGAGCGCTCATCCGCTGGCAAAACATCACCGACGTGCTTCAGGAGAGGGAGAATGGGGACAAAAATAAAACTTGTGTGCTCAGTGTCGATAGGTTGGTGTTGTCTTTTATAGCGCCCGAGTGTTCACAGTCATTGGTATGAAGTCACCAGTGACTCGACATAGGGTTGGCACTAGGCACAGTTGTTTGTAGCTTTGACAATATTTTCTTTTTTTGCAACTAAAAAGAAAACAAAAAAAAATCCAGTTTATAATTCTATAATTTCTAAATCGGTTCTGGAGGGGTTACGGTTACTAGTTTTTTCGCTAACACCAAATATCAAGAAGGTATTTAAATCTCTGGATATTTGTGCATTTCGCTGCGATGCTGTGTAGAAACCGTTAGTGGTTACTAACACCTTCCAAGTACGATAATATCTTCTGCTGTAACAGTCACTTACCATCTACTGCTAACTTGTAGTATTTAAATTGTAGGCTTACATTTTCGGGTTTGTAGTTAGCTTGTTGAAATCTGTATCTGGTTTGCATGTATATTATATTTTTTTTAACTTACATCCATCCATCACCTCCTTTTCATTTTGTAGACTTTTTGCATGGGTTTTCATTCGCTTTTTCAGCTTTATCACTCTAACATAGCCATGGTATTATTAAACAAAGTAACGATTACTTAATTTTTTTCATTCCTTATTATTTTTTTGTCACGGGAAGTCGTATCCCACATGTACATATACCTACCTAACGAAGAATCAAACTTTTAACTTTGCTTTTGAATTAAGTATACTTTTACCATAGTTCTTTGCACCTGTAGTTAGGTACATGATGACATTAGACCAAGCGGTGGCGGCGAGTAAGTAGAAAATTAATTCAACCTTACATCCTTAAACAATCGCAAATCATGACGTACGGCATATTATGACGTACAATTCTTTGTACTCGTAATTATAGGATTGAAAAGATTACTAGGCTCGTGTTTGTTTTTCATAGTATAAAACTAACTTGTATGTTTAAAGTCCATTCAACTGCAAGTTATTTTTTTTTGTTGAATAATTTATTTCATATTTTTAATGTTACATTAAGATTTATTACGAGCATAAATTATTAAAATGTTCATTTTTTTTAAATCAAAGCGTCGTCATCTCGACAAGACTACTAAGTATGTTTTTTTAAAGGTACCCTTTTAATGATTGCCATCACTTATTTTTGATTGTTGACTGACTATATTATTTCAGCGGGTTCCATGGCGGTGGTGAAGTGAGACTGTCCACTGCTCTGAACAGTGATCTGACGAGCGCTATAAAGATGGCGCTGAAGGAGGGCGCGCGCGGCGCACAGCGCAGCCGCAGCCACCCCGAGCTCAACACCAGCTGCGATCTCACAGGTACCTGTGCGTCTGCTGTCCACCGCTCTGAACAGTGATCTGACGAGCGCTATAAAGATGGCGCTGAAGGAGGGCGCGCGCGGCGCACAGCGCAGCCGCAGCCACCCCGAGCTCAACACCAGCTGCGATCTCACAGGTACCTGTGCGTCTGCTGTCCACCGCTCTGAACAGTGATCTGACGAGCGCTATAAAGATGGCGCTGAAGGAGGGCGCGCGCGGCGCACAGCGCAGCCGCAGCCACCCCGAGCTCAACACCAGCTGCGATCTCACAGGTACCTGTGCGTCTGCTGTCCACCGCTCTGAACAGTGATCTGACGAGCGCTATAAAGATGGCGCTGAATAGATTTGTTTTTAGTGTCGTGAAGCATAATTGTTTTTCATTTACAGGCGAGCTGCGTCGCAGCAGCTGGTACAGCGGACCCTCAGAGGTCTCGCTGGACGACACTGATCTCATCATGTCGAAGGTACACTATTGTATGCTTTATTGAACCCCAGCCGCAGGCAAGATTTCTCAAAAGCACTCAATTTATATTGGTTATTTGGCAGGAAGCACAGCGCATCCCGAGCGGGCAGCTGTCTCGCTGCAGCGGCCGCTTGCTGCGAGCCTCGATGACGTCACTCGACGACGGGTAAGCAGGCTTTTTATTAGCATTTTAATCATATACGTAAAGTAAACTGCACGCTAATAAGTAAATGATTGTTATTTAGCACGTGCGACCGGCGCTCACTGGCCTCGGTGGCGTCGGGCGTGTATGAGGAGATCTCGGAGGAGCCGCGGCCGCGCGCGCTGGAGGAGCCCACCTACGAGTCCGTGGCCGACTGCATCTACGCGACCATGCGCCGCACCGGCAAGCGCCACCCGCCGCCGCCGCTGCCGCCGAGGCACCCCTACCAGTGAGTGCTTCTGTCACTTGCGTCGCGCGTGTACGAGGAGATCTCGGAGGAGCCGCGGCCGCGCGCGCTGGAGGAGCCCACCTACGAGTCCGTGGCCGACTGCATCTACGCGACCATGCGCCGCACCGGCAAGCGCCACCCGCCGCCGCCGCTGCCGCCGAGGCACCCCTACCAGTGAGTGCTTCTGTCACTTGCGTCGCGCGTGTACGAGGAGATCTCGGAGGAGCCGCGGCCGCGCGCGCTGGAGGAGCCCACCTACGAGTCCGTGGCCGACTGCATCTACGCGACCATGCGCCGCACCGGCAAGCGCCACCCGCCGCCGCCGCTGCCGCCGAGGCACCCCTACCAGTGAGTGCTTCTGTCACTTGCGTCGCGCGTGTACGAGGAGATCTCGGAGGAGCCGCGGCCGCGCGCGCTGGAGGAGCCCACCTACGAGTCCGTGGCCGACTGCATCTACGCGACCATGCGCCGCACCGGCAAGCGCCACCCGCCGCCGCCGCTGCCGCCGAGGCACCCCTACCAGTGAGTGCTTCTGTCACTTGCGTCGCGCGTGTACGAGGAGATCTCGGAGGAGCCGCGGCCGCGCGCGCTGGAGGAGCCCACCTACGAGTCCGTGGCCGACTGCATCTACGCGACCATGCGCCGCACCGGCAAGCGCCACCCGCCGCCGCCGCTGCCGCCGAGGCACCCCTACCAGTGAGTGCTTCTGTCACTTGCGTCGCGCGTGTACGAGGAGATCTCGGAGGAGCCGCGGCCGCGCGCGCTGGAGGAGCCCACCTACGAGTCCGTGGCCGACTGCATCTACGCGACCATGCGCCGCACCGGCAAGCGCCACCCGCCGCCGCCGCTGCCGCCGAGGCACCCCTACCAGTGAGTGCTTCTGTCACTTGCGTCGCGCGTGTACGAGGAGATCTCGGAGGAGCCGCGGCCGCGCGCGCTGGAGGAGCCCACCTACGAGTCCGTGGCCGACTGCATCTACGCGACCATGCGCCGCACCGGCAAGCGCCACCCGCCGCCGCCGCTGCCGCCGAGGCACCCCTACCAGTGAGTGCTTCTGTCACTTGCGTCGCGCGTGTACGAGGAGATCTCGGAGGAGCCGCGGCCGCGCGCGCTGGAGGAGCCCACCTACGAGTCCGTGGCCGACTGCATCTACGCGACCATGCGCCGCACCGGCAAGCGCCACCCGCCGCCGCCGCTGCCGCCGAGGCACCCCTACCAGTGAGTGCTTCTGTCACTTGCGTCGCGCGTGTACGAGGAGATCTCGGAGGAGCCGCGGCCGCGCGCGCTGGAGGAGCCCACCTACGAGTCCGTGGCCGACTGCATCTACGCGACCATGCGCCGCACCGGCAAGCGCCACCCGCCGCCGCCGCTGCCGCCGAGGCACCCCTACCAGTGAGTGCTTCTGTCACTTGCGTCGCGCGTGTACGAGGAGATCTCGGAGGAGCCGCGGCCGCGCGCGCTGGAGGAGCCCACCTACGAGTCCGTGGCCGACTGCATCTACGCGACCATGCGCCGCACCGGCAAGCGCCACCCGCCGCCGCCGCTGCCGCCGAGGCACCCCTACCAGTGAGTGCTTCTGTCACGTGTCTTTCGCCTCTATTGTACCTGGCCGTAAGTTGCTTTATTTTATTGCGTTAAAGTTGCCTGCCTATTTGTGCACGGCGTAAATTGCGCGGTCATTAATATTAATGTCACATTTTAGTAGAAAACGTCACAAAAGTGACGTTTGACAGTGATAGCACGATTTACCCGTGTCGCATATCTGTCGCGAGATACGTAATAATGGTACTGGTCTGTGCAATGTGCAGTAACGTAATACGTGGTTGATTTGCAGCACAATGAAGCTGGGCGAGTCGTGGAGCTGCCGCACGGGCGGCGAGGCGGGGGACGCGGGCGTGACGCGCCACTCGTCGCTCGGCTCCCTGCACCACAAGCCCGCGCGGCCCGCCAAGCCCTTCAGCGTGTTCAGGTACAGCGCAAGGTCGCGGGTATCCTATGTGTCCGCAGCACAATGAAGCTGGGCGAGTCGTGGAGCTGCCGCACGGGCGGCGAGGCGGGGGACGCGGGCGTGACGCGCCACTCGTCGCTCGGCTCCCTGCACCACAAGCCCGCGCGGCCCGCCAAGCCCTTCAGCGTGTTCAGGTACAGCGCAAGGTCGCGGGTATCCTATGTGTCCGCAGCACAATGAAGCTGGGCGAGTCGTGGAGCTGCCGCACGGGCGGCGAGGCGGGGGACGCGGGCGTGACGCGCCACTCGTCGCTCGGCTCCCTGCACCACAAGCCCGCGCGGCCCGCCAAGCCCTTCAGCGTGTTCAGGTACAGCGCAAGGTCGCGGGTATCCTATGTGTCCGCAGCACAATGAAGCTGGGCGAGTCGTGGAGCTGCCGCACGGGCGGCGAGGCGGGGGACGCGGGCGTGACGCGCCACTCGTCGCTCGGCTCCCTGCACCACAAGCCCGCGCGGCCCGCCAAGCCCTTCAGCGTGTTCAGGTACAGCGCAAGGTCGCGGGTATCCTATGTGTCCGCAGCACAATGAAGCTGGGCGAGTCGTGGAGCTGCCGCACGGGCGGCGAGGCGGGGGACGCGGGCGTGACGCGCCACTCGTCGCTCGGCTCCCTGCACCACAAGCCCGCGCGGCCCGCCAAGCCCTTCAGCGTGTTCAGGTACAGCGCAAGGTCGCGGGTATCCTATGTGTCCGCAGCACAATGAAGCTGGGCGAGTCGTGGAGCTGCCGCACGGGCGGCGAGGCGGGGGACGCGGGCGTGACGCGCCACTCGTCGCTCGGCTCCCTGCACCACAAGCCCGCGCGGCCCGCCAAGCCCTTCAGCGTGTTCAGGTACAGCGCAAGGTCGCGGGTATCCTATGTGTCCGCAGCACAATGAAGCTGGGCGAGTCGTGGAGCTGCCGCACGGGCGGCGAGGCGGGGGACGCGGGCGTGACGCGCCACTCGTCGCTCGGCTCCCTGCACCACAAGCCCGCGCGGCCCGCCAAGCCCTTCAGCGTGTTCAGGTACAGCGCAAGGTCGCGGGTATCCTATGTGTCCGCAGCACAATGAAGCTGGGCGAGTCGTGGAGCTGCCGCACGGGCGGCGAGGCGGGGGACGCGGGCGTGACGCGCCACTCGTCGCTCGGCTCCCTGCACCACAAGCCCGCGCGGCCCGCCAAGCCCTTCAGCGTGTTCAGGTTGTAACGTGGCATAAAACTGGGCGAACGTAATATACTAAAATCTCCCCGGCTAAGGTGTTTTATGCCCGTCACAGAGAATTTACCTACCTATACGTGGAATTGGAGTGGAATGAAACACAGAAATTAATCTACAATTATAATGGTAATTCAAATACGAAAGAGAAACATTATACACAAAGAAATCTTTACTATAAGCTAAAAGACAAAAAAATCTAACTTAAATAATTTGCTAACATACCTATTAACTATCTGTTATTATAAATGTATATATCTTATTTAATAATTACACATGCTCAATCGATGGAGCCGTAGGTTCACAGAATTATTATTCTAACCACGTATTGTCGCAAATAGCGATCATAGCCTAAGGTTATCTCTGGCTGTACCAAGCCGTAAATAAAATTTTATCGGACTATACCAGTATCAGAAATATTGTTCTAACTGGTTCTACAACCGTAAATAAACAAGGATGGTACCTCCGGTCATGTTTATCCTACGGGAAACGTTGCGTGATGACGCGCCGAGCGAAGTGTCTCAGCCCGCAGCCGCGACCGAAACCACGGAGCGGAGCGAAGATGTGTCGTGCGGCCGCCGCAGCTGGCGGTGCGACAGCGGCGACAGGCGCCGGATGATTTCTCGCAGAACCCCGAGGTTAGCCTTCTCACGAAAGGCTGTCGATGTCTATCCCGATAGGATTAACCCATCCAGGATTTCAAAACCACAAGAAATAACCTTTTCTTTACTTCCCGACCATAAAAATGGCACTCCCAATTTTCCCGCCAAACTAGTGGTTGAACTATGCCAGTTGCATCGCCGGCCTCGTGCAGCTCGCGTACCGCTTCTCAAGGAGTCAAACCCCCATCTTCCAGATTTCTGGATTACAAAAAATTAAGACGAGCGACTGGTCTAACGAACAGTAACTCACTCTTTGAATGACTGAGTCGAAATAATACCGAATGGTTCCCGCGTTAACTCTTATAGCCGTCGCTTGACGAAAGAAAAAATAATTGGCCAAGTTAGAACCGCCGCGTCCACGAGGGTTCCGTAAGTGAAATTTTATTCTTCTCTTTTAGGAAAACAACCCTGAAACGAGGTGAAACGGGGAATTCCTTATCTCAGCTAAATGATAAACCCAGTAGGCTCCTTTTGGATTTCTAGACAACAGCTATTTCCCTATATTTTGTCCTGAAAATCAAGAAATTTTACAAACCCAAATTTTAGTCCCCTTTTTGTATTTAGTCATTCAAGCATGAATGCTGTTATACAAAGGTGCCCCGTATGGCGATCGACCATATCGATCGAAGATATTTTCTGCTTTTATGGTCTACACAATTTCAGTGCGGAACTCTTTTTTTGCTTCAAAACAAGATAAGGGCATCCTGTCTGAACAATAGCGTGATTTACGAGGCTTGTCACGATTTGAATTTTCAAGATTAGACTGTTTACGATTTTTCATATTGAAAAAATGCCTTATCGTGTTTGTTTGTGTCCTATTTCTGAGGTAAATTTTTATTTTTCAAGATCTTAGATAACAATGTTATGATCATACCATACTAGAAAAAATTCGACCTATGTGTGTATACGAATGTCCCGTTACAATACCCTCTCCTTAGGGAAAAGGTTCAGCCAGGATGAACCGTTTTTCGTTGTCCTCAACGTTGCATCCTAACCAAAAGGTGAGACAAGAAAAAATCTTAGAGAAAGTCTACAAAGTATAATTAAATGCTAAGTCACAAAATTTTTCTAAGTCGTGGAACGAATCCTAACAATCAAAAGCTAATTTAGAATTTTGAACAGCTTGAAACGAATCGTAACAACAAAAATCTAAATCGATATTAAATCACAACACTATTTACGAAATTTGGAAAAAAATCCACTGCCTCTTCAGTCGTCTGCACAAATCTAGGTGGTTTGGGTAAAAAAAACTACAAAATAACTGAGCGGACGTTGCCATAATAAACCCGACAGGGAACAATTCCGCCACAGCAAAAAATTTAGGCCAGACCATTATAGGTACTGAACCCAAAAAACTGTAGGCACTCCCACCTACTAAAAAAATTTATACTCAGCGTCACCTCCCAAATCTGCAACAACTGAAGTATAAAAAAAAATGACCCGAGCCTCACCTAACCAAGTAAGTTGTTGACCCGAAGTACAAAACCACAAAAATCACACCTAGACGCTTGATGCGAGATGTCTGTGTTTTAAAAAATCGGAGAACAATTTTTTCGAAATCATACATCATCTTATAGAGCTTTCAAATTCTTCCATAAAATTTCATACATCTCTTTCATCTCTTCCATCCATCCACACATAAACGAAAAGTAGCACACCAAAATCACAAGTGGCCTACCTTCACTAACACTGAGATGTTAAAATACTATGAAACGTATTTAACGCCCTAAAATTGTCTCATAACAACAGCACTCTAAGCTAAATATGCATTAAAAAATGAAGCGACTGAAGCAACTCCTAATGTAAAAATTTCAAAACCGAATTATTAATTAACATGCTTTCCCAAGATACAAATGTGTGGCAGCAACATAAAATCTAAATTTTCAAAAAATATTTTTTCTTCAAAAAAGTTTACCCAACAATGACTTACCCAAAATACTAAATAACGAAACCATGCTCGTATTAGTGTGATCCTACTATAATTCACCTAATACTCACATTCGAAAAGACAAAAATCAAACTTGGGGTCATTGACGGCATAATTCATAACTAATTATTGAAAGTTTCCAAAAAAAATTGAATGTTCCTATTTCAAAAGCAAAAGAACCTTCGTAATCGTTGATTTGTTTCATATTTAAATTTTTTTTTTTTATTCCAAAGGAGTAGTCACGTGACATAACTAGTAATATTTTTTCTTAAGAAATGAAATTGTATAAGCCATTTGTAATGCGCGTCCAGAATAATAGAAAAAATTTCCATGTTGAATACATTGGTGATTCCGAACGAATGATCACGTGCCATAACGAATAATTATTTTCCCTTACAAAATGAAATTGTACAATCCTAAGTTCCATCCTGAAACCATAAAAGAAAAACAAAGTCGAAACCTAGGATCAAAGACACGAACAAAAAATTTTAAAGATCGAAAACAAAAATTTTCGAACGGAGTGATACCTCATAAATAAGTTCATCTTTATGTAAAGAATGAAATTGATTGATACGTTGTTCCATTTTGGTAAATTATTTGGTACAGTCAAAGATTTACAAATTTGTTAAAACTAAATATTTATGTTGTATTTAGTATATCTATATTCAATATATCATAGGTTGTTATGGAGAAAAGAATGTAATATTTCAAGACCACTATATCAATTTTCATAAACTTAAACAAATCTTTATGTTTGGTATGACAATAATTATCAAAAGTAAAAGTAATGTATCTTTATCTTTAGTATATCAATGGTTATCAAAAGTAAAAGTTAAATATCAATGGTTATTAAAGTAAAAAAAAAATTTTTATATCTATAGTTGTAGTATATCAATGGTTATAAAGAGTAGAAAAAAAATTTTTGTATATCTATACTTGTTGTATATCAATGTTATGAAAGTATTAAAAGTTAAAGTATTATAAAATCACTTATTGATTTTTCAAAAAAAAAATTTTTCTTCAAGAGTGGTGCTTGAAAATATGTTCTTATAACTAAAGTTATAATTATATGTATAATGAGAAAATAAAAGTTGAGGCTTTAATGGTGCCTGTACGATTTTACACAATGGCATGCAATTATTACGACTCTTAAAATTAACAATTAACATAAGATGAACAGTTTTATAACGCTTACACCGAAGTTAAATGGAAAAAAAATTTGTTGCTAAGATAATTGTTTATACTTAAATTTGAAGTTAAGAAATATTGTTGTATTTATACTTGTAAATTTTTTGATACTGGTATCGTTGTTAACAGGGATAGCTTTTCGATACTTGGTACAGCGTATGTTATATAATATTTTGATTATATCTCCAACTCCACGTTTTATCTTTTGAAATTATGATATCTATGGTTTATTAAAGTGATCTAAACATATTCTGAAAATGTTTATTGTTATAACAGAAATGTTTTGTAAATAGGTAAACGATGATTATATAATGCAAAATTAAGTTGAGAAAGAAAAGAAAAAAAATTTTTTTTTTTTTTTGCAAAGATCTACCTAGGGCGCCGCGTATACGGGGCGTCCTATAATTTGCGGAGAATATAAAATTTCAAAAAAATGTTTTTAGAAAGTGAGGAAAAAAAAGTGCATTTATTTTTCTGAAAGAAATTTAGACTCAAAATAAATTTAATAGGGGTTAATCGCGTGGACGCCACGTATAACGGCGTGTAAATAGAAAGAACACATAAAAAAAGTTTCAAAGAAAAAAAAGTTTTAAGATTTTGAAATATTAAAGATGTCTAAAAGAAAATAAGATACAGAATCAGAATGTTTGGGCTATTCATGTCGCCTCGTACTGAAAAGTTTTTCAAAAAAATTTTTGTTATTTTGAAATTCAAAAATATATGTCTAAAGTACAGCCAATTATTAATAAATATCTAATTTGGGCGCTATTTGTAACGCGCTTACTAGTAAACCCTAAAAAAAAATTTCGTTAAAAAATGGTTTTGAAAAAATGTTTTGAAAAGGAAAAAAAATGTCTAAGTACGTTTTGTTATTTTAACCCGTTGGACGCCGTCAGTAACGCGTCCCGAATAATAATAAAAAATTCCACTTTGAAATTCAAAAAAAAATATTTTTTTGAAAATATAATCCTAATTTAATAACAATTTTTTACGTTGGGCGCCATTTGTAACGTGGCATAAAACTGGGCGAACGTAATATACTAAAATCTCCCCGGCTAAGGTGTTTTATGCCCGTCACAGAGAATTTACCTACCTATACGTGGAATTGGAGTGGAATGAAACACAGAAATTAATCTACAATTATAATGGTAATTCAAATACGAAAGAGAAACATTATACACAAAGAAATCTTTACTATAAGCTAAAAGACAAAAAAATCTAACTTAAATAATTTGCTAACATACCTATTAACTATCTGTTATTATAAATGTATATATCTTATTTAATAATTACACATGCTCAATCGATGGAGCCGTAGGTTCACAGAATTATTATTCTAACCACGTATTGTCGCAAATAGCGATCATAGCCTAAGGTTATCTCTGGCTGTACCAAGCCGTAAATAAAATTTTATCGGACTATACCAGTATCAGAAATATTGTTCTAACTGGTTCTACAACCGTAAATAAACAAGGATGGTACCTCCGGTCATGTTTATCCTACGGGAAACGTTGCGTGATGACGCGCCGAGCGAAGTGTCTCAGCCCGCAGCCGCGACCGAAACCACGGAGCGGAGCGAAGATGTGTCGTGCGGCCGCCGCAGCTGGCGGTGCGACAGCGGCGACAGGCGCCGGATGATTTCTCGCAGAACCCCGAGGTTAGCCTTCTCACGAAAGGCTGTCGATGTCTATCCCGATAGGATTAACCCATCCAGGATTTCAAAACCACAAGAAATAACCTTTTCTTTACTTCCCGACCATAAAAATGGCACTCCCAATTTTCCCGCCAAACTAGTGGTTGAACTATGCCAGTTGCATCGCCGGCCTCGTGCAGCTCGCGTACCGCTTCTCAAGGAGTCAAACCCCCATCTTCCAGATTTCTGGATTACAAAAAATTAAGACGAGCGACTGGTCTAACGAACAGTAACTCACTCTTTGAATGACTGAGTCGAAATAATACCGAATGGTTCCCGCGTTAACTCTTATAGCCGTCGCTTGACGAAAGAAAAAATAATTGGCCAAGTTAGAACCGCCGCGTCCACGAGGGTTCCGTAAGTGAAATTTTATTCTTCTCTTTTAGGAAAACAACCCTGAAACGAGGTGAAACGGGGAATTCCTTATCTCAGCTAAATGATAAACCCAGTAGGCTCCTTTTGGATTTCTAGACAACAGCTATTTCCCTATATTTTGTCCTGAAAATCAAGAAATTTTACAAACCCAAATTTTAGTCCCCTTTTTGTATTTAGTCATTCAAGCATGAATGCTGTTATACAAAGGTGCCCCGTATGGCGATCGACCATATCGATCGAAGATATTTTCTGCTTTTATGGTCTACACAATTTCAGTGCGGAACTCTTTTTTTGCTTCAAAACAAGATAAGGGCATCCTGTCTGAACAATAGCGTGATTTACGAGGCTTGTCACGATTTGAATTTTCAAGATTAGACTGTTTACGATTTTTCATATTGAAAAAATGCCTTATCGTGTTTGTTTGTGTCCTATTTCTGAGGTAAATTTTTATTTTTCAAGATCTTAGATAACAATGTTATGATCATACCATACTAGAAAAAATTCGACCTATGTGTGTATACGAATGTCCCGTTACAAGGTACAGCGCAAGGTCGCGGGTATCCTATGTGTCCGCAGCACAATGAAGCTGGGCGAGTCGTGGAGCTGCCGCACGGGCGGCGAGGCGGGGGACGCGGGCGTGACGCGCCACTCGTCGCTCGGCTCCCTGCACCACAAGCCCGCGCGGCCCGCCAAGCCCTTCAGCGTGTTCAGGTACAGCGCAAGGTCGCGGGTATCCTATGTGTCCGCAGCACAATGAAGCTGGGCGAGTCGTGGAGCTGCCGCACGGGCGGCGAGGCGGGGGACGCGGGCGTGACGCGCCACTCGTCGCTCGGCTCCCTGCACCACAAGCCCGCGCGGCCCGCCAAGCCCTTCAGCGTGTTCAGGTACAGCGCAAGGTCGCGGGTATCCTATGTGTCCGCAGCACAATGAAGCTGGGCGAGTCGTGGAGCTGCCGCACGGGCGGCGAGGCGGGGGACGCGGGCGTGACGCGCCACTCGTCGCTCGGCTCCCTGCACCACAAGCCCGCGCGGCCCGCCAAGCCCTTCAGCGTGTTCAGGTACAGCGCAAGGTCGCGGGTATCCTATGTGTCCGCAGCACAATGAAGCTGGGCGAGTCGTGGAGCTGCCGCACGGGCGGCGAGGCGGGGGACGCGGGCGTGACGCGCCACTCGTCGCTCGGCTCCCTGCACCACAAGCCCGCGCGGCCCGCCAAGCCCTTCAGCGTGTTCAGGTACAGCGCAAGGTCGCGGGTATCCTATGTGTCCGCAGCACAATGAAGCTGGGCGAGTCGTGGAGCTGCCGCACGGGCGGCGAGGCGGGGGACGCGGGCGTGACGCGCCACTCGTCGCTCGGCTCCCTGCACCACAAGCCCGCGCGGCCCGCCAAGCCCTTCAGCGTGTTCAGGTACAGCGCAAGGTCGCGGGTATCCTATGTGTCCGCAGCACAATGAAGCTGGGCGAGTCGTGGAGCTGCCGCACGGGCGGCGAGGCGGGGGACGCGGGCGTGACGCGCCACTCGTCGCTCGGCTCCCTGCACCACAAGCCCGCGCGGCCCGCCAAGCCCTTCAGCGTGTTCAGGTACAGCGCAAGGTCGCGGGTATCCTATGTGTCCGCAGCACAATGAAGCTGGGCGAGTCGTGGAGCTGCCGCACGGGCGGCGAGGCGGGGGACGCGGGCGTGACGCGCCACTCGTCGCTCGGCTCCCTGCACCACAAGCCCGCGCGGCCCGCCAAGCCCTTCAGCGTGTTCAGGTACAGCGCAAGGTCGCGGGTATCCTATGTGTCCGCAGCACAATGAAGCTGGGCGAGTCGTGGAGCTGCCGCACGGGCGGCGAGGCGGGGGACGCGGGCGTGACGCGCCACTCGTCGCTCGGCTCCCTGCACCACAAGCCCGCGCGGCCCGCCAAGCCCTTCAGCGTGTTCAGGTACAGCGCAAGGTCGCGGGTATCCTATGTGTCCGCAGCACAATGAAGCTGGGCGAGTCGTGGAGCTGCCGCACGGGCGGCGAGGCGGGGGACGCGGGCGTGACGCGCCACTCGTCGCTCGGCTCCCTGCACCACAAGCCCGCGCGGCCCGCCAAGCCCTTCAGCGTGTTCAGGTACAGCGCAAGGTCGCGGGTATCCTATGTGTCCGCAGCACAATGAAGCTGGGCGAGTCGTGGAGCTGCCGCACGGGCGGCGAGGCGGGGGACGCGGGCGTGACGCGCCACTCGTCGCTCGGCTCCCTGCACCACAAGCCCGCGCGGCCCGCCAAGCCCTTCAGCGTGTTCAGGTACAGCGCAAGGTCGCGGGTATCCTATGTGTCCGCAGCACAATGAAGCTGGGCGAGTCGTGGAGCTGCCGCACGGGCGGCGAGGCGGGGGACGCGGGCGTGACGCGCCACTCGTCGCTCGGCTCCCTGCACCACAAGCCCGCGCGGCCCGCCAAGCCCTTCAGCGTGTTCAGGTACAGCGCAAGGTCGCGGGTATCCTATGTGTCCGCAGCACAATGAAGCTGGGCGAGTCGTGGAGCTGCCGCACGGGCGGCGAGGCGGGGGACGCGGGCGTGACGCGCCACTCGTCGCTCGGCTCCCTGCACCACAAGCCCGCGCGGCCCGCCAAGCCCTTCAGCGTGTTCAGGTACAGCGCAAGGTCGCGGGTATCCTATGTGTCCGCAGCACAATGAAGCTGGGCGAGTCGTGGAGCTGCCGCACGGGCGGCGAGGCGGGGGACGCGGGCGTGACGCGCCACTCGTCGCTCGGCTCCCTGCACCACAAGCCCGCGCGGCCCGCCAAGCCCTTCAGCGTGTTCAGGTACAGCGCAAGGTCGCGGGTATCCTATGTGTCCGCAGCACAATGAAGCTGGGCGAGTCGTGGAGCTGCCGCACGGGCGGCGAGGCGGGGGACGCGGGCGTGACGCGCCACTCGTCGCTCGGCTCCCTGCACCACAAGCCCGCGCGGCCCGCCAAGCCCTTCAGCGTGTTCAGGTACAGCGCAAGGTCGCGGGTATCCTATGTGTCCGCAGCACAATGAAGCTGGGCGAGTCGTGGAGCTGCCGCACGGGCGGCGAGGCGGGGGACGCGGGCGTGACGCGCCACTCGTCGCTCGGCTCCCTGCACCACAAGCCCGCGCGGCCCGCCAAGCCCTTCAGCGTGTTCAGGTACAGCGCAAGGTCGCGGGTATCCTATGTGTCCGCAGCACAATGAAGCTGGGCGAGTCGTGGAGCTGCCGCACGGGCGGCGAGGCGGGGGACGCGGGCGTGACGCGCCACTCGTCGCTCGGCTCCCTGCACCACAAGCCCGCGCGGCCCGCCAAGCCCTTCAGCGTGTTCAGGTACAGCGCAAGGTCGCGGGTATCCTATGTGTCCGCAGCACAATGAAGCTGGGCGAGTCGTGGAGCTGCCGCACGGGCGGCGAGGCGGGGGACGCGGGCGTGACGCGCCACTCGTCGCTCGGCTCCCTGCACCACAAGCCCGCGCGGCCCGCCAAGCCCTTCAGCGTGTTCAGGTACAGCGCAAGGTCGCGGGTATCCTATGTGTCCGCAGCACAATGAAGCTGGGCGAGTCGTGGAGCTGCCGCACGGGCGGCGAGGCGGGGGACGCGGGCGTGACGCGCCACTCGTCGCTCGGCTCCCTGCACCACAAGCCCGCGCGGCCCGCCAAGCCCTTCAGCGTGTTCAGGTACAGTGCAAGGTCGCGGGTATCCTATGTGTCCGCAGCACAATGAAGCTGGGCGAGTCGTGGAGCTGCCGCACGGGCGGCGAGGCGGGGGACGCGGGCGTGACGCGCCACTCGTCGCTCGGCTCCCTGCACCACAAGCCCGCGCGGCCCGCCAAGCCCTTCAGCGTGTTCAGGTACAGCGCAAGGTCGCGGGTATCCTATGTGTCCGCAGCACAATGAAGCTGGGCGAGTCGTGGAGCTGCCGCACGGGCGGCGAGGCGGGGGACGCGGGCGTGACGCGCCACTCGTCGCTCGGCTCCCTGCACCACAAGCCCGCGCGGCCCGCCAAGCCCTTCAGCGTGTTCAGGTACAGCGCAAGGTCGCGGGTATCCTATGTGTCCGCAGCACAATGAAGCTGGGCGAGTCGTGGAGCTGCCGCACGGGCGGCGAGGCGGGGGACGCGGGCGTGACGCGCCACTCGTCGCTCGGCTCCCTGCACCACAAGCCCGCGCGGCCCGCCAAGCCCTTCAGCGTGTTCAGGTACAGCGCAAGGTCGCGGGTATCCTATGTGTCCGCAGCACAATGAAGCTGGGCGAGTCGTGGAGCTGCCGCACGGGCGGCGAGGCGGGGGACGCGGGCGTGACGCGCCACTCGTCGCTCGGCTCCCTGCACCACAAGCCCGCGCGGCCCGCCAAGCCCTTCAGCGTGTTCAGGTACAGCGCAAGGTCGCGGGTATCCTATGTGTCCGCAGCACAATGAAGCTGGGCGAGTCGTGGAGCTGCCGCACGGGCGGCGAGGCGGGGGACGCGGGCGTGACGCGCCACTCGTCGCTCGGCTCCCTGCACCACAAGCCCGCGCGGCCCGCCAAGCCCTTCAGCGTGTTCAGGTACAGCGCAAGGTCGCGGGTATCCTATGTGTCCGCAGCACAATGAAGCTGGGCGAGTCGTGGAGCTGCCGCACGGGCGGCGAGGCGGGGGACGCGGGCGTGACGCGCCACTCGTCGCTCGGCTCCCTGCACCACAAGCCCGCGCGGCCCGCCAAGCCCTTCAGCGTGTTCAGGTACAGCGCAAGGTCGCGGGTATCCTATGTGTCCGCAGCACAATGAAGCTGGGCGAGTCGTGGAGCTGCCGCACGGGCGGCGAGGCGGGGGACGCGGGCGTGACGCGCCACTCGTCGCTCGGCTCCCTGCACCACAAGCCCGCGCGGCCCGCCAAGCCCTTCAGCGTGTTCAGGTACAGCGCAAGGTCGCGGGTATCCTATGTGTCCGCAGCACAATGAAGCTGGGCGAGTCGTGGAGCTGCCGCACGGGCGGCGAGGCGGGGGACGCGGGCGTGACGCGCCACTCGTCGCTCGGCTCCCTGCACCACAAGCCCGCGCGGCCCGCCAAGCCCTTCAGCGTGTTCAGGTACAGCGCAAGGTCGCGGGTATCCTATGTGTCCGCAGCACAATGAAGCTGGGCGAGTCGTGGAGCTGCCGCACGGGCGGCGAGGCGGGGGACGCGGGCGTGACGCGCCACTCGTCGCTCGGCTCCCTGCACCACAAGCCCGCGCGGCCCGCCAAGCCCTTCAGCGTGTTCAGGTACAGCGCAAGGTCGCGGGTATCCTATGTGTCCGCAGCACAATGAAGCTGGGCGAGTCGTGGAGCTGCCGCACGGGCGGCGAGGCGGGGGACGCGGGCGTGACGCGCCACTCGTCGCTCGGCTCCCTGCACCACAAGCCCGCGCGGCCCGCCAAGCCCTTCAGCGTGTTCAGGTACAGCGCAAGGTCGCGGGTATCCTATGTGTCCGCAGCACAATGAAGCTGGGCGAGTCGTGGAGCTGCCGCACGGGCGGCGAGGCGGGGGACGCGGGCGTGACGCGCCACTCGTCGCTCGGCTCCCTGCACCACAAGCCCGCGCGGCCCGCCAAGCCCTTCAGCGTGTTCAGGTACAGCGCAAGGTCGCGGGTATCCTATGTGTCCGCAGCACAATGAAGCTGGGCGAGTCGTGGAGCTGCCGCACGGGCGGCGAGGCGGGGGACGCGGGCGTGACGCGCCACTCGTCGCTCGGCTCCCTGCACCACAAGCCCGCGCGGCCCGCCAAGCCCTTCAGCGTGTTCAGGTACAGCGCAAGGTCGCGGGTATCCTATGTGTCCGCAGCACAATGAAGCTGGGCGAGTCGTGGAGCTGCCGCACGGGCGGCGAGGCGGGGGACGCGGGCGTGACGCGCCACTCGTCGCTCGGCTCCCTGCACCACAAGCCCGCGCGGCCCGCCAAGCCCTTCAGCGTGTTCAGGTACAGCGCAAGGTCGCGGGTATCCTATGTGTCCGCAGCACAATGAAGCTGGGCGAGTCGTGGAGCTGCCGCACGGGCGGCGAGGCGGGGGACGCGGGCGTGACGCGCCACTCGTCGCTCGGCTCCCTGCACCACAAGCCCGCGCGGCCCGCCAAGCCCTTCAGCGTGTTCAGGTACAGCGCAAGGTCGCGGGTATCCTATGTGTCCGCAGCACAATGAAGCTGGGCGAGTCGTGGAGCTGCCGCACGGGCGGCGAGGCGGGGGACGCGGGCGTGACGCGCCACTCGTCGCTCGGCTCCCTGCACCACAAGCCCGCGCGGCCCGCCAAGCCCTTCAGCGTGTTCAGGTACAGCGCAAGGTCGCGGGTATCCTATGTGTCCGCAGCACAATGAAGCTGGGCGAGTCGTGGAGCTGCCGCACGGGCGGCGAGGCGGGGGACGCGGGCGTGACGCGCCACTCGTCGCTCGGCTCCCTGCACCACAAGCCCGCGCGGCCCGCCAAGCCCTTCAGCGTGTTCAGGTACAGCGCAAGGTCGCGGGTATCCTATGTGTCCGCAGCACAATGAAGCTGGGCGAGTCGTGGAGCTGCCGCACGGGCGGCGAGGCGGGGGACGCGGGCGTGACGCGCCACTCGTCGCTCGGCTCCCTGCACCACAAGCCCGCGCGGCCCGCCAAGCCCTTCAGCGTGTTCAGGTACAGCGCAAGGTCGCGGGTATCCTATGTGTCCGCAGCACAATGAAGCTGGGCGAGTCGTGGAGGTGCGTCGTATAGCGCTTTCTGGTCCGGTTTGGAGCTCGGCGGATAGTTCAGGAGAGCTTCGCCAGTTGACACCTGCATGGGCCAAGAGGTAAAACCGGCTTGGACACGACTGGAGATTGGCTGAGTTTGTAAATGTACCAATAAATTTTACGGCAGGCAGTTATAGGAATTATATCGAGCGCGTGCGCGATAACTAGACACCTGAACTGACCCCAGCCGCGTTCTCATGCTGTGCGCAGTAATGTCGAACTTTCAATGACTTGCACTCTTCTCGTGTCTCAACTTATCCCGAACGGGCTGTTATTTACTTGAAGTTATTTACTTGACTCAAGTTTCACGTGATTCTCATTTCACCCACAGGAAAAGACTGAAAAGCGACTCGCGCATCGCAACGTCTCCGAAATGTGACGCAAAGGAAACCAAAGACGTGGAGACCAAGAAGAAGAAGTTCGACTTCACGCCAACCCGGGACATCTTCAAGAGCTTCAAAGTGAGCCGCAAGATGAAGAACCTCAAGATCAACTCGGGGCTGTCGAAGGGCGAGACCAAGAGCTGCGAGTTCCTCGACGACACGCAGCGCGTCGCCGCCGCGCGCTGCTCCAAGTCCGTCGAGTGCTTGGAAGGGAACGACGGGTAACGAACACTTGAACTCAACTTGTAGAATAATCCTATCCTTTTCAAACTGCTCCCTATGGAAAAGGATAGCACTATTTTAAATTAGTTTAGTTTAGAGATTTTGCACAACAGAATCGACCACATTGTCTTGTCTTGTATACAATTTAATATCTGGGTGACCGAGCTTAGCTCGGTAGTATTACAGCTACTCACCAGGAGCAGGAGTTTACTGTAATAGTTTTACTTTATCGCCAATTTATTTTTTTATTTTTTGGTAAATACGACATTTTCTAAAAATGAATCCAAGCTAGATCAATTTATCGCCCCCAAAACCCCTTGTATACCTACTAAATTTCATGAAAATTGATCGAGCAGTTTCCGAGATTCAGATTATATAGAAATATATATATACAAGAATTGCTCGTTTAAAGGTATAGGATAGTTCAGCGTACTTGTATTATAGAGGTCAGTGTTGTAACTCATCATCTAATACCATGATCTCAGTCTGCGGACGTACACTTGGACATAAACTTGTCCCAAGCGCACGCTATACCCTGGACAGGGTGGATTAGACAGGGCGATAGAGAGAAAAAATGTCACCAGTTTACCGGTGCCAAAAATGCTTGTGTTGACCCCAGTAGTAAGGACGCCATGTAGTTCGCTCAACAGCCACCGATAGAATTTTGACAGATTGCGCTACTGTTTGCTTGTACGAAAAAGGTTTACGTAAATCGTTCGGATGCCCGATCTCAGGGTTCTCTTCTTCTTCTTCTTATTCCTGGGACTTTTCCGCGATTAGGAGATATTTCGCTCGTTGCGCGTGAAGTCGTTGATGCGGGTCCTCGCCGGATCACTCCAGCCAGCCGAGCTCACTCCAGAATCCGAAGAGGCCTCCCAGGTCGCACAGGATATCTTGGAGTATTGCTGAGGATCCTAAGTAGGTCTCGTGTTGGTCCGACACTCCAGTGCATCTTAGTAGCACGTGTGCCGGTGTTTCGTCCACCTCCATGCAGGCTCTGCACAGAGGGCTGTCCGTGATTCCTAGGGTGGGAAAATGTTTGTTTAGTGAGCAATACCCTGTAATCATGCCTACGACTAGTCTTATAATTTGATCTCAGGGTTGTTATCGGTGGCAGGCCAGTCTCACTTATCACGTGACCGTCCCGGCTACAAGTAGGGGTCCGGACCTCAATATTTCAGATGGTTGCCGCTCGCGGGCCGAGTTGCACTTGCTAGTTCTGTACGGTCTATTTTACGCGCCGTCTGACTACGGCAGCCCTAGTACGTCGTAAGAGGTAAAGTTAGAAAGAGCCCACAACATTGCGTTTGTTGCGTGTTGATTTTGAGGGCGGGGTCAGGCGCTATTGCGAACTGAATTGCACTTTTTGTGTCAGCGACTCTAGTCGCTATTTCTTTAAATCATCGTGCGGAGTAAGCCTTCTGGTTCTATTTAGTGTTCTGTGTCGGTGGTAATAAAGTATTATTTTTTCCAGCTACGACGAGTTCGACGGCAGCATGTCGGTGGAGGTGTCGCAGCCGGTACCGGTGCCGGTGCCGGTGCCGTTCGCGCCGCAGGAGCTGTTCGAGCTGATCCTGTACCCCGACATCGCCGACGTGCGGCTCGGGCCGTGCGGCGAGTGCGCGTGCGAGAGCGAGTACATGCCCATGTCGCCCATCGTGCCCACGGCGCCGCCGCCCATCGAGCACCACTACATGGTCATGTCGCCGCGCACCAACCTCGCCTGAGCGCCGCGCTACTCCCCGCTGTGTTACGCCGTTTTAACTATTGTCGGTGGTCAAAAATTATAGCTTTCGTGTCATCTAAAAATGAACGGCCCTCCACGTATTAAAGCTTACACGTTGAAAGAACGATGTAATGTAGGGGCGTTCATGTTCAAAGTAGACGATGTGGTCGATTCTGTTGTGTAAAATCTCTAAACTAAACTAATTTAAAATATTGCTATCCTTTTCCATCGGAAGCAGTTTGAAAAGGATAGCACTACTTTAAATTAGTTTAGTTTAGAGATTTTGCACAACAGAATCGACCACGATGTCTAACCTTGTTTGACGTTTCATTAATGCGGCAATTAAGTTGACCCAAAATGGCAGCGTTCTGTGCCTTGCTTCTTGCTTCGGGGTTTAACTTATACGCTGCACTCTGTAATCATGATTAATGGTTAGCGTTGAATGCCTTGTGCGTTAAAATTTATTTTGGTTTTTCTTTATTATAAAAACATTGTTGAGAGTGCCCAATTTGGTACTTTTTTCATACAAAAGTATAACAGTGACTACATTATTTGATGTGGTAGCCTCAAAATTCAGTATAATATCGATTTGTCTCATCATTTAGGTTTATTAATATATAAAAAAAAAAACTAAATAAAACTTGTATTTTGCGGGCTGCTTTGGCCGAACCACCTTAATATAATTGGATTAACATGGTAATGACTGTCGTCAGGTTTTTAGCTAAGTAGGGGAACGCCTGACACTGCTGATGGTATGTGATATTTTGACGGTTTATTAAAGTACGAATAATAGTCTAAGGATAGAGTAACGCTAGTTGAATTTGACATGGCTGTCGTCAGAAAGGTGGTATATAAGGTGGTGTTAAATTATCTGCCACCGTTCCAGGAGTTAAATGTGCCATACGTATACACTTTAATAGTGAAGAAATTTTAGTTCCCAGGCTCAATATATATATTTTTTTTAATTAAAAATTATGTCGCAACCCAAGGTCAACGCTCTCACGCCGCGCCCAAACAGCTGATTTCCGTTACGAGGCGATAACTGTACTAAACATGTGCTCAAGTGTGACTGATGGACGTGTTTATGCAATATGATGCGATATGTTAATAATGTTTAATTAAAAAAAATTGAGCCCGGGGACTGAGATTTCTTCATTATTGAAGTGTATATGTATTGCACATTCACCTCCTGGAACGGTGGCAGATAATTTGACACCACCTTATATACTATGAATAGTAACTTGGTTGAATAAAACCTAAAATGTTTTTCGTTTTGAGAATTGTTTCGTAAAAGACGACCAAGTGTAGGAAAATTTTACGACGGATGCAATGTTGCGACAGTCAACAAGATCGAAAGGGTAGTTGACGAAATCAAAATATTTTTTTTCATTTATTTGAAATAAAATTGTAAAATAAATGGCTAAAACGAATAAATAAATGTTGAATTAACTGATTCGTCATTTGATCGATAGTCAGTTTTTTTTCACCATTTTATATTTGTTAATAATTCTAGTTTTATAAATAAATCACTAAAATTGATATTTTGGTTCCAGTCAACTACCTAATTCGATCGCGTTGCAAAGACTGAAGGAAAGACTAGAGTGTTTGTGGGATTCCCACAAGTTAGTTAATTAGCGTAAACTTTACAAGCATACCCGCGTGTTCACTTAATATTACTAAATACACAGGGTTTAGTGTAGACTGTACTTTGCGTATTTGAATTGCTCACAGGGTTTAGTGAATGAAAAGGTTTAGGAAACATTAATTTTTGAAACTATGTTACATGTGTTATGTTGGCATAATGGTCTCTTGCAGTACTAGTACAAGCAAAATCGATACTAAGGTGACGAACCTTTTCATTCCGTGACTGTACACTGGATAAACGTCGCGTTGTATTGAATTTAGCCATTTTATCTTTGGACAGTAATGGACCGGTCCTCTTACGGGGATCTTGCCACGGATATTCGACAAAATTTCGCGATTATTACTATCAATCGCCACTTTTTAATAAAAAAAAATACGTTTTTAAGACTAAGTAAAGAACTAAAAATTTGTAGATGAAGACTAAAAGCTTGTGATGAAAGAAAATATGGCGATTTCAGCTCAAGAAATTTACGAGCTTAAAATCAGCATAATTTCTATGCCAAAAGTGGCTTTAAAGCCTAAACAGAATATTTGTTTGTAGATCAATAGTATAGATATTTCAATCCACGATGACGCGCCCCACTCTGTCAAACTCCATACGAATCTAATGAAACGTAAGCGATTTTGACAGAGTGGGGCGCGTCGTCGTGGATTGAAATATCTAAGCGGACTCTACTTTCGGAGGTACGCAGGGTAAATAAACTCTTTCGAAAACGATGACGTAAATCGTACTGCGTAACTTGAAATAGTCAGTATTAAAGATTTTTTTTTATCGGAGTTAATTTTCAGTTTTAATTATTAATAATCACTACATAGCATAAAACAAAGTCGCTTTTTCTGTCCCTATATCCCTATGTGCGCTTAAATCTTTAAAAATACGCAACGGATTTTGATGCGGTTTTTTCCAATAGATAGAGTGATTCAAGAGGAAGGTTTATATGTATAATACATGCATCATATACTAAGGCAACATTGCTAATTTTAGAGGTTTCTAACGTGATGTCGTAAATTAACCTATTTTTTTTGGGCTTATTTAGCAATTTAGCAAAAACGCTGCCTAAACCCTACGAGTTAGATCAAATTAATGTACTACAGTATTGTACACCATAAAAAGGTCTACAAAAAAGTCCGCGATGGTATATGTTTATATTTTAGGGATAACCCACATTAACCATTTTTATTGTTTACTTTTTACGTGAAAAATGGCTTATTTACGAAGCTATTTTAAGCAATACGGCATTAATCCTTATCGAATTAAGTACCTTAAATACAGTGTGCAATTAATATAGATCAATATGGTTCATTACAGCATGTAAATTAAACAAATATTTTCGGAGATATTACAAATTTAAAATTTGCGTTTGCGGCGGGCGGTACCGGTCGGACGGACGTTGCAGGCTTAGATTTGAGCGTTGACTGTTTTTCACATGGCCAACTGTATGTCGCTCTTTCAAGAGTAACCTCAAGAGAAAACATGTTTGTATTGTCTAATGACAAGAAAGCTGTGAACGTTGTGTATAAAGACATCGTGTAATATATTAATTGTTGTAAAAATAAAATAAATACCTAGGTAAAAATGTAAAAAGTAAATAAGTAAAAATGTGTAATATAATAAAAATTGTATGAATTTAGATATTCCAAAGATAGCAGGAAATCTTCATAGTAAGTATAGGGAAAGAGGAATTGTTTTACTCCAAATTTAATGCGTGCAGGCCAAGGGCAGTAATGAATGAATCAAAAATACTGGATCGATTTTAATCATGTTTTCATTGAGTGACATAGGCATTTATTATATTTTATGCCCGTGCAAAGTCGGAGCGGGCCGCTATGTTTTTATATACAACGTTCATAGTTTTTCTGTAGTGTATTTAATTTAGTATCAGCATTGCACCCGTGCGAAGCCGGGGCGGGTCGCTAGTAGGTTAATAAAAAGCAGCTTTATAGCTTTATTCTAAATATTCTAAATAATATGTATACGGCTTGGTTTGCGCTGACGTGTTGTGATATTTAACTTAAGTAGTATTTTGAGCTAGGCTTCTGTTGATTTTGATGGAGGCAGCATTTGACAGGTGGCCGAGGCAAGGCTATCAAACAAAATAATAAATAATGAATATCCATTATGGTATCGAGGTTTTCACGAAAATTCTACAACTTGGCACCCACTGGCACCATACAATCCTAGATTATAATGTAGGCATAATTTCAATCATCTCGAACAAAGGAACTGCATCAATGTCAAACATGGTTAGTTTGGTTGTATTGGTTGGTCAACACCACTGATCTCTATATGCACTAGTACGCTGGATCAAACTTTCTTTCCATTGACAGTTCAAAAAATGAACTCGAAGGTACTAAATTGATGTTTTTGTTCCTATAGTAGTGTTATTATCTCGCTGCAGACTCGATCATAAATCATTCGAGTGTTTCGCTTTTGTTGTTCTTTGTTGAGTTGTGCATTACTGCAGAACAACAAAAGCGAAACACTCGAATGATTTATGACCGAGTCTGCAGCGAGATAATAACACTACTATAGTGACCGTCATTTTGAATGTCATTTTATTTTAGTTCCATGGACGCTCACGCCAGGTTCCGAGACAATCAGCGCAAAATGGCGAAAATCATTGTTGACATTCTAAATACGTTGACGTTCTGAGGTCCAGCGTACTATAATAATAGAAGTCAGTAGTCAAAATTCAAAACTCATGTCTTGACATTGATACAGTGCTTTAATGATTGATACATTTTTACGCGATCGAGGGACTGCTATGACATTCTCGTAACGTTTTCACAAACTCAGTGATGTGAATCAAGAAAAGGAAAAAATATTAACACTGAAAAAATGAACTTTACACCTATTAGCTTAGAGTGCAAAATTGAATGTATTTCATCATAGGAAATACAATGCTCGACTTTGACGCGCTGTAATTTCAATCTCTGCCAACTGTCGACCAACATGGCGTTTTGAACTACATTCAATTTTACGCTCTATGTCAGTTGTATTAAAATAAATTTTTCAGTGTTCGCAAAAAATGTTTGATTTCAATATCGTCTGCTTATGTACGTAAATGCCATCACCTTTTTAAACATATCGCATCACGAAATGTAGCCGACACGTAACGTGAATAGCCCCTCAGATCTAGTTTCAGCGCTGCCATCTGGTGAACGCCATTTCTGAACACCAAATAGAATGAAAATGGTTGTCTTGTCTCGACTCCGGAATGCAGTCCTCAGTGTGTTAAATAAAAATGTTTATAAATTTTGAAGTTCCGGCCTATAGTTGTTGTGACGAGCTTTGATTCACACGCAAGGATATTTTGAGCTTTATTCGTGTAGCCATTTTAATAGCTTAAATAAGAATTGAATTTTACATTCTTTCGATCATCATTACTTAATAAGTAATTCAAACTATAAGAATACTGATATAGGTAATAGTAACTAATAAAGAAAGCTTCTGTGATTGTTTCTATTTTACATCACAAGTTACTTGTAATAATTGTACATTAATTGCAATATTGATATAATTACGGCACTATATTTTTAACCTTACAGTATAGTTTGATCATAAAATATAGTCTTACTTTAAATAAATGTTAGGATATAATATCTTATTATTTTTTCCCAAAAAACCGATGGTTTTTATGCAGCTGGAATTAGTTTAGTATGGCAAAAAAAGTAGAACAGTTTGGAGTTGAAAACTATTCAAGTAACTGGGGAAATTTACGCCGAACTTTAACGAAATTTAAATGGGCAATACTGAGTACAAAACTCAACAGTTTTATGGATTGTATTATGAAGAAAATAGATTATTTCCGTTTCAAGACGTTTTTGCCAAGCTATAGCTTCTCATTATAATATTATAGAGGTCACACTAAATATTTCACTCGAATGGAACCCAAAGAGTGTGACAAGTTATTATATTTTTTGAAGGTTTTTTTTTATTTTATCAGTCAAATAAATTATTTGTTTGGGAAACTGAAATTAATCTAAACGAAATCCTGAGATTGTTATAACCCAATACTAACTGAGATTGTAATTTAGTTTCTTTTTAATTCATTTACAAAAAATAGCGTAGAGTTTGTATATTATGTGCTCTATTCGGCGCTGCTTTATCGTGTAGTTAATCGTGTTACCGACACAAGATTAATTTCTAATAGTTCGGTAACTTAATGGCATGTGTCAATATTACTCGAAATTGTTGATAATAATCTTGGTCTCAACTCAATGAAGACAATCTAGGTCAATGCTAATAAAATATAATGTAGGCCGAATGGAGCAGCAAAAACTTTTAGAGGACGCTATTACGATGTTTTTTATTCATTTTTATTTTACTTCCGTATCACTTAAATCTGTACTTTTTATTCGAAAACAGGGCTGAAGATTTTGAAATTTTTTCGCCCGCATCCAATTTAATTTTAAATTGGCAAAACTTCAAACTAATGCCGTCCTTTTCCTTTTCACATTGTAAAAAGGATATCACTACATATAGTTTTTAGACTGTATTTTTTTTTTAATTTAGTGATGACTAATGTCGTAGAAGAGAATTTCGAGTTATTTTTTAGACAATTTTTTGTTTATTCGCTGAGTGAGGTAGGTTTCGGTTAAATAAAAGACGTGTGGCACTCGAAAACTGCCGCGGTAAAGCTATTGCATAGCCGCCGATACAACCAATGCCACCTTCGATAAAGAGACAAGCGTGATATTTCAAAGTCATTAAAAGTTCTGCTATTCATCGATAGACGGCAAAACTAAAAAGTATCACCGCTGTGCCGGTCGGAGTAGGGGGTGTTAGGTTATTTTCGTTACGGAATTTCTGGATTCGGTCTCCACGCTCAAGGCCCGCGAAAGAAGCTATGCAATAGCTTAAAATTCTCTTGATTAAGGTTCTATAATAAAATTGCATTTGTCATAACAACCAAATATTGATGTGTGTTCCAAAAGACAAGGTATGATGACAAGACAAGATATTATGACAAGTATAGTTCTCAGCTAATTTTATTATATCCGATTTTTACACTTTTAAATAATTTTGACAGTGTATATTCGCGTGAAATTAGCTGACAAACTGTTAATATCGGTGAAATTAAATCTCTTGTCATTTGGATCAATCAGGTATTAAAATGTGTATAAGTTAGTGTATTTATTGATTTAGAAAACCATAAGTTACAATTAGTATTATTTAAATAAAGTTTGTACATGCAGTTCAACTTTTATTTATTTGCCAGAAATCCTCAAATACAAATTAGAATAACTTTAAAATATTTTATGTTAAATTTCTCTATGAGTCTATGAAAAAAAAATCACTAGGCAAATCGAGTATTTTTTTAAACTGTAGGCAAATTAATTTTGGTTGGTAGGTTTATAGGTAAGTAAAACAAAGCGTTGCAAACAATTCTATATTTATAAAATCTTATTACTTAAAAGTCGTGAAATTTGTCTGGTTAAGCTGTTGTAAACAATAATTATTTTTACAAAGAAGTGGAATGCATTTAAAAAATCGAAATAATATTAATTATAGAGCTGAATAAGAAAATTTCAGGTTTTAAAACTTATTAAAAGCCTTAGCACAGAGCCTTAGTTTCACAGAATTAGAATGGAAATAGAGGAGTGTTTTTTATACAAAATGTGAGAAATTTCTTACATTATATGCATTTATATGTACTATCCGTTCACAGAAGCTTGGGCTCCCTCACCTCATACGACTTCCCCTCCCACTTCGTACGACCGCGACCCGCGTTCGTCTGATAACACACGAGCGCGGGTCGCGATCGTACTTTGACATAGGTACTATGTTTACAAAATACCATGGGATCGTTTGAAAAAAAAACCGTCTCATTAAAATAAAACATATCATAAGAACTTTAATAGATAAATAAGTTATAACTAAGTAGCGGCTACCGGTGACGATAAATTGCTCGATAAGTTACTCTAAAGCTGCTAAAAAATACAATACAAAAATTAATTCATAAGAATAAAATGTTTCTGATTCTCAAGCCACAGGCATAATAATTATTAAAAAAAATAGTTACATAAGTATATGAACAAAATCACTCAATAAAAATACAGTTACTTACTATTTTATCAAAAATATAATACTCATTAAGTAAAGTTATCGATATTATACACAAGAGAGCGGCTGAAATCAATATATTATTTCCGAAAATTCGAGACATCAATTAAAAATAAATAAATTAATAATAGACATAATATGTATACACCGGACGTGGCGAACCGCATAATAAAATGTCGCCAGTTTACTGGTGCCAAAAATGTTTGTCTTGACGCCAGAAGTAGTGACACCAAGTAGTTCGCTCAGCAGTCACCTATAGAATTTTGACAGATGGCGCTACTGTTTGCTTATATGAAAAAGGTTTAACGTTCGATGGCCGCATCTTCAGGTTCATAAATTGGTGGTAATATACATGATTGATGATGGAGTAAAAATTAAAAAGCTACAAACAAAATTGTATTTACATCAATGATTTTAGTTTACTCACTAAAATAATAAATGCATCAGGTTATACCTCAACTCCCTAAAAAATTTGTGGCTAGGTACTACATTTTACCGGAAAGCTAATCACACAAACGAATTTAACCAGCCGTAAAGATTTTAACCAGCCGCGACCGGAGTCTTCTAGCAAACCATTCTAGAGCCACTTAAGTTTACCATAATAATTGTCGGCAAATATCTTTTCTTTAGCGATGGTTATTTATTATTTTTTTAGGGTATATTATTCACTCTATTGATAATACTTTCTATTTCATAATAATTATATTATATCACATTCAACGCATATTATAATAATTTCTTTTCTCTCTCTCCAAAAGGAGTATTTTTTCCCGTTTGTGCAACATTTTTTATTGATAATCCGCTCTTATTAGTCATAGCGTGATATTATATAGCCTAGATGCCATATTATACAGCAGCCTACTTATATCTAAAAAAAAAACAATTCAGACTATAGTAGTGTTATTATCTCGCTGCAGACTCGGCCATAAATCATTCGAGTGTTTCGCTTTTGTTGTTCACTAAAATACAAAAGCAGCAGTGAAGCTCAGCAGTGAAATACAAAAGCGAAACACTCGGATGATTTATGACCGAGTCTGCAGCGAGATACTAACACTACTATAGTAGTTCCTGAGATTAGCATGTTCAAACAAACAAACTCTTCATAATATTAATAAAGATTATAGTGCTGCCAGAGTGCTGCTTGATTATTATTTAAAGTTCAGCTTCCATACAAAACTGGGTCATGTCCTTTGTATATTATAATTTGCAAGCTATAATACCTACATAATATATACAACATATTGTGTGCTGTTCCATACGATAATAATACAATAGCTAATGATAGAAGATTTTTTATGGCGTTATTATTTACCCTTTCCCCTTCCCATTTCAAAAGTTCCTAAATCTGTCAGTAACTTTTTAACTATAAACACATTATATTATGCACTACATCATAAGATCACCAGATTCTAAGTTGTTTTTAAAGCTAAAATTACGTGCTATCATAAAACAAATTAAAAATAATAAATATTGTTTTTTTCCTAGTTATATAAGCCTCCAACGATTATAATGTACAATTTGAAGTCTGTCTTCAGTCGGTATGAATTATTCATTCAAAGTTTTTCGAGATTCGTGACGAAAACAGAATAAATGCCTAAATGGGTTATTGACTAACATCGATTTTAATTCGATACAGTCAACTGAATTTTCGTATTTTTCTAAACTCCAATAAATCTGCTATATTTTACTTTAATCAGTAACTTTCGTATAATAAGTAACTTTCAGGACAAACTTATATTTATGTGAAATAAAATAGTTGGACTACATATTTTATTTCGTTATTTTAATAAATGACATTTAGAAATGTCATTCTACTGCATCGAGGTCAGAGTTAAACTAAAAACTGCCACGAGAGCCCTTTTATCTTAAGACGAGTGTTGTGGACCCTTTTATATAAAATCTAATGTTTAAAAATGGACTGAAAAATATGGACAGAAATTTAAAAAAAATGTGAGAATGACAGTTATCCTCGCTAAGTCACGCGATTTGTGGATCGGATATGTCATTCCTGCAGGGCTAGACAATGTCACCTAAGCGTTAAGCGTAGTCGCTAGTAGAAAAACCACGTGACCGAATCTACCTAGTCTATGGTTAGCGTTGTTGTCGGCTGTCAATTGGAATTGTCATGTGACGTATCTGTCATTTGCTGAGCGCCGATGTCAATAATTAACTATTAACTAAATTATTAATTAATTAACTATTAATTAACTATAGCACTGCAAGGAATATACTACTCTCTAACGATAGAACTTTAAGTTCTTATGACTTCTAACTCTAGCAACCGCGACCACACTGAAATAACTAACACTAGTTTAATTAACTATCAGCAAAATAAACACTCGAAAATCCAAAAAAACACGCCACGATGTTTTAAACGAAGTTGTGAACTTCGTCTAAAACACCACACACTACAAAAGCAAAACAAAATGGAGTCTTGTTGTGATCTCAATTGTTGTACCAAAGACTAAAGAGTACTAAAAATCCCAACAATTCCGCCATTTTGACGAAGACGAAGTACGCTAAAAGTTATCTACAGGGTATGAGCGATCGCTAAATAGTCGTAGTCGAATTTCAAAAACAGCGTGATTTCCTCTATTCTGTCACTTGGTTTTTCTACAGTCACGTGATGGTCACGTGGTTTGTCCATACATTTTGTCGACTAGCGTTAACGCCAAACGCTTGCGACTTTGTCTAGCCCTGCTGTACATTTTAAAGGTTCCGTACCCAAAGGGCCCTTAATACAAAACGGGGCCTTATTACAAGACTCTGATGTCCGTCCATCTGTCTGTCCGCCTGAACCAGGCTGTATCTCTTGAACAGTGATAGTTAGACAGATGAAATTTTCACACATAATGCATATCCATTGCCGCAATACCAATGAATACTAAAAAATTGAATAAAACATATTTAAGGGTCTCCAATCTCTATACAACAAACTTGATTGTTTTTTCTCGTTTTTAATTGTCAGAGATGTTTAGTTTCCTTTAATACTATTGAGAATTAGTTTTGAGGTACGGAACCTAAAATGCTCGACCCCAACTCGCACTTGACCATTTAGATATGGAATGAACAAAAGACAAATTTCTCTAAACATAGACCTTACGCTGCACTAAAGCGGATTAGCGGGCTTAGTATAAACAAAATAAACCTTTATCTAAGCAAACAAAATTCAGATGATCTCCCATTCGCTTTCCGTGAGGTCGTCAGGCGATATCAGACTAGAGGCGTCCTTTACACCGTTTTTTAAGTCCAGCTTTATTTCTATGTTCTCTAAATTCCAATTGTTGGGCAGTTTGACAATTTTAGGAACCAAATCTATAGTTTCGATTTTCTTTTGTACTGGTTTTTCACTTTTCTTTTCAACCAGTTTCGATGTGTCCTTCGGTTTTTCTTTTATCGGTTTCACTTCTACCGGTTTTTCAATTTGCGTAATTATTTCTTTCGGTGCGACTTTTTCCGTATTGTATATTCTGTCTGGCAAGTCCTTTGCGGGCTCCTTTTCTATGGGACTCTTGATACTCAGAGATTCTAGGTTGAGTAGTTTTGCTAATATCTTCTCCTTTTCTTCGATTTGTTTCTCTAGAAGGTCGTCGTTTTGTGGAATGTTTCTGTAAAAAGAAAAAAAAATTTTTATAGCAACTCAATCTCTAAACCATTTAAGTTGTTAAAAAGAAAAAAAAGTCAACTAAAGTCCCTTGAAATACTTGAACTTTTGTCGCTGAGACTTCATACCAGCATGTGACGCTGAGGTTCATGACGCACGGGCTGGTGTAGCTGACGCTGTCGGTCTTCCGCACCGGCGTCGACATCCGCGGCGTGCTGCCGCCGGAGCCGTGCTCCCTGCGTCGACTCCTGCGGCTGTGTATCAGCTCCTCGCCGCTAAGACTACATACCCGCATGTGACGCTGAGGTTCATGACGCACGGGCTGGTGTAGCTGACGCTGTCGGTCTTCCGCACCGGCGTCGACATCCGCGGCGTGCTGCCGCCGGAGCCGTGCTCCCTGCGTCGACTCCTGCGGCTGTGTATCAGCTCCTCGCCGCTAAGACTACATACCCGCATGTGACGCTGAGGTTCATGACGCACGGGCTGGTGTAGCTGACGCTGTCGGTCTTCCGCACCGGCGTCGACATCCGCGGCGTGCTGCCGCCGGAGCCGTGCTCCCTGCGTCGACTCCTGCGGCTGTGTATCAGCTCCTCGCCGCTAAGACTACATACCCGCATGTGACGCTGAGGTTCATGACGCACGGGCTGGTGTAGCTGACGCTGTCGGTCTTCCGCACCGGCGTCGACATCCGCGGCGTGCTGCCGCCGGAGCCGTGCTCCCTGCGTCGACTCCTGCGGCTGTGTATCAGCTCCTCGCCGCTAAGACTACATACCCGCATGTGACGCTGAGGTTCATGACGCACGGGCTGGTGTAGCTGACGCTGTCGGTCTTCCGCACCGGCGTCGACATCCGCGGCGTGCTGCCGCCGGAGCCGTGCTCCCTGCGTCGACTCCTGCGGCTGTGTATCAGCTCCTCGCCGCTAAGACTACATACCCGCATGTGACGCTGAGGTTCATGACGCACGGGCTGGTGTAGCTGACGCTGTCGGTCTTCCGCACCGGCGTCGACATCCGCGGCGTGCTGCCGCCGGAGCCGTGCTCCCTGCGTCGACTCCTGCGGCTGTGTATCAGCTCCTCGCCGCTAAGACTACATACCCGCATGTGACGCTGAGGTTCATGACGCACGGGCTGGTGTAGCTGACGCTGTCGGTCTTCCGCACCGGCGTCGACATCCGCGGCGTGCTGCCGCCGGAGCCGTGCTCCCTGCGTCGACTCCTGCGGCTGTGTATCAGCTCCTCGCCGCTAAGACTACATACCCGCATGTGACGCTGAGGTTCATGACGCACGGGCTGGTGTAGCTGACGCTGTCGGTCTTCCGCACCGGCGTCGATATCCGCAGCGTGCTGCCGTCGGACCCGTGCTCCCTGCGTCGACTCCTGCGGCTGTGTATCAGCTCCTCGCCGCTAAGACTATATACCCGCATGTGACGCTGAGGTTCATGACGCACGGGCTGGTGTAGCTGACGCTGTCGGTCTTCCGCACCGGCGTCGACATCCGCGGCGTGCTGCCGTCGGACCCGTGCTCCCTGCGTCGACACCTGCGGCTGTGTATCAGCTCCTCGCCGCTAAGACTACATACCCGCATGTGACGCTGAGGTTCATGACGCACGGGCTGGTGTAGCTGACGCTGTCGGTCTTCCGCACCGGCGTCGACATCCGCGGCGTGCTGCCGCCGGACCCGTGCTCCCTGCGTCGACTCCTGCGGCTGTGTATCAGCTACTTGTCGCTGAGACTACATACCCGCATGTGACGCTGAGGTTCATGACGCACGGGCTGGTGTAGCTGACGCTGTCGGTCTTCCGCACCGGCGTCGACATCCGCGGCGTGCTGCCGCCGGACCCGTGCTCCCTGCGTCGACTCCTGCGGCTGTGTATCAGCTACTTGTCGCTGAGACTACATACCCGCATGTGACGCTGAGGTTCATGACGCACGGGCTGGTGTAGCTGACGCTGTCGGTCTTCCGCACCGGCGTCGACATCCGCGGCGTGCTGCCGCCGGACCCGTGCTCCCTGCGTCGACTCCTGCGGCTGTGTATCAGCTACTTGTCGCTGAGACTACATACCCGCATGTGACGCTGAGGTTCATGACGCACGGGCTGGTGTAGCTGACGCTGTCGGTCTTCCGCACCGGCGTCGACATCCGCGGCGTGCTGCCGCCGGACCCGTGCTCCCTGCGTCGACTCCTGCGGCTGTGTATCAGCTACTTGTCGCTGAGACTACATACCCGCATGTGACGCTGAGGTTCATGACGCACGGGCTGGTGTAGCTGACGCTGTCGGTCTTCCGCACCGGCGTCGACATCCGCGGCGTGCTGCCGCCGGACCCGTGCTCCCTGCGTCGACTCCTGCGGCTGTGTATCAGCTACTTGTCGCTGAGACTACATACCCGCATGTGACGCTGAGGTTCATGACGCACGGGCTGGTGTAGCTGACGCTGTCGGTCTTCCGCACCGGCGTCGACATCCGCGGCGTGCTGCCGCCGGACCCGTGCTCCCTGCGTCGACTCCTGCGGCTGTGTATCAGCTACTTGTCGCTGAGACTACATACCCGCATGTGACGCTGAGGTTCATGACGCACGGGCTGGTGTAGCTGACGCTGTCGGTCTTCCGCACCGGCGTCGACATCCGCGGCGTGCTGCCGCCGGACCCGTGCTCCCTGCGTCGACTCCTGCGGCTGTGTATCAGCTACTTGTCGCTGAGACTACATACCCGCATGTGACGCTGAGGTTCATGACGCACGGGCTGGTGTAGCTGACGCTGTCGGTCTTCCGCACCGGCGTCGACATCCGCGGCGTGCTGCCGCCGGACCCGTGCTCCCTGCGTCGACTCCTGCGGCTGTGTATCAGCTACTTGTCGCTGAGACTACATACCCGCATGTGACGCTGAGGTTCATGACGCACGGGCTGGTGTAGCTGACGCTGTCGGTCTTCCGCACCGGCGTCGACATCCGCGGCGTGCTGCCGCCGGAGCTGTGCTCCCTGCGTCGACTCCTGCGGCTGTGTATCAGCTCCTCGTCGCACTTCTTCTCCATTATGCTGTTGTACACCTTCAGTTTCTTCTGCAACTCCTCGGACTTCACTCGTCTTATTTCCTCAACTTCGCTCGAAACGTCCTTGAACTCGTTGATGATGGATTCCAGAACGTTCTCTGATATATCGAGAGGTAAATGCTTTATGGGAGGCAGTTCGAAGCACTCCTCTCCGTTAGGTATTGTGCCCGTGTCTGGAACAAGAAATAAATTATGTATTTTAATGCAGGGCTGACAACTCAATTCTTCGGATAGTACGCGTGGTCGGATAGTAGCGGTGATGACTTACGGATCAAAAACATGGTCGCTGACTATGGGCCTCATAAGAAGGCACAGAGTCAAACAGAAACCGATGGAGAGAGAGATGCTCGGAGTATCCAATGTACGTTAGAGACCCAAGGTCTTGAATGGAAATCATGCACCAGAAAACGCAGTGTTGGTGCCATCCCATTTTGTCGCAGGGAATCGTTGGTCGGAGGCTGCAATTAAGATCGTGGTAAGTTTTTCGGAATTCATACCCATGGTCTCGTTCCTCGTGAACATGGAGATGGGCTGCTCGAGCACGCTGGTCAGGTAGGGCACGGTCTGGTCGTAGTGCGTGAGGTCGCGCACCGTGGCCACCGCGTGCTGCAGCGACGACGTTAGGCGCTCTGTCATTAGTGTTAGTTCATACCCATGGTCTCGTTCCTCGTGAACATGGAGATGGGCTGCTCGAGCACGCTGGTCAGGTAGGGCACGGTCTGGTCGTAGTGCGTGAGGTCGCGCACCGTGGCCACCGCGTGCTGCAGCGACGACGTTAGGCGCTCTGTCATTAGTGTTAGTTCATACCCATGGTCTCGTTCCTCGTGAACATGGAGATGGGCTGCTCGAGCACGCTGGTCAGGTAGGGCACGGTCTGGTCGTAGTACGTGAGGTCGCGCACCGTGGCCACCGCGTGCTGCAGCGACGACGTTAGGTGCTCTGTCATTAGTGTTAGTTCATACCCATGGTCTCGTTCCTCGTGAACATGGAGATGGGCTGCTCGAGCACGCTGGTCAGGTAGGGCACGGTCTGGTCGTAGTGCGTGAGGTCGCGCACCGTGGCCACCGCGTGCTGCAGCGACGACGTTAGGCGCTCTGTCATTAGTGTTAGTTCATACCCATGGTCTCGTTCCTCGTGAACATGGAGATGGGCTGCTCGAGCACGCTGGTCAGGTAGGGCACGGTCTGGTCGTAGTGCGTGAGGTCGCGCACCGTGGCCACCGCGTGCTGCAGCGACGACGTTAGGCGCTCTGTCATTAGTGTTAGTTCATACCCATGGTCTCGTTCCTCGTGAACATGGAGATGGGCTGCTCGAGCACGCTGGTCAGGTAGGGCACGGTCTGGTCGTAGTGCGTGAGGTCGCGCACCGTGGCCACCGCGTGCTGCAGCGACGACGTTAGGCGCTCTGTCATTAGTGTTAGTTCATACCCATGGTCTCGTTCCTCGTGAACATGGAGATGGGCTGCTCGAGCACGCTGGTCAGGTAGGGCACGGTCTGGTCGTAGTGCGTGAGGTCGCGCACCGTGGCCACCGCGTGCTGCAGCGACGACGTTAGGCGCTCTGTCATTAGTGTTAGCTCATACCCATGGTCTCGTTCCTCGTGAACATGGAGATGGGCTGCTCGAGCACGCTGGTCAGGTAGGGCACGGTCTGGTCGTAGTGCGTGAGGTCGCGCACCGTGGCCACCGCGTGCTGCAGCGACGACGTTAGGCGCTCTGTCATTAGTGTTAGTTCATACCCATGGTCTCGTTCCTCGTGAACATGGAGATGGGCTGCTCGAGCACGCTGGTCAGGTAGGGCACGGTCTGGTCGTAGTGCGTGAGGTCGCGCACCGTGGCCACCGCGTGCTGCAGCGACGACGTTAGGCGCTCTGTCATTAGTGTTAGCTCATACCCATGGTCTCGTTCCTCGTGAACATGGAGATGGGCTGCTCGAGCACGCTGGTCAGGTAGGGCACGGTCTGGTCGTAGTGCGTGAGGTCGCGCACCGTGGCCACCGCGTGCTGCAGCGACGTCGTTAGGCGCTCTGTCATTAGTGTTAGTTCATACCCATGGTCTCGTTCCTCGTGAACATGGAGATGGGCTGCTCGAGCACGCTGGTCAGGTAGGGCACGGTCTGGTCGTAGTGCGTGAGGTCGCGCACCGTGGCCACCGCGTGCTGCAGCGACGACGTTAGGCGCTCTGTCATTAGTGTTAGTTCATACCCATGGTCTCGTTCCTCGTGAACATGGAGATGGGCTGCTCGAGCACGCTGGTCAGGTAGGGCACGGTCTGGTCGTAGTGCGTGAGGTCGCGCACCGTGGCCACCGCGTGCTGCAGCGACGACGTTAGGCGCTCTGTCATTAGTGTTAGCTCATACCCATGGTCTCGTTCCTCGTGAACATGGAGATGGGCTGCTCGAGCACGCTGGTCAGGTAGGGCACGGTCTGGTCGTAGTGCGTGAGGTCGCGCACCGTGGCCACCGCGTGCTGCAGCGACGACGTTAGGCGCTCTGTCATTAGTGTTAGTTCATACCCATGGTCTCGTTCCTCGTGAACATGGAGATGGGCTGCTCGAGCACGCTGGTCAGGTAGGGCACGGTCTGGTCGTAGTGCGTGAGGTCGCGCACCGTGGCCACCGCGTGCTGCAGCGACGACGTTAGGCGCTCTGTCATTAGTGTTAGCTCATACCCATGGTCTCGTTCCTCGTGAACATGGAGATGGGCTGCTCGAGCACGCTGGTCAGGTAGGGCACGGTCTGGTCGTAGTGCGTGAGGTCGCGCACCGTGGCCACCGCGTGCTGCAGCGACGTCGTTAGGCGCTCTGTCATTAGTGTTAGTTCATACCCATGGTCTCGTTCCTCGTGAACATGGAGATGGGCTGCTCGAGCACGCTGGTCAGGTAGGGCACGGTCTGGTCGTAGTGCGTGAGGTCGCGCACCGTGGCCACCGCGTGCTGCAGCGACGACGTTAGGCGCTCTGTCATTAGTGTTAGCTCATACCCATGGTCTCGTTCCTCGTGAACATGGAGATGGGCTGCTCGAGCACGCTGGTCAGGTAGGGCACGGTCTGGTCGTAGTGCGTGAGGTCGCGCACCGTGGCCACCGCGTGCTGCAGCGACGACGTTAGGCGCTCTGTCATTAGTGTTAGTTCATACCCATGGTCTCGTTCCTCGTGAACATGGAGATGGGCTGCTCGAGCACGCTGGTCAGGTAGGGCACGGTCTGGTCGTAGTGCGTGAGGTCGCGCACCGTGGCCACCGCGTGCTGCAGCGACGACGTTAGGCGCTCTGTCATTAGTGTTAGCTCATACCCATGGTCTCGTTCCTCGTGAACATGGAGATGGGCTGCTCGAGCACGCTGGTCAGGTAGGGCACGGTCTGGTCGTAGTGCGTGAGGTCGCGCACCGTGGCCACCGCGTGCTGCAGCGACGACGTTAGGCGCTCTGTCATTAGTGTTAGTTCATACCCATGGTCTCGTTCCTCGTGAACATGGAGATGGGCTGCTCGAGCACGCTGGTCAGGTAGGGCACGGTCTGGTCGTAGTGCGTGAGGTCGCGCACCGTGGCCACCGCGTGCTGCAGCGACGACGTTAGGCGCTTTGTCATTAGTGTTAGCTCATACCCATGGTCTCGTTCCTCGTGAACATGGAGATGGGCTGCTCGAGCACGCTGGTCAGGTAGGGCACGGTCTGGTCGTAGTGCGTGAGGTCGCGCACCGTGGCCACCGCGTGCTGCAGCGACGACGTTAGGCGCTCTGTCATTAGTGTTAGCTCATACCCATGGTCTCGTTCCTCGTGAACATGGAGATGGGCTGCTCGAGCACGCTGGTCAGGTAGGGCACGGTCTGGTCGTAGTGCGTGAGGTCGCGCACCGTGGCCACCGCGTGCTGCAGCGACGACGTTAGGCGCTCTGTCATTAGTGTTAGCTCATACCCATGGTCTCGTTCCTCGTGAACATGGAGATGGGCTGCTCGAGCACGCTGGTCAGGTAGGGCACGGTCTGGTCGTAGTGCGTGAGGTCGCGCACCGTGGCCACCGCGTGCTGCAGCGACGACGTTAGGCGCTCTGTCATTAGTGTTAGCTCATACCCATGGTCTCGTTCCTCGTGAACATGGAGATGGGCTGCTCGAGCACGCTGGTCAGGTAGGGCACGGTCTGGTCGTAGTGCGTGAGGTCGCGCACCGTGGCCACCGCGTGCTGCAGCGACGACGTTAGGCGCTCTGTCATTAGTGTTAGTTCATACCCATGGTCTCGTTCCTCGTGAACATGGAGATGGGCTGCTCGAGCACGCTGGTCAGGTAGGGCACGGTCTGGTCGTAGTGCGTGAGGTCGCGCACCGTGGCCACCGCGTGCTGCAGCGACGACGTTAGGCGCTCTGTCATTAGGTTTGCCGGTTGATCTGTTGAGAAAAACTATTTTGTACGGTCGAAAATACTCCTATAAACTCGAAAAGCAAACGTTGTTGACAGTGTTGTTAAAGGATTAGAAGGGCTGAAATAAAGAACTCAAACAGTGGAGCTGCCTGTGAGGACACGCCCAGACCAGCCTCGAGGCACAGTGAGGCCCGTATCTGCATGCTGATCGACTTCGGCCTCTCACGATCAATTAAATTCGGAATCAGCACACAGTAGTTTCGGCAAGGAATCACAGTTCTAGTTGTTGTTGACCTTATAGTATTTGTTTGCGTCGAATTATTATACTCTTTCCATTAGTTTATTTTCTCTTTGACGCATGAAATCACATGAAACAGATATAGCAATAGCGAGGGACTAGAGAGAGATAAAGGTAAAGTTGTCTCTTTCTGGCCCCTCGCTATTGCTATATCTTTTTCATGTGTCAAAGAGAAAATAAACGAATGGAAAGAGTATATATTATTAATCTTAGATCTCATACCACGTTACTATATACTACGTTACTACTACACTAATGCCCAGTTGCACGAAACAAATTCAAAAATTTAAGTGCTACTTATACTAATTTAATCGCAATCAATGTCAAAAAATGTATGAAATTTTGACATTTCTCGCGATTAAATTAGTTTAAGTAGCACTTAAATTTCTAAATTTATTTCGTGCAACTCGGGGTAAGTAAATTAAATACTTTTATAGTGAGTTGTACATTGCGGCTTCGTGGTAAATTTTACTCATCGAAATTGGCGTTATTTAAATCTAATTGATAACATTCTTCTTTTCTGTGTATTTAAATTATCTACACGCATATACGTAATTAATACGTACTTGGCATACTTGGCATAGTAAGTGCGTTCTTTCAAACTTTAATACATTTGTAAAATTGAACCACTATCCTTTTTATTCTATTACAAAATCATTTTCAAGATAGCAAAAAATTGCAACCAAAAAAATGTAAATAAAGCGATATTTAACAGAGCCATTGCTCAAAAAAAAGCTAAACTGTCAAAACTTTACCAAAATGAAATTCTAAGCGATGAATATAAATTAATAAAGTTTTTCAATACTAAAATTATATTGCGGTAGGATTTTGACAGCGAAATGATAAAATAAAAATGCAAAAATGGTGCTAAAAATGTATATTTAAAAAATAATAAAAAAATAAAGTACAATGGCCATGTTAACATCGATTTAAGTGTAAATACAATAGTTGTAAGTAATAAAGAAATATTTAAACTATGTTGGCACTTAGTGTTTGACAAATCTAACTTGTTATCCTTTTCTATATATATTGTATAAGGATAAATGACTATATTTAACCCTATCCAAAAAATAAAATATAACCTGTTCGCAGACGCTTTGCCGGTGACTTCACCCCCACTTCATACCACCGCGGGCCGCATTCGTCTGATAACGGACGCGTCGCAGTAGTATGAAGTGGAAGGGAAGCCATCGGCAACGCTTTTGCAAACGGGTGGTAGATCTGAATAATATCTGTTGTAAAACTGTCAGTAATGATGAAAGATATAAAAGGTAAGGATAATGACCGTGGATGTATGGAATCCCGTATCAAGCTGAATCAAATCCAAACTTTATTTTTCACGGACTACGGTCTCCAAGTTAACAAATACAATTTTTTTTAATTAACATCCGGAATCCAAAGTTGTACGCATGTAAACAAGTTATACTTCTTAATAAAATTTGTATGACAGGAAATGTGCACTGAAAAGAAAGTAACTTTTTGTACGCAAAATTAAATTCCGGATGTGAAAAACAAATTCCGGGTGCCAATGGTTCTTAAAAAACGCTATTTTATTTTCCTAGAATATTTTGGTTTTGGTTCATGAGAAAACTTGATAACACCTTTGGTCATTCTCTTTTAAGATGTCATTAATCATTAAATAAACTAATTGTTGCAAGTTTGGTGCAAACTGGGTTACATATTTTTTTGTAACCTAATCTAACAAGGGATAAATATAAACTGACAATGGTTATATTTCTCACTCACTCATTAAAAGACTAGAGTAAAACATCTAAATCACAACAAAATCAATTAAATAAAAATAACAAAAAAAATCAAACAAAAATTCACCATGTTGACAACAAAAGGAAAATATTTTTCCTCCAACTTTTTATTTTTAACTGAGTTCCTTTTTTGGTAAAATGTTTCTTTTAATTGTATTTAAAATTATACAAATTATACAGGGTTAAATAAAAAATACCAAACGCTCTCGCCCTGTATTTGTTTACATTAAGACTTTTTTTATCTCGATATTTTGAGAAATATCAAATATTCAATATTTTACAGAGATACTCTACTTGTTCCTACTTTATAATGTAACATCGGCAATAAGGACAATTGCTAGATTTCTTCAGCATTTAGTGTAAAAAAAAAAGACGTGTGGCACTCGGAGACTGCCGCGGTAAAGCTATTGCATAGCTGTTTTTATCAACTTATGCAATTATAATTATACAACCAATGCCACCTAGAGACGAGTTGCTGAACTAAAGAGACAAGCGTGATATTTCAAAAAGTCATTAAAAGTTCTGCTATCCATCGATAGATGGCAAAATTAAAAAGTATCACCGCTGTGCCAGTCGGAGTGGGGGGGGGGGGGGTGTTAGGTTATTTTCGTTACGGAATTTCTGGATTCGGTCTCCACGCTCAAGGCCCGCGATAGCTTAAAAAACATAGACAACAGGCAAAAATACTGTGTACAAATACAAAAAATAAACTTACATCATTATTATGCTAAACCCATTGATCATTACTAAGGATAGGCCTGTTCGAACATTTTGCCAAAGCCTTTTTCATACAAGGAAATTTAACGCCATCTATCAAACATCCTGCGAAATACTTGTTTAGTTAATTAATAAGATAGTGCGCGTACAATGGGGACATTTCCCCATTGAACTGGCGACATTTTTTCGCGCGGTTCGCCCTGTCTCTATATAGAGGTCAATGGCTAAACCTAAAAGATTATTGTGATGTCGAAGCTTAAAACCAAGTGAAGGCCAAAAACGACCAGTCCTACGATTTTCGAACGAAAATCATCATAGATTATTGAATCTAAATCTACAGTTAATCTAAAACAGCTTACTACTTAAAACAAGCACCATACATATAAATTAAAAACATATTGTATAAGCGAGACACTGCACTACTCTGGTAATGAAATTTAGATAAATACTGTCTCAGTAATTGACATCTACCCTGGACAGGGCGGACGGCGTGAAAAATATCGCCAGTTTATCGGTGCCAATAATACCAACAGGAAGGCCATGCAATATCAACACGCAAACTCAGGATATGGGCATCCGAACATTTTAAGTAAACCTTTTTGGTACAAGCAAATAGTAGCGCCAACTGTCAAAATTCTATACATGGCTATTGAGCGAACAACAGCATGGCCTGACTACTGTTGGTATTATTGGCACCGATAAATTGGCGACATTTTTTCACGTCGTCCGCCTTGTCCAGGGTAGATGTCGATTGCCACTCAATATCAATCTTCTATATATATAAAAGAGAGTTACCACTCACTCACTCATCACGATATCTCAGGAAGTATAAAGCCTACAAACTTGAAATTTGAAAGGTAGGTTCTTTGTAATGGGTAGGTGTCAGCTAAGAAACGTTTTTGAGAAACTACCCCTCTAAGGGGGTGAAATAGGGGTTGGAAGTTTATATGAAAGTCCCGTGTTTTTGAAGTTAGAGACGTGAAAATCGTCATTTAGGTTATCAGCTTCAGATATTAAAAATTTGTATAAGTCGTTTTGGAAAATTCCCCTTTAAGGGTGGTAAAATAGGGGATGAAAGTTTTTATGTGAAAATTTTAATATTGTTACTGTTGACTTGAAATTTGGAAAGTAGGTTCTTTCTAATGGGTAGTTGTCAGTTAAGAAACGGTTTTGAGAAAATCCTTCCCTAAGAGGGTGAAATAGGGGTTGGGAGTTTGTATGAAAGTCCCGTGTTTTTGAAGTTTAAAGAGTCGTGAAACTCGGCATTAGCACTGAATCTCACGCGCATGAAGAAGCCGAATTTCACGCGGGCGATGCCGAGGTACTTTTTATCCCGGAAAAAGCGATGGTTCCCGCAGAAGTAGTGAAAAACCTAAATTCACGCGAGCGGAGCCGCGGGCAACAGCTAGTAAGTACTAAGAGCAGAGTTTTAAAGTGAATATTTTTATATATTTTTATTATAGGAATGTTTAAAAACGAACATCCAATTAAAAAATTATTTTCCTGAAGGAATTATATTTTTATTTAATTTAATAATTGACTATAAGAACATAATATTTGTTTTAGTATATTATATCTTAAGCATAATACAACTACAATGGTCTTAATTTGGTATTGGTTATAACTTAAGGCACATAATATTAAAGTTAGTTGGTCATGCACCTAGGCTACACCAAAACTTATTTTTCTCAATTATTATAATACATTCTAAAAATATTGTAATATTAATTAATATGGAATGTATATACCTATCACAAAGACACACACACAACATTTTAAAGACGGAATTAATGTACTACAATTAATTTTCCTTACTTTTCCAACCTGGTAAAATAAAACTGTCATCTCAAAATGGGGTTGAAACCATAGATGGAAAACCAATTTTAATCTGCAAGTCTCATTTACAACTGATCTAAGTACACAAACAAAAAAAGCTTAACATAACATTATATTTAGGTTCACAACCTACTTAATACATTGATCGCTATTCTACCATCAAAACATGCAAATAAAATAAGTAGAAATACAAAAATATTGATTAAGTACCGTTTAATACATTATATAAGTACTTTAATTATTGTCAAGAGAATAAAATCACAACATATTATAAATACTTCAATTTTCAACACAAAAATGTTCTACAAAAGTAAAAAGGATAACTAGCAAAAAAGTGATGACTATCTACAACTACTTTATTTAAAAATATATACATTATACAGTCAAATCGGAGTAAGCGAGAAAACTCTGTTAATAAGAATATTTGCCAGGGGCCGTATTACCAGCATAGCAGTATTATTGTAATATTGTTTTAAAATTTTCATACTGATATTGTGTGAAAATGTCAGTTTGAAAATATGGTATGGCCCCAGGTCCTGTCATTTTGCTACTGAAACTCAGCTTAGTGAAACCTCTGTAAGAGAAAGAGATATCTCGGTCCCTTGAACTCTCACTTACGACAGGTTTTACTGTATTAAGGCACCACTCCATAGGTTAGCGGTAAAAGCTAAGTAGATAATATTATGTCTGCATGTCTACTGCAGCCGTAGCTATATGATAGATTTCGATTCGATTCTATTATCTCCAATGGAACGAAAAAAAAACGGCGAAGTGGTTGCTAAGGCTGCAGTAGAAACCAAACGAAAAACGATATCAAATTTTAATTGGGTATCATTTAAGCTATCACCAATTTAATTAGTTTTGTGTTTCTTAAATAATAGGGTTTGTCCTCAAAATAGTAGATCTGTCACCAAAATGTAGTCACCAAACAATGCAAAATCAGTTCCACAATAAATCACCTAAAATCCTGAGATATAAGGTCTAGTACCAAATAAATGTTTTTGTATGTGTTATAATAGGTGTGTCCTAATAAGTATTTAAGCAAACTAATTTAAAGAGATCACCAATAAATCATATTATGTTTATAATTTTTTTTATTTTTTGAGCTTATATGTTAAGTTTATATAAGAATTTACGACTATAGCCTAAGAAAAAGTGGGGGATCTAGGAAAACTCCTTAGCCGTCACCCTCTTCCCCTCCAAGAGCATGTCGACGGAGCCCCCCTTCGCGGGGCTCCTATTTCTGGGTGGTCAAAAAAGGAAAATAACCTTAACCTATTTACCTATAGGTGCACATGGGACCTAGGAAAACTCTTTAGCCGTCACCCTCTTCCCCTCCAAGAGCATGTCGACGGAGCCCCGCTTCGTGGGGCTCCTATTTCTGGGTGGTCAAAAAAGGAAAATAACCTTAACCTATTTACCTATAGGTGCACATGGGACCTAGGAAAACTCCTTAGCCGTCACCTTCTTCCCCTCCAAGAGCATGTCGACGGAGCCCCGCTTCGCGGGGCTCCTATTTCTGGGTGGTCAAAAAAGGAAAATAACCTTAACCTATTTACCTATAGGTGCACATGGGACCTTTTTTTTTTTTTTTTTTTTTTTTTACCCACAGGAAATGCCTGACGCATACCTCTCCGTCAGGGGACACGGAGGGGTTATGTGGGGCTTGCATCCAATAAAACCTGTGCCTTGCCACGACGGACCTCGTTGGCGGGAGTACGGGATTCACTTGCGTATTCACCGCGCTCCCGCCAGGCCTCGACCCGCCACCGAAGCGGCAGGTCCTGCCGCTGCTGCCGGCAGCCTGGCCGCTGCCGACCCTCCAGGGAGGCGCGTCCCGAACAGTTCGCGCCACCACCTCAGCCTGTCGGTGGAATTCGGGTGACGGACGCCAGAACCCCTTACGTACGTCACCCGCAGGCCGGCACCGGTCGCCGAAGGAAGGTGTTGGCATCCCAGCAACCGGCGCGTCTCCTGCGAGAGGGATGTGCCGCCGTAAATATCCCTCTCGACGAGCGTTCCCGCCCACTTCGGTGATTTTTTTACGAGGTTGTCTTCCTCGTAGTGCCCCGAAGCGACTTGTGGGCGTTTCCGCCCCCGCCTGTAATTTTTTAATGAGGTTTTCTTCCTCCTCCGGGGTTGGTGTAGACGTTTCGACACTGTGCCCTCTGCTGGGACTCAGAGGGACACGCGAAGAAACGTCACCTATCCACCGGGCCAAGCTATTCGCCGTCGGTTATCAACCGACGTTACCAGGGAGCACCGGCCCGTGCGCTACAGAGAGGCACCGTAGCACTCGGGCACTCGTGGAGGTTGCTTGGCGGAGCCCCCCTGCACATGGGACCTAGGAAAACTCCTTAGCCGTCACCCTCTTCCCCTCCAAGAGCATGTCGACGGAGTCGCAGTCAGGGATCGATAATCGATTTATTTGGTGACAGATCTACCATTCTGAGCACAGAGCTATTATTTAAGTACAAAACTGTTATTATAAGAACGAAGTTTATATTCATGTAATGCAATATGATTTTATTGATTATCGATCTCTTATATTTTACACATATATTAACATTAATTTGATAATTCATACCTGGGTACAATTTTTGTTTATCTGAGACCGAAAATATTTCGTGGCGATAGATCTATTTATTAGGTGATACAACTTGATGACAAATATAAATTTTGGTGATAGAAAATATAGTTCCCATTTTAATTTGACTGGCAAACCGTTGCACTGAGCCTTAAGTATGTGATTTGTGGTGAAACTCTGTAGGTAGACATCGTCTAATTTAAAATTGAACTTCCCTCCACTACATTATTCAGTCAACGTGTGGTAGGCCTTCATTTTCAAATTAAACGATCTGCAGAAACTTATTGTTGTACGTACAGAGTAACAATATTTTGTGACTGTTTCTAGAGATCCGTAAATATAAAAAGAATGTGCGTAATAAGTGGATTGTGGATAACAGAAGTTACAAAGGTACTAGTGCAAATGAATGTCATTCGAAAGATTAATGTTGTGAAGTGGTGGTAAGTGGAATGTGACCATAATATAAAGGATCAGCACTTAATGACGTCACTCATGTATTTTAGGCTCCGCCCTGAACGTCACTTCAGCACGGTACCTAACGGTACAGAAGGTTCACTCCGCAAGATGATTTAAAGAAACAGCGACTCTAGCGCTGACACAAAAAAGTGCAATTCAGTTCGCAATAGCGCCTGGCTCCGCCTCCGCTATGCAACTAAAGTCGTGGTCTCTTTCTATCTCGTAACTTTATCTCTTTCGACGTACTAAGGTTGTCTCGTAGTCAGGCGCATTCGGGTAAATTCGAAAACAGTGCGCTGTAAGTGCGTAGTGGTTTCCACTAAGTACTGTGTGTGTGTGTGAGTATGTGTGTGTGTGTGCACACGTGTCTGCGTGCGTGTGGTGTGTGTGTGTGTGCACACGTGCGTGCGTGCGTGCATGTGCGTGTGGTGTGTGTGCACACGTGCGTGCGTGCGTGTGTGTGCGTGTGTGGTGTGTGTGTGTGTGTGTGTGCGCGTGTGTGCGTGCGTGTGGTGTGTGTGTGTGTGCACACGTGCGTGCGTGCGTGCGCGTGTGGTGTGTGTGCACACATGCGTGCGTGCGTGTGTGTGCGTGTGTGGTGTATGTGTGTGTGTGTGTGTGCGCGTGTGTGCGTGTGCGTGTCACGCGCGCGTGTGTGGAGTGGCGCCGCGTGCGAACACACCTGCGGCGAGCGCGGCGGGCTCGGGCGCGTGCGCGAGGCGGACGAGCGAGCGCGCGCCCTCCAGGATGAACATCTCGTCCTTGTTTACCGACACCGACAGGATCCTGTGGCGCAACAAAAACTTACTCATACATTTATTTGCTGGCAAAGAAAAAAAAGACATCGAAATCGGAGCCCAATTCGTTGGTCTCTCGATACGAAAGTCTACAATGCACTATTTGTCCTAATCATCAGAGCTACATGGTAGGATGTGCTCCTTGTACTTGTGCTCGGCGTGCAATTGCTTCTTCGAGTGCAGGAGCTCCACTACTGCTACTGGTATTCCGCTACTACAATCTAGCCCCAAAGTAGATATCGCTTGAGAGCTTGTATTATGGGTACTAGATAACTGATAAATATACATAATATTTAATTTCCATATATACAATATAAATTAAATAACACTCAGACACTTGTAAACATTCATGCTCATCACACAAACATTTTCAAGTTGTGGGAATCTAACCCACGACCTCCAACGCAGGACCGCTACCCCTACGCTATTCGGTCGTCAAACTACTATTGACACTACACAACTACTGCTACTAACACTACGCTACTACTTCTGCTGATACTACTCCACTACTGCTACTGACACTACGCTACTACTTCTACTGATACTACTCTACTACTGCTACTGATACTACGCTACGACTGCTACTGACACTACGCTACTATTTCTACTGATACTACTCTACTACTGCTACTGACACTACGCTACTACTGCTACTGACACTATGCTACTATTTCTACTGACACTACTCTACTACTTCTGCTGATACTACTCCACTACTGCTACTGATACTACTCTACTACTGCTACTGACACTACGCTACGAGTTACGACTGCTACTGACACTACGTCACTAGTGCTACTGACCTCCTCAGGTCGTCGACGACCGCCACCGCGGTGAGCGACCTCGGGTCCAGTATGTACAGGATGTGCTCGTTGTGCGACACCAGGAAGTGTTCGCGGAACACGTGCAGCGGCCCGAAGTTGTACTCGCGCTCGGAGTGCGAGTGCTTCTTCTGGGAGGGGTTCAGGAGTTCCGCTACCGTCAGCGGGTTCGATATCGCTTCCTGGAATACAATTTACACAGTTGAGACGTTGGAGCCGGTAATTCCTGGAGTGAGACCGCGCACAAGTAAGCGTAGTGTGGTGGGCCTCCAGCCCGTTGGACCAGCGATATAAAGCTGCTGGATGAGGAAGGATGAAGATAGGGTGTGTGGCGCGCGATTGGGAGGGCCTATGTCCAACAGTGGACGTCCGTAAGCTGAGATGATAGTGATGTTGAGTTTTTCATTGGAGGCTTACTTTAATGGACTCCGCAAAAACAAGCCCAAGGAAGTTCGTGCACGCGTGGCACAGGAAACGAAGCGGCTTGGATCGGCGGCCCGTGATGAGCAACTCGACAGGTAGCTCAGATAGTTAGGCGGGGGGCGGCGGCGGAAGTACAATACTAAGTAAGTTTTGGTGCAGATTCGCAGGTTCGGATACCTTGAACAGCAGTGTCTGGTGCACGTGCCCGGCGGCGTCAGCGCGCCACAGCCGCAGCCCGGGGCGCGCGCAGTAGGCGGACGCCGCGCCGCCCCGCGCGTACGAGTACTGGAACACGGCGCCCAGGGCGCAGAGACTGCGGACAATTACTTAGCATTAAATATGTAATATAATGTACATTATATTCTATTTTTAACTATCCGTGCTCCTCGTAGAACACTCACCTCTTGCGCTCCTTCTTGCCCAGTTGCGCGACGTGCCAGCGGTTGTCGCGTCGCTCGCACACGATGCTGCGATACACGCTCGACACGAGTAGCGTGTTCTGATAGTAGCTCATCTGAACTATCCGTGCTCCTCGTAGAACACTCACCTCTTGCGCTCCTTCTTGCCCAGTTGCGCGACGTGCCAGCGGTTGTCGCGTCGCTCGCACACGATGCTGCGATACACGCTCGACACGAGTAGCGTGTTCTGATAGTAGCTCATCTGAAGTATCCGTGCTCCTCGTAGAACACTCACCTCTTGCGCTCCTTCTTGCCCAGTTGCGCGACGTGCCAGCGGTTGTCGCGTCGCTCGCACACGATGCTGCGATACACGCTCGACACGAGTAGCGTGTTCTGATAGTAGCTCATCTGAACTATCCGTGCTCCTCGTAGAACACTCACCTCTTGCGCTCCTTCTTGCCCAGTTGCGCGACGTGCCAGCGGTTGTCGCGTCGCTCGCACACGATGCTGCGATACACGCTCGACACGAGTAGCGTGTTCTGATAGTAGCTCATCTGAACTATCCGTGCTCCTCGTAGAACACTCACCTCTTGCGCTCCTTCTTGCCCAGTTGCGCGACGTGCCAGCGGTTGTCGCGTCGCTCGCACACGATGCTGCGATACACGCTCGACACGAGTAGCGTGTTCTGATAGTAGCTCATCTGAACTATCCGTGCTCCTCGTAGAACACTCACCTCTTGCGCTCCTTCTTGCCCAGTTGCGCGACGTGCCAGCGGTTGTCGCGTCGCTCGCACACGATGCTGCGATACACGCTCGACACGAGTAGCGTGTTCTGATAGTAGCTCATCTGAACTATCCGTGCTCCTCGTAGAACACTCACCTCTTGCGCTCCTTCTTGCCCAGTTGCGCGACGTGCCAGCGGTTGTCGCGTCGCTCGCACACGATGCTGCGATACACGCTCGACACGAGTAGCGTGTTCTGATAGTAGCTCATCTGAACTATCCGTGCTCCTCGTAGAACACTCACCTCTTGCGCTCCTTCTTGCCCAGTTGCGCGACGTGCCAGCGGTTGTCGCGTCGCTCGCACACGATGCTGCGATACACGCTCGACACGAGTAGCGTGTTCTGATAGTAGCTCATCTGAACTATCCGTGCTCCTCGTAGAACACTCACCTCTTGCGCTCCTTCTTGCCCAGTTGCGCGACGTGCCAGCGGTTGTCGCGTCGCTCGCACACGATGCTGCGATACACGCTCGACACGAGTAGCGTGTTCTGATAGTAGCTCATCTGAACTATCCGTGCTCCTCGTAGAACACTCACCTCTTGCGCTCCTTCTTGCCCAGTTGCGCGACGTGCCAGCGGTTGTCGCGTCGCTCGCACACGATGCTGCGATACACGCTCGACACGAGTAGCGTGTTCTGATAGTAGCTCATCTGAACTATCCGTGCTCCTCGTAGAACACTCACCTCTTGCGCTCCTTCTTGCCCAGTTGCGCGACGTGCCAGCGGTTGTCGCGTCGCTCGCACACGATGCTGCGATACACGCTCGACACGAGTAGCGTGTTCTGATAGTAGCTCATCTGAACTATCCGTGCTCCTCGTAGAACACTCACCTCTTGCGCTCCTTCTTGCCCAGTTGCGCGACGTGCCAGCGGTTGTCGCGTCGCTCGCACACGATGCTGCGATACACGCTCGACACGAGTAGCGTGTTCTGATAGTAGCTCATCTGAACTATCCGTGCTCCTCGTAGAACACTCACCTCTTGCGCTCCTTCTTGCCCAGTTGCGCGATGTGCCAGCGGTTGTCGCGTCGCTCGCACACGATGCTGCGATACACGCTCGACACGAGTAGCGTGTTCTGATAGTAGCTCATCTGAACTATCCGTGCTCCTCGTAGAACACTCACCTCTTGCGCTCCTTCTTGCCCAGTTGCGCGACGTGCCAGCGGTTGTCGCGTCGCTCGCACACGATGCTGCGATACACGCTCGACACGAGTAGCGTGTTCTGATAGTAGCTCATCTGAACTATCCGTGCTCCTCGTAGAACACTCACCTCTTGCGCTCCTTCTTGCCCAGTTGCGCGACGTGCCAGCGGTTGTCGCGTCGCTCGCACACGATGCTGCGATACACGCTCGACACGAGTAGCGTGTTCTGATAGTAGCTCATCTGAACTATCTCGTGCTCTTCGTTCACAATCTCCATTGACTTGCAAAGATGCTGGAAAGGGCATAGAAAAAACATATATTATTATTTTTCTAACTTACAGAGTCAGTTTAAGTGACGACTCTAACATCGCGTTCAGAATAAAAATCAATCAATATTTCTCATGCTTTAAGAAGTAATAAATTAATAAAATAATTCAATGCTTAAGATAACATATAAGTTTGCAAGTGTAAAATAACTATAAGGAAATAGAATAATTATTATTTCTGAATGCTGAAACTAATGTAAACAGATGCAACAAAATGTGGGGTATATAAACACTACACAACCTTGATACCGTGAGGTCAGTGTATTGTAAACACACGCGATCTTAGATCTGTATTCTGTAATCTATCTACATATAAATCAATTTATATTACATTATTATCAAAAATTGGCCAAGTGGGAGCCAAATTCGCACTAAGGGTCCAGTACTACAGATAAGACTCACTTTTGTTAACAAACTGCAAAAATTTAAAAGCTTTTGCGTTTGCTTTTAGAACGCTAATATTAATGAAAGGCTACTAAAGTTACAGCATTGATTTTATTTAAAAAAAAAAAAATGACGTTTATTCAAAAAAAAATTAGTAACTATTTTACAGCAAATGATAAAATGACAGTTATCACTTTATAATTGTTTGCAGTCTACAAATGAGTGGTAATGCCAAGCGGAAAAAATACGATAACACTCAGGGGGTATTACTCTCGAGATAACAAACTGACAACTAGTTTACTTTGACTTTAATAATATTTACGTTTATTAGCGTATACTTTCAAAGCAGTTTCAAAAACAGAAACATGTGCCAAATGCATATTGTAGATATTTAAATCCACGTAACCTCTCTCTCTCTCTGTCAAACTCCATACGAATCTAATAAAACATAAGCGAATTTGAGAGAGTGGGGCGCGTCTTCGTGGATTGAAATATCTATACTTATTGCATTAAGAATATTTTTTATTGAATGAAAACCCACAAAATTTGCTTTTTGTGGTGCATTGTTGTCCTTGCATTGTCATGGGCATTGATTGTGTACAACATAAATAAATAAATTAACATCATGTACGGTCAGGGCAAAAGTGCACATGTAAAATTAGCAAACAAAATCCCTTGCATGCACTCAGCCAGTCAGTATACATTATGTAATATTATATAGAAAGGTTGATAGTCTGTTCACAGTAATATACAGTTTCTTGTATACTGTTTTAGCCTTTAAGCTATGTATGCATTTTTGACCCCGATTGTACATGTTTCATCAAATTCATACAATACACTAAGGGCTAAAAAGCTGTGAAAGTAAGCAAATTATATAAAGATATTATTAGGTCCCTGCTCATCTCACTTGACATCCTCTGATGGACCCTAGAAATGGCAAGCACAAGAAGCAGGACTTCGTTTTTCAAAATCAACTATCAAGATTTGCAAGAACTGTAGCCCATCTTTACCTGGCTCTAATTGCCTGGGAAAAAGGATTAAAAGAGGGAAAAAATGGGCAGCTGTTTAGTATAGTACGATTCACGAAAGATGACCACAAATGGCGGGTCTTTTCTTCATGTAAACTCCAGAAGAAAAGACTTAAGCCAAAATAATTACCATACATTAGTTAAATAAGACCATATATATTAGTTAAAATAAATAAGACCATAATATTAGTTAGATAAGTCCAAAGAGACCTAAAATAGGCCCGCCATTTGTGGTCATCTTTCGTGAATCGTACTATAACTGGCACATTTTATTACATACCATATAAAAGTCGATTTCAGTCATAATAATCACGCCATTCTTGTCACCAGAGAAAAGTCGCATTCCATTCTTGGACCACTCTATTGAGGTTATTTTGCTCTTGTGCAAATCGCCTATTGTATACCTGAAACAATATTTTTATTCACATTAAAACAGTAAAGGTCTGGTGGGCTATTCATATTACTTTTCACACACAGTGATGTGAATCAAGAAATTAACGCTGAAAAATTAACTTTATGACTAGACTGTTTAGAGTGTAAAATTGAATACCATCACCATAGATAATACAATGTTTCAACCTTAATGCACAAAGTAAACTTAATTTCAAGACTGTCGTCCATGTTGGGTTTTGAACTACATTTAATTTTATTCTTCTTCGTCGTTGCCTCATGACTGAGGGTCGTGACCGGCTACGAGCCCAACTTCTTGATCAAGGCTCGCCAGGTGGTGCGGTCTTGAGCCTTGAGAAAAGAGCCTTGGATGTTGACGCCGGTGGCCTTGCAGATGCTGTCTATCCACCGGGTTGGCGCTCTGCCCCTACTTCGCTTGCCCTCCATGCGACCAGACATAATTAGCCGCTCGATGCAGTCGGGTTTCTTCCTGGCCAGATGGCCGAAGAAAGAGAGCTGCTTGCGGGCGCAGATGGTAGATAGACGGGTCTGTATTTTCAGCTCATCCAATATCGACGCGTTTGTGCGATGCGCAGTCCATGAGATACCCAACATTTTGCGCCAGCACCACATTTCGAACGCGTCAATCCTGGAGAGGATCCGAGACTTAAGGGTCCAAGTTTCAGAAGCGTATAGAAATATGGAGAAAATTAGTGTTCGCATTAGTTTCACCTTGGTAGTGCGATAGATGTTTCGATTCTTCCATAATTTCTGAAGTCGCTTGACTGCTACTTTGGCCATTTGTGCCCTCCTTACAACTTCCTTCTCGCAATCGCCGGAGGCAGTTATAAGTGACCCCAAGTAGACAAATTCGTGAACCGTGGTCAAGTCGCACAATATGTTTGTTCTTTGAATTGTGTCTGCTCTGTCGATAAACATGAGGTTGGTTTTGCTGCGATTAATGACCAAACCATAGAGGGCGCTCACCTCTTCTACTCTTACCAGAAGCTCAGCTAATTGTTCCTCATTGGCACCTATGATGGTAGTGTCATCCGCAAAGCGAAGATTGCTAATACGCTGACCACCTACTTTAACGCCTCCCTCCCAGTTCTCCAGTACGCTGCGCATTATATGTTCCCCAATGAGGTTAAAAATTTGAGGGGAGAGTATGCAGCCCTGTCTCACACCACGCTCTGCTTTAAACGGTAGGGAGAGGTTGTCATCGAGCCGAACTCTAGAGATGCCGTCTAAGTAAAGATTTTGGACAAGAAAAATGAGGTGATCAGGGACGCCCATCTCCGTCATGACTTCAAACATCTTGGTCCAGTCGACACAGTCGAATGCTTTGGCATAGTCGATAAAACAGAGGGCCATAGGTACATTGTACTCTCTACACTTCTCTATCAGTTGCCTTAGATTCAAAATTTGCTCACGGGTACCCTTCCCCTTAACAAATCCGGCCTGTTCTTCAGCTATTTGGACACGGATGTAATTTTCCAAACGCGTATTTAGTATGTGTAGAAGCACTTTGCTAGCGTGCGAAATGAGAGATATAGTCCGGTAGTTCTCGCACTTTAAGGTGGACCCTTTTTTATGAAGTGGGATGACGACTGATTCTGTCCAGTCACACGGCCATTGACCAGTTCGCCACACTTTCTGGCAAATTGAGTGCATGATTTTAGTGCCTTCTATGCCCATATTTTTGAGCATTTGCGCGGATACTCCGTCTCCACCGACGGCTTTAATTTTCAATCTTGAAATAGCCATCTCTACTTCACGGATCAGAATATCCGGCTCATATACTGCGTAGTCCAGTCTTGTTCTTATGTGCTCTCTACAAGTCCTATATAGGTTTTCGCAATAGCTCCTCCATCTATCAAGCACTAGATCTTTCTCAATAATCCGTTTGCCATTCACATCTTCTATGGACCAGCTTTTTGGTTTGAAATCCTTAGTCAGCAGCTTTATCTTTTGAAACATGTCCCTTGTGTGCACGGTGTTGGCGTTTCTCTCTATATCACTGCACATACAGTCAATGTAGTTGTTCCTATCTCTTCTGGTGAGTCGTTGAACATCAGAGTTAAGTTGCCAGTACCGCTGCTTATCCAAGTCAGAAGCAATTCCTTTCATCTTGAGGGATCTTCTCTTCTCAATAACATCCCAAGTGTCTGCAGATATCCAATCCGACTTAAGGTTTTTAATGCAAACAGCACTGTTGATCTCCTTAGCTGACTCCAGCATGACTGTTTTAAGGTTAACCCAGGTTGCTTCAGCTGAGTCGAAAGGATCCTGCTTCCCCGAACTCACTCTTGCTTGAACAAGCTCTCCATATAAGCACTCAGTTCCCCTCAGCAGACTTATACCCCTCAACTTGTTTCTTTTTAAAACTTTCAGGCGCACTTTGAAATGGCCTGCAAGCAGTTGGTGATCAGTGCCGCAGTCTGCACCAGGTCGCGTCTTGACCGATGATATCGCAGATCTCCACCTTTTGCCAATCATAACATAGTCAATTTGGTTGCGGTGACCAGTGGGTGACTGCCAGGTGTATAGCCTACGCGGATGCTGTTGAAACCACGAGTTCATAATACAGAGGCCCTGTTCTGCACAGAATTCTAAGAGCATACAACCCCGATCATTTCTTTCGCCTAAGCCATATTTGCCCACCACTTCCCGCATGTGGTCATCATTCAGAGTACTTCCTATTTTGGCATTGAAGTCGCCCAATAACACAGTGACTTCTTTAGATGGAATTGCTTGGTATGTTCGTTCTAAATCACTGTAGAATTGTGATATTTCCTCTTCCGTAGAGCTAGATGTTGGTGCATAAACCTGAACAAAGTGAATGGGATGTGGATGGGCTGCTAGTTTCAGCGTTATTATTCTATCACTAATGGTATCATAACCCATAATGTTCTTCCCCAGTTTCTTTGCAATGAGAAAGCCCACCCCAGAGAAGCTGTTATCAGGATGACCCGAGTTAATCGACATTATTCCACTTTCTGTTACGAAATGCCCACTGTGCTTCAGATGTGTTTCACTAAGTCCCAGTATGTCCAGGCTGTATCTCTCCATCTCTCTCCCGATTGTTTCCGCCTTCCCCGGTTGCATCATGCCACGCACATTCCAGGTGCCAAATTTTAGTAGTTGTTTGCTGGAATTGAGTTTGTCTGTAGATGGTGGAGTTTTTCCCACAGTAGCCCAGTTTCTGCAAGGAGCCTGCGGACACACTCTCTTACAGCCGGTAGCCAATTTCACACCAGTAGACCCGGATCCAACCTGGCGCCGGTGGTCAGCCGGGTGGCATGACGTAACATCTTTCCTTGTTTTGTTGCTGCTCATAGTGGGTTTTCTTAGGAAAAAATAGTAGCGGTAGTTTCCTATTCCTTTCCGCACCAGTATTTTAGAGGGTATTTCAGTGGTCCTCGAGGCTTCTGCAAACCTTGTTGGTCAGGATATCTGCGTCGCCTGACATTCGACATAGCTGCTCGTTTAGCACCACCCGGGGGGCACGTATAGGGTGGGTCTGTTAGGACAGATGGTAATCCTATGGACGCGAGCAGCACCACCCCCCCTTTAATTTTATGCTGTATGTCAATATTCTTAAAACTAATTGTTCAGTGTTCGCAAAAATGTTTTGATTTCAATATCCTTTGCCAATAATGTAAATGCCATGACTTTTTTAAATGTGAAATTTAGCCGATGTGTTACGTCAAATAGCAGATGTGACTTTAGCAATTGGAATACACAGGATTACATGGAAAATGTCACCCACCAGTTGTGTGTTTGATCAGACCTTAAAGAAAGTTTTGTATTTCTCTGGTTGGTTCAGTTCAGTTGGTTGGTTGTTGGTTTGTGGTCATTGTTAAGTAAATTTTTCTAATTTTTTTATCTTAAGGGGAAAAGAGCAATTGAAAATGAAAAATGAAAATAAAAATATTTATTTTCACATAGGCCCAAACAATAGGCTCTTATGAAAAGCCAAAACTCTACCTCCAGGTTCGGAAAGCAGGTTTGCACCGAGAAGAACTGGCAAGAAACTCGGCACTTGCCCTTTTTAAAAATGTTGTTGTTATAATACAAGATTTCATATAAAGTATGAAAACTTATAACATATTTTTAAGATATCTCGTGAGGAGATGGAAGCATATTTCTATATGAGCTCACCGTTCCACTTTAGGTTCCACCTTAGGCCTGAAGGTGTCGGGTAAATTCTCAGGGTGCTCCTTGGGGATCTGGAACACAGTGACCTGTCCCGCTGCATTGCCCGCTCCCACCATATAGTCCACCGTGCTCACTATCTTCACAAATGTTATGGGAGATGTTGTCGCCTATAACAACATCATTTATATTAAATACTGCTTCAGATTCTTAATGGCATATTGAAACAGTTTTTAGTGACTTGCATTTTATAAACTATAAAGGCAATAACTTTCAAATTCAAACATCATGTATTTTGGGTCTTTAATTCACAATCACTGTGAGGGAGAAAGACAATTGGATATAATTTTCTCAATACAAAGTTCTCTCACAAATTGCTCAAAAATCTTCATTTTTTCTAATTTTTATCGAAAACTACAATGGATGTAATTGTAATGTTTGTTTTAATGTGCCAGTAATAATAATATCCGAAAACACGCAGAATGGATTTTTGATGATTGGTTTAGTTTTTTTACTCCTTAGGTGAAACATGTTTTATTCTGTTATATTCTTCTGCAATGCTGCATCTCGCACCCACCAACATATTAATAAGAGTGAGAAGGAAAAATAAATTCATTGAATCCTCTTAAAGGTCTTTTTATGTTAAAATTTGTATAAATACAAAGATCTAAATCGATACCTGTAACAAACGATAATGCTACTCTACACTAGATCTGCTAAAGCTGATCAACTGATATTTTACTTAAGCTAGTGATAAAAATACTGGATTAGCATCTTGGAAATTTAAATACAGACAAATTGCACTCTGCAAAAGCTTGTTTTTTTATATGTATAGGTAAATCTTACACATAGCAGTCTCAAATAAAATAAAATGATAAAGGATTTTATAAGGGGATGTCCCCAAAAGCCGTGGTTATTTAATCTCTACTTACATAAATCTAAGCACACATAACTTTTAATAATGCTGCATACATGTATAATTTGAATCATGTTCTATTAAGGTTTGAAAGCGAAAGTTCCAAAGTGTTACAAGGTGAGCGAAAGCCATGCTAAGCGCACTAACATATGGGTCTTACTTCGCATCTGAGCCGTTGTATGTTCCCTTTCTTCCGGTCGTACCAGTAGACCAGCCCCACGTTAGTCCCGAGGGCTATGTACTCGCTCACGGCGTCCACACAAGTCAAGCACAGTTCGTTAGAGAACAAACCAGTCTGAATGCGAGGAGGAATTAGGTTCAGTATGTGCGAACAAGGTGTCCATTCGCGCACGAAACCTTCCTCGGCACCACTCGTAACTTCCATGTTTGTTTATTTGGGTTTACGTGTTGAGCACTCGAGGGAAATGATGTATTCAGCCGGGAATGTCACGACATTTTTGTAATTTAATATTTACTTTTTCGCTGAGGACTAAAGTATAAAACAATCACCATTGACGACCACCAGTTTTTTTACAAATCGATTTTGATTTTTGAAGTCACCACATGACAGAACCCATAGACAGAACCTCAGAACCAATCCTGCTGATGATATATGACAGATTGACAGAACACTGCTGTCAGCTGCACAGAAGTTAACAAAACTATCCTAGGTCTGTGGTTAGCTGTGTTTTACATTTTGATTTATACCTATTATTGGTCTGAGATACCTACCTCAGCGTCTGACTGCGTCTGACCGACAGAACTAAAGTGCTATCCACAGAGTACATTATGTGCTATCCCTCAGATTGCTATCCTTTTCTGCTCCTTATGGAAAAGGATAGCAATATTTTAAATTAGTTTACTTTAGAGATTTTGCACAACAGAATCGACCACATAATCTGGCTTTCTTAGACATTTCTCTTTTTATTTAGCAATTTAGCAATTTAGTTTTTCTTGCAACGCTTGTCGCTTTACGAAATATCCCGCAAACGCGCCCCTAATGTTAAGGGGAATGGGTACTGTCCAGGCGCGAAAATTCAAGTTTCATTTAGTTTTTCAATACTCATTTACATAATATTGGTTCCCGATAGCTCTAAATCTGGGAAACTGCAAAAAATTCTCTTTCGGGAACCAATATGAAGTGACTGGGTATTTTGAACAAATTTTCTATTAAAAACATGTGACAGATGCATAAATATTATGCCTGCCATTGCCATAAACTTACAATGTGTAGTTATTATATATTTTGCGAAAAACTACAAATTTCGCGGGCTGGTAGAGCCGACACACCAAAGTTAAAACACCCTAAAACACCTTAGTTGTCTATGGCATAAAATGCAGATAACAATATTTTTTGATTGTCAAAATGTCTGTCAGCTTGTCAAATGTCAATCTTATCGTCAAAGTCAAAAACAGACGTCTCAACTATCTCAACCATATCTCAACTCACGTAAATTGACTTTTCAAGTTTTCACTATAATCAGTTGAATTTTTGCTCTGGCTCAAACACAGTGTTTGGTTTCTTTGTTTAGATTTTAATTAAATTTAAGAGCTATGCCCAACGAGAACACTTTAGATTTAGATTATGTGAACGAAAGTTTCAAAAAAAGTCTGAAAGAAGATGACGACGTGATTATAGACGCATATATAGAGGGTTACAATGAACTGGTGAAGTAAGAGCATTTTACATTTTTTATAATTCTGTTCTAATTCCATATGGTTGTCTTTTGATAAGATTTGTGTGTTTAGGTTCTTGAATCTTATCGGAGCGGTGTTCTCGTTCGTGAGCAGCGATGTGAGGAGTAAAATTAAAATAATGGAGAAGCATCGAGCGGGAGATGATGCCTTGTACTATGAATCTTTCAAGACAATGATGAAGTATGAAAAAGAGACCAGTTTGCACGAAAAGAACGGATTCGTGTCCGGCTCAAGGACGATGTTGAGATTGCACAGAGGTTTAGGTTTGTTCTGAAAGTTCTATATCAACTTTGCATACTTAATCTCTTTCAAATTAGTACAAACAAAGGTTTAGGCACTTCTCCTATTTGTTAGATAGTAACTCGAGTGGTAAGTATGGCTAATTCAATTATTAATAAGCCATACCTGTCGCTTCACAAATTAATTAAATATTGGATCCATTATTAATTAATTTTTACAAAGGCCTTACTTATAGATACACATAATGAAAGGTCAAGACTCTACTGCTATATTTGAAAAAGCGGTTCTGCACTGAAAAGTTGCACTTTTTGATGTTTATTTTTCCAAAACTTTCATATACTATACCTGCATATAAAAACCAGTTATTATTCTGCAAGTGTTATTTTGCCATATAAATTATTTTTCACTTAGGGGTATGAGATATTATATTGTAATATAATTAGTAATATATTGTATTGTCAGACCTACTGAAAATACCCAAAAAAAATTCATATGAGTTGGTCAAGCTGTTTTGGTGGAGTTTTGCTACAAACACTTATATTATTTTATAGAATTTCATATATTAGATCTTTCCTGTCTGTATAAGGCATACATCATGGTAATTGTTAAGGTATGAAGGCAATTGGAAGTTGAATCACCATAGCTTCCAACATTGTTGGTCACTTAGAAATTCTTCAATTGTAAACCTGACTTAAATTGCATTTCCTGGAGTGATCCTTGAGTTAGCTGAGTTTCCAGCACATTGGGTGTTACGGCCCCTTGCCTGTCCAGATGAGGGCTCAGTTCCCGGGCCCATAGAGGAACGAGCCCGGACAGGTCGAGGGGGGACCGACTAGTGAGACTACTCGGGATCACTAGTGTACGATCAGTCTCGGGTCAGATGACGGCATCCAATCCGAGTCGGATAGCAATCGAGTCTCACTAGTCGATCAGTGGAAATAGTAATCAGCGACTTTTACTAGACAACAGGTCGGCCACTACGGCTGATACAATACGCCACCGGACGCAGCCAACTATAAAAATAGTTTAAAATTAGTAGGTGCTTATTGACTGACCTTGATCCCGAAGCGTCGGCCTTGATACGGAGTCCTCTGTAGTAGATGTGTGACAGTGTGTGACGTGAAAGTGTTAAGGGTATGTACAAGGGTGCGTGTGTGTATGGGACTGGCAGAGCCGTCTGACCTCCGCTTCAAATCAGCCTCCAAACACGAAGACCACACGCGCAGGAACCCACTTTCCGTCGGCTACCGGTTCGAAGTGCGAAAGGGACCGCACCAGCGCCCCAGCGCGCGAGAGAGGGGGCGCGGCAACAGACAAAAAACGCAGTGCGAAAAACAAGTCAGGCGCATCAAAAAACGGACGTCCCGTTGCGATGTTATTCGATGACTAAACACCCGCGCAAATAGAAACGTGGCTACTCAAACGTAGTAATTTGCGTCTCGCGACTACGCGTTTCAAGGACGACACGCGATCAAAATTACGTCAGCCACGCGCGGGGGACCGCTAAGTTCGTCGGTCGACAGCAGACTGAATCGTGCTTAATACTGACGCGCACCGAAGTCGCCGCGTCATTGCAGGCATAAAAAAATCTCGGCGACCGATGCGCGAGCGGGATAGGAAGATTGGCGTTTCCGCGAGTTGGAGCGGGAGCGCACGATTCGATACAAAACGCATGCAGCAAAAAACTCGCCGTAACCAAAGCGTGAGCGAGACGCGCCGATGAGGGCTTCCGCGGGTTAGAGAGAGAGAACACGATTCAACACAATACAATAGGCTCGGCGCTCGCGCCAGCTACTCTCGCGTAAACAATCCCCCGCTCCGAATCTAAGAATGTAGATTCGCTAATCAATAGGCAGTCGGGACAACGTGGCCACGGCACGTTGCAATACTGAGTCCCCCACAAATACCTCGGCCACCCGGGGAACGCCATCCGATCCAAATAGCAGTTTAACAATGCGTCCACGACGCCAAAATAGTGGGAGTAGATTAGGTTCTTTAAGCAGAACAAGATCTCCCACCTGGGGAGGGTTAGTTTTGTCAGTCCACTTGACGCGCTGCTGCAGCAAGTGCAAATACTCAAGAGACCAACGGTGCCAAAAATTTTGAGTCATTTGCTGCAACATTTCAAACCGAGACAACCGTGAGGTCTTGACCTCCCGATAGGGATACTCGGGCAGCGCGTTAAGAGGCTGACCAATCAAGAAGTGACCCGGCGTTAAAGCCTCCAAATCATTTGGATCGGAGGAGACGGGACCGAGAGGCCGAGAGTTAAGAACCGCCTCAATCTTGCAAAATACCGTGGACAGTTCCTCGAAGGTTAAGATGGTTTCCCCAATAACGCGACGCAAATGCGTTTTAGCGACCTTAACAACAGCTTCGAAGATTCCGCCCCAGTGAGGACACGCCGGAGGGTCAAATTTCCAAGTAACTCCCATTCTAGACATGGCGGTGCCTACACAGTGCCTGTTCTTAACAAGGAAGTCAACGACCTCCTTCAAATAACGATCGGTTCCCTTATAATTGGTCCCGCAGTCTGTCCGAACCAAGTCGGGTAGGCCGCGACGGCTCACGAAGCGGCCCAGAGTGGCCACGAACGCCTCCGTGCTGAGGGCACTGACAAGCTCCAAGTGAACTGCCTTGGTTGCGAGGCAAACAAAGACGCACAAGTAGGCCTTAAAAGACCGAGCATTCTTAAGGTTAGAGCTCTTAACTAGAAAAGGACCGGCAAAATCGGTTCCAACACCGGCGAAAGGTCGAGCAGCCCTTACGCGGTCCGCAGGCAGGTCACCCATCACAGGCTGTGCAATGGATGCCTTCAAACGATAGCAAGGAATACATTTGAAGATCACGCTTCGAATGGTTCGTCGGCCTGCCAAAATCCAAAACTCACGCTGCAAAATGGCTGAGAGGGTATTGCAACCCGCATGAGCATTTTTAATATGATAATGAGTTATCAACAGATTGACAAAGGTGCCATCCTTTGGGAGCAGCAAAGGATGTCGCGCTCCATAAGGGAGGTTGGAGTTTTTAAGGCGTCCCCCAACACGTAGTAATCCGGAACTGTCCAAGAATAGACTCAGGCGAGCAAGGTGGCCCTTCAGTGGCGAGCCTCGTTTCAAAGACTCAATCGCTGACTCAAAGTGTTCCACTTGGATCACACGTATTTTACCGCCTGGAGACTTCAAGACCGCGTGGTGAGGGAGAAAATAGTGCTCGTGAGAGCGCCAGTCAAATGAGGAAGGGGACATGTGCCCCAACGCCTCGTACTCCCTCATGAACTCAATATATTTCTCTCGAAATGCAGGGTCTCGCTTCATGCGGCGTTCCATGGACAGAAGTCTTTTTTCAGCTAACGCCCTTGAATGACCAAGGGGGGGGCGTGAGGCAAGGAAGGGTAGCCGAGTTACAAACCTGCCATCGACGCGACGACCTGTGTTATTCTGGTAGAATAACTCGCATTCCTGATGGAGGGGGTCTACCCGAGCCGCTTGAGGGGGCTCTTCAATTTCCCAAAATTTTTGGACTACATCGGAAAGTGCCAATCCAATAGTTTGGAGATGGTCCACGTCAGGAGGCAGGTTGGTCCATAAAACCGGACCGAAAAAACTAAACCCAAAGATAGTGGGCATGGCCGACAAACCATTTTTCTGCAATGTCCTAATCTCTCCTGACATGATCAAGCCCAGCACGTCGGCGCCCAAGAGCAAATCAGTGGGGCCAGGTTCAGACCATGAAGGGTCCGCCGGGGTTAAACCCGACGCGCAATGAACCGCCGAGTTATGGATAGGAACGTTCGGGAGGTGTCCCACAATATCGTCAAGAACGTTCACATCGACTAGGATACGAAGGGGACCTTCGGCTGGACCAAACATAAGTTCTGCCCGACCCCTGGGAGTCGGAGGAACCGATCCTCCTATTCCTAACATTGGACGATTGTCCGGACTCCAGGGGAGCCCCAGCGTCCTCACCAACCACGACGATGCAATGCAGCGCTGTGAACCGAGATCTAGCAGCGCGCGTACCATTAGCCACTCACCGTTCGGGTTAAACACCCTGACCAAAGCCGTGGGCAAAAGTACGGTCTGGCAGACCGTCTTATGCTCGCTCAAATTGTCGGGTGAGGTGGCGGTGGTGGGAGCCAGGGCAGCAACTAGTCAACGGGAGTTGCCCCTTTCGGGCGACTCCTCCAGCCTCGGGCGCTCGTAGGGGCCAGCTTGCGGAACTTCTACCACACCAATAGGTGGGGTTCCCCCAGGGTACACCCAAGCGTCCCTCATGGGCTGAGGGGGTCTGGTCACGTACGACAGCCGCGGGACGACGTAGTGCGGAGGGGGGTGTCCAGACCATCGAGGGGGGTATCGCTCCAGCCTGGGGTATTCAGCCAGAGGAGGGGAGTACCTCCTTGGTTCAGACTGAGCGACGGCAAAACCTCCCTCAGGGTTGACAGAGGGCGGAACGCCCCCGCCCCTGGAGGGCTGCACCCCCGCCCGAGGGGGGGGTGAAGCCCTATCAAAACCAGGGGCCGGACGAACAGTGTTCGCCCCACGCCGTCCATCGGCTGGGCACGTGACCGAGGAGGAGCCTCCACTCCTGCCGGGTGTCTGTTCAACCACCTCCTGCCTGCCGGCACCATTGCGGTCGAGACAAAGAATAGGAAGGTGGTTGCCCTGACAGTGTGTGCAAGGCCGTTGGTGCTGGCAATTGCGTTGCAAGTGCCGACCTAAGCAAGAGTAGCACCAACGGCGCTCCCTCGCGATGGCCCTACGGTACTTGGGCGGTCTCTCCAAAAATTTAGGGCAATCGGCCGTTGTGTGCGTGGAAGCACGGCAATAGTTGCAGGGGGTTGCCTCGGTCGCAGCAAGGCTACTAAAGTTGGGGATTGTGCGGCGACCAGTCTGCTGCGCCACTACTGGCTGCTTGAAACCCCTGGTGGAAGTCGTGGGTTTAGAAGCGGGCGTCGGTCGCGCCGGCTCCTTTGCCGGTGTTCCCGAGGCCACGGCATTCTCCACCTGGCGGCTCTGTTCCTCAAGGAACTTTAAGAGGTCACTGAACGGGGGTATATAATTAGCCCCGTCCCCGCCGTACCTCTCTTCAAATCGGATCCGCAGATCGAGAGGCAGGCGGGACAGAACCAGGTGAAGAAGCCAGAAGGACCACTGATCCACCGGTAAGTCAAGTTGTCGAAGGGCGTTGCAAGCAACCACGACTGGGTCAATGATCACCTCCCGGAGACGCGCTAGGTCTTTCAAAACCGGGAGGGATATTAACTCCATCATGTGCGCGTCAGCAAGGCGGCGCACATTGGCGTAGCGCCTCTCGAGGAGTTCTCTGGCCGTGGAGTAGCTGGCGTCAGACAACTTCAAATGGCAGACTACCCCAAGTGCCTCCCCTTGAAGGGAGGTCCGCAAATAGGCCATTTTTTGGCCTGGGGATAGGTCGCGGCGGGTATGGACTAGACTGTCGAAGATGGAGATGAACCCCATCCAGTCTTGAAGCCGCCCACCAAAGTGTGGAAGGTCCAAAGTAGGCAGCCGACCCAATAGGGCGGGCTGCTGCTGCGGGCGAGGCGACTCGCACAGAATGCTCTTTCGAGCCTCACGATTCATTTTGGCCCCAGCCTCGAGCACATCGTCTGTGAACTCGAAGAACTGCTCGTAGTCCTTCTGGGCCGATTCTCGCGCCTCGTCGTCCTCCACTGTAGCAAGGAATTCCGAATAGGCCTCTTCAAAATGGGCTCGTCTGGCTGGGAGCTGCTCAAGGCGGTGGAGCAAGCTAGCCGTCCTGTCTGGACGAGTAATAAGCGCATGCGCGCTAGCTGCCCACCGCAGCTCATCCTGCATACGGCGCACCGGAGGCTTATGCGAAGGCATGGCGAGACTGCGCGAAGATAATTACAAGGAAGCACGAAACCGAAAAATAAAACAACAAGGACGTAGAACAAGCACAGATGCAAACACCAACACGTGCAGAACGCTAATCAAGGTCGCGGTTAACAAACGCGCGGCACGCGGTAAATAACGCGGCGTTGCTACAAAAACGCGTGGTGTAGCGGTACAATAATCTGTGGCCGTTAACGCGGCGTATCGGTCCGACACGTGGCGTACCGCGCCTACAAACGTGTGACCGACAGAGATACGCGACGAATTAAATACGCGCAACAAATATCGATATCGACGCGCCGAACGTGTAAAAGCCGCTTAACCAAAAGGCGCGAAACCACGCTCTGCTACCAATTGTTACGGCCCCTTGCCTGTCCAGATGAGGGCTCAGTTCCCGGGCCCATAGAGGAACGAGCCCGGACAGGTCGAGGGGGGACCGACTAGTGAGACTACTCGGGATCACTAGTGTACGATCAGTCTCGGGTCAGATGACGGCATCCAATCCGAGTCGGATAGCAATCGAGTCTCACTAGTCGATCAGTGGAAATAGTAATCAGCGACTTTTACTAGACAACAGGTCGGCCACTACGGCTGATACAATACGCCACCGGACGCAGCCAACTATAAAAATAGTTTAAAATTAGTAGGTGCTTATTGACTGACCTTGATCCCGAAGCGTCGGCCTTGATACGGAGTCCTCTGTAGTAGATGTGTGACAGTGTGTGACGTGAAAGTGTTAAGGGTATGTACAAGGGTGCGTGTGTGTATGGGACTGGCAGAGCCGTCTGACCTCCGCTTCAAATCAGCCTCCAAACACGAAGACCACACGCGCAGGAACCCACTTTCCGTCGGCTACCGGTTCGAAGTGCGAAAGGGACCGCACCAGCGCCCCAGCGCGCGAGAGAGGGGGCGCGGCAACAGACAAAAAACGCAGTGCGAAAAACAAGTCAGGCGCATCAAAAAACGGACGTCCCGTTGCGATGTTATTCGATGACTAAACACCCGCGCAAATAGAAACGTGGCTACTCAAACGTAGTAATTTGCGTCTCGCGACTACGCGTTTCAAGGACGACACGCGATCAAAATTACGTCAGCCACGCGCGGGGGACCGCTAAGTTCGTCGGTCGACAGCAGACTGAATCGTGCTTAATACTGACGCGCACCGAAGTCGCCGCGTCATTGCAGGCATAAAAAAATCTCGGCGACCGATGCGCGAGCGGGATAGGAAGATTGGCGTTTCCGCGAGTTGGAGCGGGAGCGCACGATTCGATACAAAACGCATGCAGCAAAAAACTCGCCGTAACCAAAGCGTGAGCGAGACGCGCCGATGAGGGCTTCCGCGGGTTAGAGAGAGAGAACACGATTCAACACAATACAATAGGCTCGGCGCTCGCGCCAGCTACTCTCGCGTAAACATTGGGTCTACTGTTCATCATTCCTATGTTCCTTTAAACTCTATATCATTGCTATAGTGAAGACACTAATATTATAAATGTGAAGGTGTGTTTGTATTTATGTATGAATGTTTGTTACTCTTTCATACAAAGACTAGTGAACTTATTTAGCTGAACTTTAGGAATCATATAGATAGCTTATTACCTGGATTAATACTTAGGCTAATTTTAATCCTGGAAAAATCCATCATTCCAGCTGGATTTGTGAAAAACCAAGTCACATAGCTGGAGACGTCTGTCCGTACCCATAAATTTAACCTATATTATTTATATATAGTGCACCTAATCTTACTTTTATTTGAACTTACCTAATGTAAGCAATTTTTAATGTTGTAGATTTCATCCGGCTGTTCCTCAAGCGACTGAGCGAGTCTGAGGAAAGTGCAGGGAACACCTGCACAGCCTGTCAGGGCTCCTACAATGAGACGCTCGCTGAGTTCCACCCCTGGTACATAAGGAAAGCTGCCACCTTAGCCATGCACGCCCTGCCTTCGAGACCTGATCTATTGCATAAGGTAATATATTAAAAGAACAGTATCTCTTAACTAAGTACTTAGTAGTTAACTTTTTGAAATATGAAGAGCACAACTAGCATTATTGACATGATACCCTACCAACCTATAGGTTGGTATGCTATCATGTCAAAAATAATACAGAAATTGGATTTTCATCTCTGCTTTCTTAGTAAATAACCCAGTGCGAGTTATACAGAATAAGTCCACTGGTGTGCGATTAATACTATAGCACGGTCGCGAACCACGAAGAATTTTGTACATTGACCTCTTTGCCTACTGACAGTGGTCACAAACATTTTTCTGTTAATGCGGTTTAGATGAAATATTTGAAGAGAAAAAAAAGTTTTGCATGGAATTTGAAAAATCAATAATAATAACAAGGAATCATAGACAATAAAAAGAACTCAAAGCACAGATTAAATATAACAGCCGCAGCCACACATTTCCAAAAAAAAAAATAGAAAACGAAAGGAAATCATTGTAATAAATTTATATTAAATTTAATTTACGTATTTATAGTAGTTAGAAAGTAGAATAATTACATTACTGTTATTTTTTACAATAATTTTGTTGCGAAAACTTTTTTTCTTGAAAACCTCCTTCATAGATTTGGATCCATCATGCAGGGGGAAATCAAAAAGCTCTGGTGCGGAAAAGAATAACTTTGCGCACGCTAAAAATACCCGGAAATATCATCTTTTTGAGCAAATGTATTAAAAACTAACAAACAAAACAATATAACAAAAACAAAAACAAACTTTACGTTCGCAGGTAAAAGGTTTAAAATCTCTGAGGACGGCGGTCATGACATCTGTGCGAGCGTGACGCATTATTTTGACGCGGGAGTGACAGAGACAGGTAGTAACAGGTCGATGTACGGAATTCTTCGTGGTTAGCGACCGTGCTATATACTTATTATATCACTATGCCAATTTACAAAAGTTGTAAATTATTGATTTATCAATTTGATAACTAATATAAAGACAAACATTGATAAACGAAAAACAATGTAGGTATTAAGTGCCTTTATTTGTTGTATTGTTATTAAATTATTATCAGGCGGTGTACTTTTTATATATCCATTGTTATAAAGGGTTAGGCTTTATCGATTATCACACTTTTATTTTATTCAATAAGCTTATGCTTGACCACAATCTCACCTGAGGGAAAGTGACGATGTGGTTGAAAATTGAGTGCGCTTACCTAGAAGATGCCTATACACTCTCTTTTAAATGTACTCAGGTTGTATGATGCGGAAAACACAGATTTCGGGAGAGCATTCCAAACCTATAGCCATGCGTACTAAAAATGAAGAAGCGAATCGCTTTGAGCGTACTGGAGGTATAGCGACAACATAGGGATGAAAGACCGCCTGGTGTCTTGTGGTGTGGTGGAAAAATTGTGAGGGAACAATCCTCAAACAAACCGCTGATCCTGATCCTGGATCCTGGTCAAACAGCTCCTGAGCACACACCCCAAAATATATCTACTATATAAAAATAAGTCGGGTTTTCCTCCCTGACGCTATAACTCCAGAACGCACGAACCGATTTCCACGGTTTTGCATTCGTTGGAAAGGTCTCAGGCTCCGTGAGGTTTATAGCAAAGAAAATTCAGGAAAAATTTCAACGAAGCCATCTGGTGGCGAAACGGGAGTTCGCCGGGTTTGCTAGTCTCCTATAAAAGTCGCTATGTAGAGCTATCATAGATCTGATTTGGCACTCCACTCCCCTGCTCTCGCCTTTTACATAATATTTCCTATCGCCGTGTAGGAATTGTATGCAATTCCTAGTTTTCATAGATTTCCGGTAAAATAATAAACATAATATTAAATACCTATAACTAGGTAATATGTTAGTTCTGACAATGCGTATTTACAGACATCTGCTAAGAATAGTAAATAGCATTCAAGGTTGTGCTCGATCCGAACAATTGATACTAATTATTTGGCGATGTACAATTTAAGATCACAGTCGAAATGTTGAGCAAGAGTAAAATGTAAGGTATTAAAAACCAATTATGTACACAGCTGCATAAAAACAGTCTTGGGGTAGTATATTGCAAATTGTTGCAGTGTCATTTATTGATAACTAGCTGAAAGCATTTTAACTTACATCTACTGAAAATTTTCCACCTACTTTATGAAATAAATATAGGGTTATATAAAAATACCAAATCGCTCTTAGCCTGTATTGTATTGGCCTATATTGGCCAGAGTAGTAACAATTAGAGTATCTCTGTTAAAAATTGAATATTTGATATTTCTAAAAATTAAACTTAAAAAAAGAGTCGTAGATAAAAAGTTCTTAGTATTAAGAGCGTTTATGCAAAACGCCGCGCATCGCGTTTCTTGCCATACTAAATTGGTTTTTCGTTGGCACTGACGCAATTTTGCGCTGATAATGCTATTACAAAAAAATTTATAGTAAAATAAATATACTACTTATTAAAATAGTAAATAACCAGTGGCATTGAATATTAATTGAATTAAATTACTATAATTCAGAAATAACAAATATCTTAGATTTTATCTTAAAATAATACGTTTAATTTATCGAAAAAAGCTAAAAATTACACTTTTCGGTTTATGGTTTTTGAATGAAAATCTAGGAAAATCGTGTTTTTTTTGAGACACTTTTTAGTAAATGTTATTAATTTTCTAAATATGTCATTGTTATAAGTTTGTGTTAAGAAACATGGCGAATATCTTGCATCTGCGTAGAGCGTCGACCGCTATTTTAGCAAACAGCCTATACAAAAACTGTTCTGGTGAGAAAGTTATACACATATTTTAAAATATTTTTGAGACAAGTTCTAGATTATGAAATGCCAAATAATATGAATTCAATTATCTAATCTATAATTGAACACATAACTATTTTATGTTCCTTCGGAAATCGTAAATTTTGACTCAAGCATAATACTAACGCATGAAGCGCCTTAACGTAAACAACTACAGGCCGAGAGCGATATGGTATTTTTTAGAGAACCCTGCGTATACGAGCTTCGTCATTACTACCCGGCTTAATCTAGCGGTCCAGACGGGACGCAAAAGGGAGAGCGAGACGCGCGGACGGGTATCAGTTCACCCCCTTAAGTCAGGAGACAAGCATCAGACATCTGATGATGATGATGACAAGTTGGGTTAAGGCCTTAAGGGTTTATACAAATCTTTTATTTAAAAAAAAAAAAAAAACAAAATTTATCATGTACCTTAATTTCACATAGGCCTAACGTACAGGCTCTTGTAAAACGTCAATATGATATTTGTCGCATATGTATGGTTATAATTATAACTACAAGACGGCTTAGAACTAAGTTTACGAGGGTTCCAACGCGCCTTGCACTGAGAAGAAGCCCAAACAAACGCAGCCGAGTTTTGTTTTGTGTTATCACCACTTCACAATGGCTCTTAAAAACTAATTGAACTAGTATAATTACAGTATTATTAATCTTGTACCAACGTGTCTCGTGTTCCAGATTTTCGGCGATGAAGAAAAGTTGACGGAGGCGCTCGCCATCCTGCCGCAGACGCTCAAAGCCTGCGACGAAGTGTACCAGCGCGTTGAGAACCTCTACACCACCTTCGACTTTCATGGTTTGCCGTAGATAGATTACTATTAAAGTAATATCTATTAAGTATTAAAATGATTAAGTACTTTGCCAAATCAAATTGATAAGTAAGCCTTGGCATTCAACACAGAAATTGCATCACACCACAACAACTTTATAATATCTTTCTATACATAATTATTTATGTTGAGTGTATTTCGTGAATATGTGGAATTGGGTATTGCACTACTTTTGAATTTGATAAAAAATATTACTTCATTATAAACTAGGATAAAAATAATAACGTACACTGAGAGAAATATTAGAATCCAACGAATATTTACAAAGTAACAGGCATTTTAATTTTGGAGTGGGAGGGCCTTCTATCCCTTTCTCGCAAAACGAAAATTTGTGTGAAGCTACTATGGCCTATTATTTGTATCCTCGTTTATAATAAAGTGATAAAAAAATTGGAGTCAAATACCTAATTTATTAAGTATTCAAATCATTAGTTTGCCAAATCAAATCTATAAGTAAGCCTTCGCATTCGACATAGGAAAATGCATCACACCACAACACCTTTTAAATAAAATCTAAATATAAAACTGTCATATCTTGTTTGTAACCAAACTTCTCCAAAGCGGCTTGACCTTATAAATTTTTTTTGTCTACATTCGGCAAGTCAGTATAGATTGTGAGCTATTTGTCATACGCCGTAATGGCAAAACAACGTTTGTCCGGTCAGCTAGACTTTCTAATAGATATTATGGTGGTATTTACCTACCTGGTTTCACATTCATTTTCCTTGTTAGATGTAGTTGCATGTAACAACAAAAATGTATGTATGAATGGGAACGCCCCGGCAATTACTAATGATGTTGTATTAATAGATAAGCGGTTATTATATCTTATCTGCTATTTTAATAAAACGTTATCTCTCACAGAGCAGTATTCTAGGTAATAATGCAGTAAAATAAATATGGTGTTCTTTGGTGCAATACGATCCATGTAATCGAAGTCGAAGCGATCCGAACGAACGATTATGTATTAGATTATGTACTAACGTTATTTATTCAATTAAAACATTCAGATCAATTATAATACCTACGTAGAAATCAACTCATACAATTCTACGGGTTGTAAGAATTAAGAATGGCATGAAAAATAACATTTAATTGATTTTTGCAGTTTGTAATCTTATCACTTTGTAAGTATCATCTTCACACGTTTATATAAAAAAAATACATTATATTTGCTTAAAAGTCTCCAGTGAAGGAAACTACGTTTTGATGATAATTTCTTTGAAATAACAAGTTCTACGCAAATATTTTGACATTTAAAAATTTAAAACATGTGAAGATGATACTGACGTACTTAATATTCGAAGCTTCAATTGAAATAAGCCTGACCCTTCAGATGGCCGCATTTTTCACTTGACCAATAGTGATGGGATTTTTATCGTATCTCGATGTTCCTATACTGGTAAGCGATTCACGTCTAAACCAATAGACGTAAAGTGAATTTTTTATTTTATTTCTTGATTCACATCGCTCATGTGTGTTACAACGTTACGTGAATAGCCCCCCTGGTCGAAACTTCTCGCTGTACGATGACGATAACATCGAAATCAATTTTGGGGAAATATCCACATACTTAACTTGTAAAACGTTTTATAGTCTAATTTGTGTGCAATCATATTAGATCATTTTGTGTATATTATGCGTGTGTTGGCGTGTAAAAATGTGTGTGTTTAAAAATGTTATATTTTGTGTACGTGATCTCAACAATTATTGCTAAACATAATTAGTGTGATGCTTTTAATATTATTGTAATTATGTATTACTCATGTATGACATGTTCATGTTTATTTATGGAACGATTTAAAATCTAAATAATAGTTTCTATTTCCTAATTCCTATTATATGGTCTGGGAATTTGCAATCCTCAACTAGGTCTAACAGAGTTTTTGTAATATGATGTTCGCTATCCGTATAGTTAACAAGAATACGTTTTAAAGATTTCTGATGTATGGGAAACCTTAGGCTTTTTATTGATATGTCAAAACTGCTATAAGACGAAAAATCTGTAATAATCTATATTTATATATTCTTGTTAATTGTGTTTTATGATGCTTAGAAAATGAACTCAACAGTGATAATTTTGCTCTTAGTATATGGAAAGCTTTTTAGGGTTCCGTACCAAAATGGTAAAATGGAACCCTTATGGTGCGACTTTCTCCGTCTGTCTGTCCGTCTGTCCGTCACACTCGATTATTTGTCTTGTGCAGTATGTTTTATTCAACCAAAGAAGACTATAGTAACAGATGAAGATATAAAGAATAAAATATACTGTTATTTTTAAGATTTAACGTAAGATATATTTAAGATGAAAGATAATTAATTGGCTTTTTATAGATAATTAATTATTGTAGAAGTTATTTGAACCACTTCAACAAATTGAGCTCAATTGGAACTTTTGCTCATTTTTTTGGAAAGTCAACTTCATTACTTGAAAGTAAGTAGTCAAATTGTAATGAAATCGGAACTATAAAAAAAATTTGGGTCAACTTTTTACAGTAAATTAAAAATATTTGGCAGGCCCCCAAATAATGTTCCCAATTTTAATTTATGCTAATGTAAATAAATGGCTTTTGTCCCTTTTGTGTAGGTATAAAATATCTTTTATTGCCCATAATGTCAAAATATTGTATTTAATACCTACTATTATTTAGTAGTCTAAGAAGTTACATTCCCAGCTCATTCCTATAGAATTGGGAAGAGATTAAAAAGTTGTACATTTTCTACTTTGTATTTGCAATAAAAATGCTATTTCATCCCACGTATTTTATTTCACTCCATAGATATTTCAATCGATGAAGACGTGAATCCACGAAGATCTGTTGTTTCATTCGATTCCTGCTGAGTTTGACAGAGTGGGGCGCGTCTTCGTGGATTGAAATATCTAACTTCAATATATTAATTCCTTGTAGGCCACGATGCGCGCCACTTTATTAGTGTTATTATCTCGCTGCAGACTTGGTCATAAATCATTCGAGTGTTTCGCTTTTGTTGAGTTGTGCATTACTGCAGCGAAATACTCGAATGATTTATGACCGAGTCTGCAGCGAGATAATAACACTACTATAGATAATACCTATTTGTTTAACTACTTTTGTTGATCTCTTTTATCTAAAGTTAGATCTTTACCTACTCAGATCAGAACATTGATTTATTAACTCCTTTTTGAAACAATATTCAATAATAACATTTTGAAAAAACAAATGATTACGAGCAAATAACGAAAAAATTATAAACAACTAGCAATCCCGGCGAACTCCGTTTCGCCACCAGATGGCTTTCCCGCTAAAAAGATTTTCCCGCTTTTGTTGAAATTTTTCCTGAATTTTCTTTGCTATAAACCTCACGGAGCCCGAGACCTTTCTAACGAATGCAAAACCGTGGAAATCGGTTCGTGCGTTCTGGAGTTATAGCGTCAGGGAGGAAAACCCGACTTATTTTTATATAGTAGAAGATTTAATAATCTTGATTGGACAGATAGCTATATCGGATAGTGACGTCACTATCACTCATACCATAGTAACTCCAAAGAAATTTTCTCTTGGCGAGGAAGGGACAGAGAAAAATACTAATGCTTGTAACTTTGGAATTTTATTTCCAAAGGATTTCATTATTTCTAGCCTAGTTTACCTACAATAAAGTAATAAAAAAATTGAGTAAAATACCGTATTATATAATGTAGGTACCTATATGGATTACAAGTGGTCAACTTTTTATGGGAACTATCATCGTGAGAAACAGAAATACTAATAAAACAACAATATTACGATATCGTATTTATTTATTACGGAAATTAAAACAAAAAGGGGTCGTCGCGTTGCCACAACCCTAAAATCAACAAAATATGTACATTTCACAGTTCGCAAAAACTATTGAGTATAGAGCTACATAAACACTAGTAAAATGATAAATAAACGGCATTAAAGCAAAAAAAATTACAAAAATTTATATGCAAGGTTGATTATGCTACTTTTACAAAATATAATTATCATTCTAGTAACCAATGCTAATTTTAGTTTTTATATTTTACACATTGACGGATACACATAGTAGATGTGGCAGTCATTAGTCGTTAGTATTTAGAAAAACTACAAGTATCATAAAAATCACTGATTCCTAGTCTGCAGGCTTAGCCATTGACTTATCTATTTAAATCGTTACTCGGCTCATTCTATCACTAAATGGAACGAAGTTCAAAAAAATTTGTATGTGTTTTGTAAATTGTATTGAGTATGAATTTAAAAAAATAGTATGTCACGTGATCAATTTATTGATCGGATATCTGATTCCCATACATTTTTTTTATTTTGGTACCATTAACAGATATTATTATGGTAATGAGCCGATTGACAGGTTTCTATAAAGATCGTAGATAAATACTGGCTCAGGCTGCAGGAACTTTCCATGAGTCTTATTGATCATTTGTAAAAGCTTTCACACTCGCATAATACTACATCATACACGAGATATGTTTGCATAATATATCCACGCGATATATATTACATTGCATATCTGCGACTTTGCCTTTATACCACATTCAGCATGTTATTACTTCCGAGGCTGATAGAGCTTGTCTAAGTTGAAATGACGCGCCCCACTACCTGATCTTATTTAGATATGTGAGTGCCACAAACTTTTCTGACCCGGTGGCCAAAACTGGAACTAAGCGGCTGATTTGCTAAGTTTTCTGTCTACTCTGTTGTTGTTTACAGTGAGTTGTGTTATTTTTATCGTTTTGTTGTTTTATCTGCATAGATAATGCCTAAAGCTATAAGATCACCACTACTACACTTGTCAACAGGAACACTGTCACTGGGCCAGATAGGTTTGTGGAACAACTGTTTTCGATTCGAGTAAAGTACCCTTAACACTATATGGATTATCTTTATAATATAAATATTGTCTAATTTCTTCACAAAGCCTCAATTTATATCTAAGCAAACAAGGTTGGGTTGAGTAAAATACTATTATTATTATTAATTATTATGCCTTGGCGATAAAGCAACATTATTATTATTCTATATATAACATTATGTATAATCACTTTTTATCATTATTATTGCATATTTTTATTTATACTAATCTTGATGCATGATCACTAAATATTACAAGTATTAAAAAGTACATTATATGAAGCTGTAAATAAAACACACTATAAAATATAATCACAATCACAATGTATAATATTATTACACAAATTGTTAAAATAGATATTAAAAATAAATATTAATTTACAAAATCGAAGAATGGAAGTTTTGAGCGCATGAATTCTTTTTTTTTAACACGCTTTTATAAGCTTCCCCTGTATGTTTGTATCCGACTCCTTTGAGCTCGATTTTGTCCTACTTTGAACGATCAGATTTAATTCAAACTTTGCACACCTGTCAAAAATAGATGACAATGCAATAATTCGATTAAAATATCCAATTATCTTAATTAGATTCGCCAGGATTAATTAATGTCTTTCCGCATCCTTTGCATGCAAATAAGAGAGATAGAGCTAGTGCGCGAACTGCGCATGCGTGCAGCTCCACACATACCCTTTCTAACACGCTTTTATCAGCTTCACCTATAAGCGTGTCTTTTTTAGTTTTTTAAACTATTATTTATTGTTATCTAATAATTAGTTCAATGCAAAATGTAGAATTTAAAAACAGACAATAACCGTTAGAATTCATTATTATTATTATGATACATTATCCTACTGTGGCCATACACAACCTGAGGTTTTTGAGAATTAATGTTTTCTACGAGTTTCAAAAAAAGTGCATTTTATGGTGATCAAGTGATGGACAGATTACTCCGCGATAAATGGTCTAGAACTCTAGACTACAGATTAGTGGATGTGTCTGGCTGAAGACGCTCGAATTAATGATGATGATAAATAAGGCTCAATTTACACCGCGGCGGAATGGAATGGAAGCGACTTTTTGCAACAAAATTGTTGTACGTAGCATAATGAACTTTATTTCAATTGTATAACATACAAATTAAATAAGAGCCAAAAGAAGGTCGCGCGGTCGTTTTTTTTAGTGAACCGAAATAGCCACAACTATACTATGATATCGCAAATGGTGATCAGCCCCCTGATTCTGTATCGTTCAATTAGTAAGTTAGCAACCCTCATTCGGTTGTTAACTAACAAAACGGAGGCAAAAATCCTATTTTTGCATTATATTTGCACAAGTTACCAATCTAGATTGGTATGGTATCATGTCAAAATACCATGCTAGCTGCTAACTTGTGCAAAAAGAATACAAAAATAGGATTTTTGTCTCCGTTTTCTTAGTTAATAACTCAATCAGGGTTACTAACTAACAAACTGTATGTTACAGAATCAGCCCGCAGGTCTTATCGGTGATGATGACCTGTTAGTGGTGATGAAGAGACCCTTATCACCGCGGCTTAGGGTCAGGCCTGCGGGGGCTCGTCCATGGGGTTGGCTCGCGGGAGCTCCTCGCTGGCCTCGGGCTGGCGCTCCTCGCGCGGCTCGAAGGTCGCTGATGATGAACCGCTTCTGCTGGTCGATGATGATGATGAGGACTCGCAAGGCTCGGAATTGCCGGTGTCCCTGGAAAGTGTTATAAAAATAGAAAATAAAATAAATATAAATCAGGACATTACACACATCGCAGTTTAGCCCCAAAGTAAGCAATAGCTTGTGTTATTGGTACTAGATATCTGATAAATATATGTACATACGTATTAATACACATAAATACAATATATTAAAAACAGCCAGACACTGGAAAACATTCATGCTAATCACACAAACATTTACAGACCTCCGAATTTATTGGAGAAACAAAACAAAATATTACAGTTTTCAAACACTCCCTGACTCCCAAACTAGGCAGAAACCTGTCTTGGGAGTCAAATCTAGCCCCAAAGTAAGCGATAGCTTGTTTTATCGGTACTAGATTTCTGATAAATATACATACATATTAATACACATAAATACAATAATATATTAAAAACAGCCAGACACTGGAAAACATTCATGCTCATCATACAAACATTTACAAGTAGTGGGAATCGAACCCACGACGCCGACGGATTTGTAGTAAAACGAAATTATTAACGCGGTCGGAGCCGCGGGGAAAACTAGGAGTAAATAAAGTTTGCTTACTTATGGAATCCATTGGTCTGGCATGTGTTGTATCCACCGCAATGCTGACACTTCAAGCCAACCACGTGGAATTTAACCGTTGATAACTGAAATTAGATGAGAGATTATATATTTGAATGATATTGTCATTAACAAAGCTCATAGTGCATACGTAAACAGTTTTTTTTATACTATATAGGCTAGCGCTTGACTGTGATCACACCTGATACAGTCTAAGGTGGAACGCGCTTGCCTAGAAGATGCCTATATGTAATAATAATAAATTATATATAATTTTCAATAGTTATTAGTTTTGGCTTTTGAAAATAAGTATAAAATAGTTTCAGTACGAAGTAGATTCTTACAATGATAATAATAGTTGACAATAATTCTGGTTGACTGGTAAGGAACGTAAAACTAATTCAACACTCCTAAAACTAATGCTATCCTTTTCCACAAAGGAAAACATTGCACAGGTTTGTGAAATTTAAAAACGTAACAATATTTAAGCATAAATTCAAAAATTATAAGTAGGTATAAGTGATGGATTATGATGAATTGAAAAAGTAGATTTATTTACAGCTAACCTTGTGACAATCTTTGCACAAGATGGTGGTCTTGTAGTCAGCATACTCCGGCGGCATAGGCGTGGCTGCCACTTCAGAGTCCAAGTAGTTCCACAGCTGCAAATCAAGAATAATAAATAACATAAATCACACTAATATTATAAAGGCGAAAGTTTGTGTGTGTGTGTGTGTGTGTGTGTGTAAGTGTGTTTGTTTGTTACTCCTTCACGCCGCAACTACTGAACCGATTTGGCTGAAATTTGGAACATATATAGCTTATAACCCGGATTAAAACATAGGCTACTTTTTATCCCAGGAAAATCCATAGTTCCCATGGGATATTTAAAAAACCCTAATTTTCAACAGTAATCTAATAGCTACAGCTATAGGTAGTACTTTGACAAGCTTTGAAAAGGAAATTCAATTTTTTCTCTGGATTAGTAAAAAATCGAATTTAACGCAGGCGGAGCCGCGGGCAAAAGCTAGTACTTTATAAATTATATCTTTCATACTTGTTTTCCAGGACAAGGTGGTGTTAGAGAATGTGTCGTACTATGAGTCGGCTACGCGTATGAATCAGCCAATTACACATTACGTACAAAGGGGGTTTCCTATTCCTCATTGCATAGTGTGTCAACATATGTTTGCTTAGGATACGTCTTTGATACTTACATTGGTCATATCAATCATGCTGGTCTGGCAAGTGGGGCAGGCGTAGTGGCCGGACTTCAGCATCTGCTCGAAGCACGGCCGGTGCAGCAGGTGCCCGCAGTCGGGGATGTGGCACGGAATACGCGACGTGTGGATGTCTTCGAGGCACACTCACATTGGTCATATCAATCATGCTGGTTTGGCAAGTGGGGCAGGCGTAGTGGCCGGACTTCAGCATCTGCTCGAAGCACGGCCGGTGCAGCAGGTGCCCGCAGTCGGGGATGTGGCACGGAATACGCGACGTGTGGATGTCTTCGAGGCACACTCACATTGGTCATATCAATCATGCTGGTCTGGCAAGTGGGGCAGGCGTAGTGGCCGGACTTCAGCATCTGCTCGAAGCACGGCCGGTGCAGCAGGTGCCCGCAGTCGGGGATGTGGCACGGAATACGCGACGTGTGGATGTCTTTGAGGCACACTCACATTGGTCATATCAATCATGCTGGTCTGGCAAGTGGGGCAGGCGTAGTGGCCGGACTTCAGCATCTGCTCGAAGCACGGCCGGTGCAGCAGGTGCCCGCAGTCGGGGATGTGGCACGGAATACACGACGTGTGGATGTCTTCGAGGCACACTCACATTGGTCATATCAATCATGCTGGTCTGGCAAGTGGGGCAGGCGTAGTGGCCGGACTTCAGCATCTGCTCGAAGCACGGCCGGTGCAGCAGGTGCCCGCAGTCGGGGATGTGGCACGGAATACGCGACGTGTGGATGTCTTCGAGGCACACTCACATTGGTCATATCAATCATGCTGGTCTGGCAAGTGGGGCAGGCGTAGTGGCCGGACTTCAGCATCTGCTCGAAGCACGGCCGGTGCAGCAGGTGCCCGCAGTCGGGGATGTGGCACGGAATACACGACGTGTGGATGTCTTCGAGGCACACTCACATTGGTCATATCAATCATGCTGGTCTGGCAAGTGGGGCAGGCGTAGTGGCCGGACTTCAGCATCTGCTCGAAGCACGGCCGGTGCAGCAGGTGCCCGCAGTCGGGGATGTGGCACGGAATACGCGACGTGTGGATGTCTTCGAGGCACACTCACATTGGTCATATCAATCATGCTGGTCTGGCAAGTGGGGCAGGCGTAGTGGCCGGACTTCAGCATCTGCTCGAAGCACGGCCGGTGCAGCAGGTGCCCGCAGTCGGGGATGTGGCACGGAATACACGACGTGTGGATGTCTTCGAGGCACACTCACATTGGTCATATCAATCATGCTGGTCTGGCAAGTGGGGCAGGCGTAGTGGCCGGACTTCAGCATCTGCTCGAAGCACGGCCGGTGCAGCAGGTGCCCGCAGTCGGGGATGTGGCACGGAATACGCGACGTGTGGATGTCTTCGAGGCACACTCACATTGGTCATATCAATCATGCTGGTCTGGCAAGTGGGGCAGGCGTAGTGGCCGGACTTCAGCATCTGCTCGAAGCACGGCCGGTGCAGCAGGTGCCCGCAGTCGGGGATGTGGCACGGAATACGCGACGTGTGGATATCTTCAAGGCACACTGGACAGTTGGCTCGCGACACGTTTTCTACACACTGTTAGAGAAATAACCATTTATAGAAATTTCATTTTCAATTGCTTCGACCTGAAGCACCTCTCATCAACTGTCAACAGCTCAGGCACAATGAACTCAACATTTAGGCAGTTGAAACAAGCTTGTATTTATCATACAATAAATTAGAATACTTATATAATTACTACACTGTCTGTCCGTGAGCTTGCTTCAACATATGCACTATGCAGCTCCTTTGTCGAATTGTAATGAAATAATCTTTGATAGAAAAACTCTTTACTAGTGGCATTAACTTGGGAAAGCCAACAATATCCAACAATGGACATCGTTAGGCTGAGTGATTCTTCTTCTTCTTGATCAGCTTCAGGTCTCCATGGTTCCTGGTGTCACGTTGACCGTCCCTGACTATTGTGACACCCCGTCTACAGCTCTCAGCCAATGCTTGTTGCCACCAGGAACAGCAGCAACTTCTTGGCTGAGGCAAAATCCATTCTGATGCTGTAATCTAAGCTGCCCAACTAGAGTTGTGTCGAACCGATTAATTACTCTTACCCGATGTCCCACTCTCTGCAACTGCACCGGCAGACACATGTTGCATCTCTCGCAGTGGAAGAACCTGTCCCGGCCTCCGACGCGGCAGATGCCGCAGCCCTCGCAGTGGTACTGCTTCTTGTCTTCATCGTCAAACAGGTTGCAGATCAGACATGTATACTGAAAATTGCCAAGTTCATGCTTTGAATTTCTATTTGTAAATGTTTAGATAGTCTTTGGTATTGCTAGATGCCATTTTAATAGCTGTGAGGTCTTTCATTATTTCAGTTCAGGATGATGTCTGTCAAACTCCATACAAATTGATTGAAACAGTAAGCCATTTTGACAGAGTGGGGCGTGTCTTCGTGGATAGAAATATTCACTATCAATTACCTCTGAGTGGATTCCATTTTGGAATCACTCAATTTTACACAATATAATTAATATGTATTCTGGCGGACTATATAGTATGTGTTGTGATTCCGAATAAACGTTTTTTCTTTCTTTCTTTCTTTCTCTGCTTTTCATTAGACACAAAAAACGAAATAAGTTTTTATTCAATGGATCTGTTTAGCTGTAAAATTTCAGTTTAATGAAGCTGTTAAATTTCAGTTAAAGAGGTCCATTGAATATGAACTTCTTAAGTTTTCTTTGTCTTCTGAAAAGTAAGGGTATTACTTATTTGCCCTTCTGGCTTGAACCCCTTGATATATTGAATTTCATTTTGCTTTGTGACTTTTACTACAACTTTTGTGTATTTTACTACAATGTGAGATCACAGTCACATACCAACTATTAAAAATGTAATATACAAACAAGCAAAGTAAAACTCACCTTCCCAAACCTCACTCCGCAGTTGGAACATTCGGCCTGCACCTTCTGCCGGGTGTCGCACTCGGTGCAGATGAGCTCCGTAACAGACTTCCTGTTGAAGTAGTGCTCCTCCTTCTCATCGTGGCAGTAGCGGCACATGTACAGCTTGTTGCAGCATGGTGTCTGGACACATGGAAATATTGTTTTAATACATTTGCTCAAAAAGTTGACATTTCCATGTATGTTTAGCGTGCGCAAAGTTATTCTTTTCCGCACTAGTGCTTTTGTGTTTTCCTCCTACGCGGCACCGGAGCGGGCGCACCAGGAGCGCATGAACACGAACACGGCATGCAAACACGGAGCAGGCAAACACGTTAAACCAATATTTTTTTTCGCAAATGTATTAAAAAACGTCGTTCAATGCACGTGCGGAATTGACATTTTTTGCTCGTCCTTATAGTTGACCCTCACCTTCGGCTTGGGTCAACAAACCGGGACTTGTAAAGAAATGACAAACTTTCCGCACTTATATTGAAATGTACTATTTCTATTAAGTGTAACAGAATTATTTTATTTAAATATCTCCAGTGTCACGATGGTGGGGGAGGAGAAAATAGACAGCCAAACAGGTGGGATAATGACATTAGACACGAAGCAGGAGTTATGTAGAATAGAGTGGCTCAAGAAAGAAATGAATGGAAAAGGTTGGAGGAGGCCATTGCCAACTGGCAAATAGATCTTCAAAATATAAAAAAGGGCCAAATACCGGCGTAGAATTAGTTTTAATAATAAATTGGAGGAGGCCTTTGCCTTAAGTGGGCAAGCAGACTAGGTGGTCGAGGCAGTAAAACTTTAATGTAATATATGTTTTAAATTTATACTGATTTAAACTATTCTTTTGTTACTTTATTGAATTGTTAGTTGAGTTTTAATATGTATACCAAGTCTGAATAAAGGCTCTTTTTATTTTATTTATGTATTTTGTAATAAGTTGATCTAAATGTAAATAAAGGGCAATTTATTTCATTTTATTAATATTGTCACTCTCACAGTAAATACTATTCTAATCACACCCTTCAAGCTAAAATTCATCAAGCGTTTTAGGCCACAGAGCTTACCAAACAATTATACATAATATATACTCTCAAAAAACATAGTGTTCCTTCTGGTGCAGTCAGATAGAAACACACGTGGTTTTTCTACAGTCACTCCATACATTTCATATACAGTCCATACATTTTTATCTACTGTACATTTTTATCTACTGTCGTGAACGCTAAAGCCTGTTACTTTTCCTAGCCCCACTGTAGTTCCTGAGATTAGCGTGTTCAAACAAACTCTTCAGTTGTATAATATTAGTATGGATGAACACTGGTTGTAGAATGTGATTCTTAGTACCTATTCTGTTAATTTACTAGTCATTTTGACAGTGTATTTTTTGTATGTATCATAAGAAAGGCAAATAACTTCAGTTGTGTACAAAAGTACAAAGAGACCTTGAAATATTCTTAGTACACATGAATATGCACAAAATCATAAAAAAGTATCCTGGTAGTATCTACAATGACAAAATCTATGGATTCTGGACCTGCCAACAATCAGAGAAGTAATTAACTAGTGTTGCCAATAACACAAAGATTGTCTTGCGAGAATACTAATCTGTGGCTGAGGTTGACTGGAAGAGATCGCTAGTTAGCAATAAGTCCGCCTCATTGTTACCTGTATCTTCTTCTTATTTATATTAAAATTTTTGTTAATTGTTTTGTGGGTGCATAATAAAAGTATATACATACATTTAAATACATTTAAAACTTTTTCACCGCTGTCACCATGTAGTAAAACACCACTTGCTAATCCAAGACTGTTTATTTGACATTTATAATTAGACTACCCACATAAATAATTATTAGCTGTCACACTACAATACATTATTATATTACACATACTAATCACCATGCTACTGTCCTAGAAGTAAACGCCTGAAATGACCTCACATGGTCAATACTTGACAGAAGGTCATGGATGACTTTTTCGTTTAAGCTCATTTTGCAAGCACTTATGAATAGTCATGAAATAGGTACTGATTTAGTAATAACTATTTAACAACTTAAAACTAAGTTTACGAGGGTTCTAACGCGACCAGATCTGACAACCATCATATCAATGCAGCACATCTGATCATGATGAAAGACTGATTGACAAAAGAGAAAACCGAATTGTTATCAAGAAAACATAGTTCTCTTTAAGCTACAAGTCATCGACACCCTTTTGTTTTGCTAATTTGCGTATTAAAAGCACATTGAGGTTTTTGCGTTGGATGTTCAATGGATTTATATATAGACATGAGTGTTTTGAACCCGGTAGCGTATCCTTTTTGTGACAGTGAATGAATGCAATAGGTACGTTTGAAACCTGATTTTACAGATAATCTTACCACAAACTTAGCGCGCCTCTTATAATGCGCACATCCTATTCGTTTCTCGATAATTTGCTCTGCCACTGGGGCTTCGATGTTTTCACCATTCGTAGTTTCAGCTTCAGATGGTTCCGACATTTTTTTTTAATTTCACATGAGATTATGCACCGATATGCTTCTGGCTCACCGCTCAAGGTTAATTGAGGAAGGCAAAGAAATGAATTCCTCTGAATGGAAATTATAAAATTGGACTATTGAATAATGGAGCACAAAACAAATTGATCATCAACGTCGATCAGCGTTGATAACGTGACAAACATTGTCTATGGTGACAAATGTGAAATGACAAACTTGACAAATATCTAATCACTGACAGTTGACATTTGACACTGACAGGGGGGCTATTCCATATCTTTGACAGTTACAGTGATGTTCACTGTTGTTCGGACATTTCTGTTTTTATTATGTGAAACGAAAGTAATATTTAGTGGAAAACCTTTGAGGATAAAAAATAAATTTCATTGAATTGATGATCATCATTGCAGGGCGATTGTGTAAAAATGTATCAATCATTAAAGAACTGCATCCTTCTACCTAATAAAGCAGAAATGTCTAGCGAATCATAGACAACAGTGATAATCACTGAGATACAGAATATGGGCCCTGCACTCTGCAGGCCAAGCATGCGCTGTGTAGTGGCGGAAACTCAGTTTAAACTTTATCATTTTTTGCCGTGGTGGCGTCCCCTAGGGTAGTAACTCGAAACCATATCGAAACATGAACATTTGACAACAAATCTTGGCGCCGCATGCCATTTTATTTTAAAAGCTAGAATGAATGATAGGGCATCTCCATAGTTTTGTTATCTCTGTGACTCAAGCAAGTAAACTATAATTATGAATTCCGCGCGGCGCCTGCCACTGCAGCACCACTGTAGTAATTTCATCCGACCCAAGTCTAGAATAAAAACTTCGAAAACCTCACGGTAGACTCCAGCCGACACAACCATGAAAATAAAAGACAAAGGGTAATAATTTAAATTTTTATTTGAATGTACAACATGGGAGCTATATCTATTTAATTCAATTAATTTAATAAGTCTTATGTGTAAGTTGAATAATATAATTATGAATCTCAAACATTTCATCCGTCGTTATTTCATTCGATTTGTTAGATTTTACCGACTTGTAATATAACATCGTACCAATTGAAAAAATATTTTGCTTGTATACCGAACTAAGGTCAGCCCTCTCTTATTGCGTCTCGCGACAGCTTTGCGAGTAAGCGTAAATCTCTCGATCGTTTGACAGCAACTATCGCGAGATTTACCTACGCCTGTCGCGAGATACGTAACATAACACAGGGCTAAAATTAACTTTAACAGACTGTTAAGCATGTCGCGCATGTCGCTATCTAAATTTTCTTCAGAAGTGCAATGTTACGCATCTGGGCCTAAGTTCATATGAATAATATACAAACAACTCTTTTCATTTACTGAATTCGGCCTCGATTGATCGCAATAATTTTTTTTTTCAATAAGGGTGCAATTTTCAAAGGCAGTGTTGAGAGATCTTGCTACTTTGATTTGAATTAACCTTTTTTTTAATTAATGTAAAAAATACTTTATTCATTAATATTTTATATTGATTATATTATATTACAATTATTTTAACAGCGCTTCGTATCACTTTATAGTTTTTTTTTAATATCCAGCTTTCTCGTATTTTAGTGTACCTAAGTACCTACTCGTAAAAGTTTTTAACGCGTATTTACATAAATAGTGATATATTATATTGTATGCTTCACATGTTTTGGAATGTGTGGTACCTATAGTATTATAGTAGCACAGGGTTTCAAAATATGTTATCTTTGACTTCTTATTAAAATTAAAATATGTGGGTGAGGCCGTCTTTTTTTGCTGATTTCGCAAACTTTTTTCTCCGCGGTTCATATTTTGAAAAGTATGATATCTATCTAATTTTTGATAACAGCGTAGGATTGAGCAACAAAAGGGCTCAAGCGAACATTATAATTGTTAAAGTTCAGTCAGTAAATTAAAAATATATTTCGAATGGAACTTGAAAAAAGTGACAGAAATTACACAAAAACTCCTATCCGCCGAGGCAGAGGTGCACTTTAACCTTTGCTGTAGCAAAAGGATAGAGGATTCTCGAGATACAACTGATGTTTTAAGAATACTTATATAACTAGCTATCTATGCTTTTAATTTCGCAAGGGGTATCCTAAGACTTTCTTTAAATTTTTGTCCAAAACAGTTATTGCGTTGAAAATTGAAATTCAACGCCACTTTGTCAACGCCACCAATATTTTTCATACCTATTCAAATTTGGAGTCAGGGAGGTTTAAATCGGGAAGTGGCAACATAGAGTTTCTATAGACTATGGACAGCGGCTCGATAGCGGTTATTATTTTGACGGTTCACATGTGAATGTAAGATCCGGATTGTGTACACACTTTTTTCGAAAGAGGATTTTTGCGCATAAAAATGTAAATTTAACTGTTTCACTTAAAACTATCAGTGCACCGTGTGATTAGAAGTGAAAGCTATATTTGGTGCTATAATGCAAGTCTAATCGTACGTTATTTACAGAGATTTATGTAATTTTTTCAACGCGTCGGTAGCGTAGAAGTAAAAATTCGCCACCATTTTGGCTCTTCAACGCCACTGGTAGCGTAGATATTCGCTACTTCCCCTACGCCACCAAATAAAGGTGAGTATTCACTCGCAAATAGAGAAAATACCGAGCAAAGCTCGGTCACCCAGATATGGCAGTTAAAATGGCGAATTGAGTTCTCATTTTGTTCGGACTATACAGTAGGTATACTCATGGACATGAGTGATAGGATAACCGAAATTATACGTACCTGCGTATATTTTGTATCACTTATAAATAATAAATAATAAATAAAGTTGATTTTATTCATTCAATGTGTTTCCTTGTGCATTTTCATGTCCATATTATTATGGTTACTATTTATAAAATACATCAATATATTTAATATATAAAATACATCAATATAATTTTACATATGTATGCGAACCTTTACATTTAACCGTCACAATTATACGCCACTCAACGTCACCGACGCGTAGAAGTTTCTACGTTACCATCGCAATACTTCTGCGCCACATCAGCAAAAAACGGCGGCCTCACCCATGTAAGGTTATGTTTATGTTCTTAGTTTTTAAATAGGTAAAAGATAAATTAAACATGTTTAAATAACGGTAGGTTATTACGTAAATACGCGTAAAAAACTCCCGTTCTAATATTTCTGTATAATTAAAATTCAAAAGCAAGAGCGATATTTTTGTAATCTATATTTACAATAAATTATTGTTCGAAACATATCGTAGGCCATGATTAAAAGTGATTTAAGGAAGTTTTAAATTACCTATTGAATTTATAAACGAACCGTTATTCGTAACCATAGTATTTTATCATCTCGCATCCATTAAGGTTCCTACACACTACACTGAACGCGCTATGACTATATTTAGGAAACTAAAAAAAATAAGAACATACTAACCAGTAATGTATAATAATTAGCGTTGTCCTGTGTAGTGAATAGCAGACTTTGAAGTTTTTAATGAAAAGGTATAAAATTTTTATATCTTTTATTTAGATTCATGGGACATGGACCAATCTAACCATGCCTCTATTAAGTAGTAGGTACTATAACTATAGCTATCACGCTATTCTAAACATATCTTCAACATTAGAATAAAAGTCTTCTTGATTAATTAATCAAACGCTTCGAAAATTAATAATTTATATAAAACTGTCACGATTTGCCAATTAACATTACTTCAATCCATATTTACACATTTGTTTCAATATGATTAATTTAATTACGAGTATCTCTTATGAGTTGCCACGCTATTTTATATTCTCCAGTTTTCTATATTATAAATATGTAATAATTGTTGACAAATAATGATAAAAGTAAGATATGCTAAAATTCTTTTCAAGGCCTCTTCCTTGGTATATTTCGTAATGAGTAACATATCATTATACATAAAATTGTATGTCCATACTCATAAGTAATGCCGGCCATACACGATCCTTCTTATCATCCATGACTTGAGAGTTAGAACTGTCATGCCAAGCCATGTCCACAGACCTAGGAAACAATATGGACAGGCCCCGCCTACAAAATTAGCGTAATTTTTTTAATCTGTCAAGTGGGGTATAAGATGGCATCGCCTAGGGTCTAGTAGCTCAGTACATGAACTTTTGACAAGTCTAGTCGCCCATAACAACAAGTTTATTCACACAATAAACTTCATTCAGTGTAACGAATAAAATTAATTAATTTATTAAGTTATTTATTTTACCTAATTTTGCCATCGCCGTTTTAAGTGGAGAACTAGCTTTTAATACATTTTACTCTGAATGTAAATGTTAACAAACAAAGTAATGGTTCATCCAAACATATCGAGATATAAATAATTATATTATCATGCACTTTCCCTTTTTCAATGCATTTTATTTAATAATCTAAATAAACCATAAACTATACAATTTTTGCGCCATGTCTAAGGTGAATAATAATAATATTTTGCTATACTCGGCAAATATCAGAGACAATATGCATCTTTATCTGAGTTCAAGGAAAGAATCATCGCAAGGAAACTTGTTTAAAAATGAAAAAAAACCGCATTGAAATCGGTTGATCCGTTTGAGAGCTACGGTATGCCACAGAAAGACATTGATGTCAAATTTACAACACCCCTTTTTTGCGTCGGTGGTTAAAACCGCCTGGATGGGACAACTGCAGATAACTTTGTGACACTAATAAAGCAAATTAATTTTGTTATGCACTATGTGGATTACCGATAGCCCTATTTTCATCCATCGCTGTCATACACTGTAAGTCCATCTCCGTAAAGGCTAAGAGGCCATTATCTGGTCTCGCTGTCGCTGGCCTGTCGCTGCGTGGTCGCGCCGGCGTTGGGGTCGCTCCGTTTGCTGAGCGGCGCGTTGTATTCCCAGCCCTCTTCGCCCTTGGGGCTGAATAGCTGCAATAGAAGACATTTTGTTATAGCACGAGTATGGGCAGGCATTGTAGATGATGCTAAAGTGATCATGTGGCGTCTAAAGGCGCAGAGCTGGTATTCTGGCCGTCTATCAGACAGCGAGTAGCGTCTTGCACTTTTTTTGCATATTTATATTCTACTGAAACATATGATGTTAAGTGGCGATGCTGCCAATGATGGCATCGTACTACTTGGCAGGGGTTACCAACCTAATCGTCTAATCTGGCGCGCCGCGCGACTCACCTGCGTGACCCAGTGGTCGCCGGTGTCGACGCGCTTCTTGGCCGCGTCCCGCTGCGTCTGCTCCAGCTTCCGCTTGGCGCTGGTCGCGGCGTCGGTGTCGGCCGCCCGCAGCGCGGCGGTCACGTGCCGCCACACGCGCCGCGACTCGTTGGACACGGGCGCGACGCGACTCACCTGCGTGACCCAGTGGTCGCCGGTGTCGACGCGCTTCTTGGCCGCGTCCCGCTGCGTCTGCTCCAGCTTCCGCTTGGCGCTGGTCGCGGCGTCGGTGTCGGCCGCCCGCAGCGCGGCGGTCACGTGCCGCCACACGCGCCGCGACTCGTTGGACACGGGCGCGACGCAACTCACCTGCGTGACCCAGTGGTCGCCGGTGTCGACGCGCTTCTTGGCCGCGTCCCGCTGCGTCTGCTCCAGCTTCCGCTTGGCGCTGGTCGCGGCGTCAGTGTCGGCCGCCCGCAGCGCGGCGGTCACGTGCCGCCACACGCGCCGCGACTCGTTGGACACGGGCGCGACGCGACTCACCTGCGTGACCCAGTGGTCGCCGGTGTCGACGCGCTTCTTGGCCGCGTCCCGCTGCGTCTGCTCCAGCTTCCGCTTGGCGCTGGTCGCGGCGTCGGTGTCGGCCGCCCGCAGCGCGGCGGTCACGTGCCGCCACACGCGCCGCGACTCGTTGGACACGGGCGCGACGCGACTCACCTGCGTGACCCAGTGGTCGCCGGTGTCGACGCGCTTCTTGGCCGCGTCCCGCTGCGTCTGCTCCAGCTTCCGCTTGGCGCTGGTCGCGGCGTCGGTGTCGGCCGCCCGCAGCGCGGCGGTCACGTGCCGCCACACGCGCCGCGACTCGTTGGACACGGGCGCGACGCGACTCACCTGCGTGACCCAGTGGTCGCCGGTGTCGACGCGCTTCTTGGCCGCGTCCCGCTGCGTCTGCTCCAGCTTCCGCTTGGCGCTGGTCGCGGCGTCGGTGTCGGCCGCCCGCAGCGCGGCGGTCACGTGCCGCCACACGCGCCGCGACTCGTTGGACACGGGCGCGACGCGACTCACCTGCGTGACCCAGTGGTCGCCGGTGTCGACGCGCTTCTTGGCCGCGTCCCGCTGCGTCTGCTCCAGCTTCCGCTTGGCGCTGGTCGCGGCGTCGGTGTCGGCCGCCCGCAGCGCGGCGGTCACGTGCCGCCACACGCGCCGCGACTCGTTGGACACGGGCGCGACGCGACTCACCTGCGTGACCCAGTGGTCGCCGGTGTCGACGCGCTTCTTGGCCGCGTCCCGCTGCGTCTGCTCCAGCTTCCGCTTGGCGCTGGTCGCGGCGTCGGTGTCGGCCGCCCGCAGCGCGGCGGTCACGTGCCGCCACACGCGCCGCGACTCGTTGGACACGGGCGCGACGCGACTCACCTGCGTGACCCAGTGGTCGCCGGTGTCGACGCGCTTCTTGGCCGCGTCCCGCTGCGCCTGCTCCAGCTTCCGCTTGGCGCTGGTCGCGGCGTCGGTGTCGGCCGCCCGCAGCGCGGCGGTCACGTGCCGCCACACGCGCCGCGACTCGTTGGACACGGGCGCGACGCGACTCACCTGCGTGACCCAGTGGTCGCCGGTGTCGACGCGCTTCTTGGCCGCGTCCCGCTGCGTCTGCTCCAGCTTCCGCTTGGCGCTGGTCGCGGCGTCGGTGTCGGCCGCCCGCAGCGCGGCGGTCACGTGCCGCCACACGCGCCGCGACTCGTTGGACACGGGCGCGACGCGACTCACCTGCGTGACCCAGTGGTCGCCGGTGTCGACGCGCTTCTTGGCCGCGTCCCGCTGCGCCTGCTCCAGCTTCCGCTTGGCGCTGGTCGCGGCGTCGGTGTCGGCCGCCCGCAGCGCGGCGGTCACGTGCCGCCACACGCGCCGCGACTCGTTGGACACGGGCGCGACGCGACTCACCTGCGTGACCCAGTGGTCGCCGGTGTCGACGCGCTTCTTGGCCGCGTCCCGCTGCGTCTGCTCCAGCATCCGCTTGGCGCTGGTCGCGGCGTCGGTGTCGGCCGCCCGCAGCGCGGCGGTCACGTGCCGCCACACGCGCCGCGACTCGTTGGACACGGGCGCGACGCGACTCACCTGCGTGACCCAGTGGTCGCCGGTGTCGACGCGCTTCTTGGCCGCGTCCCGCTGCGTCTGCTCCAGCTTCCGCTTGGCGTTGGTCGCGGCGTCAGTGTCGGCCGCCCGCAGCGCGGCGGTCACGTGCCGCCACACGCGCCGCGACTCGTTGGACACGGGCGCGACGCGACTCACCTGCGTGACCCAGTGGTCGCCGGTGTCGACGCGCTTCTTGGCCGCGTCCCGCTGCGTCTGCTCCAGCTTCCGCTTGGCGCTGGTCGCGGCGTCGGTGTCGGCCGCCCGCAGCGCGGCGGTCACGTGCCGCCACACGCGCCGCGACTCGTTGGACACGGGCGCGACGCGACTCACCTGCGTGACCCAGTGGTCGCCGGTGTCGACGCGCTTCTTGGCCGCGTCCCGCTGCGTCTGCTCCAGCTTCCGCTTGGCGCTGGTCGCGGCGTCGGTGTCGGCCGCCCGCAGCGCGGCGGTCACGTGCCGCCACACGCGCCGCGACTCGTTGGACACGGGCGCGACGCGACTCACCTGCGTGACCCAGTGGTCGCCGGTGTCGACGCGCTTCTTGGCCGCGTCCCGCTGCGTCTGCTCCAGCTTCCGCTTGGCGTTGGTCGCGGCGTCGGTGTCGGCCGCCCGCAGCGCGGCGGTCACGTGCCGCCACACGCGCCGCGACTCGTTGGACACGGGCGCGACGCGACTCACCTGCGTGACCCAGTGGTCGCCGGTGTCGACGCGCTTCTTGGCCGCGTCCCGCTGCGTCTGCTCCAGCTTCCGCTTGGCGCTGGTCGCGGCGTCGGTGTCGGCCGCCCGCAGCGCGGCGGTCACGTGCCGCCACACGCGCCGCGACTCGTTGGACACGGGCGCGACGCGACTCACCTGCGTGACCCAGTGGTCGCCGGTGTCGACGCGCTTCTTGGCCGCGTCCCGCTGCGTCTGCTCCAGCTTCCGCTTGGCGCTGGTCGCGGCGTCGGTGTCGGCCGCCCGCAGCGCGGCGGTCACGTGCCGCCACACGCGCCGCGACTCGTTGGCCGCCTGGCGCGACACGGGCGCGACGCGCTTGCGACGCGGCTTCATGTTCGTCACGTCGAACAGAACTTCGCTGCGCTGTTAACAAGTCCACAGAATTCATGAGTCTCCATCAGAGACATGGATGTCCGAACATCAAACGAAATCATGTTCTGAATTTGGAGCATAAAATAAGTTTGCCAAAAATGTGCCTCAATGTGTGTGGTGAGCTCTACCTCAATTGAATCAAGAATAAAGAAGTGGGTCCTCGTGTCGCAATGATGCCTCACCCCGGATTCAGTCCACCGTCCCTCCATCCTCGTGTTCCACTCGCCCTGCGCTGTGTAGTAGGGCTTCTTGTCGCCGCCCGCGAAGATCTCGCACGTGACGCGGTGCTTCTTGCCGCCGTAGAAGGGCTTGGTGAGGAACTCCACGTTGGCGCGGTGCCCCGTCTGCACGCACTCTATCACCACGGACCCGCCCAGCTCTATCCACGGGACTGTTAGTATTGATCTGTTGGGAAATAAATTGTATTTTGAATAGGAGCAGGCGATACTTTGACGAACTCCATTATTATGAAGAAGGATGGGTATCTAGGTAGGAAGGGTAGGTATATAGAAAGAAGGGTAGGCTTATATGGGGTCGCATCGTGTGCCTGGGCTTTTATGCTGGAGGGCGGGCGGTGTTTGCTGACTGCATGTTGGACTAAACTAATTCGTTGCAGATGCAGAATTGTAGCAAAATAATTTAATTATTCTTGTCTGATGAAGCAATCGACGTGCTCCGCGTAGAACGCCGATATGGGCGGGTGGTGGGAGACTTGCTCCGCGACTCGCGACAACTGGTCCGGCGAGCACGCAGGCAACTCACCTGCCGTATCCGTTGGGGAAGGTGAGCGAGTACTCCTCGCCCAGGTCCAGCAGCGTGACGAGCCCCCGGCCGATGTTGTGCACGCCGATGGAGAGGCCGAGGAACTTGCTCTTGGTCCACACCCACGCGTCGAACTGGATGCGCTTGTTGACGTGCTCCGCGTAGAACGCCGATATGGGCGGGTGGTGGGAGACTTGCTCCGCGACTCGCGACAGCTGGTCCGGCGAGCACGCAGGCAACTCACCTGCCGTATCCGTTGGGGAAGGTGAGCGAGTACTCCTCGCCCAGGTCCAGCAGCGTGACGAGCCCCCGGCCGATGTTGTGCACGCCGATGGAGAGGCCGAGGAACTTGCTCTTGGTCCACACCCACGCGTCGAACTGGATGCGCTTGTTGACGTGCTCCGCGTAGAACGCCGATATGGGCGGGTGGTGCGAGACTTGCTCCGCGACGAACGACAGCTGGTCCGGCGAGCACGCAGGCAACTCACCTGCCGTATCCGTTGGGGAAGGTGAGCGAGTACTCCTCGCCCAGGTCCAGCAGCGTGACGAGCCCCCGGCCGATGTTGTGCACGCCGATGGAGAGGCCGAGGAACTTGCTCTTGGTCCACACCCACGCGTCGAACTGGATGCGCTTGTTGACGTGCTCCGCGTAGAACGCCGATATGGGCGGGTGGTGCGAGACTTGCTCCGCGACGAACGACAGCTGGTCCGGCGAGCACCAGGGCACGGGGCCGTCGCCTACTTCTTGCTACAAATTCAAGAACGAGCCTTATAGTAGTCGCACATGATATGTAACATCTGTACACTATGTTTGTCATACGTAGTGGCATCAACTTTACTCGAATTGGCACCCCGCACACCACGTAAGTATCATTGATCAAACCAAATAGCACATCCCCGATTTCCTGCTACACATTTCCGTCCCTTTTTCAAAATCACGCCTACAAAAAATACCAACAACCGAGTGGATACCGACCCGGTGTAAGTGAACACTGTACATACGCAGTGAAAAACATACGACAACTGTCTGACATTAAGATTGCTGTAAGCACAGATTACTACAGATCCAGCGCACAGTACTTCGGGAGTGAGGCACGCAAAAGGGATACAAAACAAAAAGCCGTATCCCTTTTGAGTTCGTACATGGTTAGTACGTAGCGAACCGCTGACCGAGTCACTGCTGCGTAATTTGTATGTGACGTTCAGAACTGGCAATTGATTTAAATTCGAAACACCAAACCTCAGCGAGAGTCCATCAGTGTGACCAGTCTACATTGAAATTATTTTCCCTAGATGTAAGGTATAAATTGTATGTTAGTAACAGGGCATTTGAGATTAAAAAAAAAACCTTATTAATGACTGGCCTCTTGTTGAAACAACGTTTCTTTTCGGACGATATCGCGTACGGGGCTTAGCGGAAAAAGTATAAAAAATTATAAGACCCAAGATTAATCGGTCAAACATCTTGCTGCCCGCGATGAAATAAAATGAGAAACGGCGTCGCCTGTTGCTCTGCATATTGAATACGGTAATTTTCTTTGATGGTGAGTGACGGTCTTTCACTATATTTGATATAGTATTAAAATTGAAAAAATTGGCCGCCATTTTGAACTTTTTTGTTATTGGACCGAATTCTTTCAAAATCGAAATCTGACCGTGGCAGCAAGCATTGAGTAAGAATCTGGTGTCAAAATTGAAAAAATTGGCCGCCATTTTGAACTTTTTTGTTATTGGACCGAATTCTTTCAAAATTGAAATCTGACCGTGGCAGCAAGCATTGAGTAAGAATCTGGTGTCAAAATTGAAAAAAGTGGCCGCCATTTTGAACTTTTTTGTTATTGGACCAAATTCTTTCAAAACTGATATTTGACCGTGTCAGTAAGCATAGAAAAAGAATCTGTGGTCACGGTCAGATGCCACGGTTGCTGCCACGGTCAGATTTCAATTTTGAAAGAAAAAGAATAATAATAAAAAACTTTATTTGGGTTAGAAAATGGACACAGATACATACAGAAAAACAAAAATTACCAAGCCAAGATAATACTAAAACTAAAGAAACCTGTGACCAGAAAACCCAAAAAGGGGCAACGACTCAGCAAAATGCCGAGATGGTGTAGATACACCATCACAGCGCTGATTTTCAGCCGGCCCCTAAAACCTCGACGTCCCGGACCGGCCCGGGCTGCCCGTCGATCTGACTTCGCTGGTCAATAAAAAAGGAACATGTTAAATTAAATGCTATGGCTACAATATGGCTACATAATTATTGTCATTCCACCTGCCTTCTGAGGCATTTCTTTGAAGTTTGGCAGTGTCACTTACTATTTACTATCTGTGCTGTGGTTTTTTTAGATTAGGAGTCTGTGACCTGTGTTGTGTGTTTTATTATAAAATATTACTTTACTCTGTGGTTTTGTTTTTAAGTGTCTTTACCTTTAGGTTCAAATATAGGTAACGTTGGAATAAATTTTAATTTTGACCACGGTTCTTTCTCCAACACAGACCGTCACTTACCAGTTAGAGTACAATCAAAAGAAATGACTGTCTTCAATATGTATGATGCAGATAATATTATAAATTCAAATGGAACCGAAGACCGTCACTCACTATCAAAAACAAATACCGTCTTCAATCTGCAGAACAACAGGCGACGCCGTTTCCCCGTTTTAATTCATCGCCGGCAGCGAGACGGCGTCAGAGGTTAAAAATATACATAAGTACTAATCACTCTTCACTAAGGAAATCGTACCTATAATACTAATTGTAGTGGGAGTTTTTTCCTTAAGCCACTTAAGCTAGCAACATTATCAGGCTTGCGTTAGACAGTGTTCGGACCGATAGCTGTGTGTGTGCACGCACACATACGTAAATACCGTGCGTCACTTGATGCTTCGGAAGTGTTCATCTGCAGTAATCTGTGGCTGTAAGTTATTTCTACAGCATTATGTCATAGTATCTTATTACGGGGTAATGCTGCTGACGTTAATGTTCGTGCCCGAAAAAAGCTGCCGTACCATTTATAAAATGCATACAATAGGAAAACCCATTGCTGTTTTATTTTGTTTTTAATATATTCCTTTGATTGAAGACGCAATCCTAGAAATTAATGCGTTTTGGTTTTTGTATAAGACGATAAAGCGGGACAGCGGAAGACATATTTGGCATTTTCTTGATGAAGTAATTTGTTATGGTCTGGAAGTACCGTAGTTAATGTCTATAGTAGATTATCTCGCTGGAAACTCGGTCATAAATCATTCGAGTGTTTCGCTTTTGTTGTTCTGCAGTAATGCACAACTCGACAAAGAACAACAAAAGCGAAACACTCGAACGATTTATGACCGAGTCTGCAGCGAGATAATAACACTACTATAGTCTAGCCTCACCTTGCTAGAACTGCTGTCGATGGATTCGCCGTCTTGGTCCCAATGGCAGCGGAACACCTCGCCGAGTATGGGGTTGTAGGGCTTCTTGGCCACCTGCGACTTGCGGCCGGCGTGGTACGAGCTGAGGTACCACCGCACCACTTGCACCATCCTGTCGCGAGGCGTGGGCTGGTCTACTATCCTGCAATGTTACACAGAGATTTTTTTTTTATAATTGATATGCTTGCGCTTGACTACAATCAAGTCCGATGAACAGAAATGATGAGGTCCAGGATGGAGCGCGCTTGCCTAGAAAATGCCTATTCATTCTTCTCTTGAAGGCGAGTGCTTCTGCGGACTGGCGGAGGAGAACCTCCACCATGTCTTGTGGGAGTGCTCCTTATACGAGGACCTCCGGTGCTTGCTGCTGGATGGGATCGTTCGCGAAGTTTCTGGCCCAGTTTATTATCAGGATCTCGTGGGTTCGACGGCGACGGCGCGGCGAGTCCGTATTTTGTATCGTCCTGCCCCAGAATGGGGAGAGTGAGCACATAGGGACAAGGAGCGAGAGGAAACAACTTGTAGGGAATCAAGAAGGCGCCCCGGAAACACGCCAAGAGCAAGTACCGAACGGGCGCCCTCCCGCGTTTCGGCCCCCATAACCGCGAGGTTGATTGGGCCATGGGTGGTGGAGGGTTGTCCCTATCTTCTCTTGAAGGCACCCAGATTGTATTTGGCTGGGAACACGGAAGCTGGAAGGGTGTTCCACACTTTAACGGTTCGTATCAGAAACGTAGAAGAAAAACGTTTCGTTCGAGTACGCTGGACATCAACCACATAAGGATGCCACTTCTCTCGACGTCTCGCGGTTCTATGGAAGAAAGGCGAAGGAGGCACAAAGTTGTGGAGTTCTTGAACCGACTCTCCAAAATATATCTGTAAAACAACCGCTAAACAGGCAACACTGCGTCGGTGTTATAAACTGAACAGTTTCGCCCGTGTTAGCGATTCCTTTCCGATTATTCTGCGTGCGCGGCGATCAACCGAGTCCAATGCATCGAGCTGGTATTTGACAGATCGAGATGTAAGTAATTTTATACCTGGAACTTCTATAACCACATCAGACTCATCGGCAACCCGACACTGGTCCACAAAAAAACTCCAAAGCCTTGAACATCGTCGTAAGGTTCTAGGTAAGGTTGCCTGTCTGTCGGTATTCTATAGAATACCGACAGACAGGCAACCTTATACTTTTTTTATTTGGTTACCCCGTCACCTTTCTACCATAGAACGGCAAGGCGTCGAAAAGGCTTCCACCCATACATAGTCGACGTACCAAAGACGCGTACGAAGCGGTTTGATTCCTCGTTCCTGATACACACTGCAAAGGCCTGGAATATCCTCCCAGGCAGTGTCTTTCCTGCCACTTATAACCCGGGTGCCTTCAAATCAAGAGTGAATAGGCATCTTCTAGGCAAGCGCGTTCCCCTTAGACTGTATCATCACTTTCCATCAGGTGTGATCACAGTCAAGCGCTAGCCTATAAAGTATTTTAAAAAAAAACCGGTTTAACCCGTTCGCAAAAGCTTTGCCGATGACTCTCCCACTTCATACGACGTCCACTCGCGCGCGTCCGTTATCAGACGATTGCGGGTGGCGGTCGCATGAAGTGAGTGAAGAAGTCAACGGCAAAGTTTCTGCGAACGGGTAGTAATTAAGGCGGAATGTCTGTCAAATTCAATTTTTGTTGCTTTTCTTGTAATAAGCCAAAGATAGCCAAGTTTACGGAATGGAAGTATCATCTTCATTTGTTTAGAGGAAATTTTAGGAAAGTCCGAGAATCGAGTGTTTTGTGAATTAGTTACGCTGTGTGTTCAAAAGACAGGCTATTTGATTCTTAAAGATTTGAGTGTAAAACTTACTTAATAAACTGGTCGGGGTGAGCGAAGGAGTCCGCATACATTTCGAGGAGTGACCGCCTCTCCAGGATAAATGTCGGCAACACAACCTGCAAAATGAGTAATTTTCCATACACAACCTTATTCCATTCAACTCGAAACTAGGTATTCTTGCCAATTATGTTGTACAAAATATATTGACGCGTCTACGAAAAGGGCTATCCTTTTCAAATTGCTC